>CAUPSL010000001.1:0-2890000 GCA_963514005.1 Raja brachyura
TCGGCTAGACCCAAACCCACTAGGCTAGACCCAAACCCACTCGTCTAGACCCAAACCCACTCGGCTAGACCCAAACCCACTCGGCTAGACCCAAACCCACTCGGCTAGACCCAAACCCACTCGGCTAGACCCAAACCCACTCGGCTAGACCCAAACCCACTCCGCTAGGCCCAAACCCACTCCGCTAGACCCAAACCCACTCCGCTAGACCCAAACCCACTCCGCTAGAGCCAAACCCACTCCGCTAGTCCCAAAGCCACTCGGCTAGACCCAAACCCACTCGGCTAGAACCAACCCCACTCGGCTAGACCCAAACGCACTCGGCTAGACCCAAACCCACTCGGCTAGACCCAAACCCACTCGGCTAGACCCAAACCCACTCGGCTAGACCCAAACCCACTAGGCTAGACCCAAACCCACTCGGCTAGACCCAAACCCAATCGGCTAGGCCCAAACCCACTCCGCTAGACCCAAACCCACTCCGCTAGACCCAAACCCACTCCGCTAGAGCCAAACCCACTCCGCTAGTCCCAAAGCCACTCGGCTAGACCCAAACCCACTCGGCTAGACCCAAACCCATTCGGCTAGACCCAAACCCACTCCGCTAGACCCAAACCCACTCGGCTAGACCCAAACCCACTCGGCTAGACCCAAACCCACTCCGCTAGACCCAAACCCACTCCGCTAGACCCAAACCCACTCGGCTGGACCCAAACCCACTCCGCTAGTCCCAAACCCACTCGGCGAGACCCAAACCCACTCGGCTAGACCCAAACCCACTCAGCTAGGCCCAAACCCACTCCGCTAGACCCAAACCCACTCGGCTAGACCCAAACCCACTCCGCTAGAGCCAAACCCACTCGGCTAGTCCCAAACCCACTCGGCTAGACCCAAACCCACTCGGCTAGACCCAAACCCACTCGGCTAGACCCAAACCCACTCGGCTAGACCCAAACCCAATCGGCAAGATGCAAACCCACTCCGCTAGACCCAAGCCCACTCGGCTAGACCCAAACCCACTCCGCTAGACCCAAACCCACTCGGCTAGACCCAAACCCTCTCGGATAGACCGAAACCGACTCGGGTAGAACCAAACCCACTCGGATAGACCCAAACCCACTCGGTTAGACCCAAACCCACTCGGCTAGACCCAAACCCACTCGGCTGGACCCAAACCCACTCACCTAGACCCAAACCCACTCGGCTAGACCCAAACCCACTCGGCTAGACCCAAACCCACTCGGCCACTCCCAAACCCACTCCGCTAGACCAAAACTACTCGGCTAGACCAAAACCCACTCGGCTAGACCCAAACGCATTCGGCTAGACACAAACCCACTCGGCTACACTCAAACCCACTCGGCTAGACCCAAACTCACTCGGCTAGACCCAAACCCACTTGGCTAGAACCAAACCCACTCGGCTAGACCCAAACCCACTCGGCGAGTCCCAAACCCACTCGGCTAGACCCAAACGGACTCGGCTAGACCCAAACCCACTCGGCTAGAACCAAACCCACTCGGCTAGACCCAAACCCACTCGGCTAGACCCAAACCCACTCGGCTAGACCCAAATCCACTCGGCTAGTCCCAAACCCACTCGGCTTGACCCAAACCCACTTGGCTAGACCCAAACCCACTCGGCTAGACCCAAACCCACTCGGCTAGACCCAAACCCACTCGGCTACTCCCAAACCCACTCCGCCAGACCCAAACCTACTCGGCTAGACCAAAACCCACTCGGCTAGACCCAAACCCACTCGGCTACACCCAAACCCACTCGGCTACACCCAAACCCACTCCGCTAGACACAAACCCACTCGGCTACACCCAAACCCACTCGGCTAGACCCAAACCCACTCGGATAGACCCAAACCCACTCGGTTAGACCCAAACCCACTCGGCTAGACCCAAACCCACTCGGCTAGACCCAAACCCACTCAGCTGGACCCAAACCCACTCGGCTAGACCCAAACCCACTTGGCTAGACCCAAACCCACTCGGCTAGACCCAAACCCTCTCGGATAGACCGAAACCTCCTCATCTAGACCCAAACCTCCTCAGCTAGACCCAAACCCACTCGGATTGACCCAAACCCACTCGGCTAGGCCCAAACCCACACGGCTAGACACAAACCCACTCGGCTAGACCCAAACCCACTCGGCTAGATCCAAACCCACTCGGCTACTCCCAAACCCACTCGTTAGACCCAAACCTACTCGGCTAGACTAAAACCCACTCGGCTAGACCCAAACCCACTCGGATAGACACAAACCCCCTCGGCTAGACCCAAACCCACACGGCTAGACCCAAACCCACTCGGCTAGACCCAAACCCACTCGGCTAGATCCAAACCCACTCGGCTACTCCCAAACCCACTCGTTAGACCCAAACCTACTCGGCTAGACTAAAACCCATTCGGCTAGACCCAAACCCACTCGGCTAGACCGAAACCCACTCCGCCAGACCCAAACCTACTCGGCTAGACCAAAACCCACTCGGCTAGACCCAAACCCACTCGGCTACACCCAAACCCACTCGGCTACACCCAAACCCACTCCGCTAGACACAAACCCACTCGGCTACACCCAAACCCACTCGGCTAGACCCAAACCCACTCGTATAGACCCAAACCCACTCGGTTAGACCCAAACCCACTCGGCTAGACCCAAACCCACTCGGCTAGACCCAAACCCACTCAGCTGGACCCAAACCCACTCGGCTAGACCCAAACCCACTTGGCTAGACCCAAACCCACTCGGCTAGACCCAAACCCTCTCGGATAGACCGAAACCTCCTCAGCTAGACCCAAACCTCCTCAGCTAGACCCAAACCCACTCGGATTGACCCAAACCCACTCGGCCAGACCCAAACCCACTCGGCTAGACACAAACCCACTCGGCTAGAAGCAAACCCACTCGGCTAGACCCAAACCCACTCGGCTAGACCCAAACCCACTCGGATAGACACAAACCCCCTCGGCTAGACCCAAACCCACACGGCTAGACCCAAACCCACTCGGCTAGACCCAAACCCACTCGGCTAGATCCAAACCCACTCGGCTACTCCCAAACCCACTCGTTAGACCCAAACCTACTCGGCTAGACTAAAACCCACTCGGCTAGAGCCAAACCCACTCGGATAGACACAAACCCCCTCGGCTAGACCCAAACCCACACGGCTAGACCCAAACCCACTCGGCTAGACCCAAACCCACTCGGCTAGATCCAAACCCACTCGGCTACTCCCAAACCCACTCGTTAGACCCAAACCTACTCGGCTAGACTAAAACCCATCGGCTAGACCCAAACCCACTCGGCTAGACCGAAACCCACTCGGCTACACCCAAACCCACTCAGCTAGACGCAAACCCACTCGGCTAGACCCAAACCCACTCGGCTAGACCCAAACCCACTCGGCTAGAACCAAACCCACTCGGCTAGACCCAAACCCACTCGGCCAGACCCAAACCCACCCGGCTACTCCCAAACCCACTCCGCTAGACCCAAACCTACTCGGCTAGACCAAAACCCACTCGGCTAGACCCAAACCGACTCGGCTAGACCCAAACCCACTCGGCTACACCCAAACCCACTCGGCTAGACCCAAACCCACTCGGTAGACCCAAACCCACTCGGCTAGACCCAAACCCACTCGGCTGAACCCAAACCCACTCGGCTAGAACTAAACCCACTCGGCTAGACCCAAACCCACTCGGCTAGACACAAACCCACTCGGCTATACCCAAACCCACTCGGCTAGCCCCAAACCCACTCGGCTAGACCCAAACCCACTCCGCTAGACCCAAACGCACTCGGCTAGACGCAAACCCACTCGGCTAAACCCAAACCCACTCGGCTAGACACAAACCCAATCGGCTAGACCCAAACCCACTCCGCTAGACCCAATCCCACTCGGCTAGACCAAAACCCACTCGGCTCGACCCAAACCCACTCGGCTGGACCCAAACCCATTCGGCTAGACCCAAATCCACTTGGCTACACCCAAACCCACTCCGCTAGACACAAACCCACTCGGCTACACCCAAACCCACTCGGCTACACCCAAACCCACTCGGCTATACGCAAACCCACTGGGCTAGACCCAAACCCACTCGGCTAGACCCAAACCCACTCCGCTAGACCCAAACGCACTCGGCTACACCCAAACCCACTCGGCTAAACCCAAACCCACTCGGCTAGACCCAAACCCAATTGGCTAGACCCAAACCCACTCCGCTAGACCCAAACCCAGTCGGCTAGACCAAACCCACTCGGCTAGACCCAAACCCACTCGGCTAGACCCAAACCCACTCGGCTAGACCCAAACCCACTCGGCTACACCCAAACCCACTCCGCTAGACACAAACCCACTCGGCTACACCCAAACCCACTCGTCTAGACCCAAACCCACTCGGCTAGACACAAACCCAATCGGCTAGACCCAAACCCACACAGCTAGACCCAAACCCACTTGGCTAGAACCAAACCCACTTGGCTAGAACCAAACCCACTCGGCTACACAAAAACCCAGTCGGCTAGACCCAAACCCACACAGCTAGACCCAAACCCACTTGGCTAGAACCAAACCCACTCGGCTAGACCCAAAGCCACTCGGCTAGTCCCAAAGCCACTCGGCTAGACCCAAATGGACTCGGCTAGACGCAAACCCACTCGGCTAAACCCAAACCCACTCGGCTAGACCCTAACCCACTCGGCTAGACCCAAACCCACTCGGCTAGACCCAAACCCACTCGGCTAGACCCAAACCCACTCGGCTCGACCCAAACCCACTCGGCTAGACCCAAACCCACTCGGCTAGACCCAAACCCACTCGGCTAGACCCAAACCCACTCGGCTAGACCCGAACGTACTTGGCTAGACACAAACCCACTCGGCTAGACCCAAACCCACTCGGCTAGACCCAAACCCACTCTGCTAAACCCAAACCCACTCGGCTAGACCCAAACCCAATCGGCAAAACGCAAACCCACTCCGCTAGACCAAAACCCACTCGGCTAGACCCAAACCCACTCCGCTAGACCCAAACCCACTCGGCTAGACCCAAACCCTCTCGGATAGACCGAAACCGACTCGGGTAGACCCAAACCCACTCGGATAGACCCAAACCCACTCGGTTAGACCCAAATCCACTCGGCTAGACCCAAACCCACTCGGCTGGACCCAAACCCACTCACCTAGACCCAAACCCACTCGGCTAGACCCAAACCCACTCGGCTAGACCCAAACCCACTCGGCTAGACCCAAACCCACTCGGCTAGTCCCAAAGCCACTCGGCTAGACCCAAACGGACTCGGCTAGACGCAAACCCACTCGGCTAGACCCAAACCCACTCGGCTAGACCCAAACCCACTCGGCTAGACCCAAACCCACTCGGCTAGACCCAAACCCACTCGGCTAGACCCAAACCCACTCGGCTAGACCCAAACCCACTCGGCTAGACCCAAACCCACTCGGCTAGACCCAAACCCACTTGGCTAGACCCAAACCCACTCGGCTAGACCCATACCCACTCGGCTGGACCCAAACCCACTGCGCTAGACCCCAACCCACTCGGTAAGACCCAAACCCACTTGGCTAGACCCAAACCCACTCTGTAGACCCAAACCCACTCGGCTGGACCCAAACCCACTCCGCTAGACCCAAACGCACACGGCTAGGCCCAGACCCACTCGGCTAGACCCCAACCCACTCGGGTAGACCCAAACCCACTCGGCTAGAGCCAAACCCACTCGGCTAGACCCAAACCCACTTGGCTAGACCCAAACCCACTCGGCCAGACCCAAACCCACTCGGCTAGACCCAAACCCACTCGGCTAGACCCGAACGCACTTGGCTAGACACAAACCCACTCTGCTAAACCCAAACCCACTCGGCTAGACCCAAACCCAATCGGCAAAACGCAAACCCACTCCGCTAGACCCAAACCCACTCGGCTAGACCCAAACCCACTCCGCTAGACCCAAACCCACTCGGCTAGACCCAAACCTTCTCGGATAGACCGAAACCGACTCGGGTAGACCCAAACCCACTCGGATAGACCCAAACCCACTCGGTTAGACCCAAATCCACTCGGCTAGACCCAAACCCACTCGGCTGGACCCAAACCCACTCACCTAGACCCAAACCCACTCGGCTAGACCCAAACCGACTCGGCCACTCCCAAACCCACTCCGCTAGACCAAAACCCACTCGGCTAGACCCAAACCCACTCGGCTAGACCCACACCCACTCGGCTAGACCCAAATCCACTCGGCTAGTCCCAAACCCACTCGGCTTGACCCAAACCCACTCGGCTAGACCAAAACCCACTCGGCTAGACCCAAACCCACTCGGCTAGACCCAAACCCACTCGGCTACTCCCAAACCCACTCCGCCAGACCCAAACCTACTCGGCTAGACCAAAACCCACTCGGCTAGACCCAAACCCACTCGGCTACACCCAAACCCACTCGGCTACACCCAAACCCACTCCGCTAGACACAAACCCACTCGGCTACACCCAAACCGACTCGGCTAGACCCAAACCCACTCGGCTAGAACCAAACCCACTCGGCTAGACCCAAACCCACTCGGCCAGACCCAAACCCACTCGGCTACTCCCAAACACACTCCGCTAGACCCAAACCTACTCGGCTAGCCCCAAACCCACTCGGCTAGACCCAAACCCACTCCGCTAGACCCAAACCCACTCGGCTACACCCAAACCAACTCGGCTAGACCCAAACCCACTCGGTAGACCCAAACCCACTCGGCTAGACCCAAACCCACTCGGCTGAACCCAAACCCACTCGGCTAGACACAAACCCACTCGGCTAGACCCAAACCCACTCGGCTAGACACAAACCCACTCGGCTATACCCAAACCCACTCGGCTAGCCCCAAACCCACTCGGCTAGACCCAAACCCACTCCGCTAGACCCAAACCCACTCCGCTAGACGCAAACCCACTCGGCTAAACCCAAACCCACTCGGCTAGACACAAACCCAATCGGCTAGACCCAAACCCACTCCGCTAGACCCAAACCCACTCGGCTAGACCAAAACCCACTCGGCTCGACCCAAACCCACTCGGCTGGACCCAAACCCATTCGGCTAGACCCAAATCCACTTGGCTACACCCAAACCCACTCCGCTAGACACAAACCCACACGGCTACACCCAAACCCACTCAGCTACACCCAAACCCACTCGGCTATACCCAAACCCACTGGGCTAGACCCAAACCCACTCGGCTAGACCCAAACCCACTCTGCTAGACCCAAACGCACTCGGCCAGACCCAAACCCACTCGGCTAGACCCAAACCCACTCGGCTAGATGCAAACCCACTCGGCTATACCCAAACCCACTCGGCTAGACCCAAACCCACTCGGATAGACACAAACCCCCTCGGCTAGACCCAAACCCACACGGCTAGACCAAACCCACTCGGCTAGACCCAAACCCACTCGGCTAGATCCAAACCCACTCGGCTACTCCTAAACCCACTCGCTAGACCCAAACCTACTCGGCTAGAATAAAACCCACTCGGCTAGACCCAAACCCACTCGGCTAGACCCAAACCCACTCGGCTAGACCCAAACCCACTCAGCTAGACGCAAACCCACTCGGCTAGACCCAAACCCACTCGGCTAGACCCAAACCCACTCGGCTAGAACCAAACCCACTCGGCTAGACCCAAACCCACTCGGCCAGACCCAAACCCACTCGGCTACTCCCAAACCCACTCCGCTAGACCCAAACCTACTCGGCTAGCCCCAAACCCACTAGGCTAGACCCAAACCCACTCCGCTAGACCCAAACCCACTCGGCTACACCCAAACCCACTCGGCTAGACCCAAACCCACTCGGTAGACCCAAACCCACTCGGCTAGACACAAACCCACTCGGCTGAACCCAAACCCACTCGGCTAGACACAAACCCACTCGGCTAGACCCAAACCCACTCGGCTAGACACAAACCCACTCGGCTATACCCAAACCCACTCGGCTAGCCCCAAACCCACTCGGCTAGACCCAAACCCACTCCGCTAGACCCAAACCCACTCCGCTAGACGCAAACCCACTCGGCTAAACCCAAACCCACTCGGCTAGACACAAACCCAATCGGCTAGACCCAAACCCACTCCGCTAGACCCATACCCACTCGGCTAGACCAAAACCCACTCGGCTCGACCCAAACCCACTCGGCTGGACCCAAACCCATTCGGCTAGACCCAAATCCACTTGGCTACACCCAAACCCACTCCGCTAGACACAAACCCACTCGGCTACACCCAAACCCACTCAGCTACACCCAAACCCACTCGGCTATACCCAAACCCACTGGGCTAGACCCAAACCCACTCGGCTAGACCCAAACCCACTCTGCTAGACCCAAACGCACTCGGCTACACCCAAACCCACTCGGCTAAACCCAAACCCACTCGGCTAGACCCAAACCCAATCGGCTAGACCCAAACCCACTCCGCTAGACCCAATCCCACTCCGCTAGACCAAACCCACTCGGCTAGACCCAAACCCACTCGGCTAGACCCAAACCCACTCGGCTAGACCCAAACCCACTCGGCTACACACAAACCCACTCCGCTAGACACAAACCCACTCGGCTACACCCAAACCCACTCGTCTAGACCCAAACCCACTCGGCTAGACCCAAACCCAATCGGCTAGACCCAAACCCACACAGCTAGACCCAAACCCACTTGGCTAGAACCAAACCCACTCGGCTACACCCAAACCCACTCGGCTAGACCCAAACCCACACAGCTAGACCCAAACCCACTTGGCTAGAACCAAACCCACTCGGCTAGACACAAAGCCACTCGGCTAGTCCCAAACGGACTCGGCTAGACGCAAACCCACTCGGCTAGATCCAAACCCACTCGGCTACTCCTAAACCCACTCGCTAGACCCAAACCTACTCGGCTACACTAAAACCCACTCGGCTAGACCCAAACCCACTCGGATAGACGCAAACCCACTCGGTTAGACCCAAACCCACTCGGCTAGACCCAAACCCACTCGGCTAGACCCAAACCCACTCAGCTGGACCCAAACCCACTCGGCTAGACCCAAACCCACTTGGCTAGACCCAAACCCACTCGGCTAGACCCAAACCCTCTCGGATAGACCGAAACCTCCTCAGCTAGACCCAAACCTCCTCAGCTAGACCCAAACCCACTCGGATTGACCCAAACCCACTCGGCCAGACCCAAACCCACTCGGCTAGACCCAAACCCACTCGGCTAGACACAAACCCCCTCGGCTAGACCCAAACCCACACGGCTAGACCAAACCCACTCGGCTAGACCCAAACCCACTCGGCTAGATCCAAACCCACTCGGCTACTCCTAAACCCACTCGCTAGACCCAAACCTACTCGGCTAGAATAAAACCCACTCGGCTAGACCCAAACCCACTCGGCTAGACACAAACCCACTCGGCTAGACCCAAACCCACTATGCTAGACGCAAACCCACTCGGCTAGACCCAAACCCACTCGGCTAGACCCAAACCCACTCGGCTAGAACCAAACCCACTCGGCTAGACCCAAACCCACTCGGCCAGACCCAAACCCACTCGGCTACTCCCAAACCCACTCCGCTAGACCCAAACCTACTCGGCTAGCCCCAAACCCACTCGGCTAGACCCAAACCCACTCCGCTAGACCCAAACCCACTCGGCTACACCCAAACCCACTCGGCTAGACCCAAACCCACTCGGTAGACCCAAACCCACTCGGCTAGACCCAAACCCACTCGCCTGAACCCAAACCCACTCGGCTAGACACAAACCCACTCGGCTAGACCCAAACCCACTCGGCTAGACACAAACCCACTCGGCTATACCCAAACCCACTCGGCTAGCCCCAAACCCACTCGGCTAGACCCAAACCCACTCCGCTAGACCCAAACCCACTCCGCTAGACGCAAACCCACTCGGCTAAACCCAAACCCACTCGGCTAGACACAAACCCAATCGGCTAGACCCAAACCCACTCCGCTAGACCCAAACCCACTCGGCTAGACCAAAACCCACTCGGCTCGACCCAAACCCACTCGGCTGGACCCAAACCCATTCGGCTAGACCCAAATCCACTTGGCTACACCCAAACCCACTCCGCTAGACACAAACCCACTCGGCTACACCCAAACCCACTCAGCTACACCCAAACCCACTCGGCTACACCCAAACCCACTCGTCTAGACCCAAACACACTCGGCTAGACCCAAACCCAATCGGCTAGACCCAAACCCACACAGCTAGACCCAAACCCACTTGGCTAGAACCAAACCCACTCGGCTACACCCAAACCCACTCGGCTAGACCCAAACCCACACAGCTAGACCCAAACCCACTTGGCTAGAACCAAACCCACTCGGCTAGACACAAAGCCACTCGGCTAGTCCCAAACGGACTCGGCTAGACGCAAACCCACTCGGCTAGATCCAAACCCACTCGGCTACTCCTAAACCCACTCGCTAGACCCAAACCTACTCGGCTAGACTAAAACCCACTCGGCTAGACCCAAACCCACTCGGCTAGACCCAAACACACTCGGCTAGACCCAAACCCACTCAGCTAGACGCAAACCCACTCGGCTAGACCCAAACCCACTCGGCTAGACCCAAACCCACTCGGCTAGAACCAAACCCACTCGGCTAGACCCAAACCCACTCGGCCAGACCCAAACCCACTCGGCTACTCCCAAACCCACTCCGCTAGACCCAAACCTACTCGGCTAGCCCCAAACCCACTCGGCTAGACCCAAACCCACTCCGCTAGACCCAAACCCACTCGGCTACACCCAAACCCACTCGGCTAGACCCAAACCCACTCGGTAGACCCAAACCCACTCGGCTAGACCCAAACCCACTCGCCTGAACCCAAACCCACTCGGCTAGACACAAACCCACTCGGCTAGACCCAAACCCACTCGGCTAGACACAAACCCACTCGGCTATACCCAAACCCACTCGGCTAGCCCCAAACCCACTCGGCTAGACCCAAACCCACTCCGCTAGACCCAAACCCACTCCGCTAGACGCAAACCCACTCGGCTAAACCCAAACCCACTCGGCTAGACACAAACCCAATCGGCTAGACCCAAACCCACTCCGCTAGACCCAAACCCACTCGGCTAGACCAAAACCCACTCGGCTCGACCCAAACCCACTCGGCTGGACCCAAACCCATTCGGCTAGACCCAAATCCACTTGGCTACACCCAAACCCACTCCGCTAGACACAAACCCACTCGGCTACACCCAAACCCACTCAGCTACACCCAAACCCACTCGGCTACACCCAAACCCACTCGTCTAGACCCAAACCCACTCGGCTAGACCCAAACCCAATCGGCTAGACCCAAACCCACACAGCTAGACCCAAACCCACTTGGCTAGAACCAAACCCACTCGGCTACACCCAAACCCACTCGGCTAGACCCAAACCCACACAGCTAGACCCAAACCCACTTGGCTAGAACCAAACCCACTCGGCTAGACACAAAGCCACTCGGCTAGTCCCAAACGGACTCGGCTAGACGCAAACCCACTCGGCTAGATCCAAACCCACTCGGCTACTCCTAAACCCACTCGCTAGACCCAAACCTACTCGGCTAGACTAAAACCCACTCGGCTAGACCCAAACCCACTCGGCTAGACCCAAACCCACTCGGCTAGACCCAAACCCACTCAGCTAGACGCAAACCCACTCGGCTAGACCCAAACCCACTCGGCTAGACCCAAACCCACTCGGCTAGAACCAAACCCACTCGGCTAGACCCAAACCCACTCGGCCAGACCCAAACCCACTCGGCTACTCGCAAACCCACTCCGCTAGACCCAAACCTACTCGGCTAGACCAAAACCCACTCAGCAAGACCCAAACCGACTCGGCTAGACCCAAACCCACTCGGCTACACCCAAACCCACTCGGCTAGACCCAAACCCACTCGGTAGACCCAAACCCACTCGGCTAGACCCAAACCCACTCGGCTGAACCCAAACCCACTCGGCTAGACACAAACCCACTCGGCTAGACCCAAACCCACGCGGCTAGACACAAACCCACTCGGCTATACCCAAACCCACTCGGCTAAACCCAAACCCACTCGGCTAGACACAAACCCAATCGGCTAGACCCAAACCCACTCCGCTAGACCCAAACCCACTCGGCTAGACCAAAACCCACTCGGCTCGACCCAAACCCACTCGGCTGGACCCAAACCCTTTCGGCTAGACCCAAATCCACTTGGCTACACCCAAACCCACTCCGCTAGACACAAACCCACTCGGCTACACCCAAACCCACTCGGCTACACCCAAACCCACTCGGCTACACCCAAACCCACTCGGCTATACCCAAACCCACTGGGCTAGACCCAAACCCACTCCGCTAGACCCAAACGCACTCGGCTACACCCAAACGCACTCGGCTACACCCAAACCCACTCGGCTAAACCCAAACCCACTCAGCTAGACCCAAGCCCAATCGGCTAGACCCAAACCCACTCCGCTAGACCCAAACCCACTCGGCTAGCCCAAACCCACTCGGCTAGACCCACACCCACTCGGCTAGACCCAAACCCACTCGGCTAGACCCAAACCCACTCGGCTAGACGTAAACCCAATCGGCTAGACCCAAACCCACTCGGCTAGACCCAAACCCACTCGGATAGACACAAACCCCCTCGGCTAGACCCAAACCCACACGGCTAGACCCAAACCCAATCGGCTAGACCCCAACCCACTCCGCTAGACCCAAACCCACTCGGCTAGACCAAACCCACTCGGCTAGACCCAAACCCACTCGGATAGACCAAACCCACTCGGCTAGACCCAAACCCACTCGGATAGACACAAACCCCCTCGGCTAGACCCAAACCCACACGGCTAGACCCAAACCCACTCGGCTAGACCCAAACCCACTCGGCTAGACCCAAACCCACTCGGCTACTCCCAAACCCACTCCGCTAGACCCAAACCTACTCGGCTAGACCAAAACCCACTCGGCTAGACCCAAACCCACTCGGCTAGACCCAAACCCACTCGGCTAGACACAAACCCACTCGGCTACTCCCAAACCCACTCCGCTAGACCCAAACCTACTCGGCTAGACCAAAACCCACTCGGCTAGACCCAAACCCACTCGGCTCGACCCAAACCCACTAGGCTACACCCAAACCCACTCCGCTAGACACAAACCCACTCGGCTAGACCCAAACCTACTCGGCTAGACCCAAACCCACTCGGCTAGACCCAAAACCACTCGGCTAGACCCAAACCCACTCGGCTAGACCCAAACCCAATTGGCTAGAACCAAACCCACTCGGCTAGACCCAAACCCACTCGGCTAGTCCCAAACCCACTCGGCTAGACCCAAACGAAATCGGCTAGACCCAAACCTACTCGGCTAGAACCAAACCCACTCGGCTAGACCCAAACCCACTCGGCTAAACCCAAGCCCACTCGGCTAGACCCAAACCCACTCGGCTAGACCCAAACCCACTCGGCAACTCCCAAACCCACTCCGCTAGACCCAAACCTACTCGGCTAGACCAAAACCCACTCGGCTAGACCCAAACCCACTCGGCTAGACCCAAACCCACTCGGCTAGACCCAAACCCACTCGGCTACTCCCAAACCCACTCCGCTAGACCCAAACCTACTCGGCTAGACCAAAACCCACTCGGCTAGACCCAAACCCACTCGGCTAGACCCAAACCCACTAGGCTACACCCAAACCCACTCCGCTAGACACAAACCCACTCGGCTAGACCCAAACCTACTCGGCTAGACCCAAACCCACTCGGCTAGACCCAAAACCACTCGGCTAGACCCAAACCCACTCGGCTAGACCCAAACCCAATTGGCTAGAACCAAACCCACTCGGCTAGACCCAAACCCACTCGGCTAGTCCCAAACCCACTCGGCTAGACCCAAACGAAATCGGCTAGACCCAAACCTACTCGGCTAGAACCAAACCCACTCGGCTAGACCCAAACCCACTCGGCTAAACCCAAGCCCACTCGGCTAGACCCAAACCCACTCGGCTAGACACAAACCTACTTGGCTTGAACCAAACCCACTCGGCTAGACCCAAAACCACTCGGCTAGACCGAAACCCACTCGGCTAGACCCAAACCCAATTGGGTAGAACCAAACCCACTCGGCTAGACCCAAACCCACTCGTCTAGTCCCAAACCCACTCGGCTAGACACAAACCCAATCAGCTAGACCCCAACCCACTCCGCTAGACCCAAACCCACTCGGCTAGACCAAACCCACTCGGCTAGACCCAAACCCACTCGGATTGACCCAAACCCACTCGGCTAGACCCCAACCCACTCGGCTAGACCCAAACCCACTCGGCTAGACGCAAACCCAATCGGCTAGACCCAAACCCACTCGGCTAGACCCAAACCCACTCGGATAGACACAAACCCCCTCGGCTAGACCGAAACCCACTCCGCTAGACCCAAACCCACTCGGCTAGACCCACACCCACTCGGCTAGACCCAAATCCACTCGGCTAGTTCCAAACCCACTCGGCTTGACCCAAACCCACTCGGCTAGACCCAAACCCACTCGGCTAGACCCAAACCCACTCGGCTAGACCCAAACCCACTCGGCTACTCCCAAACCCACTCCGCCAGACCCAAACCTACTCGGCTAGACCCAAACCCACTCGGCTAGACCCAAACCCACTCGGCTACACCCAAACCCACTCGGCTACACCCAAACCCACTCCGCTAGACACAAACCCACTCGGCTACACCCAAACCGACTCGGCTAGACCCAAACCCACTCGGATAGACGCAAACATAGAAACATAGAAACATAGAAAATAGGTGCAGGAGTAGGCCATTCGGCCCTTCGAGCCTGCACCGCCATTCAATGTGATCATGGCTGATCATCCAACTCAGTATCCCGTACCTGCCTTCTCTCCATACCCCCTGTTCCCTTTAGCCACAAGTGCCACATCTAACGCCCTCTTAAATATAGCCAATGAACTGGCCTCAACTACCTTCTGTGGCAGAGAATTCCAGAGACTCACCACTCTCTGTGTAAAGAATGTTTTCCTCATTTCGGTCCTAAAGGAATTCCCCCTTATCCTTAGACTGTGACCCCTTGTTCTGGACTCCCCCAACATCGGGAACAATCTTCCAGCATCTAGCTTGTCCAACCCCTTAAGAATTTTGTAGGTTTCTATAAGATCCCCCCTCAATCTTCTAAATTCCATCGACTACAAACCGAGTCTATCCAATCTTTCCTCATATGAAAGTCCTGACATCCCAGGAATCAGTCTGGTGAATCTTCTCTGTACCCCCTCTATGGCAAGGATGTCTTTCCTCAGATTTGGAGACCAAAACTGTACGCAGTACTCCAGGTGTGGCCTCACCAAAACCCTGTACAACTGCAGTAGAACCTCCCTGCTCCTATACTCAAATCCTTTCGCTATGAATGCTAACATACCATTTGCTTTCTTCACCCACTCGGTTATACCCAAACCCACTCGGCTAGACCCAAACCCACTCGGCTAGACCCAAACCCACTCAGCTGGACCCAAACCCACTCGGCTAGACCCAAACCCACTTGGCTAGACCCAAACCCACTCGGCTAGACCCAAACCCTCTTGGATAGACCGAAACCTCCTCAGCTAGACCCAAACCTCCTCAGCTAGACCCAAACCCACTCGGATTGACCCAAACCCACTCGGCCAGACCCAAACCCACTCGGCTAGACCCAAACCCACTCGGCTAGACCCAAACCCACTCGGCTACACCCAAACCCACTCGGCTAGACCCAAACCCACACAGCTAGACCCAAACCCACTTGGCTAGAACCAAACCCACTCGGCTAGACACAAAGCCACTCGGCTAGTCCCAAACGGACTCGGCTAGACGCAAACCCACTCGGCTAGATCCAAACCCACTCGGCTACTCCTAAACCCACTCGCTAGACCCAAACCTACTCGGCTACACTAAAACCCACTCGGCTAGACCCAAACCCACTCGGATAGACGCAAACCCACTCGGTTAGACCCAAACCCACTCGGCTAGACCCAAACCCACTCAGCTGGACCCAAACCCACTCGGCTAGACCCAAACCCACTTGGCTAGACCCAAACCCACTCGGCTAGACCCAAACCCTCTCGGATAGACCGAAACCTCCTCAGCTAGACCCAAACCTCCTCAGCTAGACCCAAACCCACTCGGATTGACCCAAACCCACTCGGCCAGACCCAAACCCACTCGGCTAGACCCAAACCCACTCGGCTAGACACAAACCCCCTCGGCTAGACCCAAACCCACACGGCTAGACCAAACCCACTCGGCTAGACCCAAACCCACTCGGCTAGATCCAAACCCACTCGGCTACTCCTAAACCCACTCGCTAGACCCAAACCTACTCGGCTAGAATAAAACCCACTCGGCTAGACCCAAACCCACTCGGCTACACCCAAACCCACTCGGCTAGACCCAAACCCACTCAGCTAGACGCAAACCCACTCGGCTAGACCCAAACCCACTCGGCTAGTTCCAAACCCACTCGGCTTGACACAAACCCACTCGGCTAGACCCAAACCCACTCGGCTAGACCCAAACCCACTCGGCTAGACCCAAACCCACTCGGCTACTCCCAAACCCACTCCGCCAGACCCAAACCTACTCGGCTAGACCAAAACCCACTCGGCTAGACCCAAACCCACTCGGCTACACCCAAACCCACTCGGCTACACCCAAACCCACTCCGCTAGACACAAACCCACTCGGCTACACCCAAACCGACTCGGCTAGACCCAAACCCACTCGGATAGACGCAAACCCACTCGGTTATACCCAAACCCACTCGGCTAGACCCAAACCCACTCGGCTAGACCCAAACCCACTCAGCTGGACCCAAACCCACTCGGCTAGACCCAAACCCACTTGGCTAGACCCAAACCCACTCGGCTAGACCCAAACCCTCTCGGATAGACCGAAACCTCCTCAGCTAGACCCAAACCTCCTCAGCTAGACCCAAACCCACTCGGATTGACCCAAACCCACTCGGCCAGACCCAAACCCACTCGGCTAGACCCAAACCCACTCGGCTAGACGCAAACCCACTCGGCTATACCCAAACCCACTCGGCTAGACCCAAACCCACTCGGATAGACACAAACCCCCTCGGCTAGACCCAAACCCACACGGCTAGACCAAACCCACTCGGCTAGACCCAAACCCACTCGGCTAGATCCAAACCCACTCGGCTACTCCTAAACCCACTCGCTAGACCCAAACCTACTCGGCTAGAATAAAACCCACTCGGCTAGACCCAAACCCACTCGGCTAGACCCAAACCCACTCGGCTAGACCCAAACCCACTCAGCTAGACGCAAACCCACTCGGCTAGACCCAAACCCACTCGGCTAGACCCAAACCCACTCGGCTAGAACCAAACCCACTCGGCTAGACCCAAACCCACTCGGCCAGACCCAAACCCACTCGGCTACTCCCAAACCCACTCCGCTAGACCCAAACCTACTCGGCTAGCCCCAAACCCACTCGGCTAGACCCAAACCCACTCCGCTAGACCCAAACCCACTCGGCTACACCCAAACCCACTCGGCTACACCCAAACCCACTCGGTAGACCCAAACCCACTCGGCTAGACCCAAACCCACTCGGCTGAACCCAAACCCACTCGGCTAGACACAAACCCACTCGGCTAGACCCAAACCCACTCGGCTAGACACAAACCCACTCGGCTATACCCAAACCCACTCGGCTAGCCCCAAACCCACTCGGCTAGACCCAAACCCACTCCGCTAGACCCAAACCCACTCCGCTAGACGCAAACCCACTCGGCTAAACCCAAACCCACTCGGCTAGACACAAACCCAATCGGCTAGACCCAAACCCACTCCGCTAGACCCAAACCCACTCGGCTAGACCAAAACCCACTTGGCTCGACCCAAACCCACTCGGCTGGACCCAAACCCATTCGGCTAGACCCAAATCCACTTGGCTACACCCAAACCCACTCCGCTAGACACAAACCCACTCGGCTACACCCAAACCCACTCAGCTACACCCAAACCCACTCGGCTATACCCAAACCCACTGGGCTAGACCCAAACCCACTCGGCTAGACCCAAACCCACTCCGCTAGACCCAAACGCACTCGGCTACACCCAAACCCACTCGGCTAAACCCAAACCCACTCGGCTAAACCCAAACACAATCGGCTAGACCCAAACCCACTCCGCTAGACCCAATCCCACTCCGCTAGACCAAACCCACTCGGCTAGACCCAAACCCACTCGGCTAGACCCAAACCCACTCGGCTAGACCCAAACCCACTCAGCTAGACGCAAACCCACTCGGCTAGACCCAAACCCACTCGGCTAGACCCAAACCCACTCGGCTAGAACCAAACCCACTCGGCTAGACCCAAACCCACTCGGCCAGACCCAAACCCACTCGGCTACTCCCAAACCCACTCCGCTAGACCCAAACCTACTCGGCTAGCCCCAAACCCACTCGGCTAGACCCAAACCCACTCCGCTAGACCCAAACCCACTCGGCTACACCCAAACCCACTCGGCTACACCCAAACCCACTCGGTAGACCCAAACCCACTCGGCTAGACCCAAACCCACTCGGCTGAACCCAAACCCACTCGGCTAGACACAAACCCACTCGGCTAGACCCAAACCCACTCGGCTAGACACAAACCCACTCGGCTATACCCAAACCCACTCGGCTAGCCCCAAACCCACTCGGCTAGACCCAAACCCACTCCGCTAGACCCAAACCCACTCCGCTAGACGCAAACCCACTCGGCTAAACCCAAACCCACTCGGCTAGACACAAACCCAATCGGCTAGACCCAAACCCACTCCGCTAGACCCAAACCCACTCGGCTAGACCAAAACCCACTCGGCTCGACCCAAACCCACTCGGCTGGACCCAAACCCATTCGGCTAGACCCAAATCCACTTGGCTACACCCAAACCCACTCCGCTAGACACAAACCCACTCGGCTACACCCAAACCCACTCAGCTACACCCAAACCCACTCGGCTATACCCAAACCCACTGGGCTAGACCCAAACCCACTCGGCTAGACCCAAACCCACTCTGCTAGACCCAAACGCACTCGGCTACACCCAAACCCACTCGGCTAAACCCAAACCCACTCGGCTAAACCCAAACACAATCGGCTAGACCCAAACCCACTCCGCTAGACCCAATCCCACTCCGCTAGACCAAACCCACTCGGCTAGACCCAAACCCACTCGGCTAGACCCAAACCCACTCGGCTAGACCCAAACCCACTCCGCTAGACACAAACCCACTCCGCTAGACACAAACCCACTCGGCTACACCCAAACCCACTCGTCTAGACCCAAACCCACTCGGCTAGACCCAAACCCAATCGGCTAGACCCAAACCCACACAGCTAGACCCAAACCCACTTGGCTAGAACCAAACCCACTCGGCTACACCCAAACCCACTCGGCTAGACCCAAACCCACACAGCTAGACCCAAACCCACTTGGCTAGAACCAAACCCACTCGGCTAGACACAAAGCCACTCGGCTAGTCCCAAAGCCACTCGGCTAGACCCAAACGGACTCGGCTAGACGCAAACCCACTCGGCTAGACCCAAACCCACTCGGCTAGACCCAAACCCACTCGGGTAGACCGAAACCCACTCGGCTAGACCCAAACCCACTCGGCTAGATCCAAACCCACTCGGCTACTCCTAAACCCACTCGCTAGACCCAAACCTACTCGGCTAGACTAAAACCCACTCGGCTAGAACCAAACCCTCTCGGCTAGACCCAAACCCACTCGGCCAGACCCAAACCCACTCGGCTACTCGCAAACCCACTCCGCTAGACCCAAACCTACTCGGCTAGACCAAAACCCACTCAGCTAGACCCAAACCGACTCGGCTAGACCCAAACCCACTCGGCTACACCCAAACCCACTCGGCTAGACCCAAACCCACTCGGTAGACCCAAACCCACTCGGCTAGACCCAAACCCACTCGGCTGAACCCAAACCCACTCGGCTAGACACCAACCCACTCGGCTAGACCCAAACCCACTCGGCTAGACACAAACCCACTCGGCTATACCCAAACCCACTCGGCTAGCCCCAAACCCACTCGGCTAGACCCTAACCCACTCCGCTAGACCCAAACGCACTCGGCTAGATGCAAACCCACTCGGCTAAACCCAAACCCACTCGGCTAGACACAAACCCAATCGGCTAGACCCAAACCCACTCCGCTAGACCCAAACCCACTCGGCTAGACCAAAACCCACTCGGCTCGACCCAAACCCACTCGGCTGGACCGAAACCCTTTCGGCTAGACCCAAATCCACTTGGCTACACCCAAACCCACTCCGCTAGACACAAACCCACTCGGCTACACCCAAACCCACTCGGCTACACCCAAACCCACTCGGCTACACCCAAACCCTCTCGGCTATACCCAAACCCACTGGGCTAGACCCAAACCCACTCCGCTAGACCCAAACGCACTCGGCTACACCCAAACGCACTCGGCTACACCCAAACCCACTCGGCTAAACCCAAACCCACTCAGCTAGACCCTAACCCAATCGGCTAGACCCAAACCCACTCCGCTAGACCCAAACCCACTCGGCTAGCCCAAACCCACTCGGCTAGACCCACACCCACTCGGCTAGACCCAAACCCACTCGGCTAGACCCAAACCCACTCGGCTACACCCAAACCCACTCCGCTACACCCAAACCCACTCGGCTACACCCAAACCCACTCGTCTAGACCCAAACCCACTCGGCTAGACCCAAACCCAATCAGCTAGACCCAAACCCACACAGCTAGACCCAAACCCACTTGGCTAGAACCAAACCCACTCGGCTACACCCAAACCCACTCGGCTAGACCCAAACCCACACAGCTAGACGCAAACCCACTTGGCTAGAACCAAACCCACTCGGCTAGACCCAAAGCCACTCGGCTAGACCCAAACGGACTTGGCTAGACGCAAACCCACTCGGCTAGACCCAAACCCACTCGGCTAGACCCAAACCCACTCGGCTAGACCCAAACCCACTCGGCTAGACCGAAACCCACTCGGCTAGACCCAAACCCACTCGGCTGGACCCAAACCCACTCGGCTAGACCCAAACCCACTCGGCTAGACCCAAACCCACTCGGCTAGACCCAAACCCACTCGGCTAGACCCAAACCCACTCGGCTAGACCCAAACCCACTCGGCTAGACCCAAACCCACTCGGCTACACCCATACCCACTCGGCTGGACCCAAACCCACTTGGCTAGACCCCAACCCACTCGGTAAGACCCAAACCCACTCGGCTAGACCCAAACCCACTCTGTAGACCCAAACCCACTCGGCTGGACCCAAACCCACTCGGCTAGACCCAAACCCACTCGGCTATACCCAAACCCACTCGGCTCGACCCAAACCCACTCGGCTAGACCCAAACCCACTCTGCTAGACGCAAACGCACTCGGCTAGACCCAGACCCACTCGGCTAGACCCAAACCCACTCGGCCACTCCCAAACCCATTCCGCTAGACCCAAACCTACTCGGCTAGACCAAAACCCACTCGGCTAGACCCAAACGCACTCGGCTTGACCCAAACCCACTCGGCTACACCCAAGCCCACTCCGCTAGACACAAACCCACTCGGCTACACTCAAACCCACTCGGCTAGACCCAAAACCACTCGGCTAGACCCAAACCCACTTGGCTAGAACCAAACCCACTCGGCTAGACCCAAACCCACTCGGCGAGTCCCAAACCCACTCGGCTAGACCCAAACGGACTCGGCTAGACCCAAACCCACTCGGCTAGAACCAAACCCACTCGGCTAGACCCAAACCCACTCGGCTAGACCCAAACCTACTCGGCTAGACCCAAACCCACTCGGCTAGACCCAAACCCACTCGGCTAGACACAAACCCACTCGGCTAGACCCAAGCCCACTCGGCTAGTCCCAAACCCATTCGGCTTGACCCAAACCCACTTGGCTAGACCCAAACTCACTCGGCTAGACCCAAACCCACTCGGCTAGACCCAAACCCACTCGGCTACTCCCAAACCCACTCCGCTAGACGCAAACCTACTCGGCTAGACCAAAACCCACTCGGCTAGACCCAAACCCACTCGGCTAGACCCAAACCCACTCGGCTACACCCAAACCCACTCCGCTAGACACAAACCCACTCGGCTACACCCAAACCGAATCGGCTAGACCCAAACCCACTCGGATAGACCCAAACCCACTCGGTTAGACCCAGACCCACTCGGCTAGACCCAAACCCACTCGGGAGACCCAAACCCACTCAGCTGGACCCAAACCCACTCGGCTAGACCCAAACGCACTCCGCTAGACCCAAACCCACTTGGCTAGACCCAAACTCACTCGGCTAGACCCAAACCCACTCGGCTAGACCCAAACCCACTCGGCTACTCCCAAACCCACTCGGCTAGACCCAAACCCACTCGGCTACACCCAAACCCACTCCGCTAGACACAAACCCACTCGGCTACACCCAAACCGAATCGGCTAGACCCAAACCCACTCGGATAGACCCAAACCCACTCGGTTAGACCCAGACCCACTCGGCTAGACCCAAACCCACTCGGGAGACCCAAACCCACTCAGCTGGACCCAAACCCACTCGGCTAGACCCAAACGCACTCCGCTAGACCCAAACGCACTCGGCTACACCCAAACCCACTCGGCTAGACCCAAACCCACTCGGCTAGACCCCAACCCTCTCGGATAGACCGAAACCGACTCGGGTAGACCCAAACCCACTCGGATAGACCCAAACCCACTCGGTTAGACCCAAACCCACTCGGCTAGACCCAAACCCACTCGGCTAGACCCAAACCCACTCGGCTAGACCCAAACCCACTTGGCCAGACACAAACCCACTCGGCTAGACCCAAACCCACTCTGCGAGACCAAAACCCTCTCGTATAGACCGAAACCTCCTCGGCTAGACCCAAACCCACTCGGCTACACCCAAACCCACTCGGCTGGACCCAAACCCACACAGCTAGACCCAAACCCACTTGGCTAGAACCAAACCCACTCGGCTACACCCAAACCCACTCGGCTAGACCCAAACCCACACAGCTAGACCCAAACCCACTTGGCTAGAACCAAACCCACTCGGCTAGACCCAAAGCCACTCGGCTAGTCCCAAAGCCACTCGGCTAGACCCAAACGGACTCGGCTAGACGCAAACCCACTCGGCTAGACCCAAACCCACTCGACTAGACCCAAACCCACTCGGCTAGACCCAAACCCACTCGGCTAGACCGAAACCCACTCGGCTAGACCCAAACCCACTTGGCTGGACCCAAACCCACTCGGCTAGACCCAAACCCACTCGGCTGGACCCAAACCCACTCGGCTAGACCCAACCCCACTCGGCTAGACCCAAACCCACTCGGCTAGACCCAAACCCACTCGGCTAGACCCAAACCCAATCGGCTACACCCATACCCACTCGGCTGGACCCAAACCCACTTGGCTAGACCCCAACCCACTCGGTAAGACCCAAACCCACTCGGCTAGACCCAAACCCACTCTGTAGACCCAAACCCACTCGGCTGGACCCAAACCCACTCGGCTAGACCCAAACCCACTCGGCTAGACCCAAACGGAGTCGGCTAGACCCAAACCCACTCGGCTAGAACCAAACCCACTCGGCTAGACCCAAACCCACTCGGCTAGACCCAATCCCACTCGGCTAGACCCAAACCCACTCGGCTAGACCCAAACCGAATCGGCTAGTCCCAAACCCACTCGGCTGGACCCAAACCCACTCAGCTCGACCCAAACCCACTCGGCTAGACCCAAACCCACACGGCTAGACCCAAACCCACTCGGCTATACCCAAACCGACTCGGCTCGACCCAAACCCACTCGGCTAGACCCAAACCCACTAGGCTACACCCAAACCCACTCCGCTAGACACAAACCCACTCGGCTAGACCCAAACCCACTCGGCTAGACCCAAACCCACTCGGCTAGACCCAAAACCACTCGGCTAGACCCAAACCCACTCGGCTAGACCCAAACCCAATTGGCTAGAACCAAACCCACTCGGCTAGACCCAAACCCACTCGTCTAGTCCCAAACCCACTGGGCTAGACCCAAACCCAATCGGCTAGACCCCAACCCACTCCGCTAGACCCAAACCCACTCGGCTAGACCAAACCCACTCGGCTAGACCCAAACCCACTCGGATAGACACAAACCCCCTCGGCTAGACCCAAACCCACACGGCTAGACCCAAACCCACTCGGCTAGACCCAAACCCACTCGGCTAGACCCAAAACCACTCGGCTACTCCCAAACCCACTCCGCTAGACCCAAACCTACTCGGCTAGACCCAAACCCACTCGGCTAGACCCAAACCCACTCGGCTAGACCCAAACCCACTCGGCTCGACCCGAACGCACTTGGCTAGACACAAACCCACTCGGCTAGACCCAAACCCACTCGGCAAGACCCAAACCCACTCTGCTAAACCCAAACCCACTCGGCAAGACCCAAACCCAATCGGCAAAACGCAAACCCACTCCGCTAGACCAAAACCCACTCGGCTAGACCCAAACCCACTCCGCTAGACCCAAACCCACTCGGCTAGACCCAAACCCTCTCGGATAGACCCAAACCGACTCGGGTAGACCCAAACCCACTCGGATAGACCCAAACCCACTCGGTTAGACCCAAATCCACTCGGCTAGACCCAAACCCACTCGGCTGGACCCAAACCCACTCACCTAGACCCAAACCCACTCGGCTAGACCCAAACCCACTCGGCTAGACCCAAACCCACTCGGCTAGACCCAAACCCACTCGGCTAGTCCCAAAGCCACTCGGCTAGACCCAAACGGACTCGGCTAGACGCAAACCCACTCGGCTAGACCCAAACCCACTCGGCTAGACCCAAACCCACTCGGCTAGACCCAAACCCACTCGGCTAGACCCAAACCCACTCGGCTAGACCCAAACCCACTCGGCTAGACCCAAACCCACTCGGCTAGACCCAAACCCACTCGGCTAGACCCAAACCCACTCGGCTAGACCCAAACCCACTCGGCTAGACCCAAACCCACTCGGCTAGACCCAAACCCACTCGGCTAGACCCAAACCCACTCGGCTACACCCATACCCACTCGGCTGGACCCAAACCCACTGCGCTAGACCCCAACCCACTCGGTAAGACCCAAACCCACTCGGCTAGACCCAAACCCACTCTGTAGACCCAAACCCACTCGGCTGGACCCAAACCCACTCCGCTAGACCCAAACGCACACGGCTAGGCCCAGACCCACTCGGCTAGACCCCAACCCACTCGGGTAGACCCAAACCCACTCGGCTAGAGCCAAACCCACTCGGCTAGACCCAAACCCACTTGGCTAGACCCAAACCCACTCGGCCAGACCCAAACCCACTCGGCTAGACCCAAACCCACTCGGCTAGACCCGAACGCACTTGGCTAGACACAAACCCACTCGGCTAGACCCAAACCCACTCGGCTAGACCCAAACCCACTCTGCTAAACCCAAACCCACTCGGCTAGACCCAAACCCAATCGGCAAAACGCAAACCCACTTCGCTAGACCCAAACCCACTCGGCTAGACCCAAACCCACTCCGCTAGACCCAAACCCACTCGGCTAGACCCAAACCCTCTCGGATAGACCGAAACCGACTCGGGTAGACCCAAACCCACTCGGATAGACCCAAACCCACTCGGTTAGACCCAAATCCACTCGGCTAGACCCAAACCCACTCGGCTGGACCCAAACCCACTCACCTAGACCCAAACCCAATCGGCTAGACCCAAACCGACTCGGCCACTCCCAAACCCACTCCGCTAGACCAAAACTACTCGGCAAGACCAAAACCCACTCGGCTAGACCCAAACGCATTCGGCTAGACCCAAACCCACTCGGCTACACCCAAACGCACTCCGCTAGACACAAACCCACTCGGCTACACTCAAACCCACTCGGCTAGACCCAAACCCACTCGGCTAGACCCAAACACACTTGGCTAGAACCAAACCCACTCGGCTAGACCCAAACCCACTCGGCGAGTCCCAAACCCACTCGGCTAGACCCAAACGGACTCGGCTAGACCCAAACCCACTCGGCTAGAACCAAACCCACTCGGCTAGACCCAAACCCACTCGGCTAGACCCAAACCCACTCGGCTAGACCCAAACCCACTCGGCTAGACCCAAACCCACTCGGCTAGACCCACACCCACTCGGCTAGACCCAAATCCACTCGGCTAGTCCCAACCCCACTCGGCTTGACCCAAACCCACTCGGCTAGACCCAAACCAACTCGGCTAGACCCAAACCCACTCCTCTAGACCCAAACCCACTCGGCTACTCCCAAACCCACTCCGCCAGACCCAAACCTACTCGGCTAGACCAAAACCCACTCGGCTAGACCCAAACCCACTCGGCTACACCCAAACCCACTCGGCTACACCCAAACCCACTCCGCTAGACACAAACCCACTCGGCTACACCCAAACCGACTCGGCTAGACCCAAACCCACTCGGATAGACGCAAACCCACTCGGTTAGACCCAAACCCACTCGGCTAGACCCAAACCCACTCGGCTAGACCCAAACCCACTCAGCTGGACCCAAACCCACTCGGCTAGACCCAAACCCACTTGGCTAGACCCAAACCCACTCGGCTAGACCCAAACCCTCTCGGATAGACCGAAACCTCCTCAGCTAGACCCAAACCTCCTCAGCTAGACCCAAACCCACTCGGATTGACCCAAACCCACTCGGCCAGACCCAAACCCACTCGGCTAGACCCAAACCCACTCGGCTAGACGCAAACCCACTCGGCTATACCCAAACCCACTCGGCTAGACCCAAACCCACTCGGGTAGACACAAACCCCCTCGGCTAGACCCAAACCCACACGGCTAGACCAAACCCACTCGGCTAGACCCAAACCCACTCGGCTAGATCCAAACCCACTCGGCTACTCCTAAACCCACTCGCTAGACCCAAACCTACTCGGCTAGAATAAAACCCACTCGGCTAGACCCAAACCCACTCGGCTAGACCCAAACCCACTCGGCTAGACCCAAACCCACTCAGCTAGACGCAAACCCACTCGGCTAGACCCAAACCCACTCGGCTAGACCCAAACCCACTCGGCTAGAACCAAACCCACTCGGCTAGACCCAAACCCACTCGGCCAGACCCAAACCCACTCGGCTACTCCCAAACCCACTCCGCTAGACCCAAACCTACTCGGCTAGCCCCAAACCCACTCGGCTAGACCCAAACCCACTCCGCTAGACCCAAACCCACTCGGCTACACCCAAACCCACTCGGCTAGACCCAAACCCACTCGGTAGACCCAAACCCACTCGGCTAGACCCAAACCCACTCGGCTGAACCCAAACCCACTCGGCTAGACACAAACCCACTCGGCTAGACCCAAACCCACTCGGCTAGACACAAACCCACTCGGCTATACCCAAACCCACTCGGCTAGCCCCAAACCCACTCGGCTAGACCCAAACCCACTCCGCTAGACCCAAACCCACTCCGCTAGACGCAAACCCACTCGGCTAAACCCAAACCCACACGGCTAGACACAAACCCAATCGGCTAGACCCAAACCCACTCCGCTAGACCCAAACCCACTCGGCTAGACCAAAACCCACTCGGCTCGACCCAAACCCACTCGGCTGGACCCAAACCCATTCGGCTAGACCCAAATCCACTTGGCTACACCCAAACCCACTCCGCTAGACACAAACCCACTCGGCTACACCCAAACCCACTCAGCTACACCCAAACCCACTCGGCTATACCCAAACCCACTGGGCTAGACCCAAACCCACTCGGCTAGACCCAAACCCACTCTGCTAGACCCAAACGCACTCGGCCAGACCCAAACCCACTCGGCTAGACCCAAACCCACTCGGCTAGACGCAAACCCACTCGGCTATACCCAAACCCACTCGGCTAGACCCAAACCCACTCGGATAGACACAAACCCCCTCGGCTAGACCCAAACCCACACGGCTAGACCAAACCCACTCGGCTAGACCCAAACCCACTCGGCTAGATCCAAACCCACTCGGCTACTCCTAAACCCACTCGCTAGACCCAAACCTACTCGGCTAGAATAAAACCCACTCGGCTAGACGCAAACCCACTCGGCTATACCCAAACCCACTCGGCTAGACCCAAACCCACTCGGATAGACACAAACCCCCTCGGCTAGACCCAAACCCACACGGCTAGACCAAACCCACTCGGCTAGACCCAAACCCACTCGGCTAGATCCAAACCCACTCGGCTACTCCTAAACCCACTCGCTAGACCCAAACCTACTCGGCTAGAATAAAACCCACTCGGCTAGACCCAAACCCACTCGGCTAGACCCAAACCCACTCGGCTAGACCCAAACCCACTCAGCTAGACGCAAACCCACTCGGCTAGACCCAAACCCACTCGGCTAGACCCAAACCCACTCGGCTAGAACCAAACCCACTCGGCTAGACCCAAACCCACTCGGCCAGACCCAAACCCACTCGGCTACTCCCAAACCCACTCCGCTAGACCCAAACCTACTCGGCTAGCCCCAAACCCACTCGGCTAGACCCAAACCCACTCCGCTAGACCCAAACCCACTCGGCTACACCCAAACCCACTCGGCTAGACCCAAACCCACTCGGTAGACCCAAACCCACTCGGCTAGACCCAAACCCACTCGGCTGAACCCAAACCCACTCGGCTAGACACAAACCCACTCGGCTAGACCCAAACCCACTCGGCTAGACACAAACCCACTCGGCTATACCCAAACCCACTCGGCTAGCCCCAAACCCACTCGGCTAGACCCAAACCCACTCCGCTAGACCCAAACCCACTCCGCTAGACGCAAACCCACTCGGCTAAACCCAAACCCACTCGGCTAGACACAAACCCAATCGGCTAGACCCAAACCCACTCCGCTAGACCCAAACCCACTCGGCTAGACCAAAACCCACTCGGCTCGACCCAAACCCACTCGGCTGGACCCAAACCCATTCGGCTAGACCCAAATCCACTTGGCTACACCCAAACCCACTCCGCTAGACACAAACCCACTCGGCTACACCCAAACCCACTCAGCTACACCCAAACCCACTCGGCTATACCCAAACCCACTGGGCTAGACCCAAACCCACTCGGCTAGACCCAAACCCACTCTGCTAGACCCAAACGCACTCGGCTACACCCAAACCCACTCGGCTAAACCCAAACCCACTCGGCTCGACCCAAACCCAATCGGCTAGACCCAAACCCACTCCGCTAGACCCAATCCCACTCCGCTAGACCAAACCCACTCGGCTAGACCCAAACCCACTCGGCTAGACCCAAACCCACTCGGCTAGACCCAAACCCACTCGGCTACACACAAACCCACTCCGCTAGACACAAACCCACTCGGCTACACCCAAACCCACTCGTCTAGACCCAAACCCACTCGGCTAGACCCAAACCCACTTGGCTAGAACCAAACCCACTCGGCTACACCCAAACCCACTCGGCTAGACCCAAACCCACACAGTTAGACCCAAACCCACTTGGCTAGAACCAAACCCACTCGGCTAGACACAAAGCCACTCGGCTAGTCCCAAACGGACTCGGCTAGACGCAAACCCACTCGGCTAGATCCAAACCCACTCGGCTACTCCTAAACCCACTCGCTAGACCCAAACCTACTCGGCTACACTAAAACCCACTCGGCTAGACCCAAACCCACTCGGATAGACGCAAACCCACTCGGTTAGACCCAAACCCACTCGGCTAGACCCAAACCCACTCGGCTAGACCCAAACCCACTCAGCTGGACCCAAACCCACTCGGCTAGACCCAAACCCACTTGGCTAGACCCAAACCCACTCGGCTAGACCCAAACCCTCTCGGATAGACCGAAACCTCCTCAGCTAGACCCAAACCTCCTCAGCTAGACCCAAACCCACTCGGATTGACCCAAACCCACTCGGCCAGACCCAAACCCACTCGGCTAGACCCAAACCCACTCGGCTAGACACAAACCCCCTCGGCTAGACCCAAACCCACACGGCTAGACCAAACCCACTCGGCTACACCCATACCCACTCGGCTGGACCCAAACCCACTGCGCTAGACCCCAACCCACTCGGTAAGACCCAAACCCACTCGGCTAGACCCAAACCCACTCTGTAGACCCAAACCCACTCGGCTGGACCCAAACCCACTCCGCTAGACCCAAACGCACACGGCTAGGCCCAGACCCACTCGGCTAGACCCCAACCCACTCGGGTAGACCCAAACCCACTCGGCTAGAGCCAAACCCACTCGGCTAGACCCAAACCCACTTGGCTAGACCCAAACCCACTCGGCCAGACCCAAACCCACTCGGCTAGACCCAAACCCACTCGGCTAGACCCGAACGCACTTGGCTAGACACAAACCCACTCGGCTAGACCCAAACCCACTCGGCTAGACCCAAACCCACTCTGCTAAACCCAAACCCACTCGGCTAGACCCAAACCCAATCGGCAAAACGCAAACCCACTTCGCTAGACCCAAACCCACTCGGCTAGACCCAAACCCACTCCGCTAGACCCAAACCCACTCGGCTAGACCCAAACCCTCTCGGATAGACCGAAACCGACTCGGGTAGACCCAAACCCACTCGGATAGACCCAAACCCACTCGGTTAGACCCAAATCCACTCGGCTAGACCCAAACCCACTCGGCTGGACCCAAACCCACTCACCTAGACCCAAACCCAATCGGCTAGACCCAAACCGACTCGGCCACTCCCAAACCCACTCCGCTAGACCAAAACTACTCGGCAAGACCAAAACCCACTCGGCTAGACCCAAACGCATTCGGCTAGACCCAAACCCACTCGGCTACACCCAAACGCACTCCGCTAGACACAAACCCACTCGGCTACACTCAAACCCACTCGGCTAGACCCAAACCCACTCGGCTAGACCCAAACACACTTGGCTAGAACCAAACCCACTCGGCTAGACCCAAACCCACTCGGCGAGTCCCAAACCCACTCGGCTAGACCCAAACGGACTCGGCTAGACCCAAACCCACTCGGCTAGAACCAAACCCACTCGGCTAGACCCAAACCCACTCGGCTAGACCCAAACCCACTCGGCTAGACCCAAACCCACTCGGCTAGACCCAAACCCACTCGGCTAGACCCACACCCACTCGGCTAGACCCAAATCCACTCGGCTAGTCCCAACCCCACTCGGCTTGACCCAAACCCACTCGGCTAGACCCAAACCCACTCGGCTAGACCCAAACCCACTCCTCTAGACCCAAACCCACTCGGCTACTCCCAAACCCACTCCGCCAGACCCAAACCTACTCGGCTAGACCAAAACCCACTCGGCTAGACCCAAACCCACTCGGCTACACCCAAACCCACTCGGCTACACCCAAACCCACTCCGCTAGACACAAACCCACTCGGCTACACCCAAACCCACTCGGCTAGACCCAAACCCACTCCGCTAGACCCAAACCCACTCCGCTAGACGCAAACCCACTCGGCTAAACCCAAACCCACTCGGCTAGACACAAACCCAATCGGCTAGACCCAAACCCACTCCGCTAGACCCAAACCCACTCGGCTAGACCAAAACCCACTCGGCTCGACCCAAACCCACTCGGCTGGACCCAAACCCATTCGGCTAGACCCAAATCCACTTGGCTACACCCAAACCCACTCCGCTAGACACAAACCCACTCGGCTACACCCAAACCCACTCAGCTACACCCAAACCCACTCGGCTATACCCAAACCCACTGGGCTAGACCCAAACCCACTCGGCTAGACCCAAACCCACTCTGCTAGACCCAAACGCACTCGGCTACACCCAAACCCACTCGGCTAAACCCAAACCCACTCGGCTCGACCCAAACCCAATCGGCTAGACCCAAACCCACTCCGCTAGACCCAATCCCACTCCGCTAGACCAAACCCACTCGGCTAGACCCAAACCCACTCGGCTAGACCCAAACCCACTCGGCTAGACCCAAACCCACTCGGCTACACACAAACCCACTCCGCTAGACACAAACCCACTCGGCTACACCCAAACCCACTCGTCTAGACCCAAACCCACTCGGCTAGACCCAAACCCACTTGGCTAGAACCAAACCCACTCGGCTACACCCAAACCCACTCGGCTAGACCCAAACCCACACAGTTAGACCCAAACCCACTTGGCTAGAACCAAACCCACTCGGCTAGACACAAAGCCACTCGGCTAGTCCCAAACGGACTCGGCTAGACGCAAACCCACTCGGCTAGATCCAAACCCACTCGGCTACTCCTAAACCCACTCGCTAGACCCAAACCTACTCGGCTACACTAAAACCCACTCGGCTAGACCCAAACCCACTCGGATAGACGCAAACCCACTCGGTTAGACCCAAACCCACTCGGCTAGACCCAAACCCACTCGGCTAGACCCAAACCCACTCAGCTGGACCCAAACCCACTCGGCTAGACCCAAACCCACTTGGCTAGACCCAAACCCACTCGGCTAGACCCAAACCCTCTCGGATAGACCGAAACCTCCTCAGCTAGACCCAAACCTCCTCAGCTAGACCCAAACCCACTCGGATTGACCCAAACCCACTCGGCCAGACCCAAACCCACTCGGCTAGACCCAAACCCACTCGGCTAGACACAAACCCCCTCGGCTAGACCCAAACCCACACGGCTAGACCAAACCCACTCGGCTACACCCATACCCACTCGGCTGGACCCAAACCCACTGCGCTAGACCCCAACCCACTCGGTAAGACCCAAACCCACTCGGCTAGACCCAAACCCACTCTGTAGACCCAAACCCACTCGGCTGGACCCAAACCCACTCCGCTAGACCCAAACGCACACGGCTAGGCCCAGACCCACTCGGCTAGACCCCAACCCACTCGGGTAGACCCAAACCCACTCGGCTAGAGCCAAACCCACTCGGCTAGACCCAAACCCACTTGGCTAGACCCAAACCCACTCGGCCAGACCCAAACCCACTCGGCTAGACCCAAACCCACTCGGCTAGACCCGAACGCACTTGGCTAGACACAAACCCACTCGGCTAGACCCAAACCCACTCGGCTAGACCCAAACCCACTCTGCTAAACCCAAACCCACTCGGCTAGACCCAAACCCAATCGGCAAAACGCAAACCCACTTCGCTAGACCCAAACCCACTCGGCTAGACCCAAACCCACTCCGCTAGACCCAAACCCACTCGGCTAGACCCAAACCCTCTCGGATAGACCGAAACCGACTCGGGTAGACCCAAACCCACTCGGATAGACCCAAACCCACTCGGTTAGACCCAAATCCACTCGGCTAGACCCAAACCCACTCGGCTGGACCCAAACCCACTCACCTAGACCCAAACCCAATCGGCTAGACCCAAACCGACTCGGCCACTCCCAAACCCACTCCGCTAGACCAAAACTACTCGGCAAGACCAAAACCCACTCGGCTAGACCCAAACGCATTCGGCTAGACCCAAACCCACTCGGCTACACCCAAACGCACTCCGCTAGACACAAACCCACTCGGCTACACTCAAACCCACTCGGCTAGACCCAAACCCACTCGGCTAGACCCAAACACACTTGGCTAGAACCAAACCCACTCGGCTAGACCCAAACCCACTCGGCGAGTCCCAAACCCACTCGGCTAGACCCAAACGGACTCGGCTAGACCCAAACCCACTCGGCTAGAACCAAACCCACTCGGCTAGACCCAAACCCACTCGGCTAGACCCAAACCCACTCGGCTAGACCCAAACCCACTCGGCTAGACCCAAACCCACTCGGCTAGACCCACACCCACTCGGCTAGACCCAAATCCACTCGGCTAGTCCCAACCCCACTCGGCTTGACCCAAACCCACTCGGCTAGACCCAAACCCACTCGGCTAGACCCAAACCCACTCCTCTAGACCCAAACCCACTCGGCTACTCCCAAACCCACTCCGCCAGACCCAAACCTACTCGGCTAGACCAAAACCCACTCGGCTAGACCCAAACCCACTCGGCTACACCCAAACCCACTCGGCTACACCCAAACCCACTCCGCTAGACACAAACCCACTCGGCTACACCCAAACCGACTCGGCTAGACCCAAACCCACTCGGATAGACGCAAACCCACTCGGTTAGACCCAAACCCACTCGGCTAGACCCAAACCCACTCGGCTAGACCCAAACCCACTCAGCTGGACCCAAACCCACTCGGCTAGACCCAAACCCACTTGGCTAGACCCAAACCCACTCGGCTAGACCCAAACCCTCTCGGATAGACCGAAACCTCCTCAGCTAGACCCAAACCTCCTCAGCTAGACCCAAACCCACTCGGATTGACCCAAACCCACTCGGCCAGACCCAAACCCACTCGGCTAGACCCAAACCCACTCGGCTAGACGCAAACCCACTCGGCTATACCCAAACCCACTCGGCTAGACCCAAACCCACTCGGGTAGACACAAACCCCCTCGGCTAGACCCAAACCCACACGGCTAGACCAAACCCACTCGGCTAGACCCAAACCCACTCGGCTAGATCCAAACCCACTCGGCTACTCCTAAACCCACTCGCTAGACCCAAACCTACTCGGCTAGAATAAAACCCACTCAGCTAGACGCAAACCCACTCGGCTAGACACAAACCCACTCGGCTATACCCAAACCCACTCGGCTAGCCCCAAACCCACTCGGCTAGACCCAAACCCACTCCGCTAGACCCAAACCCACTCCGCTAGACGCAAACCCACTCGGCTAAACCCAAACCCACACGGCTAGACACAAACCCAATCGGCTAGACCCAAACCCACTCCGCTAGACCCAAACCCACTCGGCTAGACCAAAACCCACTCGGCTCGACCCAAACCCACTCGGCTGGACCCAAACCCATTCGGCTAGACCCAAATCCACTTGGCTACACCCAAACCCACTCCGCTAGACACAAACCCACTCGGCTACACCCAAACCCACTCAGCTACACCCAAACCCACTCGGCTATACCCAAACCCACTGGGCTAGACCCAAACCCACTCGGCTAGACCCAAACCCACTCTGCTAGACCCAAACGCACTCGGCCAGACCCAAACCCACTCGGCTAGACCCAAACCCACTCGGCTAGACGCAAACCCACTCGGCTATACCCAAACCCACTCGGCTAGACCCAAACCCACTCGGATAGACACAAACCCCCTCGGCTAGACCCAAACCCACACGGCTAGACCAAACCCACTCGGCTAGACCCAAACCCACTCGGCTAGATCCAAACCCACTCGGCTACTCCTAAACCCACTCGCTAGACCCAAACCTACTCGGCTAGAATAAAACCCACTCGGCTAGACGCAAACCCACTCGGCTATACCCAAACCCACTCGGCTAGACCCAAACCCACTCGGATAGACACAAACCCCCTCGGCTAGACCCAAACCCACACGGCTAGACCAAACCCACTCGGCTAGACCCAAACCCACTCGGCTAGATCCAAACCCACTCGGCTACTCCTAAACCCACTCGCTAGACCCAAACCTACTCGGCTAGAATAAAACCCACTCGGCTAGACCCAAACCCACTCGGCTAGACCCAAACCCACTCGGCTAGACCCAAACCCACTCAGCTAGACGCAAACCCACTCGGCTAGACCCAAACCCACTCGGCTAGACCCAAACCCACTCGGCTAGAACCAAACCCACTCGGCTAGACCCAAACCCACTCGGCCAGACCCAAACCCACTCGGCTACTCCCAAACCCACTCCGCTAGACCCAAACCTACTCGGCTAGCCCCAAACCCACTCGGCTAGACCCAAACCCACTCCGCTAGACCCAAACCCACTCGGCTACACCCAAACCCACTCGGCTAGACCCAAACCCACTCGGTAGACCCAAACCCACTCGGCTAGACCCAAACCCACTCGGCTGAACCCAAACCCACTCGGCTAGACACAAACCCACTCGGCTAGACCCAAACCCACTCGGCTAGACACAAACCCACTCGGCTATACCCAAACCCACTCGGCTAGCCCCAAACCCACTCGGCTAGACCCAAACCCACTCCGCTAGACCCAAACCCACTCCGCTAGACGCAAACCCACTCGGCTAAACCCAAACCCACTCGGCTAGACACAAACCCAATCGGCTAGACCCAAACCCACTCCGCTAGACCCAAACCCACTCGGCTAGACCAAAACCCACTCGGCTCGACCCAAACCCACTCGGCTGGACCCAAACCCATTCGGCTAGACCCAAATCCACTTGGCTACACCCAAACCCACTCCGCTAGACACAAACCCACTCGGCTACACCCAAACCCACTCAGCTACACCCAAACCCACTCGGCTATACCCAAACCCACTGGGCTAGACCCAAACCCACTCGGCTAGACCCAAACCCACTCTGCTAGACCCAAACGCACTCGGCTACACCCAAACCCACTCGGCTAAACCCAAACCCACTCGGCTCGACCCAAACCCAATCGGCTAGACCCAAACCCACTCCGCTAGACCCAATCCCACTCCGCTAGACCAAACCCACTCGGCTAGACCCAAACCCACTCGGCTAGACCCAAACCCACTCGGCTAGACCCAAACCCACTCGGCTACACACAAACCCACTCCGCTAGACACAAACCCACTCGGCTACACCCAAACCCACTCGTCTAGACCCAAACCCACTCGGCTAGACCCAAACCCACTTGGCTAGAACCAAACCCACTCGGCTACACCCAAACCCACTCGGCTAGACCCAAACCCACACAGTTAGACCCAAACCCACTTGGCTAGAACCAAACCCACTCGGCTAGACACAAAGCCACTCGGCTAGTCCCAAACGGACTCGGCTAGACGCAAACCCACTCGGCTAGATCCAAACCCACTCGGCTACTCCTAAACCCACTCGCTAGACCCAAACCTACTCGGCTACACTAAAACCCACTCGGCTAGACCCAAACCCACTCGGATAGACGCAAACCCACTCGGTTAGACCCAAACCCACTCGGCTAGACCCAAACCCACTCGGCTAGACCCAAACCCACTCAGCTGGACCCAAACCCACTCGGCTAGACCCAAACCCACTTGGCTAGACCCAAACCCACTCGGCTAGACCCAAACCCTCTCGGATAGACCGAAACCTCCTCAGCTAGACCCAAACCTCCTCAGCTAGACCCAAACCCACTCGGATTGACCCAAACCCACTCGGCCAGACCCAAACCCACTCGGCTAGACCCAAACCCACTCGGCTAGACACAAACCCCCTCGGCTAGACCCAAACCCACACGGCTAGACCAAACCCACTCGGCTAGACCCAAACCCACTCGGCTAGATCCAAACCCACTCGGCTACTCCTAAACCCACTCGCTAGACCCAAACCTACTCGGCTAGAATAAAACCCACTCGGCTAGACCCAAACCCACTCGGCTAGACCCAAACCCACTCGGCTAGACCCAAACCCACTCAGCTAGACGCAAACCCAGTCGGCTAGACCCAAACCCACTCGGCTAGACCCAAACCCACTCGGCTAGAAACAAACCCACTCGGCTAGACCCAAACCCACTCGGCCAGACCCAAACCCACTCGGCTACTCCCAAACCCACTCCGCTAGACCCAAACCTACTCGGCTAGCCCCAAACCCACTCGGCTAGACCCAAACCCACTCCGCTAGACCCAAACCCACTCGGCTACACCCAAACCCACTCGGCTAGACCCAAACCCACTCGGTAGACCCAAACCCACTCGGCTAGACCCAAACCCACTCGGCTGAACCCAAACCCACTCGGCTAGACACAAACCCACTCGGCTAGACCCAAACCCACTCGGCTAGACACAAACCCACTCGGCTATACCCAAACCCACTCGGCTAGCCCCAAACCCACTCGGCTAGACCCAAACCCACTCCGCTAGACCCAAACCCACTCCGCTAGACGCAAACCCACTCGGCTAAACCCAAACCCACTCGGCTAGACACAAACCCAATCGGCTAGACCCAAACCCACTCCGCTAGACCCAAACCCACTCGGCTAGACCAAAACCCACTCGGCTCGACCCAAACCCACTCGGCTACACCCAAACCCACTCAGCTACACCCAAACCCACTCGGCTATACCCAAACCCACTGGGCTAGACCCAAACCCACTCGGCTAGACCCAAACCCACTCTGCTAGACCCAAACGCACTCGGCTACACCCAAACCCACTCGGCTAAACCCAAACCCACTCGGCTAGACCCAAACCCAATCGGCTAGACCCAAACCCACTCCGCTAGACCCAATCCCACTCCGCTAGACCAAACCCACTCGGCTAGACCCAAACCCACTCGGCTAGACCCAAACCCACTCGGCTAGACCCAAACCCACTCGGCTACACACAAACCCACTCCGCTAGACACAAACCCACTCGGCTACACCCAAACCCACTCGTCTAGACCCAAACCCACACAGCTAGACCCAAACCCACTTGGCTAGAACCAAACCCACTCGGCTACACCCAAACCCACTCGGCTAGACCCAAACCCACACAGCTAGACCCAAACCCACTTGGCTAGAACCAAACCCACTCGGCTAGACACAAAGCCACTCGGCTAGTCCCAAACGGACTCGGCCAGACGCAAACCCACTCGGCTAGATCCAAACCCACTCGGCTACTCCTAAACCCACTCGTTAGACCCAAACCTACTCAGCTAGACTAAAACCCACTCGGCTAGACCCAAACCCACTCGGCTAGACCCAAACCCACTCGGCTAGACCCAAACCCACTCAGCTAGACGCAAACCCACTCGGCTAGACCCAAACCCACTCGGCTAGACCCAAACCCACTCGGCTAGAACCAAACCCACTCGGCTAGACCCAAACCCACTCGGCCAGACCCAAACCCACTCGGCTAGACCCAAACCCACTTGGCTAGACCCAAACCCACTCGGCTAGACCCAAACCCTCTCGGATAGACCGAAACCTCCTCAGCTAGACCCAAACCTCCTCAGCTAGACCCAAACCCACTCGGATTGACCCAAACCCACTCGGCCAGACCCAAACCCACTCGGCTAGACCCAAACCCACTCGGCTAGACACAAACCCCCTCGGCTAGACCCAAACACACACGGCTAGACCAAACCCACTCGGCTAGACCCAAACCCACTCGGCTAGATCCAAACCCACTCGGCTACTCCTAAACCCACTCGCTAGACCCAAACCTACTCGGCTAGAATAAAACCCACTCGGCTAGACCCAAACCCACTCGGCTAGACCCAAACCCACTCGGCTAGACCCAAACCCACTCAGCTAGACGCAAACCCAGTCGGCTAGACCCAAACCCACTCGGCTAGACCCAAACCCACTCGGCTAGAACCAAACCCACTCGGCTAGACCCAAACCCACTCGGCCAGACCCAAACCCACTCGGCTACTCCCAAACCCACTCCGCTAGACCCAAACCTACTCGGCTAGCCCCAAACCCACTCGGCTAGACCCAAACCCACTCCGCTAGACCCAAACCCACTCGGCTACACCCAAACCCACTCGGCTAGACCCAAACCCACTCGGTAGACCCAAACCCACTCGGCTAGACCCAAACCCACTCGGCTGAACCCAAACCCACTCGGCTAGACACAAACCCACTCGGCTAGACCCAAACCCACTCGGCTAGATACAAACCCACTCGGCTATACCCAAACCCACTCGGCTAGCCCCAAACCCACTCGGCTAGACCCAAACCCACTCCGCTAGACCCAAACCCACTCCGCTAGACGCAAACCCACTCGGCTAAACCCAAACCCACTCGGCTAGACACAAACCCAATCGGCTAGACCCAAACCCACTCCGCTAGACCCAAACCCACTCGGCTAGACCAAAACCCACTCGGCTAGACCCAAACCCACTCGGCTAGAACCAAACCCACTCGGCTAGACCCAAACCCACTCGGCCAGACCCAAACCCACTCGGCTACTCCCAAACCCACTCCGCTAGACCCAAGCCTACTCGGCTAGCCCCAAACCCACTCGGCTAGACCCAAACCCACTCCGCTAGACCCAAACCCACTCGGCTACACCCAAACCCACTCGGCTAGACCCAAACCCACTCGGTAGACCCAAACCCACTCGGCTAGACCCAAACCCACTCGGCTGAACCCAAACCCACTCGGCTAGACACAAACCCACTCGGCTAGACCCAAACCCACTCGGCTAGACACAAACCCACTCGGCTATACCCAAACCCACTCGGCTAGCCCCAAACCCACTCGGCTAGACCCAAACCCACTCCGCTAGACCCAAACCCACTCCGCTAGACGCAAACCCACTCGGCTAAACCCAAACCCACTCGGCTAGACACAAACCCAATCGGCTAGACCCAAACCCACTCCGCTAGACCCAAACCCACTCGGCTAGACCAAAACCCACTCGGCTCGACCCAAACCCACTCGGCTGGACCCAAACCCATTCGGCTAGACCCAAATCCACTTGGCTACACCCAAACCCACTCCGCTAGACACAAACCCACTGGGCTACACCCAAACCCACTCAGCTACACCCAAACCCACTCGGCTATACCCAAACCCACTGGGCTAGACCCAAACCCACTCGGCTAGACCCAAACCCACTCTGCTAGACCCAAACGCACTCGGCTACACCCAAACCCACTCGGCTAAACCCAAACCCACTCGGCTCGACCCAAACCCAATCGGCTAGACCCAAACCCACTCCGCTAGACCCAATCCCACTCCGCTAGACCAAACCCACTCGGCTAGACCCAAACCCACTCGGCTAGACCCAAACCCACTCGGCTAGACCCAAACCCACTCGGCTACACACAAACCCACTCCGCTAGACACAAACCCACTCGGCTACACCCAAACCCACTCGTCTAGACCCAAACCCACTCGGCTAGACCCAAACCCACTTGGCTAGAACCAAACCCACTCGGCTACACCCAAACCCACTCGGCTAGACCCAAACCCACACAGTTAGACCCAAACCCACTTGGCTAGAACCAAACCCACTCGGCTAGACACAAAGCCACTCGGCTAGTCCCAAACGGACTCGGCTAGACGCAAACCCACTCGGCTAGATCCAAACCCACTCGGCTACTCCTAAACCCACTCGCTAGACCCAAACCTACTCGGCTACACTAAAACCCACTCGGCTAGACCCAAACCCACTCGGATAGACGCAAACCCACTCGGTTAGACCCAAACCCACTCGGCTAGACCCAAACCCACTCGGCTAGACCCAAACCCACTCAGCTGGACCCAAACCCACTCGGCTAGACCCAAACCCACTTGGCTAGACCCAAACCCACTCGGCTAGACCCAAACCCTCTCGGATAGACCGAAACCTCCTCAGCTAGACCCAAACCTCCTCAGCTAGACCCAAACCCACTCGGATTGACCCAAACCCACTCGGCCAGACCCAAACCCACTCGGCTAGACCCAAACCCACTCGGCTAGACACAAACCCCTTCGGCTAGACCCAAACCCACACGGCTAGACCAAACCCACTCGGCTAGACCCAAACCCACTCGGCTAGATCCAAACCCACTCGGCTACTCCTAAACCCACTCGCTAGACCCAAACCTACTCGGCTAGAATAAAACCCACTCGGCTAGACCCAAACCCACTCGGCTAGACCCAAACCCACTCGGCTAGACCCAAACCCACTCAGCTAGACGCAAACCCAGTCGGCTAGACCCAAACCCACTCGGCTAGACCCAAACCCACTCGGCTAGAAACAAACCCACTCGGCTAGACCCAAACCCACTCGGCCAGACCCAAACCCACTCGGCTACTCCCAAACCCACTCCGCTAGACCCAAACCTACTCGGCTAGCCCCAAACCCACTCGGCTAGACCCAAACCCACTCCGCTAGACCCAAACCCACTCGGCTACACCCAAACCCACTCGGCTAGACCCAAACCCACTCGGTAGACCCAAACCCACTCGGCTAGACCCAAACCCACTCGGCTGAACCCAAACCCACTCGGCTAGACACAAACCCACTCGGCTAGACCCAAACCCACTCGGCTAGACACAAACCCACTCGGCTATACCCAAACCCACTCGGCTAGCCCCAAACCCACTCGGCTAGACCCAAACCCACTCCGCTAGACCCAAACCCACTCCGCTAGACGCAAACCCACTCGGCTAAACCCAAACCCACTCGGCTAGACACAAACCCAATCGGCTAGACCCAAACCCACTCCGCTAGACCCAAACCCACTCGGCTAGACCAAAACCCACTCGGCTCGACCCAAACCCACTCGGCTACACCCAAACCCACTCAGCTACACCCAAACCCACTCGGCTATACCCAAACCCACTGGGCTAGACCCAAACCCACTCGGCTAGACCCAAACCCACTCTGCTAGACCCAAACGCACTCGGCTACACCCAAACCCACTCGGCTAAACCCAAACCCACTCGGCTAGACCCAAACCCAATCGGCTAGACCCAAACCCACTCCGCTAGACCCAATCCCACTCCGCTAGACCAAACCCACTCGGCTAGACCCAAACCCACTCGGCTAGACCCAAACCCACTCGGCTAGGCCCAAACCCACTCCGCTAGACCCAAACCCACTCCGCTAGATCCAAACCCACTCCGCTAGAGCCAAACCCACTCGGCTAGTCCCAAACCCACTCGGCTAGACCCAAACCCACTCGGCTAGACCCAAACCCACTCGGCTAGACCCAAACCCACTCGGCTAGACCCAAACCCACTCGGCTAGACCCAAACCCACACGGCTAGACCAAACCCACTCGGCTAGACCCAAACCCACTCGGCTAGATCCAAACCCACTCGGCTACTCCTAAACCCACTCGCTAGACCCAAACCTACTCGGCTACACTAAAACCCACTCGGCTAGACCCAAACCCACTCGGATAGACGCAAACCCACTCGGTTAGACCCAAACCCACTCGGCTAGACCCAAACCCACTCGGCTAGACCCAAACCCACTCAGCTGGACCCAAACCCACTCGGCTAGACCCAAACCCACTTGGCTAGACCCAAACCCACTCGGCTAGACCCAAACCCTCTCGGATAGACCGAAACCTCCTCAGCTAGACCCAAACCTCCTCAGCTAGACCCAAACCCACTCGGATTGACCCAAACCCACTCGGCCAGACCCAAACCCACTCGGCTAGACCCAAACCCACTCGGCTAGACACAAACCCCTTCGGCTAGACCCAAACCCACACGGCTAGACCAAACCCACTCGGCTAGACCCAAACCCACTCGGCTAGATCCAAACCCACTCGGCTACTCCTAAACCCACTCGCTAGACCCAAACCTACTCGGCTAGAATAAAACCCACTCGGCTAGACCCAAACCCACTCGGCTAGACCCAAACCCACTCGGCTAGACCCAAACCCACTCAGCTAGACGCAAACCCAGTCGGCTAGACCCAAACCCACTCGGCTAGACCCAAACCCACTCGGCTAGAAACAAACCCACTCGGCTAGACCCAAACCCACTCGGCCAGACCCAAACCCACTCGGCTACTCCCAAACCCACTCCGCTAGACCCAAACCTACTCGGCTAGCCCCAAACCCACTCGGCTAGACCCAAACCCACTCCGCTAGACCCAAACCCACTCGGCTACACCCAAACCCACTCGGCTAGACCCAAACCCACTCGGTAGACCCAAACCCACTCGGCTAGACCCAAACCCACTCGGCTGAACCCAAACCCACTCGGCTAGACACAAACCCACTCGGCTAGACCCAAACCCACTCGGCTAGACACAAACCCACTCGGCTATACCCAAACCCACTCGGCTAGCCCCAAACCCACTCGGCTAGACCCAAACCCACTCCGCTAGACCCAAACCCACTCCGCTAGACGCAAACCCACTCGGCTAAACCCAAACCCACTCGGCTAGACACAAACCCAATCGGCTAGACCCAAACCCACTCCGCTAGACCCAAACCCACTCGGCTAGACCAAAACCCACTCGGCTCGACCCAAACCCACTCGGCTACACCCAAACCCACTCAGCTACACCCAAACCCACTCGGCTATACCCAAACCCACTGGGCTAGACCCAAACCCACTCGGCTAGACCCAAACCCACTCTGCTAGACCCAAACGCACTCGGCTACACCCAAACCCACTCGGCTAAACCCAAACCCACTCGGCTAGACCCAAACCCAATCGGCTAGACCCAAACCCACTCCGCTAGACCCAATCCCACTCCGCTAGACCAAACCCACTCGGCTAGACCCAAACCCACTCGGCTAGACCCAAACCCACTCGGCTAGACCCAAACCCACTCGGCTACACACAAACCCACTCCGCTAGACACAAACCCACTCGGCTACACCCAAACCCACTCGTCTAGACCCAAACCCACACAGCTAGACCCAAACCCACTTGGCTAGAACCAAACCCACTCGGCTACACCCAAACCCACTCGGCTAGACCCAAACCCACACAGCTAGACCCAAACCCACTTGGCTAGAACCAAACCCACTCGGCTAGACACAAAGCCACTCGGCTAGTCCCAAACGGACTCGGCCAGACGCAAACCCACTCGGCTAGATCCAAACCCACTCGGCTACTCCTAAACCCACTCGTTAGACCCAAACCTACTCAGCTAGACTAAAACCCACTCGGCTAGACCCAAACCCACTCGGCTAGACCCAAACCCACTCGGCTAGACCCAAACCCACTCAGCTAGACGCAAACCCACTCGGCTAGACCCAAACCCACTCGGCTAGACCCAAACCCACTCGGCTAGAACCAAACCCACTCGGCTAGACCCAAACCCACTCGGCCAGACCCAAACCCACTCGGCTAGACCCAAACCCACTTGGCTAGACCCAAACCCACTCGGCTAGACCCAAACCCTCTCGGATAGACCGAAACCTCCTCAGCTAGACCCAAACCTCCTCAGCTAGACCCAAACCCACTCGGATTGACCCAAACCCACTCGGCCAGACCCAAACCCACTCGGCTAGACCCAAACCCACTCGGCTAGACACAAACCCCCTCGGCTAGACCCAAACACACACGGCTAGACCAAACCCACTCGGCTAGACCCAAACCCACTCGGCTAGATCCAAACCCACTCGGCTACTCCTAAACCCACTCGCTAGACCCAAACCTACTCGGCTAGAATAAAACCCACTCGGCTAGACCCAAACCCACTCGGCTAGACCCAAACCCACTCGGCTAGACCCAAACCCACTCAGCTAGACGCAAACCCAGTCGGCTAGACCCAAACCCACTCGGCTAGACCCAAACCCACTCGGCTAGAACCAAACCCACTCGGCTAGACCCAAACCCACTCGGCCAGACCCAAACCCACTCGGCTACTCCCAAACCCACTCCGCTAGACCCAAACCTACTCGGCTAGCCCCAAACCCACTCGGCTAGACCCAAACCCACTCCGCTAGACCCAAACCCACTCGGCTACACCCAAACCCACTCGGCTAGACCCAAACCCACTCGGTAGACCCAAACCCACTCGGCTAGACCCAAACCCACTCGGCTGAACCCAAACCCACTCGGCTAGACACAAACCCACTCGGCTAGACCCAAACCCACTCGGCTAGACACAAACCCACTCGGCTATACCCAAACCCACTCGGCTAGCCCCAAACCCACTCGGCTAGACCCAAACCCACTCCGCTAGACCCAAACCCACTCCGCTAGACGCAAACCCACTCGGCTAAACCCAAACCCACTCGGCTAGACACAAACCCAATCGGCTAGACCCAAACCCACTCCGCTAGACCCAAACCCACTCGGCTAGACCAAACCCACTCGGCTCGACCCAAACCCACTCGGCTGGACCCAAACCCATTCGGCTAGACCCAAATCCACTTGGCTACGCCCAAACCCACTCCGCTAGACACAAACCCACTCGGCTACACCCAAACCCACTCAGCTACACCCAAACCCACTCGGCTATACCCAAACCCACTGGGCTAGACCCAAACCCACTCGGCTAGACCCAAACCCACTCTGCTAGACCCAAACGCACTCGGCTACACCCAAACCCACTCGGCTAAACCCAAACCCACTCGGCTAGACCCAAACCCAATCGGCTAGACCCAAACCCACTCCGCTAGACCCAATCCCACTCCGCTAGACCAAACCCACTCGGCTAGACCCAAACCCACTCGGCTAGACCCAAACCCACTCGGCTAGACCCAAACCCACTCGGCTACACACAAACCCACTCCGCTAGACACAAACCCACTCGGCTACACCCAAACCCACTCGTCTAGACCCAAACCCACACAGCTAGACCCAAACCCACTTGGCTAGAACCAAACCCACTCGGCTACACCCAAACCCACTCGGCTAGACCCAAACCCACACAGCTAGACCCAAACCCACTTGGCTAGAACCAAACCCACTCGGCTAGACACAAAGCCACTCGGCTAGTCCCGAACGGACTCGGCCAGACGCAAACCCACTCGGCTAGATCCAAACCCACTCGGCTACTCCTAAACCCACTCGCTAGACCCAAACCTACTCGGCTAGACTAAAACCCACTCGGCTAGACCCAAACCCACTCGGCTAGACCCAAACCCACTCAGCTAGACGCAAACCCACTCGGCTAGACCCAAACCCACTCGGCTAGACCCAAACCCACTCGGCTAGAACCAAACCCACTCGGCTAGACCCAAACCCACTCGGCCAGACCCAAACCCACTCGGCTACTCGCAAACCCACTCCGCTAGACCCAAACCTACTCGGCTAGACCAAAACCCACTCAGCTAGACCCAAACCGACTCGGCTAGACCCAAACCCACTCGGCTACACCCAAACCCACTCGGCTAGACCCAAACCCACTCGGTAGACCCAAACCCACTCGGCTAGACCCAAACCCACTCGGCTGAACCCAAACCCACTCGGCTAGACACAAACCCACTCGGCTAGACCCAAACCCACTCGGCTAGACACAAACCCACTCGGCTATACCCAAACCCACTCGGCTAAACCCAAACCCACTCGGCTAGACACAAACCCAATCGGCTAGACCCAAACCCACTCCGCTAGACCCAAACCCACTCGGCTAGACAAAAACCCACTCGGCTCGACCCAAACCCACTCGGCTGGACCCAAACCCTTTCGGCTAGACCCAAATCCACTTGGCTACACCCAAACCCACTCCGCTAGACACAAACCCACTCGGCTACACCCAAACCCACTCGGCTACACCCAAACCCACTGGGCTACACCCAAACCCACTCGGCTACACCCAAACCCACTGGGCTAGACCCAAACCCACTCCGCTAGACCCAAACGCACTCGGCTACACCCAAACGCACTCGGCTACACCCAAACCCACTCGGCTAAACCCAAACCCACTCAGCTAGACCCAAACCCAATCGGCTAGACCCAAACCCACTCCGCCCACACGGCTAGACCCAAACCCACTCGGCTAGACCCAAACCCACTCGTCTAGACCCAAACCCACTCGTCTAGTCCCAAACCCACTCGGCTAGACCCAAACCCAATCGGCTAGACCCCAACCCACTCCGCTAGACCCAAACCCACTCGGCTAGACCAAACCCATTCGGCTAGACCCAAACCCACTCGGATTGACCCAAACCCACTCGGCTAGACCCAAACCCACTCGGCTAGACCCAAACCCACTCGGCTAGACGCAAACCCAATCGGCTAGACCCAAACCCACTCGGCTAGACCCAAACCCACTCGGATAGACACAAACCCCCTCGGCTAGACCCAAACCCACACGGCTAGACCCAAACCCAATCGGCTAGACGCCAACCCACTCCGCTAGACCCAAACCCACTCGGCTAGACCAAACCCACTCGGCTAGACCCAAACCCACTCGGATTGACCCAAACCCACTCGGCTAGACCCAAACCCACTCGGCTAGACCCAAACCCACTCGGCTAGACGCAAACCCAATCGGCTAGACCCAAACCCACTCGGCTAGACCCAAACCCACTCGGATAGACACAAACCCCCTCGGCTAGACCCAAACCCACACGACTAGACCCAAACCCACTCGGCTAGACCCAAACCCACTCGGCTAGACCCAAACCCACTCGGCTACTCCCAAACCCACTCCGCTAGACCTAAACCTACTCGGCTAGACCAAAACCCACTCGGCTAGACCCAAACCCACTCGGCTAGACCCAAACCCACTCGGCTAGACCCAAACCCACTCGGCTTCTCCCAAACCCACTCCGCTAGACCCAAACCTACTCGGCTAGACCAAAACCCACTCGGCTAGACCCAAACCCACTCGGCTAGACCCAAACCCACTAGGCTACACCCAAACCCACTCCGCTAGACACAAACCCACTCGGCTAGACCCAAACCTACTCGGCTAGACCCAAACCCACTCGGCTAGACCCAAAACCACTCGGCTAGACCCAAAGCCACTCGGCTAGACCCAAACCCAATTGGCTAGAACCAAACCCACTCGGCTAGACCCAAACCCACTCGGCTAGTCCCAAACCCACTCGGCTAGACCCAAACGAAATCGGCTAGACCCAAACCTACTCGGCTAGACCCAAACCCACTCGGCTAGACCAAACCCACTCGGCTAGACCCAAACCCACTCGGATTGACCCAAACCCACTCGGCTAGTCCCAAACCCACTCGGCTAGACCCAAACGAAATCGGCTAGACCCAAACCTACTCGGCTAGACCCAAACCCACTCGGCTAGATGCAAACCCAATCGGCTAGACCCAAACCCACTCGGCTAGACCCAAACCCACTCGGATAGACACAAACCCCCTCGGCTAGACCCAAACCCACACGGCTAGACCCAAACCCACTCGGCTAGACCCAAACCCACTCGGCTAAACCCAAGCCCACTCGGCTAGACCCAAACCCACTCGGCTAGACACAAACCTACCTGGCTTGAACCAAACCCACTCGGCTAGACCCAAAACCACTCGGCTAGACCCAAACCCACTCGGCTAGACCCAAACCCAATTGGCTAGAACCAAACCCACTCGGCTAGACCCAAACCCACTCGTCTAGTCCCAAACCCACTCGGCTAGACACAAACCCAATCGGCTAGACCCCAACCCACTCCGCTAGACCCAAACCCACTCGGCTAGACCAAACCCACTCGGCTAGACCCAAACCCACTCGGATTGACCCAAACCCACTCGGCTAGACCCAAACCCACTCGGCTAGACCCAAACCCACTCGGCTAGACGCAAACCCAATCGGCTAGACCCAAACCCACTCGGCTAGACCCAAACCCACTCGGATAGACACAAACCCCCTCGGCTAGACCCAAACCCACACGGCTAGAACCAAACCCACTCGGCTAGACCCAAACCCACTCGTCTAGACCCAAACCCACTCGTCTAGTCCCAAACCCACTCGGCTAGACCCAAACCCAATCGGCTAGACCCCAACCCACTCCGCTAGACCCAAACCCACTCGGCTAGACCAAACCCATTCGGCTAGACCCAAACCCACTCGGATTGACCCAAACCCACTCGGCTAGACCCAAACCCACTCGGCTAGACCCAAACCCACTCGGCTAGACGCAAACCCAATCGGCTAGACCCAAACCCACTCGGCTAGACCCAAACCCACTCGGATAGACACAAACCCCCTCGGCTAGACCCAAACCCACACGGCTAGACCCAAACCCAATCGGCTAGACCCCAACCCACTCCGCTAGACCCAAACCCACTCGGCTAGACCAAACCCACTCGGCTAGACCCAAACCCACTCGGATTGACCCAAACCCACTCGGCTAGACCCAAACCCACTCGGCTAGACCCAAACCCACTCGGCTAGACGCAAACCCAATCGGCTAGACCCAAACCCACTCGGCTAGACCCAAACCCACTCGGATAGACACAAACCCCCTCGGCTAGACCCAAACCCACACGACTAGACCCAAACCCACTCGGCTAGACCCAAACCCACTCGGCTAGACCCAAACCCACTCGGCTACTCCCAAACCCACTCCGCTAGACCTAAACCTACTCGGCTAGACCAAAACCCACTCGGCTAGACCCAAACCCACTCGGCTAGACCCAAACCCACTCGGCTAGACCCAAACCCACTCGGCTTCTCCCAAACCCACTCCGCTAGACCCAAACCTACTCGGCTAGACCAAAACCCACTCGGCTAGACCCAAACCCACTCGGCTAGACCCAAACCCACTAGGCTACACCCAAACCCACTCCGCTAGACACAAACCCACTCGGCTAGACCCAAACCTACTCGGCTAGACCCAAACCCACTCGGCTAGACCCAAAACCACTCGGCTAGACCCAAAGCCACTCGGCTAGACCCAAACCCAATTGGCTAGAACCAAACCCACTCGGCTAGACCCAAACCCACTCGGCTAGTCCCAAACCCACTCGGCTAGACCCAAACGAAATCGGCTAGACCCAAACCTACTCGGCTAGACCCAAACCCACTCGGCTAGACCAAACCCACTCGGCTAGACCCAAACCCACTCGGATTGACCCAAACCCACTCGGCTAGTCCCAAACCCACTCGGCTAGACCCAAACGAAATCGGCTAGACCCAAACCTACTCGGCTAGACCCAAACCCACTCGGCTAGATGCAAACCCAATCGGCTAGACCCAAACCCACTCGGCTAGACCCAAACCCACTCGGATAGACACAAACCCCCTCGGCTAGACCCAAACCCACACGGCTAGACCCAAACCCACTCGGCTAGACCCAAACCCACTCGGCTAGACCCAAACCCACTCGGCTACTCCCAAACCCACTCCGCTAGACCCAAACCTACTCGGCTAGACCCAAACCCACTCGGCTAGACCCAAACCCACTCGGCTTCTCCCAAACCCACTCCGCTAGACCCAAACCTACTCGGCTAGACCAAAACCCACTCGGCTAGACCCAAACCCACTCGGCTAGACCCAAACCCACTAGGCTACACCCAAACCCACTCCGCTAGACACAAACCCACTCGGCTAGACCCAAACCTACTCGGCTAGACCCAAACCCACTCGGCTAGACCCAAAACCACTCGGCTAGACCCAAAGCCACTCGGCTAGACCCAAACCCAATTGGCTAGAACCAAACCCACTCGGCTAGACCCAAACCCACTCGGCTAGTCCCAAACCCACTCGGCTAGACCCAAACGAAATCGGCTAGACCCAAACCTACTCGGCTAGACCCAAACCCACTCGGCTAGACCAAACCCACTCGGCTAGACCCAAACCCACTCGGATTGACCCAAACCCACTCGGCTAGTCCCAAACCCACTCGGCTAGACCCAAACGAAATCGGCTAGACCCAAACCTACTCGGCTAGACCCAAACCCACTCGGCTAGATGCAAACCCAATCGGCTAGACCCAAACCCACTCGGCTAGACCCAAACCCACTCGGATAGACACAAACCCCCTCGGCTAGACCCAAACCCACACGGCTAGACCCAAACCCACTCGGCTAGACCCAAACCCACTCGGCTAGACCCAAACCCACTCGGCTACTCCCAAACCCACTCCGCTAGACCCAAACCTACTCGGCTAGACCAAAACCCACTCGGCTAGACCCAAACCCACTCGGCTAGACCCAAACCCACTCGGCTAGACCCAAACCCACTCGGCTACTCCCAAACCCACTCCGCTAGACCCAAACCTACTCGGCTAGACCAAAACCCACTCGGCTAGACCCAAACCCACTCGGCTAGACCCAAACCCACTAGGCTACACCCAAACCCACTCCGCTAGACACAAACCCACTCGGCTAGACCCAAACCTACTCGGCTAGACCCAAACCCACTCGGCTAGACCCAAAACCACTCGGCTAGACCCAAACCCACTCGGCTAGACCCAAACCCAATTGGCTAGAACCAAACCCACTCGGCTAGACCCAAACCCACTCGGCTAGTCCCAAACCCACTCGGCTAGACCCAAACGAAATCGGCTAGACCCAAACCTACTCGGCTAGAACCAAACCCACTCGGCTAGACCCAAACCCACTCGGCTAAACCCAAGCCCACTCGGCTACTCCCAAACCCACTCGGCTAGACCCAAACCCACTTGGCTAGACCCCAACCCACTCGGTAAGACCCAAACCCACTCGGCTACACCCAAACCCACTCTGTAGACCCAAACCCACTCGGCTAGACCCAAACCCACTCGGCTGGACCCAAACCCACTCGGCTAGACCCAAACCCACTTGGCTAGACCCAAACCCACTCGGCTAGACACAAACCCACTCGGCTATACCCAAACCCACTCCGCTAGACCCAAACCCACTCGGCGAGACCCAAACCCACTCGGCATGACCCAATCCCACTCGGCTAGTCCCAAACCCACTGGGCTAGACCCAAACCCACTCGGCTGGACCCAAACCCATTCGGCTAGACCCAAACCCACTCGGCTAGACCCAAACGGACTCGGCTAGACCCAAACCCACACGGCTAGAACCAAACCCACTCGGCTAGACCCAAACCCACTCGGCTAGTCCCAAACCCACTCGGCTAGACCCAAACCCACTCGGCTAGACCCAAACCCACACGGCTAGACCCAAACCCACTCGGCTATACCCAAACCCACTCGGCTCAACCCAAACCCACTCGGCTAGACCCAAACCCACTCCGCTAGACCCAAACGCACTCGGCTAGACCCAGACCCACTCGGCTAGACCCCAACCCACTCGGGTAGACCCAAACCCACTCGGCTAGAGCCAAACCCACTCGGCTAGACCCAGACCCACTTGGCTAGACCCAACCCCACTCGGCCAGACCCAAACCCACTCGGCTAGACACAAACCCACTCGGCTAGACACGAACGCACTTGGCTAGACACAAACCCACTTGGCTAGACCCAAACCCACTCGGCTAGACCCAAACCCACTCTGCTAAACCCAAACCCACTCGGCTAGACCCAAACCCAATCGGCAAGACGCAAACCCACTCCGCTAGACCCAAACCCACTCGGCTAGACCTAAACCCACTCCGCTAGACCCAAACCCACTCGGCTAGACCCAAACCCACTCGGCATGACCCAATCCCACTCGGCTAAACCCAAACCCACTCGGCTAGACCCAAACCCACTCGGTTAGACCCAAACCCACTCGGCTAGACCCAAACCCACTCGGCTAGTCCCAAACCCACTGGGCTAGACCCAAACCCACTCGGCTGGACCCAAACCCACTCGGCTAGACCCAAACCCAATCGGCTAGTCCCAAACCCACTCGGCTGGACCCAAACCCACTCAGCTAGACCCAAACCCACTTGGCTAGACCCAAACCCACACGGCTAGACCCAAACCCACTCGGCTAGACCCCAACCCACTCAGCCAGACCCAAACCCACTCGGCTAGACACAAACCCACTCGGCTAGACACGAACGCACTTGGCTAGACACAAACCCACTTGGCTAGACCCAAACCCACTCGGCTAGACCCAAACCCACTCTGCTAAACCCAAACCCACTCGGCTAGACCCAAACCCAATCGGCAAGACGCAAACCCACTCCGCTAGACCCAAACCCACTCGGCTAGACCTAAACCCACTCCGCTAGACCCAAACCCACTCGGCTAGACCCAAACCCACTCGGCATGACCCAATCCCACTCGGCTAAACCCAAACCCACTCGGCTAGACCCAAACCCACTCGGTTAGACCCAAACCCACTCGGCTAGACCCAAACCCACTCGGCTAGTCCCAAACCCACTGGGCTAGACCCAAACCCACTCGGCTGGACCCAAACCCACTCGGCTAGGCCCAAACCCACTCTGCTAGACCGAAACGGACTCGGCTAGACCCAAACCCACTCGGCTAGAACCAAACGAAATCGGCTAGACCCAAACCTACTCTGCTAGAACCAAACCCACTCGGCTAGACCTAAACCCACTCGGCTAAACCCAAGCCCACTCGGCTACACCCAAACCCACTCGGCTAGACCCAAACCCACTTGGCTAGACCCCAACCCACTCGGTAAGACCCAAACCCACTCGGCTACACCCAAACCCACTCTGTAGACCCAAACCCACTCGGCTAGACCCAAACCCACTCGGCTGGACCCAAACCCACTCGGCTAGACCCAAACCCACTCGGCTAGACCCAAACCCACTCGGCTAGACACAAACCCACTCGGCTATACCCAAACCCACTCCGCTAGACCCAAACCCACTCGGCGAGACCCAAACCCACTCGGCATGACCCAATCCCACTCGGCTAGTCCCAAACCCACTGGGCTAGACCCAAACCCACTCGGCTGGACCCAAACCCACTCGGCTAGACCCAAACCCACTCGGCTAGACCCAAACGGACTCGGCTAGACCCAAACCCACACGGCTAGAACCAAACCCACTCGGCTAGACCCAAACCCACTCGGCTAGTCCCAAACCCACTCGGCTAGACCCAAACCCACTCGGCTAGACCCAAACCCAATCGGCTAGTCCCAAACCCACTCGGCTGGACCCAAACCCACTCAGCTAGACCCAAACCCACTTGGCTAGACCCAAACCCACACGGCTAGACCCAAACCCACTCGGCTATACCCAAACCCACTCGGCTCAACCCAAACCCACTCGGCTAGACCCAAACCCACTCCGCTAGACCCAAACGCACTCGGCTAGACCCAGACCCACTCGGCTAGACCCCAACCCACTCGGGTAGACCCAAACCCACTCGGCTAGAGCCAAACCCACTCGGCTAGACCCAAACCCACTTGGCTAGACCCAACCCCACTCGGCCAGACCCAAACCCACTCGGCTAGACACAAACCCACTCGGCTAGACACGAACGCACTTGGCTAGACACAAACCCACTTGGCTAGACCCAAACCCACTCGGCTAGACCCAAACCCACTCTGCTAAACCCAAACCCACTCGGCTAGACCCAAACCCAATCGGCAAGACGCAAACCCACTCCGCTAGACCCAAACCCACTCCGCTAGACCTAAACCCACTCCGCTAGACCCAAACCCACTCGGCTAGACCCAAACCCACTCGGCATGACCCAATCCCACTCGGCTAAACCCAAACCCACTCGGCTAGACCCAAACCCACTCGGTTAGACCCAAACCCACTCGGCTAGACCCAAACCCACTCGGCTAGTCCCAAACCCACTGGGCTAGACCCAAACCCACTCGGCTGGACCCAAACCCACTCGGCTAGACCCAAACCCACTCTGCTAGACCGAAACGGACTCGGCTAGACCCAAACCCACTCGGCTAGAACCAAACCCACTCGGCTAAACCGAAACCCACTCGGCTAGACCCAAACCCACTCGGCTAGACCCAAAACCACTCGGCTAGACCCAAACCCACTCGGCTAGACCCAAACCCAATTGGCTAGAACCAAACCCACTCGGCGAGACCCAAACCCACTCGACTAGTCCCAAACCCACTCGGCTAGACCCAAACGAAATCGGCTAGACCCAAACCTACTCGGCTAGAACCAAATCCACTCGGCTAGACCCAAACCCACTCGGCTAAACCCAAGCCCACTCGGCTAGACCCAAACCCACTCGGCTAGACACAAACCTACTTGGCTAGAACCAAACCCACTCGGCTAGACCCAAACCCACTCGGCTATACCCAAACCCACTGGGCTAGACCCAAACCCACTTGGCTAGACCCACACCCACTCAGCTAGACCCAAACGCACTCGGCTACACCCAAACCCACTCGGCTAAACCCAAACCCACTCGGCTAGACCCAAACCCAATCGGCTAGACCCCAACCCACTCCGCTAGACCCAAACCCACTCGGCTAGACCAAACCCACTCGGCTAGACCCAAACCCACTCGGCTAGACCCAAACCCACTTGGCTACACCAAAACCCAGTCGGCTACACCCAAACCCACTCCGCTAGACACAAACTCACTCGGCTGCACCCAAACCCACGCGTCTAGACCCAAACCCACTCGGCTAGACCCTAACCCACTCGGCTAGACCCAAACCCACACAGCTAGACCCAAACCCACTGGGCTAGAACCAAACCCACTCGGCTACACCCAAACCCACTCGGCTAGACCCAAACCCACACAGCTAGACCCAAACCCACTTGGCTAGAACCAAACCCACTCGGCTAGACCCAAACCCACTTGGCTAGTCCCAAAGCCACTCGGCTAGACCCAAACGGACTCGGCTAGACCCAAACCCACTCGGCTAGACCCAAACCCACTCGGCTAGACCCAAACCCACTCGGCTAGACCCAAACCCACTCGGCTAGACCCAAACCCACTCGGCTAGACCCAAACCCACTCGGCTAGACCCAAACCCACTCGGCTAGACCCAAACCCACTCGGCTAGACCCAAACCCACTCCGCTAGACCCAAACCCACTCCGCTAGACCCAAACACACTCGGCTAGACCCAAACCCACTCGGCTAGACCCAAACCCACTCGGCTACACCCAAACCAACTCGGCTAGACCCTAACCCACTTGGCTAGACCCCAACCCACTCGGTAAGACCCAAACGCACTCGGCTAGACCCAAACCCACTCTGTAGACCCAAACCCACTCGGCTAGACCCAAACCCACTCGGCTGGACCCAAACCCACTCGGCTAGACCCAAACCCACTCGGCTAGACCCAAACCCACTCGGCTAGACACAAACCCACTCGGCTATACCCAAACCCACTCCGCTAGACCCAAACCCACTCGGCGAGACCCAAACCCACTCGGCATGACCCAATCCCACTCGGCATGACCCAATCCCACTCGGCTAAACACAAACCCACTCGGCTAGACCCAAACCCACTCGGTTAGACCCAAACCCACTCGGCTTGACCCAAACCCACTCGGCTAGTCCCAAACCCACTGGGCTAGACCCAAACCCACTCGGCTGGACCCAAACCCACTCGGCTAGACCCAAACACACTCGGCTAGACCCAAACGGACTCAGCTAGACCCAAACCCACACGGCTAGAACCAAACCCACTCGGCTAGACCCAAACCCACTCGGCTAGTCCCAAACCCACTCGGCTAGACCCAAACCCACTCGGCTAGACCCAAACCCAATCGGATAGTCCCAAACCCACTCGGCTGGACCCAAACCCACTCAGCTAGACCCAAACCCACTTGGCTAGACCCAAACCCACACGGCTAGACCCAAACCCACTCGGCTATACCCAAACCCACTCGGCTCGACCCAAACCCACTCGGCTAGACCCAAACCCACTCCGCTACACCCAAACGCACTCGGCTAGACCCAGACCCACTCGGCTAGACCCAAACCCACTCGGGTAGACCCAAACCCACTCGGCTAGAGCCAAACCCACTCGGCTAGACCCAAACCCACTTGGCTAGACCCAAACCCACTCGGCCAGACCCAAACCCACTCGGCTAGACCCAAACCCACTCGGCTAGACCCGAACGCACTTGGCTAGACACAAACCCACTCGGCTAGACCCAAACCCACTCGGCTAGACCCAAACCCACTCTGCTAAACCCAAACCCACTCGGCTAGACCCAAACCCAATCGGCAAGACGCAAACCCACTCCGCTAGACCCAAACCCACTCGGCTAGACCTAAACCCACTCCGCTAGACCCAAACCCAGTCGGCTAGACCCAAACCCACTCGGCATGACCCAATCCCACTCGGCTAAACCCAAACCCACTCGGCTAGACCCAAACCCACTCGGTTAGACCCAAACCCACTCGGCTAGACCCAAACCCACACGGCTAGTCCCAAACCCACTGGGCTAGACCCAAACCCACTCGGCTGGACCCAAACCCACTCGGCTAGACCCAAACCCAGTCTGCTAGACCCAAACGGACTCGGCTAGACCCAAACCCACTCGGCTAGAGCCAAACCCACTCGTCTAGACCGAAACCCACTCGGCTAGACCCAAACCCACTCGGCTAGACCCAAACCCACTCGGCTAGACCCAAACCCAATCGGCTAGTCCCAAACCCACTCGGCTGGACCCAAACCCACTCAGCTAGACCCAAACCCACTCGGCTAGACCCAAACCCACACGGCTAGACCCAAACCCACTCGGCTATACCCAAACCCACTCGGCTCGACCCAAACCCACTCGGCTAGACCCAAACGCACTTGGCTAGACCCATACCCACTCGGCTAAACCCAAACCCTCTCGGATAGACCGAAACCGACTCGGGTAGACCCAAACCCACTCGGGTAGACCCAAACCCACTCGTTTAGACCCAAACCCACTCGGCTAGACCCAAACCCACTCGGCTGGACCCAAACCCACTCGGCTAGACACAAACCCACTCGGCTAGACGCAAACCCACTCGGCTAGACCCAAACCCACTCGGCTAGACCCAAACCCACTCGGATAGACATAAACCCCCTCGGCCAGACCCAAACCCACACGGCTAGACCCAAACCCACTCGGCTAGACCCAAACCCACTCGGCTAGACCCAAACCCACTCGGCCACTCCCAAACCCACTCCGCTAGACCAAACCTACTCGGCTAGACCAAAACCCACTCGGCTAGTCCCAAACCCACTCGGCTAGACCCAAACCCACTCGGTTAGACCCAAACCCACTCGGCTTGACCCAAACCCACTCGGCTAGTCCCAAACCCACTGGGCTAGACCCAAACCCACTCGGCTGGACCCAAACCCACTCGGCTAGACCCAAACACACTCGGCTAGACCCAAACGGACTCAGCTAGACCCAAACCCACACGGCTAGAACCAAACCCACTCGGCTAGACCCAAACCCACTCGGCTAGTCCCAAACCCACTCGGCTAGACCCAAACCCACTCGGCTAGACCCAAACCCAATCGGATAGTCCCAAACCCACTCGGCTGGACCCAAACCCACTCAGCTAGACCCAAACCCACTTGGCTAGACCCAAACCCACACGGCTAGACCCAAACCCACTCGGCTATACCCAAACCCACTCGGCTCGACCCAAACCCACTCGGCTAGACCCAAACCCACTCGGCTAGAGCCAAACCCACTCGTCTAGACCGAAACCCACTCGGCTAGACCCAAACCCACTCGGCTAGACCCAAACCCACTCGGCTAGACCCAAACCCAATCGGCTAGTCCCAAACCCACTCGGCTGGACCCAAACCCACTCAGCTAGACCCAAACCCACTCGGCTAGACCCAAACCCACACGGCTAGACCCAAACCCACTCGGCTATACCCAAACCCACTCGGCTCGACCCAAACCCACTCGGCTAGACCCAAACGCACTTGGCTAGACCCATACCCACTCGGCTAAACCCAAACCCTCTCGGATAGACCGAAACCGACTCGGGTAGACCCAAACCCACTCGGGTAGACCCAAACCCACTCGTTTAGACCCAAACCCACTCGGCTAGACCCAAACCCACTCGGCTGGACCCAAACCCACTCGGCTAGACACAAACCCACTCGGCTAGACGCAAACCCACTCGGCTAGACCCAAACCCACTCGGCTAGACCCAAACCCACTCGGATAGACATAAACCCCCTCGGCCAGACCCAAACCCACACGGCTAGACCCAAACCCACTCGGCTAGACCCAAACCCACTCGGCTAGACCCAAACCCACTCGGCCACTCCCAAACCCACTCCGCTAGACCAAACCTACTCGGCTAGACCAAAACCCACTCGGCTAGTCCCAAACCCACTCGGCTAGACCCAAACCCACTCGGTTAGACCCAAACCCACTCGGCTTGACCCAAACCCACTCGGCTAGTCCCAAACCCACTGGGCTAGACCCAAACCCACTCGGCTGGACCCAAACCCACTCGGCTAGACCCAAACACACTCGGCTAGACCCAAACGGACTCAGCTAGACCCAAACCCACACGGCTAGAACCAAACCCACTCGGCTAGACCCAAACCCACTCGGCTAGTCCCAAACCCACTCGGCTAGACCCAAACCCACTCGGCTAGACCCAAACCCAATCGGATAGTCCCAAACCCACTCGGCTGGACCCAAACCCACTCAGCTAGACCCAAACCCACTTGGCTAGACCCAAACCCACACGGCTAGACCCAAACCCACTCGGCTATACCCAAACCCACTCGGCTCGACCCAAACCCACTCGGCTAGACCCAAACCCACTCCGCTAGACCCAAACGCACTCGGCTAGACCCAGACCCACTCGGCTAGACCCAAACCCACTCGGGTAGACCCAAACCCACTCGGCTAGAGCCAAACCCACTCGGCTAGACCCAAACCCACTTGGCTAGACCCAAACCCACTCGGCCAGACCCAAACCCACTCGGCTAGACCCAAACCCACTCGGCTAGACCCGAACGCACTTGGCTAGACACAAACCCACTCGGCTAGACCCAAACCCACTCGGCTAGACCCAAACCCACTCTGCTAAACCCAAACCCACTCGGCTAGACCCAAACCCAATCGGCAAGACGCAAACCCACTCCGCTAGACCCAAACCCACTCGGCTAGACCTAAACCCACTCCGCTAGACCCAAACCCAGTCGGCTAGACCCAAACCCACTCGGCATGACCCAATCCCACTCGGCTAAACCCAAACCCACTCGGCTAGACCCAAACCCACTCGGTTAGACCCAAACCCACTCGGCTAGACCCAAACCCACACGGCTAGTCCCAAACCCACTGGGCTAGACCCAAACCCACTCGGCTGGACCCAAACCCACTCGGCTAGACCCAAACCCAGTCTGCTAGACCCAAACGGACTCGGCTAGACCCAAACCCACTCGGCTAGAGCCAAACCCACTCGTCTAGACCGAAACCCACTCGGCTAGACCCAAACCCACTCGGCTAGACCCAAACCCACTCGGCTAGACCCAAACCCAATCGGCTAGTCCCAAACCCACTCGGCTGGACCCAAACCCACTCAGCTAGACCCAAACCCACTCGGCTAGACCCAAACCCACACGGCTAGACCCAAACCCACTCGGCTATACCCAAACCCACTCGGCTCGACCCAAACCCACTCGGCTAGACCCAAACGCACTTGGCTAGACCCATACCCACTCGGCTAAACCCAAACCCTCTCGGATAGACCGAAACCGACTCGGGTAGACCCAAACCCACTCGGGTAGACCCAAACCCACTCGTTTAGACCCAAACCCACTCGGCTAGACCCAAACCCACTCGGCTGGACCCAAACCCACTCGGCTAGACACAAACCCACTCGGCTAGACGCAAACCCACTCGGCTAGACCCAAACCCACTCGGCTAGACCCAAACCCACTCGGATAGACATAAACCCCCTCGGCCAGACCCAAACCCACACGGCTAGACCCAAACCCACTCGGCTAGACCCAAACCCACTCGGCTAGACCCAAACCCACTCGGCCACACCCAAACCCACTCCGCTAGACCAAACCTACTCGGCTAGACCAAAACCCACTCGGCTAGTCCCAAACGCATTCGGCTAGACCCAAACCCACTCGGCTACACCCAAACCCACTGCGCTAGACACAAACCCACTCGGCTACACTCAAACCCACTCGGCTAGACCCAAACCCACTCGGCTAGACCCAAACCCACTTGGCTAGAACCAAACCCACTCGGCTAGACCCAAACCCACTCGGCGAGTCCCAAACCCACTCGGCTAGTCCCAAACGGACTCGGCTAGACCCAAACCCACTCGGCTAGAACCAAACCCACTCGGCTAGACCCAAACCCACTAGGCTAGACCCAAACCCACTCGGCTAGACCCAAACCCACTCGGCTGGACCCAAACCCACTCGGCTAGACCCAAACCCACTCGGCTAGACCCAAACCCACTCGGCTAGTCCCAAACCCACTCGGCTTGACCCAAACCCACTCGGCTAGACCCAAACCCACTCGGCTAGACCCAAACCCACTCGGCTAGACCCAAACCCACTCGGCTACACCCAAACCCACTCGGCTAGACCCAAACCTACTCGGCTAGACCAAAACCCACTCAGCTAGACCCAAACCCACTCGGCTAGACCCAAACCCACTCGGCTACACCCAAACCCACTCCGCTAGACACAAACCCACTCGGCTACACCCAAACCAACTCGGCTAGACCCAAACCCACTCGGTTAGACCCAAACCCACTCGGTTGGACCCAAACCCACTCGGCTAGACCCAAACCCACTCGGCTAGACCCAAACCCACTCAGCTGTACCCAAACCCACTCGGCTAGACCCAAACCCACTTGGCTAGACACAAACCCACTCCGCTAGACCCAAACCTACTCGGCTAGACTAAAACCCACTCGGCTAGACCCAAACCCACTCGGCTAGACCCAAACCCACTCGGCTACACCCAAAGCCACTCCGCTGGACACAAACCCACTCGGCTACACCCAAACCCACTCGGCTAGACGCAAACCCACTCGGCTAGACCCAAACCCGCTTGGCTAGAACCAAACCGACTCGGCTAGACCCAAACCCACTCGGCGAGTCCCAAACCCACTCGGCTAGACCCAAACGGACTCGGCTAGAACCAAACCCACTCGGCTAGAACCAAACCCACTCGGCTAGACCCAAACCCACTCGGCCAGACCCAAACACACTCGGCTACTCCCAAACCCACTCCGCTAGACCCAAACCTACTCGGCTAGACCAAAACCCACTCGGCTAGACCCAAACCCACTCGGCTAGACCCAAACCCACTCGGCTACACCCAAACCCACTCGGCTAGACCCAAACCCACTCGGTAGACCCAAACCCACTCGGCTAGACCCAAACCCACTCGGCTGAACCCAAACCCACTCGGCTAGACCCAAACCCACTCGGCTAGACCCAAACCCACTCGGCTAGACACAAACCCACTCGGCTATACCCAAACCCACTCGGCTAGCCCCAAACCCACTCGGCTAGACCCAAACCCACTCCGCTAGACCCAAACGCACTCGGCTAGACGCAAACCCACTCGGCTAAACCCAAACCCACTCGGCTAGACCCAAACCCAATCGGCTAGACCCAAACCCACTCTGCTAGACCCAAACCCACTCGGCTAGACCAAAACCCACTCGGCTCGACCTAAACCCACTCGGCTGGACCCAAACCCATTCGGCTAGACCCAAATCCACTCGGCTACACCCACACCCACTCCGCTAGACACAAACCCACTCGGCTACACCCAAACCCACTCGGCTACACCCAAACCCACTCGGCTAGACCCAAACCCACTAGGCTAGACCCAACCCCACTTGGCTAGACCCAAACCCCCTCCGCTAGACCCAAACCCACTCGGCTAGACCCAAACCCACTCGGCTAGACCCAAACCCAATCGGCTAGACCCAAACCCACTCGGCTAGACCCAAACCCACTCGTCGACACCCAAACCCACTCGGCTAGACACAAACCCACTCGGCTAGACGCAAACCCACTCGGCTAGACCCAAACCCACTCGGCTAGACCCAAACCCACTCGGATAGACATAAACCCCCTCGGCTAGACCCAAACCCACACGGCTAGACCCAAACCCACTCGGCTAGACCCAAACCCACTCGGCTAGACCCAAACCCACTAGGCCAGACCCAAACCCACTCCGCTAGACCAAACCTACTCGGCTAGACCAAAACCCACTCGGCTAGACCCAAACGCATTCGGCTAGACCCAAACCCACTCGGCTACATCCAAACCCACTCCGCTAGACACAAACCCACTCGGCTACACTCAAACCCACTCGGCTAGACCCAAACCCACTCGGCTAGACCCAAACCCACTTGGCTAGAACCAAACCCACTCGGCTAGACCCAAACCCACTCGGCGAGTCCCAAACCCACTCGGCTAGACCCAAACGGACTCGGCTAGACCCAAACCCACTCGGCTAGAACCAAACCCACTCGGCTAGACCCAAACCCACTCGGCTAGACCCAAACCCACTCGGCTAGAGCCAAACCCACTCGGCTAGACCCAAACCCACTCGGCTAGACCCAAACCCACTCGGCTAGACCTAAACCCACTCGGCTAGACCCAAACCCACTCGGCTACTCCCAAACCCACTCCGCTAGACCCAAACCGACTCGGCTAAACCAAAACCCACTCGGCTAGACCCAAACCCACTCGGCTAGACCCAAACCCACTCGGCTAGACCCAAACCCACTCGGCTAGACGCAAACCCACTCGGCTAGACCCAAACCCACTTGGCTAGAACCAAACCCACTCGGCTCGACCCAAACTCACTCGGCGAGTCCCAAACCCACTCGGCTAGACCCAAACGGACTCGGCTAGACCCAAACCCACTCGGCTAGACCCAAACCCACTCGGCTACTCCCAAACCCACTCCGCTAGACCCAAACCTACTCGGCTAGACCGAACCCACTCGGCTGGACCCAAACCCACTCAGCTAGACCCAAACCCACTTGGCTAGACCCAAACCCACACGGCTAGACCCAAACCCACACGGCTAGACCCAAACCCACTCGGCTATACCCAAACCCACTCGGCTCGACCCAAACCCACTCGGCTAGACCCAAACCCACTCCGCTAGACCCAAACGCACTCGGCTAGACCCAGACCCACTCGGCTAGACCCCAATCCACTCGGGTAGACCCAAACCCACTCGGCTAGAGCCAAACCCACTCGGCTAGACCCAAACCCACTTGGCTAGACCCAAACCCACTCGGCCAGACCCAAACCCACTCGGCTAGACACAAACCCACTCGGCTAGACCCAAACCCACTCGGCTAGACCCAAACCCACTCTGCTAAACCCAAACCCACTCGGCTAGACCCAAACCCAATCGGCAAGACGCAAACCCACTCCGCTAGACCCAAACCCACTCGGCTAGACCTAAACCCACTCCGCTAGACCCAAACCCAGTCGGCTAGACCCAAACCCACTCGGCATGACCCAATCCCACTCGGCTAAACCCAAACCCACTCGGCTAGACCCAAACCCACTCGGTTAGACCCAAACCCACTCGGCTAGACCCAAACCCACTCGGCTAGTCCCAAACCCACTGGGCTAGACCCAAACCCACTCGGCTGGACCCAACCCCACTCGGCTAGACCCAAACCCACTCTGCTAGACCCAAACGGACTCGGCTAGACCCAAACCCACTCGGCTAGAACCAAACCCACTCGGCTAGACCGAAACCCACTCGGCTAGACCCAAACCCACTCGGCTAGACCCAAACCCACTCGGCTAGACCCAAACCCAATCGGCTAGTCCCAAACCCACTCGGCTGGACCCAAACCCACTCAGCTAGACCCAAACCCACTCGGCTAGACCCAAACCCACACGGCTAGACCCAAACCCACTCGGCTATTCCCAAACCCACTCGGCTCGACCCAAACCCACTCGGCTAGACCCAAACGCACTTGGCTAGACCCATACCCACTCGGCTAAACCCAAACCCTCTCGGATAGACCAAAACCGACTCGGGTAGACCCAAACCCACTCGGGTAGACCCAAACCCACTCGGTTAGACCCAAACCCACTCGGCTAGACCCAAACCCACTCGGCTGGACCCAAACCCACTCAGCTAGACCCAAACCCACTCGGCGAGACCCAAACCCACTTGGCCAGACACAAACCCACTCGGCTAGACCCAAACCCACTCGGCGAGACCCAAACCCTCTCGGATAGACCGAAACCTCCTCGGCTAGACCCAAACCCACTCGGTTTGACCCAAACCCACTCGGCTAGACCCAAACCCACTCGGCTAGACACAAACCCACTCGGCTAGACGCAAACCCACTCGGCTAGAGCCAAACCCACTCGGCTACTCCCAAACCCACTCCGCTAGCCCCAAACCTACTCGGCTAGACCAAACCCACTCGGCTGGACCCAAACCCACTCAGCTAGACCCAAACCCACTTGGCTAGACCCAAACCCACACGGCTAGACCCAAACCCACTCGGCTATACCCAAACCCACTCGGCTCGACCCAAACCCACTCGGCTAGACCCAAACCCACTCCGCTAGACCCAAACGCACTCGGCTAGACCCAGACCCACTCGGCTAGACCCCAACCCACTCGGGTAGACCCAAACCCACTCGGCTAGAGCCAAACCCACTCGGCTAGACCCAAACCCACTTGGCTAGACCCAAACCCACTCGGCCAGACCCAAACCCACTCGGCTAGACACAAACCCACTCGGCTAGACCCAAACCCACTCGGCTAGACCCAAACCCACTCTGTTAAACCCAAACCCACTCGGCTAGACCCAAACCCAATCGGCAAGACGCAAACCCACTCCGCTAGACCCAAACCCACTCGGCTAGACCTAAACCCACTCCGCTAGACCCAAACCCAGTCGGCTAGACCCAAACCCACTCGGCATGACCCAATCCCACTCGGCTAAACCCAAACCCACTCGGCTAGACCCAAACCCACTTGGCTAGACACAAACCCACTCCGCTAGACCCAAACCTACTCGGCTAGACTAAAACCCACTCGGCTAGACCCAAACCCACTCGGCTAGACCCAAACCCACTCGGCTACACCCAAACCCACTCCGCTGGACACAAACCCACTCGGCTACACCCAAACCCACTCGGCTAGACGCAAACCCACTCGGCTAGACCCAAACCCGCTTGGCTAGAACCAAACCCACTCGGCTAGACCCAAACCCACTCGGCGAGTCCCAAACCCACTCGGCTAGACCCAAACGGACTCGGCTAGAACCAAACCCACTCGGCTAGAACCAAACCCACTCGGCTAGACCCAAACCCACTCGGCCAGACCCAAACACACTCGGCTACTCCCAAACCCACTCCGCTAGACCCAAACCTACTCGGCTAGACCAAAACCCACTCGGCTAGACCCAAACCCACTCGGCTAGACCCAAACCCACTCGGCTACACCCAAACCCACTCGGCTAGACCCAAACCCACTCGGTAGACCCAAACCCACTCGGCTAGACCCAAACCCACTCGGCTGAACCCAAACCCACTCGGCTAGACCCAAACCCACTCGGCTAGACCCAAACCCACTCGGCTAGACACAAACCCACTCGGCTATACCCAAACCCACTCGGCTAGCCCCAAACCCACTCGGCTAGACCCAAACCCACTCCGCTAGACCCAAACGCACTCGGCTAGACGCAAACCCACTCGGCTAAACCCAAACCCACTCGGCTAGACCCAAACCCAATCGGCTAGACCCAAACCCACTCCGCTAGACCCAAACCCACTCGGCTAGACCAAAACCCACTCGGCTCGACCTAAACCCACTCGGCTGGACCCAAACCCATTCGGCTAGACCCAAATCCACTCGGCTACACCCACACCCACTCCGCTAGACACAAACCCACTCGGCTACACCCAAACCCACTCGGCTACACCCAAACCCACTCGGCTAGACCCAAACCCACTAGGCTAGACCCAACCCCACTTGGCTAGACCCAAACCCCCTCCGCTAGACCCAAACCCACTCGGCTAGACCCAAACCCACTCGGCTAGACCCAAACCCAATCGGCTAGACCCAAACCCACTCGGCTAGACCCAAACCCACTCGTCGACACCCAAACCCACTCGGCTAGACACAAACCCACTCGGCTAGACGCAAACCCACTCGGCTAGACCCAAACCCACTCGGCTAGACCCAAACCCACTCGGATAGACATAAACCCCCTCGGCTAGACCCAAACCCACACGGCTAGACCCAAACCCACTCGGCTAGACCCAAACCCACTCGGCTAGACCCAAACCCACTCGGCCACCCCCAAACCCACTCCGCTAGACCAAACCTACTCGGCTAGACCAAAACCCACTCGGCTAGACCCAAACGCATTCGGCTAGACCCAAACCCACTCGGCTACATCCAAACCCACTCCGCTAGACACAAACCCACTCGGCTACACTCAAACCCACTCGGCTAGACCCAAACCCACTCGGCTAGACCCAAACCCACTTGGCTAGAACCAAACCCACTCGGCTAGACCCAAACCCACTCGGCGAGTCCCAAACCCACTCGGCTAGACCCAAACGGACTCGGCTAGACCCAAACCCACTCGGCTAGAACCAAACCCACTCGGCTAGACCCAAACCCACTCGGCTAGACCCAAACCCACTCGGCTAGAGCCAAACCCACTCGGCTAGACCCAAACCCACTCGGCTAGACCCAAACCCACTCGGCTAGACCTAAACCCACTCGGCTAGACCCAAACCCACTCGGCTACTCCCAAACCCACTCCGCTAGACCCAAACCTACTCGGCTAAACCAAAACCCACTCGGCTAGACCCAAACCCACTCGGCTAGACCCAAACCCACTCGGCTAGACCCAAACCCACTCGGCTAGACGCAAACCCACTCGGCTAGACCCAAACCCACTCGGCTAGACCCAAACGGACTCGGCTAGACCCAAACCCACTCGGCTAGACCAAAACCCACTCGGCTACTCCCAAACCCACTCCGCTAGACCCAAACCTACTCGGCTAGACCGAACCCACTCGGCTGGACCCAAACCCACTCAGCTAGACCCAAACCCACTTGGCTAGACCCAAACCCACACGGCTAGACCCAAACCCACTCGGCTATACCCAAACCCACTCGGCTCGACCCAAACCCACTCGGCTAGACCCAAACCCACTCCGCTAGACCCAAACGCACTCGGCTAGACCCAGACCCACTCGGCTAGACCCCAACCCACTCGGGTAGACCCAAACCCACTCGGCTAGAGCCAAACCCACTCGGCTAGACCCAAACCCACTTGGCGAGACCCAAACCCACTCGGCCAGACCCAAACCCACTCGGCTAGACACAAACCCACTCGGCTAGACCCAAACCCACTCGGCTAGACCCAAACCCACTCTGCTAAACCCAAACCCACTCGGCTAGACCCAAACCCAATCGGCAAGACGCAAACCCACTCCGCTAGACCCAAACCCACTCGGCTAGACCTAAACCCACTCCGCTAGACCCAAACCCAGTCGGCTAGACCCAAACCCACTCGGCATGACCCAATCCCACTCGGCTAAACCCAAACCCACTCGGCTAGACCCAAACCCACTCGGTTAGACCCAAACCCACTCGGCTAGACCCAAACCCACTCGGCTAGTCCCAAACCCACTGGGCTAGACCCAAACCCACTCGGCTGGACCCAACCCCACTCGGCTAGACCCAAACGCACTCTGCTAGACCCAAACGGACTCGGCTAGACCCAAACCCACTCGGCTAGAACCAAACCCACTCGGCTAAACCCAAACCCTCTCGGATAGACCAAAACCGACTCGGGTAGACCCAAACCCACTCGGGTAGACCCAAACCCACTCGGTTAGACCCAAACCCACTCGGCTAGACCCAAACCCACTCGGCTGGACCCAAACCCACTCAGCTAGACCGAAACCCACTCGGCGAGACCCAAACCCACTTGGCCAGACACAAACCCACTCGGCTAGACCCAAACCCACTCGGCGAGACCCAAACCCTCTCGGATAGACCGAAACCTCCTCGGCTAGACCCAAACCCACTCGGTTTGACCCAAACCCACTCGGCTAGACCCAAACCCACTCGGCTAGACACAAACCCACTCGGCTAGACGCAAACCCACTCGGCTAGACCCAAACCCACTCGGCTACTCCCAAACCCACTCCGCTAGCCCCAAACCTACTCGGCTAGACCAAACCCACTCGGCTGGACCCAAACCCACTCAGCTAGACCCAAACCCACTTGGCTAGACCCAAACCCACACGGCTAGACCCAAACCCACTCGGCTATACCCAAACCCACTCGGCTCGACCCAAACCCACTCGGCTAGACCCAAACCCACTCCGCTAGACCCAAACGCACTCGGCTAGACCCAGACCCACTCGGCTAGACCCCAACCCACTCGGGTAGACCCAAACCCACTCGGCTAGAGCCAAACCCACTCGGCTAGACCCAAACCCACTTGGCTAGACCCAAACCCACTCGGCCAGACCCAAACCCACTCGGCTAGACACAAACCCACTCGGCTAGACCCAAACCCACTCGGCTAGACCCAAACCCACTCTGCTAAACCCAAACCCACTCGGCTAGACCCAAACCCAATCGGCAAGACGCAAACCCACTCCGCTAGACCCAAACCCACTCGGCTAGACCTAAACCCACTCCGCTGGACCCAAACCCAGTCGGCTAGACCCAAACCCACTCGGCATGACCCAATCCCACTCGGCTAAACCCAAACCCACTCGGCTAGACCCAAACCCACTCGGTTAGATCCAAACCCACTCGGCTAGACCCAAACCCACTCGGCTAGTCCCAAACCCACTGGGCTAGACCCAAACCCACTCGGCTGGATCCAAACCCACTCGGCTAGACCCAAACCCACTCTGCTAGACCCAAACGGACTCGGCTAGACCCAAACCCACTCGGCTAGAACCAAACCCACTCGGCTAGACCGAAACCCACTCGGCTAGACCCAAACCCACTCGGCTAGACCCAAACCCACTCGGCTAGACCCAAACCCAATTGGCTAGTCCCAAACCCACTCGGCTGGACCCAAACCCACTCAGCTAGACCCAAACCCACTCGGCTAGACCCAAACCCACACGGCTAGACCCAAACCCACTCGGCTATACCCAAACCCACTCGGCTCGACCCAAACCCACTCGGCTAGACCCAAACGCACTTGGCTAGACCCATACCCACTCTGCTAAACCCAAACCCTCTCGGATAGACCGAAACCGACTCGGGTAGACCCAAACCCACTCGGGTAGACCCAAACCCACTCGGTTAGACCCAAACCCACTCGGCTAGACCCAAACCCACTCGGCTGGACCCAAACCCACTCAGCTAGACCCAAACCCACTCGGCTAGACCCAAACCCACTCGGCTAGACCCAAACCCACTTGGACAGACACAAACCCACTCGGCTAGACCCAAACCCACTCGGCGAGACCCAAACCCTCTCGGATAGACCGAAACCTCCTCGGCTAGACCCAAACCCACTCGGTTTGACCCAAACCCACTCGGCTAGACCCAAACCCACTCGGCTAGACACAAACCCACTCGGCTAGACGCAAACCCACTCGGCTAGACCCAAACCCACTCGGCTAGACCCAAACCCACTCGGATAGACATAAACCCCCTCGGCTAGACCCAAACCCACACGGCTAGACCCAAACCCACTCGGCTAGACCCAAACCCTCTCGGCTAGACCCAAACCCACTCGGCCACTCCCAAACCCACTCCACTAGACCAAACCTACTCGGCTAGACCAAAACCCACTCGGCTAGTCCCAAACGCATTCGGCTAGACCCAAACCCACTCGGCTACACCCAAAACCCACTGCGCTAGACACAAACCCACTCGGCTACACTCAAACCCACTCGGCTAGACCCAAACCCACTCGGCTAGACCCAAACCCACTTGGCTAGAACCAAACCCACTCGGCTAGATCCAAACCCACTCGGCGAGTCCCAAACCCACTCGGCTAGACCCAAACGCACTTGGCTAGACCCATACCCACTCTGCTAAACCCAAACCCTCTCGGATAGACCGAAACCGACTCGGGTAGACCCAAACCCACTCGGGTAGACCCAAACCCACTCGGTTAGACCCAAACCCACTCGGCTAGACCCAAACCCACTCGGCTGGACCCAAACCCACTCAGCTAGACCCAAACCCACTCGTCCAGTCCCAAACCCACTCGGCTTGACCCAAACCCACTCGGCTAGACCCAAACCCACTCGGCTAGACACAAACCCACTCGGCTAGACCCAAACCCACTCGGCTAGACCCAAAACCACTCGGCTAGACCCTAACCCACTCGGCTAGAGCCAAACCCACTCGGCTAGACCCACACCCACTCGGCTAGACCCAAACCCACTCCGCTAGACCAAACCCACTCGGCTAGACCCAAACCCACTCGGCTAGACCCAAACCCACTCGGCTAGACGCAAACCCACTCGGTTACACCCAAACCCACTCGGCTAGACCCAAACCCACTTGGCTAGACCCCAACCCACTCGGTAAGACCCAAACCCACTCGGCTAGACCCAAACCCACTCTGTAGACCCAAACCCACTCGGCTAGACCCAAACCCACTCGGCTGGACCCAAACCCACTCGGCTAGATCCAAACCCACTCGGCTAGACACAAACTCACTCGGCTAGAAACAAACCCACTCGGCTTTTCCCAAACCCACTCGGCTAGACCCAAACCCACTCGGCTAGACCCAAACCCACTACGCTAGACCCAAACCCACTCGGCTAGACCCAAACCCACTCGGCATGACCCAATCCCACTCGGCTAGATCCAAACCCACTCGGCTAGACCCAAACCCACTCGGCTATACCCAAACCCACTCGGCTAGACCCAAACCCACTCGGCTAGACCCAAACCCACTCCGCTAGACCCAAACCCACTCGCCTAGACCCAAACCCACTCGGCATGACCCAATCCCACTCGGCTAGACCCAAACCCACTCGGCTAGACCCAAACCCACTCGGTTAGACCCAAACCCACTCGGCTAGACCCAAACCCACTCGGCTAGTCCCAAACCCACTGGGCTAGACCCAAACCCACTCGGCTGGACCCAAACCCACTCGGCTAGACCCAAACCCACTCGGCTAGACCCAAACCCACTCGGCTAGACCCAAACCCACTCGGCTAGACCCAAGCCCACTCGGCTAGACCCAAACCCACTCGGCTAGACACAAACCCACTCGGCTATACCCAAACCAACTGGGCTAGACCCAAACCCACTCGGCTAGACCCAAACCCACTCCGCTAGACCCAAACGCACTCGGCTACACCCAAACCCACTCGGCTAAACCCAAACCCACTCGGCTAGACCCAAACCCAATCGGCTAGACCCAAACCCACTCCGCTAGACCAAAACCCACTCGGCTAGACCAAACCCACTCGGCTAGACCCAAACCCACTCGGCTAGACCCAAAACCACTCGGCTAGACCCTAACCCACTCGGCTAGAGCCAAACCCACTCGGCTAGACCCACACCCACTCGGCTAGACCCAAACCCACTCCGCTAGACCAAACCCACTCGGCTAGACCCAAACCCACTCGGCTAGACCCAAACCCACTCGGCTAGACGCAAACCCACTCGGTTACACCCAAACCCACTCGGCTAGACCCAAACCCACTTGGCTAGACCCCAACCCACTCGGTAAGACCCAAACCCACTCGGCTAGACCCAAACCCACTCTGTAGACCCAAACCCACTCGGCTAGACCCAAACCCACTCGGCTGGACCCAAACCCACTCGGCTAGACCCAAACCCACTCGGCTAGACACAAACTCACTCGGCTAGACACAAACCCACTCGGCTTTTCCCAAACCCACTCGGCTAGACCCAAACCCACTCGGCTAGACCCAAACCCACTCGGCTAGACCCAAACCCACTCGGCATGACCCAATCCCACTCGGCTAGATCCAAACCCACTCGGCTAGACCCAAACCCACTCGGCTATACCCAAACCCACTCGGCTAGACCCAAACCCACTCGGCTAGACCCAAACCCACTCCGCTAGACCCAAACCCACTCGCCTAGACCCAAACCCACTCGGCATGACCCAATCCCACTCGGCTAGACCCAAACCCACTCGGCTAGACCCAAACCCACTCGGTTAGACCCAAACCCACTCGGCTAGACCCAAACCCACTCGGCTAGTCCCAAACCCACTGGGCTAGACCCAAACCCACTCGGCTGGACCCAAACCCACTCGGCTAGACCCAAACCCACTCGGCTAGACCCAAACCCACTCGGCTAGACCCAAACCCACTCGGCTAGACCCAAGCCCACTCGGCTAGACCCAAACCCACTCGGCTAGACACAAACCCACTCGGCTATACCCAAACCAACTGGGCTAGACCCAAACCCACTCGGCTAGACCCAAACCCACTCCGCTAGACCCAAACGCACTCGGCTACACCCAAACCCACTCGGCTAAACCCAAACCCACTCGGCTAGACCCAAACCCAATCGGCTAGACCCAAACCCACTCCGCTAGACCAAAACCCACTCGGCTAGACCAAACCCACTCGGCTAGACCCAAACCCACTCGGCTAGACCCAAACCCATTCGGCTAGACCCAAACCCACTCGGCTACACCCAAACCCACTCCGCTAGACACAAACCCACTCGGCTACACCCAAACCCACTCGTCCAGTCCCAAACCCACTCGGCTAGACCCAAACCCACTCGGCTAGGCCCAAACCCACTCGGCTAGACCCAAACCCACTCGGCTAGACCCAAACCCACTCGGCTAGACCCAAAACCACTCGGCTAGACCCAAACCCACTCGGCTAGACCCAAACCCACTCGGCTAGACCCACACCCACTCGGCTAGACCAAAACCCACTCCGCTAGACCCAAACCCACTCGGCTAGACCCAAACCCACTCGGCTAGACCCAAACCCACTTGGCTAGACCCAAACCCACTCGGTTACACCCAAACCCACTCGGCTAGACCCAAACCCACTTGGCTAGACCCCAACCCACTCAGTAAGACCCAAACGCACTCGGCTAGACACAAACCCACTCGGCTAGACCCCAACCCACTCGGCTAGACCCAAACCCACTCGGCTAGACCCAAACCCACTCGGCTAGACACAAACCCACTCGGCTAGACCCAAACCCACTCGGCTAGACGCAAACCCACTCGGCTAGACCCAAACCCACTCTGCTAGACGCAAACCCACTCGGTTAGACCCAAACCCACTCGGCTAGACCCAAACCGACTCGGCTAGACCCAAACCCACTCGGCTAGACCCAAACCCACTCGGCTAGACCCAAACCGACTCGGCTAGACCCAAACCCACTCGGCTAGACCCAAACCCACTCGGCTAGACACAAACCCACTCGGCTAGACCCAAACCCACTCGGCTAGTCCCAAACCCACTGGGCTAGACCCAAACCCACTCGGCTGGACCCAAACCCACTCGGCTAGACCCAAACCCACTCGGCTAGACCCAAACCCACTCGGCTAGACCCAAACCCACTCGGCTAGACCCAAGCCCACTCGGCTAGACCCAAACCCACTCGGCTAGACACAAACCCACTCGGCTATACCCAAACCAACTGGGCTAGACCCAAACCCACTCGGCTAGACCCAAACCCACTCCGCTAGACCCAAACGCACTCGGCTACACCCAAACCCACTCGGCTAAACCCAAACCCACTCGGCTAGACCCAAACCCAATCGGCTAGACCCAAACCCACTCCGCTAGACCAAAACCCACTCGGCTAGACCAAACCTACTCGGCTAGACCCAAACCCACTCGGCTAGACCCAAACCCATTCGGCTAGACCCAAACCCACTCGGCTACACACAAACCCACTCCGCTAGACACAAACCCACTCGGCTACACCCAAACCCACTCGTCCAGTCCCAGACCCACTCGGCTAGACCCAAACCCACTCGGCTAGGCCCAAACCCACTCGGCTAGACCCAAACCCACTCGGCTAGACCCAAACCCACTCGGCTAGACCCAAAACCACTCGGCTAGACCCAAACCCACTCGGCTAGACCCAAACCCATTCGGCTAGACCGACACCCACTCGGCCAGACCCAAACCCACTCCGCTAGACCCAAACCCACTCGGCTAGACCCAAACCCACTCGGCTAGACCCAAACCCACTCGGTTACACCCAAACCCACTCGGCTAGACCCAAACCCACTTGGCTAGACCCCAACCCACTCAGTAAGACCCAAACCCACTCGGCTAGACCCAAACCCACTCTGTAGACCCAAACCCACTCGGCTAGACCCAAACCCACTCGGCTGGACCCAAACCCACTCGGCTAGACCCAAACCCACTCGGCTAGACCCAAACCCACTCGGCTAGACACAAACCCACTCGGCTTTTCCCAAACCCACTCGGCTAGACCCAAACCCACTCGGCTAGACCCAAACCCACTACGCTAGACCCAAACCCACTCGGCTAGACCCAAACCCACTTGGCTAGACCCAAACCCACTCGGTAAACCCAAACCCACTCGGCTAGACCCAAACCCAGTCGGCTGGACCCAAACCCACTCGGCTGGACCCAAACTCACTCGGCTAGACCCAAACCCACTCGGCTAGACCCAAACCCACACGGCTAGACCCTAACCCACTCGGCTATACCCAAACCCACTCGGCTAGACCCAAACCCACTTGGCTAGACCCACACCCACTCCGCCAGACCCAAACGCACTCAGCTAGACACAAACCCACTCGGCTAGACCCCAACCCACTCGGCTAGACCCAAACCCACTCGGCTAGACCCAAACCCACTCGGCTACACCCAAACCCACTCGGCTAGACCCAAACCCACTCGGCTAGACGCAAACCCACTCGGCTAGACCCAAACCCACTCGGCTAGACGCAAACCCACTCGGTTAGACCCAAACCCACTCGGCTAGACCCAAACCGACTCGGCTAGACCCAAACCCACTCGGCTACACCCAAACCCACTCGGCTAGACACAAACCCACTCGGCTAGACCCAAACCCACTCGGCTAGACCCAAACACACTCGGCTAGACCCAAATCCCCTCCGCTAGACCCAAAGCCACTCGGCTAGACCCAAACCCACTCGGCTAGACCCAAACCCACTCGGCTAGACCAAACCCACTCGGCTAGACCCAAACCCACTCGGCCACACCCAAACCCTCTTGGCTAGACCCAAACCCACTTGGCTAGACCCCAACCCACTCGGCAAGACCCAAACCCACTCGGCTAGACCCAAACCCACTCGGTAGACCCAAACCCACTCGGCTAGACCCAAACCCAGTCGGCTGCACCCAAACCCACTCGGCTAGACACAAACTCACTCGGCTAGACCCAAACCCACTCGGCTAGACCCAAACCCACACGGCTAGACCCTAACCCACTCGGCTATACCCAAACCCACTCGGCTAGACCCAAACCGACTCGGCTAGACCCAAACCCACTCCGCCAGACCCAAACGCACTCGGCTAGACACAAACCCACTCGGCTAGACCCCAACCCACTCGGCTAGACCCAAACCCACTCGGCTAGACCCAAACCCACTCGGCTAGAGCCAAAGCCACTCGGCTAGACCCAAACCCACTCGGCTAGACCCAAACCCACTCGGCTACACCCAAACCCACTCGGCTAGACCCAAACCCACTTGGCTCGACCCCAACCCACTCAGCAAGACCCAAACCCACTCGGCTAGACCCAAACCCACTCGGTAGACCCAAACCCACTCGGCTGGACCCAAACCCACTCAGCTAGACCCAAACCCACTCGGCTAGCCCCAAACCCACTTGGCTAGACACAAACCCACTCGGCTAGACCGAAACCGACTCGGCTAGACCGAAACCGACTCGGCTAGACCCAAACCCACTCGGATAGACCAAAAACCCACTCGGCTAGACCCAAACCCACTCGGCTAGAACCAAACCCACTCGGCAAGACCCAAACCCACTCGGCTACACCCAAACCCACTTGGCTACACCCAAACCCACTCGGCTAGACCCAAACCCACTCGGCTAGACCCAAACCCACTCGGCTAGACCCAAACCCACTCGGTTACACCCAAACCCACTCGGCTAGACCCAAACCCACTTGGCTAGACCCCAACCCACTCAGTAAGACCCAAACCCACTCGGCTAGACCCAAACCCACTCTGTAGACCCAAACCCACTCGGCTAGACCCAAACCCACTCGGCTGGACCCAAACCCACTCGGCTAGACCCAAACCCACTCGGCTAGACCCAAACCCACTCGGCTAGACACAAACCCACTCGGCTTTTCCCAAACCCACTCGGCTAGACCCAAACCCACATGGCTAGACCCTAACCCACTCGGCTATACCCAAACCCACTCGGCTAGACCCAAACCCACTCGGCTAGACCCAAACCCACTCCGCCAGACCCAAACGCACTCGGCTAGACACAAACCCACTCGGCTAGACCCCAACCCACTCGGCTAGACCCAAACCCACTCGGCTAGACCCAAACCCACTCGGCTAGACACAAACCCACTCGGCTAGACCCAAACCCACTCGGCTAGACGCAAACCCACTCGGCTAGACCCAAACCCACTCTGCTAGACGCAAACCCACTCGGTTAGACCCAAACCCACTCGGCTAGACCCAAACCGACTCGGCTAGACCCAAACCCACTCGGCTAGACCCAAACCCACTCGGCTAGACACAAACCCACTCGGCTAGACCCAAACCCACTCGGCTAGTCCCAAACCCACTGGGCTAGACCCAAACCCACTCGGCTGGACCCAAACCCACACGGCTAGACCCAAACCCACTCGGCTAGACCCAAACCCACTCGGCTAGACCCAAACCCACTCGGCTAGACCCAAGCCCACTCGGCTAGACCCAAACCCACTCGGCTAGACACAAACCCACTCGGCTATACCCAAACCAACTGGGCTAGACCCAAACCCACTCGGCTAGACCCAAACCCACTCCGCTAGACCCAAACGCACTCGGCTACACCCAAACCCACTCGGCTAAACCCAAACCCACTCGGCTAGACCCAAACCCAATCGGCTAGACCCAAACCCACTCCGCTAGACCAAAACCCACTCGGCTAGACCAAACCTACTCGGCTAGACCCAAACCCACTCGGCTAGACCCAAACCCATTCGGCTAGACCCAAACCCACTCGGCTACACACAAACCCACTCCGCTAGACACAAACCCACTCGGCTACACCCAAACCCACTCGTCCAGTCCCAGACCCACTCGGCTAGACCCAAACCCACTCGGCTAGGCCCAAACCCACTCGGCTAGACCCAAACCCACTCGGCTAGACCCAAACCCACTCGGCTAGACCCAAAACCACTCGGCTAGACCCAAACCCACTCGGCTAGACCCAAACCCATTCGGCTAGACCCACACCCACTCGGCCAGACCCAAACCCACTCCGCTAGACCCAAACCCACTCGGCTAGACCCAAACCCACTCGGCTAGACCCAAACCCACTTGGCTAGACCCCAACCCACTCAGTAAGACCCAAACCCACTCGGCTAGACCCAAACCCACTCTGTAGACCCAAACCCACTCGGCTAGACCCAAACCCACTCGGCTGGACCCAAACCCACTCGGCTAGACCCAAACCCACTCGGCTAGACCCAAACCCACTCGGCTAGACACAAACCCACTCGGCTTTTCCCAAACCCACTCGGCTAGACCCAAACCCACTCGGCTAGACCCAAACCCACTACGCTAGACCCAAACCCACTCGGCTAGACCCAAACCCACTTGGCTAGACCCAAACCCACTCGGTAAACCCAAACCCACTCGGCTAGACCCAAACCCAGTCGGCTGGACCCAAACCCACTCGGCTGGACCCAAACTCACTCGGCTAGATCCAAACCCACTCGGCTAGACCCAAACCCACACGGCTAGACCCTAACCCACTCGGCTATACCCAAACCCACTCGGCTAGACCCAAACCCACTCGGCTAGACCCACACCCACTCCGCCAGACCCAAACGCACTCGGCTAGACACAAACCCACTCGGCTAGACCCCAACCCACTCGGCTAGACCCAAACCCACTCGGCTAGACCCAAACCCACTCGGCTACACCCAAACCCACTCGGCTAGACCCAAACCCACTCGGCTAGACGCAAACCCACTCGGCTAGACCCAAACCCACTCGGCTAGACGCAAACCCACTCGGTTAGACCCAAACCCACTCGGCTAGACCCAAACCGACTCGGCTAGACCCAAACCCACTCGGCTACACCCAAACCCACTCGGCTAGACACAAACCCACTCGGCTAGACCCAAACCCACTCGGCTAGACCCAAACACACTCGGCTAGACCCAAATCCCCTCCGCTAGACCCAAAGCCACTCGGCTAGACCCAAACCCACTCGGCTAGACCCAAACCCACTCGGCTAGACCAAACCCACTCGGCTAGACCCAAACCCACTCGGCCACACCCAAACCCTCTTGGCTAGACCCAAACCCACTTGGCTAGACCCCAACCCACTCGGCAAGACCCAAACCCACTCGGCTAGACCCAAACCCACTCGGTAGACCCAAACCCACTCGGCTAGACCCAAACCCAGTCGGCTGCACCCAAACCCACTCGGCTAGACACAAACTCACTCGGCTAGACCCAAACCCACTCGGCTAGACCCAAACCCACACGGCTAGACCCTAACCCACTCGGCTATACCCAAACCCACTTGGCTAGACCCAAACCGACTCGGCTAGACCCAAACCCACTCCGCCAGACCCAAACGCACTCGGCTAGACACAAACCCACTCGGCTAGACCCCAACCCACTCGGCTAGACCCAAACCCACTCGGCTAGACCCAAACCCACTCGGCTAGAGCCAAAGCCACTCGGCTAGACCCAAACCCACTCGGCTAGACCCAAACCCACTCGGCTACACCCAAACCCACTCGGCAAGACCCTAACCCACTTGGCTCGACCCCAACCCACTCAGCAAGACCCAAACCCACTCGGCTAGACCCAAACCCACTCGGTAGACCCAAACCCACTCGGCTGGACCCAAACCCACTCAGCTAGACCCAAACCCACTCGGCTAGCCCCAAACCCACTTGGCTAGACACAAACCCACTCGGCTAGACCGAAACCGACTCGGCTAGACCGAAACCGACTCGGCTAGACCCAAACCCACTCGGATAGACCAAAAACCCACTCGGCTAGACCCAAACCCACTCGGCTAGAACCAAACCCACTCGGCAAGACCCAAACCCACTCGGCTACACCCAAACCCACTTGGCTACACCCAAACCCACTCGCCTAGACCCAAACCCACTCGGCTAGACCCAAACCCACTCGGCTAGACCCAAACCCACTCGGCTAGACCCAAATCCCCTCCGCTAGACCCAAAGCCACTCGGCTAGACCCAAACCCACTCGGCTAGACCCAAACCCACTCGGCTAGACCGAAACCCACTCGGCTAGACCCAAACCCACTCGGCTAGACCCAAACCCACTCGGCCACACACAAACCCTCTCGGCTAGACCCAAACCCACTCGGCTAGACCCAAACCCACTCGGTAGACCCAAACCCACTCGGCTAGACCCAAACCCAGTCGGCTGGACCCAAACCCACTCGGCTAGACCCAAACTCACTCGGCTAGACCCAAACCCACTCGGCTAGACCCAAACCCACACGGCTAGACCCTAACCCACTCGGCTATACCCAAACCCACTCGGCTAGACCCAAACCCACTCGGCTAGACCCAAACCCACTCCGCCAGACCCAAAACCACTCGGCTAGACCCAAACCCACTCGGCTAGACCCAAACCCATTCGGCTAGACCCACACCCACTCGGCTAGACCCAAACCTACTCCGCTAGACCCAAACCCACTCGGCTAGACCCAAACCCACTCGGCTAGACCCAAACCCACTCGGCTAGACCCAAACCCACTCGGTTACACCCAAACCCACTCGGCTAGACCCAAACCCACTTGGCTAGACCCCAACCCACTCAGTAAGACCCAAACCCACTCGGCTAGACCCAAACCCACTCTGTAGACCCAAACCCACTCGGCTAGACCCAAACCCACTCGGCTGGACCGAAACCCACTCGGCTAGACCCAAACCCACTCGGCTAGACCCAAACCCACTCGGCTAGACACAAACCCACTCGGCTTTTCCCAAACCCACTCGGCTAGACCCAAACCCACTCGGCTAGACCCAAACCCACTACGCTAGACCCAAACCCACTCGGCTAGACCCAAACCCACTTGGCTAGACCCAAACCCACTCGGTAAACCCAAACCCACTCGGCTAGACCCAAACCCAGTCGGCTGGACCCAAACCCACTCGGCTGGACCCAAACTCACTCGGCTAGACCCAAACCCACTCGGCTAGACCCAAACCCACACGGCTAGACCCTAACCCACTCGGCTATACCCAAACCCACTCGGCTAGACCCAAACCCACTCGGCTAGACCCAAACCCACTCCGCCAGACCCAAACGCACTCGGCTAGACACAAACCCACTCGGCTAGACCCCAACCCACTCGGCTAGACCCAAAACCACTCGGCTAGACCCAAACCCACTCGGCTACACCCAAACCCACTCGGCTAGACCCAAACCCACTCGGCTAGACCCAAACCCACTCGGCTAGACCCAAACCCACTCGGCTAGACGCAAACCCACTCGGTTAGACCCAAACCCACTCGGCTAGACCCAAACCGACTCGGCTAGACCCAAACCCACTCGGCTACACCCAAACCCACTCGGCTAGACACAAACCCACTCGGCTAGACCCAAACCCACTCGGCTAGACCCAAACCCACTCGGTAGACCCAAACCCACTCGGCTAGACCCAAACCCAGTCGGCTAGACCCTAACCCACTCGGCTATACCCAAACCCACTCGGCTAGACCCAAACCGACTCGGCTAGACCCAAACCCACTCCGCCAGACCCAAACGCACTCGGCTAGACACAAACCCACTCGGCTAGACCCCAACCCACTCGGCTAGACCCAAACCCACTCGGCTAGACCCAAACCCACTCGGCTAGAGCCAAAGCCACTCGGCTAGACCCAAACCCACTCGGCTAGACCCAAACCCACTCGGCTACACCCAAACCCACTCGGCTAGACCCAAACCCACTTGGCTCGACCCCAACCCACTCAGCAAGACCCAAACCCACTCGGCTAGACCCAAACCCACTCGGTATACCCAAACCCAGTCGGCTAGACCCTAACCCACTTGGCTAGACACAAACCCACTCGGCTAGACCGAAACCGACTCGGCTAGACCGAAACCGACTCGGCTAGACACAAACCCACTCGGATAGACCAAAAACCCACTCGGCTAGACCCAAACCCACTCGGCTAGAACCAAACCCACTCGGCAAGACCCAAACCCACTCGGCTACACCCAAACCCACTTGGCTACACCCAAACCCACTCGCCTAGACCCAAACCCACTCGGCTAGACCCAAACCCACTCGGCTAGACCCAAACCCACTCGGCTAGACCCAAATCCCCTCCGCTTGACCCAAAGCCACTCGGCTAGACCCAAACCCACTCGGCTAGACCCAAACCCACTCGGCTAGACCGAAACCCACTCGGCTAGACCCAAACCCACTCGGCCACACACAAACCCTCTCGGCTAGACCCAAACCCACTCGGCTAGACCCAAACCCACTCGGCTAGACCCAAACCCACTCGGTAGACCCAAACCCACTCGGCTAGACCCAAACCCAGTCGGCTGGACCCAAACCCACTCGGCTAGACCCAAACTCACTCGGCTAGACCCAAACCCACTCGGCTAGACCCAAACCCACACGGCTAGACCCTAACCCACTCGGCTATACCCAAACCCACTCGGCTAGACCCAAACCCACTCGGCTAGACCCAAACCCACTCCGCCAGACCCAAACGCACTCGGCTAGACACAAACCCACTCGGCTAGACCCCAACCCACTCGGCAAGACCCAAACCCACTCGGCCAGACCCAAACCCACTCGGCTAGACCCAAACCCACTCGGTTACACCCAAACCCACTCGGCTAGACCCAAACCCACTTGGCTAGACCCCAACCCACTCAGTAAGACCCAAACCCACTCGGCTAGACCCAAACCCACTCTGTAGACCCAAACCCACTCGGCTAGACCCAAACCCACTCGGCTGGACCCAAACCCACTCGGCTAGACCCAAACCCACTCGGCTAGACCCAAACCCACTCGGCTAGACACAAACCCACTCGGCTTTTCCCAAACCCACTCGGCTAGACCCAAACCCACTCGGCTAGACCCAAACCCACTACGCTAGACCCAAACCCACTCGGCTAGACCCAAACCCACTTGGCTAGACCCAAACCCACTCGGTAAACCCAAACCCACTCGGCTAGACCCAAACCCAGTCGGCTGGACCCAAACCCACTCGGCTGGACCCAAACTCACTCGGCTAGACCCAAACCCACTCGGCTAGACCCAAACCCACACGGCTAGACCCTAACCCACTCGGCTATACCCAAACCCACTCGGCTAGACCCAAACCCACTTGGCTAGACCCACACCCACTCCGCCAGACCCAAACGCACTCGGCTAGACACAAACCCACTCGGCTAGACCCCAACCCACTCGGCAAGACCCAAACCCACTCGGCCAGACCCAAACCCACTCGGCTAGACCCAAACCCACTACGCTAGACACAAACCCACTCGGCTAGACCCCAACCCACTCGGCAAGACCCAAACCCACTCGGCTAGACCCAAACCCACTCGGCTACACCCAAACCCACTCGGCTAGACCCAAACCCACTCGGCTAGACGCAAACCCACTCGGCTAGACCCAAACCCACTCGGCTAGACGCAAACCCACTCGGTTAGACCCAAACCCACTCGGCTAGACCCAAACCGACTCGGCTAGACCCAAACCCACTCGGCTACACCCAAACCCACTCGGCTAGACACAAACCCACTCGGCTAGACCCAAACCCACTCGGCTAGACCCAAACACACTCGGCTAGACCCAAATCCCCTCCGCTAGACCCAAAGCCACTCGGCTAGACCCAAACCCACTCGGCTAGACCCAAACCCACTCGGCTAGACCAAACCCACTCGGCTAGACCCAAACCCACTCGGCCACACCCAAACCCTCTTGGCTAGACCCAAACCCACTTGGCTAGACCCCAACCCACTCGGCAAGACCCAAACCCACTCGGCTAGACCCAAACCCACTCGGTAGACCCAAACCCACTCGGCTAGACCCAAACCCAGTCGGCTGCACCCAAACCCACTCGGCTAGACACAAACTCACTCGGCTAGACCCAAACCCACTCGGCTAGACCCAAACCCACACGGCTAGACCCTAACCCACTCGGCTATACCCAAACCCACTCGGCTAGACCCAAACCGACTCGGCTAGACCCAAACCCACTCCGCCAGACCCAAACGCACTCGGCTAGACACAAACCCACTCGGCTAGACCCCAACCCACTCGGCTAGACCCAAACCCACTCGGCTAGACCCAAACCCACTCGGCTAGAGCCAAAGCCACTCGGCTAGACCCAAACCCACTCGGCTAGACCCAAACCCACTCGGCTACACCCAAACCCACTCGGCTAGACCCAAACCCACTTGGCTCGACCCCAACCCACTCAGCAAGACCCAAACCCACTCGGCTAGACCCAAACCCACTCGGTAGACCCAAACCCACTCGGCTGGACCCAAACCCACTCAGCTAGACCCAAACCCACTCGGCTAGCCCCAAACCCACTTGGCTAGACACAAACCCACTCGGCTAGACCGAAACCGACTCGGCTAGACCGAAACCGACTCGGCTAGACCCAAACCCACTCGGATAGACCAAAAACCCACTCGGCTAGACCCAAACCCACTCGGCTAGAACCAAACCCACTCGGCAAGACCCAAACCCACTCGGCTACACCCAAACCCACTTGGCTACACCCAAACCCACTCGGCTAGACCCAAACCCACTCGGCTAGACCCAAACCCACTCGGCTAGACCCAAACCCACTCGGTTACACCCAAACCCACTCGGCTAGACCCAAACCCACTTGGCTAGACCCCAACCCACTCAGTAAGACCCAAACCCACTCGGCTAGACCCAAACCCACTCTGTAGACCCAAACCCACTCGGCTAGACCCAAACCCACTCGGCTGGACCCAAACCCACTCGGCTAGACCCAAACCCACTCGGCTAGACCCAAACCCACTCGGCTAGACACAAACCCACTCGGCTTTTCCCAAACCCACTCGGCTAGACCCAAACCCACATGGCTGGACCCTAACCCACTCGGCTATACCCAAACCCACTCGGCTAGACCCAAATCCACTCGGCTAGACCCAAACCCACTCCGCCAGACCCAAACGCACTCGGCTAGACACAAACCCACTCGGCTAGACCCCAACCCACTCGGCTAGACCCAAACCCACTCGGCTAGACCCAAACCCACTCGGCTAGACACAAACCCACTCGGCTAGACCCAAACCCACTCGGCTAGACGCAAACCCACTCGGCTAGACCCAAACCCACTCTGCTAGACGCAAACCCACTCGGTTAGACCCAAACCCACTCGGCTAGACCCAAACCGACTCGGCTAGACCCAAACCCACTCGGCTAGACCCAAACCCACTCGGCTAGACACAAACCCACTCGGCTAGACCCAAACCCACTCGGCTAGTCCCAAACCCACTGGGCTAGACCCAAACCCACTCGGCTGGACCCAAACCCACACGGCTAGACCCAAACCCACTCGGCTAGACCCAAACCCACTCGGCTAGACCCAAACCCACTCGGCTAGACCCAAGCCCACTCGGCTAGACCCAAACCCACTCGGCTAGACACAAACCCACTCGGCTATACCCAAACCAACTGGGCTAGACCCAAACCCACTCGGCTAGACCCAAACCCACTCCGCTAGACCCAAACGCACTCGGCTACACCCAAACCCACTCGGCTAAACCCAAACCCACTCGGCTAGACCCAAACCCAATCGGCTAGACCCAAACCCACTCCGCTAGACCAAAACCCACTCGGCTAGACCAAACCTACTCGGCTAGACCCAAACCCACTCGGCTAGACCCAAACCCATTCGGCTAGACCCAAACCCACTCGGCTACACACAAACCCACTCCGCTAGACACAAACCCACTCGGCTACACCCAAACCCACTCGTCCAGTCCCAGACCCACTCGGCTAGACCCAAACCCACTCGGCTAGGCCCAAACCCACTCGGCTAGACCCAAACCCACTCGGCTAGACCCAAACCCACTCGGCTAGACCCAAAACCACTCGGCTAGACCCAAACCCACTCGGCTAGACCCAAACCCATTCGGCTAGACCCACACCCACTCGGCCAGACCCAAACCCACTCCGCTAGACCCAAACCCACTCGGCTAGACCCAAACCCACTCGGCTAGACCCAAACCCACTTGGCTAGACCCCAACCCACTCAGTAAGACCCAAACCCACTCGGCTAGACCCAAACCCACTCTGTAGACCCAAACCCACTCGGCTAGACCCAAACCCACTCGGCTGGACCCAAACCCACTCGGCTAGACCCAAACCCACTCGGCTAGACCCAAACCCACTCGGCTAGACACAAACCCACTCGGCTTTTCCCAAACCCACTCGGCTAGACCCAAACCCACTCGGCTAGACCCAAACCCACTACGCTAGACCCAAACCCACTCGGCTAGACCCAAACCCACTTGGCTAGACCCAAACCCACTCGGTAAACCCAAACCCACTCGGCTAGACCCAAACCCAGTCGGCTGGACCCAAACCCACTCGGCTGGACCCAAACTCACTCGGCTAGACCCAAACCCACTCGGCTAGACCCAAACCCACACGGCTAGACCCTAACCCACTCGGCTATACCCAAACCCACTCGGCTAGACCCAAACCCACTCGGCTAGACCCACACCCACTCCGCCAGACCCAAACGCACTCGGCTAGACACAAACCCACTCGGCTAGACCCCAACCCACTCGGCTAGACCCAAACCCACTCGGCTAGACCCAAACCCACTCGGCTACACCCAAACCCACTCGGCTAGACCCAAACCCACTCGGCTAGACGCAAACCCACTCGGCTAGACCCAAACCCACTCGGCTAGACGCAAACCCACTCGGTTAGACCCAAACCCACTCGGCTAGACCCAAACCGACTCGGCTAGACCCAAACCCACTCGGCTACACCCAAACCCACTCGGCTAGACACAAACCCACTCGGCTAGACCCAAACCCACTCGGCTAGACCCAAACACACTCGGCTAGACCCAAATCCCCTCCGCTAGACCCAAAGCCACTCGGCTAGACCCAAACCCACTCGGCTAGACCCAAACCCACTCGGCTAGACCAAACCCACTCGGCTAGACCCAAACCCACTCGGCCACACCCAAACCCTCTTGGCTAGACCCAAACCCACTTGGCTAGACCCCAACCCACTCGGCAAGACCCAAACCCACTCGGCTAGACCCAAACCCACTCGGTAGACCCAAACCCACTCGGCTAGACCCAAACCCAGTCGGCTGCACCCAAACCCACTCGGCTAGACACAAACTCACTCGGCTAGACCCAAACCCACTCGGCTAGACCCAAACCCACACGGCTAGACCCTAACCCACTCGGCTATACCCAAACCCACTCGGCTAGACCCAAACCGACTCGGCTAGACCCAAACCCACTCCGCCAGACCCAAACGCACTCGGCTAGACACAAACCCACTCGGCTAGACCCCAACCCACTCGGCTAGACCCAAACCCACTCGGCTAGACCCAAACCCACTCGGCTAGAGCCAAAGCCACTCGGCTAGACCCAAACCCACTCGGCTAGACCCAAACCCACTCGGCTACACCCAAACCCACTCGGCAAGACCCAAACCCACTTGGCTCGACCCCAACCCACTCAGCAAGACCCAAACCCACTCGGCTAGACCCAAACCCACTCGGTAGACCCAAACCCACTCGGCTGGACCAAACCCACTCAGCTAGACCCAAACCCACTCGGCTAGCCCCAAACCCACTTGGCTAGACACAAACCCACTCGGCTAGACCGAAACCGACTCGGCTAGACCGAAACCGACTCGGCTAGACCCAAACCCACTCGGATAGACCAAAAACCCACTCGGCTAGACCCAAACCCACTCGGCTAGAACCAAACCCACTCGGCAAGACCCAAACCCACTCGGCTACACCCAAACCCACTTGGCTACACCCAAACCCACTCGCCTAGACCCAAACCCACTCGGCTAGACCCAAACCCACTCGGCTAGACCCAAACCCACTCGGCTAGACCCAAATCCCCTCCGCTAGACCCAAAGCCACTCGGCTAGACCCAAACCCACTCGGCTAGACCCAAACCCACTCGGCTAGACCGAAACCCACTCGGCTAGACCCAAACCCACTCGGCTAGACCCAAACCCACTCGGCCACACACAAACCCTCTCGGCTAGACCCAAACCCACTCGGCTAGACCCAAACCCACTCGGTAGACCCAAACCCACTCGGCTAGACCCAAACCCAGTCGGCTGGACCCAAACCCACTCGGCTAGACCCAAACTCACTCGGCTAGACCCAAACCCACTCGGCTAGACCCAAACCCACACGGCTAGACCCTAACCCACTCGGCTATACCCAAACCCACTCGGCTAGACCCAAACCCACTCGGCTAGACCCAAACCCACTCCGCCAGACCCAAAACCACTCGGCTAGACCCAAACCCACTCGGCTAGACCCAAACCCATTCGGCTAGACCCACACCCACTCGGCTAGACCCAAACCTACTCCGCTAGACCCAAACCCACTCGGCTAGACCCAAACCCACTCGGCTAGACCCAAACCCACTCGGCTAGACCCAAACCCACTCGGTTACACCCAAACCCACTCGGCTAGACCCAAACCCACTTGGCTAGACCCCAACCCACTCAGTAAGACCCAAACCCACTCGGCTAGACCCAAACCCACTCTGTAGACCCAAACCCACTCGGCTAGACCCAAACCCACTCGGCTGGACCCAAACCCACTCGGCTAGACCCAAACCCACTCGGCTAGACCCAAACCCACTCGGCTAGACACAAACCCACTCGGCTTTTCCCAAACCCACTCGGCTAGACCCAAACCCACTCGGCTAGACCCAAACCCACTACGCTAGACCCAAACCCACTCGGCTAGACCCAAACCCACTTGGCTAGACCCAAACCCACTCGGTAAACCCAAACCCACTCGGCTAGACCCAAACCCAGTCGGCTGGACCCAAACCCACTCGGCTGGACCCAAACTCACTCGGCTAGACCCAAACCCACTCGGCTAGACCCAAACCCACACGGCTAGACCCTAACCCACTCGGCTATACCCAAACCCACTCGGCTAGACCCAAACCCACTCGGCTAGACCCAAACCCACTCCGCCAGACCCAAACGCACTCGGCTAGACACAAACCCACTCGGCTAGACCCCAACCCACTCGGCTAGACCCAAACCCACTCGGCTAGACCCAAACCCACTCGGCTACACCCAAACCCACTCGGCTAGACCCAAACCCACTCGGCTAGACGCAAACCCACTCGGCTAGACCCAAACCCACTCGGCTAGACGCAAACCCACTCGGTTAGACCCAAACCCACTCGGCTAGACCCAAACCGACTCGGCTAGACCCAAACCCACTCGGCTACACCCAAACCCACTCGGCTAGACACAAACCCACTCGGCTAGACCCAAACCCACTCGGCTAGACCCAAACCCACTCGGTAGACCCAAACCCACTCGGCTAGACCCAAACCCAGTCGGCTAGACCCTAACCCGCTCGGCTATACCCAAACCCACTCGGCTAGACCCAAACCGACTCGGCTAGACCCAAACCCACTCCGCCAGACCCAAACGCACTCGGCTAGACACAAACCCACTCGGCTAGACCCCAACCCACTCGGCTAGACCCAAACCCACTCGGCTAGACCCAAACCCACTCGGCTAGAGCCAAAGCCACTCGGCTAGACCCAAACCCACTCGGCTAGACCCAAACCCACTCGGCTACACCCAAACCCACTCGGCTAGACCCAAACCCACTTGGCTCGACCCCAACCCACTCAGCAAGACCAAAACCCACTCGGCTAGACCCAAACCCACTCGGTAGACCCAAACCCAGTCGGCTAGACCCTAACCCACTTGGCTAGACACAAACCCACTCGGCTAGACCGAAACCGACTCGGCTAGACCGAAACCGACTCGGCTAGACCCAAACCCACTCGGATAGACCAAAAACCCACTCGGCTAGACCCAAACCCACTCGGCTAGAACCAAACCCACTCGGCAAGACCCAAACCCACTCGGCTACACCCAAACCCACTTGGCTACACCCAAACCCACTCGCCTAGACCCAAACCCACTCGGCTAGACCCAAACCCACTCGGCTAGACCCAAACCCACTCGGCTAGACCCAAATCCCCTCCGCTTGACCCAAAGCCACTCGGCTAGACCCAAACCCACTCGGCTAGACCCAAACCCACTCGGCTAGACCGAAACCCACTCGGCTAGACCCAAACCCACTCGGCCACACACAAACCCTCTCGGCTAGACCCAAACCCACTCGGCTAGACCCAAACCCACTCGGCTAGACCCAAACCCACTCGGTAGACCCAAACCCACTCGGCTAGACCCAAACCCAGTCGGCTGGTCCCAAACCCACTCGGCTAGACCCAAACTCACTCGGCTAGACCCAAACCCACTCGGCTAGACCCAAACCCACACGGCTAGACCCTAACCCACTCGGCTATACCCAAACCCACTCGGCTAGACCCAAACCCACTCGGCTAGACCCAAACCCACTCCGCCAGACCCAAACGCACTCGGCTAGACACAAACCCACTCGGCTAGACCCCAACCCACTCGGCAAGACCCAAACCCACTCGGCCAGACCCAAACCCACTCGGTAGACCCAAACCCACTCGGCTAGACCCAAACCCAGTCGGCTGGACATAAACCCAGTCGGCTAGACCCAAACTCACTCGGCTAGACCCAAACCCACTCGGCTAGACCCAAACCCACTCGGCTAGAGCCAAACCCACTCGGCTAGACCCAAACCCACTCGGCTAGACCCAAACCCACTCGGCTACACCCAAACCCACTCGGCTAGACCCAAACCCACTTGGCTCGACCCCAACCCACTCGGCAAGACCCAAACCCACTCGGCTAGACCCAAACCCACTCGGTAGAGCCAAACCCACTCGGCTGGACCCAAACCCACTCAGCTAGACCCAAACCCACACGGCTAGACCCAAACTCACTTGGCTAGACACAAACCCACTCGGCTAGACCGAAACCGACTCGGCTAGACCGAAACCGACTCGGCTAGACCCAAACCCACTCGGATAGACCCAAACCCACTCGGCTAGACCCAAACCCACTCGGCTAGAACCAAACCCACTCGGCTAGACCCAAACCCACTCGGCTACACCCAAACCCACTCGGCCACACACAAACCCTCTCGGCTAGACCCAAACCCAGTTGGCTAGACCCCAACCCACTCGGCAAGATCCAAACCCACTCGGCCAGACCCAAACCCACTTGGTAGACCCAAAACCACTCGGCTAGACCCAAACCCAGTCGGCTGGACCCAAACCCACTCGGCTAGACCCAAACTCACTCGGCTAGACCCAAACCCACTCGGCTAGACCCAAACCCACACGGCTAGACCCTAACCCACTCGGCTATACCCAAACCCACTCGGCTAGACCCAAACCCACTCGGCTAGACCCAAACCCACTCGGCCACATACAAACCCACTCGGCTACACCCAAACACACTCAGCTAGACCCAAACCCACTCGGCTAGACCCAAACCCACTCGGCTAGAGCCAAACCCACTCGGCTAGACCCAAACCCACTCGGCTAGACCCAAACCCACTCGGCTACACCCAAACCCACTCGGCTAGACCCAAACCCACTCGGCAAGACCCAAACCCACTCGGCAAGACCCAAACCCACTCGGTAGACCCAAACCCACTCGGCTGGACCCAAACCCACTCAGCTAGACCCAAACCCACTCAGCTAGACCCAAACCCACACGGCTAGACCCAAACCCACTCGGCTAGACACAAACCCACTCGGCTAGACCGAAACCGACTCGGCTAGACCGAAACCGACTCGGCTAGACCCAAACCCACTCGGATAGACCCAAACCCACTCGGCTAGACCCAAACCCACTCGGCTAGAACCAAACCCACTCGGCAAGACCGAAACCCACTCGGCTACACCCAAACACACTCAGCTAGACCCAAACCCACTCGGCTACACCCAAACCCACTCGGCTACACCCAAACCCACTCGGCCACACACGAACCCTCTCGGCTAGACACAAACCCACTCGGCAAGACCCAAACCCACTCGGCCAGACCCAAACCCACTCGGTAGACCCAAACCCACTCGGCTAGACCCAAACCCAGTCGGCTGGACCCAAACCCACTCGGCTAGACCCAAACTCACTCGGCTAGACCCAAACCCACTCGGCTAGACCCAAACCCACACGGCTAGACCCTAACCCACTCGGCTATACCCAAACCCACTCGGCTAGACCCAAACCCACTCGGCTAGACCCAAACCCACTCCGCCAGACCCAAACGCACTCGGCTAGACACAAACCCACTCGGCTAGACCCCAACCCACTCGGCTAGACCCAAACCCACTCGGCTAGACCCAATCCCACTCGGCTAGACCCAAACCCACTCGGCCACACACAAACCCACTCGGCTAGACCCAAACCCACTTGGCTAGACCCCAACCCACTCGGCAAGACCCAAACCCACTCGGCCAGACCCAAACCCACTCGGTAGACCCAAACCCACTCGGCTAGACCCAAACCCAGTCGGCTGGACCCAAACCCACTCGGCTAGACCCAAACTCACTCGGCTAGACCCAAACCCACTCGGCTAGACCCAAACCCACACGGCGAGACACTAACCCACTCGGCTATACCCAAACCCACTCGGCTAGACCCAAACCCACTCGGCTAGACCCAAACCCACTCCGCCAGACCCAAACGCACTCGGCTAGACACAAACCCACTCGGCTAGACCCCAACCCACTCGGCTAGATCCAAACCCACTCGGCTAGACCCAAACGACTCGGCTAGACCCAAACCCATTCGGCTAGACCCAAACCCACTCGGCTAGACGCAAACCCACTCGGCTAGACCCAAACCCACTCGGCTAGACGCAAACCCACTCGGCTAGACCCAAACCCACTCGGCTAGACCCAAACCCACTCGGCTAGACCCAAACCCACTCGGCTAGACACAAACCCACTCGGCTAGACCCAAACCCACTCGGCCACACACAAACCCACTCGGCTAGACCCAAACCCACTTGGCTAGATCCCAACCCACTCGGCAAGACCCAAACCCACTCGGCTAGACCCAAACCCATTCGGCTGGACCCAAACCCACTCGGCTAGACCCAAACTCACTCGGCTAGACCCAAACCCACTCGGCTAGACCCAAACCCACACGGCTAGACCCTAACCCACTCGGCTATACCCAAACCCACTTGGCTAGACCCAAACCCACTTGGCTAGACCCAAACCCACTCCGCCAGACACAAACGCACTCGGCTAGACACAAACCCACTCGGCTAGACCCCAACCCACTCGGCTAGATCCAAACCCACTCGGCTAGACCCAAACCCACTCGGCTAGACCCAAACCCATTCGGCTAGACCCAAACCCACTCGGCTAGACGCAAACCCACTCGGCTAGAGCCAAACCCACTCGGCTAGACCCAAACCCAGTCGGCTGGACCCAAACCCACTCGGCTGGACCCAAACTCACTCGGCTAGACCCAAACCCACTTGGCTAGACACAAACCAACTCGGCTAGACCCAAACCCACTTGGCTAAACCCAAATCCTCTCGGATAGACCGAAACCGACTCGGCTAGACCCAAACCCACTCGGCGACACCCAAACCCAATCCGCAAGACACAAACCCACTCGGCTACACCCAAACCCACTCGGCTAGACCCAAACCCACTCGGCTACACCCAAACCCACTCGGCTCGACGCAAACCCACTCGGCTAGACCCAAACCCACTCGGCTAGACCCAAACCCACTTGGCTAGACGCAAACCCACTCGGCTAGACCCAAACCCACTCGGCTAGACGCAAACCCACTCGGCTAGACCCAAACCCACTCGGCTAGACCCAAACCAACTCGGCTAGACCCAAACCCACTTGGCTAAACCCAAATCCTCTCGGATAGACCGAAACCGACTCGGCTAGACCCAAACCCACTCGGCGACACCCAAACCCACTCCGCAAGACACAAACCCACTCGGCTACACCCAAACCCACTCGGCTAGACCAAAACCCACTCGGCTACACCCAAACCCACTCGGCTCGACGCAAACCCACTCGGCTAGACCCAAACCCACTCGGCTAGACCCAAACCCACTGGGCTAGACGCAAACCCACTCGGCTAGACCCAAACCCAGTCGGCTAGACGCAAACCCACTGGGCTAGACCCAAACCCACTCGGCTAGACCCAAACCCACTCGGCTAGACCCAAACCCACTCGGCTAGACCCAAACCCACTCGGCTAGACCCAAACCCACTCGGCCACACACAAACCCACTCGGCTAGACCCAAACCCACTTGGCTAGACCCCAACCCACTCGGCAAGACCCAAACCCACTCGGCCAGACCCAAACCCACTCGGTAGACCCAAACCCACTCGGCTAGACCCAAACCCACTCTGCTAGAGCCAAACCCACTCGGCTAGACCCAAACCCAGTCGGCTGGACCCAAACCCACTCGGCTGGACCCAAACTCACTCGGCTAGACCCAAACCCACTCGGCTAGACCCAAACCCACACGGCTAGACCCTAACCCACTCGGTACACCCAAACCCACTCGGCTAGACCCAAACCCACTCGGCTAGACCCAAACCCACTTGGCTAGACACAAACCAACTCGGCTAGACCCAAACCCACTTGGCTAAACCCAAATCCTCTCGGATAGACCGAAACCGACTCGGCTAGACCCAAACCCACTCGGCGACACCCAAACCCACTCCGCAAGACACAAACCCACTCGGCTACACCCAAACCCACTCGGCTAGACCCAAACCCACTCGGCTACACCCAAACCCACTCGGCTCGACGCAAACCCACTCGGCTAGACCCAAACCCACTCGGCTAGACCCAAACCCACTTGGCTAGACGCAAACCCACTCGGCTAGACCCAAACCCACTCGGCTAGATGCAAACCCACTCGGCTAGACCCAAACCCACTCGGCTAGACCCAAACCCACTTGGCTAGACCCCAACCCACTCGGCAAGACCCAAACCCACTCGGCCAGACCCAAACCCACTCGGTAGACCCAAACCCACTCGGCTAGACCCAAACCCAGTCGGCTGGACCCAAACCCACTCGGCTAGACCCAAACTCACTCGGCTAGACCCAAACCCACTCGGCTAGACCCAAACCCACACGGCGAGACCCTAACCCACTCGGCTATACCCAAACCCACTCGGCTAGACCCAAACCCACTCGGCTAGACCCAAACCCAGTCGGCTGGACCCAAACGCACTCGGCTAGACACAAACCCACTCGGCTAGACCCCAACCCACTCGGCTAGATCCAAACCCACTCGGCTAGACCCAAACGACTCGGCTAGACCCAAACCCATTCGGCTAGACCCAAACCCACTCGGCTAGACGCAAACCCACTCGGCTAGACCCAAACCCACTCGGCTAGACGCAAACCCACTCGGCTAGACCCAAACCCACTCGGCTAGACCCAAACCCACTCGGCTAGACCCAAACCCACTCGGCTAGACCCAAACCCACTCGGCTAGACCCAAACCCACTCGGCCACACACAAACCCACTCGGCTAGACCCAAACCCACTTGGCTAGATCCCAACCCACTCGGCAAGACCCAAACCCACTCGGCTAGACCCAAACCCATTCGGCTGGACCCAAACCCACTCGGCTAGACCCAAACTCACTCGGCTAGACCCAAACCCACTCGGCTAGACCCAAACCCACACGGCTAGACCCTAACCCACTCGGCTACACCCAAACCCACTCGGCTAGACCCAAACCCACTCGGCTAGACCCAAACCCACTCCGCCAGACCCAAACGCACTCGGCTAGACACAAACCCACTCGGCTAGACCCCAACCCACTCGGCTAGATCCAAACCCACTCGGCTAGACCCAAACCCACTCGGCTAGACCCAAACCCATTCGGCTAGACCCAAACCCACTCGGCTAGACGCAAACCCACTCGGCTAGACCCAAACCCACTCGGCTAGACGCAAACCCACTCGGCTAGACCCAAACCCACTCGGCTAGACCCAAACCCACTCGGCTAGACCCAAACCCACTTGGCTAGACACAAACCAACTCGGCTAGACCCAAACCCACTTGGCTAAACCCAAATCCTCTCGGATAGACCGAAACCGACTCGGCTAGACCCAAACCCACTCGGCGACACCCAAACCCAATCCGCAAGACACAAACCCACTCGGCTACACCCAAACCCACTCGGCTAGACCCAAACCCACTCGGCTACACCCAAACCCACTCGGCTCGACGCAAACCCACTCGGCTAGACCCAAACCCACTCGGCCAGACCCAAACCCACTTGGCTAGACGCAAACCCACTCGGCTAGACCCAAACCCACTCGGCTAGACGCAAACCCACTCGGCTAGACCCAAACCCACTCGGCTAGACCCAAACCAACTCGGCTAGACCCAAACCCACTTGGCTAAACCCAAATCCTCTCGGATAGACCGAAACCGACTCGGCTAGACCCAAACCCACTCGGCGACACCCAAACCCACTCCGCAAGACACAAACCCACTCGGCTACACCCAAACCCACTCGGCTAGACCCAAACCCACTCGGCTACACCCAAACCCACTCGGCTCGACGCAAACCCACTCGGCTAGACCCAAACCCACTCGGCTAGACCCAAACCCACTGGGCTAGACGCAAACCCACTCGGCTAGACCCAAACCCACTCGGCTAGACGCAAACCCACTCGGCTAGACCCAAACCCACTCGGCTAGACCCAAACCCACTCGGCTAGACCCAAACCCACTCGGCTAGACCCAAACCCACTCGGCTAGACCCAAACCCACTCGGCCACACACAAACCCACTCGGCTAGACCCAAACCCACTTGGCTAGACCCCAACCCACTCGGCAAGACCCAAACCCACTCGGCCAGACCCAAACCCACTCGGTAGACCCAAACCCACTCGGCTAGACCCAAACCCACTCCGCTAGAGCCAAACCCACTCGGCTAGACCCAAACCCAGTCGGCTGGACCCAAACCCACTCGGCTGGACCCAAACTCACTCGGCTAGACCCAAACCCACTCGGCTAGACCCAAACCCACACGGCTAGACCCTAACCCACTCGGTACACCCAAACCCACTCGGCTAGACCCAAACCCACTCGGCTGGACCCAAACCCACTTGGCTAGACACAAACCAACTCGGCTAGACCCAAACCCACTTGTCTAAACCCAAATCCTCTCGGATAGACCGAAACCGACTCGGCTAGACCCAAACCCACTCGGCGACACCCAAACCCACTCCGCAAGACACAAACCCACTCGGCTACACCCAAACCCACTCGGCTAGACCCAAACCCACTCGGCTACACCCAAACCCACTCGGCTCGACGCAAACCCACTCGGCTAGACCCAAACCCACTCGGCTAGACCCAAACCCACTTGGCTAGACGCAAACCCACTCGGCTAGACCCAAACCCACTCGGCTAGACGCAAACCCACTCGGCTAGACCCAAACCCACTTGGCTAGACCCAAACCAACTCGGCTAGACCCAAACCCACTTGGCTAAACCCAAATCCTCTCGGATAGACGGAAACCGACTCGGCTAGACCCAAACCCACTCGGCGACACCCAAACCCACTCCGCAAGACACAAACCCACTCGGCTACACCCAAACCCACTCGGCTAGACCCAAACCCACTCGGCTACACCCAAACCCACTCGGCTCGACGCAAACCCACTCGGCTAGACCCAAACCCACTCGGCTAGACCCAAACCCACTTGGCTAGACGCAAACCCACTCGGCTAGACCCAAACCCACTCGGCTAGAAGCAAACCCACTCGGCTAGACCCAAACCCACTCGGCTAGACCCAAACCCACTCGGCTAGACCCAAACCCACTCGGCTAGACCCAAACCCACTCGGCTAGACCCAAACCCACTCGGCCACACACAAACCCACTCGGCTAGACCCAAACCCACTTGGCTAGACCCCAACCCACTCGGCAAGACCCAAACACACTCGGCCAGACCCAAACCCACTCGGTAGACCCAAACCCACTCGGCTAGACCCAAACCCACTCCGCTAGAGCCAAACCCACTCGGCTAGACCCAAACCCAGTCGGCTGGACCCAAACCCACTCGGCTGGACCCAAACTCACTCGGCTAGACCCAAACCCACTCGGCTAGACCCAAACCCACACGGCTAGACCCTAACCCACTCGGTACACCCAAACCCACTCGTCTAGACCCAAACCCACTCGGCTAGACCCAAACGCACTCGGCTAGACACAAACCCACTCGGCTAGACCCCAACCCACTCGGCTAGACCCAAACCCACTCGGTTAGACCCAAACCCACTCGGCCAGACCCAAACCCACTCGGTAGACCCAAACCCACTCGGCTAGACCCAAACCCAGTCGGCTGGACCCAAACCCACTCGGCTACACCCAAACTCACTCGGCTAGACCCAAACCCACTCGGCTAGACCCAAACCCACACTGCTAGACACTAACCCACTCGGCTATACCCAAACCCACTCGGCTAGACCCAAACCCACTCGGCTAGACCCAAACCCACTCCGCCAGACCCAAGCGCACTCGGCTAGACACAAACCCACTCGGCTAGACCCCAACCCACTCGGCTAGACCCAAACCCACTCGGCTAGACCCAATCCCACTCGGCTAGACCCAAACCCACTCGGCCACACACAAACCCACTCGGCTAGACCCAAACCCACTCGGCTAGACCCCAACCCACTCGGCAAGACCCAAACCCACTCGGCCAGACCCAAACCCACTCGGTAGACCCAAACCCACTCGGCTAGACCCAAACCCAGTCGGCTGGACCCAAACCCACTCGGCTAGACCCAAACTCACTCGGCTAGACCCAAACCCACTCGGCTAGACCCAAACCCACACGGCGAGACCCTAACCCACTCGGCGAAACCCAAACCCACTCGGCTAGACCCAAACCCACTCGGCTAGACCCAAACCCACTCCGCCAGACCCAAACGCACTCGGCTAGACACAAACCCACTCAGCTAGACCCCAACCCACTCGGCTAGATCCAAACCCACTCGGCTAGACCCAAACGACTCGGCTAGACCCAAACCCATTCGGCTAGACCCAAACCCACTCGGCTAGACGCAAACCCACTCGGCTAGACCCAAACCCACTCGGCTAGACGCAAACCCACTCGGCTAGACCCAAACCCACTCGGCTAGACCCAAACCCACTCGGCTAGACCCAACCCACTCGGCTAGACCCAAACCCACTCGGCCACACACAAACCCACTCGGCTAGACCCAAACCCACTCGGCTAGACCCCAACCCACTCGGCAAGACCCAAACCCACTCGGCCAGACCCAAACCCACTCGGTAGTCCCAAACCCACTCGGCTAGACCCAAACCCAGTCGGCTGGACCCAAACCCACTCGGCTAGACCCAAACTCACTCGGCTAGACCCAAACCCACTCGGCTAGACCCAAACCCACTCAGCTAGACCCAAACCCACTCCGCCAGACCCAAACGCACTCGGCTAGACACAAATCCACTCGGCTAGACCCCAACCCACTCGGCTAGATCCAAACCCACTCGGCTAGACCCAAACCCACTCGGCTAGACCCAAACCCATTCGGCTAGACCCAAACCCACTCGGCTAGACGCAAACCCACTCGGCTAGACCCAAACCCACTCGGCTAGACGCAAACCCACTCGGCTAGACCCAAACCCACTCGGCTAGACCCAAACCCACACGGCTAGACCCAAACCCACTTGGCTAGACACAAACCAACTCGGCTAGACCCAAACCCACTTGGCTAAACCCAAATCCTCTTGGATAGACCGAAACCGACTCGGCTAGACCCAAACCCACTCGGCGACACCCAAACCCACTCCGCCAGACACAAACCCACTCGGCTACACCCAAACCCACTCAGCTAGACCCAAACCCACTCGGCTACACCCAAACCCACTCGGCTCGACGCAAACCCACTCGGCTAGACCCAAACCCACTCGGCTAGACCCAAACCCACTTGGCTAGACGCAAACCCACTCGGCTAGACCCAAACCCACTCGGCTAGACGCAAACCCACTCGGCTAGACCCAAACCCACTCGGCTAGACCCAAACCCACTCGGCTAGACCCAAACCCACTCGGCTAGACCCAAACCCACTCGGCTAGACCCAAACCCACTCGGCCACACACAAACCCACTCGGCTAGACCCAAACCCACTCGGCTAGACCCAAACCCACTCGGCCAGACCCAAACCCACTCGGTAGACCCAAACCCACTCGGCTAGACCCAAACCCAGTCGGCTGGACCCAAACCCACTCGGCTAGACCCAAACTCACTCGGCTAGACCCAAACCCACTCGGCTAGACCCAAACCCACACGGCTAGACCCTAACCCACTCGGCTATACCCAAGCCCACTCGGCTAGACCCAAACCCACTCGGCTAGACCCAAACCCACTCCGCCAGACCCAAACGCACTCGGCTATACACAAACCCACTCGGCTAGACCCCAACCCACTCGGCTAGATCCAAACCCACTCGGCTAGACCCAAACCCACTCGGCTAGACCCAAACCCATTCGGCTAGACCCAAACCCACTCGGCTAGACGCAAACCCACTTGGCTAGACCCAAACCCACTCGGCTAGACGCAAACCCACTCGGCTAGACCCAAACCCACTCGGCTAGACCCAAACCCACTCGGCTAGACCCAAACCCACTTGGCTAGACACAAACCAACTCGGCTAGACCCAAACCCACTTGGCTGAACCCAAACCCACTCGGCTAGACCCAAACCCACTCGGCTAGACCCAAACCCACTTGGCTAGACACAAACCAACTCGGCTAGACCCAAACCCACTTGGCTAAACCCAAATCCTCTTGGATAGACCGAAACCGACTCGGCTAGACCCAAACCCACTCGGCGACACCCAAACCCACTCCGCCAGACACAAACCCACTCGGCTACACCCAAACCCACTCAGCTAGACCCAAACCCACTCGGCTACACCCAAACCCACTCGGCTCGACGCAAACCCACTCGGCTAGACCCAAACCCACTCGGCTAGATCCAAACCCACTCGGCTAGACCCAAACCCACTCGGCTAGACCCAAACCCATTCGGCTAGACCCAAACCCACTCGGCTAGACGCAAACCCACTTGGCTAGACCCAAACCCACTTGGCTAGACACAAACCAACTCGGCTAGACCCAAACCCACTTGGCTAAACCCAAATCCTCTTGGATAGACCGAAACCGACTCGGCTAGACCCAAACCCACTCGGCGACACCCAAACCCACTCCGCCAGACACAAACCCACTCGGCTACACCCAAACCCACTCAGCTAGACCCAAACCCACTCGGCTACACCCAAACCCACTCGGCTCGACGCAAACCCACTCGGCTAGACCCAAACCCACTCGGCTAGACCCAAACCCACTTGGCTAGACGCAAACCCACTCGGCTAGACCCAAACCCACTCGGCTAGACGCAAACCCACTCGGCTAGACCCAAACCCACTCGGCTAGACCCAAACCCACTCGGCTAGACCCAAACCCACTCGGCTAGACCCAAACCCACTCGGCTAGACCCAAACCCACTCGGCTCGACGCAAACCCACTCGGCTAGACCCAAACCCACTCGGCTAGACCCAAACCCACTTGGCTAGACGCAAACCCACTCGGCTAGACCCAAACCCACTCGGCTAGACCCAAACCCACTCGGCTAGACCCAAACCCACTCGGCTAGACCCAAACCCACTCGGCCACACACAAACCCACTCGGCTAGACCCAAACCCACTTGGCTAGACCCCAACCCACTCGGCAAGACCCAAACCCACTCGGCTAGACCCAAACCCACTCGGCCACACACAAACCCACTCGGCTAGACCCAAACCCACTCGGCTAGACCCAAACCCACTCGGCCAGACCCAAACCCACTCGGTAGACCCAAACCCACTCGGCTAGACCCAAACCCAGTCAGCTGGACCCAAACCCACTCGGCTAGACCCAAACTCACTCGGCTAGACCCAAACCCACTCGGCTAGACCCAAACCCACACGGCTAGACCCTAACCCACTCGGCTATACCCAAGCCCACTCGGCTAGACCCAAACCCACTCGGCTAGACCCAAACCCACTCCGCCAGACCCAAACGCACTCGGCTATACACAAACCCACTCGGCTAGACCCCAACCCACTCGGCTAGATCCAAACCCACTCGGCTAGACCCAAACCCACTCGGCTAGACCCAAACCCATTCGGCTAGACCCAAACCCACTCGGCTAGACGCAAACCCACTTGGCTAGACCCAAACCCACTCGGCTAGACGCAAACCCACTCGGCTAGACCCAAACCCACTCGGCTAGACCCAAACCCACTCGGCTAGACCCAAACCCACTTGGCTAGACACAAACCAACTCGGCTAGACCCAAACCCACTTGGCTGAACCCAAACCCACTCGGCTAGACCCAAACCCACTCGGCTAGACCCAAACCCACTTGGCTAGACACAAACCAACTCGGCTAGACCCAAACCCACTTGGCTAAACCCAAATCCTCTTGGATAGACCGAAACCGACTCGGCTAGACCCAAACCCACTCGGCGACACCCAAACCCACTCCGCCAGACACAAACCCACTCGGCTACACCCAAACCCACTCAGCTAGACCCAAACCCACTCGGCTACACCCAAACCCACTCGGCTCGACGCAAACCCACTCGGCTAGACCCAAACCCACTCGGCTAGACCCAAACCCACTCGGCTAGACCCAAACCCACTCGGCTAGACCCAAACCCACTCGGCTAGACCCAAACCCACTCGGCTAGACCCAAACCCACTCGGCCACACACAAACCCACTCGGCTAGACCCAAACCCACTTGGCTAGACCCCAACCCACTCGGCAAGACCCAAACCCACTCGGCCAGACCCAAACCCACTCGGTAGACCCAAACCCACTCGGCTAGACCCAAACCCAGTCGGCTGGACCCAAACCCACTCGGCTAGACCCAAACTCACTCGGCTAGACCCAAACCCACTCGGCTAGACCCAAACCCACACGGCTAGACCCTAACCCACTCGGCTATACCCAAGCCCACTCGGCTAGACCCAAACCCACTCGGCTAGACCCAAACCCACTCCGCCAGACCCAAACGCACTCGGCTAGACACAAACCCACTCGGCTAGACCCCAACCCACTCGGCTAGATCCAAACCCACTCGGCTAGACCCAAACCCACTCGGCTAGACCCAAACCCATTCGGCTAGACCCAAACCCACTCGGCTAGACGCAAACCCACTCGGCTAGACCCAAACCCACTCGGCTAGACGCAAACCCACTCGGCTAGACCCAAACCCACTCGGCTAGACCCAAACCCACTCGGCTAGACCCAAACCCACTTGGCTAGACACAAACCAACTCGGCTAGACCCAAACCCACTTGGCTGAACCCAAATCCTCTCGGATAGACCGAAACCGACTCGGCTAGACCCAAACCCACTCGGCGACACCCAAACCCACTCGGCTAGACCCAAACCCACTCGGCTAGACCCAAACCCACTCGGCTAGACCCAAACCCACTCGGCTAGACCCAAACCCACTTGGCTAGAACCAAACCCACTCGGCCAGACCCAAACCCACTCGGCGAGTCCCAAACCCACTCGGCTAGACCCAAATGGACTCGGCTAGACCCAAACAGACGCGGCTAGAACCAAACCCACTCGGCTAGACCCAAACCCACTCGGCTAGACCCAAACCCACTCGGCTAGACCCAAACCCACTCGGCTAGACCCAAACACACTCGGCTAGACCCAAACGCACTCGGCTAGACCCAAACCCACTCGGCTACACCCAAACCCACTCGGCTAGACCCAAACCCACTCGGCTTGACCCAAACCCACTCGGCTAGACCCAAACCCACTCGGCTAGACCCAAACCCACTCGGCTAGACCCAAATCCCCTCCACTAGACCCAAACCCACTCGGCTGGAGCCAAACCCACTCGGCTAGACCCAAACCCACTCGGCTAGACCCAAACCCACTCGGCTGCACCCAAACCCACTCGGCTAGACCCAAACCCACTTGGCTCGACCCCAACCCACTCGGCAAGAACCAAACCCACTCGGCTAGACCCAAACCCACTCGGTAGACCCAAACCCACTCGGTAGACCCAAACCCACTCGGCTAGACCCAAACCCACTCGGCTAGACCCAAACCCACACGGCTATTCCCATACCCACTCGGCTATACCCAAACCCACTCGGTTAGACCCAAACCCACTCGGCTAGACCCAAACACACTCCGCTAGACCCAAACGCACTCAGTAAGACACAAACCCACTCGGCTAGACCCCAACCCACTCGGCTAGACCCAAACCCACTCGGCTAGACCCAAACCCACTTGGCTAGAACCAAACCCACTCGGCAAGACCCAAACCCACTCGGCTAGACCCAAACCCACTCGGCTAGACCCGAACCCACTCGGATAGACCCAAACCCACTCGGCTAGACCCAAACCCACTCGGCTAGAACCAAACCCACTCGGCAAGACCCAAACCCACTCGGCTACACCCAAACCCACTCGGCTACACCCAAACCCACTTGGCTAGACCCAAACTCACTTGGCTAGACCCAAACCCACTCGGCTAGACCCAAACCCACTCGGCTAGACCCAAATCCCCTCCGCTAGACCAAAAGCCACTCGGCTGGACCCAAACCCACTCGGCTAGACCCAAACCCACTCGGCTAGACCCAAACCCACTCGGCTAGACCCAAACCCACTCGGCCACACCCAAACCCTCTCGGCTAGACCCAAACCCACTTGGCTAGACCCCAACCCACTCGGCAAGACCCAAACCCACTCGGCTAGACCCAAACCCACTCGGTAGACCCAAACCCACTCGGCTAGACCCAAACCCACTCGGCTGGACCCAAACCCACTCGGCTAGACCCAAACTCACTCGGCTAGACCCAAACCCACTCGGCTAGACCCAAACCCACACGGCTAGACCGTAACCCACTCGGCTATACCCAAACCCACTCGGCTGGACCCAAACCCACTCGGCTAGACCCAAACCCACTCCGCCAGACGCAAACGCACTCGGCTAGACACAAACCCACTCGGCTAGACCCCAACCCACTCGGCTAGACCCAAACCCACTCGGCTAGACCCAAACCCACTCGGCTACACCCAAACCCACTCGGATAGACCCAAACCCACTCGGCTAGACGCAAACCCACTCGGCTAGACCCAAACCCACTCGGCTAGACGCAAACCCACTCGGTTAGACCCAAACCCACTCGGCTAGACCCAAACCGACTCGGCTAGACCCAAACCCACTCGGCTACACCCAAACCCACTCCGCTAGACACAAACCCACTCGGCTAGACCCAAACCCACTCGGCTAGACCCAAACCCACTCGGCTAGACCCAAATCCCCTCCGCTAGACCCAAAGCCACTCGGCTAGACCCAAACCCACTCGGCTAGACCCAAACCCACTCGGCTAGACCCAAACCCACTCGGCTAGACCCAAACCCACTCGGCCACACCCAAACCCTCTTGGCTAGACCCAAACCCACTTGGCTAGACCCCAACCCAATCGGCAAGACCCAAACCCACTCATCTAGACCCAAACCCACTCGGTAGACCCAAACCCACTCGGCTAGACCCAAACCCAGTCGGCTGCACCCAAACCCACTCGGCTAGACCCAAACTCACTCGGCTAGACGCAAACCCACTCGGCTAGACCCAAACCCACTCGGCTAGATGCAAACCCACTCGGCTAGACCCAAACCCACTCGGCTAGACCCAAACCCACTCGGCTAGACCCAAACCCACTTGGCTAGACACAAACCAACTCGGCTAGACCCAAACCCACTTTGCTAAAACCAAATCCTCTCGGATAGACCGAAACCGACTCGGCTAGACCCAAACCCACTCGGCGACACCCAAACCCACTCGGCTAGACCCAAACCCACTCGGCTAGACCCAAACCCACTCGGCTAGACCCAAACCCACTCGGCTAGACCCAAACCCACTTGGCTAGAACCAAACCCACTCGGCTAGACCCAAACCCACTCGGCGAGTCCCAAACCCACTCGGCTAGACCCAAACGGACTCGGCTAGACCCAAACAGACGCGGCTAGAACCAAACCCACTCGGCTAGACCCAAACCCACTCGGCTAGACCCAAACCCACTCGGCTAGACCCAAACCCACTCGGCTAGACCCAAAGCCACTCGGCTAGACCCAAACCCACTCGGCTAGACCCAAACCCACTCGGCTAGACCCAAACCCACTCGGCTAGACCCAAACCCACTCGGCCACACCCAAACCCTCTTGGCTAGACCCAAACCCACTTGGCTAGACCCCAACCCAATCGGCAAGACCCAAACCCACTCATCTAGACCCAAACCCACTCGGTAGACCCAAACCCACTCGGCTAGACCCAAACCCAGTCGGCTGCACCCAAACCCACTCGGCTAGACCCAAACTCACTCGGCTAGACGCAAACCCACTCGGCTAGACCCAAACCCACTCGGCTAGACGCAAACCCACTCGGCTAGACCCAAACCCACTCGGCTAGACCCAAACCCACTCGGCTAGACCCAAACCCACTTGGCTAGACACAAACCAACTCGGCTAGACCCAAACCCACTTGGCTAAACCCAAATCCTCTCGGATAGACCGAAACCGACTCGGCTAGACCCAAACCCACTCGGCGACACCCAAACCCACTCGGCTAGACCCAAACCCACTCGGCTAGACCCAAACCCACTCGGCTAGACCCAAACCCACTCGGCTAGACCCAAACCCACTTGGCTAGAACCAAACCCACTCGGCTAGACCCAAACCCACTCGGCGAGTCCCAAACCCACTCGGCTAGACCCACACGGACTCGGCTAGACCCAAACAGACGTAGCTAGAACCAAACCCACTCGGCTAGACCCAAACCCACTCGGCTAGACCCAAACCCACTCGGCTGGACCCAAACCCACTCGGCTAGACCCAAACACACTCAGCTAGACCCAAACGCACTCGGCTAGACCCAAACCCACTCGGCTACACCCAAACCCACTCGGCTAGACCCAAACCCACTCGGCTTGACCCAAACCCACTCGGCTAGACCCAAACCCACTCGGCTAGACCCAAACCCACTCGGCTAGACCCAAATCCCCTCCACTAGACCCAAACCCACTCGGCTAGAGCCAAACCCACTCGGCTAGACCCAAACCCACTCGGCTAGACCCAAACCCACTCGGCTGCACCCAAACCCACTCGGCTAGACCCAAACCCACTTGGCTCGACCCCAACCCACTCGGCAAGACCCAAACCCACTCGGCTAGACCCAAACCCACTCGGTAGACCCAAACCCACTCGGTAGACCCAAACCCACTCGGCTAGACCCAAACCCACTCGGCCAGACCCAAACCCACACGGCTATTCCCATACCCACTCGGCTATACCCAAACCCACTCGGTTAGACCCAAACCCACTCGGCTAGACCCAAACACACTCCGCTAGACCCAAACGCACTCAGTAAGACACAAACCCACTCGGCTAGACCCCAACCCACTCGGCTAGACCCAAACCCACTCGGCTAGACCCAAAACCCACTTGGCTAGAACCAAACCCACTCGGCAAGACCCAAACCCACTCGGCTAGACCCAAACCCACTCGGCTAGACCCAAACCCACTCGGATAGACCCAAACCCACTCGGCTAGACCCAAACCCACTCGGCTAGAACCAAACCCACTCGGCAAGACCCAAACCCACTCGGCTACACCCAAACCCACTCGGCTACACCCAAACCCACTCGGCTAGACCCAAACCCACTCGGCTAGACCCAAACCCACTCGGCTAGACCCAAACCCACTCGGCTAGACCCAAATCCCCTCCGCTAGACCAAAAGCCACTCGGCTGGACCCAAACCCACTCGGCTAGACCCAAACCCACTCGGCTAGACCCAAACCCACTCGGCTAGACCCAAACCCACTCGGCCACACCCAAACCCTCTCGGCTGGACCCAAACCCACTTGGCTAGACCCCAACCCACTCGGCAAGACCCAAACCCACTCGGCTAGACCCAAACCCACTCGGTAGACCCAAACCCACTCGGCTAGACCCAAACCCAGTCGGCTGGACCCAAACCCACTCGGCTAGACCCAAACTCACTCGGCTAGACCCAAACCCACTCGGCTAGACCCAAACCCACACGGCTAGACCGTAACCCACTCGGCTATACCCAAACCCACTCGGCTGGACCCAAACCCACTCGGCTAGACCCAAACCCACTCCGCCAGACCCAAACGCACTCGGCTAGACACAAACCCACTCGGCTAGACCCCAACCCACTCGGCTAGACCCAAACCCACTCGGCTAGACCCAAACCCACTCGGCTACACCCAAACCCACTCGGCTAGACCCAAACCCACTCGGCTAGACGCAAACCCACTCGGCTAGACCCAAACCCACTCGGCTAGACGCAAACCCACTCGGTTTGACCCAAACCCACTCGGCTAGACCCAAACCGACTCGGCTAGACCCAAACCCACTCGGCTACACCCAAACCCACTCCGCTAGACACAAACCCACTCGGCTAGACTCAAACCCACTCGGCTAGAGCCAAACCCACTCGGTAGACCCAAACCCACTCGGCTAGACCCAAACCCAGTCGCTGCACCCAAACCCACTCGGCTAGACCCAAACTCACTCGGCTAGACGCAAACCCACTCGGCTAGACCCAAACCCACTCGGCTAGACGCAAACCCACTCGGCTAGACCCAAACCCACTCGGCTAGACCCAAACCCACTCGGCTAGACCCAAACCCACTTGGCTAGACACAAACCAACTCGGCTAGACCCAAACCCACTTGGCTAATCCCAAATCCTCTCGGATAGACCGAAACCGACTCGGCTAGACCCAAACCCACTCGGCGACACCCAAACCCACTCGGCTAGACCCAAACCCACTCGGCTAGACCCAAACCCACTCGGCTAGACCCAAACCCACTCGGCTAGACCCAAACCCACTTGGCTAGAACCAAACCCACTCGGCTAGACCCAAACCCACTCGGCGAGTCCCAAACCCACTCGGCTAGACCCAAACGGACTCGGCTAGACCCAAACAGACGCGGATGGAACCAAACCCACTCGGCTAGACCCAAACCCACTCGGCTAGACCCAAACCCACTCGGCTAGACCCAAACCCACTCGGCTAGACCCAAACACACTCAGCTAGACCCAAACGCACTCGGCTAGACCCAAACCCACTCGGCTACACCCAAACCCACTCGGCTAGACCCAAACCCACTCGGCTTGACCCAAACCCACTCGGCTAGACCCAAACCCACTCGGCTAGACCCAAACCCACTCGGCTAGACCCAAATCCCCTCCACTAGACCCAAACCCACCCGGCTAGAGCCAAACCCACTCGGCTAGACCCAAACCCACTCGGCTAGACCCAAACCCACTCGGCTGCACCCAAACCCACTCGGCTAGACCCAAACCCACTTGGCTCGACCCCAACCCACTCGGCAAGACCCAAACCCACTCGGCTAGACCCAAACCCACTCGGTAGACCCAAACCCACTCGGTAGACCCAAACCCACTCGGCTAGACCCAAACCCACTCGGCTAGACCCAAACCCACACGGCTATTCCCATACCCACTCGGCTATACCCAAACCCACTCGGTTAGACCCAAACCCACTCGGCTATACCCAAACCCACTCGGCTAGACCCAAACCCACTCGGCTAGACCCAAACCCACTCGGCTAGACCCAAACCCACTTGGCTAGAACCAAACCCACTCGGCTAGACCCAAACCCACTCGGCGAGTCCCAAACCCACTCGGCTAGACCCAAACGGACTCGGCTAGACCCAAACAGACGCGGCTAGAACCAAACCCACTCGGCTAGACCCAAACCCACTCGGCTAGACCCAAACCCACTCGGCTAGACCCAAACCCACTCGGCTAGACCCAAACACACTCAGCTAGACCCAAACGCACTCGGCTAGACCCAAACCCACTCGGCTACACCCAAACCCACTCGGCTAGACCCAAACCCACTCGGCTTGACCCAAACCCACTCGGCTAGACCCAAACCCACTCGGCTAGACCCAAACCCACTCGGCTAGACCCAAATCCCCTCCACTAGACCCAAACCCACTCGGCTAGAGCCAAACCCACTCGGCTAGACCCAAACCCACTCGGCTAGACCCAAACCCACTCGGCTGCACCCAAACCCACTCGGCTAGACCCAAACCCACTTGGCTCGACCCCAACCCACTCGGCAAGACCCAAACCCACTCGGCTAGACCCAAACCCACTCGGTAGACCCAAACCCACTCGGTAGACCCAAACCCACTCGGCTAGACCCAAACCCACTCGGCTAGACCCAAACCCACACGGCTATTCCCATACCCACTCGGCTATACCCAAACCCACTCGGTTAGACCCAAACCCACTCGGCTAGACCCAAACACACTCCGCTAGACCCAAACGCACTCAGTAAGACACAAACCCACTCGGCTAGACCCCAACCCACACGGCTAGACCCAAACCCACTCGGCTAGACCCAAAACCCACTTGGCTAGAACCAAACCCACTCGGCAAGACCCAAACCCACTCGGCTAGACCCAAACCCACTCGGCTAGACCCAAACCCACTCGGATAGACCCAAACCCACTCGGCTAGACCCAAACCCACTCGGCTAGAACCAAACCCACTCGGCAAGACCCAAACCCACTCGGCTACACCCAAACCCACTCGGCTACACCCAAACCCACTCGGCTAGACCCAAACCCACTCGGCTAGACCCAAACCCACTCGGCTAGACCCAAACCCACTCGGCTAGACCCAAATCCCCTCCGCTAGACCAAAAGCCACTCGGCTGGACCCAAACCCACTCGGCTAGACCCAAACCCACTCGGCTAGACCCAAACCCACTCGCCTAGACCCAAACCCACTCGGCCACACCCAAACCCTCTCGGCTAGACCCAAACCCACTTGGCTAGACCCCAACCCACTCGGCAAGACCCAAACCCACTCGGCTAGACCCAAACCCACTCGGTAGACCCAAACCCACTCGGCTAGACCCAAACCCAGTCGGCTGGACCCAAACCCACTCGGCTAGACCCAAACTCACTCGGCTAGACCCAAACCCACTCGGCTAGACCCAAACCCACACGGCTAGACCGTAACCCACTCGGCTATACCCAAACCCACTCGGCTGGACCCAAACCCACTCGGCTAGACCCAAACCCACTCCGCCAGACCCAAACGCACTCGGCTAGACACAAACCCACTCGGCTAGACCCCAACCCACTCGGCTAGACCCAAACCCACTCGGCTAGACGCAAACCCACTCGGCTAGACCCAAACCCACTCGGCTAGACGCAAACCCACTCGGTTAGACCCAAACCCATTCGGCTAGACCCAAACCGACTCGGCTAGACCCAAACCCACTCGGCTACACCCAAACCCACTCCGCTAGACACAAACCCACTCGGCTAGACCCAAACCCACTCGGCTAGACCCAAACCCACTCGGCTAGACCCAAATCACCTCCGCTAGACCCAAAGCCACTCGGCTAGACCCAAACCCACTCGGCTAGACCCAAACCCACTCGGCTAGACCCAAACCCACTCGGCTAGACCCAAACCCACTCGGCCACACCCAAACCCTCTTGGCTAGACCCAAACCCACTTGGCTAGACCCCAACCCACTCGGCAAGACCCAAACCCACTCATCTAGACCCAAACCCACTCGGTAGACCCAAACCCACTCGGCTAGACCCAAACCCAGTCGGCTGCACCCAAACCCACTCGGCTAGACCCAAACTCACTCGGCTAGACCCAAACCCACTCGGCTAGACCCAAACCCACACGGCTAGACCCTAACCCACTCGGCTATACCCAAACCCACTCGGCTAGACCCAAACCCACTCGGCTAGACCCAAACCCACTCCGCCAGACCCAAACGCACTCGGCTAGACACAAACCCACTCGGCTAGACCCCAACCCACTCGGCTAGACCCAAACCCACTCACCTAGACCCAAACCCACTAGGCTAGAGCCAAACCCACTCGGCTAGACCCAAACCCACTCGGCTAGACCCAAACCCACTCGGCTACACCCAAACCCACTCGGCTAGACCCAAACCCACTCGGCAAGACCCAAACCCACTCGGCTAGACCCAAACCCACTCGGCTAGACCCAAACCCACTCGGTAGACCCAAACCCACTCGGCTGGACCCAAACCCACTCAGCTAGACCCAAACCCACTCGGCTAGACCCAAACCCACTGGGCTAGACACATACCCACTCGGCTAGACCGAAACCGACTCGGCTAGACCGAAACCGACTCGGCTAGACCCCAACCCACTCGGATAGACCCAAACCCAATCGGCTAGACCCAAACCCACTCGGCTAGAACCAAACCCACGCGGCAAGACCCAAACCCACTCGGCAAGACCCAAACCCACTCGGCTAGACCCAAACCCACTCGGCTAGACCCAAACCCACTCGGCTAGACCCAAACCCACTCGGCTAGACCCAAACCCACTCGGCTGCACCCAAACCCACTCGGCTAGACCCAAACCCACTTGGCTCGACCCCAGCCCACTCGGCAAGACCCAAACCCACTCGGCTAGACCCAAACCCACTCGGTAGACCCAAACCCACTCGGTAGACCCAAACCCACTCGGCTAGACCCAAACCCACTCGGCTAGACCCAAACCCACACGGCTATTCCCATACCCACTCGGCTATACCCAAACCCACTCGGTTAGACCCAAACCCACTCGGCTAGACCCAAACACACTCCGCTAGACCCAAGCGCACTCAGTAAGACACAAACCCACTCGGCTAGACCCCAACCCACTCGGCTAGACCCAAACCCACTCGGCAAGACCCAAAACCCACTTGGCTAGAACCAAACCCACTCGGCAAGACCCAAACCCACTCGGCAAGACCCAAACCCACTCGGCTAGACCCAAACCCACTCGGATAGACCCAAACCCACTCGGCTACACCCAAACCCACTCGGCTAGACCCAAACCCACTCGGCAAGACCCAAACCCACTCGGCTAGACCCAAACCCACTCGGCTAGACCCAAACCCACTCGGTAGACCCAAACCCACTCGGCTGGACCCAAACCCACTCAGCTAGACCCAAACCCACTCGGCTATACCCAAACCCACTCGGTTAGACCCAAACCCACTCGGCTAGACCCAAACACACTCCGCTAGACCCAAGCGCACTCAGTAAGACACAAACCCACTCGGCTAGACCCCAACCCACTCGGCTAGACCCAAACCCACTCGGCAAGACCCAAAACCCACTTGGCTAGAACCAAACCCACTCGGCAAGACCCAAACCCACTCGGCAAGACCCAAACCCACTCGGCTAGACCCAAACCCACTCGGATAGACCCAAACCCACTCGGCTACACCCAAACCCACTCGGCTAGACCCAAACCCACTCGGCAAGACCCAAACCCACTCGGCTAGACCCAAACCCACTCGGCTAGACCCAAACCCACTCGGTAGACCCAAACCCACTCGGCTGGACCCAAACCCACTCAGCTAGACCCAAACCCACTCGGCTAGACCCAAACCCACTGGGCTAGACACATACCCACACGGCTAGACCGAAACCGACTCGGCTAGACCGAAACCGACTCGGCTAGACCCCAACCCACTCGGATAGACCCAAACCCAATCGGCTAGACCCAAACCCACTCGGCTAGAACCAAACCCACGCGGCAAGACCCAAACCCACTCGGCAAGACCCAAACCCACTCGGCTAGACCCAAACCCACTCGGCTAGACCCAAACCCACTCGGCTAGACCCAAACCCACTCGGCTAGACCCAAACCCACTCGGCTGCACCCAAACCCACTCGGCTAGACCCAAACCCACTTGGCTCGACCCCAGCCCACTCGGCAAGACCCAAACCCACTCGGCTAGACCCAAACCCACTCGGTAGACCCAAACCCACTCGGTAGACCCAAACCCACTCGGCTAGACCCAAACCCACTCGGCTAGACCCAAACCCACACGGCTATTCCCATACCCACTCGGCTATACCCAAACCCACTCGGTTAGACCCAAACCCACTCGGCTAGACCCAAACACACTCCGCTAGACCCAAGCGCACTCAGTAAGACACAAACCCACTCGGCTAGACCCCAACCCACTCGGCTAGACCCAAACCCACTCGGCAAGACCCAAAACCCACTTGGCTAGAACCAAACCCACTCGGCAAGACCCAAACCCACTCGGCTAGACCCAAACCCACTCGGCTAGACCCAAACCCACTCGGATAGACCCAAACCCACTCGGCTAGACCCAAACCCACTCGGCTAGAACCAAACCCACTCGGCAAGACCCAAACCCACTCGGCTACACCCAAACCCACTCGGCTACACCCAAACCCACTCGGCTAGACCCAAACCCACTCGGCTAGACCCAAACCCACTCGGCTAGACACAAACCCACTCGGCTAGACCCAAATCCCCTCCGCTAGACCAAAAGCCAATCGGCTGGACCCAAACCCACTCGGCTAGACCCAAACCCACTCGGCTAGACCCAAACCCACTCGGCTAGACCCAAACCCACTCGGCCACACCCAAACCCTCTCGGCTAGACCCAAACCCACTTGGCTAGACCCCAACCCACTCGGCAAGACCCAAACCCACTCGGCTAGACCCAAACCCACTCGGTAGACCCAAACCCACTCGGCTAGTCCCAAACCCAGTCGGCTGGACCCAAACCCACTCGGCTAGACCCAAACTCACTCGGCTAGACCCAAACCCACTCGGCTAGACCCAAACCCACACGGCTAGACCGTAACCCACTCGGCTATACCCAAACCCACTCGGCTGGACCCAAACCCACTCGGCTAGACCCAAACCCACTTCGCCAGACCCAAACGCACTCGGCTAGACACAAACCCACTCGGCTAGACCCCAACCCACTCGGCTAGACCCAAACCCACTCGGCTAGACCCAAACCCACTCGGCTACACCCAAACCCACTCGGCTAGACCCAAACCCACTCGGCTAGACGCAAACCCACTCGGCTAGACCCAAACCCACTCGGCTAGACGCAAACCCACTCGGTTGGACCCAAACCCACTCGGCTAGACCCAAACCGACTCGGCTAGACCCAAACCCACTCGGCTACACCCAAACCCACTCGGCTAGACCCAAACCCACTCGGCAAGACCCAAACCCACTCGGCTAGACCCAAACCCACTCGGCTAGACCCAAACCCACTCGGTAGACCCAAACCCACTCGGCTGGACCCAAACCCACTCAGCTAGACCCAAACCCACTCGGCTAGACCCAAACCCACTGGGCTAGACACATACCCACTCGGCTAGACCGAAACCGACTCGGCTAGACCGAAACCGACTCGGCTAGACCCCAACCCACTCGGATAGACCCAAACCCAATCGGCTAGACCCAAACCCACTCGGCTAGAACCAAACCCACGCGGCAAGACCCAAACCCACTCGGCAAGACCCAAACCCACTCGGCTAGACCCAAACCCACTCGGCTAGACCCAAACCCACTCGGCTAGACCCAAACCCACTCGGCTAGACCCAAACCCACTCGGCTGCACCCAAACCCACTCGGCTAGACCCAAACCCACTTGGCTCGACCCCAGCCCACTCGGCAAGACCCAAACCCACTCGGCTAGACCCAAACCCACTCGGTAGACCCAAACCCACTCGGTAGACCCAAACCCACTCGGCTAGACCCAAACCCACTCGGCTAGACCCAAACCCACACGGCTATTCCCATACCCACTCGGCTATACCCAAACCCACTCGGTTAGACCCAAACCCACTCGGCTAGACCCAAACACACTCCGCTAGACCCAAGCGCACTCAGTAAGACACAAACCCACTCGGCTAGACCCCAACCCACTCGGCTAGACCCAAACCCACTCGGCAAGACCCAAAACCCACTTGGCTAGAACCAAACCCACTCGGCAAGACCCAAACCAACTCGGCAAGACCCAAACCCACTCGGCTAGACCCAAACCCACTCGGATAGACCCAAACCCACTCGGCTACACCCAAACCCACTCGGCTAGACCCAAACCCACTCGGCAAGACCCAAACCCACTCGGCTAGACCCAAACCCACTCGGCTAGACCCAAACCCACTCGGTAGACCCAAACCCACTCGGCTGGACCCAAACCCACTCAGCTAGACCCAAACCCACTCGGCTAGACCCAAACCCACTGGGCTAGACACATACCCACTCGGCTAGACCGAAACCGACTCGGCTAGACGGAAACCGACTCGGCTAGACCCCAACCCACTCGGATAGACCCAAACCCAATCGGCTAGACCCAAACCCACTCGGCTAGAACCAAACCCACGCGGCAAGACCCAAACCCACTCGGCAAGACCCAAACCCACTCGGCTAGACCCAAACCCACTCGGCTAGACCCAAACCCACTCGGCTAGACCCAAACCCACTCGGCTAGACCCAAACCCACTCGGCTGCACCCAAACCCACTCGGCTAGACCCAAACCCACTTGGCTCGACCCCAGCCCACTCGGCAAGACCCAAACCCACTCGGCTAGACCCAAACCCACTCGGTAGACCCAAACCCACTCGGTAGACCCAAACCCACTCGGCTAGACCCAAACCCACTCGGCTAGACCCAAACCCACACGGCTATTCCCATACCCACTCGGCTATACCCAAACCCACTCGGTTAGACCCAAACCCACTCGGCTAGACCCAAACACACTCCGCTAGACCCAAGCGCACTCAGTAAGACACAAACCCACTCGGCTAGACCCCAACCCACTCGGCTAGACCCAAACCCACTCGGCAAGACCCAAAACCCACTTGGCTAGAACCAAACCCACTCGGCAAGACCCAAACCCACTCGGCTAGACCCAAACCCACTCGGCTAGACCCAAACCCACTCGGATAGACCCAAACCCACTCGGCTAGACCCAAACCCACTCGGCTAGAACCAAACCCACTCGGCAAGACCCAAACCCACTCGGCTACACCCAAACCCACTCGGCTACACCCAAACCCACTCGGCTAGACCCAAACCCACTCGGCTAGACCCAAACCCACTCGGCTAGACCCAAACCCACTCGGCTAGACCCAAATCCCCTCCGCTAGACCAAAAGCCAATCGGCTGGACCCAAACCCACTCGGCTAGACCCAAACCCACTCGGCTAGACCCAAACCCACTCGGCTAGACCCAAACCCACTCGGCCACACCCAAACCCTCTCGGCTAGACCCAAACCCACTTGGCTAGACCCCAACCCACTCGGCAAGACCCAAACCCACTCGGCTAGACCCAAACCCACTCGGTAGACCCAAACCCACTCGGCTAGTCCCAAACCCAGTCGGCTGGACCCAAACCCACTCGGCTAGACCCAAACTCACTCGGCTAGACCCAAACCCACTCGGCTAGACCCAAACCCACATGGCTAGACCGTAACCCACTCGGCTATACCCAAACCCACTCGGCTGGACCCAAACCCACTCGGCTAGACCCAAACCCACTTCGCCAGACCCAAACGCACTCGGCTAGACACAAACCCACTCGGCTAGACCCCAACCCACTCGGCTAGACCCAAACCCACTCGGCTAGACCCAAACCCACTCGGCTACACCCAAACCCACTCGGCTAGACCCAAACCCACTCGGCTAGACGCAAACCCACTCGGCTAGACCCAAACCCACTCGGCTAGACGCAAACCCACTCGGTTGGACCCAAACCCACTCGGCTAGACCCAAACCGACTCGGCTAGACCCAAACCCACTCGGCTACACCCAAACCCACTCCGCTAGACACAAACCCACTCGGCTAGACCCAAACCCACTCGGCTAGACCCAAACCCACTCGGCTAGACCCAAATCCCCTCCGCTAGACCCAAAGCCACTCGGCTAGACCCAAACCCACTCGGCTAGACCCAAACCCACTCGGCTAGACCCAAACCCACTCGGCTAGACCCAAACCCACTCATCTAGACCCAAACCCACTCGGTAGACCCAAACCCACTCGGCTAGACCCAAACCCAGTCGGCTGCACCCAAACCCACTCGGCTAAACCCAAACTCACTCGGCTAGACCCAAACCCACTCGGCTAGACCCAAACCCACACGGCTAGACCCTAACCCACTCGGCTATACCCAAACCCACTCGGCTAGACCCAAACCCACTCGGCTAGACCCAAACCCACTCCGCCAGACCCAAACGCACTCGGCTAGACACAAACCCACTCGGCTAGACCCCAACCCACTCGGCTAGACCCAAACCCACTCGGCTAGACCCAAACCCACTCGGCTAGAGCCAAACCCACTCGGCTAGACCCAAACCCACTCGGCTAGACCCAAACCCACTCGGCTACACCCAAACCCACTCGGCTAGACCCAAACCCACTTGGCTCGACCCCAACCCACTCGGCAAGACCCAAACCCACTCGGCTAGCCCCAAACCCACTCGGTAGACCCAAACCCACTCGGCTGGACCCAAACCCACTTGGCTAGACACAAACCCACTCGGCTAGACCGAAACCGACTCGGCTAGACCGAAACCGACTCGGCTAGACCCCAACCCACTCGGATAGACCCAAACCCAATCGGCTAGACCCAAACCCACTCGCCTAGAACCAAACCCACTCGGCAAGACCCAAACCCACTCGGCAAGACCCAAACCCACTCGGCTACACCCAAACCCACTCGCCTAGACCCAAACCCACTCGGCTAGACCCAAACCCACGCGGCTAGACCCAAACCCACCCGGCTAGACCCAAACCCACTCGGCTAGACCCAAACCCACTCGGCTAGACCCAAACCCACTCGGCTAGACCCAAACCCACTCGGCTAGACCCAAACACACTCGGCTAGACCCAAACCCACTCGGCTAGACCCAAACCCACTCGGCTACACCCAAACCCACTCGGCTAGACCCAAACCCACTCGGCTAGACCCCAACCCACTCGGCTAGACCCAAACCCTCTCGGCTAGACCCAAACCCACTCGGCTAGACCCAAACCCGCTCGGCTAGACCCAAACCCACTCGGCTAGACCCAAACCCACTCGGCTACACCCAAACCCACTCGGCTACACCCAAACCCCCTCGGCTAGACACAAACCCTCTTGGATAGACCGAAACCGATTCGGCTAGACCCAAACCCACTCGGATAGACCCAAACCCACTCGGGTAGACCCAAACTCACTCGGCTAGACCCAAACCCACGCGGCTAGACCCAAACCCACTCGGCTCGACCCAAACCCACTCGGCTCAACCCAAACCCACTCGGCTAGACGCAAACCCACCCGGCTGGACCCAAACCCACTCGGCTAGACCCAAACCCGCTCGGCAAGACCCAAACCCACTCGGCTAGACCCAAACCCACTCGGCTAGACGATTACCCACTCGGCTAGACCCAAACCCACTCGGATAGACCCAAACCCACTCTGCTCGATCCAAACCCATTCGGCTAGACCCAAACCCACGCGACTACACCCAAACCAACATCGCTTGACCCAAACCCACTCGGCTAGACCCAAACCCACTCGGCTGGACCCAAACCCACTCGGCTAGAGCCAAACCCACTCGGCTAGACCCAAACCCACTCGGCTAGACCCAAACCCACTCGGCTCGACCCAAACCCACTCGGCTAGACCCAAACCCACTCGGCTACACCCAAACCCACTCGGCTAGACCCAAACCCACTTGGCTAGACCCAAACCCACTCGGCTAGACCCAAACCCACTCGGCTAGACCCAAACCCACTCGGCTAGACCCAAACCCACTCGGCTACACCCAAACCCACTCGGTTCAACCCAAACCCACTCGGCTACACCCAAACCCACTCGGCTAGACCCAAACCCACCCGGCTAGACCCAAACCCACTCGGCTAGACCCAAACCCACTCGGCTAGACCCAAACCCACTCGGCTAGACCAAAACCCACTCGGCTAGACCCAAACCCACTCAGCTGGACCCAAACCCACTCGGCTAAACCCAAACCCACTCGGCTACACCCAAACCCACTCGGCTAGACTCAAACCCACTTGGCTAGACACAAACCCACTCGGCTACACCCAAACCCACTCGGCTAGACCCAAACCCACTCAGCTAGACCTCAACCCACTCGGCTAGACCCAAACCCACTCGGCTAGACACAAACACACTCGGCAAGACCCAAACCCACTCGGCTAGACCCAAACCGACTCGGCTAGATGATTACCCACTTGGCTAGACCCAAACCCACGCGGCTAGACCCAAACCCACTCGGCTCAACCCAAACCCACTCGGCTAGACGCAAACCCACTCGGCTGGACCCAAACCCACTCGGCTAGACCAAAACCCTTTCGGCTAGACCCAAACCCACTCGGCTAGACCCAAACCCACTCGGCAAGACCCAAACCCACTCGGCTAGACCCAAACCCACTCGGCTAGACCCAAACCCACTCGGCTACACCCAAACCCACTCGGCTAGACACAAACCCACTCGGCTAGACGCCAACCCACTCGGCTAGACCCAAACCCACTCGGCTAGACACAAACCCACTCGGCAAGACCCAAACCCACTCGGCTAGACCCAAACCGACTCGGCTAGATGATTACCCACTTGGCTAGACCCAAACCCACGCGGCTAGACCCAAACCCACTCGGGTCAACCAAAACCCACTCGGCTAGAGGCAAACCCACTCGGCTGGACCCAAACCCACTCGGCTAGACCAAAACCCATTCGGCTAGACCCAAACCCACTCGGCTAGACCCAAACCCACTCGGCAAGACCCAAACCCACTCGGCTAGACCCAAACCAACTCGGCTAGACCCAAACCCACTCGGCTACACCCAAACCCACTCGGCTAGACACAAACCCACTCGGCTAGACCCCAACCCTCTCGGCTAGACCCCAACCCACTCGGCTAGACCGAAACCCTCTCGGCTAGACCCAAACCCACTCGGCTGGACCCAAATCCACTCGGCTAGACCCAAACCCACTCGGCTACACCCAAACCCACTTGGCTAGACACAAACACACTTGGCTAGACACAAACCCAATCGGCTACACCCAAACCCACTCGGCTAGACCCAAACCCACTCGGCTAGACCCCAACCCACACGGCTAGACCCAAACCCACTCGGCTAGACCCAAACCCACTCGGCTAGACCCAAAGCCACTCGGCTACACCCGAAGCCACTCGGCTACACCCAAATCCACTCGGCTACACCCAAACCGACTCGGCTAGACCCAAACCCACTTGGCGAGACACAAACCCACTCGGCTAGACCCAAACCCCCTCGGCTAGACACAAACCCACTTGGCTAGACCCAAACCCACTCGGCTTGACCCAAACCCACTTGGCTAGACACAAACCCTCTCGGATAGACCGAAACCGATTCGGCTAGACCCAAACCCACTTGGCTAGACACAAACCCACTCGGCTACACCCAAACCCACTCGGCTAGACCCAAACCCACTCGGTTCAACCCAAACCCACTCGGCTACACCCAAACCCACTCGGCTAGACCCAAACCCACCCGGCTAGACCCAAACCCACTCGGCTAGACCCAAACCCACTTGGCTAGACCCAAACCCACTCGGCTAGACCCAAACCCACTCGGCTAGACCCAAACCCACTCAGCTAGACCCAAACCCACTCGGCTACACCCAAACCCACTCGGCTAGACCCGAACCCACTCGGCTAGACCCAAACCCACTCGGCTAGACCCAAACCCACTCAGCTAGACCCAAACCCACTCGGCTACACCCAAACCCACTCGGCTAGACCCAAACCCACTCGGCTAGACCCCAACCCACTCGGCTAGACCCAAACCCTCTCGGCTAGACCAAAAACCCACTCAGCTAGACCCAAACCCAGTCGGCTAGACCCAAACCCACTCGGCTAGACCCAAACCCACTCAGCTAGACCCAAACCCACTCGGCTACACCCAAACCCACTCGGCTAGACCCAAACCCACTCGGCTAGACCTCAACCCACTCGGCTAGACCCAAACCCACTCGGCTAGACACAAACACACTCGGCAAGACCCAAACCCACTCGGCTAGACCCAAACCGACTCGGCTAGATGATTACCCACTCGGCTAGACCCAAACCCACTCGGCTAGACCCAAACCCACTCGGCTACACCCAAACCCACTCGGCTAGACACAAACCCACTCGGCTAGACCCCAACCCACTCGGCTAGACCCAAACCCACTCGGCTAGACACAAACCCACTCGGCAAGACCCAAACCCACTCGGCTAGACCCAAACCGACTCGGCTAGATGATTACCCACTTGGCTAGACCCAAACCCACGCGGCTAGACCCAAACCCACTCGGCTCAACCCAAACCCACTCGGCTAGACGCAAACCCACTCGGCTGGACCCAAACCCACTCGGCTAGACCAAAACCCATTCGGCTAGACCCAAACCCACTCGGCTAGACCCAAACCCACTCGGCAAGACCCAAACCCACTCGGCTAGACCCAAACCCACTCGGCTAGACCCAAACCCACTCGGCTACACCCAAACCCACTCGGCTAGACACAAACCCACTCGGCTAGACCCCAACCCTCTCGGCTAGACCCCAACCCACTTGGCTAGACCGAAACCCTCTCGGCTAGACCCAAACCCACTCGGCTGGACCCAAATCCACTCGGCTAGACCCAAACCCACTCGGCTACACCCAAACCCACTTGGCTAGACCCAAACACACTTGGCTAGACACAAACCCAATCGGCTACACCCAAACCCACTCGGCTAGACCCAAACCCACTCCGCCAGACACAAACCCACTCGGCTTCACCCCAATCCACTTGGCTAGACCCAAACCCACTCGGCTAGACCCAAACCCACTCGGCTAGACCCAAACCCACTGGGCAAGACCCAAACCAACTTGGCTAGAACCAAACCCACTCGGCTAGACCCAACCCCACTCGGCTAGTCCCAAACCCACTCGGCTAGAACCAAACGGACTCGTCTAGACCCAAACCCACTCGGCTAGAACCAAACCCACTCGGCTAGACCCAAACCCACTCGGCTAGACCCAAACCCACTCGGCTAGACCCAAACCCACTCGGCTAGACCCAAACCCACTCGGCTAGACCCAAACCCACTCGGCAAGACCCAAACCCACTCCGCTAGACCCAAACCCACTCCACTAGACCCAAACCCACTCGGCTAGACACAAACCCACTCGCATAGACCCAAACCCACTCGGCTGGACCCAAACCCACTCGGATAGACCAAAACCCACTCGGCTATACCCAAACCCACCCGGCTAGACCCAAACCCACTCGGCAAGACCCAAACCCACTCGGCTCGACCCAAACCAACTGGACTAGACGATTACCCACTCGGCTAGACACAAACCCACGCGGCTAGACCCAAACCCACTCGGCTCGACCCAAACCCACTCGGCTTGACCCAAACCCACTCGGCTAGACCCAAACCCACTCGGCTAGACGCTGACCCACTCGGCTACACCCAAAATCACTCCACTAGACCCAAACCCACTCGGCTGGACCCAAACCCACACGGCTGGACCCAAACCCACTCGGCTAGACCCAAACCCACTCGGCTGGACCCAAACCCACTCGGATAGACCCAAACCCACTCGGCGAGACCCAAACACACTCGGCTAGACTTAAACCCACTCCGCTAGACCCAATGTTGTTAAAGAAGGAACTGCAGATGCTGGAGAATCGAGGGTTACACAAAAAGCTGGAGAAACTCAGCGGGTGCAGCAGCGTCTGAAGAAGGGTCTCGACCCGAAACGTCGCCTATCTCCTTCGCTCTTTAGATGCTGCTGCACCCGCTGAGTTTCTCCAGCTTTTTGTGTAACCCTCCGCTAGACCCAAACCCACTCCGCTAGACACAAACCCACTCCGCTAGACACAAACCCACTCGGCTAGACCCAAACCCACTCCACTAGACCCAAACACACTCGGCTAGACACAAACCCACTCGGCTAGACCCAAACCCACTCAGCTAGACCCAAACCCACTCGGCTAGACCCAAACCCACTCGGCTAGACCCAAACCCACTCGGCTAGACCCAAACCCACTCGGCTAGACCCAAACCCACACGGCTAGACCCAAACCCACTCGGCTAGACCCAAACCCACTCGGATAGACCCAAACCCGCTCCGCTAGACCCAAACCCACTCGGCCAGACCCAAACCGACTCGGCTAGATGATTACCCACTCGGCTAGACCCAAACCCACGCGGCTAGACCCAAACCCACTCGGCACAACCCAAACCCACTCGGCTAGACACAAACCCACTCGGCTACACCCATACCCACACCGCTAGACCGAAACCCACTCGGCTAGACCCAAACCCACTCGGCTGGACCCAAACCCACTCGGCTAGACCCAAACCCAATCGGCTAGACCCTAACCCACTCGGCTACACGCAAACCCACTCCACTAGACCCAAACCCAGTCGGCTAGACCCAAACCCACTCGTCTAGACCCAAACCCACCCGGCTAGACCCAAACCCACTCGGCAAGACCCAAACCCACTCGGCTCGACCCAAACCAACTCGACTAGACGATTACCCACTCGGCTAGACACAAACCCACGCGGCTAGACCCAAACCCACTCGGCTCGACCCAAACCCACTCGGCTTGACCCAAACCCACTCGGCTAGACCCAAACCCACTCGGCTAGACGCTGACCCACTCGGCTACACCCAAAATTACTCCACTAGACCCAAACCCACTCGGCTGGACCCAAACCCACACGGCTGGACCCAAACCCACTCGGCTAGACCCAAACCCACTCGGCTGGACCCAAACCCACTCGGATAGACCCAAACCCACTCGGCGAGACCCAAACACACTCGGCTAGACCTAAACCCACTCCGCTAGACCCAATGTTGTTAAAGAAGGAACTGCAGATGCTGGAGAATCGAGGGTTACACAAAAAGCTGGAGAAACTCAGCGGGTGCAGCAGCGTCTGAAGAAGGGTCTCGACCCGAAACGTCGCCTATCTCCTTCGCTCTTTAGATGCTGCTGCACCCGCTGAGTTTCTCCAGCTTTTTGTGTAACCCTCCGCTAGACCCAAACCCACTCCGCTAGACACAAACCCACTCCGCTAGACACAAACCCACTCGGCTAGACCCAAACCCACTCCACTAGACCCAAACCCACTCGGCTAGACACAAACCCACTCGGCTAGACCCAAACCCACTCGGCTAGACCCAAACCCACTCGGCTAGACCCAAACCCACTCGGCTAGACCCAAACCCACTCGGCTAGACCCAAACCCACTCGGCTAGACCCAAACCCACTCGGCTAGACCCAAACCCACTCGGCTAGACCCAAACCCACTCGGCTAGACCCAAACCCACTCCGCTAGTCCCAAACCCACTCGGCCAGACCCAAACCGACTCGGCTAGATGATTACCCACTCGGCTAGACCCAAACCCACTCGGCAAGACCCAAACCCACTCGGCTCGACCCAAACCAACTCGACTAGACGATTACCCACTCGGCTAGACAGAAACCCACGCGGCTAGACCCAAACCCACTCGGCTCGACCCAAACCCACTCGGCTTGACCCAAACCCACTCGGCTAGACCCAAACCCACTCGGCTAGACGCTGACCCACTCGGCTACACCCAAAATCACTCCACCAGACCCAAACCCACTCGGCTTGACCCAAACCCACTCGGCTAGACCCAAACCCACGCGGCTAGACCTAAACCCACTCCGCTAGACCCAATGTTGTTAAAGAAGGAACTGCAGATGCTGCAGAATCGAGGGTTACACAAAAAGCTGGAGAAACTCAGCGGGTGCAGCAGCGTCTGAAGAAGGGTCTCGACCCGAAACGTCGCCTATCTCCTTCGCTCTTTAGATGCTGCTGCACCCGCTGAGTTTCTCCAGCTTTTTGTGTAACCCTCCGCTAGACCCAAACCCACTCCGCTAGACACAAACCCACTCCGCTAGACACAAACCCACTCGGCTAGACCCAAACCCACTCCACTAGACCCAAACCCACTCGGCTAGACACAAACCCACTCGGCTAGACCCAAACCCACTCGGCTAGACCCAAACCCACTCGGCTAGACCCAAACCCACTCGGCTAGACCCAAACCCACTCGGCTAGACCCAAACCCACTCGGCTAGACCCAAACCCACTCCGCTAGACCCAGACCCACTCGGCTAGACCCAAACCGACTCGGCTAGATGATTACCCACTCGGCTAGACCCAAACCCACGCGGCTAGACCCAAACCCACTCGGCACAACCCAAACCCACTCGGCTAGACCCAAACCCACTCGGCTACACCCATACCCACACCGCTAGACCCAAACCCACTCGGCTAGACCCAAACCTACTCGGCTGGACCCAAACCCACTCGGCTAGACCCAAACCCAATCGGCTAGACCCTAACCCACTCGGCTACACGCAAACCCACTCCACTAGACCCAAACCCAGTCGGCTAGACCCAAACCCACTCGGCTAGACCCAAACCCACTCGGCTAGACCCAAACCCACTCGGCTAGACCCAAACCCACTCGGCTACACCCAAACCCACTCCGCCAGACACAAACCCACTCGGCTTCACCCCAATCCACTTGGCTTGACCCAAACCCATTCGGCTAGACCCAAACCCACTCGGCTAGACCCAAACCCACTGGGCAAGACCCAAACCCACTTGGCTAGAACCAAACCCACTCGGCTAGACCCAACCCCACTCGGCTAGTCCCAAACCCACTCGGCTAGAACCAAACGGACTCGTCTATACCCAAACCCACTCGGCTAGAACCAAACCCACTCGGCTAGACCCAAACCCACTCGGCTAGACCCAAACCCACTCGGCTAGACCCAAACCCACTCGGCTAGACCCAAACCCACTCGGCTAGACCCAAACCCACTCGGCAAGACCCAAACCCACTCCGCTAGACCCAAACCCACTCCGCTAGACCCAAACCCACTCGGCTAGACACAAACCCACTCGCATACACCCAAACCCACTCGGCTGGACCCTAACCCACTCGGATAGACCAAAACCCACTTGGCTATACACAAACCCACCCGTCTAGACCCAAACCCACTCGGCAAGACCCAAACCCACTCGGCTCGACCCAAACCAACTCGACTAGACGATTACCCACTCGGCTAGACACAAACCCACGCGGCTAGACCCAAACCCACTCGGCTCGACCCAAACCCACTCGGCTTGACCCAAACCCACTCGGCTAGACCCAAACCCACTCGGCTAGACCCTGACCCACTCGGCTACACCCAAATCACTCCACTAGACCCAAACCCACTCGGCTGGACCCAAACCCACACGGCTGGACCCAAACCCACTCGGCTACACCCAAACCCACTCGGCTGGACCCAAACCCACTCGGATAGACCCAAACCCATTCGGCGAGACCCAAACACACTCGGCTAGACCTAAACCCACTCCGCTAGACCCAATGTTGTTAAAGAAGGAACTGCAGATGCTGGAGAATCGAGGGTTACACAAAAAGCTGGAGAAACTCAGCGGGTGCAGCAGCGTCTGAAGAAGGGTCTCGACCCGAAACTTCGCCTATCTCCTTCGCTCTTTAGATGCTGCTGCACCCGCTGAGTTTCTCCAGCTTTTTGTGTAACCCTCCGCTAGACCCAAACCCACTCCGCTAGACACAAACCCACTCCGCTAGACACAAACCCACTCGGCTAGACCCAAACCCACTCGGCTGGACCCAAACCCACTCGGATAGAACAAAAACCCACTCGGCTAGACCCAAACCCACTCGGCTAGACCCAAACCCACTCGGCAAGACCCAAACCCACTCGGCTCGACCCAAACCCACTCGACTAGACGATTACCCACTCGGCTAGACCCAAACCCACGCGGCTAGGCCCAAACCCACTCGGCTAGACCCAAACCCACTCGGCTAGACCCAAACCCACTCGGCTAGACACAAACCCACTCCGCTAGACCCAAACCCACTCCGCTAGACCCAAACCCACTCCGCTAGACCCAAACCCACTCGGCTAGTCCCAAACCCACTCCACTAGACCCAAACCCACTCGGCTAGACACAAACCCACTCGGCTAGACCCAAACCCACTCGGCTAGACCCAAACCCACTCGGCTAGACCCAAACCCACTCGGCTAGACCCAAACCCACTCGGCTAGACCCAAACCCACTCGGCTAGACACAAACCCACTCGGCTAGACCCAAACCCACTCGGCTAGACCCAAACCCACTCGGCTAGATCCAAACCCACTCCGCTAGACCCAAACCCACTCCGCTAGACCCAAACCCACTCGGCTAGACCCAAACCCAATCCACTAGACCCAAACCCACTCGGCTAGACACAAACCCACTCGGCTAGACCCAACCCACTGGGCTAGACCCAAACCCACTGCGCTAGGCCCAAACCCACTAGGCTAGACCCAAACGCACTCGGCTAGACCCAAACCCACTCGGCTAGACCCAAACCCACTCAGCTAGACCCAAACCCACTCGGCTAGACCCAAACCCACTCCGCCAGACCCAAACCAACTCGGCCAGACACAAACCCACTCGGCTAGACCCAAACCCACTCGGCTGGACCCAAACCCACTCGGATAGTCCAAAACCCACTTGGCTAGACCCTAACCCTCTCGGCTAGACCCAAACCTACTCGGCAAGACCCAAACCCACTCGGCTCGACCCAAACCGACTCGACTAGACGATTACCCACTCGGCTAGACCCAAACCCACGCGGCTAGACCCAAACCCACTCGGCTCGACCCAAACCCACTCGGCTAGACCCAAACCCACTCGGCTACACCCAAACCCACTCCGCCAGACACCAACCCACTCAGCTTCACCCCAACCCACTTGGCTAGAACCAAACCCACTCGGCTAGACCCAAACCCAATCGGCTAGACCCAAACCCACTGGGCTGGACCCAAACCCACTTGGCTAGAACCAAACCCACTCGGCTAGACCCAACCCCACTCGGCTAGTCCCAAACCCACTCGGTTAGACCCAAACGGACTCGCCTAGACCCAAACCCACTCGGCTAGAACCAAACCCACTCGGCTAGACCCAAACCCACTCGGCTAGACCCAAACCCACTCGGCTAGACCCAAACCCACTCGGCTAGACCCAAACCCACTCGGCTAGACCCAAACCCACTCGGCAAGACCCAAACCCACTCGGCTAGACCCAAACCCACTCCGCTAGACCCAAACCCACTCCGCTAGACCCAAACCCACTCGGCTAGACACAAACCCACTCGCATAGACCCAAACCCACTCGGCTGGACCCAAACCCACTCGGATAGACCAAAACCCACTCGGCTTGACCCAAACCCACCCGGCTAGACCCAAACCCACTCGGCAAGACCCAAACCCACTCGGCTCGACCCAAACCAACTCGACTAGACGATTACCCACTCGGCTAGACACAAACCCACGCGGCTAGACCCAAACCCACTCGGCTCGACCCAAACCCACTCAGCTCGACCCAAACCCACTCGGCTTGACCCAAACCCACTCGGCTAGACCCAAACCCACTCGGCTGGACCCAAACCCACTCGGCTAGACCCAAACCCACACGGCTAGACCCAAACCCACTCGGCTAGACTCAAACCCACTCGGCTAGACCCAAACCCACTCCGCTAAACCCAAACCCACTCCGCTAGACCCAATCCGACTCGGCTAGACCCAAACCCACTCGGCTAGACCCAAACCCACTCCGCTAGACCCAAACCCACTCGGCTAGACCCAAACCCACTCGGCTAGACCCAAACCCACTCCGCTTGACCCAAACCCACTTGGCTAGACCCAAACCCACTCCGCTAGACCCAAACCCACTCGGCTAGACCCAAACCCTTTCGGCTAGATCCAAACCCACTCGGCTAGACACAAACCCACTCGGCTAGTCCCAAACCCACTCGGCGAGACCCAAACCCACTCGGCTAGACCCAAACCCACTCGGCTAGACCCAAACCCACTCGGCTAGACCCAAACCTACTCCGCTAGACCCAAACCCACTCGGCTAGACCCAAACCCACTCGGCTAGACCCAAACCCACTCCGCTAGACACAAACCCACTCGGCTAGACACAAACCCACTCGGCTAGACCCAAACCCATTCGGCTAGACCCAAACCCACTCCGGTACACCCAAACCGACTCCGCTAGACCCAAACCCACTCGGCTAGACCCAAACCCACTCGGCTAGACCCAAACATACTCGGCTAGACCCAAACCCTCTCGGCTAGACCCAAACCCACTCGGCTAGACACAAACCCACTCGGCTAGACCCAAACCCACTCGGCTAGACCCAAACCCACTCGGCTAGGCCCAAACCCACTAGGCTAGACCCAAACGCACTCGGCTAGACCCAAACCCACTCGGCTAGACCCAAACCCACTCAGCTAGACCCAAACCCACTCGGCTAGACCCAAACCCACTCCGCTAGACCCAAATCCACTCGGCTAGACACAAACCCACTCGGCTAGACCCAAACCCACTCGGCTGGACCCAAACCCACTCGGATAGACCAAAACCCACTTGGCTAGACCCTAACCCTCTCGGCTAGACCCAAACCTACTCGGCAAGACCCAAACCCACTCGGCTCGACCCAAACCGACTCGACTAGACGATTACCCACTTGGCTAGACCCAAACCCACTCGGCTAGACCCAAACCCAATCGGCTAGACCCAAACCCACTGGGCTGGACCCAAACCCACTTGGCTAGAACCAAACCCACTCGGCTAGACCCAACCCCACTCGGCTAGTCCCAAACTCACTCGGTTAGACCCAAACGGACTCGCCTAGACCCAAACCCACTCGGCTAGAACCAAACCCACTCGGCTAGACCCAAACCCACTCGGCTAGACCCAAACCCACTCGGCTAGACCCAAACCCACTCGGCTAGACCCAAACCCAGTCGGCTAGACCCAAACCCACTCGGCAAGACCCAAACCCACTCGGCCAGACCCAAACCCACTCCGCTAGACCCAAATCCACTCCGCTAGACCCAAACCCACTCGGCTAGACACAAACCCACTCGCATAGACCCAAACCCACTCGGCTGGACCCAAACCCTCTAGGACACACCAAATCCCACTCGGCTTGACCCAAACCCACCCGGCTAGACCCAAACCCACTCGGCAAGACCCAAACCCACTCGGCTCGACCCAAACCAACTCGACTAGACGATTACCCACTCGGCTAGACACAAACCCACGCGGCTAGACCCAAACCCACTCGGCTCGACCCAAACCCACTCAGCTCGACCCAAACCCACTCGGCTTGACCCAAACCCACTCGGCTAGACCCAAACCCACTCGGCTAGACCCTGGCCCACTCGGCTACACCCAAAATCACTCCCCTAGACCCAAACCCACTCGGCTGGACCCAAACCCACTCGGCTAGACCCAAACCCACTCGGCTGGACCCAAACCCACTCGGATAGACCCAAACCCACTCGGCGAGACCCAAACACACTCGGCTAGACCCAAACCCACTCCGCTAGACCCAAACCCACTCCGCTAGACCCAAACCCACTCCGCTAGACACAAACCCACTCGGCTAGACCCAAACCCACTCGGCTGGACCCAAACCCACTCGGATAGAACAAAACCCACTCGGCTAGACCCAAACCCACTCGGCTAGACCCAAACAAACTCGGAAAGACCCAAACCCACTCGGCTCGACCCAAACTGACTCAACTAGACTATTACCCACTCGGCTAGACCGAAACCCACGCGGCTAGACCCAAACCCACTCAGCTCGACCCAAACCCACTCGGCTAGACCCAAACACACTCGGCTACACCCAAACCCACTCCGCTAGGCCCAAACCCACTCGGCTAGACCCAATCCCACTCGGCTAGACCCAAACCCACTCGGCTAGACCCAAACCCACTCCGCTAGACCCAAACCCACTCGGCTAGACCCAAACCCACTCCGCTAGACCCAAACCCACTCCGCTAGACCCAAACCCACTCCGCTAGACCCAAACCCACTCGGCTAGACCCAAACCCACTCCACTAGACCCAAACCCACTCGGCTAGACACAAACCCACTCGGCTAGACCCAAACCCACTCGGCTAGACCCAAACCCACTCGGCTAGACCCAAACCCATTCGGGTAGACCCAAAGCCACTCGGCTAGACTCAAACCCACTCGGCTAGACCCAAACCCACTCGGCTAGACCCAAACCCACTCGGCTAGACCCAAACCCACTCGGCTAGACCCAAACCCAGTCGGCTAGACCCAAACCCACTCCGCTAGACCCAAATCCACTCCGCTACACCCAAACCCACTCGGCTAGACCCAAAACCATTCGGCTGGACCCAAACACACTCCGCTAGACCCAAACCCACTCCGCTACATGCAAACCCACTCCGCTAGACCCAAACCCACTCCACTAGACCCAAACCCACACGGCTAGACCCAAACCCTCTCGGATAGACCAAATCCCACTCGGCTTGACCCAAACCCACCCGGCTAGACCCAAACCCACTCGGCAAGACCCAAACCCACTCGGCTCAACCCAAACCAACTCGACTAGACGATTACCCACTCGGCTAAACACAAACCCACGCGGCTAGACCCAAACCCACTCGGCTTGACCCAAACCCACTCAGCTCGACCCAAACCCACTCGGCTTGACCCAAACCCACTCGGCTAGACCCAAACCCACTCGGCTAGACCCTGACCCACTCGGCTACACCCAAAATCACTCCCCTAGACCCAAACCCACTCGGCTGGACCCAAACCCACTCGGCTAGACCCAAACCCACTCGGCTGGACCCAAACCCACTCGGATAGACCCAAACCCACTCGGCGAGACCCAAACACACTCGGCTAGACCCAAACCCACTCCGCTAGACCCAAACCCACTCCGCTAGACCCAAACCCACTCCGCTAGACACAAACCCACTCGGCTAGACCCAAACCCACTCGGCTGGACCCAAACCCACTCGGATAGAACAAAACCCACTCGGCTAGACCCAAACCCACTCGGCTAGACCCAAACAAACTCGGAAAGACCCAAACCCACTCGGCTCGACCCAAACTGACTCAACTAGACTATTACCCACTCGGCTAGACCGAAACCCACGCGGCTAGACCCAAACCCACTCAGCTCGACCCAAACCCACTCGGCTAGACCCAAACACACTCGGCTACACCCAAACCCACTCCGCTAGGCCCAAACCCACTCGGCTAGACCCAATCCCACTCGGCTAGACCCAAACCCACTCGGCTAGACCCAAACCCACTCCGCTAGACCCAAACCCACTCGGCTAGACCCAAACCCACTCCGCTAGACCCAAACCCACTCCGCTAGACCCAAACCCACTCCGCTAGACCCAAACCCACTCGGCTAGACCCAAACCCACTCCACTAGACCCAAACCCACTCGGCTAGACACAAACCCACTCGGCTAGACCCAAACCCACTCGGCTAGACCCAAACCCACTCGGCTAGACCCAAACCCACTCGGGTAGACCCAAAGCCACTCGGCTAGACTCAAACCCACTCGGCTAGACCCAAACCCACTCGGCTAGACCCAAACCCACTCGGCTAGACCCAAACCCACTCGGCTAGACCCAAACCCACTCGGCTAGACCCAAACCCACTCCGCTAGACCCAAATCCACTCCGCTACACCCAAACCCACTCGGCTAGACCCAAACCCATTCGGCTGGACCCAAACACACTCCGCTAGACCCAAACCCACTCCGCTACATGCAAACCCACTCCGCTAGACCCAAACCCACTCCACTAGACCCAAACCCACACGGCTGGACCGAAACCCACTAGGCTAAACCCAAACGCACTCGGCTAGACCCAAACCCACTCGGCTAGACCCAAACCCACTCAGCTAGACCCAAACCCACTCGGCTAGACCCAAACCCACTCCGCTAGACCCAAACCCACTCGGCTAGACCCAAACCCACTCGGCTAGACTGAAACCCACTAGGCTAAACCCAAACGCACTCGGCTAGACCCAAACCCACTCGGCTAGACCCAAACCCACTCAGCTAGACCCAAACCCACTCGGCTAGACCCAAACCCACTCCGCTAGACCCAAACCCACTCGGCTAGACCCAAACCCACTCGGCTAGACCCAAACCCACTCGGCTAGACCCAAACCCACTCGGCTAGACCCAAACCCACTCGGCTAGACCCAAACCCACTCGGCTAGACCCAAACCCACTCCGCTAGACCTAAATCCACTCCGCTACACCCAAACCCACTCGGCTAGACCCAAACCCATTCGGCTGGACCCAAACACACTCCGCTAGACCCAAACCCACTCCGCTACACGCAAACCCACTCCGCTAGACCCAAACCCACTCCACTAGACCCAAACCCACACGGCTAGACCGAAACCCACTAGGCTAGACCCAAACGCACTCGGCTAGACCCAAACCCACTCGGCTAGACCAAAACCCACTCCGCTAGACCCAAACCCACTCGGCTAGACCCAAACCCACTCCGCTAGACCCAAACCCACTCGGCTAGACCCAAACCCACTCGGCTAGACCCAAACCCACTCGGCTAGACCCAAACCCACGCGGCTAGACCCAAACCCACTCGGCTAGACCCAAACCCACTCGGCTACACCCAAACCCACTCCGCCAGACACAAACCCACTCGGCTTCACCCCAACCCACTTGGCTAGACCCAAACCCACTCGGCTAGACCCAAACGGACTCGTCTAGACCCAAACCCACTCGGCTAGAACCAAACCCACTCGGCTAGACCCAAACCCACTCGGCTAGACCCAAACCCACTCCGCTAGACCCAAACCCACTCCGCTAGACCCAAACCCACTCGGCTAGACACAAACCCACTCGGCTAGACCCAAACCCACTCCGCTAGACCCAAATCCACTCCGCTACACCCAAACCCACTCGGCTAGACCCAAACCCATTCGGCTGGACCCAAACACACTCCGCTAGACCCAAACCCACTCTGCTACATGCAAACCCACTCCGCTAGACCCAAACCCACTCCACTAGACCCAAACCCACACGGCTAGACCGAAACCCACTAGGCTAAACCCAAACGCACTCGGCTAGACCCAAACCCACTCGGCTAGACCCAAACCCACTCAGCTAGACCCAAACCCACTCGGCTAGACCCAAACCCACTCCGCTAGACCCAAACCCACTCGGCTAGACCCAAACCCACTCGGCTAGACTGAAACCCACTAGGCTAAACCCAAACGCACTCGGCTAGACCCAAACCCACTCGGCTAGACCCAAACCCACTCAGCTAGACCCAAACCCACTCGGCTAGACCCAAACCCACTCCGCTAGACCCAAACCCACTCGGCTAGACCCAAACCCACTCGGCTAGACCCAAACCCACTCGGCTAGACCCAAACCCACTCGGCTAGACCCAAACCCACTCGGCTAGACCCAAACCCACTCGGCTAGACCCAAACCCACTCCGCTAGACCTAAATCCACTCCGCTACACCCAAACCCACTCGGCTAGACCCAAACCCATTCGGCTGGACCCAAACACACTCCGCTAGACCCAAACCCACTCCGCTACACGCAAACCCACTCCGCTAGACCCAAACCCACTCCACTAGACCCAAACCCACACGGCTAGACCGAAACCCACTAGGCTAGACCCAAACGCACTCGGCTAGACCCAAACCCACTCGGCTAGACCAAAACCCACTCCGCTAGACCCAAACCCACTCGGCTAGACCCAAACCCACTCCGCTAGACCCAAACCCACTCGGCTAGACCCAAACCCACTCGGCTAGACCCAAACCCACTCGGCTAGACCCAAACCCACGCGGCTAGACCCAAACCCACTCGGCTAGACCCAAACCCACTCGGCTACACCCAAACCCACTCCGCCAGGCACAAACCCACTCGGCTTCACCCCAACCCACTTGGCTAGACCCAAACCCACTCGGCTAGACCCAAACGGACTCGTCTAGACCCAAACCCACTCGGCTAGAACCAAACCCACTCGGCTAGACCCAAACCCACTCGGCTAGACCCAAACCCACTCCGCTAGACCCAAACCCACTCCGCTAGACCCAAACCCACTCGGCTAGACACAAACCCACTCGCATAGACCCAAACCCACTCGGCTGGACCCAAACCCACTCGGATAGACCAAAACCCACTCGGCTTGACCCAAACCCACCCGGCTAGACCCAAACCCACTCGGCAAGACCCAAACCCACTCGGATCGACCCAAACCAACTCGACTAGACGATTACCCACTCGGCTAGACACAAACCCACGCGGCTAGACCCAAACCCACTCGGCTCGACCCAAACCCACTCAGCTCGACCCAAACCCACTCGGCTTGACCCAAACCCACTCGGCTAGACGCAAACCCACTCGGCTAGACCCTGACCCACTCGGCTACACCCAAAATCACTCCCCTAGACCCAAACCCACTCGGCTGGACCCAAACCCACTCGGCTAGACCCAAACCCACTCGGCTGGACCCAAACCCACTCGGATAGACCCAAACCCACTCGGCAAGACCCAAACCCACTCGGCTCGACCCAAACTGACTCGACTAGACTATTACCCACTCGGCTAGACCGAAACCCACGCGGCTAGACCCAAACCCACTCGGCTCGACCCAAACCCACTCGGCTAGACCCAAACACACTCGGCTACACCCAAAACCACTCCGCTAGGCCCAAACCCACTCGGCTAGACCCAAACCCACTCGGCTAGACCCAAACCCACTCGGCTAGACCCAAACCCACTCGGCTAGACCCAAACCCACTCGGCTAGACCCAAACCCACTCGGCTAGACCCAAACCCACTCCGCTAGACCCAAACCCACTCCGCTAGACCCAAACCCACTCCGCTAGACCCAAACCCACTCGGCTAGACCCAAACCCACTCCGCTAGACCCAAACCCACTCGGCTAGACACAAACCCACTCGGCTAGACCCAAACCCACTCGGCTAGACCCAAACCCACTCGGCTAGACCCAAACCCACTCGGGTAGACCCAAAGCCACTCGTCTAGACTCAAACCCACTCGGCTAGACCCAAACCCACTCGGCTAGACCCAAACCCAATCGGCTAGACCCAAACCCACTCGGCTAAACCCAAACCCACTCGCCTAGACCCAAACCCACTCCGCTAGACCCAAATCCACTCCGCTACACCCAAACCCACTCGGCTAGACCCAAACCCATTCGGCTGGACCCAAACACACTCCGCTAGACCCAAACCCACTCCGCTACATGCAAACTCACTCCGCTAGACCCAAACCCACTCCACTAGACCCAAACCCACACGGCTAGACCGAAACCCACTAGGCTAGACCCAAACGCACTCGGCTAGACCCAAACCCACTCGGCTAGACCCAAACCCACTCAGCTAGACCCAAACCCACTCGGCTAGACCCAAACCCACTCCGCAAGACCCAAACCCACTCGGCTAGACACAAACCCACTCGGCTAGACCCAAACCCACTCGGCTAGACCCAAACCCACTCGGCTAGACCCAAACCCACTCGGCTAGACCCAAACCCACTCCGCTAGACCCAAACCCACGCGGCTAGAAACATAGAAACATAGACAATAGGTGCAGGAGTAGGCCATTCGGCCCTTCGAGCCTGCACCGCCATTCAATGTGATCATGGCTGATCATCCAACTCAGTATCCCGTACCTGCCTTCTCTCCATACCCCCTGATCCCTTTAGCCACAAGTGCCACATCTAACGCCCTCTTAAATATAGCCAATGAACTGGCCTCAACTATCTTCTGTGGCAGAGAATTCCAGAGACTCACCACTCTCTGTGTAAAGAATGTTTTCCTCATTTCGGTCCTAAAGGAATTCCCCCTTATCCTTAGACTGTGACCCCTTGTTCTGGACTCCCCCAACATCGGGAACAATCTTCCAGCATCTAGCTTGTCCAACCCCTTAAGAATTTTGTAGGTTTCTATAAGATCCCCCCTCAATCTTCTAAATTCCATCGAGTACAAACCGAGTCTATCCAATCTTTCCTCATATGAAAGTCCTGACATCCCAGGAATCAGTCTGGTGAATCTTCTCTGTACCCCCTCTATGGCAAGGATGTCTTTCCTCAGATTTGGAGACCAAAACTGTACGCAGTACTCCAGGTGTGGCCTCACCAAAACCCTGTACAACTGCAGTAGAACCTCCCTGCTCCTATACTCAAATCCTTTCGCTATGAATGCTAACATACCATTTGCTTTCTTCACTGCCTGCTGCACCTGCATGCCTACTTTCAATGACTGGTGTACCATGACACCCAGGTCTCGTTGCATCTCCCCCTTACCTAATCTGCCACCATTCAGATAATATCTGCCACCATTCAGATAACTAGACCCAAACCCACTCGGCTAGACCCAAACCCACTCGGCTACACCCAAACCCACTCCGCCAGACACAAACCCACTCGGCTTCACCCCAACCCACTTGGCTAGACCCAAACCCACTCGGCTAGACCCAAACCCAATCGGCTAGACCCAAACCCACTGGGCTGGACCCAAACCCACTTGGCTAGAACCAAACCCACTCGGCTAGACCCAACCCCACTCGGCTAGTCCAAAACCCACTCGGCTAGACCCAAACGGACTCGTCTAGACCCAAACCCACTCGGCTAGAACCAAACCCACTCGGCTAGACCCAAACCCACTCGGCTAGACCCAAACCCACTCGGCTAGACCCAAACCCACTCCGCTAGACCCAAACCCACTCCGCTAGACCCAAACCCACTCGGCTAGACCCAAACCCAATCCACTAGACCCAAACCCACTCAGCTAGACCCAAACCCACTCGGCTAGACCCAAACCCACTCGGCTAGACCCAAACCCACTCGGCTAGACACAAACCCACTCGGCTAGACCCAAACCCACTCGGCTGGACCCAAACCCACTCGGATAGACCAAAACCCACTTGGCTAGACCCTAACCCTCTCGGCTAGACCCAAACCTACTCGGCAAGACCCAAACCCACTCGGCTCGACCCAAACCGACTCGACTAGACGATTACCCACTCGGCTAGACCCAAACCCGCGCGGCTAGACCCAAACCCACTCGGCTCGACCCAAACCCACTCGCCTAGACCCAAACCCACTCGGCTACACCCAAACCCACTCCGCCAGACACCAACCCACTCGGCTTCACCCCAACCCACTTGGCTAGACCCAAACCCACTCGGCTAGACCCAAACCCAATCGGCTAGACCCAAACCCACTGGGCTGGACCCAAACCCACTTGGCTAGAACCAAACCCACTCGGCTAGACCCAACCCCACTCGGCTAGTCCCAAACCCACTCGGTTAGACCCAAACGGACTCGCCTAGACCCAAACCCACTCGGCTAGAACCAAACCCACTCGGCTAGACCCAAACCCACTCGGCTAGACCCAAACCCACTCGGCTAGACCCAAACCCACTCGGCTAGACCCGAACCCACTCGGCTAGACCCAAACCCACTCGGCAAGACCCAAACCCACTCGGTTAGACCCAAACCCACTCCGCTAGACCCAAACCCACTCCGCTAGACCCAAACCCACTCGGCTAGACACAAACCCACTCGCATAGACCCAAACCCACTCGGCTGGACCCAAACCCACTCGGATAGACCAAAACCCACTCGGCTTGACCCAAACCCACCCGGCTAGACCCAAACCCACTCGGCAAGACCCAAACCCACTCGGCTCGACCCAAACCAACTCGACTAGACGATTACCCACTCGGCTAGACACAAACCCACGCGGCTAGACCCAAACCCACTCGGCTCGACCCAAACCCACTCGGCTAGACCCAAACCCACTCGGCTAGACCCAAACCCACTCCGCTAGACCCAAATCCACTCCGCTACACCCAAACCCACTCGGCTAGACCCAAACCCATTCGGCTGGACCCAAACACACTCCGCTAGACCAAAGCCCACTCCGCTACATGCAAACCCACTCCGCTAGACCCAAACCCACTCCACTAAACCCAAACCCACACGGCTAGACCAAAACCCACTAGGCTAGACCCAAACGCACTCGGCTAGACCCAAACCCACACGGCTAGACCCAAACCCACTCAGCTAGACCCAAACCCACTCGGCTAGACCCAAACCCACTCCGGTAGACCCAAACCCACTCGGCTAGACCCAAACCCACTCGGCTAGACCCAAACCCACTCGGCTAGACCCAAACCCACGCGGCTAGACCCAAACCCAGTCGGCTCGACCCAAACCCACTCGGCTTGACCCAAACCCACTCGGCTAGACCCAAACCCACTCGGCTAGACCCTGACCCACTCGGCTACACACAAAATCACTCCCCTAGACCCAAACCCACTCGGCTGGACCCAAACCCACACGGCTGGACCCAAACCCACTCCACTAGACCCAAACCCACTCGGCTAGACACAAACCCACTCGGCTAGACCCAAACCCACTCGGCTACACCCAAACCCACTCCGCTGGGCCCAAACCCACTCGGCTAGAACCAAACCCACTCGGCTAGACCCAAACCCACTCGGCTAGACCCAAACCCACTCGGCTAGTCCCAAACCCACTCGGCTAGACCCAAACCCACTCGGCTAGACACAAACCCACTCGGCTAGACCCAAACCCACTTGGCTAGACCCAAACCCACTCGGCTAGACCCAAAGCCACTCGGGTAGACCCAAAGCCACTCGGCTAGACTCAAACCCACTCGGCTAGACCCAAACCCACTCGGCAAGACCCAAACCCACTCGGCTAGACCCAAACCCACTCGGCTAGACCCAAACCCACTCCGCTAGACCCAAATCCACTCCGCTACACCCAAATCCACTCCGCTACACCCAAACCCATTCGGCTGGACACAAACACACTCCGCTAGACCCAAACCCACTCCGCTAGACCCAAACCCACTCCGCTAGACGCAAAACCACTCCGCTAGACCCAAACCCACACGGCTAGACCGAAACCCACTAGGCTAGACCCAAACGCACTCGGCTAGACCCAAACCCACTCGGCTAGACCCAAACCCACTCCGCTAGACCCAAACCCACTCGGCTAGACCCAAACCCACTCCGCTAGACCCAAACCCACTCGGCTAGACCCAAACCCACTCCGCTAGACCCAAACCCACTCGGCTAGACACAAACCCACTCGGCTAGACTGAAACCCACTCGGCTGGACCCAAACCCACTCGTATAGAACAAACCCCACTCGGCTAGACCCAAACCCACTCGGCTAGAGCCAAACCCAATCGGCAAGACCGAAACCCACTCGGCTCGACCCAAACTGACTCGACTAGACTATTACCCACTCGGCTAGACCGAAACCCACGCGGCTACACCCAAACCCACTCGGCTGGACCCAAACCCATCAGCTAGGCCCAAACCCACTCGGCTAGACCCAAACCCACTCGGCTAGACCCAAACCCACTCGGCTAGACCCAAACCCACTCGGCTAGACCCAAACCCACTCCGCTAGACCCAAACCCACTCCGCTTGACCCAAACCCACTCCGCTAGACCCAAACCCACTCGGCTAGTCCCAAACCCACTCCGCTAGACCCAAACCCACTCGGCTAGACACAAACCCACTCGGCTAGACCCAAACCCACTCGGCTAGACCCAAACCCACTCGGCTAGACCCAAACCCACACGGGTAGACCCAAAGCCACTCGGCTAGACTCAAACCCACTCGGCTAGACCCAAACCCACTCGGCTAGACCCAAACCCACTCGGCTAGACCCAAACCCACTCGGCTAGACCCAAACCCACGCGGCTAGACCCAAACCCACTCGGCTCGACCCAAACCCACTCGGCTTGACCCAAACCCACTGGGCTAGACCCAAACCCACTCGGCTAGACCCTGACCCACTCGCCTACACACAAAATCACTCCCCTAGACCCAAACCCACTCTGCTGGACCCAAACCCACACGGCTGGATCCAAACCCACTCCACTAGACCCAAACCCACTCGGCTAGACACAAACCCACTCGGCTAGACCCAAACCCACCCGGCTACACCCAAACCCACTCCGCTAGGCCCAAACCCACTCGGCTAGACCCAAACCCATCAGCTAGCCCCAAACCCACTCGGCTAGACCCAAACCCACTCGGCTAGACCCAAACCCACTCGGCTAGACCCAAACCCACTCGGCTAGACCCAAACCCACTCCGCTAGACCCAAACCCACTCCGCTTGACCCAAACCCACTCCGCTAGACCCAAACCCACTCGGCTAGTCCCAAACCCACTCCGCTAGACCCAAACCCACTCGGCTAGACACAAACCCACTCGGCTAGACCCAAACCCACTCGGCTAGACCCAAACCCACTCGGCTAGACCCAAACCCACACGGGTAGACCCAAAGCCACTCGGCTAGACTCAAACCCACTCGGCTAGACCCAAACCCACTCGGCTAGACCCAAACCCACTCGGCTAGACCCAAACCCACTCGGCTAGACCCAAACCCACGCGGCTAGACCCAAACCCACTCGGCTCGACCCAAACCCACTCGGCTTGACCCAAACCCACTGGGCTAGACCCAAACCCACTTGGCTAGACCCTGACCCACTCGCCTACACACAAAATCACTCCCCTAGACCCAAACCCACTCTGCTGGACCCAAACCCACACGGCTGGATCCAAACCCACTCCACTAGACCCAAACCCACTCGGCTAGACACAAACCCACTCGGCTAGACCCAAACCCACCCGGCAACACCCAAACCCACTCCGCTAGGCCCAAAACCACTCGGCTAGACCCAAACCCACTCGGCTAGACCCAAACCCACTCGGCTAGACCCAAACCCACTCGGCTAGACCCAAGCCCACTCGGCTAGACCCAAACCCACTCGGCTAGGCCCAAACCCACTCCGCTAGACCCAAACCCACGTGGCTAGACCCAAACCCACTCGGCTTGACCCAAACCCACTCGGCTAGACCCAAACCCACTCGGCTACACCCAAACCCACTCCGCTAGGCGCAAACCCACTCGGCTAGACCCAAACCCATTCGGCTGGACCCAAACACACTCCGCTAGACCCAAACCCACTCCGCTACATGCAAACCCACTCCGCTAGACCCAAACCCACTCCACTAGACCCAAACCCATACGGCTAGACCGAAACCCACTAGGCTAGACCCAAACGCACTCGGCTAGACCCAAACCCACACGGCTAGACCCAAACCCACTCAGCTAGACCCAAACCCACTCAGCTAGACCCAAACCCACTCCGGTAGACCCAAACCCACTCGGCTAGACCCAAACCCACTCGGCTAGACCCAAACCCACTCGGCTAGACCCAAACCCACGCGGCTAGACCCAAACCCACTCGGCTAGGCCCTGACCCACTCGGCTACACACAAAATCACTCCCCTAGACCCAAACCCACTCGGCTGGACCCAAACCCACACGGCTGGACCCAAACCCACTCCGCTAGACCCAAACCCACTCGGCTAGACACAAACCCACTCGGCTAGACCCAAACCCACTCGGCTACACCAAAACCCACTCCGCTAGGGCCAAACCCACTCGGCTAGACCCAAACCCACTCGGCTAGACCCAAACCCACTCGGCTAGACCCAAACCCACTCGGCTAGACCCAAACCCACTCGGCTAGACCCAAACCCACTCGGCTAGGCCCAAACCCACTCCGCTAGACCCAAACCCACGTGGCTAGACCCAAACCCACTCGGCTCGACCCAAACCCACTCGGCTAGACCCAAACCCACTCGGCTACACCCAAACCCACTCCGCTAGGTGCAAACCCACTCGGCTAGACCCAAACCCACTCGTCTAGACCCAAACCCACTCGGCTAGACCCAAACCCACTCGGTTAGACCCAAACCCACTCGGCTAGACCCAAACCCACTCGGCTAGACCCAAACACACACGGCTGGACCCAAACCCACTCCACTAGACCCAAACCCACTCGGCTAGACACAAACCCACTCGGCTAGACCCAAACCCACTCGGCTACACCCAAACCCACTCCGCTAGGCCCAAACCCACTCGGCTAGACCCAAACCCACTCGGCTAGACCCAAACCCACTCGGCTAGACCCAAACCCACTCGGCTAGACCCAAACCCACTCGGCTAGACCCAAACCCACTCGGCTAGACCCAAACCCACTCGGCTAGACCCAAACCCACTCAGCTAGGCCCAAACCCACTCCGCTAGACCCAAACCCACTCCGCTAGACCCAAACCCACTCCGCCAGAGCCAAACCCGCTCGGCTAGTCCCAAACCCACTCGGCTAGACCCAAACCCACTCGGCTAGACCCAAACCCAGTCGGCTAGACCCAAACCCACTCGGCTAGACCCAAACCCACTCGGCTAGACCCAAACCCACTCGGCTAGACCCAAACCCACTCCGCTAGACCCAAACCCACTCCGCTAGACCCAAACCCACGCGGCTAGACCCAAACCCACTCGGCTCGACCCAAACCCACTCGGCTTGACCCAAACCCACTTGGCTAGACCCAAACCCACTCGGCTAGACCCTGACCCACTCGGCTACACCCAAAATCACTCCCCTAGACCCAAACCCACTCGGCTGAACCCAAACCCACACGGCTGGACCCAAACCCACTCGACTAGACCCAAACCCACTCGGCTGGACCCAAACCCACTCGGATAGGCCCAAACCCACTCGGCTAGACCCAAACCCAATCGGCTAGACCCAAACCCACTCCGCTAGACCCAAACCCACTCCGCTAGACCCAAACCCACTCGGCTAGGCCCAAACCCACTCCGCTAGACCCAAACCCACGTGGCTAGACCCAAACCCACTCGGCTCGACACAAACCCACTTGGCTAGACCCAAACCCACTCGGCTACACCCAAACCCACTCCGCTAGGCGCAAACCCACTCGGCTAGACCCAAACCCATTCGGCTGGACCCAAACACACTCCGCTAGACCCAAACCCACTCCGCTACATGCAAACCCACTCCGCTAGACCCAAACCCACTCCACTAGACCCAAACCCACACGGCTAGACCGAAACCCACTAGGCTAGACCCAAACGCACTCGGCTAGACCCAAACCCACACGGCTAGACCCAAACCCACTCAGCTAGACCCAAACCCACTCGGCTAGACCCAAACCCACTCCGGTAGACCCAAACCCACTCGGCTAGACCCAAACCCACTCGGCTAGACCCAAACCCACTCGGCTAGACCCAAACCCACGCGGCTAGACCCAAACCCACTCGGCTAGACCCTGACCCACTCGGCTACACACAAAATCACTCCCCTAGACCCAAACCCACTCGGCTGGACCCAAACCCACACGGCTGGACCCAAACCCACTCCACTAGACCCAAACCCACTCGGCTAGACACAAACCCACTCGGCTAGACCCAAACCCACTCCGCTACACCCAAACCCACTCGGCTAGACCCAAACCCACTCCGCTACACCCAAACCCACTCCGTAAGGCCCAAACCCACTCGGCTAGACCCAAACCCACTCGGCTAGACCCAAACCCACTCGGCTAGACCCAAACCCACTCGGCTAGACCCAAACCCACTCGGCTAGACCCAAACCCACTCGGCTAGGCCCAAACCCACTCCGCTAGACCCAAACCCACGTGGCTAGACCCAAACCCACTCGGCTCGACCCAAACCCACTCGGCTAGACCCAAACCCACTCGGCTAGGCCCAAACCCACTCCGCTAGACCCAAACCCACTCCGCTAGACCCAAACCCACTCCGCTAGAGCCAAACCCACTCGGCTAGTCCCAAACCACTCGGCTAGACCCAAACCCACTCGGCTAGACCCAAACCCACTCGGCTAGACCCAAACCCACTCGGCTAGACCCAAACCCACTCGGCTAGACCCAAACCCACTCGGCTAGACCCAAACCCACTCGGCTAGACCCAAACCCACTCGGCTAGACCCAAACCCACTCGGCTAGACCCAAACCCACTCGGCTAGGCCCAAACCCACTCCGCTAGACCCAAACCCACTCCGCCAGAGCCAAACCCGCTCGGCTAGTCCCAAACCCACTCGGCTAGACCCAAACCCACTCGGCTAGACCCAAACCCAGTCGGCTAGACCCAAACCCACTCGGCAAGACCCAAACCCACTCGGCTAGACCCAAACCCACTCCGCTAGACCCAAACCCACTCGGCTGGACCCAAACCCACTCGGCTAGACCCAAACCCACGCGGCTAGACCCAAACCCACTCGGCTCGACCCAAACCCACTCGGCTTGACCCAAACCCACTTGGCTAGACCCAAACCCACTCGGCTAGACCCTGACCCACTCGGCTACACCCAAAATCACTCCCCTAGACCCAAACCCACTCGGCTGAACCCAAACCCACACGGCTGGACCAAAACCCACTCGACTAGACCCAAACCCACTCGGCTGGACCCAAACCCACTCGGATAGACCCAAACCCACTCGGCTAGACCCAAACCCAATCGGCTAGACCCAAACCCACTCCGCTAGACCCAAACCCACTCCGCGAGACCCAAACCCACTCTGCTAGACACAAAGCCACTCGGCTAGACCCAAACCCACTCGGCTGGACCCAAACCCACTCGGAGAGACCAAAACCCACTTGGCTAGACCCAAACCCACTCGGCTAGACCCAAACCTACACGGCAAGACCCAAACCCACTCGGCTCGACCCAAACCGACTCGACTAGACGATTACCCACTCGGCTAGACCCAAACCCACGCGGCTAGACCCAAACCCACTCGGCTCGACCCAAACCCACTCGGCTAGACCCAAACCCACTCGGCTACACCCAAACCCACTCCGGTAGGCCCAAACCCACTCGACTAGACCCAAACCCACTCGGCTACACACAAACCCACTCGGCTAGACCCAAACTCACTCGGCTAGGCCCAAACCCACTCGGCTAGACCCAAACCCACTCAGCTAGGACCAAACCCACTCCGCTAGACCCAAACCCACTCCGCTAAACCCAAACCCACTCCGCTAGAGCCAAACCCACTCGGCTAGTCCCAAACCCACTCGGCTAGACCCAAACCCACTCGGCTAGACCCAAACCCACTCCGCTAGACCCAAACCCACTCCGCTAGACCCAAACCCACTCCGCTAGAGCCAAACCCACTCGGCTAGTCCCAAACCCACTCGGCTAGACCCAAACCCACTCGGCTAGACCCAAACCCACTCGGCTAGACCCAAACCCACTCGGCTAGACCCAAACCCACTCGGCTAGACCCAAACCCACTCGGCTAGACCCAAACCCACTCGGCTAGACCCAAACCCAATCGGCTAGACCCAAACCCACTCGGCTAGACCCAAACCCACTCCGCTAGACCCAAACCCACTCCGCTAGACCCAAACCCACTCGGCTAGACCCAAACCCACTCCGCTAGACCCAAACCCACTCGGCTAGACCCAAACCCACTCGGGTAGACCCAAAGCCACTCGGCTAGACCCAAACCCACTCGGCTAGACCCAAACCCACTCGGCTAGACCCAAACCCACTCGGCTAGACCCAAACCCACTCGGCTAGACCCAAACCCACTCGGCTAGACCCAAACTCACTCGGCTAGACCCAAACCCACTCCGCTAGACCCAAATCCACTCGGCTAGACCCAAACCCACTCCGCTAGACCCAAACCCACTCGGCTAGACCCAAACCCACTCCGCTAGACCCAAACCCACTCCGCGAGACCCAAACCCACTCCGCTAGACCCAAACCCACTCGGCTGGACCCAAACCCACTCGGATAGACCAAAACCCACTCGGCTAGACCCAAACCCACTCGGCTAGACCCAAACCTACTCGGCTAGACCCAAACCCACTCGGCTGGACCCAAACCCACTCGGATAGTCCAAAACCCACTTGGCTAGACCCAAACCCACGGCTAGACCCAAACCTACTCGGCAAGACCCAAACACACTCGGCTCGACCCAAACCGACTCGACTAGACGATTACCCACTCGGCTAGACCCAAACCCACGCGGCTAGACCCAAACCCACTCGGCTCGACCCAAACCCACTCGGCTAGACCCAAACCCACTCGGCTACACCCAAACCCACTCCACTAGGCCCAAACCCACTCGGCTAGACCCAAACCCACTCGGCTAGACACAAACCCACTCGGCTAGACCCAAACCCACTCGGCTAGACCCAAACCCACTCCGCTAGACCCAAACCCACTCGGCTAGACCCAAACCCACTCGGCTAGACCCAAACCCACTCGGCTAGACCCAAACCCACTCCGCTAGACCCAAACCCACTCGGCTAGACCCAAACCCACTCGGCTAGACCCAAACCCACTCCGCTAGACCCAAACCCACTCCGCTAGACCCAAACCCACTCGGCTAGACCCAAACCCACTCGGGTAGACCCAAATCCACTCGGCTAGACCCAAACCCACTCGGCTAGACCCAAACCCACTCGGCTAGACCCAAACCCACTCGGCTAGACCCAAACCCACTCGGCTAGACCCAAACCCACTCGGCTAGACCCAAACCCACTCCGCTAGACCCAAATCCACTCGGCTAGACCCAAACCCACTCGGCTAGACCCAAACCCACTCAGCTAGACCCAAACCCACTCGGCTAGACCCAAACCCACTCCGCTAGACCCAAACCCACTCCGCGAGACCCAAACCCACTCCGCTAGACCCAAACCCACTCGGCTGGACCCAAACCCACTCGGATAGACCAAAACCCACTCGGCTAGACCCAAACCCACTCGGCTAGACCCAAACCCACTCGGCTGGACCCAAACCCACTCGGCTGGACCCAAACCCACTCGGATAGACCAAAACCCACTTGGCTAGACCCAAACCCACTCGGCTCGACCCAAACCCACTCGGCTAGACCCAAACCCACTCGGCTACACCCAAACCCACTCCGCTAGGCGCAAACCCACTCGGCTAGACCCAAACCCATTCGGCTGGACCCAAACACACTCCGCTAGACCCAAACCCACTCCGCTACATGCAAACCCACTCCGCTAGACCCAAACCCACTCCACTAGACCCAAACCCACACGGCTAGACCGAAACCCACTAGGCTAGACCCAAACGCACTCGGCTAGACCCAAACCCACACGGCTAGACCCAAACCCACTCAGCTAGACCCAAACCCACTCGGCTAGACCCAAACCCACTCCGGTAGACCCAAACCCACTCGGCTAGACCCAAACCCACTCGGCTAGACCCAAACCCACTCGGCTAGACCCAAACCCACGCGGCTGGACCCAAACCCACTCGGCTAGACCCTGACCCACTCGGCTACACACAAAATCACTCCCCTAGACCCAAACCCACTCGCTGGACCCAAACCCACACGGCTGGACCCAAACCCACTCCACTAGACCCAAACCCACTCGGCTAGACACAAACCCACTCGGCTAGACCCAAACCCACTCCGCTACACCCAAACCCACTCCGCTAGGCCAAAACCCACTCGGCTAGACCCAAACCCACTCGGCTAGACCCAAACCCACTCGGCTAGACCCAAACCCACTCGGCTAGACCCAAACCCACTCCGCTAGACCCAAACCCACGTGGCTAGACCCAAACCCAATCGGCTCGACCCAAACCCACTCGGCTAGACCCAAACCCACTCGGCTACACCCAAACCCACTCCGCTAGGCGCAAACCCACTCGGCTAGACCCAAACACACTCGGCTAGACCCAAACCCACTCGGCTAGACCCAAACCCACTCGGCTAGACCCAAACCCACTCGGCTAGACCCAAACCCACTCGGCTAGGCCCAAACCCACTCCGCTAGACCCAAACCCACTCGGCTAGACCCAAACCCACGCGGCTAGACCCAAACCCACTCGGCTCGACCCAAACCCACTCGGCTTGACCCAAACCCACTTGGCTAGACCCAAACCCACTCGGCTAGACCCTGACCCACTCGGCTACACCCAAAATCACTCCCCTAGACCCAAACCCACTCAGCTGAACCCAAACCCACACGGCTGGACCCAAACCCACTCGACTAGACCCAAACCCACTCGGCTGGACCCAAACCCACTCGGATAGACCCAAACCCACTCGGCTAGACCCAAACCCAATCGGCTAGACCCAAACCCACTCCGCTAGACCCAAACCCACTCCGCGAGACCCAAACCCACTCTGCTAGACACAAACCCACTCGGCTAGACCCAAACCCACTCGGCTGGACCCAAACCCACTCGGAGATACCAAAACCCACTTGGCTAGACCCAAACCCACTCGGCTAGTCCCAAACCTACTCGGCAAGACCCAAACCCACTCGGCTCGACCCAAACCGACTCGACTAGACGATTACCCACTAGGCAAGACCCAAACCCACGCGGCTAGACCCAAACCCACTCGGCTTGACCCAAACCCACTCGGCTAGACACAAACCCAATCGGCTACACCCAAACCCACTCCGCTAGGCCCAAACCCACTCGGCTAGACCCAAACCCACTCGGCTACACACAAACCCACTCGGCTAGACCCAAACCCACTCGGCTAGACCCAAACCCACTCGGCTAGACCCAAACCCACTCAGCTAGGACCAAACCCACTCCGCTAGACCCAAACCCACTCCGCTAGACCCAAACCCACTCCGCTAGAGCCAAACCCACTCGGCTAGTCCCAAACCCACTCGGCTAGACCCAAACCCACTCGGCTAGACCCAAACCCACTCCGCTAGACCCAAACCCACTCCGCTAGACCCAAACCCACTCCGCTAGAGCCAAACCCACTCGGCTGGTCCCAAACCCACTCGGCTAGACCCAAACCCACTCGGCTAGACCCAAACCCACTCGGGTAGACCCAAATCCACTCGGCTAGACCCAAACCCACTCGGCTAGACCCAAACCCACTCGGCTAGACCCAAACCCACTCGGCTAGACCCAAACCCACTCGGCTAGACCCAAACCCACTCGGCTAGACCCAAACCCACTCGGCTAGACCCAAACCCACTCCGCTAGACCCAAATCCACTCGGCTAGACCTAAACCCACTCGGCTAGACCCAAACCCACTCCGCTAGACCCAAACCCACTCGGCTAGACCCAAACCCACTCCGCTAGACCCAAACCCACTCCGCGAGACCCAAACCCACTCCGCTAGACCCAAACCCACTCGGCTGGACCCAAACCCACTCGGATAGACCAAAACCCACTCGGCTAGACCCAAACCCACTCGGCTAGACCCAAACCCACTCGGCTGGACCCAAACCCACTCGGCTGGACCCAAACCCACTCGGATAGACCAAAACCCACTTGGCTAGACCCAAACCCACTCGGCTAGACCCAAACCTACTCGGCAAGACCCAAACACACTCGGCTCGACCCAAACCGACTCGACTAGACGATTACCCACTCGGCTAGACCCAAACCCACGCGGCTAGACCCAAACCCACTCGGCTCGACCCAAACCCACTCGGCTAGACCCAAACCCACTCGGCTACACCCAAACCCACTCCGCTAGGCCCAAACCCACTCGGCTAGACCCAAACCCACTCGGCTAGACACAAACCCACTCGGCTAGACCCAAACCCACTCCGCTAGACCCAAACCCACTCCGCTAGACCCAAACCCACTCAGCTAGGCCCAAACCCACTCCGCTAGACCCAAACCCACTCCGCTAGACCCAAACCCACTCCGGTAGAGCCAAACCCACTCGGCTAGTTCCAAACCCACTCGGCTAGACCCAAACCCACTCGGCTAGACCCAAACCCACTCGGCTAGACCCAAACCCACTCGGCTAGACCCAAACCCACTCGGCTAGACCCAAACCCACTCCGCTAGACCCAAACCCACTCGGCTAGACCCAAACCCACTCGGCTAGACCCAAACCCACTCGGCTAGACCCAAACCCACTCCGCTAGACCCAAACCCACTCGGCTAGACCCAAACCCACTCGGCTAGACCCAAACCCACTCCGCTAGACCCAAACCCACTCCGCTACATGCAAACCCACTCCGCTACATGCAAACCCACTCCGCTAGACCCAAACCCACTCCACTAGACCCAAACCCACACGGCTAGACCGAAACCCACTAGGCTAGACCCAAACGCACTCGGCTAGACCCAAACCCACACGGCTAGACCCAAACCCACTCAGCTAGACCCAAACCCACTCGGCTAGACCCAAACCCACTCCGGTAGACCCAAACCCACTCGGCTAGACCCAAACCCACTCGGCTAGACCCAAACCCACTCGGCTAGACCCAAACCCACGCGGCTGGACCCAAACCCACTCGGCTAGACCCCGACCCACTCGGCTACACACAAAATCACTCCCCTAGACCCAAACCCACTCGCTGGACCCAAACCCACACGGCTGGACCCAAACCCACTCCACTAGACCCAAACCCACTCGGCTAGACACAAACCCACTCGGCTAGACCCAAACCCACTCGGCTAGACCCAAACCCACTCGGCTAGACCCAAACCCACTCGGCTAGACCCAAACCCACTCGGCTAGACCCAAACCCACTCGGCTAGACCCAAACCCACTCGGCTAGACCCAAACCCAATCGGCTAGACCCAAACCCACTCGGCTAGACCCAAACCCACTCCGCTAGACCCAAACCCACTCCGCTAGACCCAAACCCACTCGGCTAGACCCAAACCCACTCCGCTAGACCCAAACCCACTCGGCTAGACCCAAACCCACTCGGGTAGACCCAAAGCCACTCGGCTAGACCCAAACCCACTCGGCTAGACCCAAACCCACTCGGCTAGACCCAAACCCACTCGGCTAGACCCAAACCCACTCGGCTAGACCCAAACCCACTCGGCTAGACCCAAACTCACTCGGCTAGACCCAAACCCACTCCGCTAGACCCAAATCCACTCGGCAAGACCCAAACCCACTCGGCTCGACCCAAACCGACTCGACTAGACGATTACCCACTAGGCAAGACCCAAACCCACGCGGCTAGACCCAAACCCACTCGGCTTGACCCAAACCCACTCGGCTAGACACAAACCCAATCGGCTACACCCAAACCCACTCCGCTAGGCCCAAACCCACTCGGCTAGACCCAAACCCACTCGGCTACACACAAACCCACTCGGCTAGACCCAAACCCACTCGGCTAGACCCAAACCCACTCGGCTAGACCCAAACCCACTCAGCTAGGACCAAACCCACTCCGCTAGACCCAAACCCACTCCGCTAGACCCAAACCCACTCCGCTAGAGCCAAACCCACTCGGCTAGTCCCAAACCCACTCGGCTAGACCCAAACCCACTCGGCTAGACCCAAACCCACTCCGCTAGACCCAAACCCACTCCGCTAGACCCAAACCCACTCCGCTAGAGCCAAACCCACTCGGCTGGTCCCAAACCCACTCGGCTAGACCCAAACCCACTCGGCTAGACCCAAACCCACTCGGGTAGACCCAAATCCACTCGGCTAGACCCAAACCCACTCGGCTAGACCCAAACCCACTCGGCTGGACCCAAACCCACTCGGCTGGACCCAAACCCACTCGGATAGACCAAAACCCACTTGGCTAGACCCAAACCCACTCGGCTAGACCCAAACCTACTCGGCAAGACCCAAACACACTCGGCTCGACCCAAACCGACTCGACTAGACGATTACCCACTCGGCTAGACCCAAACCCACGCGGCTAGACCCAAACCCACTCGGCTCGACCCAAACCCACTCGGCTAGACCCAAACCCACTCGGCTACACCCAAACCCACTCCGCTAGGCCCAAACCCACTCGGCTAGACCCAAACCCACTCGGCTAGACACAAACCCACTCGGCTAGACCCAAACCCACTCCGCTAGACCCAAACCCACTCCGCTAGACCCAAACCCACTCAGCTAGGCCCAAACCCACTCCGCTAGACCCAAACCCACTCCGCTAGACCCAAACCCACTCCGGTAGAGCCAAACCCACTCGGCTAGTTCCAAACCCACTCGGCTAGACCCAAACCCACTCGGCTAGACCCAAACCCACTCGGCTAGACCCAAACCCACTCGGCTAGACCCAAACCCACTCGGCTAGACCCAAACCCACTCCGCTAGACCCAAACCCACTCGGCTAGACCCAAACCCACTCGGCTAGACCCAAACCCACTCGGCTAGACCCAAACCCACTCCGCTAGACCCAAACCCACTCGGCTAGACCCAAACCCACTCGGCTAGACCCAAACCCACTCCGCTAGACCCAAACCCACTCCGCTACATGCAAACCCACTCCGCTACATGCAAACCCACTCCGCTAGACCCAAACCCACTCCACTAGACCCAAACCCACACGGCTAGACCGAAACCCACTAGGCTAGACCCAAACGCACTCGGCTAGACCCAAACCCACACGGCTAGACCCAAACCCACTCAGCTAGACCCAAACCCACTCGGCTAGACCCAAACCCACTCCGGTAGACCCAAACCCACTCGGCTAGACCCAAACCCACTCGGCTAGACCCAAACCCACTCGGCTAGACCCAAACCCACGCGGCTGGACCCAAACCCACTCGGCTAGACCCCGACCCACTCGGCTACACACAAAATCACTCCCCTAGACCCAAACCCACTCGCTGGACCCAAACCCACACGGCTGGACCCAAACCCACTCCACTAGACCCAAACCCACTCGGCTAGACACAAACCCACTCGGCTAGACCCAAACCCACTCGGCTAGACCCAAACCCACTCGGCTAGACCCAAACCCACTCGGCTAGACCCAAACCCACTCGGCTAGACCCAAACCCACTCGGCTAGACCCAAACCCACTCGGCTAGACCCAAACCCAATCGGCTAGACCCAAACCCACTCGGCTAGACCCAAACCCACTCCGCTAGACCCAAACCCACTCCGCTAGACCCAAACCCACTCGGCTAGACCCAAACCCACTCCGCTAGACCCAAACCCACTCTGCTAGACCCAAACCCACTCGGGTAGACCCAAAGCCACTCGGCTAGACCCAAACCCACTCGGCTAGACCCAAACCCACTCGGCTAGACCCAAACCCACTCGGCTAGACCCAAACCCACTCGGCTAGACCCAAACCCACTCGGCTAGACCCAAACTCACTCGGCTAGACCCAAACCCACTCCGCTAGACCCAAATCCACTCGGCAAGACCCAAACCCACTCGGCTCGACCCAAACCGACTCGACTAGACGATTACCCACTAGGCAAGACCCAAACCCACGCGGCTAGACCCAAACCCACTCGGCTTGACCCAAACCCACTCGGCTAGACACAAACCCAATCGGCTACACCCAAACCCACTCCGCTAGGCCCAAACCCACTCGGCTAGACCCAAACCCACTCGGCTACACACAAACCCACTCGGCTAGACCCAAACCCACTCGGCTAGACCCAAACCCACTCGGCTAGACCCAAACCCACTCAGCTAGGACCAAACCCACTCCGCTAGACCCAAACCCACTCCGCTAGACCCAAACCCACTCCGCTAGAGCCAAACCCACTCGGCTAGTCCCAAACCCACTCGGCTAGACCCAAACCCACTCGGCTAGACCCAAACCCACTCCGCTAGACCCAAACCCACTCCGCTAGACCCAAACCCACTCCGCTAGAGCCAAACCCACTCGGCTGGTCCCAAACCCACTCGGCTAGACCCAAACCCACTCGGCTAGACCCAAACCCACTCGGGTAGACCCAAATCCACTCGGCTAGACCCAAACCCACTCGGCTAGACCCAAACCCACTCGGCTAGACCCAAACCCACTCGGCTAGACCCAAACCCACTCGGCTAGACCCAAACCCACTCGGCTAGACCCAAACCCACTCGGCTAGACCCAAACCCACTCCGCTAGACCCAAATCCACTCGGCTAGACCTAAACCCACTCGGCTAGACCCAAACCCACTCTGCTAGACCCAAACCCACTCGGCTAGACCCAAACCCACTCCGCTAGACCCAAACCCACTCCGCGAGACCCAAACCCACTCCGCTAGACCCAAACCCACTCGGCTGGACCCAAACCCACTCGGATAGACCAAAACCCACTCGGCTAGACCCAAACCCACTCGGCTAGACCCAAACCCACTCGGCTGGACCCAAACCCACTCGGCTGGACCCAAACCCACTCGGATAGACCAAAACCCACTTGGCTAGACCCAAACCCACTCGGCTAGACCCAAACCTACTCGGCAAGACCCAAACACACTCGGCTCGACCCAAACCGACTCGACTAGACGATTACCCACTCGGCTAGACCCAAACCCACGCGGCTAGACCCAAACCCACTCGGCTCGACCCAAACCCACTCGGCTAGACCCAAACCCACTCGGCTACACCCAAACCCACTCCGCTAGGCCCAAACCCACTCGGCTAGACCCAAACCCACTCGGCTAGACACAAACCCACTCGGCTAGACACAAACCCACTCCGCTAGACCCAAACCCACTCCGCTAGACCCAAACCCACTCAGCTAGGCCCAAACCCACTCCGCTAGACCCAAACCCACTCCGCTAGACCCAAACCCACTCCGGTAGAGCCAAACCCACTCGGCTAGTTCCAAACCCACTCGGCTAGACCCAAACCCACTCGGCTAGACCCAAACCCACTCGGCTAGACCCAAACCCACTCGGCTAGACCCAAACCCACTCGGCTAGACCCAAACCCACTCCGCTAGACCCAAACCCACTCGGCTAGACCCAAACCCACTCGGCTAGACCCAAACCCACTCGGCTAGACCCAAACCCACTCCGCTAGACCCAAACCCACTCGGCTAGACCCAAACCCACTCGGCTAGACCCAAACCCACTCCGCTAGACCCAAACCCACTCCGCTACATGCAAACCCACTCCGCTACATGCAAACCCACTCCGCTAGACCCAAACCCACTCCACTAGACCCAAACCCACACGGCTAGACCGAAACCCACTAGGCTAGACCCAAACGCACTCGGCTAGACCCAAACCCACACGGCTAGACCCAAACCCACTCAGCTAGACCCAAACCCACTCGGCTAGACCCAAACCCACTCCGGTAGACCCAAACCCACTCGGCTAGACCCAAACCCACTCGGCTAGACCCAAACCCACTCGGCTAGACCCAAACCCACGCGGCTGGACCCAAACCCACTCGGCTAGACCCTGACCCACTCGGCTACACACAAAAACACTCCCCTAGACCCAAACCCACTCGCTGGACCCAAACCCACACGGCTGGACCCAAACCCACTCCACTAGACCCAAACCCACTCGGCTAGACACAAACCCACTCGGCTAGACCCAAACCCACTCGGCTAGACCCAAACCCACTCGGCTAGACCCAAACCCACTCGGCTAGACCCAAACCCACTCGGCTAGACCCAAACCCACTCGGCTAGACCCAAACCCACTCGGCTAGACCCAAACCCAATCGGCTAGACCCAAACCCACTCGGCTAGACCCAAACCCACTCCGCTAGACCCAAACCCACTCCGCTAGACCCAAACCCACTCGGCTAGACCCAAACCCACTCCGCTAGACCCAAACCCACTCGGCTAGACCCAAACCCACTCGGGTAGACCCAAAGCCACTCGGCTAGACCCAAACCCACTCGGCTAGACCCAAACCCACTCGGCTAGACCCAAACCCACTCGGCTAGACCCAAACCCACTCGGCTAGACCCAAACCCACTCGGCTAGACCCAAACTCACTCGGCTAGACCCAAACCCACTCCGCTAGACCCAAATCCACTCGGCTAGACCCAAACCCACTCCGCTAGACCCAAACCCACTCGGCTAGACCCAAACCCACTCCGCTAGACCCAAACCCACTCCGCGAGACCCAAACCCACTCCGCTAGACCCAAACCCACTCGGCTGGACCCAAACCCACTCGGATAGACCAAAACCCACTCGGCTAGACCCAAACCCACTCGGCTAGACCCAAACCTACTCGGCTAGACCCAAACCCACTCGGCTGGACCCAAACCCACTCGGATAGTCCAAAACCCACTTGGCTAGACCCAAACCCACTCGGCTAGACCCAAACCTACTCGGCAAGACCCAAACACACTCGGCTCGACCCAAACCGACTCGACTAGACGATTACCCACTCGGCTAGACCCAAACCCACGCGGCTAGACCCAAACCCACTCGGCTCGACCCAAACCCACTCGGCTAGACCCAAACCCACTCGGCTACACCCAAACCCACTCCGCTAGGCCCAAACCCACTCGGCTAGACCCAAACCCACTCGGCTAGACACAAACCCACTCGGCTAGACCCAAACCCACTCGGCTAGACCCAAACCCACTCCGCTAGACCCAAACCCACTCGGCTAGACCCAAACCCACTCGGCTAGACCCAAACCCACTCGGCTAGACCCAAACCCACTCCGCTAGACCCAAACCCACTCGGCTAGACCCAAACCCACTCGGCTAGACCCAAACCCACTCCGCTAGACCCAAACCCACTCCGCTAGACCCAAACCCACTCGGCTAGACCCAAACCCACTCCGCTAGACCCAAACCCACTCGGCTAGACCCAAACCCACTCGGGTAGACCCAAATCCACTCGGCTAGACCCAAACCCACTCGGCTAGACCCAAACCCACTCGGCTAGACCCAAACCCACTCGGCTAGACCCAAACCCACTCGGCTAGACCCAAACCCACTCGGCTAGACCCAAACCCACTCCGCTAGACCCAAATCCACTCGGCTAGACCCAAACCCACTCGGCTAGACCCAAACCCACTCAGCTAGACCCAAACCCACTCGGCTAGACCCAAACCCACTCCGCTAGACCCAAACCCACTCCGCGAGACCCAAACCCACTCCGCTAGACCCAAACCCACTCGGCTGGACCCAAACCCACTCGGATAGACCAAAACCCACTCGGCTAGACCCAAACCCACTCGGCTAGACCCAAACCCACTCGGCTGGACCCAAACCCACTCGGCTGGACCCAAACCCACTCGGATAGACCAAAACCCACTTGGCTAGACCCAAACCCACTCGGCTCGACCCAAACCCACTCGGCTAGACCCAAACCCACTCGGCTACACCCAAACACACTCCGCTAGGCGCAAACCCACTCGGCTAGACCCAAACCCATTCGGCTGGACCCAAACACACTCCGCTAGACCCAAACCCACTCCGCTACATGCAAACCCACTCCGCTAGACACAAACCCACTCCACTAGACCCAAACCCACACGGCTAGACCGAAACCCACTAGGCTAGACCCAAACGCACTCGGCTAGACCCAAACCCACACGGCTAGACCCAAACCCACTCAGCTAGACCCAAACCCACTCGGCTAGACCCAAACCCACTCCGGTAGACCCAAACCCACTCGGCTAGACCCAAACCCACTCGGCTAGACCCAAACCCACTCGGCTAGACCCAAACCCACGCGGCTGGACCCAAACCCACTCGGCTAGACCCTGACCCACTCGGCTACACACAAAATCACTCCCCTAGACCCAAACCCACTCGCTGGACCCAAACCCACACGGCTGGACCCAAACCCACTCCACTAGACCCAAACCCACTCGGCTAGACACAAACCCACTCGGCTAGACCCAAACCCACTCCGCTACACCCAAACCCACTCCGCTAGGCCAAAACCCACTCGGCTAGACCCAAACCCACTCGGCTAGACCCAAACCCACTCGGCTAGACCCAAACCCACTCGGCTAGACCCAAACCCACTCCGCTAGACCCAAACCCACGTGGCTAGACCCAAACCCAATCGGCTCGACCCAAACCCACTCGGCTAGACCCAAACCCACTCGGCTACACCCAAACCCACTCCGCTAGGCGCAAACCCACTCGGCTAGACCCAAACACACTCGGCTAGACCCAAACCCACTCGGCTAGACCCAAACCCACTCGGCTAGACCCAAACCCACTCGGCTAGACCCAAACCCACTCGGCTAGGCCCAAACCCACTCCGCTAGACCCAAACCCACTCGGCTAGACCCAAACCCACGCGGCTAGACCCAAACCCACTCGGCTCGACCCAAACCCACTCGGCTTGACCCAAACCCACTTGGCTAGACCCAAACCCACTCGGCTAGACCCTGACCCACTCGGCTACACCCAAAATCACTCCCCTAGACCCAAACCCACTCAGCTGAACCCAAACCCACACGGCTGGACCCAAACCCACTCGACTAGACCCAAACCCACTCGGCTGGACCCAAACCCACTCGGATAGACCCAAACCCACTCGGCTAGACCCAAACCCAATCGGCTAGACCCAAACCCACTCCGCTAGACCCAAACCCACTCCGCGAGACCCAAACCCACTCTGCTAGACACAAACCCACTCGGCTAGACCCAAACCCACTCGGCTGGACCCAAACCCACTCGGAGATACCAAAACCCACTTGGCTAGACCCAAACCCACTCGGCTAGTCCCAAACCTACTCGGCAAGACCCAAACCCACTCGGCTCGACCCAAACCGACTCGACTAGACGATTACCCACTAGGCAAGACCCAAACCCACGCGGCTAGACCCAAACCCACTCGGCTTGACCCAAACCCACTCGGCTAGACACAAACCCAATCGGCCCTACCCAAACCCACTCCGCTAGGCCCAAACCCACTCGGCTAGACCCAAACCCACTCGGCTACACACAAACCCACTCGGCTAGACCCAAACCCACTCGGCTAGACCCAAACCCACTCGGCTAGACCCAAACCCACTCAGCTAGGACCAAACCCACTCCGCTAGACCCAAACCCACTCCGCTAGACCCAAACCCACTCCGCTAGAGCCAAACCCACTCGGCTAGTCCCAAACCCACTCGGCTAGACCCAAACCCACTCGGCTAGACCCAAACCCACTCCGCTAGACCCAAACCCACTCCGCTAGACCCAAACCCACTCCGCTAGAGCCAAACCCACTCGGCTGGTCCCAAACCCACTCGGCTAGACCCAAACCCACTCGGGTAGACCCAAATCCACTCGGCTAGACCCAAACCCACTCGGCTAGACCCAAACCCACTCGGCTAGACCCAAACCCACTCGGCTAGACCCAAACCCACTCGGCTAGACCCAAACCCACTCGGCTAGACCCAAACCCACTCGGCTAGACCCAAACCCACTCCGCTAGACCCAAATCCACTCGGCTAGACCTAAACCCACTCGGCTAGACCCAAACCCACTCCGCTAGACCCAAACCCACTCGGCTAGACCCAAACCCACTCCGCTAGACCCAAACCCACTCCGCGAGACCCAAACCCACTCCGCTAGACCCAAACCCACTCGGCTGGACCCAAACCCACTCGGATAGACCAAAACCCACTCGGCTAGACCCAAACCCACTCGGCTAGACCCAAACCCACTCGGCTGGACCCAAACCCACTCGGCTGGACCCAAACCCACTCGGATAGACCAAAACCCACTTGGCTAGACCCAAACCCACTCGGCTAGACACAAACCTACTCGGCAAGACCCAAACACACTCGGCTCGACCCAAACCGACTCGACTAGACGATTACCCACTCGGCTAGACCCAAACCCACGCGGCTAGACCCAAACCCACTCGGCTCGACCCAAACCCACTCGGCTAGACCCAAACCCACTCGGCTACACCCAAACCCACTCCGCTAGGCCCAAACCCACTCGGCTAGACCCAAACCCACTCGGCTAGACACAAACCCACTCGGCTAGACCCAAACCCACTCCGCTAGACCCAAACCCACTCCGCTAGACCCAAACCCACTCAGCTAGGCCCAAACCCACTCCGCTAGACCCAAACCCACTCCGCTAGACCCAAACCCACTCCGGTAGAGCCAAACCCACTCGGCTAGTTCCAAACCCACTCGGCTAGACCCAAACCCACTCGGCTAGACCCAAACCCACTCGGCTAGACCCAAACCCACTCGGCTAGACCCAAACCCACTCGGCTAGACCCAAACCCACTCCGCTAGACCCAAACCCACTCGGCTAGACCCAAACCCACTCGGCTAGACCCAAACCCACTCGGCTAGACCCAAACCCACTCCGCTAGACCCAAACCCACTCGGCTAGACCCAAACCCACTCGGCTAGACCCAAACCCACTCCGCTAGACCCAAACCCACTCCGCTACATGCAAACCCACTCCGCTACATGCAAACCCACTCCGCTAGACCCAAACCCACTCCACTAGACCCAAACCCACACGGCTAGACCGAAACCCACTAGGCTAGACACAAATGCACTCGGCTAGACCCAAACCCACACGGCTAGACCCAAACCCACTCAGCTAGACCCAAACCCACTCGGCTAGACCCAAACCCACTCCGGTAGACCCAAACCCACTCGGCTAGACCCAAACCCACTCGGCTAGACCCAAACCCACTCGGCTAGACCCAAACCCACGCGGCTGGACCCAAACCCACTCGGCTAGACCCTGACCCACTCGGCTACACACAAAATCACTCCCCTAGACCCAAACCCACTCGCTGGACCCAAACCCACACGGCTGGACCCAAACCCACTCCACTAGACCCAAACCCACTCGGCTAGACCCAAACCCACTCGGCTAGACCCAAACCCACTCCGCTAGACCCAAACCCACGTGGCTAGACCCAAACCCAATCGGCTCGACCCAAACCCACTCGGCTAGACCCAAACCCACTCGGCTACACCCAAACCCACTCCGCTAGGCGCAAACCCACTCGGCTAGACCCAAACACACTCGGCTAGACCCAAACCCACTCGGCTAGACCCAAACCCACTCGGCTAGACCCAAACCCACTCGGCTAGACCCAAACCCACTCGGCTAGGCCCAAACCCACTCCGCTAGACCCAAACCCACTCGGCTAGACCCAAACCCACGCGGCTAGACCCAAACCCACTCGGCTCGACCCAAACCCACTCGGCTTGACCCAAACCCACTTGGCTAGACCTAAACCCACTCGGCTAGACCCTGACCCACTCGGCTACACCCAAAATCACTCCCCTAGACCCAAACCCACTCAGCTGAACCCAAACCCACACGGCTGGACCCAAACCCACTCGACTAGACCCAAACCCACTCGGCTGGACCCAAACCCACTCGGATAGACCCAAACCCACTCGGCTAGACCCAAACCCAATCGGCTAGACCCAAACCCACTCCGCTAGACCCAAACCCACTCCGCGAGACCCAAACCCACTCTGCTAGACACAAACCCACTCGGCTAGACCCAAACCCACTCGGCTGGACCCAAACCCACTCCGCTAGACCCAAACCCACTCCGGTAGAGCCAAACCCACTCGGCTAGTTCCAAACCCACTCGGCTAGACCCAAACCCACTCGGCTAGACCCAAACCCACTCGGCTAGACCCAAACCCACTCGGCTAGACCCAAACCCACTCGGCTAGACCCAAACCCACTCCGCTAGACCCAAACCCACTCGGCTAGACCCAAACCCACTCGGCTAGACCCAAACCCACTCGGCTAGACCCAAACCCACTCCGCTAGACCCAAACCCACTCGGCTAGACCCAAACCCACTCGGCTAGACCCAAACCCACTCCGCTAGACCCAAACCCACTCCGCTACATGCAAACCCACTCCGCTACATGCAAACCCACTCCGCTAGACCCAAACCCACTCCGCTAGACCCAAACCCACACGGCTAGACCGAAACCCACTAGGCTAGACCCAAACGCACTCGGCTAGACCCAAACCCACACGGCTAGACCCAAACCCACTCAGCTAGACCCAAACCCACTCGGCTAGACCCAAACCCACTCCGGTAGACCCAAACCCACTCGGCTAGACCCAAACCCACTCGGCTAGACCCAAACCCACTCGGCTAGACCCAAACCCACGCGGCTGGACCCAAACCCACTCGGCTAGACCCTGACCCACTCGGCTACACACAAAATCACTCCCCTAGACCCAAACGCACTCGCTGGACCCAAACCCACACGGCTGGACCCAAACCCACTCCACTAGACCCAAACCCACTCGGCTAGACACAAACCCACTCGGCTAGACCCAAACCCACTCCGCTACACCCAAACCCACTCCGCTAGGCCCAAACCCACTCGGCTAGACCCAAACCCACTCGGCTAGACCCAAACCCACTCGGCTAGACCCAAACCCACTCGGCTAGACCCAAACCCACTCCGCTAGACCCAAACCCACGTGGCTAGACCCAAACCCAATCGGCTCGACCCAAACCCACTCGGCTAGACCCAAACCCACTCGGCTACACCCAAACCCACTCCGCTAGGCGCAAACCCACTCGGCTAGACCCAAACACACTCGGCTAGACCCAAACCCACTCGGCTAGACCCAAACCCACTCGGCTAGACCCAAACCCACTCGGCTAGACCCAAACCCACTCGGCTAGGCCCAAACCCACTCCGCTAGACCCAAACCCACTCGGCTAGACCCAAACCCACGCGGCTAGACCCAAACCCACTCGGCTCGACCCAAACCCACTCGGCTTGACCCAAACCCACTTGGCTAGACCCAAACCCACTCGGCTAGACCCTGACCCACTCGGCTACACCCAAAATCACTCCCCTAGACCCAAACCCACTCAGCTGAACCCAAACCCACACGGCTGGACCCAAACCCACTCGACTACACCCAAACCCACTCGACTGGACCCAAACCCACTCGGATAGACCCAAACCCACTCGGCTTGACCCAAACCCAATCGGCTAGACCCAAACCCACTCCGCTAGACCCAAACCCACTCCGCGAGACCCAAACCCACTCTGCTAGACACAAACCCACTCGGCTAGACCCAAACCCACTCGGCTGGACCCAAACCCAATCGGAGAGACCAAAACCCACTTGGCTAGACCCAAACCCACTCGGCTAGTCCCAAACCTACTCGGCAAGACCCAAACCCACTCGGCTCGACCCAAACCGACTCGACTAGACGATTACCCACTAGGCAAGACCCAAACCCACGCGGCTAGACCCAAACCCACTCGGCTTGACCCAAACCCACTCGGCTAGACACAAACCCAATCGGCTACACCCAAACCCACTCCGCTAGGCCCAAACCCACTCGGCTAGACCCAAACCCACTCGGCTACACACAAACCCACTCGGCTAGACACAAACCCACTCGGCTAGACCCAAACCCACTCGGCTAGACCCAAACCCACTCAGCTAGGACCAAACCCACTCCGCTAGACCCAAACCCACTCCGCTAGACCCAAACCCACTCCGCTAGAGCCAAACCCACTCGGCTAGTCCCAAACCCACTCGGCTAGACCCAAACCCACTCGGCTAGACCCAAACCCACTCCGCTAGACCCAAACCCACTCCGCTAGACCCAAACCCACTCCGCTAGAGCCAAACCCACTCGGCTGGTCCCAAACCCACTCGGCTAGACCCAAACCCACTCGGCTAGACCCAAACCCACTCGGGTAGACCCAAATCCACTCGGCTAGACCCAAACCCACTCGGCTAGACCCAAACCCACTCGGCTAGACCCAAACCCACTCGGCTAGACCCAAACCCACTCCGCTAGACCCAAACCCACTCGGCTAGACCCAAACCGACTCGACTAGACGATTACCCACTCGGCTAGACCCAAACCCACGCGGCTAGACCCAAACCCACTCGGCTCGACCCAAACCCACTCGGCTAGACCCAAACCCACTCGGCTACACCCAAACCCGCTCCGCTAGGCCCAAACCCACTCGGCTAGACCCAAACCCACTCGGCTAGACACAAACCCACTCGGCTTGACCCAAACCCACTCCGCTAGACCCAAACCCACTCCGCTAGACCCAAACCCACTCAGCTAGGCCCAAACCCACTCCGCTAGACCCAAACCCACTCGGCTAGACCCAAACCCACTCCGCTAGACCCAAACCCACTCCGCTAGACCCAAACCCACTCGGCTAGACCCAAACCCACTCCGCTAGACCCAAACCCACTCGGCTAGACCCAAACCCACTCGGGTAGACCCAAATCCACTCGGCTAGACCCAAACCCACTCGGCTAGACCCAAACCCACTCGGCTAGACCAAAACCCACTCGGCTAGACCCAAACCCACTCGGCTAGACCCAAACCCACTCGGCTAGACCCTAACCCACTCGGCTAGACGAAAACCCACTCCGCTAGACCCAAATCCACTCGGCTAGACCCAAACCCACTCGGCTAGACCCAAACCCACTCAGCTAGACCCAAACCCACTCGGCTAGACCCAAACCCACTCCGCTAGACCCAAACCCACTCCGCGAGACCCAAACCCACTCCGTTAGACCCAAACCCACTCGGCTCGACCCAAACCCACTCGGATAGACCAAAACCCACTCGGCTAGGCTCAAACCCACTCGGCAAGACCCAAACCCACTCGGCTAGACCCAAACCCACTCGGCTGGACCCAAACCCACTCGGATAGACCAAAACCCACTTGGCTAGACCCAAACCCACTCGGCTAGACCCAAACCTACTCGGCAAGACCCAAACACACTCGGCTCGACCCAAACCGACTCGACTAGACGATTACCCACTCGGCTAGACCCAAACCCACGCGGCTAGACCCAAACCAACTCGGCTCGACCCAAACCCACTCGGCTAGACCCAAAGCCACTCGGCTACACCCAAACCCACTCCGCAAGGCCCAAACCCACTCGGCTAGACCCAAACCCACTCGGCTAGACACAAACCCACTCGGCTAGACCCAAACCCACTCCGCTAGACCCAAACCCACTCCGCTAGTCCCAAACCCACTCAGCTAGGCCCAAACCCACTCCGCTAGACCCAAACCCACTCCGCTAGACCCAAACCCACTCCGCTAGAGCCAAACCCACTCGGCTAGTTCCAAACCCACTCGGCTAGACCCAAACCCACTCGGCTAGACCCAAACCCACTCGGCTAGACCCAAACCCACTCGGCTAGACCCAAACCCACTCGGCTAGACCCAAACCCACTCCGCTAGACCCAAACCCACTCCGCTAGACCCAAACCCACTCGGCTAGACCCAAACCCACTCCGCTAGACCCAAACCCACTCGGCTAGACCCAAACCCACTCGGGTAGACCCAAATCCACTCGGCTAGACCCAAACCCACTCGGCTAGACCCAAACCCACTCGGCTAGACCAAAACCCACTCGGCTAGACCCAAACCCACTCGGCTAGACCCAAACCCACTCGGCTAGACCCAAACCCACTCGGCTAGACGAAAACCCACTCCGCTAGACCCAAATCCACTCGGCTAGACCCAAACCCACTCGGCTAGACCCAAACCCACTCAGCTAGACCCAAACCCACTCGGCTAGACCCAAACCCACTCCGCTAGACCCAAACCCACTCCGCGAGACCCAAACCCACTCCGTTAGACCCAAACCCACTCGGCTCGACCCAAACCCACTCGGATAGACCAAAACCCACTCGGCTAGGCTCAAACCCACTCGGCAAGACCCAAACCCACTCGGCTAGACCCAAACCCACTCGGCTGGACCCAAACCCACTCGGATAGACCAAAACCCACTTGGCTAGACCCAAACCCACTCGGCTAGACCCAAACCTACTCGGCAAGACCCAAACACACTCGGCTCGACCCAAACCGACTCGACTAGACGATTACCCACTCGGCTAGACCCAAACCCACGCGGCTAGACCCAAACCAACTCGGCTCGACCCAAACCCACTCGGCTAGACCCAAAGCCACTCGGCTACACCCAAACCCACTCCGCAAGGCCCAAACCCACTCGGCTAGACCCAAACCCACTCGGCTAGACACAAACCCACTCGGCTAGACCCAAACCCACTCCGCTAGACCCAAACCCACTCCGCTAGTCCCAAACCCACTCAGCTAGGCCCAAACCCACTCCGCTAGACCCAAACCCACTCCGCTAGACCCAAACCCACTCCGCTAGAGCCAAACCCACTCGGCTAGTTCCAAACCCACTCGGCTAGACCCAAACCCACTCGGCTAGACACAAACCCACTCGGCTAGACCCAAACCCACTCGGCTAGACCCAAACCGACTCGGCTAGACCCAAACCCACTCGGCTAGACCCAAACCCACTCGGCTAGACCCAAACCCACTCGGCTAGACCCAAACCCACTCGGCTAGACCCAAACCCACTCCGCTAGGCCCAAACCCACTCCGCTAGACCCAAACCCACTCCGCTAGACCCAAACCCACTCCGCTAGAGCCAAACCCACTCGGCTAGTCCCAAACCCACTCGGCTAGACCCAAGCCCACTCGGCTAGACCCAAACCCACTCGGCTAGACCCAAACCCACTCGGCTAGACCCAAACCCACTCGGCTAGACCCAAACCCACTCGGCTAGACCCAAACCCACTCGGCTAGACCCAAACCCACTCGGCTAGACCCAAACCCACTCGGCCGGACCCAAACCCACTCCGCCAGACCCAAACCCACTCCGCTAGACCCAAACCCACTCCGCTAGAGCCAAACCCACTCGGCTAGTCCCAAACCCACTCGGCTAGACCCAAACCCACTCGGCTAGACCCAAACCCACTCGGGTAGACCCAAACCCACTCGGCCGGACCCAAACCCACTCCGCCAGACCCAAACCCACTCCGCTAGACCCAAACCCACTCCGCTAGAGCCAAACCCACTCGGCTAGTCCCAAACCCACTCGGCTAGACCCAAACCCACTCGGCTAGACCCAAACCCACTCGGGTAGACCCAAACCCACTCGGCTAGACCCAAACCCACTCCGCTAGACCCAAACCCACTCCGCTAGACCCAAACCCACTCGGGTAGACCCAAATCCACTCGGCTAGACCCAAACCCACTCGGCTAGACACAAACCCACTCGGCTAGACCCAAACCCACTCGGCTAGACCCAAACCCACTCGGCTAGACCCAAACACACTCAGCTAGACCCAAACCCACTCGGCTAGACCCAAACCCACTCCGCTAGACCCAAATCCACTCCGCTACACCCAAACCCACTCGGCTAGACCCAAACCCACTTGGCTAGACACAAACCCACTCGGCTAGACCCAAACCCACTCGGCTAGACCCAAACATACTCGGCAAGACCCAAACCCACTCGGCTCGACCCAAACCGACTCGACTAGACGATTACCCACTCGGCTAGACCCAAACCCACTCGGCTAGACCCAAACCCACTCGGCTCGACCCAAATCCACTCGGCTAGACCCAAACCCACTCGGCTACACCCAAACCCACTCCGCTAGGCCCAAACCCACTCAGCTAGACCCAAACCCACTCGGCTAGACCCAAACCCACTCGGCTAGACCCAAACCCACTCGGCTAGACCCAAACCCACACGGCTAGACCCAAACCCACTCGGCTAGGCCGAAACCCACTCCGCTAGACCCAAACCCACTCTGCTAGACCCAAACCCACTCCGCTAGAGCCAAACCCACTCGGCTAGTCCCAAACCCACTCAGCTAGACCCAAACCCACTCGGCTAGACCCAAACCCACTCGGCTAGACCCAAACCCACTCGGCTAGACCCAAACCCACTCGGCTAGACCCAAACCCACTCCGCTAGATCCAAACACACTCGGCTAGACCCAAACCCACTCGGCTAGACCCAAACCCACTCCGCTAGACCCAAACCCACTCCGCTACACCCAAACCCACTCCGCTAGAGCCAAACCCACTCGGCTAGTCCCAAACCCACTCGGCTGGACCCAAACCCACTCGGCTTGACCCAAACCCACTCGGCTAGACCCAAACCCACTCGGCTAGACCCAAACCCATTCGGCTAGACCCAAACCCACTCCGCTAGAGCCAAACCCACTCGGCTAGTCCCAAACCCACTCGGCTAGACTCAAACCCACTCGGCCAGACCCAAACCCACTCGGCTAGACCCAAACCCACTCGGCTAGACCCAAACCCACTCGGCTAGACCCAAACCCACTCGGCTAGACCCAAACCCACTCGGCTAGACCCAAACCCACTCGGCTAGACCCAAACCCACTCCGCTAGGCCCAAACCCACTCCGCTAGACCGAAACCCACTCCGCTAGACCCAAACCCACTCGGATAGACCCAAACCCACTCGGCTAGACCCAAACCCACTCGGCTAGACCCAAACCCACTCGGCTAGACCCAAACCCACTCCGCTAGACCCAAACCCACTCGGCTAGACCCAAACCCACTCGGCTAGACCCAAACCCACTCCGCTAGACCCAAACCCACTCCGCTAGACCCAAACCCACTCGGGTAGACCCAAATCCACTCGGCTAGACCCAAACCCACTCGGCTAGACACAAACCCACTCGGCTAGACCCAAACCCACTCGGCTAGACCCAAACCCACTCAGCTAGACCCAAACCCACTCGGCTAGACCCAAACCCACTCCGCTAGACCCAAATCCACTCCGCTACACCCAAACCCACTCGGCTAGACCCAAACCCACTCGGCTAGACACAAACCCACTCGGCTAGACCCAAACCCACTCGGCTAGACCCAAACCTACTCGGCAAGACCCAAACCCACTCGGCTCGACCCAAACCGACTCGACTAGACGATTACCCACTCGGCTAGACCCAAACCCACTCGGCTCGACCCAAACCTACACGGCTAGACCCAAACCCACTTGGCTAGACACAAACCCACTCGGCTAGACCCAAACCCACTCGGCTAGACCCAAACATACTCGGCAAGACCCAAACCCACTCGGCTCGACCCAAACCGACTCGACTAGACGATTACCCACTCGGCTAGACCCAAACCCACTCGGCTAGACCCAAACCCACTCGGCTCGACCCAAATCCACTCGGCTAGACCCAAACCCACTCGGCTACACCCAAACCCACTCCGCTAGGCCCAAACCCACTCAGCTAGACCCAAACCCACTCGGCTAGACCCAAACCCACTCGGCTAGACCCAAACCCACTCGGCTAGACCCAAACCCACACGGCTAGACCCAAACCCACTCGGCTAGGCCGAAACCCACTCCGCTAGACCCAAACCCACTCTGCTAGACCCAAACCCACTCCGCTAGAGCCAAACCCACTCGGCTAGTCCCAAACCCACTCAGCTAGACCCAAACCCACTCGGCTAGACCCAAACCCACTCGGCTAGACCCAAACCCACTCGGCTAGACCCAAACCCACTCGGCTAGACCCAAACCCACTCCGCTAGATCCAAACACACTCGGCTAGACCCAAACCCACTCGGCTAGACCCAAACCCACTCCGCTAGACCCAAACCCACTCCGCTACACCCAAACCCACTCCGCTAGAGCCAAACCCACTCGGCTAGTCCCAAACCCACTCGGCTGGACCCAAACCCACTCGGCTTGACCCAAACCCACTCGGCTAGACCCAAACCCACTCGGCTAGACCCAAACCCATTCGTGTAGACCCAAACCCACTCCGCTAGAGCCAAACCCACTCGGCTAGTCCCAAACCCACTCGGCTAGACTCAAACCCACTCGGCTAGACCCAAACCCACTCGGCTAGACCCAAACCCACTCGGCTAGACCCAAACCCACTCGGCTAGACCCAAACCCACTCGGCTAGACCCAAACCCACTCGGCTAGACCCAAACCCACTCGGCTAGACCCAAACCCACTCGGCTAGACCCAAACCCACTCCGCTAGGCCCAAACCCACTCCGCTAGACCGAAACCCACTCCGCTAGACCCAAACCCACTCGGATAGACCCAAACCCACTCGGCTAGACCCAAACCCACTCGGCTAGACCCAAACCCACTCGGCTAGACCCAAACCCACTCCGCTAGACCCAAACCCACTCGGCTAGACCCAAACCCACTCCGCTAGACCCAAACCCACTCCGCTAGACCCAAACCCACTCCGCTAGACCCAAACCCACTCGGGTAGACCCAAATCCACTCGGCTAGACCCAAACCCACTCGGCTAGACACAAACCCACTCGGCTAGACCCAAACCCACTCGGCTAGACCCAAACCCACTCAGCTAGACCCAAACCCACTCGGCTAGACCCAAACCCACTCCGCTAGACCCAAATCCACTCCGCTACACCCAAACCCACTCGGCTAGACCCAAACCCACTCGGCTAGACACAAACCCACTCGGCTAGACCCAAACCCACTCGGCTAGACCCAAACCTACTCGGCAAGACCCAAACCCACTCGGCTCGACCCAAACCGACTCGACTAGACGATTACCCACTCGGCTAGACCCAAACCCACTCGGCTCGACCCAAACCTACACGGCTAGACCCAAACCCACTCGGCTAGGCCGAAACCCACTCCGCTAGACCCAAACCCACTCTGCTAGACCCAAACCCACTCCGCTAGAGCCAAACCCACTCGGCTAGTCCCAAACCCACTCGGCTAGACCCAAACCCACTCGGCTAGACCCAAACCCACTCGGCTAGACCCAAACCCACTCGGCTAGACCCAAACCCACTCGGCTAGACCCAAACCCACTCCGCTAGATCCAAACACACTCGGCTAGACCCAAACCCACTCGGCTAGACCCAAACCCACTCCGCTAGACCCAAACCCACTCCGCTAGACCCAAACCCACTCCGCTAGAGCCAAACCCACTCGGCTAGTCCCAAACCCACTCGGCTGGAACCAAACCCACTCGGCTAGACCCAAACCCACTCGGCTAGACCCAAACCCACTCGGCTAGACCCAAACCCATTCGGCTAGACCCAAACCCACTCGGCTAGAGCCAAACCCACTCGGCTAGTCCCAAACCCACTCGGCTAGACCCAAACCCACTCGGCTAGACCCAAACCCACTCGGCTAGACCCAAACCCACTCGGCTAGACCCAAACCCACTCGGCTAGACCCAAACCCACTCGGCTAGACCCAAACCCACTCGGCTAGACCCAAACCCACTCGGCTAGACCGAAACCCACTCGGCTAGACCCAAACCCACTCCGCTAGGCCCAAACCCACTCCGCTAGACCCAAACCCACTCCGCTAGACCCAAACCCACTCCGCTAGAGCCAAACCCACTCCGCTAGTCCCAAAGCCACTCGGCTAGACCCAAACCCACTCGGCTAGAACCAACCCCACTCGGCTAGACCCAAACCCACTCGGCTAGACCCAAACCCACTCGGCTAGACCCAAACCCACTCGGCTAGACCCAAACCCACTCGGCTAGACCCAAACCCACTAGGCTAGACCCAAACCCACTCGGCTAGACCCAAACCCACTCCGCTAGGCCCAAACCCACTCCGCTAGACCCAAACCCACTCGGCTAGACCCAAACCCACTCGGCTAGACCCAAACCCACTCGGATAGACCCAAACCCACTCGGCTAGACCCAAACCCACTCGGCTAGACCCAAACCCACTCGGCTAGACCCAAACCCACTCGGCTAGACCCAAACCCACTCCGCTAGACCCAAACCCACTCCGCTAGACCCAAACCCACTCCGCTAGACCCAAACCCACTCGGCTAGTCCCAAACCCACTCGGCTAGACCCAAACCCACTCGGCTAGACCCAAACCCACTAGGCTAGACCCAAACCCACTCGGCTAGACCGAAACCCACTCCGCTAGGCCCAAACCCACTCCGCTAGACCCAAACCCACTCCGCTAGACCCAAACCCACTCCGCTAGAGCCAAACCCACTCGGCTAGTCCCAAACCCACTCGGCTAGTCCCAAACCCACTCGGCTAGACCCAAACCCACTCCGCTAGGCCCAAACCCACTCCGCTAGACCCAAACCCACTCCGCTAGACCCAAACCCACTCCGCTAGAGCCAAACCCACTCGGCTAGTCCCAAACCCACTCGGCTAGACCCAAACCCACTCGGCTAGACCCAAACCCACTCGGCTAGACCCAAACCCACTCGGCTAGACCCAAACCTACTCGGCTAGACCCAAACCCACTCGGCTAGACCCAAACCCACTCCGCTAGTCCCAAACCCACTCGGCTAGACCCAAACCCACTCGGCTAGACCCAAACCCACTCCGCTAGACCCAAACCCACTCCGCTAGACCCAAACCCACTCCGCTAGACCCAAACCCACTCGGGTAGACCCAAATCCACTCGGCTAGACCCAAACCCACTCGGCTAGACACAAACCCTCTCGGCTAGACCCAAACCCACTCGGCTAGACCCAAACCCACTCAGCTAGACCCAAACCCACTCGGCTAGACCCAAACCCACTCCGCTAGACCCAAATCCACTCCGCTACACCCAAACCCACTCGGCTAGACCCAAACCCACTCGGCTAGACACAAACCCACTCGGCTAGACCCAAACCCACTCGGCTAGACCCAAACCTACTCGGCAAGACCCAAACCCACTCGGCTCGACCCAAACCGACTCGACTAGACGATTACCCACTCGGCTAGACCCAAACCCACTCGGCTCGACCCAAACCTACACGGCTAGACCCAAACCCACTCGGCTAGGCCGAAACCCACTCCGCTAGACCCAAACCCACTCTGCTAGACCCAAACCCACTCCGCTAGAGCCAAACCCACTCGGCTAGTCCCAAACCCACTCGGCTAGACCCAAACCCACTCGGCTAGACCCAAACCCACTCGGCTAGACCCAAACCCACTCGGCTAGACCCAAACCCACTCGGCTAGACCCAAACCCACTCCGCTAGATCCAAACACACTCGGCTAGACCCAAACCCACTCGGCTAGACCCAAACCCACTCCGCTAGACCCAAACCCACTCCGCTAGACCCAAACCCACTCCGCTAGAGCCAAACCCACTCGGCTAGTCCCAAACCCACTCGGCTGGAACCAAACCCACTCGGCTAGACCCAAACCCACTCGGCTAGACCCAAACCCACTCGGCTAGACCCAAACCCATTCGGCTAGACCCAAACCCACTCGGCTAGAGCCAAACCCACTCGGCTAGTCCCAAACCCACTCGGCTAGACCCAAACCCACTCGGCTAGACCCAAACCCACTCGGCTAGACCCAAACCCACTCGGCTAGACCCAAACCCACTCGGCTAGACCCAAACCCACTCGGCTAGACCCAAACCCACTCGGCTAGACCCAAACCCACTCGGCTAGACCCAAACCCACTCCGCTAGGCCCAAACCCACTCCGCTAGACCCAAACCCACTCCGCTAGACCCAAACCCACTCCGCTAGAGCCAAACCCACTCCGCTAGTCCCAAAGCCACTCGGCTAGACCCAAACCCACTCGGCTAGAACCAACCCCACTCGGCTAGACCCAAACCCACTCGGCTAGACCCAAACCCACTCGGCTAGACCCAAACCCACTCGGCTAGACCCAAACCCACTCGGCTAGACCCAAACCCACTAGGCTAGACCCAAACCCACTCGGCTAGACCCAAACCCACTCCGCTAGGCCCAAACCCACTCCGCTAGACCCAAACCCACTCGGCTAGACCCAAACCCACTCGGCTAGACCCAAACCCACTCGGATAGACCCAAACCCACTCGGCTAGACCCAAACCCACTCGGCTAGACCCAAACCCACTCAGCTAGACCCAAACCCACTCGGCTAGACCCAAACCCACTCCGCTAGACCCAAACCCACTCCGCTAGACCCAAACCCACTCCGCTAGACCCAAACCCACTCGGCTAGTCCCAAACCCACTCGGCTAGACCCAAACCCACTCGGCTAGACCCAAACCCACTAGGCTAGACCCAAACCCACTCGGCTAGACCGAAACCCACTCCGCTAGGCCCAAACCCACTCCGCTAGACCCAAACCCACTCCGCTAGACCCAAACCCACTCCGCTAGAGCCAAACCCACTCGGCTAGTCCCAAACCCACTCGGCTAGTCCCAAACCCACTCGGCTAGACCCAAACCCACTCCGCTAGGCCCAAACCCACTCCGCTAGACCCAAACCCACTCCGCTAGACCCAAACCCACTCCGCTAGAGCCAAACCCACTCGGCTAGTCCCAAACCCACTCGGCTAGACCCAAACCCACTTGGCTAGACCCAAACCCACTCGGCTAGACCCAAACCCACTCGGCTAGACCCAAACCTACTCGGCTAGACCCAAACCCACTCGGCTAGACCCAAACCCACTCCGCTAGTCCCAAACCCACTCGGCTAGACCCAAACCCACTCGGCTAGACCCAAACCCACTCCGCTAGACCCAAACCCACTCCGCTAGACCCAAACCCACTCGGCTAGACCCAAACCCACTCCGCTAGACCCAAACCCACTCCGCTAGACCCAAACCCACTCGGGTAGACCCAAATCCACTCGGCAAGACCCAAACCCACTCGGCTAGACACAAACCCACTCGGCTAGACCCAAACCCACTCGGCTAGACCCAAACCCACTCGGCTAGACCCAAACCCACTTAGCTAGACCCAAACCCACTCGGCTAGACCCAAACCCACTCCGCTAGACCCAAATCCACTCCGCTACACCCAAACCTACTCGGCTAGACCCAAACCCACTCGGCTAGACACAAACCCACTCGGCTAGACCCAAACCCACTCGGCTAGACCCAAACCTACTCGGCAAGACCCAAACCCACTCGGCTCGACCCAAACCGACTCGACTAGACGATTACCCACTCGGCTAGACCCAAACCCACTCGGCTAGACCCAAACCCACTCGGCTCGACCCAAATCCACTCGGCTAGACCCAAACCCTCTCCGCTAGGCCCAAACCCACTCAGCTAGACCCAAACCCACTCGGCTAGACCCAAACCCACTCGGCTAGACCCAAACCCACTCGGCTAGACCCAAACCCACACGCTAGACCCAAACCCACTCGGCTAGGCCGAAACCCACTCCGCTAGACCCAAACCCACTCCGCTAGACCCAAACCCACTCCGCTAGAGCCAAACCCACTCGGCTAGTCCCAAACCCACTCGGCTAGACCCAAACCCACTCGGCTTGACCCAAACCCACTCGGCTAGACCCAAACCCACTCGGCTAGACCCAAACCCACTCGGCCAGACCCAAACCCACTCCGCTAGATCCAAACACACTCGGCTAGACCCAAACCCACTCGGCTAGACCCAAACCCACTCCGCTAGACCCAAACCCACTCCGCTAGACCCAAACCCACTCCGCTAGAGCCAAACCCACTCGGCTAGTCCCAAACCCACTCGGCTGGACCCAAACCCACTCGGCTAGACCCAAACCCACTCGGCTAGACCCAAACCCACTCGGCTAGACCCAAACCCATTCGGCTAGACCCAAACCCACTCCGCTAGACCCAAACCCACTCGGCTAGACCCAAACCCACTCGGCTAGACCCAAACCCACTCCGCTAGACCCAAACCCACTCCGCTAGACCCAAAACCACTCGGCTAGACCCAAACCCACTCCGCTAGTCCCAAACCCACTCGGCTAGACCCAAACCCACTCAGCTAGACCCAAACCCACTCAGCTAGGCCCAAACCCACTCCGCTAGACCCAAACCCACTCCGCTAGACCCAAACCCACTCCGCTAGAGCCAAACCCACTCGGCTAGTCCCAAACCCACTCGGCTAGACCCAAACCCACTCGGCTAGACCCAAACCCACTCGGCTAGACCCAAACCCACTCGGCTAGACCCAAACCCACTCGGCTAGACCCAAACCCACTCGGCTAGACCCAAACCCACTCGGCTAGACCCAAACCCACGCGGCTAGACCCAAACCCACTCGGCTAGACCCAAACCCACTCCGCTAGGCCCAAACCCACTCCGCTAGACCCAAACCCACTCCGCTAGACCCAAACCCACTCCGCTAGAGCCAAACCCACTCCGCTAGTCCCAAAGCCACTCGGCTAGACCCAAACCCACTCGGCTAGAACCAACCCCACTCGGCTAGACCCAAACCCACTCGGCTAGACCCAAACCCACTCGGCTAGACCCAAACCCACTCGGCTAGACCCAAACCCACTCGGCTAGACCCAAACCCACTTGGCTAGACCCAAACCCACTCGGCTAGACCCAAACCCACTTGGCTAGGCCCAAACCCACTCCGCTAGACCCAAACCCACTCCGCTAGAGCCAAACCCACTCGGCTAGTCCCAAACCCACTCGGCTAGACCCAAACCCACTCGGGTAGACCCAAACCCACTCGGATAGACCCAAACCCACTCGGCTAGATCCAAACCCACTCGGCTAGACCCAACCCCACTCGGCTAGACCCAAACCCACTCGGCTAGACCCAAACCCACTCGGCTAGACCCAAACCCACTCCGCTAGACCCAAACCCACTCCGCTAGAGCCAAACCCACTCGGCTAGTCCCAAACCCACTCGGCTAGACCCAAACCCACTCGGCTAGACCCAAACCCACTCGGCTAGACCCAAACCCACTCGGCTAGACCCAAACCCACTCGGCTAGACCCAAACCCACTCGGCTAGACCCAAACCCACTCGGCTACACCCAAACCCACTCGGCTAGACCCAAACCCACTCGGCTAGACCCAAACCCACTCGGCTAGACCCAAACCCACTCGGCTAGACCCAAACCCACTCGGCTAGACCCAAACCCACTCGGCTAGACCCAAACCCACTCCGCTAGACCCAAATCCACTCCGCTACACCCAAACCCACTCGGCTCGACCCAAACCGACTCGACTAGACGATTACCCACTCGGCTAGACCCAAACCCACTCGGCTAGACCCAAACCCACTCGGCTCGACCCAAATCCACTCGGCTAGACCCAAACCCACTCGGCTGCACCCAAACCCTCTCCGCTAGGCCCAAACCCACTCAGCTAGACCCAAACCCACTCGGCTAGACCCAAACCCACTCGGCTAGACCCAAACCCACTCGGCTAGACCCAAACCCACACGGCTAGACCCAAACCCACTCGGCTAGGCCGAAACCCACTCCGCTAGACCCAAACCCACTCCGCTAGACCCAAACCCACTCCGCTAGAGCCAAACCCACTCGGCTAGTCCCAAACCCACTCGGCTAGACCCAAACCCACTCGGCTAGACCCAAACCCACTCGGCTAGACCCAAACCCACTCGGCTAGACCCAAACCCACTCCGCTAGATCCAAACACACTCGGCTAGACCCAAACCCACTCGGCTAGACCCAAACCCACTCCGCTAGACCCAAACCCACTCCGCTAGACCCAAACCCACTCCGCTAGAGCCAAACCCACTCGGCTAGTCCCAAACCCACTCGGCTGGACCCAAACCCACTCGGCTAGACCCAAACCCACTCGGCTAGACCCAAACCCACTCGGCTAGACCCAAACCCATTCGGCTAGACCCAAACCCACTCCGCTAGACCCAAACCCACTCGGCTAGACCCAAACCCACTCGGCTAGACCCAAACCCACTCCGCTAGACCCAAACCCACTCCGCTAGACCCAAACCCACTCCGCTAGACCCAAACCCACTCCGCTAGAGCCAAACCCACTCCGCTAGTCCCAAAGCCACTCGGCTAGACCCAAACCCACTCGGCTAGAACCAACCCCACTCGGCTAGACCCAAACCCACTCGGCTAGACCCAAACCCACTCGGCTAGACCCAAACCCACTCGGCTAGACCCAAACCCACTAGGCTAGACCCAAACCCACTCGGCTAGACCCAAACCCACTCGGCGAGGCCCAAACCCACTCCGCTAGACCCAAACCCACTCCGCTAGACCCAAACCCACTCCGCTAGAGCCAAACCCACTCCGCTAGTCCCAAAGCCACTCGGCTAGACCCAAACCCACTCGGCTAGACCCAAACCCATTCGGCTAGACCCAAACCCACTCCGCTAGACCCAAACCCACTCGGCTCGACCCAAACCCACTCGGCTAGACCCAAACCCACTCCGCTAGACCCAAACCCACTCCGCTAGACCCAAACCCACTCGGCTAGACCCAAACCCACTCCGCTAGTCCCAAACCCACTCGGCTAGACCCAAACCCACTCGGCTAGACCCAAACCCACTCAGCTAGGCCCAAACCCACTCCGCTAGACCCAAACCCACTCGGCTAGACCCAAACCCACTCCGCTAGAGCCAAACCCACTCGGCTAGTCCCAAACCCACTCGGCTAGACCCAAACCCACTCGGCTAGACCCAAACCCACTCGGCCAGACCCAAACCCACTCGGCCAGACCCAAACCCACTCGGCTAGACCCAAACCCACTCGGCTAGACCCAAACCCACTCGGCTAGACCCAAACCCACTCGGCTAGACCCAAACCCACTCGGCTAGACCCAAACCCACTCCGCTAGGCCCAAACCCACTCCGCTAGACCCAAACCCACTCCGCTAGACCCAAACCCACTCCGCTAGAGCCAAACCCACTCCGCTAGTCCCAAAGCCACTCGGCTAGACCCAAACCCACTCGGCTAGAGCCAACCCCACTCGGCTAGACCCAAACCCACTCGGCTAGACCCAAACCCACTCGGCTAGACCCAAACCCACTCGGCTAGACCCAAACCCACTCGGCTAGACCCAAACCCACTAGGCTAGACCCAAACCCACTCGGCTAGACCCAAACCCACTCGGCTAGGCCCAAACCCACTCCGCTAGACCCAAACCCACTCCGCTAGAGCCAAACCCACTCGGCTAGTCCCAAACCCACTCGGCTAGACCCAAACCCACTCGGCTAGACCCAAACCCACTCGGCTAGACCCAAACCCACTCGGCTAGACCCAAACCCACTCGGCTAGACCCAAACCCACTCGGCTAGACCCAAACCCACTCGGCTAGACCCAAACCCACTCCGCTAGACCCAAACCCACTCGGCTAGACCCAAACCCACTCGGCTAGACCCAAACCCACTCGGCTAGACCCAAACCCACTCGGCTAGACCCAAACCCACTCGGCTAGACCCAAACCCACTCCGCTAGGCCCAAACCCACTCCGCTAGACCCAAACCCACTCCGCTAGACCCAAACCCACTCCGCTAGAGCCAAACCCACTCCGCTGGTCCCAAAGCCACTCGGCTAGACCCAAACCCACTCGGCTAGAACCAACCCCACTCGGCTAGACCCAAACCCACTCGGCTAGACCCAAACCCACTCGGCTAGACCCAAACCCACTCGGCTAGACCCAAACCCACTCGGCTAGACCCAAACCCACTAGGCTAGACCCAAACCCACTCGGCTAGACCCAAACCCACTCGGCTAGGCCCAAACCCACTCCGCTAGACCCAAACCCACTCCGCTAGAGCCAAACCCACTCGGCTAGTCCCAAACCCACTCGGCTAGACCCAAACCTACTCGGCTAGACCCAAACCCACTCGGCTAGACCCAAACCCACTCGGCTAGACCCAAACCCACTCGGCTAGACCCAAACCCACTCGGCCGGACCCAAACCCACTCCGCTAGAGCCAAACCCACTCGGCTAGTCCCAAACCCACTCGGCTAGACCCAAACCCACTCGGCTAGACCCAAACCCACTCGGCAAGACCCAAACCCACTCGGCTAGACCCAAACCCACTCGGCCAGACCCAAACCCACTCGGCCGGACCCAAACCCACTCCGCCAGACCCAAACCCACTCCGCTAGACCCAAACCCACTCCGCTAGAGCCAAACCCACTCGGCTAGTCCCAAACCCACTCGGCTAGACCCAAACCCACTCGGCTAGACCCAAACCCACTCGGCCGGACCCAAACCCACTCCGCCAGACCCAAACCCACTCCGCTAGACCCAAACCCACTACGCTAGAGCCAAACCCACTCGGCTAGTCCCAAACCCACTCGGCTAGACCCAAACCCACTCGGCGAGAACCAAACCCACTCGGGTAGACCCAAACCCACTCGGCTAGACCCAAACCCACTCGGCTAGACCCAAACCCACTCGGCTAGACCCAAACCCACTCCGCTAGTCCCAAACCCACTCGGCTAGACCCATATCCACTCGGCTAGACCCAAACCCACTCCGCTAGACCCAAACCCACTCGGCTAGACCCAAACCCACTCGGCTAGACCCAAACCCACTCCGCTAGACCCAAACCCACTCCGCTAGACCCAAACCCACTCGGGTAGACCCAAATCCACTCGGCTAGACCCAAACCCACTCGGCTAGACACAAACCCACTCGGCTAGACCCAAACCCACTCGGCTAGACCCAAACCCACTCGGCAAGACCCAAACCCACTCGGCTAGACCCAAACCCACTCGGCTAGACCCAAACCCACTCCGCTAGACCCAAATCCACTCCGCTACACCCAAACCCACTCGGCTAGACCCAAACCCACTCGGCTAGACACAAACCCACTCGGCTAGACCCAAACCCACTCGGCTAGACCCAAACCTACTCGGCAAGACCCAAACCCACTCGGCTCGACCCAAACCGACTCGACTAGACGATTACCCACTCGGCTAGACCCAAACCCACTCGGCTAGACCCAAACCCACTCGGCTCGACCCAAATCCACTCGGCTAGACCCAAACCCACTCGGCTACACCCAAACCCACTCCGCTAGGCCCAAACCCACTCAGCTAGACCCAAACCCACTCGGCTAGACCCAAACCCACTCGGCTAGACCCAAACCCACTCGGCTAGACCCAAACCCACACGGCTAGACCCAAACCCACTCGGCTAGGCCGAAACCCACTCCGCTAGACCCAAACCCACTCTGCTAGACCCAAACCCACTCCGCTAGAGCCAAACCCACTCGGCTAGTCCCAAACCCACTCGGCTAGACCCAAACCCACTCGGCTAGACCCAAACCCACTCGGCTAGACCCAAACCCACTCGGCTAGACCCAAACCCACTCGGCTAGACCCAAACCCACTCCGCTAGATCCAAACACACTTGGCTAGACACAAACCCACTCGGCTAGACCCAAACCCACTCCGCTAGACCCAAACCCACTCCGCTAGACCCAAACCCACTCCGCTAGAGCCAAACCCACTCGGCTAGTCCCAAACCCACTCGGCTGGACCCAAACCCACTCGGCTAGACCCAAACCCACTCGGCTAGACCCAAACCCACTCGGCTAGACCCAAACCCATTCGGCTAGACCCAAACCCACTCGGCTAGAGCCAAACCCACTCGGCTAGTCCCAAACCCACTCGGCTAGACCCAAACCCACTCGGCTAGACCCAAACCCACTCGGCTAGACCCAAACCCACTCGGCTAGACCCAAACCCACTCGGCTAGACCCAAACCCACTCGGCTAGACCCAAACCCACTCGGCTAGACCCAAACCCACTCGGCTAGACCCAAACCCACTCCGCTAGACCCAAACCCACTCCGCTAGGCCCAAACCCACTCCTCTAGACCCAAACCCACTCCGCTAGACCCAAACCCACTCCGCTAGAGCCAAACCCACTCCGCTAGTCCCAAAGCCACTCGGCTAGACCCAAACCCACTCGGCTAGAACCAACCCCACTCGGCTAGACCCAAACCCACTCGGCTAGACCCAAACCCACTCGGCTAGACCCAAACCCACTCGGCTAGACCCAAACCTACTCGGCTAGACCCAAACCCACTAGGCTAGACCCAAACCCACTCCGCTAGACCCAAACCCACTCCGCTAGGCCCAAACCCACTCCGCTAGACCCAAACCCACTCGGCTAGACCCAAACCCACTCGGCTAGACCCAAACCCACTCGGATAGACCCAAACCCACTCGGCTAGACCCAAACCCACTCGGCTAGACCCAAACCCACTCGGCTAGACCCAAACCCACTCGGCTAGACCCAAACCCACTCCGCTAGACCCAAACCCACTCCGCTAGACCCAAACCCACTCCGCTAGACCCAAACCCACTCGGCTAGTCCCAAACCCACTCGGCTAGACCCAAACCCACTCGGCTAGACCCAAACCCACTAGGCTAGACCCAAACCCACTCGGCTAGACCCAAACCCACTCGGCTAGACCCAAACCCACTCGGCTAGACCCAAACCCACTCGGCTAGACCCAAACCCACTCGGCTAGATCCAAACCCACTCGGCTAGACCCAAACCCACTCCGCTAGGCCCAAACCCACTCCGCTAGACCCAAACCCACTCCGCTAGACCCAAACCCACTCCGCTAGAGCCAAACCCACTCGGCTAGTCCCAAACCCACTCGGCTAGACCCAAACCCACTCGGCTAGACCCAAACCCACTCGGCTAGACCCAAACCCACTCGGCTAGACCCAAACCCACTCGGCTAGACCCAAACCCACTCGGCTAGACCCAAACGCACTCCGCTAGTCCCAAACCCACTCGGCTAGACCCAAACCCACTCGGCTAGACCCAAACCCACTCCGCTAGACCCAAACCCACTCCGCTAGACCCAAACCCACTCGGCTAGACCCAAACCCACTCCGCTAGACCCAAACCCACTCCGCTAGACCCAAACCCACTCGGGAAGACCCAAATCCACTCGGCTAGACCCAAACCCACTTAGCTAGACCCAAACCCACTCGGCTAGACCCAAACCCACTCCGCTAGACCCAAATCCACTCCGCTACACCCAAACCTACTCGGCTAGACCCAAACCTACTCGGCAAGACCCAAACCCACTCGGCTCGACCCAAACTGACTCGACTAGACGATTACCCACTCGGCTAGACCCAAACCCACTCGGCTAGACCCAAACCCACTCGGCTCGACCCAAATCCACTCGGCTAGACCCAAACCCACTCGGCTACACCCAAACCCTCTCCGCTAGGCCCAAACCCACTCAGCTAGACCCAAACCCACTCGGCAAGACCCAAACCCACTCGGCTAGACCCAAACCCACTTGGCTAGACCCAAACCCACACGGCTAGACCCAAACCCACTCGGCTAGGCCGAAACCCACTCCGCTAGACCCAAACCCACTCCGCTAGACCCAAACCCACTCCGCTAGAGCCAAACCCAATCGGCTAGTCCCAAACCCACTCGGCTAGACCCAAACCCACTCGGCTAGACCCAAACCCACTCGGCTAGACCCAAACCCACTCGGCTAGACCCAAACCCACTCGGCTAGACCCAAACCCACTCCGCTAGATCCAAACACACTCGGCTAGACCCAAACCCACTCGGCTAGACCCAAACCCACTCCGCTAGACCCAAACCCACTCCGCTAGACCCAAACCCACTCCGCTAGAGCCAAACCCACTCGGCTAGTCCCAAACCCACTCGGCTGGACCCAAACCCACTCGGCTAGACCCAAACCCACTCGGCTAGACCCAAACCCACTCGGCTAGACCCAAACCCATTCGGCTAGACCCAAACCCACTCCGCTAGACCCAAACCCACTCGGCTAGACCCAAACCCACTCGGCTAGACCCAAACCCACTCCGCTAGACCCAAACCCACTCCGCTAGACCCAAACCCACTCGGCTAGACCCAAACCCACTCCGCTAGTCCCAAACCCACTCGGCTAGACCCAAACCCACTCAGCTAGACCCAAACCCACTCAGCTAGGCCCAAACCCACTCCGCTAGACCCAAACCCACTCCGCTAGACCCAAACCCACTCGGCTAGACCCAAACCCACTCGGCTAGACCCAAACCCACTCGGCTAGACCCAAACGCACTCCGCTAGTCCCAAACCCACTCGGCTAGACCCAAACCCACTCGGCTAGACCCAAACCCACTCCGCTAGACCCAAACCCACTCCGCTAGACCCAAACCCACTCGGCTAGACCCAAACCCACTCCGCTAGACCCAAACCCACTCCGCTAGACCCAAACCCACTCGGGTAGACCCAAATCCACTCGGCTAGACCCAAACCCACTTAGCTAGACCCAAACCCACTCGGCAAGACCCAAACCCACTCCGCTAGACCCAAATCCACTCCGCTACACCCAAACCTACTCGGCTAGACCCAAACCCACTCGGCTAGACACAAACCCACTCGGCTAGACCCAAACCCACTCGGCTAGACCCAAACCTACTCGGCAAGACCCAAACCCACTCGGCTCGACCCAAACTGACTCGACTAGACGATTACCCACTCGGCTAGACCCAAACCCACTCGGCTAGACCCAAACCCACTCGGCTCGACCCAAATCCACTCGGCTAGACCCAAACCCACTCGGCTACACCCAAACCCTCTCCGCTAGGCCCAAACCCACTCAGCTAGACCCAAACCCACTCGGCAAGACCCAAACCCACTCGGCTAGACCCAAACCCACTTGGCTAGACCCAAACCCACTCGGCTGGACCCAAACCCACTCGGAGAGACCAAAACCCACTTGGCTAGACCCAAACCCACTCGGCTAGTCCCAAACCTACTCGGCAAGACCCAAACCCACTCGGCTCGACCCAAACCGACTCGACTAGACGATTACCCACTAGGCTAGACCCAAACCCACGCGGCTAGACCCAAACCCACTCGGCTTGACCCAAACCCACTCGGCTAGACCCAAACACAATCGGCTACACCCAAACCCACTCCGCTAGGCCCAAACCCACTCGGCTAGACCCAAACCCACTCGGCTACACACAAACCCACTCGGCTAGACCCAAACCCACTCGGCTAGACCCAAACCCACTCGGCTAGACCCAAACCCACTCAGCTAGGACCAAACCCACTCCGCTAGACCCAAACCCACTCCGCTAGACCCAAACCCACTCCGCTAGAGCCAAACCCACTCGGCTAGTCCCAAACCCACTCGGCTAGACCCAAACCCACACGGCTAGACCCAAACCCACTCCGCTAGACCCAAACCCACTCCGCTAGACCCAAACCCACTCCGCTAGAGCCAAACCCACTCAGCTGGTCCCAAACCCACTCGGCTAGACCCAAACCCACTCGGCTAGACCCAAACCCACTCGGGTAGACCCAAATCCACTCGGCTAGACCCAAACCCACTCGGCTAGACCCAAACCCACTCGGCTAGACCCAAACCCACTCGGCTAGACCCAAACCCACTCGGCTAGACCCAAACCCACTCGGCTAGACCCAAACCCACTCGGCTAGACCCAAACCCACTCCGCTAGACCCAAATCCACTCGGCTAGACCCAAACCCACTCGGCTAGACCCAAACCCACTCAGCTAGACCCAAACCCACTCGGCTAGACCCAAACCCACTCCGCTAGACCCAAACCCACTCCGCGAGACCCAAACCCACTCCGCTAGACCCAAACCCACTCGGCTGGACCCAAACCCACTCGGATAGACCAAAACCCACTCGGCTAGACCCAAACCCACTCGGCTAGACCCAAACCCACTCGGCTGGACCCAAACCCACTCGGCTGGACCCAAACCCACTCGGATAGACCAAAACCCACTTGGCTAGACCCAAACCCACTCGGCTAGACCCAAACCTACTCGGCAAGACCCAAACACACTCGGCTCGACCCAAACCGACTCGACTAGACGATTACCCACTCGGCTAGACCCAAACCCACGCGGCTAGACCCAAACCCACTCGGCTCGACCCAAACCCACTCGGCTAGACCCAAACCCACTCGGCTACACCCAAACCCGCTCCGCTAGGCCCAAACCCACTCGGCTAGACCCAAACCCACTCGGCTAGACACAAACCCACTCGGCTTGACCCAAACCCACTCCGCTAGACCCAAACCCACTCCGCTAGACCCAAACCCACTCAGCTAGGCCCAAACCCACTCCGCTAGACCCAAACCCACTCCGCTAGACCCAAACCCACTCCGGTAGAGCCAAACCCACTCGGCTAGTTCCAAACCCACTCGGCTAGACCCAAACCCACTCGGCTAGACCCAAACCCACTCGGCTAGACCCAAACCCACTCGGCTAGACCCAAACCCACTCCGCTAGACCCAAACCCACTCCGCTAGACCCAAACCCACTCCGCTAGACCCAAACCCACTCGGCTAGACCCAAACCCACTCCGCTAGACCCAAACCCACTCGGCTAGACCCAAACCCACTCGGGTAGACCCAAATCCACTCGGCTAGACCCAAACCCACTCGGCTAGACCCAAACCCACTCGGCTAGACCAAAACCCACTCGGCTAGACCCAAACCCACTCGGCTAGACCCAAACCCACTCGGCTAGACCCTAACCCACTCGGCTAGACGAAAACCCACTCCGCTAGACCCAAATCCACTCGGCTAGACCCAAACCCACTCGGCTAGACCCAAACCCACTCAGCTAGACCCAAACCCACTCGGCTAGACCCAAACCCACTCCGCTAGACCCAAACCCACTCCGCGAGACCCAAACCCACTCCGTTAGACCCAAACCCACTCGGCTCGACCCAAACCCACTCGGATAGACCAAAACCCACTCGGCTAGGCTCAAACCCACTCGGCAAGACCCAAACCCACTCGGCTAGACCCAAACCCACTCGGCTGGACCCAAACCCACTCGGATAGACCAAAACCCACTTGGCTAGACCCAAACCCACTCGGCTAGACCCAAACCTACTCGGCAAGACCCAAACACACTCGGCTCGACCCAAACCGACTCGACTAGACGATTACCCACTCGGCTAGACCCAAACCCACGCGGCTAGACCCAAACCAACTCGGCTCGACCCAAACCCACTCGGATAGACCCAAAGCCACTCGGCTACACCCAAACCCACTCCGCAAGGCCCAAACCCACTCGGCTAGACCCAAACCCACTCGGCTAGACACAAACCCACTCGGCTAGACCCAAACCCACTCCGCTAGACCCAAACCCACTCCGCTAGTCCCAAACCCACTCAGCTAGGCCCAAACCCACTCCGCTAGACCCAAACCCACTCCGCTAGACCCAAACCCACTCCGCTAGAGCCAAACCCACTCGGCTAGTTCCAAACCCACTCGGCTAGACCCAAACCCACTCGGCTAGACCCAAACCCACTCGGCTAGACCCAAACCCACTCGGCTAGACCCAAACCCACTCGGCTAGACCCAAACCCACTCCGCTAGACCCAAACCCACTCCGCTAGACCCAAACCCACTCGGCTAGACCCAAACCCACTCCGCTAGACCCAAACCCACTCGGCTAGACCCAAACCCACTCGGGTAGACCCAAATCCACTCGGCTAGACCCAAACCCACTCGGCTAGACCCAAACCCACTCGGCTAGACCAAAACCCACTCGGCTATACCCAAACCCACTCGGCTAGACCCAAACCCACTCGGCTAGACCCAAACCCACTCGGCTAGACGAAAACCCACTCCGCTAGACCCAAATCCACTCGGCTAGACCCAAACCCACTCGGCTAGACCCAAACCCACTCAGCTAGACCCAAACCCACTCGGCTAGACCCAAACCCACTCCGCTAGACCCAAACCCACTCCGCGAGACCCAAACCCACTCCGTTAGACCCAAACCCACTCGGCTCGACCCAAACCCACTCGGATAGACCAAAACCCACTCGGCTAGGCTCAAACCCACTCGGCAAGACCCAAACCCACTCGGCTAGACCCAAACCCACTCGGCTGGACCCAAACCCACTCGGATAGACCAAAACCCACTTGGCTAGACCCAAACCCACTCGGCTAGACCCAAACCTACTCGGCAAGACCCAAACACACTCGGCTCGACCCAAACCGACTCGACTAGACGATTACCCACTCGGCTAGACCCAAACCCACGCGGCTAGACCCAAACCAACTCGGCTCGACCCAAACCCACTCGGCTAGACCCAAAGCCACTCGGCTACACCCAAACCCACTCCGCAAGGCCCAAACCCACTCGGCTAGACCCAAACCCACTCGGCTAGACACAAACCCACTCGGCTAGACCCAAACCCACTCCGCTAGACCCAAACCCACTCCGCTAGTCCCAAACCCACTCAGCTAGGCCCAAACCCACTCCGCTAGACCCAAACCCACTCCGCTAGACCCAAACCCACTCCGCTAGAGCCAAACCCACTCGGCTAGTTCCAAACCCACTCGGCTAGACCCAAACCCACTCGGCTAGACCCAAACCCACTCGGCTAGACCCAAACCCACTCGGCTAGACCCAAACCGACTCGGCTAGACCCAAACCCACTCGGCTAGACCCAAACCCACTCGGCTAGACCCAAACCCACTCGGCTAGACCCAAACCCACTCGGCTAGACCCAAACCCACTCCGCTAGGCCCAAACCCACTCCGCTAGACCCAAACCCACTCCGCTAGACCCAAACCCACTCCGCTAGAGCCAAACCCACTCGGCTAGTCCCAAACCCACTCGGCTAGACCCAAGCCCACTCGGCTAGACCCAAACCCACTCGGCTAGACCCAAACCCACTCGGCTAGACCCAAACCCACTCGGCTAGACCCAAACCCACTCGGCTAGACCCAAACCCACTCGGCTAGACCCAAACCCACTCGGCTAGACCCAAACCCACTCGGCCGGACCCAAACCCACTCCGCCAGACCCAAACCCACTCCGCTAGACCCAAACCCACTCCGCTAGAGCCAAACCCACTCGGCTAGTCCCAAACCCACTCGGCTAGACCCAAACCCACTCGGCTAGACCCAAACCCACTCGGGTAGACCCAAACCCACTCGGCCGGACCCAAACCCACTCCGCCAGACCCAAACCCACTCCGCTAGACCCAAACCCACTCCGCTAGAGCCAAACCCACTCGGCTAGTCCCAAACCCACTCGGCTAGACCCAAACCCACTCGGCTAGACCCAAACCCACTCGGGTAGACCCAAACCCACTCGGCTAGACCCAAACCCACTCCGCTAGACCCAAACCCACTCCGCTAGACCCAAACCCACTCGGGTAGACCCAAATCCACTCGGCTAGACCCAAACCCACTCGGCTAGACACAAACCCACTCGGCTAGACCCAAACCCACTCGGCTAGACCCAAACCCACTCGGCTAGACCCAAACCCACTCAGCTAGACCCAAACCCACTCGGCTAGACCCAAACCCACTCCGCTAGACCCAAATCCACTCCGCTACACCCAAACCCACTCGGCTAGACCCAAACCCACTTGGCTAGACACAAACCCACTCGGCTAGACCCAAACCCACTCGGCTAGACCCAAACATACTCGGCAAGACCCAAACCCACTCGGCTCGACCCAAACCGACTCGACTAGACGATTACCCACTCGGCTAGACCCAAACCCACTCGGCTAGACCCAAACCCACTCGGCTCGACCCAAATCCACTCGGCTAGACCCAAACCCACTCGGCTACACCCAAACCCACTCCGCTAGGCCCAAACCCACTCAGCTAGACCCAAACCCACTCGGCTAGACCCAAACCCACTCGGCTAGACCCAAACCCACTCGGCTAGACCCAAACCCACACGGCTAGACCCAAACCCACTCGGCTAGGCCGAAACCCACTCCGCTAGACCCAAACCCACTCTGCTAGACCCAAACCCACTCCGCTAGAGCCAAACCCACTCGGCTAGTCCCAAACCCACTCAGCTAGACCCAAACCCACTCGGCTAGACCCAAACCCACTCGGCTAGACCCAAACCCACTCGGCTAGACCCAAACCCACTCGGCTAGACCCAAACCCACTCCGCTAGATCCAAACACACTCGGCTAGACCCAAACCCACTCGGCTAGACCCAAACCCACTCCGCTAGACCCAAACCCACTCCGCTACACCCAAACCCACTCCGCTAGAGCCAAACCCACTCGGCTAGTCCCAAACCCACTCGGCTGGACCCAAACCCACTCGGATTGACCCAAACCCACTCGGCTAGACCCAAACCCACTCGGCTAGACCCAAACCCATTCGGCTAGACCCAAACCCACTCCGCTAGAGCCAAACCCACTCGGCTAGTCCCAAACCCACTCGGCTAGACTCAAACCCACTCGGCTAGACCCAAACCCACTCGGCTAGACCCAAACCCACTCGGCTAGACCCAAACCCACTCGGCTAGACCCAAACCCACTCGGCTAGACCCAAACCCACTCGGCTAGACCCAAACCCACTCGGCTAGACCCAAACCCACTCGGCTAGACCCAAACCCACTCCGCTAGGCCCAAACCCACTCCGCTAGACCGAAACCCACTCCGCTAGACCCAAACCCACTCGGATAGACCCAAACCCACTCGGCTAGACCCAAACCCACTCGGCTAGACCCAAACCCACTCGGCTAGACCCAAACCCACTCCGCTAGACCCAAACCCACTCGGCTAGACCCAAACCCACTCGGCTAGACCCAAACCCACTCGGCTAGACCCAAACCCACTCCGCTAGACCCAAACCCACTCGGGTAGACCCAAATCCACTCGGCTAGACCCAAACCCACTCGGCTAGACACAAACCCACTCGGCTAGACCCAAACCCACTCGGCTAGACCCAAACCCACTCAGCTAGACCCAAACCCACTCGGCTAGACCCAAACCCACTCCGCTAGACCCAAATCCACTCCGCTACACCCAAACCCACTCGGCTAGACCCAAACCCACTCGGCTAGACACAAACCCACTCGGCTAGACCCAAACCCACTCGGCTAGACCCAAACCTACTCGGCAAGACCCAAACCCACTCGGCTCGACCCAAACCGACTCGACTAGACGATTACCCACTCGGCTAGACCCAAACCCACTCCGCTAGTCCCAAACCCACTCGGTAGACCCAAACCCACTCGGCTAGACCCAAACCCACTCCGCTAGACCCAAACCCACTCCGCTAGACCCAAACCCACTCCGCTAGACCCAAACCCACTCGGGTAGACCCAAATCCACTCGGCTAGACCCAAACCCACTCGGCTAGACACAAACCCACTCGGCTAGACCCAAACCCACTCGGCTAGACCCAAACCCACTCAGCTAGACCCAAACCCACTCGGCTAGACCCAAACCCACTCCGCTAGACCCAAATCCACTCCGCTACACCCAAACCCACTCGGCTAGACCCAAACCCACTCGGCTAGACACAAACCCACTCGGCTAGACCCAAACCCACTCGGCTAGACCCAAACCTACTCGGCAAGACCCAAACCCACTCGGCTCGACCCAAACCGACTCGACTAGACGATTACCCACTCGGCTAGACCCAAACCCACTCGGCTCGACCCAAACCTACACGGCTAGACCCAAACCCACTCGGCTAGGCCGAAACCCACTCCGCTAGACCCAAACCCACTCTGCTAGACCCAAACCCACTCCGCTAGAGCCAAACCCACTCGGCTAGTCCCAAACCCACTCGGCTAGACCCAAACCCACTCGGCTAGACCCAAACCCACTCGGCTAGACCCAAACCCACTCGGCTAGACCCAAACCCACTCGGCTAGACCCAAACCCACTCCGCTAGATCCAAACACACTCGGCTAGACCCAAACCCACTCGGCTAGACCCAAACCCACTCCGCTAGACCCAAACCCACTCCGCTAGACCCAAACCCACTCCGCTAGAGCCAAACCCACTCGGCTAGTCCCAAACCCACTCGGCTGGAACCAAACCCACTCGGCTAGACCCAAACCCACTCGGCTAGACCCAAACCCACCCGGCTAGACCCAAACCCATTCGGCTAGACCCAAACCCACTCGGCTAGAGCCAAACCCACTCGGCTAGTCCCAAACCCACTCGGCTAGACCCAAACCCACTCGGCTAGACCCAAACCCACTCGGCTAGACCCAAACCCACTCGGCTAGACCCAAACCCACTCGGCTAGACCCAAACCCACTCGGCTAGACCCAAACCCACTCGGCTAGACCCAAACCCACTCGGCTAGACCGAAACCCAGTCGGCTAGACCCAAACCCACTCCGCTAGGCCCAAACCCACTCCGCTAGACCCAAACCCACTCCGCTAGACCCAAACCCACTCCGCTAGAGCCAAACCCACTCCGCTAGTCCCAAAGCCACTCGGCTAGACCCAAACCCACTCGGCTAGAACCAACCCCACTCGGCTAGACCCAAACCCACTCGGCTAGACCCAAACCCACTCGGCTAGACCCAAACCCACTCGGCTAGACCCAAACCCACTCGGCTAGACCCAAACCCACTAGGCTAGACCCAAACCCACTCGGCTAGACCCAAACCCACTCCGCTAGGCCCAAACCCACTCCGCTAGACCCAAACCCACTCGGCTAGACCCAAACCCACTCGGCTAGACCCAAACCCACTCGGATAGACCCAAACCCACTCGGCTAGACCCAAACCCACTCGGCTAGACCCAAACCCACTCGGCTAGACCCAAACCCACTCGGCTAGACCCAAACCCACTCCGCTAGACCCAAACCCACTCCGCTAGACCCAAACCCACTCCGCTAGACCCAAACCCACTCGGCTAGTCCCAAACCCACTCGGCTAGACCCAAACCCACTCGGCTAGACCCAAACCCACTAGGCTAGACCCAAACCCACTCGGCTAGACCGAAACCCACTCCGCTAGGCCCAAACCCACTCCGCTAGACCCAAACCCACTCCGCTAGACCCAAACCATCTCCGCTAGAGCCAAACCCACTCGGCTAGTCCCAAACCCACTCGGCTAGTCCCAAACCCACTCGGGTAGACCCAAACCCACTCCGCTAGGCCCAAACCCACTCCGCTAGACCCAAACCCACTCCGCTAGACCCAAACCCACTCCGCTAGAGCCAAACCCACTCGGCTAGTCCCAAACCCACTCGGCTAGACCCAAACCCACTCGGCTAGACCCAAACCCACTCGGCTAGACCCAAACCCACTCGGCTAGACCCAAACCTACTCGGCTAGACCCAAACCCACTCGGCTAGACCCAAACCCACTCCGCTAGTCCCAAACCCACTCGGCTAGACCCAAACCCACTCGGCTAGACCCAAACCCACTCCGCTAGACCCAAACCCACTCCGCTAGACCCAAACCCACTCGGCTAGACCCAAACCCACTCCGCTAGACCCAAACCCACTCCGCTAGACCCAAACCCACTCGGGTAGACCCAAATCCACTCGGCAAGACCCAAACCCACTCGGCTAGACACAAACCCACTCGGCTAGACCCAAACCCACTCGGCTAGACCCAAACCCACTCGGCTAGACCCAAACCCACTTAGCTAGACCCAAACCCACTCGGCTAGACCCAAACCCACTCCGCTAGACCCAAATCCACTCCGCTACACCCAAACCTACTCGGCTAGACCCAAACCCACTCGGCTAGACCCAAACCCACTCGGCTAGACCCAAACCCACTCGGCTAGACCCAAACCTACTCGGCAAGACCCAAACCCACTCGGCTCGACCCAAACCGACTCGACTAGACGATTACCCACTCGGCTAGACCCAAACCCACTCGGCTAGACCCAAACCCACTCGGCTCGACCCAAATCCACTCGGCTAGACCCAAACCCTCTCCGCTAGGCCCAAACCCACTCAGCTAGACCCAAACCCACTCGGCTAGACCCAAACCCACTCGGCTAGACCCAAACCCACTCGGCTAGACCCAAACCCACACGGCTAGACCCAAACCCACTCGGCTAGACCCAAACCCACTCGGCTAGACCCAAACCCACTTGGCTAGACCCAAACCCACTCGGCTAGACCCAAACCCACTTGGCTAGGCCCAAACCCACTCCGCTAGACCCAAACCCACTCCGCTAGAGCCAAACCCACTCGGCTAGTCCCAAACCCACTCGGCTAGACCCAAACCCACTCGGGTAGACCCAAACCCACTCGGATAGACCCAAACCCACTCGGCTAGACCCAAACCCACTCGGCTAGACCCAACCCCACTCGGCTAGACCCAAACCCACTCGGCTAGACCCAAACCCACTCGGCTAGACCCAAACCCACTCCGCTAGACCCAAACCCACTCCGCTAGAGCCAAACCCACTCGGCTAGTCCCAAACCCACTCGGCTAGACCCAAACCCACTCGGCTAGACCCAAACCCACTCGGCTAGACCCAAACCCACTCGGCTAGACCCAAACCCACTCGGCTAGACCCAAACCCACTCGGCTAGACCCAAACCCACTCGGCTACACCCAAACCCACTCGGCTAGACCCAAACCCACTCGGCTAGACCCAAACCCACTCGGCTAGACCCAAACCCACTCGGCTAGACCCAAACCCACTCGGCTAGACCCAAACCCACTCGGCTAGACCCAAACCCACTCCGCTAGACCCAAATCCACTCCGCTACACCCAAACCCACTCGGCTCGACCCAAACCGACTCGACTAGACGATTACCCACTCGGCTAGACCCAAACCCACTCGGCTAGACCCAAACCCACTCGGCTCGACCCAAATCCACTCGGCTAGCCCCAAACCCACTCGGCTGCACCCAAACCCTCTCCGCTAGGCCCAAACCCACTCAGCTAGACCCAAACCCACTCGGCTAGACCCAAACCCACTCGGCTAGACCCAAACCCACTCGGCTAGACCCAAACCCACACGGCTAGACCCAAACCCACTCGGCTAGGCCGAAACCCACTCCGCTAGACCCAAACCCACTCCGCTAGACCCAAACCCACTCCGCTAGAGCCAAACCCACTCGGCTAGTCCCAAACCCACTCGGCTGGACCCAAACCCACTCGGCTAGACCCAAACCCACTCGGCTAGACCCAAACCCACTCGGCTAGACCCAAACCCATTCGGCTAGACCCAAACCCACTCCGCTAGACCCAAACCCACTCGGCTAGACCCAAACCCACTCGGCTAGACCCAAACCCACTCCGCTAGACCCAAACCCACTCCGCTAGACCCAAACCCACTCGGCTAGACCCAAACCCACTCGGCTAGACCCAAACCCACTCCGCTAGTCCCAAACCCACTCGGGTAGACCCAAACCCACTCGGCTAGACCCAAACCCACTCAGCTAGGCCGAAACCCACTCGGCTAGACCCAAACCCACTCGGCTAGACCCAAACCCACTCCGCTAGACCCAAACCCACTCCGCTAGAGCCAAACCCACTCCGCTAGTCCCAAAGCCACTCGGCTAGACCCAAACCCACTCGGCTAGAACCAACCCCACTCGGCTAGACCCAAACCCACTCGGCTAGACCCAAACCCACTCGGCTAGACCCAAACCCACTCGGCTAGACCCAAACCCACTAGGCTAGACCCAAACCCACTCGGCTAGACCCAAACCCACTCGGCGAGGCCCAAACCCACTCCGCTAGACCCAAACCCACTCCGCTAGACCCAAACCCACTCCGCTAGAGCCAAACCCACTCCGCTAGTCCCAAAGCCACTCGGCTAGACCCAAACCCACTCGGCTAGACCCAAACCCATTCGGCTAGACCCAAACCCACTCCGCTAGACCCAAACCCACTCGGCTCGACCCAAACCCACTCGGCTAGACCCAAACCCACTCCGCTAGACCCAAACCCACTCCGCTAGACCCAAACCCACTCGGCTAGACCCAAACCCACTCCGCTAGTCCCAAACCCACTCGGCTAGACCCAAACCCACTCGGCTAGACCCAAACCCACTCAGCTAGGCCCAAACCCACTCCGCTAGACCCAAACCCACTCGGCTAGACCCAAACCCACTCCGCTAGAGCCAAACCCACTCGGCTAGTCCCAAACCCACTCGGCTAGACCCAAACCCACTCGGCTAGACCCAAACCCACTCGGCCAGACCCAAACCCACTCGGCCAGACCCAAACCCACTCGGCTAGACCCAAACCCACTCGGCTAGACCCAAACCCACTCGGCTAGACCCAAACCCACTCGGCTAGACCCAAACCCACTCGGCTAGACCCAAACCCACTCCGCTAGGCCCAAACCCACTCCGCTAGACCCAAACCCACTCCGCTAGACCCAAACCCACTCCGCTAGAGCCAAACCCACTCCGCTAGTCCCAAAGCCACTCGGCTAGACCCAAACCCACTCGGCTAGAGCCAACCCCACTCGGCTAGACCCAAACCCACTCGGCTAGACCCAAACCCACTCGGCTAGACCCAAACCCACTCGGCTAGACCCAAACCCACTCGGCTAGACCCAAACCCACTAGGCTAGACCCAAACCCACTCGGCTAGACCCAAACCCACTCGGCTAGGCCCAAACCCACTCCGCTAGACCCAAACCCACTCCGCTAGAGCCAAACCCACTCGGCTAGTCCCAAACCCACTCGGCTAGACCCAAACCCACTCGGCTAGACCCAAACCCACTCGGCTAGACCCAAACCCACTCGGCTAGACCCAAACCCACTCGGCTAGACCCAAACCCACTCGGCTAGACCCAAACCCACTCGGCTAGACCCAAACCCACTCCGCTAGACCCAAACCCACTCGGCTAGACCCAAACCCACTCGGCTAGACCCAAACCCACTCGGCTAGACCCAAACCCACTCGGCTAGACCCAAACCCACTCGGCTAGACCCAAACCCACTCCGCTAGGCCCAAACCCACTCCGCTAGACCCAAACCCACTCCGCTAGACCCAAACCCACTCCGCTAGAGCCAAACCCACTCCGCTGGTCCCAAAGCCACTCGGCTAGACCCAAACCCACTCGGCTAGAACCAACCCCACTCGGCTAGACCCAAACCCACTCGGCTAGACCCAAACCCACTCGGCTAGACCCAAACCCACTCGGCTAGACCCAAACCCACTCGGCTAGACCCAAACCCACTAGGCTAGACCCAAACCCACTCGGCTAGACCCAAACCCACTCGGCTAGGCCCAAACCCACTCCGCTAGACCCAAACCCACTCCGCTAGAGCCAAACCCACTCCGCCAGACCCAAACCCACTCCGCTAGACCCAAACCCACTCCGCTAGAGCCAAACCCACTCGGCTAGTCCCAAACCCACTCGGCTAGACCCAAACCCACTCGGCTAGACCCAAACCCACTCGGGTAGACCCAAACCCACTCGGCTAGACCCAAACCCACTCGGCTAGACCCAAACCCACTCGGCTAGACCCAAACCCACTCCGCTAGTCCCAAACCCACTCGGCTAGACCCAAATCCACTCGGCTAGACCCAAACCCACTCTGCTAGACCCAAACCCACTCGGCTAGACCCAAACCCACTCGGCTAGACCCAAACCCACTCCGCTAGACCCAAACCCACTCCGCTAGACCCAAACCCACTCGGGTAGACCCAAATCCACTCGGCTAGACCCAAACCCACTCGGCTAGACACAAACCCACTCGGCTAGACCCAAACCCACTCGGCTAGACCCAAACCCACTCGGCTAGACCCAAACCCACTCAGCTAGACCCAAACCCACTCGGCTAGACCCAAACCCACTCCGCTAGACCCAAATCCACCCCGGTACACCCAAACCCACTCGGCTAGACCCAAACCCACTCGGCTAGACACAAACCCACTCGGCTAGACCCAAACCCACTCGGCTAGACCCAAACCTTCTCGGCAAGACCCAAACCCACTCGCTTGACCCAAACCGACTCGACTAGACGATTACCCACTCGGCTAGACCCAAACCCACTCGGCTAGACCCAAACCCACTCGGCTCGACCCAAATCCACTCGGCTAGACCCAAACCCACTCGGCTACACCCAAACCCACTCCGCTAGGCCCAAACCCACTCAGCTAGACCCAAACCCACTCGGCTAGACCCAAACCCACTCGGCTAGACCCAAACCCACTCGGCTAGACCCAAACCCACACGGCTAGACCCAAACCCACTCGGCTAGGCCGAAACCCACTCCGCTAGACCCAAACCCACTCTGCTAGACCCAAACCCACTCCGCTAGAGCCAAACCCACTCGGCTAGTCCCAAACCCACTCGGCTAGACCCAAACCCACTCGGCTAGACCCAAACCCACTCGACTAGACCCAAACCCACTCGGCTAGACCCAAACCCACTCGGCTAGACCCAAACCCACTCGGCTAGACCCAAACCCACTCCGCTAGATCCAAACACACTCGGCTAGACCCAAACCCACTCGGCTAGACCCAAACCCACTCCGCTAGACCCAAACCCACTCCGCTAGACCCAAACCCACTCCGCTAGAGCCAAACCCACTCGGCTAGTCCCAAACCCACTCGGCTGGACCCAAACCCACTCGGCTTGACCCAAACCCACTCGGCTAGACCCAAACCCACTCGGCTAGACCCAAACCCATTCGGCTAGACCCAAACCCACTCCGCTAGAGCCAAACCCACTCGGCTAGTCCCAAACCCACTCGGCTAGACTCAAACCCACTCGGCTAGACCCAAACCCACTCGGCTAGACCCAAACCCACTCGGCTAGACCCAAACCCACTCGGCTAGACCCAAACCCACTCGGCTAGACCCAAACCCACTCGGCTAGACCCAAACCCACTCGGCTAGACCCAAACCCACTCGGCTAGACCCAAACCCACTCCGCTAGGCCCAAACCCACTCCGCTAGACCCAAACCCACTCCGCTAGACCCAAACCCACTCGGATAGACCCAAGCCCACTCGGCTAGACCCAAACCCACTCGGCTAGACCCAAACCCACTCGGCTAGACCCAAACCCACTCCGCTAGGCCCAAACCCACTCCGCTAGACCCAAACCCACTCCGCTAGACCCAAACCCACTCCGCTAGAGCCAAACCCACTCGGCTAGTCCCAAACCCACTCGGCTAGACCCAAACCCACTCGGCTAGACCCAAACCCACTCGGCTAGACCCAAACCCACTCGGCTACACCCAAACCCTCTCGGCTAGACCCAAACCCACTCGGCTAGACCCAAACCCACTCGGCTAGACCCAAACCCACTCGGCTAGACCCAAACCCACTCGGCCGGACCCAAACCCACTCCGCCAGACCCAAACCCACTCCGCTAGACCCAAACCCACTCCGCTAGAGCCAAACCCACTCGGCTAGTCCCAAACCCACTCGGCTAGACCCAAACCCACTCGGCGAGAACCAAACCCACTCGGGTAGACCCAAACCCACTCGGCTAGACCCAAACCCACTCGGCTAGACCCAAACCCACTCGGCTAGACCCAAACCCAATCCGCTAGTCCCAAACCCACTCGGCTAGACCCATATCCAATCGGCTAGACCCAAACCCACTCCGCTAGACCCAAACCCACTCGGCTAGACCCAAACCCACTCGGCTAGACCCAAACCCACTCCGCTAGACCCAAACCCACTCCGCTAGACCCAAACCCACTCGGGTAGACCCAAATCCACTCGGCTAGACCCAAACCCACTCGGCTAGACACAAACCCACTCGGCTAGACCCAAACCCACTCGGCTAGACCCAAACCCACTCGGCAAGACCCAAACCCACTCGGCTAGACCCAAACCCACTCGGCTAGACCCAAACCCACTCCGCTAGACCCAAATCCACTCCGCTACACCCAAACCCACTCGGCTAGACCCAAACCCACTCGGCTAGACACAAACCCACTCGGCTAGACCCAAACCCACTCGGCTAGACCCAAACCTACTCGGCAAGACCCAAACCCACTCGGCTCGACCCAAACCGACTCGACTAGACGATTACCCACTCGGCTAGACCCAAACCCACTCGGCTAGACCCAAACCCACTCGGCTCGACCCAAATCCACTCGGCTAGACCCAAACCCACTCGGCTACACCCAAACCCACTCCGCTAGGCCCAAACCCACTCAGCTAGACCCAAACCCACTCGGCTAGACCCAAACCCACTCGGCTAGACCCAAACCCACTCGGCTAGACCCAAACCCACACGGCTAGACCCAAACCCACTCGGCTAGGCCGAAACCCACTCCGCTAGACCCAAACCCACTCTGCTAGACCCAAACCCACTCCGCTAGAGCCAAACCCACTCGGCTAGTCCCAAACCCACTCGGCTAGACCCAAACCCACTCGGCTAGACCCAAACCCACTCGGCTAGACCCAAACCCACTCGGCTAGACCCAAACCCACTCCGCTAGATCCAAACACACTTGGCTAGACACAAACCCACTCGGCTAGACCCAAACCCACTCCGCTAGACCCAAACCCACTCCGCTAGACCCAAACCCACTCCGCTAGAGCCAAACCCACTCGGCTAGTCCCAAACCCACTCGGCTGGACCCAAACCCACTCGGCTAGACCCAAACCCACTCGGCTAGACCCAAACCCACTCGGCTAGACCCAAACCCACTCGGCTAGACCCAAACCCACTCGGCTAGACCCAAACCCACTCGGCTAGACCCAAACCCACTCGGCTAGACCCAAACCCACTCGGCTAGACCCAAACCCACTCCGCTAGACCCAAACCCACTCCGCTAGGCCCAAACCCACTCCGCTAGACCCAAACCCACTCCGCTAGACCCAAACCCACTCTGCTAGAGCCAAACCCACTCCGCTAGTCCCAAAGCCACTCGGCTAGACCCAAACCCACTCGGCTAGAACCAACCCCACTCGGCTAGACCCAAACCCACTCGGCTAGACCCAAACCCACTCGGCTAGACCCAAACCCACTCGGCTAGACCCAAACCTACTCGGCTAGACCCAAACCCACTAGGCTAGACCCAAACCCACTCCGCTAGACCCAAACCCACTCCGCTAGGCCCAAACCCACTCCGCTAGACCCAAACCCACTCGGCTAGACCCAAACCCACTCGGCTAGACCCAAACCCACTCGGATAGACCCAAACCCACTCGGCTAGACCCAAACCCACTCGGCTAGACCCAAACCCACTCGGCTAGACCCAAACCCACTCGGCTAGACCCAAACCCACTCCGCTAGACCCAAACCCACTCCGCTAGACCCAAACCCACTCCGCTAGACCCAAACCCACACGGCTAGTCCCAAACCCACTCGGCTAGACCCAAACCCACTCGGCTAGACCCAAACCCACTAGGCTAGACCCAAACCCACTCGGCTAGACCCAAACCCACTCGGCTAGACCCAAACCCACTCGGCTAGACCCAAACCCACTCGGCTAGACCCAAACCCACTCGGCTAGATCCAAACCCACTCGGCTAGACCCAAACCCACTCCGCTAGGCCCAAACCCACTCCGCTAGACCCAAACCCACTCCGCTAGACCCAAACCCACTCCGCTAGAGCCAAACCCACTCGGCTAGTCCCAAACCCACTCGGCTAGACCCAAACCCACTCGGCTAGACCCAAACCCACTCGGCTAGACCCAAACCCACTCGGCTAGACCCAAACCCACTCGGCTAGACCCAAACCCACTCGGCTAGACCCAAACGCACTCCGCTAGTCCCAAACCCACTCGGCTAGACCCAAACCCACTCGGCTAGACCCAAACCCACTCCGCTAGACCCAAACCCACTCCGCTAGACCCAAACCCACTCGGCTAGACCCAAACCCACTCCGCTAGACCCAAACCCACTCCGCTAGACCCAAACCCACTCGGGTAGACCCAAATCCACTCGGCTAGACCCAAACCCACTTAGCTAGACCCAAACCCACTCGGCTAGACCCAAACCCACTCCGCTAGACCCAAATCCACTCCGCTACACCCAAACCTACTCGGCTAGACCCAAACCCACTCGGCTAGACACAAACCCACTCGGCTAGACCCAAACCCACTCGGCTAGACCCAAACCTACTCGGCAAGACCCAAACCCACTCGGCTCGACCCAAACTGACTCGACTAGACGATTACCCACTCGGCTAGACCCAAACCCACTCGGCTAGACCCAAACCCACTCGGCTCGACCCAAATCCACTCGGCTAGACCCAAACCCACTCGGCTACACCCAAACCCTCTCCGCTAGGCCCAAACCCACTCAGCTAGACCCAAACCCACTCGGCAAGACCCAAACCCACTCGGCTCGACCCAAACCCACTTGGCTAGACCCAAACCCACACGGCTAGACTCAAACCCACTCGGCTAGGCCGAAACCCACTCCGCTAGACCCAAACCCACTCCGCTAGACCCAAACCCACTCCGCTAGAGCCAAACCCAATCGGCTAGTCCCAAACCCACTCGGCTAGACCCAAACCCACTCGGCTACACCCAAACCCACTCGGCTAGACCCAAACCCACTCGGCTAGACCCAAACCCACTCGGCTACACCCAAACCCACTCCGCTAGATCCAAACACACTCGGCTAGACCCAAACCCACTCGGCTAGACCCAAACCCACTCCGCTAGACCCAAACCCACTCCGCTAGACCCAAACCCACTCCGCTAGAGCCAAACCCACTCGGCTAGTCCCAAACCCACTCGGCTGGACCCAAACCCACTCGGCTAGACCCAAACCCACTCGGCTAGACCCAAACCCACTCGGCTAGACCCAAACCCATTCGGCTAGACCCAAACCCACTCCGCTAGACCCAAACCCACTCGGCTAGACCCAAACCCACTCGGCTAGACCCAAACCCACTCCGCTAGACCCAAACCCACTCCGCTAGACCCAAACCCACTCGGCTAGACCCAAACCCACTCCGCTAGTCCCAAACCCACTCGGCTAGACCCAAACCCACTCAGCTAGACCCAAACCCACTCAGCTAGGCCCAAACCCACTCCGCTAGACCCAAACCCACTCCGCTAGACCCAAACCCACTCGGCTAGACCCAAACCCACTCGGCTAGACCCAAACCCACTCGGCTAGACCCAAACGCACTCCGCTAGTCCCAAACCCACTCGGCTAGACCCAAACCCACTCGGCTAGACCCAAACCCACTCCGCTAGACCCAAACCCACTCCGCTAGACCCAAACCCACTCGGCTAGACCCAAACCCACTCCGCTAGACCCAAACCCACTCCGCTAGACCCAAACCCACTCGGGTAGACCCAAATCCACTCGGCTAGACCCAAACCCACTTAGCTAGACCCAAACCCACTCGGCTAGACCCAAATCCACTCCGCTACACCCAAACCTACTCGGCTAGACCCAAACCCACTCGGCTAGACACAAACCCACTCGGCTAGACCCAAACCCACTCGGCTAGACCCAAACCTACTCGGCAAGACCCAAACCCACTCGGCTCGACCCAAACTGACTCGACTAGACGATTACCCACTCGGCTAGACCCAAACCCACTCGGCTAGACCCAAACCCACTCGGCTCGACCCAAATCCACTCGGCTAGACCCAAACCCACTCGGCTACACCCAAACCCTCTCCGCTAGGCCCAAACCCACTCAGCTAGACCCAAACCCACTCGGCAAGACCCAAACCCACTCGGCTAGACCCAAACCCACTTGGCTAGACCCAAACCCACACGGCTAGACCCAAACCCACTCGGCTAGGCCGAAACCCACTCCGCTAGACCCAAACCCACTCCGCTAGACCCAAACCCACTCCGCTAGAGCCAAACCCAATCGGCTAGTCCCAAACCCACTCGGCTAGACCCAAACCCACTCGGCTAGACCCAAACCCACTCGGCTAGACCCAAACCCACTCGGCTAGACCCAAACCCACTCGGCTAGACCCAAACCCACTCCGCTAGATCCAAACACACTCGGCTAGACCCAAACCCACTCGGCTAGACCCAAACCCACTCCGCTAGACCCAAACCCACTCCGCTAGACCCAAACCCACTCCGCTAGAGCCAAACCCACTCGGCTAGTCCCAAACCCACTCGGCTGGACCCAAACCCACTCGGCTAGACCCAAACCCACTCGGCTAGACCCAAACCCACTCGGCTAGACCCAAACCCATTCGGCTAGACCCAAACCCACTCCGCTAGACCCAAACCCACTCGGCTAGACCCAAACCCACTCGGCTAGACCCAAACCCACTCCGCTAGACCCAAACCCACTCCGCTAGACCCAAACCCACTCGGCTAGACCCAAACCCACTCCGCTAGTCCCAAACCCACTCGGCTAGACCCAAACCCACTCAGCTAGACCCAAACCCACTCAGCTAGGCCCAAACCCACTCCGCTAGACCCAAACCCACTCCGCTAGACCCAAACCCACTCCGCTAGAGCCAAACCCACTCGGCTAGTCCCAAACCCACTCGGCTAGACCCAAACCCACTCGGCTAGACCCAAACCCACTCGGCTAGACCCAAACCCACTCGGCTAGACCCAAACCCACTCGGCTAGACCCAAACCCACTCGGCTAGACCCAAACCCACTCGGCTAGACCCAAACATACTCGGCTAGACCCAAACCCACTCGGCTAGACCCAAACCCACTCCGCTAGGCCCAAACCCACTCCGCTAGACCCAAACCCACTCCGCTAGACCCAAACCCACTCCGCTAGAGCCAAACCCACTCCGCTAGTCCCAAAGCCACTCGGCTAGACCCAAACCCACTCGGCTAGAACCAACCCCACTCGGCTAGACCCAAACCCACTCGGCTAGACCCAAACCCACTCGGCTAGACCCAAACCCACTCGGCTAGACCCAAACCCACTCGGCTGGACCCAAACCCACTAGGCTAGACCCAAACCCACTCGGCTAGACCCAAACCCACTCGGCTAGGCCCAAACCCACTCCGCTAGACCCAAACCCACTCCGCTAGAGCCAAACCCACTTGGCTAGTCCCAAACCCACTCGGCTAGACCCAAACCCACTCGGCTAGACCCAAACCCACTCGGATAGACCCAAACCCACTCGGCTAGACCCAAACCCACTCGGCTAGACCCAAACCCACTCGGCTAGACCCAAACCCACTCGGCTACACCCAAACCCACTCGGCTAGACCCAAACCCACTCGGCTAGACCCAAACCCACTCGGCTAGACCCAAACCCACTCGGCTAGACCCAAACCCACTTGGCTAGACCCAAACCCACTCGGCTAGACCCAAACCCACTCCGCTAGACCCAAATCCACTCCGCTACACCCAAACCCACTCGGCTCGACCCAAACCGACTCGACTAGACGATTACCCACTCGGCTAGACCCAAACCCACTCGGCTAGACCCAAACCCACTCGGCTCGACCCAAATCCACTCGGCTAGACCCAAACCCACTCGGCTGCACCCAAACCCTCTCCGCTAGGCCCAAACCCACTCAGCTAGACCCAAACCCACTCGGCTAGACCCAAACCCACTCGGCTAGACCCAAACGCACTCCGCTAGTCCCAAACCCACTCGGCTAGACCCAAACCCACTCGGCTAGACCCAAACCCACTCCGCTAGACCCAAACCCACTCCGCTAGACCCAAACCCACTCGGCTAGACCCAAACCCACTCCGCTAGACCCAAACCCACTCCGCTAGACCCAAACCCACTCGGGTAGACCCAAATCCACTCGGCTAGACCCAAACCCACTTAGCTAGACCCAAACCCACTCGGCTAGACCCAAACCCACTCCGCTAGACCCAAATCCACTCCGCTACACCCAAACCTACTCGGCTAGACCCAAACCCACTCGGCTAGACACAAACCCACTCGGCTAGACCCAAACCCACTCGGCTAGACCCAAACCTACTCGGCAAGACCCAAACCCACTCGGCTCGACCCAAACTGACTCGACTAGACGATTACCCACTCGGCTAGACCCAAACCCACTCGGCTAGACCCAAACCCACTCGGCTCGACCCAAATCCACTCGGCTAGACCCAAACCCACTCGGCTACACCCAAACCCTCTCCGCTAGGCCCAAACCCACTCAGCTAGACCCAAACCCACTCGGCAAGACCCAAACCCACTCGGCTAGACCCAAACCCACTTGGCTAGACCCAAACCCACACGGCTAGACCCAAACCCACTCGGCTAGGCCGAAACCCACTCCGCTAGACCCAAACCCACTCCGCTAGACCCAAACCCACTCCGCTAGAGCCAAACCCAATCGGCTAGTCCCAAACCCACTCGGCTAGACCCAAACCCACTCGGCTAGACCCAAACCCACTCGGCTAGACCCAAACCCACTCGGCTAGACCCAAACCCACTCGGCTAGACCCAAACCCACTCCGCTAGATCCAAACACACTCGGCTAGACCCAAACCCACTCGGCTAGACCCAAACCCACTCCGCTAGACCCAAACCCACTCCGCTAGACCCAAACCCACTCCGCTAGAGCCAAACCCACTCGGCTAGTCCCAAACCCACTCGGCTGGACCCAAACCCACTCGGCTAGACCCAAACCCACTCGGCTAGACCCAAACCCACTCGGCTAGGCCCAAACCCACTCCGCTAGACCCAAACCCACTCCGCTAGAGCCAAACCCACTTGGCTAGTCCCAAACCCACTCGGCTAGACCCAAACCCACTCGGCTAGACCCAAACCCACTCGGATAGACCCAAACCCACTCGGCTAGACCCAAACCCACTCGGCTAGACCCAAACCCACTCGGCTAGACCCAAACCCACTCGGCTACACCCAAACCCACTCGGCTAGACCCAAACCCACTCGGCTAGACCCAAACCCACTCGGCTAGACCCAAACCCACTCGGCTAGACCCAAACCCACTTGGCTAGACCTAAACCCACTCGGCTAGACCCAAACCCACTCCGCTAGACCCAAATCCACTCCGCTACACCCAAACCCACTCGGCTCGACCCAAACCGACTCGACTAGACGATTACCCACTCGGCTAGACCCAAACCCACTCGGCTAGACCCAAACCCACTCGGCTCGACCCAAATCCACTCGGCTAGACCCAAACCCACTCGGCTGCACCCAAACCCTCTCCGCTAGGCCCAAACCCACTCAGCTAGACCCAAACCCACTCGGCTAGACCCAAACCCACTCGGCTAGACCCAAACCCACTCGGCTAGACCCAAACCCACACGGCTAGACCCAAACCCACTCGGCTAGGCCGAAACCCACTCCGCTAGACCCGAACCCACTCCGCTAGACCCAAACCCACTCCGCTAGAGCCAAACCCACTCGGCTAGTCCCAAACCCACTCGGCTAGACCCAAACCCACTCGGCTAGACCCAAACCCACTCGGCTAGACCCAAACCCACTCGGCTAGACCCAAACCCACTCGGCTAGACCCAAACCCACTCCGCTAGATCCAAACCCACTCGGCTAGACCCAAACCCATTCGGCTAGACCCAAACCCACTCCGCTAGACCCAAACCCACTCGGCTAGACCCAAACCCACTCGGCTAGACCCAAACCCACTCCGCTAGACCCAAACCCACTCGGCTAGACCCAAACCCACTCCGCTAGTCCCAAACCCACTCGGCTAGACCCAAACCCACTCGGCTAGACCCAAACCCACTCAGCTAGGCCCAAACCCACTCCGCTAGACCCAAACCCACTCGGCTAGACCCAAACCCACTCCGCTAGAGCCAAACCCACTCGGCTAGTCCCAAACCCACTCGGCTAGACCCAAACCCACTCGGCTAGACCCAAACCCACTCGGCTAGACCCAAACCCACTCGTCTAGACCCAAACCCACTCGGCTAGACCCAAACCCACTCGGCTAGACCCAAACCCACTCGGCTAGACCCAAACCCACTCGGCTAGACCCAAACCCACTCGGCTAGACCCAAACCCACTCCGCTAGGCCCAAACCCACTCCGCTAGACCCAAACCCACTCCGCTAGACCCAAACCCACTCCGCTAGAGCCAAACCCACTCCGCTAGTCCCAAAGCCACTTGGCTAGACCCAAACCCACTCGGCTAGAACCAACCCCACTCGGCTAGACCCAAACGCACTCGGCTAGACCCAAACCCACTCGGCTAGACCCAAACCCACTCGGCTAGACCCAAACCCACTCGGCTAGACCCAAACCCACTCGGCTAGACCCAAACCCACTCGGCTAGACCCAAACCCAATCGGCTAGGCCCAAACCCACTCCGCTAGACCCAAACCCACTCCGCTAGACCCAAACCCACTCCGCTAGAGCCCAACCCACTCCGCTAGTCCCAAAGCCACTCGGCTAGACCCAAACCCACTCGGCTAGACCCAAACCCATTCGGCTAGACCCAAACCCACTCTGCTAGACCCAAACCCACTCGGCTAGACCCAAACCCACTCGGCTAGACCCAAACCCACTCCGCTAGACCCAAACCCACTCCGCTAGACCCAAACCCACTCGGCTAGACCCAAACCTACTCCGCTAGTCCCAAACCCACTCGGCTAGACCCAAACCCACTCGGCTAGACCCAAACCCACTCAGCTAGGCCCAAACCCACTCCGCTAGACCCAAACCCACTCGGCTAGACCCAAACCCACTCCGCTAGAGCCAAACCCACTCGGCTAGTCCCAAACCCACTCGGCTAGACCCAAACCCACTCGGCTAGACCCAAACCCACTCCGCTAGACCCAAACCCACTCCGCTAGACCCAAACCCACTCGGCTAGACCCAAACCCACTCCGCTAGTCCCAAACCCACTCGGCTAGACCCAAACCCACTCGGCTAGACCCAAACCCACTCAGCTAGGCCCAAACCCACTCCGCTAGACCCAAACCCACTCGGCTAGACCCAAACCCACTCCGCTAGAGCCAAACCCACTCGGCTAGTCCCAAACCCACTCGGCTAGACCCAAACCCACTCGGCTAGACCCAAACCCACTCGGCTAGACCCAAACCCACTCGGCTAGACCCAAACCCACTCGGCTAGACCCAAACCCACTCGGCTAGACCCAAACCCACTCGGCTAGACCCAAACCCACTCGGCTAGACCCAAACCCACTCGGCTAGACCCAAACCCACTCGGCTAGACCCAAACCCACTCGGCTAGACCCAAACCCACTCGGCTAGACCCAAACCCACTCGGCTAGACCCAAACCCACTCCGCTAGAGCCAAACCCACTCCGCTAGTCCCAAAGCCACTCGGCTAGACCCAAACCCACTCGGCTAGAACCAACCCCACTCGGCTAGACCCAAACCCACTCGGCTAGACCCAAACCCACTCGGCTAGACCCAAACCCACTCGGCTAGACCCAAACCCACTCGGCTAGACCCAAACCCACTAGGCTAGACCCAAACCCACTCGGCTAGACCCAAACCCACTCGGCTAGGCCCAAACCCACTCCGCTAGACCCAAACCCACTCCGCTAGAGCCAAACCCACTCGGCTAGTCCCAAACCCACTCGGCTAGACCCAAACCCACTCGGCTAGACCCAAACCCACTCGGATAGACCCAAACCCACTCGGCTAGACCCAAACCCACTCGGCTAGACCCAAACCCACTTGGCTAGACCCAAACCCACTCGGCTAGACCCAAACCCACTCCGCTAGACCCAAACCCACTCGGCTAGACCCAAACCCACTCCGCTAGAGCCAAACCCACTCGGCTAGTCCCAATCCCACTCGGCTAGACCCAAACCCACTCGGCTAGACCCAAACCCACTCGGCTAGACCCAAACCCACTCGGCTAGACCCAAACCCACTCGGCTAGACCCAAACCCACTCGGCTAGACCCAAACCCACTCGGCTAGACCCAAACCCACTCGGCTAGACCCAAACCCACTCCGCTAGGCCCAAACCCACTCCGCTAGACCCAAACCCACTCCGCTAGACCCAAACCCACTCCGCTAGAACCAAACCCACTCCGCTAGACCCAAACCCACTCGGCTAGACCCAAACCCACTCCGCTAGTCCCAAACCCACTCGGCTAGACCCAAACCCACTCGGCTAGACCCAAACCCACTCCGCTAGGCCCAAACCCACTCCGCTAGACCCAAACCCACTCCGCTAGACCCAAACCCACTCCGCTAGAGCCAAACCCACTCGGCTAGTCCCAAACCCACTCGGCTAGACCCAAACCCACTCGGCTAGACCCAAACCCACTCGGCTAGACCCAAACCCACTCGGCTAGACCCAAACCCACTCGGCTAGACCCAAACCCACTCGGCTAGACCCAAACCCACTCGGCTAGACCCAAACCCACTCGGCTAGACCCAAACCCACTCGGCTAGACCCAAACACACTCGGCTAGACCCAAACCCACTCCGCTAGGCCCAAACCCACTCCGCTAGACCCAAACCCACTCCGCTAGACCCAAACCCACTCCGCTAGAGCCAAACCCACTCCGCTAGTCCCAAAGCCACTCGGCTAGACCCAAACCCACTCGGCTAGAACCAACCCCACTCGGCTAGACCCAAACCCACTCGGCTAGACCCAAACCCACTCGGCTAGACCCAAACCCACTCGGCTAGACCCAAACCCACTCGGCTAGACCCAAACCCACTAGGCTAGACCCAAACCCACTCGGCTAGACCCAAACCCACTCGGCTAGGCCCAAACCCACTCCGCTAGACCCAAACCCACTCCGCTAGAGCCAAACCCACTCGGCTAGTCCCAAACCCACTCGGCTAGACCCAAACCCACTCGGCTAGACCCAAACCCACTCGGATAGACCCAAACCCACTCGGCTAGACCCAAACCCACTCGGCTAGACCCAAACCCACTCGGCTAGACCCAAACCCACTCGGCTAGACCCAAACCCACTCGGCTAGACCCAAACCCACTCCGCTAGACCCAAACCCACTCCGCTAGAGCCAAACCCACTCGGCTAGTCCCAAACCCACTCGGCTAGACCCAAACCCACTCGGCTAGACCCAAACCCACTCGGCTAGACCCAAACCAACTCGGCTAGACCCAAACCCACTCGGCTAGACCCAAACCCACTTGGCTAGACCCAAACCCACTCGGCTAGACCCAAACCCACTCGGCTAGACCCAAACCCACTCGGCTAGACCCAAACCCACTCCGCTAGGCCCAAACCCACTCCGCTAGACCCAAACCCACTCCGCTAGACCCAAACCCACTCCGCTAGAGCCAAACCCACTCGGCTAGTCCCAAACCCACTCGGCTAGACCCAAACCCACTCGGCTAGACCCAAACCCACTCGGCTAGACCCAAACCCACTCGGCTAGACCCAAACCCACTCGGCTAGACCCAAACCCACTCGGCTAGACCCAAACCCACTCGGCTAGACCCAAACCCACTCGGCTAGACCCAAACCCACTCGGCTAGACCCAAACCCACTCCGCTAGGCCCAAACCCACTCCGCTAGACCCAAACCCACTCCGCTAGACCCAAACCCACTCCGCTAGAGCCAAACCCACTCGGCTAGTCCCAAACCCACTCGGCTAGACCCAAACCCACTCGGCTAGACCCAAACCCACTCGGCTAGACCCAAACCCACTCGGCTAGACCCAAACCCACTCGGCTAGACCCAAACCCACTCCGCTAGACCCAAACCCACTCCGCTAGACCCAAACCCACTCGGCTAGACCCAAACCCACTCGGCTAGACCCAAACCCACTCCGCTAGACCCAAACCCACTCCGCTAGACCCAAACCCACTCGGCTAGACCCAAACCCACTCCGCTAGACCCAAACCCACTCGGCTAGACCCAAACCCACTCGGCTAGACCCAAATCCACTCGGCTAGACCCAAACCCACTCGGCTAGACCCAAATCCACTCGGCTAGACCCAAACCCACTCGGCTAGGCCCAAACCCACTCGGCTAGACCCAAACCCACTCAGCTAGACCCAAACCCACTCGGCTAGACCCAAACCCACTCCGCTGGACCCAAATCCACTCCGCTACTCCCAAACCCACTCGGCTAGACCCAAACCCACTCGGCTAGACCCAAACCCACTCGGCAAGACCCGAACCCACTCCGCTAGACCCAAATCCACTCCGCTACACCCAAACCCACTCGGCTAGACCCAAACCCACTCGGCTAGACCCAAACCCACTCGGCTAGACCCAAACCCACTCGGCTAGACCCAAACCTACTCGGCAAGACCCAAACCCACTCGGCTCGACCCAAACCGACTCGACTAGACGATTACCCACTCGGCTAGACCCAAACCCACTCGGCTAGACCCAAACCCACTCGGCTCGACCCAAATCCACTCGGCTAGACCCAAACCCACTCGGCTACACCCAAACCCACTCCGCTAGGCCCAAACCCACTCAGCTAGACCCAAACCCACTCGGCTAGACCCAAACCCACTCGGCTAGACCCAAACCCACTCGGCTAGACCCAAACCCACACGGCTAGACCCAAACCCACTCGGCTAGGCCGAAACCCACTCCGCTAGACCCAAACCCACTCCGCTAGACCCAAACCCACTCCGCTAGAGCCAAACCCACTCGGCTAGTCCCAAACCCACTCGGCTAGACCCAAACCCACTCGGCTAGACCCAAACCCACTCGGCTAGACCCAAACCCACTCGGCTACACCCAAAGCCACTCGGCTAGACCCAAACCCACTCCGCTAGATCCAAACACACTCGGCTAGACCCAAACCCACTCGGCTAGACCCAAACCCACTCCGCTAGACCCAAACCCACTCCGCTAGACCCAAACCCACTCCGCTAGAGCCAAACCCACTCGGCTAGTCCCAAACCCACTCGGCTGGACCCAAACCCACTCCGCTAGACCCAAACCCACTCCGCTAGACCCAAACCCACTCGGCTAGACCCACTCCGCTAGTCCCAAACCCACTCGGCTAGACCCAAACCCACTCGGCTAGACCCAAACCCACTCAGCTAGGCCCAAACCCACTCCGCTAGACCCAAACCCACTCCGCTAGACCCAAACCCACTCCGCTAGAGCCAAACCCACTCGGCTAGTCCCAAACCCACTCGGCTAGACCCAAACCCACTCGGCTAGACCCAAACCCACTCGGCTAGACCCAAACCCACTCGGCTAGACCCAAACCCACTCGGCTAGACCCAAACCCACTCGGCTAGACCCAAACCCACTCGGCTAGACCCAAACCCACTCGGCTAGACCCAAACCCACTCGGCTAGACCCAAACCCACTCCGCTAGGCCCAAACCCACTCCGCTAGACCCAAACCCACTCCGCTAGACCCAAATCCACTCCGCTAGAGCCAAACCCACTCCGCTAGTCCCAAAGCCACTCGGCTAGACCCAAACCCACTCGGCTAGAACCAACCCCACTCGGCTAGACCCAAACCCACTCGGCTAGACCCAAACCCACTCGGCTAGACCCAAACCCACTCGGCTAGACCCAAACCCACTCGGCTAGACCCAAACCCACTAGGCTAGACCCAAACCCACTCGGCTGGACCCAAACCCACTCCGCTAGGCCCAAACCCACTCCGCTAGACCCAAACCCACTCCGCTAGAGCCAAACCCACTCGGCTAGTCCCAAACCCACTCGGCTAGACCCAAACCCACTCGGCTAGACCCAAACCCACTCGGATAGACCCAAACCCACTCGGCTAGACCCAAACCCACTCGGCTAGACCCAAACCCACTCGGCTAGACCCAAACCCACTCGGCTAGACCCAAACCCACTCCGCTAGACCCAAACCCACTCCGCTAGAGCCAAACCCACTCGGCTAGTCCCAAACCCACTCGGCTAGACCCAAACCCACTCGGCTAGACCCAAACCCACTCGGCTAGACCCAAACCCACTCGGCTAGACCCAAACCCACTCGGCTAGACCCAAACCCACTCGGCTAGACCCAAACCCACTCGGCTAGACCCAAACCCACTCGGCTAGACCCAAACCCACTCGGCTAGACCCAAACCCACTCCGCTAGGCCCAAACCCACTCCGCTAGACCCAAACCCACTCCGCTAGACCCAAACCCACTCCGCTAGACCCAAACCCACTCCGCTAGACCCAAACCCACTCGGCTAGACCCAAACCCACTCCGCTAGACACAAACCCACTCGGCTAGACCCAAACCCACTCGGGTAGACCCAAATCCACTCGGCTAGACCCAAACCCACTCGGCTAGACCCAAACCCACTCGGCTAGACCCAAACCCACTCGGCTAGGCCCAAACCCACTCGGCTAGACCCAAACCCACTCGGCTAGACCCAAACCCACTCGGCTAGACCCAAACCCACTCGGCTAGGCCCAAACCCACTCGGCTAGACCCAAACCCACTCGGCTAGACCCAAACCCACTCGGCTAGACCCAAACCCACTCCGCTAGACCCAAATCCACTCCGTTACTCCCAAACCCACTCGGCTAGACCCAAACCCACTCGGCTAGACCCAAACCCACTCGGCTAGACCCAAACCCACTCCGCTAGACCCAAACCCACTCCGCGAGACCCAAACCCACTCCGCTAGACACAAACCCACTCGGCTAGACCCAAACCCACTCGGCTGGACCCAAACCCACTCGGATAGACCAAAACCCACTCGGCTAGACCCAAACCCACTCGGCTAGACCCAAACCTACTCGGCAAGACCCAAACCCACTCGGCTCGACCCAAACCGACTCGACTAAACGATTACCCACTCGGCTAGACCCAAACCCACTCGGCTAGACCCAAACCCACTCGGCTAGACCCAAACCCACTCGGCTACACCCAAACCCACTCCGCTAGGCCCAAACCCACTCGGCTAGACCCAAACCCACTCGGCTAAACCCAAACCCACTCGGCTAGACCCAAACCCACTCGGCTAGACCCAAACCCACTCGGCTAGACCCAAACCCACTCGGCTAGGCCCAAACCCACTCCGCTAGACCCAAAGCCACTCCGCTAGACCCAAACCCACTCCGCTAGAGCCAAACCCACTCGGCTAGTCCCAAACCCACTCGGCTAGACCCAAACCCACTCGGCTAGACCCAAACCCACTCGGCTAGACCCAAACCCACTCGGCTAGACCCAAACCCACTCCGCTAGACCCAAACCCACTCCGCTAGACCCAAACCCACTCCGCTAGACCCAAACCCACTCGGCTAGACCCAAACCCACTCGGCTAGACCCAAACCCACTCCGCCAGACCCAAACCCACTCCGCTAGACCCAAACCCACTCGGCTAGACCCAAACCCACTCCGCTAGACACAAACCCACTCGGCTAGACCCAAACCCACTCGGGTAGACCCAAATCCACTCGGCTAGACCCAAACCCACTCGGCTAGACCCAAACCCACTCGGCTAGACCCAAACCCACTCGGCTAGGCCCAAACCCACTCGGCTAGACCCAAACCCACTCGGCTAGACCCAAACCCACTCGGCTAGACCCAAACCCACTCGGCTAGGCCCAAACCCACTCGGCTAGGCCCAAACCCACTCGGCTAGACCCAAACCCACTCGGCTAGACCCAAACCCACTCCGCTAGACCCAAATCCACTCCGTTACTCCCAAACCCACTCGGCTAGACCCAAACCCACTCGGCTAGACCCAAACCCACTCGGCTAGACCCAAACCCACTCCGCTAGACCCAAACCCACTCGGCTACACCCAAACCCACTCCGCTAGGCCCAAACCCACTCGGCTAGACCCAAACCCACTCGGCTAAACCCAAACCCACTCGGCTAGACCCAAACCCACTCGGCTAGACCCAAACCCACTCGGCTAGACCCAAACCCACTCGGCTAGGCCCAAACCCACTCCGCTAGACCCAAAGCCACTCCGCTAGACCCAAACCCACTCCGCTAGAGCCAAACCCACTCGGCTAGTCCCAAACCCACTCGGCTAGACCCAAACCCATTCGGCTAGACCCAAACCCACTCGGCTAGACCCAAACCCACTCGGCTAGACCCAAACCCACTCCGCTAGACCCAAACCCACTCCGCTAGACCCAAACCCACTCGGCTAGACCCAAACCCACTCGGCTAGACCCAAACCCACTCCGCTAGGCCCAAACCCACTCCGCTAGACCCAAAGCCACTCCGCTAGACCCAAACCCACTCCGCTAGAGCCAAACCCACTCGGCTAGTCCCAAACCCACTCGGCTAGACCCAAACCCACTCGGCTAGACCCAAACCCACTCGGCTAGACCCAAACCCACTCGGCTAGACCCAAACCCACTCGGCTAGACCCAAACCCACTCCGCTAGACCCAAACCCACTCGGCTGGACCCAAACCCACTCGGCTAGACCCAAACCCACTCCGCTAGACCCAAACCCACTCCGCTAGACCCAAACCCACTCGGCTAGACCCAAACCCACTCCGCTAGACCCAAACCCACTCGGCTAGACCCAAACCCACTCGGGTAGACCCAAATCCACTCGGCTAGACCCAAACCCACTCGGCTAGACCCAAACCCACTCGGCTAGACCCAAACCCACTCGGCTAGACCCAAACCCACTCCGCTAGGCCCAAACCCACTCCGCTAGACCCAAACCCACTCCGCTAGAGCCAAACCCACTCTGCTAGTCCCAAACCCACTCGGCTAGACCCAAACCCACTCGGCTAGACCCAAACCCACTCGGATAGACCCAAACCCACTCGGATAGACCCAAACCCACTCGGCTAGACCCAAACCCACTCGGCTGGACCCAAACCCACTCGGCTAGCCCCAAACCCACTCGGCTAGACCCAAACCCACTCCGCTAGACCCAAACCCACTCCACTAGAGCCAAACCCACTCGGCTAGTCCCAAACCCACTCGGCTAAACCCAAACCCACTCGGCTAGACCCAAACCCACTCGGCTAGACCCAAACCCACTCGGCTAGACCCAAACCCACTCGGCTAGACCCAAACCCACTCGGCTAGACCCAAACCCACTCGGCTAGACCCAAACCCACTCGGCTAGACCCAAACCCACTCGGCTAGACCCAAACCCACTCCGCTAGGCCCAAACCCACTCCGCTAGACCCAAACCCACTCCGCTAGAGCCAAACCCACTCGGCTAGTCCCAAACCCACTCAGCTAGACCCAAACCCACTCGGCTAGACCCAAACCCACTCGGCTAGACCCAAACCCACTCGGCTAGACCCAAACCCACTCGGCTAGACCCAAACCCACTCGGCTAGACCCAAACCCAATCGGCTAGACCCAAACCCACTCGGCTAGGCCCAAACCCTCTCCGCTAGGCCCAAACCCACTCCGCTAGACCCAAACCCACTCCGCTAGACCCAAACCCACTCCGCTAGAGCCAAACCCACTCGGCTAGTCCCAAACCCACTCGGCTAGACCCAAACCCACTCGGCTAGACCCAAACCCACTCGGCTAGACCCAAACCCACTCGGCTAGACCCAAACCCACTCCGCTAGACCCAAACCCACTCGGCTAGACCCAAACCCACTCGGGTAGACCCAAATCCACTCGGCTAGACCCAAACCCACTCGGCTAGACCCAAACCCACTCGGCTAGACCCAAACCCACTCGGCTAGACCCAAACCTACTCGGCAAGACCCAAACCCACTCGGCTCGACCCAAACCGACTCGACTAGACGATTACCCACTCGGCTAGACCCAAACCCACTCGGCTAGACCCAAACCCACTCGGCTAGACCCAAACCCACTCGGCTAGACCCAAACCCACTCCGCTAGTCCCAAACCCACTCGGCTAGACCCAAACCCACTCGGCTAGACCCAAACCCACTCGGCTAGACCCAAACCCACTCCGCTAGACCCAAACCCACTCCGCTAGACCCAAACCCACTCGGCTAGACCCAAACCCACTCCGCTAGACGCAAACCCACTCCGCTAGACCCAAACCCACTCGGGTAGACCCAAATCCACTCGGCTAGACCCAAACCCACTCGGCTAGACACAAACCCACTCGGCTAGACCCAAACCCACTCGGCTAGACCCAAACCCACTCGGCTAGACCCAAACCCACTCAGCTAGACCCAAACCCACTCGGCTAGACCCAAACCCACTCCGCTAGACAAAAATCCACTCCGCTACACCCAAACCCACTCCGCTACACCCAAACCCACTCGGCTAGACCCAAACCCACTCGGCTAGACCCAAACCCACTCGGCTAGACCCAAACCTACTCGGCAAGACCCAAACCCACTCGGCTCGACCCAAACCGACTCGACTAGACGATTACCCACTCGGCTAGACCCAAACCCACTCGGCTATACCCAAACCCACTCGGCTCGACCCAAATCCACTCGGCTAGACCCAAACCCACTCGGCTACACCCAAACCCACTCCGCTAGGCCCAAACCCACTCAGCTAGACCCAAACCCACTCGGCTAGACCCAAACCCACTCGGCTAGACGCAAACCCACTCGGCTAGACCCAAACCCACTCCGCTAGACCCAAACCCACTCCGCTAGACCCAAACCCACTCCGCTAGAGCCAAACCCACTCGGCTAGTCCCAAACCCACTCGGCTAGACCCAAACCCACTCGGCTAGACCCAAACCCACTCGGCTAGACCCAAACCCACTCGGCTAGACCCAAACCCACTCCGCTAGACCCAAACCCACTCCGCTAGACCCAAACCCACTCCGCTAGACCCAAACCCACTCGGCTAGACCCAAACCCACTCGGCTAGACCCAAACCCACTCCGCTAGACCCAAACCCACTCCGCTAGAGCCAAACCCACTCGGCTAGTCCCAAACCCACTCGGCTAGACCCAAACCCACTCGGCTAGACCCAAACCCACTCGGCTAGACCCAAACCCACTCGGCTAGACCCAAACCCATTCGGCTAGACCCAAACCCACTCCGCTAGACGCAAACCCACTCGGCTAGACCCAAACCCACTCGGCTAGACCCAAACCCACTCCGCTAGACCCAAACCCACTCCGCTAGACGCAAACCCACTCGGCTAGACCCAAACCCACTCCGCTAGTCCCAAACCCACTCGGCTAGACCCAAACCCACTCGGCTAGACCCAAACACACTCGGCTAGGCCCAAACCCACTCCGCTAGACCCAAACCCACTCCGCTAGATCCAAACCCACTCCGCTAGAGCCAAACCCACTCGGCTAGACCCAAACCCACTCGGCTAGACCCAAACCCACTCCGCTAGTCCCAAACCCACTCGGCTAGACCCAAACCCACTCGGCTAGACCCAAACCCACTCGGCTAGACCCAAACCCACTCCGCTAGACCCAAACCCACTCCGCTAGACCCAAACCCACTCGGCTAGACCCAAACCCACTCCGCTAGACCCAAACCCACTCCGCTAGACCCAAACCCACTCGGGTAGACCCAAATCCACTCGGCTAGACCCAAACCCACTCGGCTAGACACAAACCCAGTCGGCTAGACCCAAACCCACTCGGCTAGACCCAAACCCACTCGGCTAGACCCAAACCCACTCAGCTAGACCCAAACCCACTCGGCTAGACCCAAACCCACTCCGCTAGACAAAAATCCATTCCGCTACACCCAAACCCACTCCGCTACACCCAAACCCACTCGGCTAGACCCAAACCCACTCGGGTAGACCCAAACCCACTCGGCTAGACCCAAACCCACTCGGCTAGACCCAAACCCACTCGGCTAGACCCAAACCCACTCCGCTAGTCCCAAACCCACTCGGCTAGACCCAAACCCACTCGGCTAGACCCAAACCCACTCGGCTAGACCCAAACCCACTCCGCTAGACCCAAACCCACTCCGCTAGACCCAAACCCACTCGGCTAGACCCAAACCCACTCCGCTAGACCCAAACCCACTCCGCTAGACCCAAACCCACTCGGGTAGACCCAAATCCACTCGGCTAGACCCAAACCCACTCGGCTAGACACAAACCCACTCGGCTAGACCCAAACCCACTCGGCTAGACCCAAACCCACTCGGCTAGACCCAAACCCACTCAGCTAGACCCAAACCCACTCGGCTAGACCCAAACCCACTCCGCTAGACAAAAATCCACTCCGCTACACCCAAACCCACTCCGCTACACCCAAACCCACTCGGCAAGACCCAAACCCACTCGGCTAGACCCAAACCCACTCGGCTAGACCCAAACCTACTCGGCAAGACCCAAACCCACTCGGCAAGACCCAAACCGACTCGACTAGACGATTACCCACTCGGCTAGACCCAAACCCACTCGGCTAGACCCAAACCCACTCGGCTAGACCCAAACCCACTCGGCTAGACCCAAACCCACTCCGCTAGTCCCAAACCCACTCGGCTAGACCCAAACCCACTCGGCTAGACCCAAACCCACTCGGCTAGACCCAAACCCACTCCGCTAGACCCAAACCCACTCCGCTAGACCCAAACCCACTCGGCTAGACCCAAACCCACTCCGCTAGACCCAAACCCACTCCGCTAGACCCAAACCCACTCGGGTAGACCCAAATCCACTCGGTTAGACCCAAACCCACTCGGCTAGACACAAACCCACTCGGCTAGACCCAAACCCACTCGGCTAGACCCAAACCCACTCGGCTAGACCCAAACCCACTCAGCTAGACCCAAACCCACTCGGCTAGACCCAAACCCACTCCGCTAGACAAAAATCCACTCCGCTACACCCAAACCCACTCCGCTACACCCAAACCCACTCGGCTAGACCCAAACCCACTCGGCTAGACCCAAACCCACTCGGCTAGACCCAAACCTACTCGGCAAGACCCAAACCCACTCGGCTCGACCCAAACCGACACGACTAGACGATTACCCACTCGGCTAGACCCAAACCCACTCGGCTATACCCAAACCCACTCGGCTCGACCCAAATCCACTCGGCTAGACCCAAACCCACTCGGCTACACCCAAACCCACTCCGCTCGGCCCAAACCCACTCAGCTAGACCCAAACCCACTCGGCTAGACCCAAACCCACTCGGCTGGACCCAAACCCACTCGGCTAGACCCAAACCCACTCGGCTAGACCCAAACCCACTCCGCTAGACCCAAACCCACTCCGCTAGAGCCAAACCCACTCGGCTAGTCCCAAACCCACTCGGCTAGACCCAAACCCACTCGGCTAGACCCAAACCCACTCGGCTAGACCCAAACCCACTCCGCTAGACCCAAACCCACTCCGCTAGACCCAAACCCACTCCGCTAGACCCAAACCCACTCCGCTAGACCCAAACCCACTCGGCTAGACCCAAACCCACTCCGCTAGACCCAAACCCACTCCGCTAGACCCAAACCCACTCCGCTAGAGCCAAACCCACTCGGCTAGTCCCAAACCCACTCGGCTAGACCCAAACCCACTCGGCTAGACCCAAACCCACTCGGCTAGACCCAAACCCACTCGGCTAGACCCAAACCCACTCGGCTAGACCCAAACCCACTCGGATAGACCCAAACCCACTCGGCTAGACCCAAACCCACTCGGCTAGACCCAAACCCACTCGGCTGGACCCAAACCCACTCGGCTAGACCCAAACCCACTCGGCTAGACCCAAACCCACTCCGCTAGACCCAAACCCACTCCGCTAGAGCCAAACCCACTCGGCTAGTCCCAAACCCACTCGGCTAAACCCAAACCCACTCGGCTAGACCCAAACCCACTCGGCTAGACCCAAACCCACTCGGCTAGACCCAAACCCACTCGGCTAGACCCAAACCCACTCGGCTAGACCCAAACCCACTCGGCTAGACCCAAACCCACTCGGCTAGACCCAAACCCGCTCGGCTAGACCCAAACCCGCTCGGCTAGACCCAAACCCACTCCGCTAGGCCCAAACCCACTCCGCTAGACCCAAACCCACTCCGCTAGAGCCAAACCCACTCGGCTAGTCCCAAACCCACTCAGCTAGACCCAAACCCACTCGGCTAGACCCAAACCCACTCGGCTAGACCCAAACCCACTCGGCTAGACCCAAACCCACTCGGCTAGACCCAAACCCACTCGGCTAGACCCAACCCACTCGGCTAGACCCAAACCCACTCGGCTAAACCCAAACCCTCTCCGCTAGGCCCAAACCCACTCCGCTAGACCCAAACCCACTCCGCTAGACCCAAACCCACTCCGCTAGAGCCAAACCCACTCGGGTAGACCCAAATCCACTCGGCTAGACCCAAACCCACTCGGCTAGACCCAAACCCACTCGGCTAGACCCAAACCCACTCGGCTAGACCCAAACCCACTCGGCTGGACCCAAACCCACTCGGCTAGACCCAAACCCACTCCGCTAGACCCAAATTAACTCCGCTACTCCCAAACCCACTCGGCTAGACCCAAACCCACTCGGCTAGACCCAAACCCACTCGGCTAGACCCAAACCCACTCCGCTAGACCCAAACCCACTCCGCTAGAGCCAAACCCCCTCGGCTAGTCCCAAACCCACTCGGCTAGACCCAAACCCACTCGGCTAGACCCAAACCCACTCGGGTAGACCCAAACCCACTCGGCTAGACCCAAACCCACTCGGCTAGACCCAAACCCACTCGGCTAGACCCAAACCCACTCCGCTAGTCCCAAACCCACTCGGCTAGACCCAAACCCACTCGGCTAGACCCAAACCCACTCGGCTAGACCCAAACCCACTCCGCTAGACCCAAACCCACTCCGCTAGACCCAAACCCACTCGGCTAGACCCAAACCCACTCCGCTAGACCCAAACCCACTCCGCTAGACCCAAACCCACTCGGGTAGACCCAAATCCACTCGGCTAGACCCAAACCCACTCGGCTAGACACAAACCCACTCGGCTAGACCGAAACCCACTCGGCTAGAACCAAACGCACTCGGCTAGACCCAAACCCACTCAGCTAGACCCAAACCCACTCGGCTAGACCCAAACCCACTCCGCTAGACAAAAATCCACTCCGCTACACCCAAACCCACTCCGCTACACCCAAACCCACTCGGCTAGACCCAAACCCACTCGGGTAGACCCAAACCCACTCGGCTAGACCCAAACCCACTCGGCTAGACCCAAACCCACTCGGCTAGACCCAAACCCACTCCGCTAGTCCCAAACCCACTCGGCTAGACCCAAACCCACTCGGCTAGACCCAAACCCACTCGGCTAGACCCAAACCCACTCCGCTAGACCCAAACCCACTCCGCTAGACCCAAACCCACTCGGCTAGACCCAAACCCACTCCGCTAGACCCAAACCCACTCCGCTAGACCCAAACCCACTCGGGTAGACCCAAATCCACTCGGCTAGACCCAAACCCACTCGGCTAGACACAAACCCACTCGGCTAGACCCAAACCCACTCGGCTAGACCCAAACCCACTCGGCTAGACCCAAACCCAATCAGCTAGACCCAAACCCACTCGGCTAGACCCAAACCCACTCCGCTAGACAAAAATCCACTCCGCTACACCCAAACCCACTCCGCTACACCCAAACCCACTCGGCTAGACCCAAACCCACTCGGCTAGACCCAAACCCACTCGGCTAGACCCAAACCTAGTCGGCAAGACCCAAACCCACTCGGCTCGACCCAAACCGACTCGACTAGACGATTACCCACTCGGCTAGACCCAAACCCACTCGGCTATACCTAAACCCACTCGGCTCGACCCAAATCCACTCGGCTAGACCCAAACCCACTCGGCTACACCCAAACCCACTCCGCTAGGCCCAAACCCACTCAGCTAGACCCAAACCCAATCGGCTAGACCCAAACCCACTCGGCTAGACCCAAACCCACTCGGCTAGACCCAAACCCACTCGGCTAGACCCAAACCCACTCCGCTAGACCCAAACCCACTCCGCTAGAGCCAAACCCACTCGGCTAGTCCCAAACCCACTCGGCTAGACCCAAACCCACTCGGCTAGACCCAAACCCACTCGGCTAGACCCAAACCCACTCGGCTAGACCCAAACCCACTCCGCTAGACCCAAACCCACTCCGCTAGACCCAAACCCACTCCGCTAGACCCAAACCCACTCCGCTAGAGCCAAACCCACTCGGCTAGTCCCAAACCCACTCGGCTAGACCCAAACCCACTCGGCTAGACCCAAACCCACTCGGCTAGACCCAAACCCACTCGGCTAGACCCAAACCCATTCGGCTAGACCCAAACCCACTCCGCTAGACCCAAACCCAATCGGCTAGACCCAAACCCACTCGGCTAGACCCAAACCCACTCCGCTAGACCCAAACCCACTCCGCTAGACGCAAACCCACTCGGCTAGACCCAAACCCACTCGGCTAGACCCAAACCCACTCCGCTAGACCCAAACCCACTCCGCTAGACGCAAACCCACTCGGCTAGACCCAAACCCACTCCGTTAGTCCCAAACCCACTCGGCTAGACCCAAACCCACTCGGCTAGACCCAAACCCACTCGGCTAGGCCCAAACCCACTCCGCTAGACCCAAACCCACTCCGCTAGATCCAAACCCACTCCGCTAGAGCCAAACCCACTCGGCTAGTCCCAAACCAACTCGGCTAGACCCAAACCCACTCGGCTAGACCCAAACCCACTCGGCTAGACCCAAACCCACTCGGCTAGACCCAAACCCACTCGGCTAGACCCAAACCCACTCGGCTAGACCCAAACCCACTCGGCTAGACCCAAACCCACTAGGCTAGACCCAAACCCACTCGGCTAGACCCAAACCCACTCCGCTAGGCCCAAACCCAGTCCGCTAGACCCAAACCCACTCCGCTAGAGCCAAACCCACTCGGCTAGTCCCAAACCCACTCGGCTAGACCCAAACCCACTCGGCTAGACCCAAACCCACTCGGATAGACCCAAACCCACTCGGCTAGACCCAAACCCACTCGGCTAGACCCAAACCCACTCGGCTGGACCCAAACCCACTCGGCTAGACCCAAACCCACTCGGCTAGACCCAAACCCACTCCGCTAGACCCAAACCCACTCCGCTAGAGCCAAACCCACTCGGCTAGTCCCAAACCCACTCGGCTAAACCCAAACCCACTCGGCTAGACCCAAACCCACTCGGCTAGACCCAAACCCACTCGGCTCGACCCAAACCCGCTCGGCTAGACCCAAACCTACTCGGCAAGACCCAAACCCACTCGGCTCGACCCAAACCGACTCGACTAGACGATTACCCACTCGGCTAGACCCAAATCCACTCGGCTAGACCCAAACCCACTCCGCTAGGCCCAAACCCACTCAGCTAGACCCAAACCCACTCGGCTAGACCCAAACCCACTCGGCTAGACCCAAACCCACTCGGCTAGACCCAAACCCACTCGGCTAGACCCAAACCCACTCCGCTAGACCCAAACCCACACCGCTAGAGCCAAACCCACTCGGCTAGTCCCAAACCCACTCGGCTAGACCCAAACCCACTCGGCTAGACCCAAACCCACTCGGCTAGACCCAAACCCACTCGGCTAGACCCAAACCCACTCCGCTAGACCCAAACCCACTCCGCTAGACCCAAACCCACTCCGCTAGACGCAAACCCACTCGGCTAGACCCAAACCCACTCCGCTAGTCCCAAACCCACTCGGCTAGACCCAAACCCACTCGGCTAGACCCAAACCCACTCGGCTAGGCCCAAACCCACTCCGCTAGACCCAAACCCACTCCGCTAGTCCCAAACCCACTCGGCTAGACCCAAACCCACTCGGCTAGACCCAAACCCACTCGGCTAGGCCCAAACCCACTCCGCTAGACCCAAACCCACTCCGCTAGATCCAAACCCACTCCGCTAGAGCCAAACCCACTCGGCTAGTCCCAAACCCACTCGGCTAGACCCAAACCCACTCGGCTAGACCCAAACCCACTCGGCTAGACCCAAACCCACTCGGCTAGACCCAAACCCACTCGGCTAGACCCAAACCCACTCGGCTAGACCCAAACCCACTCGGCTAGACCCAAACACACTAGGCTAGACCCAAACCCACTCGGCTAGACCCAAACCCACTCCGCTAGGCCCAAACCCAGTACGCTAGACCCAAACCCACTCCGCTAGAGCCAAACCCACTCGGCTAGTCCCAAACCCACTCGGCTAGACCCAAACCCACTCGGCTAGACCCAAACCCACTCGGATAGACCCAAACCCACTCGGCTAGACCCAAACCCACTCGGCTAGACCCAAACCCACTCGGCTGGACCCAAACCCACTCGGCTGGACCCAAACCCACTCGGCTCGACCCAAACCCACTCCGCTAGACCCAAACCCACTCCGCTAGAGCCAAACCCACTCGGCTAGTACCAAACCCACTCGGCTAAACCCAAACCCACTCGGCTAGACCCAAACCCACTCGGCTAGACCCAAACCCACTCGGCTCGACCCAAACCCACTCGGCTAGACCCAAACCCACTCCGCTAGACCCAAACCCACTCCGCTAGATCCAAACCCACTCCGCTAGAGCCAAACCCACTCGGCTAGTCCCAAACCAACTCGGCTAGACCCAAACCCACTCGGCTAGACCCAAACCCACTCGGCTAGACCCAAACCCACTCGGCTAGACCCAAACCCACTCGGCTAGACCCAAACCCACTCGGCTAGACCCAAACCCACTCGGCTAGACCCAAACCCACTAGGCTAGACCCAAACCCACTCGGCTAGACCCAAACCCACTCCGCTAGGCCCAAACCCAGTCCGCTAGACCCAAACCCACTCGGCTAGACCCAAACCCACTCGGCTCGACCCAAACCCACTCGGCTAGACCCAAACCTACTCGGCAAGACCCAAACCCACTCGGCTCGACCCAAACCGACTCGACTAGACGATTACCCACTCGGCTAGACCCAAATCCACTCGGCTAGACCCAAACCCACTCCGCTAGGCCCAAACCCACTCAGCTAGACCCAAACCCACTCGGCTAGACCCAAACCCACTCGGCTAGGCCCAAACCCACTCCGCTAGACCCAAACCCACTCCGCTAGATCCAAACCCACTCCGCTAGAGCCAAACCCACTCGGCTAGTCCCAAACCCACTCGGCTAGACCCAAACCCACTCGGCTAGACCCAAACCCACTCGGCTAGACCCAAACCCACTCGGCTAGACCCAAACCCACTCGGCTAGACCCAAACCCACTCGGCTAGACCCAAACCCACTCGGCTAGACCCAAACACACTAGGCTAGACCCAAACCCACTCGGCTAGACCCAAACCCACTCCGCTAGGCCCAAACCCAGTCCGCTAGACCCAAACCCACTCCGCTAGAGCCAAACCCACTCGGCTAGTCCCAAACCCACTCGGCTAGACCCAAACCCACTCGGCTAGACCCAAACCCACTCGGATAGACCCAAACCCACTCGGCTAGACCCAAACCCACTCGGCTAGACCCAAACCCACTCGGCTGGACCCAAACCCACTCGGCTGGACCCAAACCCACTCGGCTAGACCCAAACCCACTCCGCTAGACCCAAACCCACTCCGCTAGAGCCAAACCCACTCGGCTAGTCCCAAACCCACTCGGCTAAACCCAAACCCACTCGGCTAGACCCAAACCCACTTGGCTAGACCCAAACCCACTCTGCTCGACCCAAACCCACTCGGCTAGACCCAAACCCACTCGGCTAGACCCAAACCCACTCGGCTAGACCCAAACCCACTCGGCTAGACCCAAACCCACTCGGCTAGACCCAAACCCACTCCGCTAGGCCCAAACCCACTCCGCTAGACCCAAACCCACTCCGCTAGAGCCAAACCCACTCGGCTAGTCCCAAACCCACTCAGCTAGACCCAAACCCACTCGGCTAGACCCAAACCCACTCGGCTAGACCCAAACCCACTCGGCTAGACCCAAACCCACTCGGCTAGACCCAAACCCACTCGGCTAGACCCAACCCACTCGGCTAGACCCAAACCCACTCGGCTAGACCCAAACCCTCTCCGCTAGGCCCAAACCCACTCCGCTAGACCCAAACCCACTCCGCTAGACCCAAACCCACTCCGCTAGAGCCAAACCCACTCGGCTAGTCCCAAACCCACTCGGCTAGACCCAAACCCACTCGGCTAGACCCAAACCCACTCGGCTAGACCCAAACCCACTCGGCTAGACCCAAACCCACTCCGCTAGACCCAAACCCACTCGGCTAGACCCAAACCCACTCTGGTAGACCCAAATCCACTCGGCTAGACCCAAACCCACTCGGCTAGACCCAAACCCACTCGGCTAGACCCAAACCCACTCGGCTAGACCCAAACCCACTCGGCTGGACCCAAACCCACTCGGCTAGACCCAAACCCACTCCGCTAGACCCAAATTAACTCCGCTACTCCCAAACCCACTCGGCTAGACCCAAACCCACTCGGCTAGACCCAAACCCACTCGGCTAGACCCAAACCCACTCCGCTAGACCCAAACCCACTCCGCGAGACCCAAACCCACTCCGCTAGACACAAACCCACTCGGCTAGACCCAAACCCACTCAGCTGGACCCAAACCCACTCGGCAAGACCCAAACCCACTCGGCTCGACCCAAACCGACTCGACTAAATGATTACCCACTCGGCTAGACCCAAACCCACTCGGCTAGACCCAAACCCACTCGGCTAGACCCAAACCCACTCGGCTACACCCAAACCCACTCCGCTAGGCCCAAACCCACTCGGCTAGACCCAAACCCACTCGGCTAAACCCAAACCCACTCGGCTAGACCCAAACCCACTCGGCTAGACCCAAACCCACTCGGCTAGACCCAAACCCACTCGGCTAGACCCAAACCCACTCCGCTAGGCCCAAACCCACTCCGCTAGACCCAAACCCACTCCGCTAGACCCAAACCCACTCCGCTAGAGCCAAACCCACTCGGCTAGTCCCAAACCCACTCGGCTAGACCCAAACCCATTCGGCTAGACCCAAACCCACTCGGCTAGACCCAAACCCACTCGGCTAGACCCAAACCCACTCGGCTAGACCCAAACCCACTCCGCTAGACCCAAACCCACTCGGCTGGACCCAAACCCACTCGGCTAGACCCAAACCCACTCCGCTAGACCCAAACCCACTCCGCTGGACCCAAACCCACTCGGGTAGACCCAAATCCATTCGGCTAGACCCAAACCCACTCGGCTAGACCCAAACCCACTCGGCTAGACCCAAACCCACTCGGCTAGACCCAAACCCACTGGGCTAGACCCAAACCCACACCGCTAGACCCAAACCAACTCGGCTAGACCCAAACCCACTCGGCTAGACCCAAACCCACTCGGCTAGACCCAAACCCACACGGCTAGACCCAAACCCACTCAGCTAGGCCCAAACCCACTCCGCTAGACCCAAACCCACTCCGCTAGACCCAAACCCACTCCGCTAGAGCCAAACCCACTCGGCTACTCCCAAACCCACTCGGCTAGACCCAAACCCACTCGGCTAGACCCAAACCCACTCGGCTAGACCCAAACCCAATCGGCTAGACCCAAACCCACTCGGCTAGACCCAAACCCACTCGGCTAGACCCAAACCCACTCCGCTAGACCCAAGCCCACTCGGCTAGACCCAAACCCACTCCGCTAGACCCAAATCCACTCCGCTACACCCAAACCCACTCGGCTAGACCCAAACCCACTCGGCTAGACCCAAACCCACTCGGCTAGACCCAAACCCACTCGGCTAGACCCAAACCCACTCCGCTAGACCCAAACCCACTCGGCTAGACCCAAACCCACTCGGCTGGACCCAAACCCACTCGGCTACACCCAAACCCACTCCGCTAGGCCCAAACCCACTCGGCTAGACCCAAACCCACTCGGCTAAACCCAAACCCACTCGGCTAGACCCAAACCCACTCGGCTAGACCCAAACCCACTCGGCTCGACCCAAACCCACTCGGCTAGGCCCAAACCCACTCCGCTAGACCCAAACCCACTCCGCTAGACCCAAACCCACTCCGCTAGAGCCAAACCCACTCGGCTAGTCCCAAACCCACTCGGCTAGACCCAAACCCACTCGGCTAGACCCAAACCCACTCGGCTAGACCCAAACCCACTCGGCTAGACCCAAACCCACTCGGCTAGACCCAAACCCACTCCGCTAGACCCAAACCCACTCCGCTAGACCCAAACCCACTCGGCTAGACCCAAACCCACTCGGCTAGACCCAAACCCACTCCGCTAGGCCCAAACCCACTCCGCTAGACCCAAACCCACTCCGCTAGACCCAAACCCACTCCGCTAGAGCCAAACCCACTCGGCTAGTCCCAAACCCACTCGGCTAGACCCAAACCCACTCGGCTAGACCCAAACCCACTCGGCTAGACCCAAACCCACTCGGCTAGACCCAAACCCACTCGGCTAGACCCAAACCCACTCCGCTAGACCCAAACCCACTCCGCTAGACCCAAACCCACTCGGCTAGACCCAAACCCACTCCGCTAGACCCAAACCCACTCCGCTAGACCCAAACCCACTCGGGTAGACCCAAATCCACTCGGCTAGACCCAAACCCACTCGGCTAGACCCAAACCCACTCGGCTAGACCCAAACCCACTCGGCTAGACCCAAACCCACTGGGCTAGACCCAAACCCACACCACAAGACCCAAACCCACTCGGCTAGACCCAAACCCACTCGGCTAGACCCAAACCCACTCCGCTAGACCCAAACCCACTCGGCTAGACCCAAACCCACTCGGCTGGACCCAAACCCACTCGGCTACACCCAAACCCACTCCGCTAGGCCCAAACCCACACGGCTAGACCCAAACCCACTCGGCTAAACCCAAACCCACTCGGCTAGACCCAAACCCACTCGGCTAGACCCAAACCCACTCGGCTCGACCCAAACCCACTCGGCTAGGCCCAAACCCACTCCGCTAGACCCAAACCCACTCCGCTAGACCCAAACCCACTCCGCTAGAGCCAAACCCACTCGGCTAGTCCCAAACCCACTCGGCTAGACCCAAACCCACTCGGCTAGACCCAAACCCACTCGGCTAGACCCAAACCCACTCGGCTAGACCCAAACCCACTCCGCTAGACCCAAACCCACTCCGCTAGACCCAAACCCACTCCGCTAGACCCAAACCCACTCGGCTAGACCCAAACCCACTCGGCTAGACCCAAACCCACTCCGCTAGGCCCAAACCCACTCCGCTAGACCCAAACCCACTCCGCTAGACCCAAACCCACTCCGCTAGAGCCAAACCCACTCGGCTAGTCCCAAACCCACTCGGCTAGACCCAAACCCACTCGGCTAGACCCAAACCCACTCGGCTAGACCCAAACCCACTCGGCTAGACCCAAACCCACTTGGCTAGACCCAAACCCACTCCGCTAGACCCAAACCCACACCGCTAGACCCAAACCCACTCGGCTAGACCCAAACCCACTCCGCTAGACCCAAACCCACTCCGCTAGACCCAAACCCACTCGGGTAGACCCAAATCCACTCGGCTAGACCCAAACCCACTCGGCTAGACCCAAACCCACTCGGCTAGACCCAAACCCACTCGGCTAGACCCAAACCCACTGGGCTAGACCCAAACCCACACCGCTAGACCCAAACCCACTCGGCTAGACCCAAACCCACTCGGCTAGACCCAAACCCACTCGGCTAGACCCAAACCCACACGGCTAGACCCAAACCCACTCAGCTAGGCCCAAACCCACTCCGCTAGACCCAAACCCACTCCGCTAGACCCAAACCCACTCCGCTAGAGCCAAACCCACTCGGCTAGTCCCAAACCCACTCGGCTAGACCCAAACCCACTCGGCTAGTCCCAAACCCACTCGGCTAGACCCAAACCCACTCGGCTAGACCCAAACCCACTCGGCTAGACCCAAACCCAATCGGCTAGACCCAAACCCACTCGGCTAGACCCAAACCCACTCGGCTAGACCCAAACCCACTCCGCTAGACCCAAACCCACTCGGCTAGACCCAAACCCACTCCGCTAGACCCAAATCCACTCCGCTACACCCAAACCCACTCGGCTAGACCCAAACCCACTCCGCTACACCCAAACCCACTCGGCTAGACCCAAACCCACTCGGCTAGACCCAAACCCACTCCGCTAGACCCAAACCCACTCGGCTAGACCCAAACCCACTCGGCTGGACCCAAACTCACTCCGCTAGGCCCAAACCCACTCCGCTAGACCCAAACCCACTCGGGTAGACCCAAATCCACTCGGCTAGACCCAAACCCACTCGGCTAGACCCAAACCCACTCGGCTAGACCCAAACCCACTCGGCTAGACCCAAACCCACTGGGCTAGACCCAAACCCACACCGCTAGACCCAAACCCACTCGGCTAGACCCAAACCCACTCGGCTAGACCCAAACCCACTCGGCTAGACCCAAACCCACACGGCTAGACCCAAACCCACTCAGCTAGGCCCAAACCCACTCCGCTAGACCCAAACCCACTCCGCTAGACCCAAACCCACTCCGCTAGAGCCAAACCCACTCGGCTAGTCCCAAACCCACTCGGCTAGACCCAAACCCACTCGGCTAGTCCCAAACCCACTCGGCTAGACCCAAACCCACTCGGCTAGACCCAAACCCACTCGGCTAGACCCAAACCCAATCGGCTAGACCCAAACCCACTCGGCTAGACCCAAACCCACTCGGCTAGACCCAAACCCACTCCGCTAGACCCAAACCCACTCGGCTAGACCCAAACCCACTCCGCTAGACCCAAATCCACTCCGCTACACCCAAACCCACTCGGCTAGACCCAAACCCACTCCGCTACACCCAAACCCACTCGGCTAGACCCAAACCCACTCGGCTAGACCCAAACCCACTCCGCTAGACCCAAACCCACTCGGCTAGACCCAAACCCACTCGGCTGGACCCAAACTCACTCCGCTAGGCCCAAACCCACTCCGCTAGACCCAAACCCATTCCGCTAGACCCAAACCCACTCCGCTAGAGCCAAACCCACTCCGCTAGTCCCAAACCCACTCGGCTAGACCCAAACCCACTCGGCTAGACCCAAACCCACTCGGCTAGACCCAAACCCACTCGGCTAGACCCAAACCCACTCGGCTAGACCCAAACCCACTCGGCTAGACCCAAACCCACTAGGCTAGTCCCAAACCCACTCAGCTAGACCCAAACCCACTCGGCTAGACCCAAACCCACTCAGCTAGATGCAAACCCACTCGGCTAGACCCAAACCCACTCTGCTAGACCCAAATCCACTCCGCTACATCCAAACCCACTCGGCTAGACCCAAACCCATTCGGCTAGACCCAAACACACTCCGCTAGACTCAAACCCACTCCGCTAGACGCAAACCCACTCCGCTAGACCCAAACCCACTCCGCTAGACCCAAACCCACACGGCTAGACCGAAACCCACTAGGCTAGACCCAAACGCACTCGGCTGGACCCAAACCCACTCGGCTAGACTCAAACGCACTCAGCTAGACCCAAACCCACTCGGCTAGACCCAAACCCACTCCGCTTGACCCAAACCCACTCGGCTAGACCCAAACCCACTCGGCTGGACCCAAACCCACTCGGCTGGACCCAAACCCTTTCGGCAAGACCCAAACCCACTCGGCTAGACAAAAACCCACTAGGCTAGTCCCAAACCCACTCGGCGAGACACAAACCCACTCGGCTAGACCCAAACCCACTCGGCTAGACCCAAACCCACTCGGCTAGATCCAAACCCACTCGGCTAGACCCAAACCCACTCGGCTAGACCCAAACCCACTAGGCTAGACCCAAATCCACTCGGCTAGACCCAAACCCACTCGGCTAGGCCCAAACCCACTCGGCTACACCCAAACCCACTCCGCTAGGCCCAAACCCACTCGGCTAGACCCAAACCCACTCGGCTAAACCCAAACCCACTCGGCTAGACCCAAACCCACTCGGCTAGACCCAAACCCACTCGGCTCGGCCCAAACCCACTCGGCTAGGCCCAAACCCACTCCGCTAGACCCAAACCCACTCCGCTAGACCCAAACCCACTCCGCTAGAGCCAAACCCACTCGGCTAGTCCCAAACCCACTCGGCTAGACCCAAACCCACTCGGCTAGACCCAAACCCACTCGGCTAGACCCAAACCCACTCGGCTAGACCCAAACCCACTCGGCTAGACCCAAACCCACTCCGCTAGACCCAAACCCACTCCGCTAGACCCAAACCCACTCCGCTAGACCCAAACCCACTCGGCTAGACCCAAACCCACTCCGCTAGGCCCAAACCCACTCCGCTAGACCCAAACCCACTCCGCTAGACCCAAACCCACTCCGCTAGAGCCAAACCCACTCGGCTAGTCCCAAACCCACTCGGCTAGACCCAAACCCACTCGGCTAGACCCAAACCCACTCGGCTAGACCCAAACCCACTCGGCTAGACCCAAACCCACTCGGCTAGACCCAAACCCACTCCGCTAGACCCAAACCCACTCGGCTGGACCCAAACCCACTCGGCTAGACCCAAACCCACTCTGCTAGACCCAAACCCACTCCGCTAGACCCAAACCCACTCGGGTAGACCCAAATCCACTCGGCTAGACCCAAACCCACTCGGCTAGACCCAAACCCACTCGGCTAGACCCAAACCCACTCGGCTAGACCCAAACCCACTGGGCTAGACCCAAACCCACACCGCTAGACCCAAACCCACTCGGCTAGACCCAAACCCACTCGGCTAGACCCAAACCCACTCGGCTAGACCCAAACCCACACGGCTAGACCCAAACCCACTCAGCTAGGCCCAAACCCACTCCGCTAGACCCAAACCCACTCCGCTAGACCCAAACCCACTCCGCTAGACCCAAACCCACTCGGCTAGTCCCAAACCCACTCGGCTAGACCCAAACCCACTCGGCCAGGCCCAAACCCACTCGGCTAGACCCAAACCCACTCGGCTAGACCCAAACCCACTCGGCTAGACCCAAACCCACTCGGCTAGACCCAAACCCACTCCGCTAGACCCAAACCCACTCGGCTAGACCCAAACCCACTCCGCTAGACCCAAATCCACTCGGCTAGACCCAAACCCACTCGGCTAGACCCAAACCCACTCGGCTAGACCCAAACCCACTCGGCTAGACCCAAACCCACTCCGCTAGACCCAAACCCACTCGGCTAGACCCAAACACACTCGGCTGGACCCAAACCCACTCTGCTAGGCCCAAACCCACTCCGCTAGACCCAAACCCATTCCGCTAGACCCAAACCCACTCCGCTAGAGCCAAACCCACTCCGCTAGTCCCAAACCCACTCGGCTAGACCCAAACCCACTCGGCTAGACCCAAACCCACTCGGCTAGACCCAAACCCACTCGACTAGACCCAAACCCATTCGGCTAGACCCAAACCCAATCCGCTACACCCAAACCCACTCAGCTAGACCCAAACCCACTCGGCTAGACCCAAACCCACTCGGCTCGACCCAAACCGACTCGACTAGACGATTACCCACTCGGCTAGACCCAAACCCACTCGGCTAGACCCAAACCCACTCGGCTCGACCCAAACCCACTCAGCTAGACCCAAACCCACTCGGCTACACCCAAACCCACTCCGCTAGGCCCAAACCCACTCCGCTAGGCCCAAACCCACTCGGCTAGACCCAAACCCACTCGGCTATACCCAAACCCACTCGGCTAGACCCAAACCCACTCGGCTAGACCCAAACCCACTCGGCTAGACCCAAACCCACTCCGCTAGACCCAAATCCACTCCGCTACATCCAAACCCACTCGGCTAGACCCAAACCCATTCGGCTAGACCCAAACACACTCCGCTAGACTCAAACCCACTCCGCTAGACGCAAACCCACTCCGCTAGACCCAAACCCACTCCGCTAGACCCAAACCCACACGGCTAGACCGAAACCCACTAGGCTAGACCCAAACGCACTCGGCTGGACCCAAACCCACTCGGCTAGACTCAAACGCACTCAGCTAGACCCAAACCCACTCGGCTAGACCCAAACCCACTCGGCTAGACCCAAACCCACTCGGCTAGACCCAAACCCTTTCGGCTAGACCCAAACCCACTCGGCTAGACCCAAACCCACTCGGCTAGACCCAAACCCAATCCGCTACACCCAAACCCACTCAGCTAGACCCAAACCCACTCGGCTAGACCCAAACCCACTCGGCTCGACCCAAACCGACTCGACTAGACGATTACCCACTCGGCTAGACCCAAACCCACTCGGCTAGACCCAAACCCACTCGGCTCGACCCAAACCCACTCAGCTAGACCCAAACCCACTCGGCTACACCCAAACCCACTCCGCTAGGCCCACACCCACTCGGCTAGACCCAAACCCACTCGGCTATACCCAAACCCACTCGGCTAGACCCAAACCCACTCGGCTAGACCCAAACCCACTCGGCTAGACCCAAACCCACTCGGCTAGACCCAAACCCACTCCACTACACCCAAACCCACTCGGCTAGACCCAAACCCACTCGGCTAGACCCAAACCCACTCGGCTAGACCCAAGCCCACTCGGCTAGACCCAAACCCACTCGGCTAGACCCAAACCCACTCGGCTAGACCCAAACCCACTCGGCTAGACCCAAACCCACTCGGCTAGACGCAAACCCACTCGGCTAGACCCAAACCCACTCTGCTAGACCCAAATCCACTCCGCTACATCCAAACCCAGTCGGCTAGACCCAAACCCATTCGGCTAGACCCAAACACACTCCGCTAGACTCAAACCCACTCCGCTAGACGCAAACCCACTCCGCTAGACCCAAACCCACTCCGCTAGACCCAAACCCACACGGCTAGACCGAAACCCACTAGGCTAGACCCAAACGCACTCGGCTGGACCCAACCCCACTCGGCTAGACTCAAACGCACTCAGCTAGACCCAAACCCACTCGGCTAGACCCAAACCCACTCCGCTTGACCCAAACCCACTCGGCTAGACCCAAACCCACTCGGCTAGACCCAAACCCTTTCGGCTAGACCCAAACCCACTCGGCTAGACAAAAACCCACTAGGCTAGTCCCAAACCCACTCGGCGAGACACAAACCCACTCGGCTAGACCCAAACCCACTCGGCTAGACCCAAACCCACTCGGCTAGATCCAAACCCACTCGGCTAGACCCAAACCCACTCGGATAGACCCAAACCCACTCAACTAGACCCAAACCCACTCCGCTAGATCCAAATCCACTCCGCTACACCCAAACCCACTCGGCTAGACCCAAACCCATTCTGCTAGACCCAAACACACTCCGCTAGACCCAAACCCACTCGGCTAGACCCAAACCCACTCGGCTAGACCCAAACCCACTCGGCTAGACCCAAACCCACTCGGCTATACCCAAACCCACTCCGCTAGACCCAAACCCACTCGGCTAGACCCAAACCCACTCGGCTAGACCCAAACCCACTCGGCTAGCCCCAAACCCACTCGGCTAGACCCAAACCCACTCGGCTAGACCCAAACCCACTCGGCTAGACCCAAACCCACTCCGCTAGACCCAAATCCACTCCGCGACACCCAAACCCACTCGGCTAGACCCAAACCAACTCGGCTAGACCCAAACCCACTCGGCTAGACCCAAACCCACTCGGCTAGACCCAAACCCACTCCGCTAGACCCAAACCCACTCGGCTAGACCCAAACCCACTCGGCTAGACCCAAACCCACTCCGCTAGGCCCAAACCTACTCCGCTAGACCCAAACCCATTCCGCTAGACCCAAACCCACTCCGCTAGAGCCAAACCCACTCCGCTAGTCCAAAACCCACTCGGCTAGACCCAAACCCACTCGGCTAGACCCAAACCCACTCGGCTAGACCCAAACCCACTCGGCTAGACCCAAACCCACTCGGCTAGACCCAAACCCAATCCGCTACACCCAAACCCACTCAGCTAGACCCAAACCCACTCGGCTAGACCCAAACCCACTCGGCTCGACCCAAACCGACTCGACTAGACGATTACCCACTCGGCTAGACCCAAACCCACTCGGCTAGACCCAAACCCACTCGGCTCGACCCAAACCCACTCAGCTAGACCCAAACCCACTCGGCTACACCCAAACCCACTCCGCTAGGCCCAAACCCACTCGGCTAGACCCAAACCCACTCGGCTATACCCAAACCCACTCGGCTAGACCCAAACCCACTCGGCTAGACCCAAACCCACTCGGCTAGACCCAAACCCACTCGGCTAGACCCAAACCCACTCCGCTACACCCAAACCCACTCGGCTAGACACAAACCCACTCGGCTAGACCCAAACCCACTCGGCTAGACCCAAACCCATTCGGCTAGACCCAAACCCACTCGGGTAGACCCAAACCCACTCGGCTAGACCCAAACCCACTCAGCTAGACGCAAACCCACTCGGCTAGACCCAAACCCACTCTGCTAGACCCAAATCCACTCCGCTACATCCAAACCCACTCGGCTAGACCCAAACCCATTCGGCTAGACCCAAACACACTCCGCTAGACTCAAACCCACTCCGCTAGACGCAAACCCACTCCGCTAGACCCAAACCCACTCCGCTAGACCCAAACCCACACGGCTAGACCGAAACCCACTAGGCTAGACCCAAACGCACTCGGCTGGACCCAAACCCACTCGGCTAGACTCAAACGCACTCAGCTAGACCCAAACCCACTCGGCTAGACCCAAACCCACTCCGCTTGACCCAAACCCACTCGGCTAGACCCAAACCCACTCGGCTAGACCCAAACCCACTCGGCTTGACCCAAACCCTTTCGGCTAGACCCAAACCCACTCGGCTAGACAAAAACCCACTAGGCTAGTCCCAAACCCACTCGGCTAGACCCAAACCCACTCGGCTAGACCCAAACCCACTCGGCTAGACCCAAACCCACTCGGCTAGATCCAAACCCACTCGGCTAGACCCAAACCCACTCGGATAGACCCAAACCCACTCAACTAGACCCAAACCCACTCCGCTAGATCCAAATCCACTCCGCTGCACCCAAACCCACTCGGCTAGACCCAAACCCATTCTGCTAGACCCAAACACACTCCGCTAGACCCAAACCCACTCGGCTTGACCCAAACCCACTCGGCTAGACCCAAACCCACTCGGCTGGACCCAAACCCACTCGGCTATACCCAAACCCACTCCGCTAGACCCAAACCCACTCGGCTAGACCCAAACCCACTCGGCTAGACCCAAACCCACTCGGCTAGCCCCAAACCCACTCGGCTAGACCCAAACCCACTCGGCTAGACCCAAACCCACTCGGCCAGACCCAAACCCACTCGGCCAGACCCAAACCCACTCGGCCAGACCCAAACCCACTCGGGTAGACCCAAACCCACTCGGCCAGACCCAAACCCACTCGGGTAGACCCAAATCCACTCGGCTAGACCGAAACCCACTCGGCTAGACCCAAACCCACTCGGCTAGACCCAAACCCACTCGGCTAGACCCAAACCCACTCCGCTAGACCCAAATCCAATCCGCTACACCCAAACCCACTCGGCTAGACCCAAACCCATTCGGCTAGACCCAAACACACTCCGCTAGACCCAAACCCACTCCGCTAGACGCAAACCCACTCCGATAGAACCAAACCCACTCCGCTAGACCCAAACCCACACGGCTAGACCGAAACCCACTAGGCCAGACCCAAACGCACTCGACTAGACCCAAACCCACTCGGCTAGACCCAAACCCACTCCGCTACACCCAAACGCACTCGGCTAGACCCAAACCCACTCCGCTAGACCCAAACCCACTCGGCTAGACCCAAACCCACTCGGCTAGACCCAAACCCACTCTGCTAGAGCCAAACCCACTCGGCTAGTCCCAAACCCACTCGGCTAGACCCAAACCCACTCGGCTAGACCCAAACCCACTCGGCTAGACCCAAACCCACTCGGCTAGACCCAAACCCACTCGGCTAGACCCAAACCCACTCCGCTAGACCCAAACCCACTCGGCTGGACCCAACCCCACTCGGCTGGACCCAAACCCACTCCGCTAGACCCAAACCCACTCCGCTAGACCCAAACCCACTCGGCTAGACCCAAACCCACTCCGCTAGACCCAAACCCACTCGGCTAGACCCAAACCCACTCGGGTAGACCCAAATCCACTCGGCTAGACCCAAACCCTCTCGGCTAGACCCAAACCCACTCCGCTAGACCCAAACCCACTGCGCTAGAGCCAAACCCACTCGGCTAGTCCCAAACCCACTCCGCTAGACCCAAACCCACTCGGCTAGACCCAAACCCACTCCGCTAGACCCAAATCCACTCCGCTACACCCAAACCCACTCGGCTAGACCGAAACCCACTCGGCTAGACCCAAACCCACTCGGCTAGACCCAAACCCACTCGGCTAGACCCAAACCCACTCCGCTAGACCCAAACCCACTCGGCTAGACCCAAACCCACTCGGCTAGACCCAAACCCACTCCGCTAGACCCAAACCCACTCAGCTAGACCCAAACCCATTCCGGTAGACCCAAACCCACTCCGCTAGACCCAAACCCACTCCGCTAGAGCCAAACCCACTCCGCTAGTCCCAAAGCCACTCGGCTAGACCCAAACCCACTCGGCTAGAACCAAACCCACTCGGCTAGACACAAACCCACTCGGCTAGACCCAAACCCACTCGGCTAGACCCAAACCCACTCGGCTAGACCCAAACCCACTCGGCTAGACCCAAACCCACTAGGCTAGACCCAAATCCACTCGGCTAGAACCAAACCCACTCCGCTAGGCCCAAACCCACTCCGCTAGACCCAAACCCACTCCGCTAGAGCCAAACCCACTCGGCTAGTCCCAAACCCACTCGGCTAGACCCAAACCCACTCGGATAGACCCAAACCCACTCGGATAGACCCAAACCCACTCGGCTAGACCCAAACCCACTCGGCTAGACCCAAACCCACTCGGCTAGACCCAAACCCACTCGGCTAGACCCAAACCCACTCGGCTAGACCCAAACCCACTCCGCTAGACCCAAACCCACTCCGCTAGAGCCAAACCCACTCGGCTAGTCCCAAACCCACTCGGCTAGACCCAAACCCACTCGGCTAGACCCAAACCCACTCGGCTAGACCCAAACCCACTCGGCTAGACCCAAACCCACTCGGCTAGACCCAAACCCACTCGGCTAGACCCAAACCCACTCGGCTAGACCCAAACCCACTCGGCTAGACCCAAACCCACTCGGCTAGACCCAAACCCACTCCGCTAGGCCCAAACCCACTCCGCTAGACCCAAACCCACTCCGCTAGAGCCAAACCCACTCGGCTAGTCCCAAACCCACTCGGCTAGACCCAAACCCACTCGGCTAGACCCAAACCCACTCGGCTAGACCCAAACCCACTCGGCTAGACCCAAACCCACTCGGCTAGACCCAAACCCACTCGGCTAGACCCGAACCCACTCGGCTAGACCCCAACCCACTCCGCTAGGCCCAAACCCACTCCGCTAGACCCAAACCCACTCCGCTAGACCCAAACCCACTCCGCTAGAGCCAAACCCACTCGGCTAGTCCCAAACCCACTTGGCTAGACCCAAACCCACTCGGCTAGACCCAAACCCACTCGGCTAGACCCAAACCCACTCGTCTAGACCCAAACCCACTCGGCTTGACCCAAACCCACTCGGCTAGACCCAAACCCACTCCGCTAGACCCAAACCCACTCGGCTAGACCCAAACCCACTCGGCTAGACCCAAACCCACTCCGCTAGACCCAAACCCACTCGGCTAGACCCAAACCCACTCCGCTAGACCCAAACCCACTCGGCTAGACCCAAACCCACTCGGCTAGACCCAAACCCACTCGGGTAGACCCAAAGCCACTCGGCTTGACCCAAACCCACTCGGCTAGACCCAAACCCACTCGGCTAGACCCAAACCCACTCGGCTAGACCCAAACCCACTCGGCTGGACCCAAACCCACTCGGCTGGACCCAAACCCATTCCGCTGGACCCAAATCCACTCCGCTACTCCCAAACCCACTCGGCTAGACCCAAACCCACTCGGCTAGACCCAAACCCACTCGGCTAGACCCAAACCCACTCCGCTAGACCCAAACCCACTCCGCGAGACCCAAACCCACTCCGCTAGACACAAACCCACTCGGCTAGACCCAAACCCACTCGGCTGGACCCAAACCCACTCGGATAGACCTAAACCCACTCGGCTAGACCCAAACCCACTAGGCTAGACCCAAACCTACTCGGCAAGACCCAAACCCACTCGGCTCGACCCAAACCGACTCGACTAAACGATTACCCACTCGGCTAGACCCAAACCCACTCGGCTAGACCCAAACCCACTCGGCTAGACCCAAACCCACTCGGCTACACCGAAACCCACTCCGCTAGGCCCAAACCCACTCGGCTAGACCCAAACCCACTCGGCTAAACCCAAACCCACTCGGCTAGACCCAAACCCACTCGGCTAGACCCAAACCCACTCGGCTAGACCCAAACCCACTCGGCTAGGCCCAAACCCACTCCGCTAGACCCAAACCCACTCCGCTAGACCCAAACCCACTCCGCTAGAGCCAAACCCACTCGGCAAGTCCCAAACCCACTCGGCTAGACCCAAACCCACTCGGCTAGACCCAAACCCACTCGGCTAGACCCAAACCCACTCCGCTAGACCCAAACCCACTCGGCTAGACCCAAACCCACTCCGCTAGACCCAAACCCACTCGGCTAGACCCAAACCCACTCGGCTAGACCCAAACCCACTCCGCTAGGCCCAAACCCACTCCGCTAGACCCAAACCCACTCCGCTAGACCCAAACCCACTCCGCTAGAGCCAAACCCACTCGGCTAGTCCCAAACCCACTCGGCTAGACCCAAACCCACTCGGCTAGACCCAAACCCACTCGGCTAGACCCAAACCCACTCGGCTAGACCCAAACCCACTCGGCTAGACCCAAACCCACTCCGCTAGACGCAAACCCACTCGGCTGGACCCAAACCCACTCCGCTAGACCCAAACCCACTCGGCTAGACCCAAACCCACTCGGCTAGACCCAAACCCACTCGTCTAGACCCAAACCCACTCGGCTAGACCCAAACCCACTCCGCTAGACCCAAACCCACTCGGCTAGACCCAAACCCACTCGGCTAGACCCAAACCCACTCCGCTAGACCCAAACCCACTCGGCTAGACCCAAACCCACTCCGCTAGACCCAAACCCACTCGGCTAGACCCAAACCCACTCGGGTAGACCCAAAGCCACTCGGCTTGACCCAAACCCACTCGGCTAGACCCAAACCCACTCGGCTAGACCCAAACCCACTCGGCTAGACGCAAACCCACTCGGCTGGACCCAAACCCACTCGGCTGGACCCAAACCCACTCCGCTAGACCCAAATCCACTCCGCTACTCCCAAACCCACTCGGCTAGACCCAAACCCACTCGGCTAGACCCAAACCCACTCGGCTAGACCCAAACCCACTCCGCTAGACCCAAACCCACTCCGCGAGACCCAAACCCACTCCGCTAGACACAAACCCACTCGGCTAGACCCAAACCCACTCGGCTGGACCCAAACCCACTCGGATAGACCTAAACCCACTCGGCTAGACCCAAACCCACTCGGCTAGACCCAAACCTACTCGGCAAGACCCAAACCCACTCGGCTCGACCCAAACCGACTCGACTAAACGATTACCCACTCGGCTAGACCCAAACCCACTCGGCTAGACCCAAACCCACTCGGCTAGACCCAAACCCACTCGGCTACACCGAAACCCACTCCGCTAGACCCAAACCCACTCCGCTAGACCCAAACCCATTCCGCTAGACCCAAACCCACTCCGCTAGACCCAAACCCACTCCGCTAGAGCCAAACCCACTCCGCTAGTCCCAAAGCCACTCGGCTAGACCCAAACCCACTAGGCTAGACCCAAATCCACTCGGCTAGAACCAAACCCACTCCGCTAGGCCCAAACCCACTCGGCTAGACACAAACCCACTCGGCTAGACCCAAACCCACTCGGCTAGACCCAAACCCACTCGGCTGGACCCAAACCCACTCGGCTAGACCCAAACCCACTAGGCTAGACCCAAATCCACTCGGCTAGAACCAAACCCACTCCGCTAGGCCCAAACCCACTCCGCTAGACCCAAACCCACTCCGCTAGAGCCAAACCCACTCGGCTAGTCCCAAACCCACTCGGCTAGACCCAAACCCACTCGGCTAGACCCAAACCCACTCGGATAGACCCAAACCCACTCGGCTAGACCCAAACCCACTCGGCTAGACCCAAACACACTCGGCTAGACCCAAACCCACTCGGCTAGACCCAAACCCACTCGGCTAGACCCAAACCCACTCCGCTAGACCCAAACCCACTCCGCTAGAGCCAAACCCACTCGGCTAGTCCCAAACCCACTCGGCTAGACCCAAACCCACTCGGCTAGACCCAAACCCACTCGGCTAGACCCAAACCCACTCGGCTAGACCCAAACCCACTCGGCTAGACCCAAACCCACTCGGCTAGACCAAAACCCACTCGGCTAGACCCAAACCCACTCGGCTAGACCCAAACCCACTCGGCTAGACCCAAACCCACTCCGCTAGGCCCAAACCCACTCCGCTAGACCCAAACCCACTCCGCTAGAGCCAAACCCACTCGGCTAGTCCCAAACCCACTCGGCTAGACCCAAACCCACTCGGCTAGACCCAAACCCACTCGGCTAGACCCAAACCCACTCGGCTAGACCCAAACCCACTCGGCTAGACCCAAACCCACTCGGCTAGACCCAAACCCACTCGGCTAGACCCAAACCCACTCGGCTAGACCCAAACCCACTAGGCTAGACCCAAACCCACTCCGCTAGGCCCAAACCCACTCCGCTGGACCCAAACCCACTCCGCTAGACCCAAACCCACTCCGCTAGAGCCAAACCCACTCGGCTAGTCCCAAACCCACTCGGCTAGACCCAAACCCACTCGGTTAGACCCAAACCCACTCGGCTAGACCCAAACCCACTCGTCTAGACCCAAACCCACTCGGCTTGACCCAAACCCACTCGGCTAGACCCAAACCCACTCCGCTAGACCCAAACCCACTCGGCTAGACCCAAACCCACTCGGCTAGACCCAAACCCACTCCGCTAGACCCAAACCCACTCGGCTAGACCCAAACCCACTCCGCTAGACCCAAACCCACTCGGCTAGACCCAAACCCACTCGGGTAGACCCAAAGCCACTCGGCTTGACCCAAACCCACTCGGCTAGACCCAAACCCACTCGGCTAGACCCAAACCCACTCGGCTAGACCCAAACCCACTCGGCTGGACCCAAACCCACTCGGCTGGACCCAAACCCATTCCGCTGGACCCAAATCCACTCCGCTACTCCCAAACCCACTCGGCTAGACCCAAACCCACTCGGCTAGACCCAAACCCACTCGGCTAGACCCAAACCCACTCCGCTAGACCCAAACCCACTCCGCGAGACCCAAACCCACTCCGCTAGACACAAACCCACTCGGCTAGACCCAAACCCACTCGGCTGGACCCAAACCCACTCGGATAGACCTAAACCCACTCGGCTAGACCCAAACCCACTCGGCTAGACCCAAACCTACTCGGCAAGACCCAAACCCACTCGGCTCGACCCAAACCGACTCGACTAAACGATTACCCACTCGGCTAGACCCAAACCCACTCGGCTAGACCCAAACCCACTCGGCTAGACCCAAACCCACTCGGCTACACCGAAACCCACTCCGCTAGGCCCAAACCCACTCGGCTAGACCCAAACCCACTCGGCTAAACCCAAACCCACTCGGCTAGACCCAAACCCACTCGGCTAGACCCAAACCCACTCGGCTAGACCCAAACCCACTCGGCTAGGCCCAAACCCACTCCGCTAGACCCAAACCCACTCCGCTAGACCCAAACCCACTCCGCTAGAGCCAAACCCACTCGGCTAGTCCCAAACCCACTCGGCTAGACCCAAACCCACTCGGCTAGACCCAAACCCACTCGGCTAGACCCAAACCCACTCCGCTAGACCCAAACCCACTCGGCTAGACCCAAACCCACTCCGCTAGACCCAAACCCACTCGGCTAGACCCAAACCCACTCGGCTAGACCCAAACCCACTCCGCTAGGCCCAAACCCACTCCGCTAGACCCAAACCCACTCCGCTAGACCCAAACCCACTCCGCTAGAGCCAAACCCACTCGGCTAGTCCCAAACCCACTCGGCTAGACCCAAACCCACTCGGCTAGACCCAAACCCACTCGGCTAGACCCAAACCCACTCGGCTAGACCCAAACCCACTCGGCTAGACCCAAACCCACTCCGCTAGACGCAAACCCACTCGGCTGGACCCAAACCCACTCCGCTAGACCCAAACCCACTCGGCTAGACCCAAACCCACTCGGCTAGACCCAAACCCACTCGTCTAGACCCAAACCCACTCGGCTAGACCCAAACCCACTCCGCTAGACCCAAACCCACTCGGCTAGACCCAAACCCACTCGGCTAGACCCAAACCCACTCCGCTAGACCCAAACCCACTCGGCTAGACCCAAACCCACTCCGCTAGAGCCAAACCCACTCGGCTAGACCCAAACCCACTCGGGTAGACCCAAAGCCACTCGGCTTGACCCAAACCCACTCGGCTAGACCCAAACCCACTCGGCTAGACCCAAACCCACTCGGCTAGAACCAAACCCACTCGGCTAGACACAAACCCACTCGGCTAGACCCAAACCCACTCGGCTAGACCCAAACCCACTCGGCTGGACCCAAACCCACTCGGCTAGACCCAAACCCACTAGGCTAGACCCAAATCCACTCGGCTAGAACCAAACCCACTCCGCTAGGCCCAAACCCACTCCGCTAGACCCAAACCCACTCCGCTAGAGCCAAACCCACTCGGCTAGTCCCAAACCCACTCGGCTAGACCCAAACCCACTCGGCTAGACCCAAACCCACTCGGATAGACCCAAACCCACTCGGCTAGACCCAAACCCACTCGGCTAGACCCAAACACACTCGGCTAGACCCAAACCCACTCGGCTAGACCCAAACCCACTCGGCTAGACCCAAACCCACTCCGCTAGACCCAAACCCACTCCGCTAGAGCCAAACCCACTCGGCTAGTCCCAAACCCACTCGGCTAGACCCAAACCCACTCGGCTAGACCCAAACCCACTCGGCTAGACCCAAACCCACTCGGCTAGACCCAAACCCACTCGGCTAGACCCAAACCCACTCGGCTAGACCCAAACCCACTCGGCTAGACCCAAACCCACTCGGCTAGACCCAAACCCACTCGGCTAGACCCAAACCCACTCCGCTAGGCCCAAACCCACTCCGCTAGACCCAAACCCACTCCGCTAGAGCCAAACCCACTCGGCTAGTCCCAAACCCACTCGGCTAGACCCAAACCCACTCGGCTAGACCCAAACCCACTCGGCTAGACCCAAACCCACTCGGCTAGACCCAAACCCACTCGGCTAGACCCAAACCCACTCGGCTAGACCCAAACCCACTCGGCTAGACCCAAACCCACTCGGCTAGACCCAAACCCACTAGGCTAGACCCAAACCCACTCCGCTAGGCCCAAACCCACTCCGCTAGACCCAAACCCACTCCGCTAGACCCAAACCCACTCCGCTAGAGCTAAACCCACTCGGCTAGTGCCAAACCCACTCGGCTAGACCCAAACCCACTCGGCTAGACCCAAACCCACTCGGCTAGACCCAAACCCACTCGTCTAGACCCAAACCCACTCGGCTTGACCCAAACCCACTCGGCTAGACCCAAACCCACTCCGCTAGACCCAAACCCACTCGGCTAGACCCAAACCCACTCCGCTAGACCCAAACCCACTCCGCTAGACCCAAACCCACTCGGCTAGACCCAAACCCACTCCGCTAGACCCAAACCCACTCGGCTAGACCCAAACCCACTCGGGTAGACCCAAAGCCACTCGGCTTGACCCAAACCCACTCGGCTAGACCCAAACCCACTCGGCTAGACCCAAACCCACTCGGCTAGACCCAAACCCACTCGGCTGGACCCAAACCCACTCGGCTGGACCCAAACCCATTCCGCTGGACCCAAATCCACTCCGCTACTCCCAAACCCACTCGGCTAGACCCAAACCCACTCGGCTAGACCCAAACCCACTCCGCTAGACCCAAACCCACTCCGCGAGACCCAAACCCACTCCGCTAGACACAAACCCACTCGGCTAGACCCAAACCCACTCGGCTGGACCCAAACCCACTCGGATAGACCTAAACCCACTCGGCTAGACCCAAACCCACTCGGCTAGACCCAAACCTACTCGGCAAGACCCAAACCCACTCGGCTCGACCCAAACCGACTCGACTAAACGATTACCCACTCGGCTAGACCCAAACCCACTCGGCTAGACCCAAACCCACTCGGCTAGACCCAAACCCACTCGGCTACACCGAAACCCACTCCGCTAGGCCCAAACCCACTCGGCTAGACCCAAACCCACTCGGCTAAACCCAAACCCACTCGGCTAGACCCAAACCCACTCGGCTAGACCCAAACCCACTCGGCTAGACCCAAACCCACTCGGCTAGGCCCAAACCCACTCCGCTAGACCCAAACCCACTCCGCTAGACCCAAACCCACTCCGCTAGAGCCAAACCCACTCGGCTAGTCCCAAACCCACTCGGCTAGACCCAAACCCACTCGGCTAGACCCAAACCCACTCGGCTAGACCCAAACCCACTCCGCTAGACCCAAACCCACTCGGCTAGACCCAAACCCACTCCGCTAGACCCAAACCCACTCGGCTAGACCCAAACCCACTCGGCTAGACCCAAACCCACTCCGCTAGGCCCAAACCCACTCCGCTAGACCCAAACCCACTCCGCTAGACCCAAACCCACTCCGCTAGAGCCAAACCCACTCGGCTAGTCCCAAACCCACTCGGCTAGACCCAAACCCACTCGGCTAGACCCAAACCCACTCGGCTAGACCCAAACCCACTCGGCTAGACCCAAACCCACTCGGCTAGACCCAAACCCACTCCGCTAGACGCAAACCCACTCGGCTGGACCCAAACCCACTCCGCTAGACCCAAACCCACTCGGCTAGACCCAAACCCACTCGGCTAGACCCAAACCCACTCGTCTAGACCCAAACCCACTCGGCTAGACCCAAACCCACTCCGCTAGACCCAAACCCACTCGGCTAGACCCAAACCCACTCGGCTAGACCCAAACCCACTCCGCTAGACCCAAACCCACTCGGCTAGACCCAAACCCACTCCGCTAGAGCCAAACCCACTCGGCTAGACCCAAACCCACTCGGGTAGACCCAAAGCCACTCGGCTTGACCCAAACCCACTCGGCTAGACCCAAACCCACTCGGCTAGACCCAAACCCACTCGGCTAGACCCAAACCCACTCGGCTGGACCCAAACCCACTCGGCTGGACCCAAACCCACTCCGCTAGACCCAAATCCACTCCGCTACTCCCAAACCCACTCGGCTAGACCCAAACCCACTCGGCTAGACCCAAACCCACTCGGCTAGACCCAAACCCACTCCGCTAGACCCAAACCCACTCCGCGAGACCCAAACCCACTCCGCTAGACACAAACCCACTCGGCTAGACCCAAACCCACTCGGCTGGACCCAAACCCACTCGGATAGACCTAAACCCACTCGGCTAGACCCAAACCCACTCGGCTAGACCCAAACCTACTCGGCAAGACCCAAACCCACTCGGCTCGACCCAAACCGACTCGACTAAACGATTACCCACTCGGCTAGACCCAAACCCACTCGGCTAGACCCAAACCCACTCGGCTAGACCCAAACCCACTCGGCTACACCGAAACCCACTCCGCTAGGCCCAAACCCACTCGGCTAGACCCAAACCCACTCGGCTAAACCCAAACCCACTCGGCTAGACCCAAACCCACTCGGCTAGACCCAAACCCATTCGGCTAGACCCAAACACACTCCGCTAGACTCAAACCCACTCCGCTAGACGCAAACCCACTCGGCTGGACCCAAACCCACTCCGCTAGACCCAAACCCACTCGGCTAGACCCAAACCCACTCGGCTAGACCCAAACCCACTCGTCTAGACCCAAACCCACTCGGCTAGACCCAAACCCACTCCGCTAGACCCAAACCCACTCGGCTAGACCCAAACCCACTCGGCTAGACCCAAACCCACTCCGCTAGACCCAAACCCACTCGGCTAGACCCAAACCCACTCCGCTAGACCCAAACCCACTCGGCTAGACCCAAACCCACTCGGGTAGACCCAAAGCCACTCGGCTTGACCCAAACCCACTCGGCTAGACCCAAACCCACTCGGCTAGACCCAAACCCACTCGGCTAGACCCAAACCCACTCGGCTGGACCCAAACCCACTCGGCTGGACCCAAACCCACTCCGCTAGACCCAAATCCACTCCGCTACTCCCAAACCCACTCGGCTAGACCCAAACCCACTCGGCTAGACCCAAACCCACTCGGCTAGACCCAAACCCACTCCGCTAGACCCAAACCCACTCCGCGAGACCCAAACCCACTCCGCTAGACACAAACCCACTCGGCTAGACCCAAACCCACTCGGCTGGACCCAAACCCACTCGGATAGACCTAAACCCACTCGGCTAGACCCAAACCCACTCGGCTAGACCCAAACCTACTCGGCAAGACCCAAACCCACTCGGCTCGACCCAAACCGACTCGACTAAACGATTACCCACTCGGCTAGACCCAAACCCACTCCGCTAGTCCCAAACCCACTCGGCTAGACCCAAACCCACTCGGCTAGACCCAAACCCACTCGGCTAGACCCAAACCCACTCGGCTAGACCCAAACCCACTCGGCTAGACCCAAACCCACTCCGCTAGACGCAAACCCACTCGGCTGGACCCAAACCCACTCCGCTAGACCCAAACCCACTCGGCTAGACCCAAACCCACTCGGCTAGACCCAAACCCACTCGTCTAGACCCAAACCCACTCGGCTAGACCCAAACCCACTCCGCTAGACCCAAACCCACTCGGCTAGACCCAAACCCACTCGGCTAGACCCAAACCCACTCCGCTAGACCCAAACCCACTCGGCTAGACCCAAACCCACTCCGCTAGAGCCAAACCCACTCGGCTAGACCCAAACCCACTCGGGTAGACCCAAAGCCACTCGGCTTGACCCAAACCCACTCGGCTAGACCCAAACCCACTCGGCTAGACCCAAACCCACTCGGCTAGACCCAAACCCACTCGGCTGGACCCAAACCCACTCGGCTGGACCCAAACCCACTCCGCTAGACCCAAATCCACTCCGCTACTCCCAAACCCACTCGGCTAGACCCAAACCCACTCGGCTAGACCCAAACCCACTCGGCTAGACCCAAACCCACTCCGCTAGACCCAAACCCACTCCGCGAGACCCAAACCCACTCCGCTAGACACAAACCCACTCGGCTAGACCCAAACCCACTCGGCTGGACCCAAACCCACTCGGATAGACCTAAACCCACTCGGCTAGACCCAAACCCACTCGGCTAGACCCAAACCTACTCGGCAAGACCCAAACCCACTCGGCTCGACCCAAACCGACTCGACTAAACGATTACCCACTCGGCTAGACCCAAACCCACTCGGCTAGACCCAAACCCACTCGGCTAGACCCAAACCCACTCGGCTACACCGAAACCCACTCCGCTAGGCCCAAACCCACTCGGCTAGACCCAAACCCACTCGGCTAAACCCAAACCCACTCGGCTAGACCCAAACCCACTCGGCTAGACCCAAACCCATTCGGCTAGACCCAAACACACTCCGCTAGACTCAAACCCACTCCGCTAGACGCAAACCCACTCGGCTGGACCCAAACCCACTCCGCTAGACCCAAACCCACTCGGCTAGACCCAAACCCACTCGGCTAGACCCAAACCCACTCGTCTAGACCCAAACCCACTCGGCTAGACCCAAACCCACTCCGCTAGACCCAAACCCACTCGGCTAGACCCAAACCCACTCGGCTAGACCCAAACCCACTCCGCTAGACCCAAACCCACTCGGCTAGACCCAAACCCACTCCGCTAGACCCAAACCCACTCGGCTAGACCCAAACCCACTCGGGTAGACCCAAAGCCACTCGGCTTGACCCAAACCCACTCGGCTAGACCCAAACCCACTCGGCTAGACCCAAACCCACTCGGCTAGACCCAAACCCACTCGGCTGGACCCAAACCCACTCGGCTGGACCCAAACCCACTCCGCTAGACCCAAATCCACTCCGCTACTCCCAAACCCACTCGGCTAGACCCAAACCCACTCGGCTAGACCCAAACCCACTCGGCTAGACCCAAACCCACTCCGCTAGACCCAAACCCACTCCGCGAGACCCAAACCCACTCCGCTAGACACAAACCCACTCGGCTAGACCCAAACCCACTCGGCTGGACCCAAACCCACTCGGATAGACCTAAACCCACTCGGCTAGACCCAAACCCACTCGGCTAGACCCAAACCTACTCGGCAAGACCCAAACCCACTCGGCTCGACCCAAACCGACTCGACTAAACGATTACCCACTCGGCTAGACCCAAACCCACTCGGCTAGACCCAAACCCACTCGGCTAGACCCAAACCCACTCGGCTACACCGAAACCCACTCCGCTAGGCCCAAACCCACTCGGCTAGACCCAAACCCACTCGGCTAAACCCAAACCCACTCGGCTAGACCCAAACCCACTCGGCTAGACCCAAACCCACTCCGCTAGACCCAAACCCACTCGGCTAGACCCAAACCCACTCCGCTAGACCCAAATCCACTCCGCTACACCCAAACCCACTCGGCTAGACCGAAACCCACTCGGCTAGACCCAAACCCACTCGGCTAGACCCAAACCCACTCGGCTAGACCCAAACCCACTCCGCTAGACCCAAACCCACTCGGCTAGACCCAAACCCACTCGGCTAGACCCAAACCCACTCCGCTAGACCCAAACCCACTCCGCTAGACCCAAACCCATTCCGCTAGGCCCAAACCCACTCCGCTAGACCCAAACCCACTCCGCTAGAGCCAAACCCACTCGGCTAGTCCCAAACCCACTCGGCTAGACCCAAACCCACTCGGCTAGACCCAAACCCACTCGGATAGACCCAAACCCACTCGGCTAGACCCAAACCCACTCGGCTAGACCCAAACACACTCGGCTAGACCCAAACCCACTCGGCTAGACCCAAACCCACTCGGCTAGACCCAAACCCACTCCGCTAGACCCAAACCCACTCCGCTAGAGCCAAACCCACTCGGCTAGTCCCAAACCCACTCGGCTAGACCCAAACCCACTCGGCTAGACCCAAACCCACTCGGCTAGACCCAAACCCACTCGGCTAGACCCAAACCCACTCGGCTAGACCCAAACCCACTCGGCTAGACCCAAACCCACTCGGCTAGACCCAAACCCACTCGGCTAGACCCAAACCCACTCGGCTAGACCCAAACCCACTCCGCTAGGCCCAAACCCACTCCGCTAGACCCAAACCCACTCCGCTAGAGCCAAACCCACTCGGCTAGTCCCAAACCCACTCGGCTAGACCCAAACCCACTCGGCTAGACCCAAACCCACTCGGCTAGACCCAAACCCACTCGGCTAGACCCAAACCCACTCGGCTAGACCCAAACCCACTCGGCTAGACCCAAACCCACTCGGCTAGACCCAAACCCACTCGGCTAGACCCAAACCCACTAGGCTAGACCCAAACCCACTCCGCTAGGCCCAAACCCACTCCGCTAGACCCAAACCCACTCCGCTAGACCCAAACCCACTCCGCTAGAGCCAAACCCACTCGGCTAGTCCCAAACCCACTCGGCTAGACCCAAACCCACTCGGCTAGACCCAAACCCACTCGGCTAGACCCAAACCCACTCGTCTAGACCCAAACCCACTCGGCTTGACCCAAACCCACTCGGCTAGACCCAAACCCACTCCGCTAGACCCAAACCCACTCGGCTAGACCCAAACCCACTCGGCTAGACCCAAACCCACTCCGCTAGACCCAAACCCACTCGGCTAGACCCAAACCCACTCCGCTAGACCCAAACCCACTCGGCTAGACCCAAACCCACTCGGGTAGACCCAAAGCCACTCGGCTTCACCCAAACCCACTCGGCTAGACCCAAACCCACTCGGCTAGACCCAAACCCACTCGGCTAGACCCAAACCCACTCGGCTGGACCCAAACCCACTCGGCTGGACCCAAACCCATTCCGCTGGACCCAAATCCACTCCGCTACTCCCAAACCCACTCGGCTAGACCCAAACCCACTCGGCTAGACCCAAACCCACTCGGCTAGACCCAAACCCACTCCGCTAGACCCAAACCCACTCCGCGAGACCCAAACCCACTCCGCTAGACACAAACCCACTCGGCTAGACCAAAACCCACTCGGCTGGACCCAAACCCACTCGGATAGACCTAAACCCACTCGGCTAGACCCAAACCCACTCGGCTAGACCCAAACCTACTCGGCAAGACCCAAACCCACTCGGCTCGACCCAAACCGACTCGACTAAACGATTACCCACTCGGCTAGACCCAAACCCACTCGGCTAGACCCAAACCCACTCGGCTAGACCCAAACCCACTCGGCTACACCGAAACCCACTCCGCTAGGCCCAAACCCACTCGGCTAGACCCAAACCCACTCGGCTAAACTCAAACCCACTCGGCTAGACCCAAACCCACTCGGCTAGACCCAAACCCACTCGGCTAGACCCAAACCCACTCGGCTAGGCCCAAACCCACTCCGCTAGACCCAAACCCACTCCGCTAGACCCAAACCCACTCCGCTAGAGCCAAACCCACTCGGCTAGTCCCAAACCCACTCGGCTAGACCCAAACCCACTCGGCTAGACCCAAACCCACTCGGCTAGACCCAAACCCACTCCGCTAGACCCAAACCCACTCGGCTAGACCCAAACCCACTCCGCTAGACCCAAACCCACTCGGCTAGACCCAAACCCACTCGGCTAGACCCAAACCCACTCCGCTAGGCCCAAACCCACTCCGCTAGACCCAAACCCACTCCGCTAGACCCAAACCCACTCCGCTAGAGCCAAACCCACTCGGCTAGTCCCAAACCCACTCGGCTAGACCCAAACCCACTCGGCTAGACCCAAACCCACTCGGCTAGACCCAAACCCACTCGGCTAGACCCAAACCCACTCGGCTAGACCCAAACCCACTCCGCTAGACGCAAACCCACTCGGCTGGACCCAAACCCACTCCGCTAGACCCAAACCCACTCGGCTAGACCCAAACCCACTCGGCTAGACCCAAACCCACTCGTCTAGACCCAAACCCACTCGGCTAGACCCAAACCCACTCCGCTAGACCCAAACCCACTCGGCTAGACCCAAACCCACTCGGCTAGACCCAAACCCACTCCGCTAGACCCAAACCCACTCGGCTAGACCCAAACCCACTCCGCTAGAGCCAAACCCACTCGGCTAGACCCAAACCCACTCGGGTAGACCCAAAGCCACTCGGCTTGACCCAAACCCACTCGGCTAGACCCAAACCCACTCGGCTAGACCCAAACCCACTCGGCTAGACCCAAACCCACTCGGCTGGACCCAAACCCACTCGGCTGGACCCAAACCCACTCCGCTAGACCCAAATCCACTCCGCTACTCCCAAACCCACTCGGCTAGACCCAAACCCACTCGGCTAGACCCAAACCCACTCGGCTAGACCCAAACCCACTCCGCTAGACCCAAACCCACTCCGCGAGACCCAAACCCACTCCGCTAGACACAAACCCACTCGGCTAGACCCAAACCCACTCGGCTGGACCCAAACCCACTCGGATAGACCTAAACCCACTCGGCTAGACCCAAACCCACTCGGCTAGACCCAAACCTACTCGGCAAGACCCGAACCCACTCGGCTCGACCCAAACCGACTCGACTAAACGATTACCCACTCGGCTAGACCCAAACCCACTCGGCTAGACCCAAACCCACTCGGCTAGACCCAAACCAACTCGGCTACACCGAAACCCACTCCGCTAGGCCCAAACCCACTCGGCTAGACCCAAACCCACTCGGCTAAACCCAAACCCAATCGGCTAGACCCAAACCCACTCGGCTAGACCCAAACCCATTCGGCTAGACCCAAACACACTCCGCTAGACTCAAACCCACTCCGCTAGACGCAAACCCACTCCGCTAGACCCAAACCCATTCTGCTAGAGCCAAACCCACTCGGCTAGTCCCAAACCCACTCGGCTAGACCCAAACCCACTCGGCTAGACCCAAACCCACTCGGCTAGACCCAAACCCACTCGGCTAGACCCAAACGCACTCGGCTAGACCCAAACCCACTCCGCTAGACCCAAACCCACTCGGCTGGACCCAAACCCACTCGGCTGGACCCAAACCCACTCCGCTAGACCCAAACCCACTCCGCTAGACCCAAACCCACTCGGCTAGACCCAAACCCACTCCGCTAGACCCAAACCCACTCGGCTAGACCCAAACCCACTCGGGTAGACCCAAATCCACTCGGCTAGACCCAAACCCACTCGGCTAGACCCAAACCCACTCGGCTAGACCCAAACCCACTCGGCTAGACCCAAACCCACTCGGCTAGACCCAAACCCACTCGGCTAGAACCAAACCCACTCGGCTGGACCCAAACCCACTCGGCTAGACCCAAACCCACTCGGCTAGACCCAAACCCACACGGCTAGACCCAAACCCACTCGGCTAGACCCAAACCCACTCGGCTAGACGCAAACCCACTCGGTTACACCCAAACCCACTCGGCTAGACCCAAACCCACTTGGCTAGACCCCAACCCACTCGGTAAGACCCAAACCCACTCGGCTAGACCCAAACCCACTCTGTAGACCCAAACCCACTCGGCTAGACCCAAACCCACTCGGCTGGACCCAAACCCACTCGGCTAGACCCAAACCCACTCGGCTAGACACAAACTCACTCGGCTAGACACAAACCCACTCGGCTTTTCCCAAACCCACTCGGCTAGACCCAAACCCACTCGGCTAGACCCAAACCCACTACGCTAGACCCAAACCCACTCGGCTAGACCCAAACCCACTCGGCATGACCCAATCCCACTCGGCTAGATCCAAACCCACTCGGCTAGACACAAACCCACTCGGCTATACCCAAACCCACTCGGCTAGACCCAAACCCACTCGGCTAGACCCAAACCCACTCCGCTAGACCCAAACCCACTCGCCTAGACCCAAACCCACTCGGCATGACCCAATCCCACTCGGCTAGACCCAAACCCACTCGGCTAGACCCAAACCCACTCGGTTAGACCCAAACCCACTCGGCTAGACCCAAACCCACTCGGCTAGTCCCAAACCCACTGGGCTAGACCCAAACCCACTCGGCTGGACCCAAACCCACTCGGCTAGACCCAAACCCACTCGGCTAGACCCAAACCCACTCGGCTAGACCCAAACCCACTCGGCTAGACCCAAGCCCACTCGGCTAGACCCAAACCCACTCGGCTAGACACAAACCCACTCGGCTATACCCAAACCAACTGGGCTAGACCCAAACCCACTCGGCTAGACCCAAACCCACTCCGCAAGACCCAAACGCACTCGGCTACACCCAAACCAACTCGGCTAAACCCAAACCCACTCGGCTAGACCCAAACCCAATCGGCTAGACCCAAACCCACTCCGCTAGACCAAAACCCACTCGGCTAGACCAAACCCACTCGGCTAGACCCAAACCCACTCGGCTAGACCCAAAACCACTCGGCTAGACCCTAACCCACTCGGCTAGAGCCAAACCCACTCGGCTAGACCCACACCCACTCGGCTAGACCCAAACCCACTCCGCTAGACCAAACCCACTCGGCTAGACCCAAACCCACTCGGCTAGACCCAAACCCACTCGGCTAGACGCAAACCCACTCGGTTACACCCAAACCCACTCGGCTAGACCCAAACCCACTTGGCTAGACCCCAACCCACTCGGTAAGACCCAAACCCACTCGGCTAGACCCAAACCCACTCTGTAGACCCAAACCCACTCGGCTAGACCCAAACCCACTCGGCTGGACCCAAACCCACTCGGCTAGACCCAAACCCACTCGGCTAGACACAAACTCACTCGGCTAGACACAAACCCACTCGGCTTTTCCCAAACCCACTCGGCTAGACCCAAACCCACTCGGCTAGACCCAAACCCACTACGCTAGACCCAAACCCACTCGGCTAGACCCAAACCCACTCGGCATGACCCAATCCCACTCGGCTAGATCCAAACCCACTCGGCTAGACCCAAACCCACTCGGCTATAACCAAACCCACTCGGCTAGACCCAAACCCACTCGGCTAGACCCAAACCCACTCCGCTAGACCCAAACCCACTCGCCTAGACCCAAACCCACTCGGCATGACCCAATCCCACTCGGCTAGACCCAAACCCACTCGGCTAGACCCAAACCCACTCGGTTAGACCCAAACCCACTCGGCTAGACCCAAACCCACTCGGCTAGTCCCAAACCCACTGGGCTAGACCCAAACCCACTCGGCTGGACCCAAACCCACTCGGCTAGACCCAAACCCACTCGGCTAGACCCAAACCCACTCGGCTAGACCCAAACCCACTCGGCTAGACCCAAGCCCACTCGGCTAGACCCAAACCCACTCGGCTAGACACAAACCCACTCGGCTATACCCAAACCAACTGGGCTAGACCCAAACCCACTCGGCTAGACCCAAACCCACTCCGCTAGACCCAAACGCACTCGGCTACACCCAAACCCACTCGGCTAAACCCAAACCCACTCGGCTAGACCCAAACCCAATCGGCTAGACCCAAACCCACTCCGCTAGACCAAAACCCACTCGGCTAGACCAAACCCACTCGGCTAGACCCAAACCCACTCGGCTAGACCCAAACCCATTCGGCTAGACCCAAACCCACTCGGCTACACCCAAACCCACTCCGCTAGACACAAACCCACTCGGCTACACCCAAACCCACTCGTCCAGTCCCAAACCCACTCGGCTAGACCCAAACCCACTCGGCTAGGCCCAAACCCACTCGGCTAGACCCAAACCCACTCGGCTAGACCCAAACCCACTCGGCTAGACCCAAAACCACTCGGCTAGACCCAAACCCACTCGGCTAGACCCAAACCCACTCGGCTAGACCCACACCCACTCGGCTAGACCCAAACCCACTCCGCTAGACCCAAACCCACTCGGCTAGACCCAAACCCACTCGGCTAGACCCAAACCCACTTGGCTAGACCCAAACCCACTCGGTTACACCCAAACCCACTCGGCTAGACCCAAACCCACTTGGCTAGACCCCAACCCACTCAGTAAGACCCAAACGCACTCGGCTAGACACAAACCCACTCGGCTAGACCCCAACCCACTCGGCTAGACCCAAACCCACTCGGCTAGACCCAAACCCACTCGGCTAGACACAAACCCACTCGGCTAGACCCAAACCCACTCGGCTAGACGCAAACCCACTCGGCTAGACCCAAACCCACTCTGCTAGACGCAAACCCACTCGGTTAGACCCAAACCCACTCGGCTAGACCCAAACCGACTCGGCTAGACCCAAACCCACTCGGCTAGACCCAAACCCACTCGGCTAGACCCAAACCGACTCGGCTAGACCCAAACCCACTCGGCTAGACCCAAACCCACTCGGCTAGACACAAACCCACTCGGCTAGACCCAAACCCACTCGGCTAGTCCCAAACCCACTGGGCTAGACCCAAACCCACTCGGCTGGACCCAAACCCACTCGGCTAGACCCAAACCCACTCGGCTAGACCCAAACCCACTCGGCTAGACCCAAACCCACTCGGCTAGACCCAAGCCCACTCGGCTAGACCCAAACCCACTCGGCTAGACACAAACCCACTCGGCTATACCCAAACCAACTGGGCTAGACCCAAACCCACTCGGCTAGACCCAAACCCACTCCGCTAGACCCAAACGCACTCGGCTACACCCAAACCCACTCGGCTAAACCCAAACCCACTCGGCTAGACCCAAACCCAATCGGCTAGACCCAAACCCACTCCGCTAGACCAAAACCCACTCGGCTAGACCAAACCTACTCGGCTAGACCCAAACCCACTCGGCTAGACCCAAACCCATTCGGCTAGACCCAAACCCACTCGGCTACACACAAACCCACTCCGCTAGACACAAACCCACTCGGCTACACCCAAACCCACTCGTCCAGTCCCAGACCCACTCGGCTAGACCCAAACCCACTCGGCTAGGCCCAAACCCACTCGGCTAGACCCAAACCCACTCGGCTAGACCCAAACCCACTCGGCTAGACCCAAAACCACTCGGCTAGACCCAAACCCACTCGGCTAGACCCAAACCCATTCGGCTAGACCCACACCCACTCGGCCAGACCCAAACCCACTCCGCTAGACCCAAACCCACTCGGCTAGACCCAAACCCACTCGGCTAGACCCAAACCCACTCGGTTACACCCAAACCCACTCGGCTAGACCCAAACCCACTTGGCTAGACCCCAACCCACTCAGTAAGACCCAAACCCACTCGGCTAGACCCAAACCCACTCTGTAGACCCAAACCCACTCGGCTGGACCCAAACCCACTCGGCTAGACCCAAACCCACTCGGCTAGACCCAAACCCACTCGGCTAGACACAAACCCACTCGGCTTTTCCCAAACCCACTCGGCTAGACCCAAACCCACTCGGCTAGACCCAAACCCACTACGCTAGACCCAAACCCACTCGGCTAGACCCAAACCCACTTGGCTAGACCCAAACCCACTCGGTAAACCCAAACCCACTCGGCTAGACCCAAACCCAGTCGGCTGGACCCAAACCCACTCGGCTGGACCCAAACTCACTCGGCTAGACCCAAACCCACTCGGCTAGACCCAAACCCACACGGCTAGACCCTAACCCACTCGGCTATACCCAAACCCACTCGGCTAGACCCAAACCCACTCGGCTAGACCCACACCCACTCCGCCAGACCCAAACGCACTCGGCTAGACACAAACCCACTCGGCTAGACCCCAACCCACTCGGCTAGACCCAAACCCACTCGGCTAGACCCAAACCCACTCGGCTACACCCAAACCCACTCGGCTAGACCCAAACCCACTCGGCTAGACGCAAACCCACTCGGCTAGACCCAAACCCACTCGGCTAGACGCAAACCCACTCGGTTAGACCCAAACCCACTCGGCTAGACCCAAACCGACTCGGCTAGACCCAAACCCACTCGGCTACACCCAAACCCACTCGGCTAGACACAAACCCACTCGGCTAGACCCAAACCCACTCGGCTAGACCCAAACACACTCGGCTAGACCCAAATCCCCTCCGCTAGACCCAAAGCCACTCGGCTAGACCCAAACCCACTCGGCTAGACCCAAACCCACTCGGCTAGACCAAACCCACTCGGCTAGACCCAAACCCACTCGGCCACACCCAAACCCTCTTGGCTAGACCCAAACCCACTTGGCTAGACCCCAACCCACTCGGCAAGACCCAAACCCACTCGGCTAGACCCAAACCCACTCGGTAGACCCAAACCCACTCGGCTAGACCCAAACCCAGTCGGCTGCACCCAAACCCACTCGGCTAGACACAAACTCACTCGGCTAGACCCAAACCCACTCGGCTAGACCCAAACCCACACGGCTAGACCCTAACCCACTCGGCTATACCCAAACCCACTCGGCTAGACCCAAACCGACTCGGCTAGACCCAAACCCACTCCGCCAGACCCAAACGCACTCGGCTAGACACAAACCCACTCGGCTAGACCCCAACCCACTCGGCTAGACCCAAACCCACTCGGCTAGACCCAAACCCACTCGGCTAGAGCCAAAGCCACTCGGCTAGACCCAAACCCACTCGGCTAGACCCAAACCCACTCGGCTACACCCAAACCCACTCGGCTAGACCCAAACCCACTTGGCTCGACCCCAACCCACTCAGCAAGACCCAAACCCACTCGGCTAGACCCAAACCCACTCGGTAGACCCAAACCCACTCGGCTGGACCCAAACCCACTCAGCTAGACCCAAACCCACTCGGCTAGCCCCAAACCCACTTGGCTAGACACAAACCCACTCGGCTAGACCGAAACCGACTCGGCTAGACCGAAACCGACTCGGCTAGACCCAAACCCACTCGGCTAGACCCAAACCCACTCTGTAGACCCAAACCCACTCGGCTAGACCCAAACCCACTCGGCTGGACCCAAACCCACTCGGCTAGACCCAAACCCACTCGGCTAGACCCAAACCCACTCGGCTAGACACAAACCCACTCGGCTTTTCCCAAACCCACTCGGCTAGACCCAAACCCACACGGCTAGACCCTAACCCACTCGGCTATACCCAAACCCACTCGGCTAGACCCAAACCCACTCGGCTAGACCCAAACCCACTCCGCCAGACCCAAACGCACTCGGCTAGACACAAACCCACTCGGCTAGACCCCAACCCACTCGGCTAGACCCAAACCCACTTGGCTAGACCCAAACCCACTCGGCTAGACACAAACCCACTCGGCTAGACCCAAACCCACTCGGCTAGACGCAAACCCACTCGGCTAGACCCAAACCCACTCTGCTAGACGCAAACCCACTCGGTTAGACCCAAACCCACTCGGCTAGACCCAAACCGACTCGGCTAGACCCAAACCCACTCGGCTAGACCCAAACCCACTCGGCTAGACACAAACCCACTCGGCTAGACCCAAACCCACTCGGCTAGTCCCAAACCCACTGGGCTAGACCCAAACCCACTCGGCTGGACCCAAACCCACTCGGCTAGACCCAAACCCACTCGGCTAGACCCAAACCCACTCGGCTAGACCCAAACCCACTCGGCTAGACCCAAGCCCACTCGGCTAGACCCAAACCCACTCGGCTAGACACAAACCCACTCGGCTATACCCAAACCAACTGGGCTAGACCCAAACCCACTCGGCTAGACCCAAACCCACTCCGCTAGACCCAAACGCACTCGGCTACACCCAAACCCACTCGGCTAAACCCAAACCCACTCGGCTAGACCCAAACCCAATCCGCTAGACCCAAACCCACTCCGCTAGACCAAAACCCACTCGGCTAGACCAAACCTACTCGGCTAGACCCAAACCCACTCGGCTAGACCCAAACCCATTCGGCTAGACCCAAATCCACTCGGCTACACACAAACCCACTCCGCTAGACACAAACCCACTCGGCTACACCCAAACCCACTCGTCCAGTCCCAGACCCACTCGGCTAGACCCAAACCCACTCGGCTAGGCCCAAACCCACTCGGCTAGACCCAAACCCACTCGGCTAGACCCAAACCCACTCGGCTAGACCCAAAACCACTCGGCTAGACCCAAACCCACTCGGCTAGACCCAAACCCATTCGGCTAGACCCACACCCACTCGGACAGACCCAAACCCACTCCGCTAGACCCAAACCCACTCGGCTAGACCCAAACCCACTCGGCTAGACCCAAACCCACTCGGCTAGACCCAAACCCACTCGGTTACACCCAAACCCACTCGGCTAGACCCAAACCCACTTGGCTAGACCCCAACCCACTCAGTAAGACCCAAACCCACTCGGCTAGACCCAAACCCACTCTGTAGACCCAAACCCACTCGGCTAGACCCAAACCCACTCGGCTGGACCCAAACCCACTCGGCTAGACCCAAACCCACTCGGCTAGACCCAAACCCACTCGGCTAGACACAAACCCACTCGGCTTTTCCCAAACCCACTCGGCTAGACCCAAACCCACTCGGCTAGACCCAAACCCACTACGCTAGACCCAAACCCACTCGGCTAGACCCAAACCCACTTGGCTAGACCCAAACCCACTCGGTAAACCCAAACCCACTCGGCTAGACCCAAACCCAGTCGGCTGGACCCAAACCCACTCGGCTGGACCCAAACTCACTCGGCTAGACCCAAACCCACTCGGCTAGACCCAAACCCACACGGCTAGACCCTAACCCACTCGGCTATACCCAAACCCACTCGGCTAGACCCAAACCCACTCGGCTAGACCCACACCCACTCCGCCAGACCCAAACCCACTCGGCTAGACACAAACCCACTCGGCTAGACCCCAACCCACTCGGCTAGACCCAAACCCACTCGGCTAGACCCAAACCCACTCGGCTACACCCAAACCCACTCGGCTAGACCCAAACCCACTCGGCTAGACGCAAACCCACTCGGCTAGACCCAAACCCACTCGGCTAGACGCAAACCCACTCGGTTAGACCCAAACCCACTCGGCTAGACCCAAACCGACTCGGCTAGACCCAAACCCACTCGGCTACACCCAAACCCACTCGGCTAGACACAAACCCACTCGGCTAGACCCAAACCCACTCGGCTAGACCCAAACACACTCGGCTAGACCCAAATCCCCTCCGCTAGACCCAAAGCCACTCGGCTAGACCCAAACCCACTCGGCTAGACCCAAACCCACTCGGATAGACCAAACCCACTCGGCTAGACCCAAACCCACTCGGCCACACCCAAACCCTCTTGGCTAGACCCAAACCCACTTGGCTAGACCCCAACCCACTCGGCAAGACCCAAACCCACTCGGCTAGACCCAAACCCACTCGGTAGACCCAAACCCACTCGGCTAGACCCAAACCCAGTCGGCTGCACCCAAACCCACTCGGCTAGACACAAACTCACTCGGCTAGACCCAAACCCACTCGGCTAGACCCAAACCCACACGGCTAGACCCTAACCCACTCGGCTATACCCAAACCCACTCGGCTAGACCCAAACCGACTCGGCTAGACCCAAACCCACTCCGCCAGACCCAAACGCACTCGGCTAGACACAAACCCACTCGGCTAGACCCCAACCCACTCGGCTAGACCCAAACCCACTCGGCTAGACCCAAACCCACTCGGCTAGAGCCAAAGCCACTCGGCTAGACCCAAAGCCACTCGGCTAGACCCAAACCCACTCGGCTACACCCAAACCCACTCGGCAAGACCCAAACCCACTTGGCTCGACCCCAACCCACTCAGCAAGACCCAAACCCACTCGGCTAGACCCAAACCCACTCGGTAGACCCAAACCCACTCGGCTGGACCCAAACCCACTCAGCTAGACCCAAACCCACTCGGCTAGCCCCAAACCCACTTGGCTAGACACAAACCCACTCGGCTAGACCGAAACCGACTCGGCTAGACCGAAACCGACTCGGCTAGACCCAAACCCACTCGGATAGACCAAAAACCCACTCGGCTAGACCCAAACCCACTCGGCTAGAACCAAACCCACTCGGCAAGACCCAAACCCACTCGGCTACACCCAAACCCACTTGGCTACACCCAAACCCACTCGCCTAGACCCAAACCCACTCGGCTAGACCCAAACCCACTCGGCTAGACCCAAACCCACTCGGCTAGACCCAAATCCCCTCCGCTAGACCCAAAGCCACTCGGCTAGACCCAAACCCACTCGGCTAGACCCAAACCCACTCGGCTAGACCGAAACTCACTCGGCTAGACCCAAACCCACTCGGCTAGACCCAAACCCACTCGGCCACACACAAACCCTCTCGGCTAGACCCAAACCCACTCGGCTAGACCCAAACCCACTCGGTCGACCCAAACCCACTCGGCTAGACCCAAACCCAGTCGGCTGGACCCAAACCCACTCGGCTAGACCCAAACTCACTCGGCTAGACCCAAACCCACTCGGCTAGACCCAAACCCACACGGCTAGACCCTAACCCACTCGGCTATACCCAAACCCACTCGGCTAGACCCAAACCCACTCGGCTAGACCCAAACCCACTCCGCCAGACCCAAAACCACTCGGCTAGACCCAAACCCACTCGGCTAGACCCAAACCCATTCGGCTAGACCCACACCCACTCGGCTAGACCCAAACCTACTCCGCTAGACCCAAACCCACTCGGCTAGACCCAAACCCACTCGGCTAGACCCAAACCCACTCGGCTAGACCCAAACCCACTCGGTTACACCCAAACCCACTCGGCTAGACCCAAACCCACTTGGCTAGACCCCAACCCACTCAGTAAGACCCAAACCCACTCGGCTAGACCCAAACCCACTCTGTAGACCCAAACCCACTCGGCTAGACCCAAACCCACTCGGCTGGACCCAAACCCACTCGGCTAGACCCAAACCCACTCGGCTAGACCCAAACCCACTCGGCTAGACACAAACCCACTCGGCTTTTCCCAAACCCACTCGGCTAGACCCAAACCCACTCGGCTAGACCCAAACCCACTACGCTAGACCCAAACCCACTCGGCTAGACCCAAACCCACTTGGCTAGACCCAAACCCACTCGGTAAACCCAAACCCACTCGGCTAGACCCAAACCCAGTCGGCTGGACCCAAACCCACACGGCTGGACCCAAACTCACTCGGCTAGACCCAAACCCACTCGGCTAGACCCAAACCCACACGGCTAGACCCTAACCCACTCGGCTATACCCAAACCCACTCGGCTAGACCCAAACCCACTCGGCTAGACCCAAACCCACTCCGCCAGACCCAAACGCACTCGGCTAGACACAAACCCACTCGGCTAGACCCCAACCCACTCGGCTAGACCCAAACCCACTCGGCTAGACCCAAACCCACTCGGCTACACCCAAACCCACTCGGCTAGACCCAAACCCACTCGGCTAGACGCAAACCCACTCGGCTAGACCCAAACCCACTCGGCTAGACGCAAACCCACTCGGTTAGACCCAAACCCACTCGGCTAGACCCAAACCGACTCGGCTAGACCCAAACCCACTCGGCTACACCCAAACCCACTCGGCTAGACACAAACCCACTCGGCTAGACCCAAACCCACTCGGCTAGACCCAAACCCACTCGGTAGACCCAAACCCACTCGGCTAGACCCAAACCCAGTCGGCTAGACCCTAACCCACTCGGCTATACCCAAACCCACTCGGCTAGACCCAAACCGACTCGGCTAGACCCAAACCCACTCCGCCAGACCCAAACGCACTCGGCTAGACACAAACCCACTCGGCTAGACCCCAACCCACTCGGCTAGACCCAAACCCACTCGGCTAGACCCAAACCCACTCGGCTAGAGCCAAAGCCACTCGGCTAGACCCAAACCCACTCGGCTAGACCCAAACCCACAAGGCTACACCCAAACCCACTCGGCTAGACCCAAACCCACTTGGCTCGACCCCAACCCACTCAGCAAGACCCAAACCCACTCGGCTAGACCCAAACCCACTCGGTAGACCCAAACCCAGTCGGCTAGACCCTAACCCACTTGGCTAGACACAAACCCACTCGGCTAGACCGAAACCGACTCGGCTAGACCGAAACCGACTCGGCTAGACCCAAACCCACTCGGATAGACCAAAAACCCACTCGGCTAGACCCAAACCCACTCGGCTAGAACCAAACCCACTCGGCAAGACCCAAACCCACTCGGCTACACCCAAACCCACTTGGCTACACCCAAACCCACTCGCCTAGACCCAAACCCACTCGGCTAGACCCAAACCCACTCGGCTAGACCCAAACCCACTCGGCTAGACCCAAATCCCCTCCGCTTGACCCAAAGCCACTCGGCTAGACCCAAACCCACTCGGCTAGACCCAAACCCACTCGGCTAGACCGAAACCCACTCGGCTAGACCCAAACCCACTCGGCCACACACAAACCCTCTCGGCTAGACCCAAACCCACTCGGCTAGACCCAAACCCACTCGGCTAGACCCAAACCCACTCGGTAGACCCAAACCCACTCGGCTAGACCCAAACCCAGTCGGCTGGACCCAAACCCACTCGGCTAGACCCAAACTCACTCGGCTAGACCCAAACCCACTCGGCTAGACCCAAACCCACACGGCTAGACCCTAACCCACTCGGCTATACCCAAACCCACTCGGCTAGACCCAAACCCACTCGGCTAGACCCAAACCCACTCCGCCAGACCCAAACGCACTCGGCTAGACACAAACCCACTCGGCTAGACCCCAACCCACTCGGCAAGACCCAAACCCACTCGGCCAGACCCAAACCCACTCGGTAGACCCAAACCCACTCGGCTAGACCCAAACCCAGTCGGCTGGACATAAACCCACTCGGCTAGACCCAAACTCACTCGGCTAGACCCAAACCCACTCGGCTAGACCCAAACCCACTCGGCTAGAGCCAAACCCACTCGGCTAGACCCAAACCCACTCGGCTAGACCCAAACCCACTCGGCTACACCCAAACCCACTCGGCTAGACCCAAACCCACTTGGCTCGACCCCAACCCACTCGGCAAGACCCAAACCCACTCGGCTAGACCCAAACCCACTCGGTAGAGCCAAACCCACTCGGCTGGACCCAAACCCACTCAGCTAGACGCAAACCCACACGGCTAGACCCAAACTCACTTGGCTAGACACAAACCCACTCGGCTAGACCGAAACCGACTCGGCTAGACCGAAACCGACTCGGCTAGACCCAAACCCACTCGGATAGACCCAAACCCACTCGGCTAGACCCAAACCCACTCGGCTAGAACCAAACCCACTCGGCTAGACCCAAACCCACTCGGCTACACCCAAACCCACTCGGCCACACACAAACCCTCTCGGCTAGACCCAAACCCAGTTGGCTAGACCCCAACCCACTCGGCAAGATCCAAACCCACTCGGCCAGACCCAAACCCACTCGGTAGACCCAAACCCACTCGGCTAGACCCAAACCCAGTCGGCTGGACCCAAACCCACTCGGCTAGACCCAAACTCACTCGGCTAGACCCAAACCCACTCGGCTAGACCCAAACCCACACGGCTAGACCCTAACCCACTCGGCTATACCCAAACCCACTCGGCTAGACCCAAACCCACTCGGCTAGACCCAAACCCACACGGCTAGACCCTAACCCACTCGGCTATACCCAAACCCACTCGGCTAGACCCAAACCCACTCGGCTAGACCCAAACCCACTCCGCCAGACCCAAACGCACTCGGCTAGACACAAACCCACTCGGCTAGACCCCAACCCACTCGGCAAGACCCAAACCCACTCGGCCAGACCCAAACCCACTCGGTAGACCCAAACCCACTCGGCTAGACCCAAACCCAGTCGGCTGGACATAAACCCACTCGGCTAGACCCAAACTCACTCGGCTAGACCCAAACCCACTCGGCTAGACCCAAACCCACTCGGCTAGAGCCAAACCCACTCGGCTAGACCCAAACCCACTCGGCTAGACCCAAACCCACTCGGCAAGACCCAAACCCACTCGGCTAGACCCAAACCCACTCGGTAGAGCCAAACCCACTCGGCTGGACCCAAACCCACTCAGCTAGACCCAAACCCACACGGCTAGACCCAAACTCATTTGGCTAGACACAAACCCACTCGGCTAGACCGAAACCGACTCGGCTAGACCGAAACCGACTCGGCTAGACCCAAACCCACTCGGATAGACCCAAACCCACTCGGCTAGACCCAAACCCACTCGGCTAGAACCAAACCCACTCGGCTAGACCCAAACCCACTCGGCTACACCCAAACCCACTCGGCCACACACAAACCCTCTCGGCTAGACCCAAACCCAGTTGGCTAGACCCCAACCCACTCGGCAAGATCCAAACCCACTCGGCCAGACCCAAACCCACTCGGTAGACCCAAACCCACTCGGCTAGACCCAAACCCAGTCGGCTGGACCCAAACCCACTCGGCTAGACCCAAACTCACTCGGCTAGACCCAAACCCACTCGGCTAGACCCAAACCCACACGGCTAGACCCTAACCCACTCGGCTATACCCAAACCCACTCGGCTAGACCCAAACCCACTCGGCTAGACCCAAACCCACTCGGCCACACACAAACCCACTCGGCTACACCCAAACACACTCAGCTAGACCCAAACCCACTCGGCTAGACCCAAACCCACTCGGCTAGAGCCAAACCCACTCGGCTAGACCCAAACCCACTCGGCTAGACCCAAACCCACTCGGCTACACCCAAACCCACTCGGCTAGACCCAAACCCACTCGGCAAGACCCAAACCCACTCGGCAAGACCCAAACCCACTCGGTAGACCCAAACCCACTCGGCTGGACCCAAACCCACTCAGCTAGACCCAAACCCACTCAGCTAGACCCAAACCCACACGGCTAGACGCAAACCCACTCGGCTAGACACAAACCCACTCGGCTAGACCGAAACCGACTCGGCTAGACCGAAACCGACTCGGCTAGACCCAAACCCACTCGGATAGACCCAAACCCACTCGGCTAGACCCAAACCCACTCGGCTAGAACCAAACCCACTCGGCAAGACCGAAACCCACTCGGCTACACCCAAACACACTCAGCTAGACCCAAACCCACTCGGCTACACCCAAACCCACTCGGCTACACCCAAACCCACTCGGCCACACACGAACCCTCTCGGCTAGACACAAACCCACTCGGCAAGACCCAAACCCACTCGGCCAGACCCAAACCCACTCGGTAGACCCAAACCCACTCGGCTAGACCCAAACCCAGTCGGCTGGACCCAAACCCACTCGGCTAGACCCAAACTCACTCGGCTAGACCCAAACCCACTCGGCTAGACCCAAACCCACACGGCTAGACCCTAACCCACTCGGCTATACCCAAACCCACTCGGCTAGACCCAAACCCACTCGGCTAGACCCAAACCCACTCCGCCAGACCCAAACGCACTCGGCTAGACACAAACCCACTCGGCTAGACCCCAACCCACTCGGCTAGATCCAAACCCACTCGGCTAGACCTAAACGACTCGGCTAGACCCAAACCCATTCGGCTAGACCCAAACCCACTCGGCTAGACGCAAACCCACTCGGCTAGACCCAAACCCACTCGGCTAGACGCAAACCCACTCGGCTAGACCCAAACCCACTCGGCTAGACCCAAACCCACTCGGCTAGACCCAAACCCACTCGGCTAGACCCAAACCCACTCGGCTAGACCCAAACCCACTCGGCCACACACAAACCCACTCGGCTAGACCCAAACCCACTTGGCTAGATCCCAACCCACTCGGCAAGACCCAAACCCACTCGGCTAGACCCAAACCCATTCGGCTGGACCCAAACCCACTCGGCTAGACCCAAACTCACTCGGCTAGACCCAAACCCACTCGGCTAGACCCAAACCCACACGGCTAGACCCTAACCCACTCGGCTATACCCAAACCCACTTGGCTAGACCCAAACCCACTTGGCTAGACCCAAACCCACTCCGCCAGACACAAACGCACTCGGCTAGACACAAACCCACTCGGCTAGACCCCAACCCACTCGGCTAGATCCAAACCCACTCGGCTAGACCCAAACCCACTCGGCTAGACCCAAACCCATTCGGCTAGACCCAAACCCACTCGGCTAGACGCAAACCCACTCGGCTAGAGCCAAACCCACTCGGCTAGACCCAAACCCAGTCGGCTGGACCCAAACCCACTCGGCTGGACCCAAACTCACTCGGCTAGACCCAAACCCACTTGGCTAGACACAAACCAACTCGGCTAGACCCAAACCCACTTGGCTAAACCCAAATCCTCTCGGATAGACCGAAACCGACTCGGCTAGACCCAAACCCACTCGGCGACACCCAAACCCAATCCGCAAGACACAAACCCACTCGGCTACACCCAAACCCACTCGGCTAGACCCAAACCCACTCGGCTACACCCAAACCCACTCGGCTCGACGCAAACCCACTCGGCTAGACCCAAACCCACTCGGCTAGACCCAAACCCACTTGGCTAGACGCAAACCCACTCGGCTAGACCCAAACCCACTCGGCTAGACGCAAACCCACTCGGCTAGACCCAAACCCACTCGGCTAGACCCAAACCAACTCGGCTAGACCCAAACCCACTTGGCTAAACCCAAATCCTCTCGGATAGACCGAAACCGACTCGGCTAGACCCAAACCCACTCGGCGACACCCAAACCCACTCCGCAAGACACAAACCCACTCGGCTACACCCAAACCCACTCGGCTAGACCAAAACCCACTCGGCTACACCCAAACCCACTCGGCTCGACGCAAACCCACTCGGCTAGACCCAAACCCACTCGGCTAGACCCAAACCCACTGGGCTAGACGCAAACCCACTCGGCTAGACCCAAACCCACTCGGCTAGACGCAAACCCACTGGGCTAGACCCAAACCCACTCGGCTAGACCCAAACCCACTCGGCTAGACCCAAACCCACTCGGCTAGACCCAAACCCACTCGGCTAGACCCAAACCCACTCGGCCACACACAAACCCACTCGGCTAGACCCAAACCCACTTGGCTAGACCCCAACCCACTCGGCAAGACCCAAACCCACTCGGCCAGACCCAAACCCACTCGGTAGACCCAAACCCACTCGGCTAGACCCAAACCCACTCTGCTAGAGCCAAACCCACTCGGCTAGACCCAAACCCAGTCGGCTGGACCCAAACCCACTCGGCTGGACCCAAACTCACTCGGCTAGACCCAAACCCACTCGGCTAGACCCAAACCCACACGGCTAGACCCTAACCCACTCGGTACACCCAAACCCACTCGGCTAGACCCAAACCCACTCGGCTAGACCCAAACCCACTTGGCTAGACACAAACCAACTCGGCTAGACCCAAACCCACTTGGCTAAACCCAAATCCTCTCGGATAGACCGAAACCGACTCGGCTAGACCCAAACCCACTCGGCGACACCCAAACCCACTCCGCAAGACACAAACCCACTCGGCTACACCCAAACCCACTCGGCTAGACCCAAACCCACTCGGCTACACCCAAACCCACTCGGCTCGACGCAAACCCACTCGGCTAGACCCAAACCCACTCGGCTAGACCCAAACCCACTTGGCTAGACGCAAACCCACTCGGCTAGACCCAAACCCACTCGGCTAGACGCAAACCCACTCGGCTAGACCCAAACCCACTCGGCTAGACCCAAACCCACTTGGCTAGACCCCAACCCACTCGGCAAGACCCAAACCCACTCGGCCAGACCCAAACCCACTCGGTAGACCCAAACCCACTCGGCTAGACCCAAACCCAGTCGGCTGGACCCAAACCCACTCGGCTAGACCCAAACTCACTCGGCTAGACCCAAACCCACTCGGCTAGACCCAAACCCACACGGCGAGACCCTAACCCACTCGGCTATACCCAAACCCACTCGGCTAGACCCAAACCCACTCGGCTAGACCCAAACCCAGTCGGCTGGACCCAAACGCACTCGGCTAGACACAAACCCACTCGGCTAGACCCTAACCCACTCGGCTAGATCCAAACCCACTCGGCTAGACCCAAACGACTCGGCTAGACCCAAACCCATTCGGCTAGACCCAAACCCACTCGGCTAGACGCAAACCCACTCGGCTAGACCCAAACCCACTCGGCTAGACGCAAACCCACTCGGCTAGACCCAAACCCACTCGGCTAGACCCAAACCCACTTGGCTAGACACAAACCAACTCGGCTAGACCCAAACCCACTTGGCTAAACCCAAATCCTCTCGGATAGACCGAAACCGACTCGGCTAGACCCAAACCCACTCGGCGACACCCAAACCCAATCCGCAAGACACAAACCCACTCGGCTACACCCAAACCCACTCGGCTAGACCCAAACCCACTCGGCTACACCCAAACCCACTCGGCTCGACGCAAACCCACTCGGCTAGACCCAAACCCACTCGGCTAGACCCAAACCCACTTGGCTAGACGCAAACCCACTCGGCTAGACCCAAACCCACTCGGCTAGACGCAAACCCACTCGGCTAGACCCAAACCCACTCGGCTAGACCCAAACCAACTCGGCTAGACCCAAACCCACTTGGCTAAACCCAAATCCTCTCGGATAGACCGAAACCGACTCGGCTAGACCCAAACCCACTCGGCGACACCCAAACCCACTCCGCAAGACACAAACCCACTCGGCTACACCCAAACCCACTCGGCTAGACCAAAACCCACTCGGCTACACCCAAACCCACTCGGCTCGACGCAAACCCACTCGGCTAGACCCAAACCCACTCGGCTAGACCCAAACCCACTGGGCTAGACGCAAACCCACTCGGCTAGACCCAAACCCACTCGGCTAGACGCAAACCCACTGGGCTAGACCCAAACCCACTCGGCTAGACCCAAACCCACTCGGCTAGACCCAAACCCACTCGGCTAGACCCAAACCCACTCGGCTAGACCCAAACCCACTCGGCCACACACAAACCCACTCGGCTAGACCCAAACCCACTTGGCTAGACCCCAACCCACTCGGCAAGACCCAAACCCACTCGGCCAGACCCAAACCCACTCGGTAGACCCAAACCCACTCGGCTAGACCCAAACCCACTCTGCTAGAGCCAAACCCACTCGGCTAGACCCAAACCCAGTCGGCTGGACCCAAACCCACTCGGCTGGACCCAAACTCACTCGGCTAGACCCAAACCCACTCGGCTAGACCCAAACCCACACGGCTAGACCCTAACCCACTCGGTACACCCAAACCCACTCGGCTAGACCCAAACCCACTCGGCTAGACCCAAACCCACTTGGCTAGACACAAACCAACTCGGCTAGACCCAAACCCACTTGGCTAAACCCAAATCCTCTCGGATAGACCGAAACCGACTCGGCTAGACCCAAACCCACTCGGCGACACCCAAACCCACTCCGCAAGACACAAACCCACTCGGCTACACCCAAACCCACTCGGCTAGACCCAAACCCACTCGGCTACACCCAAACCCACTCGGCTCGACGCAAACCCACTCGGCTAGACCCAAACCCACTCGGCTAGACCCAAACCCACTTGGCTAGACGCAAACCCACTCGGCTAGACCCAAACCCACTCGGCTAGACGCAAACCCACTCGGCTAGACCCAAACCCACTCGGCTAGACCCAAACCCACTTGGCTAGACCCCAACCCACTCGGCAAGACCCAAACCCACTCGGCCAGACCCAAACCCACTCGGTAGACCCAAACCCACTCGGCTAGACCCAAACCCAGTCGGCTGGACCCAAACCCACTCGGCTAGACCCAAACTCACTCGGCTAGACCCAAACCCACTCGGCTAGACCCAAACCCACACGGCGAGACCCTAACCCACTCGGCTATACCCAAACCCACTCGGCTAGACCCAAACCCACTCGGCTAGACCCAAACCCAGTCGGCTGGACCCAAACGCACTCGGCTAGACACAAACCCACTCGGCTAGACCCTAACCCACTCGGCTAGATCCAAACCCACTCGGCTAGACCCAAACGACTCGGCTAGACCCAAACCCATTCGGCTAGACCCAAACCCACTCGGCTAGACGCAAACCCACTCGGCTAGACCCAAACCCACTCGGCTAGACGCAAACCCACTCGGCTAGACCCAAACCCACTCGGCTAGACCCAAACCCACTCGGCTAGACCCAAACCCACTCGGCTAGACCCAAACCCACTCGGCTAGACCCAAACCCACTCGGCCACACACAAACCCACTCGGCTAGACCCAAACCCACTTGGCTAGATCCCAACCCACTCGGCAAGACCCAAACCCACTCGGCTAGACCCAAACCCATTCGGCTGGACCCAAACCCACTCGGCTAGACCCAAACTCACTCGGCTAGACCCAAACCCACTCGGCTAGACCCAAACCCACACGGCTAGACCCTAACCCACTCGGCTACACCCAAACCCACTCGGCTAGACCCAAACCCACTCGGCTAGACCCAAACCCACTCCGCCAGACCCAAACGCACTCGGCTAGACACAAACCCACTCGGCTAGACCCCAACCCACTCGGCTAGATCCAAACCCACTCGGCTAGACCCAAACCCACTCGGCTAGACCCAAACCCATTCGGCTAGACCCAAACCCACTCGGCTAGACGCAAACCCACTCGGCTAGACCCAAACCCACTCGGCTAGACGCAAACCCACTCGGCTAGACCCAAACCCACTCGGCTAGACCCAAACCCACTCGGCTAGACCCAAACCCACTTGGCTAGACACAAACCAACTCGGCTAGACCCAAACCCACTTGGCTAAACCCAAATCCTCTCGGATAGACCGAAACCGACTCGGCTAGACCCAAACCCACTCGGCGACACCCAAACCCAATCCGCAAGACACAAACCCACTCGGCTACACCCAAACCCACTCGGCTAGACCCAAACCCACTCGGCTACACCCAAACCCACTCGGCTCGACGCAAACCCACTCGGCTAGACCCAAACCCACTCGGCTAGACCCAAACCCACTTGGCTAGACGCAAACCCACTCGGCTAGACCCAAACCCACTCGGCTAGACGCAAACCCACTCGGCTAGACCCAAACCCACTCGGCTAGACCCAAACCAACTCGGCTAGACCCAAACCCACTTGGCTAAACCCAAATCCTCTCGGATAGACCGAAACCGACTCGGCTAGACCCAAACCCACTCGGCGACACCCAAACCCACTCCGCAAGACACAAACCCACTCGGCTACACCCAAACCCACTCGGCTAGACCCAAACCCACTCGGCTACACCCAAACCCACTCGGCTCGACGCAAACCCACTCGGCTAGACCCAAACCCACTCGGCTAGACCCAAACCCACTGGGCTAGACGCAAACCCACTCGGCTAGACCCAAACCCACTCGGCTAGATGCAAACCCACTCGGCTAGACCCAAACCCACTCGGCTAGACCCAAACCCACTCGGCTAGACCCAAACCCACTCGGCTAGACCCAAACCCACTCGGCTAGACCCAAACCCACTCGGCCACACACAAACCCACTCGGCTAGACCCAAACCCACTTGGCTAGACCCCAACCCACTCGGCAAGACCCAAACCCACTCGGCCAGACCCAAACCCACTCGGTAGACCCAAACCCACTCGGCTAGACCCAAACCCACTCCGCTAGAGCCAAACCCACTCGGCTAGACCCAAACCCAGTCGGCTGGACCCAAACCCACTCGGCTGGACCCAAACTCACTCGGCTAGACCCAAACCCACTCGGCTAGACCCAAACCCACACGGCTAGACCCTAACCCACTCGGTACACCCAAACCCACTCGGCTAGACCCAAACCCACTCGGCTAGACCCAAACCCACTTGGCTAGACACAAACCAACTCGGCTAGACCCAAACCCACTTGGCTAAACCCAAATCCTCTCGGATAGACGGAAACCGACTCGGCTAGACCCAAACCCACTCGGCGACACCCAAACCCACTCCGCAAGACACAAACCCACTCGGCTACACCCAAACCCACTCGGCTAGACCCAAACCCACTCGGCTACACCCAAACCCACTCGGCTCGACGCAAACCCACTCGGCTAGACCCAAACCCACTCGGCTAGACCCAAACCCACTTGGCTAGACGCAAACCCACTCGGCTAGACCCAAACCCACTCGGCTAGACCCAAACCCACTCGGCTAGACCCAAACCCACTCGGCTAGACCCAAACCCACTCGGCTAGACCCAAACCCACTCGGCTAGACCCAAACCCACTCGGCCACACACAAACCCACTCGGCTAGACCCAAACCCACTTGGCTAGACCCCAACCCACTCGGCAAGACCCAAACACACTCGGCCAGACCCAAACCCACTCGGTAGACCCAAACCCACTCGGCTAGACCCAAACCCACTCCGCTAGAGCCAAACCCACTCGGCTAGACCCAAACCCAGTCGGCTGGACCCAAACCCACTCGGCTGGACCCAAACTCACTCGGCTAGACCCAAACCCACTCGGCTAGACCCAAACCCACACGGCTAGACCCTAACCCACTCGGTACACCCAAACCCACTCGTCTAGACCCAAACCCACTCGGCTAGACCCAAACGCACTCGGCTAGACACAAACCCACTCGGCTAGACCCCAACCCACTCGGCTAGACCCAAACCCACTCGGTTAGACCCAAACCCACTCGGCCAGACCCAAACCCACTCGGTAGACCCAAACCCACTCGGCTAGACCCAAACCCAGTCGGCTGGACCCAAACCCACTCGGCTACACCCAAACTCACTCGGCTAGACCCAAACCCACTCGGCTAGACCCAAACCCACACTGCTAGACACTAACCCACTCGGCTATACCCAAACCCACTCGGCTAGACCCAAACCCACTCGGCTAGACCCAAACCCACTCCGCCAGACCCAAGCGCACTCGGCTAGACACAAACCCACTCGGCTAGACCCCAACCCACTCGGCTAGACCCAAACCCACTCGGCTAGACCCAATCCCACTCGGCTAGACCCAAACCCACTCGGCCACACACAAACCCACTCGGCTAGACCCAAACCCACTCGGCTAGACCCCAACCCACTCGGCAAGACCCAAACCCACTCGGCCAGACCCAAACCCACTCGGTAGACCCAAACCCACTCGGCTAGACCCAAACCCAGTCGGCTGGACCCAAACCCACTCGGCTAGACCCAAACTCACTCGGCTAGACCCAAACCCACTCGGCTAGACCCAAACCCACACGGCGAGACCCTAACCCACTCGGCGAAACCCAAACCCACTCGGCTAGACCCAAACCCACTCGGCTAGACCCAAACCCACTCCGCCAGACCCAAACGCACTCGGCTAGACACAAACCCACTCAGCTAGACCCCAACCCACTCGGCTAGATCCAAACCCACTCGGCTAGACCCAAACGACTCGGCTAGACCCAAACCCATTCGGCTAGACCCAAACCCACTCGGCTAGACGCAAACCCACTCGGCTAGACCCAAACCCACTCGGCTAGACGCAAACCCACTCGGCTAGACCCAAACCCACTCGGCTAGACCCAAACCCACTCGGCTAGACCCAACCCACTCGGCTAGACCCAAACCCACTCGGCCACACACAAACCCACTCGGCTAGACCCAAACCCACTCGGCTAGACCCCAACCCACTCGGCAAGACCCAAACCCACTCGGCCAGACCCAAACCCACTCGGTAGTCCCAAACCCACTCGGCTAGACCCAAACCCAGTCGGCTGGACCCAAACCCACTCGGCTAGACCCAAACTCACTCGGCTAGACCCAAACCCACTCGGCTAGACCCAAACCCACTCAGCTAGACCCAAACCCACTCCGCCAGACCCAAACGCACTCGGCTAGACACAAATCCACTCGGCTAGACCCCAACCCACTCGGCTAGATCCAAACCCACTCGGCTAGACCCAAACCCACTCGGCTAGACCCAAACCCATTCGGCTAGACCCAAACCCACTCGGCTAGACGCAAACCCACTCGGCTAGACCCAAACCCACTCGGCTAGACGCAAACCCACTCGGCTAGACCCAAACCCACTCGGCTAGACCCAAACCCACTCGGCTAGACCCAAACCCACTTGGCTAGACACAAACCAACTCGGCTAGACCCAAACCCACTTGGCTAAACCCAAATCCTCTTGGATAGACCGAAACCGACTCGGCTAGACCCAAACCCACTCGGCGACACCCAAACCCACTCCGCCAGACACAAACCCACTCGGCTACACCCAAACCCACTCAGCTAGACCCAAACCCACTCGGCTACACCCAAACCAACTCGGCTCGACGCAAACCCACTCGGCTAGACCCAAACCCACTCGGCTAGACCCAAACCCACTTGGCTAGACGCAAACCCACTCGGCTAGACCCAAACCCACTCGGCTAGACGCAAACCCACTCGGCTAGACCCAAACCCACTCGGCTAGACCCAAACCCACTCGGCTAGACCCAAACCCACTCGGCTAGACCCAAACCCACTCGGCTAGACCCAAACCCACTCGGCCACACACAAACCCACTCGGCTAGACCCAAACCCACTCGGCTAGACCCAAACCCACTCGGCCAGACCCAAACCCACTCGGTAGACCCAAACCCACTCGGCTAAACCCAAACCCAGTCGGCTGGACCCAAACCCACTCGGCTAGACCCAAACTCACTCGGCTAGACCCAAACCCACTCGGCTAGACCCAAACCCACTCAGCTAGACCCAAACCCACTCCGCCAGACCCAAACGCACTCGGCTAGACACAAATCCACTCGGCTAGACCCCAACCCACTCGGCTAGATCCAAACCCACTCGGCTAGACCCAAACCCACTCGGCTAGACCCAAACCCATTCGGCTAGACCCAAACCCACTCGGCTAGACGCAAACCCACTCGGCTAGACCCAAACCCACTCGGCTAGACGCAAACCCACTCGGCTAGACCCAAACCCACTCGGCTAGACCCAAACCCACTCGGCTAGACCCAAACCCACTTGGCTAGACACAAACCAACTCGGCTAGACCCAAACCCACTTGGCTAAACCCAAATCCTCTTGGATAGACCGAAACCGACTCGGCTAGACCCAAACCCACTCGGCGACACCCAAACCCACTCCGCCAGACACAAACCCACTCGGCTACACCCAAACCCACTCAGCTAGACCCAAACCCACTCGGCTACACCCAAACCAACTCGGCTCGACGCAAACCCACTCGGCTAGACCCAAACCCACTCGGCTAGACCCAAACCCACTTGGCTAGACGCAAACCCACTCGGCTAGACCCAAACCCACTCGGCTAGACGCAAACCCACTCGGCTAGACCCAAACCCACTCGGCTAGACCCAAACCCACTCGGCTAGACCCAAACCCACTCGGCTAGACCCAAACCCACTCGGCTAGACCCAAACCCACTCGGCCACACACAAACCCACTCGGCTAGACCCAAACCCACTCGGCTAGACCCAAACCCACTCGGCCAGACCCAAACCCACTCGGTAGACCCAAACCCACTCGGCTAAACCCAAACCCAGTCGGCTGGACCCAAACCCACTCGGCTAGACCCAAGCCCACTCGGCTAGACCCAAACCCACTCGGCTAGACCCAAACCCACTCCGCCAGACCCAAACGCACTCGGCTATACACAAACCCACTCGGCTAGACCCCAACCCACTCGGCTAGATCCAAACCCACTCGGCTAGACCCAAACCCACTCGGCTAGACCCAAACCCATTCGGCTAGACCCAAACCCACTCGGCTAGACGCAAACCCACTTGGCTAGACCCAAACCCACTCGGCTAGACGCAAACCCACTCGGCTAGACCCAAACCCACTCGGCTAGACCCAAACCCACTCGGCTAGACCCAAACCCACTTGGCTAGACACAAACCAACTCGGCTAGACCCAAACCCACTTGGCTGAACCCAAACCCACTCGGCTAGACCCAAACCCACTCGGCTAGACCCAAACCCACTTGGCTAGACACAAACCAACTCGGCTAGACCCAAACCCACTTGGCTAAACCCAAATCCTCTTGGATAGACCGAAACCGACTCGGCTAGACCCAAACCCACTCGGCGACACCCAAACCCACTCCGCCAGACACAAACCCACTCGGCTACACCCAAACCCACTCAGCTAGACCCAAACCCACTCGGCTACACCCAAACCCACTCGGCTCGACGCAAACCCACTCGGCTAGACCCAAACCCACTCGGCTAGACCCAAACCCACTTGGCTAGACGCAAACCCACTCGGCTAGACCCAAACCCACTCGGCTAGACGCAAACCCACTCGGCTAGACCCAAACCCACTCGGCTAGACCCAAACCCACTCGGCTAGACCCAAACCCACTCGGCTAGACCCAAACCCACTCGGCTAGACCCAAACCCACTCGGCCACACACAAACCCACTCGGCTAGACCCAAACCCACTTGGCTAGACCCCAACCCACTCGGCAAGACCCAAACCCACTCGGCCAGACCCAAACCCACTCGGTAGACCCAAACCCACTCGGCTAGACCCAAACCCAGTCGGCTGGACCCAAACCCACTCGGCTAGACCCAAACTCACTCGGCTAGACCCAAACCCACTCGGCTAGACCCAAACCCACACGGCTAGACCCTAACCCACTCGGCTATACCCAAGCCCACTCGGCTAGACCCAAACCCACTCGGCTAGACCCAAACCCACTCCGCCAGACCCAAACGCACTCGGCTAGACACAAACCCACTCGGCTAGACCCCAACCCACTCGGCTAGATCCAAACCCACTCGGCTAGACCCAAACCCACTCGGCTAGACCCAAACCCATTCGGCTAGACCCAAACCCACTCGGCTAGACGCAAACCCACTCGGCTAGACCCAAACCCACTCGGCTAGACCCAAACCCACTCGGCTAGACCCAAACCCACTCGGCTAGACCCAAACCCACTCGGCTAGACCCAAACCCACTCGGCTAGACCCAAACCCACTCGGCCACACACAAACCCACTCGGCTAGACCCAAACCCACTTGGCTAGACCCCAACCCACTCGGCAAGACCCAAACCCACTCGGCCAGACCCAAACCCACTCGGTAGACCCAAACCCACTCGGCTAGACCCAAACCCAGTCGGCTGGACCCAAACCCACTCGGCTAGACCCAAACTCACTCGGCTAGACCCAAACCCACTCGGCTAGACCCAAACCCACACGGCTAGACCCTAACCCACTCGGCTATACCCAAGCCCACTCGGCTAGACCCAAACCCACTCGGCTAGACCCAAACCCACTCCGCCAGACCCAAACGCACTCGGCTAGACACAAACCCACTCGGCTAGACCCCAACCCACTCGGCTAGATCCAAACCCACTCGGCTAGACCCAAACCCACTCGGCTAGACCCAAACCCATTCGGCTAGACCCAAACCCACTCGGCTAGACGCAAACCCACTCGGCTAGACCCAAACCCACTCGGCTAGACGCAAACCCACTCGGCTAGACCCAAACCCACTCGGCTAGACCCAAACCCACTCGGCTAGACCCAAACCCACTTGGCTAGACACAAACCAACTCGGCTAGACCCAAACCCACTTGGCTGAACCCAAATCCTCTCGGATAGACCGAAACCGACTCGGCTAGACCCAAACCCACTCGGCGACACCCAAACCCACTCGGCTAGACCCAAACCCACTCGGCTAGACCCAAACCCACTCGGCTAGACCCAAACCCACTCGGCTAGACCCAAACCCACTTGGCTAGAACCAAACCCACTCGGCCAGACCCAAACCCACTCGGCGAGTCCCAAACCCACTCGGCTAGACCCAAATGGACTCGGCTAGACCCAAACAGACGCGGCTAGAACCAAACCCACTCGGCTAGACCCAAACCCACTCGGCTAGACCCAAACCCACTCGGCTAGACCCAAACCCACTCGGCTAGACCCAAACACACTCGGCTAGACCCAAACGCACTCGGCTAGACCCAAACCCACTCGGCTACACCCAAACCCACTCGGCTAGACCCAAACCCACTCGGCTTGACCCAAACCCACTCGGCTAGACCCAAACCCACTCGGCTAGACCCAAACCCACTCGGCTAGACCCAAATCCCCTCCACTAGACCCAAACCCACTCGGCTGGAGCCAAACCCACTCGGCTAGACCCAAACCCACTCGGCTAGACCCAAACCCACTCGGCTGCACCCAAACCCACTCGGCTAGACCCAAACCCACTTGGCTCGACCCCAACCCACTCGGCAAGAACCAAACCCACTCGGCTAGACCCAAACCCACTCGGTAGACCCAAACCCACTCGGTAGACCCAAACCCACTCGGCTAGACCCAAACCCACTCGGCTAGACCCAAACCCACACGGCTATTCCCATACCCACTCGGCTATACCCAAACCCACTCGGTTAGACCCAAACCCACTCGGCTAGACCCAAACACACTCCGCTAGACCCAAACGCACTCAGTAAGACACAAACCCACTCGGCTAGACCCCAACCCACTCGGCTAGACCCAAACCCACTCGGCTAGACCCAAACCCACTTGGCTAGAACCAAACCCACTCGGCAAGACCCAAACCCACTCGGCTAGACCCAAACCCACTCGGCTAGACCCGAACCCACTCGGATAGACCCAAACCCACTCGGCTAGACCCAAACCCACTCGGCTAGAACCAAACCCACTCGGCAAGACCCAAACCCACTCGGCTACACCCAAACCCACTCGGCTACACCCAAACCCACTCGGCTAGACCCAAACCCACTTGGCTAGACCCAAACCCACTCGGCTAGACCCAAACCCACTCGGCTAGACCCAAATCCCCTCCGCTAGACCAAAAGCCACTCGGCTGGACCCAAACCCACTCGGCTAGACCCAAACCCACTCGGCTAGACCCAAACCCACTCGGCTAGACCCAAACCCACTCGGCCACACCCAAACCCTCTCGGCTAGACCCAAACCCACTTGGCTAGACCCCAACCCACTCGGCAAGACCCAAACCCACTCGGCTAGACCCAAACCCACTCGGTAGACCCAAACCCACTCGGCTAGACCCAAACCCAGTCGGCTGGACCCAAACCCACTCGGCTAGACCCAAACTCACTCGGCTAGACCCAAACCCACTCGGCTAGACCCAAACCCACACGGCTAGACCGTAACCCACTCGGCTATACCCAAACCCACTCGGCTGGACCCAAACCCACTCGGCTAGACCCAAACCCACTCCGCCAGACGCAAACGCACTCGGCTAGACACAAACCCACTCGGCTAGACCCCAACCCACTCGGCTAGACCCAAACCCACTCGGCTAGACCCAAACCCACTCGGCTACACCCAAACCCACTCGGATAGACCCAAACCCACTCGGCTAGACGCAAACCCACTCGGCTAGACCCAAACCCACTCGGCTAGACGCAAACCCACTCGGTTAGACCCAAACCCACTCGGCTAGACCCAAACCGACTCGGCTAGACCCAAACCCACTCGGCTACACCCAAACCCACTCCGCTAGACACAAACCCACTCGGCTAGACCCAAACCCACTCGGCTAGACCCAAACCCACTCGGCTAGACCCAAATCCCCTCCGCTAGGCCCAAAGCCACTCGGCTAGACCCAAACCCACTCGGCTAGACCCAAACCCACTCGGCTAGACCCAAACCCACTCGGCTAGACCCAAAGCCACTCGGCTAGACCCAAACCCACTCGGCTAGACCCAAACCCACTCGGCTAGACCCAAACCCACTCGGCTAGACCCAAACCCACTCGGCCACACCCAAACCCTCTTGGCTAGACCCAAACCCACTTGGCTAGACCCCAACCCAATCGGCAAGACCCAAACCCACTCATCTAGACCCAAACCCACTCGGTAGACCCAAACCCACTCGGCTAGACCCAAACCCAGTCGGCTGCACCCAAACCCACTCGGCTAGACCCAAACTCACTCGGCTAGACGCAAACCCACTCGGCTAGACCCAAACCCACTCGGCTAGACGCAAACCCACTCGGCTAGACCCAAACCCACTCGGCTAGACCCAAACCCACTCGGCTAGACCCAAACCCACTTGGCTAGACACAAACCAACTCGGCTAGACCCAAACCCACTTGGCTAAACCCAAATCCTCTCGGATAGACCGAAACCGACTCGGCTAGACCCAAACCCACTCGGCGACACCCAAACCCACTCGGCTAGACCCAAACCCACTCGGCTAGACCCAAACCCACTCGGCTAGACCCAAACCCACTCGGCTAGACCCAAACCCACTTGGCTAGAACCAAACCCACTCGGCTAGACCCAAACCCACTCGGCGAGTCCCAAACCCACTCGGCTAGACCCAAACGGACTCGGCTAGACCCAAACAGACGTAGCTAGAACCAAACCCACTCGGCTAGACCCAAACCCACTCGGCTAGACCCAAACCCACTCGGCTGGACCCAAACCCACTCGGCTAGACCCAAACACACTCAGCTAGACCCAAACGCACTCGGCTAGACCCAAACCCACTCGGCTACACCCAAACCCACTCGGCTAGACCCAAACCCACTCGGCTTGACCCAAACCCACTCGGCGAGTCCCAAACCCACTCGGCTAGACCCAAACGGACTCGGCTAGACCCAAACAGACGTAGCTAGAACCAAACCCACTCGGCTATACCCAAACCCACTCGGCTAGACCCAAACCCACTCGGCTGGACCCAAACCCACTCGGCTAGACCCAAACACACTCAGCTAGACCCAAACGCACTCGGCTAGACCCAAACCCACTCGGCTACACCCAAACCCACTCGGCTAGACCCAAACCCACTCGGCTTGACCCAAACCCACTCGGCTAGACCCAAACCCACTCGGCTAGACCCAAACCCACTCGGCTAGACCCAAATCCCCTCCACTAGACCCAAACCCACTCGGCTAGAGCCAAACCCACTCGGCTAGACCCAAACCCACTCGGCTAGACCCAAACCCACTCGGCTGCACCCAAACCCACTCGGCTAGACCCAAACCCACTTGGCTCGACCCCAACCCACTCGGCAAGACCCAAACCCACTCGGCTAGACCCAAACCCACTCGGTCGACCCAAACCCACTCGGTAGACCCAAACCCACTCGGCTAGACCCAAACCCACTCGGCCAGACCCAAACCCACACGGCTATTCCCATACCCACTCGGCTATACCCAAACCCACTCGGTTAGACCCAAACCCACTCGGCTAGACCCAAACACACTCCGCTAGACCCAAACGCACTCAGTAAGACACAAACCCACACGGCTAGACCCCAACCCACTCGGCTAGACCCAAACCCACTCGGCTAGACCCAAAACCCACTTGGCTAGAACCAAACCCACTCGGCAAGACCCAAACCCACTCGGCTAGACCCAAACCCACTCGGCTAGACCCAAACCCACTCGGATAGACCCAAACCCACTCGGCTAGACCCAAACCCACTCGGCTAGAACCAAACCCACTCGGCAAGACCCAAACCCACTCGGCTACACCCAAACCCACTCGGCTACACCCAAACCCACTCGGCTAGACCCAAACCCACTCGGCTAGACCCAAACCCACTCTGCTAGACCCAAACCCACTCGGCTAGACCCAAATCCCCTCCGCTAGACCAAAAGCCACTCGGCTGGACCCAAACCCACTCGGCTAGACCCAAACCCACTCGGCTAGACCCAAACCCACTCGGCTAGACCCAAACCCACTCGGCCACACCCAAACCCTCTCGGCTGGACCCAAACCCACTTGGCTAGACCCCAACCCACTCGGCAAGACCCAAACCCACTCGGCTAGACCCAAACCCACTCGGTAGACCCAAACCCACTCGGCTAGACCCAAACCCAGTCGGCTGGACCCAAACCCACTCGGCTAGACCCAAACTCACTCGGCTAGACCCAAACCCACTCGGCTAGACCCAAACCCACACGGCTAGACCGTAACCCACTCGGCTATACCCAAACCCACTCGGCTGGACCCAAACCCACTCGGCTAGACCCAAACCCACTCCGCCAGACCCAAACGCACTCGGCTAGACACAAACCCACTCGGCTAGACCCCAACCCACTCGGCTAGACCCAAACCCACTCGGCTAGACCCAAACCCACTCGGCTACACCCAAACCCACTCGGCTAGACCCAAACCCACTCGGCTAGACGCAAACCCACTCGGCTAGACCCAAACCCACTCGGCTAGACGCAAACCCACTCGGTTTGACCCAAACCCACTCGGCTAGACCCAAACCGACTCGGCTAGACCCAAACCCACTCGGCTACACCCAAACCCACTCCGCTAGACACAAACCCACTCGGCTAGACTCAAACCCACTCGGCTAGAGCCAAACCCACTCGGTAGACCCAAACCCACTCGGCTAGACCCAAACCCAGTCGGCTGCACCCAAACCCACTCGGCTAGACCCAAACTCACTCGGCTAGACGCAAACCCACTCGGCTAGACCCAAACCCACTCGGCTAGACGCAAACCCACTCGGCTAGACCCAAACCCACTCGGCTAGACCCAAACCCACTCGGCTAGACCCAAACCCACTTGGCTAGACACAAACCAACTCGGCTAGACCCAAACCCACTTGGCTAAACCCAAATCCTCTCGGATAGACCGAAACCGACTCGGCTAGACCCAAACCCACTCGGCGACACCCAAACCCACTCGGCTAGACCCAAACCCACTCGGCTAGACCCAAACCCACTCGGCTAGACCCAAACCCACTCGGCTAGACCCAAACCCACTTGGCTAGAACCAAACCCACTCGGCTAGACCCAAACCCACTCGGCGAGTCCCAAACCCACTCGGCTAGACCCAAACGGACTCGGCTAGACCCAAACAGACGCGGCTAGAACCAAACCCACTCGGCTAGACCCAAACCCACTCGGCTAGACCCAAACCCACTCGGCTAGACACAAACCCACTCGGCTAGACCCAAACACACTCAGCTAGACCCAAACGCACTCGGCTAGACCCAAACCCACTCGGCTACACCCAAACCCACTCGGCTAGACCCAAACCCACTCGGCTTGACCCAAACCCACTCGGCTAGACCCAAACCCACTCGGCTAGACCCAAACCCACTCGGCTAGACCCAAATCCCCTCCACTAGACCCAAACCCACTCGGCTAGAGCCAAACCCACTCGGCTAGACCCAAACCCACTCGGCTAGACCCAAACCCACTCGGCTGCACCCAAACCCACTCGGCTAGACCCAAACCCACTTGGCTCGACCCCAACCCACTCGGCAAGAGCCAAACCCACCCGGCTAGACCCAAACCCACTCGGTAGACCCAAACCCACTCGGTAGACCCAAACCCACTCGGCTAGACCCAAACCCACTCGGCTAGACCCAAACCCACACGGCTATTCCCATACCCACTCGGCTATACCCAAACCCACTCGGTTAGACCCAAACCCACTCGGCTAGACCCAAACCCACTCGGCTAGACCCAAACCCACTCGGCTAGACCCAAACCCACTCGGCTAGACCCAAACCCACTTGGCTAGAACCAAACCCACTCGGCTAGACCCAAACCCACTCGGCGAGTCCCAAACCCACTCGGCTAGACCCAAACGGACTCGGCTAGACCCAAACAGACGCGGCTAGAACCAAACCCACTCGGCTAGACCCAAACCCACTCGGCTAGACCCAAACCCACTCGGCTAGACCCAAACCCACTCGGCTAGACCCAAACACACTCAGCTAGACCCAAACGCACTCGGCTAGACCCAAACCCACTCGGCTACACCCAAACCCACTCGGCTAGACCCAAACCCACTCGGCTTGACCCAAACCCACTCGGCTAGACCCAAACCCACTCGGCTAGACCCAAACCCACTCGGCTAGACCCAAATCCCCTCCACTAGACCCAAACCCACTCGGCTAGAGCCAAACCCACTCGGCTAGACCCAAACCCACTCGGCTAGACCCAAACCCACTCGGCTGCACCCAAACCCACTCGGCTAGACCCAAACCCACTTGGCTCGACCCCAACCCACTCGGCAAGACCCAAACCCACTCGGCTAGACCCAAACCCACTCGGTAGACCCAAACCCACTCGGTAGACCCAAACCCACTCGGCTAGACCCAAACCCACTCGGCTAGACCCAAACCCACACGGCTATTCCCATACCCACTCGGCTATACCCAAACCCACTCGGTTAGACCCAAACCCACTCGGCTAGACCCAAACACACTCCGCTAGACCCAAACGCACTCAGTAAGACACAAACCCACTCGGCTAGACCCCAACCCACACGGCTAGACCCAAACCCACTCGGCTAGACCCAAAGCCCACTTGGCTAGAACCAAACCCACTCGGCAAGACCCAAACCCACTCGGCTAGACCCAAACCCACTCGGCTAGACCCAAACCCACTCGGATAGACCCAAACCCACTCGGCTAGACCCAAACCCACTCGGCTAGAACCAAACCCACTCGGCAAGACCCAAACCCACTCGGCTACACCCAAACCCACTCGGCTACACCCAAACCCATTCGGCTAGACCCAAACCCACTCGGCTAGACCCAAACCCACTCGGCTAGACCCAAACCCACTCGGCTAGACCCAAATCCCCTCCGCTAGACCAAAAGCCACTCGGCTGGACCCAAACCCACTCGGCTAGACCCAAACCCACTCGGCTAGACCCAAACCCACTCGGCTAGACCCAAACCCACTCGGCCACACCCAAACCCTCTCGGCTAGACCCAAACCCACTTGGCTAGACCCCAACCCACTCGGCAAGACCCAAACCCACTCGGCTAGACCCAAACCCACTCGGTAGACCCAAACCCACTCGGCTAGACCCAAACCCAGTCGGCTGGACCCAAACCCACTCGGCTAGACCCAAACTCACTCGGCTAGACCCAAACCCACTCGGCTAGACCCAAACCCACACGGCTAGACCGTAACCCACTCGGCTATACCCAAACCCACTCGGCTGGACCCAAACCCACTCGGCTAGACCCAAACCCACTCCGCCAGACCCAAACGCACTCGGCTAGACACAAACCCACTCGGCTAGACCCCAACCCACTCGGCTAGACCCAAACCCACTCGGCTAGACCCAAACCCACTCGGCTACACCCAAACCCACTCGGCTAGACCCAAACCCACTCGGCTAGACGCAAACCCACTCGGCTAGACCCAAACCCACTCGGCTAGACGCAAACCCACTCGGTTAGACCCAAACCCACTCGGCTAGACCCAAACCGACTCGGCTAGACCCAAACCCACTCGGCTACACCCAAACCCACTCCGCTAGACACAAACCCACTCGGCTAGACCCAAACCCACTCGGCTAGACCCAAACCCACTCGGCTAGACCCAAATCACCTCCGCTAGACCCAAAGCCACTCGGCTAGACCCAAACCCACTCGGCTAGACCCAAACCCACTCGGCTAGACCCAAACCCACTCGGCTAGACCCAAACCCACTCGGCCACACCCAAACCCTCTTGGCTAGACCCAAACCCACTTGGCTAGACCCCAACCCACTCGGCAAGACCCAAACCCACTCATCTAGACCCAAACCCACTCGGTAGACCCAAACCCACTCGGCTAGACCCAAACCAGTCGGCTGCACCCAAACCCACTCGGCTAGACCCAAACTCACTCGGCTAGACCCAAACCCACTCGGCTAGACCCAAACCCACACGGCTAGACCCTAACCCACTCGGCTATACCCAAACCCACTCGGCTAGACCCAAACCCACTCGGCTAGACCCAAACCCACTCCGCCAGACCCAAACGCACTCGGCTAGACACAAACCCACTCGGCTAGACCCCAACCCACTCGGCTAGACCCAAACCCACTCACCTAGACCCAAACCCACTAGGCTAGAGCCAAACCCACTCGGCTAGACCCAAACCCACTCGGCTAGACCCAAACCCACTCGGCTACACCCAAACCCACTCGGCTAGACCCAAACCCACTCGGTAGACCCAAACCCACTCGGCTGGACCCAAACCCACTCAGCTAGACCCAAACCCACTCGGCTAGACCCAAACCCACTGGGCTAGACACATACCCACTCGGCTAGACCGAAACCGACTCGGCTAGACCGAAACCGACTCGGCTAGACCCCAACCCACTCGGATAGACCCAAACCCAATCGGCTAGACCCAAACCCACTCCGCTAGACCCAAACCCACTCGGTAGACCCAAACCCACTCGGCTAGACCCAAACCCAGTCGGCTGGACCCAAACCCACTCGGCTAGACCCAAACTCACTCGGCTAGACCCAAACCCACTCGGCTAGACCCAAACCCACACGGCTAGACCGTAACCCACTCGGCTATACCCAAACCCACTCGGCTGGACCCAAACCCACTCGGCTAGACCCAAACCCACTCCGCCAGACCCAAACGCACTCGGCTAGACACAAACCCACTCCGCTAGACACAAACCCACTCGGCTAGACCCAAACCCACTCGGCTAGACCCAAACCCACTCGGCTAGACCCAAATCACCTCCGCTAGACCCAAAGCCACTCGGCTAGACCCAAACCCACTCGGCTAGACCCAAACCCACTCGGCTAGACCCAAACCCACTCGGCTAGACCCAAACCCACTCGGCCACACCCAAACCCTCTTGGCTAGACCCAAACCCACTTGGCTAGACCCCAACCCACTCGGCAAGACCCAAACCCACTCATCTAGACCCAAACCCACTCGGTAGACCCAAACCCACTCGGCTAGACCCAAACCCAGTCGGCTGCACCCAAACCCACTCGGCTAGACCCAAACTCACTCGGCTAGACCCAAACCCACTCGGCTAGACCCAAACCCACACGGATAGACCCTAACCCACTCGGCTATACCCAAACCCACTCGGCTAGACCCAAACCCACTCGGCTAGACCCAAACCCACTCCGCCAGACCCAAACGCACTCGGCTAGACACAAACCCACTCGGCTAGACCCCAACCCACTCGGCTAGACCCAAACCCACTCACCTAGACCCAAACCCACTAGGCTAGAGCCAAACCCACTCGGCTAGACCCAAACCCACTCGGCTAGACCCAAACCCACTCGGCTACACCCAAACCCACTCGGCTAGACCCAAACCCACTCGGTAGACCCAAACCCACTCGGCTGGACCCAAACCCACTCAGCTAGACCCAAACCCACTCGGCTAGACCCAAACCCACTGGGCTAGACACATACCCACTCGGCTAGACCGAAACCGACTCGGCTAGACCGAAACCGACTCGGCTAGACCCCAACCCACTCGGATAGACCCAAACCCAATCGGCTAGACCCAAACCCACTCGGCTAGAACCAAACCCACGCGGCAAGACCCAAACCCACTCGGCAAGACCCAAACCCACTCGGCTAGACCCAAACCCACTCGGCTAGACCCAAACCCACTCGGCTAGACCCAAACCCACTCGGCTAGACCCAAACCCACTCGGCTGCACCCAAACCCACTCGGCTAGACCCAAACCCACTTGGCTCGACCCCAGCCCACTCGGCAAGACCCAAACCCACTCGGCTAGACCCAAACCCACTCGGTAGACCCAAACCCACTCGGTAGACCCAAACCCACTCGGCTAGACCCAAACCCACTCGGCTAGACCCAAACCCACACGGCTATTCCCATACCCACTCGGCTATACCCAAACCCACTCGGTTAGACCCAAACCCACTCGGCTAGACCCAAACACACTCCGCTAGACCCAAGCGCACTCAGTAAGACACAAACCCACTCGGCTAGACCCCAACCCACTCGGCTAGACCCAAACCCACTCGGCAAGACCCAAAACCCACTTGGCTAGAACCAAACCCACTCGGCAAGACCCAAACCCACTCGGCAAGACCCAAACCCACTCGGCTAGACCCAAACCCACTCGGATAGACCCAAACCCACTCGGCTACACCCAAACCCACTCGGCTAGACCCAAACCCACTCGGCAAGACCCAAACCCACTCGGCTAGACCCAAACCCACTCGGCTAGACCCAAACCCACTCGGTAGACCCAAACCCACTCGGCTGGACCCAAACCCACTCAGCTAGACCCAAACCCACTCGGCTAGACCCAAACCCACTGGGCTAGACACATACCCACTCGGCTAGACCGAAACCGACTCGGCTAGACCGAAACCGACTCGGCTAGACCCCAACCCACTCGGATAGACCCAAACCCAATCGGCTAGACCCAAACCCACTCGGCTAGAACCAAACCCACGCGGCAAGACCCAAACCCACTCGGCAAGACCCAAACCCACTCGGCTAGACCCAAACCCACTCGGCTAGACCCAAACCCACTCGGCTAGACCCAAACCCACTCGGCTAGACCCAAACCCACTCGGCTGCACCCAAACCCACTCGGCTAGACCCAAACCCACTTGGCTCGACCCCAGCCCACTCGGCAAGACCCAAACCCACTCGGCTAGACCCAAACCCACTCGGTAGACCCAAACCCACTCGGTAGACCCAAACCCACTCGGCTAGACCCAAACCCACTCGGCTAGACCCAAACCCACACGGCTATTCCCATACCCACTCGGCTATACCCAAACCCACTCGGTTAGACCCAAACCCACTCGGCTAGACCCAAACACACTCCGCTAGACCCAAGCGCACTCAGTAAGACACAAACCCACTCGGCTAGACCCCAACCCACTCGGCTAGACCCAAACCCACTCGGCAAGACCCAAAACCCACTTGGCTAGAACCAAACCCACTCGGCAAGACCCAAACCCACTCGGCTAGACCCAAACCCACTCGGCTAGACCCAAACCCACTCGGATAGACCCAAACCCACTCGGCTAGACCCAAACCCACTCGGCTAGAACCAAACCCACTCGGCATGACCCAAACCCACTCGGCTACACCCAAACCCACTCGGCTACACCCAAACCCACTCGGCTAGACCCAAACCCACTCGGCTAGACCCAAACCCACTCGGCTAGACCCAAACCCACTCGGCTAGACCCAAATCCCCTCCGCTAGACCAAAAGCCAATCGGCTGGACCCAAACCCACTCGGCTAGACCCAAACCCACTCGGCTAGACCCAAACCCACTCGGCTAGACCCAAACCCACTCGGCCACACCCAAACCCTCTCGGCTAGACCCAAACCCACTTGGCTAGACCCCAACCCACTCGGCAAGACCCAAACCCACTCGGCTAGACCCAAACCCACTCGGTAGACCCAAACCCACTCGGCTAGTCCCAAACCCAGTCGGCTGGACCCAAACCCACTCGGCTAGACCCAAACTCACTCGGCTAGACCCAAACCCACTCGGCTAGACCCAAACCCACACGGCTAGACCGTAACCCACTCGGCTATACCCAAACCCACTCGGCTGGACCCAAACCCACTCGGCTAGACCCAAACCCACTTCGCCAGACCCAAACGCACTCGGCTAGACACAAACCCACTCGGCTAGACCCCAACCCACTCGGCTAGACCCAAACCCACTCGGCTAGACCCAAACCCACTCGGCTACACCCAAACCCACTCGGCTAGACCCAAACCCACTCGGCTAGACGCAAACCCACTCGGCTAGACCCAAACCCACTCGGCTAGACGCAAACCCACTCGGTTGGACCCAAACCCACTCGGCTAGACCCAAACCGACTCGGCTAGACCCAAACCCACTCGGCTACACCCAAACCCACTCGGCTAGACCCAAACCCACTCGGCAAGACCCAAACCCACTCGGCTAGACCCAAACCCACTCGGCTAGACCCAAACCCACTCGGTAGACCCAAACCCACTCGGCTGGACCCAAACCCACTCAGCTAGACCCAAACCCACTCGGCTAGACCCAAACCCACTGGGCTAGACACATACCCACTCGGCTAGACCGAAACCGACTCGGCTAGACCGAAACCGACTCGGCTAGACCTCAACCCACTCGGATAGACCCAAACCCAATCGGCTAGACCCAAACCCACTCGGCTAGAACCAAACCCACGCGGCAAGACCCAAACCCACTCGGCAAGACCCAAACCCACTCGGCTAGACCCAAACCCACTCGGCTAGACCCAAACCCACTCGGCTAGACCCAAACCCACTCGGCTAGACCCAAACCCACTCGGCTGCACCCAAACCCACTCGGCTAGACCCAAACCCACTTGGCTCGACCCCAGCCCACTCGGCAAGACCCAAACCCACTCGGCTAGACCCAAACCCACTCGGTAGACCCAAACCCACTCGGTAGACCCAAACCCACTCGGCTAGACCCAAACCCACTCGGCTAGACCCAAACCCACACGGCTATTCCCATACCCACTCGGCTATACCCAAACCCACTCGGTTAGACCCAAACCCACTCGGCTAGACCCAAACACACTCCGCTAGACCCAAGCGCACTCAGTAAGACACAAACCCACTCGGCTAGACCCCAACCCACTCGGCTAGACCCAAACCCACTCGGCAAGACCCAAAACCCACTTGGCTAGAACCAAACCCACTCGGCAAGACCCAAACCCACTCGGCAAGACCCAAACCCACTCGGCTAGACCCAAACCCACTCGGATAGACCCAAACCCACTCGGCTACACCCAAACCCACTCGGCTAGACCCAAACCCACTCGGCAAGACCCAAACCCACTCGGCTAGACCCAAACCCACTCGGCTAGACCCAAACCCACTCGGTAGACCCAAATCCACTCGGCTGGACCCAAACCCACTCAGCTAGACCCAAACCCACTCGGCTAGACCCAAACCCACTGGGCTAGACACATACCCACTTGGCTAGACCGAAACCGACTCGGCTAGACCGAAACCGACTCGGCTAGACCCCAACCCACTCGGATAGACCCAAACCCAATCGGCTAGACCCAAACCCACTCGGCTAGAACCAAACCCACGCGGCAAGACCCAAACCCACTCGGCAAGACCCAAACCCACTCGGCTAGACCCAAACCCACTCGGCTACACCCAAACCCACTCGGCTAGACCCAAACCCACTCGGCTAGACCCAAACCCACTCGGCTGCACCCAAACCCACTCGGCTAGACCCAAACCCACTTGGCTCGACCCCAGCCCACTCGGCAAGACCCAAACCCACTCGGCTAGACCCAAACCCACTCGGTAGACCCAAACCCACTCGGTAGACCCAAACCCACTCGGCTAGACCCAAACCCACTCGGCTAGACCCAAACCCACACGGCTATTCCCATACCCACTCGGCTATACCCAAACCCACTCGGTTAGACCCAAACCCACTCGGCTAGACCCAAACACACTCCGCTAGACCCAAGCGCACTCAGTAAGACACAAACCCACTCGGCTAGACCCCAACCCACTCGGCTAGACCCAAACCCACTCGGCAAGACCCAAAACCCACTTGGCTAGAACCAAACCCACTCGGCAAGACCCAAACCCACTCGGCTAGACCCAAACCCACTCGGCTAGACCCAAACCCACTCGGATAGACCCAAACCCACTCGGCTAGACCCAAACCCACTCGGCTAGAACCAAACCCACTCGGCAAGACCCAAACCCACTCGGCTACACCCAAACCCACTCGGCTACACCCAAACCCACTCGGCTAGACCCAAACCCACTCGGCTAGACCCAAACCCACTCGGCTAGACCCAAACCCACTCGGCTAGACCCAAATCCCCTCCGCTAGACCAAAAGCCAATCGGCTGGACCCAAACCCACTCGGCTAGACCCAAACCCACTCGGCTAGACCCAAACCCACTCGGCTAGACCCAAACCCACTCGGCCACACCCAAACCCTCTCGGCTAGACCCAAACCCACTTGGCTAGACCCCAACCCACTCGGCAAGACCCAAACCCACTCGGCTAGACCCAAACCCACTCGGTAGACCCAAACCCACTCGGCTAGTCCCAAACCCAGTCGGCTGGACCCAAACCCACTCGGCTAGACCCAAACTCACTCGGCTAGACCCAAACCCACTCGGCTAGACCCAAACCCACACGGCTAGACCGTAACCCACTCGGCTATACCCAAACCCACTCGGCTGGACCCAAACCCACTCGGCTAGACCCAAACCCACTTCGCCAGACCCAAACGCACTCGGCTAGACACAAACCCACTCGGCTAGACCCCAACCCACTCGGCTAGACCCAAACCCACTCGGCTAGACCCAAACCCACTCGGCTACACCCAAACCCACTCGGCTAGACCCAAACCCACTCGGCTAGACGCAAACCCACTCGGCTAGACCCAAACCCACTCGGCTAGACGCAAACCCACTCGGTTGGACCCAAACCCACTCGGCTAGACCCAAACCGACTCGGCTAGACCCAAACCCACTCGGCTACACCCAAACCCACTCCGCTAGACACAAACCCACTCGGCTAGACCCAAACCCACTCGGCTAGACCCAAACCCACTCGGCTAGACCCAAATCCCCTCCGCTAGACCCAAAGCCACTCGGCTAGACCCAAACCCACTCGGCTAGACCCAAACCCACTCGGCTAGACCCAAACCCACTCGGCTAGACCCAAACCCACTCGGCCACACCCAAACCCTCTTGGCTAGACCCAAACCCACTTGGCTAGACCCCAACCCACTCGGCAAGACCCAAACCCACTCATCTAGACCCAAACCCACTCGGTAGACCCAAACCCACTCGGCTAGACCCAAACCCAGTCGGCTGCACCCAAACCCACTCGGCTAGACCCAAACTCACTCGGCTAGACCCAAACCCACTCGGCTAGACCCAAACCCACACGGCTAGACCCTAACCCACTCGGCTATACCCAAACCCACTCGGCTAGACCCAAACCCACTCGGCTAGACCCAAACCCACTCCGCCAGACCCAAACGCACTCGGCTAGCCACAAACCCACTCGGCTAGACCCCAACCCACTCGGCTAGACCCAAACCCACTCGGCTAGACCCAAACCCACTCGGCTAGAGCCAAACCCACTCGGCTAGACCCAAACCCACTCGGCTAGACCCAAACCCACTCGGCTACACCCAAACCCACTCGGCTAGACCCAAACCCACTTGGCTCGACCCCAACCCACTCGGCAAGACCCAAACCCACTCGGCTAGACCCAAACCCACTCGGTAGACCCAAACCCACTCGGCTGGACCCAAACCCACTTGGCTAGACACAAACCCACTCGGCTAGACCGAAACCGACTCGGCTAGACCGAAACCGACTCGGCTAGACCCCAACCCACTCGGATAGACCCAAACCCAATCGGCTAGACCCAAACCCACTCGCCTAGAACCAAACCCACTCGGCAAGACCCAAACCCACTCGGCAAGACCCAAACCCACTCGGCTACACCCAAACCCACTCGCCTAGACCCAAACCCACTCGGCTAGACCCAAACCCACGCGGCTAGACCCAAACCCACCCGGCTAGACCCAAACCCACTCGGCTAGACCCAAACCCACTCGGCTAGACCCAAAATACTCGGCTAGACCCAAACCCACTCGGCTAGACCCAAACACACTCGGCTAGACCCAAACCCACTCGGCTAGACCCAAACCCACTCGGCTACACCCAAACCCACTCGGCTAGACCCAAACGCACTCGGCTAGACCCCAACCCACTCGGCTAGACCCAAACCCTCTCGGCTAGACCCAAACCCACTCGGCTAGACCCAAACCCGCTCGGCTAGACCCAAACCCACTCGGCTAGACCCAAACCCACTCGGCTACACCCAAACCCACTCGGCTACACCCAAACCCCCTCGGCTAGACACAAACCCTCTTGGATAGACCGAAACCGATTCGGCTAGACCCAAACCCACTCGGATAGACCCAAACCCACTCGGGTAGACCCAAACTCACTCGGCTAGACCCAAACCCACGCGGCTAGACCCAAACCCACTCGGCTCGACCCAAACCCACTCGGCTCAACCCAAACCCACTCGGCTAGACGCAAACCCACCCGGCTGGACCCAAACCCACTCGGCTAGACCCAAACCCGCTCGGCAAGACCCAAACCCACTCGGCTAGACCCAAACCCACTCGGCTAGACGATTACCCACTCGGCTAGACCCAAACCCACTCGGATAGACCCAAACCCACTCTGCTCGATCCAAACCCATTCGGCTAGACCCAAACCCACGCGACTACACCCAAACCAACATCGCTTGACCCAAACCCACTCGGCTAGACCCAAACCCACTCGGCTGGACCCAAACCCACTCGGCTAGAGCCAAACCCACTCGGCTAGACCCAAACCCACTCGGCTAGACCCAAACCCACTCGGCTCGACCCAAACCCACTCGGCTAGACCCAAACCCACTCGGCTACACCCAAACCCACTCGGCTAGACCCAAACCCACTTGGCTAGACCCAAACCCACTCGGCTAGACCCAAACCCACTCGGCTAGACCCAAACCCACTCGGCTAGACCCAAACCCACTCGGCTACACCCAAACCCACTCGGTTCAACCCAAACCCACTCGGCTACACCCAAACCCACTCGGCTAGACCCAAACCCACCCGGCTAGACCCAAACCCACTCGGCTAGACCCAAACCCACTCGGCTAGACCCAAACCCACTCGGCTAGACCAAAACCCACTCGGCTAGACCCAAACCCACTCAGCTGGACCCAAACCCACTCGGATAAACCCAAACCCACTCGGCTACACCCAAACCCACTCGGCTAGACTCAAACCCACTTGGCTAGACACAAACCCACTCGGCTACACCCAAACCCACTCGGCTAGACCCAAACCCACTCAGCTAGACCTCAACCCACTCGGCTAGACCCAAACCCACTCGGCTAGACACAAACACACTCGGCAAGACCCAAACCCACTCGGCTAGACCCAAACCGACTCGGCTAGATGATTACCCACTTGGCTAGACCCAAACCCACGCGGCTAGACCCAAACCCACTCGGCTCAACCCAAACCCACTCGGCTAGACGCAAACCCACTCGGCTGGACCCAAACCCACTCGGCTAGACCAAAACCCTTTCGGCTAGACACAAACCCACTCGGCTAGACCCAAACCCACTCGGCAAGACCCAAACCCACTCGGCTAGACCCAAACCCACTCGGCTAGACCCAAACCCACTCGGCTACACCCAAACCCACTCGGCTAGACACAAACCCACTCGGCTAGACGCCAACCCACTCGGCTAGACCCAAACCCACTCGGCTAGACACAAACCCACTCGGCAAGACCCAAACCCACTCGGCTAGACCCAAACCGACTCGGCTAGATGATTACCCACTTGGCTAGACCCAAACCCACGCGGCTAGACCCAAACCCACTCGGGTCAACCAAAACCCACTCGGCTAGACGCAAACCCACTCGGCTGGACCCAAACCCACTCGGCTAGACCAAAACCCATTCGGCTAGACCCAAACCCACTCGGCTAGACCCAAACCCACTCGGCAAGACCCAAACCCACTCGGCTAGACCCAAACCAACTCGGCTAGACCCAAACCCACTCGGCTACACCCAAACCCACTCGGCTAGACACAAACCCACTCGGCTAGACCCCAACCCTCTCGGCTAGACCCCAACCCACTCGGCTAGACCGAAACCCTCTCGGCTAGACCCAAACCCACTCGGCTGGACCCAAATCCACTCGGCTAGACCCAAACCCACTCGGCTACACCCAAACCCACTTGGCTAGACACAAACACACTTGGCTAGACACAAACCCAATCGGCTACACCCAAACCCACTCGGCTAGACCCAAACCCACTCGGCTAGACCCCAACCCACACGGCTAGACCCAAACCCACTCGGCTAGACCCAAACCCACTCGGCTAGACCCAAAGCCACTCGGCTACACCCGAAGCCACTCGGCTACACCCAAATCCACTCGGCTACACCCAAACCGACTCGGCTAGACCCAAACCCACTTGGCGAGACACAAACCCACTCGGCTAGACCCAAACCCCCTCGGCTAGACACAAACCCACTTGGCTAGACCCAAACCCACTCGGCTAGACCCAAACCCACTCGGCTAGACCCAAACCCACTTGGCTAGACACAAACCCTCTCGGATAGACCGAAACCGATTCGGCTAGACCCAAACCCACTTGGCTAGACACAAACCCACTCGGCTACACCCAAACCCACTCGGCTAGACCCAAACCCACTCGGTTCAACCCAAACCCACTCGGCTACACCCAAACCCACTCGGCTAGACCCAAACCCACCCGGCTAGACCCAAACCCACTCGGCTAGACCCAAACCCACTTGGCTAGACCCAAACCCACTCGGCTAGACCCAAACCCACTCGGCTAGACCCAAACCCACTCGGCTAGACCCAAACCCACTCGGCTACACCCAAACCCACTCGGCTAGACCCGAACCCACTCGGCTAGACCCAAACCCACTCGGCTAGACCCAAACCCACTCAGCTAGACCCAAACCCACTCGGCTACACCCAAACCCACTCGGCTAGACCCAAACCCACTCGGCTAGACCCCAACCCACTCGGCTAGACCCAAACCCTCTCGGCTAGACCAAAAACCCACTCAGCTAGACCCAAACCCAGTCGGCTAGACCCAAACCCACTCGGCTAGACCCAAACCCACTCAGCTAGACCCAAACCCACTCGGCTACACCCAAACCCACTCGGCTAGACCCAAACCCACTCGGCTAGACCTCAACCCACTCGGCTAGACCCAAACCCACTCGGCTAGACACAAACACACTCGGCAAGACCCAAACCCACTCGGCTAGACCCAAACCGACTCGGCTAGATGATTACCCACTCGGCTAGACCCAAACCCACTCGGCTAGACCCAAACCCACTCGGCTACACCCAAACCCACTCGGCTAGACACAAACCCACTCGGCTAGACCCCAACCCACTCGGCTAGACCCAAACCCACTCGGCTAGACACAAACCCACTCGGCAAGACCCAAACCCACTCGGCTAGACCCAAACCGACTCGGCTAGATGATTACCCACTTGGCTAGACCCAAACCCACGCGGCTCGACCCAAACCCACTCGGCTCAACCCAAACCCACTCGGCTAGACCCAAACCCACTCGGCAAGACCCAAACCCACTCGGCTAGACCCAAACCCACTCGGCTAGACCCAAACCCACTCGGCTACACCCAAACCCACTCGGCTAGACACAAACCCACTCGGCTAGACCCCAACCCTCTCGGCTGGACCCCAACCCACTTGGCTAGACCGAAACCCTCTCGGCTAGACCCAAACCCACTCGGCTGGACCCAAATCCACTCGGCTAGACCCAAACCCACTCGGCTACACCCAAACCCACTTGGCTAGACCCAAACACACTTGGCTAGACACAAACCCAATCGGCTACACCCAAACCCACTCGGCTAGACCCAAACCCACTCCGCCAGACACAAACCCACTCGGCTTCACCCCAATCCACTTGGCTAGACCCAAACCCACTCGGCTAGACCCAAACCCACTCGGCTAGACCCAAACCCACTGGGCAAGACCCAAACCAACTTGGCTAGAACCAAACCCACTCGGCTAGACCCAACCCCACTCGGCTAGTCCCAAACCCACTCGGCTAGAACCAAACGGACTCGTCTAGACCCAAACCCACTCGGCTAGAACCAAACCCACTCGGCTAGACCCAAACCCACTCGGCTAGACCCAAACCCACTCGGCTAGACCCAAACCCACTCGGCTAGACCCAAACCCACTCGGCTAGACCCAAACCCACTCGGCAAGACCCAAACCCACTCCGCTAGACCCAAACCCACTCCACTAGACCCAAACCCACTCGGCTAGACACAAACCCACTCGCATAGACCCAAACCCACTCGGCTGGACCCAAACCCACTCGGATAGACCAAAACCCACTCGGCTATACCCAAACCCACCCGGCTAGACCCAAACCCACTCGGCAAGACCCAAACCCACTCGGCTCGACCCAAACCAACTGGACTAGACGATTACCCACTCGGCTAGACACAAACCCACGCGGCTAGACCCAAACCCACTCGGCTCGACCCAAACCCACTCGGCTTGACCCAAACCCACTCGGCTAGACCCAAACCCACTCGGCTAGACGCTGACCCACTCGGCTACACCCAAAATCACTCCACTAGACCCAAACCCACTCGGCTGGACCCAAACCCACACGGCTGGACCCAAACCCACTCGGCTAGACCCAAACCCACTCGGCTGGACCCAAACCCACTCGGATAGACCCAAACCCACTCGGCGAGACCCAAACACACTCGGCTAGACTTAAACCCACTCCGCTAGACCCAATGTTGTTAAAGAAGGAACTGCAGATGCTGGAGAATCGAGGGTTACACAAAAAGCTGGAGAAACTCAGCGGGTGCAGCAGCGTCTGATGAAGGGTCTCGACCCGAAACGTCGCCTATCTCCTTCGCTCTTTAGATGCTGCTGCACCCGCTGAGTTTCTCCAGCTTTTTGTGTAACCCTCCGCTAGACCCAAACCCACTCCGCTAGACACAAACCCACTCCGCTAGACACAAACCCACTCGGCTAGACCCAAACCCACTCCACTAGACCCAAACACACTCGGCTAGACACAAACCCACTCGGCTAGACCCAAACCCACTCAGCTAGACCCAAACCCACTCGGCTAGACCCAAACCCACTCGGCTAGACCCAAACCCACTCGGCTAGACCCAAACCCACTCGGCTAGACCCAAACCCACTCGGCTAGACCCAAACCCACTCGGCTAGACCCAAACCCACTCGGATAGACCCAAACCCGCTCCGCTAGACCCAAACCCACTCGGCCAGACCCAAACCGACTCGGCTAGATGATTACCCACTCGGCTAGACCCAAACCCACGCGGCTAGACCCAAACCCACTCGGCACAACCCAAACCCACTCGGCTAGACCCAAACCCACTCGGCTACACCCATACCCACACCGCTAGACCGAAACCCACTCGGCTAGACCCAAACCCACTCGGCTGGACCCAAACCCACTCGGCTAGACCCAAACCCAATCGGCTAGACCCTAACCCACTCGGCTACACGCAAACCCACTCCACTAGACCCAAACCCAGTCGGCTAGACCCAAACCCACTCGTCTAGACCCAAACCCACCCGGCTAGACCCAAACCCACTCGGCAAGACCCAAACCCACTCGGCTCGACCCAAACCAACTCGACTAGACGATTACCCACTCGGCTAGACACAAACCCACGCGGCTAGACCCAAACCCACTCGGCTCGACCCAAACCCACTCGGCTTGACCCAAACCCACTCGGCTAGACCCAAACCCACTCGGCTAGACGCTGACCCACTCGGCTACACCCAAAATTACTCCACTAGACCCAAACCCACTCGGCTGGACCCAAACCCACACGGCTGGACCCAAACCCACTCGGCTAGACCCAAACCCACTCGGCTGGACCCAAACCCACTCGGATAGACCCAAACCCACTCGGCGAGACCCAAACACACTCGGCTAGACCTAAACCCACTCCGCTAGACCCAATGTTGTTAAAGAAGGAACTGCAGATGCTGGAGAATCGAGGGTTACACAAAAAGCTGGAGAAACTCAGCGGGTGCAGCAGCGTCTGAAGAAGGGTCTCGACCCGAAACGTCGCCTATCTCCTTCGCTCTTTAGATGCTGCTGCACCCGCTGAGTTTCTCCAGCTTTTTGTGTAACCCTCCGCTAGACCCAAACCCACTCCGCTAGACACAAACCCACTCCGCTAGACACAAACCCACTCGGCTAGACCCAAACCCACTCCACTAGACCCAAACCCACTCGGCTAGACACAAACCCACTCGGCTAGACCAAAACCCACTCGGCTAGACCCAAACCCACTCGGCTAGACCCAAACCCACTCGGCTAGACCCAAACCCACTCGGCTAGACCCAAACCCACTCGGCTAGACCCAAACCCACTCGGCTAGACCCAAACCCACTCGGCTAGACCCAAACCCACTCGGCTAGACCCAAACCCACTCCGCTAGTCCCAAACCCACTCGGCCAGACCCAAACCGACTCGGCTAGATGATTACCCACTCGGCTAGACCCAAACCCACTCGGCAAGACCCAAACCCACTCGGCTCGACCCAAACCAACTCGACTAGACGATTACCCACTCGGCTAGACAGAAACCCACGCGGCTAGACCCAAACCCACTCGGCTCGACCCAAACCCACTCGGCTTGACCCAAACCCACTCGGCTAGACCCAAACCCACTCGGCTAGACGCTGACCCACTCGGCTACACCCAAAATCACTCCACCAGACCCAAACCCACTCGGCTGGACCCAAACCCACACGGCTGGACCCAAACCCACTCGGCTAGACCCAACCCCACTCGGCTGGACCCAAACCCACTCGGATAGACCCAAACCCACTCGGCGAGACCCAAACACACTCGGCTAGACCTAAACCCACTCCGCTAGACCCAATGTTGTTAAAGAAGGAACTGCAGATGCTGGAGAATCGAGGGTTACACAAAAAGCTGGAGAAACTCAGCGGGTGCAGCAGCGTCTGAAGAAGGGTCTCGACCCGAAACGTCGCCTATCTCCTTCGCTCTTTAGATGCTGCTGCACCCGCTGAGTTTCTCCAGCTTTTTGTGTAACCCTCCGCTAGACCCAAACCCACTCCGCTAGACACAAACCCACTCCGCTAGACACAAACCCACTCGGCTAGACCCAAACCCACTCCACTAGACCCAAACCCACTCGGCTAGACACAAACCCACTCGGCTAGACCCAAACCCACTCGGCTAGACCCAAACCCACTCGGCTAGACCCAAACCCACTCGGCTAGACCAAAACCCACTCGGCTAGACCCAAACCCACTCGGCTAGACCCAAACCCACTCGGCTAGACCCAAACCCACTCGGCTAGACCCAAACCCACTCGGCTAGACCCAAACCCACTCCGCTAGTCCCAAACCCACTCGGCCAGACCCAAACCGACTCGGCTAGATGATTACCCACTCGGCTAGACCCAACCCCACGCGGCTAGACCCAAACCCACTCGGCTACACCCATACCCACACCGCTAGACCCAAACCCACTCGGCTAGACCCAAACCCACTCGGCTGGACGCAAACCCACTCGGCTAGACCCAAACCCAATCGGCTAGACCCTAACCCACTCGGCTACACGCAAACCCACTCCACTAGACCCAAACCCAGTCGGCTAGACCCAAACCCACTCGGCTAGACCCAAACCCACTCGGCTAGACCCAAACCCACTCGGCCAGACCCAAACCCACTCGGCTAGACCCAAACCCACTCGGCTACACCCAAACCCACTCCGCCAGACACAAACCCACTCGGCTTCACCCCAATCCACTTGGCTAGACCCAAACCCATTCGGCTAGACCCAAACCCACTCGGCTAGACCCAAACCCACTGGGCAAGACCCAAACCCACTTGGCTAGAACCAAACCCACTCGGCTAGACCCAACCCCACTCGGCTAGTCCCAAACCCACTCGGCTAGAACCAAACGGACTCGTCTAGACCCAAACCCACTCGGCCAGAACCAAACCCACTCGGCTAGACCCAAACCCACTCGGCTAGACCCAAACCCACTCGGCTTGACCCAAACCCACTCGGCTAGACCCAAACCCACTCGGCAAGACCCAAACCCACTCCGCTAGACCCAAACCCACTCCGCTAGACCCAAACCCACTCGGCTAGACACAAACCCACTCGCATAGACCCAAACCCACTCGGCTGGACCCAAACCCACTCGGATAGACCAAAACCCACTCGGCTATACCCAAACCCACCCGGCTAGACCCAAACCCACTCGGCAAGACCCAAACCAACTCGGCTCGACCCAAACCAACTCGACTAGACGATTACCCACTCGGCTAGACACAAACCCACGCGGCTAGACCCAAACCCACTCGGCTCGACCCAAACCCACTCGGCTTGACCCAAACCCACTCGGCTAGACCCAAACCCACTCGGCTAGACCCTGACCCACTCGGCTACACCCAAAATCACTCCACTAGACCCAAACCCACTCGGCTGGACCCAAACCGACTCGGCTAGATGATTACCCACTCGGCTAGACCCAAACCCACGCGGCTAGACCTAAACCCACTCCGCTAGACCCAATGTTGTTAAAGAAGGAACTGCAGATGCTGCAGAATCGAGGGTTACACAAAAAGCTGGAGAAACTCAGCGGGTGCAGCAGCGTCTGAAGAAGGGTCTCGACCCGAAACGTCGCCTATCTCCTTCGCTCTTTAGATGCTGCTGCACCCGCTGAGTTTCTCCAGCTTTTTGTGTAACCCTCCGCTAGACCCAAACCCACTCCGCTAGACACAAACCCACTCCGCTAGACACAAACCCACTCGGCTAGACCCAAACCCACTCCACTAGACCCAAACCCACTCGGCTAGACACAAACCCACTCGGCTAGACCCAAACCCACTCGGCTAGACCCAAACCCACTCGGCTAGACCCAAACCCACTCGGCTAGACCCAAACCCACTCGGCTAGACCCAAACCCACTCGGCTAGACCCAAACCCACTCCGCTAGACCCAGACCCACTCGGCTAGACCCAAACCGACTCGGCTAGATGATTACCCACTCGGCTAGACCCAAACCCACGCGGCTAGACCCAAACCCACTCGGCACAACCCAAACCCACTCGGCTAGACCCAAACCCACTCGGCTACACCCATACCCACACCGCTAGACCCAAACCCACTCGGCTAGACCCAAACCTACTCGGCTGGACCCAAACCCACTCGGCTAGACCCAAACCCAATCGGCTAGACCCTAACCCACTCGGCTACACGCAAACCCACTCCACTAGACCCAAACCCAGTCGGCTAGACCCAAACCCACTCGGCTAGACCCAAACCCACTCGGCTAGACCCAAACCCACTCGGCCAGACCCAAACCCACTCGGCTAGACCCAAACCCACTCGGCTACACCCAAACCCACTCCGCCAGACACAAACCCACTCGGCTTCACCCCAATCCACTTGGCTTGACCCAAACCCATTCGGCTAGACCCAAACCCACTCGGCTAGACCCAAACCCACTGGGCAAGACCCAAACCCACTTGGCTAGAACCAAACCCACTCGGCCTGACCCAACCCCACTCGGCTAGTCCCAAACCCACTCGGCTAGAACCAAACGGACTCGTCTATACCCAAACCCACTCGGCTAGAACCAAACCCACTCGGCTAGACCCAAACCCACTCGGCTAGACCCAAACCCACTCGGCTAGACCCAAACCCACTCGGCTAGACCCAAACCCACTCGGCTAGACCCAAACCCACTCGGCAAGACCCAAACCCACTCCGCTAGACCCAAACCCACTCCGCTAGACCCAAACCCACTCGGCTAGACACAAACCCACTCGCATACACCCAAACCCACTCGGCTGGACCCTAACCCACTCGGATAGACCAAAACCCACTTGGCTATACACAAACCCACCCGTCTAGACCCAAACCCACTCGGCAAGACCCAAACCCACTCGGCTCGACCCAAACCAACTCGACTAGACGATTACCCACTCGGCTAGACACAAACCCACGCGGCTAGACCCAAACCCACTCGGCTCGACCCAAACCCACTCGGCTTGACCCAAACCCACTCGGCTAGACCCAAACCCACTCGGCTAGACCCTGACCCACTCGGCTACACCCAAATCACTCCACTAGACCCAAACCCACTCGGCTGGACCCAAACCCACACGGCTGGACCCAAACCCACTCGGCTACACCCAAACCCACTCGGCTGGACCCAAACCCACTCGGATAGACCCAAACCCATTCGGCGAGACCCAAACACACTCGGCTAGACCTAAACCCACTCCGCTAGACCCAATGTTGTTAAAGAAGGAACTGCAGATGCTGGAGAATCGAGGGTTACACAAAAAGCTGGAGAAACTCAGCGGGTGCAGCAGCGTCTGAAGAAGGGTCTCGACCCGAAACTTCGCCTATCTCCTTCGCTCTTTAGATGCTGCTGCACCCGCTGAGTTTCTCCAGCTTTTTGTGTAACCCTCCGCTAGACCCAAACCCACTCCGCTAGACACAAACCCACTCCGCTAGACACAAACCCACTCGGCTAGACCCAAACCCACTCGGCTGGACCCAAACCCACTCGGATAGAACAAAAACCCACTCGGCTAGACCCAAACCCACTCGGCTAGACCCAAACCCACTCGGCAAGACCCAAACCCACTCGGCTCGACCCAAACCCACTCGACTAGACGATTACCCACTCGGCTAGACCCAAACCCACGCGGCTAGGCCCAAACCCACTCGGCTAGACCCAAACCCACTCGGCTAGACCCAAACCCACTCGGCTAGACACAAACCCACTCCGCTAGACCCAAACCCACTCCGCTAGACCCAAACCCACTCCGCTAGACCCAAACCCACTCGGCTAGTCCCAAACCCACTCCACTAGACCCAAACCCACTCGGCTAGACACAAACCCACTCGGCTAGACCCAAACCCACTCGGCTAGACCCAAACCCACTCGGCTAGACCCAAACCCACTCGGCTAGACCCAAACCCACTCGGCTAGACACAAACCCACTCGGCTAGACCCAAACCCACTCGGCTAGACCCAAACCCACTCGGCTAGATCCAAACCCACTCCGCTAGACCCAAACCCACTCCGCTAGACCCAAACCCACTCGGCTAGACCCAAACCCAATCCACTAGACCCAAACCCACTCGGCTAGACACAAACCCACTCGGCTAGACCCAAACCCACTGGGCTAGACCCAAACCCACTGCGCTAGGCCCAAACCCACTAGGCTAGACCCAAACGCACTCGGCTAGACCCAAACCCACTCGGCTAGACCCAAACCCACTCAGCTAGACCCAAACCCACTCGGCTAGACCCAAACCCACTCCGCCAGACCCAAACCCACTCGGCCAGACACAAACCCACTCGGCTAGACCCAAACCCACTCGGCTGGACCCAAACCCACTCGGATAGTCCAAAACCCACTTGGCTAGACCCTAACCCTCTCGGCTAGACCCAAACCTACTCGGCAAGACCCAAACCCACTCGGCTCGACCCAAACCGACTCGACTAGACGATTACCCACTCGGCTAGACCCAAACCCACGCGGCTAGACCCAAACCCACTCGGCTCGACCCAAACCCACTCGGCTAGACCCAAACCCACTCGGCTACACCCAAACCCACTCCGCCAGACACCAACCCACTCAGCTTCACCCCAACCCACTTGGCTAGAACCAAACCCACTCGGCTAGACCCAAACCCAATCGGCTAGACCCAAACCCACTGGGCTGGACCCAAACCCACTTGGCTAGAACCAAACCCACTCGGCTAGACCCAACCCCACTCGGCTAGTCCCAAACCCACTCGGTTAGACCCAAACGGACTCGCCTAGACCCAAACCCACTCGGCTAGAACCAAACCCACTCGGCTAGACCCAAACCCACTCGGCTAGACCCAAACCCACTCGGCTAGACCCAAACCCACTCGGCTAGACCCAAACCCACTCGGCTAGACCCAAACCCACTCGGCAAGACCCAAACCCACTCGGCTAGACCCAAACCCACTCCGCTAGACCCAAACCCACTCCGCTAGACCCAAACCCACTCGGCTAGACACAAACCCACTCGCATAGACCCAAACCCACTCGGCTGGACCCAAACCCACTCGGATAGACCAAAACCCACTCGGCTTGACCCAAACCCACCCGGCTAGACCCAAACCCACTCGGCAAGACCCAAACCCACTCGGCTCGACCCAAACCAACTCGACTAGACGATTACCCACTCGGCTAGACACAAACCCACGCGGCTAGACCCAAACCCACTCGGCTCGACCCAAACCCACTCAGCTCGACCCAAACCCACTCGGCTTGACCCAAACCCACTCGGCTAGACCCAAACCCACTCGGCTGGACCCAAACCCACTCGGCTAGACCCAAACCCACACGGCTAGACCCAAACCCACTCGGCTAGACTCAAACCCACTCGGCTAGACCCAAACCCACTCCGCTAAACCCAAACCCACTCCGCTAGACCCAATCCGACTCGGCTAGACCCAAACCCACTCGGCTAGACCCAAACCCACTCCGCTAGACCCAAACCCACTCGGCTAGACCCAAACCCACTCGGCTAGACCCAAACCCACTCCGCTTGACCCAAACCCACTTGGCTAGACCCAAACCCACTCCGCTAGACCCAAACCCACTCGGCTAGACCCAAACCCTTTCGGCTAGATCCAAACCCACTCGGCTAGACACAAACCCACTCGGCTAGTCCCAAACCCACTCGGCGAGACCCAAACCCACTCGGCTAGACCCAAACCCACTCGGCTAGACCCAAACCCACTCGGCTAGACCCAAACCTACTCCGCTAGACCCAAACCCACTCGGCTAGACCCAAACCCACTCGGCTAGACCCAAACCCACTCCGCTAGACACAAACCCACTCGGCTAGACACAAACCCACTCGGCTAGACCCAAACCCATTCGGCTAGACCCAAACCCACTCCGGTACACCCAAACCGACTCCGCTAGACCCAAACCCACTCGGCTAGACCCAAACCCACTCGGCTAGACCCAAACATACTCGGCTAGACCCAAACCCTCTCGGCTAGACCCAAACCCACTCGGCTAGACACAAACCCACTCGGCTAGACCCAAACCCACTCGGCTAGACCCAAACCCACTCGGCTAGGCCCAAACCCACTAGGCTAGACCCAAACGCACTCGGCTAGACCCAAACCCACTCGGCTAGACCCAAACCCACTCAGCTAGACCCAAACCCACTCGGCTAGACCCAAACCCACTCCGCTAGACCCAAATCCACTCGGCTAGACACAAACCCACTCGGCTAGACCCAAACCCACTCGGCTGGACCCAAACCCACTCGGATAGACCAAAACCCACTTGGCTAGACCCTAACCCTCTCGGCTAGACCCAAACCTACTCGGCAAGACCCAAACCCACTCGGCTCGACCCAAACCGACTCGACTAGACGATTACCCACTTGGCTAGACCCAAACCCACTCGGCTAGACCCAAACCCAATCGGCTAGACCCAAACCCACTGGGCTGGACCCAAACCCACTTGGCTAGAACCAAACCCACTCGGCTAGACCCAACCCCACTCGGCTAGTCCCAAACCCACTCGGTTAGACCCAAACGGACTCGCCTAGACCCAAACCCACTCGGCTAGAACCAAACCCACTCGGCTAGACCCAAACCCACTCGGCTAGACCCAAACCCACTCGGCTAGACCCAAACCCACTCGGCTAGACCCAAACCCAGTCGGCTAGACCCAAACCCACTCGGCAAGACCCAAACCCACTCGGCCAGACCCAAACCCACTCCGCTAGACCCAAACCCACTCCGCTAGACCCAAACCCACTCGGCTAGACACAAACCCACTCGCATAGACCCAAACCCACTCGGCTGGACCCAAACCCTCTAGGACAGACCAAATCCCACTCGGCTTGACCCAAACCCACCCGGCTAGACCCAAACCCACTCGGCAAGACCCAAACCCACTCGGCTCGACCCAAACCAACTCGACTAGACGATTACCCACTCGGCTAGACACAAACCCACGCGGCTAGACCCAAACCCACTCGGCTCGACCCAAACCCACTCAGCTCGACCCAAACCCACTCGGCTTGACCCAAACCCACTCGGCTAGACCCAAACCCACTCGGCTAGACCCTGACCCACTCGGCTACACCCAAAATCACTCCCCTAGACCCAAACCCACTCGGCTGGACCCAAACCCACTCGGCTAGACCCAAACCCACTCGGCTGGACCCAAACCCACTCGGATAGACCCAAACCCACTCGGCGAGACCCAAACACACTCGGCTAGACCCAAACCCACTCCGCTAGACCCAAACCCACTCCGCTAGACCCAAACCCACTCCGCTAGACACAAACCCACTCGGCTAGACCCAAACCCACTCGGCTGGACCCAAACCCACTCGGATAGAACAAAACCCACTCGGCTAGACCCAAACCCACTCGGCTAGACCCAAACAAACTCGGAAAGACCCAAACCCACTCGGCTCGACCCAAACTGACTCAACTAGACTATTACCCACTCGGCTAGAACGAAACCCACGCGGCTAGACCCAAACCCACTCAGCTCGACCCAAACCCACTCGGCTAGACCCAAACACACTCGGCTACACCCAAACCCACTCCGCTAGGCCCAAACCCACTCGGCTAGACCCAATCCCACTCGGCTAGACCCAAACCCACTCGGCTAGACCCAAACCCACTCCGCTAGACCCAAACCCACTCGGCTAGACCCAAACCCACTCCGCTAGACCCAAACCCACTCCGCTAGACCCAAACCCACTCCGCTAGACCCAAACCCACTCGGCTAGACCCAAACCCACTCCACTAGACCCAAACCCACTCGGCTAGACACAAACCCACTCGGCTAGACCCAAACCCACTCGGCTAGACCCAAACCCACTCGGCTAGACCCAAACCCACTCGGGTAGACCCAAAGCCACTCGGCTAGACTCAAACCCACTCGGCTAGACCCAAACCCACTCGGCTAGACCCAAACCCACTCGGCTAGACCCAAACCCACTCGGCTAGACCCAAACCCACTCGGCTAGACCCAAACCCACTCCGCTAGACCCAAATCCACTCCGCTACACCCAAACCCACTCGGCTAGACCCAAACCCATTCGGCTGGACCCAAACACACTCCGCTAGACCCAAACCCACTCCGCTACATGCAAACCCACTCCGCTAGACCCAAACCCACTCCACTAGACCCAAACCCACACGGCTAGACCCAAACCCTCTCGGATAGACCAAATCCCACTCGGCTTGACCCAAACCCACCCGGCTAGACCCAAACCCACTCGGCAAGACCCAAACCCACTCGGCTCGACCCAAACCAACTCGACTAGACGATTACCCACTCGGCTAGACACAAACCCACGCGGCTAGACCCAAACCCACTCGGCTCGACCCAAACCCACTCAGCTCGACCCAAACCCACTCGGCTTGACCCAAACCCACTCGGCTAGACCCAAACCCACTCGGCTAGACCCTGACCCACTCGGCTACACCCAAAATCACTCCCCTAGACCCAAACCCACTCGGCTGGACCCAAACCCACTCGGCTAGACCCAAACCCACTCGGCTGGACCCAAACCCACTCGGATAGACCCAAACCCACTCGGCGAGACCCAAACACACTCGGCTAGACCCAAACCCACTCCGCTAGACCCAAACCCACTCCGCTAGACCCAAACCCACTCCGCTAGACACAAACCCACTCGGCTAGACCCAAACCCACTCGGCTGGACCCAAACCCACTCGGATAGAACAAAACCCACTCGGCTAGACCCAAACCCACTCGGCTAGACCCAAACAAACTCGGAAAGACCCAAACCCACTCGGCTCGACCCAAACTGACTCAACTAGACTATTACCCACTCGGCTAGACCGAAACCCACGCGGCTAGACCCAAACCCACTCAGCTCGACCCAAACCCACTCGGCTAGACCCAAACACACTCGGCTACACCCAAACCCACTCCGCTAGGCCCAAACCCACTCGGCTAGACCCAATCCCACTCGGCTAGACCCAAACCCACTCGGCTAGACCCAAACCCACTCCGCTAGACCCAAACCCACTCGGCTAGACCCAAACCCACTCCGCTAGACCCAAACCCACTCCGCTAGACCCAAACCCACTCCGCTAGACCCAAACCCACTCGGCTAGACCCAAACCCACTCCACTAGACCCAAACCCACTCGGCTAGACACAAACCCACTCGGCTAGACCCAAACCCACTCGGCTAGACCCAAACCCACTCGGCTAGACCCAAACCCACTCGGGTAGACCCAAAGCCACTCGGCTAGACTCAAACCCACTCGGCTAGACCCAAACCCACTCGGCTAGACCCAAACCCACTCGGCTAGACCCAAACCCACTCGGCTAGACCCAAACCCACTCGGCTAGACCCAAACCCACTCCGCTAGACCCAAATCCACTCCGCTACACCCAAACCCACTCGGCTAGACCCAAACCCATTCGGCTGGACCCAAACACACTCCGCTAGACCCAAACCCACTCCGCTACATGCAAACCCACTCCGCTAGACCCAAACCCACTCCACTAGACCCAAACCCACACGGCTGGACCGAAACCCACTAGGCTAAACCCAAACGCACTCGGCTAGACCCAAACCCACTCGGCTAGACCCAAACCCACTCAGCTAGACCCAAACCCACTCGGCTAGACCCAAACCCACTCCGCTAGACCCAAACCCACTCGGCTAGACCCAAACCCACTCGGCTAGACTGAAACCCACTAGGCTAAACCCAAACGCACTCGGCTAGACCCAAACCCACTCGGCTAGACCCAAACCCACTCAGCTAGACCCAAACCCACTCGGCTAGACCCAAACCCACTCCGCTAGACCCAAACCCACTCGGCTAGACCCAAACCCACTCGGCTAGACCCAAACCCACTCGGCTAGACCCAAACCCACTCGGCTAGACCCAAACCCACTCGGCTAGACCCAAACCCACTCGGCTAGACCCAAACCCACTCCGCTAGACCTAAATCCACTCCGCTACACCCAAACCCACTCGGCTAGACCCAAACCCATTCGGCTGGACCCAAACACACTCCGCTAGACCCAAACCCACTCCGCTACACGCAAACCCACTCCGCTAGACCCAAACCCACTCCACTAGACCCAAACCCACACGGCTAGACCGAAACCCACTAGGCTAGACCCAAACGCACTCGGCTAGACCCAAACCCACTCGGCTAGACCAAAACCCACTCCGCTAGACCCAAACCCACTCGGCTAGACCCAAACCCACTCCGCTAGACCCAAACCCACTCGGCTAGACCCAAACCCACTCGGCTAGACCCAAACCCACTCGGCTAGACCCAAACCCACGCGGCTAGACCCAAACCCACTCGGCTAGACCCAAACCCACTCGGCTACACCCAAACCCACTCCGCCAGACACAAACCCACTCGGCTTCACCCCAACCCACTTGGCTAGACCCAAACCCACTCGGCTAGACCCAAACGGACTCGTCTAGACCCAAACCCACTCGGCTAGAACCAAACCCACTCGGCTAGACCCAAACCCACTCGGCTAGACCCAAACCCACTCCGCTAGACCCAAACCCACTCCGCTAGACCCAAACCCACTCGGCTAGACACAAACCCACTCGGCTAGACCCAAACCCACTCCGCTAGACCCAAATCCACTCCGCTACACCCAAACCCACTCGGCTAGACCCAAACCCATTCGGCTGGACCCAAACACACTCCGCTAGACCCAAACCCACTCCGCTACATGCAAACCCACTCCGCTAGACCCAAACCCACTCCACTAGACCCAAACCCACACGGCTAGACCGAAACCCACTAGGCTAAACCCAAACGCACTCGGCTAGACCCAAACCCACTCGGCTAGACCCAAACCCACTCAGCTAGACCCAAACCCACTCGGCTAGACCCAAACCCACTCCGCTAGACCCAAACCCACTCGGCTAGACCCAAACCCACTCGGCTAGACTGAAACCCACTAGGCTAAACCCAAACGCACTCGGCTAGACCCAAACCCACTCGGCTAGACCCAAACCCACTCAGCTAGACCCAAACCCACTCGGCTAGACCCAAACCCACTCCGCTAGACCCAAACCCACTCGGCTAGACCCAAACCCACTCGGCTAGACCCAAACCCACTCGGCTAGACCCAAACCCACTCGGCTAGACCCAAACCCACTCGGCTAGACCCAAACCCACTCGGCTAGACCCAAACCCACTCCGCTAGACCTAAATCCACTCCGCTACACCCAAACCCACTCGGCTAGACCCAAACCCATTCGGCTGGACCCAAACACACTCCGCTAGACCCAAACCCACTCCGCTACACGCAAACCCACTCCGCTAGACCCAAACCCACTCCACTAGACCCAAACCCACACGGCTAGACCGAAACCCACTAGGCTAGACCCAAACGCACTCGGCTAGACCCAAACCCACTCGGCTAGACCAAAACCCACTCCGCTAGACCCAAACCCACTCGGCTAGACCCAAACCCACTCCGCTAGACCCAAACCCACTCGGCTAGACCCAAACCCACTCGGCTAGACCCAAACCCACTCGGCTAGACCCAAACCCACGCGGCTAGACCCAAACCCACTCGGCTAGACCCAAACCCACTCGGCTACACCCAAACCCACTCCGCCAGACACAAACCCACTCGGCTTCACCCCAACCCACTTGGCTAGACCCAAACCCACTCGGCTAGACCCAAACGGACTCGTCTAGACCCAAACCCACTCGGCTAGAACCAAACCCACTCGGCTAGACCCAAACCCACTCGGCTAGACCCAAACCCACTCCGCTAGACCCAAACCCACTCCGCTAGACCCAAACCCACTCGGCTAGACACAAACCCACTCGCATAGACCCAAACCCACTCGGCTGGACCCAAACCCACTCGGATAGACCAAAACCCACTCGGCTTGACCCAAACCCACCCGGCTAGACCCAAACCCACTCGGCAAGACCCAAACCCACTCGGCTCGACCCAAACCAACTCGACTAGACGATTACCCACTCGGCTAGACACAAACCCACGCGGCTAGACACAAACCCACTCGGCTCGACCCAAACCCACTCAGCTCGACCCAAACCCACTCGGCTTGACCCAAACCCACTCGGCTAGACGCAAACCCACTCGGCTAGACCCTGACCCACTCGGCTACACCCAAAATCACTCCCCTAGACCCAAACCCACTCGGCTGGACCCAAACCCACTCGGCTAGACCCAAACCCACTCGGCTGGACCCAAACCCACTCGGATAGACCCAAACCCACTCGGCAAGACCCAAACCCACTCGGCTCGACCCAAACTGACTCGACTAGACTATTACCCACTCGGCTAGACCGAAACCCACGCGGCTAGACCCAAACCCACTCGGCTCGACCCAAACCCACTCGGCTAGACCCAAACACACTCGGCTACACCCAAACCCACTCCGCTAGGCCCAAACCCACTCGGCTAGACCCAAACCCACTCGGCTAGACCCAAACCCACTCGGCTAGACCCAAACCCACTCGGCTAGACCCAAACCCACTCGGCTAGACCCAAACCCACTCGGCTAGACCCAAACCCACTCCGCTAGACCCAAACCCACTCCGCTAGACCCAAACCCACTCCGCTAGACCCAAACCCACTCGGCTAGACCCAAACCCACTCCACTAGACCCAAACCCACTCGGCTAGACACAAACCCACTCGGCTAGACCCAAACCCACTCGGCTAGACCCAAACCCACTCGGCTAGACCCAAACCCACTCGGGTAGACCCAAAGCCACTCGTCTAGACTCAAACCCACTCGGCTAGACCCAAACCCACTCGGCTAGACCCAAACCCAATCGGCTAGACCCAAACCCACTCGGCTAAACCCAAACCCACTCGCCTAGACCCAAACCCACTCCGCTAGACCCAAATCCACTCCGCTACACCCAAACCCACTCGGCTAGACCCAAACCCATTCGGCTGGACCCAAACACACTCCGCTAGACCCAAACCCACTCCGCTACATGCAAACTCACTCCGCTAGACCCAAACCCACTCCACTAGACCCAAACCCACACGGCTAGACCGAAACCCACTAGGCTAGACCCAAACGCACTCGGCTAGACCCAAACCCACTCGGCTAGACCCAAACCCACTCAGCTAGACCCAAACCCACTCGGCTAGACCCAAACCCACTCCGCAAGACCCAAACCCACTCGGCTAGACACAAACCCACTCGGCTAGACCCAAACCCACTCGGCTAGACCCAAACCCACTCGGCTAGACCCAAACCCACTCAGCTAGACCCAAACCCACTCCGCTAGACCCAAACCCACGCGGCTAGAAACATAGAAACATAGACAATAGGTGCAGGAGTAGGCCATTCGGCCCTTCGAGCCTGCACCGCCATTCAATGTGATCATGGCTGATCATCCAACTCAGTATCCCGTACCTGCCTTCTCTCCATACCCCCTGATCCCTTTAGCCACAAGTGCCACATCTAACGCCCTCTTAAATATAGCCAATGAACTGGCCTCAACTATCTTCTGTGGCAGAGAATTCCAGAGACTCACCACTCTCTGTGTAAAGAATGTTTTCCTCATTTCGGTCCTAAAGGAATTCCCCCTTATCCTTAGACTGTGACCCCTTGTTCTGGACTCCCCCAACATCGGGAACAATCTTCCAGCATCTAGCTTGTCCAACCCCTTAAGAATTTTGTAGGTTTCTATAAGATCCCCCCTCAATCTTCTAAATTCCATCGAGTACAAACCGAGTCTATCCAATCTTTCCTCATATGAAAGTCCTGACATCCCAGGAATCAGTCTGGTGAATCTTCTCTGTACCCCCTCTATGGCAAGGATGTCTTTCCTCAGATTTGGAGACCAAAACTGTACGCAGTACTCCAGGTGTGGCCTCACCAAAACCCTGTACAACTGCAGTAGAACCTCCCTGCTCCTATACTCAAATCCTTTCGCTATGAATGCTAACATACCATTTGCTTTCTTCACTGCCTGCTGCACCTGCATGCCTACTTTCAATGACTGGTGTACCATGACACCCAGGTCTCGTTGCATCTCCCCCTTACCTAATCTGCCACCATTCAGATAATATCTGCCACCATTCAGATAACTAGACCCAAACCCACTCGGCTAGACCCAAACCCACTCGGCTACACCCAAACCCACTCCGCCAGACACAAACCCACTCGGCTTCACCCCAACCCACTTGGCTAGACCCAAACCCACTCGGCTAGACCCAAACCCAATCGGCTAGACCCAAACCCACTGGGCTGGACCCAAACCCACTTGGCTAGAACCAAACCCACTCGGCTAGACCCAACCCCACTCGGCTAGTCCAAAACCCACTCGGCTAGACCCAAACGGACTCGTCTAGACCCAAACCCACTCGGCTAGAACCAAACCCACTCGGCTAGACCCAAACCCACTCGGCTAGACCCAAACCCACTCGGCTAGACCCAAACCCACTCCGCTAGACCCAAACCCACTCCGCTAGACCCAAACCCACTCGGCTAGACCCAAACCCAATCCACTAGACCCAAACCCACTCAGCTAGACCCAAACCCACTCGGCTAGACCCAAACCCACTCGGCTAGACCCAAACCCACTCGGCTAGACACAAACCCACTCGGCTAGACCCAAACCCACTCGGCTGGACCCAAACCCACTCGGATAGACCAAAACCCACTTGGCTAGACCCTAACCCTCTCGGCTAGACCCAAACCTACTCGGCAAGACCCAAACCCACTCGGCTCGACCCAAACCGACTCGACTAGACGATTACCCACTCGGCTAGACCCAAACCCACGCGGCTAGACCCAAACCCACTCGGCTCGACCCAAACCCACTCGCCTAGACCCAAACCCACTCGGCTACACCCAAACCCACTCCGCCAGACACCAACCCACTCGGCTAGACCCAACCCCACTCGGCTAGTCCCAAACCCACTCGGTTAGACCCAAACGGACTCGCCTAGACCCAAACCCACTCGGCTAGAACCAAACCCACTCGGCTAGACCCAAACCCACTCGGCTAGACCCAAACCCACTCGGCTAGACCCAAACCCACTCGGCTAGACCCAAACCCACTCGGCTAGACCCAAACCCACTCGGCAAGACCCAAACCCACTCGGTTAGACCCAAACCCACTCCGCTAGACCCAAACCCACTCCGCTAGACCCAAACCCACTCGGCTAGACACAAACCCACTCGCATAGGCCCAAACCCACTCGGCTGGACCCAAACCCACTCGGATAGACCAAAACCCACTCGGCTTGACCCAAACCCACCCGGCTAGACCCAAACCCACTCGGCAAGACCCAAACCCACTCGGCTCGACCCAAACGAACTCGACTAGACGATTACCCACTCGGCTAGACACAAACCCACGCGGCTAGACCCAAACCCACTCGGCTCGACCCAAACCCACTCGGCTAGACCCAAACCCACTCGGCTAGACCCAAACCCACTCCGCTAGACCCAAATCCACTCCGCTACAGCCAAACCCACTCGGCTAGACCCAAACCCATTCGGCTGGACCCAAACACACTCCGCTAGACCAAAGCCCACTCCGCTACATGCAAACCCACTCCGCTAGACCCAAACCCACTCCACTAAACCCAAACCCACACGGCTAGACCAAAACCCACTAGGCTAGACCCAAACGCACTCGGCTAGACCCAAACCCACACGGCTAGACCCAAACCCACTCAGCTAGACACAAACCCACTCGGCTAGACCCAAACCCACTCCGGTAGACCCAAACCCACTCGGCTAGACCCAAACCCACTCGGCTAGACCCAAACCCACTCGGCTAGACCCAAACCCACGCGGCTAGACCCAAACCCAGTCGGCTCGACCCAAACCCACTCGGCTTCACCCAAACCCACTCGGCTAGACCCAAACCCACTCGGCTAGACCCTGACCCACTCGGCTACACACAAAATCACTCCCCTAGACCCAAACCCACTCGGCTGGACCCAAACCCACACGGCTGGACCCAAACCCACTCCACTAGACCCAAACCCACTCGGCTAGACACAAACCCACTCGGCTAGACCCAAACCCACTCGGCTACACCCAAACCCACTCCGCTGGGCCCAAACCCACTCGGCTAGAACCAAACCCACTCGGCTAGACCCAAACCCACTCGGCTAGACCCAAACCCACTCGGCTAGTCCCAAACCCACTCGGCTAGACCCAAACCCACTCGGCTAGACACAAACCCACTCGGCTAGACCCAAACCCACTCGGCTAGACCCAAACCCACTCGGCTAGACCCAAAGCCACTCGGGTAGACCCAAAGCCACTCGGCTAGACTCAAACCCACTCGGCTAGACCCAAACCCACTCGGCAAGACCCAAACCCACTCGGCTAGACCCAAACCCACTCGGCTAGACCCAAACCCACTCCGCTAGACCCAAATCCACTCCGCTACACCCAAATCCACTCCGCTACACCCAAACCCATTCGGCTGGACACAAACACACTCCGCTAGACCCAAACCCACTCCGCTAGACCCAAACCCACTCCGCTAGACGCAAAACCACTCCGCTAGACCCAAACCCACACGGCTAGACCGAAACCCACTAGGCTAGACCCAAACGCACTCGGCTAGACCCAAACCCACTCGGCTAGACCCAAACCCACTCCGCTAGACGCAAAACCACTCCGCTAGACCCAAACCCACACGGCTGGACCCAAACCCACTCCACTAGACCCAAACCCACTCGGCTAGACACAAACCCACTCGGCTAGACCCAAACCCACTCGGCTACACCCAAACCCACTCCGCTGGGCCCAAACCCACTCGGCTAGACCCAAACCCACTCGGCTAGACCCAAACCCACTCGGCTAGTCCCAAACCCACTCGGCTAGACCAAAACCCACTCGGCTAGACACAAACCCACTCGGCTAGACCCAAACCCACTCGGCTAGACCCAAACCCACTCGGCTAGACCCAAAGCCACTCGGGTAGACCCAAAGCCACTCGGCTAGACTCAAACCCACTCGGCTAGACCCAAACCCACTCGGCAAGACCCAAACCCACTCGGCTAGACCCAAACCCACTCGGCTAGACCCAAACCCACTCCGCTAGACCCAAATCCACTCCGCTACACCCAAATCCACTCCGCTACACCCAAACCCATTCGGCTGGACACAAACACACTCCGCTAGACCCAAACCCACTCCGCTAGACCCAAACCCACTCCGCTAGACGCAAAACCACTCCGCTAGACCCAAACCCACACGGCTAGACCGAAACCCACTAGGCTAGACCCAAACGCACTCGGCTAGACCCAAACCCACTCGGCTAGACCCAAACCCACTCCGCTAGACCCAAACCCACTCGGCTAGACCCAAACCCACTCCGCTAGACCCAAACCCACTCGGCTAGACCCAAACCCACTCCGCTAGACCCAAACCCACTCGGCTAGACACAAACCCACTCGGCTAGACTGAAACCCACTCGGCTGGACCCAAACCCACTCGTATAGAACAAACCCCACTCGGCTAGACCCAAACCCACTCGGCTAGAGCCAAACCCAATAGGCAAGACCGAAACCCACTCGGCTCGACCCAAACTGACTCGACTAGACTATTACCCACTCGGCTAGACCGAAACCCACGCGGCTACACCCAAACCCACTCGGCTCGACCCAAACCCATCAGCTAGGCCCAAACCCACTCGGCTAGACCCAAACCCACTCGGCTAGACCCAAACCCACTCGGCTAGACCCAAACCCACTCGGCTAGACCCAAACCCACTCCGCTAGACCCAAACCCACTCCGCTTGACCCAAACCCACTCCGCTAGACCCAAACCCACTCGGCTAGACCCAAACCCACTCCGCTAGACCCAAACCCACTCGGCTAGACACAAACCCACTCGGCTAGACCCAAACCCACTCGGCTAGACCCAAACCCACTCGGCTAGACCCAAACCCACACGGGTAGACCCAAAGCCACTCGGCTAGACTCAAACCCACTCGGCTAGACCCAAACCCACTCGGCTAGACCCAAACCCACTCGGCTAGACCCAAACCCACTCGGCTAGACCCAAACCCACGCGGCTAGACCCAAACCCACTCGGCTCGACCCAAACCCACTCGGCTTGACCCAAACCCACTGGGCTAGACCCAAACCCACTCGGCTAGACCCTGACCCACTCGCCTACACACAAAATCACTCCCCTAGACCCAAACCCACTCTGCTGGACCCAAACCCACACGGCTGGATCCAAACCCACTCCACTAGACCCAAACCCACTCGGCTAGACACAAACCCACTCGGCTAGACCCAAACCCACCCGGCTACACCCAAACCCACTCCGCTAGGCCCAAACCCACTCGGCTAGACCCAAACCCATCAGCTAGGCCCAAACCCACTCGGCTAGACCCAAACCCACTCGGCTAGACCCAAACCCACTCGGCTAGACCCAAACCCACTCGGCTAGACCCAAACCCACTCCGCTAGACCCAAACCCACTCCGCTTGACCCAAACCCACTCCGCTAGACCCAAACCCACTCGGCTAGTCCCAAACCCACTCCGCTAGACCCAAACCCACTCGGCTAGACACAAACCCACTCGGCTAGACCCAAACCCACTCGGCTAGACCCAAACCCACTCGGCTAGACCCAAACCCACACGGGTAGACCCAAAGCCACTCGGCTAGACTCAAACCCACTCGGCTAGACCCAAACCCACTCGGCTAGACCCAAACCCACTCGGCTAGACCCAAACCCACTCGGCTAGACCCAAACCCACGCGGCTAGACCCAAACCCACTCGGCTCGACCCAAACCCACTCGGCTTGACCCAAACCCACTGGGCTAGACCCAAACCCACTCGGCTAGACCCTGACCCACTCGCCTACACACAAAATCACTCCCCTAGACCCAAACCCACTCTGCTGGACCCAAACCCACACGGCTGGATCCAAACCCACTCCACTAGACCCAAACCCACTCGGCTAGACACAAACCCACTCGGCTAGACCCAAACCCACCCGGCTACACCCAAACCCACTCCGCTAGGCCCAAAACCACTCGGCTAGACCCAAACCCACTCGGCTAGACCCAAACCCACTCGGCTAGACCCAAACCCATTCGGCTAGACCCAAACCCACTCGGCTAGACCCAAACCCACTCGGCTAGGCCCAAACCCACTCCGCTAGACCCAAACCCACGTGGCTAGACCCAAACCCACTCGGCTCGACCCAAACCCACTCGGCTAGACCCAAACCCACTCGGCTACACCCAAACCCACTCCGCTAGGCGCAAACCCACTCGGCTAGACCCAAACCCATTCGGCTGGACCCAAACACACTCCGCTAGACCCAAACCCACTCCGCTACATGCAAACCCACTCCGCTAGACCCAAACCCACTCCACTAGACCCAAACCCATACGGCTAGACCGAAACCCACTAGGCTAGACCCAAACGCACTCGGCTAGACCCAAACCCACACGGCTAGACCCAAACCCACTCAGCTAGACCCAAACCCACTCAGCTAGACCCAAACCCACTCCGGTAGACCCAAACCCACTCGGCTAGACCCAAACCCACTCGGCTAGACCCAATCCCACTCGGCTAGACCCAAACCCACGCGGCTAGACCCAAACCCACTCGGCTAGACCCTGACCCACTCGGCTACACACAAAATCACTCCCCTAGACCCAAACCCACTCGGCTGGACCCAAACCCACACGGCTGGACCCAAACCCACTCCGCTAGACCCAAACCCACTCGGCTAGACACAAACCCACTCGGCTAGACCCAAACCCACTCGGCTACACCAAAACCCACTCCGCTAGGCCCAAACCCACTCGGCTAGACCCAAACCCACTCGGCTAGACCCAAACCCACTCGGCTAGACCCAAACCCACTCGGCTAGACCCAAACCCACTCGGCTAGACCCAAACCCACTCGGCTAGGCCCAAACCCACTCCGCTAGACCCAAACCCACGTGGCTAGACCCAAACCCACTCGGCTCGACCCAAACCCACTCGGCTAGACCCAAACCCACTCGGCTACACCCAAACCCACTCCGCTAGGCGCAAACCCACTCGGCTAGACCCAAACCCACTCGTCTAGACCCAAACCCACTCGGCTAGACCCAAACCCACTCGGTTAGACCCAAACCCACTCGGCTAGACCCAAACCCACTCGGCTAGACCCAAACGCACACGGCTGGACCCAAACCCACTCCACTAGACCCAAACCCACTCGGCTAGACACAAACCCACTCGGCTAGACCCAAACCCACTCGGCTACACCCAAACCCACTCCGCTAGGCCCAAACCCACTCGGCTAGACCCAAACCCACTCGGCTAGACCCAAACCCACTCGGCTAGACCCAAACCCACTCGGCTAGACCCAAACCCACTCGGCTAGACCCAAACCCACTCGGCTAGACCCAAACCCACTCGGCTAGACCCAAACCCACTCAGCTAGGCCCAAACCCACTCCGCTAGACCCAAACCCACTCCGCTAGACCCAAACCCACTCCGCCAGAGCCAAACCCGCTCGGCTAGTCCCAAACCCGCTCGGCTAGACCCAAACCCACTCGGCTAGACCCAAACCCAGTCGGCTAGACCCAAACCCACTCGGCTAGACCCAAACCCACTCGGCTAGACCCAAACCCACTCGGCTAGACCCAAACCCACTCCGCTAGACCCAAACCCACTCCGCTAGACCCAAACCCACTCGGCTAGACCCAAACCCACGCGGCTAGACCCAAACCCACTCGGCTCGACCCAAACCCACTCGGCTTGACCCAAACCCACTTGGCTAGACCCAAACCCACTCGGCTAGACCCTGACCCACTCGGCTACACCCAAAATCACTCCCCTAGACCCAAACCCACTCGGCTGAACCCAAACCCACACGGCTGGACCCAAACCCACTCGACTAGACCCAAACCCACTCGGCTGGACCCAAACCCACTCGCATAGGCCCAAACCCACTCGGCTAGACCCAAACCCAATCGGCTAGACCCAAACCCACTCCGCTAGACCCAAACCCACTCCGCTAGACCCAAACCCACTCGGCTAGGCCCAAACCCACTCCGCTAGACCCAAACCCACGTGGCTAGACCCAAACCCACTCGGCTCGACCCAAACCCACTTGGCTAGACCCAAACCCACTCGGCTACACCCAAACCCACTCCGCTAGGCGCAAACCCACTCGGCTAGACCCAAACCCATTCGGCTGGACCCAAACACACTCCGCTAGACCCAAACCCACTCCGCTACATGCAAACCCACTCCGCTAGACCCAAACCCACTCCACTAGACCCAAACCCACACGGCTAGACCGAAACCCACTAGGCTAGACCCAAACGCACTCGGCTAGACCCAAACCCACACGGCTAGACCCAAACCCACTCAGCTAGACCCAAACCCACTCGGCTAGACCCAAACCCACTCCGGTAGACCCAAACCCACTCGGCTAGACCCAAACCCACTCGGCTAGACCCAAACCCACTCGGCTAGACCCAAACCCACGCGGCTAGACCCAAACCCACTCGGCTAGACCCTGACCCACTCGGCTACACACAAAATCACTCCCCTAGACCCAAACCCACTCGGCTGGACCCAAACCCACACGGCTGGACCCAAACCCACTCCACTAGACCCAAACCCACTCGGCTAGACACAAACCCACTCGGCTAGACCCAAACCCACTCCGCTACACCCAAACCCACTCGGCTAGACCCAAACCCACTCCGCTACACCCAAACCCACTCCGTAAGGCCCAAACCCACTCGGCTAGACCCAAACCCACTCGGCTAGACCCAAACCCACTCGGCTAGACCCAAACCCACTCGGCTAGACCCAAACCCACTCGGCTAGACCCAAACCCACTCGGCTAGGCCCAAACCCACTCCGCTAGACCCAAACCCACGTGGCTAGACCCAAACCCACTCGGCTCGACCCAAACCCACTCGGCTAGACCCAAACCCACTCGGCTACACCCAAACCCACTCCGCTAGGCGCAAACCCACTCGGCTAGACCCAAACCCACTCGGCTAGACCCAAACCCACTCGGCTAGACCCAAACCCACTCGGCTAGACCCAAACCCACTCGGCTAGACCCAAACCCACTCGGCTAGGCCCAAACCCACTCCGCTAGACCCAAACCCACTCCGCTAGACCCAAACCCACTCCGCTAGAGCCAAACCCACTCGGCTAGTCCCAAACCACTCGGCTAGACCCAAACCCACTCGGCTAGACCCAAACCCACTCGGCTAGACCCAAACCCACTCGGCTAGACCCAAACCCACTCGGCTAGACCCAAACCCACTCGGCTAGACCCAAACCCACTCGGCTAGACCCAAACCCACTCGGCTAGACCCAAACCCACTCGGCTAGACCCAAACCCACTCGGCTAGGCCCAAACCCACTCCGCTAGACCCAAACCCACTCCGCCAGAGCCAAACCCGCTCGGCTAGTCCCAAACCCACTCGGCTAGACCCAAACCCACTCGGCTAGACCCAAACCCAGTCGGCTAGACCCAAACCCACTCGGCTAGACCCAAACCCACTCGGCTAGACCCAAACCCACTCCGCTAGACCCAAACCCACTCGGCTGGACCCAAACCCACTCGGCTAGACCCAAACCCACGCGGCTAGACCCAAACCCACTCGGCTCGACCCAAACCCACTCGGCTTGACCCAAACCCACTTGGCTAGACCCAAACCCACTCGGCTAGACCCTGACCCACTCGGCTACACCCAAAATCACTCCCCTAGACCCAAACCCACTCGGCTGAACCCAAACCCACACGGCTGGACCCAAACCCACTCGACTAGACCCAAACCCACTCGGCTGGACCCAAACCCACTCGGATAGACCCAAACCCACTCGGCTAGACCCAAACCCAATCGGCTAGACCCAAACCCACTCCGCTAGACCCAAACCCACTCCGCGAGACCCAAACCCACTCTGCTAGACACAAAGCCACTCGGCTAGACCCAAACCCACTCGGCTGGACCCAAACCCACTCGGAGAGACCAAAACCCACTTGGCTAGACCCAAACCCACTCGGCTAGACCCAAACCTACACGGCAAGACCCAAACCCACTCGGCTCGACCCAAACCGACTCGACTAGACGATTACCCACTCGGCTAGACCCAAACCCACGCGGCTAGACCCAAACCCACTCGGCTCGACCCAAACCCACTCGGCTAGACCCAAACCCACTCGGCTACACCCAAACCCACTCCGCTAGGCCCAAACCCACTCGACTAGACCCAAACCCACTCGGCTACACACAAACCCACTCGGCTAGACCCAAACTCACTCGGCTAGGCCCAAACCCACTCGGCTAGACCCAAACCCACTCAGCTAGGACCAAACCCACTCCGCTAGACCCAAACCCACTCCGCTAAACCCAAACCCACTCCGCTAGAGCCAAACCCACTCGGCTAGTCCCAAACCCACTCGGCTAGACCCAAACCCACTCGGCTAGACCCAAACCCACTCCGCTAGACCCAAACCCACTCCGCTAGACCCAAACCCACTCCGCTAGAGCCAAACCCACTCGGCTAGTCCCAAACCCACTCGGCTAGACCCAAACCCACTCGGCTAGACCCAAACCCACTCGGCTAGACCCAAACCCACTCGGCTAGACCCAAACCCACTCGGCTAGACCCAAACCCACTCGGCTAGACCCAAACCCACTCGGCTAGACCCAAACCCAATCGGCTAGACCCAAACCCACTCGGCTAGACCCAAACCCACTCCGCTAGACCCAAACCCACTCCGCTAGACCCAAACCCACTCGGCTAGACCCAAACCCACTCCGCTAGACCCAAACCCACTCGGCTAGATCCAAACCCACTCGGGTAGACCCAAAGCCACTCGGCTAGACCCAAACCCACTCGGCTAGAGCCAAACCCACTCGGCTAGACCCAAACCCACTCGGCTAGACCCAAACCCACTCCGCTAGACCCAAACCCACTCGGCTAGACCCAAACCCACTCCGCTAGACCCAAACCCACTCCGCGAGACCCAAACCCACTCCGCTAGACCCAAACCCACTCGGCTGGACCCAAACCCACTCGGATAGACCAAAACCCACTCGGCTAGACCCAAACCCACTCGGCTAGACCCAAACCTACTCGGCTAGACCCAAACCCACTCGGCTGGACCCAAACCCACTCGGATAGTCCAAAACCCACTTGGCTAGACCCAAACCCACTCGGCTCGACCCAAACCCACTCGGCTAGACCCAAACACACTCGGCTACACCCAAACCCACTCCACTAGGCCCAAACCCACTCGGCTAGACCCAAACCCACTCGGCTAGACACAAACCCACTCGGCTAGACCCAAACCCACTCGGCTAGACCCAAACCCACTCCGCTAGACCCAAACCCACTCGGCTAGACCCAAACCCACTCGGCTAGACCCAAACCCACTCGGCTAGGCCCAAACCCACTCCGCTAGACCCAAACCCACGTGGCTAGACCCAAACCCACTCGGCTCGACCCAAACCCACTCGGCTAGACCCAAACCCACTCGGCTACACCCAAACCCACTCCGCTAGGCGCAAACCCACTCGGCTAGACCCAAACCCACTCGGCTAGACCCAAACCCACTCGGCTAGACCCAAACCCACTCGGCTAGACCCAAACCCACTCGGCTAGACCCAAACCCACTCGGCTAGGCCCAAACCCACTCCGCTAGACCCAAACCCACTCCGCTAGACCCAAACCCACTCCGCTAGAGCCAAACCCACTCGGCTAGTCCCAAACCACTCGGCTAGACCCAAACCCACTCGGCTAGACCCAAACCCACTCGGCTAGACCCAAACCCACTCGGCTAGACCCAAACCCACTCGGCTAGACCCAAACCCACTCGGCTAGACCCAAACCCACTCGGCTAGACCCAAACCCACTCGGCTAGACCCAAACCCACTCGGCTAGACCCAAACCCACTCGGCTAGGCCCAAACCCACTCCGCTAGACCCAAACCCACTCCGCCAGAGCCAAACCCGCTCGGCTAGTCCCAAACCCACTCGGCTAGACCCAAACCCACTCGGCTAGACCCAAACCCAGTCGGCTAGACCCAAACCCACTCGGCTAGACCCAAACCCACTCGGCTAGACCCAAACCCACTCCGCTAGACCCAAACCCACTCGGCTGGACCCAAACCCACTCGGCTAGACCCAAACCCACGCGGCTAGACCCAAACCCACTCGGCTCGACCCAAACCCACTCGGCTTGACCCAAACCCACTTGGCTAGACCCAAACCCACTCGGCTAGACCCTGACCCACTCGGCTACACCCAAAATCACTCCCCTAGACCCAAACCCACTCGGCTGAACCCAAACCCACACGGCTGGACCCAAACCCACTCGACTAGACCCAAACCCACTCGGCTGGACCCAAACCCACTCGGATAGACCCAAACCCACTCGGCTAGACCCAAACCCAATCGGCTAGACCCAAACCCACTCCGCTAGACCCAAACCCACTCCGCGAGACCCAAACCCACTCTGCTAGACACAAAGCCACTCGGCTAGACCCAAACCCACTCGGCTGGACCCAAACCCACTCGGAGAGACCAAAACCCACTTGGCTAGACCCAAACCCACTCGGCTAGACCCAAACCTACACGGCAAGACCCAAACCCACTCGGCTCGACCCAAACCGACTCGACTAGACGATTACCCACTCGGCTAGACCCAAACCCACGCGGCTAGACCCAAACCCACTCGGCTCGACCCAAACCCACTCGGCTAGACCCAAACCCACTCGGCTACACCCAAACCCACTCCGCTAGGCCCAAACCCACTCGACTAGACCCAAACCCACTCGGCTACACACAAACCCACTCGGCTAGACCCAAACTCACTCGGCTAGGCCCAAACCCACTCGGCTAGACCCAAACCCACTCAGCTAGGACCAAACCCACTCCGCTAGACCCAAACCCACTCCGCTAAACCCAAACCCACTCCGCTAGAGCCAAACCCACTCGGCTAGTCCCAAACCCACTCGGCTAGACCCAAACCCACTCGGCTAGACCCAAACCCACTCCGCTAGACCCAAACCCACTCCGCTAGACCCAAACCCACTCCGCTAGAGCCAAACCCACTCGGCTAGTCCCAAACCCACTCGGCTAGACCCAAACCCACTCGGCTAGACCCAAACCCACTCGGCTAGACCCAAACCCACTCGGCTAGACCCAAACCCACTCGGCTAGACCCAAACCCACTCGGCTAGACCCAAACCCACTCGGCTAGACCCAAACCCAATCGGCTAGACCCAAACCCACTCGGCTAGACCCAAACCCACTCCGCTAGACCCAAACCCACTCCGCTAGACCCAAACCCACTCGGCTAGACCCAAACCCACTCCGCTAGACCCAAACCCACTCGGCTAGATCCAAACCCACTCGGGTAGACCCAAAGCCACTCGGCTAGACCCAAACCCACTCGGCTAGACCCAAACCCACTCGGCTAGACCCAAACCCACTCGGCTAGACCCAAACCCACTCGGCTAGACCCAAACCCACTCGGCTAGACCCAAACTCACTCGGCTAGACCCAAACCCACTCCGCTAGACCCAAATCCACTCGGCTAGACCCAAACCCACTCCGCTAGACCCAAACCCACTCGGCTAGACCCAAACCCACTCCGCTAGACCCAAACCCACTCCGCGAGACCCAAACCCACTCCGCTAGACCCAAACCCACTCGGCTGGACCCAAACCCACTCGGATAGACCAAAACCCACTCGGCTAGACCCAAACCCACTCGGCTAGACCCAAACCTACTCGGCTAGACCCAAACCCACTCGGCTGGACCCAAACCCACTCGGATAGTCCAAAACCCACTTGGCTAGACCCAAACCCACTCGGCTCGACCCAAACCCACTCGGCTAGACCCAAACACACTCGGCTACACCCAAACCCACTCCACTAGGCCCAAACCCACTCGGCTAGACCCAAACCCACTCGGCTAGACACAAACCCACTCGGCTAGACCCAAACCCACTCGGCTAGACCCAAACCCACTCCGCTAGACCCAAACCCACTCGGCTAGACCCAAACCCACTCGGCTAGACCCAAACCCACTCGGCTAGACCCAAACCCACTCCGCTAGACCCAAACCCACTCGGCTAGACCCAAACCCACTCGGCTAGACCCAAACCCACTCCGCTAGACCCAAACCCACTCCGCTAGACCCAAACCCACTCGGCTAGACCCAAACCCACTCCGCTAGACCCAAACCCACTCGGCTAGACCCAAACCCACTCGGGTAGACCCAAATCCACTCGGCTAGACCCAAACCCACTCGGCTAGACCCAAACCCACTCGGCTAGACCCAAACCCACTCGGCTAGACCCAAACCCACTCGGCTAGACCCAAACCCACTCGGCTAGACCCAAACCCACTCCGCTAGACCCAAATCCACTCGGCTAGACCCAAACCCACTCGGCTAGACCCAAACCCACTCAGCTAGACCCAAACCCACTCGGCTAGACCCAAACCCACTCCGCTAGACCCAAACCCACTCCGCGAGACCCAAACCCACTCCGCTAGACCCAAACCCACTCGGCTGGACCCAAACCCACTCGGATAGACCAAAACCCACTCGGCTAGACCCAAACCCACTCGGCTAGACCCAAACCCACTCGGCTGGACCCAAACCCACTCGGCTGGACCCAAACCCACTCGGATAGACCAAAACCCACTTGGCTAGACCCAAACCCACTCGGCTCGACCCAAACCCACTCGGCTAGACCCAAACCCACTCGGCTACACCCAAACCCACTCCGCTAGGCGCAAACCCACTCGGCTAGACCCAAACCCATTCGGCTGGACCCAAACACACTCCGCTAGACCCAAACCCACTCCGCTACATGCAAACCCACTCCGCTAGACCCAAACCCACTCCACTAGACCCAAACCCACACGGCTAGACCGAAACCCACTAGGCTAGACCCAAACGCACTCGGCTAGACCCAAACCCACACGGCTAGACCCAAACCCACTCAGCTAGACCCAAACCCACTCGGCTAGACCCAAACCCACTCCGGTAGACCCAAACCCACTCGGCTAGACCCAAACCCACTCGGCTAGACCCAAACCCACTCGGCTAGACCCAAACCCACGCGGCTGGACCCAAACCCACTCGGCTAGACCCTGACCCACTCGGCTACACACAAAATCACTCCCCTAGACCCAAACCCACTCGCTGGACCCAAACCCACACGGCTGGACCCAAACCCACTCCACTAGACCCAAACCCACTCGGCTAGACACAAACCCACTCGGCTAGACCCAAACCCACTCCGCTACACCCAAACCCACTCCGCTAGGCCAAAACCCACTCGGCTAGACCCAAACCCACTCGGCTAGACCCAAACCCACTCGGCTAGACCCAAACCCACTCGGCTAGACCCAAACCCACTCCGCTAGACCCAAACCCACGTGGCTAGACCCAAACCCAATCGGCTCGACCCAAACCCACTCGGCTAGACCCAAACCCACTCGGCTACACCCAAACCCACTCCGCTAGGCGCAAACCCACTCGGCTAGACCCAAACACACTCGGCTAGACCCAAACCCACTCGGCTAGACCCAAACCCACTCGGCTAGACCCAAACCCACTCGGCTAGACCCAAACCCACTCGGCTAGGCCCAAACCCACTCCGCTAGACCCAAACCCACTCGGCTAGACCCAAACCCACGCGGCTAGACCCAAACCCACTCGGCTCGACCCAAACCCACTCGGCTTGACCCAAACCCACTTGGCTAGACCCAAACCCACTCGGCTAGACCCTGACCCACTCGGCTACACCCAAAATCACTCCCCTAGACCCAAACCCACTCAGCTGAACCCAAACCCACACGGCTGGACCCAAACCCACTCGACTAGACCCAAACCCACTCGGCTGGACCCAAACCCACTCGGATAGACCCAAACCCACTCGGCTAGACCCAAACCCAATCGGCTAGACCCAAACCCACTCCGCTAGACCCAAACCCACTCCGCGAGACCCAAACCCACTCTGCTAGACACAAACCCACTCGGCTAGACCCAAACCCACTCGGCTGGACCCAAACCCACTCGGAGATACCAAAACCCACTTGGCTAGACCCAAACCCACTCGGCTAGTCCCAAACCTACTCGGCAAGACCCAAACCCACTCGGCTCGACCCAAACCGACTCGACTAGACGATTACCCACTAGGCAAGACCCAAACCCACGCAGCTAGACCCAAACCCACTCGGCTTGACCCAAACCCACTCGGCTAGACACAAACCCAATCGGCTACACCCAAACCCACTCCGCTAGGCCCAAACCCACTCGGCTAGACCCAAACCCACTCGGCTACACACAAACCCACTCGGCTAGACCCAAACCCACTCGGCTAGACCCAAACCCACTCGGCTAGACCCAAACCCACTCAGCTAGGACCAAACCCACTCCGCTAGACCCAAACCCACTCCGCTAGACCCAAACCCACTCCGCTAGAGCCAAACCCACTCGGCTAGTCCCAAACCCACTCGGCTAGACCCAAACCCACTCGGCTAGACCCAAACCCACTCCGCTAGACCCAAACCCACTCCGCTAGACCCAAACCCACTCCGCTAGAGCCAAACCCACTCGGCTGGTCCCAAACCCACTCGGCTAGACCCAAACCCATTCGGCTAGACCCAAACCCACTCGGGTAGACCCAAATCCACTCGGCTAGACCCAAACCCACTCGGCTAGACCCAAACCCACTCGGCTAGACCCAAACCCACTCGGCTAGACCCAAAGCCACTCGGCTAGACCCAAACCCACTCGGCTAGACCCAAACCCACTCGGCTAGACCCAAACCCACTCCGCTAGACCCAAATCCACTCGGCTAGACCTAAACCCACTCGGCTAGACCCAAACCCACTCCGCTAGACCCAAACCCACTCGGCTAGACCCAAACCCACTCCGCTAGACCCAAACCCACTCCGCGAGACCCAAACCCACTCCGCTAGACCCAAACCCACTCGGCTGGACCCAAACCCACTCGGATAGACCAAAACCCACTCGGCTAGACCCAAACCCACTCGGCTAGACCCAAACCCACTCGGCTGGACCCAAACCCACTCGGCTGGACCCAAACCCACTCGGATAGACCAAAACCCACTTGGCTAGACCCAAACCCACTCGGCTAGACCCAAACCTACTCGGCAAGACCCAAACACACTCGGCTCGACCCAAACCGACTCGACTAGACGATTACCCACTCGGCTAGACCCAAACCCACGCGGCTAGACCCAAACCCACTCGGCTCGACCCAAACCCACTCGGCTAGACCCAAACCCACTCCGCTAGGCCCAAACCCACTCGGCTAGACCCAAACCCACTCGGCTAGACCCAAACCCACTCGGCTAGACACAAACCCACTCGGCTAGACCCAAACCCACTCCGCTAGACCCAAACCCACTCAGCTAGGCCCAAACCCACTCCGCTAGACCCAAACCCACTCCGCTAGACCCAAACCCACTCCGCTAGACCCAAACCCACTCGGCTAGTTCCAAACCCACTCGGCTAGACCCAAACCCACTCGGCTAGACCCAAACCCACTCGGCTAGACCCAAACCCACTCGGCTAGACCCAAACCCACTCGGCTAGACCCAAACCCACTCCGCTAGACCCAAACCCACTCGGCTAGACCCAAACCCACTCGGCTAGACCCAAACCCACTCGGCTAGACCCAAACCCACTCCGCTAGACCCAAACCCACTCGGCTAGACCCAAACCCACTCGGCTAGACCCAAACCCACTCCGCTAGACCCAAACCCACTCCGCTACATGCAAACCCACTCCGCTACATGCAAACCCACTCCGCTAGACCCAAACCCACTCCACTAGACCCAAACCCACACGGCTAGACCGAAACCCACTAGGCTAGACCCAAACGCACTCGGCTAGACCCAAACCCACACGGCTAGACCCAAACCCACTCAGCTAGACCCAAACCCACTCGGCTAGACCCAAACCCACTCCGGTAGACCCAAACCCACTCGGCTAGACCCAAACCCACTCGGCTAGACCCAAACCCACTCGGCTAGACCCAAACCCACGCGGCTGGACCCAAACCCACTCGGCTAGACCCTGACCCACTCGGCTACACACAAAATCACTCCCCTAGACCCAAACCCACTCGCTGGACCCAAACCCACACGGCTGGACCCAAACCCACTCCACTAGACCCAAACCCACTCGGCTAGACACAAACCCACTCGGCTAGACCCAAACCCACTCGGCTAGACCCAAACCCACTCGGCTAGACCCAAACCCACTCGGCTAGACCCAAACCCACTCGGCTAGACCCAAACCCACTCGGCTAGACCCAAACCCACTCGGCTAGACCCAAACCCAATCGGCTAGACCCAAACCCACTCGGCTAGACCCAAACCCACTCCGCTAGACCCAAACCCACTCCGCTAGACCCAAACCCACTCGGCTAGACCCAAACCCACTCCGCTAGACCCAAACCCACTCGCTAGACCCAAACCCACTCGGGTAGACCCAAAGCCACTCGGCTAGACCCAAACCCACTCGGCTAGACCCAAACCCACTCGGCTAGACCCAAACCCACTCGGCTAGACCCAAACCCACTCGGCTAGACCCAAACCCACTCGGCTAGACCCAAACTCACTCGGCTAGACCCAAACCCACTCCGCTAGACCCAAATCCACTCGGCTAGACCCAAACCCACTCCGCTAGACCCAAACCCACTCGGCTAGACACAAACCCACTCCGCTAGACCCAAACCCACTCCGCGAGACCCAAACCCACTCCGCTAGACCCAAACCCACTCGGCTGGACCCAAACCCACTCGGATAGACCAAAACCCACTCGGCTAGACCCAAACCCACTCGGCTAGACCCAAACCTACTCGGCTAGACCCAAACCCACTCGGCTGGACCCAAACCCACTCGGATAGTCCAAAACCCACTTGGCTAGACCCAAACCCACTCGGCTAGACCCAAACCTACTCGGCAAGACCCAAACACACTCGGCTCGACCCAAACCGACTCGACTAGACGATTACCCACTCGGCTAGACCCAAACCCACGCGGCTAGACCCAAACCCACTCGGCTCGACCCAAACCCACTCGGCTAGACCCAAACCCACTCGGCTACACCCAAACCCACTCCGCTAGGCCCAAACCCACTCGGCTAGACCCAAACCCACTCGGCTAGACACAAACCCACTCGGCTAGACCCAAACCCACTCGGCTAGACCCAAACCCACTCCGCTAGACCCAAACCCACTCGGCTAGACCCAAACCCACTCGGCTAGACCCAAACCCACTCGGCTAGACCCAAACCCACTCCGCTAGACCCAAACCCACTCGGCTAGACCCAAACCCACTCGGCTAGACCCAAACCCACTCCGCTAGACCCAAACCCACTCCGCTAGACCCAAACCCACTCGGCTAGACCCAAACCCACTCCGCTAGACCCAAACCCACTCGGCTAGACCCAAACCCACTCGGGTAGACCCAAATCCACTCGGCTAGACCCAAACCCACTCGGCTAGACCCAAACCCACTCGGCTAGACCCAAACCCACTCGGCTAGACCCAAACCCACTCGGCTAGACCCAAACCCACTCGGCTAGACCCAAACCCACTCCGCTAGACCCAAATCCACTCGGCTAGACCCAAACCCACTCGGCTAGACCCAAACCCACTCAGCTAGACCCAAACCCACTCGGCTAGACCCAAACCCACTCCGCTAGACCCAAACCCACTCCGCGAGACCCAAACCCACTCCGCTAGACCCAAACCCACTCGGCTGGACCCAAACCCACTCGGATAGACCAAAACCCACTCGGCTAGACCCAAACCCACTCGGCTAGACCCAAACCCACTCGGCTGGACCCAAACCCACTCGGCTGGACCCAAACCCACTCGGATAGACCAAAACCCACTTGGCTAGACCCAAACCCACTCGGCTCGACCCAAACCCACTCGGCTAGACCCAAACCCACTCGGCTACACCCAAACCCACTCCGCTAGGCGCAAACCCACTCGGCTAGACCCAAACCCATTCGGCTGGACCCAAACACACTCCGCTAGACCCAAACCCACTCCGCTACATGCAAACCCACTCCGCTAGACCCAAACCCACTCCACTAGACCCAAACCCACACGGCTAGACCGAAACCCACTAGGCTAGACCCAAACGCACTCGGCTAGACCCAAACCCACACGGCTAGACCCAAACCCACTCAGCTAGACCCAAACCCACTCGGCTAGACCCAAACCCACTCCGGTAGACCCAAACCCACTCGGCTAGACCCAAACCCACTCGGCTAGACCCAAACCCACTCGGCTAAACCCAAACCCACGCGGCTGGACCCAAACCCACTCGGCTAGACCCTGACCCACTCGGCTACACACAAAATCACTCCCCTAGACCCAAACCCACTCGCTGGACCCAAACCCACACGGCTGGACCCAAACCCACTCCACTAGACCCAAACCCACTCGGCTAGACACAAACCCACTCGGCTAGACCCAAACCCACTCCGCTACACCCAAACCCACTCCGCTAGGCCAAAACCCACTCGGCTAGACCCAAACCCACTCGGCTAGACCCAAACCCACTCGGCTAGACCCAAACCCACTCCGCTAGACCCAAACCCACGTGGCTAGACCCAAACCCAATCGGCTCGACCCAAACCCACTCGGCTAGACCCAAACCCACTCGGCTACACCCAAACCCACTCCGCTAGGCGCAAACCCACTCGGCTAGACCCAAACACACTCGGCTAGACCCAAACCCACTCGGCTAGACCCAAACCCACTCGGCTAGACCCAAACCCATTCGGCTAGACCCAAACCCACTCGGCTAGGCCCAAACCCACTCCGCTAGACCCAAACCCACTCGGCTAGACCCAAACCCACGCGGCTAGACCCAAACCCACTCGGCTCGACCCAAACCCACTCGGCTTGACCCAAACCCACTTGGCTAGACCCAAACCCACTCGGCTAGACCCTGACCCACTCGGCTACACCCAAAATCACTCCCCTAGACCCAAACCCACTCAGCTGAACCCAAACCCACACGGCTGGACCCAAACCCACTCGACTAGACCCAAACCCACTCGGCTGGACCCAAACCCACTCGGATAGACCCAAACCCACTCGGCTAGACCCAAACCCAATCGGCTAGACCCAAACCCACTCCGCTAGACCCAAACCCACTCCGCGAGACCCAAACCCACTCTGCTAGACACAAACCCACTCGGCTAGACCCAAACCCACTCGGCTGGACCCAAACCCACTCGGAGATACCAAAACCCACTTGGCTAGACCCAAACCCACTCGGCTAGTCCCAAACCTACTCGGCAAGACCCAAACCCACTCGGCTCGACCCAAACCGACTCGACTAGACGATTACCCACTAGGCAAGACCCAAACCCACGCGGCTAGACCCAAACCCACTCGGCTTGACCCAAACCCACTCGGCTAGACACAAACCCAATCGGCCCTACCCAAACCCACTCCGCTAGGCCCAAACCCACTCGGCTAGACCCAAACCCACTCGGCTACACACAAACCCACTCGGCTAGACCCAAACCCACTCGGCTAGACCCAAACCCACTCGGCTAGACCCAAACCCACTCAGCTAGGACCAAACCCACTCCGCTAGACCCAAACCCACTCCGCTAGACCCAAACCCACTCCGCTAGAGCCAAACCCACTCGGCTAGTCCCAAACCCACTCGGCTAGACCCAAACCCACTCGGCTAGACCCAAACCCACTCCGCTAGACCCAAACCCACTCCGCTAGACCCAAACCCACTCCGCTAGAGCCAAACCCACTCGGCTGGTCCCAAACCCACTCGGCTAGACCCAAACCCACTCGGGTAGACCCAAATCCACTCGGCTAGACCCAAACCCACTCGGCTAGACCCAAACCCACTCGGCTAGACCCAAACCCACTCGGCTAGACCCAAACCCACTCGGCTAGACCCAAACCCACTCGGCTAGACCCAAACCCACTCGGCTAGACCCAAACCCACTCCGCTAGACCCAAATCCACTCGGCTAGACCTAAACCCACTCGGCTAGACCCAAACCCACTCCGCTAGACCCAAACCCACTCGGCTAGACCCAAACCCACTCCGCTAGACCCAAACCCACTCCGCGAGACCCAAACCCACTCCGCTAGACCCAAACCCACTCGGCTGGACCCAAACCCACTCGGATAGACCAAAACCCACTCGGCTAGACCCAAACCCACTCGGCTAGACCCAAACCCACTCGGCTGGACCCAAACCCACTCGGCTGGACCCAAACCCACTCGGATAGACCAAAACCCACTTGGCTAGACCCAAACCCACTTGGCTAGACCCAAACCTACTCGGCAAGACCCAAACACACTCGGCTCGACCCAAACCGACTCGACTAGACGATTACCCACTCGGCTAGACCCAAACCCACGCGGCTAGACCCAAACCCACTCGGCTCGACCCAAACCCACTCGGCTAGACCCAAACCCACTCGGCTACACCCAAACCCACTCCGCTAGGCCCAAACCCACTCGGCTAGACCCAAACCCACTCGGCTAGACACAAACCCACTCGGCTAGACCCAAACCCACTCCGCTAGACCCAAACCCACTCCGCTAGACCCAAACCCACTCAGCTAGGCCCAAACCCACTCCGCTAGACCCAAACCCACTCCGCTAGACCCAAACCCACTCCGGTAGAGCCAAACCCACTCGGCTAGTTCCAAACCCACTCGGCTAGACCCAAACCCACTCGGCTAGACCCAAACCCACTCGGCTAGACCCAAACCCACTCGGCTAGACCCAAACCCACTCGGCTAGACCCAAACCCACTCCGCTAGACCCAAACCCACTCGGCTAGACCCAAACCCACTCGGCTAGACCCAAACCCACTCGGCTAGACCCAAACCCACTCCGCTAGACCCAAACCCACTCGGCTAGACCCAAACCCACTCGGCTAGACCCAAACCCACTCCGCTAGACCCAAACCCACTCCGCTACATGCAAACCCACTCCGCTACATGCAAACCCACTCCGCTAGACCCAAACCCACTCCACTAGACCCAAACCCACACGGCTAGACCGAAACCCACTAGGCTAGACCCAAATGCACTCGGCTAGACCCAAACCCACACGGCTAGACCCAAACCCACTCAGCTAGACCCAAACCCACTCGGCTAGACCCAAACCCACTCCGGTAGACCCAAACCCACTCGGCTAGACCCAAACCCACTCGGCTAGACCCAAACCCACTCGGCTAGACCCAAACCCACGCGGCTGGACCCAAACCCACTCGGCTAGACCCAAACCCACTCGGCTACACACAAAATCACTCCCCTAGACCCAAACCCACTCGCTGGACCCAAACCCACACGGCTGGACCCAAACCCACTCCACTAGACCCAAACCCACTCGGCTAGACACAAACCCACTCGGCTAGACCCAAACCCACTCCGCTACACCCAAACCCACTCCGCTAGGCCCAAACCCACTCGGCTAGACCCAAACCCACTCGGCTAGACCCAAACCCACTCGGCTAGACCCAAACCCACTCGGCTAGACCCAAACCCACTCCGCTAGACCCAAACCCACGTGGCTAGACCCAAACCCAATCGGCTCGACCCAAACCCACTCGGCTAGACCCAAACCCACTCGGCTACACCCAAACCCACTCCGCTAGGCGCAAACCCACTCGGCTAGACCCAAACACACTCGGCTAGACCCAAACCCACTCGGCTAGACCCAAACCCACTCGGCTAGACCCAAACCCACTCGGCTAGACCCAAACCCACTCGGCTAGGCCCAAACCCACTCCGCTAGACCCAAACCCACTCGGCTAGACCCAAACCCACGCGGCTAGACCCAAACCCACTCGGCTCGACCCAAACCCATTCGGCTTGACCCAAACCCACTTGGCTAGACCTAAACCCACTCGGCTAGACCCTGACCCACTCGGCTACACCCAAAATCACTCCCCTAGACCCAAACCCACTCAGCTGAACCCAAACCCACACGGCTGGACCCAAACCCACTCGACTAGACCCAAACCCACTCGGCTGGACCCAAACCCACTCGGATAGACCCAAACCCACTCGGCTAGACCCAAACCCAATCGGCTAGACCCAAACCCACTCCGCTAGACCCAAACCCACTCCGCGAGACCCAAACCCACTCTGCTAGACACAAACCCACTCGGCTAGACCCAAACCCACTCGGCTGGACCCAAACCCACTCCGCTAGACCCAAACCCACTCCGGTAGAGCCAAACCCACTCGGCTAGACCCAAACCCACTCGGCTAGACCCAAACCCACTCGGCTAGACCCAAACCCACTCCGCTAGACCCAAACCCACTCGGCTAGACCCAAACCCACTCGGCTAGACCCAAACCCACTCGGCTAGACCCAAACCCACTCCGCTAGACCCAAACCCACTCGGCTAGACCCAAACCCACTCGGCTAGACCCAAACCCACTCTGCTAGACCCAAACCCACTCCGCTACATGCAAACCCACTCCGCTACATGCAAACCCACTCCGCTAGACCCAAACCCACTCCACTAGACCCAAACCCACACGGCTAGACCGAAACCCACTAGGCTAGACCCAAACGCACTCGGCTAGACCCAAACCCACACGGCTAGACCCAAACCCACTCAGCTAGACCCAAACCCACTCGGCTAGACCCAAACCCACTCCGGTAGACCCAAACCCACTCGGCTAGACCCAAACCCACTCGGCTAGACCCAAACCCACTCGGCTAGACCCAAACCCACGCGGCTGCACCCAAACCCACTCGGCTAGACCCTGACCCACTCGGCTACACACAAAATCACTCCCCTAGACCCAAACCCACTCGCTGGACCCAAACCCACACGGCTGGACCCAAACCAACTCCACTAGACCCAAACCCACTCGGCTAGACACAAACCCACTCGGCTAGACCCAAACCCACTCCGCTACACCCAAACCCACTCCGCTAGGCCCAAACCCACTCGGCTAGACCCAAACCCACTCGGCTAGACCCAAACCCACTCGGCTAGACCCAAACCCACTCGGCTAGACCCAAACCCACTCCGCTAGACCCAAACCCACGTGGCTAGACCCAAACCCAATCGGCTCGACCCAAACCCACTCGGCTAGACCCAAACCCACTCGGCTACACCCAAACCCACTCCGCTAGGCGCAAACCCACTCGGCTAGACCCAAACACACTCGGCTAGACCCAAACCCACTCGGCTAGACCCAAACCCACTCGGCTAGACCCAAACCCACTCGGCTAGACCCAAACCCACTCGGCTAGGCCCAAACCCACTCCGCTAGACCCAAACCCACTCGGCTAGACCCAAACCCACGCGGCTAGACCCAAACCCACTCGGCTCGACCCAAACCCACTCGGCTTGACCCAAACCCACTTGGCTAGACCCAAACCCACTCGGCTAGACCCTGACCCACTCGGCTACACCCAAAATCACTCCCCTAGACCCAAACCCACTCAGCTGAACCCAAACCCACACGGCTGGACCCAAACCCACTCGACTAGACCCAAACCCACTCGGCTGGACCCAAACCCACTCGGATAGACCCAAACCCACTCGGCTAGACCCAAACCCAATCGGCTAGACCCAAACCCACTCCGCTAGACCCAAACCCACTCCGCGAGACCCAAACCCACTCTGCTAGACACAAACCCACTCGGCTAGACCCAAACCCACTCGGCTGGACCCAAACCCACTCGGAGAGACCAAAACCCACTTGGCTAGACCCAAACCCACTCGGCTAGTCCCAAACCTACTCGGCAAGACCCAAACCCACTCGGCTCGACCCAAACCGACTCGACTAGACGATTACCCACTAGGCAAGACCCAAACCCACGCGGCTAGACCCAAACCCACTCGGCTTGACCCAAACCCACTCGGCTAGACACAAACCCAATCGGCTACACCCAAACCCACTCCGCTAGGCCCAAACCCACTCGGCTAGACCCAAACCCACTCGGCTACACACAAACCCACTCGGCTAGACCCAAACCCACTCGGCTAGACCCAAACCCACTCGGCTAGACCCAAACCCACTCAGCTAGGACCAAACCCACTCCGCTAGACCCAAACCCACTCCGCTAGACCCAAACCCACTCCGCTAGAGCCAAACCCACTCGGCTAGTCCCAAACCCACTCGGCTAGACCCAAACCCACTCGGCTAGACCCAAACCCACTCCGCTAGACCCAAACCCACTCCGCTAGACCCAAACCCACTCCGCTAGAGCCAAACCCACTCGGCTGGTCCCAAACCCACTCGGCTCGACCCAAACCCACTCGGCTAGACCCAAACCCACTCGGCTAGACCCAAACCCACTCGGGTAGACCCAAATCCACTCGGCTAGACCCAAACCCACTCGGCTAGACCCAAACCCACTCGGCTAGACCCAAACCCACTCGGCTAGACCCAAACCCACTCGGCTAGACCCAAACCCACTCGGCTAGACCAAACCCACTCGGCTAGACCCAAACCCACTCCGCTAGACCCAAATCCACTCGGCTAGACCCAAACCCACTCGGCTAGACCCAAACCCACTCAGCTAGACCCAAACCCACTCGGCTAGACCCAAACCCACTCCGCTAGACCCAAACCCACTCCGCGAGACCCAAACCCACTCCGCTAGACCCAAACCCACTCGGCTGGCCCCAAACCCACTCGGATAGACCAAAACCCACTCGGCTAGACCCAAACCCACTCGGCTAGACCCAAACCCACTCGGCTGGACCCAAACCCACTCGGCTGGACCCAAACCCACTCGGATAGACCAAAACCCACTTGGCTAGACCCAAACCCACTCGGCTAGACCCAAACCTACTCGGCAAGACCCAAACACACTCGGCTCGACCCAAACCGACTCGACTAGACGATTACCCACTCGGCTAGACCCAAACCCACGCGGCTAGACCCAAACCCACTCGGCTCGACCCAAACCCACTCGGCTAGACCCAAACCCACTCGGCTACACCCAAACCCACTCCGCTAGGCCCAAACCCACTCGGCTAGACCCAAACCCACTCGGCTAGACACAAACCCACTCGGCTAGACCCAAACCCACTCCGCTAGACCCAAACCCACTCCGCTAGACCCAAACCCACTCAGCTAGGCCCAAACCCACTCCGCTAGACCCAAACCCACTCCGCTAGACCCAAACCCACTCCGGTAGAGCCAAACCCACTCGGCTAGTTCCAAACCCACTCGGCTAGACCCAAACCCACTCGGCTAGACCCAAACCCACTCGGCTAGACCCAAACCCACTCGGCTAGACCCAAACCCACTCGGCTAGACCCAAACCCACTCCGCTAGACCCAAACCCACTCGGCTAGACCCAAACCCACTCGGCTAGACCCAAACCCACTCGGCTAGACCCAAACCCACTCCGCTAGACCCAAACCCACTCGGCTAGACCCAAACCCACTCGGCTAGACCCAAACCCACTCCGCTAGACCCAAACCCACTCCGCTAGACCCAAACCCACTCCGCTAGACCCAAACCCACTCGGCTAGACCCAAACCCACTCCGCTAGACCCAAACCCACTCGGCTAGACCCAAACCCACTCGGGTAGACCCAAATCCACTCGGCTAGACCCAAACCCACTCGGCTAGACCCAAACCCACTCGGCTAGACCCAAACCCACTCGGCTAGACCCAAACCCACTCGGCTAGACCCAAACCCACTCGGCTAGACCCAAACCCACTCGGCTAGACGAAAACCCACTCCGCTAGACCCAAATCCACTCGGCTAGACCCAAACCCACTCGGCTAGACCCAAACCCACTCAGCTAGACCCAAACCCACTCCGCTAGACCCAAACCCACTCCGCTAGACCCAAACCCACTCCGCGAGACCCAAACCCACTCCGTTAGACCCAAACCCACTCGGCTGGACCCAAACCCACTCGGATAGACCAAAACCCACTCGGCTAGACTCAAACCCACTCGGCTAGACCCAAACCCACTCGGCTAGACCCAAACCCACTCGGCTGGACCCAAACCCACTCGGATAGACCAAAACCCACTTGGCTAGACCCAAACCCACTCGGCTAGACCCAAACCTACTCGGCAAGACCCAAACACACTCGGCTCGACCCAAACCGACTCGACTAGACGATTACCCACTCGGCTAGACCCAAACCCACGCGGCTAGACCCAAACCAACTCGGCTCGACCCAAACCCACTCGGCTAGACCCAAACCCACTCGGCTACACCCAAACCCACTCCGCTAGGCCCAAACCCACTCGGCTAGACCCAAACCCACTCGGCTAGACACAAACCCACTCGGCTAGACCCAAACCCACTCCGCTAGACCCAAACCCACTCCGCTAGTCCCAAACCCACTCAGCTAGGCCCAAACCCACTCCGCTAGACCCAAACCCACTCCGCTACACCCAAACCCACTCCGCTAGGCCCAAACCCACTCGGCTAGACCCAAACCCACTCGGCTAGACCCAAACCCACTCGGCTAGACCCAAACCCACTCGGCTAGACCCAAACCCACTCCGCTAGACCCAAACCCACGTGGCTAGACCCAAACCCAATCGGCTCGACCCAAACCCACTCGGCTAGACCCAAACCCACTCGGCTACACCCAAACCCACTCCGCTAGGCGCAAACCCACTCGGCTAGACCCAAACACACTCGGCTAGACCCAAACCCACTCGGCTAGACCCAAACCCACTCGGCTAGACCCAAACCCACTCGGCTAGACCCAAACCCACTCGGCTAGGCCCAAACCCACTCCGCTAGACCCAAACCCACTCGGCTAGACCCAAACCCACGCGGCTAGACCCAAACCCACTCGGCTCGACCCAAACCCACTCGGCTTGACCCAAACCCACTTGGCTAGACCCAAACCCACTCGGCTAGACCCTGACCCACTCGGCTACACCCAAAATCACTCCCCTAGACCCAAACCCACTCAGCTGAACCCAAACCCACACGGCTGGACCCAAACCCACTCGACTAGACCCAAACCCACTCGGCTGGACCCAAACCCACTCGGATAGACCCAAACCCACTCGGCTAGACCCAAACCCAATCGGCTAGACCCAAACCCACTCCGCTAGACCCAAACCCACTCCGCGAGACCCAAACCCACTCTGCTAGACACAAACCCACTCGGCTAGACCCAAACCCACTCGGCTGGACCCAAACCCACTCGGAGAGACCAAAACCAACTTGGCTAGACCCAAACCCACTCGGCTAGTCCCAAACCTACTCGGCAAGACCCAAACCCACTCGGCTCGACCCAAACCGACTCGACTAGACGATTACCCACTAGGCAAGACCCAAACCCACGCGGCTAGACCCAAACCCACTCGGCTTGACCCAAACCCACTCGGCTAGACACAAACCCAATCGGCTACACCCAAACCCACTCCGCTAGGCCCAAACCCACTCGGCTAGACCCAAACCCACTCGGCTACACACAAACCCACTCGGCTAGACCCAAACCCACTCGGCTAGACCCAAACCCACTCGGCTAGACCCAAACCCACTCAGCTAGGACCAAACCCACTCCGCTAGACCCAAACCCACTCCGCTAGACCCAAACCCACTCCGCTAGAGCCAAACCCACTCGGCTAGTCCCAAACCCACTCGGCTAGACCCAAACCCACTCGGCTAGACCCAAACCCACTCCGCTAGACCCAAACCCACTCCGCTAGACCCAAACCCACTCCGCTAGAGCCAAACCCACTCGGCTGGTCCCAAACCCACTCGGCTCGACCCAAACCCACTCGGCTAGACCCAAACCCACTCGGCTAGACCCAAACCCACTCGGGTAGACCCAAATCCACTCGGCTAGACCCAAACCCACTCGGCTAGACCCAAACCCACTCCGCTAGGCCCAAACCCACTCGGCTAGACCCAAACCCACTCGGCTAGACACAAACCCACTCGGCTAGACCCAAACCCACTCCGCTAGACCCAAACCCACTCCGCTAGACCCAAACCCACTCAGCTAGGCCCAAACCCACTCCGCTAGACCCAAACCCACTCCGCTAGACCCAAACCCACTCCGGTAGAGCCAAACCCACTCGGCTAGTTCCAAACCCACTCGGCTAGACCCAAACCCACTCGGCTAGACCCAAACCCACTCGGCTAGACCCAAACCCACTCGGCTAGACCCAAACCCACTCGGCTAGACCCAAACCCACTCCGCTAGACCCAAACCCACTCGGCTAGACCCAAACCCACTCGGCTAGACCCAAACCCACTCGGCTAGACCCAAACCCACTCCGCTAGACCCAAACCCACTCGGCTAGACCCAAACCCACTCGGCTAGACCCAAACCCACTCCGCTAGACCCAAACCCACTCCGCTAGACCCAAACCCACTCCGCTAGACCCAAACCCACTCGGCTAGACCCAAACCCACTCCGCTAGACCCAAACCCACTCGGCTAGACCCAAACCCACTCGGGTAGACCCAAATCCACTCGGCTAGACCCAAACCCACTCGGCTAGACCCAAACCCACTCGGCTAGACCCAAACCCACTCGGCTAGACCCAAACCCACTCGGCTAGACCCAAACCCACTCGGCTAGACCCAAACCCACTCGGCTAGACGAAAACCCACTCCGCTAGACCCAAATCCACTCGGCTAGACCCAAACCCACTCGGCTAGACCCAAACCCACTCAGCTAGACCCAAACCCACTCCGCTAGACCCAAACCCACTCCGCTAGACCCAAACCCACTCCGCGAGACCCAAACCCACTCCGTTAGACCCAAACCCACTCGGCTGGACCCAAACCCACTCGGATAGACCAAAACCCACTCGGCTAGACTCAAACCCACTCGGCTAGACCCAAACCCACTCGGCTAGACCCAAACCCACTCGGCTGGACCCAAACCCACTCGGATAGACCAAAACCCACTTGGCTAGACCCAAACCCACTCGGCTAGACCCAAACCTACTCGGCAAGACCCAAACACACTCGGCTCGACCCAAACCGACTCGACTAGACGATTACCCACTCGGCTAGACCCAAACCCACGCGGCTAGACCCAAACCAACTCGGCTCGACCCAAACCCACTCGGCTAGACCCAAACCCACTCGGCTACACCCAAACCCACTCCGCTAGGCCCAAACCCACTCGGCTAGACCCAAACCCACTCGGCTAGACACAAACCCACTCGGCTAGACCCAAACCCACTCCGCTAGACCCAAACCCACTCCGCTAGTCCCAAACCCACTCAGCTAGGCCCAAACCCACTCCGCTAGACCCAAACCCACTCCGCTACACCCAAACCCACTCCGCTAGGCCCAAACCCACTCGGCTAGACCCAAACCCACTCGGCTAGACCCAAACCCACTCGGCTAGACCCAAACCCACTCGGCTAGACCCAAACCCACTCCGCTAGACCCAAACCCACGTGGCTAGACCCAAACCCAATCGGCTCGACCCAAACCCACTCGGCTAGACCCAAACCCACTCGGCTACACCCAAACCCACTCCGCTAGGCGCAAACCCACTCGGCTAGACCCAAACACACTCGGCTAGACCCAAACCCACTCGGCTAGACCCAAACCCACTCGGCTAGACCCAAACCCACTCGGCTAGACCCAAACCCACTCGGCTAGGCCCAAACCCACTCCGCTAGACCCAAACCCACTCGGCTAGACCCAAACCCACGCGGCTAGACCCAAACCCACTCGGCTCGACCCAAACCCACTCGGCTTGACCCAAACCCACTTGGCTAGACCCAAACCCACTCGGCTAGACCCTGACCCACTCGGCTACACCCAAAATCACTCCCCTAGACCCAAACCCACTCAGCTGAACCCAAACCCACACGGCTGGACCCAAACCCACTCGACTAGACCCAAACCCACTCGGCTGGACCCAAACCCACTCGGATAGACCCAAACCCACTCGGCTAGACCCAAACCCAATCGGCTAGACCCAAACCCACTCCGCTAGACCCAAACCCACTCCGCGAGACCCAAACCCACTCTGCTAGACACAAACCCACTCGGCTAGACCCAAACCCACTCGGCTGGACCCAAACCCACTCGGAGAGACCAAAACCAACTTGGCTAGACCCAAACCCACTCGGCTAGTCCCAAACCTACTCGGCAAGACCCAAACCCACTCGGCTCGACCCAAACCGACTCGACTAGACGATTACCCACTAGGCAAGACCCAAACCCACGCGGCTAGACCCAAACCCACTCGGCTTGACCCAAACCCACTCGGCTAGACACAAACCCAATCGGCTACACCCAAACCCACTCCGCTAGGCCCAAACCCACTCGGCTAGACCCAAACCCACTCGGCTACACACAAACCCACTCGGCTAGACCCAAACCCACTCGGCTAGACCCAAACCCACTCGGCTAGACCCAAACCCACTCAGCTAGGACCAAACCCACTCCGCTAGACCCAAACCCACTCCGCTAGACCCAAACCCACTCCGCTAGAGCCAAACCCACTCGGCTAGTCCCAAACCCACTCGGCTAGACCCAAACCCACTCGGCTAGACCCAAACCCACTCCGCTAGACCCAAACCCACTCCGCTAGACCCAAACCCACTCCGCTAGAGCCAAACCCACTCGGCTGGTCCCAAACCCACTCGGCTCGACCCAAACCCACTCGGCTAGACCCAAACCCACTCGGCTAGACCCAAACCCACTCGGGTAGACCCAAATCCACTCGGCTAGACCCAAACCCACTCGGCTAGACCCAAACCCACTCGGCTAGACCCAAACCCACTCGGCTAGACCCAAACCCACTCGGCTAGACCCAAACCCACTCGGCTAGACCAAACCCACTCGGCTAGACCCAAACCCACTCCGCTAGACCCAAATCCACTCGGCTAGACCCAAACCCACTCGGCTAGACCCAAACCCACTCAGCTAGACCCAAACCCACTCGGCTAGACCCAAACCCACTCCGCTAGACCCAAACCCACTCCGCGAGACCCAAACCCACTCCGCTAGACCCAAACCCACTCGGCTGGCCCCAAACCCACTCGGATAGACCAAAACCCACTCGGCTAGACCCAAACCCACTCGGCTAGACCCAAACCCACTCGGCTGGACCCAAACCCACTCGGCTGGACCCAAACCCACTCGGATAGACCAAAACCCACTTGGCTAGACCCAAACCCACTCGGCTAGACCCAAACCTACTCGGCAAGACCCAAACACACTCGGCTCGACCCAAACCGACTCGACTAGACGATTACCCACTCGGCTAGACCCAAACCCACGCGGCTAGACCCAAACCCACTCGGCTCGACCCAAACCCACTCGGCTAGACCCAAACCCACTCGGCTACACCCAAACCCACTCCGCTAGGCCCAAACCCACTCGGCTAGACCCAAACCCACTCGGCTAGACACAAACCCACTCGGCTAGACCCAAACCCACTCCGCTAGACCCAAACCCACTCCGCTAGACCCAAACCCACTCAGCTAGGCCCAAACCCACTCCGCTAGACCCAAACCCACTCCGCTAGACCCAAACCCACTCCGGTAGAGCCAAACCCACTCGGCTAGTTCCAAACCCACTCGGCTAGACCCAAACCCACTCGGCTAGACCCAAACCCACTCGGCTAGACCCAAACCCACTCGGCTAGACCCAAACCCACTCGGCTAGACCCAAACCCACTCGGCTGGACCCAAACCCACTCGGATAGACCAAAACCCACTCGGCTAGACTCAAACCCACTCGGCTAGACCCAAACCCACTCGGCTAGACCCAAACCCACTCGGCTGGACCCAAACCCACTCGGATAGACCAAAACCCACTTGGCTAGACCCAAACCCACTCGGCTAGACCCAAACCTACTCGGCAAGACCCAAACACACTCGGCTCGACCCAAACCGACTCGACTAGACGATTACCCACTCGGCTAGACCCAAACCCACGCGGCTAGACCCAAACCAACTCGGCTCGACCCAAACCCACTCGGCTAGACCCAAACCCACTCGGCTACACCCAAACCCACTCCGCTAGGCCCAAACCCACTCGGCTAGACCCAAACCCACTCGGCTAGACACAAACCCACTCGGCTAGACCCAAACCCACTCCGCTAGACCCAAACCCACTCCGCTAGTCCCAAACCCACTCAGCTAGGCCCAAACCCACTCCGCTAGACCCAAACCCACTCCGCTAGACCCAAACCCACTCCGCTAGAGCCAAACCCACTCGGCTAGTTCCAAACTCACTCGGCTAGACCCAAACCCACTCGGCTAGACCCAAACCCACTCGGATAGACCCAAACCCACTCCACTAGACCCAAACCCACTCGGGTAGACCCAAATCCACTCGGCTAGACCCAAACCCACTCGGCTAGACCCAAACCCACTCGGCTAGACCCAAACCCACTCGGCTAGACCCAAACCCACTCGGCTAGACCCAAACCCACTCGGCTAGACCCAAACCCACTCCGCTAGACCCAAATCCACTCGGCTAGACCCAAACCCACTCGGCTAGACCCAAACCCACTCAGCTAGACCCAAACCCACTCGGCTAGACCCAAACCCACTCCGCTAGACCCAAACCCACTCCGCGAGACCCAAACCCACTCCGCTAGACCCAAACCCACTCGGCTGGACCCAAACCCACTCGGATAGACCAAAACCCCCTCGGCTAGACCCAAACCCACTCGGCTAGACCCAAACCCACTCGGCTGGACCCAAACCCACTCGGCTGGACCCAAACCCACTCGGATAGACCAAAACCCACTTGGCTAGACCCAAACCCACTCGGCTCGACCCAAACCCACTCGGCTAGACCCAAACCCACTCGGCTACACCCAAACCCACTCCGCTAGGCGCAAACCCACTCGGCTAGACCCAAACCCATTCGGCTGGACCCAAACACACTCCGCTAGACCCAAACCCACTCCGCTACATGCAAACCGACTCCGCTAGACCCAAACCCACTCCACTAGACCCAAACCCACACGGCTAGACCGAAACCCACTAGGCTAGACCCAAACGCACTCGGCTAGACCCAAACCCACACGGCTAGACCCAAACCCACTCAGCTAGACCCAAACCCACTCGGCTAGACCCAAACCCACTCCGGTAGACCCAAACCCACTCGGCTAGACCCAAACCCACTCGGCTAGACCCAAACCCACTCGGCTAGACCCAAACCCACGCGGCTGGACCCAAACCCACTCGGCTAGACCCTGACCCACTCGGCTACACACAAAATCACTCCCCTAGACCCAAACCCACTCGCTGGACCCAAACCCACTTGGCTAGACCCAAACCCACTCGGCTAGACCCTGACCCACTCGGCTACACCCAAAATCACTCCCCTAGACCCAAACCCACTCGGCTGAACCCAAACCCACACGGCTGGACCCAAACCCACTCGACTAGACCCAAACCCACTCGGCTGGACCCAAACCCACTCGGATAGACCCAAACCCACTCGGCTAGACCCAAACCCAATCGGCTAGACCCAAACCCACTCCGCTGGACCCAAACCCACTCCGCGAGACCCAAACCCACTCTGCTAGACACAAACCCACTCGGCTAGACCCAAACCCACTCGGCTGGACCCAAACCCACTCGGAGAGACCAAAACCCACTTGGCTAGACCCAAACCCACTCGGCTAGTCCCAAACCTACTCGGCAAGACCCAAACCCACTCGGCTCGACCCAAACCGACTCGACTAGACGATTACCCACTAGGCTAGACCCAAACCCACGCGGCTAGACCCAAACCCACTCGGCTTGACCCAAACCCACTCGGCTAGACCCAAACACAATCGGCTACACCCAAACCCACTCCGCTAGGCCCAAACCCACTCGGCTAGACCCAAACCCACTCGGCTACACACAAACCCACTCGGCTAGACCCAAACCCACTCGGCTAGACCCAAACCCACTCGGCTAGACCCAAACCCACTCAGCTAGGACCAAACCCACTCCGCTAGACCCAAACCCACTCCGCTAGACCCAAACCCACTCCGCTAGAGCCAAACCCACTCGGCTAGTCCCAAACCCACTCGGCTAGACCCAAACCCACTCGGCTAGACCCAAACCCACTCCGCTAGACCCAAACCCACTCCGCTAGACCCAAACCCACTCCGCTAGAGCCAAACCCACTCAGCTGGTCCCAAACGCACTCGGCTAGACCCAAACCCACTCGGCTAGACCCAAACCCACTCGGGTAGACCCAAATCCACTCGGCTAGACCCAAACCCACTCGGCTAGACCCAAACCCACTCGGCTAGACCCAAACCCACTCGGCTAGACCCAAACCCACTCGGCTAGACCCAAACCCACTCGGCTAGACCCAAACCCACTCGGCTAGACCCAAACCCACTCCGCTAGACCCAAATCCACTCGGCTAGACCCAAACCCACTCGGCTAGACCCAAACCCACTCAGCTAGACCCAAACCCACTCGGCTAGACCCAAACCCACTCCGCTAGACCCAAACCCACTCCGCGAGACCCAAACCCACTCCGCTAGACCCAAACCCACTCGGCTGGACCCAAACCCACTCGGATAGACCAAAACCCACTCGGCTAGACACAAACCCACTCGGCTAGACCCAAACCCACTCGGTTGGACCCAAACCCACTCGGCTGGACCCAAACCCACTCGGATAGACCAAAACCCACTTGGCTAGACCCAAACCCACTCGGCTAGACCCAAACCTACTCGGCAAGACCCAAACACACTCGGCTCGACCCAAACCGACTCGACTAGACGATTACCCACTCGGCTAGACCCAAACCCACGCGGCTAGACCCAAACCCACTCGGCTCGACCCAAACCCACTCGGCTAGACCCAAACCCACTCGGCTACACCCAAACCCGCTCCGCTAGGCCCAAACCCACTCGGCTAGACCCAAACCCACTCGGCTAGACACAAACCCACTCGGCTTGACCCAAACCCACTCCGCTAGACCCAAACCCACTCCGCTAGACCCAAACCCACTCAGCTAGGCCCAAACCCACTCCGCTAGACCCAAACCCACTCCGCTAGACCCAAACCCACTCCGGTAGAGCCAAACCCACTCGGCTAGTTCCAAACCCACTCGGCTAGACCCAAACCCACTCGGCTAGACCCAAACCCACTCGGCTAGACCCAAACCCACTCGGCTAGACCCAAACCCACTCGGCTAGACCCAAACCCACTCCGCTAGACCCAAACCCACTCGGCTAGACCCAAACCCACTCGGCTAGACCCAAACCCACTCGGCTAGACCCAAACCCACTCCGCTAGACCCAAACCCACTCGGCTAGACCCAAACCCACTCGGCTAGACCCAAACCCACTCCGCTAGACCCAAACCCACTCCGCTAGACCCAAACCCACTCGGCTAGACCCAAACCCACTCCGCTAGACCCAAACCCACTCGGCTAGACCCAAACCCACTCGGGTAGACCCAAATCCACTCGGCTAGACCCAAACCCACTCGGCTAGACCCAAACCCACTCGGCTAGACCAAAACCCACTCGGCTAGACCCAAACCCACTCGGCTAGACCCAAACCCACTCGGCTAGACCCAAACCCACTCGGCTAGACGAAAACCCACTCCGCTAGACCCAAATCCACTCGGCTAGACCCAAACCCACTCGGCTAGACCCAAACCCACTCAGCTAGACCCAAACCCACTCGGCTAGACCCAAACCCACTCCGCTAGACCCAAACCCACTCCGCGAGACCCAAACCCACTCCGTTAGACCCAAACCCACTCGGCTCGACCCAAACCCACTCGGATAGACCAAAACCCACTCGGCTAGGCTCAAACCCACTCGGCAAGACCCAAACCCACTCGGCTAGACCCAAACCCACTCGGCTGGACCCAAACCCACTCGGATAGACCAAAACCCACTTGGCTAGACCCAAACCCACTCGGCTAGACCCAAACCTACTCGGCAAGACCCAAACACACTCGGCTCGACCCAAACCGACTCGACTAGACGATTACCCACTCGGCTAGACCCAAACCCACGCGGCTAGACCCAAACCAACTCGGCTCGACCCAAACCCACTCGGCTAGACCCAAAGCCACTCGGCTACACCCAAACCCACTCCGCAAGGCCCAAACCCACTCGGCTAGACCCAAACCCACTCGGCTAGACACAAACCCACTCGGCTAGACCCAAACCCACTCCGCTAGACCCAAACCCACTCCGCTAGTCCCAATCCCACTCAGCTAGGCCCAAACCCACTCCGCTAGACCCAATCCCACTCCGCTAGACCCAAACCCACTCCGCTAGAGCCAAACCCACTCGGCTAGTTCCAAACCCACTCGGCTAGACCCAAACCCACTCGGCTAGACCCAAACCCACTCGGCTAGACCCAAACCCACTCGGCTAGACCCAAACCGACTCGGCTAGACCCAAACCCACTCGGCTAGACCCAAACCCACTCGGCTAGACCCAAACCCACTCGGCTAGACCCAAACCCACTCGGCTAGACCCAAACCCACTCCGCTAGGCCCAAACCCACTCCGCTAGACCCAAACCCACTCCGCTAGACCCAAACCCACTCCGCTAGAGCCAAACCCACTCGGCTAGTCCCAAACCCACTCGGCTAGACCCAAGCCCACTCGGCTAGACCCAAACCCACTCGGCTAGACCCAAACCCACTCGGCTAGACCCAAACCCACTCGGCTAGACCCAAACCCACTCGGCTAGACCCAAACCCACTCGGCTAGACCCAAACCCACTCGGCTAGACCCAAACCCACTCGGCTAGACCCAAACCCACTCGGCCGGACCCAAACCCACTCCGCCAGACCCAAACCCACTCCGCTAGACCCAAACCCACTCCGCTAGAGCCAAACCCACTCGGCTAGTCCCAAACCCACTCGGCTAGACCCAAACCCACTCGGCTAGACCCAAACCCACTCGGGTAGACCCAAACCCACTCGGCCGGACCCAAACCCACTCCGCCAGACCCAAACCCACTCCGCTAGACCCAAACCCACTCCGCTAGAGCCAAACCCACTCGGCTAGTCCCAAACCCACTCGGCTAGACCCAAACCCACTCGGCTAGACCCAAACCCACTCGGGTAGACCCAAACCCACTCGGCTAGACCCAAACCCACTCCGCTAGACACAAACCCACTCCGCTAGACCCAAACCCACTCGGGTAGACCCAAATCCACTCGGCTAGACCCAAACCCACTCGGCTAGACACAAACCCACTCGGCTAGACCCAAACCCACTCGGCTAGACCCAAACCCACTCGGCTAGACCCAAACCCACTCCGCTAGACCCAAACCCACTCGGCTAGACCCAAACCCACTCGGCTAGACCCAAACCCACTCGGCTAGACCCAAACCCACTCGGCTAGACCCAAACCCACTCGGCTAGACCCAAACCCACTCGGCTAGACCCAAACCCACTCGGCTAGACCCAAACCCACTCGGCCGGACCCAAACCCACTCCGCCAGACCCAAACCCACTCCGCTAGACCCAAACCCACTCCGCTAGAGCCAAACCCACTCGGCTAGTCCCAAACCCACTCGGCTAGACCCAAACCCACTCGGCTAGACCCAAACCCACTCGGGTAGACCCAAACCCACTCGGCCGGACCCAAACCCACTCCGCCAGACCCAAACCCACTCCGCTAGACCCAAACCCACTCCGCTAGAGCCAAACCCACTCGGCTAGTCCCAAACCCACTCGGCTAGACCCAAACCCACTCGGCTAGACCCAAACCCACTCGGGTAGACCCAAACCCACTCGGCTAGACCCAAACCCACTCCGCTAGACCCAAACCCACTCCGCTAGACCCAAACCCACTCGGGTAGACCCAAATCCACTCGGCTAGACCCAAACCCACTCGGCTAGACACAAACCCACTCGGCCAGACCCAAACCCACTCGGCTAGACCCAAACCCACTCGGCTAGACCCAAACCCACTCAGCTAGACCCAAACCCACTCGGCTAGACCCAAACCCACTCCGCTAGACCCAAATCCACTCCGCTACACCCAAACCCACTCGGCTAGACCCAAACCCACTTGGCTAGACACAAACCCACTCGGCTAGACCCAAACCCACTCGGCTAGACCCAAACCTACTCGGCAAGACCCAAACCCACTCGGCTCGACCCAAACCGACTCGACTAGACGATTACCCACTCGGCTAGACCCAAACCCACTCGGCTAGACCCAAACCCACTCGGCTCGACCCAAATCCACTCGGCTATACCCAAACCCACTCGGCTACACCCAAACCCACTCCGCTAGGCCCAAACCCACTCAGCTAGACCCAAACCCACTCGGCTAGACCCAAACCCACTCGGCTAGACCCAAACCCACTCGGCTAGACCCAAACCCACTCGGCTAGTCCCAAACCCACTCAGCTAGACCCAAACCCACTCCGCTACACCCAAACCCACTCGGCTAGATCCAAACCCACTCGGCTAGTCCCAAACCCACTCGGCTGGACCCAAACCCACTCGGCTTGACCCAAACCCACTCGGCTAGACCCAAACCCACTCGGCTAGACCCAAACCCATTCGGCTAGACCCAAACCCACTCCGCTAGAGCCAAACCCACTCGGCTAGTCCCAAACCCACTCGGCTAGACTCAAACCCACTCGGCTAGACCCAAACCCACTCGGCTAGACCCAAACCCACTCGGCTAGACCCAAACCCACTCGGCTAGACCCAAACCCACTCGGCTAGACCCAAACCCACTCGGCTAGACCCAAACCCACTCGGCTAGACCCAAACCCACTCCGCTAGGCCCAAACCCACTCCGCTAGACCGAAACCCACTCCGCTAGACCCAAACCCACTCGGATAGACCCAAACCCACTCGGCTAGACCCAAACCCACTCGGCTAGACCCAAACCCACTCGGCTAGACCCAAACCCACTCCGCTAGGCCCAAACCCACTCCGCTAGACCCAAACCCACTCCGCTAGACCCAAACCCACTCCGCTAGAGCCAAACCCACTCGGCTAGTCCCAAACCCACTCGGCTAGACCCAAACCCACTCGGCTAGACCCAAACCCACTCGGCTAGACCCAAACCCTCTCGGCTAGACCCAAACCCACTCGGCTAGACCCAAACCCACTCGGCTAGACTCAAACCCACTCGGCCAGACCCAAACCCACTCGGCCAGACCCAAACCCACTCGGCCGGACCCAAACCCAGTCCGCCAGACCCAAACCCACTCCGCTAGACCCAAACCCACTCCGCTAGAGCCAAACCCACTCGGCTAGTCCCAAACCCACTCGGCTAGACCCAAACCCACTCGGCTAGAACCAAACCCACTCGGGTAGACCCAAACCCACTCGGCTAGACCCAAACCCACTCGGCTAGACCCAAACCCACTCGGCTAGACCCAAACCCACTCCGCTAGTCCCAAACCCACTCGGCTAGACGCATATCCACTCGGCTAGACCCAAACCCACTCCGCTAGACCCAAACCCACTCGGCTAGACCCAAACCCACTCCGCTAGACCCAAACCCACTCGGGTAGACCCAAATCCACTCGGCTAGACCCAAACCCACTCGGCTAGACACAAACCCACTCGGCTAGACCCAAACCCACTCGGCTAGACCCAAACCCACTCGGCTAGACCCAAACCCACTCAGCTAGACCCAAACCCACTCGGCTAGACCCAAACCCACTCCGCTAGACCCAAATCCACTCCGCTACACCCAAACCCACTCGGCTAGACCCAAACCCACTCGGCTAGACACAAACCCACTCGGCTAGACCCAAACCCACTCGGCTAGACCCAAACCTACTCGGCAAGACCCAAACCCACTCGGCTCGACCCAAACCGACTCGACTAGACGATTACCCACTCGGCTAGACCCAAACCCACTCGGCTCGACCCAAACCCACACGGCTAGACCCAAACCCACTCGACTAGGCCGAAACCCACTCCGCTAGACCCAAACCCACTCTGCTAGACCCAAACCCACTCCGCTAGAGCCAAACCCACTCGGCTAGTCCCAAACCCACTCGGCTAGACCCAAACCCACTCGGCTAGACCCAAACCCACTCGGCTAGACCCAAACCCACTCGGCTAGACCCAAACCCACTCGGCTAGACCCAAACCCACTCCGCTAGATCCAAACACACTCGGCTAGACCCAAACCCACTCGGCTAGACCCAAACCCACTCCGCTAGACCCAAACCCACTCCGCTAGACCCAAACCCACTCCGCTAGAGCCAAACCCACTCGGCTAGTCCCAAACCCACTCGGCTGGAACCAAACCCACTCGGCTAGACCCAAACCCACTCGGCTAGACCCAAACCCACTCGGCTAGACCCAAACCCATTCGGCTAGACCCAAACCCACTCGGCTAGAGCCAAACCCACTCGGCTAGTCCCAAACCCACTCGGCTAGACCCAAACCCACTCGGCTAGACCCAAACCCACTCGGCTAGACCCAAACCCACTCGGCTAGACCCAAACCCACTCGGCTAGACCCAAACCCACTCGGCTAGACCCAAACCCACTCGGCTAGACCCAAACCCACTCGGCTAGACCGAAACCCACTCGGCTAGACCCAAACCCACTCCGCTAGGCCCAAACCCACTCCGCTAGACCCAAACCCACTCCGCTAGACCCAAACCCACTCCGCTAGAGCCAAACCCACTCCGCTAGTCCCAAAGCCACTCGGCTAGACCCAAACCCACTCGGCTAGAACCAACCCCACTCGGCTAGACCCAAACCCACTCGGCTAGACCCAAACCCACTCGGCTAGACCCAAACCCACTCGGCTAGACCCAAACCCACTCGGCTAGACCCAAACCCACTAGGCTAGACCCAAACCCACTCGGCTAGACCCAAACCCACTCCGCTAGGCCCAAACCCACTCCGCTAGACCCAAACCCACTCCGCTAGACCCAAACCCACTCGGCTTGACCCAAACCCACTCGGATAGACCCAAACCCACTCGGCTAGACCCAAACCCACTCGGCTAGACCCAAACCCACTCGGCTAGACCCAAACCCACTCGGCTAGACCCAAACCCACTCCGCTAGACCCAAACCCACTCCGCTAGACCCAAACCCACTCCGCTAGACCCAAACCCACTCGGCTAGTCCCAAACCCACTCGGCTAGACCCAAACCCACTCGGCTAGACCCAAACCCACTAGGCTAGACCCAAACCCACTCGGCTAGACCGTAACCCACTCCGCTAGGCCCAAACCCACTCCGCTAGACCCAAACCCACTCCGCTAGACCCAAACCCACTCCGCTAGAGCCAAACCCACTCGGCTAGTCCCAAACCCACTCGGCTAGTCCCAAACCCACTCGGCTAGACCCAAACCCACTCCGCTAGGCCCAAACCCACTCCGCTAGACCCAAACCCACTCCGCTAGACCCAAACCCACTCCGCTAGAGCCAAACCCACTCGGCTAGTCCCAAACCCACTCGGCTAGACCCAAACCCACTCGGCTAGACCCAAACCCACTCGGCTAGACCCAAACCCACTCGGCTAGACCCAAACCCACTCGGCTAGACCCAAACCCACTCGGCTAGACCCAAACCCACTCCGCTAGTCCCAAACCCACTCGGCTAGACCCAAACCCACTCGGCTAGACCCAAACCCACTCCGCTAGACCCAAACCCACTCCGCTAGACCCAAACCCACTCGGCTAGACCCAAACCCACTCCGCTAGACCCAAACCCACTCCGCTAGACCCAAACCCACTCGGGTAGACCCAAATCCACTCGGCAAGACCCAAACCCACTCGGCTAGACACAAACCCACTCGGCTAGACCCAAACCCACTCGGCTAGACCCAAACCCACTCGGCTAGACCCAAACCCACTTAGCTAGACCCAAACCCACTCGGCTAGACCCAAACCCACTCCGCTAGACCCAAATCCACTCCGCTACACCCAAACCTACTCGGCTAGACCCAAACCCACTCGGCTAGACACAAACCCACTCGGCTAGACCCAAACCCACTCGGCTAGACCCAAACCTACTCGGCAAGACCCAAACCCACTCGGCTCGACCCAAACCGACTCGACTAGACGATTACCCACTCGGCTAGACCCAAACCCACTCGGCTAGACCCAAACCCACTCGGCTCGACCCAAATCCACTCGGCTAGACCCAAACCCTCTCCGCTAGGCCCAAACCCACTCAGCTAGACCCAAACCCACTCGGCTAGACCCAAACCCACTCGGCTAGACCCAAACCCACTCGGCTAGACCCAAACCCACACGGCTAGACCCAAACCCACTCGGCTAGGCCGAAACCCACTCCGCTAGACCCAAACCCACTCCGCTAGACCCAAACCCACTCCGCTAGAGCCAAACCCACTCGGCTAGTCCCAAACCCACTCGGCTAGACCCAAACCCACTCGGCTTGACCCAAACCCACTCGGCTAGACCCAAACCCACTCGGCTAGACCCAAACCCACTCGGCCAGACCCAAACCCACTCCGCTAGATCCAAACACACTCGGCTAGACCCAAACCCACTCGGCTAGACCCAAACCCACTCCGCTAGACCCAAACCCACTCCGCTAGACCCAAACCCACTCCGCTAGAGCCAAACCCACTCGGCTAGTCCCAAACCCACTCGGCTGGACCCAAACCCACTCGGCTAGACCCAAACCCACTCGGCTAGACCCAAACCCACTCGGCTAGACCCAAACCCATTCGGCTAGACCCAAACCCACTCCGCTAGACCCAAACCCACTCGGCTAGACCCAAACCCACTCGGCTAGACCCAAACCCACTCCGCTAGACCCAAACCCACTCCGCTAGACCCAAAACCACTCGGCTAGACCCAAACCCAATCCGCTAGTCCCAAACCCACTCGGCTAGACCCAAACCCACTCAGCTAGACCCAAACCCACTCAGCTAGGCCCAAACCCACTCCGCTAGACCCAAACCCACTCCGCTAGACCCAAACCCACTCCGCTAGAGCCAAACCCACTCGGCTAGTCCCAAACCCACTCGGCTAGACCCAAACCCACTCGGCTAGACCCAAACCCACTCGGCTAGACCCAAACCCACTCGGCTAGACCCAAACCCACTCGGCTAGACCCAAACCCACTCGGCTAGACCCAAACCCACTCGGCTAGACCCAAACCCACTCGGCTAGACCCAAACCCACTCGGCTAGACCCAAACCCACTCCGCTAGGCCCAAACCCACTCCGCTAGACCCAAACCCACTCCGCTAGACCCAAACCCACTCCGCTAGAGCCAAACCCACTCCGCTAGTCCCAAAGCCACTCGGCTAGACCCAAACCCACTCGGCTAGAACCAACCCCACTCGGCTAGACCCAAACCCACTCGGCTAGACCCAAACCCACTCGGCTAGACCCAAACCCACTCGGCTAGACCCAAACCCACTCGGCTAGACCCAAACCCACTTGGCTAGACCCAAACCCACTCGGCTAGACCCAAACCCACTTGGCTAGGCCCAAACCCACTCCGCTAGACCCAAACCCACTCCGCTAGAGCCAAACCCACTCGGCTAGTCCCAAACCCACTCGGCTAGACCCAAACCCACTCGGCTAGACCCAAACCCACTCGGATAGACCCAAACCCACTCGGCTAGACCCAAACCCACTCGGCTAGACCCAACCCCACTCGGCTAGACCCAAACCCACTCGGCTAGACCCAAACCCACTCGGCTAGACCCAAACCCACTCCGCTAGACCCAAACCCACTCCGCTAGAGCCAAACCCACTCGGCTAGTCCCAAACCCACTCGGCTAGACCCAAACCCACTCGGCTAGACCCAAACCCACTCGGCTAGACCCAAACCCACTCGGCTAGACCCAAACCCACTCGGCTAGACCCAAACCCACTCGGCTAGACCCAAACCCACTCGGCTACACCCAAACCCACTCGGCTAGACCCAAACCCACTCGGCTAGACCCAAACCCACTCGGCTAGACCCAAACCCACTCGGCTAGACGCAAACCCACTCGGCTAGACCCAAACCCACTCGGCTAGACCCAAACCCACTCCGCTAGACCCAAATCCACTCCGCTACACCCAAACCCACTCGGCTCGACCCAAACCGACTCGACTAGACGATTACCCACTCGGCTAGACCCAAACCCACTCGGCTAGACACAAACCCACTCGGCTCGACCCAAATCCACTCGGCTAGACCCAAACCCACTCGGCTGCACCCAAACCCTCTCCGCTAGGCCCAAACCCACTCAGCTAGACCCAAACCCACTCGGCTAGACCCAAACCCACTCGGCTAGACCCAAACCCACTCGGCTAGACCCAAACCCACACGGCTAGACCCAAACCCACTCGGCTAGGCCGAAACCCACTCCGCTAGACCCAAACCCACTCCGCTAGACCCAAACCCACTCCGCTAGAGCCAAACCCACTCGGCTAGTCCCAAACCCACTCGGCTAGACCCAAACCCACTCGGCTAGACCCAAACCCACTCGGCTAGACCCAAACCCACTCGGCTAGACCCAAACCCACTCCGCTAGATCCAAACACACTCGGCTAGACCCAAACCCACTCGGCTAGACCCAAACCCACTCCGCTAGACCCAAACCCACTCCGCTAGACCCAAACCCACTCCGCTAGAGCCAAACCCACTCGGCTAGTCCCAAACCCACTCGGCTGGACCCAAACCCACTCGGCTAGACCCAAACCCACTCGGCTAGACCCAAACCCACTCGGCTAGACCCAAACCCATTCGGCTAGACCCAAACCCACTCCGCTAGACCCAAACCCACTCGGCTAGACCCAAACCCACTCGGCTAGACCCAAACCCACTCCGCTAGACCCAAACCCACTCCGCTAGACCCAAACCCACTCCGCTAGACCCAAACCCACTCCGCTAGTCCCAAACCCACTCGGCTAGACCCAAACCCACTCGGCTAGACCCAAACCCACTCAGCTAGGCCCAAACCCACTCGGCTAGACCCAAACCCACTCGGCTAGACCCAAACCCACTCGGCTAGACCCAAACCCACTCCGCTAGGCCCAAACCCACTCCGCTAGACCCAAACCCACTCCGCTAGACCCAAACCCACTCCGCTAGAGCCAAACCCACTCCGCTAGTCCCAAAGCCACTCGGCTAGACCCAAACCCACTCGGCTAGAACCAACCCCACTCGGCTAGACCCAAACCCACTCGGCTAGACCCAAACCCACTCGGCTAGACCCAAACCCACTCGGCTAGACCCAAACCCACTAGGCTAGACCCAAACCCACTCGGCTAGACCCAAACCCACTCGGCGAGGCCCAAACCCACTCCGCTAGACCCAAACCCACTCCGCTAGACCCAAACCCACTCCGCTAGAGCCAAACCCACTCCGCTAGTCCCAAAGCCACTCGGCTAGACCCAAACCCACTCGGCTAGACCCAAACCCATTCGGCTAGACCCAAACCCACTCCGCTAGACCCAAACCCACTCGGCTCGACCCAAACCCACTCGGCTAGACCCAAACCCACTCCGCTAGACCCAAACCCACTCCGCTAGACCCAAACCCACTCGGCTAGACCCAAACCCACTCCGCTAGTCCCAAACCCACTCGGCTAGACCCAAACCCACTCGGCTAGACCCAAACCCACTCTGCTAGGCCCAAACCCACTCCGCTAGACCCAAACCCACTCGGCTAGACCCAAACCCACTCCGCTAGAGCCAAACCCACTCGGCTAGTCCCAAACCCACTCGGCTAGACCCAAACCCACTCGGCTAGACCCAAACCCACTCGGCCAGACCCAAACCCACTCGGCCAGACCCAAACCCACTCGGCTAGACCCAAACCCACTCGGCTAGACCCAAACCCACTCGGCTAGACCCAAACCCACTCGGCTAGACCCAAACCCACTCGGCTAGACCCAAACCCACTCCGCTAGGCCCAAACCCACTCCGCTAGACCCAAACCCACTCCGCTAGACCCAAACCCACTCCGCTAGAGCCAAACCCACTCCGCTAGTCCCAAAGCCACTCGGCTAGACCCAAACCCACTCGGCTAGAACCAACCCCACTCGGCTAGACCCAAACCCACTCGGCTAGACCCAAACCCACTCGGCTAGACCCAAACCCACTCGGCTAGACCCAAACCCACTCGGCTAGACCCAAACCCACTAGGCTAGACCCAAACCCACTCGGCTAGACCCAAACCCACTCGGCTAGGCCCAAACCCACTCCGCTAGACCCAAACCCACTCCGCTAGAGCCAAACCCACTCGGCTAGTCCCAAACCCACTCGGCTAGACCCAAACCCACTCGGCTAGACCCAAACCCACTCGGCTAGACCCAAACCCACTCGGCTAGACCCAAACCCACTCGGCTAGACCCAAACCCACTCGGCTAGACCCAAACCCACTCGGCTAGACCCAAACCCACTCGGCTAGACCCAAACCCACTAGGCTAGACCCAAACCCACTCGGCTAGACCCAAACCCACTCGGCTAGGCCCAAACCCACTCCGCTAGACCCAAACCCACTCCGCTAGAGCCAAACCCACTCGGCTAGTCCCAAACCCACTCGGCTAGACCCAAACCCACTCGGCTAGACCCAAACCCACTCGGCTAGACCCAAACCCACTCGGCTAGACCCAAACCCACTCGGCTAGACCCAAACCCACTCGGCCGGACCCAAACCCACTCCGCTAGAGCCAAACCCACTCGGCTAGTCCCAAACCCACTCGGCTAGACCCAAACCCACTCGGCTAGACCCAAACCCACTCGGCTAGACCCAAACCCACTCGGCTAGACCCAAACCCACTCGGCCAGACCCAAACCCACTCGGCCGGACCCAAACCCACTCCGCCAGACCCAAACCCACTCCGCTAGACCCAAACCCACTCCGCTAGAGCCAAACCCACTCGGCTAGTCCCAAACCCACTCGGCTAGACCCAAACCCACTCGGCTAGACCCAAACCCACTCGGGTAGACCCAAACCCACTCGGCTAGACCCAAACCCACTCGGCTAGACCCAAACCCACTCGGCTAGACCCAAACCCACTCCGCTAGTCCCAAACCCACTCCGCTAGACCCAAACCCACTCGGGTAGACCCAAATCCACTCGGCTAGACCCAAACCCACTCGGCTAGACACAAACCCACTCGGCTAGACCCAAACCCACTCGGCTAGACCCAAACCCACTCGGCTAGACCCAAACCCACTCAGCTAGACCCAAACCCACTCGGCTAGACCCAAACCCACTCCGCTAGACCCAAATCCACCCCGGTACACCCAAACCCACTCGGCTAGACCCAAACCCACTCGGCTAGACACAAACCCACTCGGCTAGACCCAAACCCACTCGGCTAGACCCAAACCTACTCGGCAAGACCCAAACCCACTCGGCTCGACCCAAACCGACTCGACTAGACGATTACCCACTCGGCTAGACCCAAACCCACTCGGCTAGACCCAAACCCACTCGGCTCGACCCAAATCCACTCGGCTAGACCCAAACCCACTCGGCTACACCCAAACCCACTCCGCTAGGCCCAAACCCACTCAGCTAGACCCAAACCCACTCGGCTAGACCCAAACCCACTCGGCTAGACCCAAACCCACTCGGCTAGACCCAAACCCACACGGCTAGACCCAAACCCACTCGGCTAGGCCGAAACCCACTCCGCTAGACCCAAACCCACTCTGCTAGACCCAAACCCACTCCGCTAGAGCCAAACCCACTCGGCTAGTCCCAAACCCACTCGGCTAGACCCAAACCCACTCGGCTAGACCCAAACCCACTCGACTAGACCCAAACCCACTCGGCTAGACCCAAACCCACTCGGCTAGACCCAAACCCACTCGGCTAGACCCAAACCCACTCCGCTAGATCCAAACACACTCGGCTAGACACAAACCCACTCGGCTAGACCCAAACCCACTCCGCTAGACCAAAACCCACTCCGCTAGACCCAAACCCACTCCGCTAGAGCCAAACCCACTCGGCTAGTCCCAAACCCACTCGGCTGGACCCAAACCCACTCGGCTTGACCCAAACCCACTCGGCTAGACCCAAACCCACTCGGCTAGACCCAAACCCATTCGGCTAGACCCAAACCCACTCCGCTAGAGCCAAACCCACTCGGCTAGTCCCAAACCCACTCGGCTAGACTCAAACCCACTCGGCTAGACCCAAACCCACTCGGCTAGACCCAAACCCACTCGGCTAGACCCAAACCCACTCGGCTAGACCCAAACCCACTCGGCTAGACCCAAACCCACTCGGCTAGACCCAAACCCACTCGGCTAGACCCAAACCCACTCGGCTAGACCCAAACCCACTCCGCTAGGCCCAAACCCACTCCGCTAGACCCAAACCCACTCCGCTAGACCCAAACCCACTCGGATAGACCCAAGCCCACTCGGCTAGACCCAAACCCACTCGGCTAGACCCAAACCCACTCGGCTAGACCCAAACCCACTCCGCTAGGCCCAAACCCACTCCGCTAGACCCAAACCCACTCCGCTAGACCCAAACCCACTCCGCTAGAGCCAAACCCACTCGGCTAGTCCCAAACCCACTCGGCTAGACCCAAACCCACTCGGCTAGACCCAAACCCACTCGGCTAGACCCAAACCCACTCGGCTAGACCCAAACCCTCTCGGCTAGACCCAAACCCACTCGGCTAGACCCAAACCCACTCGGCTAGACCCAAACCCACTCGGCTAGACCCAAACCCACTCGGCTAGACCCAAACCCACTCGGCTAGACCCAAACCCACTCGGCTAGACCCAAACCCACTCCGCTAGGCCCAAACCCACTCCGCTAGACCCAAACCCACTCCGCTAGACCCAAACCCACTCGGATAGACCCAAGCCCACTCGGCTAGACCCAAACCCACTCGGCTAGACCCAAACCCACTCGGCTAGACCCAAACCCACTCCGCTAGGCCCAAACCCACTCCGCTAGACCCAAACCCACTCCGCTAGACCCAAACCCACTCCGCTAGAGCCAAACCCACTCGGCTAGTCCCAAACCCACTCGGCTAGACCCAAACCCACTCGGCTAGACCCAAACCCACTCGGCTAGACCCAAACCCACTCGGCTAGACCCAAACCCTCTCGGCTAGACCCAAACCCACTCGGCTAGACCCAAACCCACTCGGCTAGACCCAAACCCACTCGGCGAGACCCAAACCCACTCGGCCGGACCCAAACCCACTCCGCCAGACCCAAACCCACTCCGCTAGACCCAAACCCACTCCGCTAGAGCCAAACCCACTCGGCTAGTCCCAAACCCACTCGGCTAGACCCAAACCCACTCGGCGAGAACCAAACCCACTCGGGTAGACCCAAACCCACTCGGCTAGACCCAAACCCACTCGGCTAGACCCAAACCCACTCGGCTAGACCCAAACCCACTCCGCTAGTCCCAAACCCACTCGGCTAGACCCATATCCACTCGGCTAGACCCAAACCCACTCCGCTAGACCCAAACCAACTCGGCTAGACCCAAACCCACTCGGCTAGACCCAAACCCACTCCGCTAGACCCAAACCCACTCCGCTAGACCCAAACCCACTCGGGTAGACCCAAATCCACTCGGCTAGACCCAAACCCACTCGGCTAGACACAAACCCACTCGGCTAGACCCAAACCCACTCGGCTAGACCCAAACCCACTCGGCAAGACCCAAACCCACTCGGCTAGACCCAAACCCACTCGGCTAGACCCAAACCCACTCCGCTAGACCCAAATCCACTCCGCTACACCCAAACCCACTCGGCTAGACCCAAACCCACTCGGCTAGACACAAACCCACTCGGCTAGACCCAAACCCACTCGGCTAGACCCAAACCTACTCGGCAAGACCCAAACCCACTCGGCTCGACCCAAACCGACTCGACTAGACGATTACCCACTCGGCTAGACCCAAACCCACTCGGCTAGACCCAAACCCACTCGGCTCGACCCAAATCCACTCGGCTAGACCCAAACCCACTCGGCTACACCCAAACCCACTCCGCTAGGCCCAAACCCACTCAGCTAGACCCAAACCCACTCGGCTAGACCCAAACCCACTCGGCTAGACCCAAACCCACTCGGCTAGACCCAAACCCACACGGCTAGACCCAAACCCACTCGGCTAGGCCGAAACCCACTCCGCTAGACCCAAACCCACTCTGCTAGACCCAAACCCACTCCGCTAGAGCCAAACCCACTCGGCTAGTCCCAAACCCACACGGCTAGACCCAAACCCACTCGGCTAGACCCAAACCCACTCGGCTAGACCCAAACCCACTCGGCTAGACCCAAACCCACTCGGCTAGACCCAAACCCACTCCGCTAGATCCAAACACACTCGGCTAGACACAAACCCACTCGGCTAGACCCAAACCCACTCCGCTAGACCCAAACCCACTCCGCTAGACCCAAACCCACTCCGCTAGAGCCAAACCCACTCGGCTAGTCCCAAACCCACTCGGCTGGACCCAAACCCACTCGGCTAGACCCAAACCCACTCGGCTAGACCCAAACCCACTCGGCTAGACCCAAACCCATTCGGCTAGACCCAAACCCACTCGGCTAGAGCCAAACCCACTCGGCTAGTCCCAAACCCACTCGGCTAGACCCAAACCCACTCGGCTAGACCCAAACCCACTCGGCTAGACCCAAACCCACTCGGCTAGACCCAAACCCACTCGGCTAGACCCAAACCCACTCGGCTAGACCCAAACCCACTCGGCTAGACCCAAACCCACTCGGCTAGACCCAAACCCACTCGGTTAGACCCAAACCCACTCCGCTAGGCCCAAACCCACTCCGCTAGACCCAAACCCACTCCGCTAGACCCAAACCCACTCCGCTAGAGCCAAACCCACTCCGCTAGTCCCAAAGCCACTCGGCTAGACCCAAACCCACTCGGCTAGAACCAACCCCACTCGGCTAGACCCAAACCCACTCGGCTAGACCCAAACCCACTCGGCTAGACCCAAACCCACTCGGCTAGACCCAAACCCACTCGGCTAGACCCAAACCCACTAGGCTAGACCCAAACCCACTCCGCTAGACCCAAACCCACTCCGCTAGGCCCAAACCCACTCCGCTAGACCCAAACCCACTCGGCTAGACCCAAACCCACTCGGCTAGACCCAAACCCACTCGGATAGACCCAAACCCACTCGGCTAGACCCAAACCCACTCGGCTAGACCCAAACCCACTCGGCTAGACCCAAACCCACTCGGCTAGACCCAAACCCACTCCGCTAGACCCAAACCCACTCCGCTAGACCCAAACCCACTCCGCTAGACCCAAACCCACTCGGCTAGTCCCAAACCCACTCGGCTAGACCCAAACCCACTCGGCTAGACCCAAACCCACTAGGCTAGACCCAAACCCACTCGGCTAGACCCAAACCCACTCGGCTAGACCCAAACCCACTCGGCTAGACCCAAACCCACTCGGCTAGACCCAAACCCACTCGGCTAGATCCAAACCCACTCGGCTAGACCCAAACCCACTCCGCTAGGCCCAAACCCACTCCGCTAGACCCAAACCCACTCCGCTAGACCCAAACCCACTCCGCTAGAGCCAAACCCACTCGGCTAGTCCCAAACCCACTCGGCTAGACCCAAACCCACTCGGCTAGACCCAAACCCACTCGGCTAGACCCAAACCCACTCGGCTAGACCCAAACCCACTCGGCTAGACCCAAACCCACTCGGCTAGACCCAAACGCACTCCGCTAGTCCCAAACCCACTCGGCTAGACCCAAACCCACTCGGCTAGACCCAAACCCACTCCGCTAGACCCAAACCCACTCCGCTAGAGCCAAACCCACTCGGCTAGTCCCAAACCCACTCGGCTAGACCCAAACCCACTCGGCGAGAACCAAACCCACTCGGGTAGACCCAAACCCACTCGGCTAGACCCAAACCCACTCGGCTAGACCCAAACCCACTCGGCTAGACCCAAACCCACTCCGCTAGTCCCAAACCCACTCGGCTAGACCCATATCCACTCGGCTAGACCCAAACCCACTCCGCTAGACCCAAACCAACTCGGCTAGACCCAAACCCACTCGGCTAGACCCAAACCCACTCCGCTAGACCCAAACCCACTCCGCTAGACCCAAACCCACTCGGGTAGACCCAAATCCACTCGGCTAGACCCAAACCCACTCGGCTAGACACAAACCCACTCGGCTAGACCCAAACCCACTCGGCTAGACCCAAACCCACTCGGCAAGACCCAAACCCACTCGGCTAGACCCAAACCCACTCGGCTAGACCCAAACCCACTCCGCTAGACCCAAATCCACTCCGCTACACCCAAACCCACTCGGCTAGACCCAAACCCACTCGGCTAGACACAAACCCACTCGGCTAGACCCAAACCCACTCGGCTAGACCCAAACCTACTCGGCAAGACCCAAACCCACTCGGCTCGACCCAAACCGACTCGACTAGACGATTACCCACTCGGCTAGACCCAAACCCACTCGGCTAGACCCAAACCCACTCGGCTCGACCCAAATCCACTCGGCTAGACCCAAACCCACTCGGCTACACCCAAACCCACTCCGCTAGGCCCAAACCCACTCAGCTAGACCCAAACCCACTCGGCTAGACCCAAACCCACTCGGCTAGACCCAAACCCACTCGGCTAGACCCAAACCCACACGGCTAGACCCAAACCCACTCGGCTAGAACCAACCCCACTCGGCTAGACCCAAACCCACTCGGCTAGACCCAAACCCACTCGGCTAGACCCAAACCCACTCGGCTAGACCCAAACCCACTCGGCTAGACCCAAACCCACTAGGCTAGACCCAAACCCACTCCGCTAGACCCAAACCCACTCCGCTAGGCCCAAACCCACTCCGCTAGACCCAAACCCACTCGGCTAGACCCAAACCCACTCGGCTAGACCCAAACCCACTCGGATAGACCCAAACCCACTCGGCTAGACCCAAACCCACTCGGCTAGACCCAAACCCACTCGGCTAGACCCAAACCCACTCGGCTAGACCCAAACCCACTCCGCTAGACCCAAACCCACTCCGCTAGACCCAAACCCACTCCGCTAGACCCAAACCCACTCGGCTAGTCCCAAACCCACTCGGCTAGACCCAAACCCACTCGGCTAGACCCAAACCCACTAGGCTAGACCCAAACCCACTCGGCTAGACCCAAACCCACTCGGCTAGACCCAAACCCACTCGGCTAGACCCAAACCCACTCGGCTAGATCCAAACCCACTCGGCTAGACCCAAACCCACTCCGCTAGGCCCAAACCCACTCCGCTAGACCCAAACCCACTCCGCTAGACCCAAACCCACTCCGCTAGAGCCAAACCCACTCGGCTAGTCCCAAACCCACTCGGCTAGACCCAAACCCACTCGGCTAGACCCAAACCCACTCGGCTAGACCCAAACCCACTCGGCTAGACCCAAACCCACTCGGCTAGACCCAAACCCACTCGGCTAGACCCAAACGCACTCCGCTAGTCCCAAACCCACTCGGCTAGACCCAAACCCACTCGGCTAGACCCAAACCCACTCCGCTAGACCCAAACCCACTCCGCTAGAGCCAAACCCACTCGGCTAGTCCCAAACCCACTCGGCTAGACCCAAACCCACTCGGCGAGAACCAAACCCACTCGGGTAGACCCAAACCCACTCGGCTAGACCCAAACCCACTCGGCTAGACCCAAACCCACTCGGCTAGACCCAAACCCACTCCGCTAGTCCCAAACCCACTCGGCTAGACCCATATCCACTCGGCTAGACCCAAACCCACTCCGCTAGACCCAAACCAACTCGGCTAGACCCAAACCCACTCGGCTAGACCCAAACCCACTCCGCTAGACCCAAACCCACTCCGCTAGACCCAAACCCACTCGGGTAGACCCAAATCCACTCGGCTAGACCCAAACCCACTCGGCTAGACACAAACCCACTCGGCTAGACCCAAACCCACTCGGCTAGACCCAAACCCACTCGGCAAGACCCAAACCCACTCGGCTAGACCCAAACCCACTCGGCTAGACCCAAACCCACTCCGCTAGACCCAAATCCACTCCGCTACACCCAAACCCACTCGGCTAGACCCAAACCCACTCGGCTAGACACAAACCCACTCGGCTAGACCCAAACCCACTCGGCTAGACCCAAACCTACTCGGCAAGACCCAAACCCACTCGGCTCGACCCAAACCGACTCGACTAGACGATTACCCACTCGGCTAGACCCAAACCCACTCGGCTAGACCCAAACCCACTCGGCTCGACCCAAATCCACTCGGCTAGACCCAAACCCACTCGGCTACACCCAAACCCACTCCGCTAGGCCCAAACCCACTCAGCTAGACCCAAACCCACTCGGCTAGACCCAAACCCACTCGGCTAGACCCAAACCCACTCGGCTAGACCCAAACCCACACGGCTAGACCCAAAGCCACTCGGCTAGGCCGAAACCCACTCCGCTAGACCCAAACCCACTCTGCTAGACCCAAACCCACTCCGCTAGAGCCAAACCCACTCGGCTAGTCCCAAACCCACTCGGCTAGACCCAAACCCACTCGGCTAGACCCAAACCCACTCGGCTAGACCCAAACCCACTCGGCTAGACCCAAACCCACTCGGCTAGACCCAAACCCACTCCGCTAGATCCAAACACACTCGGCTAGACACAAACCCACTCGGCTAGACCCAAACCCACTCCGCTAGACCCAAACCCACTCCGCTAGACCCAAACCCACTCCGCTAGAGCCAAACCCACTCGGCTAGTCCCAAACCCACTCGGCTGGACCCAAACCCACTCGGCTAGACCCAAACCCACTCGGCTAGACCCAAACCCACTCGGCTAGACCCAAACCCATTCGGCTAGACCCAAACCCACTCGGCTAGAGCCAAACCCACTCGGCTAGTCCCAAACCCACTCGGCTAGACCCAAACCCACTCGGCTAGACCCAAACCCACTCGGCTAGACCCAAACCCACTCGGCTAGACCCAAACCCACTCGGCTAGACCCAAACCCACTCGGCTAGACCCAAACCCACTCGGCTAGACCCAAACCCACTCGGCTAGACCCAAACCCACTCGGCTAGACCCAAACCCACTCCGCTAGGCCCAAACCCACTCCGCTAGACCCAAACCCACTCCGCTAGACCCAAACCCACTCCGCTAGAGCCAAACCCACTCCGCTAGTCCCAAAGCCACTCGGCTAGACCCAAACCCCCTCGGCTAGAACCAACCCCACTCGGCTAGACCCAAACCCACTCGGCTAGACCCAAACCCACTCGGCTAGACCCAAACCCACTCGGATAGACCCAAACCCACTCGGCTAGACCCAAACCCACTCGGCTAGACCCAAACCCACTCGGCTAGACCCAAACCCACTCGGCTAGACCCAAACCCACTCCGCTAGACCCAAACCCACTCCGCTAGACCCAAACCCACTCCGCTAGACCCAAACCCACTCGGCTAGTCCCAAACCCACTCGGCTAGACCCAAACCCACTCGGCTAGACCCAAACCCACTAGGCTAGACCCAAACCCACTCGGCTAGACCCAAACCCACTCGGCTAGACCCAAACCCACTCGGCTAGACCCAAACCCACTCGGCTAGACCCAAACCCACTCGGCTAGATCCAAACCCACTCGGCTAGACCCAAACCCACTCCGCTAGGCCCAAACCCACTCCGCTAGACCCAAACCCACTCCGCTAGACCCAAACCCACTCCGCTAGAGCCAAACCCACTCGGCTAGTCCCAAACCCACTCGGCTAGACCCAAACCCACTCGGCTAGACCCAAACCCACTCGGCTAGACCCAAACCCACTCGGCTAGACCCAAACCCACTCGGCTAGACCCAAACCCACTCGGCTAGACCCAAACGCACTCCGCTAGTCCCAAACCCACTCGGCTAGACCCAAACCCACTCGGCTAGACCCAAACCCACTCCGCTAGACCCAAACCCAATCCGCTAGACCCAAACCCACTCGGCTAGACCCAAACCCACTCCGCTAGACCCAAACCCACTCCGCTAGACCCAAACCCACTCGGGTAGACCCAAATCCACTCGGCAAGACCCAAACCCACTCGGCTAGACACAAACCCACTCGGCTAGACCCAAACCCACTCGGCTAGACCCAAACCCACTCGGCTAGACCCAAACCCACTTAGCTAGACCCAAACCCACTCGGCTAGACCCAAACCCACTCCGCTAGACCCAAATCCACTCCGCTACACCCAAACCTACTCGGCTAGACCCAAACCAACTCGGCTAGACACAAACCCACTCGGCTAGACCCAAACCCACTCGGCTAGACCCAAACCTACTCGGCAAGACCCAAACCCACTCGGCTCGACCCAAACTGACTCGACTAGACGATTACCCACTCGGCTAGACCCAAACCCACTCGGCTAGACCCAAACCCACTCGGCTCGACCCAAATCCACTCGGCTAGACCCAAACCCACTCGGCTACACCCAAACCCTCTCCGCTAGGCCCAAACCCACTCAGCTAGACCCAAACCCACTCGGCTAGACCCAAACCCACTCGGCTAGACCCAAACCCACTTGGCTAGACCCAAACCCACACGGCTAGACCCAAACCCACTCGGCTAGGCCGAAACCCACTCCGCTAGACCCAAACCCACTCCGCTAGACCCAAACCCACTCCGCTAGAGCCAAACCCAATCGGCTAGTCCCAAACCCACTCGGCTAGACCCAAACCCACTCGGCTAGACCCAAACCCACTCGGCTAGACCCAAACCCACTCGGCTAGACCCAAACCCACTCGGATAGACCCAAACCCACTCCGCTAGATCCAAACACACTCGGCTAGACCCAAACCCACTCGGCTAGACCCAAACCCACTCCGCTAGACCCAAACCCACTCCGCTAGACCCAAACCCACTCCGCTAGAGCCAAACCCACTCGGCTAGTCCCAAACCCACTCGGCTGGACCCAAACCCACTCGGCTAGACCCAAACCCACTCGGCTAGACCCAAACCCACTCGGCTAGACCCAAACCCATTCGGCTAGACCCAAACCCACTCCGCTAAACCCAAACCCACTCGGCTAGACCCAAACCCACTCGGCTAGACCCAAACCCACTCCGCTAGACCCAAACCCACTCCGCTAGACCCAAACCCACTCGGCTAGACCCAAACCCACTCCGCTAGTCCCAAACCCACTCGGCTAGACCCAAACCCACTCAGCTAGACCCAAACCCACTCAGCTAGGCCCAAACCCACTCCGCTAGACCCAAACCCACTCCGCTAGACCCAAACCCACTCCGCTAGAGCCAAACCCACTCGGCTAGTCCCAAACCCACTCGGCTAGACCCAAACCCACTCGGCTAGACCCAAACCCACTCGGCTAGACCCAAACCCACTCGGCTAGACCCAAACCCACTCGGCTAGACCCAAACCCACTCGGCTAGACCCAAACCCACTCGGCTAGACCCAAACATACTCGGCTAGACCCAAACCCACTCGGCTAGACCCAAACCCACTCCGCTAGGCCCAAACCCACTCCGCTAGACCCAAACCCACTCCGCTAGACCCAAACCCACTCCGCTAGAGCCAAACCCACTCCGCTAGTCCCAAAGCCACTCGGCTAGACCCAAACCCACTCGGCTAGAACCAACCCCACTCGGCTAGACCCAAACCCACTCGGCTAGACCCAAACCCACTCGGCTAGACCCAAACCCACTCGGCTAGACCCAAACCCACTCGGCTGGACCCAAACCCACTAGGCTAGACCCAAACCCACTCGGCTAGACCCAAACCCACTCGGCTAGGCCCAAACCCACTCCGCTAGACCCAAACCCACTCCGCTAGAGCCAAACCCACTCGGCTAGTCCCAAACCCACTCGGCTAGACCCAAACCCACTCGGCTAGACCCAAACCCACTCGGATAGACCCAAACCCACTCGGCTAGACCCAAACCCACTCGGCTAGACCCAAACCCACTCGGCTAGACCCAAACCCACTCGGCTACACCCAAACCCACTCGGCTAGACCCAAACCCACTCGGCTAGACCCAAACCCACTCGGCTAGACCCAAACCCACTCGGCTAGACCCAAACCCACTTGGCTAGACCCAAACCCACTCGGCTAGACCCAAACCCACTCCGCTAGACCCAAATCCACTCCGCTACACCCAAACCCACTCGGCTCGACCCAAACCGACTCGACTAGACGATTACCCACTCGGCTAGACCCAAACCCACTCGGCTAGACCCAAACCCACTCGGCTCGACCCAAATCCACTCGGCTAGACCCAAACCCACTCGGCTGCACCCAAACCCTCTCCGCTAGGCCCAAACCCACTCAGCTAGACCCAAACCCACTCGGCTAGACCCAAACCCACTCGGCTAGACCCAAACCCACTCGGCTAGACCCAAACCCACACGGCTAGACCCAAACCCACTCGGCTAGGCCGAAACCCACTCCGCTAGACCCGAACCCACTCCGCTAGACCCAAACCCACTCCGCTAGAGCCAAACCCACTCGGCTAGTCCCAAACCCACTCGGCTAGACCCAAACCCACTCGGCTAGACCCAAACCCACTCGGCTAGACCCAAACCCACTCGGCTAGACCCAAACCCACTCGGCTAGACCCAAACCCACTCCGCTAGATCCAAACCCACTCGGCTAGACCCAAACCCATTCGGCTAGACCCAAACCCACTCCGCTAGACCCAAACCCACTCGGCTAGACCCAAACCCACTCGGCTAGACCCAAACCCACTCCGCTAGACCCAAACCCACTCCGCTAGACCCAAACCCACTCGGCTAGACCCAAACCCACTCCGCTAGTCCCAAACCCACTCGGCTAGACCCAAACCCACTCGGCTAGACCCAAACCCACTCAGCTAGGCCCAAACCCACTCCGCTAGACCCAAACCCACTCGGCTAGACCCAAACCCAGTCCGCTAGAGCCAAACCCACTCGGCTAGTCCCAAACCCACTCGGCTAGACCCAAACCCACTCGGCTAGACCCAAACCCACTCGGCTAGACCCAAACCCACTCGTCTAGACCCAAACCCACTCGGCTAGACCCAAACCCACTCGGCTAGACCCAAACCCACTCGGCTAGACCCAAACCCACTCGGCTAGACCCAAACCCACTCGGCTAGACCCAAACCCACTCCGCTAGGCCCAAACCCACTCCGCTAGACCCAAACCCACTCCGCTAGACCCAAACCCACTCCGCTAGAGCCAAACCCACTCCGCTAGTCCCAAAGCCACTCGGCTAGACCCAAACCCAATCGGCTAGAACCAACCCCACTCGGCTAGACCCAAACGCACTCGGCTAGACCCAAACCCACTCGGCTAGACCCAAACCCACTCGGCTAGACCCAAACCCACTCGGCTAGACCCAAACCCACTAGGCTAGACCCAAACCCACTCGGCTAGACCCAAACCCAATCGGCTAGGCCCAAACCCACTCCGCTAGACCCAAACCCACTCCGCTAGACCCAAACCCACTCCGCTAGAGCCAAACCCACTCCGCTAGTCCCAAAGCCACTCGGCTAGACCCAAACCCACTCGGCTAGACCCAAACCCATTCGGCTAGACCCAAACCCACTCTGCTAGACCCAAACCCACTCGGCTAGACCCAAACCCACTCGGCTAGACCCAAACCCACTCCGCTAGACCCAAACCCACTCCGCTAGACCCAAACCCACTCGGCTAGACCCAAACCTACTCCGCTAGTCCCAAACCCACTCGGCTAGACCCAAACCCACTCGGCTAGACCCAAACCCACTCAGCTAGGCCCAAACCCACTCCGCTAGACCCAAACCCACTCGGCTAGACCCAAACCCACTCCGCTAGAGCCAAACCCACTCGGCTAGTCCCAAACCCACTCGGCTAGACCCAAACCCACTCGGCTAGACCCAAACCCACTCCGCTAGACCCAAACCCACTCCGCTAGACCCAAACCCACTCGGCTAGACCCAAACCCACTCCGCTAGTCCCAAACCCACTCGGCTAGACCCAAACCCACTCGGCTAGACCCAAACCCACTCAGCTAGGCCCAAACCCACTCCGCTAGACCCAAACCCACTCGGCTAGACCCAAACCCACTCCGCTAGAGCCAAACCCACTCGGCTAGTCCCAAACCCACTCGGCTAGACCCAAACCCACTCGGCTAGACCCAAACCCACTCGGCTAGACCCAAACCCACTCGGCTAGACCCAAACCCACTCGGCTAGACCCAAACCCACTCGGCTAGACCCAAACCCACTCGGCTAGACCCAAACCCACTCGGCTAGACCCAAACCCACTCGGCTAGACCCAAACCCACTCGGCTAGACCCAAACCCACTCGGCTAGACCCAAACCCACTCGGCTAGACCCAAACCCACTCGGCTAGACCGAAACCCACTCCGCTAGAGCCAAACCCACTCCGCTAGTCCCAAAGCCACTCGGCTAGACCCAAACCCACTCGGCTAGAACCAACCCCACTCGGCTAGACCCAAACCCACTCGGCTAGACCCAAACCCACTCGGCTAGACCCAAACCCACTCGGCTAGACCCAAACCCACTCGGCTAGACCCAAACCCACTAGGCTAGACCCAAACCCACTCGGCTAGACCCAAACCCACTCGGCTAGGCCCAAACCCACTCCGCTAGACCCAAACCCACTCCGCTAGAGCCAAACCCACTCGGCTAGTCCCAAACCCACTCGGCTAGACCCAAACCCACTCGGCTAGACCCAAACCCACTCGGATAGACCCAAACCCATTCGGCTAGACCCAAACCCACTCGGCTAGACCCAAACCCACTCGGCTAGACCCAAACCCACTCGGCTAGACCCAAACCCACTCCGCTAGACCCAAACCCACTCCGCTAGACCCAAACCCACTCCGCTAGAGCCAAACCCACTCGGCTAGTCCCAAACCCACTCGGCTAGACCCAAACCCACTCGGCTAGACCCAAACCCACTCGGCTAGACCCAAACCCACTCGGCTAGACCCAAACCCACTCGGCTAGACCCAAACCCACTCGGCTAGACCCAAACCCACTCGGCTAGACCCAAACCCAGTCGGCTAGACCCAAACCCACTCCGCTAGGCCCAAACCCACTCCGCTAGACCCAAACCCACTCCGCTAGACCCAAACCCACTCCGCTAGAACCAAACCCACTCCGCTAGACCCAAACCCACTCGGCTAGACCCAAACCCACTCCGCTAGTCCCAAACCCACTCGGCTAGACCCAAACCCACTCGGCTAGACCCAAACCCACTCCGCTAGGCCCAAACCCACTCCGCTAGACCCAAACCCACTCCGCTAGACCCAAACCCACTCCGCTAGAGGAAAACCCACTCGGCTAGTCCCAAACCCACTCGGCTAGACCCAAACCCACTCGGCTAGACCCAAACCCACTCGGCTAGACCCAAACCCACTCGGCTAGACCCAAACCCACTCGGCTAGACCCAAACCCACTCGGCTAGACCCAAACCCACTCGGCTAGACCCAAACCCACTCGGCTAGACCCAAACCCACTCGGCTAGACCCAAACCCACTCGGCTTGACCCAAACCCACTCCGCTAGGCCCAAACCCACTCCGCTAGACCCAAACCCACTCCGCTAGACCCAAACCCACTCCGCTAGAGCCAAACCCACTCCGCTAGTCCCAAAGCCACTCGGCTAGACCCAAACCCACTCGGCTAGAACCAACCCCACTCGGCTAGACCCAAACCCACTCGGCTAGACCCAAACCCACTCGGCTAGACCCAAACCCACTCGGCTAGACCCAAACCCACTCGGCTAGACCCAAACCCACTAGGCTAGACCCAAACCCACTCGGCTAGACCCAAACCCACTCGGCTAGGCCCAAACCCACTCCGCTAGACCCAAACCCACTCCGCTAGAGCCAAACCCACTCGGCTAGTCCCAAACCCACTCGGCTAGACCCAAACCCACTCGGCTAGACCCAAACCCACTCGGATAGACCCAAACCCACTCGGCTAGACCCAAACCCACTCGGCTAGACCCAAACCCACTCGGCTAGACCCAAACCCACTCGGCTAGACCCAAACCCACTCGGCTAGACCCAAACCCACTCCGCTAGACCCAAACCCACTCCGCTAGAGCCAAACCCACTCGGCTAGTCCCAAACCCACTCGGCTAGACCCAAACCCACTCGGCTAGACCCAAACCCACTCGGCTAGACCCAAACCAACTCGGCTAGACCCAAACCCACTCGGCTAGACCCAAACCCACTCGGCTAGACCCAAACCCACTCGGCTAGACCCAAACCCACTCGGCTAGACCCAAACCCACTCGGCTAGACCCAAACCCACTCCGCTAGGCCCAAACCCACTCCGCTAGACCCAAACCCACTCCGCTAGACCCAAACCCACTCCGCTAGAGCCAAACCCACTCGGCTAGTCCCAAACCCACTCGGCTAGACCCAAACCCACTCGGCTAGACCCAAACCCACTCGGCTAGACCCAAACCCACTCGGCTAGACCCAAACCCACTCGGCTAGACCCAAACCCACTCGGCTAGACCCAAACCCACTCGGCTAGACCCAAACCCACTCGGCTAGACCCAAACCCACTCGGCTAGACCCAAACCCACTCCGCTAGGCCCAAACCCACTCCGCTAGACCCAAACCCACTCCGCTAGACCCAAACCCACTCCGCTAGAGCCAAACCCACTCGGCTAGTCCCAAACCCACTCGGCTAGACCCAAACCCACTCGGCTAGACCCAAACCCACTCGGCTAGACCCAAACCCACTCGGCTAGACCCAAACCCACTCCGCTAGACCCAAACCCACTCCGCTAGACCCAAACCCACTCCGCTAGACCCAAACCCACTCGGCTAGACCCAAACCCACTCGGCTAGACCCAAACCCACTCCGCTAGACCCAAACCCACTCCGCTAGACCCAAACCCACTCGGCTAGACCCAAACCCACTCCGCTAGACCCAAACCCACTCGGCTAGACCCAAACCCACTCGGGTAGACCCAAATCCACTCGGCTAGACCCAAACCCACTCGGCTAGACCCAAATCCACTCGGCTAGACCCAAACCCACTCGGCTAGGCCCAAACCCACTCGGCTAGACCCAAACCCACTCAGCTAGACCCAAACCCACTCGGCTAGACCCAAACCCACTCCGCTGGACCCAAATCCACTCCGCTACTCCCAAACCCACTCGGCTAGACCCAAACCCACTCGGCTAGACCCAAACCCACTCGGCAAGACCCGAACCCACTCCGCTAGACCCAAATCCACTCCGCTACACCCAAACCCACTCGGCTAGACCCAAACCCACTCGGCTAGACCCAAACCCACTCGGCTAGACCCAAACCCACTCGGCTAGACCCAAACCTACTCGGCAAGACCCAAACCCACTCGGCTCGACCCAAACCGACTCGACTAGACGATTACCCACTCGGCTAGACCCAAACCCACTCGGCTAGACCCAAACCCACTCCGCTAGACCCAAATCCACTCCGCTAGAGCCAAACCCACTCCGCTAGTCCCAAAGCCACTCGGCTAGACCCAAACCCACTCGGCTAGAACCAACCCCACTCGGCTAGACCCAAACCCACTCGGCTAGACCCAAACCCACTCGGCTAGACCCAAACCCACTCGGCTAGACCCAAACCCACTCGGCTAGACCCAAACCCACTAGGCTAGACCCAAACCCACTCGGCTGGACCCAAACCCACTCCGCTAGGCCCAAACCCACTCCGCTAGACCCAAACCCACTCCGCTAGAGCCAAACCCACTCGGCTAGTCCCAAACCCACTCGGCTAGACCCAAACCCACTCGGCTAGACCCAAACCCACTCGGATAGACCCAAACCCACTCGGCTAGACCCAAACCCACTCGGCTAGACCCAAACCCACTCGGCTAGACCCAAACCCACTCGGCTAGACCCAAACCCACTCCGCTAGACCCAAACCCACTCCGCTAGAGCCAAACCCACTCGGCTAGTCCCAAACCCACTCGGCTAGACCCAAACCCACTCGGCTAGACCCAAACCCACTCGGCTAGACCCAAACCCACTCGGCTAGACCCAAACCCACTCGGCTAGACCCAAACCCTCTCCGCTAGGCCCAAACCCACTCCGCTTGACCCAAACCCACTCCGCTAGACCCAAACCCACTCCGCTAGAGCCAAACCCACTCGGCTAGTCCCAAACCCACTCGGCTAGACCCAAACCCACTCGGCTAGACCCAAACCCACTCGGCTAGACCCAAACCCACTGGGCTAGACCCAAACCCACTCGGCTAGACCCAAACCCACTCCGCTAGACCCAAACCCACTCCGCTAGACCCAAACCCACTCGGCTAGACCCAAACCCACTCGGCTAGACCCAAACCCACTCCGCTAGACCCAAACCCACTCCGCTAGAGCCAAACCCACTCGGCTAGTCCCAAACCCACTCGGCTGGACCCAAACCCACTCCGCTAGACCCAAACCCACTCCGCTAGACCCAAACCCACTCGGCTAGACCCACTCCGCTAGTCCCAAACCCACTCGGCTAGACCCAAACCCACTCGGCTAGACCCAAACCCACTCAGCTAGGCCCAAACCCACTCCGCTAGACCCAAACCCACTCCGCTAGACCCAAACCCACTCCGCTAGAGCCAAACCCACTCGGCTAGTCCCAAACCCACTCGGCTAGACCCAAACCCACTCGGCTAGACCCAAACCCACTCGGCTAGACCCAAACCCACTCGGCTAGACCCAAACCCACTCGGCTAGACCCAAACCCACTCGGCTAGACCCAAACCCACTCGGCTAGACCCAAACCCACTCGGCTAGACCCAAACCCACTCGGCTAGACCCAAACCCACTCCGCTAGGCCCAAACCCACTCCGCTAGACCCAAACCCACTCCGCTAGACCCAAATCCACTCCGCTAGAGCCAAACCCACTCCGCTAGTCCCAAAGCCACTCGGCTAGACCCAAACCCACTCGGCTAGAACCAACCCCACTCGGCTAGACCCAAACCCACTCGGCTAGACCCAAACCCACTCGGCTAGACCCAAACCCACTCGGCTAGACCCAAACCCACTCGGCTAGACCCAAACCCACTAGGCTAGACCCAAACCCACTCGGCTGGACCCAAACCCACTCCGCTAGGCCCAAACCCACTCCGCTAGACCCAAACCCACTCCGCTAGAGCCAAACCCACTCGGCTAGTCCCAAACCCACTCGGCTAGACCCAAACCCACTCGGCTAGACCCAAACCCACTCGGATAGACCCAAACCCACTCGGCTAGACCCAAACCCACTCGGCTAGACCCAAACCCACTCGGCTAGACCCAAACCCACTCGGCTAGACCCAAACCCACTCCGCTAGACCCAAACCCACTCCGCTAGAGCCAAACCCACTCGGCTAGTCCCAAACCCACTCGGCTAGACCCAAACCCACTCGGCTAGACCCAAACCCACTCGGCTAGACCCAAACCCACTCGGCTAGACCCAAACCCACTCGGCTAGACCCAAACCCTCTCCGCTAGGCCCAAACCCACTCCGCTTGACCCAAACCCACTCCGCTAGACCCAAACCCACTCCGCTAGAGCCAAACCCACTCGGCTAGTCCCAAACCCACTCGGCTAGACCCAAACCCACTCGGCTAGACCCAAACCCACTCGGCTAGACCCAAACCCACTGGGCTAGACCCAAACCCACTCGGCTAGACCCAAACCCACTCCGCTAGACCCAAACCCACTCCGCTAGACCCAAACCCACTCGGCTAGACCCAAACCCACTCGGCTAGACCCAAACCCACTCCGCTAGACCCAAACCCACTCCGCTAGACCCAAACCCACTCGGCTAGACCCAAACCCACTCCGCTAGACACAAACCCGCTCGGCTAGACCCAAACCCACTCGGGTAGACCCAAATCCACTCGGCTAGACCCAAACCCACTCGGCTAGACCCAAACCCACTCGGCTAGACCCAAACCCACTCGGCTAGGCCCAAACCCACTCGGCTAGACCCAAACCCACTCGGCTAGACCCAAACCCACTCGGCTAGACCCAAACCCACTCGGCTAGACCCAAACCCACTCGGCTAGACCCAAACCCACTCGGCTAGACCCAAACCCACTCCGCTAGACCCAAACCCACTCCGCTAGAGCCAAACCCACTCGGCTAGTCCCAAACCCACTCGGCTAGACCCAAACCCACTCGGCTAGACCCAAACCCACTCGGCTAGACCCAAACCAACTCGGCTAGACCCAAACCCACTCGGCTAGACCCAAACCCACTCGGCTAGACCCAAACCCACTCGGCTAGACCCAAACCCACTCGGCTAGACCCAAACCCACTCGGCTAGACCCAAACCCACTCCGCTAGGCCCAAACCCACTCCGCTAGACCCAAACCCACTCCGCTAGACCCAAACCCACTCCGCTAGAGCCAAACCCACTCGGCTAGTCCCAAACCCACTCGGCTAGACCCAAACCCACTCGGCTAGACCCAAACCCACTCGGCTAGACCCAAACCCACTCGGCTAGACCCAAACCCACTCGGCTAGACCCAAACCCACTCGGCTAGACCCAAACCCACTCGGCTAGACCCAAACCCACTCGGCTAGACCCAAACCCACTCGGCTAGACCCAAACCCACTCCGCTAGGCCCAAACCCACTCCGCTAGACCCAAACCCACTCCGCTAGACCCAAACCCACTCCGCTAGAGCCAAACCCACTCGGCTAGTCCCAAACCCACTCGGCTAGACCCAAACCCACTCGGCTAGACCCAAACCCACTCGGCTAGACCCAAACCCACTCGGCTAGACCCAAACCCACTCCGCTAGACCCAAACCCACTCCGCTAGACCCAAACCCACTCGGCTAGACCCAAACCCACTCGGCTAGACCCAAACCCACTCGGCTAGACCCAAACCCACTCCGCTAGACCCAAACCCACTCCGCTAGACCCAAACCCACTCGGCTAGACCCAAACCCACTCCGCTAGACCCAAACCCACTCGGCTAGACCCAAACCCACTCGGGTAGACCCAAATCCACTCGGCTAGACCCAAACCCACTCGGCTAGACCCAAATCCACTCGGCTAGACCCAAACCCACTCGGCTAGGCCCAAACCCACTCGGCTAGACCCAAACCCACTCAGCTAGACCCAAACCCACTCGGCTAGACCCAAACCCACTCCGCTGGACCCAAATCCACTCCGCTACTCCCAAACCCACTCGGCTAGACCCAAACCCACTCGGCTAGACCCAAACCCACTCGGCAAGACCCGAACCCACTCCGCTAGACCCAAATCCACTCCGCTACACCCAAACCCACTCGGCTAGACCCAAACCCACTCGGCTAGACCCAAACCCACTCGGCTAGACCCAAACCCACTCGGCTAGACCCAAACCTACTCGGCAAGACCCAAACCCACTCGGCTCGACCCAAACCGACTCGACTAGACGATTACCCACTCGGCTAGACCCAAACCCACTCGGCTAGACCCAAACCCACTCCGCTAGACCCAAATCCACTCCGCTAGAGCCAAACCCACTCCGCTAGTCCCAAAGCCACTCGGCTAGACCCAAACCCACTCGGCTAGAACCAACCCCACTCGGCTAGACCCAAACCCACTCGGCTAGACCCAAACCCACTCGGCTAGACCCAAACCCACTCGGCTAGACCCAAACCCACTCGGCTAGACCCAAACCCACTAGGCTAGACCCAAACCCACTCGGCTGGACCCAAACCCACTCCGCTAGGCCCAAACCCACTCCGCTAGACCCAAACCCACTCCGCTAGAGCCAAACCCACTCGGCTAGTCCCAAACCCACTCGGCTAGACCCAAACCCACTCGGCTAGACCCAAACCCACTCGGATAGACCCAAACCCACTCGGCTAGACCCAAACCCACTCGGCTAGACCCAAACCCACTCGGCTAGACCCAAACCCACTCGGCTAGACCCAAACCCACTCCGCTAGACCCAAACCCACTCCGCTAGAGCCAAACCCACTCGGCTAGTCCCAAACCCACTCGGCTAGACCCAAACCCACTCGGCTAGACCCAAACCCACTCGGCTAGACCCAAACCCACTCGGCTAGACCCAAACCCACTCGGCTAGACCCAAACCCTCTCCGCTAGGCCCAAACCCACTCCGCTTGACCCAAACCCACTCCGCTAGACCCAAACCCACTCCGCTAGAGCCAAACCCACTCGGCTAGTCCCAAACCCACTCGGCTAGACCCAAACCCACTCGGCTAGACCCAAACCCACTCGGCTAGACCCAAACCCACTGGGCTAGACCCAAACCCACTCGGCTAGACCCAAACCCACTCCGCTAGACCCAAACCCACTCCGCTAGACCCAAACCCACTCGGCTAGACCCAAACCCACTGGGCTAGACCCAAACCCACTCCGCTAGACCCAAACCCACTCCGCTAGAGCCAAACCCACTCGGCTAGTCCCAAACCCACTCGGCTGGACCCAAACCCACTCCGCTAGACCCAAACCCACTCCGCTAGACCCAAACCCACTCGGCTAGACCCACTCCGCTAGTCCCAAACCCACTCGGCTAGACCCAAACCCACTCGGCTAGACCCAAACCCACTCAGCTAGGCCCAAACCCACTCCGCTAGACCCAAACCCACTCCGCTAGACCCAAACCCACTCCGCTAGAGCCAAACCCACTCGGCTAGTCCCAAACCCACTCGGCTAGACCCAAACCCACTCGGCTAGACCCAAACCCACTCGGCTAGACCCAAACCCACTCGGCTAGACCCAAACCCACTCGGCTAGACCCAAACCCACTCGGCTAGACCCAAACCCACTCGGCTAGACCCAAACCCACTCGGCTAGACCCAAACCCACTCGGCTAGACCCAAACCCACTCCGCTAGGCCCAAACCCACTCCGCTAGACCCAAACCCACTCCGCTAGACCCAAATCCACTCCGCTAGAGCCAAACCCACTCCGCTAGTCCCAAAGCCACTCGGCTAGACCCAAACCCACTCGGCTAGAACCAACCCCACTCGGCTAGACCCAAACCCACTCGGCTAGACCCAAACCCACTCGGCTAGACCCAAACCCACTCGGCTAGACCCAAACCCACTCGGCTAGACCCAAACCCACTAGGCTAGACCCAAACCCACTCGGCTGGACCCAAACCCACTCCGCTAGGCCCAAACCCACTCCGCTAGACCCAAACCCACTCCGCTAGAGCCAAACCCACTCGGCTAGTCCCAAACCCACTCGGCTAGACCCAAACCCACTCGGCTAGACCCAAACCCACTCGGATAGACCCAAACCCACTCGGCTAGACCCAAACCCACTCGGCTAGACCCAAACCCACTCGGCTAGACCCAAACCCACTCGGCTAGACCCAAACCCACTCCGCTAGACCCAAACCCACTCCGCTAGAGCCAAACCCACTCGGCTAGTCCCAAACCCACTCGGCTAGACCCAAACCCACTCGGCTAGACCCAAACCCACTCGGCTAGACCCAAACCCACTCGGCTAGACCCAAACCCACTCGGCTAGACCCAAACCCTCTCCGCTAGGCCCAAACCCACTCCGCTTGACCCAAACCCACTCCGCTAGACCCAAACCCACTCCGCTAGAGCCAAACCCACTCGGCTAGTCCCAAACCCACTCGGCTAGACCCAAACCCACTCAGCTAGACCCAAACCCACTCGGCTAGACCCAAACCCACTGGGCTAGACCCAAACCCACTCGGCTAGACCCAAACCCACTCCGCTAGACCCAAACCCACTCCGCTAGACCCAAACCCACTCGGCTAGACCCAAACCCACTCGGCTAGACCCAAACCCACTCCGCTAGACCCAAACCCACTCCGCTAGACCCAAACCCACTCGGCTAGACCCAAACCCACTCCGCTAGACACAAACCCACTCGGCTAGACCCAAACCCACTCGGGTAGACCCAAATCCACTCGGCTAGACCCAAACCCACTCGGCTAGACCCAAACCCACTCGGCTAGACCCAAACCCACTCGGCTAGGCCCAAACCCACTCGGCTAGACCCAAACCCACTCGGCTAGACCCAAACCCACTCGGCTAGACCCAAACCCACTCGGCTAGGCCCAAACCCACTCGGCTAGACCCAAACCCACTCGGCTAGACCCAAACCCACTCGGCTAGACCCAAACCCACTCGGCTAGACCCAAACCCACTCCGCTAGACCCAAATCCACTCCGTTACTCCCAAACCCACTCGGCTAGACCCAAACCCACTCGGCTAGACCCAAACCCACTCGGCTAGACCCAAACCCACTCCGCTAGACCCAAACCCACTCCGCGAGACCCAAACCCACTCCGCTAGACACAAACCCACTCGGCTAGACCCAAACCCACTCGGCTGGACCCAAACCCACTCGGATAGACCAAAACCCACTCGGCTAGACCCAAACCCACTCGGCTAGACCCAAACCTACTCGGCAAGACCCAAACCCACTCGGCTCGACCCAAACCGACTCGACTAAACGATTACCCACTCGGCTAGACCCAAACCCACTCGGCTAGACCCAAACCCACTCGGCTAGACCCAAACCCACTCGGCTACACCCAAACCCACTCCGCTAGGCCCAAACCCACTCGGCTAGACCCAAACCCACTCGGCTAAACCCAAACCCACTCGGCTAGACCCAAACCCACTCGGCTAGACCCAAACCCACTCGGCTAGACCCAAACCCACTCGGCTAGGCCCAAACCCACTCCGCTAGACCCAAAGCCACTCCGCTAGACCCAAACCCACTCCGCTAGAGCCAAACCCACTCGGCTAGTCCCAAACCCACTCGGCTAGACCCAAACCCACTCGGCTAGACCCAAACCCACTCGGCTAGACCCAAACCCACTCGGCTAGACCCAAACCCACTTGGCTAGACCCAAACCCACTCCGCTAGACCCAAACCCACTCCGCTAGACCCAAACCCACTCGGCTAGACCCAAACCCACTCGGCTAGACCCAAACCCACTCCGCTAGACCCAAACCCACTCCGCTAGACCCAAACCCACTCGGCTAGACCCAAACCCACTCCGCTAGACACAAACCCACTCGGCTAGACCCAAACCCACTCGGGTAGACCCAAATCCACTCGGCTAGACCCAAACCCACTCGGCTAGACCCAAACCCACTCGGCTAGACCAAAACCCACTCGGCTAGGCCCAAACCCACTCGGCTAGACCCAAACCCACTCGGCTAGACCCAAACCCACTCGGCTAGACCCAAACCCACTCGGCTAGGCCCAAACCCACTCGGCTAGACCCAAACCCACTCGGCTAGACCCAAACCCACTCGGCTAGACCCAAACCCACTCCGCTAGACCCAAATCCACTCCGTTACTCCCAAACCCACTCGGCTAGACCCAAACCCACTCGGCTAGACCCAAACCCACTCGGCTAGACCCAAACCCACTCCGCTAGACCCAAACCCACTCCGCGAGACCCAAACCCACTCCGCTAGACACAAACCCACTCGGCTAGACCCAAACCCACTCGGCTGGACCCAAACCCACTCGGATAGACCAAAACCCACTCGGCTAGACCCAAACCCACTCGGCTAGACCCAAACCTACTCGGCAAGACCCAAACCCACTCGGCTCGACCCAAACCGACTCGACTAAACGATTACCCACTCGGCTAGACCCAAACCCACTCGGCTAGACCCAAACCCACTCAGCTAGACCCAAACCCACTCGGCTACACCCAAACCCACTCCGCTAGGCCCAAACCCACTCGGCTAGACCCAAACCCACTCGGCTAAACCCAAACCCACTCGGCTAGACCCAAACCCACTCGGCTAGACCCAAACCCACTCGGCTAGACCCAAACCCACTCGGCTAGGCCCAAACCCACTCCGCTAGACCCAAAGCCACTCCGCTAGACCCAAACCCACTCCGCTAGAGCCAAACCCACTCGGCTAGTCCCAAACCCACTCGGCTAGACCCAAACCCACTCGGCTAGACCCAAACCCACTCGGCTAGACCCAAACCCACTCGGCTAGACCCAAACCCACTCGGCTAGACCCAAACCCACTCCGCTAGACCCAAACCCACTCCGCTAGACCCAAACCCACTCGGCTAGACCCAAACCCACTCGGCTAGACCCAAACCCACTCCGCTAGGCCCAAACCCACTCCGCTAGACCCAAAGCCACTCCGCTAGACCCAAACCCACTCCGCTAGAGCCAAACCCACTCGGCTAGTCCCAAACCCACTCGGCTAGACCCAAACCCACTCGGCTAGACCCAAACCCACTCGGCTAGACCCAAACCCACTCGGCTAGACCCAAACCCACTCGGCTAGACCCAAACCCACTCCGCTAGACCCAAACCCACTCGGCTGGACCCAAACCCACTCGGCTAGACCCAAACCCACTCCGCTAGACCCAAACCCACTCCGCTAGACCCAAACCCACTCGGCTAGACCCAAACCCACTCCGCTAGACCCAAACCCACTCGGCTAGACCCAAACCCACTCGGGTAGACCCAAATCCACTCGGCTAGACCCAAACCCACTCGGCTAGACCCAAACCCACTCGGCTAGACCCAAACCCACTCGGCTAGACCCAAACCCACTCCGCTAGGCCCAAACCCACTCCGCTAGACCCAAACCCACTCCGCTAGAGCCAAACCCACTCGGCTAGTCCCAAACCCACTCGGCTAGACCCAAACCCACTCGGCTAGACCCAAACCCACTCGGATAGACCCAAACCCACTCGGATAGACCCAAACCCACTCGGCTAGACCCAAACCCACTCGGCTGGACCCAAACCCACTCGGCTTGCCCCAAACCCACTCGGCTAGACCCAAACCCACTCCGCTAGACCCAAACCCACTCCACTAGAGCCAAACCCACTCGGCTAGTCCCAAACCCACTCGGCTAAACCCAAACCCACTCGGCTAGACCCAAACCCACTCGGCTAGACCCAAACCCACTCGGCTAGACCCAAACCCACTCGGCTAGACCCAAACCCACTCGGCTAGACCCAAACCCACTCGGCTAGACCCAAACCCACTCGGCTAGACCCAAACCCACTCGGCTAGACCCAAACCCACTCCGCTAGGCCCAAACCCACTCCGCTAGACCCAAACCCACTCCGCTAGAGCCAAACCCACTCGGCTAGTCCCAAACCCACTCAGCTAGACCCAAACCCACTCGGCTAGACCCAAACCCACTCGGCTAGACCCAAACCCACTCGGCTAGACCCAAACCCACTCGGCTAGACCCAAACCCACTCGGCTAGACCCAAACCCACTCGGCTAGACCCAAACCCACTCGGCTAGACCCAAACCCTCTCCGCTAGGCCCAAACCCACTCCGCTAGACCCAAACCCACTCCGCTAGACCCAAACCCACTCCGCTAGAGCCAAACCCACTCGGCTAGTCCCAAACCCACTCGGCTAGACCCAAACCCACTCGGCTAGACCCAAACCCACTCGGCTAGACCCAAACCCACTCGGCTAGATCCAAACCCACTCCGCTAGACCCAAACCCACTCGGCTAGACCCAAACCCACTCGGGTAGACCCAAATCCACTCGGCTAGACCCAAACCCACTCGGCTAGACCCAAACCCACTCGGCTAGACCCAAACCCACTCGGCTAGACCCAAACCTACTCGGCAAGACCCAAACCCACTCGGCTCGACCCAAACCGACTCGACTAGACGATTACCCACTCGGCTAGACCCAAACCCACTCGGCTAGACCCAAACCCACTCGGCTAGACCCAAACCCACTCGGCTAGACCCAAACCCACTCCGCTAGTCCCAAACCCACTCGGCTAGACCCAAACCCACTCGGCTAGACCCAAACCCACTCGGCTAGACCCAAACCCACTCCGCTAGACCCAAACCCACTCCGCTAGACCCAAACCCACTCGGCTAGACCCAAACCCACTCCGCTAGACGCAAACCCACTCCGCTAGACCCAAACCCACTCGGGTAGACCCAAATCCACTCGGCTAGACCCAAACCCACTCGGCTAGACACAAACCCACTCGGCTAGACCCAAACCCACTCGGCTAGACCCAAACCCACTCGGCTAGACCCAAACCCACTCAGCTAGACCCAAACCCACTCGGCTAGACCCAAACCCACTCCGCTAGACAAAAATCCACTCCGCTACACCCAAACCCACTCCGCTACACCCAAACCCACTCGGCTAGACCCAAACCCACTCGGCTAGACCCAAACCTACTCGGCAAGACCCAAACCCACTCGGCTCGACCCAAACCGACTCGACTAGACGATTACCCACTCGGCTAGACCCAAACCCACTCGGCTATACCCAAACCCACTCGGCTCGACCCAAATCCACTCGGCTAGACCCAAACCCACTCGGCTACACCCAAACCCACTCCGCTAGGCCCAAACCCACTCAGCTAGACCCAAACCCACTCGGCTAGACCCAAACCCACTCGGCTAGACACAAACCCACTCGGCTAGACCCAAACCCACTCCGCTAGACCCAAACCCACTCCGCTAGACCCAAACCCACTCCGCTAGAGCCAAACCCACTCGGCTAGTCCCAAACCCACTCGGCTAGACCCAAACCCACTCGGCTAGACCCAAACCCACTCGGCTAGACCCAAACCCACTCGGCTAGACCCAAACCCACTCCGCTAGACCCAAACCCACTCCGCTAGACCCAAACCCACTCCGCTAGACCCAAACCCACTCGGCTAGACCCAAACCCACTCGGCTAGACCCAAACCCACTCCGCTAGACCCAAACCCACTCCGCTAGAGCCAAACCCACTCGGCTAGACCCAAACCCACTCGGCTAGACCCAAACCCACTCGGCTAGACCCAAACCCATTCGGCTAGAAACAAACCCACTCCGCTAGACGCAAACCCACTCGGCTAGACCCAAACCCACTCGGCTAGACCCAAACCCACTCCGCTAGACCCAAACCCACTCCGCTAGACGCAAACCCACTCGGCTAGACCCAAACCCACTCCGCTAGTCCCAAACCCACTCGGCTAGACCCAAACCCACTCGGCTAGACCCAAACACACTCGGCTAGGCCCAAACCCACTCCGCTAGACCCAAACCCACTGCGCTAGATCCAAACCCACTCCGCTAGAGCCAAACCCACTCGGCTAGACCCAAACCCACTCGGCTAGACCCAAACCCACTCCGCTAGTCCCAAACCCACTCGGCTAGACCCAAACCCACTCGGCTAGACCCAAACCCACTCGGCTAGACCCAAACCCACTCCGCTAGACCCAAACCCACTCCGCTAGACCCAAACCCACTCGGCTAGACCCAAACCCACTCCGCTAGACCCAAACCCACTCCGCTAGACCCAAACCCACTCGGGTAGACCCAAAGCCACTCGGCTAGACCCAAACCCACTCGGCTAGACACAAACCCACTCGGCTAGACCCAAACCCACTCGGCTAGACCCAAACCCACTCGGCTAGACCCAAACCCACTCAGCTAGACCCAAACCCACTCGGCTAGACCCAAACCCACTCCGCTAGACAAAAATCCATTCCGCTACACCCAAACCCACTCCGCTACACCCAAACCCACTCGGCTAGACCCAAACCCACTCCGCTAGACCCAAACCCACTCCGCTAGACCCAAACCCACTCGGGTAGACCCAAATCCACTCGGCTAGACCCAAACCCACTCGGCTAGACACAAACCCACTCGGCTAGACCCAAACCCACTCGGCTAGACCCAAACCCACTCGGCTAGACCCAAACCCACTCAGCTAGACCCAAACCCACTCGGCTAGACCCAAACCCACTCCGCTAGACAAAAATCCACTCCGCTACACCCAAACCCACTCCGCTACACCCAAACCCACTCGGCAAGACCCAAACCCACTCGGCTAGACCCAAACCCACTCGGCTAGACCCAAACCTACTCGGCAAGACCCAAACCCACTCGGCAAGACCCAAACCGACTCGACTAGACGATTACCCACTCGGCTAGACCCAAACCCACTCGGCTAGACCCAAACCCACTCGGCTAGACCCAAACCCACTCGGCTAGACCCAAACCCACTCCGCTAGTCCCAAACCCACTCGGCTAGACCCAAACCCACTCGGCTAGACCCAAACCCACTCGGCTAGACCCAAACCCACTCCGCTAGACCCAAACCCACTCCGCTAGACCCAAACCCACTCGGCTAGACCCAAACCCACTCCGCTAGACCCAAACCCACTCCGCTAGACCCAAACCCACTCGGGTACACCCAAATCCACTCGGCTAGACCCAAACCCACTCGGCTAGACACAAACCCACTCGGCTAGACCCAAACCCACTCGGCTAGACCCAAACCCACTCGGCTAGACCCAAACCCACTCGGCTAGACCCAAACCCACTCGGCTAGACCCAAACCCACTCCGCTAGACAAAAATCCACTCCGCTACACCCAAACCCACTCCGCTACACCCAAACCCACTCGGCTAGACCCAAACCCACTCGGCTAGACCCAAACCCACTCGGCTAGACCCAAACCTACTCGGCAAGACCCAAACCCACTCGGCTCGACCCAAACCGACTCGACTAGACGATTACCCACTCGGCTAGACCCAAACCCACTCGGCTATACCCAAACCCACTCGGCTCGACCCAAATCCACTCGGCTAGACCCAAACCCACTCCGCTAGGCCCAAACCCACTCAGCTAGACCCAAACCCACTCGGCTAGACCCAAACCCACTCGGCTAGACCCAAACCCACTCGGCTAGACCCAAACCCACTCGGCTAGACCCAAACCCACTCCGCTAGACCCAAACCCACTCCGCTAGAGCCAAACCCACTCGGCTAGTCCCAAACCCACTCGGCTAGACCCAAACCCACTCGGCTAGACCCAAACCCACTCGGCTAGACCCAAACCCACTCGGCTAGACCCAAACCCACTCCGCTAGACCCAAACCCACTCCGCTAGACCCAAACCCACTCCGCTAGACCCAAACCCACTCGGCTAGACCCAAACCCACTCCGCTAGACCCAAACCCACTCCGCTAGACCCAAACCCACTCCGCTAGAGCCAAACCCACTCGGCTAGTCCCAAACCCACTCGGCTAGACCCAAACCCACTCGGCTAGACCCAAACCCACTCGGCTAGACCCAAACCCACTCGGCTAGACCCAAACCCACTCGGCTAGACCCAAACCCACTCGGATAGACCCAAACCCACTCGGCTAGACCCAAACCCACTCGGCTAGACCCAAACCCACTCGGCTGGACCCAAACCCACTCGGCTAGACCCAAACCCACTCGGCTAGACCCAAACCCACTCCGCTAGACCCAAACCCACTCCGCTAGAGCCAAACCCACTCGGCTAGTCCCAAACCCACTCGGCTAAACCCAAACCCACTCGGCTAGACCCAAACCCACTCGGCTAGACCCAAACCCACTCGGCTAGACCCAAACCCACTCGGCTAGACCCAAACCCACTCGGCTAGACCCAAACCCACTCGGCTAGACCCAAACCCACTCGGCTAGACCCAAACCCGCTCGGCTAGACCCAAACCCGCTCGGCTAGACCCAAACCCACTCCGCTAGGCCCAAACCCACTCCGCTAGACCCAAACCAACTCCGTTAGAGCCAAACCCACTCGGCTAGTCCCAAACCCACTCAGCTAGACCCAAACCCACTCGGCTAGACCCAAACCCACTCGGCTAGACCCAAACCCACTCGGCTAGACCCAAACCCACTCGGCTAGACCCAAACCCACTCGGCTAGACCCAACCCACTCGGCTAGACCCAAACCCACTCGGCTAAACCCAAACCCTCTCCGCTAGGCCCAAACCCACTCCGCTAGACCCAAACCCACTCCGCTAGACCCAAACCCACTCCGCTAGAGCCAAACCCCCTCGGCTAGTCCCAAACCCACTCGGCTAGACCCAAACCCACTCGGCTAGACCCAAACCCACTCGGGTAGACCCAAACCCACTCGGCTAGACCCAAACCCACTCGGCTAGACCCAAACCCACTCGGCTAGACCCAAACCCACTCCGCTAGTCCCAAACCCACTCGGCTAGACCCAAACCCACTCGGCTAGACCCAAACCCACTCGGCTAGACCCAAACCCACTCCGCTAGACCCAAACCCACTCCGCTAGACCCAAACCCACTCGGCTAGACCCAAACCCACTCCGCTAGACCCAAACCCACTCCGCTAGACCCAAACCCACTCGGGTAGACCCAAATCCACTCGGCTAGACCCAAACCCACTCGGCTAGACACAAACCCACTCGGCTAGACCGAAACCCACTCGGCTAGAACCAAACCCACTCGGCTAGACCCAAACCCACTCAGCTAGACCCAAACCCACTCGGCTAGACCCAAACCCACTCCGCTAGACAAAAATCCACTCCGCTACACCCAAACCCACTCCGCTACACCCAAACCCACTCGGCTAGACCCAAACCCACTCGGGTAGACCCAAACCCACTCGGCTAGACCCAAACCCACTCGGCTAGACCCAAACCCACTCGGCTAGACCCAAACCCACTCGGCTAGACCCAAACCCACTCCGCTAGACCCAAACCCACTCCGCTAGACCCAAACCCACTCGGCTAGACCCAAACCCACTCGGCTAGACCCAAACCCACTCCGCTAGACCCAAACCCACTCCGCTAGACCCAAACCCACTCCGCTACACCCAAACCCACTCCGCTACACCCAAACCCACTCGGCTAGACCCAAACCCACTCGGCTAGACCCAAACCCACTCGGCTAGACCCAAACCTACTCGGCAAGACCCAAACCCACTCGGCTCGACCCAAACCGACTCGACTAGACGATTACCCACTCGGCTAGACCCAAACCCACTCGGCTATACCCAAACCCACTCGGCTCGACCCAAATCCACTCGGCTAGACCCAAACCCACTCGGCTACACCCAAACCCACTCCGCTAGGCCCAAACCCACTCAGCTAGACCCAAACCCACTCGGCTAGACCCAAACCCACTCGGCTAGACCCAAACCCACTCGGCTAGACCCAAACCCACTCGGCTAGACCCAAACCCACTCCGCTAGACCCAAACCCACTCCGCTAGAGCCAAACCCACTCGGCTAGTCCCAAACCCACTCGGCTAGACCCAAACCCACTCGGCTAGACCCAAACCCACTCGGCTAGACCCAAACCCACTCGGCTAGACCCAAACCCACTCCGCTAGACCCAAACCCACTCCGCTAGACCCAAACCCACTCCGCTAGACCCAAACCCACTCGGCTAGACCCAAACCCACTCCGCTAGACCCAAACCCACTCCGCTAGACCCAAACCCACTCCGCTAGAGCCAAACCCACTCGGTTAGTCCCAAACCCACTCGGCTAGACCCAAACCCACTCGGCTAGACCCAAACCCACTCGGCTAGACCCAAACCCACTCGGCTAGACCCAAACCCACTCGGCTAGACCCAAACCCACTCGGATAGACCCAAACCCACTCGGCTAGACCCAAACCCACTCGGCTAGACCCAAACCCACTCGGCTGGACCCAAACCCACTCGGCTCGACCCAAACCCACTCGGCTAGACCCAAACCCACTCCGCTAGACCCAAACCCACTCCGCTAGAGCCAAACCCACTCGGCTAGTCCCAAACCCACTCGGCTAAACCCAAACCCACTCGGCTAGACCCAAACCCACTCGGCTAGACCCAAACCCACTCGGCTAGTCCCAAACCCACTCGGCTAGACCCAAACCCACTCGGCTAGACCCAAACCCACTCGGCTAGACCCAAACCCGCTCGGCTAGACCCAAACCCACTCGGCTAGACCCAAACCCACTCCGCTAGGCCCAAACCCACTCCGCTAGACCCAAACCCACTCCGCTAGAGCCAAACCCACTCGGCTAGTCCCAAACCCACTCAGCTAGACCCAAACCCACTCGGCTAGACCCAAACCCACTCGGCTAGACCCAAACCCACTCGGCTAGACCCAAACCCACTCGGCTAGACCCAAACCCACTCGGCTAGACCCAACCCACTCGGCTAGACCCAAACCCACTCGGCTAAACCCAAACCCTCTCCGCTAGGCCCAAACCCACTCCGCTAGACCCAAACCCACTCCGCTAGACCCAAACCCACTCCGCTAGAGCCAAACCCACTCGGGTAGACCCAAATCCACTCGGCTAGACCCAAACCCACTCGGCTAGACCCAAACCCACTCGGCTAGACCCAAACCCACTCGGCTAGACCCAAACCCACTCGGCTGGACCCAAACCCACTCGGCTAGACCCAAACCCACTCCGCTAGACCCAAATTAACTCCGCTACTCCCAAACCCACTCGGCTAGACCCAAACCCACTCGGCTAGACCCAAACCCACTCGGCTAGACCCAAACCCACTCCGCTAGACCCAAACCCACTCCGCTAGAGCCAAACCCCCTCGGCTAGTCCCAAACCCACTCGGCTAGACCCAAACCCACTCGGCTAGACCCAAACCCACTCGGGTAGACCCAAACCCACTCGGCTAGACCCAAACCCACTCGGCTAGACCCAAACCCACTCGGCTAGACCCAAACCCACTCCGCTAGTCCCAAACCCACTCGGCTAGACCCAAACCCACTCGGCTAGACCCAAACCCACTCGGCTAGACCCAAACGCACTCCGCTAGACCCAAACCCACTCCGCTAGACCCAAACCCACTCGGCTAGACCCAAACCCACTCCGCTAGACCCAAACCCACTCCGCTAGACCCAAACCCACTCGGGTAGACCCAAATCCACTCGGCTAGACCCAAACCCACTCGGCTAGACACAAACCCACTCGGCTAGACCGAAACCCACTCGGCTAGAACCAAACCCACTCGGCTAGACCCAAACCCACTCAGCTAGACCCAAACCCACTCGGCTAGACCCAAACCCACTCCGCTAGACAAAAATCCACTCCGCTACACCCAAACCCACTCCGCTACACCCAAACCCACTCGGCTAGACCCAAACCCACTCGGGTAGACCCAAACCCACTCGGCTAGACCCAAACCCACTCGGCTAGACCCAAACCCACTCGGCTAGACCCAAACCCACTCCGCTAGTCCCAAACCCACTCGGCTAGACCCAAACCCACTCGGCTAGACCCAAACCCACTCGGCTAGACCCAAACCCACTCCGCTAGACCCAAACCCACTCCGCTAGACCCAAACCCACTCGGCTAGACCCAAACCCATTCCGCTAGACCCAAACCCACTCCGCTAGACCCAAACCCACTCGGGTAGACCCAAATCCACTCGGCTAGACCCAAACCCACTCGGCTAGACACAAACCCACTCGGCTAGACCCAAACCCACTCGGCTAGACCCAAACCCACTCGGCTAGACCCAAACCCACTCAGCTAGACCCAAACCCACTCGGCTAGACCCAAACCCACTCCGCTAGACAAAAATCCACTCCGCTACACCCAAACCCACTCCGCTACACCCAAACCAACTCGGCTAGACCCAAACCCACTCGGCTAGACCCAAACCCACTCGGCTAGACACAAACCCACTCGGCTAGACCCAAACCCACTCGGCTAGACCCAAACCCACTCGGCTAGACCCAAACCCACTCAGCTAGACCCAAACCCACTCGGCTAGACCCAAACCCACTCCGCTAGACAAAAATCCACTCCGCTACACCCAAACCCACTCCGCTACACCCAAACCCACTCGGCTAGACCCAAACCCACTCGGCTAGACCCAAACCCACTCGGCTAGACCCAAACCTACTCGGCAAGACCCAAACCCACTCGGCTCGACTCGACTAGACGATTACCCACTCGGCTAGACCCAAACCCACTCGGCTAGACCCAAACCCACTCGGCTATACCCAAACCCACTCGGCTCGACCCAAATCCACTCGGCTAGACCCAAACCCACTCGGCTACACCCAAACCCACTCCGCTAGGCCCAAACCCACTCAGCTAGACCCAAACCCACTCGGCTAGACCCAAACCCACTCGGCTAGACCCAAACCCACTCGGCTAGACCCAAACCCACTCGGCTAGACCCAAACCCACTCCGCTAGACCCAAACCCACTCCGCTAGAGCCAAACCCACTCGGCTAGTCCCAAACCCACTCGGCTAGACACAAACCCACTCGGCTAGACCCAAACCCACTCGGCTAGACCCAAACCCACTCGGCTAGACCCAAACCCACTCCGCTAGACCCAAACCCACTCCGCTAGACCCAAACCCACTCCGCTAGACCCAAACCCACTCGGCTAGACCCAAACCCACTCCGCTAGACCCAAACCCACTCCTCTAGACCCAAACCCACTCCGCTAGAGCCAAACCCACTCGGCTAGTCCCAAACCCACTCGGCTAGACCCAAACCCACTCGGCTAGACCCAAACCCACTCGGCTAGACCCAAACCCACTCGGCTAGACCCAAACCCATTCGGCTAGACCCAAACCCACTCCGCTAGACCCAAACCCAATCGGCTAGACCCAAACCCACTCGGCTAGACCCAAACCCACTCCGCTAGACCCAAACCCACTCCGCTAGACGCAAACCCACTCGGCTAGACCCAAACCCACTCCGTTAGTCCCAAACCCACTCGGCTAGACCCAAACCCACTCGGCTAGACCCAAACCCACTCGGCTAGGCCCAAACCCACTCCGCTAGACCCAAACCCACTCCGCTAGATCCAAACCCACTCCGCTAGAGCCAAACCCACTCGGCTAGTCCCAAACCAACTCGGCTAGACCCAAACCCACTCGGCTAGACCCAAACCCACTCGGCTAGACCCAAACCCACTCGGCTAGACCCAAACCCACTCGGCTAGACCCAAACCCACTCGGCTAGACCCAAACCCACTCGGCTAGACCCAAACCCACTAGGCTAGACCCAAACCCACTCGGCTAGACCCAAACCCACTCCGCTAGGCCCAAACCCAGTCCGCTAGACCCAAACCCACTCCGCTAGAGCCAAACCCACTCGGCTAGTCCCAAACCCACTCGGCTAGACCCAAACCCACTCGGCTAGACCCAAACCCACTCGGATAGACCCAAACCCACTCGGCTAGACCCAAACCCACTCGGCTAGACCCAAACCCACTCGGCTGGACCCAAACCCACTCGGCTAGACCCAAACCCACTCGGCTAGACCCAAACCCACTCCGCTAGACCCAAACCCACTCCGCTAGAGCCAAACCCACTCGGCTAGTCCCAAACCCACTCGGCTAAACCCAAACCCACTCGGCTAGACCCAAACCCACTCGGCTAGACCCAAACCCACTCGGCTCGACCCAAACCCACTCGGCTAGACCCAAACCTACTCGGCAAGACCCAAACCCACTCGGCTCGACCCAAACCGACTCGACTAGACGATTACCCACTCGGCTAGACCCAAATCCACTCGGCTAGACCCAAACCCACTCCGCTAGGCCCAAACCCACTCAGCTAGACCCAAACCCACTCGGCTAGACCCAAACCCACTCGGCTAGACCCAAACCCACTCGGCTAGACCCAAACCCACTCGGCTAGACCCAAACCCACTCCGCTAGACCCAAACCCACTCCGCTAGAGCCAAACCCACTCGGCTAGTCCCAAACCCACTCGGCTAGACCCAAACCCACTCGGCTAGACCCAAACCCACTCGGCTAGACCCAAACCCACTCGGCTAGACCCAAACCCACTCCGCTAGACCCAAACCCACTCCGCTAGACCCAAACCCACTCCGCTAGACGCAAACCCACTCGGCTAGACCCAAACCCACTCCGCTAGTCCCAAACCCACTCGGCTAGACCCAAACCCACTCGGCTAGACCCAAACCCACTCGGCTAGGCCCAAACCCACTCCGCTAGACCCAAACCCACTCCGCTAGATCCAAACCCACTCCGCTAGAGCCAAACCCACTCGGCTAGTCCCAAACCCACTCGGCTAGACCCAAACCCACTCGGCTAGACCCAAACCCACTCGGCTAGACCCAAACCCACTCGGCTAGACCCAAACCCACTCGGCTAGACCCAAACCTACTCGGCTAGACCCAAACCCACTCGGCTAGACCCAAACACACTAGGCTAGACCCAAACCCACTCGGCTAGACCCAAACCCACTCCGCTAGGCCCAAACCCAGTCCGCTAGACCCAAACCCACTCCGCTAGAGCCAAACCCACTCGGCTAGTCCCAAACCCACTCGGCTAGACCCAAACCCACTCGGCTAGACCCAAACCCACTCGGATAGACCCAAACCCACTCGGCTAGACCCAAACCCACTCGGCTAGACCCAAACCCACTCGGCTGGACCCAAACCCACTCGGCTGGACCCAAACCCACTCCGCTAGACCCAAACCCACTCCGCTAGACCCAAACCCACTCCGCTAGAGCCAAACCCACTCGGCTAGTCCCAAACCCACTCGGCTAAACCCAAACCCACTCGGCTAGACCCAAACCCACTCGGCTAGACCCAAACCCACTCGGCTCGACCCAAACCCACTCGGCTAGACCCAAACCCACTCCGCTAGACCCAAACCCACTCCGCTAGATCCAAACCCACTCCGCTAGAGCCAAACCCACTCGGCTAGTCCCAAACCAACTCGGCTAGACCCAAACCCACTCGGCTTGACCCAAACCCACTCGGCTAGACCCAAACCCACTCGGCTAGACCCAAACCCACTCGGCTAGACCCAAACCCACTCGGCTAGACCCAAACCCACTCGGCTAGACCCAAACCCACTAGGCTAGACCCAAACCCACTCGGCTAGACCCAAACCCACTCCGCTAGGCCCAAACCCAGTCCGCTAGACCCAAACCCACTCCGCTAGAGCCAAACCCACTCGGCTAGTCCCAAACCCACTCGGCTAGACCCAAACCCACTCGGCTAGACCCAAACCCACTCGGATAGACCCAAACCCACTCGGCTAGACCCAAACCCACTCGGCTAGACCCAAACCCACTCGGCTGGACCCAAACCCACTCGGCTAGACCCAAACCCACTCGGCTAGACCCAAACCCACTCCGCTAGACCCAAACCCACTCCGCTAGAGCCAAACCCACTCGGCTAGTCCCAAACCCACTCGGCTAAATCCAAACCCACTCGGCTAGACCCAAACCCACTCGGCTAGACCCAAACCCACTCGGCTCGACCCAAACCCACTCGGCTAGACCCAAACCTACTCGGCAAGACCCAAACCCACTCGGCTCGACCCAAACCGACTCGACTAGACGATTACCCACTCGGCTAGACCCAAATCCACTCGGCTAGACCCAAACCCACTCCGCTAGGCCCAAACCCACTCAGCTAGACCCAAACCCACTCGGCTAGACCCAAACCCACTCGGCTAGACCCAAACCCAATCGGCTAGACCCAAACCCACTCGGCTAGACCCAAACCCACTCCGCTAGACCCAAACCCACTCCGCTAGAGCCAAACCCACTCGGCTAGTCCCAAACCCACTCGGCTAGACCCAAACCCACTCGGCTAGACCCAAACCCACTCGGCTAGACCCAAACCCACTCGGCTAGACCCAAACCCACTCGGCTAGACCCAAACCCACTCCGCTAGACCCAAACCCACTCCGCTAGACGCAAACCCACTCGGCTAGACCCAAACCCACTCCGCTAGTCCCAAACCCACTCGGCTAGACCCAAACCCACTCGGCTAGACCCAAACCCACTCGGCTAGGCCCAAACCCACTCCGCTAGACCCAAACCCACTCCGCTAGATCCAAACCCACTCCGCTAGAGCCAAACCCACTCGGCTAGTCCCAAACCCACTCGGCTAGACCCAAACCCACTCGGCTAGACCCAAACCCACTCGGCTAGACCCAAACCCACTCGGCTAGACCCAAACCCACTCGGCTAGACCCAAACCCACTCGGCTAGACCCAAACCCACTCGGCTAGACCCAAACACACTAGGCTAGACCCAAACCCACTCGGCTAGACCCAAACCCACTCCGCTAGGCCCAAACCCACTCCGCTAGACCCAAACCCACTCCGCTAGAGCCAAACCCACTCGGCTAGTCCCAAACCCACTCGGCTAGACCCAAACCCACTCGGCTAGACCCAAACCCACTCGGATAGACCCAAACCCACTCGGCTAGACCCAAACCCACTCCGCTAGAGCCAAACCCACTCGGCTAGTCCCAAACCCACTCGGCTAAACCCAAACCCACTCGGCTAGACCCAAACCCACTCGGCTAGACCCAAACCCACTCGGCTCGACCCAAACCCACTCGGCTAGACCCAAACCCACTCGGCTAGACCCAAACCCACTCGGCTAGACCCAAACCCACTCGGCTAGACCCAAACCCACTCGGCTAGACCCAAACCCACTCCGCTAGGCCCAAACCCACTCCGCTAGACCCAAACCCACTCCGCTAGAGCCAAACCCACTCGGCTAGTCCCAAACCCACTCAGCTAGACCCAAACCCACTCGGCTAGACCCAAACCCACTCGGCTAGACCCAAACCCACTCGGCTAGACCCAAACCCACTCGGCTAGACCCAAACCCACTCGGCTAGACCCAACCCACTCGGCTAGACCCAAACCCACTCGGCTAGACCCAAACCCTCTCCGCTAGGCCCAAACCCACTCCGCTAGACCCAAACCCACTCCGCTAGACCCAAACCCACTCCGCTAGAGCCAAACCCACTCGGCTAGTCCCAAACCCACTCGGCTAGACCCAAACCCACTCGGCTAGACCCAAACCCACTCGGCTAGACCCAAACCCACTCGGCTAGACCCAAACCCACTCCGCTAGACCCAAACCCACTCGGCTAGACCCAAACCCACTCTGGTAGACCCAAATCCACTCGGCTAGACCCAAACCCACTCGGCTAGAGCCAAACCCACTCGGCTAGACCCAAACCCACTCGGCTAGACCCAAACCCACTCGGCTGGACCCAAACCCACTCGGCTAGACCCAAACCCACTCCGCTAGACCCAAATTAACTCCGCTACTCCCAAACCCACTCGGCTAGACCCAAACCCACTCGGCTAGACCCAAACCCACTCGGCTAGACCCAAACCCACTCCGCTAGACCCAAACCCACTCCGCGAGACCCAAACCCACTCCGCTAGACACAAACCCACTCGGCTAGACCCAAACCCACTCAGCTGGACCCAAACCCACTCGGCAAGACCCAAACCCACTCGGCTCGACCCAAACCGACTCGACTAAATGATTACCCACTCGGCTAGACCCAAACCCACTCGGCTACACCCAAACCCACTCGGCTAGACCCAAACCCACTCGGCTACACCCAAACCCACTCCGCTAGGCCCAAACCCACTCGGCTAGACCCAAACCCACTCGGCTAAACCCAAACCCACTCGGCTAGACCCAAACCCACTCGGCTAGACCCAAACCCACTCGGCTAGACCCAAACCCACTCGGCTAGACCCAAACCCACTCCGCTAGGCCCAAACCCACTCCGCTAGACCCAAACCCACTCCGCTAGACCCAAACCCACTCCGCTAGAGCCAAACCCACTCGGCTAGTCCCAAACCCACTCGGCTAGACCCAAACCCACTCGGCTAGACCCAAACCCACTCGGCTAGACCCAAACCCACTCGGCTAGACCCAAACCCACTCGGCTAGACCCAAACCCACTCCGCTAGACCCAAACCCACTCGGCTGGACCCAAACCCACTCGGCTAGACCCAAACCCACTCCGCTAGACCCAAACCCACTCCGCTGGACCCAAACCCACTCGGGTAGACCCAAATCCATTCGGCTAGACCCAAACCCACTCGGCTAGACCCAAACCCACTCGGCTAGACCCAAACCCACTCGGCTAGACCCAAACCCACTGGGCTAGACCCAAACCCACACCGCTAGACCCAAACCAACTCGGCTAGACCCAAACCCACTCGGCTAGACCCAAACCCACTCGGCTAGACCCAAACCCACACGGCTAGACCCAAACCCACTCAGCTAGGCCCAAACCCACTCCGCTAGACCCAAACCCACTCCGCTAGACCCAAACCCACTCCGCTAGAGCCAAACCCACTCGGCTACTCCCAAACCCACTCGGCTAGACCCAAACCCACTCGGCTAGACCCAAACCCACTCGGCTAGACCCAAACCCAATCGGCTAGACCCAAACCCACTCGGCTAGACCCAAACCCACTCGGCTAGACCCAAACCCACTCCGCTAGACCCAAGCCCACTCGGCTAGACCCAAACCCACTCCGCTAGACCCAAATCCACTCCGCTACACCCAAACCCACTCGGCTAGACCCAAACCCACTCGGCTAGACCCAAACCCACTCGGCTAGACCCAAACCCACTCGGCTAGACCCAAACCCACTCCGCTAGACCCAAACCCACTCGGCTAGACCCAAACCCACTCGGCTGGACCCAAACCCACTCGGCTACACCCAAACCCACTCCGCTAGGCCCAAACCCACTCGGCTAGACCCAAACCCACTCGGCTAAACCCAAACCCACTCGGCTAGACCCAAACCCACTCGGCTAGACCCAAACCCACTCGGCTCGACCCATACCCACTCGGCTAGGCCCAAACCCACTCCGCTAGACCCAAACCCACTCCGCTAGACCCAAACCCACTCCGCTAGAGCCAAACCCACTCGGCTAGTCCCAAACCCACTCGGCTAGACCCAAACCCACTCGGCTAGACCCAAACCCACTCGGCTAGACCCAAACCCACTCGGCTATACCCAAACCCACTCGGCTAGACCCAAACCCACTCCGCTAGACCCAAACCCACTCCGCTAGACCCAAACCCACTCGGCTAGACCCAAACCCACTCGGCTAGACCCAAACCCACTCCGCTAGGCCCAAACCCACTCCGCTAGACCCAAACCCACTCCGCTAGACCCAAACCCACTCCGCTAGAGCCAAACCCACTCGGCTAGTCCCAAACCCACTCGGCTAGACCCAAACCCACTCGGCTAGACCCAAACCCACTCGGCTAGACCCAAACCCACTCGGCTAGACCCAAACCCACTCGGCTAGACCCAAACCCACTCCGCTAGACCCAAACCCACTCCGCTAGACCCAAACCCACTCCGCTAGACCCAAACCCACTCCGCTAGACCCAAACCCACTCCGCTAGACCCAAACCCACTCGGGTAGACCCAAATCCACTCGGCTAGACCCAAACCCACTCGGCTAGACCCAAACCCACTCGGCTAGACCCAAACCCACTCGGCTAGACCCAAACCCACTGGGCTAGACCCAAACCCACACCACAAGACCCAAACCCACTCGGCTAGACCCAAACCCACTCGGCTAGACCCAAACCCACTCCGCTAGACCCAAACCCACTCGGCTAGACCCAAACCCACTCGGCTGGACCCAAACCCACTCGGCTACACCCAAACCCACTCCGCTAGGCCCAAACCCACTCGGCTAGACCCAAACCCACTCGGCTAAACCCAAACCCACTCGGCTAGACCCAAACCCACTCGGCTAGACCCAAACCCACTCGGCTCGACCCAAACCCACTCGGCTAGGCCCAAACCCACTCCGCTAGACCCAAACCCACTCCGCTAGACCCAAACCCACTCCGCTAGAGCCAAACCCACTCGGCTAGTCCCAAACCCACTCGGCTAGACCCAAACCCACTCGGCTAGACCCAAACCCACTCGGCTAGACCCAAACCCACTCGGCTAGACCCAAACCCACTCGGCTAGACCCAAAACCACTCCGCTAGACCCAAACCCACTCCGCTAGACCCAAACCCACTCGGCTAGACCCAAACCCACTCGGCTAGACCCAAACCCACTCCGCTAGGCCCAAACCCACTCCGCTAGACCCAAACCCACTCCGCTAGAGCCAAACCCACTCGGCTAGTCCCAAACCCACTCGGCTAGACCCAAACCCACTCGGCTAGACCCAAACCCACTCGGCTAGACCCAAACCCACTCGGCTAGACCCAAACCCACTTGGCTAGACCCAAACCCACTCCGCTAGACCCAAACCCACTCCGCTAGACCCAAACCCACTCCGCTAGACCCAAACCCACTCGGCTAGACCCAAACCCACTCCGCTAGACCCAAACCCACTCCGCTAGACCCAAACCCACTCGGGTAGACCCAAATCCACTCGGCTAGACCCAAACCCACTCGGCTAGACCCAAACCCACTCGGCTAGACCCAAACCCACTCGGCTAGACCCAAACCCACTCGGCTAGACCCAAACCCACACCTCTAGACCCAAACCCACTCGGCTAGACCCAAACCCACTCGGCTAGACCCAAACCCACTCGGCTAGACCCAAACCCACACGGCTAGACCCAAACCCACTCAGCTAGGCCCAAACCCACTCCGCTAGACCCAAACCCACTCCGCTAGACCCAAACCCACTCCGCTAGAGCCAAACCCACTCGGCTAGTCCCAAACCCACTCGGCTAGACCCAAACCCACTCGGCTAGACCCAAACCCACTCGGCTAGACCCAAACCCAATCGGCTAGACCCAAACCCACTCGGCTAGACCCAAACCCACTCGGCTAGACCCAAACCCACTCCGCTAGACCCAAACCCACTCGGCTAGACCCAAACCCACTCCGCTAGACCCAAATCCACTCCGCTACACCCAAACCCACTCGGCTAGACCCAAACCCACTCCGCTACACCCAAACCCACTCGGCTAGACCCAAACCCACTCGGCTAGACCCAAACCCACTCCGCTAGACCCAAACCCACTCGGCTAGACCCAAACCCACTCGGCTGGACCCAAACTCACTCCGCTAGGCCCAAACCCACTCCGCTAGACCCAAACCCATTCCGCTAGACCCAAACCCACTCCGCTAGAGCCAAACCCACTCCGCTAGTCCCAAACCCACTCGGCTAGACCCAAACCCACTCGGCTAGACCCAAACCCACTCGGCTAGACCCAAACCCACTCGGCTAGACCCAAACCCACTCGGCTAGACCCAAACCCAATCCGCTACACCCAAACCCACTCAGCTAGACCCAAACCCACTCGGCTAGACCCAAACCCACTCGGCTCGACCCAAACCGACTCGACTAGACGATTACCCACTCGGCTAGACCCAAACCCACTCGGCTAGACCCAAACCCACTCGGCTCGACCCAAACCCACTCAGCTAGACCCAAACCCACTCGGCTACACCCAAACCCACTCCGCTAGGCCCAAACCCACTCGGCTAGACCCAAACCCACTCGGCTATACCCAAACCCACTCGGCTAGACCCAAACCCACTCGGCTAGACCCAAACCCACTCGGCTAGACCCAAACCCACTCGGCTAGACCCAAACCCATTCGGCTAGACCCAAACCCACTCGGCTAGACCCAAACCCACTAGGCTAGTCCCAAACCCACTCAGCTAGACCCAAACCCACTCGGCTAGACCCAAACCCACTCAGCTAGATGCAAACCCACTCGGCTAGACCCAAACCCACTCTGCTAGACCCAAATCCACTCCGCTACATCCAAACCCACTCGGCTAGACCCAAACCCATTCGGCTAGACCCAAACACACTCCGCTAGACTCAAACCCACTCCGCTAGACGCAAACCCACTCCGCTAGACCCAAACCCACTCCGCTAGACCCAAACCCACACGGCTAGACCGAAACCCACTAGGCTAGACCCAAACGCACTCGGCTGGACCCAAACCCACTCGGCTAGACTCAAACGCACTCAGCTAGACCCAAACCCACTCGGCTAGACCCAAACCCACTCCGCTTGACCCAAACCCACTCGGCTAGACCCAAACCCACTCGGCTGGACCCAAACCCACTCGGCTAGACCCAAACCCTTTCGGCTAGACCCAAACCCACTCGGCTAGACAAAAACCCACTAGGCTAGTCCCAAACCCACTCGGCGAGACACAAACCCACTCGGCTAGACCCAAACCCACTCGGCTAGACCCAAACCCACTCGGCTAGATCCAAACCCACTCGGCTAGACCCAAACCCACTCGGCTAGACCCAAACCCACTAGGCTAGACCCAAATCCACTCGGCTAGACCCAAACCCACTCGGCTAGGCCCAAACCCACTCGGCTACACCCAAACCCACTCCGCTAGGCCCAAACCCACTCGGCTAGACCCAAACCCACTCGGCTAAACCCAAACCCACTCGGCTAGACCCAAACCCACTCGGCTAGACCCAAACCCACTCGGCTCGGCCCAAACCCACTCGGCTAGGCCCAAACCCACTCCGCTAGACCCAAACCCACTCCGCTAGACCCAAACCCACTCCGCTAGAGCCAAACCCACTCGGCTAGTCCCAAACCCACTCGGCTAGACCCAAACCCACTCGGCTAGACCCAAACCCACTCGGCTAGACCCAAACCCACTCGGCTAGACCCAAACCCACTCGGCTAGACCCAAACCCACTCCGCTAGACCCAAACCCACTCCGCTAGACCCAAACCCACTCGGCTAGACCCAAACCCACTCGGCTAGACCCAAACCCACTCCGCTAGGCCCAAACCCAATCCGCTAGACCCAAACCCACTCCGCTAGACCCAAACCCACTCCGCTAGAGCCAAACCCACTCGGCTAGTCCCAAACCCACTCGGCTAGACCCAAACCCACTCGGCTAGACCCAAACCCACACGGCTAGACCCAAACCCACTCAGCTAGGCCCAAACCCACTCCGCTAGACCCAAACCCACTCCGCTAGACCCAAACCCACTCCGCTAGAGCCAAACCCACTCGGCTAGTCCCAAACCCACTCGGCTAGACCCAAACCCACTCGGCTAGACCCAAACCCACTCGGCTAGACCCAAACCCAATCGGCTAGACCCAAACCCACTCGGCTAGACCCAAACCCACTCGGCTAGACCCAAACCCACTCCGCTAGACCCAAACCCACTCGGCTAGACCCAAACCCACTCCGCTAGACCCAAATCCACTCCGCTACACCCAAACCCACTCGGCTAGACCCAAACCCACTCCGCTACACCCAAACCCACTCGGCTAGACCCAAACCCACTCGGCTAGACCCAAACCCACTCCGCTAGACCCAAACCCACTCGGCTAGACCCAAACCCACTCGGCTGGACCCAAACTCACTCCGCTAGGCCCAAACCCACTCCGCTAGACCCAAACCCATTCCGCTAGACCCAAACCCACTCCGCTAGAGCCAAACCCACTCCGCTAGTCCCAAACCCACTCGGCTAGACCCAAACCCACTCGGCTAGACCCAAACCCACTCGGCTAGACCCAAACCCACTCGGCTAGACCCAAACCCACTCGGCTAGACCCAAACCCAATCCGCTACACCCAAACCCACTCAGCTAGACCCAAACCCACTCGGCTAGACCCAAACCCACTCGGCTCGACCCAAACCGACTCGACTAGACGATTACCCACTCGGCTAGACCCAAACCCACTCGGCTAGACCCAAACCCACTCGGCTCGACCCAAACCCACTCAGCTAGACCCAAACCCACTCGGCTACACCCAAACCCACTCCGCTAGGCCCAAACCCACTCGGCTAGACCCAAACCCACTCGGCTATACCCAAACCCACTCGGCTAGACCCAAACCCACTCGGCTAGACCCAAACCCACTCGGCTAGACCCAAACCCACTCGGCTAGACCCAAACCCACTCCGCTACACCCAAACCCACTCGGCTAGACCCAAACCCACTCGGCTAGACCCAAACCCACTCGGCTAGACCCAAACCCATTCGGCTAGACCCAAACCCACTCGGCTAGACCCAAACCCACTAGGCTAGTCCCAAACCCACTCAGCTAGACCCAAACCCACTCGGCTAGACCCAAACCCACTCAGCTAGATGCAAACCCACTCGGCTAGACCCAAACCCACTCTGCTAGACCCAAATCCACTCCGCTACATCCAAACCCACTCGGCTAGACCCAAACCCATTCGGCTAGACCCAAACACACTCCGCTAGACTCAAACCCACTCCGCTAGACGCAAACCCACTCCGCTAGACCCAAACCCACTCCGCTAGACCCAAACCCACACGGCTAGACCGAAACCCACTAGGCTAGACCCAAACGCACTCGGCTGGACCCAAACCCACTCGGCTAGACTCAAACGCACTCAGCTAGACCCAAACCCACTCGGCTAGACCCAAACCCACTCCGCTTGACCCAAACCCACTCGGCTAGACCCAAACCCACTCGGCTGGACCCAAACCCACTCGGCTAGACCCAAACCCTTTCGGCTAGACCCAAACCCACTCGGCTAGACAAAAACCCACTAGGCTAGTCCCAAACCCACTCGGCGAGACACAAACCCACTCGGCTAGACCCAAACCCACTCGGCTAGACCCAAACCCACTCCGCTAGACCCAAACCCACTCCGCTAGAGCCAAACCCACTCGGCTAGTCCCAAACCCACTCGGCTAGACCCAAACCCACTCGGCTAGACCCAAACCCACACGGCTAGACCCAAACCCACTCAGCTAGGCCCAAACCCACTCCGCTAGACCCAAACCCACTCCGCTAGACCCAAACCCACTCCGCTAGAGCCAAACCCACTCGGCTAGTCCCAAACCCACTCGGCTAGACCCAAACCCACTCGGCTAGACCCAAACCCACTCGGCTAGACCCAAACCCAATCGGCTAGACCCAAACCCACTCGGCTAGACCCAAACCCACTCGGCTAGACCCAAACCCACTCCGCTAGACCCAAACCCACTCGGCTAGACCCAAACCCACTCCGCTAGACCCAAATCCACTCCGCTACACCCAAACCCACTCGGCTAGACCCAAACCCACTCCGCTACACCCAAACCCACTCGGCTAGACCCAAACCCACTCGGCTAGACCCAAACCCACTCCGCTAGACCCAAACCCACTCGGCTAGACCCAAACCCACTCGGCTGGACCCAAACTCACTCCGCTAGGCCCAAACCCACTCCGCTAGACCCAAACCCATTCCGCTAGACCCAAACCCACTCCGCTAGAGCCAAACCCACTCCGCTAGTCCCAAACCCACTCGGCTAGACCCAAACCCACTCGGCTAGACCCAAACCCACTCGGCTAGACCCAAACCCACTCGGCTAGACCCAAACCCACTCGGCTAGACCCAAACCCAATCCGCTACACCCAAACCCACTCAGCTAGACCCAAACCCACTCGGCTAGACCCAAACCCACTCGGCTCGACCCAAACCGACTCGACTAGACGATTACCCACTCGGCTAGACCCAAACCCACTCGGCTAGACCCAAACCCACTCGGCTCGACCCAAACCCACTCAGCTAGACCCAAACCCACTCGGCTACACCCAAACCCACTCCGCTAGGCCCAAACCCACTCGGCTAGACCCAAACCCACTCGGCTATACCCAAACCCACTCGGCTAGACCCAAACCCACTCGGCTAGACCCAAACCCACTCGGCTAGACCCAAACCCACTCGGCTAGACCCAAACCCACTCCGCTACACCCAAACCCACTCGGCTAGACCCAAACCCACTCGGCTAGACCCAAACCCACTCGGCTAGACCCAAACCCATTCGGCTAGACCCAAACCCACTCGGCTAGACCCAAACCCACTAGGCTAGTCCCAAACCCACTCAGCTAGACCCAAACCCACTCGGCTAGACCCAAACCCACTCAGCTAGATGCAAACCCACTCGGCTAGACCCAAACCCACTCTGCTAGACCCAAATCCACTCCGCTACATCCAAACCCACTCGGCTAGACCCAAACCCATTCGGCTAGACCCAAACACACTCCGCTAGACTCAAACCCACTCCGCTAGACGCAAACCCACTCCGCTAGACCCAAACCCACTCCGCTAGACCCAAACCCACACGGCTAGACCGAAACCCACTAGGCTAGACCCAAACGCACTCGGCTGGACCCAAACCCACTCGGCTAGACTCAAACGCACTCAGCTAGACCCAAACCCACTCGGCTAGACCCAAACCCACTCCGCTTGACCCAAACCCACTCGGCTAGACCCAAACCCACTCGGCTGGACCCAAACCCACTCGGCTAGACCCAAACCCTTTCGGCTAGACCCAAACCCACTCGGCTAGACAAAAACCCACTAGGCTAGTCCCAAACCCACTCGGCGAGACACAAACCCACTCGGCTAGACCCAAACCCACTCGGCTAGACCCAAACCCACTCGGCTAGATCCAAACCCACTCGGCTAGACCCAAACCCACTCGGCTAGACCCAAACCCACTAGGCTAGACCCAAATCCACTCGGCTAGACCCAAACCCACTCGGCTAGGCCCAAACCCACTCGGCTACACCCAAACCCACTCCGCTAGGCCCAAACCCACTCGGCTAGACCCAAACCCACTCGGCTAAACCCAAACCCACTCGGCTAGACCCAAACCCACTCGGCTAGACCCAAACCCACTCGGCTCGGCCCAAACCCACTCGGCTAGGCCCAAACCCACTCCGCTAGACCCAAACCCACTCCGCTACACCCAAACCCACTCCGCTAGAGCCAAACCCACTCGGCTAGTCCCAAACCCACTCGGCTAGACCCAAACCCACTCGGCTAGACCCAAACCCACTCGGCTAGACCCAAACCCACTCGGCTAGACCCAAACCCACTCGGCTAGACCCAAACCCACTCCGCTAGACCCAAACCCACTCCGCTAGACCCAAACCCACTCGGCTAGACCCAAACCCACTCGGCTAGACCCAAACCCACTCCGCTAGGCCCAAACCCACTCCGCTAGACCCAAACCCACTCCGCTAGACCCAAACCCACTCCGCTAGAGCCAAACCCACTCGGCTAGTCCCAAACCCACTCGGCTAGACCCAAACCCACTCGGCTAGACCCAAACCCACTCGGCTAGACCCAAACCCACTCGGCTAGACCCAAACCCACTCGGCTAGACCCAAACCCACTCCGCTAGACCCAAACCCACTCGGCTGGACCCAAACCCACTCGGCTAGACCCAAACCCACTCTGCTAGACCCAAACCCACTCCGCTAGACCCAAACCCACTCGGGTAGACCCAAATCCACTCGGCTAGACCCAAACCCACTCGGCTAGACCCAAACCCACTCGGCTAGACCCAAACCCACTCGGCTAGACCCAAACCCACTGGGCTAGACCCAAACCCACACCGCTAGACCCAAACCCACTCGGCTAGACCCAAACCCACTCGGCTAGACCCAAACCCACTCGGCTAGACCCAAACCCACACGGCTAGACCCAAACCCACTCAGCTAGGCCCAAACCCACTCCGCTATACCCAAACCCACTCCGCTAGACCCAAACCCACTCCGCTAGAGCCAAACCCACTCGGCTAGTCCCAAACCCACTCGGCTAGACCCAAACCCACTCGGCCAGGCCCAAACCCACTCGGCTAGACCCAAACCCACTCGGCTAGACCCAAACCCACTCGGCTAGACCCAAACCCACTCGGCTAGACCCAAACCCACTCCGCTAGACCCAAACCCACTCGGCTAGACCCAAACCCACTCCGCTAGACCCAAATCCACTCGGCTAGACCCAAACCCACTCGGCTAGACCCAAACCCACTCGGCTAGACCCAAACCCACTCCGCTAGACCCAAACCCACTCCGCTAGACCCAAACCCACTCGGCTAGACCCAAACACACTCGGCTGGACCCAAACCCACTCTGCTAGGCCCAAACCCACTCCGCTAGACCCAAACCCATTCCGCTAGACCCAAACCCACTCCGCTAGAGCCAAACCCACTCCGCTAGTCCCAAACCCACTCGGCTAGACCCAAACCCACTCGGCTAGACCCAAACCCACTCGGCTAGACCCAAACCCACTCGACTAGACCCAAACCCACTCGGCTAGACCCAAACCCAATCCGCTACACCCAAACCCACTCAGCTAGACCCAAACCCACTCGGCTAGACCCAAACCCACTCGGCTCGACCCAAACCGACTCGACTAGACCATTACCCACTCGGCTAGACCCAAACCCACTCGGCTAGACCCAAACCCACTCGGCTCGACCCAAACCCACTCAGCTAGACCCAAACCCACTCGGCTACACCCAAACCCACTCCGCTAGGCCCAAACCCACTCCGCTAGGCCCAAACCCACTCGGCTAGACCCAAACCCACTCGGCTATACCCAAACCCACTCGGCTAGACCCAAACCCACTCGGCTAGACCCAAACCCACTCGGCTAGACCCAAACCCACTCCGCTAGACCCAAATCCACTCCGCTACATCCAAACCCACTCGGCTAGACCCAAACCCATTCGGCTAGACCCAAACACACTCCGCTAGACTCAAACCCACTCCGCTAGACGCAAACCCACTCCGCTAGACCCAAACCCACTCCGCTAGACCCAAACCCACACGGCTAGACCGAAACCCACTAGGCTAGACCCAAACGCACTCGGCTGGACCCAAACCCACTCGGCTAGACTCAAACGCACTCAGCTAGACCCAAACCCACTCGGCTAGACCCAAACCCACTCGGCTAGACCCAAACCCACTCGGCTAGACCCAAACCCTTTCGGCTAGACCCAAACCCACTCGGCTAGACAAAAACCCACTAGGCTAGTCCCAAACCCACTCGGCGAGACACAAACCCACTCGGCTAGACCCAAACCCACTCGGCTAGACCCAAACCCACTCGGCTAGATCCAAACCCACTCGGCTAGACCCAAACCCACTCGGATAGACCCAAACCCACTCCGCTAGACCCAAACCCACTCGGCTAGACCCAAACCCACTCCGCTAGACCCAAATCCACTCCGCTACACCCAAACCCACTCGGCTAGACCCAAACCCACTCGGCTAGACCCAAACCCACTCGGCTAGACCCAAACCCACTCGGCTAGACCCAAACCCACTCCGCTAGACCCAAACCCACTCGGCTAGACCCAAACCCACTCGGCTAGACCCAAACCCACTCCGCTAGGCCCAAACCCACTCCGCTAGACCCAAACCCATTCCGCTAGACCCAAACCCACTCCGCTAGAGCCAAACCCACTCCGCTAGTCCCAAACCCACTCGGCTAGACCCAAACCCACTCGGCTAGACCCAAACCCACTCGGCTAGACCCAAACCCAATCCGCTACACCCAAACCCACTCAGCTAGACCCAAACCCACTCGGCTAGACGCAAACCCACTCGGCTCGACCCAAACCGACTCGACTAGACGATTACCCACTCGGCTAGACCCAAACCCACTCGGCTAGACCCAAACCCACTCGGCTCGACCCAAACCCACTCAGCTAGACCCAAACCCACTCGGCTACACCCAAACCCACTCCGCTAGGCCCAAACCCACTCGGCTAGACCCAAACCCACTCGGCTATACCCAAACCCACTCGGCTAGACCCAAACCCACTCGGCTAGACCCAAACCCACTCGGCTAGACCCAAACCCACTCGGCTAGACCCAAACCCACTCCGCTACACCCAAACCCACTCGGCTAGACCCAAACCCACTCGGCTAGACCCAAACCCACTCGGCTAGACCCAAACCCATTCGGCTAGACCCAAACCCACTCGGCTAGACCCAAACCCACTCGGCTAGACCCAAACCCACTCGGCTAGACGCAAACCCACTCGGCTAGACCCAAACCCACTCTGCTAGACCCAAATCCACTCCGCTACATCCAAACCCAGTCGGCTAGACCCAAACCCATTCGGCTAGACCCAAACACACTCCGCTAGACTCAAACCCACTCCGCTAGACGCAAACCCACTCCGCTAGACCCAAACCCACTCCGCTAGACCCAAACCCACACGGCTAGACCGAAACCCACTAGGCTAGACCCAAACGCACTCGGCTGGACCCAAACCCACTCGGCTAGACTCAAACGCACTCAGCTAGACCCAAACCCACTCGGCTAGACCCAAACCCACTCCGCTTGACCCAAACCCACTCGGCTAGACCCAAACCCACTCGGCTAGACCCAAACCCTTTCGGCTAGACCCAAACCCACTCGGCTAGACAAAAACCCACTAGGCTAGTCCCAAACCCACTCGGCGAGACACAAACCCACTCGGCTAGACCCAAACCCACTCGGCTAGACCCAAACCCACTCGGCTAGATCCAAACCCACTCGGCTAGACCCAAACCCACTCGGCTAGCCCCAAACCCACTCGGCTAGACCCAAACCCACTCGGCTAGACCCAAACCCACTCGGCTAGACCCAAACCCACTCCGCTAGACCCAAATCCACTCCGCTACACCCAAACCCACTCGGCTAGACCCAAACCCACTCGGCTAGACCCAAACCCACTCGGCTAGACCCAAACCCACTCGGCTAGACCCAAACCCACTCCGCTAGACCCAAACCCACTCGGCTAGACCCAAACCCACTCGGCTAGACCCAAACCCACTCCGCTAGGCCCAAACCTACTCCGCTAGACCCAAACCCATTCCGCTAGACCCAAACCCACTCCGCTAGAGCCAAACCCACTCCGCTAGTCCAAAACCCACTCGGCTAGACCCAAACCCACTCGGCTAGACCCAAACCCACTCGGCTAGACCCAAACCCACTCGGCTAGACCCAAACCCACTCGGCTAGACCCAAACCCAATCCGCTACACCCAAACCCACTCAGCTAGACCCAAACCCACTCGGCTAGACCCAAACCCACTCGGCTCGACCCAAACCGACTCGACTAGACGATTACCCACTCGGCTAGACCCAAACCCACTCGGCTAGACCCAAACCCACTCGGCTCGACCCAAACCCACTCAGCTAGACCCAAACCCACTCGGCTACACCCAAACCCACTCCGCTAGGCCCAAACCCACTCGGCTAGACCCAAACCCACTCGGCTATACCCAAACCCACTCGGCTAGACCCAAACCCACTCGGCTAGACCCAAACCCACTCGGCTAGACCCAAACCCACTCGGCTAGACCCAAACCCACTCCGCTACACCCAAACCCACTCGGCTAGACACAAACCCACTCGGCTAGACCCAAACCCACTCGGCTAGACCCAAACCCATTCGGCTAGACCCAAACCCACTCGGGTAGACCCAAACCCACTCGGCTAGACCCAAACCCACTCAGCTAGACGCAAACCCACTCGGCTAGACCCAAACCCACTCTGCTAGACCCAAATCCACTCCGCTACATCCAAACCCACTCGGCTAGACCCAAACCCATTCGGCTAGACCCAAACACACTCCGCTAGACTCAAACCCACTCCGCTAGACGCAAACCCACTCCGCTAGACCCAAACCCACTCCGCTAGACCCAAACCCACACGGCTAGACCGAAACCCACTAGGCTAGACCCAAACGTACTCGGCTGGACCCAAACCCACTCGGCTAGACTCAAACGCACTCAGCTAGACCCAAACCCACTCGGCTAGACCCAAACCCACTCCGCTTGACCCAAACCCACTCGGCTAGACCCAAACCCACTCGGCTAGACCCAAACCCACTCGGCTAGACCCAAACCCTTTCGGCTAGACCCAAACCCACTCGGCTAGACAAAAACCCACTAGGCTAGTCCCAAACCCACTCGGCTAGACCCAAACCCACTCGGCTAGACCCAAACCCACTCGGCTAGACCCAAACCCACTCGGCTAGATCCAAACCCACTCGGCTAGACCCAAACCCACTCGGATAGACCCAAACCCACTCAACTAGACCCAAACCCACTCCGCTAGATCCAAATCCACTCCGCTGCACCCAAACCCACTCGGCTAGACCCAAACCCATTCTGCTAGACCCAAACACACTCCGCTAGACCCAAACCCACTCGGCTTGACCCAAACCCACTCGGCTAGACCCAAACCCACTCGGCTGGACCCAAACCCACTCGGCTATACCCAAACCCACTCCGCTAGACCCAAACCCACTCGGCTAGACCCAAACCCACTCGGCTAGACCCAAACCCACTCGGCTAGCCCCAAACCCACTCGGCTAGACCCAAACCCACTCGGCTAGACCCAAACCCACTCGGCCAGACCCAAACCCACTCGGCCAGACCCAAACCCACTCGGCCAGACCCAAACCCACTCGGGTAGACCCAAACCCACTCGGCCAGACCCAAACCCACTCGGGTAGACCCAAATCCACTCGGCTAGACCGAAACCCACTCGGCTAGACCCAAACCCACTCGGCTAGACCCAAACCCACTCGGCTAGACCCAAACCCACTCCGCTAGACCCAAATCCAATCCGCTACACCCAAACCCACTCGGCTAGACCCAAACCCATTCGGCTAGACCCAAACACACTCCGCTAGACCCAAACCCACTCCGCTAGACGCAAACCCACTCCGATAGAACCAAACCCACTCCGCTAGACCCAAACCCACACGGCTAGACCGAAACCCACTAGGCCAGACCCAAACGCACTCGACTAGACCCAAACCCACTCGGCTAGACCCAAACCCACTCCGCTACACCCAAACGCACTCGGCTAGACCCAAACCCACTCCGCTAGACCCAAACCCACTCGGCTAGACCCAAACCCACTCGGCTAGACCCAAACCCACTCTGCTAGAGCCAAACCCACTCGGCTAGTCCCAAACCCACTCGGCTAGACCCAAACCCACTCGGCTAGACCCAAACCCACTCGGCTAGACCCAAACCCACTCGGCTAGACCCAAACCCACTCGGCTAGACCCAAACCCACTCCGCTAGACCCAAACCCACTCGGCTGGACGCAACCCCACTCGGCTGGACCCAAACCCACTCCGCTAGACCCAAACCCACTCCGCTAGACCCAAACCCACTCGGCTAGACCCAAACCCACTCCGCTAGACCCAAACCCACTCGGCTAGACCCAAACCCACTCGGGTAGACCCAAATCCACTCGGCTAGACCCAAACCCACTCGGCTAGACCCAAACCCACTCCGCTAGACCCAAACCCACTGCGCTAGAGCCAAACCCACTCGGCTAGTCCCAAACCCACTCCGCTAGACCCAAACCCACTCGGCTAGACCCAAACCCACTCCGCTAGACCCAAATCCACTCCGCTACACCCAAACCCACTCGGCTAGACCGAAACCCACTCGGCTAGACCCAAACCCACTCGGCTAGACCCAAACCCACTCGGCTAGACCCAAACCCACTCCGCTAGACCCAAACCCACTCGGCTAGACCCAAACCCACTCGGCTAGACCCAAACCCACTCCGCTAGACCCAAACCCACTCCGCTAGACCCAAACCCATTCCGCTAGACCCAAACCCACTCCGCTAGACCCAAACCCACTCCGCTAGAGCCAAACCCACTCCGCTAGTCCCAAAGCCACTCGGCTAGACCCAAACCCACTCGGCTAGAACCAAACCCACTCGGCTAGACACAAACCCACTCGGCTAGACCCAAACCCACTCGGCTAGACCCAAACCCACTCGGCTAGACCCAAACCCACTCGGCTAGACCCAAACCCACTAGGCTAGACCCAAATCCACTCGGCTAGAACCAAACCCACTCCGCTAGGCCCAAACCCACTCCGCGAGACCCAAACCCACTCCGCTAGAGCCAAACCCACTCGGCTAGTCCCAAACCCACTCGGCTAGACCCAAACCCACTCGGATAGACCCAAACCCACTCGGATAGACCCAAACCCACTCGGCTAGACCCAAACCCACTCGGCTAGACCCAAACCCACTCGGCTAGACCCAAACCCACTCGGCTAGACCCAAACCCACTCGGCTAGACCCAAACCCACTCCGCTAGACCCAAACCCACTCCGCTAGAGCCAAACCCACTCGGCTAGTCCCAAACCCACTCGGCTAGACCCAAACCCACTCGGCTAGACCCAAACCCACTCGGCTAGACCCAAACCCACTCGGCTAGACCCAAACCCACTCGGCTAGACCCAAACCCACTCGGCTAGACCCAAACCCACTCGGCTAGACCCAAACCCACTCGGCTAGACCCAAACCCACTCGGCTAGACCCAAACCCACTCCGCTAGGCCCAAACCCACTCCGCTAGACCCAAACCCACTCCGCTAGAGCCAAACCCACTCGGCTAGACCCAAACCCACTCGGCTAGACCCAAACCCACTCGGCTAGACCCAAACCCACTCGGCTAGACCCAAACCCACTCGGCTAGACCCAAACCCACTCGGCTAGACCCAAACCCACTCGGCTAGACCCAAACCCACTCGGCTAGACCCAAACCCACTCCGCTAGGCCCAAACCCACTCCGCTAGACCCAAAACCACTCCGCTAGACCCAAACCCACTCCGCTAGAGCCAAACCCACTCGGCTAGTCCCAAACCCACTCGGCTAGACCCAAACCCACTCGGCTAGACCCAAACCCACTCGGCTAGACCCAAACCCACTCGTCTAGACCCAAACCCACTCGGCTTGACCCAAACCCACTCGGCTAGACCCAAACCCACTCCGCTAGACCCAAACCCACTCGGCTAGACCCAAACCCACTCGGCTAGACCCAAACCCACTCCGCTAGACCCAAACCCACTCGGCTAGACCCAAACCCACTCCGCTAGACCCAAACCCACTCGGCTAGACCCAAACCCACTCGGCTAGACCCAAACCCACTCGGGTAGACCCAAAGCCACTCGGCTTGACCCAAACCCACTCGGCTAGACCCAAACCCACTCGGCTAGACCCAAACCCACTCGGCTAGACCCAAACCCACTCGGCTGGACCCAAACCCACTCGGCTGGACCCAAACCCATTCCGCTGGACCCAAATCCACTCCGCTACTCCCAAACCCACTCGGCTAGACCCAAACCCACTCGGCTAGACCCAAACCCACTCGGCTAGACCCAAACCCACTCCGCTAGACCCAAACCCACTCCGCGAGACCCAAACCCACTCCGCTAGACACAAACCCACTCGGCTAGACCCAAACCCACTCGGCTGGACCCAAACCCACTCGGATAGACCTAAACCCACTCGGCTAGACCCAAACCCACTCGGCTAGACCCAAACCTACTCGGCAAGACCCAAACCCACTCGGCTCGACCCAAACCGACTCGACTAAACGATTACCCACTCGGCTAGACCCAAACCCACTCGGCTAGACCCAAACCCACTCGGCTAGACCCAAACCCACTCGGCTACACCGAAACCCACTCCGCTAGGCCCAAACCCACTCGGCTAGACCCAAACCCACTCGGCTAAACCCAAACCCACTCGGCTAGACCCAAACCCACTCGGCTAGACCCAAACCCACTCGGCTAGACCCAAACCCACTCGGCTAGGCCCAAACCCACTCCGCTAGACCCAAACCCACTCCGCTAGACCCAAACCCACTCCGCTAGAGCCAAACCCACTCGGCTAGTCCCAAACCCACTCGGCTAGACCCAAACCCACTCGGCTAGACCCAAACCCACTCGGCTAGACCCAAACCCACTCCGCTAGACCCAAACCCACTCGGCTAGACCCAAACCCACTCCGCTAGACCCAAACCCACTCGGCTAGACCCAAACCCACTCGGCTAGACCCAAACCCACTCCGCTAGGCCCAAACCCACTCCGCTAGACCCAAACCCACTCCGCTAGACCCAAACCCACTCCGCTAGAGCCAAACCCACTCGGCTAGTCCCAAACCCACTCGGCTAGACCCAAACCCACTCGGCTAGACCCAAACCCACTCGGCTAGACCCAAACCCACTCGGCTAGACCCAAACCCACTCGGCTAGACCCAAACCCACTCCGCGAGACGCAAACCCACTCGGCTGGACCCAAACCCACTCCGCTAGACCCAAACCCACTCGGCTAGACCCAAACCCACTCGGCTAGACCCAAACCCACTCGTCTAGACCCAAACCCACTCGGCTAGACCCAAACCCACTCCGCTAGACCCAAACCCACTCGGCTAGACCCAAACCCACTCGGCTAGACCCAAACCCACTCCGCTAGACCCAAACCCACTCGGCTAGACCCAAACCCACTCCGCTAGACCCAAACCCACTCGGCTAGACCCAAACCCACTCGGGTAGACCCAAAGCCACTCGGCTTGACCCAAACCCACTCGGCTAGACCCAAACCCACTCGGCTAGACCCAAACCCACTCGGCTAGACCCAAACCCACTCGGCTGGACCCAAACCCACTCGGCTGGACCCAAACCCATTCCGCTGGACCCAAATCCACTCCGCTACTCCCAAACCCACTCGGCTAGACCCAAACCCACTCGGCTAGACCCAAACCCACTCGGCTAGACCCAAACCCACTCCGCTAGACCCAAACCCACTCCGCGAGACCCAAACCCACTCCGCTAGACACAAACCCACTCGGCTAGACCCAAACCCACTCGGCTGGACCCAAACCCACTCGGATAGACCTAAACCCACTCGGCTAGACCCAAACCCACTCGGCTAGACCCAAACCTACTCGGCAAGACCCAAACCCACTCGGCTCGACCCAAACCGACTCGACTAAACGATTACCCACTCGGCTAGACCCAAACCCACTCGGCTAGACCCAAACCCACTCGGCTAGACCCAAACCCACTCGGCTACACCGAAACCCACTCCGCTAGGCCCAAACCCACTCGGCTAGACCCAAACCCACTCGGCTAAACCCAAACCCACTCGGCTAGACCCAAACCCACTCGGCTAGACCCAAACCCACTCGGCTAGACCCAAACCCACTCGGCTAGGCCCAAACCCACTCCGCTAGACCCAAACCCACTCCGCTAGACCCAAACCCACTCCGCTAGAGCCAAACCCACTCGGCTAGTCCCAAACCCACTCGGCTAGACCCAAACCCACTCGGCTAGACCCAAACCCACTCGGCTAGACCCAAACCCACTCCGCTAGACCCAAACCCACTCGGCTAGACCCAAACCCACTCCGCTAGACCCAAACCCACTCGGCTAGACCCAAACCCACTCGGCTAGACCCAAACCCACTCCGCTAGGCCCAAACCCACTCCGCTAGACCCAAACCCACTCCGCTAGACCCAAACCCACTCCGCTAGAGCCAAACCCACTCGGCTAGTCCCAAACCCACTCGGCTAGACCCAAACCCACTCGGCTAGACCCAAACCCACTCGGCTAGACCCAAACCCACTCGGCTAGACCCAAACCCACTCGGCTAGACCCAAACCCACTCCGCGAGACGCAAACCCACTCGGCTGGACCCAAACCCACTCCGCTAGACCCAAACCCACTCGGCTAGACCCAAACCCACTCGGCTAGACCCAAACCCACTCGTCTAGACCCAAACCCACTCGGCTAGACCCAAACCCACTCCGCTAGACCCAAACCCACTCGGCTAGACCCAAACCCACTCGGCTAGACCCAAACCCACTCCGCTAGACCCAAACCCACTCGGCTAGACCCAAACCCACTCCGCTAGACCCAAACCCACTCGGCTAGACCCAAACCCACTCGGGTAGACCCAAAGCCACTCGGCTTGACCCAAACCCACTCGGCTAGACCCAAACCCACTCGGCTAGACCCAAACCCACTCGGCTAGACCCAAACCCACTCGGCTAGACCCAAACCCACTCCGCTAGACCCAAACCCACTCCGCGAGACCCAAACCCACTCCGCTAGACACAAACCCACTCGGCTAGACCCAAACCCACTCGGCTGGACCCAAACCCACTCGGATAGACCTAAACCCACTCGGCTAGACCCAAACCCACTCGGCTAGACCCAAACCTACTCGGCAAGACCCAAACCCACTCGGCTCGACCCAAACCGACTCGACTAAACGATTACCCACTCGGCTAGACCCAAACCCACTCGGCTAGACCCAAACCCACTCGGCTAGACCCAAACCCACTCGGCTACACCGAAACCCACTCCGCTAGGCCCAAACCCACTCGGCTAGACCCAAACCCACTCGGCTAAACCCAAACCCACTCGGCTAGACCCAAACCCACTCGGCTAGACCCAAACCCACTCGGCTAGACCCAAACCCACTCGGCTAGGCCCAAACCCACTCCGCTAGACCCAAACCCACTCCGCTAGACCCAAACCCACTCCGCTAGAGCCAAACCCACTCGGCTAGTCCCAAACCCACTCGGCTAGACCCAAACCCACTCGGCTAGACCCAAACCCACTCGGCTAGACCCAAACCCACTCCGCTAGACCCAAACCCACTCGGCTAGACCCAAACCCACTCCGCTAGACCCAAACCCACTCGGCTAGACCCAAACCCACTCGGCTAGACCCAAACCCACTCCGCTAGGCCCAAACCCACTCCGCTAGACCCAAACCCACTCCGCTAGACCCAAACCCACTCCGCTAGAGCCAAACCCACTCGGCTAGTCCCAAACCCACTCGGCTAGACCCAAACCCACTCGGCTAGACCCAAACCCACTCGGCTAGACCCAAACCCACTCGGCTAGACCCAAACCCACTCGGCTAGACCCAAACCCACTCCGCGAGACGCAAACCCACTCGGCTGGACCCAAACCCACTCCGCTAGACCCAAACCCACTCGGCTAGACCCAAACCCACTCGGCTAGACCCAAACCCACTCGTCTAGACCCAAACCCACTCGGCTAGACCCAAACCCACTCCGCTAGACCCAAACCCACTCGGCTAGACCCAAACCCACTCCGCTAGACCCAAACCCACTCCGCTAGACCCAAACCCACTCGGCTAGACCCAAACCCACTCCGCTAGACCCAAACCCACTCGGCTAGACCCAAACCCACTCGGGTAGACCCAAAGCCACTCGGCTTGACCCAAACCCACTCGGCTAGACCCAAACCCACTCGGCTAGACCCAAACCCACTCGGCTAGACCCAAACCCACTCGGCTGGACCCAAACCCACTCGGCTGGACCCAAACCCACTCCGCTAGACCCAAATCCACTCCGCTACTCCCAAACCCACTCGGCTAGACCCAAACCCACTCGGCTAGACCCAAACCCACTCCGCTAGACCCAAACCCACTCCGCGAGACCCAAACCCACTCCGCTAGACACAAACCCACTCGGCTAGACCCAAACCCACTCGGCTGGACCCAAACCCACTCGGATAGACCTAAACCCACTCGGCTAGACCCAAACCCACTCGGCTAGACCCAAACCTACTCGGCAAGACCCAAACCCACTCGGCTCGACCCAAACCGACTCGACTAAACGATTACCCACTCGGCTAGACCCAAACCCACTCGGCTAGACCCAAACCCACTCGGCTAGACCCAAACCCACTCGGCTACACCGAAACCCACTCCGCTAGGCCCAAACCCACTCGGCTAGACCCAAACCCACTCGGCTAAACCCAAACCCACTCGGCTAGACCCAAACCCACTCGGCTAGACCCAAACCCACTCCGCTAGACCCAAACCCACTCGGCTAGACCCAAACCCACTCCGCTAGACCCAAATCCACTCCGCTACACCCAAACCCACTCGGCTAGACCGAAACCCACTCGGCTAGACCCAAACCCACTCGGCTAGACCCAAACCCACTCGGCTAGACCCAAACCCACTCCGCTAGACCCAAACCCACTCGGCTAGACCCAAACCCACTCGGCTAGACCCAAACCCACTCCGCTAGACCCAAACCCACTCCGCTAGACCCAAACCCATTCCGCTAGACCCAAACCCACTCCGCTAGACCCAAACCCACTCCGCTAGAGCCAAACCCACTCCGCTAGTCCCAAAGCCACTCGGCTAGACCCAAACCCACTCGGCTAGAACCAAACCCACTCGGCTAGACACAAACCCACTCGGCTAGACCCAAACCCACTCGGCTAGACCCAAACCCACTCGGCTGGACCCAAACCCACTCGGCTAGACCCAAACCCACTAGGCTAGACCCAAATCCACTCGGCTAGAACCAAACCCACTCCGCTAGGCCCAAACCCACTCCGCTAGACCCAAACCCACTCCGCTAGAGCCAAACCCACTCGGCTAGTCCCAAACCCACTCGGCTAGACCCAAACCCACTCGGCTAGACCCAAACCCACTCGGATAGACCCAAACCCACTCGGCTAGACCCAAACCCACTCGGCTAGACCCAAACACACTCGGCTAGACCCAAACCCACTCGGCTAGACCCAAACCCACTCGGCTAGACCCAAACCCACTCCGCTAGACCCAAACCCACTCCGCTAGAGCCAAACCCACTCGGCTAGTCCCAAACCCACTCGGCTAGACCCAAACCCACTCGGCTAGACCCAAACCCACTCGGCTAGACCCAAACCCACTCGGCTAGACCCAAACCCACTCGGCTAGACCCAAACCCACTCGGCTAGACCCAAACCCACTCGGCTAGACCCAAACCCACTCGGCTAGACCCAAACCCACTCGGCTAGACCCAAACCCACTCCGCTAGGCCCAAACCCACTCCGCTAGACCCAAACCCACTCCGCTAGAGCCAAACCCACTCGGCTAGTCCCAAACCCACTCGGCTAGACCCAAACCCACTCGGCTAGACCCAAACCCACTCGGCTGGACCCAAACCCACTCGGCTAGACCCAAACCCACTCGGCTAGACCCAAACCCACTCGGCTAGACCCAAACCCACTCGGCTAGACCCAAACCCACTCGGCTAGACCCAAACCCACTCCGCTAGACCCAAACCCACTCCGCTAGAGCCAAACCCACTCGGCTAGTCCCAAACCCACTCGGCTAGACCCAAACCCACTCGGCTAGACCCAAACCCACTCGGCTAGACCCAAACCCACTCGGCTAGACCCAAACCCACTCGGCTAGACCCAAACCCACTCGGCTAGACCCAAACCCACTCGGCTAGACCCAAACCCACTCGGCTAGACCCAAACCCACTCGGCTAGACCCAAACCCACTCCGCTAGGCCCAAACCCACTCCGCTAGACCCAAACCCACTCCGCTAGAGCCAAACCCACTCGGCTAGTCCCAAACCCACTCGGCTAGACCCAAACCCACTCGGCTAGACCCAAACCCACTCGGCTAGACCCAAACCCACTCGGCTAGACCCAAACCCACTCGGCTAGACCCAAACCCACTCGGCTAGACCCAAACCCACTCGGCTAGACCCAAACCCACTAGGCTAGACCCAAACCCACTCCGCTAGGCCCAAACCCACTCCGCTAGACCCAAACCCACTCCGCTAGACCCAAACCCACTCCGCTAGAGCCAAACCCACTCGGCTAGTCCCAAACCCACTCGGCTAGACCCAAACCCACTCGGCTAGACCCAAACCCACTCGGCTAGACCCAAACCCACTCGTCTAGACCCAAACCCACTCGGCTTGACCCAAACCCACTCGGCTAGACCCAAACCCACTCCGCTAGACCCAAACCCACTCGGCTAGACCCAAACCCACTCGGCTAGACCCAAACCCACTCCGCTAGACCCAAACCCACTCGGCTAGACCCAAACCCACTCCGCTAGACCCAAACCCACTCGGCTAGACCCAAACCCACTCGGGTAGACCCAAAGCCACTCGGCTTGACCCAAACCCACTCGGCTAGACCCAAACCCACTCGGCTAGACCCAAACCCACTCGGCTAGACCCAAACCCACTCGGCTGGACCCAAACCCACTCGGCTGGACCCAAACCCATTCCGCTGGACCCAAATCCACTCCGCTACTCCCAAACCCACTCGGCTAGACCCAAACCCACTCGGCTAGACCCAAACCCACTCGGCTAGACCCAAACCCACTCCGCTAGACCCAAACCCACTCCGCGAGACCCAAACCCACTCCGCTAGACACAAACCCACTCGGCTAGACCCAAACCCACTCGGCTGGACCCAAACCCACTCGGATAGACCTAAACCCACTCGGCTAGACCCAAACCCACTCGGCTAGACCCAAACCTACTCGGCAAGACCCAAACCCACTCGGCTCGACCCAAACCGACTCGACTAAACGATTACCCACTCGGCTAGACCCAAACCCACTCGGCTAGACCCAAACCCACTCGGCTAGACCCAAACCCACTCGGCTACACCGAAACCCACTCCGCTAGGCCCAAACCCACTCGGCTAGACCCAAACCCACTCGGCTAAACCCAAACCCACTCGGCTAGACCCAAACCCACTCGGCTAGACCCAAACCCACTCGGCTAGACCCAAACCCACTCGGCTAGGCCCAAACCCACTCCGCTAGACCCAAACCCACTCCGCTAGACCCAAACCCACTCCGCTAGAGCCAAACCCACTCGGCTAGTCCCAAACCCACTCGGCTAGACCCAAACCCACTCGGCTAGACCCAAACCCACTCGGCTAGACCCAAACCCACTCCGCTAGACCCAAACCCACTCGGCTAGACCCAAACCCACTCCGCTAGACCCAAACCCACTCGGCTAGACCCAAACCCACTCGGCTAGACCCAAACCCACTCCGCTAGGCCCAAACCCACTCCGCTAGACCCAAACCCACTCCGCTAGACCCAAACCCACTCCGCTAGAGCCAAACCCACTCGGCTAGTCCCAAACCCACTCGGCTAGACCCAAACCCACTCGGCTAGACCCAAACCCACTCGGCTAGACCCAAACCCACTCGGCTAGACCCATACCCACTCGGCTAGACCCAAACCCACTCCGCTAGACGCAAACCCACTCGGCTGGACCCAAACCCACTCCGCTAGACCCAAACCCACTCGGCTAGACCCAAACCCACTCGGCTAGACCCAAACCCACTCGTCTAGACCCAAACCCACTCGGCTAGACCCAAACCCACTCCGCTAGACCCAAACCCACTCGGCTAGACCCAAACCCACTCGGCTAGACCCAAACCCACTCCGCTAGACCCAAACCCACTCGGCTAGACCCAAACCCACTCCGCTAGACCCAAACCCACTCGGCAAGACCCAAACCCACTCGGGTAGACCCAAAGCCACTCGGCTTGACCCAAACCCACTCGGCTAGACCCAAACCCACTCGGCTAGACCCAAACCCACTCGGCTAGACCCAAACCCACTCGGCTGGACCCAAACCCACTCGGCTGGACCCAAACCCACTCCGCTAGACCCAAATCCACTCCGCTACTCCCAAACCCACTCGGCTAGACCCAAACCCACTCGGCTAGACCCAAACCCACTCGGCTAGACCCAAACCCACTCCGCTAGACCCAAACCCACTCCGCGAGACCCAAACCCACTCCGCTAGACACAAACCCACTCGGCTAGACCCAAACCCACTCGGCTGGACCCAAACCCACTCGGATAGACCTAAACCCACTCGGCTAGACCCAAACCCACTCGGCTAGACCCAAACCTACTCGGCAAGACCCAAACCCACTCGGCTCGACCCAAACCGACTCGACTAAACGATTACCCACTCGGCTAGACCCAAACCCACTCGGCTAGACCCAAACCCACTCGGCTAGACCCAAACCCACTCGGCTACACCGAAACCCACTCCGCTAGGCCCAAACCCACTCGGCTAGACCCAAACCCACTCGGCTAAACCCAAACCCACTCGGCTAGACCCAAACCCACTCGGCTAGACCCAAACCCACTCGGCTAGACCCAAACCCACTCGGCTAGGCCCAAACCCACTCCGCTAGACCCAAACCCACTCCGCTAGACCCAAACCCACTCCACTAGACCCAAACCCACTCCGCTAGAGCCAAACCCACTCGGCTAGTCCCAAACCCACTCGGCTAGACCCAAACCCACTCGGCTAGACCCAAACCCACTCGGCTAGACCCAAACCCACTCGGCTAGACCCAAACCCACTCGGCTAGACCCAAACCCACTCGGCTAGACCCAAACCCACTCCGCTAGACCCAAACCCACTCCGCTAGACCCAAACCCACTCGGCTAGACCCAAACCCACTCGGCTAGACCCAAACCCACTCCGCTAGGCCCAAACCCACTCCGCTAGACCCAAACCCACTCCGCTAGACCCAAACCCACTCCGCTAGAGCCAAACCCACTCGGCTAGTCCCAAACCCACTCGGCTAGACCCAAACCCACTCGGCTAGACCCAAACCCACTCGGCTAGACCCAAACCCACTCGGCTAGACCCAAACCCACTCGGCTAGACCCAAACCCACTCCGCTAGACGCAAACCCACTCGGCTGGACCCAAACCCACTCCGCTAGACCCAAACCCACTCGGCTAGACCCAAACCCACTCGGCTAGACCCAAACCCACTCGGCTAGACCCAAACCCACTAGGCTAGTCCCAAACCCACTCGGCTAGACCCAAACCCACTCGGCTAGACCCAAACCCACTCAGCTAGACGCAAACCCACTCGGCTAGACCCAAACCCACTCCGCTAGACCCAAACCCACTCGGCTAGACCCAAACCCACTCGGCTAGACCCAAACCCACTCGGCTAGACCCAAACCCACTAGGCTAGTCCCAAACCCACTCGGCTAGATCCAAACCCACTCGGCTAGACCCAAACCCACTCAGCTAGACGCAAACCCACTCGGCTAGACCCAAACCCACTCCGCTAGACCCAAATCCACTCCGCTACATCCAAACCCACTCGGCTAGACACAAACCCATTCGGCTAGACCCAAACACACTCCGCTAGACTCAAACCCACTCCGCTAGACGCAAACCCACTCCGCTAGACCCAAACCCATTCTGCTAGAGCCAAACCCACTCGGCTAGTCCCAAACCCACTCGGCTAGACCCAAACCCACTCGGCTAGACCCAAACCCACTCGGCTAGACCCAAACCCACTCGGCTAGACCCAAACGCACTCGGCTAGACCCAAACCCACTCCGCTAGACACAAACCCACTCGGCTGGACCCAAACCCACTCGGCTGGACCCAAACCCACTCCGCTAGACCCAAACCCACTCCGCTAGACCCAAACCCACTCGGCTAGACCCAAACCCACTCCGCTAGACCCAAACCCACTCGGCTAGACCCAAACCCACTCGGGTAGACCCAAATCCACTCGGCTAGACCCAAACCCACTCGGCTAGACCCAAACCCACTCGGCTAGACCCAAACCCACTCGGCTAGACCCAAACCCACTCGGCTAGACCCAAACCCACTCCGCTAGACCCAAACCCACTCGGCTGGACCCAAACCCACTCGGCTAGACCCAAACCCAGTCGGCTAGACCCAAACCCACACGGCTAGACACAAACCCACTCAGCTAGGCCCAAACCCACTCCGCTAGACCCAAACCCACTCCGCTAGACCCAAACCCACTGCGCTAGAGCCAAACCCACTCGGCTAGTCCCAAACCCACTCCGCTAGACCCAAACCCACTCGGCTAGACCCAAACCCACTCCGCTAGACGCAAATCCACTCCGCTACACCCAAACCCACTCGGCTAGACCGAAACCCACTCGGCTAGACCCAAACCCACTCGGCTAGACCCAAACCCACTCGGCTAGACCCAAACCCACTCCGCTAGACCCAAACCCACTCGGCTAGACCCAAACCCACTCGGCTAGACCCAAACCCACTCGGCTAGACCCAAACCCACTCCGCTAGACCCAAACCCACTCCGCTAGAGCCAAACCCACTCGGCTAGTCCCAAACCCACTCGGCTAGACCCAAACTCACTCGGCTAGACCCAAACCCACTCGGCTAGACCCAAACCCACTCGGCTAGACCCAAACCCACTCGGCTAGACCCAAACCCACTCGGCTAGAACCAAACCCACTCGGCTAGACCCAAACCCACTCGGCTAGACCCAAACCCACTCAGCTAGACCCAAACCCACTCAGCTAGACGCAAACCCACTCGGCTAGACCCAAACCCACTCCGCTAGACCCAAACCCACTCGGCTAGACCCAAACCCACTCGGCTAGACCCAAACCCACTCGGCTAGACCCAAACCCACTAGGCTAGTCCCAAACCCACTCGGCTAGACCCAAACCCACTCGGCTAGACCCAAACCCACTCAGCTAGACGCAAACCCACTCGGCTAGACCCAAACCCACTCCGCTAGACCCAAATCCACTCCGCTACATCCAAACCCACTCGGCTAGACCCAAACCCATTCGGCTAGACCCAAACACACTCCGCTAGACTCAAACCCACTCCGCTAGACGCAAACCCACTCCGCTAGACCCAAACCCACTCTGCTAGAGCCAAACCCACTCGGCTAGTCCCAAACCCACTCGGCTAGACCCAAACCCACTCGGCTAGACCCAAACCCACTCGGCTAGACCCAAACCCACTCGGCTAGACCCAAACCCACTCGGCTAGACCCAAACCCACTCGGCTAGACCCAAACCCACTCCGCTAGACCCAAACCCACTCGGCTGGACCCAAACCCACTCGGCTAGACCCAAACCCACTCGGCTAGACCCAAACCCACACGGCTAGACACAAACCCACTCAGCTAGGCCCAAACCCACTCCGCTAGACCCAAACCCACTCCGCTAGACCCAAACCCACTGCGCTAGAGCCAAACCCACTCGGCTAGTCCCAAACCCACTCCGCTAGACCCAAACCCACTCGGCTAGACCCAAACCCACTCCGCTAGACGCAAATCCACTCCGCTACACCCAAACCCACTCGGCTAGACCGAAACCCACTCGGCTAGACCCAAACCCACTCGGCTAGACCCAAACCCACTCGGCTAGACCCAAACCCACTCCGCTAGACCCAAACCCACTCGGCTAGACCCAAACCCACTCGGCTAGACCCAAACCCACTCCGCTAGACCCAAACCCACTCCGCTAGACCCAAACCCATTCCGCTAGACCCAAACCCACTCCGCTAGACCCAAACCCACTCCGCTAGAGCCAAACCCACTCCGCTAGTCCCAAAGCCACTCGGCTAGACCCAAACCCACTCGGCTAGAACCAAACCCACTCGGCTAGACCCAAACCCACTCGCTAGACCCAAACCCACTCGGCTAGACCCAAACCCACTCAGCTAGACCCAAACCCACTCGGCTAGACCCAAACCCACTAGGCTAGACCCAAATCCACTCGGCTAGACCCAAACCCACTCCGCTAGGCCCAAACCCACTCCGCTAGACCCAAACCCACTCCGCTAGAGCCAAACCCACTCGGCTTGTCCCAAACCCACTCGGCTAGACCCAAACCCACTCGGCTAGACCCAAACCCACTCGGATAGACCCAAACCCACTCGGCTAGACCCAAACCCACTCGGCTAGACCCAAACCCACTCGGCTAGACCCAAACCCACTCGGCTAGACCCAAACCCACTCGGCTAGACCCAAACCCACTCCGCTAGGCCCAAACCCACTCCGCTAGACCCAAACCCACTCCGCTAGAGCCAAACCCACTCGGCTAGTCCCAAACCCACTCGGCTAGACCCAAACCCACTCGGCTAGACCCAAACCCACTCGGCTAGACCCAAACCCACTCGGCTAGACCCAAACCCACTCGGCTAGACCCAAACCCACTCGGCTAGACCCAAACCCACTCGGCTAGACCCAAACCCACTCCGCTAGGCCCAAACCCACTCCGCTAGACCCAAACCCACTCCGCTAGACCCAAACCCACTCGGCTAGACCCAAACCCACTCGGGTAGACCCATAGCCACTCGGCTTGACCCAAACCCACTCGGCTAGACCCAAACCCACTCGGCTAGACCCAAACCCACTCGGCTAGACCCAAACCCACTCGGCTGGACCCAAACCCACTCGGCTAGACCCAAACCCACTCGGCTAGACCCAAACCCACTCCGCTAGACCCAAACCCACTCCGCGAGACCCAAACCCACTCCGCTAGACACAAACCCACTCGGCTAGACCCAAACCCACTCGGCTGGACCCAAACCCACTCGGATAGACCTAAACCCACTCGGCTGGACCCAAACCCACTCGGCTAGACCCAAACCTACTCGGCAAGACCCAAACCCACTCGGCTCGACCCAAACCGACTCGACTAAACGATTACCCACTCGGCTAGACCCAAACCCACTCGGCTAGACCCAAACCCACTCGGCTAGACCCAAACCCACTCGGCTACACCGAAACCCACTCCGCTAGGCCCAAACCCACTCGGCTAGACCCAAACCCACTCGGCTAAACCCAAACCCACTCGGCTAGACCCAAACCCACTCGGCTAGACCCAAACCCACTCGGCTAGGCCCAAACCCACTCCGCTAGACCCAAACCCACTCCGCTAGACCCAAACCCACTCCGCTAGAGCCAAACCCACTCGGCTAGTCCCAAACCCACTCGGCTAGACCCAAACCCACTCGGCTAGACCCAAACCCACTCGGCTAGACCCAAACCCACTCGGCTAGACCCAAACCCACTCGGCTAGACCCAAACCCACTCGGCTAGACCCAAACCCACTCCGCTAGACCCAAACCCACTCGGCTAGACCCAAACCCACTCGGCTAGACCCAAACCCACTCCGCTAGGCCCAAACCCACTCCGCTAGACCCAAACCCACTCCGCTAGACCCAAACCCACTCCGCTAGAGCCAAACCCACTCGGCTAGTCCCAAACCCACTCGGCTAGACCCAAACCCACTCGGCTAGACCCAAACCCACTCGGCTAGACCCAAACCCACTCGGCTAGACCCAAACCCACTCGGCTAGACCCAAACCCACTCCGCTAGACGCAAACCCACTCGGCTGGACCCAAACCCACTCGGCTAGACCCAAACCCACTCCGCTAGACCCAAACCCACTCCGCTAGACCCAAACCCACTCGGCTAGACCCAAACCCACTCCGCTAGACCCAAACCCACACGGCTAGACCCAAACCCACTCGGGTAGACCCAAATCCACTCGGCTAGACCCAAACCCACTCGGCTAGACCCAAACCCACTCGGCTAGACCCAAACCCACTCGGCTAGACCCAAACCCACTGGGCTAGACCCAAACCCACTCCGCTAGACCCAAACCCACTCGGCTAGACCCAAACCCACTCGGCTAGACCCAAACCCACTCGGCTAGACCCAAACCCACACGGCTAGACCCAAACCCACTCTGCTAGGCCCAAACCCACTCCGCTAGACCCAAACCCACTCCGCTAGACCCAAACCCACTCCGCTAGACCCAAACCCACTCGGCTAGTCCCAAACCCACTCGGCTAGACCCAAACCCACTCGGCTAGACCCAAACCCACTCGGCTAGACCCAAACGCACTCGGCTAGACCCAAACCCACTCGGCTAGACCCAAACCCACTCGGCTAGACCCAAACCCACTCCGCTAGACCCAAACCCACTCGGCTAGACCCAAATCCACTCCGCTAGACCCAAATCCACTCCGCTACACCCAAACCCACTCGGCTAGACCGAAACCCACTCGGCTAGACCCAAACCCACTCGGCTAGACCCAAACCCACTCGGCTAGACCCAAACCCACTCCGCTAGACCCAAACCCACTCGGCTAGACCCAAACCCACTCGGCTAGACCCAAACCCACTCCGCTAGGCCCAAACCCACTCCGCTAGACCCAAACCCATTCCGCTAGACCCAAACCCACTCCGCTAGAGCCAAACCCACTCCGCTAGTCCCAAACCCACTCGGCTAGACCCAAACCCACTCGGCTAGACCCAAACCCACTCGGCTAGACCCAAACCCACTCGGCTAGACCCAAACCCACTCGGCTAGACCCAAACCCAATCCGCTAGACCCAAACCCACTCAGCTAGACCCAAACCCACTCGGCTAGACCCAAACCCACTCGGCTCGACCCAAACCGACTCGACTAGACGATTACCCACTCGGCTAGACCCAAACCCACTCGGCTAGACCCAAACCCACTCGGCTAGACCCAAACCCACTCCGCTAGGCCCAAACCCACTCCGCTAGACCCAAACCCACTCCGCTAGACCCAAACCCACTCCGCTAGAGCCAAACCCACTCGGCTAGTCCCAAACCCACTCGGCTAGACCCAAACCCACTCGGCTAGACCCAAACCCACTCGGCTAGACCCAAACACACTCCGCTAGACCCAAACCCACTCGGCTAGTCCCAAACCCACTCGGCTAGACCCAAACCCACTCGGCTAGACCCAAACACACTCGGCTAGACCCAAACCCACTCGTCTAGACCCAAACCCACTCGGCTTGACCCTAACCCACTCGGCTAGACCCAAACCCACTCCGCTAGACCCAAACCCACTCGGCTAGACCCAAACCCACTCGGCTAGACCCAAACCCACTCCGCTAGACCCAAACCCACTCGGCTAGACCCAAACCCACTCAGGTAGACCCAAATCCACTCGGCTTGACCCAAACCCACTCGGCTAGACCCAAACCCACTCGGCTAGACCCAAACCCACTCGGCTAGACCCAAACCCACTCGGCTGGACCCAAACCCACTCGGCTAGACCCAAACCCACTCTGCTAGACCCAAATCCACTCCGCTACTCCCAAACCCACTCGGCTAGACCCAAACCCACTCGGCTAGACCCAAACCCACTCGGCTAGACCCAAACACACTCCGCTAGACCCAAACCCACTCCGCGAGACCCAAACCCACTCCGCTAGACACAAACCCACTCGGCTAGACCCAAACCCACTCGGCTGGACCCAAACCCACTCGGATAGACATAAACCCACTCGGCTAGACCCAAACCCACTCGGCTAGACCCAAACCTACTCGGCAAGACCCAAACCCACTCGGCTCGACCCAAACCGACTCGACTAAACGATTACCCACTCGGCTAGACCCAAACCCACTCGGCTAGACCCAAACCCACTCGGCTAAACCCAAACCCACTCGGCTAGACCCAAACCCACTCGGCTAGACACAAACCCACTCGGCTAGACCCAAACCCACTCGGCTAGGCCCAAACCCACTCCGCTAGACCCAAACCCACTCCGCTAGACCCAAACCCACTCCGCTAGAGCCAAACCCACTCGGCTAGTCCCAAACCCACTCGGCTAGACCCAAACCCACTCGGTTAGACCCAAACCCACTCGGCTAGACCCAAACCCACTCGGCAAGACCCAAACCCACTCGGCTAGACCCAAACCCACTCCGCTAGACCCAAACCCACTCCGCTAGACCCAAACCCACTCGGCTAGACCCAAACCCACTCGGCTAGACCCAAACCCACTCCGCTAGGCCCAAACCCACTCCGCTAGACCCAAACCCACTCCGCTAGACCCAAACCCACTCCGCTAGAGCCAAACCCACTCGGCTAGTCCCAAACCCACTCGGCTAGACCCAAACCCACTCGGCTAGACCCAAACCCACTCGGCTAGACCCAAACCCACTCGGCTAGACCCAAACCCACTCGGCTAGACCCAAACCCACTCCGCTAGACCCAAACCCACTCGGCTGGACCCAAACCCACTCGGCTAGACCCAAACCCACTCCGCTAGACCCAAACCCACTCCGCTAGACCCAAACCCACTCGGCTAGACCCAAACCCACTCCGCTAGACCCAAACCCACTCGGCTAGACCCAAACCCACTCGGGTAGACCCAAATCCACTCGGCTCGACCCAAACCCACTCGGCTAGACCCAAACCCACTCGGCTAGACCCAAACCCACTGGGCTAGACCAAAACCCACTGGGCTAGACCCAAACCCACTCCGCTAGACCCAAACCCCCTCGGCTAGACCCAAACCCACTCGGCTAGACCCAAACCCACTCGGCTAGACCCAAACCCACACGGCTAGACCCAAACCCACTCAGCTAGGCCCAAACCCACTCCGCTAGACCCAAACCCACTCCGCTAGACCCAAACCCACTCCGCTAGAGCCAAACCCACTCGGCTAGTCCCAAACCCACTCGGCTAGACCCAAACCCACTCGGCTAGACCCAAACCCACTCGGCTAGACCCAAACCCACTCGGCTAGACCCAAACCCACTCGGCTAGACCCAAACCCACTCGGCTAGACCCAAACCCACTCCGCTAGACCCAAACCCACTCGGCTAGACCCAAACCCACTCCGCTAGACCCAAATCCACTCCGCTACACCCAAACCCACTCGGCTAGACCGAAACCCACTCGGCTAGACCCAAACCCACTCGGCTAGACCCAAACCCACTCGGCTAGACCCAAACCCACTCCGCTAGACCCAAACCCACTCGGCTAGACCCAAACCCACTCGGCTAGACCCAAACCCACTCCGCTAGGCCCAAACCCACTCCGCTAGACCCAAACCCATTCCGCTAGACCCAAACCCACTCCGCTAGAGCCAAACCCACTCCGCTAGTCCCAAACCCTCTCGGCTAGACCCAAACCCACTCGGCTAGACCCAAACCCACTCGGCTAGACCCAAACCCACTCGGCTAGACCCAAACCCACTCGGCTAGACCCAAACCCAATCCGCTAGACCCAAACCCACTCAGCTAGACCCAAACCCACTCGGCTAGACCCAAACCCACTCGGCTCGACCCAAACCGACTCGACTAGACGATTACCCACTCGGCTAGACCCAAACCCACTCGGCTAGACCCAAACCCACTCGGCTCGACCCAAACCCACTCGGCTAGACCCAAACCCACTCGGCTACACCCAAACCCACTCCGCTAGGCCCAAACCCAGTCAGCTAGACCCAAACCCACTCGGCTATACCCAAACCCACTCGGCTAGACCCAAACCCACTCGGCTAGACCCAAACCCACTCGGCTAGACCCAAACCCACTCGGCTAGACCCAAACCCACTCCGCTACACCCAAACCCACTCGGCTAGACCCAAACCCACTCGGCTAGACCCAAACCCACTCGGCTAGACCCAAACCCATTCGGCTAGACCCAAACCCACTCGGCTAGACCCAAACCCACTAGGCTAGTCCCAAACCCACTCAGCTAGACCCAAACCCACTCGGCTAGACCCAAACCCACTCAGCTAGACGCAAACTCACTCGGCTAGACCCAAACCCACTCTGCTAGACCCAAATCCACTCCGCTACATCCAAACCCACTCGGCTAGACCCAAACCCATTCGGCTAGACCCAAACCCACTAGGCTAGTCCCAAACCCACTCAGCGAGACCCAAACCCACTCCGCTAGACACAAACCCACTCGGCTAGACCCAAACCCACTCGGCTGGACCCAAACCCACTCGGATAGACCTAAAACCACTCGGCTGGACCCAAACCCACTCGGCTAGACCCAAACCTACTCGGCAAGACCCAAACCCACTCGGCTCGACCCAAACCGACTCGACTAAACGATTACCCACTCGGCTAGACCCAAACCCACTCGGCTAGACCCAAACCCACTGGGCTAGACCCAAACCCACTGGGCTAGACCCAAACCCACTCCGCTAGACCCAAACCCACTCGGCTAGACCCAAACCCACTCGGCTAGACCCAAACCCACTCGGCTAGACCCAAACCCACACGGCTAGACCCAAACCCACTCAGCTAGGCCCAAACCCACTCCGCTAGACCCAAACCCACTCCGCTAGACCCAAACCCACTCCGCTAGAGCCAAACCCACTCGGCTAGTCCCAAACCCACTCGGCTAGACCCAAACCCACTCGGCTAGACCCAAACCCACTCGGCTAGACCCAAACCCACTCGGCAAGACCCATACCCACTCGGCTAGACCCAAACCCACTCGGCTAGACCCAAACCCACTCCGCTAGACCCAAACCCACTCGGCTAGACCCAAACCCACTCCGCTAGACCCAAATCCACTCCGCTACACCCAAACCCACTCGGCTAGACCCAAACCCACTCGGCTAGACCCAAACCCACTCGGCTAGACCCAAACCCACTCGGCTAGACCCAAACCCACTCGGCTAGACCCAAACCCACTCGGCTAGACCCAAACCCACTCGGCTAGACCCAAACCCACTCCGCTAGGCCCAAACCCACTCCGCTAGACCCAAACCCATTCCGCTAGACCCAAACCCACACCGCTAGAGCCAAACCCACTCCGCTAGTCCCAAACCCTCTCGGCTAGACCCAAACCCACTCGGCTAGACCCAAACCCACTCGGCTAGACCCAAACCCACTCGGCTAGACCCAAACCCACTCGGCTAGACCCAAACCCAATCCGCTAGACCCAAACCCACTCAGCTAGACCCAAACCCACTCGGCTAGACCCAAACCCACTCGGCTCGACCCAAACCGACTCGACTAGACGATTACCCACTCGGCTAGACCCAAACCCACTCGGCTAGACCCAAACCCACTCGGCTCGACCCAAACCCACTCGGCTAGACCCAAACCCACTCGGCTACACCCAAACCCACTCCGCTAGGCCCAAACCCAGTCAGCTAGACCCAAACCCACTCGGCTATACCCAAACCCACTCGGCTAGACCCAAACCCACTCGGCTAGACCCAAACCCACTCGGCTAGACCCAAACCCACTCGGCTAGACCCAAACCCACTCCGCTACACCCAAACCCACTCGGCTAGACCCAAACCCACTCGGCTAGACCCAAACCCACTCGGCTAGACCCAAACCCATTCGGCTAGACCCAAACCCACTCGGCTAGACCCAAACCCACTAGGCTAGTCCCAAACCCACTCAGCTAGACCCAAACCCACTCGGCTAGACCCAAACCCACTCAGCTAGACGCAAACTCACTCGGCTAGACCCAAACCCACTCTGCTAGACCCAAATCCACTCCGCTACATCCAAACCCACTCGGCTAGACCCAAACCCATTCGGCTAGACCCAAACCCACTAGGCTAGTCCCAAACCCACTCAGCGAGACCCAAACCCACTCCGCTAGACACAAACCCACTCGGCTAGACCCAAACCCACTCGGCTGGACCCAAACCCACTCGGATAGACCTAAAACCACTCGGCTGGACCCAAACCCACTCGGCTAGACCCAAACCTACTCGGCAAGACCCAAACCCACTCGGCTCGACCCAAACCGACTCGACTAAACGATTACCCACTCGGCTAGACCCAAACCCACTCGGCTAGACCCAAACCCACTCGGCTAGACCCAAACCCACTCGTCTACACCGAAACCCACTCCGCTAGGCCCAAACCCACTCGGCTAGACCCAAACCCACTCGGCTAAACCCAAACCCACTCGGCTAGACCCAAACCCACTCGGCTAGACCCAAACCCACTCGGCTAGACCCAAACCCACTCGGCTAGGCCCAAACCCACTCCGCTAGACCCAAACCCACTCCGCTAGACCCAAACCCACTCCGCTAGAGCCAAACCCACTCGGCTAGTCCCAAACCCACTCGGCTAGACCCAAACCCACTCGGCTAGACCCAAACCCACTCGGCTAGACCCAAACCCACTCGGCTAGACCCAAACCCACTCGGCTAGACCCAAACCCACTCCGCTAGACCCAAACCCACTCCGCTAGACCCAAACCCACTCCGCTAGACCCAAACCCACTCGGCTAGACCCAAACCCACTCCGCTAGGCCCAAACCCACTCCGCTAGACCCAAACCCACTCCGCTAGACCCAAACCCACTCCGCTAGAGCCAAACCCACTCGGCTAGTCCCAAACCCACTCGGCTAGACCCAAACCCACTCAGCTAGACCCAAACCCACTCGGCTAGACCCAAACCCACTCGGCTAGACCCAAACCCACTCGGCTAGACCCAAACCCACTCCGCTAGACGCAAACCCACTCGGCTGGACCCAAACCCACTCGGCTAGACCCAAACCCACTCCGCTAGACCCAAACCCACTCCGCTAGACCCAAACCCACTCGGCTAGACCCAAACCCACTCCGCTAGACCCAAACCCACTCGGCTAGACCCAAACCCACTCGGGTAGACCCAAATCCACTCGGCTGGACCCAAACCCACTCGGCTAGACCCAAACCCACTCGGCTAGACCCAAACCCACTCGGCTAGACCCAAACCCACTGGGCTAGACCCAAACCCACTCCGCTAGACCCAAACCCACTCGGCTAGACCCAAACCCACTCGGCTAGACCCAAACCCACTCGGCTAGACCCAAACCCACACGGCTAGACCCAAACCCACTCGGCTAGGCCCAAACCCACTCCGCTAGACCCAAACCCACTCCGCTAGACCCAAACCCACTCCGCTAGAGCCAAACCCACTCGGCTAGTCCCAAACCCACTCGGCTAGACCCAAACCCACTTGGCTAGACCCAAACACACTCCGCTAGACCCAAACCCACTCGGCTAGACCCAAACCCACTCGGCTAGACCCAAACCCACTCGGCTAGACCCAAACCCACTCCGCTAGACCCAAACCCACTCGGCTAGACCCAAACCCACTCCGCTAGACCCAAATCCACTCCGCTACACCCAAACCCACTCGGCTAGACCGAAACCCACTCGGCTAGACCCAAACCCACTCGGCAAGACCCAAACCCACTCGGCTAGACCCAAACCCACTCCGCTAGACCCAAACCCACTCGGCTAGACCCAAACCCACTCGGCTAGACCCAAACCCACTCCGCTAGGCCCAAACCCACTCCGCTAGACCCAAACCCATTCCGCTAGACCCAAACCCACTCCGCTAGAGCCAAACCCACTCCGCTAGTCCCAAACCCACTCGGCTAGACCCAAACCCACTCGGCTAGACCCAAACCCACTCGGCTAGACCCAAACCCACTCGGCTAGACCCAAACCCACTCGGCTAGACCCAAACCCAATCCGCTAGACCCAAACCCACTCAGCTAGACCCAAACCCACTCGGCTAGACCCAAACCCACTCGGCTCGACCCAAACCGACTCGACTAGACGATTACCCACTCGGCTAGACCCAAACCCACTCGGCTAGACCCAAACCGACTCGGCTAGACCCAAACCCACTCCGCTAGGCCCAAACCCACTCCGCTAGACCCAAACCCACTCCGCTAGACCCAAACCCACTCCGCTAGAGCCAAACCCACTCGGCTAGTCCCAAACCCACTCGGCTAGACCCAAACCCACTCGGCTAGACCCAAACCCACTCGGCTAGACCCAAACCCACTCGTCTAGACCCAAACCCACTCGGCTTGACCCAAACCCACTCGGCTAGACCCAAACCCACTCCGCTAGAGCCAAACCCACTCGGCTAGACCCAAACCCACTCGGCTAGACCCAAACCCACTCGGCTAGACCCAAACCCACTCGGCTAGACCCAAACCCACTCGGCTAGACCCAAACCCACTCGGCTAGACCCAAACCCACTCCGCTAGACCCAAACCCACTCCGCTAGACCCAAACCCACTCCGCTAGACCCAAACCCACTCGGCTAGACCCAAACCCACTCCGCTAGGCCCAAACCCACTCCGCTAGACCCAAACCCACTCCGCTAGACCCAAACCCACTCCGCTAGAGCCAAACCCACTCGGCTAGTCCCAAACCCACTCGGCTAGACCCAAACCCACTCAGCTAGACCCAAACCCACTCGGCTAGACCCAAACCCACTCGGCTAGACCCAAACCCACTCGGCTAGACCCAAACCCACTCCGCTAGACGCAAACCCACTCGGCTGGACCCAAACCCACTCGGCTAGACCCAAACCCACTCCGCTAGACCCAAACCCACTCCGCTAGACCCAAACCCACTCGGCTAGACCCAAACCCACTCCGCTAGACCCAAACCCACTCGGCTAGACCCAAACCCACTCGGGTAGACCCAAATCCACTCGGCTGGACCCAAACCCACTCGGCTAGACCCAAACCCACTCGGCTAGACCCAAACCCACTCGGCTAGACCCAAACCCACTGGGCTAGACCCAAACCCACTCCGCTAGACCCAAACCCACTCGGCTAGACCCAAACCCACTCGGCTAGACCCAAACCCACTCGGCTAGACCCAAACCCACACGGCTAGACCCAAACCCACTCGGCTAGGCCCAAACCCACTCCGCTAGACCCAAACCCACTCCGCTAGACCCAAACCCACTCCGCTAGAGCCAAACCCACTCGGCTAGTCCCAAACCCACTCGGCTAGACCCAAACCCACTTGGCTAGACCCAAACACACTCCGCTAGACCCAAACCCACTCGGCTAGACCCAAACCCACTCGGCTAGACCCAAACCCACTCGGCTAGACCCAAACCCACTCCGCTAGACCCAAACCCACTCGGCTAGACCCAAACCCACTCCGCTAGACCCAAATCCACTCCGCTACACCCAAACCCACTCGGCTAGACCGAAACCCACTCGGCTAGACCCAAACCCACTCGGCAAGACCCAAACCCACTCGGCTAGACCCAAACCCACTCCGCTAGACCCAAACCCACTCGGCTAGACCCAAACCCACTCGGCTAGACCCAAACCCACTCCGCTAGGCCCAAACCCACTCCGCTAGACCCAAACCCATTCCGCTAGACCCAAACCCACTCCGCTAGAGCCAAACCCACTCCGCTAGTCCCAAACCCACTCGGCTAGACCCAAACCCACTCGGCTAGACCCAAACCCACTCGGCTAGACCCAAACCCACTGGGCTAGACCCAAACCCACTCCGCTAGACCCAAACCCACTCGGCTAGACCCAAACCCACTCGGCTAGACCCAAACCCACTCGGCTAGACCCAAACCCACACGGCTAGACCCAAACCCACTCGGCTAGGCCCAAACCCACTCCGCTAGACCCAAACCCACTCCGCTAGACCCAAACCCACTCCGCTAGAGCCAAACCCACTCGGCTAGTCCCAAACCCACTCGGCTAGACCCAAACCCACTTGGCTAGACCCAAACACACTCCGCTAGACCCAAACCCACTCGGCTAGACCCAAACCCACTCGGCTAGACCCAAACCCACTCGGCTAGACCCAAACCCACTCCGCTAGACCCAAACCCACTCGGCTAGACCCAAACCCACTCCGCTAGACCCAAATCCACTCCGCTACACCCAAACCCACTCGGCTAGACCGAAACCCACTCGGCTAGACCCAAACCCACTCGGCAAGACCCAAACCCACTCGGCTAGACCCAAACCCACTCCGCTAGACCCAAACCCACTCGGCTAGACCCAAACCCACTCGGCTAGACCCAAACCCACTCCGCTAGGCCCAAACCCACTCCGCTAGACCCAAACCCATTCCGCTAGACCCAAACCCACTCCGCTAGAGCCAAACCCACTCCGCTAGTCCCAAACCCACTCGGCTAGACCCAAACCCACTCGGCTAGACCCAAACCCACTCGGCTAGACCCAAACCCACTCGGCTAGACCCAAACCCACTCGGCTAGACCCAAACCCAATCCGCTAGACCCAAACCCACTCAGCTAGACCCAAACCCACTCGGCTAGACCCAAACCCACTCGGCTCGACCCAAACCGACTCGACTAGACGATTACCCACTCGGCTAGACCCAAACCCACTCGGCTAGACCCAAACCGACTCGGCTAGACCCAAACCCACTCCGCTAGGCCCAAACCCACTCCGCTAGACCCAAACCCACTCCGCTAGACCCAAACCCACTCCGCTAGAGCCAAACCCACTCGGCTAGTCCCAAACCCACTCGGCTAGACCCAAACCCACTCGGCTAGACCCAAACCCACTCGGCTAGACCCAAACCCACTCGTCTAGACCCAAACCCACTCGGCTTGACCCAAACCCACTCGGCTAGACCCAAACCCACTCCGCTAGACCCAAACCCACTCGGCTAGACCCAAACCCACTCGGCTAGACCCAAACCCACTCCGCTAGACCCAAACCCACTCGGCTAGACCCAAACCCACTTGGGTAGACCCAAATCCACTCGGCTTGACCCAAACCCACTAGGCTAGACCCAAACCCACTCGGCTAGACCCAAACCCACTCGGCTAGACCCAAACCCACTCGGCTGGACCCAAACCCACTCGGCTAGACCCAAACCCACTCCGCTAGACCCAAATCCACTCCGCTACTCTCAAACCCACTCGGCTAGACCCAAACCCACTCAGCTAGACCCAAACCCACTCGGCTAGACCCAAACACACTCCGCTAGACCCAAACCCACTCCGCGAGACCCAAACCCACTCCGCTAGACACAAACCCACTCGGCTAGACCCAAACCCACTCGGCTGGACCCAAACCCACTCGGATAGACCTAAACCCACTCGGCTAGACCCAAACCCACTCGGCTAGACCCAAACCTACTCGGCAAGACCCAAACCCACTCGGCTCGACCCAAACCGACTCGACTAAACGATTACCCACTCGGCTAGACCCAAACCCACTCGGCTAGACCCAAACCCACTCGGCTATACCCAAACCCACTCCGCTAGACCCAAACCCACTCGGCTAGACCCAAACCCACTCGGCTAGACCCAAACCCACTCGGCTAGACCCAAACCCACTCGGCTAGACCCCAACCCACTCGGCTAGACCCAAACCCACTCGGCCAGACCCAAACCCACTCGGCCAGACCCAAACCCACTCGGCCAGACCCAAACCCACTCGGGTAGACCCAAACCCACTCGGCCAGACCCAAACCCACTCGGGTAGACCCAAATCCACTTGGCTAGACCCAAACCCACTCGGCTAGACCCAAACCCACTCGGCTAGACCCAAACCCACTCGGCTAGACCCAAACCCACTCGGCTAGACCCAAACCCACTCAGCTAGACCCAAACCCACTCGGCTAGACCCAAACCCACTCCGCTAGACCCAAATCCAATCCGCTACACCCAAACCCACTCGGCTAGACCCAAACCCATTCGGCTAGACCCAAACACACTCCGCTAGACCCAAACCCACTCCGCTAGACGCAAACCCACTCCGATAGAACCAAACCCACTCCACTAGACCCAAACCCACACGGCTAGACCCAAACCCACTCCGCTACACCCAAACGCACTCGGCTAGACCCAAACCCACTCCGCTGGACCCAAACCCACTCGGCTAGACCCAAACCCAATCGGCTAGATCCAAACCCACTCGGCTAGACCCAAACCCACTAGGCTAGTCCCAAACCCACTCGGCTAGACCCAAACCCACTCGGCTAGACCCAAACCCACTCAGCTAGACGCAAACCCACTCGGCTAGACCCAAACCCACTCCGCTAGACCCAAATCCACTCCGCTACATCCAAACCCACTCGGCTAGACCCAAACCCACTCGGCTAGACCCAAACCCACTCGGCTAGACCCAAACCCACTCGGCTAGACCCAAACACACTCCGCTAGACTCAAACCCACTCCGCTAGACGCAAACCCACTCCGCTAGACCCAAACCCACTCTGCTAGAGCCAAACCCACTCGGCTAGTCCCAAACCCACTCGGCTAGACCCAAACCCACTCGGCTAGACCCAAACCCACTCGGCTAGACCCAAACCCACTCGGCTAGACCCAAACCCACTCGGCTAGACCCAAACCCACTCCGCTAGACCCAAATCCAATCCGCTACACCCAAACCCACTCGGCTAGACCCAAACCCATTCGGCTAGACCCAAACACACTCCGCTAGACCCAAACCCACTCCGCTAGACGCAAACCCACTCCGATAGAACCAAACCCACTCCGCTAGACCCAAACCCACACGGCTAGACCGAAACCCACTAGGCTAGACCCAAACGCACTCGACTAGACCCAAACCCACTCGGCTAGACCCAAACCCACTCCGCTACACCCAAACGCACTCGGCTAGACCCAAACCCACTCCGCTAGACCCAAACCCACTCAGCTAGACCCAAACCCAATCGGCTAGACCCAAACCCACTCGGCTAGACCCAAACCCACTCGGCTAGACCCAAACCCACTCCGCTAGACCCAAACCCACTCGGCTAGACCCAAACCCACTCGGCTAGACCCAAACCCACTCGGCTAGACCCAAACGCTTTCGGCTAGACCCAAACCCACTCGGCTAGACAAAAACCCACTAGGCTAGTCCCAAACCCACTCGGCGAGACACAAACCCACTCGGCTAGACCCAAACCCACTCGGCTTGACCCAAACCCACTCGGCTAGATCCAAACCCACTCGGCTAGACCCAAACCCACTCGGATAGACCCAAACCCACTCAACTGGACCCAAACCCACTCCGCTAGATCCAAATCCACTCCGCTACACCCAAACCCACTCGGCTAGACCCAAACCCATTCCGCTAGACCCAAACACACTCCGCTAGACCCAAACCCACTCGGATAGACCCAAACCCACTCGGCAAGACCCAAACCCACTCGGCCAGACCCAAACCCACTCGGCTATACCCAAACCCACTCCGCTAGACCCAAACCCACTCGGCTAGACCCAAACCCACTCGGCTAGACCCAAACCCACTCGGCTAGACCCAAACCCACTCGGCTAGACCCCAACCCACTCGGCTAGACCCAAACCCACTCGGCCAGACCCAAACCCACTCGGCCAGACCCAAACCCACTCGGCCAGACCCAATCCCACTCAGCTAGACGCAAACCCACTCGGCTAGACCCAAACCCACTCCGCTAGACCCAAATCCACTCCGCTACATCCAAACCCACTCGGCTAGACCCAAACCCACTCGGCTAGACCCAAACCCACTCGGCTAGACCCAAACCCACTCGGCTAGACCCAAACACACTCCGCTAGACTCAAACCCACTCCGCTAGACGCAAACCCACTCCGCTAGACCCAAACCCACTCTGCTAGAGCCAAACCCACTCGGCTAGTCCCAAACCCACTCGGCTAGACCCAAACCCACTCGGCTAGACCCAAACCCACTCGGCTAGACCCAAACCCACTCGGTTAGACCCAAACCCACTCGGCTAGACCCAAACCCACTCCGCTAGACCCAAATCCAATCCGCTACACCCAAACCCACTCGGCTAGACCCAAACCCATTCGGCTAGACCCAAACACACTCCGCTAGACCCAAACCCACTCCGCTAGACGCAAACCCACTCCGATAGAACCAAACCCACTCCGCTAGACCCAAACCCACACGGCTAGACCGAAACCCACTAGGCTAGACCCAAACGCACTCGACTAGACCCAAACCCACTCGGCTAGACCCAAACCCACTCCGCTACACCCAAACGCACTCGGCTAGACCCAAACCCACTCCGCTAGACCCAAACCCACTCAGCTAGACCCAAACCCAATCGGCTAGACCCAAACCCACTCGGCTAGACCCAAACCCACTCGGCTAGACCCAAACCCACTCCGCTAGACCCAAACCCACTCGGCTAGACCCAAACCCACTCGGCTAGACCCAAACCCACTCGGCTAGACCCAAACGCTTTCGGCTAGACCCAAACCCACTCGGCTAGACAAAAACCCACTAGGCTAGTCCCAAACCCACTCGGCGAGACACAAACCCACTCGGCTAGACCCAAACCCACTCGGCTTGACCCAAACCCACTCGGCTAGATCCAAACCCACTCGGCTAGACCCAAACCCACTCGGATAGACCCAAACCCACTCAACTAGACCCAAACCCACTCCGCTAGATCCAAATCCACTCCGCTACACCCAAACCCACTCGGCTAGACCCAAACCCATTCCGCTAGACCCAAACACACTCCGCTAGACCCAAACCCACTCGGATAGACCCAAACCCACTCGGCTAGACCCAAACCCACTCGGCTAGACCCAAACCCACTCGGCTATACCCAAACCCACTCCGCTAGACCCAAACCCACTCGGCTAGACCCAAACCCACTCCGCTAGACCCAAACCCACTCGGCTAGACCCAAACCCACTCGGCTAGACCCCAACCCACTCGGCGAGACCCAAACCCACTCGGCCAGACCCAAACCCACTCGGCCAGACCCAAACCCACTCGGCCAGACCCAAACCCACTCGGGTAGACCCAAACCCACTCGGCCAGACCCAAACCCACTCGGGTAGACCCAAATCCACTCGGCTAGACCCAAACCCACTCGGCTAGACCCAAACCCACTCGGCTAGACCCAAACCCACTCGGCTAGACCCAAACCCACTCGGCTAGACCCAAACCCACTCAGCTAGACCCAAACCCACTCGGCTAGACCCAAACCCACTCCGCTAGACCCAAATCCAATCCGCTACACCCAAACCCACTCGGCTAGACCCAAACCCATTCGGCTAGACCCAAACACACTCCGCTAGACCCAAACCCACTCCGCTAGACGCAAACCCACTCCGATAGAACCAAACCCACTCCGCTAGACCCAAACCCACACGGCTAGACCGAAACCCACTAGGCTAGACCCAAACGCACTCGACTAGACCCAAACCCACTCGGCTAGACCCAAACCCACTCCGCTACACCCAAACGCACTCGGCTAGACCCAAACCCACTCCGCTAGACCCAAACCCACTCGGCTAGACCCAAACCCAATCGGCTAGATCCAAACCCACTCGGCTAGACCCAAACCCACTAGGCTAGTCCCAAACCCACTCGGCTAGACCCAAACCCACTCGGCTAGACCCAAACCCACTCAGCTAGACGCAAACCCACTCGGCTAGACCCAAACCCACTCCGCTAGACCCAAATCCACTCCGCTACATCCAAACCCACTCGGCTAGACCCAAACCCACTCGGCTAGACCCAAACCCACTCGGCTAGACCCAAACCCACTCGGCTAGACCCAAACACACTCCGCTAGACTCAAACCCACTCCGCTAGACGCAAACCCACTCCGCTAGACCCAAACCCACTCTGCTAGAGCCAAACCCACTCGGCTAGTCCCAAACCCACTCGGCTAGACCCAAACCCACTCGGCTAGACCCAAACCCACTCGGCTAGACCCAAACCCACTCGGCTAGACCCAAACCCACTCCGCTAGACCCAAATCCAATCCGCTACACCCAAACCCACTCGGCTAGACCCAAACCCATTTGGCTAGACCCAAACACACTCCGCTAGACCCAAACCCACTCCGCTAGACGCAAACCCACTCCGATAGAACCAAACCCACTCCGCTAGACCCAAACCCACACGGCTAGACCGAAACCCACTAGGCTAGACCCAAACGCACTCGACTAGACCCAAACCCACTCGGCTAGACCCAAACCCACTCCGCTACACCCAAACGCACTCGGCTACACCCAAACCCACTCGGCTAGACCCAAACCCACTCGGCTAGACCCAAACCCAATCGGCTAGACCCAAACCCACTCGGCTAGACCCAAATCCACTCGGCTAGACCCAAACCCACTCGGCTAGACCCAAACCCACTCGGCTAGACCCAAACCCACTCGGCTAGACCCAAACCCACTCGGCTAGACCCAATCCCACTCCGCTAGACCCAAACCCACTCGGCTAGACCCAAACCCACTCGGCTAGACCCAAACCCACTCGGCTAGACCCAAACCCACACGGCTAGACCCAAACCCACTCAGCTAGGCCCAAACCCACTCCGCTAGACCCAAACCCACTCCGCTAGACCCAAACCCACTGCGCTAGAGCCAAACCCACTCGGCTAGTCCCAAACCCACTCCGCTAGACCCAAACCCACTCGGCTAGACCCAAACCCACTCCGCTAGACCCAAATCCACTCCGCTACACCCAAACCCACTCGGCTAGACCGAAACCCACTCGGCTAGACCCAAACCCACTCGGCTAGACCCAAACCCACTCGGCTAGACCCAAACCCACTCCGCTAGACCCAAACCCACTCGGCTAGACCCAAACCCACTCCGCTAGGCCCATACCCACTCCGCTAGACCCAAACCCATTCCGCTAGACCCAAACCCACTCCGCTAGAGCCAAACCCACTCCGCTAGTCCCAAACCCACTCGGCTAGACCCAAACCCACTCGGCTAGACCCAAACCCACTCGGCTAGACCCAAACCCACTCGGCTAGACCCAAACCCACTCGGCTAGACCCAAACCCAATCCGCTAGACCCAAACCCACTCAGCTAGACCCAAACCCACTCGGCTAGACCCAAACCCACTCGGCTCGACCCAAACCGACTCGACTAGACGATTACCCACTCGGCTAGACCCAAACCCACTCGGCTAGACCCAAACCCACTCGGCTCGACCCAAACCCACTCGGCTAGACCCAAACCCACTCGGCTACACCCAAACCCACTCCGCTAGGCCCAAACCCACTCGGCTAGACCCAAACCCACTCGGCTATACCCAAACCCACTCGGCTAGGCCCAAACCCACTCGGCTAGACCCAAACCCACTCGGCTAGACCCAAACCCACTCGGCTAGACCCAAATCCACTCCGCTACACCCAAACCCACTCCGCTACACCCAAACCCACTCGGCTAGACCCAAACCCACTCGGCTAGACCCAAACCCATTCGGCTAGACCCAAACCCACTCGGCTAGACCCAAACCCACTAGGCTAGTCCCAAACCCACTCAGCTAGACCCAAACCCACTCGGCTAGACCCAAACCCACTCAGCTAGACGCAAACCCACTCGGCTAGACCCATACCCACTCCGCTAGACCCAAATCCACTCCGCTACATCCAAACCCACTCGGCTAGACCCAAACCCATTCGGCTAGACCCAAACACACTCCGCTAGACTCAAACCCACTCCGCTAGACGCAAACCCACTCCGCTAGACCCAAACCCACTCCGCTAGACCCAAACCCACACGGCTAGACCGAAACCCACTAGGCTAGACCCAAACGCACTCCGCTAGACCCAAACCCACTCGGCTAGACCCAAACCCACTCGGCTAGATCCAAACCCACTCGGCTAGACGCAAACCCACTAGGCTAGTCCCAAACCCACTCGACTAGACCCAAACCCACTCGGCTAGACCCAAACCCACTCAGCTAGATGCAAACCCACTCAGCTAGACCAAAACCCACTCCGCTAGACCCAAATCCACTCCGCTACATCCAAACCCACTCGGCTAGACCCAAAACCATTCGGCTAGACCCAAACACACTCCGCTAGACTCAAACCCACTCCGCTAGACGCAAACCCACTCCGCTAGACCCAAACCCACTTTGCTAGACCCAAACCCACACGGCTAGACCGAAACCCACTAGGCTAGACCCAAACGCACTCGGCTGGACCCAAACCCACTCGGCTAGACCCAAACCCACTCAGCTAGACCCAAACCCACTCGGCTAGACCCAAACACACTCCGCTAGACCCAAACCCACTCCGCTAGACGCAAACCCACTCCGATAGAACCAAACCCACTCCGCTAGACCCAAACCCACACGGCTAGACCGAAACCCACTAGGCTAGACCCAAACGCACTCGACTAGACCCAAACCCACTCGGCTAGACCCAAACCCACTCCGCTACACCCAAACGCACTCGGCTACACCCAAACCCACTCGGCTAGACCCAAACCCACTCGGCTAGACCCAAACCCAATCGGCTAGACCCAAACCCACTCGGCTAGACCCAAATCCACTCGGCTAGACCCAAACCCACTCGGCTAGACCCAAACCCACTCGGCTAGACCCAAACCCACTCGGCTAGACCCAAACCCACTCCGCTAGACCCAAACCCACTCGGCTAGACCCAAACCCACTCGGCTAGACCCAAACCCACTCGGCTAGACCCAAACCCACACGGCTAGACCCAAACCCACTCAGCTAGGCCCAAACCCACTCCGCTAGACCCAAACCCACTCCGCTAGACCCAAACCCAATGCGCTAGAGCCAAACCCACTCGGCTAGTCCCAAACCCACTCCGCTAGACCCAAACCCACTCGGCTAGACCCAAACCCACTCCGCTAGACCCAAATCCACTCCGCTACACCCAAACCCACTCGGCTAGACCGAAACCCACTCGGCTAGACCCAAACCCACTCGGCTAGACCCAAACCCACTCGGCTAGACCCAAACCCACTCCGCTAGACCCAAACCCACTCGTCTAGACCCAAACCCACTCCGCTAGGCCCAAACCCACTCCGCTAGACCCAAACCCATTCCGCTAGACCCAAACCCACTCCGCTAGAGCCAAACCCACTCCGCTAGTCCCAAACCCACTCGGCTAGACCCAAACCCACTCGGCTAGACCCAAACCCACTCGGCTAGACCCAAACCCACTCGGCTAGACCCAAACCCACTCGGCTAGACCCAAACCCAATCCGCTAGACCCAAACCCACTCAGCTAGACCCAAACCCACTCGGCTAGACCCAAACCCACTCGGCTCGACCCAAACCGACTCGACTAGACGATTACCCACTCGGCTAGACCCAAACCCACTCGGCTAGACCCAAACCCACTCGGCTCGACCCAAACCCACTCGGCTAGACCCAAACCCACTCGGCTACACCCAAACCCACTCCGCTAGGCCCAAACCCACTCGGCTAGACCCAAACCCACTCGGCTATACCCAAACCCATTCGGCTAGACCCAAACACACTCCGCTAGACTCAAACCCACTCCGCTAGACGCAAACCCACTCCGCTAGACCCAAACCCACTCCGCTAGACCCAAACCCACACGGCTAGACCGAAACCCACTAGGCTAGACCCAAACGCACTCCGCTAGACCCAAACCCACTCGGCTAGACCCAAACCCACTCGGCTAGATCCAAACCCACTCGGCTAGACGCAAACCCACTAGGCTAGTCCCAAACCCACTCGGCTAGACCCAAACCCACTCGGCTAGACCCAAACCCACTCAGCTAGATGCAAACCCACTCAGCTAGACCCAAACCCACTCCGCTAGACCCAAATCCACTCCGCTACATCCAAACCCACTCGGCTAGACCCAAACCCATTCGGCTAGACCCAAACACACTCCGCTAGACTCAAACCCACTCCGCTAGACGCAAACCCACTCCGCTAGACCCAAACCCACTTTGCTAGACCCAAACCCACACGGCTAGACCGAAACCCACTAGGCTAGACCCAAACGCACTCGGCTGGACCCAAACCCACTAGGCTAGACCCAAACCCACTCAGCTAGACCCAAACCCACTCGGCTAGACCCAAACCCACTCCGCTTGACCCAAACCCACTCGGCTAGACCCAAACCCACTCGGCTAGACCCAAACCCATTCGGCTAGACCCAAACCCACTCGGCTAGACAAAAACCCACTAGGCTAGTCCCAAACCCACTCGGCGAGACACAAACCCACTCAGCTAGACCCAAACCCACTCCGCTAGACCCAAACCCACTCGGCTAGATCCAAACCCACTCGGCTAGACCCAAACCCACTCGGATAGACCCAAACCCACTCAGCTAGACCCAAATCCACTCCGCTAGACCCAAATCCACTCCGCTACACCCAAACCCACTCGGCTAGACCCAAACACACTCCGCTAGACCCAAACCCACTCGGCTCGACGCAAACCCACTCCGCTAGACCCAAACCCACTCCGCTAGACCCAAACCCACTCGGCTAGACCGAAACCCACTCGGCTAGACCCAAACGCACTCGGCTAGACCCAAACCCACTCGGCTAGACCCAAACCCACTCGGCTAGACCCAAACCCACTCGGCTAGACCCAAACCCACTCGGCTAGACCCAAACCCACTCGGCTAGACCCAAACCCACTCGGCTAGACCCAAACCCACTCCGCTAGGCCCAAACCCACTCCGCTAGACCCAAACCCACTCCGCTAGACCCAAACCCACTCGGCTAGTCCCAAACCCACTCGGCTAGACCCAAACCCACTCGGCTAGACCCAAACCCACTCGGCTAGACCCAAACCCACTCGGCTAGACCCAAACCCACTCGGCTAGACCCAAACCCACTCGGCTAGACCCAAACCCACTCGGCTAGACCCAAACCCACTCGGCTAGACCCAAACCCACTCGGCTAGACCCAAACCCACTCGGCTAGACCCAAACCCACTCTGCTAGACCCAAATCCACTCCGCTAGACCCAAATCCACTCCGCTACACCCAAACCCACTCGGCTAGACCCAAACACACTCCGCTAGACCCAAACCCACTCGGCTCGACGCAAACCCACTCCGCTAGACCCAAACCCACTCCGCTAGACCCAAACCCACTCCGCTAGACCCAAACCCACTCGGCTAGACCCAAACCCACTCGGCTAGACCCAAACGCACTCGGCTAGACCCAAACCCACTCGGCTAGACCCAAACCCACTCGGCTAGACCCAAACCCACTCGGCTAGACCCAAACCCACTCGGCTAGACCCAAACCCACTCGGCTAGACCCAAACCCACTCGGCTAGACCCAAACCCACTCGGCTAGACCCAAACCCACTCCGCTAGGCCCAAACCCACTCCGCTAGACCCAAACCCACTCCGCTAGACCCAAACCCACTCGGCTAGTCCCAAACCCACTCGGCTAGACCCAAACCACTCGGCTAGACCCAAACCCACTCGGCTAGACCCAAACCCACTCGGCTAGACCCAAACCCACTCGGCTAGACCCAAACCCACTCGGCTATACCCAAACCCACTCCGCTAGACCCAAACCCACTCGGCTAGACCCAAACCCACTCGGCTAGACACAAACCCACTCCGCTAGACCCAAACCCACTCCGCTAGACCCAAACCCACTCGGCCAGACCCAAACCCACTCGGCCAGACCCAAACCCACTCGGGTAGACCCAAATCCATTCGGCTAGACCCAAACCCACTCGGCTGGACCCAAACCGACTCGGCTAGACCCAAACCCACTCGGCTGGACTCAAACCCATTCGGATAGACCAAAACCCACTCGGCTAGACCCAAACCCACTCGGCTGGACCCAAACCGACTCGGCTAGACCCAAACCCACTCGGCTGGACTCAAACCCATTCGGATAGACCAAAACCCACTCGGCTAGACCCAAACCCACTCGGCTAGACCCGAACCTACTCGGCAAGACCCAAACCCACTCAGCTAGACCCAAACCCACTCGGCTAGACCCAAACCCACTCGGCTCGACCCAAACCGACTCGACTAGACGATTACCCACTCGGCTAGACCCAAACCCACTCGGCTAGACCCAAACCCACTAGGCTAGTCCCAAACCCACTCAGCTAGACCCAAACCCACTCGGCTAGACCCAAACCCACTCAGCTAGAGGCAAACCCACTCGGCTAGACCCAAACCCACTCTGCTAGACCGAAATCCACTCCGCTACATCCAAACCCACTCGGCTAGACCCAAACCCATTCGGCTAGACCCAAACACACTCCGCTAGACTCAAACCCACTCCGCTAGACGCAAACCCACTCCGCTAGACCCAAACCCACTCCGCTAGACCCAAACCCACACGGCTAGACCGAAACCCACTAGGCTAGACCCAAACGCACTCCGCTAGACCCAAACCCACTCGGCTAGACCCAAACCCACTCGGCTAGACCCAAACCCACTCAGCTAGATGCAAACCCACTCGGCTAGACCCAAACCCACTCCGCTAGACCCAAATCCACTCCGCTACATCCAAACCCACTCGGCTAGACCCAAACCCATTCGGCTAGACCCAAACACACTCCGCTAGACTCAAACCCACTCCGCTAGACGCAAACCCACTCCGCTAGACCCAAACCCACTCTGCTAGACCCAAACCCACACGGCTAGACCGAAACCCACTAGGCTAGACCCAAACGCACTCGGCTGGACCCAAACCCACTCGGCTAGACCCAAACCCACTCAGCTAGACCCAAACCCACTCGGCTAGACCCAAACCCACTCCGCTTGACCCAAACCCACTCGGCTAGACCCAAACCCACTCGGCTAGACCCAAACCCATTCGGCTAGACCCAAACCCACTCGGCTGGACAAAAACCCACTAGGCTAGTCCCAAACCCACTCGGCGAGACACAAACCCACTCAGCTAGACCCAAACCCACTCCGCTAGACCCAAACCCACTCGGCTAGATCCAAACACACTCGGCTAGACCCAAACCCACTCGGATAGACCCAAACCCACTCAGCTAGACCCAAATCCACTCCGCTAGACCCAAAACCACTCCGCTACACCCAAACCCACTCGGCTAGACCCAAACACACTCCGCTAGACCCAAACCCACTCGGCTCGACGCAAACCCACTCCGCTAGACCCAAACCCACTCCGCTAGACCCAAACCCACTCGGCTAGACCCAAACCCACTCGGCTAGACCCAAACGCACTTGGCTAGACCCAAACCCACTCGGGTAGACCCAAACCCACTCGGCTAGACTCAAACCCACTCGGCTAGACCCAAACCCACTCGGCTAGACCCAAACCCACTCGGCTAGACCCAAACCCACTCGGCTAGACCCAAACCCACTCGGCTAGACCCAAACCCACTCGGCTAGGCCCAAACCCACTCCGCTAGACCCAAACCCACTCCGCTAGACCCAAACCCACTCGGCTAGTCCCAAACCCACTCGGCTAGACCCAAACCCACTCGGCTAGACCCAAACCCACTCGGCTAGACCCAAACCCACTCGGCTAGACCCAAACCCACTCGGCTAGACCCAAACCCACTGGGCTATACCCAAACCCACTCCGCTAGACCCAAACCCACTCGGCTAGACCCAAACCCACTCGGCTAGACACAAACCCACTCTGCTAGACCCAAACCCACTCCGCTAGACCCAAACCCACTCGGCCAGACCCAAACCCACTCGGCCAGACCCAAACCCACTCGGGTAGACCCAAATCCATTCGGCTAGACCCAAACCCACTCGGCTGGACCCAAACCGACTCGGCTAGACCCAAACCCACTCGGCTGGACTCAAACCCATTCGGATAGACCAAAACCCACTCGGCTAGACCCAAACCCACTCGGCTAGACCCGAACCTACTCGGCAAGACCCAAACCCACTCGGCTCGACCCAAACCGACTCGACTAGACGATTACCCACTCGGCTAGACCCAAACCCACTCGGCTAGACCCAAACCCACTCGGCTCGACCCAAACCCACTCGGCTAGACCCAAACCCACTCGGCTACACCCAAACCCACTCGGCTATACCCAAACCCACTCCGCTAGACCCAAACCCACTCGGCTAGACCCAAACCCACTCGGCTAGACCCAAACCCACTCCGCTAGACCCAAACCCACTCGGCCAGACCCAAACCCACTCGGCCAGACCCAAACCCACTCGGGTAGACCCAAATCCACTCGGCTAGACCCAAACCCACTCGGCTAGACACAAACCCACTCGGCTAGACCCAAACCCACTCGGGTAGACCCAAATCCACTCGGCTAGACCCAAACCCACTCGGCTAGACCCAAACCCACTCGGCTAGACCCAAACCCACTCCGCTAGACCCAAACCCACTCGGCTAGACCCAAACCCACTCGGCTAGACCCAAACCCACTCCGCTAGGCCCAAACCCACTCCGCTAGACCCAAACCCATTCCGCTAGACCCAAACCCACTCCGCTAGAGCCAAACCCACTCCGCTAGTCCCAAACCCTCTCGGCTAGACCCAAACCCACTCGGCTAGACCCAAACCCACTCGGCTAGACCCAAACCCACTCGGCTAGACCCAAACCCACTCGGCTAGACCCAAACCCAATCCGCTAGACCCAAACCCACTCAGCTAGACCCAAACCCACTCGGCTAGACCCAAACCCACTCGGCTCGACCCAAACCGACTCGACTAGACGATTACCCACTCGGCTAGACCCAAACCCACTCGGCTAGACCCAAACCCACTCGGCTCGACCCAAACCCACTCGGCTAGACCCAAACCCACTCGGCTACACCCAAACCCACTCCGCTAGGCCCAAACCCAGTCAGCTAGACCCAAACCCACTCGGCTATACCCAAACCCACTCGGCTAGACCCAAACCCACTCGGCTAGACCCAAACCCACTCGGCTAGACCCAAACCCACTCGGCTACACCCAAACCCACTCGGCTAGACCCAAACCCACTCGGCTAGACCCAAACCCACTCGGCTAGACCCAAACCCATTCGGCTAGACCCAAACCCACTCGGCTAGACCCAAACCCACTAGGCTAGTCCCAAACCCACTCAGCTAGACCCAAACCCACTCGGCTAGACCCAAACCCACTCAGCTAGATGCAAACTCACTCGGCTAGACCCAAACCCACTCTGCTAGACCCAAATCCACTCCGCTACATCCAAACCCACTCGGCTAGACCCAAACCCATTCGGCTAGACCCAAACCCACTAGGCTAGTCCCAAACCCACTCAGCGAGACCCAAACCCACTCCGCTAGACACAAACCCACTCGGCTAGACCCAAACCCACTCGGCTGGACCCAAACCCACTCGGATAGACCTAAAACCACTCGGCTGGACCCAAACCCACTCGGCTAGACCCAAACCTACTCGGCAAGACCCAAACCCACTCGGCTCGACCCAAACCGACTCGACTAAACGATTACCCACTCGGCTAGACCCAAACCCACTCGGCTAGACCCAAACCCACTCGGCTAGACCCAAACCCACTCGGCTACACCGAAACCCACTCCGCTAGGCCCAAACCCACTCGGCTAGACCCAAACCCACTCGGCTAAACCCAAACCCACTCGGCTAGACCCAAACCCACTCGGCTAGACCCAAACCCACTCGGCTAGACCCAAACCCACTCGGCTAGGCCCAAACCCACTCCGCTAGACCCAAACCCACTCCGCTAGACCCAAACCCACTCCGCTAGAGCCAAACCCACTCGGCTAGTCCCAAACCCACTCGGCTAGACCCAAACCCACTCGGCTAGACCCAAACCCACTCGGCTAGACCCAAACCCACTCGGCTAGACCCAAACCCACTCGGCTAGACCCAAACCCACTCCGCTAGACCCAAACCCACTCGGCTAGACCCAAACCCACTCGGCTAGACCCAAACCCACTCGGCTAGACCCAAACCCACTCGGCTAGACCCAAACCCACTCCGCTAGACCCAAACCCACTCGGCTGGACCCAAACCCACTCGGCTAGACCCAAACCCACTCCGCTAGACCCAAACCCACTCCGCTAGACCCAAACCCACTCGGCTAGACCCAAACCCACTCCGTTAGACCCAAACCCACTCGGCTAGACCCAAACCCACTCGGGTAGACCCAAATCCACTCGGCTAGACCCAAACCCACTCGGCTAGACCCAAACCCACTCGGCTAGACCCAAACCCACTGGGCTAGACCCAAACCCACTGGGCTAGACCCAAACCCACTCCGCTAGACCCAAACCCACTCGGCTAGACCCAAACCCACTCGGCTAGACCCAAACCCACTCGGCTAGACCCAAACCCACACGGCTAGACCCAAACCCACTCAGCTAGGCCCAAACCCACTCCGCTAGACCCAAACCCACTCAGCTAGACCCAAACCCACTCCGCTAGAGCCAAACCCACTCGGCTAGTCCCAAACCCACTCGGCTAGACCCAAACCCACTCGGCTAGACCCAAACCCACTCGGCTTGACCCAAACCCACTCGGCTAGACCCATACCCACTCGGCTAGACCCAAACCCACTCGGCTAGACCCAAACCCACTCCGCTAGACCCAAACCCACTCGGCTAGACCCAAACCCACTCCGCTAGACCCAAATCCACTCCGCTACACCCAAACCCACTCGGCTAGACCCAAACCCACTCGGCTAAACCCAAACCCACTCGGCTAGACCCAAACCCACTCGGCTAGACCCAAACCCACTCGGCTAGACCCAAACCCACTCGGCTAGGCCCAAACCCACTCCGCTAGACCCAAACCCACTCCGCTAGACCCAAACCCACTCCGCTAGAGCCAAACCCACTCGGCTAGTCCCAAACCCACTCGGCTAGACCCAAACCTACTCGGCTAGACCCAAACCCACTCGGCTAGACCCAAACCCACTCGGCTAGACCCAAACCCACTCGGCTAGACCCAAACCCACTCCGCTAGACCCAAACCCACTCGGCTAGACCCAAACCCACTCGGCTAGACCCAAACCCACTCGGCTAGACCCAAACCCACTCGGCTAGACCCAAACCCACTCCGCTAGACCCAAACCCACTCGGCTGGACCCAAACCCACTCGGCTAGACCCAAACCCACTCCGCTAGACCCAAACCCACTCCGCTAGACCCAAACCCACTCGGCTAGACCCAAACCCACTCCGTTAGACCCAAACCCACTCGGCTAGACCCAAACCCACTCGGGTAGACCCAAATCCACTCGGCTAGACCCAAACCCACTCGGCTAGACCCAAACCCACTCGGCTAGACCCAAACCCACTGGGCTAGACCCAAACCCACTGGGCTAGACCCAAACCCACTCCGCTAGACCCAAACCCACTCGGCTAGACCCAAACCCACTCGGCTAGACCCAAACCCACTCGGCTAGACCCAAACCCACACGGCTAGACCCAAACCCACTCAGCTAGGCCCAAACCCACTCCGCTAGACCCAAACCCACTCCGCTAGACCCAAACCCACTCCGCTAGAGCCAAACCCACTCGGCTAGTCCCAAACCCACTCGGCTAGACCCAAACCCACTCGGCTAGACCCAAACCCACTCGGCTAGACCCAAACCCACTCGGCTAGACCCATACCCACTCGGCTAGACCCAAACCCACTCGGCTAGACCCAAACCCACTCCGCTAGACCCAAACCCACTCGGCTAGACCCAAACCCACTCCGCTAGACCCAAATCCACTCCGCTACACCCAAACCCACTCGGCTAGACCCAAACCCACTCGGCTAGACCCAAACCCACTCGGCTAGACCCAAACCCACTCGGCTAGACCCAAACCCACTCGGCTAGACCCAAACCCACTCGGCTAGACCCAAACCCACTCGGCTAGACCCAAACCCACTCCGCTACACCCAAACCCACTCGGCTAGACCCAAACCCACTCGGCTAGACCCAAACCCACTCGGCTAGACCCAAACCCATTCGGCTAGACCCAAACCCACTCGGCTAGACCCAAACCCACTAGGCTAGTCCCAAACCCACTCAGCTAGACCCAAACCCACTTGGCTAGACCCAAACCCACTCAGCTAGACGCAAACTCACTCGGCTAGACCCAAACCCACTCTGCTAGACCCAAATCCACTCCGCTACATCCAAACCCACTCGGCTAGACCCAAACCCATTCGGCTAGACCCAAACCCACTAGGCTAGTCCCAAACCCACTCAGCGAGACCCAAACCCACTCCGCTAGACACAAACCCACTCGGCTAGACCCAAACCCACTCGGCTGGACCCAAACCCACTCGGATAGACCTAAAACCACTCGGCTGGACCCAAACCCACTCGGCTAGACCCAAACCTACTCGGCAAGACCCAAACCCACTCGGCTCGACCCAAACCGACTCGACTAAACGATTACCCACTCGGCTAGACCCAAACCCACTCGGCTAGACCCAAACCCACTCGGCTAGACCCAAACCCACTCGGCTACACCGAAACCCACTCCGCTAGGCCCAAACCCACTCGGCTAGACCCAAACCCACTCGGCTAAAACCAAACCCACTCGGCTAGACCCAAACCCACTCGGCTAGACCCAAACCCACTCGGCTAGACCCAAACCCACTCGGCTAGGCCCAAACCCACTCCGCTAGACCCAAACCCACTCCGCTAGACCCAAACCCACTCCGCTAGAGCCAAACCCACTCGGCTAGTCCCAAACCCACTCGGCTAGACCCAAACCCACTCGGCTAGACCCAAACCCACTCGGCTAGACCCAAACCCACTCGGCTAGACCCAAACCCACTCGGCTAGACCCAAACCCACTCCGCTAGACCCAAACCCACTCGGCTAGACCCAAACCCACTCGGCTAGACCCAAACCCACTCGGCTAGACCCAAACCCACTCCGCTAGGCCCAAACCCACTCCGCTAGACCCAAACCCACTCCGCTAGACCCAAACCCACTCCGCTAGAGCCAAACCCACTCGGCTAGTCCCAAACCCACTCGGCTAGACCCAAACCCACTCAGCTAGACCCAAACCTACTCGGCAAGACCCAAACCCACTCGGCTCGACCCAAACCGACTCGACTAAACGATTACCCACTCGGCTAGACCCAAACCCACTCGGCTAGACCCAAACCCACTCGGCTAGACCCAAACCCACTCGGCTAGACCCAAACCCACTCCGCTAGACCCAAACCCACTCGGCTAGACCCAAACCCACTCGGCTAGACCCAAACCCACTCGGCTAGACCCAAACCCACTCGGCTAGACCCAAACCCACTCCGCTAGACCCAAACCCACTCGGCTGGACCCAAACCCACTCGGCTAGACCCAAACCCACTCCGCTAGACCCAAACCCACTCCGCTAGACCCAAACCCACTCGGCTAGACCCAAACCCACTCCGTTAGACCCAAACCCACTCGGCTAGACCCAAACCCACTCGGGTAGACCCAAATCCACTCGGCTAGACCCAAACCCACTCGGCTAGACCCAAACCCACTCGGCTAGACCCAAACCCACTGGGCTAGACCCAAACCCACTGGGCTAGACCCAAACCCACTCCGCTAGACCCAAACCCACTCGGCTAGACCCAAACCCACTCGGCTAGACCCAAACCCACTCGGCTAGACCCAAACCCACACGGCTAGACCCAAACCCACTCAGCTAGGCCCAAACCCACTCCGCTAGACCCAAACCCACTCCGCTAGACCCAAACCCACTCCGCTAGAGCCAAACCCACTCGGCTAGTCCCAAACCCACTCGGCTAGACCCAAACCCACTCGGCTAGACCCAAACCCACTCGGCTAGACCCAAACCCACTCGGCTAGACCCATACCCACTCGGCTAGACCCAAACCCACTCGGCTAGACCCAAACCCACTCCGCTAGACCCAAACCCACTCGGCTAGACCCAAACCCACTCCGCTAGACCCAAATCCACTCCGCTACACCCAAACCCACTCGGCTAGACCCAAACCCACTCGGCTAGACCCAAACCCACTCGGCTAGACCCAAACCCACTCGGCTAGACCCAAACCCACTCCGCTAGACCCAAACCCACTCGGCTAGACCCAAACCCACTCGGCTAGACCCAAACCCACTCCGCTAGGCCCAAACCCACTCCGCTAGACCCAAACCCATTCCGCTAGACCCAAACCCACTCCGCTAGAGCCAAACCCACTCCGCTAGTCCCAAACCCTCTCGGCTAGACCCAAACCCACTCGGCTAGACCCAAACCCACTCGGCTAGACCCAAACCCACTCGGCTAGACCCAAACCCACTCGGCTAGACCCAAACCCAATCCGCTAGACCCAAACCCACTCAGCTAGACCCAAACCCACTCGGCTAGACCCAAACCCACTCGGCTCGACCCAAACCGACTCGACTAGACGATTACCCACTCGGCTAGACCCAAACCCACTCGGCTAGACCCAAACCCACTCGGCTCGACCCAAACCCACTCGGCCAGACCCAAACCCACTCGGCTACACCCAAACCCACTCCGCTAGGCCCAAACCCAGTCAGCTAGACCCAAACCCACTCGGCTATACCCAAACCCACTCGGCTAGACCCAAACCCACTCGGCTAGACCCAAACCCACTCGGCTAGACCCAAACCCACTCGGCTAGACCCAAACCCACTCCGCTACACCCAAACCCACTCGGCTAGACCCAAACCCACTCGGCTAGACCCAAACCCACTCGGCTAGACCCAAACCCATTCGGCTAGACCCAAACCCACTCGGCTAGACCCAAACCCACTAGGCTAGTCCCAAACCCACTCAGCTAGACCCAAACCCACTTGGCTAGACCCAAACCCACTCAGCTAGACGCAAACTCACTCGGCTAGACCCAAACCCACTCTGCTAGACCCAAATCCACTCCGCTACATCCAAACCCACTCGGCTAGACCCAAACCCATTCGGCTAGACCCAAACCCACTAGGCTAGTCCCAAACCCACTCAGCGAGACCCAAACCCACTCCGCTAGACACAAACCCACTCGGCTAGACCCAAACCCACTCGGCTGGACCCAAACCCACTCGGATAGACCTAAAACCACTCGGCTGGACCCAAACCCACTCGGCTAGACCCAAACCTACTCGGCAAGACCCAAACCCACTCGGCTCGACCCAAACCGACTCGACTAAACGATTACCCACTCGGCTAGACCCAAACCCACTCGGCTAGACCCAAACCCACTCGGCTAGACCCAAACCCACTCGGCTACACCGAAACCCACTCCGCTAGGCCCAAACCCACTCGGCTAGACCCAAACCCACTCGGCTAAACCCAAACCCACTCGGCTAGACCCAAACCCACTCGGCTAGACCCAAACCCACTCGGCTAGACCCAAACCCACTCGGCTAGGCCCAAACCCACTCCGCTAGACCCAAACCCACTCCGCTAGACCCAAACCCACTCCGCTAGAGCCAAACCCACTCGGCTAGTCCCAAACCCACTCGGCTAGACCCAAACCCACTCGGCTAGACCCAAACCCACTCGGCTAGACCCAAACCCACTCGGCTAGACCCAAACCCACTCCGCTAGACCCAAACCCACTCCGCTAGACCCAAACCCACTCGGCTAGACCCAAACCCACTCGGCTAGACCCAAACCCACTCCGCTAGGCCCAAACCCACTCCGCTAGACCCAAACCCACTCCGCTAGACCCAAACCCACTCCGCTAGAGCCAAACCCACTCGGCTAGTCCCAAACCCACTCGGCTAGACCCAAACCCACTCAGCTAGACCCAAACCCACTCGGCTAGACCCAAACCCACTCGGCTAGACCCAAACCCACTCGGCTAGACCCAAACCCACTCCGCTAGACGCAAACCCACTCGGCTGGACCCAAACCCACTCGGCTAGACCCAAACCCACTCCGCTAGACCCAAACCCACTCCGTTAGACCCAAACCCACTCGGCTAGACCCAAACCCACTCCGCTAGACCCAAACCCACTCGGCTAGACCCAAACCCACTCGGGTAGACCCAAATCCACTCGGCTGGACCCAAACCCACTCCGCTAGAGCCAAACCCACTCGGCTAGTCCCAAACCCACTCGGCTAGACCCAAACCCACTCGGCTAGACCCAAACCCACTCGGCTAGACCCAAACCCACTCGGCTAGACCCAAACCCACTCGGCTAGACCCAAACCCACTCGGCTAGACCCAAACCCACTCCGCTAGACCCAAATCCACTCCGCTACACCCAAACGCACTCGGCTAGACCGAAACCCACTCGGCTAGACCCAAACCCACTCGGCAAGACCCAAACCCACTCGGCTAGACCCAAACCCACTCCGCTAGACCCAAACCCACTCGGCTAGACCCAAACCCACTCGGCTAGACCCAAACCCACTCCGCTAGGCCCAAACCCACTCCGCTAGACCCAAACCCATTCCGCTAGACCCAAACCCACTCCGCTAGAGCCAAACCCACTCCGCTAGTCCCAAACCCACTCGGCTAGACCCAAACCCACTCGGCTAGACCCAAACCCACTCGGCTAGACCCAAACCCACTCGGCTAGACCCAAACCCACTCGGCTAGACCCAAACCCAATCCGCTAGACCCAAACCCACTCAGCTAGACCCAAACCCACTCGGCTAGACCCAAACCCACTCGGCTCGACCCAAACCGACTCGACTAGACGATTACCCACTCGGCTAGACCCAAACCCACTCGGCTAGACCCAAACCCACTCGGCTAGACCCAAACCCACTCCGCTAGGCCCAAACCCACTCCGCTAGACCCAAACCCACTCCGCTAGACCCAAACCCACTCCGCTAGAGCCAAACCCACTCGGCTAGTCCCAAACCCACTCGGCTAGACCCAAACCCACTCGGCTAGACCCAAACCCACTCGGCTAGACCCAAACCCACTCGTCTAGACCCAAACCCACTCGGCTTGACCCAAACCCACTCGGCTAGACCCAAACCCACTCCGCTAGACCCAAACCCACTCGGCTAGACCCAAACCCACTCGGCTAGACCCAAACCCACTCCGCTAGACCCAAACCCACTCGGCTAGACCCAAACCCACTTGGGTAGACCCAAATCCACTCGGCTTGACCCAAACCCACTCGGCTAGACCCAAACCCACTCGGCTAGACCCAAACCCACTCGGCTAGACCCAAACCCACTCGGCTGGACCCAAACCCACTCGGCTAGACCCAAACCCACTCCGCTAGACCCAAATCCACTCCGCTACACCCAAACCCACTCGGCTAGACCCAAACCCACTCAGCTAGACCCAAACCCACTCGGCTAGACCCAAACACACTCCGCTAGACCCAAACCCACTCCGCGAGACCCAAACCCACTCCGCTAGACACAAACCCACTCGGCTAGACCCAAACCCACTCGGCTGGACCCAAACCCACTCGGATAGACCTAAACCCACTCGGCTAGACCCAAACCCACTCGGCTAGACCCAAACCTACTCGGCAAGACCCAAACCCACTCGGCTCGACCCAAACCGACTCGACTAAACGATTACCCACTCGGCTAGACCCAAACCCACTCGGCTAGACCCAAACCCACTCGGCTAGACCCAAACCCACTCGGCTACACCGAAACCCACTCCGCTAGGCCCAAACCCACTCGGCTAGACCCAAACCCACTCGGCTAAACCCAAACCCACTCGGCTAGACCCAAACCCACTCGGCTAGACCCAAACCCACTCGGCTAGACCCAAACCCACTCGGCTAGGCCCAAACCCACTCCGCTAGACCCAAACCCACTCCGCTAGACCCAAACCCACTCCGCTAGAGCCAAACCCACTCGGCTAGTCCCAAACCCACTCGGCTAGAGCCAAACCCACTCGGCTAGACCCAAACCCACTCGGCTAGACCCAAACCCACTCGGCTAGACCCAAACCCACTCGGCTAGACCCAAACCCACTCCGCTAGACCCAAACCCACTCCGCTAGACCCAAACCCACTCGGCTAGACCCAAACCCACTCGGCTAGACCCAAACCCACTCCGCTAGGCCCAAACCCACTCCGCTAGACCCAAACCCACTCCGCTAGACCCAAACCCACTCCGCTAGAGCCAAACCCACTCGGCTAGTCCCAAACCCACTCGGCTAGACCCAAACCCACTCAGCTAGACCCAAACCCACTCGGCTAGACCCAAACCCACTCGGCTAGACCCAAACCCACTCGGCTAGACCCAAACCCACTCCGCTAGACGCAAACCCACTCGGCTGGACCCAAACCCACTCGGCTAGACCCAAACCCACTCCGCTAGACCCAAACCCACTCAGCTAGGCCCAAACCCACTCCGCTAGACCCAAACCCACTCCGCTAGACCCAAACCCACTCCGCTAGAGCCAAACCCACTCCGCTAGACCCAAACCCACTCCGCTAGAGCCAAACCCACTCGGCTAGTCCCAAACCCACTCGGCTAGACCCAAACCCACTCAGCTAGACCCAAACCCACTCGGCTAGACCCAAACCCACTCGGCTAGACCCAAACCCACTCGGCTAGACCCAAACCCACTCCGCTAGACGCAAACCCACTCGGCTGGACCCAAACCCACTCGGCTAGACCCAAACCCACTCCGCTAGACCCAAACCCACTCAGCTAGGCCCAAACCCACTCCGCTAGACCCAAACCCACTCCGCTAGACCCAAACCCACTCCGCTAGAGCCAAACCCACTCGGCTAGTCCCAAACCCACTCGGCTAGACCCAAACCCACTCGGCTAGACCCAAACCCACTCGGCTAGACCCAAACCCACTCGGCTAGACCCAAACCCACTCGGCTAGACCCAAACCCACTCGGCTAGACCCAAACCCACTCCGCTAGACCCAAACCCACTCGGCTAGACCCAAACCCACTCCGCTAGACCCAAATCCACTCCGCTACACCCAAACCCACTCGGCTAGACCGAAACCCACTCGGCTGCACCCAAACCCACTCGGCTAGACCCAAACCCACTCGGCTAGACCCAAACCCACTCGGCTAGACCCAAACCCACTCGTCTAGACCCAAACCCACTCGGCTAGACCCAAACCCACTCCGCTAGACCCAAATCCACTCCGCTACTCCCAAACCCACTCGGCTAGACCCAAACCCACTCAGCTAGACCCAAACCCACTCGGCTAGACCCAAACACACTCCGCTAGACCCAAACCCACTCCGCGAGACCCAAACCCACTCCGCTAGACACAAACCCACTCGGCTAGACCCAAACCCACTCGGCTGGACCCAAACCCACTCGGATAGACCTAAACCCACTCGGCTAGACCCAAACCCACTCGGCTAGACCCAAACCTACTCGGCAAGACCCAAACCCACTCGGCTCGACCCAAACCGACTCGACTAAACGATTACCCACTCGGCTAGACCCAAACCCACTCGGCTAGACCCAAACCCACTCGGCTAGACCCAAACCCACTCGGCTACACCGAAACCCACTCCGCTAGGCCCAAACCCACTCGGCTAGACCCAAACCCACTCGGCTAAACCCAAACCCACTCGGCTAGACCCAAACCCACTCGGCTAGACCCAAACCCATTCGGCTAGACCCAAACCCACTCGGCTAGGCCCAAACCCACTCCGCTAGACCCAAACCCACTCCGCTAGACCCAAACCCACTCCGCTAGTGCCAAACCCACTCGGCTAGTCCCAAACCCACTCGGCTAGACCCAAACCCACTCGGCTAGACCCAAACCCACTCGGCTAGACCCAAACCCACTCGGCTAGACCCAAACCCACTCGGCTAGACCCAAACCCACTCCGCTAGACCCAAACCCACTCCGCTAGACCCAAACCCACTCGGCTAGACCCAAACCCACTCGGCTAGACCCAAACCCACTCCGCTAGGCCCAAACCCACTCCGCTAGACCCAAACCCACTCCGCTAGACCCAAACCCACTCCGCTAGAGCCAAACCCACTCGGCTAGTCCCAAACCCACTCGGCTAGACCCAAACCCACTCAGCTAGACCCAAACCCACTCGGCTAGACCCAAACCCACTCGGCTAGACCCAAACCCACTCGGCTAGACCCAAACCCACTCCGCTAGACGCAAACCCACTCGGCTGGACCCAAACCCACTCGGCTAGACCCAAACCCACTCCGCTAGACCCAAACCCACTCCGCTAGACCCAAACCCACTCGGCTAGACCCAAACCCACTCCGCTAGACCCAAACCCACTCGGCTAGACCCAAACCCACTCGGGTAGACCCAAATCCACTCGGCTGGACCCAAACCCACTCGGCTAGACCCAAACCCACTCGGCTAGACCCAAACCCACTCGGCTAGACCCAAACCCACTGGGCTAGACCCAAACCCACTCCGCTAGACCCAAACCCACTCGGCTAGACCCAAACCCACTCGGCTAGACCCAAACCCACTCGGCTAGACCCAAACCCACACGGCTAGACCCAAACCCACTCAGCTAGGCCCAAACCCACTCCGCTAGACCCAAACCCACTCCGCTAGACCCAAACCCACTCCGCTAGAGCCAAACCCACTCGGCTAGTCCCAAACCCACTCGGCTAGACCCAAACCCACTCGGCTAGACCCAACCCCACTCGGCTAGACCCAAACCCACTCGGCTAGACCCAAACCCACTCGGCTAGACCCAAACCCACTCGGCTAGACCCAAACCCACTCCGCTAGACCCAAACCCACTCGGCTAGACCCAAACCCACTCCGCTAGACCCAAATCCACTCCGCTACACCCAAACCCACTCGGCTAGACCGAAACCCACTCGGCTACACCCAAACCCACTCGGCTAGACCCAAACCCACTCGGCTAGACCCAAACCCACTCCGCTAGACCCAAACCCACTCGGCTAGACCCAAACCCACTCGGCTAGACCCAAACCCACTCCGCTAGGCCCAAACCCACTCCGCTAGACCCAAACCCATTCCGCTAGACCCAAACCCACTCCGCTAGAGCCAAACCCACTCCGCTAGTCCCAAACCCACTCGGCTAGACCCAAACCCACTCGGCTAGACCCAAACCCACTCGGCTAGACCCAAACCCACTCGGCTAGACCCAAACCCACTCGGCTAGACCCAAACCCAATCCGCTAGACCCAAACCCACTCGGCTAGACCCAAACCCACTCGGCTCGACCCAAACCGACTCGACTAGACGATTACCCACTCGGCTAGACCCAAACCCACTCGGCTAGACCCAAACCCACTCGGCTAGACCCAAACCCACTCCGCTAGGCCCAAACCCACTCCGCTAGACCCAAACCCACTCCGCTAGACCCAAACACACTCCGCTAGAGCCAAACCCACTCGGCTAGTCCCAAACCCACTCGGCTAGACCCAAACCCACTCGGCTAGACCCAAACCCACTCGGCTAGACCCAAACCCACTCGTCTAGACCCAAACCCACTCGGCTTGACCCAAACCCACTCGGCTAGACCCAAACCCACTCCGCTAGACCCAAACCCACTCGGCTAGACCCAAACCCACTCGGCTAGACCCAAACCCACTCCGCTAGACCCAAACCCACTCGGCTAGACCCAAACCCATTTGGGTAGACCCAAATCCACTCGGCTTGACCCAAACCCACTCGGCTAGACCCAAACCCACTCGGCTAGACCCAAACCCACTCGGCTAGACCCAAACCCACTCGGCTGGACCCAAACCCACTCGGCTAGACCCAAACCCACTCCGCTAGACCCAAACCCACTCCGCTACTCCCAAACCCACTCGGCTAGACCCAAACCCACTCAGCTAGACCCAAACCCACTCGGCTAGACCCAAACACACTCCGCTAGACCCAAACCCACTCCGCGAGACCCAAACCCACTCCGCTAGACACAAACCCACTCGGCTAGACCCAAACCCACTCGGCTGGACCCAAACCCACTCGGATAGACCTAAACCCACTCGGCTAGACCCAAACCCACTCGGCTAGACCCAAACCTACTCGGCAAGACCCAAACCCACTCGGCTCGACCCAAACCGACTCGACTAAACGATTACCCACTCGGCTAGACCCAAACCCACTCGGCTAGACCCAAACCCACTCGGCTAGACCCAAACCCACTCGGCTACACCGAAACCCACTCCGCTAGGCCCAAACCCACTCGGCTAGACCCAAACCCACTCGGCTAAACCCAAACCCACTCGGCTAGACCCAAACCCACTCGGCTAGACCCAAACCCACTCGGCTAGACCCAAACCCACTCGGCTAGGCCCAAACCCACTCCGCTAGACCCAAACCCACTCCGCTAGACCCAAACCCACTCCGCTAGAGCCAAACCCACTCGGCTAGACCCAAACCCACTCGGCTAGACCCAAACCCACTCGGCTAGACCCAAACCCACTCGGCTAGACCCAAACCCACTCCGCTAGACCCAAACCCACTCGGCTAGACCCAAACCCACTCCGCTAGACCCAAATCCACTCCGCTACACCCAAACCCACTCGGCTAGACCGAAACCCACTCGGCTACACCCAAACCCACTCGGCTAGACCCAAACCCACTCGGCTAGACCCAAACCCACTCCGCTAGACCCAAACCCACTCGGCTAGACCCAAACCCACTCGGCTAGACCCAAACCCACTCCGCTAGGCCCAAACCCACTCCGCTAGACCCAAACCCATTCCGCTAGACCCAAACCCACTCCGCTAGAGCCAAACCCACTCCGCTAGTCCCAAACCCACTCGGCTAGACCCAAACCCACTCGGCTAGACCCAAACCCACTCGGCTAGACCCAAACCCACTCGGCTAGACCCAAACCCACTCGGCTAGACCCAAACCCAATCCGCTAGACCCAAACCCACTCGGCTAGACCCAAACCCACTCGGCTCGACCCAAACCGACTCGACTAGACGATTACCCACTCGGCTAGACCCAAACCCACTCGGCTAGACCCAAACCCACTCGGCTAGACCCAAACCCACTCCGCTAGGCCCAAACCCACTCCGCTAGACCCAAACCCACTCCGCTAGACCCAAACCCACTCCGCTAGAGCCAAACCCACTCGGCTAGTCCCAAACCCACTCGGCTAGACCCAAACCCACTCGGCTAGACCCAAACCCACTCGGCTAGACCCAAACCCACTCGTCTAGACCCAAACCCACTCGGCTTGACCCAAACCCACTCGGCTAGACCCAAACCCACTCCGCTAGACCCAAACCCACTCGGCTAGACCCAAACCCACTCGGCTAGACCCAAACCCACTCCGCTAGACCCAAACCCACTCGGCTAGACCCAAACCCATTTGGGTAGACCCAAATCCACTCGGCTTGACCCAAACCCACTCGGCTAGACCCAAACCCACTCGGCTAGACCCAAACCCACTCGGCTAGACCCAAACCCACTCGGCTGGACCCAAACCCACTCGGCTAGACCCAAACCCACTCCGCTAGACCCAAATCCACTCCGCTACTCCCAAACCCACTCGGCTAGACCCAAACCCACTCAGCTAGACCCAAACCCACTCGGCTAGACCCAAACACACTCCGCTAGACCCAAACCCACTCCGCGAGACCCAAACCCACTCCGCTAGACACAAACCCACTCGGCTAGACCCAAACCCACTCGGCTGGACCCAAACCCACTCGGATAGACCTAAACCCACTCGGCTAGACCCAAACCCACTCGGCTAGACCCAAACCTACTCAGCAAGACCCAAACCCACTCGGCTCGACCCAAACCGACTCGACTAAACGATTACCCACTCGGCTAGACCCAAACCCACTCGGCTAGACCCAAACCCACTCGGCTAGACCCAAACCCACTCGGCTACACCGAAACCCACTCCGCTAGGCCCAAACCCACTCGGCTAGACCCAAACCCACTCGGCTAAACCCAAACCCACTCGGCTAGACCCAAACCCACTCGGCTAGACCCAAACCCACTCGGCTAGACCCAAACCCACTCCGCTAGGCCCAAACCCACTCCGCTAGACCCAAACCCACTCCGCTAGACCCAAACCCACTCCGCTAGAGCCAAACCCACTCGGCTAGTCCCAAACCCACTCGGCTAGACCCAAACCCACTCGGCTAGACCCAAACCCACTCGGCTAGACCCAAACCCACTCGGCTAGACCCAAACCCACTCGGCTAGACCCAAACCCACTCCGCTAGACCCAAACCCATTCGGCTAGACCCAAACCCACTCGGCTAGACCCAAACCCACTCGGCTAGACCCAAACCCACTCCGCTAGGCCCAAACCCACTCCGCTAGACCCAAACCCACTCCGCTAGACCCAAACCCACTCCGCTAGAGCCAAACCCACCCGGCTAGTCCCAAACCCACTCGGCTAGACCCAAACCCACTCGGCTAGACCCAAACCCACTCGGCTAGACCCAAACCCACTCGGCTAGACCCAAACCCACTCGGCTAGACCCAAACCCACTCCGCTAGACCCAAACCCACTCGGCTGGACCCAAACCCACTCGGCTAGACCCAAACCCACTCCGCTAGACCCAAACCCACTCCGCTAGACCCAAACCCACTCGGCTAGACCCAAACCCACTCCGCTAGACCCAAACCCACTCGGCTAGACCCAAACCCACTCGGGTAGACCCAAATCCACTCGGCTAGACCCAAACCCACTCGGCAAGACCCAAACCCACTCGGCTAGACCCAAACCCACTGGGCTAGACCCAAAACCACTGGGCTAGACCCAAACCCACTCCGCTAGACCCAAACCCACTCGGCTAGACCCAAACCCACTCGGCTAGACCCAAACCCACTCGGCTAGACCCAAACCCACACGGCTAGACCCAAACCCACTCAGCTAGGCCCAAACCCACTCCGCTAGACCCAAACCCACTCCGCTAGACCCAAACCCACTCCGCTAGACCCAAACCCACTCCGCTAGTCCCAAACCCACTCGGCTAGACCCAAACCCACTCGGCTAGACCCAAACCCACTCGGCTAGACCCAAACCCACTCGGCTAGACCCAAACCCACTCGGCTAGACCCAAACCCACTCGGCTAAACCCAAACCCACTCCGCTAGACCCAAACCCACTCGGCTAGACCCAAACCCACTCCGCTAGACCCAAATCCACTCCGCTACACCCAAACCCACTCGGCTAGACCCAAACCCACTCGGCTAGACCCAAACCCAATCGGCTAGACCCAAACCCACTCGGCTAGACCCAAACCCACTCGGCTAGACCCAAACCCACTCGGCTAGACCCAAACCCAATCCGCTAGACCCAAACCCACTCAGCTAGACCCAAACCCACTCGGCTAGACCCAAACCCACTCGGCTCGACCCAAACCGACTCGACTAGACGATTACCCACTCGGCTAGACCCAAACCCACTCGGCTAGACCCAAACCCACTCGGCTCGACCCAAACCCACTCGGCTAGACCCAAACCCACTCGGCTACACCCAAACCCACTCCGCTAGGCCCAAACCCACTCAGCTAGACCCAAACCCACTCGGCTATACCCAAACCCACTCGGCTAGACCCAAACCCACTCGGCTAGACCCAAACCCACTCGGCTAGACCCAAACCCACTCTGCTAGACCCAAATCCACTCCGCTACATCCAAACCCACTCGGCTAGACCCAAACCCATTCGGCTAGACCCAAACACACTCCGCTAGACTCAAACCCACTCCGCTAGACGCAAACCCACTCCGCTAGACCCAAACCCACTCCGCTAGACCCAAACCCACACGGCTAGACCGAAACCCACTAGGCTAGACCCAAACGCACTCGGCTGGACCCAAACCCACTCGGCTAGACTCAAACGCACTCAGCTAGACCCAAACCCACTCAGCTAGACCCAAACCCACTCCGCTTGACCCAAACCCACTCGGCTAGACCCAAGCCCACTCGGCTAGACCCAAACCCTTTCGGCTAGACCCAAACCCACTCGGCTAGACAAAAACCCACTAGGCTAGTCCCACCCCACTCGGCGAGACACAAACCCACTCGGCTAGACCCAAACCCACTCGGCTAGACCCAAACCCACTCGGCTAGATCCAAACCCACTCGGCTAGACCCAAACCCACTCGGATAGACCCAAACCCACACAACTAGACCCAAACCCACTCCGCTAGATCCAAATCCACTCCGCTACACCCAAACCCACTCGGCTAGACCCAAACCCATTCTGCTAGACCCAAACACACTCCGCTAGACCCAAACCCACTCGGATAGACCCAAACCCACTCGGCTAGACCCAAACCCACTCGGCTAGACCCAAACCCACTCGGCTATACCCAAACCCACTCCGCTAGACCCAAACCCACTCGGCTAGACCCAAACCCACTCGGCTAGACCCAAACCCACTCGGCTAGACCCAAACCCACTCGGCTAGACCCTAACCCACTCGGCTAGACCCAAACCCACTCGGCCAGACCCAAACCCACTCGGCCAGACCCAAACCCACTCGGCCAGACCCAAACCCACTCGGGTAGACCCAAACCCACTCGGCCAGACCCAAACCCACTCGGGTAGACCCAAATCCACTCGGCTAGACCCAAACCCACTCGGACAGACCCAAACCCACTCGGCTAGACCCAAACCCACTCGGCTAGACCCAAACCCACTCGGCTAGACCCAAACCCACTCGGCTAGACCCAAACCCACTCGGCTAGACCCAAACCCACTCGGCTAGACCCAAACCCACTCGGCTAGACCCAAACCCACTCCGCTAGACCCAAATCCAATCCGCTACACCCAAACCCACTCGGCTAGACCCAAACCCATTCGGCTAGACCCAAACACACTCCGCTAGACCCAAACCCACTCCGCTAGACGCAAACCCACTCCGATAGAACCAAACCCACTCCGCTAGACCCAAACCCACACGGCTAGTCCGAAACCCACTAGGCTAGACCCAAACGCACTCGACGAGACCCAAACCCACTCGGCTAGACCCAAACCCACTCCGCTACACCCAAACGCACTCGGCTAGACCGAAACCCACTCCGCTAGACCCAAATCCACTCCGCTACATCCAAACCCACTCGGCTAGACCCAAACTCATTCGGCTAGACCCAAACACACTCCGCTAGACTCAAACCCACTCCGCTAGACGCAAACCCACTCCGCTAGACCCAAACCCACTCTGCTAGAGCCAAACCCACTCGGCTAGTCCCAAACCCACTCGGCTAGACCCAAACCCACTCGGCTAGACCCAAACCCACTCGGCTAGACCCAAACCCACTCGGCTAGACCCAAACCCACTCGGCTAGACCCAAACCCACTCCGCTAGACCCAAACCCACTCGGCTGGACCCAAACCCACTCGGCTAGACCCAAACCCACTCCGCTAGACCCAAACCCACTCCGCTAGACCCAAACCCACTCGGCTAGACCCAAACCCACTCCGCTAGACCCAAACCCACTCGGCTAGACCCAAACCCACTCGGGTAGACCCAAATCCACTCGGCTAGACCCAAACCCACTCGGCTAGACCCAAACCCACTCGGCTAGACCCAAACCCACTCGGCTAGACCCAAACCCACTCGGCTAGACCCAAACCCACTCCGCTAGACCCAAACCCACTCGGCTGGACCCAAACCCACTCGGCTAGACCCAAACCCACTCGGCTAGACCCAAACCCACACGGCTAGACCCAAACCCACTCAGCTAGGCCCAAACCCACTCCGCTAGACCCAAACCCACTCCGCTAGACCCAAACCCACTGCGCTAGAGCCAAACCCACTCGGCTAGTCCCAAACCCACTCCGCTAGACCCAAACCCACTCGGCTAGACCCAAACCCACTCCGCTAGACCCAAATCCACTCCGCTACACCCAAACCCACTCGGCTAGACCGAAACCCACTCGGCTAGACCCAAACCCACTCGGCTGGACCCAAACCCACTCGGCTAGACCCAAACCCACTCCGCTAGACCCAAACCCACTCGGCTAGACCCAAACCCACTCCGCTACACCCAAACCCACTCGGCTAGACCGAAACCCACTAGGCTAGACCCAAACGCACTCAGCTAGACCCAAACCCACTCGGCTAGACCCAAACCCACTCCGCTTGACCCAAACCCACTCGGCTAGACCCAAACCCACTCGGCTAGACCCAAACCCACTCGGCTAGACCCAAACCCATTCGGCTAGACCCAAACCCACTCGGCTAGACCCAAACCCACTAGGCTAGTCCCAAACCCACTCAGCTAGACCCAAACCCACTCGGCTAGACCCAAACCCACTCAGCTAGACGCAAACCCACTCGGCTAGACCCAAACCCACTCTGCTAGACCCAAATCCACTCCGCTACATCCAAACCCACTCGGCTAGACCCAAACCCATTCGGCAAGACCCAAACACACTCCGCTAGACTCAAACCCACTCCGCTAGATGCAAACCCACTCCGCTAGACCCAAACCCACTCCGCTAGACCCAAACCCACACGGCTAGACCGAAACCCACTAGGCTAGACCCAAACGCACTCAGCTAGACCCAAACCCACTCGGCTAGACCCAAACCCACTCCGCTTGACCCAAACCCACTCGGCTAGACCCAAACCCACTCGGCTAGACCCAAACCCACTCGGCTAGACCCAAACGCTTTCGGCTAGACCCAAACCCACTCGGCTAGACAAAAACCCACTAGGCTAGTCCCAAACCCACTCGGCGAGACACAAACCCACTCGGCTAGACCCAAACCCACTCGGCTTGACCCAAACCCACTCGGCTAGATCCAAACCCACTCGGCTAGACCCAAACCCACTCGGATAGACCCAAACCCACTCGGATAGACCCAAACCCACTCCGCTAGATCCAAATCCACTCCGCTACACCCAAACCCACTCGGCTAGACCCAAACCCATTCCGCTAGACCCAAACACACTCCGCTAGACCCAAACCCACTCGGATAGACCCAAACCCACTCGGCTAGACCCAAACCCACTCGGCTAGACCCAAACCCACTCGGCTATACCCAAACCCACTCCGCTAGACCCAAACCCACTCGGCTAGACCCAAACCCACTCGGCTAGACCCAAACCCACTCGGCTAGACCCAAACCCACTCGGCTAGACCCCAACCCACTCGGCTAGACCCAAACCCACTCGGCCAGACCCAAACCCACTCGGCCAGACCCAAACCCACTCGGCCAGACCCAAACCCACTCGGGTAGACCCAAACCCACTCGGCCAGACCCAAACCCACTCGGGTAGACCCAAATCCACTTGGCTAGACCCAAACCCACTCGGCTAGACCCAAACCCACTCGGCTAGACCCAAACCCACTCGGCTAGACCCAAACCCACTCGGCTAGACCCAAACCCACTCAGCTAGACCCAAACCCACTCGGCTAGACCCAAACCCACTCCGCTAGACCCAAATCCAATCCGCTACACCCAAACCCACTCGGCTAGACCCAAACCCATTCGGCTAGACCCAAACACACTCCGCTAGACCCAAACCCACTCCGCTAGACGCAAACCCACTCCGATAGAACCAAACCCACTCCGCTAGACCCAAACCCACACGGCTAGACCGAAACCCACTAGGCTAGACCCAAACGCACTCGACTAGACCCAAACCCACTCGGCTAGACCCAAACCCACTCCGCTACACCCAAACGCACTCGGCTAGACCCAAACCCACTCCGCTAGACCCAAACCCACTCGGCTAGACCCAAACCCAATCGGCTAGATCCAAACCCACTCGGCTAGACCCAAACCCACTAGGCTAGTCCCAAACCCACTCGGCTAGACCCAAACCCACTCGGCTAGACCCAAACCCACTCAGCTAGACGCAAACCCACTCGGCTAGACCCAAACCCACTCCGCTAGACCCAAATCCACTCCGCTACATCCAAACCCACTCGGCTAGACCCAAACCCACTCGGCTAGACCCAAACCCACTCGGCTAGACCCAAACCCACTCGGCTAGACCCAAACACACTCCGCTAGACTCAAACCCACTCCGCTAGACGCAAACCCACTCCGCTAGACCCAAACCCACTCTGCTAGAGCCAAACCCACTCGGCTAGTCCCAAACCCACTCGGCTAGACCCAAACCCACTCGGCTAGACCCAAACCCACTCGGCTAGACCCAAACCCACTCGGCTAGACCCAAACCCACTCGGCTAGACCCAAACCCACTCGGCTAGACCCAAACCCACTCCGCTAGACCCAAACCCACTCGGCTAGACCCAAACCCATTCGGCTAGACCCAAACACACTCCGCTAGACCCAAACCCACTCCGCTAGACGCAAACCCAGTCCGATAGAACCAAACCCACTCCGCTAGACCCAAACCCACACGGCTAGACCGAAACCCACTAGGCTAGACCCAAACGCACTCGACTAGACCCAAACCCACTCGGCTAGACCCAAACCCACTCCGCTACACCCAAACGCACTCGGCTAGACCCAAACCCACTCCGCTAGACCCAAACCCACTCGGCTAGACCCAAACCCAATCGGCTAGATCCAAACCCACTCGGCTAGACCCAAACCCACTAGGCTAGTCCCAAACCCACTCGGCTAGACCCAAACCCACTCGGCTAGACCCAAACCCACTCAGCTAGATGCAAACCCACTCGGCTAGACCCAAACCCACTCCGCTAGACCCAAATCCACTCCGCTACATCCAAACCCACTCGGCTAGACCCAAACCCACTCGGCTAGACCCAAACCCACTCGGCTAGACCCAAACCCACTCGGCTAGACCCAAACACACTCCGCTAGACTCAAACCCACTCCGCTAGACGCAAACCCACTCCGCTAGACCCAAACCCACTCTGCTAGAGCCAAACCCACTCGGCTAGTCCCAAACCCACTCGGCTAGACCCAAACCCACTCGGCTAGACCCAAACCCACTCGGCTAGACCCAAACCCACTCGGCTAGACCCAAACCCACTCGGCTAGACCCAAACCCACTCCGCTAGACCCAAATCCAATCCGCTACACCCAAACCCACTCGGCTAGACCCAAACCCATTCGGCTAGACCCAAACACACTCCGCTAGACCCAAACCCACTCCGCTAGACGCAAACCCACTCCGATAGAACCAAACCCACTCCGCTACACCCAAACCCACACGGCTAGACCGAAACCCACTAGGCTAGACCCAAACGCACTCGACTAGACCCAAACCCACTCGGCTAGACCCAAACCCACTCCGCTACACCCAAACGCACTCGGCTAGACCCAAACCCACTCCGCTAGACCCAAACCCACTCGGCTAGACCCAAACCCAATCGGCTAGACCCAAACCCACTCGGCTAGACCCAAACCCACTCGGCTAGACCCAAACCCACTCCGCTAGACCCAAACCCACTCGGCTAGACCCAAACCCACTCGGCTAGACCCAAACCCACTCGGCTAGACCCAAACGCTTTCGGCTAGACCCAAACCCACTCGGCTAGACAAAAACCCACTAGGCTAGTCCCAAACCCACTCGGCGAGACACAAACCCACTCGGCTAGACCCAAACCCACTCGGCTTGACCCAAACCCACTCGGCTAGATCCAAACCCACTCGGCTAGACCCAAACCCACTCGGATAGACCCAAACCCACTCAACTAGACCCAAACCCACTCCGCTAGATCCAAATCCACTCCGCTACACCCAAACCCACTCGGCTAGACCCAAACCCATTCTGCTAGACCCAAACACACTCCGCTAGACCCAAACCCACTCGGATAGACCCAAACCCACTCGGCTAGACCCAAACCCACTCGGCTAGACCCAAACCCACTCGGCTATACCCAAACCCACTCGGCTAGACCCAAACCCACTCGGCTAGACCCAAACCCACTCGGCTAGACCCAAACCCACTCGGCTAGACCCAAACCCACTCGGCTAGACCCCAACCCACTCGGCTAGACCCAAACCCACTCGGCCAGACCCAAACCCACTCGGCCAGACCCAAACCCACTCGGCCAGACCCAAACCCACTCGGGTAGACCCAAACCCACTCGGCCAGACCCAAACCCACTCGGGTAGACCCAAATCCACTCGGCTAGACCCAAACCCACTCGGCTAGACCCAAACCCACTCGGCTAGACCCAAACCCACTCGGCTAGACCCAAACCCACTCGGCTAGACCCAAACCCACTCAGCTAGACCCAAACCCACTCGGCTAGACCCAAACCCACTCCGCTAGACCCAAATCCAATCCGCTACACCCAAACCCACTCGGCTAGACCCAAACCCATTCGGCTAGACCCAAACACACTCCGCTAGACCCAAACCCACTCCGCTAGACGCAAACCCACTCCGATAGAACCAAACCCACTCCGCTAGACCCAAACCCACACGGCTAGACCGAAACCCACTAGGCTAGACCCAAACGCACTCGACTAGACCCAAACCCACTCGGCTAGACCCAAACCCACTCCGCTACACCCAAACGCACTCGGCTAGACCCAAACCCACTCCGCTAGACCCAAACCCACTCGGCTAGACCCAAACCCAATCGGCTAGATCCAAACCCACTCGGCTAGACCCAAACCCACTAGGCTAGTCCCAAACCCACTCGGCTAGACCTAAACCCACTCGGCTAGACCCAAACCCACTCAGCTAGACGCAAACCCACTCGGCTAGACCCAAACACACTCCGCTAGACTCAAACCCACTCCGCTAGACGCAAACCCACTCCGCTAGACCCAAACCCACTCTGCTAGAGCCAAACCCACTCGGCTAGTCCCAAACCCACTCGGCTAGACCCAAACCCACTCGGCTAGACCCAAACCCACTCGGCTAGACCCAAACCCACTCGGCTAGACCCAAACCCACTCCGCTAGACCCAAATCCAATCCGCTACACCCAAACCCACTCGGCTAGACCCAAACCCATTCGGCTAGACCCAAACACACTCTGCTAGACCCAAACCCACTCCGCTAGACGCAAACCCACTCCGATAGAACCAAACCCACTCCGCTAGACCCAAACCCACACGGCTAGACCGAAACCCACTAGGCTAGACCCAAACGCACTCGACTAGACCCAAACCCACTCGGCTAGACCCAAACACACTCCGCTACACCCAAACGCACTCGGCTACACCCAAACCCACTCGGCTAGACCCAAACCCACTTGGCTAGACCCAAACCCAATCGGCTAGACCCAAACCCACTCGGCTAGACCCAAATCCACTCGGCTAGACCCAAACCCACTCGGCTAGACCCAAACCCACTCGGCTAGACCCAAACCCACTCGGCTAGACCCAAACCCACTCGGCTAGACCCAAACCCACTCCGCTAGACCCAAACCCACTCGGCTAGACCCAAACCCACTCGGCTAGACCCAAACCCACTCGGCTAGACCCAAACCCACACGGCTAGACCCAAACCCACTCAGCTAGGCCCAAACCCACTCCGCTAGACCCAAACCCACTCCGCTAGACCCAAACCCACTGCGCTAGAGCCAAACCCACTCGGCTAGTCCCAAACCCACTCCGCTAGACCCAAACCCACTCGGCTAGACACAAAACCCACTCCGCTAGACCCAAATCCACTCCGCTACACCCAAACCCACTCGGCTAGACCGAAACCCACTCGGCTAGACCCAAACCCACTCGGCTAGACCCAAACCCACTCGGCTAGACCCAAACCCACTCCGCTAGACCCAAACCCACTCGGCTAGACCCAAACCCACTCCGCTAGGCCCAAACCCACTCCGCTAGACCCAAACACATTCCGCTAGACCCAAACCCACTCCGCTAGAGCCAAACCCACTCCGCTAGTCCCAAACCCACTCGGCTAGACCCAAACCCACTCGGCTAGACCCAAACCCACTCGGCTAGACCCAAACCCACTCGGCTAGACCCAAACCCACTCGGCTAGACCCAAACCCAATCCGCTAGACCCAAACCCACTCAGCTAGACCCAAACCCACTCGGCTAGACCCAAACCCACTCGGCTCGACCCAAACCGACTCGACTAGACGATTACCCACTCGGCTAGACCCAAACCCACTCGGCTAGACCCAAACCCACTCGGCTCGACCCAAACCCACTCGGCTAGACCCAAACCCACTCGGCTACACCCAAACCCACTCCGCTAGGCCCAAACCCACTCGGCTAGACCCAAACCCACTCGGCTATACCCAAACCCACTCGGCTAGGCCCAAACCCACTCGGCTAGACCCAAACCCACTCGGCTAGACCCAAACCCACTCGGCTAGACCCAAACCCACTCCGCTACACCCAAACCCACTCCGCAACACCCAAACCCACTCGGCTAGACCCAAACCCACTCGGCTAGACCCAAACCCATTCGGCTAGACCCAAACCCACTCGGCTAGACCCAAACCCACTAGGCTAGTCCCAAACCCACTCAGCTAGACCCAAACCCACTCGGCTAGACCCAAACCCACTCAGCTAGACGCAAACCCACTCGGCTAGACCCATACCCACTCTGCTAGACCCAAATCCACTCCGCTACATCCAAACCCACTCGGCTAGACCCAAACCCATTCGGCTAGACCCAAACACACTCCGCTAGACTCAAACCCACTCCGCTAGACGCAAACCCACTCCGCTAGACCCAAACCCACTCCGCTAGACCCAAACCCACACGGCTAGACCGAAACCCACTAGGCTAGACCCAAACGCACTCCGCTAGACCCAAACCCACTCGGCTAGACCCAAACCCACTCGGCTAGATCCAAACCCACTCGGCTAGACGCAAACCCACTAGGCTAGTCCCAAACCCACTCGACTAGACCCAAACCCACTCGGCTAGACCCAAACCCACTCAGCTAGATGCAAACCCACTCAGCTAGACCCAAACCCACTCCGCTAGACCCAAATCCACTCCGCTACATCCAAACCCACTCGGCTAGACCCAAAACCATTCGGCTAGACCCAAACACACTCCGCTAGACTCAAACCCACTCCGCTAGATGCAAACCCACTCCGCTAGACCCAAACCCACTTTGCTAGACCCAAACCCACACGGCTAGACCGAAACCCACTAGGCTAGACCCAAACGCACTCGGCTGGACCCAAACCCACTCGGCTAGACCCAAACCCACTCAGCTAGACCCAAACCCACTCGGCTAGACCCAAACACACTCCGCTAGACCCAAACCCACTCCGCTAGACGCAAACCCACTCCGATAGAACCAAACCCACTCCGCTAGACCCAAACCCACACGGCTAGACCGAAACCCACTAGGCTAGACCCAAACGCACTCGACTAGACCCAAACCCACTCGGCTAGACCCAAACCCACTCCGCTACACCCAAACACACTCGGCTACACCCAAACCCACTCGGCTAGACCCAAACCCACTCGGCTAGACCCAAACCCAATCGGCTAGACCCAAACCCACTCGGCTAGACCCAAATCCACTCGGCTAGACCCAAACCCACTCGGCTAGACCCAAACCCACTCGGCTAGACCCAAACCCACTCGGCTAGACCCAAACCCACTCGGCTAGACCCAAACCCACTCCGCTAGACCCAAACCCACTCGGCTAGACCCAAACCCACTCGGCTAGACCCAAACCCACTCAGCTAGGCCCAAACCCACTCCGCTAGACCCAAACCCACTCCGCTAGACCCAAACCCACTGCGCTAGAGCCAAACCCACTCGGCTAGTCCCAAACCCACTCCGCTAGACCCAAACCCACTCGGCTAGACCCAAACCCACTCCGCTAGACCCAAATCCACTCCGCTACACCCAAACCCACTCGGCTAGACCGAAACCCACTCGGCTAGACCCAAACCCACTCGGCTAGACCCAAACCCACTCGGCTAGACCCAAACCCACTCCGCTAGACCCAAACCCACTCGGCTAGACCCAAACCCACTCGGCTATACCCAAACCCACTCAGCTAGATGCAAACCCACTCAGCTAGACCCAAACCCACTCCGCTAGACCCAAATCCACTCCGCTACATCCAAACCCACTCGGCTAGACCCAAACCCATTCGGCTAGACCCAAACACACTCCGCTAGACTCAAACCCACTCCGCTAGATGTAAACCCACTCCGCTAGACCCAAACCCACTTTGCTAGACCCAAACCCACACGGCTAGACCGAAACCCACTAGGCTAGACCCAAACGCACTCGGCTGGACCCAAACCCACTCGGCTAGACCCAAACCCACTCAGCTAGACCCAAACCCACTCGGCTAGACCCAAACCCACTCCGCTTGACCCAAACCCACTCGGCTAGACCCAAACCCACTCGGCTAGACCCAAACCCATTCGGCTAGACCCAAACCCACTCGGCTAGACAAAAACCCACTAGGCTAGTCCCAAACCCACTCGGCGAGACACAAACCCACTCAGCTAGACCCAAACCCACTCCGCTAGACCCAAACCCACTCGGCTAGATCCAAACCCACTCGGCTAGACCCAAACCCACTCGGATAGACCCAAACCCACTCAGCTAGACCCAAATCCACTCCGCTAGACCCAAATCCACTCCGCTACACCCAAACCCACTCGGCTAGACCCAAACACACTCCGCTGGACCCAAACCCACTCGGCTCGACGCAAACCCACTCCGCTAGACCCAAACCCACTCCGCTAGACCCAAACCCACTCGGCTAGACCGAAACCCACTCGGCTAGACCCAAACGCACTCGGCTAGACCCAAACCCACTCGGCTAGACCCAAACCCACTCGGCTAGACCCAAACCCACTCGGCTAGACCCAAACCCACTCGGCTAAACCCAAACCCACTCGGCTAGACCCAAACCCACTCCGCTAGGCCCAAACCCACTCCGCTGGACCCAAACCCACTCCGCTAGACCCAAACCCACTCGGCTAGTCCCAAACCCACTCGGCTAGACCCAAACCCACTCGGCTAGACCCAAACCCACTCGGCTAGACCCAAACCCACTCGGCTAGACCCAAACCCACTCGGCTAGACCCAAACCCACTCGGCTAGACCCAAACCCACTCGGCTAGACCCAAACCCACTCGGCTAGACCCAAACCCACTCGGCTAGACCCAAACCCACTCGGCTAGACCCAAACCCACTCTGCTAGACCCAAATCCACTCCGCTAGACCCAAATCCACTCCGCTACACCCAAACCCACTCGGCTAGACCCAAACACACTCCGCTAGACCCAAACCCACTCGGCTCGACGCAAACCCACTCCGCTAGACCCAAACCCACTCCGCTAGACCCAAACCCACTCGGCTAGACCGAAACCCACTTGGCTAGACCCAAACGCACTCGGCTAGACCCAAACCCACTCGGCTAGACCCAAACCCACTCGGCTAGACCCAAACCCACTCGGCTAGACCCAAACCCACTCGGCTAGACCCAAACCCACTCGGCTAGACCCAAACCCACTCGGCTAGACCCAAACCCACTCGGCTAGACCCAAACCCACTCGGCTAGGCCCAAACCCACTCCGCTGGACCCAAACCCACTCCGCTAGACCCAAACCCACTCGGCTAGTCCCAAACCCACTCGGCTAGACCCAAACCCACTCGGCTAGACCCAAACCCACTCGGCTAGACCCAAACACACTCCGCTAGACCCAAACCCACTCGGCTCGACGCAAACCCACTCCGCTAGACCCAAACCCACTCCGCTAGACCCAAACCCACTCGGCTAGACCCAAACCCACTCGGCTAGACCCAAACGCACTCGGCTAGACCCAAACCCACTCGGCTAGACCCAAACCCACTCGGCTAGACCCAAACCCACTCGGCTAGACCCAAACCCACTCGGCTAGACCCAAACCCACTCGGCTAGACCCAAACCCACTCGGCCAGACCCAAACCCACTCGGCTAGACCCAAACCCACTCCGCTAGGCCCAAACCCACTCCGCTAGACCCAAACCCACTCCGCTAGACCCAAACCCACTCGGCTAGTCCCAAACCCACTCGGCTAGACCCAAACCCACTCGGCTAGACCCAAACCCACTCGGCTAGACCCAAACCCACTCGGCTAGACCCAAACCCACTCGGCTAGACCCAAACCCACTCGGCTATACCCAAACCCACTCCGCTAGACCCAAACCCACTCGGCTAGACCCAAACCCACTCGGCTAGACACAAACCCACTCCGCTAGACCCAAACCCACTCGGCCAGACCCAAACCCACTCGGCCAGACCCAAACCCACTCGGGTAGACCCAAATCCATTCGGCTAGACCCAAACCCACTCGGCTGGACCCAAACCGACTCGGCTAGACCCAAACCCACTCGGCTGGACTCAAACCCATTCGGATAGACCAAAACCCACTCGGCTAGACCCAAACCCACTCGGCTGGACCCAAACCGACTCGGCTGGACCCAAACCCACTCGGCTGGACTCAAACCCATTCGGATAGACCAAAACCCACTCGGCTAGACCCAAACCCACTCGGCTAGACCCGAACCTACTCGGCAAGACCCAAACCCACTCGGCTAGACCCAAACCCACTCGGCTAGACCCAAACCCACTCGGCTCGACCCAAACCGACTCGACTAGACGATTACCCACTCGGCTAGACCCAAACCCACTCGGCTAGACCCAAACCCACTAGGCTAGTCCCAAACCCACTCAGCTAGACCCAAACCCACTCGGCTAGACCCAAACCCACTCAGCTAGAGGCAAACCCACTCGGCTAGACCCAAACCCACTCTGCTAGACCCAAATCCACTCCGCTACATCCAAACCCACTCGGCTAGACCCAAACCCATTCGGCTAGACCCAAACACACTCCGCTAGACTCAAACCCACTCCGCTAGACGCAAACCCACTCCGCTAGACCCAAACCCACTCCGCTAGACCCAAACCCACACGGCTAGACCGAAACCCACTAGGCTAGACCCAAACGCACTCCGCTAGACCCAAACCCACTCGGCTAGACCCAAACCCACTCGGCTAGACCCAAACCCACTCAGCTAGATGCAAACCCACTCGGCTAGACCCAAACCCACTCCGCTAGACCCAAATCCACTCCGCTACATCCAAACCCACTCGGCTAGACCCAAACCCATTCGGCTAGACCCAAACACACTCCGCTAGACTCAAACCCTCTCCGCTAGACGCAAACCCACTCCGCTAGACCCAAACCCACTCTGCTAGACCCAAACCCACACGGCTAGACCGAAACCCACTAGGCTAGACCCAAACGCACTCGGCTGGACCCAAACCCACTCGGCTAGACCCAAACCCACTCAGCTAGACCCAAACCCACTCGGCTAGACCCAAACCCACTCCGCTTGACCCAAACCCACTCGGCTAGACCCAAACCCACTCAGCTAGACCCAAACCCACTCCGCTAGACCCAAACCCACTCGGCTAGATCCAAACACACTCGGCTAGACCCAAACCCACTCGGATAGACCCAAACCCACTCAGCTAGACCCAAATCCACTCCGCTAGACCCAAATCCACTCCGCTACACCCAAACCCACTCGGCTAGACCCAAACACACTCCGCTAGACCCAAACCCACTCGGCTCGACGCAAACCCACTCCGCTAGACCCAAACCCACTCCGCTAGACCCAAACCCACTCGGCTAGACCGAAACCCACTCGGCTAGACCCAAACGCACTCGGCTAGACCCAAACCCACTCGGCTAGACCCAAACCCACTCGGCTAGACCCAAACCCACTCGGCTAGACCCAAACCCACTCGGCTAGACCAAAACCCACTCGGCTAGACCCAAACCCACTCAGCTAGACCCAAATCCACTCCGCTAGACCCAAGTCCACTCCGCTACACCCAAACCCACTCGGCTAGACCCAAACACACTCCGCTAGACCCAAACCCACTCGGCTCGACGCAAACCCACTCCGCTAGACCCAAACCCACTCCGCTAGACCCAAATCCACTCGGCTAGACCCAAACCCACTCGGCTAGACCCAAACGCACTCGGCTAGACCCAAACCCACTCGGGTAGACCCAAACCCACTCGGCTAGACTCAAACCCACTCGGCTAGACCCAAACCCACTCGGCTAGACCCAAACCCACTCGGCTAGACCCAAACCCACTCGGCTAGACCCAAACCCACTCGGCTAGACCCAAACCCACTCGGCTAGGCCCAAACCCACTCCGCTAGACCCAAACCCACTCCGCTAGACCCAAACCCACTCGGCTAGTCCCAAACCCACTCGGCTAGACCCAAACCCACTCGGCTAGACCCAAACCCACTCGGCTAGACCCAAACCCACTCGGCTAGACCCAAACCCACTCGGCTAGACCCAAACCCACTCGGCTATACCCAAACCCACTCCGCTAGACCCAAACCCACTCGGCTAGACCCAAACCCACTCGGCTAGACACAAACCCACTCTGCTAGACCCAAACCCACTCCGCTAGACCCAAACCCACTCGGCCAGACCCAAACCCACTCGGCCAGACCCAAACCCACTCGGGTAGACCCAAATCCATTCGGCTAGACCCAAACCCACTCGGCTGGACCCAAACCGACTCGGCTAGACCCAAACCCACTCGGCTGGACTCAAACCCATTCGGATAGACCAAAACCCACTCGGCTAGACCCAAACCCACTCGGCTAGACCCGAACCTACTCGGCAAGACCCAAACCCACTCGGCTCGACCCAAACCGACTCGACTAGACGATTACCCACTCGGCTAGATGCAAACCCACTCGGCTAGACCCAAACCCACTCCGCTAGACCCAAATCCACTCCGCTACATCCAAACCCACTCGGCTAGACCCAAACCCATTCGGCTAGACCCAAACACACTCCGCTAGACTCAAACCCACTCCGCTAGACGCAAACCCACTCCGCTAGACCCAAACCCACTCTGCTAGACCCAAACCCACACGGCTAGACCGAAACCCACTAGGCTAGACCCAAACGCACTCGGCTGGACCCAAACCCACTCGGCTAGACCCAAACCCACTCAGCTAGACCCAAACCCACTCGGCTAGACCCAAACCCACTCCGCTTGACCCAAACCCACTCGGCTAGACCCAAACCCACTCGGCTAGACCCAAACCCATTCGGCTAGACCCAAACCCACTCGGCTGGACAAAAACCCACTAGGCTAGTCCCAAACCCACTCGGCGAGACACAAACCCACTCAGCTAGACCCAAACCCACTCCGCTAGACCCAAACCCACTCGGCTAGATCCAAACACACTCGGCTAGACCCAAACCCACTCGGATAGACCCAAACCCACTCAGCTAGACCCAAATCCACTCCGCTAGACCCAAATCCACTCCGCTACACCCAAACCCACTCGGCTAGACCCAAACACACTCCGCTAGACCCAAACCCACTCGGCTCGACGCAAACCCACTCCGCTAGACCCAAACCCACTCCGCTAGACCCAAACCCACTCGGCTAGACCGAAACCCACTCGGCTAGACCCAAACGCACTCGGCTAGACCCAAACCCACTCGGCTAGACCCAAACCCACTCGGCTAGACCCAAACCCACTCGGCTAGACCCAAACCCACTCGGCTAGACCCAAACCCACTCGGCTAGGCCCAAACCCACTCCGCTAGACCCAAACCCACTCCGCTAGACCCAAACCCACTCCGCTAGACCCAAACCCACTCCGCTAGACCCAAACCCACTCGGCTAGTCCCAAACCCACTCGGCTCGACCCAAACCCACTCGGCTAGACCCAAACCCACTCGGCTAGACCCAAACCCACTCGGCTAGACCCAAACCCACTCGGCTAGACCCAAACCCACTCGGCTATACCCAAACCCACTCCGCTAGACCCAAACCCACTCGGCTAGACCCAAACCCACTCGGCTAGACACAAACCCACTCTGCTAGACCCAAACCCACTCCGCTAGACCCAAACCCACTCGGCCAGACCCAAACCCACTCGGCCAGACCCAAACCCACTCGGGTAGACCCAAATCCATTCGGCTAGACCCAAACCCACTCGGCTGGACCCAAACCGACTCGGCTAGACCCAAACCCACTCGGCTGGACTCAAACCCATTCGGATAGACCAAAACCCACTCGGCTAGACCCAAACCCACTCGGCTAGACCCGAACCTACTCGGCAAGACCCAAACCCACTCGGCTCGACCCAAACCGACTCGACTAGACCCAAACCCACTCGGCTACACCCAAACCCACTCGGCTATACCCAAACCCACTCCGCTAGACCCAAACCCACTCGGCTAGACCCAAACCCACTCGGCTAGACCCAAACCCACTCGGCCAGACCCAAACCCACTCGGGTAGACCCAAATCCATTCGGCTAGACCCAAACCCACTCGGCTGGACCCAAACCGACTCGGCTAGACCCAAACCCACTCGGCTGGACTCAAACCCATTCGGATAGACCAAAACCCACTCGGCTAGACCCAAACCCACTCGGCTAGACCCGAACCTACTCGGCAAGACCCAAACCCACTCGGCTCGACCCAAACCGACTCGACTAGACGATTACCCACTCGGCTAGACCCAAACCCACTCGGCTAGACCCAAACCCACTCGGCTCGACCCAAACCCACTCGGCTAGACCCAAACCCACTCGGCTACACCCAAACCCACTCGGCTATACCCAAACCCACTCCGCTAGACCCAAACCCACTCGGCTAGACCCAAACCCACTCGGCTAGACCCCAACCCACTCCGCTAGACCCAAACCCACTCGGCCAGACCCAAACCCACTCGGCCAGACCCAAACCCACTCGGGTAGACCCAAATCCACTCGGCTAGACCCAAACCCACTCGGCTAGACCCAAACCCACAAGGCTAGACCCAAACCCACTAGGCTAGACCCAAACGCACTCGACTAGACCCAAACCCACTCGGCTAGACCCAAACCCACTCCGCTACACCCAAACCCACTCGGCTAGACCCAAACCCACTCGGCTAGACCCAAACCCATTCGGCTAGACCCAAAACCACTCGGCTAGACCCAAACCCACTAGGCTAGTCCCAAACCCAGTCGGCTAGACCCAAACCCACTCGGCTAGTCCCAAACCCACTCGGCTAGACCCAAACCCACTCCGCTAGACGCAAACCCACTCCGCGAGACCCAAACCCTATCCGCTAGACACAAACCCACACGGCTAGACCCAAACCCACTCGGCTGGACCCAAACCCATTCGGATAGACCAAAATCCACTCGGCTAGACCCAAACCCACACGGCTGGACCCAAACCTACTCGGCAAGACCCAAACCCACTCGGCTCAACCCAAACCGACTCGACTAGACGATTACCCACTCGGCTAGTCCCAAACCCACTCGGCTAGACCCAAACCCACTCGGCTCGACCCAAACCCACTCGGCTAGACCCAAACCCACTCGGCTACACCCAAACCCACTCCGCTAGGCCCAAACCCACTCGGCGAGACACAAACCCACTCGGCTAGACCCAAACCCACTCGGCTAGACCCAAACCCACTCGGCTAGACCCAAACCCACTCAGCTAGGCCCAAACCCACTCCGCTAGACCCAAACCCACTCCGCTAGACCCAAACCCACTCCGCTAGAGCCAAACCCACTCGGCTAGACCCAAACCCACCCGGCTAGACCCAAACCCACTCGGCTAGACCCAAACCCACTCGGCTAGACCCAAACCCACTCGGCTAGACCCAAACCCACTCGGCTATACCCAAACCCACTCCGCTAGACCCAAACCCACTCGGCTAGACCCAAAGCCACTCGGCTAGACCCAAACCCACTCGGCTAGACCCAAACCCACTCGGCTAGACCCAAACCCACTCGGCTAGACCCAAACCCACTCGGCTAGACCCAAACCCACTCGGCTAGACCCAAACCCACTCGGGTAGACCCAAATCCACTAGGCTAGACCCAAACCCACTCGGCTAGACCCAAACCCACTCAGCTAGACCCAAACCCACTCGGCTAGACCCAAACCCACTCGGCTAGACCCAAACCCACTCGGCTAGACCCAAACCCACTCCGCTAGACCCAAATCCAATCCGCTACACCCAAACCCACTCGGCTAGACCCAAACCCATTCGGCTAGGCCCAAACACACTCCGCTAAACCCAAACCCACTCCGCTAGACGCAAACCCACTCCGATAGAACCAAACCCACTCCGCTAGACCCAAACCCACTCGGCTAGACACAAACCCACTCGGCTAGACCCAAACCCACTCGGCAAGACCCAAACCCACTCGGCTCGACCCAAACCGACTCGACTAGACGATTACCCACTCGGCTAGACCCAAACCCACTCGGCTAGACCCAAACCCACTCGGCTCGACCCAAACCCACTCGGCTAGACCCAAACCCACTCGGCTACACCCAAACCCACTCCGCTAGGCCCAAACCCACTCGGCTAGACCCAAACCCACTCGGCTAGACCCAAACCCACTCGGCTAGACCCAAACCCACTCGGCTAGACACAAACCCACTCGGCTAGACCCAAACCCACTCGGCTAGACCCAAACCCACTCCGCTAGGCCCAAACCCACTCCGATAGACCCAAACCCACTCCGATAGACCCAAACCCACTCCGCTAGAGCCAAACCCACTCGGCTAGACCCAAACCCACTCGGCTAGACCCAAACCCACTCGGCTAGACCCAAACCCACTCGGCTAGACCCAAACCCACTCGGCTATACCCAAACCAACTCCGCTAGACCCAAACCCACTCGGCTAGACCCAAACCCACTCGGCTAGACCCAAACCCACTCCGCTAGACCCAAACCCACTCGGCTAGACCCAAACCCACTCGGCTACACCCAAACCCACTCGGCTAGACCCAAACCCACTCGGCTAGACCCAAACCCACTCGGGTAAACCCAAATCCACTCGGCTAGACCCAAACCCACTCGGCTAGACCCAAACCTACTCGGCGAGACCCAAACCCACTCGGCTAGACCCAAACCCACTCGGCTAGACAGAAACCCACTCGGCTAGACCCAAACCCACTCGGCTAGACCCAAACCCACTCCGCTAGACCCAAATCCAATCCGCTACACCCAAACCCACTCGGCTAGACCCAAACCCATTCGGCTAGACCCAAACACACTCCGCTAGACCCAAACCCACTCCGCTAGACGCAAGCCCACTCCGATAGAACCAAACCCACTCCGCTAGACCCAAACCACACGGCTAGACCAAAACCCACTAGGCTAGACCCAAACGCACTCGGCTAGACCCAAACCCACTCCGCTAGACCCAAACCTACTCGGCTCGACCCAAACCGACTCGACTGGACGATTACCCACTCGGCTAGACCCAAACCCACTCGGCTAGACCCAAACCCACTCGGCTCGACCCAAACCCACTCGGCTAGACCCAAACCCACTCGGCTACACCCAAACCCACTCCGCTAGGCCCAAACCCACTCGGCTAGACCCAAACCCACTCGGCTAGACCCAACCCCACTCGGCTAGACCCAAACCCACTCGGCTAGACACAAACCCACTCGGCTAGACCCAAACCCACTCGGCTAGACCCAAACCCACTCCGCTAGGCCCAAACCCACTCCGCTAGACCCAAACCCACTCCGCTAGACCCAAACCCACTCCGCTAGAGCCACACCCTCTCGGCTAGACCCAAACCCACTCGGCTAGACCCAAACCCACTCGGCTAGACCCAAACCCACTCGGCTAGACCCAAACCCACTCGGCTAGACCCAAACCCACTCGGCTAGACCCAAACCCACTCGGCTATACCCAAACCCACTCCGCTAGACCCAAACCCACTCGGCTAGACCCAAACCCACTCGGCTAGACCCAAACCCACTCGGCTGGACCCAAACCCACTCGGCTAGACCCAAACCCACTCCGCTAGACCCAAATCCAATCCGCTACACCCAAACCCACTCGGCTAGACCCAAACCCATTCGGCTAGACCCAAACACACTCCGCTAGACCCAAACCCACTCCGCTAGACGCAAACCCACTCCGATAGAACCAAACCCACTCCGCTAGACCCAAACCCACACGGCTAGACCAAAACCCACTAGGCTAGACCCAAACGCACTCGGCTAGACCCAAACCCTCTCGGCTAGACCCAAACCCACTCCGCTACACCCAAACCCACTCGGCTAGACCCAAACCAACTCGGCTCGACCCAAACCGACTCGACTAGACGATTACCCACTCGGCTAGACCCAAACCCACTCAGCTAGACCCAAACCCACTCGGCTCGACCCAAACCCACTCGGCTAGACCCAAACCCACTCGGCTACACCCAAACCCACTCCGCTAGGCCCAAACCCACTCGGCTAGAGCCAAACCCACTCGGCTAGACCCAAACCCACTCGGCTAGACCCAAACCCACTCGGCTAGACACAAACCCACTCGGCTAGACCCAAACCCACTCGGCTAGACCCAAACCCACTCCGCTAGGCCCAAACCCACTCCGCTAGACCCAAACCCACTCCGCTAGACCCAAACCCACTCCGCTAGAGCCAAACCCACTCGGCTAGACCCAAACCCACTCGGCTAGACCCAAACCCACTCGGCTAGACCCAAACCCACTCGGCAAGACCCAAACCCACTCGGCTAGACCCAAACCCACTCGGCTAGACCCAAACCCACTCGGCTATACCCAAACCCACTCCGCTAGACCCAAACCCACTCGGCTAGACCCAAACCCACTCGGCTAGACCCAAACCCACTCCGCTAGACCCAAACCCACTCGGCTAGACCCAAACCCACTCGGCTAGACCCAAACCCACTCGGCTAGACCCAAACCCACTCGGCTAGACCCAAACCCACTCGGGTAAACCCAAATCCACTCGGCTAGACCCAAACCCACTCGGCTAGACCCAAACCCACTCGGCTAGACCCAAACCCAATCGGCTAGACCCAAACCCACTCGGCTAGACCCAAACCCACTCGGCTAGACCCAAACCCACTCGGCTAGACACAAACCCACTCGGCTAGACCCAAACCCACTCGGCTAGACCCAAACCCACTCCGCTAGGCCCAAACCCACTCCGCTAGACCCAAACCCACTCCGCTAGACCCAAACCCACTCGGCTAGAGCCAAACCCACTCGGCGAGACCCAAACCCACTCGGCTATACCCAAACCCACTCCGCTAGACCCAAACCCACTCGGCTAGACCCAAACCCACTCGGCTAGACCCAAACCCACTCGGCTAGACCCAAACCCACTCGGCTAGACCCAAACCCACTCGGCTAGACCCAAACCCACTCGGCTAGACCCAAACCCACTCGGCTAGACCCAAACCCACTCGGGTAAACCCAAATCCACTCGGCTAGACCCAAACCCACTCGGCTAGACCCACACCCACTCGGCTAGACCCAAACCCACTCGGCTAGACCCAAACCCACTCGGCTAGACCGAAATCCACTCGGCTAGACCCAAACCCACTCGGCTAGACCCAAACCCACTCCGCTAGACCCAAATCCAATCCGCTACACCCAAACCCACTCGGCTAGACCCAAACCCATTCGGCTAGACCCAAACACACTCCGCTAGACCCAAACCCACTCCGCTAGACGCAAACCCACTCCGATAGAACCAAACCCACTCCGCTAGACCGAAACCCACACGGCTAGACCAAAACCCACTAGGCTAGACCCAAACGCACTCGGCTAGACCCAAACCCACTCGGCTAGACCCAAACCCACTCCGCTACACCCAAACCCACTCGGCTAGACCCAAACCCACTCGGCTAGACCCAAACCCATTCGGCTAGACCCAAACCCACTGGGCTAGACCCAAACCCACTGGCTAGTCCCAAACCCAGTCGGCTAGACCCAAACCCACTCGGCTAGTCCCAAACCCACTCGGCTAGACCCAAACCCACTCCGCTAGATGCAAACCCACTCCGCGAGACCCAAACCCTATCCGCTAGGCACAAACCCACACGGCTAGACCCAAACCCACTCGGCTGGACCCAAACCCATTCGGATAGACCAAAACCCACTCGGCTAGACCCAAACCCACTCGGCTAGACCCAAACCTACTCGGCAAGACCCAAACCCACTCGGCTCAACCCAAACCGACTCGACTAGACGATTACCCACTCGGCTAGACCCAAACCCACTCGGCTAGACCCAAACCCACTCGGCTCGACCCAAACCCACTTGGCTAGACCCAAACCCACTCGGCTGCACCCAAACCCACTCCGCTAGGCCCAAACCCACTCGGCAAGACACAAACCCACTCGGCTAGACCCAAACCCACTCGGCTAGACCCAAACCCACTCCGCTAGGCCCAAACCCACTCCGCTAGACCCAAACCCACTCTGCTAGACCCAAACCCACTCCGCTAGAGCCAAACCCACTCGGCTAGACCCAAACCCACTCGGCTAGACCCAAACCCACTCGGCTAGACCCAAACCCACTCGGCTAGACCCAAACCCACTCGGCTATACCCAAACCCACTCCGCTAGACCCAAACCCACTCGGCTAGACCCAAAGCCACTCGGCTAGACCCAAACCCACTCCGCTACACCCAAACCCAATCGGCTAGACCCAAACCCACTCGGCTAGACCCAAACCCACTCGGCTAGACCCAAACCCACTCGGCTAGACCCAAACCCACTCGGCTAGACCCAAACCCACTCGGCTAGACCCAAACCCACTCCGCTAGACCCAAATCCAATCCGCTACACCCAAACCCACTCGGCTAGACCCAAACCCATTTGGCTAGACCCAAACCCACTCCGCTAAACCCAAACCCACTCCGCTAGACGCAAACCCACTCCGATAGAACCAAACCCACTCCGCTAGACCCAAACCCACTCGGCTAGACACAAACCCACTCGGCTAGACCCAAACCCACTCGGCTCGACCCAAACCGACTCGACTAGACGATTACCCACTCGGCTAGACCCAAACCCACTCGGCTAGACCCAAACCCACTCGGCTAGACCCAAACCCACTCGGCTACACCCAAACCCACTCCGCTAGGCCCAAACCCACTCGGCTAGACCCAAACCCACACGGCTAGACCCAAACCCACTCGGCTAGACCCAAACCCACTCGGCCAGACACAAACCCACTCGGCTAGACCCAAACCCACTCGGCTAGACCCAAACCCTCTCCGCTAGGCCCAAACCCACTCCGATAGACCCAAACCCACTCCGCTAGACCCAAACCCACTCCGCTAGAGCCAAACCCACTCGGCTAGACCCAAACCCACTCGGCTAGACCCAAACCCACTCGGCTAGACCCAAACCCACTCGGCTAGACCCAAACCCACTCGGCTAGACCCAAACCCACTCGGCTAGACCCAAACCCACTCGGCTATACCCAAACCCACTCCGCTAGACCCAAACCCACTCGGCTAGACCCAAACCCACTCGGCTAGACCCAAACCCACTCGGCTAGACCCAAACCCACTCGGCTAGACCCAAACCCACTCGGCTAGACCCAAACCCACTCGGGTAAACCCAAATCCACTCGGCTAGACCCAAACCCACTCGGCTAGACCCAAACCTACTCGGCGAGACCCAAACCCACTCGGCTAGACCCAAACCCACTCGGCTAGACAGAAACCCACTCGGCTAGACCCAAACCCACTCGGCTAGACCCAAACCCACTCCGCTAGACCCAAATCCAATCCGCTACACCCAAACCCACTCGGCTAGACCCAAACCCATTCGGCTAGACCCAAACACACTCCGCTAGACCCAAACCCACTCCGCTAGACGCAAACCCACTCCGATAGAACCAAACCCACTCCGCTAGACCCAAACCCACACGGCTAGACCAAAACCCACTAGGCTAGACCCAAACGCACTCGGCTAGACCCAAACCCACTCCGCTAGACCCAAACCTACTCGGCTCGACCCAAACCGACTCGACTGGACGATTACCCACTCGGCTAGACCCAAACCCACTCGGCTAGACCCAAACCCACTCGGCTCGACCCAAACCCACTCGGCTAGACCCAAACCCACTCGGCTACACCCAAACCCACTCCGCTAGGCCCAAACCCACTCGGCTAGACCCAAACCCACTCGGCTAGACCCAAACCCACTCGGCTAGACCCAAACCCACTCGGCTAGACACAAACCCACTCGGCTAGACCCAAACCCACTCGGCTAGACCCAAACCCACTCCGCTAGGCCCAAACCCACTCCGCTAGACCCAAACCCACTCCGCTAGACCCAAACCCACTCCGCTAGAGCCACACCCTCTCGGCTAGACCCAAACCCACTCGGCTAGACCCAAACCCACTCGGCTAGACCCAAACCCACTCGGCTAGACCCAAACCCACTCGGCTAGACCCAAACCCACTCGGCTAGACCCAAACCCACTCGGCTATACCCAATCCCACTCCGCTAGACCCAAACCCACTCGGCTAGACCCAAACCCACTCGGCTAGACCCAAACCCACTCCGCTAGACCCAAACCCACTCGGCTAGACCCAAACCCACTCGGCTAGACCCAAACCCACTCGGCTAGACCCAAACCCACTCGGCTAGACCCAAACCCACTCGGGTAAACCCAAATCCACTCGGCTAGACCCAAACCCACTCGGCTAGACCCAAACCCACTCGGCTAGACCCAAACCCACTCGGCTAGACCCAAACCCACTCGGCTAGACCGAAACCCACTCGGCTGGACCCAAACCCACTCGGCTAGACCCAAACCCACTCCGCTAGACCCAAATCCAATCCGCTACACCCAAACCCACTCGGCTAGACCCAAACCCATTCGGCTAGACCCAAACACACTCCGCTAGACCCAAACCCACTCCGCTAGACGCAAACCCACTCCGATAGAACCAAACCCACTCCGCTAGACCCAAACCCACACGGCTAGACCAAAACCCACTAGGCTAGACCCAAACGCACTCGGCTAGACCCAAACCCACTCGGCTAGACCCAAACCCACTCCGCTACACCCAAACCCACTCGGCTAGACCCAAACCAACTCGGCTCGACCCAAACCGACTCGACTAGACGATTACCCACTCGGCTAGACCCAAACCCACTCAGCTAGACCCAAACCCACTCGGCTCGACCCAAACCCACTCGGCTAGACCCAAACCCACTCGGCTACACCCAAACCCACTCCGCTAGGCCCAAACCCACTCGGCTAGAGCCAAACCCACTCGGCTAGACCCAAACCCACTCGGCTAGACCCAAACCCACTCGGCTAGACACAAACCCACTCGGCTAGACCCAAACCCACTCGGCTAGACCCAAACCCACTCCGCTAGGCCCAAACCCACTCCGCTAGACCCAAACCCACTCCGCTAGACCCAAACCCACTCCGCTAGAGCCAAACCCACTCGGCTAGACCCAAACCCACTCGGCTAGACCCAAACCCACTCGGCTAGACCCAAACCCACTCGGCAAGACCCAAACCCACTCGGCTAGACCCAAACCCACTCGGCTAGACCCAAACCCACTCGGCTATACCCAAACCCACTCCGCTAGACCCAAACCCACTCGGCTAGACCCAAACCCACTCGGCTAGACCCAAACCCACTCCGCTAGACCCAAACCCACTCGGCTAGACCCAAACCCACTCGGCTAGACCCAAACCCACTCGGCTAGACCCAAACCCACTCGGCTAGACCCAAACCCACTCGGGTAAACCCAAATCCACTCGGCTAGACCCAAACCCACTCGGCTAGACCCAAACCCACTCGGCTAGACCCAAACCCAATCGGCTAGACCCAAACCCACTCGGCTAGACCCAAACCCACTCGGCTAGACCCAAACCCACTCGGCTAGACACAAACCCACTCGGCTAGACCCAAACCCACTCGGCTAGACCCAAACCCACTCCGCTAGGCCCAAACCCACTCCGCTAGACCCAAACCCACTCCGCTAGACCCAAACCCACTCGGCTAGAGCCAAACCCACTCGGCGAGACCCAAACCCACTCGGCTATACCCAAACCCACTCCGCTAGACCCAAACCCACTCGGCTAGACCCAAACCCACTCGGCTAGACCCAAACCCACTCGGCTAGACCCAAACCCACTCGGCTAGACCCAAACCCACTCGGCTAGACCCAAACCCACTCGGCTAGACCCAAACCCACTCGGCTAGACCCAAACCCACTCGGGTAAACCCAAATCCACTCGGCTAGACCCAAACCCACTCGGCTAGACCCACACCCACTCGGCTAGACCCAAACCCACTCGGCTAGACCCAAACCCACTCGGCTAGACCGAAATCCACTCGGCTAGACCCAAACCCACTCGGCTAGACCCAAACCCACTCCGCTAGACCCAAATCCAATCCGCTACACCCAAACCCACTCGGCTAGACCCAAACCCATTCGGCTAGACCCAAACACACTCCGCTAGACCCAAACCCACTCCGCTAGACGCAAACCCACTCCGATAGAACCAAACCCACTCCGCTAGACCGAAACCCACACGGCTAGACCAAAACCCACTAGGCTAGACCCAAACGCACTCGGCTAGACCCAAACCCACTCGGCTAGACCCAAACCCACTCCGCTACACCCAAACCCACTCGGCTAGACCCAAACCCACTCGGCTAGACCCAAACCCATTCGGCTAGACCCAAACCCACTGGGCTAGACCCAAACCCACTGGCTAGTCCCAAACCCAGTCGGCTAGACCCAAACCCACTCGGCTAGTCCCAAACCCACTCGGCTAGACCCAAACCCACTCCGCTAGATGCAAACCCACTCCGCGAGACCCAAACCCTATCCGCTAGGCACAAACCCACACGGCTAGACCCAAACCCACTCGGCTGGACCCAAACCCATTCGGATAGACCAAAACCCACTCGGCTAGACCCAAACCCACTCGGCTAGACCCAAACCTACTCGGCAAGACCCAAACCCACTCGGCTCAACCCAAACCGACTCGACTAGACGATTACCCACTCGGCTAGACCCAAACCCACTCGGCTAGACCCAAACCCACTCGGCTCGACCCAAACCCACTTGGCTAGACCCAAACCCACTCGGCTGCACCCAAACCCACTCCGCTAGGCCCAAACCCACTCGGCAAGACACAAACCCACTCGGCTAGACCCAAACCCACTCGGCTAGACCCAAACCCACTCCGCTAGGCCCAAACCCACTCCGCTAGACCCAAACCCACTCTGCTAGACCCAAACCCACTCCGCTAGAGCCAAACCCACTCGGCTAGACCCAAACCCACTCGGCTAGACCCAAACCCACTCGGCTAGACCCAAACCCACTCGGCTAGACCCAAACCCACTCGGCTATACCCAAACCCACTCCGCTAGACCCAAACCCACTCGGCTAGACCCAAAGCCACTCGGCTAGACCCAAACCCACTCCGCTACACCCAAACCCAATCGGCTAGACCCAAACCCACTCGGCTAGACCCAAACCCACTCGGCTAGACCCAAACCCACTCGGCTAGACCCAAACCCACTCGGCTAGACCCAAACCCACTCGGCTAGACCCAAACCCACTCGGCTAGACCCAAACCCACTCCGCTAGACCCAAATCCAATCCGCTACACCCAAACCCACTCGGCTAGACCCAAACCCATTTGGCTAGACCCAAACCCACTCCGCTAAACCCAAACCCACTCCGCTAGACGCAAACCCACTCCGATAGAACCAAACCCACTCCGCTAGACCCAAACCCACTCGGCTAGACACAAACCCACTCGGCTAGACCCAAACCCACTCGGCTCGACCCAAACCGACTCGACTAGACGATTACCCACTCGGCTAGACCCAAACCCACTCGGCTAGACCCAAACCCACTCGGCTAGACCCAAACCCACTCGGCTACACCCAAACCCACTCCGCTAGGCCCAAACCCACTCGGCTAGACCCAAACCCACACGGCTAGACCCAAACCCACTCGGCTAGACCCAAACCCACTCGGCCAGACACAAACCCACTCGGCTAGACCCAAACCCACTCGGCTAGACCCAAACCCTCTCCGCTAGGCCCAAACCCACTCCGATAGACCCAAACCCACTCCGCTAGACCCAAACCCACTCCGCTAGAGCCAAACCCACTCGGCTAGACCCAAACCCACTCGGCTAGACCCAAACCCACTCGGCTAGACCCAAACCCACTCGGCTAGACCCAAACCCACTCGGCTAGACCCAAACCCACTCGGCTAGACCCAAACCCACTCGGCTATACCCAAACCCACTCCGCTAGACCCAAACCCACTCGGCTAGACCCAAACCCACTCGGCTAGACCCAAACCCACTCCGCTAGACCCAAACCCACTCGGCTAGACCCAAACCCACTCGGCTAGACCCAAACCCACTCGGCTAGACCCAAACCCACTCGGCTAGACCCAAACCCACTCGGGTAAACCCAAATCCACTCGGCTAGACCCAAACCCACTCGGCTAGACCCAAACCCACTCGGCTAGACCCAAACACAATCGGCTAGACCCAAACCCACTCGGCTAGACCCAAACCCACTCGGCTAGACCCAAACCCACTCGGCTAGACCCAAACCCACTCCGCTAGACCCAAATCCAATCCGCTACACCCAAACCCACTCGGCTAGACCCAAACCCATTCGGCTAGACCCAAACACACTCCGCTAGACCCAAACCCACTCCGCTAGACGCAAACCCACTCCGATAGAACCAAACCCACTCCGCTAGACCCAAACCCACACGGCTAGACCAAAACCCACTAGGCTAGACCCAAACGCACTCGGCTAGACCCAAACCCACTCGGCTAGACCCAAACCCACTCCGCTACACCCAAACCCACTCGGCTAGACCCAAACCCACTCGGCTAGACCCAAACCCATTCGGCTAGACCCAAACCCACTCGGCTAGAGCCAAACCCACTAGGCTAGTCCCAAACCCAGTCGGCTAGACCCAAACCCACTCGGCTAGTCCCAAACCCACTCGGCTAGACCCAAACCCACTCCGCTAGACGCAAACCCACTCCGCGAGACCCAAACCCTATCCGCTAGACACAAACCCACACGGCTAGACCCAAACCCACTCGGCTGGACCCAAACCCATTCGGATAGAACAAAACCCACTCGGCTAGACCCAAACCCACTCGGCTAGACCCAAACCTACTCGGCAAGACCCAAACCCACTCGGCTCAACCCAAACCGCCTCGACTAGACGATTACCCACTCGGCTAGACCCAAACCCACTCGGCTAGACCCAAACCCACTCGGCTCGACCCAAACCCACTCGGCTAGACCCAAACCCACTCGGCTACACCCAAACCCACTCCGCTAGGCCCAAACCCACTCGGCTAGACACAAACCCACTCGGCTAGACCCAAACCCACTCGGCTAGACCCAAACCCACTCCGCTAGGCCCAAACCCACTCCGCTAGAGCCAAACCCACTCGGCTAGACCCAAACCCACTCCGCTAGAGCCAAACCCACTCGGCTAGACCCAAAGCCACTCGGCTAGACCCAAACCCACTCGGCTAGACCCAAACCCACTCGGCTAGACCCAAACCCACTCGGCTAGACCCAAACCCACTCGGCTAGACCCAAACCCACTCGGCTATACCCAAACCCACTCCGCTAGACCCAAACCCACTCGGCTAGACCCAAAGCCACTCGGCTAGACCCAAACCCACTCCGCTAGACCCAAACCCACTCGGCTAGACCCAAACCCACTCGGCTAGACCCAAACCCACTCGGCTAGACACAAACCCACTCGGCTAGACCCAAACACACTCGGCTAGACCCAAACCCACTCGGGTAGACCCAAATCCACTCGGCTAGACCCAAACCCACTCGGCTAGACCCAAACCCACTCGGCTAGACCCAAACACACTCCGCTAAACCCAAACCCACTCCGCTAGACGCAAACCCACTCCGATAGAACCAAACCCACTCCGCTAGACCCAAACCCACTCGGCTAGACACAAATCCACTCGGCTAGACCCAAACCCACTCGGCAAGACCCAAACCCACTCGGCTCGACCCAAACCGACTCGACTGGACGATTACCCACTCGGCTAGACCCAAACCCACTCGGCTAGACCCAAACCCACTCGGCTCGACCCAAACCCACTCGGCTCGACCCAAACCCACTCGGCTACACCCAAACCCACTCCGCTAGGCCCAAACCCACTCGGCTAGACCCAAACCCACTCGGCTAGACCCAAACCCACTCGGCTAGACCCAAACCCACTCGGCTAGACACAAACCCACTCGGCTAGACCCAAACCCACTCGGCTAGATCCAAACCCACTCCGCTAGGCCCAAACCCACTCCGCTAGACCCAAACCCACTCCGCTAGACCCAAACCCACTCCGCTAGAGCCAAACCCACTCGGCTAGACCCAAACCCACTCCGCTATACCCAAACCCACTCCGCTAGACCCAAACCCACTCGGCTAGACCGAAACCCACTCGGCTAGACCCAAACCCACTCGGCTAGACCCAAACCCACTCCGCTAGACCCAAATCCAATCCGCTACACCCAAACCCACTCGGCTAGACCCAAACCCACTCGGCTAGACCCAAACCCACTCGGCTAGACCGAAACCCACTCGGCTAGATCCAAACCCTTTCGGCTAGACCCAAACCCACTCGGCTAGACCCAAACCCACTCGGCTAGACCCAAACCCACTCGGCTAGACCCAAACCCACTCAGCTAGACGCAAACCCACTCGGCTAGACCCAAACCCACTCCGCTAGACCCAAATCCACTCCGCTACATCCAAACCCACTCGGCTAGACCCAAACCCATTCGGCTAGACCCAAACACACTCCGCTAGACTCAAACCCACTCCGCTAGACGCAAACCCACTCCGCTAGACCCAAACCCACTCCGCTAGACCCAAACCCACACGGCTAGACCGAAACCCACTAGGCTAGACCCAAACGCACTCGGCTGGACCCAAACCCACTCGGCTAGACCCAAACCCACTCAGCTAGACCCAAACCCACTCGGCTAGACCCAAACCCACTCCGCTTGACCCAAACCCACTCGGCTAGACCCAAACCCACTCGGCTAGACCCAAACCCACTCGGCTAGACCCAAACCCATTCGGCTAGACCCAAACCCACTCGGCTAGACAAAAACCCACTAGGCAAGTCCCAAACCCACTCGGCGAGAACCAAACCCACTCAGCTAGACCTAAACCCACTCGGCTAGACCAAAACCCACTCGGCTAGATCCAAACCCACTAGGCTAGACCCAAATCCACTCCGCTACACCCAAACCCACTCGGCTAGACCCAAACCCATTGTGCTAGACCCAAACACACTCCGCTACACCTAAACCCACTCGGCTTGACGCAAACCCACTCCGCTAGACCCAAACCCACTCCGCTAGACCCAAACCCACTCGGCTAGACCGAAACCCACTAGGCTAGACCCAAACGCACTCGGCTAGACCCAAACCCACTCGGCTAGACCCAAACCCACTCAGCTAGACCCAAACCCACTCGGCTAGACCCAAACCCACTCGGCTAGACCCAAACCCACTCGACTAGACCCAAACCCACTCGGCTAGACCAAAACCCACTCGGCTAGACCCAAACCCATTCGACTAGACCCAAACCCACTCGGCTAGACCAAAACCCACTCGGCTAGTCCCAAACCCACTCGGCTAGACCCAAACCCACTCGCCTAGACCCAAACCCACTCGGCTAGACCCAAACCCACTCGGCTAGACCCAAACCCACTCGGCTAGACCCAAACCTACTCGGCAAGACCCACACCCACTCGGCTCGACCCAAACCAACTCGACTAGACGATTACCCACTCGGCTAGACCCAAACCCACTCGGCTAGACCCAAACCCACTCGGCTTGACCCAAACCCACTCGGCTAGACCCAAACCCACTCGGCTACACCCAAACCCACTCCGCTAGGCCCCAACCCACTCGGCTAGACCCAAACCCACTCGGCTAGTCCCAAACCCACTCGGCTAGACCCAAACCCACTCGGCTAGTCCCAAACCCACTCGGCTAGACCCAAACCCACTCAGCTAGGCCCAAACCCACTCCGCTAGACCCAAACCCACTCCGCGAGACCCAAACCCACTCCGCTAGAGCCAAACCCACTCGGCTAGTCCCAAACCCATTCGGCTAGACCCAAACCCACTCGGCTAGACCCAAACCCACTCGGCTAGACCCAAACCCACTCGGCTAGCCCCAAACCCACTCGGCTAGACTCAAACCCACTCGGCTAGACCCAAACTCACTCGGCTAGACCCAAACCTACTCCGCTGTACCCAAACCCACTCGGCTAGACCCAAACCCACTCCGGTAGACGCAAAGCCCCTCGGCTAGACCCAAACCCACTCGGCTAGACCGAAACCCACTCGGCCAGACCCAAACCCCCTCGGCTAGACCCAAGCCCACTAGGCTAGACCCAAACCCACTCGGCTCGACCCAAACCCACTTGGCTAGACCCAAACCCACTCGGCGAGACCCAAACCCACTCGGCTAGACCCAAACGCATTCGGCTAGCCCCAAACCCACTCGGCTAGACCCAAACCCACTCGGCACGACCCAAACCCACTCGGCTAGACCCAAACCCACTCGGCTAGACCCAAACCCACACGGTTAGACCCAAACCCACTAGGCTACACCCAAACCCACTCTGCTAGACCCAAACCCACTCGGCTAGACCCAAACCCACTCGGCTCGACCCAAACCCACTCGGCTAGACCCAAACCCACTCGGCTAGACCCAAACCCACTCGGCTACACCCAAACCCACTCGGCTAGATCCAAACCCACTCGGCTAGACCCAAACCCAATCGGCTAGACCCAAACCCACTCGGCTACACCCAACCCAATCGGCTAGACCCAAACCCACTCGGCTAGACCCAAACCCACTCGGCTAGACCCAAACCCACTTGGCTAGACCCAAACCCACTCGGCTAGACCCAAGCCCACTCGGCTAGACCCAAACCCACTCGGCTAGACCCACACCCACTCGGCTAGACCCAAACCCACTCGGCTAGACTCAAACCCACTTGGGTAGACCCAAACACTCTCGGCTAGACCCAAACCCACTCGGCTAGACCCAAACCCACTCGGTTAGACCCACACCCACTCGGCTAGACCCAAATCCACTCGGCTAGACCCAAACCCACTCGGCTAGACCCAAACCCACTTGGGTAGACCCAAACACTCTCGGCTAGACCCAAACCCACTCTGCTAGACCCAAACCCACTCGGTTAGACCCAAACCCACTCGGCTAGACACAAAACCCACTCGGCTAGAACCAAACCCACTCGGCTAGACCCAAACCCACTCGGCTAGACTGAAACCCACTCGGCTAGACCCACACCCACTCGGCAGGACCAAAACCCACTCGACTAGACCCAAACCCACTCGGCTAGACCCAAACCCACTCGGCTAGACCCAAACCCACTCGGCTAGACCCAAACCCACTCGGCTAGACCCAAACCCACTCGGCTAGACCCAAACCCACTCGGCTAGACCCAAACCCACTCCGCTAGACCCAAACCCGCTCCGCTAAACCCAAACCCACTCCGCTAGACCCAAACCCACTCGGCTAGACCCAAACCCTCTCCGCTAGAACCAAACCCACTCCGCTAGACCCAAGCCCACTCCGCTAGTCCCAAATCCACTCGGCTAGTCCCAAACGACCTTGGATAGACCCAAACCCACTCCGCTAGACGCTAACCCACTCCGCTAGACCCAAACCCAATCCGCTAGCCCCAAACTCACTCGGCTAGACGCAAACCCACTCGGCTAGATGCAAACCCACTCGGCTAGACCCAAACCCACTCGGCTAGACCCAAACCCACTCGGCTAGACCCATGCCCTCTCAGCTAGACCCAAACCCACTTGGGCAGACCCAAACACACTCGGCTAGACCCAAAACCACTCGGCTAGACCCAAACCCACTCGGCTAGACCCAAACCCACTCGGCTAGACCCACACCCACTCGGCTAGACCCAAACCCACGCGGCTAGACCAAAACCCACTCCGCTAGACCCAACCCCACTCGGCTAGACCCAAACCCACTCCGCTAGACCCAAAACCCACTCGGCTAGACCCAAACCCACTCGGCTAGACCGAAACCCACTCGGCTAGACCCAAACCCCCTCGGCTAGACCCAAACCCACTCGGCTAGACCCAAACCCACTCGGCTCGACCCAAACCCACTCGGCTAGACCCAAACCCACTCGGCTAGCCCCAAACCCACTCGGCTAGACCCAAACCCACTCGGCTAGACCCAAACCCACTCCGCTAGACCCAATCCCACTCGGCTAGACCCAAACCCACTCGGCTACACCCAAACCCACTCGGCTAGACCCAAACCCACTCGGCTAGACCCAAACCCAATCGGCTAGACCCAAACCCACTCGGCTACACCCAACCCAATCGGCTAGACCCAAACCCACTCGGATAGACCCAAACCCACTCGGCTAGACCCAAACCCACTTGGCTAGACCCAAACCCACTCGGCTAGACCCAAACCCACTCCGCTCGAACCAAACCCACTCCGCTAGACCAAAACCCACTCCGCTAGTCCCAAACCCACTCGGCTAGTCCCAAACGGACTTGGCTAGACCCAAACCCACTCCGCTAGACACAAACCCACTCCGCTAGACCCAAACCCACTCGGCTAGTCCCAAACCCACTCGGCTTGACCCAAACCCACTCGGCTAGACCCAAACCCACTCGGCTAGACCCAAACCCACTCGGCAAGACCCAAACCCACTCGGCTAGCCCCAAACCCACTCGGCTAGACCCAAACCCACTCGGCTAGACCCAAACCCACTCGGCTAGACCCAAACCCACTCGGCTAGACCAATGCCCTCTCAGCTAGACCCAAACCCACTTGGGCAGACCCAAACACACTCGGCTAGACCCAAAACCACTCGGCTAGGCCCAAACCCACTCGGCTAGACCCAAACCCACTCGGCTAGACCCACACCCACTCGGCTAGACCCAAACCCACGCGGCTAGACCAAAACCCACTCCGCTAGACCCAACCCCACTCGGCTAGACCCAAACCCACTCCGCTAGACCCAAAACCCACTCCGCTAGACCCAAACCCACTCGGCTAGACCCAAACCCACTCGGCTAGACCCAAACCCACTCGGCTAGAGCAAAACCCACTCGGCTAGACCCAAACCCACTCGGCTAGACCCAAACCCACTCGGCTAGACCCAAACCCACTCGGCTAGACCCAAACCCACTCCGCTCGAACCAAACCCACTCCGCTAGACCAAAACCCACTCCGCTAGTCCCAAACCCACTCGGCTAGTCCCAAACGGACTTGGGTAGACCCAAACCCACTCCGCTAGACACAAACCCACTCCGCTAGACACAAACCCACTCGGCTAGTCCCAAACCCACTCGGCTTGACCCAAACCCACTCGGCTAGACCCAAACCCACTCGGCTAGACCCAAACCCACTCGGCAAGACCCAAACCCACTCGGCTAGCCCCAAACCCACTCGGCTAGACCCAAACCCACTCGGCTAGACCCAAACCCACTCGGCTAGACCCAAACCCACTCGGCTAGACCCAAACCCACTCCGCTAGACCCAAACCCGCTCCGCTAAACCCAAACCCACTCCGCTAGACCCAAACCCACTCGGCTAGACCCAAACCCTCTCCGCTAGAACCAAACCCACTCCGCTAGACCCAAGCCCACTCCGCTAGTCCCAAATCCACTCGGCTAGTCCCAAACGACCTTGGCTAGACCCAAACCCACTCCGCTAGACGCTAACCCACTCCGCTAGACCCAAACCCAATCCGCTAGCCCCAAACTCACTCGGCTAGACGCAAACCCACTCGGCTAGATGCAAACCCACTCGGCTAGACCCAAAACCACTCGGCTAGACCCAAACCCACTCGGCTAGACCCATGCCCTCTCAGCTAGACCCAAACCCACTTGGGCAGACCCAAACACACTCGGCTAGACCCAAAACCACTCGGCTAGACCCAAACCCACTCGGCTAGACCCAAACCCACTCGGCTAGACCCACACCCACTCGGCTAGACCCAAACCCACGCGGCTAGACCAAAACCCACTCCGCTAGACCCAAACCCACTCGGCTAGACCCAAACCCACTCCGCTAGACCCAAAACCCACTCGGCTAGACCCAAACCCACTCGGCTAGACCGAAACCCACTCGGCTAGACCCAAACCCCCTCGGCTAGACCCAAACCCACTCGGCTAGACCCAAACCCACTCGGCTCGACCCAAACCCACTCGGCTAGACCCAAACCCACTCGGCTAGCCCCAAACCCACTCGGCTAGACCCAAACCCACTCGGCTAGACCCAAACCCACTCCGCTAGACCCAATCCCACTCGGCTAGACCCAAACCCACTCGGCTACACCCAAACCCACTCGGCTAGACCCAAACCCACTCGGCTAGACCCAAACCCAATCGGCTAGACCCAAACCCACTCGGCTACACCCAACCCAATCGGCTAGACCCAAACCCACTCGGATAGACCCAAACCCACTCGGCTAGACCCAAACCCACTTGGCTAGACCCAAACCCACTCGGCTAGACCCAAACCCACTCGGCTAGACCCAAACGCATTCGGCTAGACCCAAACCCACTCGGCTAGACCCACCCACTCGGCAAGACCCAAACTCACTCGGCTAGACCCAAACCTACTCCGCTAGACCCAAACCCACTCGGCTAGACCCAAACCCACTCCGGTAGACCCAAACCCCCTCGGCTAGACCCAAACCCACTCGGCTAGACCCAAACCCACTCGGCTAGACCCAAACCCCCTCGGCTAGACCCAAGCCCACTAGGCTAGACCCAAACCCACTCGGCTAGACCCAAACGCATTCGGCTAGCCCCAAACCCACTCGGCTAGACCCAAACCCACTCGGCACGACCCAAACCCACTCGGCTAGACCCAAACCCACTCGGCTAGACCCAAACCCACTCGGCTAGCCCCAAACCCACTCGGCTAGACCCAAACCCACTCGGCTAGACCCAAACCTATGCGGCTAGACCCAAACCCACTCCGCTAGACCCAATCCCTCTCGGCTAGACCCAAACCCACTCGGCTACACCCAAACCCACTCGGCTAGACCCAAACCCACTCGGCTAGACCCAAACCCAATCGGCCAGACCCAAACCCACTCGGCTACACCCAACCCAATCGGCTAGACCCAAACCCACTCGGCTAGACCCAAACCCACTCGGCTAGACCCAAACCCACTTGGCTAGACCCAAACCCACTCGGCTAGACCCAAACCCACTCGGCTAGACCCAAACGCATTCGGCTAGACCCAAACCCACTCGGCTAGACCCACCCACTCGGCAAGACCCACACCCACTCGGGTAGACCCAAACACACTCGGCTAGACGCAAACCCACTCGGCTAGACCCAAACCCACTCGGCTAGACCCAAACCCACACGGCTAGACCCAAACCCACTCGGCTAGACCCAAACCCACTCGGCTACACCCAAACCCACTTCGCTAGACCCAAACCCACTCGGCTACACCCAAACCCACTCGGCTGGACCCAAACCCACTCGGCTAGACCCAAACCCACTCGGCTAGACACAAACCCACTCGGCTGCACCCAAACCCACTCCACTAGACCCAAACCCACTCGGCTAGACCCAAACCCACGCGGCTAGACCAAAACCCACTCCGCTAGACCCAACCCCACTCGGCTAGACCCAAACCCACTCCGCTAGACCCAAAACCCACTCGGCTAGACCCAAACCCACTCGGCTAGACCCAAACCCACTCGGCTAGACCCAAACCCACTCGGCTGGAGCAAAACCCACTCGGCTAGACCCAAACCCACTCGGCTAGACCCAAACCCACTCGGCTAGACCCAACCCCACTCGGCTAGACCCAAACCCACTCCGCTCGAACCAAACCCTCTCCGCTAGACCAAAACCCACTCCGCTAGTCCCAAACCCGCTCGGCAAGTCCCAAACGGACTTCGCTAGACCCAAACCCACTCCGCTAGACACAAACCCACTCCGCCAGACCCAAACCCACTCGGCTAGTCCCAAACCCACTCGGCTAGACCCAAACCCACTCGGCTAGACCCAAACCCACTCGGCTAGACCCAAACCCACTCGGCTAGTCCCAAACCCATTCGGCTAGACTCAAACCCACTCGGCTAGACCCAAACCCACTCGGCTAGACCCAAACCCACTCGGCTAGCCCCAAACCCACTCGGCTAGACTCAAACCCACTCGGCTAGACCCAAACTCACTCGGCTAGACCCAAACCTACTCCGCTAGACCCAAACCCACTCGGCTAGACCCAAACCCACTCCGGTAGACCCAAACCCCCTCGGCTAGACCCAAACCCACTCGGCTAGACCGAAACCCACTCGGCTAGACCCAAACCCCCTCGGCTAGACCCAAGCCCACTAGGCTAGACCCAAACCCACTCGGCTCGACCCAAACCCACTTGGCTAGACCCAAACCCACTCGGCGAGACCCAAACCCACTCGGCTAGACCCAAACGCATTCGGCTAGCCCCAAACCCACTCGGCTAGACCCAAACCCACTCGGCACGACCCAAACCCACTCGGCTAGACCCAAACCCACTCGGCGAGACCCAAACCCACTCGGCTAGACCCAAACCCACTCGGCTAGACCCAAACCCACTCGGCTAGACCCAAACCCACTCGGCTAGACCCAAACCCACTTGGCTAGACCCAAACCCACTCGGCTAGACCCAAACGCATTCGGCTAGCCCCAAACCCACTCGGCTAGACCCAAACCCACTCGGCACGACCCAAACCCACTCGGCTAGACCCAAACCCACTCGGCGAGACCCAAACCCACTCGGCTAGACCCAAACCCACTCGGCTAGACCCAAACCCACTCGGCTAGACCCAAACCCACTCGGCTAGACCCAAACCCACTCGGCTAGACCCAAACCCACTCGGCTAGACCCAAACCCACACGGCTAGACCCAAACCCACTCGGCTACACCCAAACCCACTCCGCTAGACCCAAACCCACTCGGCTAGACCCAAACCCACTCGGCTCGACCCAAACCCACTCGGCTAGACCCAAACCCACTCGGCTAGACCCAAACCCACTCGGCTGCACCCAAACCCACTCCACTAGACCCAAACCCACTCGGCTAGACCCAAACCCATGCGGCTAGACCCAAACCCACTCCGCTAGACCCAACCCCACTCGGCTAGACCCAAACCCACTCGGCTACACCCAAACCCACTCGGCTAGACCCAAACCCACTCGGCTAGACCCAAACCCAATCGGCTAGACCCAAACCCACTCGGCTACACCCAACCCAATCGGCTAGACCCAAACCCACTCGGCTAGACCCAAACCCACTCGGCTAGACCCAAACCCACTTGGCTAGACCCAAACCCACTCGGCTAGACCCAAGCCCACTCGGCTAGACCCAAACCCACTCGGCTAGACCCACACCCACTCGGCTAGACCCAAATCCACTCGGCGAGACCCAAACCCACTCGGCTAGAACCAAACCCACTCGGCTAGACCCAAACCCACTCGGCTAGACTCAAACCCACTCGGCTAGACCCACACCCACTCGGCAGGACCAAAACCCACTCGACTAGACCCAAACCCACTCGGCTAGACCCAAACCCACTCGGCTAGACCCAAACCCACTTGGCTAGACCCAAACCCACTCGGCTAGACCCAAACCCACTCGGCTAGACCCAAACCCACTCGGCTAGACCCAAACCCACTCCGCTAGACCCAAACCCGCTCCGCTAAACCCAAACCCACTCCGCTAGACCCAAACCCACTCGGCTAGACCCAAACCCTCTCCGCTAGAACCAAACCCACTCCGCTAGACCCAAGCCCACTCCGCTAGTCCCAAATCCACTCGGCTAGTCCCAAACGACCTTGGATAGACCCAAACCCACTCCGCTAGACGCTAACCCACTCCGCTAGACCCAAACCCAATCCGCTAGCCCCAAACTCACTCGGCTAGACGCAAACCCACTCGGCTAGATGCAAACCCACTCGGCTAGACCCAAACCCACTCGGCTAGACCCAAACGCATTCGGCTAGCCCCAAACCCACTCGGCTAGACCCAAACCCACTCGGCACGACCCAAACCCACTCGGCTAGACCCAAACCCACTCGGCGAGACCCAAACCCACTCGGCTAGACCCAAACCCACTCGGCTAGACCCAAACCCACTCGGCTAGACCCAAACCCACACGGCTAGACCCAAACCCACTCGGCTACACCCAAACCCACTCCGCTAGACCCAAACCCACTCGGCTAGACCCAAACCCACTCGGCTCGACCCAAACCCACTCGGCTAGACCCAAACCCACTCGGCTAGACCCAAACCCACTCGGCTGCACCCAAACCCACTCCACTAGACCCAAACCCACTCGGCTAGACCCAAACCCATGCGGCTAGACCCAAACCCACTCCGCTAGACCCAACCCCACTCGGCTAGACCCAAACCCACTCGGCTACACCCAAACCCACTCGGCTAGACCCAAACCCACTCGGCTAGACCCAAACCCAATCGGCTAGACCCAAACCCACTCGGCTACACCCAACCCAATCGGCTAGACCCAAACCCACTCGGCTAGACCCAAACCCACTCGGCTAGACCCAAACCCACTTGGCTAGACCCAAACCCACTCGGCTAGACCCAAGCCCACTCGGCTAGACCCAAACCCACTCGGCTAGACCCACACCCACTCGGCTAGACCCAAATCCACTCGGCGAGACCCAAACCCACTCGGCTAGAACCAAACCCACTCGGCTATACCCAAACCCACTCGGCTAGACTCAAACCCACTCGGCTAGACCCACACCCACTCGGCAGGACCAAAACCCACTCGACTAGACCCAAACCCACTCGGCTAGACCCAAACCCACTCGGCTAGACCCAAACCCACTTGGCTAGACCCAAACCCACTCGGCTAGACCCAAACCCACTCGGCTAGACGCAAACCCACTCGGCTAGACCCAAACCCACTCCGCTAGACCCAAACCCGCTCCGCTAAACCCAAACCCACTCCGCTAGACCCAAACCCACTCGGCTAGACCCAAACCCTCTCCGCTAGAACCAAACCCACTCCGCTAGACCCAAGCCCACTCCGCTAGTCCCAAATCCACTCGGCTAGTCCCAAACGACCTTGGATAGACCCAAACCCACTCCGCTAGACGCTAACCCACTCCGCTAGACCCAAACCCAATCCGCTAGCCCCAAACTCACTCGGCTAGACGCAAACCCACTCGGCTAGATGCAAACCCACTCGGCTAGACCCAAACCCACTCGGCTAGACCCAAACCCACTCGGCTAGACCCATGCCCTCTCAGCTAGACCCAAACCCACTTGGGCAGACCCAAACACACTCGGCTAGACCCAAAACCACTCGGCTAGGCCCAAACCCACTCGGCTAGACCCAAACCCACTCGGCTAGACCCACACCCACTCGGCTAGACCCAAACCCACGCGGCTAGACCAAAACCCACTCCGCTAGACCCAACGCCACTCGGCTAGACCCAAACCCACTCCGCTAGACCCAAAACCCACTCCGCTAGACCCAAACCCACTTGGCTAGACCCAAACCCACTCGGCTAGACCCAAACCCACTCGGCTAGAGCAAAACCCACTCGGCTAGACCCAAACCCACTCGGCTAGACCCAAACCCACTCGGCTAGACCCAAACCCACTCGGCTAGACCCAAACCCACTCCGCTCGAACCAAACCCACTCCGCTAGACCAAAACCCACTCCGCTAGTCCCAAACCCACTCGGCTAGTCCCAAACGGACTTGGCTAGACCCAAACCCACTCCGCTAGACACAAACCCACTCCGCTAGACCCAAACCCACTCGGCTAGTCCCAAACCCACTCAGCTTGACCCAAACCCACTCGGCTAGACCCAAACCCACTCGGCTAGACCCAAACCCACTCGGCAAGACCCAAACCCACTCGGCTAGCCCCAAACCCACTCGGCTAGACCCAAACCCACTCGGCTAGACCCAAACCCACTCGGCTAGACCCAAACCCACTCGGCTAGACCCAAACCCACTCCGCTAGACCCAAACCCGCTCCGCTAAACCCAAACCCACTCCGCTAGACCCAAACCCACTCGGCTAGACCCAAACCCTCTCCGCTAGAACCAAACCCACTCCGCTAGACCCAAGCCAACTCCACTAGTCCCAAATCCACTCGGCTAGTCCCAAACGACCTTGGCTAGACCCAAACCCACTCCGCTAGACGCTAACCCACTCGGCTAGACCCAAACCCAATCCGCTAGCCCCAAACTCACTCGGCTAGACGCAAACCCACTCGGCTAGATGCAAACCCACTCGGCTAGACCCAAACCCACTCGGCTAGACCCAAACCCACTCGGCTAGACCCATGCCCTCTCAGCTAGACCCAAACCCACTTGGGCAGACCCAAACACACTCGGCTAGACCCAAAACCACTCGGCTAGACCCAAACCCACTCGGCTAGACCCAAACCCACTCGGCTAGACCCACACCCACTCGGCTAGACCCAAACCCACGCGGCTAGACCAAAACCCACTCCGCTAGACCCAACCCCACTCGGCTAGACCCAAACCCACTCCGCTAGACCCAAAACCCACTCGGCTAGACCCAAACCCAATCGGCTAGACCCAAACCCACTCGGCTAGACCCAAACCCACTCGGCTAGAGCAAAACCCACTCGGCTAGACCCAAACCCACTCGGCTAGACCCAAACCCACTCGGCTAGACCCAAACCCACTCGGCTAGACCCAAACCCACTCCGCTCGAACCAAACCCACTCCGCTAGACCAAAACCCACTCCGCTAGTCCCAAACCCACTCGGCTAGTCCCAAACGGACTTGGCTAGACCCAAACCGACTCCGCTAGACACAAACCCACTCCGCTAGACCCAAACCCACTCGGCTAGTCCCAAACCCACTCGGCTTGACCCAAACCCACTTGGCTAGACCCAAACCCACTCGGCTAGACCCAAACCCACTCGGCAAGACCCAAACCCACTCGGCTAGCCCCAAACCCACTCAGCTAGACCCAAACCCACTCGGCTAGACCCAAACCCACTCGGCTAGACCCAAACCCACTCGGCTAGACCCAAACCCCCTCCGCTAGACCGAAGCCCCCTCGGCTAGACCCAAACCCACTCGGCTAGACCGAAACCCACTCGGCTAGACCCAAACCCCCTCGGCTAGACCCAAACCCACTAGGCTAGACCCAAACCCACTCGGCTCGACCCAAACCCACTTGGCTAGACCCAAACCCACTCGGCTAGCCCCAAACCCACTAGGCTAGACCCAAACCAACTCGGCTAGACCCAAACCCACTCGGCAAGACCCAAACCCACTCGGCTAGCCCCAAACCCACTCAGCTAGACCCAAACCCACTCGGCTAGACCCAAACCCACTCGGCTAGACCCAAACCCACTCGGCTAGACCCAAACCCACTCCGCTAGACCGAAGCCCCCTCGGCTAGACCCAAACCCACTCGGCTAGACCGAAACCCACTCGGCTAGACCCAAACCCCCTCGGCTAGACCCAAACCCACTAGGCTAGACCCAAACCCACTCGGCTCGACCCAAACCCACTTGGCTAGACCCAAACCCACTCGGCTAGCCCCAAACCCACTCGGCTAGACCCAAACCCACTCGGCTAGACCCAAACCCACTCGGCTACACCCAAACCCACTCCGCTAGACCCAAACCCACTCGGCTAGACCCAAACCCACTCGGCTCGACCCATACCCACTCGGCTAGACCCAAACCCACTCGGCTAGACCCAAACCCACTTGGCTGCACCCAAACCAACTCCACTAGACCCAAACCCACTCGGCTAGACCCAAACCCATGCGGCTAGACCCAAACCCACTCCGCTAGACCCAACCCCACTCGGCTAGACCCAAACCCACTCGGTTACACCCAAACCCACTCGGCTAGACCCAAACCCACTCGGCTAGACCCAAACCCAATCGGCTAGACCCAAACCCACTCGGCTACACCCAACCCAATCGGCTAGACCCAAACCCACTCGGCTAGACCCAAACCCACTCGGCTAGACCCAAACCCACTTGGCTAGACCCAAACCCACTCGGCTTGACCCAAACCCACTCGGCTAGACCCAAACGCATTCGGCTAGACCCAAACCCACTCGGCTAGACCCACCCACTCGGCAAGACCCACACCCACTCGGGTAGACCCAAACACACTTGGCTAGACCCAAACCCACTCGGCTAGCCCCAAACCCACTAGGCTAGACCCAAACCAACTCGGCTAGACCCAAACCCACTCGGCAAGACCCAAACCCACTCGGCTAGCCCCAAACCCACTCAGCTAGACCCAAACCCACTCGGCTAGACCCAAACCCACTCGGCTAGACCCAAACCCACTCGGCTAGACCCAAACCCACTCCGCTAGACCGAAGCCCCCTCGGCTAGACCCAAACCCACTCGGCTAGACCGAAACCCACTCGGCTAGACCCAAACCCCCTCGGCTAGACCCAAACCCACTAGGCTAGACCCAAACCCACTCGGCTCGACCCAAACCCACTTGGCTAGACCCAAACCCACTCGGCTAGCCCCAAACCCACTCCGCTAGACCCAAACCCACTCGGCTAGACCCAAACCCACTCGGCTACACCCAAACCCACTCCGCTAGACCCAAACCCACTCGGCTAGACCCAAACCCACTCGGCTCGACCCATACCCACTCGGCTAGACCCAAACCCACTCGGCTAGACCCAAACCCACTCGGCTGCACCCAAACCAACTCCACTAGACCCAAACCCACTCGGCTAGACCCAAACCCATGCGGCTAGACCCAAACCCACTCCGCTAGACCCAACCCCACTCGGCTAGACCCAAACCCACTCGGCTACACCCAAACCCACTCGGCTAGACCCAAACCCACTCGGCTAGACCCAAACCCAATCGGCTAGACCCAAACCCACTCGGCTACACCCAACCCAATCGGCTAGACCCAAACCCACTCGGCTAGACCCAAACCCACTCGGCTAGACCCAAACCCACTTGGCTAGACCCAAACCCACTCGGCTTGACCCAAACCCACTCGGCTAGACCCAAACGCATTCGGCTAGACCCAAACCCACTCGGCTAGACCCACCCACTCGGCAAGACCCACACCCACTCGGGTAGACCCAAACACACTCGGCTAGACCCAAACCCACTCGGCTAGACCCAAACCCACTCGGCTAGACCCAAACCCACACGGCTAGACCCAAACCCACTCGGCTAGACCCAAACCCACTCGGCTACACCCTAACCCACTTCGCTAGACCCAAACCCACTCGGCTACACCCAAACCCACTCGGCTGGACCCAAACCCACTCGGCTAGACCCAAACCCACTCGGCTAGACACAAACCCACTCGGCTGCACCCAAACCCACTCCACTAGACCCAAACCCACTCGGCTAGACCCAAACCCACGCGGCTAGACCAAAACCCACTCCGCTAGACCCAACCCCACTCGGCTAGACCCAAACCCACTCCGCTAGACCCAAAACCCACTCGGCTAGACCCAAACCCACTCGGCTAGACCCAAACCCACTCGGCTAGACCCAAACCCACTCGGCTAGAGCAAAGCCCACTCGGCTAGACCCAAACCCACTCGGCTAGACCCAAACCCACTCGGCTAGACCCAACCCCACTCGGCTAGACCCAAACCCACTCCGCTCGAACCAAACCCACTCCGCTAGACCAAAACCCACTCCGCTAATCCCAAACCCGCTCGGCTAGTCCCAAACGGACTTGGCTAGACCCAAACCCACTCGGCTAGACCCAAACCTACTCCGCTAGACCCAAACCCACTCGGCTAGACCCAAACCCACTCCGGTAGACCCAAACCCCCTCGGCTAGACCCAAACCCACTCGGCTAGACCGAAACCCACTCGGCTAGACCCAAACCCCCTCGGCTAGACCCAAGCCCACTAGGCTAGACCCAAACCCACTCGGCTCGACCCAAACCCACTTGGCTAGACCCAAACCCACTCGGCGAGACCCAAACCCACTCGGCTAGACCCAAACGCATTCGGCTAGCCCCAAACCCACTCGGCTAGACCCAAACCCACTCGGCACGACCCAAACCCACTCGGCTAGACCCAAACCCACTCGGCTAGACCCAAACCCACTCGGCTAGACCCAAACCCACTCGGCTAGACCCAAACCCACTCGGCTAGACCCAAACCCACTCGGCTAGACCCAAACCCACTCGGCTAGACCCAAACCCACTCGGCTAGACCCAAACCCACTCGGCTAGACCCAAACCCACTCGGCTACACCCAAACCCACTCCGCTAGACCCAAACCCACTCGGATAGACCCAAACCCACTCGGCTCGACCCAAACCCACTCGGCTAGACCCAAACCCACTCGGCTAGACCCAAACCCACTCGGCTGCACCCAAACCCACTCCACTAGACCCAAACCCACTCGGCTAGACCCAAACCCATGCGGCTAGACCCAAACCCACTCCGCTAGACCCAAACCCAATCGGCTAGACCCAAACCCACTCGGCTACACCAAACCCACTCGGCTAGACCCAAACCCACTCGGCTAGACCCAAACCCACTCGGCTAGACCCAAACCCACTCGGCTAGACCCAAGCCCACTCGGCTAGACCCAAACCCACTCGTCTAGACACACACCCACTCGGCTAGACCCAAATCCACTCGGCGAGACCCAAACCCACTCGGCTAGACTCAAACCCACTTGGGTAGACCCAAACACTCTCGGCTAGACCCAAACCCACTCGGCTAGACCCAAACCCACTCGGTTAGACCCACACCCACTGGGCTAGACCCAAATCCACTCGGCTAGACCCAAACCCACTCGGCTAGACCCAAACCCACTCGGCTAGACCCAAACCCACTCGGTTAGACCCAAACCCACTCGGCTAGACACAAAACCCACTCGGCTAGAACCAAACCCACTCGGCTAGACCCAAACCCACTCGGCTAGACTCAAACCCACTCGGCTAGACCCACACCCACTCGGCAGGACCAAAACCCACTCGACTAGACCCAAACCCACTCGGCTAGACCCAAACCCACTCGGCTAGACCCAAACCCACTCGGCTAGAACCAAACCCACTCGGCTAGACCCAAACCCACTCGGCTAGACCCAAACCCACTCGGCTAGACCCAAACCCACTCCGCTAGACCCAAACCCGCTCCGCTAAACCCAAACCCACTCCGCTAGACCCAAACCCACTCGGCTAGACCCAAACCCTCTCCGCTAGAACCAAACCCACTCCGCTAGACCCAAGCCCACTCCGCTAGTCCCAAATCCACTCGGCTAGTCCCAAACGACCTTGGCTAGACCCAAACCCACTCCGCTAGACGCAAACCCACTCCGCTAGACCCAAACCCAATCCGCTAGCCCCAAACTCACTCGGCTAGACGCAAACCCACTCGGCTAGATGCAAACCCACTCGGCTAGACCCAAACCCACTCGGCTAGACCCAAACCCACTCGGCTAGACCCATGCCCTCTCAGCTAGACCCAAACCCACTTGGGCAGACCCAAACACACTCGGCTAGACCCAAAACCACTCGGCTAGACCCAAACCCACTCGGCTAGACCCAAACCCACTCGGCTAGACCCAAACCCACTCGGCTAGACCCAAACCCACGCGGCTAGACCAAAACCCACTCCGCTAGACCCAACCCCACTCGGGTAGACCCAAACCCACTCCGCTAGACCCAAAACCCACTCGGCTAGACCCAAACCCAGTCGGCTAGACCCAAACCCACTCGGCTAGACCCAAACCCACTCGGCTAGAGCAAACCCACTCGGCTAGACCCAAACCCACTCGGCTAGACCCAAACCCACTCGGCTAGACCCAAACCCACTCGGCTAGACCCAAACCCACTCCGCTCGAACCAAACCCACTCCGCTAGACCAAAACCCACTCCGCTAGTCCCAAACCCACTCGGCTAGTCCCAAACGGACTTGGCTAGACCCAAACCCACTCCGCTAGACACAAACCCACTCCGCTAGACCCAAACCCACTCGGCTAGTCCCAAACCCACTCGGCTTGACCCAAACCCACTCGGCTAGACCCAAACCCACTCGGCTAGACCCAAACCCACTCGGCAATACCCAAACCCACTCGGCTAGCCCCAAACCCACTCGGCTAGACCCAAACCCACTCGGCTAGACCCAAACCCACTCGGCTAGACCAAAACCTACTCCGCTAGACCCAAACCCACTCGGCTAGACCCAAACCCACTCCGCTAGACCCAAGCCCCCTCGGCTAGACCCAAACCCACTCGGCTAGACCGAAACCCACTCGGCTAGACCCAAACCCCCTCGGCTAGACCCAAACCCACTAGGCTAGACCCAAACCCACTCGGCTCGACCCAAACCCACTTGGCTAGACCCAAACCCACTCGGCTAGCCCCAAACCCACTCGGCTAGACCCAAACCCACTCGGCTAGACCCAAACCCACTCGGCTACACCCAAACCCACTCCGCTAGACCCAAACCCACTCGGCTAGACCCAAACCCACTCGGCTCGACCCAAACCCACTCGGCTAGACCCAAACCCACTCGGCTAGACCCAAACCCACTCGGCTGCACCCAAACCCACTCCACTAGACCCAAACCCACTCGGCTAGACCCAAACCCATGCGGCTAGACCCAAACCCACTCCGCTAGACCCAACCCCACTCAGCTAGACCCAAACCCACTCGGCTACAACCAAACCCACTCGGCTAGACCCAAACCCACTCGGCTAGACCCAAACCCAATTGGCTAGACCCAAACCCACTCGGCTACACCCAACCCAATCGGCTAGACCCAAACCCACTCGGCTAGACCCAAACCCACTCGGCTAGACCCAAACCCACTTGGCTAGACCCAAACCCACTCGGCTAGACCCAAACCCACTCGGCTAGACCCAAACCCACTCGGCTAGACCCACACCCACTCGGCTAGACCCAAATCCACACGGCGAGACCCAAACCCACTCGGCTAGACTCAAACCCACTTGGGTAGACCCAAACACTCTCGGCTAGACCCAAACCCACTCGGCTAGACCCAAACCCACTCGGTTAGACCCACACCCACTCGGCTAGACCCAAATCCACTCGGCTAGACCCAAACCCACTCGGCTAGACCCAAACCCACTTGGGTAGACCCAAACACTCTCGGCTAGACCCAAACCCACTCGGCTAGACCCAAACCCACTCGGCTAGACTCAAACCCACTCGGCTAGACCCACACCCACTCGGCAGGACCAAAACCCACTCGACTAGACCCAAACCCACTCGGCTAGACCCAAACCCACTCGGCTAGACCCAAACCCACTCGGCTAGACCCAAACCCACTCGGCTAGACCCAAACCCACTCGGCTAGACCCAAACCCACTCGGCTAGACCCAAACCCACTCCGCTAGACCCAAACCCGCTCCGCTAAACCCAAACCCACTCCGCTAGACCCAAACCCACTCGGCTAGACCCAAACCCACTCCGCTAGACCAAAACCCACTCCGCTAGTCCCAAACCCACTCAGCTAGTCCGAAACGGACTTGGCTAGACCCAAACCCACTCCGCTAGACACAAACCCACTCCGCTAGACCCAAACCCACTCGGCTAGTCCCAAACCCACTCGGCTAGACCCAAACCCACTCGGCTAGACCCAAACCCACTCGGCTAGACCCAAACCCACTCGGCTAGCCCCAAACCCACTCGGCTAGACTCAAACTCACTCGGCTAGACCCACACCCACTCGGCTAGACCCAACCCTACTCCGCTAGACCCAAACCCACTCGGCTGGACCCAAACCCACTCCGCTGGACACAAACCCCCTCGGCTAGACCCAAACCCACTCGGCTAGACCGAAACCCACTCGGCTAGACCCAAACCCCCTCGGCTAGACCCAAACCCACTAGGCTAGACCCAAACCCACTCGGCTCGACCCAAACCCACTTGGCTAGACCCAAACCCACTCGGCGAGACCCAAACCCACTCGGCTACACCCAAACGCATTTGGCTAGCCCCAAACCTACTCGGCTAGACCCAAACCCACTCGGCACGACCCAAACCCACTCGGCTAGACCCAAACCCACTCGGCTAGACCCAAACCCACTCGGCTAGACCCAAACCCACTCGGCTAGACCCAAACCCACTCGGCTAGACCCAAACCCACTCGGCTAGACCCAAACCCACTAGGCTAGCCCCAAACCCACTCGGCTAGACCCAAACCCACTCGGCTAGACCCAAACCCATGCGGCTAGACCCAAACCCACTCCGCTAGACCCAACCCCACTCGGCTAGACCCAAACCCACTCAGCTACACCCAAACCCACTCGGCTAGACCCAAACCCACTCGGCTAGACCCAAACCCAATCGGCTAGACCCAAACCCACTCGGCTACACCCAACCCAATCGGCTAGACCCAAACCCACTCGGCTAGACCCAAACCCACTCGGCTAGACCCAAACCCACTTGGCTAGACCCAAACCCACTCGGCTAGACCCAAACCCACTCGGCTAGACCCAAACCCACTCGGCTAGACCCACACCCACTCGGCTAGACCCAAATCCACTCGGCGAGACCCAAACCCACTCGGCTAGACTCAAACCCACTTGGGTAGACCCAAACCCACTCGGTTAGACCCACACCCACTCGGCTAGACCCAAACCCACTCGGTTAGACCCAAACCCACTCGGCTAGACCCAAACCCACTCGGCTAGATCCAAACCCACTCGGCTAGACCCAAACCCTCTCCGCTAGAACCAAACCCACTCCGCTAGACCCAAGCCCACTCCGCTAGTCCCAAATCCACTCGGCTAGTCCCAAACGACCTTGGCTAGACCCAAACCCACTCCGCTAGATCCAAACCCACTCCACTAGACCCAAACCCAATCCGCTAGCCCCAAACTCACTAGGCTAGACGCAAACCCACTCGGCTAGATGCAAACCCACTCGGCTAGACCCAAACCCACTCGGCTAGACCCAAACCCACTTGGCTAGACCCATGCCCACTCAGCTAGACCCAAACCCACTTGGGCAGACCCAAACACACTCGGCTAGACCCAAAACCACTCGGCTAGACCCAAACCCACTCGGCTAGACCCAAACCCACTCGGCTAGACCCAAACCCACTCGGCTAGACCCAAACCCACTCGGCTAGACCCAAACCCACTCCGCTAGACCCAAACCCACTCCGCTAGACCCAAACCCACTCCGCTAGACACAAACCCACTCCGCTAGACCCAAACCCACTCGGCTAGACCCAAACCCTCTCTGCTAGAAACAAACCCACTCCGCTAGACCCAAGCCCACTCCGCTAGTCCCAAATCCACTCGGCTAGTCCCAAACGAACTTGGCTAGACCCAAAGCCACTCCGCTAGACCCAAACCCACTCCGCTAGACCCAAACCCACTCCGCTAGCCCCAAACTCACTCGGCTAGACGCAAACCCACTCGGCTAGATGCAAACCCACTCGGCTAGACCCAAACCCACTCGGCTAGACCCAAACCCACTCGGCTAGACCGAAACCCACTCAGCTAGACCCAAACCCATTTGGGTAGACCCAAACACTCTCGGCTAGACCCAAACACACTCGGCGAGGCCCAAACCCACTCGGTTAGACCCAAACCCACTCCGCTAGACCCAAACCCACTCCGCTAGCCCCAAACTCACTCGGCAAGATGCAAACCCACTCGGCTAGATGCAAACCCACTCGGCTAGACCCAAACCCACTCGGCCTGACCCAAACCCACTCGGCTAGACCCAAACCCACACAGCTAGACCCAAACCCACTCGGTTAGACCCAAACCCACTTGGGTAGACCCAAACACTCTCGGCTAGACACAAACCCACTCGGCTAGGCCCAAACCCACTCGGTTAGACCCAAATCCACTCGGCCAGACCCAAACCCACTCGGCTAGACCCAAACCCACTCGGCTAGACCCAAACCCACTCGGCCAGACCCAAACCCACTCGGCTAGACCCACACCCACTCGGCTAGACCCAACCCACTCGGCTAGACCCAAACCCACTCGGCTAGACACAAACCCACTCGGCTAGACCCAAACCCACTGGGCTAGACCCAAACCCACTCGCCTCGACCCAAACCCACTCCGCTTGACCCAAACCCACTCGGCTGGACCCAAACCCACTCCGCTAGACCCAAACCCACTCGGCTAGACCCAAACCCACTCGGCTAGACCCAAACCCATTCGGCTAGACCCAAACCCACTCGGCTAGACCCAAACCCACTCGGCTAGACCCAAACCCACTCGGCTAGACCCAAACCCACTCGGCTAGACCCAAACCCACTCCGCTAGACCCAAACCCACTCCGCTAGACACAAACCCACTCCGCTAGACCCAAACCCACTCGGCTAGACCCAAACCCTCTCTGCTAGAAACAAACCCACTCCGCTAGACCCAAGCCCACTCCGCTAGTCCCAAATCCACTCGGCTAGTCCCAAACGAACTTGGCTAGACCCAAAGCCACTCCGCTAGACCCAAACCCACTCCGCTAGACCCAAACCCACTCCGCTAGCCCCAAACTCACTCGGCTAGACGCAAACCCACTCGGCTAGATGCAAACCCACTCGGCTAGAACCAAACCCACTCGGCTAGACCCAAACCCACTCGGCTAGACCGAAACCCACTCAGCTAGACCCAAACCCACTCGGCTGGACCCAAACCCACTCCGCTAGACCCAAACCCACTCGGCTAGACCCAAACCCACTCGGTTAGACCCAAACCCACTCCGCTAGACCCAAACCCACTCCGCTAGCCCCAAACTCACTCGGCAAGATGCAAACCCACTCGGCTAGATGCAAACCCACTCGGCTAGACCCAAACCCACTCGGCCAGACCCAAACTCACTCGGCTAGACCCAAACCCACTCAGCTAGACCCAAACCCACTCGGTTAGACCCAAACCCACTTGGGTAGACCCAAACACTCTCGGCTAGACACAAACCCACTCGGCTAGGCCCAAACCCACTCGGTTAGACCCAAATCCACTCGGCCAGACCCAAACCCACTCGGCTAGACCCAAACCCACTCGGCTAGACCCAAACATACTCGGCCAGACCCAAACCCACTCGGCTAGACCCACACCCACTCGGCTAGACCCAACCCACTCGGCTAGACCCAAACCCACTCGGCTAGACACAAACCCACTCGGCTAGACCCAAACCCACTGGGCTAGACCCAAACCCACTCGCCTCGACCCAAACCCACTCCGCTTGACCCAAACCCACTCGGCTGGACCCAAACCCACTCCGCTAGACCCAAACCCACTCGGCTAGACCCAAACCCACTCGGCTAGACCCAAACCCATTCGGCTAGACCCAAACCCACTCGGCTAGACCCAAACCCACTCGGCTAGACCCAAAACCACTCGGCTAGACCCAAACCCACTTGGCTACACCCAAACCCACTAGGCTAGACCCAAACCCACTCGGCTAGACCCAAACCCAATCGGCTAGACCCAAACCCACTCGGCTACACCCAAACCCACTCGGCTAGACCCAAACCCAATCCGCTAGACCCAAACCCACTCGGCTAGACCCAAACCCACTCGGTTAGACCCAAACCCACTCCGCTAGACCCAAACCCACTCCGCTAGCCCCAAACTCACTCGGCAAGATGCAAACCCACTCGGCTAGATGCAAACCCACTCGGCTAGACCCAAACCCACTCGGCCAGACCCAAACCCACTCGGCTAGACCCAAACCCACTCAGCTAGACCCAAACCCACTCGGTTAGACCCAAACCCACTTGGGTAGACCCAAACACTCTCGGCTAGACACAAACCCACTCGGCTAGGCCCAAACCCACTCGGTTAGACCCAAATCCACTCGGCCAGACCCAAACCCACTCGGCTAGACCCAAACCCACTCGGCTAGACCCAAACCCACTCGGCCAGACCCAAACCCACTCGGCTAGACCCACACCCACTCCGCTTGACCCAAACCCACTCGGCTGGACCCAAACCCACTCCGCTAGACCCAAACCCACTCGGCTAGACCCAAACCCACTCGGCTAGACCCAAACCCATTCGGCTAGACCCAAACCCACTCGGCTAGACCCAAACCCACTCGGCTAGACCCAAAACCACTCGGCTAGACCCAAACCCACTTGGCTACACCCAAACCCACTAGGCTAGACCCAAACCCACTCGGCTAGACCCAAACCCAATCGGCTAGACCCAAACCCACTCGGCTACACCCAAACCCACTCGGCTAGACCCAAACCCAATCGGCTAGACCCAAACCCACTCGGCTAGACCCAAACCCACTCGGCTAGACCCAAACCCACTCGGCTAGACCCAAACCCACTCGGCTAGACCCAAACCCACACGGCTAGACCCAAACCCACTCGGCTAGACCCAAACCCACTCGGCTAGACACACACGCACTCGGCTAGACCCAAACCCACTCGGCTAGACCCAAACCCACTCGGCTAGTCCAAAACCCACTCGGTAGACCCAAACCCACTCGGCTAAACCCAAACCCACTCGGCTCGACCCAAACCCACTCCGCTTGACCCAAACCCACTCGGCTAGACCCAAGCCCACTCCGCTAGTCCCAAATCCACTCGGCTAGTCCCAAACGACATTGGCTAGACCCAAACCCACTCCGCTAGACCCAAACCCACTCCACTAGACCCAAACCCAATCCGCTAGCCCCAAACTCACTCGGCTAGACGCAAACCCACTCGGCTAGATGCAAACCCACTCGGCTAGACCCAAACCCACTCGGCTAGACCCAAGCCCACTTGGCTAGACCCATGCCCACTCAGCTAGACCCAAACCCACTTGGGCAGACCCAAACACATTCGGCTAGACCCAAAACCACTCGGCTAGACCCAAACCCACTCGGCTAGACCCTAACCCTCTCGGCTAGACCCTCACCCACTCGGCTAGACCCAAACCCACTCGGCTAGACCCAAACCCACTCGGCTAGACCCAAACCCACTCCGCTAGACCCAAACCCACTCCGCTAGACCCAAACCCACTCCGCTAGACCCAAACCCACTCGGCTAGACCCAAACCCTCTCCGCTAGAAACAAACCCACTCCGCTAGACCCAAGCCCACTCCGCTAGTCCCAAATCCACTCGGCTAGTCCCAAACGAACTTGGCTAGACCCAAAGCCACTCCGCTAGACCCAAACCCACTCCGCTAGACCCAAACCCACTCCGCTAGCCCCAAACTCACTCGGCTAGACGCAAACCCACTCGGCTAGATGCAAACCCACTCGGCTAGACCCAAACCCACTCCGCTAGCCCCAAACTCACTCGGCAAGATGCAAACCCACTCGGCTAGATGCAAACCCACTCGGCTAGACCCAAACCCACTCGGCCAGACCCAAACCCACTCGGCTAGACCCAAACCCACTCAGCTAGACCCAAACCCACTAGGTTAGACCCAAACCCACTTGGGTAGACCCAAACACTCTCGGCTAGACCCAAACCCACTCGGCTAGACCCAAACCCACTCGGCTAGACCCAAACCCACTCGGCTAGACCCAAACCCACTCGGCTAGACCCAAACCCACTCGGCTAGACCCAAACCCACTCGGCTAGACCCAAACCCACTCGGCTAGACCCAAACCCACTCGGCTAGACACACACGCACTCGGCTAGACCCAAACCCACTCGGCTAGACCCAAACCCACTCGGCTAGTCCAAAACCCACTCGGCTAGACCCAAACCCACTCGGCTAAACCCAAACCCACTCGGCTCGACCCAAACCCACTCTGCTTGACCCAAACGCACTCGGCTAGACCCAAACCCACTCCGCTAGACCCAAACCCACTCGGCTAGACCCAAACCCACTCAGCTAGACCCAAACCCATTCTGCTAGACCCAAACCCACTTGGCTACACCCAAACCCACTCGGCTAGACCCAAACCCACTCGGCTAGACCCAAACCCACTCGGCTACACCCAAACCCACTCGGCTAGACCCAAACCCACTCGGCTAGACCCAAACCCACTCGGCTACACCCAAACCCACTCGGCTAGACCCAAACCCACTCGGCTAGACCCAAACCCACTCGGCTACACCCAAACCCACTCGGCTAGACCCAAACCCACTCGGCTAGACCCAAACCCACTCGGCTAGACACAAACCCACTCGGCTAGACCCAAACCCACTCCGCTAGCCCCAAACTCACTCGGCTAGACGCAAACCCACTCGGCTAGATGCAAACCCACTCGGCTAGACCCAAACCCACTCGGCTAGACCCAAACCCACTCGGCTAGACCCAATCCCACTCCGCTAGTCCAAAAATCCACTCGGCTAGTCCCAAACGACCTTGGCTAGACCCAAACACACTCGGCGAGGCCCAAACCCACTCGGTTGGACCCAAACCCACTCCGCTAGACCCAAACCCACTCCGCTAGCCCCAAACTCACTCGGCAAGATGCAAACCCACTCGGCTAGATGCAAACCCACTCGGCTAGACCCAAACCCACTCGTTCAGACCCAAACCCACTCGGCTAGACCCAAACCCACTCAGCTAGACCCAAACCCACTCGGCTAGACCCAAACCCACTTGGGTAGACCCAAACACTCTCGGCTAGACACAAACCCACTCGGCTAGACCCAAACCCATTCGGCTAGACCCAAACCCACTCGGCTAGACCCAAACCCACTCGGCTAGACCCAAAACCACTCGGCGAGACCCAAACCCACTTGGCTACACCCAAACCCACTCGGCTAGACCCAAACCCACTCGGCTAGACCCAAAACCAATCGGCTAGACCCAAACCCACTCAGCTACACCCAAACCCACTCGGCTAGACCCAAACCCAATCGGCTAGAACCAAACCCACTCGGCTAGACCCAAACCCACTCGGCGAGACCCAAACCCACTCGGCTAGACCCAAACCCACTCGGCTAGACCCAAACCCACTCGGCTAGACCCAAACCCACTCGGCTAGACCCAAACCCACTCGGCTAGACCCAAACCCACTCGGCTAGACCCAAACCCACTCGGCTAGACCCAAACCCACTCAGCTAGACACACACGCACTCGGCTAGACCCAAACCCACTCGGCTAGACCCAAACCCACTCGGCTAGTCCAAAACCCAATCGGCTAGACCCAAACCCACTCGGCTAGACCCAAACCCACTCAGCTCGACCCAAACCCACTCCGCTTGACCCAAACCCACTCGGCTAGACCCAAACCCACTCCGCTAGACCCAAACCCACTCGGCTAGACCCAAACCCACTCGGCTAGACCCAAACCCATTCGGCTAAACCCAAACCCACTTTGCTACACCCAAACCCACTCGGCTGGACCCAAACCCACTCGGCTAGACCCAAACCCACTCGGCTACACCCAAACCCACTCGGCTAGACACAAACCCACTCGGCTAGACACAAACCCACTCGGCTAGACACAAACCCACTCGGCTAGACCCAAACCCACTCCGCTAGCCCCAAACTCACTCGGCTAGACGCAAACCCAATCGGCTAGATGCAAACCCACTCGGCTAGACCCAAACCCACTCGGCTAGACCCAAACCCACTCGGCTAGACCCAATCCCACTCCGCTAGTCCCAAACCCACTCGGCTAGTCCCAAACGACCTTGGCTAGACCCAAACCCACTCCGCTAGACCCAAACCCACTCCGCTTGACCCAAACCCAATCCGCTAGCCCCAAACTCACTCAGCTAGACGCAAACCCACTCGGCTAGATGCAAACCCACTCGGCAAGACCCAAACCCACTCGGCTAGACCCAAACCCACTCGGCTAGACCCAAACCCACTCAGCTAGACCCAAACCCATTTGGGAAGACCCAAACACTCTCGGCTAGACGCAAACACACTCGGCGAGGCCCAAACCCACTCGGTTAGACCCAAACCCACTCCGCTAGACCCAAACCCACTCCGCTAGCCCCAAACTCACTCGGCAAGATGCAAACCCACTCGGCTAGATGCAAACCCACTCGGCTAGACCCAAACCCACTCGGCTAGACCCAAACCCACTCGGCTAGACCCAAACCCACTCACCTAGACCCAAACCCACTCGGCTAGACCCAAACCCACTCGGCTAGACCCAAACCCACTCGGCTACACCCAAACCCACTCGGCTAGACCCAAACCCACTCGGCTACACCCAAACCCACTCGGCTAGACCCAAACCCACTCGGCTAGACCCAAACCCACTCCGCTAGCCCCAAACTCACTCGGCTAGACCCAAACCCACTCGGCTAGACCCAATCCCACTCCGCTAGACCCAAATCCACTCGGCTAGTCCCAAACGACCTTGGCTAGACCCAAACACACTCGGCGAGGCCCAAACCCACTCGGTTGGACCCAAACCCACTCCGCTAGACCCAAACCCACTCCGCTAGCCCCAAACTCACTCGGCAAGATGCAAACCCACTCGGCTAGATGCAAACCCACTCGGCTAGACCCAAACCCACTCGGCTAGACACACACGCACTCGGCTAGACCCAAACCCACTCGGCTAGACCCAAACCCACTCGGCTAGTCCAAAACCCAATCGGCTAGACCCAAACCCACTCGGCTAGACCCAAACCCACTCAGCTCGACCCAAACCCACTCCGCTTGACCCAAACCCACTCGGCTAGACCCAAACCCACTCCGCTAGACCCAAACCCACTCGGCTAGACCCAAACCCACTCGGCTAGACCCAAACCCATTCGGCTACACCCAAACCCACTCGGCTAGACACAAACCCACTCGGCTAGACCCAAACCCACTCGGCTAGACACAAACCCACTCGGCTAGACCCAAACCCACTCCGCTAGCCCCAAACTCACTCGGCTAGACGCAAACCCAATCGGCTAGATGCAAACCCACTCGGCTAGACCCAAACCCACTCGGCTAGACCCAAACCCACTCGGCTAGACCCAATCCCACTCCGCTAGTCCCAAACCCACTCGGCTAGTCCCAAACGACCTTGGCTAGACCCAAACCCACTCCGCTAGACCCAAACCCACTCCGCTTGACCCAAACCCAATCCGCTAGCCCCAAACTCACTCAGCTAGACGCAAACCCACTCGGCTAGATGCAAACCCACTCGGCAAGACCCAAACCCACTCGGCTAGACCCAAACCCACTCGGCTAGACCCAAACCCACTCAGCTAGACCCAAACCCATTTGGGTAGACCCAAACACTCTCGGCTAGACGCAAACACACTCGGCGAGGCCCAAACCCACTCGGTTAGACCCAAACCCACTCCGCTGGACCCAAACCCACTCCGCTAGCCCCAAACTCACTCGGCAAGATGCAAACCCACTCGGCTAGATGCAAACCCACTCGGCTAGACCCAAACCCACTCGGCAAGACCCAAACCCACTCGGCTAGACCCAAACCCACTCACCTAGACCCAAACCCACTCGGCTAGACCCAAACCCACTCGGCTAGACCCAAACCCACTCGGCTACACCCAAACCCACTCGGCTAGACCCAAACCCACTCGGCTACACCCAAACCCACTCGGCTAGACCCAAACCCACTCGGCTAGACCCAAACCCACTCCGCTAGCCCCAAACTCACTCGGCTAGACCCAAACCCACTCGGCTAGACCCAATCCCACTCCGCTAGACCCAAATCCACTCGGCTAGTCCCAAACGACCTTGGCTAGACCCAAACACACTCGGCGAGGCCCAAACCCACTCGGTTGGACCCAAACCCACTCCGCTAGACCCAAACCCACTCTGCTAGCCCCAAACTCACTCGGCAAGATGCAAACCCACTCGGCTAGATGCAAACCCACTCGGCTAGACCCAAACCCACTCTTTCAGACCCAAACCCACTCGGCTAGACCCAAACCCACTCTTTCAGACCCAAACCCACTCGGCTAGACCCAAACCCACTCAGCTAGACCCAAACCCACTCGGCTAGACCCAAACCCACTTGGGTAGACCCAAACACTCTCGGCTAGACACAAACCCACTCGGCTAGACCCAAACCCATTCGGCTAGACCCAAACCCACTCGGCTAGACCCAAACCCATTCGGCTAGACCCAAAACCACTCGGCGAGACCCAAACCCACTTGGCTACACCCAAACCCACTCGGCTAGACCCAAACCCACTCGGCTAGACCCAAAACCAATCGGCTAGACCCAAACCCACTCAGCTACACCCAAACCCACTCGGCTAGACCCAAACCCAATCGGCTAGACCCAAACCCACTCGGCTAGACCCAAACCCACTCGGCTAGACCCAAACCCACTCGGCTAGACCCAAACCCACTCGGCTAGACCCAAACCCACTCGGCTAGACCCAAACCCACTCGGCTAGACCCAAACCCACTCGGCTAGACACACACGCACTCGGCTAGACCCAAACCCACTCGGCTAGACCCAAACCCACTCGGCTAGTCCAAAACCCACTCGGCTAGACCCAAACCCACTCGGCTAGACCCAAACCCACTCAGCTCGACCCAAACCCACTCCGCTTGACCCAAACCCACTCGGCTAGACCCAAACCCACTCCGCTGGAGCCAAACCCACTCGGCTAGACCCAAACCCACTCGGCTAGACCCAAACCCATTCGGCTAAACCCAAACCCACTTTGCTACACCCAAACCCACTCGGCTAGACCCAAACCCACTCGGCTAGACCCAAACCCACTCGGCTACACCCAAACCCACTCGGCTAGACACAAACCCACTCAGCTAGACCCAAACCCACTCGGCTAGACACAAACCCACTCGGCTAGACCCAAACCCACTCCGCTAGCCCCAAACTCACTCGGCTAGACGCAAACCCACTCGGCTAGATGCAAACCCACTCGGCTAGACCCAAACCCACTCGGCTAGACCCAAACCCACTCGGCTAGACACACACGCACTCGGCTAGACCCAAACCCACTCGGCTAGACCCAAACCCACTCGGCTAGTCCAAAACCCACTCGGCTAGACCCAAACCCACTCGGCTAGACCCAAACCCACTCAGCTCGACCCAAACCCACTCCGCTTGACCCAAACCCACTCGGCTAGACCCAAACCCACTCCGCTCGACCCAAACCCACTCGGCTAGACACAAACCCACTCGGCTAGACCCAAACCCATTCGGCTAAACCCAAACCCACTTTGCTACACCCAAACCCACTCGGCTAGACCCAAACCCACTCGGCTAGACCCAAACCCACTCGGCTACACCCAAACCCACTCGGCTAGACACAAACCCACTCAGCTAGACCCAAACCCACTCGGCTAGACACAAACCCACTCGGCTAGACCCAAACCCACTCCGCTAGCCCCAAACTCACTCGGCTAGACGCAAACCCACTCGGCTAGATGCAAACCCACTCGGCTAGACCCAAACCCACTCGGCTAGACCCAAACCCACTCGGCTAGACCCAATCCCACTCCGCTAGTCCCAAACCCACTCGGCTAGTCCCAAACGACCTTGGCTAGACCCAAACCCACTCCGCTAGACCCAAACCCACTCCGCTAGACCCAAACCCAATCCGCTAGCCCCAAACTCACTCAGCTAGACGCAAACCCACTCGGCTAGATGCAAACCCACTCGGCAAGACCCAAACCCACTCGGCTAGACCCAAACCCACTCGGCTAGACCCAAACCCACTCAGCTAGACCCAAACACATTTGGGTAGACCCAAACACTCTCGGCTAGACGCAAACACACTCGGCGAGGCCCAAACCCACTCGGTTAGACCCAAACCCACTCCGCTAGACCCAAACCCACTCCGCTAGCCCCAAACTCACTCGGCAAGATGCAAACCCACTCGGCTAGATGCAAACCCACTCGGCTAGACCCAAACCCACTCGGCTAGACCCAAACCCACTCGGCTAGGCCCAAACCCACTCACCTAGACCCAAACCCACTCGGCTAGACCCAAACCCACTTGGGTAGACCCAAACCCACTCGGCTAGACCCAACCCCACTCGGCTAGACCCAAACCCACTCGGCTAGACTCAAACCCACTCGGCTACACCCAAACCCACTCGGCTAGACCCAAACCCACTCGGCTAGACCCAAATCCACTCCGCTAGACCCAAACCCACTCGGCTAGACCCAAACCCATTCGGCTAGACCCAAATCCACTCCGCTAGACCCAAACCCATTCCGCTAGACCCAAACCCACTCCGCTAGACTCAAACCCACTCCGCTAGTCCCAAACCCACTCGGCTAGACCCAAACCCACTCCGCTAGACCCAAACCCACTCGGCTAGACCCAAACCCACTCGGCGAGACGCAAACCCACTCGGCTAGACGTAAACCCACTCGGCTGGACCCAAACCCACTCGCCTAGACCCAAACCCACTCGGCTACACCCAAACCCGATCGGCTAGACCCAAACCCACTCGGCTAGACCCAAACCCACTCGGCTGGACCCAAACCCACTTGGCTAGACCCAAACCCACTCGGCTAGACCCAAACCCACTCGGCTAGACCCAAACCCACTCGGCTAGACCCAAACCCACTCGGCTAGACCCAAACCCACTCGGCTAGACTCAAACCCACTCGGCTACACCCAAACCCACTCGGCTAGACCCAAACCCACTCGGCTAGACCCAAATCCACTCCGCTAGACCCAAACCCACTCGGCTAGACCCAAAACCATTCGGCTAGACCCAAACCCACTCCGGTAGACCCAAACCCACTCGGCTAGACCCAAACCCACTCGGCTAGACCCAAACCCACTCGGCTAGACCCAAACCCACTCGGCTGGGCCCAAACCCACTCGGCTAGACCCAAACCCACTCGGCTACACCCAAACCCGCTCGGGTAGACCCAAACCTATTCGGCTGGACCCAAACCCACTTGGCTGGACCCAAACCCACTCGGCTAGACCCAAACCCACTCGGCTAGACCCAAACCCACTCGGCTAGACCCAAACCCACACGGCTAGACCCAAACCCAATCGGCTAGACCCAAACCCACTCGGCTAGACCCAAACCCACTCGCCTCGACCCAAACCCACTCCGCTTGACCCAAACCCACTCGGCTGGACCCAAACCCACTCCGCTAGACCCAAACCCACTCGGCTAGACCCAAACCCACTCGGCTAGACCCAAACCCATTCAGCTAGACCCAAACCCACTCGGCTAGACCCAAACCCACTCGGCTAGACCCAAACCCACTCGGCTACACCCAAACCCACTCGGCTAGACCCAAACCCACTCGGCTAGACCCAAACCCAATCGGCTAAACCCAAACCCACTCGGCTACACCCAAACCCACTCGGCTAGACCCAAACCCACTCGGCTAGACCCAAACCCACTCGGCTAGACCCAAACCCTCTCGGATAGACCCAAACCCACTCGGCTAGACCCAAACGCACTAGGCTAGACCCAAACCCACTCGGCTAGACCCAAACCCACTCGGCTAGACCCAAACCCACTCGGCTAGACTCAAACCCACTCGACTACACCCAAACCCACTCCGCTAGACCCAAACCCACTCGGCTAGACCCAAACCCACTCGGCTAGACCCAAACCCACTCGGCTAGACCCAAACCCTCTCGGATAGACCCAAACCCACTCGGCTAGACCCAAACGCACTAGGCTAGACCCAAACCCACTCGGCTAGACCCAAACCCACTCGGCTAGACCCAAACCCACTCGGCTAGACTCAAACCCACTCGACTACACCCAAACATAGAAACATAGAAAATAGGTGCAGGAGTAGGCCATTCGGCCCTTCGAGCCTGCACCGCCATTCAATGTGATCATGGCTGATCATCCAACTCAGTATCCCGTACCTGCCTTCTCTCCATACCCCCTGATCCCTTTAGCCACAAGTGCCACATCTAACGCCCTCTTAAATATAGCCAATGAACTGGCCTCAACTACCTTCTGTGGCAGAGAATTCCAGAGACTCACCACTCTCTGTGTAAAGAATGTTTTCCTCATTTCGGTCCTAAAGGAATTCCCCCTTATCCTTAGACTGTGACCCCTTGTTCTGGACTCCCCCAACATCGGGAACAATCTTCCAGCATCTAGCTTGTCCAACCCCTTAAGAATTTTGTAGGTTTCTATAAGATCCCCCCTCAATCTTCTAAATTCCATCGAGTACAAACCGAGTCTATCCAATCTTTCCTCATATGAAAGTCCTGACATCCCAGGAATCAGTCTGGATCAGAAACCCGATCGGCTAGACCCAAACCCACTCGGCTAGACCCAAACCCACTCGGCTGGACCCAAACCCACTTGGCTAGACCCAAACCCACTCGGCTACACCCAAACCCACTCGGCTAGACCCAAACCCACTCGGCTAGACCCAAATCCACTCCGCTAGACCCAAACCCACTCGGCTAGACCCAAAACCATTCGGCTAGACCCAAACCCACTCCGGTAGACCCAAACCCACTCGGCTAGACCCAAACCCACTCGGCTAGACCCAAACCCACTCGGCTAGACCCAAACCCACTCGGCTGGGCCCAAACCCACTCGGCTAGACCCAAACCCACTCGGCTACACCCAAACCCGCTCGGGTAGACCCAAACCTATTCGGCTGGACCCAAACCCACTTGGCTGGACCCAAACCCACTCGGCTAGACCCAAACCCACTCGGCTAGACCCAAACCCACTCGGCAGACCCAAACCCACACGGCTAGACCCAAACCCAATCGGCTAGACCCAAACCCACTCGGCTAGACCCAAACCCACTCGCCTCGACCCAAACTCACTCCGCTTGACCCAAACCCACTCGGCTGGACCCAAACCCACTCCGCTAGACCCAAACCCACTCGGCTAGACCCAAACCCACTCGGCTAGACCCAAACCCATTCAGCTAGACCCAAACCCACTCGGCTAGACCCAAACCCACTCGGCTAGACCCAAAACCACTCGGCTAGACCCAAACCCACTCGGCTACACCCAAACCCACTCGGCTAGACCCAAAAACACTCGGCTAGACCCAAACCCAATCGGCTAAACCCAAACCCACTCGGCTACACCCAAACCCACTCGGCTAGACCCAAACCCACTCGGCTAGACCCAAACCCACTCGGCTAGACCCAAACCCTCTCGGATAGACCCAAACCCACTCGGCTAGACCCAAACGCACTAGGCTAGACCCAAACCCACTCGGCTAGACCCAAACCCACTCGGCTAGACCCAAACCCACTCGGCTAGACTCAAACCCACTCGACTACACCCAAACCCACTCCGCTAGAGCCAAACCCACTCGGCTAGACCCAAATCCAATCCAGTAGACCCAAACCCACTCGGCTAGACCCAAACCCATTCGGCTAGACCCAAATCCACTCCGCTAGACCCAAACCCATTCCGCTAGACTCAAACCCACTCTGCTAGTCCCAAACCCACTCGGCTAGACCCAAACCCACTCCGCTAGACCCAAACCCACTCGGCTAGACCCAAACCCACCCGGCGAGACCCAAACCCACTCGGCTAGACGTAAACCCACTCGGCTGGACCCAAACCCACTCGCCTAGACCCAAACCCACTCGCCTCGACCCAAACCCACTCCGCTTGACCCAAACCCACTCGGCTGGACCCAAACCCACTCCGCTAGACCCAAACCCACTCGGCTAGACCCAAACCCACTCGGCTAGAACCAAACCCATTCAGCTAGACCCAAACCCACTCGGCTAGACCCAAACCCACTCGGCTAGACCCAAAACCACTCGGCTAGACCCAAACCCACTCGGCTACACCCAAACCCACTCGGCTAGACCCAAACCCACTCGGCTAGACCCAAACCCACTTGGCTAGACCCAAACCCTCTCGGATAGACCCAAACCCACTCGGCTAGACCCAAACGCACTCGACTAGACCCAAACCCACTCGGCTAGACCCAAACCCACTCGGCTAGACCCAAACCCACTCGGCTAGACTCAAACCCACTCGACTACACCCAAACCCACTCGGCTAGACCCAAACCCACTCGGCTAGACCCAAATCCACTCCGCTAGACCCAAACCCACTCGGCTAGACCCAAATCCACTCCGCTAGACCCAAACCCACTCGGCTAGACCCAAACCCATTCGGCTAGACCCAAATCCACTCCGCTACACCCAAACCCATTCCGCTAGACTCAAACCCACTCCGCTAGTCCCAAACCCACTCGGCTAGACCCAAACCCACTCCGCTAGACCCAAACCCACTCGGCTAGACCCAAACCCACCCGGCGAGACCCAAACCCACTCGGCTAGACGTAAACCCACTCGGCTGGACCCAAACCCACTCGCCTAGACCCAAACCCACTCGGCTACATCCAAACCCGATCGGCTAGACCCAAACCCACTCGGCTAGACCCAAACCCACTCGGCTGGACCCAAACCCACTCGGCTAGACCCAAACCCATTCGGCTAGACCCAAACCCACTCCGCTAGACCCAAACCCAATCCGCTAGACCCAAACCCACTCGGCTAGACCCAAACCCACTCGGCTAGACCCAAACCCACTCGGCTAGACCCAAACCCACTCGGCTGGGCCCAAACCCACTCGGCTAGACCCAAACCCACTCGGCTACACCCAAACCCGCTCGGGTAGACCCAAACCCATTCGGCTGGACCCAAACCCACTCGGCTAGACCCAAACCCACTCGGCTAGACCCAAACCCACTCGGCTAGACCCAAACCCACTCGGCTAGACCCAAACCCACTCGGCTAGACCCAAACCCACTCGGCTAGACCCAAACCCACTCGGCCAGACCCAAACCCACTCGGCTAGACCGAAACCCACTCGGCTAGACCTAAACCCACTCGGCTAGACCCAAACCCACTCGGCTAGATCCAAACCCAATCGGCTAGACCCAAACCCACTCGGCTAGACGTAAACCCACTCGGCTGGACCCAAACCCACTCGCCTAGACCCAAACCCACTCGGCTACACCCAAACCCGATCGGCTAGACCTAAACCCACTCGGCCAGACCCAAACCCACTCGGCTGGAGCCAAACTCACTCGGCTAGACCCAAACCCACTCGGCTAGACCCAAACCCACTCGGCTAGACACAAATCCACTCCGCTAGACCCAAACCCACTCGGCTAGACCCAAACCCATTCGGCTAGACCCAAACCCTCTCCGCTAGACCCAAACCCACTCCGCTAGACCCAAACCCACTCCGCTAGACCCAAACCCACTCCGCTAGACTCAAACCCACTCCGCTAGACCCAAACCCACTCGGCTAGACCCAAACCCACTCCGCTAGACCCAAACCCACTCGGCTAGACCCAAACCCACTCGGCTAGACCCAAACCCACTCGGCTAGACCCAAACCCACTCGGCTGGGCCCAAACCCACTCGGCTAGACCCAAACCCACTCGGCTACACCGAATCCCGCTCGGGTAGACCCAAACCCATTCGGCTAGACCCAAACCCACTCGGCTAGACTCAAACCCACTCGGCTACACCCAAACCCACTCGGCTAGACCCAAAACCACTCGGCTAGACACAAATCCTCTCCGCTAGACCCAAACCCACTCGGCTAGACCCAAACCCATTCGGCTAGACCCAAACCCACTCCGCTAGACCCAAACCCACTCCGCTAGACCCAAACCCACTCCGCTAGACTCAAACCCTCTCCGCTAGACCCAAACCCACTCGGCTAGACCCAAATCCACTCCGCTAGACCCAAACCCACGCGGCTAGACCCAAATCCACTCCGCTAGACCCAAACCCACTCGGCTAGACCCAAACCCATTCGGCTAGACCCAAATCCACTCCGCTAGACCCAAACCCATTCCGCTAGACTCAAACCCACTCCGCAAGTCCCAAACCCACTCGGCTAGACCCAAACCCACTCCGCTAGACCCAAACCCACTCGGCTAGACCCAAACCCACCCGGCGAGACCCAAACCCACTCGGCCAGACGTAAACCCACTCGGCTGGACCCAAACCCACTCGCCTAGACCCAAACCCACTCGGCTACACCCAAACCCGATCGGCTAGACCCAAACCCACTCGGCTTGACCCAAACCCACTCGGCTGGACCCAAACCCACTCGGCTAGACCCAAACCCACTCGGCTAGACCCAAACCCACTCGGCTAGACCCAAACCCACTCGGCTACACCCAAACCCACTCGGCTAGACCCAAACCCACACGGCTAGACCCAAACCCTCTCGTATAGACCCAAACCCACTCGGCTCGACCCAAACCCACTCGGCTAGACCCAAACCCACTCGGCTACAACCAAACCCACTCGGCTAGACCCAAACCCACTCGGCTAGACCCAAACCCACTCGGCTACACCCAAACCCACTCGGCTAGACCCAAACCCACTCGGCTAGACCCAAACCCACTCGGCTAGACCCAAACCCACTCGGCTAGACCCAAACCCACTCGGCTAGACCCAAACCCACTCGGCTAGACCCAAACCCACTCGGCTAGACCCAAACGCACTCGGCTAGACCCAAACCCACTCGGCTAGACCCAAACCCACTCGGCTAGACCCAAACCCACTCGGCTAGACTCAAACCCACTCGGCTACACCCAAACCCACTCGGCTAGACCCAAACCCACTCGGGTAGACCCAAATCCACTCCGCTAGACCCAAACCCACTCGGCTAGACCCAAACCCATTCGGCTAGAACCAAATCCACTCCGCTAGACCCAAACCCACTCCGCTAGACACAAACCCACTCCGCTAGACTCAAACCCACTCCGCTAGACCCAAACCCACTCGGCTAGACCCAAACCCACTCCGCTAGACCCAAACCCACTCGGCTAGACCCAAACCCACTCGGCTAGACCCAAACCCACTCGGCTAGACCCAAAACCACTCGGCTAGACCCAAACCCACTCGGCTACACCCAAACCCACTCGGCTAGACCCAAACCCACTCGGCTAGACCCAAACCCAATCGGCTAGACCCAAACCCACTCGGCTACACCCAAACCCACTCGGCTAGACCCAAACCCACTCGGCTAGACCCAAACCCACACGGCTAGACCCAAACCCTCTCGGATAGACCCAAACCCACTCGGCTAGACCCAAACCCACTCGGCTAGACCCAAACCCACTCGGCAAGAACCAAACCCACTCGGCTAGATCCACACCCACTAGGCTAGACCCAAACCCACTCGGCTAGACCCAAACCCACTCGGCTGGTCCAAAACCCACTCGGCTAGACCCAAACCCACTCGGCTAGTCCCAAACCCACTCGGCTCGACCCAAACCCACTCCGCTTGACCCAAACCCACTCGGCTAGACCCAAACCCACTCCGCTAGACCCAAACCCACTCGGCTAGACCCAAACCCACTCGGCTGGACCCAAACCCATTCGGCTAGACCCAAACCCACTCGGCTAGACCCAAACCCACTCGGCTAGACCCAAACCCACTCGGCTACAACCAAACCCACTCGGCTAGACCCAAACCCACTCGGCTAGACCCAAACCCACTCGGCTACACCCAAACCCACTCGGCTAGACCCAAACCCACTCGGCTAGACCCAAACCCACTCGGCTAGACCCAAACCCACTCGGCTAGACCCAAACCCACTCGGCTAGACCCAAACCCACTCGGCTAGACCCAAACCCACTCGGCTAGACCCAAACGCACTCAGCTAGACCCAAACCCACTCGGCTAGACCCAAACCCACTCGGCTAGACCCAAACCCACTCGGCTAGACTCAAACCCACTCGGCTACACCCAAACCCACTCGGCTAGACCCAAACCCACTCGGCTAGACCCAAATCCACTCCGCTAGACCCAAACCCACTCGGCTAGACCCAAACCCATTCGGCTAGAACCAAATCCACTCCGCTAGACCCAAACCCACTCCGCTAGACACAAACCCACTCCGCTAGACTCAAACCCACTCCGCTAGACCCAAACCCACTCGGCTAGACCCAAACCCACTCCGCTAGACCCAAACCCACTCGGCTAGACCCAAACCCACTCGGCGAGACCCAAACCCACTCGGCTAGACACAAACCCACTCGGCTGGACCCAAATCCACTCGGCTAGACCCAAACCCACTCGGCTACACCCAAACCCGATCGGCTAGACCCAAACCCACTCGGCTAGACTCAAACCCACTCGGCTAGACCCAAACCCACTCGGCTAGACTCAAAACCAATCGGCTAGACCCAAACCCACTCGGCTAGACACAAACCCACTCGGCTACACCCAAACCCACTCGGCTAGACCCAAACCTACTCGACTAGACCCAAATCCACTCCGCTAGACCCAAACCCACTTAGCTAGACCCAAACCCATTCGGCTAGACCCAAACCCACTCCGCTAGACCCAAACCCACTCGGCTAGACCCAAACCCACTCGGCTACACCCAAACCCACTCGGCTAGACCCAAACACACTCGGCTAGACCCAAATCCACTCCGCTAGACCCAAACCCACTCGGCTAGACCCCGACCCATTCGGCTAGACCCAAACCACCTCCGCTAGACCCAAACCCACTCCGCTAGACCCAAACCCACTCGGCTAGACCCAAACCCACTCGGCTAGACCCAAACCCACTCGGCTAGACCCAAACCCACTCGGCTAGACCCAAACCCACTCGGCTAGACCCAAACCCACTCGGCTAGACCCAAACCCACTCGGCTAGACTCAAACCCACTCGGCTACACCCAAACCCACTCGGCTAGACCCAAACCCACTCGGCTAGACCCAAATCCACTCCGCTAGACCCAAACCCACTCGGCAAGACCCAAACCCATTCGGCTAGACCCAAACCCACTCCGCTAGACCCAAGCCCACTCTGCTAGACCCAAACCCACTCCGCTAGACTCAAACCCACTCCGCTAGACCCAAACCCACTCGGCTAGACCCAAACCCACTCCGCTAGACCCAAACGCACTCGGCTAGACCCAAACCCACTCGGCTAGACCCATACCCACTCGGCTAGACCCAAACCCACTCGGCTGGGCCCAAACCCACTCGGCTAGACCCAAACCCACTCGGCTACACCCAAACCCGCTCGGCTAGACCCAAACCCGCTCGGCTAGACCCAAACCCACTCGGCTAGACCCAAACCCACTCGGCCAGACCCAAACCCACTCGGCCAGACCCAAACCCACTCGGCCAGACCCAAACCCACTCGGCTAGACCCAAACCCACTCGGCTAGACCCAAACCCACTCGGCTAGACCCAAACCCACTCGGCTAGACCCAAACCCACTCGGCTAGACTCAAACCCACTCGGCTACACCCAAACCCACTCGGCTAGACCCAAACCCACTCGGCTAGACCCAAATCCACTCCGCTAGACCCAAACCCGCTCGGCTAGACCCAAACCCGCTCGGCTAGACCCAAACCCACTCGGCTAGACCCAAACCCACTCGGCTAGACCCAAACCCACTCGGCTACACCCAAACCCACTCGGCTAGACCCAAACACACTCGGCTAGACCCAAATCCACTCCGCTAGACCCAAACCCACTCGGCTAGACCCCGACCCATTCGGCTAGACCCAAACCCACTCCGCTAGACCCAAACCCACTCCGCTAGACGCAAACCCACTCGGCTAGACCCAAACCCACTCGGCTAGACCCAAACCCACTCGGCTAGACCCAAACCCACTCGGCTAGACCCAAACCCACTCGGCTAGACCCAAACCCACTCGGCTAGACCCAAACCCACTCGGCTAGACTCAAACCCACTCGGCTACACCCAAACCCACTCGGCTAGACCCAAACCCACTCGGCTAGACCCAAATCCACTCCGCTAGACCCAAACCCACTCGGCTAGACCCAAACCCATTCGGCTAGACCCAAACCCACTCCGCTAGACCCAAACCCACTCTGCTAGTCCCAAACCCACTCCGCTAGACTCAAACCCACTCCGCTAGACCCAAACCCACTCGGCTAGACCCAAACCCACTCCGCTAGACCCAAACGCACTCGGCTAGACCCAAACCCACTCGGCTAGACCCAAACCCACTCGGCTAGACCCAAACCCACTCGGCTGGGCCCAAACCCACTCGGCTAGACCCAAACCCACTCGGCTACACCCAAACCCGCTCGGCTAGTCCCAAACCCGCTCGGCTAGACCCAAACCCACTCGGCTAGACCCAAACCCACTCGGCTAGACCCAAACCCACTCGGCCAGACCCAAACCCACTCGGCTAGACCCAAACCCACTCGGCTAGACCCAAACCCACTCGGCTACACCCAAACCCACTCGGCTAGACCCAAACCCACTCGGCTAGACCCAAACACACTCGGCTAGACCCAAACCCACTCGGCTAGACCCAAACCCACTCGGCTAGACCCAAACCCACTCGGCTAGACCCAAACCCACTCGGCTAGACCCAAACGCACTCGGCTAGACCCAAACCCACTCGGCTAGACCCAAACCCACTCCGCTAGACCCAAACCCACTCGGCTAGACCCAAACCCACTCGGCGAGACCCAAATCCACTCAGCTAGACACAAACCCACTCGGCTGGACCCAAATCCACTCGGCTAGACCCAAACCCACTCGGCTACACCCAAACCCGATCGGCTAGACCCAAACCCACTCGGCTAGACTCAAACCCACTCGGCTAGACCCAAACCCACTCGGCTAGACTCAAACCCACTCGGCTAGACCCAAACCCACTCGGCTAGACTCAAACCCACTCGGCTACACCCAAACCCACTCGGCTAGACCCAAACCCACTCGGCTAGACCCAAATCCACTCCGCTAGACCCAAACCCACTCGGCTAGACCCAAACCCATTCGGCTAGACCCAAACCCACTCGGCTAGACCCAAACCCACTCCGCTAGACCCAAACCCACTCGGCTAGACCCAAACCCACTCGGCTAGACCCAAACCCACTCGGCTAGACCCAAACCCACTCGGCTAGACGCAAACCCACTCGGCTAGACCCAAACCCACTCGGCTAGACCCAAACCCACTCGGCTAGACCCAAAACCACTCGGCTACACCCAAACCCACTAGGCTAGACCCAAACCCACTCGGCTAGACCGAAACCCAATCGGCTAGACCCAAACCCACTCGGCTAGACCCAAACCCTCTCGGATAGACCCAAACCCACTCGGCTAGACCCAAACCCACTCGGCTAGACCCAAACCCACTCGGCAAGAACCAAACCCACTCGGCTAGACCCACACCCACTCGGCTAGACCCAAACCCACTCGGCTAGACCCAAACCCACTCGGCTCGACCCAAACCCACTCCGCTTGACCCAAACCCACTCGGCTAGACCCAAACCCACTCCGCTAGACCCAAAACCACTCGGCTAGACCCAAACCCACTCGGCTAGACCCAAACCCATTCGGCTAGACCCAAACCCACTCGGCTAGACCCAAACCCACTCGGCTAGACCCAAACCCACTCGGCTACAACCAAACCCACTCGGCTAGACCCAAACCCACTCGGCTAGACCCAAACCCACTCGGCTGCACCCAAACCCACTCGGCTAGACCCAATCCCACTCGGCTGGACCCAAACCCACTCGGCTAGACCCAAACCCACTCGGCTAGACCCAAACCCACTCGGCTAGACCCAAACCCACTCGGCTAGACCCAAACCCACTCGGCTAGACCCAAACGCACTCGGCTAGACCCAAACCCACTCGGCTAGACCCAAACCCACTCGGCTAGACCCAAACCCACTCGGCTAGACTCAAACCCACTCGGCTACACCCAAACCCACTCGGCTAGACCCAAACCCACTCGGCTAGACCCAAATCCACTCCGCTAGACCCAAACCCACTCGGCTAGACCCAAACCCATTCGGCTAGAACCAAATCCACTCCGCTAGACCCAAACCCACTCCGCTAGACACAAACCCACTCCGCTAGACTCAAACCCACTCCGCTAGACCCAAACCCACTCGGCTAGACCCAAACTCACTCCGCTAGACCCAAACCCACTCGGCTTGACCCAAACCCACTCGGCGAGACCCAAACCCACTCGGCTAGACACAAACCCACTCGGCTGGACCCAAATCCACTCGGCTAGACCCAAACCCACTCGGCTACACCCAAACCCGATCGGCTAGACCGAAACCCACTCGGCTAGACTCAAACCCACTCGGCTAGACCCAAACCCACTCGGCTAGACTCAAAACCAATCGGCTGGACCCAAACCCACTCGGCTAGACTCAAACCCACTCGGCTACACCCAAACCCACTCGGCTAGACCCAAACCTACTCGGCTAGACCCAAATCCACTCCGCTAGACCCAAACCCACTCGGCTAGACCCAAACCCATTCGGCTAGACCCAAACCCACTCCGCTAGACCCAAACCCACTCGGCTAGACCCAAACGCACTCGGCTACACCCAAACCCACTCGGCTAGACCCAAACACACTCGGCTAGACCCAAATCCACTCCGCTAGACCCAAACCCACTCGGCTAGACCCAAACCCATTCGGCTAGACCCAAACCCACTCCGCTAGACCCAAACCCACTCCGCTAGACCCAAACCCACTCCGCTAGACCCAAACCCACTCCGCTAGACTCAAACCCACTCTGCTAGAACCAAACCCACTCGGCTAGACCCAAACCCACTCCGCTAGACCCAAACCCACTCGGCTAGACCCAAACCCACTCGGCTAGACCCAAACCCACACGGCTAGACCCAAACCCACTCGGCTAGACCCAACCCACTCGGCTAGACCCAAACCCACTCGGCTAGACCCAAACCCACTCGGCAAGACCCAAACCCACTCGGCCAGACCCAAACCCACTCGGCTAGACCCAAACCCACTCGGCTAGACCCAAACCCACTCGGCTACACCCAAACCCACTCGGCTAGACCCAAACCCACTCGGCTAGACCCAAACCCACTCGGCTAGACCCAAATCCACTCCGCTAGACCCAAACCCACTCGGCTAGACCCAAACCCATTCGGCTAGACCCAAATCCACTCCGCTAGACCCAAACCCACTCCGCTAGACCCAAACCCTCTCCGCTAGAATCAAACCCACTCCGCTAGACCCAAACCCACTCGGCTAGACCCAAACCCACTCCGCTAGACCCAAACCCACTCGGCTAGACCCAAACCCACTCGGCGAGACCCAAACCCACTCAGCTAGACACAAACCCACTCGGCTGGACCCAAATCCACTCGGCTAGACCCAAACCCACTCGGCTACACCCAAACCCGATCGGCTAGACCCAAACCCACTCGGCTAGACTCAAACCCACTCGGCTAGACCCAAACCCACTCGGCTAGACTCAAACCCACTCGGCTAGACCCAAACCCACTCGGCTAGACTCAAACTCACTCGGCTACACCCAAACCCACTCGGCTAGACCCAAACCCACTCGGCTAGACCCAAATCCACTCCGCTAGACCCAAACCCACTCGGCTAGACCCAAACCCATTCGACTAGACCCAAACCCACTCCGCTAGACCCAAACCCACTCTACTAGACCCAAACCCACTCCGCTAGACTCAAACCCACTGCGCTAGACCCAAACCCACTCGGCTAGACCCAAACCCACTCCGCTAGACCCAAACCCACTCGGCTAGACCCAAACCCACTCGGCTAGACCCAAACCCACTCGGCTAGACCCAAACCCACTCGGCTAGACCCAAACCCACTCGGCTAGACCCAAACCCACTCGGCTAGACCCAAACCCACTCGGCTAGACTCAAACCCACTCGGCTACACCCAAACCCACTCGGCTAGACCCAAACCCACTCGGCTAGACCCAAATCCACTCCGCTAGACCCAAACCCACTCGGCTAGACCCAAACCCATTCGGCTAGACCCAAACCCACTCCGCGAGACCCAAACCCAATCCGCTAGACCCAAACCCACTCCGCTAGACTCAAATCCACTCCGCTAGACCCAAACCCACTCGGCTAGACCCAAACCCACTCCGCTAGACCCAAACCCACTCAGCTAGACACAAACCCACTCGGCTAGACCCAAACCCACTCGGCTAGACCCAAACCCACTCGGCTGGGCCCAAACCCACTCGGCTAGACCCAAACCCACTCGGCTGCACCCAAACCCGCTCGGCTAGACCCAAACTCTCTCGGCTAGACCCAAACCCACTCGGCTAGACACAAACCCACTCGGCTAGACCCAAACCCACTCGGCTAGACCCAAACCCACTCGGCCAGACCCAAACCCACTCGGCTAGACCCAAACCCACTCGGCTAGACCCAAACCCACTCGGCTAGACCCAAACCCACTCGGCTAGACCCAAACCCAATCGGCTAGACCCAAACCCACTCGGCTCGACCCAAACACACTCGGCTAGACCCAAACCCACTCGTCCAGACCCAAACCCACTCGGCAAGACCCAAACCCACTCGGCTAGACCCAACCCCAATCGGCTACACCCAAAGCCACTCGGCTAGACCCAAACCCATTCGGCCAGACACAAACCCCCTCGGCTAGACCCAAACCCACTCGGCTAGACCCAAACCCACTCGGCTAGACCCAAACCCACTCGGCTCGACCCAAACCCACTCGGCTAGACCCAAACCCACTCCGCTAGACACAAACCCACTCCGCTAGACTCAAACCCACTCCGCTAGACCCAAACCCACTCGGCTAGAACCAAACCCACTCGGCTAGACCCAAACACACTCGGCTAGACCCAAACCCACTCGGCTAGTCCCAAACCCACTCGGCTCGACCCAAACCCACTCGGCTAGACCTAATCCAACTGGGCTAGACCCAAACCCACTCGGCTAGACCCAAACCCACTCGGCTTGACCCAAACCCACTCGGCTAGACCCAAACCCACTCGGGTAGACCCAAACCCACTCGGCTAGGCTCAAACCCACTCGGCTAGACCCAAACCCACTCCGCTAGACCCAAATCCACTCCGCTAGACCTAAACCCACTCGGCTAGACCAAAACCCATTCGGCTAGTCCAAAACCCACTCGGCTAGACCCAAACCAACTCGGCTAGACCCAAACCCACTCGGCTAGTCCAAAACCCACTCGGCTAGACCCAAACCCACTCGGCTAGACCCAAACCCACTCGGCTCGACCCAAACCCACTCCGCTTGACCCAAACCCAATCGGCTAGACCCAAACCCACTCCGCTAGACCCAAACCCACTCCGCTAGACCCAAACCCACTCCGCTAGACCCAAAACCACTCGGCTAGACACAAACCCACTCGGCGAGACCCAAACCCAATCGGCTAGACCCAAACCCACTCGGCTACACCCAAACCCACTCGGCTAGACCCAAACCCACTCGGCTAGACCCAAACCCACTCGGCTAGACCCAAACCCTCTCGGATAGACCCAAACCCACTCGGCTAGACCCAAACGCACTCGGCTAGACCCAAACGCACTCGGCTAGACCCAAACCCACTCGGCTAGACCCAAACCCACTCGGCTAGACCCTAACCCACTCGGCTAGACTCAAACCCACTCGGCTACACCCAAACCCACTCGGCTAGACCCAAACCCAGTCGGCTAGAACCAAATCCACTCCGCTAGACCCAAACCCACTCGGCTAGACCCAAACCCATTCGGCTAGACCCAAATCCACTCCGCTAGAGCCAAACCCATGCCGCCTGACCCAAACCCACTCCGCTAGACTCAAACCCACTCCGCTAGTCCCAAACCCACTCGGCTAGACCCAAATCCACTCCGCTAGACCCAAACCCACTCGGCTAGACCCAAACCCATTCGGCTAGACCCAAATCCACTCCGCTAGAACCAAACCCACTCCGCTAGACCCAAACCCACTCCGCTAGACTCAAACCCACTCCGCTAGACCCAAACCCACTCGGCTAGACCCAAACACACTCGGCTAGACCCAAACCCACTCGTTCAGACCCAAACCCACTCGGCTTGACCCAAACCCACTCGGCAAGACCGAAACCCACTCGGCTACACACAAACCCACTCCGCTAGACCCAAACCCACTTGGCTAGACCCAAACCCACTCGGCTGGACACACACCCACTCGTCTAGACCCAAACCCACTCGGCTAGACCCAAACCCACTCGGCTACACCCAAACCCAGTCCACTAGACCCAAACCCACCCGGCTAGACACAAACCCACACGGCTGGACCCAAACCCACTCGGCTAGACCCAAACCCACTCAGCTAGATCCAAACCCACTCGGCTAGACCCAAACCCACTCGGCTAGACCCAAACCCACTCCGCTAGACCCAAACCCACTCGGCTCGACCCAAACCCACTCCGCTAGCCCCAAACCCACTCCGCTAGACCCACACCCACTCGGCTACACCCAAACCCACTCGGCTACACCCAAACCCACTCGGCTAGACCCAAACCCACTTGGCTAGACCCAAACCCACTCGGCGAGACCCAAACCCACTCGTCTAGACCCAAACCCACTCGGCTGGACTCAAACCCACTCGGCTAGACCCAAACCCACTCGGCTGGACACAAACCCACTCGGGTAGATCCAAACGCACTCGGCTAGACCCAAACCCACTCGGCTAGACCCAACTCCACTCAGCTACACCCAAACACACTCGGCTAGACCCAAACCCACTCGGCTAGACACAAACCCACTCGGCTAGACCCAAACCCACTCGGCAAAACCAAACCCACTCGGCTAGACCCAAACCCACTAAGCTGGACCCAAACCCACTCGCCCAAACCCACTCCGCTAGCCCCAAACCCACTCCGCTAGACCCACACCCACTCGGCTACACCCAAACCCACTCCGCTAGACCCAAACCCACTCGGCTAGAGCCAAACCCACTCCGCTAGCCCCAAACCCACTCCGCTAGACCCACACCCACTCGGCTAGACACAAACCCACTCGGGTAGACCCAAACGCACTCGGCTAGACCCAAACCCACTCGGCAAGACCCAACTCCACTCGGCTACACCCAAACACACTCGGCTAGACCCAAACCCACTCGGCTAGACCCAAACTCACTCGGCTACACCCAAACCCACTCGGCAAAACCAAACCCACTCGGCTAGACCCAAACCCACTAAGCTGGACCCAAACCCACTCGCCGAAACCCACTCCGCTAGACCCAAACTCACTCGGCTAGACCGAAACCCACTCGGCTAGACCCAAACCCACTCGGCTAGAGCCAAACCCACTCGGCTATACCCAAACCCACTCCGCTATACCCAAACCCACTCCGCTAGACCCAAACCCACTCCGCAAGACCCAGACCCATTCCGCTAGACCCAAACCCACTCCGCTGGACCCAAACCCACTCGGCTAGACCCAAACCCACTCGGCTAGACCCAAACCCACTCGGCTAGACCCAAACCCACTCGGCTGGACCCAAACCCACTCGGCTAGACCCAAACTCACTCGGCTAGTCCCAAACCCACTCGGCTAGACCCAAACGCACTCCGGTAGACCCTAACCCACTTGGCTAGACCCAAACCCACTCGGCTAGCCCCAAACCCACTCGGCTAGACCCAAACCCACTCGGCTAGACCCAAACCCACTCCGCTAGACCCAATCCCAGTCCGCTAGACCCAAACCCACTCCGCTAGAGCCAAACGCACTCGGCTAGTCCCAAACCCTCTCAGCTAGACCCAAACCCACTCGGCTAGATCCAAACCCACTCGGCTAGACCCAAACCCACTCGGCTAGACCCAAACCCACTCGGCTAGTCCCAAACCCCCTCTGCTAGACCCAAACCCACTCGGCTAGACCCAAACCCACTCGGCTAGACCCAACTCCACTCGGCTACACCCAAACACACTCGGCTAGACCCAAACCCACTCGGCTAGACCCAAACCCACTCGGCTAGACCCAAACCCACTCGGCTAGACCCAAACCCACTCGGCAAAACCAAACCCACTCGGCTAGATCCAAACCCACTAAGCTGGACCCAAACCCACTCGCCCAAACCCACTCCGCTAGCCCCAAACTCACTCGGCTAGACCGAAACCCACTCGGCTAGACCCAAACCCACTCGGCTACAGCCATACCCACTCGGCTAGTCCCAAACCCCCTCTGCTAGACCCAAACCCACTCGGCTAGACCCAAACCCACTCGGCTATATCCAAACCCACTCGGCTCGACCCAAACCCACTCGGCTAGACCCAAACCCACTCGGCTTGACCCAAACCCACTCGGCAAGACCGAAACCCACTTGGCTAGTCCCAAACCCACTCGGCTTGACACAAACCCACTCGGCCAGACCCAAACCCACTCGGCTAGACCCAAACCCACTCGGCTACACCCAAACCCACTCAGCTAGATCCAAACCCACTCGGCTAGACCCAAACCCACTCGGCTAGACCCAAACCCACTCCGCTAGACCCAAACCCACTCGGCTAGACCCAAACCCACTCCGCTAGCCACAAACCCACTCCGCTAGACCCACACCCACTCGGCTACACCCAAACCCACTCGGCTACACCCAAACCCACTCGGCTAGACCCAAACCCACTCGGCTAGACGCAAACCCACTCGGCGAGACCCAAACCCACTCGTCTAGACCCAAACCCACTCGGCTGGACTCAAACCCACTCGGCTAGACCCAAACCCACTCGGCTAGACACAAACCCACTCGGGTAGACCCAAACGCACCCGGCTAGACCCAAACCCACTCGGCTAGACCCAACTCCACTTGGCTACACCCAAACACACTCGGCTAGACCCAAACCCACTCGGCTAGACCCAAACCCACTCGGCTAGACCCAAACCCACTCGGCAAAACCAAACCCACTCGGCTAGACCCAAACCCACTAAGCTGGACCCAAACCCACTCGCCCAAACTCACTCCGCTAGACCCAAACTCACTCGGCTAGACCCAAACCGACTTGGCTAGACCCAAACCCACTCCGCTAGCCCCAAACACACTCCGCTAGACCCAAACCCACTCGGCTAGTCCCAAACCCACTCCGCTAGACCCAAACCCACTCCGCTAGACCCAAACCCACTCCGCTAGAGCCAAACCCACTCGGCTAGACCCAAACCCACTCAGCTAGATCCAAATCCACTTGGCTAGACCCAAACCCACTCGGCTTGACCCAAACCCACTCGGCTAGACCCAAACCCAATCGGCTAGACCCAAACCCACTCGGCTAGACCCAAACCCACTCGGCTACAGCCATACCCACTCGGCTAGTCCCAAACCCCCTCTGCTAGACCCAAACCCACTCGGCTAGACCCAAACCCACTCGGCTAGATCCAAACCCACTCGGCTCGACCCAAACCCACTCGGCTAGACCCAAACCCACTCGGCTTGACCCAAACCCACTCGGCAAGACCGAAACCCACTCGGCTACACACAAACCCACTCCGCTAGACCCAAACCCACTTGGCTAGACCCAAACCCACTCGGCTGGACACACACCCACTCGTCTAGACCCAAACCCACTCGGCTAGACCCAAACCCACTCGGCTACACCCAAACCCAGTCCACTAGACCCAAACCCACCCGGCTAGACACAAACCCACACGGCTAGACCCAAACCCACTCGACTAGACCCAAACCCACTGAGCTAGATCCAAACCCACTCGGCTAGACCCAAACCCACTCGGCTAGACCCAAACCCACTCGGCTAGACCCAAACCCACTCGGCTAGACCCAAACGCACTCGGCTAGACCCAAACCCACTCGGCTAGACCCAAACCCACTCGGCTAGACCCAAACCCACTCGGCTAGACTCAAACCCACTCGGCTACACCCAAACCCACTCGGCTAGACCCAAACCCACTCGGCTAGACCCAAATCCACTCCGCTAGACCCAAACCCACTCGGCTAGACCCAAACCCATTCGGCTAGAACCAAATCCACTCCGCTAGACCCAAACCCACTCCGCTAGACACAAACCCACTCCGCTAGACTCAAACCCACTCCGCTAGACCCAAACCCACTCGGCTAGACCCAAACTCACTCCGCTAGACCCAAACCCACTCGGCTTGACACAAACCCACTCGGCGAGACCCAAACCCACTCGGCTAGACACAAACCCACTCGGCTGGACCCAAATCCACTCGGCTAGACCCAAACCCACTCGGCTACACCCAAACCCGATCGGCTAGACCCAAACCCACTCGGCTAGACTCAAACCCACTCGGCTAGACCCAAACCCACTCGGCTAGACTCAAAACCAATCGGCTGGACCCAAACCCACTCGGCTAGACTCAAACCCACTCGGCTACACCCAAACGCACTCGGCTAGACCCAAACCTACTCGGCTAGACCCAAATCCACTCCGCTAGACCCAAACCCACTCGGCTAGACCCAAACCCATTCGGCTAGACCCAAACCCACTCCGCTAGACCCAAACCCACTCGGCTAGACCCAAACGCACTCGGCTACACCCAAACCCACTCGGCTAGACCCAAACACACTCGGCTAGACCCAAATCCACTCCGCTAGACCCAAACCCACTCGGCTAGACCCAAACCCATTCGGCTAGACCCAAACCCACTCCGCTAGACCCAAACCCACTCCGCTAGACCCAAACCCACTCCGCTAGACCCAAACCCACTCCGCTAGACTCAAACCCACTCCGCTAGAACCAAACCCACTCGGCTAGACCCAAACCCACTCCGCTAGACCCAAACCCACTCGGCTAGACCCAAACCCACTCGGCTAGACCCAAACCCACACGGCTAGACCCAAACCCACTCGGCTAGACCCAACCCACTCGGCTAGACCCAAACCCACTCGGCTAGACCCAAACCCACTCGGCAAGACCCAAACCCACTCGGCCAGACCCAAACCCACTCGGCTAGACCCAAACCCACTCGGCTAGACCCAAACCCACTCGGCTACACCCAAACCCACTCGGCTAGACCCAAACCCACTCGGCTAGACCCAAACCCACTCGGCTAGACCCAAATCCACTCCGCTAGACCCAAACCCACTCGGCTAGACCCAAACCCATTCGGCTAGACCCAAATCCACTCCGCTAGACCCAAACCCACTCCGCTAGACCCAAACCCTCTCCGCTAGAATCAAACCCACTCCGCTAGACCCAAACCCACTCGGCTAGACCCAAACCCACTCCGCTAGACCCAAACCCACTCGGCTAGACCCAAACCCACTCGGCGAGACCCAAACCCACTCAGCTAGACACAAACCCACTCGGCTGGACCCAAATCCACTCGGCTAGACCCAAACCCACTCGGCTACACCCAAACCCGATCGGCTAGACCCAAACCCACTCGGCTAGACTCAAACCCACTCGGCTAGACCCAAACCCACTCGGCTAGACTCAAAACCAATCGGCTGGACCCAAACCCACTCGGCTAGACTCAAACCCACTCGGCTACACCCAAACCCACTCGGCTAGACCCAAACCTACTCGGCTAGACCCAAATCCACTCCGCTAGACCCAAACCCACTCGGCTAGACCCAAACCCATTCGGCTAGACCCAAACCCACTCCGCTAGACCCAAACCCACTCGGCTAGACCCAAACGCACTCGGCTACACCCAAACCCACTCGGCTAGACCCAAACACACTCGGCTAGACCCAAATCCACTCCGCTAGACCCAAACCCACTCGGCTAGACCCAAACCCATTCGGCTAGACCCAAACCCACTCCGCTAGACCCAAACCCACTCCGCTAGACCCAAACCCACTCCGCTAGACCCAAACCCACTCCGCTAGACTCAAACCCACTCCGCTAGAACCAAACCCACTCGGCTAGACCCAAACCCACTCCGCTAGACCCAAACCCACTCGGCTAGACCCAAACCCACTCGGCTAGACCCAAACCCACACGGCTAGACCCAAACCCACTCGGCTAGAACCAACCCACTCGGCTAGACCCAAACCCACTCGGCTAGACCCAAACCCACTCGGCAAGACCCAAACCCACTCGGCCAGACCCAAACCCACTCGGCTAGACCCAAACCCACTCGGCTAGACCCAAACCCACTCGGCTACACCCAAACCCACTCGGCTAGACCCAAACCCACTCGGCTAGACCCAAACCCACTCGGCTAGACCCAAATCCACTCCGCTAGACCCAAACCCACTCGGCTAGACCCAAACCCATTCGGCTAGACCCAAATCCACTCCGCTAGACCCAAACCCACTCCACTAGACCCAAACCCTCTCCGCTAGAATCAAACCCACTCCGCTAGACCCAAACCCACTCGGCTAGACCCAAACCCACTCCGCTAGACCCAAACCCACTCGGCTAGACCCAAACCCACTCGGCGAGACCCAAACCCACTCAGCTAGACACAAACCCACTCGGCTGGACCCAAATCCACTCGGCTAGACCCAAACCCACTCGGCTACACCCAAACCCGATCGGCTAGACCCAAACCCACTCGGCTAGACTCAAACCCACTCGGCTAGACCCAAACCCACTCGGCTAGACTCAAACCCACTCGGCTAGACCCAAACCCACTCGGCTAGACTCAAACTCACTCGGCTACACCCAAACCCACTCGGCTAGACCCAAACCCACTCGGCTAGACCCAAATCCACTCCGCTAGACCCAAACCCACTCGGCTAGACCCAAACCCATTCGACTAGACCCAAACCTACTCCGCTAGACCCAAACCCACTCTACTAGACCCAAACCCACTCCGCTAGACTCAAACCCACTGCGCTAGACCCAAACCCACTCGGCTAGACCCAAACCCACTCCGCTAGACCCAAACCCACTCGGCTAGACCCAAACCCACTCGGCTAGACCCAAACCCACTCGGCTAGACCCAAACCCACTCGGCTAGACCCAAACCCACTCGGCTAGACCCAAACCCACTCGGCTAGACCCAAACCCACTCGGCTAGACTCAAACCCACTCGGCTACACCCAAACCCACTCGGCTAGACCCAAACCCACTCGGCTAGACCCAAATCCACTCCGCTAGACCCAAACCCACTCGGCTAGACCCAAACCCATTCGGCTAGACCCAAACCCACTCCGCGAGACCCAAACCCAATCCGCTAGACCCAAACCCACTCCGCTAGACTCAAATCCACTCCGCTAGACCCAAACCCACTCGGCTAGACCCAAACCCACTCCGCTAGACCCAAACCCACTCAGCTAGACACAAACCCACTCGGCTAGACCCAAACCCACTCGGCTAGACCCAAACCCACTCGGCTGGGCCCAAACCCACTCGGCTAGACCCAAACCCACTCGGCTGCACCCAAACCCGCTCGGCTAGACCCAAACTCTCTCGGCTAGACCCAAACCCACTCGGCTAGACACAAACCCACTCGGCTAGACCCAAACCCACTCGGCTAGACCCAAACCCACTCGGCCAGACCCAAACCCACTCGGCTAGACCCAAACCCACTCGGCTAGACCCAAACCCACTCGGCTAGACCCAAACCCACTCGGCTAGACCCAAACCCAATCGGCTAGACCCAAACCCACTCGGCTCGACCCAAACACACTCGGCTAGACCCAAACCCACTCGTCCAGACCCAAACCCACTCGGCAAGACCCAAACCCACTCGGCTAGACCCAACCCCAATCGCCTACACCCAAAGCCACTCGGCTAGACCCAAACCCATTCGGCCAGACACAAACCCCCTCGGCTAGACCCAAACCCACTCGGCTAGACCCAAACCCACTCGGCTAGACCCAAACCCACTCGGCTCGACCCAAACCCACTCGGCTAGACCCAAACCCACTCCGCTAGACACAAACCCACTCCGCTAGACTCAAACCCACTCCGCTAGACCCAAACCCACTCGGCTAGAACCAAACCCACTCGGCTAGACCCAAACACACTCGGCTAGACCCAAACCCACTCGGCTAGTCCCAAACCCACTCGGCTCGACCCAAACCCACTCGGCTAGACCTAATCCAACTGGGCTAGACCCAAACCCACTCGGCTAGACCCAAACCCACTCGGCTTGACCCAAACCCACTCGGCTAGACCCAAACCCACTCGGGTAGACCCAAACCCACTCGGCTAGGCTCAAACCCACTCGGCTAGACCCAAACCCACTCCGCTAGACCCAAACCCACTCGGCTAGACCCAAACGCACTCGGCTACACCCAAACCCACTCGGCTAGACCCAAACACACTCGGCTAGACCCAAATCCACTCCGCTAGACCCAAACCCACTCGGCTAGACCCAAACCCATTCGGCTAGACCCAAACCCACTCCGCTAGACCCAAACCCACTCCGCTAGACCCAAACCCACTCCGCTAGACCCAAACCCACTCCGCTAGACTCAAACCCACTCCGCTAGAACCAAACCCACTCGGCTAGACCCAAACCCACTCCGCTAGACCCAAACCCACTCGGCTAGACCCAAACCCACTCGGCTAGACCCAAACCCACACGGCTAGACCCAAACCCACTCGGCTAGACCCAACCCACTCGGCTAGACCCAAACCCACTCGGCTAGACCCAAACCCACTCGGCAAGACCCAAACCCACTCGGCCAGACCCAAACCCACTCGGCTAGACCCAAACCCACTCGGCTAGACCCAAACCCACTCGGCTACACCCAAACCCACTCGGCTAGACCCAAACCCACTCGGCTACACCCAAACCCATTCGGCTAGACCCAAATCCACTCCGCTAGACCCAAACCCACTCCGCTAGACCCAAACCCTCTCCGCTAGAATCAAACCCACTCCGCTAGACCCAAACCCACTCGGCTAGACCCAAACCCACTCCGCTAGACCCAAACCCACTCGGCTAGACCCAAACCCACTCGGCGAGACCCAAACCCACTCAGCTAGACACAAACCCACTCGGCTGGACCCAAATCCACTCGGCTAGACCCAAACCCACTCGGCTACACCCAAACCCGATCGGCTAGACCCAAACCCACTCGGCTAGACTCAAACCCACTCGGCTAGACCCAAACCCACTCGGCTAGACTCAAACCCACTCGGCTAGACCCAAACCCACTCGGCTAGACTCAAACTCACTCGGCTACACCCTAACCCACTCGGCTAGACCCAAACCCACTCGGCTAGACCCAAATCCACTCCGCTAGACCCAAACCCACTCGGCTAGACCCAAACCCACTCGGCTAGACCCAAACCCACTCGGCTAGACTCAAACCCACTCGGCTACACCCAAACCCACTCGGCTAGACCCAAACCCACTCGGCTAGACCCAAATCCACTCCGCTAGACCCAAACCCACTCGGCTAGACCCAAACCCATTCGGCTAGACCCAAACCCACTCCGCGAGACCCAAACCCAATCCGCTAGACCCAAACCCACTCCGCTAGACTCAAATCCACTCCGCTAGACCCAAACCCACTCGGCTAGACCCAAACCCACTCCGCTAGACCCAAACCCACTCAGCTAGACACAAACACACTCGGCTAGACCCAAACCCACTCGGCTAGACCCAAACCCACTCGGCTGGGCCCAAACCCACTCGGCTAGACCCAAACCCACTCGGCTGCACCCAAACCCGCTCGGCTAGACCCAAACTCTCTCGGCTAGACCCAAACCCACTCGGCTAGACACAAACCCACTCGGCTAGACCCAAACCCACTCGGCTAGACCCAAACCCACTCGGCCAGACCCAAACCCACTCGGCTAGACCCAAACCCACTCGGCTAGACCCAAACCCACTCGGCTAGACCCAAACCCACTCGGCTAGACCCAAACCCAATCGGCTAGACCCAAACCCACTCGGCTCGACCCAAACACACTCGGCTAGACCCAAACCCACTCGTCCAGACCCAAACCCACTCGGCAAGACCCAAACCCACTCGGCTAGACCCAACCCCAATCGGCTACACCCAAAGCCACTCGGCTAGACCCAAACCCATTCGGCCAGACACAAACCCCCTCGGCTAGACCCAAACCCACTCGGCTAGACCCAAACCCACTCGGCTAGACCCAAACCCACTCGGCTCGACCCAAACCCACTCGGCTAGACCCAAACCCACTCCGCTAGACACAAACCCACTCCGCTAGACTCAAACCCACTCCGCTAGACCCAAACCCACTCGGCTAGAACCAAACCCACTCGGCTAGACCCAAACACACTCGGCTAGACCCAAACCCACTCGGCTAGTCCCAAACCCACTCGGCTCGACGCAAACCCACTCGGCTAGACCTAATCCAACTGGGCTAGACCCAAACCCACTCGGCTAGACCCAAACCCACTCGGCTTGACCCAAACCCACTCGGCTAGACCCAAACCCACTCGGGTAGACCCAAACCCACTCGGCTAGGCTCAAACCCACTCGGCTAGACCCAAACCCACTCCGCTAGACCCAAATCCACTCCGCTAGACCTAAACCCACTCGGCTAGACCAAAACCCATTCGGCTAGTCCAAAACCCACTCGGCTAGACCCAAACCCACTCGGCTAGACCCAAACCCACTCGGCTAGTCCAAAACCCACTCGGCTAGACTCAAACCCACTCGGCTAGACCCAAACCCATTCGACTAGACCCAAACCCACTCCGCTAGACCCAAACCCACTCTACTAGACCCAAACCCACTCGGCTAGACTCAAACTCACTCGGCTACACCCAAACCCACTCGGCTAGACCCAAACCCACTCGGCTAGACCCAAATCCACTCCGCTAGACCCAAACCCACTCGGCTAGACCCAAACCCATTCGACTAGACCCAAACCCACTCCGCTAGACCCAAACCCACTCTACTAGACCCAAACCCACTCCGCTAGACTCAAACCCACTGCGCTAGACCCAAACCCACTCGGCTAGACCCAAACCCACTCCGCTAGACCCAAACCCACTCGGCTAGACCCAAACCCACTCGGCTAGACCCAAACCCACTCGGCTAGACCCAAACCCACTCGGCTAGACCCAAACCCACTCGGCTAGACCCAAACCCACTCGGCTAGACCCAAACCCACTCGGCTAGACTCAAACCCACTCGGCTACACCCAAACCCACTCGGCTAGACCCAAACCCACTCGGCTAGACCCAAATCCACTCCGCTAGACCCAAACCCACTCGGCTAGACCCAAACCCATTCGGCTAGACCCAAACCCACTCCGCGAGACCCAAACCCAATCCGCTAGACCCAAACCCACTCCGCTAGACTCAAATCCACTCCGCTAGACCCAAACCCACTCGGCTAGACCCAAACCCACTCCGCTAGACCCAAACCCACTCAGCTAGACACAAACCCACTCGGCTAGACCCAAACCCACTCGGCTAGACCCAAACCCACTCGGCTGGGCCCAAACCCACTCGGCTAGACCCAAACCCACTCGGCTGCACCCAAACCCGCTCGGCTAGACCCAAACTCTCTCGGCTAGACCCAAACCCACTCGGCTAGACACAAACCCACTCGGCTAGACCCAAACCCACTCGGCTAGACCCAAACCCACTCGGCCAGACCCAAACCCACTCGGCTAGACCCAAACCCACTCGGCTAGACCCAAACCCACTCGGCTAGACCCAAACCCACTCGGCTAGACCCAAACCCAATCGGCTAGACCCAAACCCACTCGGCTCGACCCAAACACACTCGGCTAGACCCAAACCCACTCGTCCAGACCCAAACCCACTCGGCAAGACCCAAACCCACTCGGCTAGACCCAACCCCAATCGGCTACACCCAAAGCCACTCGGCTAGACCCAAACCCATTCGGCCAGACACAAACCCCCTCGGCTAGACCCAAACCCACTCGGCTAGACCCAAACCCACTCGGCTAGACCCAAACCCACTCGGCTCGACCCAAACCCACTCGGCTAGACCCAAACCCACTCCGCTAGACACAAACCCACTCCGCTAGACTCAAACCCACTCCGCTAGACCCAAACCCACTCGGCTAGAACCAAACCCACTCGGCTAGACCCAAACACACTCGGCTAGACCCAAACCCACTCGGCTAGTCCCAAACCCACTCGGCTCGACCCAAACCCACTCGGCTAGACCTAATCCAACTGGGCTAGACCCAAACCCACTCGGCTAGACCCAAACCCACTCGGCTTGACCCAAACCCACTCGGCTAGACCCAAACCCACTCGGGTAGACCCAAACCCACTCGGCTAGGCTCAAACCCACTCGGCTAGACCCAAACCCACTCCGCTAGACCCAAATCCACTCCGCTAGACCTAAACCCACTCGGCTAGACCAAAACCCATTCGGCTAGTCCAAAACCCACTCGGCTAGACCCAAACCCACTCGGCTAGACCCAAACCCACTCGGCTAGTCCAAAACCCACTCGGCTAGACCCAAACCCACTCGGCTAGACCCAAACCCACTCGGCTCGACCCAAACCCACTCCGCTTGACCCAAACCCAATCGGCTAGACCCAAACCCACTCCGCTAGACCCAAACCCACTCCGCTAGACCCAAACCCACTCCGCTAGACCCAAAACCACTCGGCTAGACACAAACCCACTCGGCGAGACCCAAACCCAATCGGCTAGACCCAAACCCACTCGGCTACACCCAAACCCACTCGGCTAGACCCAAACCCACTCGGCTAGACCCAAACCCACTCGGCTAGACCCAAACCCTCTCGGATAGACCCAAACCCACTCGGCTAGACCCAAACGCACTCGGCTAGACCCAAACGCACTCGGCTAGACCCAAACCCACTCGGCTAGACCCAAACCCACTCGGCTAGACCCAAACCCACTCGGCTAGACTCAAACCCACTCGGCTACACCCAAACCCACTCGGCTAGACCCAAACCCAGTCGGCTAGAACCAAATCCACTCCGCTAGACCCAAACCCACTCGGCTAGACCCAAACCCATTCGGCTAGACCCAAATCCACTCCGCTAGAGCCAAACCCATGCCGCTAGACCCAAACCCACTCCGCTAGACTCAAACCCACTCCGCTAGTCCCAAACCCACTCGGCTAGACCCAAATCCACTCCGCTAGACCCAAACCCACTCGGCTAGACCCAAACCCATTCGGCTAGACCCAAATCCACTCCGCTAGAACCAAACCCACTCCGCTAGACCCAAACCCACTCCGCTAGTCTCAAACCCACTCCGCTAGACCCAAACCCACTCGGCTAGACCCAAACACACTCGGCTAGACCCAAACCCACTCGTTCAGACCCAAACCCACTCGGCTTGACCCAAACCCACTCGGCAAGACCGAAACCCACTCGGCTACACACAAACCCACTCCGCTAGACCCAAACCCACTTGGCTAGACCCAAACCCACTCGGCTGGACACACACCCACTCGTCTAGACCCAAACCCACTCGGCTAGACCCAAACCCACTCGGCTACACCCAAACCCAGTCCACTAGACCCAAACCCACCCGGCTAGACACAAACCCACACGGCTGGACCCAAACCCACTCGGCTAGACCCAAACCCACTCAGCTAGATCCAAACCCACTCGGCTAGACCCAAACCCACTCGGCTAGACCCAAACCCACTCCGCTAGACCCAAACCCACTCGGCTCGACCCAAACCCACTCCGCTAGCCCCAAACCCACTCCGCTAGACCCACACCCACTCGGCTACACCCAAACCCACTCGGCTACACCCAAACCCACTCGGCTAGACCCAAACCCACTTGGCTAGACCCAAACCCACTCGGCGAGACCCAAACCCACTCGTCTAGACCCAAACCCACTCGGCTGGACTCAAACCCACTCGGCTAGACCCAAACCCACTCGGCTGGACACAAACCCACTCGGGTAGACCCAAACGCACTCGGCTAGACCCAAACCCACTCGGCTAGACCCAACTCCACTCAGCTACACCCAAACACACTCGGCTAGACCCAAACCCACTCGGCTAGACACAAACCCACTCGGCTAGACCCAAACCCACTCGGCAAAACCAAACCCACTCGGCTAGACCCAAACCCACTAAGCTGGACCCAAACCCACTCGCCCAAACCCACTCCGCTAGCCCCAAACCCACTCCGCTAGACCCACACCCACTCGGCTACACCCAAACCCACTCCGCTAGACCCAAACCCACTCGGCTAGAGCCAAACCCACTCCGCTAGCCCCAAACCCACTCCGCTAGACCCACACCCACTCGGCTAGACACAAACCCACTCGGGTAGACCCAAACGCACTCGGCTAGACCCAAACCCACTCGGCAAGACCCAACTCCACTCGGCTACACCCAAACACACTCGGCTAGACCCAAACCCACTCGGCTAGACCCAAACTCACTCGGCTACACCCAAACCCACTCGGCAAAACCAAACCCACTCGGCTAGACCCAAACCCACTAAGCTGGACCCAAACCCACTCGCCGAAACCCACTCCGCTAGACCCAAACTCACTCGGCTAGACCGAAACCCACTCGGCTAGACCCAAACCCACTCGGCTAGAGCCAAACCCACTCGGCTATACCCAAACCCACTCCGCTATACCCAAACCCACTCCGCTAGACCCAAACCCACTCCGCAAGACCCAGACCCATTCCGCTAGACCCAAACCCACTCCGCTGGACCCAAACCCACTCGGCTAGACCCAAACCCACTCGGCTAGACCCAAACCCACTCGGCTAGACCCAAACCCACTCGGCTGGACCCAAACCCACTCGGCTAGACCCAAACTCACTCGGCTAGTCCCAAACCCACTCGGCTAGACCCAAACGCACTCCGGTAGACCCTAACCCACTTGGCTAGACCCAAACCCACTCGGCTAGCCCCAAACCCACTCGGCTAGACCCAAACCCACTCGGCTAGACCCAAACCCACTGCGCTAGACCCAAACCCAGTCCGCTAGACCCAAACCCACTCCGCTAGAGCCAAACGCACTCGGCTAGTCCCAAACCCTCTCAGCTAGACCCAAACCCACTCGGCTAGATCCAAACCCACTCGGCTAGACCCAAACCCACTCGGCTAGACCCAAACCCACTCGGCTAGTCCCAAACCCCCTCTGCTAGACCCAAACCCACTCGGCTAGACCCAAACCCACTCGGCTAGACCCAACTCCACTCGGCTACACCCAAACACACTCGGCTAGACCCAAACCCACTCGGCTAGACCCAAACCCACTCGGCTAGACCCAAACCCACTCGGCTAGACCCAAACCCACTCGGCAAAACCAAACCCACTCGGCTAGATCCAAACCCACTAAGCTGGACCCAAACCCACTCGCCCAAACCCACTCCGCTAGCCCCAAACTCACTCGGCTAGACCAAAACCCACTCGGCTAGACCCAAACCCACTCGGCTACAGCCATACCCACTCGGCTAGTCCCAAACCCCCTCTGCTAGACCCAAACCCACTCGGCTAGACCCAAACCCACTCGGCTATATCCAAACCCACTCGGCTCGACCCAAACCCACTCGGCTAGACCCAAACCCACTCGGCTTGACCCAAACCCACTCGGCAAGACCGAAACCCACTTGGCTAGTCCCAAACCCACTCGGCTTGACACAAACCCACTCGGCCAGACCCAAACCCACTCGGCTAGACCCAAACCCACTCGGCTACACCCAAACCCACTCAGCTAGATCCAAACCCACTCGGCTAGACCCAAACCCACTCGGCTAGACCCAAACCCACTCCGCTAGACCCAAACCCACTCGGCTAGACCCAAACCCACTCCGCTAGCCCCAAACCCACTCCGCTAGACCCACACCCACTCGGCTACACACAAACCCACTCGGCTACACCCAAACCCACTCGGCTAGACCCAAACCCACTCGGCTAGACGCAAACCCACTCGGCGAGACCCAAACCCACTCGTCTAGACCCAAACCCACTCGGCTGGACTCAAACCCACTCGGCTAGACCCAAACCCACTCGGCTAGACACAAACCCACTCGGGTAGACCCAAACGCACCCGGCTAGACCCAAACCCACTCGGCTAGACCCAACTCCACTTGGCTACACCCAAACACACTCGGCTAGACCCAAACCCACTCGGCTAGACCCAAACCCACTCGGCTAGACCCAAACCCACTCGGCAAAACCAAACCCACTCGGCTAGACCCAAACCCACTAAGCTGGACCCAAACCCACTCGCCCAAACTCACTCCGCTAGACCCAAACTCACTCGGCTAGACCCAAACCGACTTGGCTAGACCCAAACCCACTCCGCTAGCCCCAAACACACTCCGCTAGACCCAAACCCACTCGGCTAGTCCCAAACCCACTCCGCTAGACCCAAACCCACTCCGCTAGACCCAAACCCACTCCGCTAGAGCCAAACCCACTCGGCTAGTCCCAAACCCACTCAGCTAGATCCAAATCCACTTGGCTAGACCCAAACCCACTCGGCTTGACCCAAACCCACTCGGCTAGACCCAAACCCAATCGGCTAGACCCAAACCCACTCGGCTAGACCCAAACCCACTCGGCTACAGCCATACCCACTCGGCTAGTCCCAAACCCCCTCTGCTAGACCCAAACCCACTCGGCTAGACCCAAACCCACTCGGCTAGATCCAAACCCACTCGGCTCGACCCAAACCCACTCGGCTAGACCCAAACCCACTCGGCTTGACCCAAACCCACTCGACAAGACCGAAACCCACTCGGCTACACACAAACCCACTCCGCTAGACCCAAACCCACTTGGCTAGACCCAAACCCACTCGGCTGGACACACACCCACTCGTCTAGACCCAAACCCACTCGGCTAGACCCAAACCCACTCGGCTACACCCAAACCCAGTCCACTAGACCCAAACCCACCCGGCTAGACACAAACCCACACGGCTAGACCCAAACCCACTCGGCTAGACCCAAACCCACTGAGCTAGATCCAAACCCACTCGGCTAGACCCAAACCCACTCGGCTAGACCCAAACCCACTCCGCTAGACCCAAACCCACTCGGCTCGACCCAAACCCACTCCGCTAGCCCCAAACCCACTCCGCTAGACCCACACCCACTCGGCTACACCCAAACCCACTCGGCTACACCCAAACCCACTCGGCTAGACCCAAACCCACTTGGCTAGACCCAAACCCACTCGGCTGGACACAAACCCACTCGGGTAGACCCAAACGCACTCGGCTAGACCCAAACCCACTCGGCTAGACCCAACTCCACTCGGCTACACCCAAACACACTCGGCTAGACCCAAACCCACTCGGCTAGACACAAACCCACTCGGCTAGACCCAAACCCACTCGGCAAAACCAAACCCACTCGGCTAGACCCAAACCCACTAAGCTGGACCCAAACCCACTCGCCCAAACCCACTCCGCTAGCCCCAAACCCACTCGGCTACACCCAAACCCACTCGGCTACACCCAAACCCACTCCGCTAGCCCCAAACACACTCCGCTAGACCCAAACCCACTCGGCTAGTCCCAAACCCACTCCGCTAGACCCAAACCCACTCCGCTAGACCCAAACCCACTCCGCTAGAGCCAAACCCACTCGGCTAGTCCCAAACCCACTCGGCTAGATCCAAATCCACTTGGCTAGACCCAAACCCACTCGGCTTGACCCAAACCCACTCGGCTAGACCCAAACCCAATCGGCTGGACCCAAACCCACTCGGCTAGACCCAAACCCACTCGGCTACAGCCATACCCACTCGGCTAGTCCCAAACCCCCTCTGCTAGACCCAAACCCACTCGGCTAGACCCAAACCCACTCGGCCAGATCCAAACCCACTCGGCTCGACCCAAACCCACTCGGCTAGACCCAAACCCACTCGGCTTGACCCAAACCCACTCGGCAAGACCGAAACCCACTCGGCTACACACAAACCCACTCCGCTAGACCCAAACCCACTTGGCTAGACCCAAACCCACTCGGCTGGACACACACCCACTCGTCTAGACCCAAACCCACTCGGCTAGACCCAAACCCACTCGGCTACACCCAAACCCAGTCCACTAGACCCAAACCCACCCGGCTAGACACAAACCCACACGGCTAGACCCAAACCCACTCGGCTAGACCCAAACCCACTGAGCTAGATCCAAACCCACTCGGCTAGACCCAAACCCACTCGGCTAGACCCAAACCCACTCCGCTAGACCCAAACCCACTCGGCTCGACCCAAACCCACTCCGCTAGCCCCAAACCCACTCCGCTAGACCCACACCCACTCGGCTACACCCAAACCCACTCGGCTACACCCAAACCCACTCGGCTAGACCCAAACCCACTTGGCTAGACCCAAACCCACTCTGCGAGACCCAAACCCACTCGTCTAGACCCAAACCCACTCGGCTGGACTCAAACCCACTCGGCTAGACCCAAACCCACTCGGCTGGACACAAACCCACTCGGGTAGACCCAAACGCACTCGGCTAGACCCAAACCCACTCGGCTAGACCCAACTCCACTCGGCTACACCCAAACACACTCGGCTAGACCCAAACCCACTCGGCTAGACACAAACCCACTCGGCTAGACCCAAACCCACTCGGCAAAACCAAACCCACTCGGCTAGACCCAAACCCACTAAGCTGGACCCAAACCCACTCGCCCAAACCCACTCCGCTAGCCCCAAACCCACTCCGCTAGACCCACACCCACTCGGCTACACCCAAACCCACTCCGCTAGACCCAAACCCACTCGGCTAGAGCCAAACCCACTCCGCTAGCCCCAAACCCACTCCGCTAGACCCACACCCACTCGGCTGCACCCAAACCCACTCGGCTGCACCCAAACCCACTCGGCTAGACCCAAACCCACTCGGCTAGACCCAAACCCACTCGGCGAGACCGAAACCCACTCGTCTAGACACAAACCCACTCGGCTGGACTCAAACCCACTCGGCTAGACCCAAACCCACTCGGCTAGACACAAACCCACTCGGGAAGACCCAAACGCACTCGGCTAGACCCAAACCCACTCGGCTAGACCCAACTCCACTCGGCTACACCCAAACACACTCGGCTAGACCCAAACCCACTCGGCTAGACCCAAACCCACTCGGCTAGACCCAAACCAACTCGGCAAAACCAAACCCACTCGGCTAGACCCAAACCCACTAAGCTGGACCCAAACCCACTCGCCCAAACCCACTCCGCTAGACCCAAACTCACTCGGCTAGACCGAAACCCACTCGGCTAGACCCAAACCCACTCGGCTAGAGCCAAACCCACTCGGCTATACCCAAACCCACTCCGCTATACCCAAACCCACTCCGCTAGACTCAAACCCACTCCGCAAGACCCAGACCCATTCCGCTAGACCCAAACCCACTCCGCTAGACCCAAACCCACTCGGCTAGACCCAAACCCACTCGGCTAGACCCAAACCCACTCGGCTAGACCCAAACCCACTCGGCTGGACCCAAACCCACTCGGCTAGACCCAAACTCACTCGGCTAGACCCAAACCCACTCGGCTAGACCCAAACGCACTCCGGTAGACCCTAACCCACTTGGCTAGACCCAAACCCACTCGGCTAGCCCCAAACCCACTCGGCTAGACCCAAACCCACTCGGCTAGACCCAAACCAACTCCACTAGACCCAAAGCCAGTCCGCTAGACCCAAACCCACTCCGCTAGAGCCAAACGCACTCGGCTAGTCCCAAACCCTCTCAGCTAGACCCAAACCCACTCGGCTAGATCCAAACCCACTCGGCTAGACCCAAACCCACTCGGCTAGACCCAAACCCACTCGGCTAGTCCCAAACCCCCTCTGCTAGACCCAAACCCACTCGGCTAGACCCAAACCCACTCGGCTAGACCCAACTCCACTCGGCTACACCCAAACACACTCGGCTAGACCCAAACCCACTCGGCTAGACCCAAACCCACTCGGCTAGACCAAAACCCACTCGGCAAAACCAAACCCACTCGGCTAGATCCAAACCCACTAAGCTGGACCCAAACCCACTCGCCCAAACCCACTCCGCTAGACCCAAACTCACTCGGCTAGACCGAAACCCACTCGGCTAGACCCAAACCCACTCGGCTACAGCCATACCCACTCGGCTAGTCCCAAACCCCCTCTGCTAGACCCAAACCCACTCGGCTAGACGCAAACCCACTCGGCTATATCCAAACCCACTCGGCTCGACCCAAACCCACTCGGCTAGACCCAAACCCACTCGGCTTGACCCAAACCCACTCGGCAAGACCGAAACCCACTTGGCTAGTCCCAAACCCACTCGGCTTGACACAAACCCACTCGGCCAGACCCAAACCCACTCGGCTAGACCCAAACCCACTCGGCTACACCCAAACCCACTCAGCTAGATCCAAACCCACTCGGCTAGACCCAAACCCACTCGGCTAGACCCAAACCCACTCCGCTAGACCCAAACCCACTCGGCTAGACCCAAACCCACTCCGCTAGCCCCAAACCCACTCCGCTAGACCCACACCCTCTCGGCTACACCCAAACCCACTCGGCTACACCCAAACCCACTCGGCTAGACCCAAACCCACTCGGCTAGACACAAACCCACTCGGCGAGACCCAAACCCACTCGTCTAGACCCAAACCCACTCGGCTGGACTCAAACCCACTCGGCTAGACCCAAACCCACTCGGCTAGACACAAACCCACTCGGGTAGACCCAAACGCACTCGGCTAGACCCAAACCCACTCGGCTAGACCCAACTCCACTCGGCTACACCCAAACACACTCGGCTAGACCCAAACCCACTCGGCTAGACCCAAACCCACTCGGCTAGACCCAAACCCACTCGGCAAAACCAAACCCACTCGGCTAGACCCAAACCCACTAAGCTGGACCCAAACCCACTCGCCCAAACTCACTCTGCTAGACCCAAACTCACTCGGCTAGACCCAAACCGACTTGGCTAGACCCAAACCCACTCCGCTAGCCCCAAACACACTCCGCTAGACCCAAACCCACTCGGCTAGTCCCAAACCCACTCCGCTAGACCCAAACCCACTCCGCTAGACCCAAACCCACTCCGCTAGAGCCAAACCCACTCGGCTAGTCCCAAACCCACTCGGCTAGATCCAAACCCACTTGGCTAGACCCAAACCCACTCGGCTTGACCCAAACCCACTCGGCTAGACCCAAACCCACTCGGCTAGACCCAAACCCACTCGGCTAGACCCAAACCCACTCGGCTAGAGCCATACCCACTCGGCTAGTCCCAAACCCCCTCTGCTAGACCCAAACCCACTCGGCTAGACCCAAACCCACTCGGCTAGATCCAAACCCACTCGGCTCGACCCAAACCCACTCGGCTAGACCCAAACCCACTCGGCTTGACCCAAACCCACTCGGCAATACCGAAACCCACTCGGCTAGTCCCAAACCCACTCGGCTTGACACAAATCCACTCGGCCAGACCCAAACCCACTCGGCTAGACCCAAACCCACTCGGCTACACACAAACCCACTCCGCTAGACCCAAACCCACTTGGCTAGACCCAAACCCACTCGGCTGGACACACACCCACTCGTCTAGACCCAAACCCACTCGGCTAGACCCAAACCCACTCGGCTACACCCAAACCCAGTCCACTAGACCCAAACCCACCCGGCTAGACACAAACCCACACGGCTAGACCCAAACCCACTCGGCTAGACCCAAACCCACTCAGCTAGATCCAAACCCACTCGGCTAGACCCAAACCCACTCGGCTAGACCCAAACCCACTCCGCTAGACCCAAACCCACTCGGCTTGACCCAAACCCACTCCGCTAGCCCCAAACCCACTCCGCTAGACCCACACCCACTCGGCTACACCCAAACCCACTCGGCTAGACCCAAACCCACTCGGCTGGACACAAACCCACTCCGCTAGACCCAAACCCACTCAGCTAGACCCAAACCCACTCGGCTAGACCCAAACCCACTCGGCTAGACCCAAACCCACTCGGCTAGACCAAAACCCACTCGGCTAGACCCAAACCCACTCGGCTAGACCCAAACCCACTCGGCTAGACCCAAACCCACTCGGCTCGACCCAAACCCACTCGGCTAGACCCAAACCCTCTCGGGTAGACCGAAACCCACTCGGCTACACACAAACCCAGTCCACTAGACCCAAACCCACTCGACTAGATCCAAACACACTCGGCTAGACCCAAACCCACTCGGCTAGATCCAAACCCACTCCGCTAGACCCAAACCCACTCGGCTAGACCCAAACCCACTCCGCTAGACCCAAACCCACTCCGCTAGACCCACACCCACTTGGCTCCACCCAAACCCACTCGGCTACACCCAAGCCCACTCGGCTAGACCCAAACCCATTCGGCTAGACCCAAATCCACTCCGCTAGACCCAAACCCACTCGGCTAGACCCAAATCCACTCGGCAAGACCCAAACCCACTCGGCTAGACCCAAACCCACTCGGCTAGACCCAAACCCACTCGGCTAAACCCAAACCCACTCGGCTGGAACCAAACCCACTCGGCTGGACCCAAACCCACTCGGCTGGACCCAAACCCACTCGGCTAGACCCAATCCCACTCAGTTCGACCCAGACCCACTCGGCTACACCCAAACCCACTCCACTAGACACAAACCCACTCGGCTAGACCCAAACCCACACGGCTAGACCCAAACCCACTCGGCTAGACCCAAACCCACTCGGCTGGACCCAAACCCACTCGGCTAGACCCAAACCCACACGGCTAGACCCAAACCCACTCGGCTAGACCCAAACCCACTCCGCTAGACCCAAACCCACTCGGCTAGACCCAAACCCACTTGGCTAGACCCAAACCCACTCCGCTAGACCCAAACCCACTCAGCTAGACCCAAACCCACTCGGCTGGACTCAAACCCACTCGGCTAGACCCAAACCCACCCGGCTAGACACAAACCCACTCGGGTAGACCCAAACGCACTCGGCTAGACCCAAACCCACTCGGCTAGACCCAACTCCACTCGGCTACACCCAAACACACTCGGCTAGACCCAAACCCACTCGGCTAGACCCAAACCCACTCGGCTAGACCCAAACCCACTCGGCAAAACCAAACCCACTCGGCTAGACCCAAACCCACTAAGCTGGACCCAAACCCACTCGCCCAAACCCACTCCGCTAGACCCAAACTCACTCGGCTAGACCGAAACCCACTCGGCTAGACCCTAACCCACTCGGCTAGAGCCAAACCCACTCGGCTATACCCAAACCCACTCCGCTATACCCAAACCCACTCCGCTAGACCCAAACCCACTCCGCAAGACCCAGACCCATTCCGCTAGACCCAAGCCCACTCGGCTAGACCCAAACCCACTCGGCTGGACCCAAACCCACTCAGCTAGACCCAAACTCACTCGGCTAGACCCAAACCCACTCGGCTAGACCCAAACGCACTCCGGTAGACCCTAACCCACTTGGCTAGACCCAAACCCACTCGGCTAGCCCCAAACCCACTCGGCTAGACCCAAACCCACTCGGCTAGACCCAAACCCACTCCGCTAGACCCAAACCCTCTCAGCTAGACCCAAACCCACTCGGCTAGATCCAAACCCACTCGGCTAGACCCAAACCCACTCGGCTAGACCCAAACCCACTCGGCTAGTCCCAAACCCCCTCTGCTAGACCCAAACCCACTCGGCTAGACACAAACCCACTCGGCTAGATCCAAACCCACTCGGCTCGACCCAAACCCACTCGGCTAGACCCAAACCCAATCGGCTAGTCCCAAACCCACTCGGCAATACACAAACCCACTCGGCTAGTCCCAAACCCACTCGGCTAGACACAAACCCACTCGGCTTGACCCAAACCCACTCGGCTAGACCCAAACCCACTCGGCTACACCCAAACCCACTCCGCTAGACCCAAACCCACTCGGCTAGACACAAACCCACTCGGCTAGATCCAAACCCACTCGGCTCGACCCAAACCCACTCGGCTAGACCCAAACCCAATCGGCTAGTCCCAAACCCACTCGGCAATACACAAACCCACTCGGCTAGTCCCAAACCCACTCGGCTAGACACAAACCCACTCGGCTTGACCCAAACCCACTCGGCTAGACCCAAACCCACTCGGCTACACCCAAACCCACTCCGCTAGACCCAAACCCACTTGGCTAGACCCAAACCCACTCGGCTGGACCCAAACCCACTCCGCTAGACCCAAACCCACTCGGCTAGACCCAAACCCATTCGGCTAGACCCAAATCCACTCCACTAGACCCAAACCCACTCGGCTAGACACAAATCCACTCGACAAGACCCAAACCCACTCGGCTAGACCCAAACCCACTCGGCTGGAACCAAACCCACTCAGCTGCACCCAAACCCACTCGGCTGGACCCAAACCCACTCGGCTAGACCCAAACCCACTCAGTTCGACCCAGACCCACTCGGCTACACCCAAACCCACTCCACTAGACACAAACCCACTCGGCTAGACCCAAACCCACACGGCTAGACCCAAACCCACTCGGCTAGACCCAAACCCACTCGGCTGGACCCAAACCCCCTCGGCTAGACCCAAACCCACACGGCTAGACCCAAACCCACTCGGCTAGACCCAAACCCACTCCGCTAGACCCAAACCCACTCGGCTAGACACAAACCCACTCGGCTAGACCCAAACCCACTCCGCTAGACCCAAACCCACTCAGCTAGACCCAAACCCACTCGGCTAGACCCAAACCCACTCGGCTAGACCCAAACCCACTCGGCTAGACCAAAACCCACTCGGCTAGACCCAAACCCACTCGGCTAGACCCAAACCCACTCCGCTAGACCCAAACCCACTCGGCTGGACCCAAACCCACTCGGCTAGACCCAAACCCACTCGGGTAGACCGAAACCCACTCGGCTACACACAAACCCAGTCCACTAGACCCAAACCCACTCGACTAGATCCAAACACACTCGGCTAGACCCAAACCCACTCGGCTAGATCCAAACCCACTCCGCTAGACCCAAACCCACTCGGCTAGACCCAAACCCACTCCGCTAGACCCAAACCCACTCCGCTAGACCCACACCCACTTGGCTCCACCCAAACCCACTCGGCTACACCCAAGCCCACTCGGCTAGACCCAAACCCACTCGGCTAGACCAAAACCCACTCGGCTAGACCCAAACCGATTCGGCTAGACCCAAACCCACTCGGCTAGACCCAAACCCACTCGGGTAGACCCAAACCCACTCGGCTAGACCCAAACCCACGCGGCTAGACCCAAACCCACTCGGCTCGACCCAAACCCACTCGGCTAGACCCAAACCCACTCGGCTCGACCCAAACCCACTCGGCTTGACCCAAACCCACTCGGCTAGACCCAAACCCACTCGGCTAGACCAAAACCCACTCGGCTAGACCCAAACCCACTCGGCTAGACCCAAACCCACTCGGCTAGACCCAAACCCACTCGGCTAGACCCAAACCCACTCCGCTAGACCCAAACCCACTCGGCTAGACCCAAACCCACTCGGCTAGACCCAAACCCACTCGGCTAGACCAAAACCCACTCGGCGAGACCCAAACCCACTCGGCTAGACCCAAACCCACTCGGCTAGACCCAAACCCACTCGGCTGGACCCAAACCCACTCGGCTAGACCCAAACCCACTCGGGTAGACCGAAACCCACTCGGCTACACACAAACGCAGTCCACTAGACCCAAACCCACTCGACTAGATCCAAACACACTCGGCTAGACCCAAACCCACTCGGCTAGATCCAAACCCACTCCGCTAGACCCACACCCACTCGGCTAGACCCAAACCCACTCCGCTAGACCCAAACCCACTCCGCTAGACCCACACCCACTTGGCTCCACCCAAACCCACTCGGCTACACCCAAGCCCACTCGGCTAGACCCAAACCCATTCGGCTAGACCCAAATCCACTCCGCTAGACCCAAACCCACTCGGCTAGACCCAAATCCACTCGGCAAGACCCAAACCCACTCGGCTAGACCCAAACCCACTCGGCTAGACCCAAACCCACTCGGCTAAACCCAAACCCACTCGGCCTGAACCAAACCCACTCGGCTGGACCCAAACCCACTCGTCTGGACCCAAACCCACTCGGCTAGACCCAATCCCACTCAGTTCGACCCAGACCCACTCGGCTACACCCAAACCCACTCGGCTGGACCCAAACCCACTCGGCTAGACCCAAACCCACACGGCTAGACCCAAACCCACTCGGCTAGACCCAAACCCACTCCGCTAGACCCAAACCCACTCGGCTAGACCCAAACCCACTTGGCTAGACCCAAACCCACTCCGCTAGACCCAAACCCACTCAGCTAGACCCAAACCCACTCGGCTAGACCCAAACCCACTCGGCTAGGCCCAAACCCACTCGGCTAGACCAAAACCCACTCGGCTAGACCCAAACCCACTCGGCTAGACCCAAACCCACTCGGCTAGACCCAAACCCACTCGGCTGGACCCAAACCCACTCGGCTAGACCCAAACCCACTCGGCTAGACCCAAACCCACTCGGCTACACACAAACCCAGTCCACTAGACCGAAACCCACTCGGCTAGATCCAAACACACTCGGCTAGACCCAAACCCACTCGGCTAGACCCAAACCCCCTCGGCTAGACCCAAACCCACTCGGCTAGACCAAAACCCACTCGGCTAGAGCCATACCCACTCGGCTACTCCCAAACCCCCTCTGCTAGACCCAAACCCACTCGGCTAGACCCAAACCCACTCGGCTAGATCCAAACCCACTCGGCTCGACCCAAATCCACTCAGCTAGACCCAAACCCACTCGGCTAGACCCAAACCCACTCGGCAGGACCCAAACCCACTCCGCTAGTCCCAAACCCACTCGGCTAGACACGAACCCACTCGGCTAGACCCAAACCCACTCGGCTAGACCCAAACCCACTCGGCTACACCCAAACCCACTCCGCTAGACCCAAACCCACTTGGCTGGACCCAAACCCACTCGGCTGCACCCACACCCACTCGTCTAGACCCAAACCCACTCGGCTAGACCCAAACCCACTCGGCTTCACCCAAACCCAGTCCACTAGACCCAAACCCACCTGGCTAGACCCAAACCCACACGGCTAGACCCAAAGCCACTCGGCTAGACCCAAACCCAATCAGCTAGATCCAAACCCACTCGGCTAGACCCAAACCCACTCGGGTAGACCCAAACCCACTCTGCTAGACCCAAACCCACTCGGCTAGACCCAAACCCACTCGGCTAGACCCAAACCCACTCCGCTAGACCCACACCCACTCGGCTACACCCAAACCCACTCGGCTACACCCAAACCCACTCGGCTACACCCAAACCCACTCGGCTAGACCCAAACCCACTCGGCTAGACCCAAACCCACTCGTCTAGACCCAAACCCACTCGGCTGGACTCAAACCCACTCGGCTAGACACAAACCCACTCGGCTAGACCCCAACCCACTCGGCTAGACCCAAACCCACTCCGCAAGACCCAAACCCACTCGGCTAGACCCAAATCCACTCCGTTAGACCCAAACCCACTCCGCTAGACCCACACCCACTCGGCTACACCCAAACCCACTCGGCTACACCCAAACCCACTCGGCTAGACCCAAACCCACTCGGCTAGACCCAAACCCACTCGGCTAGACCCAAACCCACTCGTCTAGACCCAAACCCACTCGGCTGGACTCAAACCCACACGTCTAGACCCAAACCCACTCGGCTAGACCCAAACCCACTCGGGTAGACCCAAACCCACTCGGCTAGACCCAAACCCACTCGGCTAGACCCAAACCCACTTGGCTAGACCCAAACACACTCGGCTAGACCCAAACCCACTCGGCTAGACCCAAACCCACTCGGCTAGACCCAAAACCACTCGGCAAAACCAAACCCACTCGGTTGGACCCAAACCCACTCAGCTGGACCCAAACCCACTCGGCTAGACCCAAACCCACTCCGCTAGACCCAAACCCACTCGGCTAGACCCAAATCCACTCGGCTAGACCCAAACCCACTCGGCTAGACCCAAACCCACTCGGCTAGACCGAAACCCACTCCGCTATACTCAAACCCACTCGGCTAGACCCAAACCCACTCGGCTAGACCCAAACCCACTCGGCTAGACCCAAACCCACTCGGCTAGACCCAAACCCACTCGGCTAGACCCAAACCCACTCGCCTAGACCCAAACCCACTCGGCTAGACCCAAACCCACTCGGCTAGACCCAAACGCACTCCGCTAGACCCAAACCCTCTTGGCTAGACCCAAACCCACTCGGCTAGCCCCAAACCCACTTGGCTAGACCCAAACCCACTCGGCTAGACCCAAACCCACTCCGCCAGACCCAAACCCACTCCGCTGGACCCAAACCCACTTCGCTAGAGCCAAACGCACTCGGCTAGTCCCAAACCCTCTCAGCTAGACCCAAACCCACTCCGCTAGTCCCAAACCCACTCGGCTAGACACGAACCCACTCGGCTAGACCCAAACCCACTCGGCTAGACCCAAACCCACTCGGCTACACCCAAACCCACTCCGCTAGACCCAAACCCACTTGGCTGGACCCAAACCCACTCGGCTGCACCCACACCCACTCGTCTAGACCCAAACCCACTCGGCTAGACCCAAACCCACTCGGCTAGACCCAAACCCACTCCGCTAGACCCACACCCACTCGGCTACACCCAAACCCACTCGGCTACACCCAAACCCACTCGGCTACACCCAAACCCACTCGGCTAGACCCAAACCCACTCGGCTAGACCCAAACCCACTCGTCTAGACCCAAACCCACTCGGCTGGACTCAAACCCACTCGGCTAGACACAAACCCACTCGGCTAGACCCCAACCCACTCGGCTAGACCCAAACCCACTCCGCAAGACCCAAACCCACTCGGCTAGACCCAAATCCACTCCGTTAGACCCAAACCCACTCCGCTAGACCCACACCCACTCGGCTACACCCAAACCCACTCGGCTACACCCAAACCCACTCGGCTAGACCCAAACCCACTCGGCTAGACCCAAACCCACTCGGCTAGACCCAAACCCACTCGTCTAGACCCAAACCCACTCGGCTGGACTCAAACCCACACGTCTAGACCCAAACCCACTCGGCTAGACCCAAACCCACTCGGGTAGACCCAAACCCACTCGGCTAGACCCAAACCCACTCGGCTAGACCCAAACCCACTTGGCTAGACCCAAACACACTCGGCTAGACCCAAACCCACTCGGCTAGACCCAAACCCACTCGGCTAGACCAAAAACCACTCGGCAAAACCAAACCCACTCGGCTGGACCCAAACCCACTCAGCTGGACCCAAACCCACTCGGCTAGACCCAAACCCACTCCGCTAGACGCAAACCCACTCGGCTAGACCCAAATCCACTCGGCTAGACCCAAACCCACTCGGCTAGACCCAAACCCACTCGGCTAGACCGAAACCCACTCCGCTATACTCAAACCCACTCGGCTAGACCCAAACCCACTCGGCTAGACCCAAACCCACTCGGCTAGACCCAAACCCACTCGGCTAGACCCAAACCCACTCGGCTAGACCCAAACCCACTCGCCTAGACCCAAACCCACTCGGCTAGACCCAAACCCACTCGGCTAGACCCAAACGCACTCCGCTAGACCCAAACCCTCTTGGCTAGACCCAAACCCACTCGGCTAGCCCCAAACCCACTTGGCTAGACCCAAACCCACTCGGCTAGACCCAAACCCACTCCGCCAGACCCAAACCCACTCCGCTGGACCCAAACCCACTTCGCTAGAGCCAAACGCACTCGGCTAGTCCCAAACCCACTCAGCGAGACCCAAACCCACTCGGCTAGACCCAATCCCACTCGGCTAGACCCAAACCAACTCGGCTACACCCAAACCCACTCGGCCAGAACCAAACCCACTCGGCTAGACCCAAACCCACTCGGCTAGAGCCATACCCACTCGGCTAGTCCCAAACCCCCTCTGCTAGACCCAAACCCACTCGGCTAGACCCAAACCCACTCGGTTAGATCCAAACCCACTCGGCTCGACCCAAACCCACTCGGCTAGACCCAAACCCAATCGGCTAAACCCAAACCCACTCGGCAATACACAAACCCACTCGGCAAGTCCCAAACCCACTCGGCTAGACACAAACCCACTCGGCTAGACCCAAACCCACTCGGCTGGACCCAAACCCACTTGGCTACACCCAAACCCACTCCGCTAGACCAAAACCCACTTGGCTTCACCCAAACCCAGTCCACTAGACCCAAACCCACTCCGCTAGACCCAAACCCATTCCGAAAGACCCACACCCACTCGGCCACACCCAAACCCACTCGGCTACACCCAAGCCCAATCGGCTAGACCCAAACCCACTCGGCTGGACTCAAACCCACTCGGCTAGACCCAAACCCACTCGGCTAGACCCAAACCCACTCGGCTAGACACAAACGCACTCGGCTAGACGCAAACCCACTCCGCTAGACCCAAACCCATTCCGCTAGACCCACACCCACTCGGCCACACCCAAACCCACTCGGCTACACCCAAGCCCAATCGGCTAGACCCAAACCCACTCGGCTGGACTCAAACCCACTCGGCTAGACCCAAACCCACTCGGCTAGACCCAAACCCACTCGGCTAGACACAAACCCACTCGGCTAGACGCAAACCCACTCGGCTAGACCCAAACCCACTCGGCTAGATCCAAACCCACTCCACTAGACCCAAACCACTCGGATAGACCCAAACCCACTCGGCTAGACCCAGACCCACTCGGCTAGACCCAAACCCACTCAGCTAGATCCAAACCCACTCAGCTAGACCAAAACCCACTCGGCTAGACCCAAACCCACTCAGCTCGACCCAAACCCACTCGGCTAGACACAAACCCACTCGGCTATACCCAAACCCACTCGGCTAGACCCAAACCCACTCGGCTAGACCCAAACCCACTCGCCTAGACGCAAACCCACTCGGCTAGACCCAAACCCACACGGCTAGACCCAAACCCACTCGGCTAGACCCAAACTGACTCAGCTAGACCCAAACCCACTCGGCTAGACCCAAACCCACACGGCTCGCCCCAAACCCACTCGGCTAGACCCAAACCCACTCGGCTAGACCCAAACCCACTCGGCTAGACCAAAACCCACTCGGCTCGACCCAAACCCACTCGGCTAGACCCAAACCCACTCGGCTAGCCTCAAACCCACTCCGCTAGACGCAAACCCACTCGGCTAGACCCAAACCCACTCGGCTAGACCCAAACCCACTCGGGTAGACCCAGAGCCACTCAGCTAGACCCAAACCCACACGGCTAGACACAAACCCACTCGGGTAGACACAAACCCACTCGGCTAGACCCAAACCCACTCGGCTAGACCCAAACCCACTCGGCTAGACCCAAACCCACTCGGCTAGACCCAAACCCACTCGGCTAGACCCAAACCCACACGGCTGGACCCAAACCCAATCGGCTAGACCCAAACCCACTCGGCTAGACCCAAACCCACTCCGCTAAACACAAACTCACTCCGCTAGACCCAAACCCACTAGGCTAGACCCAAACCCACTCGGCTAGTCCCAAACCCACTCGGCTAGACCCAAACCCACTCGCTTAGACACAAACCCACTCGGCTACACCCAAACCCACTCGGCTAGACCCAAACCCACTCGGCTAGACCCAAACCCACTCGGCTAGACCCAAACCCACTCGGCTAGACCCAAACCCACACGGCTACACCCAAACCCACTCGGCTAGACCCAAACTGACTCAGCTAGACCCAAACCCACTCGGCTAGACCCAAACCCACACGGCTTGCCCCAAACCCACTCGGCTAGACCCAAACCCACTCGGCTAGACCCAAACCCACTCGTCTAGACCAAAACCCACTCGGCTCGACCCAAACCCACTCGGCTAGACCCAAACCCACTCGGCTAGCCTCAAACCCACTCCGCTAGACCCAAACCCACTCGGCTAGACCCAAACCCACTCGGCTGGACCCAAACCCACTCGGCTGGACCCAAACCCACTCGGCTAGATCCAAACCCACTCAGTTCGACCCAAACCCACTCGGCTACACCCAAACCCACTGCACTAGACCCAAACCCACTCGGCTAGCCTCAAACCCACTGCACTAGACCCAAACCCATTCGGCTAGACCCAGAGCCACTCAGCTAGACCCAAACCCACACGGCTAGACACAAACCCACTCGGGTAGACACAAACCCACTCGGCTAGACCCAAACCCACTCGGCTAGACCCAAACCCACTCGGCTAGACCCAGAGCCACTCAGCTACACCCAAACCCACACGGCTAGACCCAAACCCACTCGGCTAGACCCAAACCCACTCGGCTAGACCCAGAGCCACTCAGCTAGACCCAAACCCACACGGCTAGACACAAACCCACTCGGGTAGACACAAACCCACTCGGCTAGACCCAAACCCACTCGGCTAGACCCAAACCCACTCGGCTAGACCCAAACCCACTCGGCTAGACCCAAACCCACTCGGCTAGACCCAAACCCACTCCGCTAGACCCAAACCCACTCGGCTAGACCCAAACCCACTCGGCTGGACCCAAACCCACTCGGCAACACCCAAACCCACTGCACTAGACACAAACCCACTCGGCTAGACCCAAACCCACACGGCAAGACCCAAACCCATTCGGCTAGACCCAAACCCACTCGGCTAGACCCAAACCCACTCGGCTAGACCCAGAGCCACTCAGCTAGACCCAAACCCAATCGGCAAGACACAAACCCACTCGGGTAGACACAAACCCACTCGGCTAGACCCAAACCCACTCGGCTAGACCCAAACCCACTCGGCTAGACCCAAACCCACTCGGCTAGACGCAAACCCACTCGGCTAGACCCAAACCCACTCGGCTAGACCCAAACCCACTCGGCTAGACCCAAACCCACTCGGCTAGACCCAAACCCACTCGGCTGGACCCAGACCCACTCGGCTAGACCCAAACCCACTCGGCTAGACCCAAACCCACTCGGCTAGACCCAGACCCACTCGGCTAGACACAAACCCACTCGGCTAGACCCAAACCCAATCGGCTAAACCCAAACCCACTCGGCAATACACAAACCCACTCGGCTAGCCTCAAACCCACTCCGCTAGACCCAAACCCACTCGGCTAGACCCAAACCCACTCGGCTAGACCCAAACCCACTCGGGTAGACCCAGAGCCACTCAGCTAGACCCAAACCCACACGGCTAGACACAAACCCACTCGGGTAGACACAAACCCACTCGGCTAGACCCAAACCCACTCGGCTAGACCCAAACCCACTCGGCTAGACCCAAACCCACTCGGCTAGACCCAAACCCACTCGGCTAGACCCAAACCCACACGGCTGGACCCAAACCCAATCGGCTAGACCCAAACCCACTCGGCTAGACCCAAACCCACTCCGCTAAACACAAACTCACTCCGCTAGACCCAAACCCACTAGGCTAGACCCAAACCCACTCGGCTAGTCCCAAACCCACTCGGCTAGACCCAAACCCACTCGCTTAGACACAAACCCACTCGGCTACACCCAAACCCACTCGGCTAGACCCAAACCCACTCGGCTAGACCCAAACCCACTCGGCTAGACCCAAACCCACTCGGCTAGACCCAAACCCACACGGCTACACCCAAACCCACTCGGCTAGACCCAAACTGACTCAGCTAGACCCAAACCCACTCGGCTAGACCCAAACCCACACGGCTTGCCCCAAACCCACTCGGCTAGACCCAAACCCACTCGGCTAGACCCAAACCCACTCGTCTAGACCAAAACCCACTCGGCTCGACCCAAACCCACTCGGCTAGACCCAAACCCACTCGGCTAGCCTCAAACCCTCTCCGCTAGACCCAAACCCACTCGGCTAGACCCAAACCCACTCGGCTGGACCCAAACCCACTCGGCTGGACCCAAACCCACTCGGCTAGATCCAAACCCACTCAGTTCGACCCAAACCCACTCGGCTACACCCAAACCCACTGCACTAGACCCAAACCCACTCGGCTAGCCTCAAACCCACTGCACTAGACCCAAACCCATTCGGCTAGACCCAGAGCCACTCAGCTAGACCCAAACCCACACGGCTAGACACAAACCCACTCGGGTAGACACAAACCCACTCGGCTAGACCCAAACCCACTCGGCTAGACCCAAACCCACTCGGCTAGACCCAGAGCCACTCAGCTACACCCAAACCCACACGGCTAGACCCAAACCCACTCGGCTAGACCCAAACCCACTCGGCTAGACCCAGAGCCACTCAGCTAGACCCAAACCCACACGGCTAGACACAAACCCACTCGGGTAGACACAAACCCACTCGGCTAGACCCAAACCCACTCGGCTAGACCCAAACCCACTCGGCTAGACCCAAACCCACTCGGCTAGACCCAAACCCACTCGGCTAGACCCAAACCCACTCCGCTAGACCCAAACCCACTCGGCTAGACCCAAACCCACTCGGCTGGACCCAAACCCACTCGGCAACACCCAAACCCACTGCACTAGACACAAACCCACTCGGCTAGACCCAAACCCACACGGCAAGACCCAAACCCATTCGGCTAGACCCAAACCCACTCGGCTAGACCCAAACCCACTCGGCTTGACCCAGAGCCACTCAGCTAGACCCAAACCCAATCGGCAAGACCCAAACCCACTCGGCTAGACCCAAACCCACTCGGCTAGACCCAGACCCACTCGGCTAGACACAAACCCACTCGGCTAGACCCAAACCCAATCGGCTAAACCCAAACCCACTCGGCAATACACAAACCCACTCGGCTAGTCCCAAACCCACTCGGCTAGACACAAACCCACTCGGCTAGACCGAAACCCACTCGGCTGGACCCAAACCCACTCGGCTACACCCAAACCCACTCCGCTAGACCAAAACCCACTCGGCTGGACCCAAACCCACTCGGCTAGACCCAAACCCACTCAGTTCGACCCAAACCCACTCGGCTACACCCAAACCCACTGCACTAGACACAAACCCACTCGCCTAGACCCAAACCCACACGGCAAGACCCACACCCATTCGGCTAGGCACAACCCCACTCGGCTAGACCCAAACCCACTCGGCTAGAACCAGAGCCACTCAGCCAGACCCAAACCCACTCGGCTAGACACAAACCCACTCGGGTAGACACAAACCCACTCGGCTAGACCCAAACACACTCGGCTAGACCTTAACCTACTCGGCTAGACCCAAACCCACTTGGCTAGACCCAAACCCATTCGGCTAGACCCAAACCCACTCCGCTAGACCCAAACCTACTCGGCTAGACCCAAATCCACTCAGCTAGACCCAAACCCACTCGGCTAAACCCAAACCCACTCGGCTAGACCCAAACCCACTCGGCTAGACCCAAACCCACTCGGCTGGACCCAAACCCACTCGGCTGGACCCAAACCCACTCGGCTGGACCCAAACCCACTCGGCTAGACCCAAACCCACTCAGTTCGACCCAAACCCACTCGGCTACACCCAAACCCACTCCACTAGACCCAAACCCACTCGGCTAGACCCAAACCCACTCGGCTACACCCAAACCCACTCCGCTAGACCAAAACCCACTTGGCTACACCCAAACCCAGTCCACTAGACCCAAACCCACTCGGCTAGACCCAAACCCACACGGCTTGACCCAAACCCACTCGGCTAGATCCAAACCCACTCCGCTAGACCCAAACCCACTCGGCTAGACCCAAACCCACTCCGCTAGACCCAAACCCACTCCGCTAGACCCACACCCACTCGGCCACACCCAAACCCACTCGGCTACACGCAAGCCCAATCGGCTAGACCCAAACCCACTCGGCTGGACTCAAACCCACTCGGCTAGACCCAAACCCACTCGGCTAGACCCAAACCCACTCGGCTAGACACAAACCCACTCGGCTTGACGCAAACCCACTCGGCTAGACCCAAACCCACTCGGCTAGATCCAAACCCACTCCACTAGACCCAAACCCATTCGGCTAGACCCAAACCCACTCGGCTAGACCCAAACCCACTCGGCTAGACCCAAACCCACTCGGCTACACCCAAACCCACTCGGCTACACCCAAACCCACTCCACTAGACACAAACCCACTCGGCTAGACCCAAACCCACACGGCTAGACCCAAACCCACTCGGCTAGACCCAAACCCACTCGGCTAGACCCAAACCCACTCGGCTAGACCCAAACCCACACGGCTGGACCCAAACCCAATCGGCTAGACCCAAACCCACTCGGCTGGACCCAAACCCACTCCGCTAAACACAAACCCACTCCGCTAGACCCAACCCCACTAGGCTAGACCCAAACCCACTCGGCTGGTCCCGAACCCACTCGGCTAGACCCAAACCCACTCGCCTAGACACAAACCCACTCGGCTATACCCTAACCCACTCGGCTAGACCCAAACCCACTCGGTTAGACCCAAACCCACTCGGCTAGACACAAACCCACTCGGCTAGACCCAAACCCACACGGCTAGACCCAAACCCACTCGGCTAGACCCAAACTGACTCAGCTAGACCCAAACCCACTCGGCTAGACCCAAACCCACACGGCTAGCCCCAAACCCACTCGGCTAGACCCAAACCCACTCGGCTAGACCCAAACCCACTCGGCTAGACCAAAACCCACTCGGCTAGACCCAAACCCACTCGGCTAGACCCAAACCCACTCCGCTAGACCCAAACCCACTCCGCTAGACCCAAACCCACTCGGCTGGACCCAAACCCACTCGGCTGGACCCAAACCCACTCGGCTGGACCCAAACCCACTCGGCTGGACCCAAACCCAATCGGCTAGACCCAAACCCACTCAGTTCGACCCAAACCCACTCGGCTACAACCAAACCCACTGCACTAGACACAAACCCACTCGGCTAGACCCAAACCCACACGGCAAGACCCAAACCCACTCGGCTAGACCCAAACCCACTCGGCTGGACCCAAACCCATTCGGCTAGACCCAAACCCACTCGGCTAGACCCAAACCCACTCGGCTAGACCCAGAGCCACTCAGCTAGATCCAAACCCACTCGGCTAGACACAAACCCACTCGGGTAGACACAAACCCACTCGGCTAGACCCAAACCCACTCGGCTAGACCCAAACCCTCTCGGTAGACCCAAACCCACTCGGCTAGACGCAACCCCACTCGGCTAGACCCAAACCCACTCGGCTAGACCCAAACCCACTCGGCTAGACCCAAACCCACTCGGCTAGACCCAAACCCACTCGGCTAGACCCAGACCCACTCGGCTAGACCCAAACCCACTCGGCTAGACCCAAACCCACTCGGCTAGACCAAAACCCACTCGGCTAGACCCAAACCCACTCGGCTAGACCCAAACCCACTCGGCTACACCCAATCCCACTCCACTAGTCACAAACCCACTCGGATAGACCCAAACCCACTCGGCTAGACTCAAACCCACTCGGCTAGACCCAAACACACTCGGCTAGACCCAAACCCACTCGGCTAGACCCAAACCCAAACGGCTGGACCCAAACCCAATCGGCTAGATCCAAACCCACTCGGCTAGACCCAAACCCACTCGGCTAGACCCAAACCCACTCGGCTACACCCAATCCCACTCCACTAGACACAAACCCACTCGGCTAGACCCAAACCCACTCGGCTAGACCCAAACCCACTCGGCTAGACCCAAACCCACTCGGCTAGACCCAAACCCACACGGCTGGACCCAAACCCAATCGGCCAAACCCAAACCCACTCGGCTAGACCCAAACCCACTCCGCTAAACACAAACCCACTCGGCTACACCCAAACCCACTCGGCTAAACCCAAACCCACTCGTCTAGACCCAAACCCACTCGGCTAGACTCAAACTGACTCGGCTAGACCCAAACCCACTCGGCTAGACCCACACCCACTCGGCTAGACCCAAACCCACTCGGCATGACCCAATCCCACTCGGCCAGATCCAAACCCACTCGGCTAGACCCAAACCCACTCGGCTATACCCAAACCCACTCGGCTAGACCCAAACCCACTCGGCTAGACCCAAACCCACTCCGCTAGACCCAAACCCACTCGGCTAGACCCAAACCCACTCGGCTAGACCCAGAGCCACTCAGCTAGATCCAAACCCACTCGGCTAGACACAAACCCACTCGGGTAGACACAAACCCACTCGGCTGGACCCAAACCCACTCGGCTAGACCCAAACCCACTCGATAGACCCAAACCCACTCGGCTAGACGCAACCCCACTCGGCTAGACCCAAACCCACTCGGCTAGACCCAAACCCACTCGGCTAGACCCAAACCCACTCGGCTAGACCCAAGCCCACTCGGCTAGACCCAGACCCACTCGGCTAGACCCAAACCCACTCGGCAATACACAAACCCACTCGGCTAGTCCCAAACCCACTCGGCTAGACACAAACCCACTCGGCTAGACTGAAACCCACTCGGCTGGACCCAAACCCACTCGGCTACACCCAAACCCACTCCGCTAGACCAAAACCCACTCGGCTGGACCCAAACCCACTCGGCTAGACCCAAACCCACTCAGTTCGACCCAAACCCACTCGGCTACACCCAAACCCACTGCACTAGACACAAACCCACTCGCCTAGACCCAAACCCACACGGCAAGACCCAAACCCATTCGGCTAGACCCAACCCCACTCGGCTAGACCCAAACCCACTCGGCTAGAACCAGAGCCACTCAGCCAGACCCAAACCCACTCGGCTAGACACAAACCCACTCGGGTAGACACAAACCCACTCGGCTAGACCCAAACACACTCGGCTAGACCTTAACCTACTCGGCTAGACCCAAACCCACTTGGCTAGACCCAAACCCATTCGGCTAGACCCAAACCCACTCCGCTAGACCCAAACCTACTCGGCTAGACCCAAATCCACTCAGCTAGACCCAAACCCACTCGGCTAAACCCAAACCCACTCGGCTAGACCCAAACCCACTCGGCTAGACCCAAACCCACTCGGCTGGACCCAAACCCACTCGGCTGGACCCAAACCCACTCGGCTGGACCCAAACCCACTCGGCTAGACCTAAACCCACTCAGTTCGACCCAAACCCACTCGGCTACACCCAAACCCACTCCACTAGACCCAAACCCACTCGGCTAGACCCAAACCCACTCGGCTACACCCAAACCCACTCCGCTAGACCAAAACCCACTTGGCTACACCCAAACCCAGTCCACTAGACCCAAACCCACTCGGCTAGACCCAAACCCACACGGCTTGACCCAAACCCACTCGGCTAGATCCAAACCCACTCCGCTAGACCCAAACCCACTCTGCTAGACCCAAACCCACTCCGCTAGACCCAAACCCACTCCGCTAGACCCACACCCACTCGGCCACACCCAAACCCACTCGGCTACACGCAAGCCCAATCGGCTAGACCCAAACCCACTCGGCTGGACTCAAACCCACTCGGCTAGACCCAAACCCACTCGGCTAGACCCAAACCCTCTCGGCTAGACACAAACCCACTCGGCTTGACGCAAACCCACTCGGCTAGACCCAAACCCACTCGGCTAGATCCAAACCCACTCCACTAGACCCAAACCCATTCGGCTAGACCCAAACCCACTCGGCTAGACCCAAACCCACTCGGCTAGACCCAAACCCACTCGGCTACACCCAAACCCACTCGGCTACACCCAAACCCACTCCACTAGACACAAACCCACTCGGCTAGACCCAAACCCACACGGCTAGACCCAAACCCACTCGGCTAGACCCAAACCCACTCGGCTAGACCCAAACCCACTCGGCTAGACCCAAACCCACACGGCTGGACCCAAACCCAATCGGCTAGACCCAAACCCACTCGGCTGGACCCAAACCCACTCCGCTAAACACAAACCCACTCCGCTAGACCCAAACCCACTAGGCTAGAGCCAAACCCACTCGGCTGGTCCCGAACCCACTCGGCTAGACCCAAACCCACTCGCCTAGACACAAACCCACTCGGCTATACCCTAACCCACTCGGCTAGACCCAAACCCACTCGGTTAGACCCAAACCCACTCGGCTAGACACAAACCCACTCGGCTAGACCCAAACCCACACGGCTAGACCCAAACCCACTCGGCTAGACCCAAACTGACTCAGCTAGACCCAAACCCACTCGGCTAGACCCAAACCCACACGGCTAGCCCCAAACCCACTCGGCTAGACCCAAACCCACTCGGCTAGACCCAAACCCACTCGGCTAGACCAAAACCCACTCGGCTAGACCCAAACCCACTCGGCTAGACCCAAACCCACTCCGCTAGACCCAAACCCACTCCGCTAGACCCAAACCCACTCGGCTAGACCCAAACCCACTCGGCTGGACCCAAACCCATTCGGCTAGACCCAAACCCACTCGGCTAGACCCAAACCCACTCGGCTAGACCCAGAGCCACTCAGCTAGATCCAAACCCACTCGGCTAGACACAAACCCACTCGGGTAGACACAAACCCACTCGGCTAGACCCAAACCCACTCGGCTAGACCCAAACCCACTCGGCTAAACCCAAACCCACTCGTCTAGACCCAAACCCACTCGGCTAGACTCAAACTGACTCGGCTAGACCCAAACCCACTCGGCTAGACCCACACCCACTCGGCTAGACCCAAACCCACTCGGCATGACCCAATCCCACTCGGCCAGATCCAAACCCACTCGGCTAGACCCAAACCCACTCGGCTATACCCAAACCCACTCGGCTAGACCCAAACCCACTCGGCTAGACCCAAACCCACTCGGCTAGACCAAAACCCACTCGGCTAGACCCAAACCCACTCGGCTAGACCCAAACCCACTCCGCTAGACCCAAACCCACTCCGCTAGACCCAAACCCACTCGGCTAGACCCAAACCCACTCGGCTGGACCCAAACCCATTCGGCTAGACCCAAACCCACTCGGCTAGACCCAAACCCACTCGGCTAGACCCAGAGCCACTCAGCTAGATCCAAACCCACTCGGCTAGACACAAACCCACTCGGGTAGACACAAACCCACTCGGCTAGACCCAAACCCACTCGGCTAGACCCAAACCCTCTCGGTAGACCCAAACCCACTCGGCTAGACGCAACCCCACTCGGCTAGACCCAAACCCACTCGGCTAGACCCAAACCCACTCGGCTAGACCCAAACCCACTCGGCTAGACCCAAACCCACCCGGCTAGACCCAGACCCACTCGGCTAGACCCAAACCCACTCGGCTAGACCCAAACCCACTCGGCTAGTCCAAAACCCACTCGGCTAGACCCAAACCCACTCGGCTAGACCCAAACCCACTCGGCTACACCCAATCCCACTCCACTAGTCACAAACCCACTCGGATAGACCCAAACCCACTCGGCTAGACCCAAACCCACTCGGCTAGACCCAAACACACTCGGCTAGACCCAAACCCACTCGGCTAGACCCAAACCCAAACGGCTGGACCCAAACCCAATCGGCTAGATCCAAACCCACTCGGCTAGACCCAAACCCACTCGGCTAGACCCAAACCCACTCGGCTACACCCAATCCCACTCCACTAGACACAAACCCACTCGGCTAGACCCAAACCCACTCGGCTAGACCCAAACCCACTCGGCTAGACCCAAACCCACTCGGCTAGACCCAAACCCACACGGCTGGACCCAAACCCAATCGGCCAAACCCAAACCCACTCGGCTAGACCCAAACCCACTCCGCTAAACACAAACCCACTCGGCTACACCCAAACCCACTCGGCTAAACCCAAACCCACTCGTCTAGACCCAAACCCACTCGGCTAGACTCAAACTGACTCGGCTAGACCCAAACCCACTCGGCTAGACCCACACCCACTCGGCTAGACCCAAACCCACTCGGCATGACCCAATCCCACTCGGCCAGATCCAAACCCACTCGGCTAGACCCAAACCCACTCGGCTATACCCAAACCCACTCGGCTAGACCCAAACCCACTCGGCTAGACCCAAACCCACTCGGCTAGACCAAAACCCACTCGGCTAGACCCAAACCCACTCGGCTAGACCCAAACCCACTCCGCTAGACCCAAACCCACTCCGCTAGACCCAAACCCACTCGGCTGGACCCAAACCCACTCGGCTGGACCCAAACCCACTCGGCTGGACCCAAACCCACTCGGCTGGACCCAAACCCACTCGGCTAGACCCAAACCCACTCAGTTCGACCCAAACCCACTCGGCTACAACCAAACCCACTGCACTAGACACAAACCCACTCGGCTAGACCCAAACCCACACGGCAAGACCCAAACCCACTCGGCTAGACCCAAACCCACTCGGCTGGACCCAAACCCATTCGGCTAGACCCAAACCCACTCGGCTAGACCCAAACCCACTCGGCTAGACCCAGAGCCACTCAGCTAGATCCAAACCCACTCGGCTAGACACAAACCCACTCGGGTAGACACAAACCCACTCGGCTAGACCCAAACCCACTCGGCTAGACCCAAACCCTCTCGGTAGACCCAAACAAACTCGGCTAGACGCAACCCCACTCGGCTAGACCCAAACCCACTCGGCTAGACCCAAACCCACTCGGCTAGACCCAAACCCACTCGGCTAGACCCAAACCCACTCGGCTAGACCCAGACCCACTCGGCTAGACCCAAACCCACTCGGCTAGACCCAAACCCACTCGGCTAGACCAAAACCCACTCGGCTAGACCCAAACCCACTCGGCTAGACCCAAACCCACTCGGCTACACCCAATCCCACTCCACTAGTCACAAACCCACTCGGATAGACCCAAACCCACTCGGCTAGACCCAAACCCACTCGGCTAGACCCAAACACACTCGGCTAGACCCAAACCCACTCGGCTAGACCCAAACCCAAACGGCTGGACCCAAACCCAATCGGCTAGATCCAAACCCACTCGGCTAGACCCAAACCCACTCGGCTAGACCCAAACCCACTCGGCTACACCCAATCCCACTCCACTAGACACAAACCCACTCGGCTAGACCCAAACCCACTCGGCTAGACCCAAACCCACTCCGCTAGACCCAAACCCACTCGGCTAGACCCAAACCCACTCGGCTGGACCCAAACCCACTCGGCAACACCCAAACCCACTGCACTAGACACAAACCCACTCGGCTAGACCCAAACCCACACGGCAAGACCCAAACCCATTCGGCTAGACCCAAACCCACTCGGCTAGACCCAAACCCACTCGGCTAGACCCAAACCCACTCGGCTAGACCCAAACCCACTCGGCTAGACCCAAACCCACTCGGCTGGACCCAGACCCACTCGGCTAGACCCAAACCCACTCGGCTAGACCCAAACCCACTCGGCTAGACCCAGACCCACTCGGCTAGACACAAACCCACTCGGCTAGACCCAAACCCAATCGGCTAAACCCAAACCCACTCGGCAATACACAAACCCACTCGGCTAGTCCCAAACCCACTCGGCTAGACACAAACCCACTCGGCTAGACCGAAACCCACTCGGCTGGACCCAAACCCACTCGGCTACACCCAAACCCACTCCGCTAGACCAAAACCCACTCGGCTGGACCCAAACCCACTCGGCTAGACCCAAACCCACTCAGTTCGACCCAAACCCACTCGGCTACACCCAAACCCACTGCACTAGACACAAACCCACTCGCCTAGACCCAAACCCACACGGCAAGACCCAAACCCATTCGGCTAGACCCAACCCCACTCGGCTAGACCCAAACCCACTCGGCTAGAACCAGAGCCACTCAGCCAGACCCAAACCCACTCGGCTAGACACAAACCCACTCGGGTAGACACAAACCCACTCGGCTAGACCCAAACACACTCGGCTAGACCTTAACCTACTCGGCTAGACCCAAACCCACTTGGCTAGACCCAAACCCATTCGGCTAGACCCAAACCCACTCCGCTAGACCCAAACCTACTCGGCTAGACCCAAATCCACTCAGCTAGTCCCAAACCCACTCGGCTAAACCCAAACCCACTCGGCTAGACCCAAACCCACTCGGCTAGACCCAAACCCACTCGGCTGGACCCAAACCCACTCGGCTGGACCCAAACCCACTCGGCTGGACCCAAACCCACTCGGCTAGACCCAAACCCACTCAGTTCGACCCAAACCCACTCGGCTACACCCAAACCCACTCCACTAGACCCAAACCCACTCGGCTAGACCCAAACCCACTCGGCTACACCCAAACCCACTCCGCTAGACCAAAACCCACTTGGCTACACCCAAACCCAGTCCACTAGACCCAAACCCACTCGGCTAGACCCAAACCCACACGGCTTGACCCAAACCCACTCGGCTAGATCCAAACCCACTCCGCTAGACCCAAACCCACTCGGCTAGACCCAAACCCACTCCGCTAGACCCAAACCCACTCCGCTAGACCCACACCCACTCGGCCACACCCAAACCCACTCGGCTACACGAAAGCCCAATCGGCTAGACCCAAACCCACTCGGCTGGACTCAAACCCACTCGGCTAGACCCAAACCCACTCGGCTAGACCCAAACCCACTCGGCTAGACACAAACCCACTCGGCTTGACGCAAACCCACTCGGCTAGACCCAAACCCACTCGGCTAGATCCAAACCCACTCCACTAGACCCAAACCCATTCGGCTACACCCAAACCCACTCGGCTAGACCCAAACCCACTCGGCTAGACCCAAACCCACTCGGCTACACCCAAACCCACTCGGCTACACCCAAACCCACTCCACTAGACACAAACCCACTCGGCTAGACCCAAACCCACACGGCTAGACCCAAACCCACTCGGCTAGACCCAAACCCACTCGGCTAGACCCAAACCCACTCGGCTAGACCCAAACCCACACGGCTGGACCCAAACCCAATCGGCTAGACCCAAACCCACTCGGCTGGACCCAAACCCACTCCGCTAAACACAAACCCACTCCGCTAGACCCAAACCCACTAGGCTAGACCCAAACCCACTCGGCTGGTCCCGAACCCACTCGGCTAGACCCAAACCCACTCGCCTAGACACAAACCCACTCGGCTATACCCTAACCCACTCGGCTAGACCCAAACCCACTCGGTTAGACCCAAACCCACTCGGCTAGACACAAACCCACTCGGCTAGACCCAAACCCACACGGCTAGACCCAAACCCACTCGGCTAGACCCAAACTGACTCAGCTAGACCCAAACCCACTCGGCTAGACCCAAACCCACACGGCTAGCCCCAAACCCACTCGGCTAGACCCAAACCCACTCGGCTAGACCCAAACCCACTCGGCTAGACCAAAACCCACTCGGCTGGTCCCGAACCCACTCGGCTAGACCCAAACCCACTCGCCTAGACACAAACCCACTCGGCTATACCCTAACCCACTCGGCTAGACCCAAACCCACTCGGTTAGACCCAAACCCACTCGGCTAGACACAAACCCACTCGGCTAGACCCAAACCCACACGGCTAGACCCAAACCCACTCGGCTAGACCCAAACTGACTCAGCTAGACCCAAACCCACTCGGCTAGACCCAAACCCACACGGCTAGCCCCAAACCCACTCGGCTAGACCCAAACCCACTCGGCTAGACCCAAACCCACTCGGCTAGACCAAAACCCACTCGGCTAGACACAAACCCACTCGGCTAGACCCAAACTCACTCCGCTAGACCCAAACCCACTCCGCTAGACCCAAACCCACTCGGCTGGACCCAAAACCAACTCGGCTGGACCCAAACCCACTCGGCTGGACCCAAACCCACTCGGCTGGACCCAAACCCACTCGGCTAGACCCAAACCCACTCAGTTCGACCCAAACCCACTCGGCTACAACCAAACCCACTGCACTAGACACAAACCCACTCGGCTAGACCCAAACCCACACGGCAAGACCCAAACCCACTCGGCTAGACCCAAACCCACTCGGCTGGACCCAAACCCATTCGGCTAGACCCAAACCCACTCGGCTAGACCCAAACCCACTCGGCTAGACCCAGAGCCACTCAGCTAGATCCAAACCCACTCGGCTAGACACAAACCCACTCGGGTAGACACAAACCCACTCGGCTAGACCCAAACCCACTCGGCTAGACCCAAACCCTCTCGGTAGACCCAAACCCACTCGGCTAGACGCAACCCCACTCGGCTAGACCCAAACCCACTCGGCTAGACCCAAACCCACTCGGCTAGACCCAAACCCACTCGGCTAGACCCAAACCCACTCGGCTAGACCCAGACCCACTCGGCTAGACCCAAACCCACTCGGCTAGACCCAAACCCACTCGGCTAGACCAAAACCCACTCGGCTAGACCCAAACCCACTCGGCTAGACCCAAACCCACTCGGCTACACCCAATCCCACTCCACTAGTCACAAACCCACTCGGATAGACCCAAACCCACTCGGCTAGACCCAAACCCACTCGGCTAGACCCAAACACACTCGGCTAGACCCAAACCCACTCGGCTAGACCCAAACCCAAACGGCTGGACCCAAACCCAATCGGCTAGATCCAAACCCACTCGGCTAGACCCAAACCCACTCGGCTAGACCCAAACCCACTCGGCTACACCCAATCCCACTCCACTAGACACAAACCCACTCGGCTAGACCCAAACCCACTCGGCTAGACCCAAACCCACTCGGCTAGACCCAAACCCACTCGGCTAGACCCAAACCCACACGGCTGGACCCAAACCCAATCGGCCAAACCCAAACCCACTCGGCTAGACCCAAACCCACTCCGCTAAACACAAACCCACTCGGCTACACCCAAACCCACTCGGCTAAACCCAAACCCACTCGTCTAGACCCAAACCCACTCGGCTAGACTCAAACTGACTCGGCTAGACCCAAACCCACTCGGCTAGACCCACACCCACTCGGCTAGACCCAAACCCACTCGGCATGACCCAATCCCACTCGGCCAGATCCAAACCCACTCGGCTAGACCCAAACCCACTCGGCTATACCCAAACCCACTCGGCTAGACCCAAACCCACTCGGCTAGACCCAAACCCACTCCGCTAGACCCAAACCCACTCGGATAGACCCAAACCCACTCGGCTAGACCCAGAGCCACTCAGCTAGATCCAAACCCACTCGGCTAGACACAAACCCACTCGGCTAGACCCAAACCCACTCGGCTAGACCCAAACCCACTCGGCTAGACCCAAACCCACTCGGCTAGACCCAAACCCACTCGGCTAGACCCAGACCCACTCGGCTAGACCCAAACCCACTCGGCTAGACCCAAACCCACTCGGCTAGACCAAAACCCACTCGGCTAGACCCAAACCCACTCGGCTAGACCCAAACCCACTCGGCTACACCCAATCCCACTCCACTAGTCACAAACCCACTCGGATAGACCCAAACCCACTCGGCTAGACCCAAACCCACTCGGCTAGACCCAAACACACTCGGCTAGACCCAAACCCACTCGGCTAGACCCAAACCCAAACGGCTGGACCCAAACCCAATCGGCTAGATCCAAACCCACTCGGCTAGACCCAAACCCACTCGGCTAGACCCAAACCCACTCGGCTACACCCAATCCCACTCCACTAGACACAAACCCACTCGGCTAGACCCAAACCCACTCGGCTAGACCCAAACCCACTCGGCTAGACCCAAACCCACTCGGCTAGACCCAAACCCACACGGCTGGACCCAAACCCAATCGGCCAAACCCAAACCCACTCGGCTAGACCCAAACCCACTCCGCTAAACACAAACCCACTCGGCTACACCCAAACCCACTCGGCTAAACCCAAACCCACTCGTCTAGACCCAAACCCACTCGGCTAGACTCAAACTGACTCGGCTAGACCCAAACCCACTCGGCTAGACCCACACCCACTCGGCTAGACCCAAACCCACTCGGCATGACCCAATCCCACTCGGCTAGACCCAAACCCACTCGGCTAGACCCAAACCCACTCGGCTAGACCCAGACCCACTCGGCTAGACCCAAACCCACTCGGCTAGACCCAAACCCACTCGGCTAGACCAAAACCCACTCGGCTAGACCCAAACCCACTCGGCTAGACCCAAACCCACTCGGCTACACCCAATCCCACTCCACTAGTCACAAACCCACTCGGATAGACCCAAACCCACTCGGCTAGACCCAAACCCACTCGGCTAGACCCAAACACACTCGGCTAGACCCAAACCCACTCGGCTAGACCCAAACCCAAACGGCTGGACCCAAACCCAATCGGCTAGATCCAAACCCACTCGGCTAGACCCAAACCCACTCGGCTAGACCCAAACCCACTCGGCTACACCCAATCCCACTCCACTAGACACAAACCCACTCGGCTAGACCCAAACCCACTCGGCTAGACCCAAACCCACTCGGCTAGACCCAAACCCACTCGGCTAGACCCAAACCCACACGGCTGGACCCAAACCCAATCGGCCAAACCCAAACCCACTCGGCTAGACCCAAACCCACTCCGCTAAACACAAACCCACTCGGCTACACCCAAACCCACTCGGCTAAACCCAAACCCACTCGTCTAGACCCAAACCCACTCGGCTAGACTCAAACTGACTCGGCTAGACCCAAACCCACTCGGCTAGACCCACACCCACTCGGCTAGACCCAAACCCACTCGGCATGACCCAATCCCACTCGGCCAGATCCAAACCCACTCGGCTAGACCCAAACCCACTCGGCTATACCCAAACCCACTCGGCTAGACCCAAACCCACTCGGCTAGACCCAAACCCACTCCGCTAGACCCAAACCCACTCGGATAGACCCAAACCCACTCGGCTAGACCCAGAGCCACTCAGCTAGATCCAAACCCACTCGGCTAGACACAAACCCACTCGGGTAGACACAAACCCACTCGGCTGGACCCAAACCCACTCGGCTAGACCCAAACCCACTCGATAGACCCAAACCCACTCGGCTAGACGCAACCCCACTCGGCTAGACCCAAACCCACTCGGCTAGACCCAAACCCACTCGGCTAGACCCAAACCCACTCGGCTAGACCCAAGCCCACTCGGCTAGACCCAAACACACTCGGCTAGACCCAAACCCAATCGGCTAGATCCAAACCCACTCGGCTAGACCCAAACCCACTCGGCTAGACCCAAACCCACTCGGCTAGATCCAAACCCACTCGGCTAGACCCAAACCCACTCGGCTAGACCCAAACCCACTCGGCTACACCCAATCCCACTCCACTAGACACAAACCCACTCGGCTAGACCCAAACCCACACGGCTAGACCCAAACCCACTCGGCTAGACCCAAACCCGCTCGGCTAGACCCAAACCCACTCGGCTAGACCCAAACCCACACGGCTGGACCCAAACCCAATCGGCCAAACCCAAACCCACTCGGCTAGACCCAAACCCACTCCGCTAAACACAAACCCACTCGGCTACACCCAAACCCACTCGGCTAGACCCAAACCCACTCGTCTAGACCCAAACCCACTCGGCTAGACTCAAACTGACTCGGCTAGACCCAAACCCACTCGGCTAGACCCAAACCCACTCGGCTAGCCCCAAACCCACTCGGCTAGACCCAAACCCACTTGGCTAGACCCAAACCCACTCGGCTCGACCAAAACCCACTCGGCTAGACCCAAACCCACACGGCAAGACCCAAACCCACTCGGCTAGACCCAAACCCACTCGGCTGGACGCAAACCCATTTGGCTAGACCCAAACCCACTCGGCAAGACCCAAACCCACTCGGCTAGACCCAGAGCCACTCAGTTAGATCCAAACCCACTCGGCTAGACACAAACCCACTCGGGTAGACAGAAACCCACTCGGCTAGACCCAAACCCACTCGGCTAGACCCAAACCCACTCGGCTACACCCAAACCCACTCGGCTAGACGCAACCCCACTCGGCTAGACCCAAACCCACTCGGCTAGACCCAAACCCACTCAGCTAGACCCAAACCAACTCGGCTAGACCCAAACCCACTCGGCTAGACCCAGACCCACTCGGCTAGACCCAAACCCATTCGGCTAGACCAAACCCACACGGCTAGACCAAAACCCACTCGGCTAGACCCAAACCCACTCGGCTAGACCCAAACCCACTCGGCTACACCCAATCCCACTCCACTAGTCACAAACCCACTCGGCTAGACCCAAACCCACACGGCTAGACCCAAACCCACTCGGCTAGACCGAAACCCACTCGGCTAGACCCAAACCCACTCGGCTAGACCCAAACCCACACGGCTGGACCCAAACCCAATCGGCTAGACCCAAACACACTCGGCTAGACCCAAACCCACTCGGCTAGACCCAAACCCACTCGGCTACACCCAATCCCACTCCACTAGACACAAACCCACTCGGCTAGACCCAAACCCACACGGCTAGACCCAAACCCACTCGGCTAGACCCAAACCCACTCGGCTAGACCCAAACCCACTCAGCTAGACCCAAACCCACTCGGCTAGACCCAAACCCACTCGGCTAGCCCCAAACCCACTCAGCTAGACCCAAACCCACTCGGCTAGACCCAAACCCACTCGGCTCGACCAAAACCCACTCGGCTAGACCCAAACCCACTCGGCTAGACCCAAACCCACTCGGCTAGACCCATACACACTCGGCAAGACCTAAACCCACTCGGCTAGACCCAAACCCACACGGCTAGACCCAAACCCACTCCGCTAGACCCAAACCCACTCGGCTAGACCCAAACCCATTCGGCTAGACCCAAACCCACTCCGCTAGACCCAAACCCACTCGGCTAGATGCAAATCCACTCGGCTAGACCCAAACCCACTCCGCTAGTACCAAACCCACTCGGCTAGACCCAAACCCACTCGGCTAGACCCAAACCCACTCGGCTGGACCCAAACCCACCCGGCTGGACCCAAACCCACTCGGCTAGACCCAAACCCACTCAGTTCGACCCAAACCCACTCGGCTACACCCAAACCCACTGCACTAAACACAAACCCACTCGGCTAGACCCAAACCCACACGGCAAGACCCAAACCCACTCGGCTAGACCCAAACCCACTCGGCTGGACCCAAACCCACTCGGCTAGACCCAAACCCACACGGCTAGACCCAAACCCACTCGGCTAGACCCAAACCCACTCCGCTAGACCCAAACCCACTCCGCTAAACCCAAACCCACTCCGCTAGACCCAAACCGACTCGGCTAGACCCAAACCCACTCGGCGAGACCCAAACCCACTCGGCTAGACCCAAACCCACTCGGCTAGACCCAAACCCACTCCGCTAGACCCAAACACACTCCGCTAGACCCAAACCCACTCGGCTGGACCCAAACCCACTCGGCTAGACCCAAACCCTCTCGGCTAGACCCAAACCCACTCGGCTAGACACAAACCCACTCGGCTAGACCCAAACCCACTCGGCTAGACCCAAACCCACTCGGCTAGACCCAAACCCACTCGGCTAGACCCAAACCCACTCGGCTGGACCCAAACCCACTCGGCTAGACCCAAACATACTCGACTGGACCCAAACCCACTCGGCTAGACCCAAACCCGCTCCGCTAGACCCAAACCCACTCGGCTAGACCCAAACCCACTCGGCTAGACCCAAACCCATTCAGCTAGACCCAAACCCACTCCGCTAGTCCCAAACCCACTCCGCTAGACCCAAACCCACTCCGCTAGACCCAAACCCACTCGGCTAGACAGAAACCCACTCGGCTAGACCCAAACCCACTCGCCTAGACACAAACCCATTTGGCTATACCCAAACCCACTCGGCTAGACCCAAACCCACTCGGTTAGACCCAAACCCACTCGGCTAGACCCAAACCCACTCGGCTAGACCCAAACCCACTCGGCTAGACCCAAACCCACTCGGCTAGACCCATACACACTCGGCAAGACCCAAACCGACTCGGCTAGACCCAAACCCACTCGGCGAGACCCAAACCCACTCCGCTAGACCCAAACCCACTCGGCTAGACCCAAACCCACTCGGCTGGACCCAAACCCACTCGGCTAGACCCAAACCCACTCAGTTCGACCCAAACCCACTCGGCTACACCCAAACCCACTGCACTAGACACAAACCCACTCGGCTAGACCCAAACCCACACGGCAAGACCCAAACCCACTCGGCTAGACCCAAACCCACTCGGCTGGACCAAAACCCACTCGGCTAGACCCAAACCCACACGGCTAGACCCAAACCCACTCGGCTAGACCCAAACCCACTCCGCTAGACCCAAACCCACTCCGCTAAACCCAAACCCACTCCGCTAGACCCAAACCGACTCGGCTAGACCCAAACCCACTCGGCGAGACCCAAACCCACTCGGCTAGACCCAAACCCACTCCGCTAGACCCAAACCCACTCCGCTAGACCCAAACCCACTCGGCTAGACCCAAACCCACTCGGCTAGACCCAAACCCTCTCGGCTAGACCCAAACCCACACGGCTAGACCCAAACCCACTCGGCTAGACCCAAACCCACTCGGCTAGACCCAAACCCACTCGGCTAGACCCAAACCCACACGGCTGGACCCAAACCCAATCGGCTAGACCCAAACACACTCGGCTAGACCCAAACCCACTCGGCTAGACCCAAACCCACTCGGCTACACCCAATCCCACTCCACTAGACACAAACCCACTCGGCTAGACCCAAACCCACACGGCTAGACCCAAACCCACTCGGCTAGACCCAAACCCACTCGGCTAGACCCAAACCCACTCAGCTAGACCCAAACCCACTCGGCTAGACCCAATCCCACTCGGCTAGCCCCAAACCCACTCAGCTAGACCCAAACCCACTCGGCTAGACCCAAACCCACTCGGCTCAACCAAAACCCACTCGGCTAGACCCAAACCCACTCGGCTAGACCCAAACCCACTCGGCTAGACCCATACACACTCGGCAAGACCTAAACCCACTCGGCTAGACCCAAACCCACACGGCTAGACCCAAACCCACTCCGCTAGACCCAAACCCACTCGGCTAGACCCAAACCCATTCGGCTAGACCCAAACCCACTCCGCTAGACCCAAACCCACTCGGCTAGATGCAAATCCACTCGGCTTGACCCAAACCCACTCCGCTAGAACCAAACCCACTCGGCTAGACCCAAACCCACTCGGCTAGACCCAAACCCACTCGGCTGGACCCAAACCCACCCGGCTGGACCCAAACCCACTCGGCTGGACCCAAACCCACTCGGCTAGACCCAAACCCACTCAGTTCGACCCAAACCCACTCGGCTACACCCAAACCCACTGCACTAGACACAAACCCACTCGGCTAGACCCAAACCCACACGGCAAGACCCAAACCCACTCGGCTAGACCCAAACCCACTCGGCTGGACCCAAACCCACTCGGCTAGACCCAAACCCACACGGCTAGACCCAAACCCACTCGGCTAGACCCAAACCCACTCCGCTAGACCCAAACCCACTCCGCTAAACCCAAACCCACTCCGCTAGACCCAAACCGACTCGGCTAGACCCAAACCCACTCGGCGAGACCCAAACCCACTCGGCTAGGCCCAAACCCACTCGGCTAGACCCAAACCCACTCCGCTAGACCCAAACACACTCCGCTAGACCCAAACCCACTCGGCTGGACCCAAACCCACTCGGCTAGACCCAAACCCTCTCGGCTAGACCCAAACCCACTCGGCTAGACACAAACCCACTCGGCTAGACCCAAACCCACTCGGCTAGACCCAAACCCACTCGGCTAGACCCAAACCCACTCGGTTAGACCCAAACCCACTCGGCTGGACCCAAACCCACTCGGCTAGACCCAAACATACTCGACTGGACCCAAACCCACTCGGCTAGACCCAAACCCGCTCCGCTAGACCCAAACCCACTCGGCTAGAACCAAACCCACTCGGCTAGACCCAAACCCATTCAGCTAGACCCAAACCCACTCCGCTAGTCCCAAACCCACTCCGCTAGACCCAAACCCACTCCGCTAGACCCAAACCCACTCGGCTAGACAGAAACCCACTCGGCTAGACCCAAACCCACTCGCCTAGACACAAACCCATTTGGCTATATCCAAACCCACTCGGCTAGACCCAAACCCACTCGGTTAGACCCAAACCCACTCGGCTAGACCCAAACCCACTCGGCTAGACCCAAACCCACTCGGCTAGACCCAAACCCACTCGGCTAGACCCATACACACTCGGCAAGACCTAAACCCACTCGGCTAGACCCAAACCCACACGGCTAGACCCAAACCCACTCCGCTAGACCCAAACCAACTCGGCTAGACCCAAACCCATTTGGCTAGACCCAAACCCACTCCGCTAGACCCAAACCCACTCGGCTAGATGCAAATCCACTCGGCTAGACCCAAACCCACTCCGCTAGAACCAAACCCACTCGGCTAGACCCAAACCCACTCGGCTAGAACCAAACCCACTCGGCTGGACCCAAACCCACCCGGCTGGACCCAAACCCACTCGGCTGGACCCAAACCCACTCGGCTGGACCCAAACCCACTCAGTTCGACCCAAACCCACTCGGCTACACCCAAACCCACTGCACTAGACACAAACCCACTCGGCTAGACCCAAACCCACACGGCAAGACCCAAACCCACTCGGCTAGACCCAAACCCACTCGGCTGGACCAAAACCCACTCGGCTAGACCCAAACCCACACGGCTAGACCCAAACCCACTCGGCTAGACCCAAACCCACTCCGCTAGACCCAAACCCACTCCGCTAAACCCAAACCCACTCCGCTAGACCCAAACCGACTCGGCTAGACCCAAACCCACTCGGCGAGACCCAAACCCACTCCGCTAGACCCAAACCCACTCGGCTAGACCCAAACCCACTCGGCTGGACCCAAACCCACTCGGCTAGACCCAAACCCACTCAGTTCGACCCAAACCCACTCGGCTACACCCAAACCCACTGCACTAGACACAAACCCACTCGGCTAGACCCAAACCCACACGGCAAGACCCAAACCCACTCAGCTAGACCCAAACCCACTCGGCTGGACCAAAACCCACTCGGCTATACCCAAACCCACACGGCTAGACCCAAACCCACTCGGCTAGACCCAAACCCACTCCGCTAGACCCAAACCCACTCCGCTAAACCCAAACCCACTCCGCTAGACCCAAACCGACTCGGCTAGACCCAAACCCACTCGGCGAGACCCAAACCCACTCCGCTAGACCCAAACCCACTCGGCTAGACCCAAACCCACTCGGCTAGACCCAAACCCACTCCGCTAGACCCAAACCCACTCCGCTAGACCCAAACCCACTCGGCTAGACCCAAACCCACTCGGCTAGACCCAAACCCTCTCGGCTAGACCCAAACCCACTCGGCTAGACACAAACCCACTCGGCTAGACCCAAACCCACTCGGCTAGACCAAAACCCACTCGGCTAGACCCAAACCCACTCGGCTAGACCCAAACCCACTCGGCTAGACCCAAACCCACTCGGCTAGACCCAAACCCACTCGGCTAGACCCAAACATACTCGACTGGACCCAAACCCACTCGGCTAGACCCAAACCCGCTCCGCTAGACCCAAACCCACTCGGCTAGACCCAAACCCACTCGGCTAGACCCAAACCCATTCAGCTAGACCCAAACCCACTCCGCTAGTCCCAAACCCACTCCGCTAACCCAAACCCACTCCGCTAGACCCAAACCCACTCCGCTAGACCCAAACCCACTCGGCTAGACAGAAACCCACTCAGCTAGACCCAAACCCACTCGCCTAGACACAAACCCATTCGGCTATACCCAAACCCACTCGGCTAGACCCAAACCCACTCGGCTAGACCCAAACCCACTCGGCTAGACCCAAACCCACTCGGCTAGACCCAAACCCACTCGGCTAGACCCTAACCCACTCGGCTAGACCCAAACAGACTCGGCTAGACCCAAACCCACTCGGCTCGACCCAAACCCACTCGGCTGGCCCCAAACGCACTCGGCTAGACCCAAACCCTCTCGGCTAGACCCAAACCCACTCGGCTAGACCCAAACCCACTCGGCTAGACGCAAACCCACTCGGCAAGACCTAAACCCACTCGGCTAGACCCAAACCCACTCGGCTAGACCCAAACCCACTCGGCTACATCCAAATCCACTCGGCTAGACCCAAACCCACTCGGCTAGACCCAAACCCACTCGGCTAGACCCAAACCCACTCGGCTAGACCCAAACCCACTCGGCTGGACCCAAACCTACTCGGCTGGACCCAAACCCACTCGGCTGGACCCAAACCCACTCGGCTAGACCCAAACCCACTTCGCTAAACCCAAACCCACTCCGCCAGACCCAAACCGACTCGACTAGACCCAAACCCACTCTGCTAGACCCAAACCCACTCCGCTAGACCCAAACCCACTCGGCTAGACCCAAACCCACTCGGCTAGACACAAACCCACTCCGCTAGACCCAAACACACTCGGCTAGACCCAATCCCACTCGGCTAGACCCAAACCCACTCGGCTAGACCCAAACCCACTCGGCAAGACCTAAACCCACTCGGCTAGACCCAAACCCACACGGCTAGACCCAAACCCACTCCGCTAGACCCAAACCCACTCCGCTAGACCCAAACCCACTCGGCTAGATGCAAATCCACTCGGCTAGACCCAAACCCACTCCGCTAGAACCAAACCCACTCGGCTAGACCCAAACCCACTCGGCTAGAACCAAACCCACTCGGCGGGACCCAAACCCACCCGGCTGGACCCAAACCCACTCGGCTGGACCCAAACCCACTCGGCTAGACCCAAACCCACTCAGTTCGACCCAAACCCACTCGGCTACACCCAAACCCACTGCACTAGACACAAACCCACTCGGCTAGACCCAAACCCACACGGCAAGACCCAAACCCACTCGGCTAGACCCAAACCCACTCGGCTGGACCCAAACCCACTCGGCTAGACCCAAACCCACACGGCTAGACCCAAACCCACTCGGCTAGACCCAAACCCACTCCGCTAGACCCAAACCCACTCCGCTAAACCCAAACCCACTCCGCTAGACCCAAACCGACTCGGCTAGACCCAAACCCACTCGGCGAGACCCAAACCCACTCCGCTGGACCCAAACCCACTCGGCTAGACCCAAACCCACTCGGCTAGACCCAAACCCACTCCGCTAGACCCAAACCCACTCCGCTAGACCCAAACCCACTCGGCTAGACCCAAACCCACTCGGCTAGACCCAAACCCACTCGGCTAGACCCAAACCCACTCGGCTAGACGCAAACATACTCGACTGGACCCAAACCCACTCGGCTAGACCCAAACCCGCTCCGCTAGACCCAAACCCACTCGGCTAGACCCAAACCCACTCGGCTAGACCCAAACCCATTCAGCGAGACCCAAACCCACTCCGCTAGTCCCAAACCCACTCCGCTAGACCCAAACCCACTCCGCTAGACCCAAACCCACTCCGCTAGAACCAAACCCACTCGGCTAGACAGAAACCCACTCAGCTAGACCCAAACCCACTCGCCTAGACACAAACCCATTCGGCTATACCCAAACCCACTCGGCTAGACCCAAACCCACTCGGCTAGACCCAAACCCACTCGGCTAGACCCAAACCCACTCGGCTAGACCCAAACCCACTCGGCTAGACCCAAACCCTCTCGGCTAGACCCAAACCCACTCGGCTAGACCCAAACCCACTCGGCTAGACGCAAACCCACTCGGCAAGACCTAAACCCACTCGGCTAGACCCAAACCCACTCGGCTAGACCCAAACCCACTCGGCTACATCCAAATCCACTCGGCTAGACCCAAACCCACTCGGCTAGACCCAAACCCACTCGGCTACACCCAAACCCACTCGGCTAGACCCAAACCCACTCGGCTGGACCCAAACCCACTCGGCTGGACCCAAACCGACTCGGCTAGACCCAAACCCACTCGGCGGGACCCAAACCCACCCGACTGGACCCAAACCCACTCGGCTGGACCCAAACCCACTCGGCTAGACCCAAACCCACTCAGTTCGACCCAAACCCACTCGGCTACACCCAAACCCACTGCACTAGACACAAACCCACTCGGCTAGACCCAAACCCACACGGCAAGACCCAAACCCACTCGGCTAGACCCAAACCCACTCGGCTGGACCCAAACCCACTCGGCTAGACCCAAACCCACACGGCTAGACCCAAACCCACTCGGCTAGACCCAAACCCACTCCGCTAGACCCAAACCCACTCCGCTAAACCCAAACCCACTCCGCTAGACCCAAACCGACTCGGCTAGACCCAAACCCACTCGGCGAGACCCAAACCCACTCCGCTGGACCCAAACCCACTCGGCTAGACAAAAACCCACTCGGCTAGACCCAAACCCACTCCGCTAGACCCAAACCCACTCCGCTAGACCCAAACCCACTCGGCTAGACCCAAACCCACTCGGCTAGACCCAAACCCACTCGGCTAGACCCAAACCCACTCGGCTAGACGCAAACATACTCGACTGGACCCAAACCCACTCGGCTAGACCCAAACCCGCTACGCTAGACCCAAACCCACTCGGCTAGACCCAAACCCACTCGGCTAGACCCAAACCCATTCAGCGAGACCCAAACCCACTCCGCTAGTCCCAAACCCACTCCGCTAGACCCAAACCCACTCCGCTAGACCCAAACCCACTCCGCTAGAACCAAACCCACTCGGCTAGACAGAAACCCACTCAGCTAGACCCAAACCCACTCGCCTAGACACAAACCCATTCGGCTATACCCAAACCCACTCGGCTAGACCCAAACCCACTCGGCTAGACCCAAACCCACTCGGCTAGACCCAAACCCACTCGGCTAGACCCAAACCCACTCGGCTAGACCCAAACCCTCTCGGCTAGACCCAAACCCACTCGGCTAGACCCAAACCCACTCGGCTAGACGCAAACCCACTCGGCAAGACCGAAACCCACTCGGCTAGACCCAAACCCACTCGGCTAGACCCAAACCCACTCGGCTACATCCAAATCCACTCGGCTAGACCCAAACCCACTCGGCTAGACCCAAACCCACTAGGCTACACCCAAACCCACTCGGCTAGACCCAAACCCACTCGGCTGGACCCAAACCCACTCGGCTGGACCCAAACCCACTCGGCTGGACCCAAACCCACTCGGCTAGACCCAAACCCACTTCGCTAAACCCAAACCCACTCCGCTAGACCCAAACCGACTCGACTAGACCCAAACCCACTCTGCTAGACCCAAACCCACTCCGCTAGAACCAAACCCACTCGGCTAGACCCAAACCCACTCGGCTAGACCCAAACCCACTCCGCTAGACCCAAACCCACTCGGCTAGACCCAAACCCACTCGGCTAGACCCAAACCCACTCGGCTAGACCCAAACCCACTTGGCTGCACCCAAACCCATTCGGCAAGACCCAAACCCACTCCGCTAGACCCAAACCCACTCGGCTAGACCCAAATCCACTCGGCTAGACCCAAACCCACTCGGCTAGACCCAAACCCACTCGGCTGGACCCAAACCCACTCGGCTGGACCCAAACCCACTCGGCTGGACCCAAACCCACTCGGCTAGACCCAAACCCACTTCGCTAAACCCAAACCCACTCCGCTAGACCCAAACCGACTCGACTAGACCCAAACCCACTCTGCTAGACCCAAACCCACTCCGCTAGAACCAAACCCACTCGGCTAGACCCAAACCCACTCGGCTAGACCCAAACCCACTCCGCTAGACCCAAACCCACTCGGCTAGACCCAAACCCACTCGGCTAGACCCAAACCCACTCGGCTAGACCCAAACCCACTTGGCTGCACCCAAACCCATTCGGCAAGACCCAAACCCACTCCGCTAGACCCAAACCCACTCGGTTAGACCCAAATCCACTCGGCTAGACCCAATCCCACTCGGCTAGACCCAAACCCACTCGGCTAGACCCAAACCCACTCGGCAAGACCCAAACCCACTCGGCTGGACCCAAACCCACTCGGCTGGACCCAAACCCACTCGGCTGGACCCAAACCCACTCGGCTAGACCCAAACCCACTCAGTTCAACCCAAACCCACTCGGCTACACCCAATCCCACTCCACTAGACACAAACCCACTCGGCTAGACCCAAACCCACACGGCAAGACCCAAACCCACTCGGCTAGACCCAAACCCACTCGGCTGGACCCAAACCCACTCGGCTAGACCCAAACCCACACGGCTAGACCCAAACCCACTCGGCTAGACTCAAACCCACTCGGCTAGACCCAAACCCTCTCCGCTATACTCAAACCCACTCCGCTAGACCCAATCCGACTCGGCTAGACCCAAACCCACTCGGCTAGACCCAAACCCACTCCGCCAGACCCAAACCCACTCGGCTAGACCCAAACCCACTCGGCTAGACCCAAACCCACTCCACTAGACCCAAACCCACTCGGCTAGACCCAAACCCACTCCGCTAGACCAAAACCCACTCGGCTAGACCCAAACCCTTTCGGCTAGATCCAAACCCACTCGGCTAGACACAAACCCACTCGGCTAGTCCCAAACCCACTCGGCTAGACCCAAACCCACTCGGCTAGACCCAAACCCACTCGGCTAGACCCAAACCCACTCGGCTAGACCCAAACCCACTCCGCTAGACACAAACCCACTCGGCTAGACCCAAACCCACTCGGCTAGACCCAAACCCACTCCGCTAGACCCAAACCCACTCGGCTAGACCCAAACCCACTCGGCTGGACCCAAACCCATTCGGCTAGACCCAAACCCACTCCGCTACACCCAAACCCACTCCGCTAGACCCAAACCCACTCGGCTAGACCCAAACCCACTCGGCTAGACCCAAACCTACTCGGCTAGACCCAAACCCTCTCGGCTAGACCCAAACCCACTCGGCTAGACACAAACCCACTCTGTAGACCCAAACCCACTCGGCTAGACCCAAACCCACTCGGCTAGACCCAAACCCACTCCGCTAGACCCAAACGCACTCGGCTAGACCCAAACCCACTCGGCTAGACCCAAACCCACTCGGCTAGACCCGAACCCACTCCGCTAGACCCAAACCCACTCTGCTAGACCCAAACCCACTTGGCTAGACCCAAACCCACTCGGGTAGACCCAAACCCACTCGGCTAGACCCAAACCCACTCGGCTAGACCCAAACCCACTCGGCGAGACCCAAACCCACTCGGCTAGACCCAAACCCACTCGGCTAGTCCCAAAACCACTCGGCTAGATCCAATACCACTCGGCTAGACCTAAACCCACTCGGCTAGACCCAAACCCACTCCACTAGACCCAAACCCACTCGGCTAGACACAAACCCACTCGGCTCGACCCAAACCCACTCGGCTAGACCCAAACCCACTCGGCCAGACCCAAACCCACTTGGCTCGACCCAAACCCACTCGGCTAGACCCAAACCCACTCGGCTAGTCCCAAACCTACTCGGCTAGACCCAAACCCACTAGGCTAGACCCAAACCCACTCGGCTAGACCCAAACCCACTCGGCTAGACCCAAACCCACTCGGCTAGTTCCAAACCCACTCGGCTAGACCCAAACCCACTCGGCTAGACCCAAACCCACTCCGCTAGACCCAAACCCACTCGGCTAGAACCAAACCCACTCGGCTAGACCCAAACCCACTCCGCTAGACCCAAACCCACTCTGCTAGACCCAAACCCACTCGGCTAGACCCAAACCCACTCTGCTAGACCCAAACCCACTCCGCTAGACACAAACCCACTCGGCTAGACCCAAACCCACTCGGCTAGACCCAAACCCACTCCGCTAGACCCAAACCCACTCGGCTAGACCCAAACCCACTCGGCTGGATCCAAACCCATTCGGCTAGACCCAAACCCACTCCGCTACACCCAAACCCACTCCGCTAGACCCAAACCCAGTCGGCTAGACCCAAACCCACTCGGCTAGACCCAAACCTACTCGGCTAGACCCAAACCCTCTCGGCTAGACCCAAACCCACTCGGCTAGACACAAACCCACTCTGTAGACCCAAACCCACTCGGCTAGACCCAAACCCACTCGGCTAGACCCAAACCCACTCCGCTAGACCCAAACGCACTCGGCTAGACCCAAACCCACTCGGCTAGACCCAAACCCACTCGGCTAGACCCGAACCCACTCCGCTAGACCCAAACCCACTCTGCTAGACCCAAACCCACTCGGCTAGACCCAAACCCACTCGGTTAGACCCAAACCCACTCGGCTAGACCCAAACCCACTCGGCTAGACCCAAACCCACTCGGCGAGACCCAAACCCAATCGGCGAGACCCAAACCCACTCAGCCAGACCCAAACCCACTCGGCTAGACCCAAACCCACTCGGCTAGACCCAAACCCACTCGGCAAGACCCAAACCCACTCGGCTCGACCCAATCCCACTCGGCTAGACCCAAACCCACTCAGCTAGACCCAAACCCACTCGGCTAGACCCAAACCCACTCGGCTAGACCCAAAACCACTCGGCTAGATCCAATACCACTCGGCTAGACCTAAACCCACTCGGCTAGACCCAAACCCACTCCACTAGACCCAAACCCACTCGGCTAGACACAAACCCACTCGGCTCGACCCAAACCCACTCGGCTAGACACAAACCCACTCGGCCAGACCCAAACCCACTTGGCTCGACCCAAACCCACTCGGCTAGACCCAAACCCACTCGGCTAGTCCCAAACCCACTCGGCTAGACCCAAACCCAATAGGCTAGACCCAAACCCACTCGGCTAGACCCAAACCCACTCGGCTAGACCCAAACCCACTCGGCTAGTTCCAAACCCACTCGGCTAGACCCAAACCCACTCGGCTAGACCCAAACCCACTCGGCTAGACCCAAACCCACTCGGCTAGACCCAAACCCACTCCGCTAGACCCAAACCCACTCCGCTAGACCCAAACCCACTCTGCTAGACCCAAACCCACTCGGCTAGACCCAAACCCACTCGGCTAGACCCAAACCCACTCGGCTAGACCCAAACCCACTCGGCTAGACCCAAACCCACTCGGCGAGACCCAAACCCAATCGGCTAGACCCAAACCCACTCAGCCAGACCCAAACCCACTCGGCTAGACCCAAACCCACTCGGCTAGACCCAAACCCACTCGGCAAGACCCAAACCCACTCGGCTGGACCCAAACCCACTCGGCTGGACCCAAACCCACTCGGCTGGACCCAAACCCACTCGGCTAGACCCAAACCCACTCAGTTCGACCCAAACCCACTCGGCTACACCCAAACCCACTCCACTAGACACAAACCCACTCGGCTAGACCCAAACCCACACGGCAAGACCCAAACACACTCGGCTGGACCCAAACCCACTCGGCTGGACCCAAACCCACTCGGCTAGACCCAAACCCACACGGCTAGACCCAAACCCACTCGGCGAGACTCAAACCCACTCGGCTAGACCCAAACCCACTCCGCTAAACCCAAACCCACTCCGCTAGACCCAATCCGACTCGGCTAGACCCAAACCCACTCGGCTAGACCCAAACCCACTCGGCTAGACCCAAACCCACTCGGCTAGACCCAAACCCACTCGGCTAGACCCAAACCCACTCCGCTAGACCCAAACCCACTCGGCTAGACCCAAACCCACTCCGCTAGACCCAAACCCACTCGGCTAGACCCAAACCCTTTCGGCTATATCCAAACCCACTCGGCTAGACACAAACCCACTCGGCTAGTCCCAAACCCACTCGGCTAGACCCAAACCCACTCGGCTAGACCCAAACCCACTCGGCTAGACCCAAACCCACTCGGCTAGACCCAAACCCACTCCGCTAGACCCAAACCCACTCGGCTAGACCCAAACCCACTCCGCTAGACACAAACCCACTCGGCTAGACCCAAACCCACTCGGCTAGACCCAAACCCATTCGGCTAGACCCAAACCCACTCGGCTAGACCCAAACCCACTCGGCGAGACCCAAACCCAATCGGCTACACCCAAACCCACTCAGCCAGACCCAAACCCACTCGGCTAGTCCCAAACCCACTCGGCTAGACCCAAACCCACTAGGCTAGACCCAAACCCACTCGGCTAGACCCAAACCCACTCGGCTAGACCCAAACCCACTCGGCTAGTTCCAAACCCACTCGGCTAGACCCAAACCCACTCGGCTAGACCCAAACCCACTCGGCTAGACCCAAACCCACTCGGCTGGACCCAAACCCACTCGGCTAGACCCAAACCCACTCCGCTAGACCCAAACCCACTCTGCTAGACCCAAACCCACTCGGCTAGACCCAAACCCACTCGGATAGACCCAAACCCACTCGGCTAGACCCAAACCCACTCGGCTGGACCCAAACCCACTCGGCTGGACCCAAACCCACTCGGCTAGACCCAAACCCACTCAGTTCGACCCAAACCCACTCGGCTACACCCAAACCCACTCCACTAGACACAAACCCACTCGGCTAGACCCAAACCCACACGGCAAGACCCAAACACACTCGGCTAGACCCAAACCCACTCGGCTGGACCCAAACCCACTCGGCTAGACCCAAGCCCACACGGCTAGACCCAAACCCACTCGGCTAGACTCAAACCCACTTGGCTAGACCCAAACCCACTCCGCTAAACCCAAACCCACTCCGCTAGACCCAATCCGACTCGGCTAGACCCAAACCCACTCGGCTGGACCCAAACCCACTCCGCTAGACCCAAACCCACTCGGCTAGACCCAAACCCACTCGGCTAGACCCAAACCCACTCCGCTAGACCCAAACCCACTCGGCTAGACCCAAACCCACTCCGCTAGACCCAAACCCAATTGGCTAGACCCAAACCCTTTCGGCTAGATCCAAACCCACTCGGCTAGACACAAACCCACTCGGCTAGTCCCAAACCCACTCGGCTAGACCCAAACCCACTCGGCTAGACCCAAACCCACTCGGCTAGACCCAAACCCACTCGGCTAGACCCAAACCCACTCCGCTAGACCCAAACCCACTCGGCTAGACCCAAACCCACTCGGGTAGACCCAAACCCACTCCGCTAGACACAAACCCACTCGGCTAGACCCAAACCCACTCGGCTAGACCCAAACCCATTCGGCTAGACCCAAACCCACTCGGCTAGACCCAAACCCACTCGGCGAGACCCAAACCCAATCGGCTACACCCAAACCCACTCAGCCAGACCCAAACCCACTCGGCTAGTCCCAAACCCACTCGGCTAGACCCAAACCCACTAGGCTAGACCCAAACCCACTCGGCTAGAACCAAACCCACTCGGCTAGACCCAAACCCAATCGGCTAGTTCCAAACCCACTCGGCTAGACCCAAACCCACTCGGCTAGACCCAAACCCACTCGGCTAGACCCAAACCCACTCGGCTGGACCCAAACCCACTCGGCTAGACCCAAACCCACTCCGCTAGACCCAAACCCACTCTGCTAGACCCAAACCCACTCGGCTAGACCCAAACCCACTCGGATAGACCCAAACCCACTCGGCTAGACCCAAACCCACTCGGCTGGACCCAAACCCACTCGGCTGGACCCAAACCCACTCGGCTAGACCCAAACCCACTCAGTTCGACCCAAACCCACTCGGCTAAACCCAAACCCACTCCACTAGACACAAACCCACTCGGCTAGACCCAAACCCACACGGCAAGACCCAAACACACTCGGCTAGACCCAAACCCACTCGGCTGGACCCAAACCCACTCGGCTAGACCCAAGCCCACACGGCTAGACCCAAACCCACTCGGCTAGACTCAAACCCACTCGGCTAGACCCAAACCCACTCCGCTAAACCCAAACCCACTCCGCTAGACCCAATCCGACTCGGCTAGACCCAAACCCACTCGACTGGACCCAAACCCACTCCGCTAGACCCAAACCCACTCGGCTAGACCCAAACCCACTCGGCTAGACCCAAACCCACTCCGCTAGACCCAAACCCACTCGGCTAGACCCAAACCCACTCCGCTAGACCCAAACCCACTTGGCTAGACCCAAACCCTTTCGGCTAGATCCAAACCCACTCGGCTAGACACAAACCCACTCGGCTAGTCCCAAACCCACTCGGCTAGACCCAAACCCACTCGGCTAGACCCAAACCCACTCGGCTAGACCCAAACCCACTCGGCTAGACCCAAACCCACTCCGCTAGACCCAAACCCACTCGGATAGACCCAAACCCACTCGGCTAGACCCAAACCCACTCCGCTAGACTCAAACCCACTCGGCTAGACCCAAACCCACTCGGCTAGACCCAAACCCATTCGGCTAGACCCAAACCCACTCGGCTAGACCCAAACCCACTCGGCGAGACCCAAACCCAATCGGCTAGACCCAAACCCACTCAGCCAGACCCAAACCCACTCGGCTAGTCCCAAACCCACTCGGCTAGACCCAAACCCACTAGGCTAGACCCAAACCCACTCGGCTAGACCCAAACCCACTCGGCTACACCCAAACCCACTCGGCTAGTTCCAAACCCACTCGGCTAGACCCAAACCCACTCGGCTAGACCCAAACCCACTCGGCTAGACCCAAACCCACTCGGCTGGATCCAAACCCACTCGGCTAGACCCAAACCCACTCCGCTAGACCCAAACCCACTCTGCTAGACCCAAACCCACTCGGCTAGACCCAAACCCACTCGGCTAGACCCAAACCCACTCGGCTAGACCCAAACCCACTCGGCTAGACCCAAACCCACTCGGCGAGACCCAAACCCAATCGGCTAGACCCAAACCCACTCAGCCAGACCCAAACCCACTCGGCTAGACCCAAACCCACTCGGCTAGACCCAAACCCACTCGGCTACACCCAATCCCACTCCACTAGACACAAACCCACTCGGCTAGACCCAAACCCACACGGCAAGACCCAAACACACTCGGCTGGACCCAAACCCACTCGGCTGGACCCAAACCCACTCGGCTAGACCCAAACCCACACGGCTAGACCCAAACCCACTCGGCTAGACTCAAACCCACTCCGCTAAACCCAAACCCACTCCGCTAGACCCAATCGGACTCGGCTAGACCCAAACCCACTCGGCTAGACACAAACCCACTCCGCTAGACCCAAACCCACTTGGCTAGACCCAAACCCACTCGGCTAGACCCAAACCCACTCGGCTATACCCAAACCCACTCGGCTAGACCCAAACCCACTCTGCTAGACCCAAACCCACTCGGCTAGACCCAAACCCTTTCGGCTAGATCCAAACCCACTCGGCTAGACACAAACCCACTCGGCTAGTCCCAAACCCACTCGGCTAGACCCAAACCCACTCGGCTAGACCCAAACCCACTCGGCTAGACCCAAACCCACTCGGCTAGTCCCAAACCCACTCCGCTAGACCCAAACCCACTCGGCTAGACCCTAACCCACTCGGCTAGACCCAAACCCACTCCGCTAGACACAAACCCACTCGGCTAGACCCAAACCCACTCGGCTAGACCCAAACCCATTCGGCTAGACCCAAACCCACTCCGGTACACCCAAACCGACTCCGCTAGACCCAAACCCACTCGGCTAGTTCCAAACCCACTCGGCTAGACCCAAACCCACTCGGCTAGACCCAAACCCACTCGGCTAGACCCAAACCCACTCGGCTGGACCCAAACCCACTCGGCTAGACCCAAACCCACTCCGCTAGACCCAAACCCACTCTGCTATACCCAAACCCACTCGGTTAGACCCAAACCCACTCGGATAGACCCAAACCCACTCGGCTAGACCCAAACCCACTCGGCTGGACCCAAACCCACTCGGCTGGACCCAAACCCACTCGGCTAGACCCAAACCCACTCAGTTCGACCCAAACCCACTCGGCTACACCCAAACCCACTCCACTAGACACAAACCCACTCGGCTAGACCCAAACCCACACGGCAAGACCCAAACACACTCGGCTAGACCCAAACCCACTCGGCTGGACCCAAACCCACTCGGCTAGACCCAAGCCCACACGGCTAGACCCAAACCCACTCGGCTAGACTCAAACCCACTCGGCTAGACCCAAACCCACTCCGCTAAACCCAAACCCACTCCGCTAGACCCAATCCGACTCGGCTAGACCCAAACCCACTCGGCTGGACCCAAACCCACTCCGCTAGACCCAAACCCACTCGGCTAGACCCAAACCCACTCGGCTAGACCCAAACCCACTCCGCTAGACCCAAACCCACTCGGCTAGACCCAAACCCACTCCGCTAGACCCAAACCCACTTGGCTAGACCCAAACCCTTTCGGCTAGATCCAAACCCACTCGGCTAGACACAAACCCACTCGGCTAGTCCCAAACCCACTCGGCTAGACCCAAACCCACTCGGCTAGACCCAAACCCACTCGGCTAGACCCAAACCCACTCGGCTAGACCCAAACCCACTCCGCTAGACCCAAACCCACTCGGATAGACCCAAACCCACTCGGCTAGACCCAAACCCACTCCGCTAGACTCAAACCCACTCGGCTAGACCCAAACCCACTCGGCTAGACCCAAACCCATTCGGCTAGACCCAAACCCACTCGGCTAGACCCAAACCCACTCGGCGAGACCCAAACCCAATCGGCTAGACCCAAATCCACTCAGCCAGACCCAAACCCACTCGGCTAGTCCCAAACCCACTCGGCTAGACCCAAACCCACTAGGCTAGACCCAAACCCACTCGGCTAGACCCAAACCCACTCGGCTACACCCAAACCCACTCGGCTAGTTCCAAACCCACTCGGCTAGACCCAAACCCACTCGGCTAGACCCAAACCCACTCGGCTAGACCCAAACCCACTCGGCTAGACCCAAACCCACTCGGCTAGACCCAAACCCACTCCGCTAGACCCAAACCCACTCTGCTAAACCCAAACCCACTCGGCTAGACCCAAACCCACTCGGCTAGACCCAAACCCACTCGGCTAGACCCAAACCCACTCGGCTAGACCCAAACCCACTCGGCGAGACCCAAACCCAATCGGCTAGACCCAAACCCACTCAGCCAGACCCAAACCCACTCGGCTAGACCCAAACCCACTCGGCTAGACCCAAACCCACTCGGCTACACCCAATCCCACTCCACTAGACACAAACCCACTCGGCTAGACCCAAACCCACACGGCAAGACCCAAACACACTCGGCTGGACCCAAACCCACTCGGCTGGACCCAAACCCACTCGGCTAGACCCAAACCCACACGGCTAGACCCAAACCCACTCGGCTAGACTCAAACCCACTCCGCTAAACCCAAACCCACTCCGCTAGACCCAATCGGACTCGGCCAGACCCAAACCCACTCGGCTAGACACAAACCCACTCCGCTAGACCCAAACCCACTTGGCTAGACCCAAACCCACTCGGCTAGACCCAAACCCACTCGGCTAGACCCAAACCCACTCGGCTAGACCCAAACCCACTCTGCTAGACCCAAACCCACTCGGCTAGACCCAAACCCTTTCGGCTAGATCCAAACCCACTCGGCTAGACACAAACCCACTCGGCTAGTCCCAAACCCACTCGGCTAGACCCAAACCCACTCGGCTAGACCCAAACCCACTCGGCTAGACCCAAACCCACTCGGCTAGTCCCAAACCCACTCCGCTAGACCCAAACCCACTCGGCTAGACCCAAACCCACTCGGCTAGACCCAAACCCACTCCGCTAGACACAAACCCACTCGGCTAGACCCAAACCCACTCGGCTAGACCCAAACCCATTCGGCTAGACCCAAACCCACTCCGGTACACCCAAACCGACTCCGCTAGACCCAAACCCACTCGGCTAGACCCAAACCCACTCGGCTAGACCCAAACCTACTCGGATAGACCCAAACCCTCTCGGCTAGACCCAAACCCACTCGGCTAGACACAAACCCACTCGGCTAGACCCAAACCCACTCGGATAGACCCAAACCCACTCGGCTAGACCCAAACCCACTCGGCGAGACCCAAACCCAATCGGCTACACCCAAACCCACTCAGCCAGACCCAAACCCACTCGGCTAGTCCCAAACCCACTCGGCTAGACCCAAACCCACTAGGCTAGACCCAAACCCACTCGGCTAGACCCAAACCCACTCGGCTAGTTCCAAACCCACTCGGCTAGACCCAAACCCACTCGGCTAGACCCAAACCCACTCGGCTAGACCCAAACCCACTCGGCTGGACCCAAACCCACTCGGCTAGACCCAAACCCACTCCGCTAGACCCAAACCCACTCTGCTAGACCCAAACCCACTCGGCTAGACCCAAACCCACTCGGATAGACCCAAACCCACTCGGCTAGACCCAAACCCACTCGGCTGGACCCAAACCCACTCGGCTGGACCCAAACCCACTCGGCTAGACCCAAACCCACTCAGTTCGACCCAAACCCACTCGGCTACACCCAAACCCACTCCACTAGACACAAACCCACTCGGCTAGACCCAAACCCACACGGCAAGACCCAAACACACTCGGCTAGACCCAAACCCACTCGGCTGGACCCAAACCCACTCGGCTAGACCCAAGCCCACACGGCTAGACCCAAACCCACTCGGCTAGACTCAAACCCACTCGGCTAGACCCAAACCCACTCCGCTAAACCCAAACCCACTCCGCTAGACCCAATCCGACTCGGCTAGACCCAAACCCACTCGGCTGGACCCAAACCCACTCCGCTAGACCCAAACCCACTCGGCTAGACCCAAACCCACTCGGCTAGACCCAAACCCACACCGCTAGACCCAAACCCACTCGGCTAGACCCAAACCCACTCCGCTAGACCCAAACCCACTTGGCTAGACCCAAACCCTTTCGGCTAGATCCAAACCCACTCGGCTAGACACAAACCCACTCGGCTAGTCCCAAACCCACTCGGCTAGACCCAAACCCACTCGGCTAGACCCAAACCCACTCGGCTAGACCCAAACCCACTCGGCTAGACCCAAACCCACTCCGCTAGACCCAAACCCACTCGGCTAGACCCAAACCCACTCGGCTAGACCCAAACCCACTCCGCTAGACACAAACCCACTCGGCTAGACCCAAACCCACTCGGCTAGACCCAAACCCATTCGGCTAGACCCAAACCCACTCGGCTAGACCCAAACCCACTCGGCGAGACCCAAACCCAATCGGCTACACCCAAACCCACTCAGCCAGACCCAAACCCACTCGGCTAGTCCCAAACCCACTCGGCTAGACCCAAACCCACTAGGCTAGACCCAAACCCACTCGGCTAGACCCAAACCCACTCGGCTAGACCCAAACCCAATCGGCTAGTTCCAAACCCACTCGGCTAGACCCAAACCCACTCGGCTAGACCCAAACCCACTCGGCTAGACCCAAACCCACTCGGCTGGACCCAAACCCACTCGGCTAGACCCAAACCCACTCCGCTAGACCCAAACCCACTCTGCTAGACCCAAACCCACTCGGCTAGACCCAAACCCACTCGGATAGACCCAAACCCACTCGGCTAGACCCAAACCCACTCGGCTGGACCCAAACCCACTCGGCTGGACCCAAACCCACTCGGCTAGACCCAAACCCACTCAGTTCGACCCAAACCCACTCGGCTACACCCAAACCCACTCCACTAGACACAAACCAACTCGGCTAGACCCAAACCCACACGGCAAGACCCAAACACACTCGGCTAGACCCAAACCCACTCGGCTGGACCCAAACCCACTCGGCTAGACCCAAGCCCACACGGCTAGACCCAAACCCACTCGGCTAGACTCAAACCCACTCGGCTAGACCCAAACCCACTCCGCTAAACCCAAACCCACTCCGCTAGACCCAATCCGACTCGGCTAGACCCAAACCCACTCGGCTGGACCCAAACCCACTCCGCTAGACCCAAACCCACTCGGCTAGACCCAAACCCACTCGGCTAGACCCAAACCCACTCCGCTAGACCCAAACCCACTCGGCTAGACCCAAACACACTCCGCTAGACCCAAACCCACTTGGCTAGACCCAAACCCTTTCGGCTAGATCCAAACCCACTCGGCTAGACACAAACCCACTCGGCTAGTCCCAAACCCACTCGGCTAGACCCAAACCCACTCGGCTAGACCCAAACCCACTCGGCTAGACCCAAACCCACTCGGCTAGACCCAAACCCACTCCGCTAGACCCAAACCCACTCGGATAGACCCAAACCCACTCGGCTAGACCCAAACCCACTCCGCTAGACTCAAACCCACTCGGCTAGACCCAAACCCACTCGGCTAGACCCAAACCCATTCGGCTAGACCCAAACCCACTCGGCTAGACCCAAACCCACTCGGCGAGACCCAAACCCAATCGGCTAGACCCAAACCCACTCAGCCAGACCCAAACCCACTCGGCTAGTCCCAAACCCACTCGGCTAGACCCAAACCCACTAGGCTAGACCCAAACCCACTCGGCTAGACCCAAACCCACTCGGCTACACCCAAACCCACTCGGCTAGTTCCAAACCCACTCGGCTAGACCCAAACCCACTCGGCTAGACCCAAACCCACTCGGCTAGACCCAAACCCACTCGGCTGGACCCAAACCCACTCGGCTAGACCCAAACCCACTCCGCTAGACCCAAACCCACTCTGCTAGACCCAAACCCACTCGGCTAGACCCAAACCCACTCGGCTAGACCCAAACCCACTCGGCTAGACCCAAACCCACTCGGCTAGACCCAAACCCACTCGGCGAGACCCAAACCCAATCGGCTAGACCCAAACCCACTCAGCCAGACCCAAACCCACTCGGCTAGACCCAAACCCACTCGGCTAGACCCAAACCCACTCGGCTACACCCAATCCCACTCCACTAGACACAAACCCACTCGGCTAGACCCAAACCCACACGGCAAGACCCAAACACACTCGGCTGGACCCAAACCCACTCGGCTGGACCCAAACCCACTCGGCTAGACCCAAACCCACACGGCTAGACCCAAACCCACTCGGCTAGACTCAAACCCACTCCGCTAAACCCAAACCCACTCCGCTAGACCCAATCGGACTCGGCTAGACCCAAACCCACTCGGCTAGACACAAACCCACTCCGCTAGACCCAAACCCACTTGGCTAGACCCAAACCCACTCGGCTAGACCCAAACCCACTCGGCTATACCCAAACCCACTCGGCTAGACCCAAACCCACTCTGCTAGACCCAAACCCACTCGGCTAGACCCAAACCCTTTCGGCTAGATCCAAACCCACTCGGCTAGACACAAACCCACTCGGCTAGTCCCAAACCCACTCGGCTAGACCCAAACCCACTCGGCTAGACCCAAACCCACTCGGCTAGACCCAAACCCACTCGGCTAGTCCCAAACCCACTCCGCTAGACCCAAACCCACTCGGCTAGACCCTAACCCACTCGGCTAGACCCAAACCCACTCCGCTAGACACAAACCCACTCGGCTAGACCCAAACCCACTCGGCTAGACCCAAACCCATTCGGCTAGACCCAAACCCACTCCGGTACACCCAAACCGACTCCGCTAGACCCAAACCCACTCGGCTAGTTCCAAACCCACTCGGCTAGACCCAAACCCACTCGGCTAGACCCAAACCCACTCGGCTAGACCCAAACCCACTCGGCTGGACCCAAACCCACTCGGCTAGACCCAAACCCACTCCGCTAGACCCAAACCCACTCTGCTATACCCAAACCCACTCGGTTAGACCCAAACCCACTCGGATAGACCCAAACCCACTCGGCTAGACCCAAACCCACTCGGCTGGACCCAAACCCACTCGGCTACACCCAAACCCACTCGGCTAGACACAAACCCACTCGGCTAGACCCAAACCCACACGGCAAGACCCAAACACACTCGGCTAGACCCAAACCCACTCGGCTGGACCCAAACCCACTCGGCTAGACCCAAGCCCACACGGCTAGACCCAAACCCACTCGGCTAGACTCAAACCCACTCGGCTAGACCCAAACCCACTCCGCTAAACCCAAACCCACTCCGCTAGACCCAATCCGACTCGGCTAGACCCAAACCCACTCGGCTGGACCCAAACCCACTCCGCTAGACCCAAACCCACTCGGCTAGACCCAAACCCACTCGGCTAGACCCAAACCCACTCCGCTAGACCCAAACCCACTCGGCTAGACCCAAACCCACTCCGCTAGACCCAAACCCACTTGGCTAGACCCAAACCCTTTCGGCTAGATCCAAACCCACTCGGCTAGACACAAACCCACTCGGCTAGTCCCAAACCCACTCGGCTAGACCCAAACCCACTCGGCTAGACCCAAACCCACTCGGCTAGACCCAAACCCACTCGGCTAGACCCAAACCCACTCCGCTAGACCCAAACCCACTCGGATAGACCCAAACCCACTCGGCTAGACCCAAACCCACTCCGCTAGACTCAAACCCACTCGGCTAGACCCAAACCCACTCGGCTAGACCCAAACCCATTCGGCTAGACCCAAACCCACTCGGCTAGACCCAAACCCACTCGGCGAGACCCAAACCCAATCGGCTAGACCCAAATCCACTCAGCCAGACCCAAACCCACTCGGCTAGTCCCAAACCCACTCGGCTAGACCCAAACCCACTAGGCTAGACCCAAACCCACTCGGCTAGACCCAAACCCACTCGGCTACACCCAAACCCACTCGGCTAGTTCCAAACCCACTCGGCTAGACCCAAACCCACTCGGCTAGACCCAAACCCACTCGGCTAGACCCAAACCCACTCGGCTAGACCCAAACCCACTCGGCTAGACCCAAACCCACTCCGCTAGACCCAAACCCACTCTGCTAGACCCAAACCCACTCGGCTAGACCCAAACCCACTCGGCTAGACCCAAACCCACTCGGCTAGACCCAAACCCACTCGGCTAGACCCAAACCCACTCGGCGAGACCCAAACCCAATCGGCTAGACCCAAACCCACTCAGCCAGACCCAAACCCACTCGGCTAGACCCAAACCCACTCGGCTAGACCCAAACCCACTCGGCTACACCCAATCCCACTCCACTAGACACAAACCCACTCGGCTAGACCCAAACCCACACGGCAAGACCCAAACACACTCGGCTGGACCCAAACCCACTCGGCTGGACCCAAACCCACTCGGCTAGACCCAAACCCACACGGCTAGACCCAAACCCACTCGGCTAGACTCAAACCCACTCCGCTAAACCCAAACCCACTCCGCTAGACCCAATCGGACTCGGCCAGACCCAAACCCACTCGGCTAGACACAAACCCACTCCGCTAGACCCAAACCCACTTGGCTAGACCCAAACCCACTCGGCTAGACCCAAACCCACTCGGCTAGACCCAAACCCACTCGGCTAGACCCAAACCCACTCTGCTAGACCCAAACCCACTCGGCTAGACCCAAACCCTTTCGGCTAGATCCAAACCCACTCGGCTAGACACAAACCCACTCGGCTAGTCCCAAACCCACTCGGCTAGACCCAAACCCACTCGGCTAGACCCAAACCCACTCGGCTAGACCCAAACCCACTCGGCTAGTCCCAAACCCACTCCGCTAGACCCAAACCCACTCGGCTAGACCCAAACCCACTCGGCTAGACCCAAACCCACTCCGCTAGACACAAACCCACTCGGCTAGACCCAAACCCACTCGGCTAGACCCAAACCCATTCGGCTAGACCCAAACCCACTCCGGTACACCCAAACCGACTCCGCTAGACCCAAACCCACTCGGCTAGACCCAAACCCACTCGGCTAGACCCAAACCTACTCGGATAGACCCAAACCCTCTCGGCTAGACCCAAACCCACTCGGCTAGACACAAACCCACTCGGCTAGACCCAAACCCACTCGGCTAGACCCAAACCCACTCGGCTAGACCCAAACCCACTCCGCTAGACCCAAACGCACTCGGCTAGACCCAAACCCACTCGGCTAGACCCAAACCCACTCGGCTAGACCCAAACCCACTCCGCTAGACCCAAACCCACTCTGCTAGACCCAAACCCACTCGGCTAGACCCAAACCCACTCGGCTAGACCCAAACCCACTCGGCTAGACCCAAACCCACTCGGCTAGACCCAAACCCACTCGGCTAGACACAAACCCACTCGGCTAGACCCAAACCCACTCGGCTAGACCCAAACCCACTCGGCCAGACCCAAACACACTTGGCTCGACCCAAACCCACTCGGCTAGACCCAAACCCACTCGGCTGGTCCCAAACCCACTCGGCTAGACCCAAACCAACTAGGCTAGACCCAAACCCACTCGGGTAGACCCAAACCCACTCGGCTAGACCCAAACCCACTCGGCTAGTTCCAAACCCACTCGGCTAGACCCAAACCCACTCGGCTAGACCGAAACCCACTCGGCTAGACCCAAACCCACTCGGCTAGACCCAAACCCACTCGGCTAGACCCAAACCCACTCGGCTAGACCCAAACCCACTCGGCTAGATCCAAACCCACTCGGGTAGACTCAAACGCACACGGCTAGACCCAAACCCACTCGGATAGACCCAAACCCAGTCCGCTAGACCCAAATCCACTCCGCTAGACCCAAACCCACTCGGCTAGACCCAAACCCATTCGGCTAGACCCAAACCCACTCGGCTAGACCCAAACCCACTCGGCTAGACCCAAACCCACTCGGCTAGTACCAAAACCACTCGGCTAGATCCAATACCACTCGGCTAGACCTAAACCCACTCGGCTAGACCCAAACCCACTCCACTAGACCCAAACCCACTCGGCTAGACACAAACCCACTCGGATAGACCCAAACCCACTCGGCTAGACCCAAACGCACTCGGCCAGACCCAAACCCACTTGGCTCGACCCAAACCCACTCGGCTAGACCCAAACCCACTCGGCTAGTCCCAAACCCACTCGGCTAGACCCAAACCAACTAGGCTAGACCCAAACCCACTCGGCTAGACCCAAACCCACTCGGCTAGACCCAAACCCACTCGGCTAGTTCCAAACCCACTCGGCTAGACCCAAACCCACTCGGCTAGACCCAAACCCACTCGGCTAGACCCAAACCCACTCGGCTAGACCCAAACCCACTCGGCTAGACCCAAACCCACTCGGCTAGACCCAAACCCACTCGGCTAGTCCCAAACCCACTCGGCTAGACCCAAACCAACTAGGCTAGACCCAAACCCACTCGGCTAGACCCAAACCCACTCGGCTAGACCCAAACCCACTCGGCTAGTTCCAAACCCACTCGGCTAGACCCAAACCCACTCGGCTAGACCCAAACCCACTCGGCTAGACCCAAACCCACTCGGCTAGACCCAAACCCACTCGGCTAGACCCAAACCCATTCGGCTAGACCCAAACCCACTCCGCTAGACCCAAACCCACTCGGCTAGACCCAAACCCACTCGGCTAGTTCCAAACCCACTCGGCTAGACCCAAACCCACTCGGCTAGACCCAAACCCACTCCGCTAGACCCAAACCCACTCGGCTAGACCCAAACCCACTCGGCTAGACCCAAACCCACTCGGCTAGACCCAAACCCACTCCGCCAGACCCAAACCCACTCGGCTAGACCCAAACCCACTCGGTTAGACCCAAACCCACTCGGCTAGACCCAAACCCACTCGGCTCGACCCAATCCCACTCGGCTAGACCCAAACCCACTTGGCTAGACCCAAACCCACTCGGCTAGACCGAAACCCACTCGGCTAGACCCAAAACCACTCGGCTAGACCCAATACCACTCGGCTAGACCTAAACCCACTCGGCTAGACCCAAACCCACTCCACTAGACCCAAACCCACTCGGCCAGACACAAACCCACTCGGCGAGACCCAAACCCACTCGGCTAGACCCAAACCCACTCGGCTAGACCCAAGCCCACTAGGCTAGACCCAAACCCACTCGGCTAGACCCAAACCCACTCGGCTAGACCCAAATCCACTCCGCTAGACCCAAACCCACTCGGCTAGACCCAAACCCATTCGGCTAGACCCAAACCCACTCCGCTAGACCCAAACCCACTCGGCTAGACCCAAACCCACTCGGCTAGACCCAAACCCACTCCGCCAGACCCAAACCCACTCGGCTAGACCCAAACCCAATCGGTTAGACCCAAACCCACTCGGCTAGACCCAAACCCACTCGGCTCGACCCAATCCCACTCGGCTAGACCCAAACCCACTCGGCTAGACCCAAACCCACTCGGCTAGACCAAAACCCACTCGGCTAGACCCAAAACCACTCGGCTAGACCCAATACCACTCGGCTAGACCTAAACCCACTCGGCTAGACCCAAACCCACTCCACTAGACCCAAACCCACTCGGCCAGACACAAACCCACTCGGCTAGACCCAAACCCACTCGGCTAGACCCAAACCCACTCGGCTAGACCCAAACCCACTTGGCTCGACCCAAACCCACTCGGCTAGACCCAAACCCTCTCGGCTAGTCCCAAACCCACTCGGCTAGACCCAAGCCCACTAGGCTAGACCCAAACCCACTCGGCTAGACCCAAACCCACTCGGCTAGACCCAAACCCACTCGGCTAGTTCCAAACCCACTCGGCTAGACCCAAACCCACTCGGCTAGACCCAAACCCACTCGGCTAGACCCAAACCCACTCGGCTAGAACCAAACCCACTCGGCTAGACCCAAACCCACTCGGCTAGACCCAAACCCACTCGGCTAGATCCAAACCCACTCGGGTAGACTCAAACCCACACGGCTAGACCCAAACCCACTCGGATAGACCCAAACCCAGTCCGCTAGACCCAAATCCACTCCGCTAGACCCAAACCCACTCGGCTAGACCCAAACCCATTCGGCTAGACCCAAACCCACTCCGCTAGACCCAAACCCACTCGGCTAGACCCAAACCCACTCGGCCAGACCCAAACCCACTTGGCTCGACCCAAACCCACTCGGCTAGACCCAAACCCACTCGGCTAGTCCCAAACCCACTCGGCTAGACCCAAACCCACTAGGCTAGACCCAAACCCACTCGGCTAGACCCAAACCCACTCGGCTAGACCCAAACCCACTCGGCTAGTTCCAAACCCACTCGGCTAGACCCAAACCCACTCGGCTAGACCCAAACCCACTCGGCTAGACCCAAACCCACTCGGCTAGACCCAAACCCACTCGGCTAGACCCAAACCCACTCGGCTAGACCCAAACCCACTCGGCTAGATCCAAACCCACTCGGGTAGACTCAAACCCACACGGCTAGACCCAAACCCACTCGGATAGACCCAAACCCAGTCCGCTAGACCCAAATCCCCTCCGCTAGACCCAAACCCACTCGGCTAGACCCAAACCCATTCGGCGAGAACCAAACCCACTCCGCTAGACCCAAACCCACTCGGCTAGACCCAAACCCACTCGGCTAGACCCAAACCCACTCCGCCAGACCCAAACCCACTCGGCTAGACCCAAACCCACTCGGTTAGACCCAAACCCACTCGGTTAGACCCAAACCCACTCGGCTAGACCCAAACCCACTCGGCTCGACCCAATCCCACTCGGCTAGACCCAAACCCACTTGGCTAGACCCAAACCCACTCGGCTAGACCGAAACCCACTCGGCTAGACCCAAAACCACTCGGCTAGACCCAATACCACTCGGCTAGACCTAAACCCACTCGGCTAGACCCAAACCCACTCCACTAGACCCAAACCCACTCGGCCAGACACAAACCCACTCGGCTAGACCCAATCCCACTCGGCTAGACCCAATCCCACTCGGCTAGACCCAAGCCCACTAGGCTAGACCCAAACCCACTCGGCTAGACCCAAACCCACTCGGCTAGACCCAAATCCACTCCGCTAGACCCAAACCCACTCGGCTAGACCCAAACCCATTCGGCTAGACCCAAACCCACTCCGCTAGACCCAAACCCACTCGGCTAGACCCAAACCCACTCGGCTAGACCCAAACCCACTCCGCCAGACCCAAACCCACTCGGCTAGACCCAAACCCAATCGGTTAGACCCAAACCCACTCGGCTAGACCCAAACCCACTCGGCTCGACCCAATCCCACTCGGCTAGACCCAAACCCACTCGGCTAGACCCAAACCCACTCGGCTAGACCAAAACCCACTCGGCTAGACCCAAAACCACTCGGCTAGACCCAATACCACTCGGCTAGACCTAAACCCACTCGGCTAGACCCAAACCCACTCCACTAGACCCAAACCCACTCGGCCAGACACAAACCCACTCGGCTAGACCCAAACCCACTCGGCTAGACCCAAACCCACTCGGCTAGACCCAAACCCACTTGGCTCGACCCAAACCCACTCGGCTAGACCCAAACCCTCTCGGCTAGTCCCAAACCCACTCGGCTAGACCCAAGCCCACTAGGCTAGACCCAAACCCACTCGGCTAGACCCAAACCCACTCGGCTAGACCCAAACCCACTCGGCTAGTTCCAAACCCACTCGGCTAGACCCAAACCCACTCGGCTAGACCCAAACCCACTCGGCTAGACCCAAACCCACTCGGCTAGACCCAAACCCACTCGGCTAGACCCAAACCCACTCGGCTAGACCCAAACCCACTCGGCTAGATCCAAACCCACTCGGGTAGACTCAAACCCACACGGCTAGACCCAAACCCACTCGGATAGACCCAAACCCAGTCCGCTAGACCCAAATCCACTCCGCTAGACCCAAACCCACTCGGCTAGACCCAAACCCATTCGGCTAGACCCAAACCCACTCCGCTAGACCCAAACCCACTCGGCTAGACCCAAACCCACTCGGCCAGACCCAAACCCACTTGGCTCGACCCAAACCCACTCGGCTAGACCCAAACCCACTCGGCTAGTCCCAAACCCACTCGGCTAGACCCAAACCCACTAGGCTAGACCCAAACCCACTCGGCTAGACCCAAACCCACTCGGCTAGACCCAAACCCACTCGGCTAGTTCCAAACCCACTCGGCTAGACCCAAACCCACTCGGCTAGACCCAAACCCACTCGGCTAGACCCAAACCCACTCGGCTAGACCCAAACCCACTCGGCTAGACCCAAACCCACTCGGCTAGACCCAAACCCACTCGGCTAGATCCAAACCCACTCGGGTAGACTCAAACCCACACGGCTAGACCCAAACCCACTCGGATAGACCCAAACCCAGTCCGCTAGACCCAAATCCCCTCCGCTAGAACCAAACCCACTCGGCTAGACCCAAACCCATTCGGCTAGAACCAAACCCACTCCGCTAGACCCAAACCCACTCGGCTAGACCCAAACCCACTCGGCTAGACCCAAACCCACTCCGCCAGACCCAAACCCACTCGGCTAGACCCAAACCCACTCGGTTAGACCCAAACCCACTCGGCTAGACCCAAACCCACTCGGCTCGACCCAATCCCACTCGGCTAGACCCAAACCCACTCGGCTAGACCCAAACCCACTCGGCTAGACCGAAACCCACTCGGCTAGACCCAAAACCACTCGGCTATATCCAATACCACTCGGCTAGACCTAAACCCACTCGGCTAGACCCAAACCCACTCCACTAGACCCAAACCCACTCGGCCAGACACAAACCCACTCGGCTAGACCCAAACCCACTCGGCTAGACCCAAACCCACTCGGCTAGACCCAAACCCACTTGGCTCGACCCAAACCCACTCGGCTGGACCCAAACCCACTCGGCTAGTCCCAAACCCACTCGGCTAGACCCAAGCCCACTAGGCTAGACCCAAACCCACTCGGCTAGACCCAAATCCACTCGGCTAGACCCAAACCCACTCGGCTAGTTCCAAACCCACTCGGCTAGACCCAAACCCACTCGGCTAGACCCAAACCCACTCGGCTAGACCCAAACCCACTCGGCTAGACCCAAACCCACTCGGCTAGACCCAAACCCACTCGGCTAGACCCAAAACCACTCAGCTAGATCCAATACCACTCGGCTAGACCTAAACCCACTCGGCTAGACCCAAACCCACTCCACTAGACCCAAACCCACTCGGCTAGACACAAACCCACTCGGCTTGACCCAAACCCACTCGGCTAGACCCAAACCCACTCGGCTAGACCCAAACCCACTCGGCTAGACCCAAACCCACTCGGCTAGTTCCAAACCCACTCGGCTAGACCCAAACCCACTCGGCTAGACCCAAACCCACTCGGCTAGACCCAAACCCACTCGGCTAGACCCAAACCCACTCGGCTAGACCCAAACCCACTCGGCTAGACCCAAACCCACTCGGCTAGACCCAAACCCACTCGGCTAGACCCAAACCCACTCGGCTAGACCCAAACCCACTCGGCTAGACCCAAACCCACTCGGCTAGACCCAAACCCACTCGGCTAGACCCAAACCCACTCGGCTAGTTCCAAACCCACTCGGCTAGACCCAAACCCACTCGGCTAGACCCAAACCCCCTCGGCTAGACCCAAACCCACTCGGCTAGACCCAAACCCACTCGGCTAGACCCAAACCCACTCGGCTAGACCCAAAACCACTCAGCTAGATCCAATACGACTCGGCTAGACCTAAACCCACTCGGCTAGACCCAAACCCACTCCACTAGACCCAAACCCACTCGGCTAGACACAAACCCACTCGGCTAGACCCAAACCCACTCGGCTAGACCCAAACCCACTCGGCTAGACCCAAACCCACTCGGCTAGACCCAAACCCACTCGGATAGTTCCAAACCCACACGGCTAGACCCAAACCCACTCGGCTAGACCCAAACCCACTCGGCTAGACCCAAACCCACTCGGCTAGACGCAAACCCACTCGGCTAGACCCAAACCCACTCGGCTAGACCCAAACCCACTCGGCTAGATCCAAACCCACTCGGGTAGACTCAAACCCACACGGCTAGACCCAAACCCACTCGGATAGACCCAAACCCAGTCCGCTAGACCCAAATCCACTCCGCTAGACCCAAACCCACTCGGCTAGACCCAAACCCATTCGGCTAGACCCAAACCCACTCCGCTAGACCCAAACCCACTCGGCTAGACCCAAACCCACTCGGCTAGACCCAAACCTACTCCGCCAGACCCAAACCCACTCGGCTAGACCCAAACCCACTCGGTTAGACCCAAACCCACTCGGCTAGACTCAAACCCACTCGGCTCGACCCAATCCCACTCGGCTAGACCCAAACCCACTTGGCTAGACCCAAACCCACTCGGCTAGACCGAAACCCACTCGGCTAGACCCAAAACCACTCGGCTAGACCCAATACCACTCGGCTAGACCTAAACCCACTCGGCTAGACCCAAACCCACTCCACTAGACCCAAACCCACTCGGCCAGACACAAACCCACTCGGCTAGACCCAAACCCACTCGGCTAGACCCAAACCCACTCGGCTAGACCCAAACCCACTTGGCTCGACCCAAACGCACTCGGCTAGACCCAAACCCACTCGGCTAGTCCCAAACCCACTCGGCTAGACCCAAGCCCACTAGGCTAGACCCAAACCCACTCGGCTAGACCCAAACCCACTCGGCTAGACCCAAGTCCACTCGGCTAGTTCCAAACCCACTCGGCTAGACCCAAACCCACTCGGCTAGACCCAAACCCACTCGGCTAGACCCAAACCCACTCGGCTAGACCCAAACCCACTCGGCTAGACCCAAACCCACTCGGCTAGACCCAAACCCACTCGGCTAGACCCAAACCCACTCGGCTAGATCCAAACCCACTCGGGTAGACTCAAACCCACACGGCTAGACCCAAACCCACTCGGATAGACCCAAACCCAGTCCGCTAGACCCAAATCCACTCCGATAGACCCAAACCCACTCGGCTAGACCCAAACCCATTCGGCTAGACCCAAACCCACTCCGCTAGACCCAAACCCACTCGGCTAGACCCAAACCCACTCGGCCAGACCCAAACCCACTTGGCTCGACCCAAACCCACTCGGCTAGACCCAAACCCACTCGGCTAGTCCCAAACCCACTCGGCTAGACCCAAACCCACTAGGCTAGACCCAAACCCACTCGGCTAGACCCAAACCCACTCGGCTAGACCCAAACCCACTCGGCTAGTTCCAAACCCACTCGGCTAGACCCAAACCCACTCGGCTAGACCCAAACCCACTCGGCTAGACCCAAACCCACTCGGCTAGACCCAAACCCACTCGGCTAGACCCAAACCCACTCGGCTAGACCCAAACCCACTTGGCTAGATCCAAACCCACTCGGGTAGACTCAAACCCACACGGCTAGACCCAAACCCACTCGGATAGACCCAAACCCAGTCCGCTAGACCCAAATCCACTCCGCTAGACCCAAACCCACTCGGCTAGACCCAAACCCATTCGGCTAGACCCAAACCCACTCGGCTAGACCCAAACCCACTCGGCTAGACCCAAACCCACTCGGCTAGACCCAAACCCACTCCGCCAGACCCAAACCCACTCGGCTAGACCCAAACCCACTCGGTTAGACCCAAACCCACTCGGCTAGACCCAAACCCACTCGGCTCGACCCAATCCCACTCGGCTAGACCCAAACCCACTCGGCTAGACCCAAACCCACTCGGCTAGACCGAAACCCACTCGGCTAGACCCAAAACCACTCGGCTAGATCCAATACCACTCGGCTAGACCTAAACCCACTCGGCTAGACCCAAACCCACTCCACTAGACCCAAACCCACTCGGCCAGACACAAACCCACTCGGCTAGACCCAAACCCACTCGGCTAGACCCAAACCCACTCGGCTAGACCCAAACCCACTTGGCTCGACCCAAACCCACTCGGCTAGACCCAAGCCCACTAGGCTAGACCCAAACCCACTCGGCTAGACCCAAACCCACTCGGCTAGACCCAAACCCACTCGGCTAGTTCCAAACCCACTCGGCTAGACCCAAACCCACTCGGCTAGACCCAAACCCACTAGGCTAGACCCAAACCCACTCGGCTAGACCCAAACCCACTCGGCTAGACCCAAACCCACTCGGCTAGACCCAAACCCACTCGGCTAGATCCAAACCCACTCGGGTAGACTCAAACCCACACGGCTAGACCCAAACCCACTCGGATAGACCCAAACCCAGTCCGCTAGACCCAAATCCACTCCGCTAGACCCAAACCCACTCGGCTAGACCAAAACCCATTCGGCTAGACCCAAACCCACTCCGCTAGACCCAAACCCACTCGGCTAGACCCAAACCCACTCGCCTAGACCTAAACCCACTCGGCTAGACCCAAACCCACTCGGCTAGACCCAAACCCACTCTGCTAGACCCAAACCCACTCGGCTAGACCAAAACCCACTCCGCTAGACCTAAACCCAGTCGGCTAGACCCAAACCCACTCGGCTAGACCCAAACCCACTCGGCTAGACACAAACCCACTCGGCTGGACCCAAACCCACTCGGCTAGACCCAAACCCACTCGGCTAGTCCCAAACCCACTCGGCTAGACCCAAACCCACTAGGCTAGACCCAAACCCACTCGGCCACACCCAAACCCACTCTGCTAGACCCAAACCCACTCGGCTAGTTCCAAACCCACTCGGCTAGACCCAAACCCACTCGGCTAGACCCAAACCCACTCGGCTAGACCCAAACCCACTCGGCTAGACCCAAACCCTCTCGGCTAGACCCAAACCACTCGGCTAGACCCAAACCCACTCGGCTAGATCCAAACCAACTCGGGTAGACTCAAACCCACACGGCTAGACCCAAACCCAATTGGATAGACCCAAACCCAGTCCGCTAGACCCAAATCCACTCCGCTAGACCCAAACCCACTCGGCTAGAGCCAAACCCATTCGGCTAGACCCAAACCCACTCCGCTAGACCCAAACCCACTCGGCTAGACCCAAACCCACTCGGCTAGACCCAAACCCACTCCGCCAGACCCAAACCCACTCGGCTAGACCCAAACCCACTCGGTTAGACCCAAACCCACTCGGCTAGACCCAAACCCACTCGGCTCGACCCAATCCCACTCGGCTAGACCCAAACCCACTCGGCTAGACCCAAACCCACTCGGCTAGACACAAACCCACTCCGCTAGACCCAAACCCACTCCGCTAGACCCAAACCCACTCGGCTAGACTGAAACCCACTCGGCTATACCCAAACCCACTCGGCTAGACCCAAACCCACTCAGCTAGACCCAAACCCACTCGGCTAGACCCAAACCCACTCGGCTAGACCCAAACCCACTCGGCTAGTCCCAAACCCACTCGGCTAGACCCAAACCCACTCCGCTAGACCCAAACCCACTCGGCTAGACCCAAACCCACTCGGCTAGACCCAAACCCACTCCGCCAGACCCAACCCCACTCGGCTAGACCCAAACCCACTCGGTTAGACCCAAACCCACTCGGCTAGACCCAAACCCACTCGGCTCGACCCAATCCCACTCGGCTAGCCCCAAACCCACTCGGCTAGACCCAAACCCACTCGGCTAGACCCAAACCCACTCCGCTAGACGCAAACCCACTCCGCTAGACCCAAACCCACTCAGCTAGACTGAAACCCACTCGGCTATACCCAAACCCACTCGGCTAGACCCAAACCCACTCGGCTAGACCCAAACCCACTCGGCTAGACCCAAACCCACTCTGCTAGACGCAAACCCACTCGGCTAGACCCAAACCCACTCGGCTAGACCCAAACCCACTCGGCTAGACCCAAACCCACTCTGCTAGACGCAAACCCACTCGGCTAGACCCAAACCCACTCGGCTAGACCCAAACCCACTCGGCTAGACCCAAACCCATTCGGCTAGACCCAAACCCACTCGGCTAGACCCGAACCCACTCGGCTAGACCCAAACCCACGCGGCTAGACCCAAACCCACTCGGCTAGACCCAAACCCACTCGGCTAGACCCAAACCCACTCGGCTAGACCCAAACCCACTCGGCTAGACCCAAACCCACTCGGCTAGACCCAAACCCACTCGGCTAGATCCAAACCCACTCGGCTAGACTCAAACCCACACGGGTAGACCCAAACCCACTCGGATAGACCCAAACCCAGTCCGCTAGACCCAAATCCACTCTGCTAGACCCAAACCCATTCAGCTAGACCCAAACCCACTCCGCTAGACCCAAACCCACTTGGCTAGACCCAAACGCACTCGGCTAGACCCAAACCCACTAGGCTAGACCCAAACCCACTCGGCTAGACCCAAACCCACTCTGCTACACCCAAACCCACTCGGCTAGACCCAAACCCACTCGGCTAGACCCAAACCCACTCGGCTAGACCCAAACCCACTCGGCTAGACCCAAACCCACTCGGCGAGACCCAAACCCACTCGGCTAGACCCAAACCCACTCAGCCGGACCCAAACCCACTCGGCTAGACCCAAATCCACTCCGCTAGACCCAAACCCACTCGGCTAGACCCAAACCCATTCGGCTAGACCCAAACCCACTCCGCTGGACCCAAACCCACTCGGCTAGACCCAAACCCACTCGGCTAGACCCAAACCCACTCGGCTAGACACAAACCCACTCGGCTAGACCCAAACCCACTCTGCTGGACCCAAACCCACTCGGCTAGACCCAAACCCACTCGGCTAGACCCAAACCCACTCGGCTAGACCCAAGCCCACTCGGCTAGACCCAAACCCACTCGGCTAGACCCAAACACACTCGGCTAGACCCAAACCCATTCGGCTAGACCCAAACCCACTCCGCTAGACCCAAACCCACTCGGCTAGACCCAAACCCACTCGGCTACACCCAAACCCACTCGGCTAGACACAAACCCACTCGGCTAGACCCAAACCCACTCTGCTAGACCCAAACCCACTCGGCTAGACCCAAACCCACTCGGCCAGACCCAAACCCACTCGGCTAGACACAAACCCACTCGGCTAGACCCAAACCCAATCGGCTAGACCCAAACCCACTCGGGTAGACACAAACCCACTCGGCTAGACCCAAACCCACTCTGCTAGACCCAAACCCACTCGGCTAGACCCAAACCCACTCGGCTAGACCCAAACCCACTCGGCTAGACACAAACCCACTCGGCTAGACCCAACCCCACTCGGCTAGACCCAAACCCACTCGGCTCGACCCAAACCCACTCGGCTAGTCCCAAACCCACTCGGCTAGACCCAAACCCACTAGGCTAGACCCAAACCCACTCGGCTAGACCCAAACCCACTCGGCTAGACCCAAACCCACTCGGCTAGACCCAAACCCACTCGGCTAGACCCAAACCCACTCGGCTAGACCCAAACCCACTCGGCTAGACCCAAACCCACTCGGCTAGACCCAAACCCACACGGCTAGACCCAAACCCACTCGGCTAGACCCAAACCCACTTTGCTAGAACCAAACCCACTCGGCTAGACCCAAACATACTCGGCGATTCCCAAACCCACTCGGCTAGACCCAAACAGACTCGGCTAGACCCAAACCCACTCGGCTAGACCCAAACCCACTTGGCTAGACCCCAACCCACTCGGCAAGACCCAAACCCACTCAGCTAGACCCAAACCCACTCGGTAGACCCAAACCCACTCGGCTAGACCCAAAACCACTCGGCTGGACCCAAACCCACTCAGCTAGCCCAAACCCACTCGGCTAGACCCAAACCCTCTCGGATAGACCCAAACCCACTCTGCTAGACCCAAACCCACTCCGCTAGACCCAAACGCACTCGGCTAGACACAAACCCACTCGACTAAACCCAAACCCACTCGGCTAGACCCAAATCCAATCGGCTAGACCCAAACCCACTCGGCTAGACCCAAACCCACTCGGCTAGACCCAAACCCACTCCGCTAGACCCAAACCAACTCGGCTAGACCCAAACCCACTCGGCTAGACCCAACCCCACTCGGCTAGACCCAAACCCACTCGGCTAGACCCAAACCCAGTCGGTTAGACCCAAACCGACTCGGCTAGACCCAAACCCACTCGGCGAGACCCAAACCCACTCGGCTAGACCCAAACCCACACGGCTAGACCCAAACCCACTCGGCTTTACCCAAACCCACTCGGCTAGACCCAAACCCACTCGGCTAGACCCAAACCCACTCGGCTAGACCCAAACGCACTAGGCTAGACCCAAATCCACTCGGCTGGACCCCAACCCACTCGGCTAGACCCAAACCCGCTCGGCTAGACCCAAACCCGCTCGGCTAGACCCAAACCCACTCGGCTAGACCCAAACCTACTCGCCAAGACCCAAACCCACTCGGCTAGACCCAAACCCACTCGGCTAGACCCAAACACACTTGGCTAGACACAAACCCACTCGGCTCGACCCAAACCTACTCGGCTAGACCCAAACCCTCTCGGATAGACCAAAACCGACTCGGCTAGACCCAAACCCACTCGGATAGACCCAAACCCACTCGGCTAGACCCAAACCCACTCGGCTAGACCCAAACCCGCTCGTCTAGACCCAAACCCACTCGGCTAGACCCAAACCCACTCGGCTAGACCTAAACCCACTCGGCTAGACCCAAACCCACTCCACTAGACCCAAACCCACTCGGCTGGACACAAACCCACTCGGCTAGACCCAAACCCACTCGGCTAGACCCAAACCCACTCGGCTAGACCCAAACCCACTTGGCTCGACCCAAACCCACTCGGCTAGACCCAAACCCACTCGGCTAGTCCCAAACCCACTCGGCTAGACCCAAACCCACTAGGCTAGACCCAAACCCACTCGGCTAGACCCAAACCCACTCGGCTAGACCGAAACCCACTCGGCTAGACCCAAACCCACTCGGCTAGACTCAAACCCACTCGGCTAGACTCAAACCCACTCAGCTTGACGCAAACTCACTAGGCTAGACCCAATCCCACTCGGCTAGACCCAAACCCACTCGGCTAGACCCAAGCCCACTCGGCTAGACCCAAACCTACTCGGCTAGACCCAAACCCACTTGGCTAGACCCAAACCCTCTCGGCTAGACCCAAACCCACTCGGCTAGACACAAACCCACTCGGCTAGACCCAAACCCACTCGGCTAGACCCAAACCCATTCGGCTAGACCCAAATCCACTCGGCTAAACCCAAACCCATTCGGCTAGACCCAAACCCATTCGGCTAGACCCAAAGCCACTCAGCTAGTCCCAAACCCACTCGGCTAGACCCAAACCCACTCGGCTGGACCCAAACCCACTCGGCTAGTCCCAAACCCACTTGGCTAGATCCAAACCCTCTCGGATAGACCCAAACCCACTCTGCTAGACCCAAACCCACTCCGCTAGACCCAAACGAACTCGGCTAGACACAAACCCACTCGACTAAACCCAAACCCACTCGGCTAGACCCAAATCCAATCGGCTAGACCCAAACCCACTCGGCTAGACCCAAACCCACTCGGCTAGACACAAACCCACTCCGCTAGACCCAAACCAACTCGGCTAGACCCAAACCCACTCGGCTAGACCCAAACCCACTCGGCTAGAACCAAACCCACTCGGCTAGACCTAAACCCACTCGGCTAGACCCAAACTCACTCGGCTCGACCCAAACCCTCTCGGCTAGACCCAAACCCACTCAGCTAGTCCCAAACCCACTCGGCTAGACCCAAACCCACTAGGCTAGACCCAAACCCACTCGGCTAGACCCAAACCCACTCGGCTAGACCCAAACCCACTCGGATAGACCTAAACCCACTCGGCCAGACCCAAACCACTCGGCTCGAACCAAACCCACTCGGCTAGACCCAAACCCACTCGGCTAGACTCAAACTCACTCGGCTAGACCCAATCCCACTCGGCTAGACCCAAACCCACTCGGCTAGACCCAAACCCACTCGGCTAGACCCAAACCTACTCGGCTAGACCCAAACCCACTGGGCTAGACCCAAACCCTCTCGGCTAGACCCAAACCCACTCAGCTAGCCCAAACCCACTCGGCTAGACCCAAACCCTCTCGGATAGACCCAAACCCACTCTGCTAGACCCAAACCCACTCCGCTAGACCCAAACGCACTCGGCTAGACACAAACCCACTCGACTAAACCCAAACCCACTCGGCTAGACCCAAATCCAATCGGCTAGACCCAAACCCACTCGGCTAGACCCAAACCCACTCGGCTAGACCCAAACCCACTCCGCTAGACCCAAACCAACTCGGCTAGACCCAAACCCACTCGGCTAGACCCAAACCCACTCGGCTAGACCCAACCCCACTCGGCTAGACCAAAACCCACTCGGCTAGACCCAAACCCAGTCGGTTAGACACAAACCCACTCGGCTAGACACAAACCCACTCGGCGAGACCCAAACCCACTCGGCTAGACCCAAACCCACACGGCTAGACCCAAACCCACTCGGCTTTACCCAAACCCACTCGGCTAGACCCAAACACACTCGGCTAGACCCAAACCCACTCGGCTAGACCCAAACGCACTAGGCTAGACCCAAATCCACTCGGCTGGACCCCAACCCACTCGGCTAGACCCAAACCCGCTCGGCTAGACCCAAACCCGCTCGGCTAGACCCAAACCCACTCGGCTAGACCCAAACCTACTCGCCTAGACCCAAACCCACTCGGCTAGACCCAAACCCACTCGGCTAGACCCAAACACACTTGGCTAGACACAAACCCACTCGGCTCGACCCAAACCTACTCGGCTAGACCCAAACCCTCTCGGATAGACCAAAACCGACTCGGCTAGACCCAAACCCACTCGGATAGACCCAAACCCACTCGGCTAGACCCAAACCCACTCGGCTAGACCCAAACCCGCTCGTCTAGACCCAAACCCACTCGGCTAGACCCAAACCCATTCGGCTAGACCTAAACCCACTCGGCTAGACCCAAACCCACTCCACTAGACCCAAACCCACTCGGCTGGACACAAACCCACTCGGCTAGACCCAAACCCACTCGGCTAGACCCAAACCCACTCGGCTAGACCCAAACCCACTTGGCTCGACCCAAACCCACTCGGCTAGACCCAAACCCACTCGGCTAGTCCCAAACCCACTCGGCTAGACCCAAACCCACTAGGCTAGACCCAAACCCACTCGGCTAGACCCAAACCCACTCGGCTAGACCGAAACCCACTCGGCTAGACCCAAACCCACTCGGCTAGACTCAAACCCACTCGGCTAGACTCAAACCCACTCAGCTAGACGCAAACTCACTCGGCTAGACCCAATCCCACTCGGCTAGACCCAAACCCACTCGGCTAGACCCAAGCCCACTCGGCTAGACCCAAACCTACTCGGCTAGACCCAAACCCACTTGGCTAGACCCAAACCCTCTCGGCTAGACCCAAACCCACTCGGCTAGACACAAACCCACTCGGCTAGACCCAAACCCACTCGGCTAGACCCAAACCCATTCGGCTAGACCCAAATCCACTCGGCTAAACCCAAACCCATTCGGCTAGACCCAAACCCATTCGGCTAGACCCAAAGCCACTCAGCTAGTCCCAAACCCACTCGGCTAGACCCAAACCCACTCGGCTGGACCCAAACCCACTCGGCTAGTCCCAAACCCACTTGGCTAGATCCAAACCCTCTCGGATAGACCCAAACCCACTCTGCTAGACCCAAACCCACTCCGCTAGACCCAAACGAACTCGGCTAGACACAAACCCACTCGACTAAACCTAAACCCACTCGGCTAGACCCAAATCCAATCGGCTAGACCCAAACCCACTCGGCTAGACCCAAACCCACTCGGCTAGACACAAACCCACTCCGCTAGACCCAAACCAACTCGGCTAGACCCAAACCCACTCGGCTAGACCCAAACCCACTCGGCTAGACCCAAACCCACTCGGCTAGACCTAAACCCACTCGGCTAGACCCAAACTCACTCGGCTCGACCCAAACCCTCTCGGCTAGACCCAAACCCACTCAGCTAGTCCCAAACCCACTCGGCTAGACCCAAACCCACGAGGCTAGACCCAAACCCACTCGGCTAGACCCAAACCCAGTCGGCTAGACCCAAACCCACTCGGATAGACCTAAACCCACTCGGCCAGACCCAAACCACTCGGCTCGAACCAAACCCACTCGGCTAGACCCAAACCCACTCGGCTAGACTCAAACTCACTCGGCTAGACCCAATCCCACTCGGCTAGACCCAAACCCACTCGGCTAGACCCAAACCCACTCGGCTAGACCCAAACCTACTCGGCTAGACCCAAACCCACTTGGCTAGACCCAAACCCTCTCGGCTAGACCCAAACCCACTCGGCTAGACCCAAACCCACTCGGCTAGACACAAACCCACTCGGCTAGACCCAAACCCACTCGGCTAGACCCAAACCCATTCGGCTAGACCCAAATCCACTCGGCTAAACCCAAACCCATTCGGCTAGACCCAAACCCATTCGGCTAGACCCAAAGCCACTCGGCTAGTCCCAAACCCACTCGGCTAGACCCAAACCCACTCGGCTGGACCCAAACCCACTCGGCTAGACCCAAACCCACTTGGCTAGACCCCAACCCACTCGGCAAGACCCAAACCCACTCAGCTAGACCCAAACCCACTCGGTAGACCCAAACCCACTCGGCTAGACCCAAAACCACTCGGCTGGACCCAAACCCACTCAGCTAGCCCAAACCCACTCGGCTAGACCCAAACCCTCTCGGATAGACCCAAACCCACTCTGCTAGACCCAAACCCACTCCGCTAGACCCAAACGCACTCGGCTAGACACAAACCCACTCGACTAAACCCAAACCCACTCGGCTAGACCCAAATCCAATCGGCTAGACCCAAACCCACTCGGCTAGACCCAAACCCACTCGGCTACACCCAAACCCACTCCGCTAGACCCAAACCAACTCGGCTAGACCCAAACCCACTCGGCTAGACCCAAACCCACTCGGCTAGACCCAAACCCACTCGGCTAGACCCAAACCCAGTCGGTTAGACCCAAACCCACTCGGCTAGACACAAACCCACTCGGCTAGACACAAACCCACTCGGCTAGACCCAAACCCACTCGGCTAGACCCAAACCCACTTGGCGAGACCCAAACCCACTCGGCTAGACCCAAACCCACTCGGCCAGACCCAAACCCACTCGGATAGACCCAAACCCACTCGGCTAGACCCAAACCCACTCGGCTACACCCAAACCCACTCGGCTCGACCCAAACCCACTCGGCTAGACCTAAACCCACTCGGCTAGACCCAAACCCACTCGGCTAGACCCAAACCCACTCGGCTAGACCCAAAACCACTCGGCTAGATCCAATACCACTCGGCTAGACCTAAACACACTCGGCTAGACCCAAACCCACTCGGCGAGACCTAAACCCACTAGGCTAGACCCAAACCCACTCGGCTGGACCCAAACCCACTCGGCTAGACCCAAACCCACTCGGCTAGACCCAAACCCACTCGGCTCAAACCAAACCCACTCGGCTAGACCCAAACCCACTCAGCTAGACTCAAACTCACTCGGCTAGACCCAATCCCACTCGGCTAGACCCAAACCCACTCGGCTAGACCCAAACCCACTCGGCTAGACCCAAACCCACTCGGCTAGACCCAAACCCACTCGGCTAGACCCAAACCCACTCGGCTGGACCCAAACCCACTCGGCTAGACCCAAACCCACTTGGCTAGACCCCAACCCACTCGGCAAGACCCAAACCCACTCGGTAGACCCAAACCCACTCGGCTAGACCCAAAACCACTCGGCTGGACCCAAACCCACTCAGCTAGCCCAAACCCACTCGGCTAGACCCAAACCCTCTCGGATAGACCCAAACCCACTCTGCTAGACCCAAACCCACTCCGCTAGACCCAAACGCACTCGGCTAGACACAAACCCACTCGACTAAACCCAAACCCACTCGGCTAGACCCAAATCCAATCGGCTAGACCCAAACCCACTCGGCTAGACCCAAACCCACTCGGCTACACCCAAACCCACTCCGCTAGACCCAAACCAACTCGGCTAGACCCAAACCCACTCGGCTAGACCCAAACCCACTCGGCTAGACCCAAACCCACTCGGCTAGACCCAAACCCAGTCGGTTAGACCCAAACCCACTCGGCTAGACACAAACCCACTCGGCTAGACACAAACCCACTCGGCTAGACCCAAACCCACTCGGCTAGACCCAAACCCACTTGGCGAGACCCAAACCCACTCGGCTAGACCCAAACCCACTCGGCCAGACCCAAACCCACTCGGATAGACCCAAACCCACTCGGCTAGACCCAAACCCACTCGGCTACACCCAAACCCACTCGGCTCGACCCAAACCCACTCGGCTAGACCTAAACCCACTCGGCTAGACCCAAACCCACTCGGCTAGACCCAAACCCACTCGGCTAGACCCAAAACCACTCGGCTAGATCCAATACCACTCGGCTAGACCTAAACACACTCGGCTAGACCCAAACCCACTCGGCGAGACCTAAACCCACTAGGCTAGACCCAAACCCACTCGGCTGGACCCAAACCCACTCGGCTAGACCCAAACCCACTCGGCTACACCCAAACCCACTCGGCTCAAACCAAACCCACTCGGCTAGACCCAAACCCACTCAGCTAGACTCAAACTCACTCGGCTAGACCCAATCCCACTCGGCTAGACCCAAACCCACTCGGCTAGACCCAAACCCACTCGGCTAGACCCAAACCCACTCGGCTAGACCCAAACCCACTCGGCTAGACCCAAACCCACTCGGCTGGACCCAAACCCACTCGGCTAGACCCAAACCCACTTGGCTAGACCCCAACCCACTCGGCAAGACCCAAACCCACTCGGTAGACCCAAACCCACTCGGCTAGACCCAAAACCACTCGGCTGGACCCAAACCCACTCAGCTAGCCCAAACCCACTCGGCTAGACCCAAACCCTCTCGGATAGACCCAAACCCACTCTGCTAGACCCAAACCCACTCCGCTAGACCCAAACGCACTCGGCTAGACACAAACCCACTCGACTAAACCCAAACCCACTCGGCTAGACCCAAATCCAATCGGCTAGACCCAAACCCACTCGGCTAGACCCAAACACACTCGGCTAGACCCAAACCCACTCCGCTAGACCCAAACCAACTCGGCTAGACCCAAACCCACTCGGCTAGACCCAAACCCACTCGGCTAGACCCAAACCCACTCGGCTAGACCCAAACCCAGTCGGTTAGACCCAAACCGACTCGGCTAGACCCAAACCCACTCGGCGAGACCCAAACCCACTCGGCTAGACCCAAACCCACACGGCTAGACCGAAACCCACTCGGCTTTACCCAAACCCACTCGGCTGGACCCAAACCCACTCGGCTAGACCCAAACCCACTCGGATAGACCCAAACCCACTCGGCTAGACCCAAACCCACTCGGCTACACCCAAACCCACTCGGCTCGACCCAAACCCACTCGGCTAGACCTAAACCCACTCGGCTAGACCCAAACCCACTCGGCTAGACCCAAACCCACTCGGCTAGACCCAAAACCACTCGGCTAGATCCAATACCACTCGGCTAGACCTAAACACACTCGGCTAGACCCAAACCCACTCGGCGAGACCTAAACCCACAAGTCTAGACCCAAACCCACTCGGCTGGACCCAAACCCACTCGGCTAGACCCAAACCCACTCGGCTAGACCCAAACCCACTCGGCTCAAACCAAACCCACTCGGCTAGACCCAAACCCACTCAGCTAGACTCAAACTCACTCGGCTAGACCCAATCCCACTCGGCTAGACCCAAACCCACTCGGCTAGACCCAAACCCACTCGGCTAGACCCAAACCCACTCGGCTAGACCCAAACCCACTCGGCTAGACCCAAACCCACTCGGCTGGACCCAAACCCACTCGGCTAGACCCAAACCCACTTGGCTAGACCCCAACCCACTCGGCAAGACCCAAACCCACTCGGTAGACCCAAACCCACTCGGCTAGACCCAAAACCACTCGGCTGGACCCAAACCCACTCAGCTAGCCCAAACCCACTCGGCTAGACCCAAACCCTCTCGGATAGACCCAAACCCACTCTGCTAGACCCAAACCCACTCCGCTAGACCCAAACGCACTCGGCTAGACACAAACCCACTCGACTAAACCCAAACCCACTCGGCTAGACCCAAATCCAATCGGCTAGACCCAAACCCACTCGGCTAGACCCAAACACACTCGGCTAGACCCAAACCCACTCCGCTAGACCCAAACCAACTCGGCTAGACCCAAACCCACTCGGCTAGACCCAAACCCACTCGGCTAGACCCAAACCCACTCGGCTAGACCCAAACCCAGTCGGTTAGACCCAAACCGACTCGGCTAGACCCAAACCCACTCGGCGAGACCCAAACCCACTCGGCTAGACCCAAACCCACACGGCTAGACCGAAACCCACTCGGCTTTACCCAAACCCACTCGGCTGGACCCAAACCCACTCGGCTAGACCCAAACCCACTCGGCTAGACCCCAACCCACTCGGCTAGACCCAAACCCGCTCGGCTAGACCCAAACCCGCTCGGCTAGACCCAAACCCACTCGGCTAGACCCAAACCTACTCGCCTAGACCCAAACCCACTCGGCTAGACCCAAACCCACTCGGCTAGACCCAAACACACTTGGCTAGACACAAACCCACTCGGCTCGACCCAAACCTACTCGTCTAGACCCAAACCTACTCGGATAGACCAAAACCGACTCGGCTAGACCCAAACCCACTCGGATAGACCCAAACCCACTCGGCTAGACCCAAACCCACTCGGCTAGACCCAAACCCGCTCGTCTAGACCCAAACCCACTCGGCTAGACCCAAACCCAGTCGGCTAGACCTAAACCCACTCGGCTAGACCCAAACCCACTCGGCTAGACCTAAACCCACTCGGCTAGACCCAAACCCACTCCACTAGACCCAAACCCACTCGGCTGGACACAAACCCACTCGGCTAGACCCAAACCCACTCGGCTAGACCCAAACCCACTCGGCTAGACCCAAACCCACTCGGCTCGACCCAAACCCACCCGGCTAGACCCAAACCCACTCGGCTAGTCCCAAACCCACTCGGCTAGACCCAAACCCACTAGGCTAGACCCAAACCCACTCGGCTAGACCCAAACCCACTCGGCTAGACCCAAACCCACTCGGCTAGATCCAAACCCACTCGGCTAGACTCAAACCCACACGGCTAGACTCAAACCCACTCGGATAGACCCAAACCCACTCCGCTAGACCCAAATCCACTCCGCTAGACCCAAACCCACTCGGCTAGACCCAAACCCATTCGGCTAGACACAAACCCACTCCGCTGGACCCAAACCCACTCGGCTAGACCCAAACCCACTCGGCTAGACCCAAACCCACTCGGCTAGACACAAACCCACTCTGCTGGACCCAAACCCACTCGGCTAGACCCAAACCCACTCGGCTAGACCCAAACCCACTCGGCTAGACACAAGCCCACTCGGCTAGACCCAAACCCACTCGGCTAGACCCCAACCCACTCGGCAAGACCCAAACCCACTCAGCTAGACCCAAACCCACTCGGTAGACCCAAACCCACTCGGCTAGACCCAAAACCACTCGGCTGGACCCAAACCCACTCAGCTAGCCCAAACCCACTCGGCTAGACCCAAACCCTCTCGGATAGACCCAAACCCACTCTACTAGACCCAAACCCACTCCGCTAGACCCAAACGCACTCGGCTAGACACAAACCCACTCGACTAAACCCAAACCCACTCGGCTAGACCCAAATCCAATCGGCTAGACCCAAATCCAATCGGCTAGACCCAAACCCACTCGGCTAGACCCAAACCCACTCGGCTAGACCCAAACCCACTCCGCTAGACCCAAACCAACTCGGCTAGACCCAAACCCACTCGGCTAGACCCAAACCCACTCAGCTAGACCCAAATCCACTCAGCTAGACCCAAACCCACTCGGCTAGACCCAAACCCACTAGGCTAGACCCAAACCCACTCGGCTAGACCCAAACCCACTCGGCTAGACCCAAACCCACTCGGCTAGACCCAAACCCACTCGGCTAGACCCAAACCCACTCGGCTAGACCTAAACCCACTCGGCTAGACCCAAACCCACTCGGCTCGAACCAAACCCACTCGGCTAGACCCAAACCCACTCAGCTAGACTCAAACTCACTCGGCTAGACCCAATCCCACTCGGCTAGACCCAAACCCACTCGGCTAGACCCAAACCCACTCAGCTAGACCCAAACCCACTAGGCTAGACCCAAACCCACTCGGCTAGACCCAAACCCACTCGGCTAGACCCAAACCCACTCGGCTAGATCCAAACCCACTCGGCTAGACTCAAACCCACACGGCTAGACTCAAACCCACTCGGATAGACCCAAACCCACTCCGCTAGACCCAAATCCACTCCGCTAGACCCAAACCCACTCGGCTAGACCCAAACCCATTCGGCTAGACCCAAACCCACTCCGCTGGACCCAAACCCACTCGGCTAGACCCAAACCCACTCGGCTAGACCCAAACCCACTCGGCTAGACACAAACCCACTCTGCTGGACCCAAACCCACTCGGCTAGACCCAAACCCACTCGGCTAGACCCAAACCCACTCGGCTAGACACAAGCCCACTCGGCTAGACCCAAACCCACTCGGCTAGACCCCAACCCACTCGGCAAGACCCAAACCCACTCAGCTAGACCCAAACCCACTCGGTAGACCCAAACCCACTCGGCTAGACCCAAAACCACTCGGCTGGACCCAAACCCACTCAGCTAGCCCAAACCCACTCGGCTAGACCCAAACCCTCTCGGATAGACCCAAACCCACTCTACTAGACCCAAACCCACTCCGCTAGACCCAAACGCACTCGGCTAGACACAAACCCACTCGACTAAACCCAAACCCACTCGGCTAGACCCAAATCCAATCGGCTAGACCCAAATCCAATCGGCTAGACCCAAACCCACTCGGCTAGACCCAAACCCACTCGGCTAGACCCAAACCCACTCCGCTAGACCCAAACCAACTCGGCTAGACCCAAACCCACTCGGCTAGACCCAAACCCACTCGGCTAGACCCAAATCCACTCAGCTAGACCCAAACCCACTCGGCTAGACCCAAACCCACTAGGCTAGACCCAAACCCACTCGGCTAGACCCAAACCCACTCGGCTAGACCCAAACCCACTCGGCTAGACCCAAACCCACTCGGCTAGACCCAAACCCACTCGGCTAGACCTAAACCCACTCGGCTAGACCCAAACCCACTCGGCTCGAACCAAACCCACTCGGCTAGACCCAAACCCACTCAGCTAGACTCAAACTCACTCGGCTAGACCCAATCCCACTCGGCTAGACCCAAACCCACTCGGCTAGACCCAAACCCACTCGGCTAGACCCAAACCCACTCGGCTAGACCCAAACCCTCTCGGCTAGACCCAAACCCACTCGGCTAGACCCAAACCCACTCGGCTAGACACAAACCCACTCGGCTAGACCCAAACCCACTCGGCTAGACCCAAACCCATTCGGCTAGACCCAAATCCACTCGGCTAAACCCAAACCCATTCGGCTAGACCCAAACCCATTCGGCTAGACCCAAAGCCACTCGGCTAGTCCCAAACCCACTCGGCTAGACCCAAACCCACTCGGCTGGACCCAAACCCACTCGGCTAGACCCAAACCCACTTGGCTAGACCCCAACCCACTCGGCAAGACCAAAACCCACTCAGCTAGACCCAAACCCACTCGGTAGACCCAAACCCACTCGGCTAGACCCAAAACCACTCGGCTGGACCCAAGCCCACTCAGCTAGCCCAAACCCACTCGGCTAGACCCAAACCCTCTCGGATAGACCCAAACCCACTCGGCTGGACCCAAACCCACTCCGCTAGACCCAAACGCACTCGGCTAGACACAAACCCACTCGACTAAACCCAAACCCACTCGGCTAGACCCAAACCCACTCGGCTAGACCCAAACCCACTCGGCTAGACCCAAACCCACTCGGCTAGACCCTAACGCACTCGGCTAGATCCAAATCCACTCGGCTAGACCCCAACCCACTCGGCTAGACCCAAACCCGCTCGGCTAGACCCAAACCCGCTCGGCTAGACCCAAACCCAATCGGCTAGACCCAAACCTACTCGCCTAGACCCAAACCCACTCGGCTAGACCCAAACCCACTCGGCTAGACCCAAACACACTTGGCTAGACACAAACCCACTCTGCTAGACCCCAACCCACTCGGCAAGACCCAAACCCACTCAGCTAGACCCAAACCCACTCGGTAGACCCAAACCCACTCGCCTAGACCCAAAACCACTCGGCTGGACCCAAACCCACTCAGCTAGCCCAAACCCACTCGGCTAGACCCAAACCCTCTCGGATAGACCCAAACCCACTCTGCTAGACACAAACCCACTCCGCTAGACCCAAACGCACTCGGCTAGACACAAACCCACTCTGCTAGACCCAAACCCACTCGGCTAGACCCAAACCCACTCGGCTAGACCCAAACCCACTCGGCTAGACACAAACCCACTCGGCTAGACACAAACCCACTCGGCTAGACCCAAACCCACTCGGCTAGACCCAAACCCACTGGGCGAGACCCAAACCCACTCGGCTAGACCCAAACCCACTCGGCCAGACCCAAACCCACTCGGATAGACCCAAACCCACTCGGCTAGACCCAAACCCACTCGGCTACACCCAAACCCACTCGGCTCGACCCAAACCCACTCGGCTAGACCTAAACCCACTCGGCTAGACCCAAACCCACTCGGCTAGTCCCAAACCCACTCGGCTAGACCCAAAACCACTCGGCTAGATCCAATACCACTCGGCTAGACCTAAACCCACTCGGCTAGACCCAAACCCACTCGGCGAGACCTAAACCCACTCGGCTAGACACAAACCCACTCGGCTAGACCCAAACCCACTCGGCTAGACCCAAACCCACTCGGCTAGACCCAAACTCACTCGGCTCGACCCAAACCCACTCGGCTAGACCCAAACCCACTCAGCTAGTCCCAAACCCACTCGGCTAGACCCAAACCCACTAGGCTAGACCCAAACCCACTCGGCTGGACCCAAACCCACTCGGCTAGACCCAAACCCACTCGGCTAGACCCAAACCCACTCGGCTCGAACCAAACCCACTCGGCTAGACCCAAACCCACTCAGCTAGACTCAAACTCACTCGGCTAGACCCAATCCCACTCGGCTAGACCCAAACCCACTCGGCTAGACCCAAACCCACTCGGCTAGACCCAAACCCACTCGGCTAGACCCAAACCCTCTCGGCTAGACTCAAACCCACTCGGCTAGACCCAAACCCACTCGGCTAGACACAAACCCACTCGGCTAGACCCAAACCCACTCGGCTAGACCCAAACCCATTCGGCTAGACCCAAATCCACTCGGCTAAACCCAAACCCATTCGGCTAGACCCAAACCCATTCGGCTAGACCCAAAGCCAGTCGGCTAGTCCCAAACCCACTCGGCTAGACCCAAACCCACTCGGCTGGACCCAAACCCACTCGGCTAGACCCAAACCCACTTGGCTAGACCCCAACCCACTCTGCAAGACCCAAACCCACTCAGCTAGACCCAAACCCACTCGGTAGACCCAAACCCACTCGGCTAGACCCAAAACCACTCGGCTGGACCCAAACCCACTCAGCTAGCCCAAACCCACTCGGCTAGACCCAAACCCTCTCGGATAGACCCAAACCCACTCTGCTAGACCCAAACCCATTCCGCTAGACCCAAACGCACTCGGCTAGACACAAACCCACTCGACTAAACCCAAACCCACTCGGCTAGACCCAAATCCAATCGGCTAGACCCAAACACACTCGGCTAGACCCAAACCCATTCCGCTAGACCCAAACCAACTCGGCTAGACCCAAACCCACTCGGCTAGACCCAAACCCACTCGGCTAGACCCAAACCCACTCGGCTAGACCCAAACCCAGTCGGTTAGACCCAAACCGACTCGGCTAGACCCAAACCCACTCGGCGAGACCCAAACCCACTCGGCTAGACCCAAACCCACACGGCTAGACCGAAACCCACTCGGCTTTACCCAAACCCACTCGGCTAGACCCAAACCCACTCGGCTAGACCCAAACCCACTCGGCTAGACCCCAACCCACTCGGCTGGACCCAAACCAGCTCGGCTAGACCCAAACCCGCTCGGCTAGACCCAAACCCACTCGGATAGACCCAAACCCACTCGGCTAGACCCAAACCCACTCGGCTAGACCCAAACCCGCTCGTCTAGACCCAAACCCACTCGACTAGACCCAAACCCACTCGGCTAGACCTAAACCCACTCGGCTAGACCCAAACCCACTCCACTAGACCCAAACCCACTCGGCTGGACACAAACCCACTCGGCTAGACCCAAACCCACTCGGCTAGACCCAAACCCACTCGGCTAGACCCAAACCCACTCGGCTCGACCCAAACCCACTCGGCTAGACCCAAACCCACTCGGCTAGTCCCAAACCCACTCGGCTAGACCCAAACCCACTAGGCTAGACCCAAACCCACTCGGCTAGACCCAAACCCACTCGGCTAGACCCAAACCCACTCGGCTAGATCCAAACCCACTCGGCTAGACTCAAACCCACACGGCTAGACTCAAACCCACTCGGATAGACCCAAACCCACTCCGCTAGACCCAAATCCACTCCGCTAGACCCAAACCCACTCGGCTAGATCCAAACCCATTCGGCTAGACCCAAACCCACTCCGCTGGACCCAAACCCACTCGGCTAGACCCAAACCCACTCGGCTAGACCCAAACCCACTCGGCTAGACACAAACCCACTCTGCTGGACCCAAACCCACTCGGCTAGACCCAAACCCACTCGGCTAGACCCCAACCCACTCGGCAAGACCCAAACCCACTCAGCTAGACCCAAACCCACTCGGTAGACCCAAACCCACTCGGCTAGACCCAAAACCACTCGGCTGGACCCAAACCCACTCAGCTAGCCCAAACCCACTCGGCTAGACCCAAACCCTCTCGGATAGACCCAAACCCACTCTACTAGACCCAAACCCACTCCGCTAGACCCAAACGCACTCGGCTAGACACAAACCCACTCGACTAAACCCAAACCCACTCGGCTAGACCCAAATCCAATCGGCTAGACCCAAATCCAATCGGCTAGACCCAAACCCACTCGGCTAGACCCAAACCCACTCGGCTAGACCCAAACCCACTCCGCTAGACCCAAACCAACTCGGCTAGACCCAAACCCACTCGGCTAGACCCAAACCCACTCGGCTAGACCCAAATCCACTCAGCTAGACCCAAACCCACTCGGCTAGACCCAAACCCACTAGGCTAGACCCAAACCCACTCGGCTAGACCCAAACCCACTCGGCTAGACCCAAACCCACTCGGCTAGACCCAAACCCACTCGGCTAGACCCAAACCCACTCGGCTAGACCTAAACCCACTCGGCTAGACCCAAACCCACTCGGCTCGAACCAAACCCACTCGGCTAGACCCAAACCCACTCAGCTAGACTCAAACTCACTCGGCTAGACCCAATCCCACTCGGCTAGACCCAAACCCACTCGGCTAGACCCAAACCCACTCGGCTAGACCCAAACCCACTCGGCTAGACCCAAACCCTCTCGGCTAGACCCAAACCCACTCGGCTAGACCCAAACCCACTCGGCTAGACACAAACCCACTCGGCTAGACCCAAACCCACTCGGCTAGACCCAAACCCATTCGGCTAGACCCAAATCCACTCGGCTAAACCCAAACCCATTCGGCTAGACCCAAACCCATTCGGCTAGACCCAAAGCCACTCGGCTAGTCCCAAACCCACTCGGCTAGACCCAAACCCACTCGGCTGGACCCAAACCCACTCGGCTAGACCCAAACCCACTTGGCTAGACCCCAACCCACTCGGCAAGACCAAAACCCACTCAGCTAGACCCAAACCCACTCGGTAGACCCAAACCCACTCGGCTAGACCCAAAACCACTCGGCTGGACCCAAGCCCACTCAGCTAGCCCAAACCCACTCGGCTAGACCCAAACCCTCTCGGATAGACCCAAACCCACTCGGCTGGACCCAAACCCACTCCGCTAGACCCAAACGCACTCGGCTAGACACAAACCCACTCGACTAAACCCAAACCCACTCGGCTAGACCCAAACCCACTCGGCTAGACCCAAACCCACTCGGCTAGACCCAAACCCACTCGGCTAGACCCTAACGCACTCGGCTAGATCCAAATCCACTCGGCTAGACCCCAACCCACTCGGCTAGACCCAAACCCGCTCGGCTAGACCCAAACCCGCTCGGCTAGACCCAAACCCAATCGGCTAGACCCAAACCTACTCGCCTAGACCCAAACCCACTCGGCTAGACCCAAACCCACTCGGCTAGACCCAAACACACTTGGCTAGACACAAACCCACTCTGCTAGACCCCAACCCACTCGGCAAGACCCAAACCCACTCAGCTAGACCCAAACCCACTCGGTAGACCCAAACCCACTCGCCTAGACCCAAAACCACTCGGCTGGACCCAAACCCACTCAGCTAGCCCAAACCCACTCGGCTAGACCCAAACCCTCTCGGATAGACCCAAACCCACTCTGCTAGACACAAACCCACTCCGCTAGACCCAAACGCACTCGGCTAGACACAAACCCACTCTGCTAGACCCAAACCCACTCGGCTAGACCCAAACCCACTCGGCTAGACCCAAACCCACTCGGCTAGACACAAACCCACTCGGCTAGACACAAACCCACTCGGCTAGACCCAAACCCACTCGGCTAGACCCAAACCCACTGGGCGAGACCCAAACCCACTCGGCTAGACCCAAACCCACTCGGCCAGACCCAAACCCACTCGGATAGACCCAAACCCACTCGGCTAGACCCAAACCCACTCGGCTACACCCAAACCCACTCGGCTCGACCCAAACCCACTCGGCTAGACCTAAACCCACTCGGCTAGACCCAAACCCACTCGGCTAGTCCCAAACCCACTCGGCTAGACCCAAAACCACTCGGCTAGATCCAATACCACTCGGCTAGACCTAAACCCACTCGGCTAGACCCAAACCCACTCGGCGAGACCTAAACCCACTCGGCTAGACACAAACCCACTCGGCTAGACCCAAACCCACTCGGCTAGACCCAAACCCACTCGGCTAGACCCAAACTCACTCGGCTCGACCCAAACCCACTCGGCTAGACCCAAACCCACTCAGCTAGTCCCAAACCCACTCGGCTAGACCCAAACCCACTAGGCTAGACCCAAACCCACTCGGCTGGACCCAAACCCACTCGGCTAGACCCAAACCCACTCGGCTAGACCCAAACCCACTCGGCTCGAACCAAACCCACTCGGCTAGACCCAAACCCACTCAGCTAGACTCAAACTCACTCGGCTAGACCCAATCCCACTCGGCTAGACCCAAACCCACTCGGCTAGACCCAAACCCACTCGGCTAGACCCAAACCCACTCGGCTAGACCCAAACCCTCTCGGCTAGACTCAAACCCACTCGGCTAGACCCAAACCCACTCGGCTAGACACAAACCCACTCGGCTAGACCCAAACCCACTCGGCTAGACCCAAACCCATTCGGCTAGACCCAAATCCACTCGGCTAAACCCAAACCCATTCGGCTAGACCCAAACCCATTCGGCTAGACCCAAAGCCAGTCGGCTAGTCCCAAACCCACTCGGCTAGACCCAAACCCACTCGGCTGGACCCAAACCCACTCGGCTAGACCCAAACCCACTTGGCTAGACCCCAACCCACTCTGCAAGACGCAAACCCACTCAGCTAGACCCAAACCCACTCGGTAGACCCAAACCCACTCGGCTAGACCCAAAACCACTCGGCTGGACCCAAACCCACTCAGCTAGCCCAAACCCACTCGGCTAGACCCAAACCCTCTCGGATAGACCCAAACCCACTCTGCTAGACCCAAACCCATTCCGCTAGACCCAAACGCACTCGGCTAGACACAAACCCACTCGACTAAACCCAAACCCACTCGGCTAGACCCAAATCCAATCGGCTAGACCCAAACACACTCGGCTAGACCCAAACCCATTCCGCTAGACCCAAACCAACTCGGCTAGACCCAAACCCACTCGGCTAGACCCAAACCCACTCGGCTAGACCCAAACCCACTCGGCTAGACCCAAACCCAGTCGGTTAGACCCAAACCGACTCGGCTAGACCCAAACCCACTCGGCGAGACCCAAACCCACTCGGCTAGACCCAAACCCACACGGCTAGACCGAAACCCACTCGGCTTTACCCAAACCCACTCGGCTAGACCCAAACCCACTCGGCTAGACCCAAACCCACTCGGCTAGACCCCAACCCACTCGGCTGGACCCAAACCAGCTCGGCTAGACCCAAACCCGCTCGGCTAGACCCAAACCCACTCGGATAGACCCAAACCCACTCGGCTAGACCCAAACCCACTCGGCTAGACCCAAACCCGCTCGTCTAGACCCAAACCCACTCGACTAGACCCAAACCCACTCGGCTAGACCTAAACCCACTCGGCTAGACCCAAACCCACTCCACTAGACCCAAACCCACTCGGCTGGACACAAACCCACTCGGCTAGACCCAAACCCACTCGGCTAGACCCAAACCCACTCGGCTAGACCCAAACCCACTCGGCTCGACCCAAACCCACTCGGCTAGACCCAAACCCACTCGGCTAGTCCCAAACCCACTCGGCTAGACCCAAACCCACTAGGCTAGACCCAAACCCACTCGGCTAGACCCAAACCCACTCGGCTAGACCCAAACCCACTCGGCTAGATCCAAACCCACTCGGCTAGACTCAAACCCACACGGCTAGACTCAAACCCACTCGGATAGACCCAAACCCACTCCGCTAGACCCAAATCCACTCCGCTAGACCCAAACCCACTCGGCTAGATCCAAACCCATTCGGCTAGACCCAAACCCACTCCGCTGGACCCAAACCCACTCGGCTAGACCCAAACCCACTCGGCTAGACCCAAACCCACTCGGCTAGACACAAACCCACTCTGCTGGACCCAAACCCACTCGGCTAGACCCAAACCCACTCGGCTAGACCCAAACCCACTCGGCTAGACACAAGCACACTCGGCTAGACCCAAACCCACTCGGCTAGACCCCAACCCACTCGGCAAGACCCAAACCCACTCAGCTAGACCCAAACCCACTCGGTAGACCCAAACCCACTCGGCTAGACCCAAAACCACTCGGCTGGACCCAAACCCACTCAGCTAGCCCAAACCCACTCGGCTAGACCCAAACCCTCTCGGATAGACCCAAACCCACTCTACTAGACCCAAACCCACTCCGCTAGACCCAAACGCACTCGGCTAGACACAAACCCACTAGACTAAACCCAAACCCTCTCGGCTAGACCCAAACCCACTCGGCTAGACCCAAACCCACTCGGCTAGACCCAAACCCACTCGGCTAGACCTAAACCCACTCGGCTAGACCCAAACCCACTCGGCTCGAACCAAACCCACTCGGCTAGACCCAAACCCACTCAGCTAGACTCAAACTCACTCGGCTAGACCCAATCCCACTCGGCTAGACCCAAACCCACTCGGCTAGACCCAAACCCACTCGGCTAGACCCAAACCCACTCGGCTAGACCCAAACCCTCTCGGCTAGACCCAAACCCATTCGGCTAGACCCAAACCCACTCGGCTAGACACAAACCCACTCGGCTATACCCAAACCCACTCGGCTAGACCCAAACCCATTCGGCTTGACCCAAATCCACTCGGCTAAACCCAAACCCATTCGGCTAGACGCAAACCCATTCGGCTAGACCCAAAGCCACTCGGCTAGTCCCAAACCCACTCGGCTAGACCCAAACCCACTCGGCTGGACCCAAACCCACTCGGCTAGACCCAAACCCACTTGGCTAGACCCCAACCCACTCGGCAAGACCAAAACCCACTCAGCTAGACCCAAACCCACTCGGTAGACCCTAACCCACTCGGCTAGACCCAAAACCACTCGGCTGGACCCAAACCCACTCAGCTAGCCCAAACCCACTCGGCTAGACCCAAACCCTCTCGGATAGACCCAAACCCACTCGGCTGGACCTAAACCCACTCCGCTAGACCCAAACGCACTCGGCTAGACACAAACCCACTCGACTAAACCCAAACCCACTCGGCTAGACCCAAACCCACTCGGCTAGACCCAAACCCACTCGGCTAGACCCAAACCCACTCGGCTAGACCCAAACCCAGTCGGTTAGACCCAAACCGACTCGGCTAGACCCAAACCCACTCGGCGAGACCCAAACCCACTCGGCTAGACCCAAACTCACTCGGCTCGACCCAAACCCACTCGGCTAGACCCAAACCCACTCAGCTAGTCCCAAACCACTCGGCTAGACCCAAACCCACTAGGCTAGACCCAAACCCACTCGGCTGGACCCAAACCCACTCGGCTAGACCCAAACCCACTCGGCTAGACCCAAACCCACTCGGCTCGAACCAAACCCACTCGGCTAGACCCAAACCCACTCAGCTAGACTCAAACTCACTCGGCTAGACCCAATCCCACTCGGCTAGACCCAAACCCACTCGGCTAGACCCAAACCCACTCGGCTAGACCCAAACCCACTCGGCTAGACCCAAACCCTCTCGGCTAGACCCAAACCCACTCGGCTAGACCCAAACCCACTCGGCTAGACACAAACCCACTCAGCTAGACCCAAACCCACTCGGCTAGACCCAAACCCATTCGGCTAGACCCAAATCCACTCGGCTAAACCCAAACCCATTCGGCTAGACCCAAACCCATTCGGCTAGACCCAAAGCCACTCGGCTAGTCCCAAACCCACTCGGCTAGACCCAAACCCACTCGGCTGGACCCAAACCCACTCGGCTAGACCCAAACCCACTTGGCTAGACCCCAACCCACTCGGCAAGACCCAAACCCACTCAGCTAGACCCAAACCCACTCGGTAGACCCAAACCCACTCGGCTAGACCCAAAACCACTCGGCTGGACCCAAACCCACTCAGCTAGCCCAAACCCACTCGGCTAGACCCAAACCCTCTCGGATAGACCCAAACCCACTCTGCTAGACCCAAACCCACTCCGCTAGACCCAAACCCACTCGGCTAGACCCAAATCCAATCGGCTAGACCCAAACCCACTCGGCTAGACCCAAACACACTCGGCTAGACCCAAACCCACTCCGCTAGACCCAAACCAACTCGGCTAGACCCAAACCCACTCGGCTAGACCCAAACCCACTCGGCTAGACCCAAACCCACTCGGCTAGACCCAAACCCAGTCGGTTAGACCCAAACCGACTCGGCTAGACCCAAACCCACTCGGCGAGACCCAAACCCACTCGGCTAGACCCAAACCCACACGGCTAGACCGAAACCCACTCGGCTTTACCCAAACCCACTCGGCTAGACCCAAACCCGCTCGGCTAGACCCAAACCCACTCGGCTAGACCCCAACCCACTCGGCTAGACCCAAACCCGCTCGGCTAGACCCAAACCCGCTCGGCTAGACCCAAACCCACTCGGCTAGACCCAAACCTACTCGCCTAGACCCAAACCCACTCGGCTAGACCCAAACACACTCGGCTAGACCCAAACACACTTGGCTAGACACAAACCCACTCAGCTCGACCCAAACCTACTCGTCTAGACCCAAACCCTCTCGGATAGACCAAAACCGACTCGGCTAGACCCAAACCCACTCGGATAGACCCAAACCCACTCGGCTAGTCCCAAACCCACTCGGCTAGACCCAAACCCGCTCGTCTAGACCCAAACCCACTCGGCTAGACCCAAACCCACTCGGCTAGACCTAAACCCACTCGGCTAGACCCAAACCCACTCCACTAGACCCAAACCCACTCGGCTGGACACAAACCCACTCGGCTAGACCCAAACCCACTCGGCTAGACCCCAACCCACTCGGCTAGACCCAAACCCACTCGGCTCGACCCAAACCCACTCGGCTAGACCCAAACCCACTCGGCTAATCCCAAACCCACTCGGCTAGACCCAAACCCACTAGGCTAGACCCAAACTCACTCGGCTAGACCCAAACCCACTCGGCTAGACCCAAACCCACTCAGCTAGATCCAAACCCACTCGGCTAGACTCAAACCCACACGGCTAGACTCAAACCCACTCGGATAGACCCAAACCCACTCCGCTAGACCCAAATCCACTCCGCTAGACCCAAACCCACTCGGCTAGACCCAAACCCATTCGGCTAGACCCAAACCCACTCCGCTGGACCCAAACCCACTCGGCTAGACCCAAACCCACTCGGCTAGACCCAAACCCACTCGGCTAGACACAAACCCACTCTGCTGGACCCAAACCCACTCGGCTAGACCCAAACCCACTCGGCTAGACCCAAACCCACTCGGCTAGACACAAGCCCACTCGGCTAGACCCAAACCCACTCGGCTAGACCCCAACCCACTCGGCAAGACCCAAACCCACTCAGCTAGACCCAAACCCACTCGGCTAGACCCAAACCCACTCGGCTAGACCCAAACCCACTCGGCTAGACACAAGCCCACTCGGCTAGACCCAAACCCACTCGGCTAGACCCCAACCCACTCGGCAAGACCCAAACCCACTCAGCTAGACCCAAACCCACTCGGTAGACCCAAACCCACTCGGCTAGACCCAAAACCACTCGGCTGGACCCAAACTCACTCAGCTAGCCCAAACCCACTCGGCTAGACCCAAACCCTCTCGGATAGACCCAAACCCACTCTACTAGACCCAAACCCACTCCGCTAGACCCAAACGCACTCGGCTAGACACAAACCCACTCGACTAATCCCAAACCCACTCGGCTAGACCCAAATCCAATCGGCTAGACCCAAATCCAATCGTCTAGACCCAAACCCACTCGGCTAGACCCAAACCCACTCGGCTAGACCAAACCCACTCCGCTAGACCCAAACCAACTCGGCTAGACCCAAACCCACTCGGCTACACCCAAACCCACTCGGCTAGACCCAAACCCAGTCGGCTAGACCCAAACCCACTCGGCTAGACCCAAACTCACTCGGCTCGACCCAAACCCACTCGGCTAGACCCAAACCCACTCAGCTAGTCCCAAACCCACTCGGCTAGACCCAAACCCACTCGGCTAGACCCAAACCCACTCGGCTAGACCCAAACCCACTCGGCTAGACCCAAACCCTCTCGGATAGACCCAAACCCACTCTACTAGACCCAAACCCACTCCGCTAGACCCAAACGCACTCGGCTAGACACAAACCCACTCGACTAATCCCAAACCCACTCGGCTAGACCCAAATCCAATCGGCTAGACCCAAATCCAATCGTCTAGACCCAAACCCACTCGGCTAGACCCAAACCCACTCGGCTAGACCAAACCCACTCCGCTAGACCCAAACCAACTCGGCTAGACCCAAACCCACTCGGCTACACCCAAACCCACTCGGCTAGACCCAAACCCAGTCGGCTAGACCCAAACCCACTCGGCTAGACCCAAACTCACTCGGCTCGACCCAAACCCACTCGGCTAGACCCAAACCCACTCAGCTAGTCCCAAACCCACTCGGCTAGACCCAAACCCACTCGGCTAGACCCAAACCCACTCGGCTAGACCCAAACCCACTCGGCTAGACCCAAACCCACTCGGCTAGACCTAAACCCACTCGGCTAGACCCAAACCCACTCGGCTCGAACCAAACCCACTCGGCTAGACCCAAACCCACTCCGCTAGACTCAAACTCACTCGGCTAGACCCAATCCCACTCGGCTAGACCCAAACCCACTCGGCTAGACCCAAACCCACTCGGCTAGACCCAAACCCACTCGGCTAGACCCAAACCCTCTCGGCTAGACCCAAACCCACTCGGCTAGACCCAAACCCACTCGGATAGACACAAACCCACTCGGCTAGACCCAAACCCACTCGGCTAGACCCAAACCCATTCGGCTAGACCCAAATCCACTCGGCTAAACCCAAACCCATTCGGCTAGACCCAAACCCATTCGGCTAGACCCAAAGCCACTCGGCTAGTCCCAAACCCTCTCGGCTAGACCCAAACCCACTCGGCTGGACCCAAACCCACTCGGCTAGACCCAAACCCACTGGGCTAGACCCCAACCCACTCGGCAAGACCAAAACCCACTCAGCTAGACCCAAACCCACTCGGTAGTCCCAAACCCACTCGGCTAGACCCAAAACCACTCGGCTGGACCCAAACCCACTCAGCTAGCCCAAACCCACTCGGCTAGACCCAAACCCTCTCGGATAGACCCAAACCCACTCGGCTGGACCCAAACCCACTCCGCTAGACCCAAACGCACTCGGCTAGACACAAACCCACTCGACTAAACCCAAACCCACTCGGCTAGACCCAAATCCAATCGGCTAGACCCAAACCCACTCGGCTAGACCCAAACCCAGTCGGTTAGACCCAAACCGACTCGGCTAGACCCAAACCCAAACGGCGAGACCCAAACCCACTCGGCTAGACCCAAACCCACACGGCTAGACCGAAACCCACTCGGCTTTACCCAAACCCACTCGGCTAGACCCAAACCCACTCGGCTAGACCCAAACCCACTCGGCTAGACCCAAACGCACTCGGCTAGACCCAAATCCACTCGGCTAGACCCCAACCCACTCGGCTAGACCCAAACCCGCTCGGCTAGACCCAAACCCGCTCGGCTAGACCCAAACCCACTCGGCTAGACCCAAACCTACTCGCCTAGACCCAAACCCACTCGGCTAGACCCAAACTCACTCGGCTAGACCCAAACACACTTGGCTAGACACAAACCCACTCGGCTCGACCCAAACCTACTCGTCTAGACCCAAACCCTCTCGGATAGACCAAAACCGACTCGGCTAGACCCAAACCCACTCGGATAGACCCAAACCCATTCGGCTAGACCCAAACCCACTCGGCTAGACCCAAACCCGCTCGTCTAGACCCAAACCCACTCGGCTAGACCCAAACCCACTCGGCTAGACCTAAACCCACTCGGCTAGACCCAAACCCACTCCACTAGACCCAAACCCACTCGGCTGGACACAAACCCACACGGCTAGACCCAAACCCACTCGGCTAGACCCAAACCCACTCGGCTAGACCCAAACCCACTCGGCTCGACCCAAACCCACTCGGCTAGACCCAAACCCACTCGGCTAGTCCCAAACCCACTCGGCTAGACCCAAACCCACTAGGCTAGACCCAAACCCACTCGGCTAGACCCAAACCCACTCGGCTAGACCCAAACCCACTCGGCTAGATCCAAACCCACTCGGCTAGACTCAAACCCACTCGGCTAGACTCAAACCCACACGGCTAGACTCAAACCCACTCGGATAGACCCAAACCCACTCCGCTAGACCCAAATCCACTCCGCTAGACCCAAACCCACTCGGCTAGACCCAAACCCATTCGGCTAGACCCAAACCCACTCCGCTGGACCCAAACCCACTCGGCTAGACCCAAACCCACTCGGCTAGACCCAAACCCACTCGGCTAGACACAAACCCACTCTGCTGGACCCAAACCCACTCGGCTAGACCCAAACCCACTCGGCTAGACCCAAACCCACTCGGCTAGACACAAGCCCACTCGGCTAGACCCAAACCCACTCGGCTAGACCCAAACCCACTCGGCTAGACCCAAACCCATTCGGCTAGACCCAAACCCACTCCGCAAGACCCAAACCCACTCGGCTAGACCCAAACCCACTCGGCTAGACCCAAACCCACTCGGCTAGACACAAACCCACTCGGCTAGACCCAAACCCACTCTGCTAGACCCAAACCCACTCGGCTAGACCCAAACCCACTCGGCTAGACCCAAACCCACTCGGCTGGACACAAACCCACTCGGCTTGACCCAAACCCACTCTGCTAGACCCAAACCCACTCGGCTAGACCCAAACCCACTCGGCTAGACCCAAACCCGCTCGTCTAGACCCAAACCCACTCGGCTAGACTCAAACCCACACGGCTAGACTCAAACCCACTCGGATAGACCCAAACCCACTCCGCTAGACCCAAATCCACTCCGCTAGACCCAAACCCACTCGGCTAGACCCAAACCCATTCGGCTAGACCCAAACCCACTCCGCTGGACCCAAACCCACTCGGCTAGACCCAAACCCACTCGGCTAGACCCAAACCCACTCGGCTAGACACAAACCCACTCTGCTGGACCCAAACCCACTCGGCTAGACCCAAACCCACTCGGCTAGACCCAAACCCACTCGGCTAGACACAAGCCCACTCGGCTAGACCCAAACCCACTCGGCTAGACCCAAACCCACTCGGCTAGACCCAAACCCATTCGGCTAGACCCAAACCCACTCCGCTAGACCCAAACCCACTCGACTAGACCCAAACCCACTCGGCTAGACCCAAACCCACTCGGCTAGACACAAACCCACTCGGCTTGACCCAAACCCACTCTGCTAGACCCAAACCCACTCGGCTAGACCCAAACCCACTCGGCTAGACCCAAACCCGCTCGTCTAGACCCAAACCCACTCGGCTAGACCCAAACCCACTCAGCTAGACCTAAACCCACTCGGCTAGACCCAAACCCACTCCACTAGACGCAAACCCACTCGGCTGGACACAAACCCACACGGCTAGACCCAAACCCACTCGGCTAGACCCAAACCCACTCGGCTAGACCCAAACCCACTCGGCTCGACCCAAACCCACTCGGCTAGACCCAAACCCACTCGGCTAGTCCCAAACCCACTCGGCTAGACCCAAACCCACTAGGCTAGACCCAAACCCACTCGGCTAGACCCAAACCCACTCGGCTAGACCCAAACCCACTCGGCTAGATCCAAACCCACTCGGCTAGACTCAAACCCACACGGCTAGACTCAAACCCACTCGGATAGACCCAAACCCACTCCGCTAGACCCAAATCCACTCCGCTAGACTCAAACCCACTCCGCTAGACCCAAACCCACTGGGCTAGACCGAAACCCACTGGACTAGACCCAAAAGCACTCGGCTAGACCCTAACCCACTCGGCTAGACTCAAACCCACTCGGCTAGACCCAAACCCACTTCACTAGACCCAAGCCCACTCGGCTAGACCCTAACCCACTCCGCTAGACCCAAACCCACTCGGCTAGACCCAAAATCACTCAGCTAGACCCAAACCCACTCGGCTAGACCCAAACCCAATTGGCTAGACCCAATCCCATTCGGCTAGACACAAACCCACTCGGCTACACCGAAACCCACTCGGCAACACCGAAACCCACTCGACTAGACCCATACCCACTCGGCTCGACCCAAACACACTCGGCTAGACCCAAACACACTCGGCTAGACCCAAACCCACTCGGCTACACCCAAACCCACTCCGCTAGACCCAAACCCACTCGGCGAGACACAAACCCACTCGGCTGGACCCAAACCCACTCGGCTAGACCCAAACCCACTCAGCTGCACCCAAACCCACTCCACTGGACCCAAACCCACTCGGCTCGACCCAAGCCCCCTCGGCTAGACCCAAACACACTAGGCTAGACCCAAACCCACTCGGCTCGACCAAAACCCACTTGGCTTGACCCAAACCCACTCGGCTAGACCCAAACCCACTTGGCTAGACCAAAACCCACTCGGCTAGACCCAAACCCAATCGGCTAGACCCAAACCCACTCGGCTAGACCCAAACCCACTCGGCTAGACCCAATCCCGCTCGGCTAGACCCAAACTAACTCGGCAACACCCAAACTAACTTGGCTAGAAGCAAAGCCACTCGGCTAGACCCAAATCCACTCGGCTAGACCCAAACCCACTCGGCTAGACCAAAGCCCACTCGGCTAGACCCAAACCCACTCGGCTAGACCCAAACCCACTCGGCTGGACTCAAACCCACTCGGCTAGACACAAACCCACTCGGCTAGACCCAAACCTACTCCGCTAGTCCCAAATCCAATCCGCTAGACCCAAACCCACTCGGCTAGACCCAAACCCATTTGGCTAGACCCAAATCCACTCCGCTAGACCCAAACCCACTCGGCTAGACACAAACCCATTTGGCTAGACCCAAACCGACTCCGCTAGACCCAAACCCACTCCGCTAGACCCAAACCCACTCCGCAACACTCAAACCCACTCCGCTCGACCCAAACCCACTCGGCTAGACCGAATCCCACTCGACTAGACCCAAAACCACTCGGCTAGACCCAAACCCACTCCGCTATACGCAAACCCACTCGGCTAGACCCAAACCCACTCGGCTAGACCCAAATACACTCGGCTAGACCCAAACCCACTCGGCTAGACCCAAACCCACTCCGCTAGACCCAAAGCCACTCGGCTAGACCCAAGTCCACTCGGCTAGACCCAAACCCACTCGGCTAGACCCAAACCCACTCGGCTACACCCAAACCCACTCGGCTACACCGAAACCCACTCGGCTAGACCCATACCCACTCGGCTCGACCCAAACACACTCGGCTAGACCCAAAACCACTCGGCTAGATCCAATACCACTCGGCTAGACCTAAACCCACTCGGCTAGACCCAAACCCACTCCACGAGACCTAAACCCACTCGGCTAGACACAAACCCACTCGGCTAGATCCAAACCCACTCGGCTAGACCCAAACCCATTCGGCTAGACCCAAACTCACTCGGCTCGACCCAAACCCACTCGGCTAGACCCAAACCCACTCAGCTAGTCCCAAACCCACTCGGCTAGACCCAAACCCACTAGGCTAGACCCAAACCCACTCGGCTAGACCCAAACCCACTCGGCTAGACCCAAACCCACTCGGCTAGACCCAAACCCACTCGGCTAGACCCAAACCCACTCGGCTAGACCCAAATCCACTCGGCTAGACCTAAACCCACTCGGCTAGACCCAAACCCACTCGGCTCGAACCAAACCCACTCGGCTAGACCCAAACCCACTCAGCTAGACTCAAACTCACTCGGCTAGACCCAATCCCTCTCGGCTAGACCCAAACCCACTCGGCTAGACGCAAACCCACTCGGCTAGACCCAAACCTACTCGGCTAGACCCAAACCCACTTGGCTAGACCCAAACCCTCTCGGCTAGACCCAAACCCACTCGGCTAGACACAAACCCACTCGGCTAGACCCAAACCCACTCGGCTAGACCCAAACCCATTCGGCTAGACCCAAATCCACTCGGCTAAACCGAAACCCATTCGGCTAGACCCAAACCCATTCGGCTAGACCCAAAGCCACTCGGATAGTCCCAAACCCACTCGGCTAGACCCAAACCCACTCGGCTGGACCCAAACCCACTCGGCTAGACCCAAACCCACTTGGCTAGACCCCAACCCACTCGGCAAGACCCAAACCCACTCAGCTAGACCCAAACCCACTCGGTAGACCCAAACCCACTCGGCTAGACCCAAAACCACTCGGCTGAACCCAAACCCACTCAGCTAGCCCAAACCCACTCGGCTAGACCCAAACCCACTCGGCTAGACCCAAACGCACTCGGCTAGACCCAAATCCACTAGGCTAGACCCCAACCCACTCGGCTAGACCCAAACCCGCTCGGCTAGACCCAAACCCGCTCGGCTAGACCCAAACCCACTCGGCTAGACCCAAACCCACTTGGCTAGACACAAACCCACTCGGCTCGTCCCAAACCTACTCGGCTAGACCCAAACCCTCTCGGATAGACCAAAACCGACTCGGCTAGACCCAAACCCACTCGGATAGACCCAAACCCACTCGGCTAGACCCAAACCCACTCGGCAAGACCCAAACCCACTCGGCTAGACCCAAAACCACTCGGCTAGATCCAATACCACACGGCTAGACCTAAACCCACTCGGCTAGACCCAAACCCACTCCACTAGACCCAAACCCACTCGGCTAGTCCCAAACCCACTGGGCTAGACCCAAACCCACTCGGCTAGACCCAAACCCACTCGGCTAGATCCAAACCCACTCGGCTAGACTCAAACCCACACGGCTAGACTCAAACCCACTTGGATAGACCCAAACCCACTCCGCTAGACCCAAATCCACTCCGCTAGACCCAAACCCACTCGGCTAGACCCAAACCCATTCGGCTAGACCCAAACCCACTCCGCTGGACCCAAACCCACTCGGCTAGACCCAAACCCACTCGGCTAGACCCAAACCCACTCGGCTAGACACAAACCCACTCGGCTAGACCCAAACCCACTCTGCTGGACCCAAACCCACTCGGCTAGACCCAAACCCACTCGGCTAGACACAAGCCCACTCGGCTAGACCCAAACCCACTCGGCTAGACCCAAACCCACTCGGCTAGACCCAAACCCATTCCGCTAGACCCAAACCCACTCCGCTAGACCCAAACCCACTCGGCTAGACCCAAACCCACTCGGCTAGACCCAAACCCACTCGGCTAGACACAAACCCACTCGGCTTGACCCAAACCCACTCTGCTAGACCCAAACCCACTCGACTAGACCCAAACCCACTCGGCTAGACCCAAACCCACTCGGCTAGACACAAACCAACTCGGCTAGACCCAAACCCACTCGGCTAGACCCAAACCCACTCGGCTAGACCCAAACCCACTCGGCGAGACCCAAACCCACTCGGCTAGACCAAAACCCACTCGGCCAGACCCAAACCCACTCGGATAGACCCAAACCCACTCGGCTAGACCCAAACCAACTCGGCTACACCCAAACCCACTCGGCTCGACCCAAACCCACTCGGCTAGACCTAAACCCACTCGGCTAGACCTAAACCCACTCGGCTAGACCCAAACCCACTCGGCTCGACCCAAACCCGCTCGGCTAGACTCAAACCCACTCGGCTAGACTCAAACTCACTCGGCTAGACCCAATCCCACTCGGCTAGACCCAAACCCACTCGGCTAGACCCAAACCCACTCGGCTAGACCCAAACCTACTCGGCTAGACCCAAACCCACTTGGCTAGACACAAACCCTCTCGGCTAGACACAAACCCACTCGGCTAGACCCAAACCCACTCGGCTAGACCCAAACCCATTCGGCTAGACCCAAATCCACTCGGCTAAACCCAAACCCATTCGGCTAGACCCAAACCCATTCGGCTAGACCCAAAGCCACTCGGCTAGTCCCAAACCCACTCGGCTAGACCCAAACCCACTCGGCTGGACCCAAACCCACTCGGCCAGAACCAAACCCACTCGGCTAGACACAAACACACTCGGCTAGACCCAAACCCACTCGGCTAGACCCAAACCCACTCGGCTAGACCCAAACCCACTCAGCTAGAACCAAACCCACTCGGCCGGACCCAAACACACTCGGCTGGACCAAAACCCACTCGGCTGGACCCAAACCCACTCGGCTAGACCCAAACCCACTCGGCTAGACCCAAAACCACTCGGCTAGATCCAATACCACACGGCTAGACCTAAACCCACTCGGCTAGACCCAAACCCACTCCACTAGACCCAAACCCACTCGGCTAGTCCCAAACCCACTGGGCTAGACCCAAACCCACTCGGCTAGACCCAAACCCACTCGGCTAGATCCAAACCCACTCGGCTAGACTCAAACCCACACGGCTAGACTCAAACCCACTTGGATAGACCCAAACCCACTCCGCTAGACCCAAATCCACTCCGCTAGACCCAAACCCACTCGGCTAGACCCAAACCCATTCGGCTAGACCCAAACCCACTCCGCTGGACCCAAACCCACTCGGCTAGACCCAAACCCACTCGGCTAGACCCAAACCCACTCGGCTAGACACAAACCCACTCGGCTAGACCCAAATCCACTCTGCTGGACCCAAACCCACTCGGCTAGACCCAAACCCACTCGGCTAGACCCAAACCCACTCGGCTAGACACAAGCCCACTGGGCTAGACCCAAACCCACTCGGCTAGACCCAAACCCACTCGGCTAGACCCAAACCCATTCCGCTAGACCAAAACCCACTCCGCTAGACCCAAACCCACTCGGCTAGACCCAAACCCACTCGGCTAGACCCAAACCCACTCGGCTAGACACAAACCCACTCGGCTTGACCCAAACCCACTCTGCTAGACCCAAACCCACTCGGCTAGACCCAAACCCACTCGGCTAGACCCAAACCCACTCGGCTAGACACAAACCCACTCGGCTAGACCCAAACCCACTCGGCTAGACCCAAACCCACTCGGCTAGACCCAAACCCACTCGGCGAGACCCAAACCCACTCGGCTAGACCCAAACCCACTCGGCCAGACCCAAACCCACTCGGATAGACCCAAACCCACTCGGCTAGACCCAAACCCACTCGGCTAGACCCAAACCCACTCGGCTAGACCCAAACCCACTCGGCTAGACTCAAACCCACTCGGCTAGACCCAAACCCACTCGGCTAGACCGAAACGCACTCCGCTAGACACAAACCCACTCGGCTCGACCCAAACCCACTCGGCTAGACCCAAACCCACTCGGCTAGACCCAAACCCACTCGGCTAGACCCAAACCCACTCGGCTAGACCCAAAACCACTCGGCTAGATCCAATACCACTCGACTAGACCCAAACCCACTCCACGAGACCTAAACCCACTCGGCTAGACACAAACCCACTCGGCTAGACCCAAACCCACTCGGCTAGACCCAAACCCACTCGACTAGACCCAAACTCACTCGGCTCGACCCAAACCCACTCGGCTAGACCCAAACCCACTCAGCTAGTCCCAAACCCACTCGGCTAGACCCAAACCCACTAGGCTAGACCCAAACCCACTCGGCTAGACCCAAACACACTCGGCTAGACCCAAGCCCACTCGGCTAGACCCAAACCCACTCGGCTAGACCCAAACCCTCTCGGCTAGACCTAAACCCACTCGGCTAGACCCAAACCCACTCGGCTCGACCCAAACCCACTCGGCTAGACGCAAACCCACTCGGCTAGACTCAAACTCACTCGGCTAGACCCAATCCCACTTGGCTAGACCCAAACCCACTCGGCTAGACCCAAACCCACTCGGCTAGACCCAAACCTACTCGGCTAGACCCAAACCCACTTGGCTAGACCCAAACCCTCTCGGCTAGACCCAAACCCACTCGGCTAGACACAAACCCACTCGGCTAGACCCAAACCCACTCGGCTAGACCCAAACCCATTCGGCTAGACCCAAATCCACTCGGTTAAACCCAAACCCATTCGGCTAGACCCAAACCCATTCGGCTAGACCCAAAGCCACTCGGCTAGTCCCAAACCCACTCGGCTAGACCCAAACCCACTCGGCTGGACCCAAACCCACTCGGCTAGACCCAAACCCACTCGGCTAGACCCAAACACACTCGGCTAGACCCAAACCCACTCGGCTAGACCCAAACCCACTCGGCTAGACCCAAACCCACTCAGCTAGAACCAAACCCACTCGGCCGGACCCAAACACACTCGGCTGGACCCAAACCCACTCGGCTGGACCCAAACCCACTCGGCTAGACCCAAACCCACTCGGCTAGACCCAAAACCACTCGGCTAGATCCAATACCACACGGCTAGACCTAAACCCACTCGGCTAGACCCAAACCCACTCCACTAGACCCAAACCCACTCGGCCAGACACAAACCCACTCGGCTAGACCCAAACCCACTCGGCTAGACCCAAACCCACTCGGCTAGACCCAAACCCACTCGGCTAGACCCAAACCCACTCGGCTAGACACAAACCCACTCGGCTAGACCCAAACCCGCCTGGCTAGACCCAAACTAACTCGGCAACACCCAAACTAACTCGGCTAGAAGCAAAGCCACTCGGCTAGACCCAAATCCACTCCGCTAGACTCAAACCCACTCCGCTAGACCCAAACTCACTGGGCTAGACCGAAACCCACTCGACTAGACCCAAAAGCACTCGGCTAGACCCTAACCCACTCGGTTAGACTCAAACCCACTCGGCTAGACCCAAACCCACTTCACTAGACCCAAGCCCCCACGGCTAGACCCAAACCCACCCCGCTAGACCCAAACCCACTCGGCTAGACCCAAAATCACTCAGCTAGACCCAAACCCACTCGGCTAGACCCAAACCCACTCGGCTAGACCCAAGCCCCCTCGGCTAGACCCAAACGCACTAGGCTAGACCCAAACCCACTCGGCTCGACCAAAACCCACTTGGCTTGACCCAAACCCACGCGGCTAGACCCAAACCCACTTGGCTATACCCAAACGCACTCGACTAGACCCAAACCCACTCGGCTAGACCCAAACCCACTCGGCAGGAACCAAACCTACTCGGCTAGCCCAAACCCACTTGGCTAGACCAAAACCCACTAGGCTAGACCCAAACCCAATCGGCTAGACCCAAACCCACTCGGCTAGACCCAAACCCACTCGGCTAGACCCAATCCCGCTCGGCTAGACCCAAACTAACTCGGCAACACCCAAACTAACTTGGCTGGAAGCAAAGCCACTCGGCTAGACCCAAATCCACTCGGCGAGACCCAAACCCACTCGGCTAGACCAAAGCCCACTCGGCTAGACCCAAACCCACTCGGCTAGACCCAAACCCACTCGGCTAGACCCAAACCTACTCCGCTAGTCCCAAATCCAATCCGCTAGACCCAAACCCACTCGGCCAGACCCAAACCCATTTGGCTAGACCCAAATCCACTCCGCTAGACCCAAACCCACTCGGCTAGACACAAACCCATTTGGCTAGACCCAAACCGACTCCGCTAGACCCAAACCCACTCCGCTAGACCCAAACCCACTCCGCTACACTCAAACCCACTCCGCTCGACCCAAACCCACTCGGCTAGACCGAAACCCACTCGACTAGACCCAAAACCACTCGGCTAGACCCAAACCCACTCCGCTATATGCAAACCCACTCGGCTAGACTCAAACCCACTCGGCTAGACCCAAATACACTCGGCTAGACCCAAACCCACTCGGCTAGACCCAAACCCACTCCGCTAGACCCAAACCCACTCGGCTAGACCCAAGTCCACTTGGCTAGACCCAAACCCACTCGGCTAGACCCAAACCCACTCGGCTAGACCCAAACCCACTTGGCTAGACCCAATCCCACTCGGCTAGACACAAACCCACTCGGCTACACCCAAACCCACTCGGCTACACCGAAACCCACTCGGCTAGACCCATACCCACTCGGCTCGACCCAAACACACTCGGCTAGACCCAAACCCACTCGGCTAGACCCAAACCCACTCGGCTACACCCAAACCCACTCCGCTAGACCCAAACCCACTCGGCTAGACACAAACCCACTCGGCTGGACCCAAACCCACTCGGCTAGACCCAAACCCACTCGGCTAGACCCAAACCCACTCGGCTAGAACCAAACCCACTCCGCTAGACTGAAACCCACTCGGCTAGACCCAAACCCACTCCGCTAGACCCAAACCCACTCCGCTAGACCCAAACCCACTCGGCTAGACCGAAACCCACTCGGCTAGACCCATACCCCCTCGGCTAGACCCAAACGCACTAGGCTAGACCCAAACCCACTCGGCTCGACCCAAACCCACTTGGCTAGACCCAAACCCACTCGGCTAGACCCAAACCCACTCGGCTAGACCCAAACGCACTCGGCGAGACCCAAACCCACTCGGCTAGACCCAAACCGACTCGGCACGACCCAAACCCACTCGGCTAGACCCAAACCCACTCGGCTACACCGAAACCCACTCGGCTAGACCCATACCCACTCGGCTCGACCCAAACACACTCGGCTAGACCCAAACCCACTCGGCTAGACCCAAACCCACTCGGCTACACCCAAACCCACTCCGCTAGACCCAAACCTACTCGGCTAGACACAAACCCACTCGGCTGGACCCAAACCCACTCGGCTAGACCCAAACCCACTCGGCTAGACCCAAACCCACTCGGCTACACCCAAACCCACTCCACTGGACCCAAACCCACTCGGCTCGACCGAAACCCACTCGGCTAGACGCAAACCCACTCGGCTAGACCCAAACCCACTCGGCTAGACCCACCCACTCGGCAAGACCCACACCCACTCGGCTAGACCCAAACACACTCGGCTAGACCCAAACCTACTCGGGTAGACCCAAACCCACTCGGCTAGACCCAAACCCACTCGGCTACACCCAAACCCACTCCGCTAGACCCAAACCCACTCCGCTAGACGCATACCAACTCCGCTAGACCCAAACACACTCGACTAGGCCCAAACCCACTCGGCTAGACCCAAACCCACTCGGCTAGACCCGAACCCACTCGGCTAGACCCAAACCCGCTCGGCTAGACCCAAACTAACTCGGCAACACCCAAACTAACTTGGCTAGAAGCAAAGCCACTCGACTAGACCCAAATCCACTCCGCTAGACCCAAACCCACTCGGCTAGACCCAAACCCATTCGGCTAGACCCAAATCCACTCCGGTAGACCCAAACCCACTCGGCTAGACCCAAACCCACTCGTCTAGACCCAAACCCACTCGGCTAGACCCAAACCCACTCGGCTAGACCCAAACCCACTCGGCTAGACCCAAACCCACTCGGCTAGACCCAAACCCACTCGGCTAGACCCAAACCCACTCGGCTAGACTCAAACCCACTCGGCTAGACCCAAACCCACTCGGCTAGACCCAAACCCACTCCGCTAGACCCAAACCCACTCGGCTAGACCCAAACCCACTCCGCTAGATCCAAACCCACTCCGCTAGTCCCAAACCCACTCGGCTAGAGCGAAACCCACTCGGCTAGACCCATGCCCCCTCGGCTAGACCCAAACGCACTAGGCTAGACCCAAACCCACTCGGCTCGACCCAAACCCACTTGGCTAGACCCAAACCCACTCGGCTAGACCCAAACCCACTCGGCTAGACCCAAACGCACTCGGCTAGACCCAAACCCACTCGGCTAGACCCAAACCGACTCTGCACGACCCAAACCCACTCGGCTAGACCCAAACCCACTCGGCTACACCGAAACCCACTCGGCTAGACCCATACCCACTCGGCTCGACCCAAACACACTCGGCTACACCCAAACCCACTCGGCTAGACCCAAACCCACTCGGCTAGACCCACCCACTCGGCAAGACCCACACCCACTCGGCTGGACCCAAACACACTCGGCTAGACCCAAACCTACTCGGGTAGACCCAAACGCACTCGGCTAGACCCAAACCCACTCGGCTACACCCAAACCCACGCCGCTAGACCGAAACCCACTCCGCTAGACGCATACCAACTCCGCTAGACCCAAACACACTCGACTAGGCCCAAACCCACTCGGCTAGACCCAAACCCACTCGGCTAGACCCAAACCCACTCGGCTAGACCCAAACCCGCTCGGCTAGACCCAAACTAACTCGGCAACACCCAAACTAACTCGGCTAGAAGCAAAGCCACTCGGCTAGACCCAAATCCACTCCGCTAGACCCAAACCCACTCGGCTAGACCCAAACCCATTCGGCTAGACCCAAATCCACTCCGCTAGACTCGAACCCACTCGGCTAGACCCAAACCCACTCGGCTAGACCCAAACCCTATCGGCTAGACCCAAACCCACTCGGCTAGACCCAAACCCGCTCGGCTAGACCCAAACTAACTCGGCAACACCCAAACTAACTCGGCTAGAAGCAAAGCCACTCGGCAAGACCCAAATCCACTCCGCTAGACCCAAACCCACTTGGCTAGACCCAAACCCATTCGGCTCGACCCAAATCCACTCCGCTAGACCCAATCCCACTCGGCTAGACCCAAACCCACTCGGCTAGACCCAAACCCTATCGGCTAGACCCAAAGCCACTCGGCTAGACACAAACCCACTCGGCTAGACCCAAACCCACTTGGCTAGACCCAAACCCACTCGGCTAGACCCAAACTCACTCGGCTAGACCCAAACCCACTCGGCTAGACCCAAACCCACTCGGCTAGACCCAAACCCACTCGGCTAGACTCAAACCCACTCGGCTAGACCCAAACACACTCGGCTAGACCCAAACCCACTCCGCTAGACCCAAACCCACTCGGCTAGACCCAAACCCACTCCGCTAGACCCAAACCCACTCCGCTAGACCCAAACCCACTCGGCTAGACCCAAACCCACTCGGCTAGACCCAAGCCCCCTCGGCTAGACCCAAACGCACTAGGCTAGACCCAAACCCACTCGGCTCGACCAAAACCCACTTGGCTTGACCCAAACCCACGCGGCTAGACCCAAACCCACTTGGCTATACCCAAACGCACTCGGCTAGACCCAAACCCACTCGGATAGACCCAAACCCACTCGGCAGGAACCAAACTCACTCGGCTAGACCCAAACCCACTTGGCTAGACCAAAACCCACTCGGCTAGACCCAAACCCAATCGGCTAGACCCAAACCCACTCGGCTAGACCCAAACCCACTCGGCTAGACCCAATCCCGCTCGGCTAGACCCAAACTAACTCGGCAACACCCAAACTAACTTGGCTGGAAGCAAAGCCACTCGGCTAGACCAAAATCCACTCGGCTAGACCCAAACCCACTCGGCTAGACCAAAGCCCACTCGGCTAGACCCAAACCCACTCGGCTAGACCCAAACCCACTCGGCTGGACTCAAACCCACTCGGCTAGACCCAAACCCACTCGGCTAGACCCAAACCTACTCCGCTAGTCCCAAATCCAATCCGCTAGACCCAAACCCACTCGGCCAGACCCAAACCCATTTGGCTAGACCCAAATCCACTCCGCTAGACCCAAACCCACTCGGCTAGACACAAACCCATTTGGCTAGACCCAAACCGACTCCGCTACACCCAAACCCACTCCGCTAGACCCAAACCCACTCCGCTACACTCAAACCCACTCCGCTCGACCCAAACCCACTCGGCTAGACCGAAACCCACTCGACTAGACCCAAAACCACTCGGCTAGACCCAAACCCACTCCGCTATATGCAAACCCACTCGGCTAGACTCAAACCCACTCGGCTAGACCCAAATACACTCGGCTAGACCCAAACCCACTCGGCTAGACCCAAACCCACTCCGCTAGACCCAAACCCACTCGGCTAGACCCAAGTCCACTCGGCTAGAACCAAACCCACTCCGCTAGACCCAAACCCACTCGGCTAGACCCAAACTCACTCGGCTAGACCCAAACCCACTCGGCTAGACCCAAACCCACTCGGCTAGACTCAAACCCACTCGGCTAGACCCAAACACACTCGGCTAGACCCAAACCCACTCCGCTAGACCCAAACCCACTCGGCTAGACCCAAACCCACTCCGCTATACCCAAACCCACTCCGCTAGACCCAAACCCACTCGGCCAGACCCAAACCCACTCGGCTAGACCCAAGCCCCCTCGGCTAGACCCAAACGCACTAGGCTAGACCCAAACCCACTCGGCTCGACCAAAACCCACTTGGCTTGACCCAAACCCACGCGGCTAGACCCAAACCCACTTGGCTATACCCAAACGCACTCGGCTAGACCCAAACCCACTCGGATAGACCCAAACCCACTCGGCAGGAACCAAACCCACTCGGCTAGACCCAAACCCACTTGGCTAGACCAAAACCCACTCGGCTAGACCCAAACCCAATCGGCTAGACCCAAACCCACTCGGCTAGACCCAAACCCACTCGGCTAGACCCAATCCCGCTCGGCTAGACCCAAACTAACTCGGCAACACCCAAACTAACTTGGCTGGAAGCAAAGCCACTCGGCTAGACCCAAGTCCACTCAGCTAGAACCAAACCCACTCGGCTAGACCCAAACCCACTCGGCTAGACCCAAACCCACTTGGCTAGACCCAATCCCACTCGGCTAGACACAAACCCACTCGGCTACACCCAAACCCACTCGGCTACACCGAAACCCACTCGGCTAGACCCATACCCACTCGGCTCGACCCAAACACACTCGGCTAGACCCAAACCCACTCGGCTAGACCCAAACCCACTCGGCTACACCCAAACCCACTCCGCTAGACACAAACCCACTCGGCTAGACACAAACCCACTCGGCTGGACCCAAACCCACTCGGCTAGACCCAAACCCACTCGGCTAGACCCAAACCCACTCGGCTGCACCCAAACCCGCTCCACTGGACCCAAACCCACTCGGCTCGACCCAAACCAACTCGGCTAGACCCAAACCCACTCGGCTAGACCCAAACCCACTCGGCTAGACCCACCCACTCGGCAAGACCCACACCCACTCGGCTAGACCCAAACACACTCGGCTAGACCCAAACCTACTCGGGTAGACCCAAACCCACTCGGCTAGACGCAAACCCACTCGGCTACACCCAAACCCACTCCGCTAGACCCAAACCCACTCCGCTAGACGCATACCAACTCCGCTGCACCCAAACACACTCGACTAGGCCCAAACCCACTCGGCTAGACCCAAACCCACTCGGCTCGACCCGAACCCACTCGGCTAGACCCAAACCCGCTCGGCTAGACCCAAACTAACTCGGCAACACCAAAACTAACTCGGCTAGAAGCAAAGCCACTCGGCTAGACCCAAATCCATTCTGCTAGACCCAAACCCACTCGGCTAGACCCAAACCCATTCGGCTAGACCCAAATCCATTCCGCTAGACCCAAACCCACTCGGCTAGACCCAAACCCACTCGGCTAGACCCAAACCCTATCGGCTAGACCCAAACCCACTCGGCTGGACACAAACCCACTCGGCTAGACCCAAACCCACTCGGCTAGACCCAAACCCACTCGGCTAGACCCAAACCCACTCGGCTAGACCCAAACCCACTCGGCTAGACCCAAACCCACTCGGATAGACCCAAACCCACTCGGCTAGACTCAAACCCACTCGGCTAGACCCAAACCCACTCGGCTAGAACCAAACCCACTCCGCTAGACCCAAACCCACTCGGCTAGACCCAAACCCACTCCGCTACACTCAAACCCACTCCGCTCGACCCAAACCCACTCGGCTAGACCGAAACCCACTCGACTAGACCCAAAACCACTCGGCTAGACCCAAACCCACTCCGCTATATGCAAACCCACTCGGCTAGACTCAAACCCACTCGGCTAGACCCAAATACACTCGGCTAGACCCAAACCCACTCGGCTAGACCCAAACCCACTCCGCTAGACCCAAACCCACTCGGCTAGACCCAAGTCCACTCGGCTAGAACCAAACCCACTCGGCTAGACCCAAACCCACTCGGCTAGACCCAAACCCACTTGGCTAGACCCAATCCCACTCGGCTAGACACAAACCCACTCGGCTACACCCAAACCCACTCGGCTACACCGAAACCCACTCGGCTAGACCCATACCCACTCGGCTTGACCCAAACACACTCGGCTAGACCCAAACCCACTCGGCTAGACCCAAACCCACTCGGCTACACTCAAACCCACTCCGCTAGACCCAAACCCACTCGGCTAGACACAAACCCACTCGGCTGGACCCAAACCCACTCGGCTAGACCCAAACCCACTCGGCTAGACCCAAACCCACTCGGCTGCACCCAAACCCACTCCACTGGACCCAAACCCACTCGGCTCGACCCAAACCAACTCGGCTAGACCCAAACCCACTCGGCTAGACCCAAACCCACTCGGCTAGACCCACCCACTCGGCAAGACCCACACCCACTCGGCTAGACCCAAACACACTCGGCTAGACCCAAACCTACTCGGGTAGACCCAAACCCACTTGGCTAGACGCAAACCCACTCGGCTACACCCAAACCCACTCCGCTAGACCCAAACCCACTCCGCTAGACGCATACCAACTCCGCTGCACCCAAACACACTCGACTAGGCCCAAACCCACTCGGCTAGACCCAAACCCACTCGGCTCGACCCGAACCCACTCGGCTAGACCCAAACCCGCTCGGCTAGACCCAAACTAACTCGGCAACACCAAAACTAACTCGGCTAGAAGCAAAGCCACTCGGCTAGACCCAAATCCATTCTGCTAGACCCAAACCCACTCGGCTAGACCCAAACCCATTCGGCTAGACCCAAATCCATTCCGCTAGACCCAAACCCACTCGGCTAGACCCAAACCCACTCGGCTAGACCCAAACCCTATCGGCTAGACCCAAACCCACTCGGCTGGACACAAACCCACTCGGCTACACCCAAACCCACTCCGCTAGACCCAAACCCACTCCGCTAGACGCATACCAACTCCGCTAGACCCAAACACACTCGACTAGGCCCAAACCCACTCGGCTAGACCCAAACCCACTCGGCTAGACCCGAACCCACTCGGCTAGACCCACACCCGCTCGGCTAGACCCAAACTAACTCGGCAACACCCAAACTAACTTGGCTAGAAGCAAAGCCACTCGACTAGACCCAAATCCACTCCGCTAGACCCAAACCCACTCGGCTAGACCCAAACCCATTCGGCTAGACCCAAATCCACTCCGCTAGACCCAAACCCACTCGGCTAGACCCAAACCCACTCGTCTAGACCCAAACCCACTCGCTAGACCCAAACCCACTCGGCTAGACCCAAACCCACTCGGCTAGACCCAAACCCACTCGGCTAGACCCAAACCCACTCGGATAGACCCAAACCCACTCGGCTAGACTCAAACCCAATCGGCTAGACCCAAACCCACTCGGCTAGAACCAAACCCACTCCGCTAGACCCAAACCCACTTGGCTAGACCCAAACCCACTCCGCTAGACCCAAACCCACTCGGCTAGACCCAAACGCACTCGGCGAGACCCAAACCCACTCGGCTAGACCCAAACCGACTCGGCACGACCCAAACCCACTCGGCTAGACCCAAACCCACTCGGCTACACCGAAACCCACTCGGCTAGACCCATACCCACTCGGCTCGACCCAAACACACTCGGCTAGACCCAAACCCACTCGGCTAGACCCAAACCCACTCGGCTACACCCAAACCCACTCCGCTAGACCCAAACCTACTCGGCTAGACACAAACCCACTCGGCTGGACCCAAACCCACTCGGCTAGACCCAAACCCACTCGGCTAGACCCAAACCCACTCGGCTGCACCCAAACCCACTCCACTGGACCCAAACCCACTCGGCTTGACCGAAACCCACTCGGCTAGACCCAAACCCACTCGGCTGCACCCAAACCCACTCCACTGGACCCAAACCCACTCGGCTCGACCGAAACCCACTCGGCTAGACCCAAACCCACTCGGCTAGACCCAAATACACTCGGCTAGACCCAAACCCACTCGGCTAGACCCAAACCCACTCCGCTAGACCCAAACCCACTCGGCTAGACCCAAGTCCACTCGGCTAGAACCAAACCCACTCGGCTAGACCCAAACCCACTCGGCTAGACCCAAACCCACTTGGCTAGACCCAATCCCACTCGGCTAGACACAAACCCACTCGGCTACACCCAAACCCACTCGGCTACACCGAAACCCACTCGGCTAGACCCATACCCACTCGGCTCGACCCAAACACACTCGGCTAGACCCAAACCCACTCGGCTAGACCCAAACCCACTCGGCTACACCCAAACCCACTCGGCTAGACACAAACCCACTCGGCTGGACCCAAACCCACTCGGCTAGACCCAAACCCACTCGGCTAGACCCAAACCCACTCGGCTGCACCCAAACCCACTCCACTGGACCCAAACCCACTCGGCTCGACCCAAACCAACTCGGATAGACCCAAACCCACTCGGCTAGACCCAAACCCACTCGGCTAGACCCACCCACTCGGCAAGACCCACACCCACTCGGCTAGACCCAAACACACTCGGCTAGACCCAAACCTACTCGGGTAGACCCAAACCCACTCGGCTAGACGCAAACCCACTCGGCTACACCCAAACCCACTCCGCTAGACCCAAACCCACTCCGCTAGACGCATACCAACTCCGATGCACCCAAACACACTCGACTAGGCCCAAACCCACTCGGCTAGACCCAAACCCACTCGGCTCGACCCGAACCCACTCGGCTAGACCCAAACCCGCTCGGCTAGACCCAAACTAACTCGGCAACACCAAAACTAACTCGGCTAGAAGCAAAGCCACTCGGCTAGACCCAAATCCATTCTGCTAGACCCAAACCCACTCGGCTAGACCCAAACCCATTCGGCTAGACCCAAATCCATTCCGCTAGACCCAAACCCACTCGGCTAGACCCAAACCCACTCGGCTAGACCCAAACCCTATCGGCTAGACCCAAACCCACTCGGCTGGACACAAACCCACTCGGCTAGACCCAAACCCACTCGGCTAGACCCAAACCCACTCGGCTAGACCCAAACCCACTCGGCTAGACCCAAACCCACTCGGCTAGACCCAAACCCACTCGGATAGACCCAAACCCACTCGGCTAGACTCAAACCCACTCGGCTAGACCCAAACCCACTCGGCTAGAACCAAACCCACTCCGCTAGACCCAAACCCACTCGGCTAGACCCAAACCCACTCCGCTAGACCCAAACCCACTCGGCTAGACCCAAACCCACTCGGCTAGACCCATACCCCCTCGGCTAGACCCAAACGCACTAGGCTAGACCCAAACCCACTCGGCTCGACCCAAACCCACTTGGCTAGACCCAAACCCACTCGGCTAGACCCAAACCCACTCGGCTAGACCCAAACGCACTCGGCGAGACCCAAACCCACTCGGCTAGACCCAAACCGACTCGGCACGACCCAAACCCACTCGGCTAGACCCAAACCCACTCGGCTACACCGAAACCCACTCGGCTAGACCCATACCCACTCGGCTCGACCCAAACACACTCGGCTAGACCCAAACCCACTCGGCTAGACCCAAACCCACTCGGCTACACCCAAACCCACTCCGCTAGACCCAAACCTACTCGGCTAGACACAAACCCACTCGGCTGGACCCAAACCCACTCGGCTAGACCCAAACCCACTCGGCTAGACCCAAACCCACTCGGCTGCACCCAAACCCACTCCACTGGACCCAAACCCACTCGGCTCGACCGAAACCCACTCGGCTAGACCCAAACCCACTCGGCTAGACCCAAACCCACTCGGCTAGACCCACCCACTCGGCAAGACCCACACCCACTCGGCTAGACCCAAACACACTCGGCTAGACCCAAACCTACTCGGGTAGACCCAAACCCACTCGGCTAGACCCAAACCCACTCGGCTACACCCAAACCCACTCCGCTAGACCCAAACCCACTCCGCTAGACGCATACCAACTCCGCTAGACCCAAACACACTCGACTAGGCCCAAACCCACTCGGCTAGACCCAAACCCACTCGGCTAGACCCGAACCCACTCGGCTAGACCCACACCCGCTCGGCTAGACCCAAACTAACTCGGCAACACCCAAACTAACTTGGCTAGAAGCAAAGCCACTCGACTAGACCCAAATCCACTCCGCTAGACCCAAACCCACTCGGCTAGACCCAAACCCATTCGGCTAGACCCAAATCCACTCCGCTAGACCCAAACCCACTCGGCTAGACCCAAACCCACTCGTCTAGACCCAAACCCACTCGGCTAGACCCAAACCCACTCGGCTAGACCCAAACCCACTCGGCTAGACCCAAACCCACTCGGCTAGACCCAAACCCACTCGGCTAGACCCAAACCCACTCGGCTAGACTCAAACCCACTCGGCTAGACCCAAACCCACTCGGCTAGACCCAAACCCACTCCGCTAGACCCAAACCTACTCGGCTAGACACAAACCCACTCGGCTGGACCCAAACCCACTCGGCTAGACCCAAACCCACTCGGCTAGACCCAAACCCACTCGGCTGCACCCAAACCCACTCCACTGGACCCAAACCCACTCGGCTCGACCGAAACCCACTCGGCTAGACCCAAACCCACTCGGCTAGACCCAAACCCACTCGGCTAGACCCACCCACTCGGCAAGACCCACACCCACTCGGCTAGACCCAAACACACTCGGCTAGACCCAAACCTACTCGGGTAGACCCAAACCCACTCGGCTAGACCCAAACCCACTCGGCTACACCCAAACCCACTCCGCTAGACCCAAACCCACTCCGCTAGACGCATACCAACTCCGCTAGACCCAAACACACTCGACTTGGCCCAAACCCACTCGGCTAGACCCAAACCCACTCGGCTAGACCCGAACCCACTCGGCTAGACCCACACCCGCTCGGCTAGACCCAAACTAACTCGGCAACACCCAAACTAACTTGGCTAGAAGCAAAGCCACTCGACTAGACCCAAATCCACTCCGCTAGACCCAAACCCACTCGGCTAGACCCAAACCCATTCGGCTAGACCCAAATCCACTCCGCTAGACCCAAACCCACTCGGCTAGACCCAAACCCACTCGTCTAGACCCAAACCCACTCGGCTAGACCCAAACCCACTCGGCTAGACCCAAACCCACTCGGCTAGACCCAAACCCACTCGGCTAGACCCAAACCCACTCGGCTAGACCCAAACCCACTCGGCTAGACTCAAACCCACTCGGCTAGACCCAAACCCACTCGGCTAGACCCAAACCCACTCCGCTAGACCCAAACCCACTCGGCTAGACCCAAACCCACTCCGCTAGATCCAAACCCACTCCGCTAGACCCCAACCCACTCGGCTAGAGCGAAACCCACTCGGCTAGACCCATGCCCCCTCGGCTAGACCCAAACGCACTAGGCTAGACCCAAACCCACTCGGCTCGACCCAAACCCACTTGGCTAGACCCAAACCCACTCGGCTAGACCCAAACCCACTCGGCTAGACCCAAACGCACTCGGCTAGACCCAAACCCACTCGGCTAGACCCAAACCGACTCTGCACGACCCAAACCCACTCGGCTAGATCCAAACCCACTCGGCTACACCGAAACCCACTCGGCTAGACCCATACCCACTCGGCTCGACCCAAACACACTCGGCTACACCCAAACCCACTCCGCTAGACCCAAACCCACTCGGCTAGACACAAACCCACTCGGCTGGACCCAAACCCACTCGGCTAGACCCAAACCCACTCGGCTAGACCCACCCACTCGGCAAGACCCACACCCACTCGGCTGGACCCAAACACACTCGGCTAGACCCAAACCTACTCGGGTAGACCCAAACCCACTCGGCTAGACCCAAACCCACTCGGCTACACCCAAACCCACGCCGCTAGACCCAAACCCACTCCGCTAGACGCATACCAACTCCGCTAGACCCAAACACACTCGACTAGGCCCAAACCCACTCGGCTAGACCCAAACCCACTCGGCTAGACCCAAACCCACTCGGCTAGACCCAAACCCGCTCGGCTAGACCCAAACTAACTCGGCAACACCCAAACTAACTCGGCTAGAAGCAAAGCCACTCGGCTAGACCCAAATCCACTCCGCTAGACCCAAACCCACTCGGCTAGACCCAAACCCATTCGGCTAGACCCAAATCCACTCCGCTAGACTCGAACCCACTCGGCTAGACCCAAACCCACTCGGCTAGACCCAAACCCTATCGGCTAGACCCAAACCCACTCGGCTAGACCCAAACCCACTCGGCTAGACCCAAACCCACTCGGCTAGACCCAAACCCACTCGGCTAGACCCAAACCCACTCGGCTAGACTCAAACCCACTCGGCTAGACCCAAACCCACTCGGCTAGACCCAAACCCACTCTGCTAGACCCAAACCCACTCGGCTAGACCCAAACCCACTCCGCTAGACCCAAACCCACTCCGCTAGACCCAAACCCACTCGGCTAGACCCGAACCCACTCGGCTAGACCCAAACCCGCTCGGCTAGACCCAAACTAACTCGGCAACACCCAAACTAACTTGGCTAGAAGCAAAGCCACTCGACTAGACCCAAATCCACTCCGCTAGACCCAAACCCACTCGGCTAGACCCAAACCCATTCGGCTAGACCCAAATCCACTCCGCTAGACCCAAACCCACTCGGCTAGACCCAAACCCACTCGGCTAGACCCAAACCCACTCGGCTAGACCCAAACCCACTCGGCTAGACCCAAACCCAGTCGGCTAGACTCAAACCCACTCGGATAGACCCAAACCCACTCGGCTAGACACAAACCCACTCGGCTAGACCCAAACCCACTCGGCTAGAACCAAACCCACTCCGCTAGACCCAAACCCACTCCGCTAGACCCAAACCCACTCGGCTAGACCGAAACCCACTCGGCTACACCCATACCCCCTCGGCTAGACCCAAACGCACTAGGCTAGACCCAAACCCACTCGGCTCGACCCAAACCCACTTGGCTAGACCCAAACCCACTCGGCTAGACCCAAACCCACTCGGCTAGACCCAAACGCACTCGGCGAGACCCAAACCCACTCGGCTAGACCCAAACCGACTCGGCACGACCCAAACCCACTCGGCTAGACCCATACCCACTCGGCTCAACCCAAACACACTCGGCTAGACCCAAACCCACTCGGCTAGACCCAAACCCACTCGGCTACACCCAAACCCACTCCGCTAGACCCAAACCTACTCGGCTAGACACAAACCCACTCGGCTGGACCCAAACCCACTCGGCTAGACCCAAACCCACTCGGCTAGACCCAAACCCACTCGGCTGCACCCAAACCCACTCCACTGGACCCAAACCCACTCGGCTCGAGCGAAACCCACTCGGCTAGACCCAAACCCACTCGGCTAGACCCAAACCCACTCGGCTAGACCCACCCACTCGGCAAGACCCACACCCACTCGGCTAGACCCAAACACACTCGGCTAGACCCAAACCTACTCGGGTAGACCCAAACCCACTCGGCTAGACCCAAACCCACTCGGCTACACCCAAACCCACTCCGCTAGACCCAAACCCACTCCGCTAGACGCATACCAACTCCGCTAGACCCAAACACACTCGACTAGGCCCAAACCCACTCGGCTAGACCCAAACCCACTCGGCTAGACCCGAACCCACTCGGCTAGACCCAAACCCGCTCGGCTAGACCCAAACTAACTCGGCAACACCCAAACTAACTTGGCTAGAAGCAAAGCCACTCGACTAGACCCAAATCCACTCCGCTAGACCCAAACCCACTCGGCTAGACCCAAACCCATTCGGCTAGACCCAAATCCACTCCGCTAGACCCAAACCCACTCGGCTAGACCCAAACCCACTCGGCTAGACCCAAACCCACTCGGCTAGACCCAAACCCACTCGGCTAGACCCAAACCCACTCGGCTAGACCCAAACCCACTCGGCTAGACCCAAACTCACTCGGCTAGACCCAAACCCACTCGGCTAGACTCAAACCCACTCGGCTAGACCCAAACCCACTCGGCTAGACCCAAACCCACTCCGCTAGACCCAAACCCACTCGGCTAGACCCAAACCCACTCCGCTAGATCCAAACCCACTCCGCTAGACCCAAACCCACTCGGCTAGAGCGAAACCCACTCGGCTAGACCCATGCCCCCTCGGCTAGACCCAAACGCACTAGGCTAGACCCAAACCCACTCGGCTCGACCCAAACCCACTTGGCTAGACCCAAACCCACTCGGCTAGACCCAAACCCACTCGGCTAGACCCAAACGCACTCGGCTAGACCCAAACCCACTCGGCTAGACCCAAACCGACTCTGCACGACCCAAACCCACTCGGCTAGACCCAAACCCACTCGGCTACACCGAAACCCACTCGGCTAGACCCATACCCACTCGGCTCGACCCAAACACACTCGGCTAGACCCAAACCCACTCGGCTAGACCCAAACCCACTCGGCTACACCCAAACCCACTCCGCTAGACCCAAACCCACTCGGCTAGACACAAACCCACTCGGCTGGACCCAAACCCACTCGGCTAGACCCAAACCCACTCGGCTAGACCCACCCACTCGGCAAGACCCACACCCACTCGGCTGGACCCAAACACACTCGGCTAGACCCAAACCTACTCGGGTAGACCCAAACCCACTCGGCTAGACCCAAACCCACTCGGCTACACCCAAACCCACGCCGCTAGACCCAAACCCACTCCGCTAGACGCATACCAACTCCGCTAGACCCAAACACACTCGACTAGGCCCAAACCCACTCGGCTAGACCCAAACCCACTCGGCTAGACCCAAACCCGCTCGGCTAGACCCAAACTAACTCGGCAACACCCAAACTAACTAGGCTAGAAGCAAAGCCACTCGGCTAGACCCAAATCCACTCCGCTAGACCCAAACCCACTCGGCTAGACCCAAACCCATTCGGCTAGACCCAAATCCACTCCGCTAGACTCGAACCCACTCGGCTAGACCCAAACCCACTCGGCTAGACCCAAACCCTATCGGCTAGACCCAAACCCACTCGGCTAGACCCAAACCCACTCGGCTAGTCCCAAACCCACTCGGCTAGACCCAAACCCACTCGGCTAGACCCAAACCCACTCGGCTAGACTCAAACCCACTCGGCTAGACCCAAACCCACTCGGCTAGACCCAAACCACTCTGCTAGACCCAAACCCACTCGGCTAGACCCAAACCCACTCCGCTAAACCCAAACCCACTCCGCTAGACCCAAACCCACTCGGCTAGACCCGAACCCACTCGGCTAGACCCAAACCCGCTCGGCTAGACCCAAACTAACTCGGCAACACCCAAACTAACTTGGCTAGAAGCAAAGCCACTCGACTAGACCCAAATCCACTCCGCTAGACCCAAACCCACTCGGCTAGACCCAAACCCATTCGGCTAGACCCAAATCCACTCCGCTAGACACAAACCAACTCGGCTAGACCCAAACCCACTCGGCTAGACCCAAACCCACTCGGCTAGAAGCAAAGCCACTCGGCTAGACCCAAATCCACTCCGCTAGACCCAAACCCACTCGGCTAGACCCAAACCCATTCGGCTAGACCCAAATCCACTCCGCTAGACTCGAACCCACTCGGCTAGACCCAAACCCACTCGGCTAGACCCAAACCCTATCGGCTAGACCCAAACCCACTCGGCTAGACCCAAACCCACTCGGCTAGACCCAAACCCACTCGGCTAGACCCAAACCCACTCGGCTAGACCCAAACCCACTCGGCTAGACTCAAACCCACTCGGCCAGACCCAAACCCACTCGGCTAGACCCAAACCACTCTGCTAGACCCAAACCCACTCGGCTAGACCCAAACCCACTCCGCTAGACCCAAACCCACTCCGCTAGACCCAAACCCACTCGGCTAGACCCGAACCCACTCGGCTAGACCCAAACCCGTTCGGCTAGACCCAAACTAACTCGGCAACACCCAAACTAACTTGGCTAGAAGCAAAGCCACTCGACTAGACCCAAATCCACTCCGCTAGACCCAAACCCACTCGGCTAGACCCAAACCCATTCGGCTAGACCCAAATCCACTCCGCTAGACCCAAACCAACTCGGCTAGACCCAAACCCACTCGGCTAGACCCAAACCCACTCGGCTAGACCCAAACCCACTCGGCTAGACCCAAACCCACTCGGCTAGACCCAAACCCACTCTGCTAGACCCAAACCCACTCGGCTAGACTCAAACCCACTCGGCTAGACCCAAACCCACTCGGCTAGACCCAAACCCACTCCGCTAGACCCAAACCCACTCGGCTAGACCCAAACCCACTCCGCTAGATCCAAACCCACTCCGCTAGACCCAAACCCACTCGGCTAGAGCGAAACCCACTCGGCTAGACCCATGCCCCCTCGGCTAGACCCAAACGCACTAGGCTAGACCCAAACCCACTCGGCTCGACCCAAACCCACTTGGCTAGACCCAAACCCACTCGGCTAGACCCAAACCCACTCGGCTAGACCCAAACGCACTCGGCTAGACCCAAACCCACTCGGCTAGACCCAAACCGACTCTGCACGACCCAAACCCACTCGGCTAGACCCAAACCCACTCGGCTACACCGAAACCCACTCGGCTAGACCCATACCCACTCGGCTCGACCCAAACACACTCGGCTAGACCCAAACCCACTCGGCTAGACCCAAACCCACTCAGCTACACCCAAACCCACTCCGCTAGACCCAAACCCACTCGGCTAGACACAAACCCACTCGGCTGGACCCAAACCCACTCGGCTAGACCCAAACCCACTCGGCTAGACCCAAACCCACTCGGCTGCACCCAAACCCACTCCACTGGACCCAAACCCACTCGGCTCGACCCAAACCCACTCGGCTAGACCCAAACCCACTCGGCCAGACCCAAACCCACTCGGCTAGACCCACCCACTCGGCAAGACCCACACCCACTCGGCTAGACCCAAACACACTCGGCTAGACCCAAACCTACTCGGGTAGACCCAAACCCACTCGGCTAGACCCAAACCCACTCGGCTACACCCAAACCCACGCCGCTAGACCCAAACCCACTCCGCTAGACGCATACCAACTCCGCTAGACCCAAACACACTCGACTAGGCCCAAACCCACTCGGCTAGACCCAAACCCACTCGGCTAGACCCAAACCCACTCGGCTAGACCCAAACCCGCTCGGCTAGACCCAAACTAACTCGGCAACACCCAAACTAACTCGGCTAGAAGCAAAGCCACTCGGCTAGACCCAAATCCACTCCGCTAGACCCAAACCCACACGGCTAGACCCAAACCCATTCGGCTAGACCCAAATCCACTCCGCTAGACTCGAACCCACTCGGCTAGACCCAAACCCACTCGGCTAGACCCAAACCCTATCGGCTAGACCCAAACCCACTCGGCTAGACCCAAACCCACTCGGCTAGACCCAAACCCACTCGGCTAGACCCAAACCCACTCGGCTAGACCCAAACCCACTCGGCTAGACTCAAACCCACTCGGCTAGACCCAAACCCACTCGGCTAGACCCAAACCCACTCTGCTAGACCCAAACCCACTCGGCTAGACCCAAACCCACTCCGCTAGACCCAAACCCACTCCGCTAGACCCAAACCCACTCGGCTAGACCCAAACCCACTCGGCTAGACCCAAATCCCCTCGGCTAGACCCAAACGCACTAGGCTAGACCCAAACCCACTCGGCTCGACCCAAACCCACTTGGCTGGACCCAAACCCACTCGGCTAGACCCAAACCCACTCGGCTAGACCCAAACGCACTCGGCTAGACCCAAACCCACTCGGCTAGACCCAAACCGACTCGGCACGACCCAAACCCACTCGGCAAGACCCAAACCCACTCAGCTAGACCCAAACCCACTCGGCTACACCCAAACCCACTCCGCTAGACCCAAACCCACTCGGCTAGACACAAACCCACTCGGCTGGACCCAAACCCACTCGGCTAGACCCAAACCCATTCGGCTAGACCCAAATCCACTCCGCTAGACTCGAACCCACTCGGCTAGACCCAAACCCACTCGGCTAGACCCAAACCCTATCGGCTAGACCCAAACCCACTCGGCTAGACCCAAACCCACTCGGCTAGACCCAAACCCACTCGGCTAGACCCAAACCCACTCGGCTAGACCCAAACCCACTCGGCTAGACTCAAACCCACTCGGCTAGACCCAAACCCACTCGGCTAGACCCAAACCCACTCTGCTAGACCCAAACCCACTCGGCTAGACCCAAACCCACTCCGCTAGACCCAAACCCACTCCGCTAGACCCAAACCCACTCGGCTAGACCCAAACCCACTCGGCTAGACCCAAACCCCCTCGGCTAGACCCAAACGCACTAGGCTAGACCCAAACCCACTCGGCTCGACCCAAACCCACTTGGCTAGACCCAAACCCACTCGGCTAGACCCAAACCCACTCGGCTAGACCCAAACGCACTCGGCTAGACCCAAACCCACTTGGCTAGACCCAAACCGACTCGGCACGACCCAAACCCACTCGGCAAGACCCAAACCCACTTGGCTAGACCCAAACCCACTCGGCTAGACCCAAACCCACTCGGCTAGACCCAAACCCACTCGGCTAGACCCAAACCCACTCTGCTAGACCCAAACCCACTCGGCTAGACCCAAACCCACTCGGCTAGACCCAAACTCACTCGGCTAGACCCAAACCCACTCGGCTAGACTCAAACCCACTCGGCTAGACCCAAACCCACTCGGCTAGACCCAAACCCACTCTGCTAGACCCAAACCCACTCGGCTAGACCCAAACCCACTCCGCTAGACCCAAACCCACTCGGCTAGACGCAAACCGACTCGGCACGACCCAAACCCACTCGGCAAGACCCAAACCCACTCGGCTAGACCCAAACCCACTCGGCTAGACCCAAACCCACTCGGCTAGACCCAAACCCACTCGGCCAGACCCAAACCCACTCGGCTAGACCCGAACCCACTCGGCTACACCCAAACCCACTCCGCTAGACCCAAACCCACTCGGCTAGACCCAAACCCACTCGGCTAGACCCAAACATACTCGGCTAGACCCAAACCCACTCTGCTAGACCCAAACCCACTCGGCTAGACCCAAACCCACTCCGCTAGACCCAAACCCACTCCGCTAGACCCAACCCCACTCGGCTAGACCCAAACCCACTCGGCTAGACCCAAACCCCCTCGGCTAGACCCAAACGCACTAGGCTAGACCCACACCCACTCGGGTAGACCCAAACACACTCGGCTAGACCCAAACCTACTCGGTTAGACCCAAACCCACATGGGTAGACCCAAACCCACTCGGCTAGACCCAAACCCACTCTGCTAGACCCAAACCCACTCGGCTAGACCCAAACCCACTCGGCTAGACCCAAACCCACTCGGCTAGACCCAAACCCACTCGGCTAGACTCAAACCCACTCGGCTAGACCCAAACCCACTCGGCTAGACCCAAACCCACTCTGCTAGACCCAAACCCACTCGGCTAGACCCAAACCCACTCCGCTAGACCCAAACCCACTCGGCTAGACCCAAACCGACTCGGCACGACCCAAACCCACTCGGCAAGACCCAAACCCACTCGGCTAGACCCAAACGCACACGGCTAGACCCAAACCCACTCGGCTAGACCCAAACCGACTCGGCACGACCCAAACCCACTCGGCAAGACCCAAACCCACTCGGCTAGACCCAAACCCACTCGGCTAGACCCAAACCCACTCGGCTAGACCCAAACCCACTCGGCTAGACCCAAACCCACTCGGCTAGACCCAAACCCACTCGGCTACACCCAAACCCACTCCGCTAGACCCAAACCCACTCGGCTAGACACAAACCCACTCGGCTGGACCCAAACCCACTCGGCTCGACCCAAACCCACTCGGCTAGACCCAAACCCACTCGGCTGCACCCAAACCCACTCCACTGGACCCAAACCCACTCGGCTCGACCCAAACCCACTCGGCTAGACCCAAACCCACTCGGCTAGACCCAAACCCACTCGGCTAGACCCACCCACTCGGCAAGACCGACACCCACTCGGGTAGACTCAAACACACTCGGCTAGACCCAAACCTACTCGGTTAGACCCAAACCCACTGGGCTATACCCAAACCCACTCGGCTAGACCCAAACCCACTCGGCTAGACCCAAACCCGCTCGGCTAGACCCAAACTAACTCGGCAACACCCAAACTAACTCGGCTAGAAGCAAAGCCACTCGGCTAGACCCAAATCCACTCCGCTAGACCCAAACCCACTCGGCTAGACCCAAACCCACTCGGCTAGACCCAAACCCACTCGGCTAGACCCAAACCCACTCGGCTAGACCCAAACCCACTCGGCTAGACCCAAACCCACTCGGCTAGACTCAAACCCACTCGGCTAGACCCAAACCCACTCGGCTAGACCCAAACCCACTCTGCTAGACCCAAACCCACTCGGCTAGACCCAAACCCACTCCGCTAGACCCAAACCCACTCCGCTAGACCCAAACCCACTCGGCTAGACCCAATCCCACTCGGCTAGACCCAAACCCCCTCGGCTAGACCCAAACGCACTAGGCTAGACCCAAACCCACTCGGCTAGACTCAAACCCACTCGGCTAGACCCAAACCCACTCGGCTACACCCAAACCCACTCTGCTAGACCCAAACCCACTCGGCTAGACCCAAACCCACTCGGCTAGACCCAAACCCACTCGGCTAGACTCAAACCCACTCGGCTAGAACCAAACCCACTCGGCTAGACCCAAACCCACTCTGCTAGACCCAAACCCACTCGGCTAGACCCAAACCCACTCCGCTAGACCCAAACCCACTCGGCTCGACCCAAACCCACTTGGCTAGACCCAAACCCACTCGGCTAGACCCAAACCCACTCGGCTAGACCCAAACGCACTCGGCTAGACCCAAACCCACTCGGCTAGACCCAAACCGACTCGGCACGACCCAAACCCACTCGGCAAGACCCAAACCCACTTGGCTAGACCCAAACCCACTCGGCTAGACCCAAACCCACTCGGCTAGACCCAAACCCACTCGGCTAGAACCAAACCCACTCGGCTAGACCCTAACCCACTCGGCTACACCCAAACCCACTCCGCTAGACCCAAACCCACTCGGCTAGACCCAAACCCACTCGGCTAGACCCAAACATACTCGGCTAGACACAAACCCACTCTGCTAGACCCAAACCCACTCGGCTAGACCCAAACCCACTCCGCTAGACCCAAACCCACTCCGCTAGACCCAAACCCACTCGGCTAGACCCAAACCCACTCGGCTAGACCCAAACCCCCTCGGCTAGACCCAAACGCACTAGGCTAGACCCAAACCCACTCGGCTCGACCCAAACCCACTTGGCTAGACCCAAACCCACTCGGCTAGACCCAAACCCACTCGGCTAGACCCAAACGCACTCGGCTAGACCCAAACCCACTCGGCTAGACCCAAACCGACTCGGCACGACCCAAACCCACTCGGCAAGACCCAAACCCATTTGGCTAGACCCAAACCCACTCGGCTAGACCCAAACCCACTCGGCTAGACCCAAACCCACTCGGCTAGACCCAAACCCACTCGGCTAGACCCAAACCCACTCGGCTACACCCAAACCCACTCCGCAAGACCCAAACCCACTCGGCTAGACACAAACCCACTCGGCTGGATCCAAACCCACTCGGCTAGACCCAAACACACTCGGCTAGACCCAAACCCACTCGGCTGCACCCAAACCCACTCCACTGGACCCAAACCCACTCGGCTCGACCCAAACCCACTCCGCTAGACCCAAACCTACTCGGTTAGACCCAAACCCACTCGGCTAGACCCAAACCCACTCGGCTAGACCCAAACCCACTCGGCTAGACCCAAACCCGCTCGGCTAGACCCAAACTAACTCGGCAACACCCAAACTAACTCGGCTAGAAGCAAAGCCACTCGGCTAGACCCAAATCCACTCCGCTAGACCCAAACCCACTCGGCTAGACCCAAACCCACTCGGCTAGACCCAAACCCACTCGGCTAGACCCAAACCCACTCGGCTAGACCCAAACCCACTCGGCTAGACCCAAACCCACTCGGCTAGACTCAAACCCACTCGGCTAGACCCAAACCCACACGGCTAGACCCAAACCCACTCTGCTAGACCCAAACCACTCGGCTAGACCCAAACCCACTCGGCTAGACCCAAACCCACTCGGCTAGACCCAAACCCACTCGGCTGCACCCAAACCCACTCCGCTGGACCCAAACCCACTCGGCTCGACCCAAACCCACTCGGCTAGACCCAAACCTACTCGGTTAGACCCAAACCCACTCGGCTAGACCCAAACCCACTCGGCTAGACCCAAACCCACTCGGCTAGACCCAAACCCGCTCGGCTAGACCCAAACTAACTCGGCAACACCCAAACTAACTCGGCTAGAAGCAAAGCCACTCGGCTAGACCCAAATCCACTCTGCTAGACCCAAACCACTCGGCTAGACCCAAACCCACTCCGCTAGACCCAAACCCACTCGGCTAGACCCAATCCCACTCGGCTAGACCCAAACCCCCTCGGCTAGACCCAAACGCACTAGGCTAGACCCAAACCCACTCGGCTCGACCGAAACCCACTAGGCTATACCCAAACCCACTCGGCTAGACCCAAACCCACTCGGCTAGACCCAAACGCACTCAGCTAGACCCAAACCCACTCGGCTAGACCCAAACCGACTCGGCACGACCCAAACCCACTCGGCAAGACCCAAACCCACTTGGCTAGATCCAAACCCACTCGGCTAGACCCAAACCCACTCGGCTAGACCCAAACCCACTCGGCTAGACCCAAACCCACTCGGCTAGACCCAAACCCACTCGGCTACACCCAAACCCACTCCGCTAGACCCAAACCCACTCGGCTAGACACAAACCCACTCGGCTGGACCCAAACCCACTCGGCTAGACCCAAACCCACTCGGCTAGACCCAAACCCACTCGGCTGCACCCAAACCCACTCCACTGGACCCAAACCCACTCGGCTCGACCCAAACCCACTCGGCTAGACCCAAACCCACTCGGCTAGACCCAAACCCACTCGGCTAGACCCACCCACTCGGCAAGACCCACACCCACTCGGGTAGACCCAAACACACTCGGCTGGACCCAAACCTACTCGGGTAGACCCAAACCCACTCGGCTAGACCCAAACCCACTCGGCTAGACCCAAACCCACTCGGCTAGACCCAAACCCGCTCGGCTAGACCCAAACTAACTCGGCAACACCCAAACTAACTCGGCTAGAAGCAAAGCCACTCGGCTAGACCCAAATCCACTCCGCTAGACCCAAACCCACTTGGCTAGACCCAAACCCATTCGGCTCGATCCAAATCCACTCCGCTACACCCAAACCCACTTGGCTAGACCCAAACCCACTCGGCTAGAGCCAAACCCTATCGGCTAGAGCCAAACCCACTCGGCTAGACACAAACCCACTCGGCTGGACCCAAACCCACTCAGCTAGACCCAAACCCACTCCGCTAGACCCAAACCCACTCCGCTAGACCCATACCAACTCCGCTAGACCCAAACACACTCGACTAGGCCCAAACCCACTCGGCTAGCCCCAAACCCACTCGGCTAGACCCAAACCTACTCGGCTAGACCCAAACCCGCTCGGCTAGACCCAAACTAACTCGGCAACACCCAAACTAACTCGGCTAGAAGCAAAGCCACTCGGCTAGACCCAAATCCACTCCGCTAGACCCAAACCCACTCGGCTAGACCCAAACCCACTCGGCTAGACCCAAACCCACTCGGCTAGACCCAAACCCACTCGGCTAGACTCAAACCCACTCGGCTAGACCCAAACCCACTCGGCTAGACCGAAACGCACTCCGCTAGACACAAACCCACTCGGCTAGACCCAAACCCACTCGGCTAGACCCAAACCCACTCGGCTAGACCCAAACCCACTCGGCTAGACTCAAACCCACTCGGCTAGACCCAAACCCACTCGGCTAGACCGAAACGCACTCCGCTAGACACAAACCCACTCGGCACGTCCGAAACCCACTCGGCTAGACCCAAACCCGCTCGGCTAGACCCAAACTAACTCGGCAACACCCAAACTAACTCGGCTAGAAGCAAAGCCACTCGGCTAGACCCAAATCCACTCCGCTAGACCCAAACCCACTCGGCTAGACCCAAACCCATTCGGCTCGACCCAAATCCACTCCGCTAGACCCAAACCCACTCGGCTAGACCCAAACCCACTCGGCTAGACCCAAACCCTATCGGCTAGACCCAAACCCACTCGGCTAGACAGAAACCCACTCGGCTAGACAAAAAACCCACTCGGCTAGACCCAAACCCACTCGGCTCGACCCAAACCCACTCGGCTAGACCCAAACCCACTCGGCTAGACCCAAACCCACTCGGCTAGACCCAAACCCACTCGGCTAGACTCAAACCCACTCGGCTAGACCCAAACCCACTCGGCTAGACCGAAACGCACTCCGCTAGACACAAACCCACTCGGCTAGACCCAAACCCACTCGGCTAGACCCAAACCCACTCGGCTAGACCCAAACCCACTCGGCTAGACTCAAACCCACTCGGCTAGACCCAAACCCACTCGGCTAGACCGAAACGCACTCGGCTAGAGCCAAACCCCCTCGGCTAGACCCAAACCCACTCGGCTAGACCCAAACCCACACGGCTAGACCCAAACCCACTCGGCTAGACCCAAACCCACTCGGCTACACCCAAACCCACTCGGCTGGACCCAAACCCACTCGGCTACACCCAAACCCACTCGGCTGGACCCAAACCCACTCGGCTAGACCCAAACCCACTCGGCTAGACCCAAACCCACTCGGCTAGACCCAAACCCACACGGCTAGACCCAAACCCACTCGGCTACACCCAAACCCACTCCGCTAGACCCAAACCCACTCGGCTAGACCCAAACCCACTCTGCTCGACCCAAACCCACTCGGCTAGACCCAAACCCACTCGGCTAGACCCAAACCCACTCTGCTGCACCCAAACCCACTCCACTAGACCCAAACCCACTCGGCTAGACCCAAACCCATGCGGCTAGACCCAAACCCACTCCGCTAGACCCAACCCCACTCGGCTAGACCCAAACCCACTCGGCTACACCCAAACCCACTCGCCTAGACCCAAACCCACTCGGCTAGACCCAAACCCAATCGGCTAGACCCAAACCCACTCGGCTACACCCAACCCAATCGGCTAGACCCAAACCCACTCGGCTAGACCCAAACCCACTCGGCTAGACCCAAACCCACTTGGCTAGACCCAAACCCACTCGGCTAGACCCAAGCCCACTCGGCTAGACCCAAACCCACTCGGCTAGACCCACACCCACTCGGCTAGACCCAAATCCACTCGGCGAGACCCAAACCCACTCGGCTAGACTCAAACCCACTTGGGTAGACCCAAACACTCTCGGTTAGACCCAAACCCACTCGGCTAGACCCAAACCCACTCGGTTAGACCCACACCCACTCGGCTAGACCCAAATCTACTCGGCTAGACCCAAACCCACTCGGCTAGACCCAAACCCACTTGGGTAGACCCAAACACTCTCGGCTAGACCCAAACCCACTCGGCTAGACCCAAACCCACTCGGTTAGACCCAAACCCACTCGGCTAGACACAAAACCCACTCGGCTGGAACCAAACCCACTCGGCTAGACCCAAACCCACTCGGCTAGACTCAAACCCACTCGGCTAGACCCACACCCACTCGGCAGGACCAAAACCCACTCGGCTAGACCCAAACCCACTCGGCTAGACCCAAACCCACTCGGCTAGACCCAAACCCACTCGGCTAGACCCAAACCCACTCGGCTAGACCCAAACCCACTCGGCTAGACCCAAACCCACTCGGCTAGACCCAAACCCACTCCGCTAGACCCAAACCCGCTCTGCTAAACCCAAACCCACTCCGCTAGACCCAAACCCACTCGGCTAGACCCAAACCCTCTCCGCTAGAACCAAACCCACTCCGCTAGACCCAAGCCCACTCCGCTAGTCCCAAATCCACTCGGCTAGTCCCAAACGACCTTGGATAGACCCAAACCCACTCCGCTAGACGCTAACCCCCTCCGCTAGACCCAAACCCAATCCGCTAGCCCCAAACTCACTCGGCTAGACGCAAACCCACTCGGTTAGATGCAAACCCACTCGGCTAGACCCAAACCCACTCGGCTAGACCCAAACCCACTCGCCTAGACCCACACCCACTCGTCTAGACCCAAACCCACGCGGCTAGACCAAAACCCACTCCGCTAGACCCAACCCCACTCGGCTAGACCCAAACCCACACCGCTAGACCCAAAACCCACTCCGCTAGACCCAAACCCACTCGGCTAGACACAAACCCACTCGGCTAGACCCAAACCCACTCGGCTAGAGCAAAACCCACTCGGCTAGACCCAAACCCACTCGGCTAGACCCAAACCCACTCGGCTAGACCCAAACCCACTCGGCTAGACCCAAACCCACACCGCTCGAACCAAACCCACTCCGCTAGACCAAAACCCACTCCGCTAGTCCCAAACCCACTCGGCTAGTCCCAAACGGACTTGGCTAGACCCAAACCCACTCGGCTAGAACCAAACCCACTCGGCTATGCCAAAACCCACTCGGCTAGACTCAAACCCACTCGGCTGGACCCACACCCACTCGGCAGGACCAAAACCCACTCGGCTAGACCCAAACCCACTCGGCTAGACCCAAACCCACTCGGCTAGACCCAAACCCACTCGGCAAGACCCAAACCCACTCGGCTAGACCCAAACCCACTCGGCTAGACCCAAACCGACTCGGCTAGACCCAAACCCACTCCGCTAGACCCAAACCCGCTCCGCTAAACCCAAACCCACTCCGCTAGACCCAAACCCACTCGGCTAGACCCAAACCCTCTCCGCTAGACCCAAGCCCATTCCGCTAGTCCCAAATCCACTCGGCTAGTCCCAAACGACCTTGGATAGACCCAAACCCACTCCGCTAGACGCTAACCCACTCCGCTAGACCGAAACCCAATCCGCTAGCCCCAAACTCACTCGGCTAGACGCAAACCCACTCGGCTAGATGCAAACCCACTCGGCTAGACCCAAACCCACTCGGCTAGACCCAAACCCACTCGGCTAGACCCATGCCCTCTCAGCTAGACCCAAACCCACTTGGGCAGACCCAAACACACTCGGCTAGACCCAAAACCACTCGGCTAGACCCAAACCCACTCGGCTAGACCCAAACCCACTCGCCTAGACCCACACCCACTCGGCTAGACCCAAACCCACGCGGTTAGACCATAACCCACTCCGCTAGACCCAACCCCACTCGGCTAGACCCAAACCCACTCCGCTAGACCCAAAACCCACTCCGCTAGACCCAAACCCACTCGGCTAGACCCAAACCCACTCGGCTAGACCCAAACCCACTCGGCTAGAGCAAAACCCACTCGGCTAGACCCAAACCCACTCGGCTAGACCCAAACCCACTCGGCTAGACCCAAACCCACTCGGCTAGACCCAAACCCACTCCGCTCGAACCAAACCCACTCCGCTAGACCAAAACCCACTCCGCTAGTCCCAAACCCACTCGGCTAGTCCCAAACGGACTTGGCTAGACCCAAACCCACTCCGCTAGACACAAACCCACTCCGCTAGACCCAAACCCACTCGGCTAGTCCCAAACCCACTCGGCTTGACCCAAACCCACTCGGCTAGACCCAAACCCACTCGGCTAGACCCAAACCCACTCGGCAAGACCCAAACCCACTCGGCTAGCCCCAAACCCACTCGGCTAGACCCAAACCCACTCGGCTAGACCCAAACCCACTCGGCTAGACCCAAACCCACTCGGCTAGACCCAAACCCACTCCGCTAGACCCAAACCCGCTCCGCTAAACCCAAACCCACTCCGCTAGACCCAAACCCACTCGGCTAGACCCAAACCCTCTCCGCTAGAACCAAACCCACTCCGCTAGACCCAAACCCAATCCGCTAGCCCCAAACTCACTCGGCTAGACGCAAACCCACTCGGCTAGATGCAAACCCACTCCGCTAGACCCAAGCCCCCTCGGCTATACCCAAACCCACTCGGCTAGACCGAAACCCACTCGGCTAGACCCAAACCCCCTCGGCTAGACCCAAACCCACTAGGCTAGACCCAAACCCACTCGGCTCGACCCAAACCCACTTGGCTAGACCCAAACCCACTCGGCTAGCCCCAAACCCACTCGGCTAGACCCAAACCCACTCGGCTAGCCCCAAACCCACTCGGCTACACCCAAACCCACTCCGCTAGACCCAAACCCACTCGGCTAGACCCAAACCCACTCGGCTAGACTCAAACCCACTCGGCTGGACCCACACCCTCTCGGCAGGACCAAAACCCACTCGGCTAGACCCAAACCCACTCGGCTAGACCCAAACCCACTCGGCTAGACCCAAACCCACTCGGCTAGACCCAAACCCACTCGGCTAGACCCAAACCCACTCGGCTAGACCCAAACCCACTCGGCTAGACCCAAACCCACTCCGCTAGACCCAAACCCGCTCCGCTAAACCCAAACCCACTCCGCTAGACCCAAACCCACTCGGCTAGACCCAAACCCTCTCCGCTAGACCCAAGCCCATTCCGCTAGTCCCAAATCCACTCGGCTAGTCCCAAACGACCTTGGATAGACCCAAACCCACTCCGCTAGACGCTAACCCACTCCGCTAGACCGAAACCCAATCCGCTAGCCCCAAACTCACTCGGCTAGACGCAAACCCACTCGGCTAGATGCAAACCCACTCGGCTAGACCCAAACCCACTCGGCTAGACCCAAACCCACTCGGCTAGACCCATGCCCTCTCAGCTAGACCCAAACCCACTTGGGCAGACCCAAACACACTCGGCTAGACCCAAAACCACTCGGCTAGACCCAAACCCACTCGGCTAGACCCAAACCCACTCGCCTAGACCCACACCCACTCGGCTAGACCCAAACCCACGCGGCTAGACCATAAACCACTCCGCTAGACCCAACCCCACTCGGCTAGACCCAAACCCACTCCGCTAGACCCAAAACCCACTCCGCTAGACCCAAACCCACTCGGCTAGACCCAAACCCACTCGGCTAGACCCAAACCCACTCGGCTAGAGCAATACCCACTCGGCTAGACCCAAACCCACTCGGCTAGACCCAAACCCACTCGGCTAGACCCAAACCCACTCGGCTAGACCCAAACCCACTCCGCTCGAACCAAACCCACTCCGCTAGACCAAAACCCACTCCGCTAGTCCCAAACCCACTCGGCTAGTCCCAAACGGACTTGGCTAGACCCAAACCCACTCCGCTAGACACAAACCCACTCCGCTAGACCCAAACCCACTCGGCTAGTCCCAAACCCACTCGGCTTGACCCAAACCCACTCGGCTAGACCCAAACCCACTCGGCTAGACCCAAACCCACTCGGCAAGACCCAAACCCACTCGGCTGACCCCAAACCCACTCGGCTAGACCCAAACCCACTCGGCTAGACCCAAACCCACTCGGCTAGACCCAAACCCACTCGGCTAGACCCAAACCCACTCCGCTAGACCCAAACCCGCTCCACTAAACCCAAACCCACTCCGCTAGACCCAAACCCACTCGGCTAGACCCAAACCCTCTCCGCTAGAACCAAACCCACTCCGCTAGACCCAAACCCAATCCGCTAGCCCCAAACTCACTCGGCTAGACGCAAACCCACTCGGCTAGATGCAAACCCACTCGGCTAGACCCAAACCCACTTGGCTAGACCCAAACCCACTCGGCTAGACCCATGCCCTCTCAGCTAGACCCAAACCCACTTGGGCAGACCCAAACCCACTCGGCTAGACCCAAACCCACTCGGCTAGACCCACACCCACTCGGCTAGACCCAAACCCACGCGGCTAGACCAAAGCCCACTCCGCTAGACCCAACCCCACTCGGCTAGACCCAAACCCACTCCGCTAGACCCAAAACCCACTCGGCTAGACCCAAACCCACTCGGCTAGACCCAAACCCACTCGGCTAGACCCAAACCCACTCGGCTAGAGCAAAACCCACTCGGCTAGACCCAAACCCACTCGGCTAGACCCAAACCCACTCGGCTAGACCCAAACCCACTCGGCTAGACCCAAACCCACTCCGCTCGAACCAAACCCACTCCGCTAGACCAAAACCAACTCCGCTAGTCCCAAACCCACTCGGCTAGTCCCAAACGGACTTTTACTAGACCCAAACCCACTCCGCTAGACACAAACCCACTCCGCTAGACCCAAACCCACTCGGCTAGTCCCAAACACACTCGGCTTGACCCAAACCCACTCGGCTAGACCCAAACCCACTCGGCTAGACCCAATCCCACTCGGCAAGACCCAAACCCACCCGGCTAGCCCCAAACCCACTCGGCTAGACCCAAACCCACTCGGCTAGACCCAAACCCACTCGGCTAGACCCAAACCCACTCGGCTAGACCCAAACCCACTCCGCTAGACCCAAGCCCCCTCGGCTATACCCAAACCCACTCGGCTAGACAGAAACCCACTCGGCTAGACCCAAACCCCCTCGGCTAGACCCAAACCCACTAGGCTAGACCCAAACCCACTCGGCTCGACCCAAACCCACTTGGCTAGACCCAAACCCACTCGGCTAGCCCCAAACCCACTCGGCTAGACCCAAACCCACTCGGCTAGACCCAAACCCACTCGGCTACACCCAAACCCACTCCGCTAGACCCAAACCCACTCGGCTAGACCCAAACCCACTCGGCTCGACCCAAACCCACTCGGCTAGACCCAAACCCACTCGGCTAGACCCAAACCCACTCGGCTGCACCCAAACCAACTCCACTAGACCCAAACCCACTCGGCTAGACCCAAACCCATGCGGCTAGACCCAAACCCACTCCGCTAGACCCAACCCCACTCGGCTAGACCCAAACCCACTCGGCTACACCCAAACCCACTCGGCTAGACCCAAACCCACTCGGCTAGACCCAAACCCAATCGGCTAGACCCAAACCCACTCGGCTACACCCAACCCAATCGGCTAGACCCAAACCCACTCGGCTAGACCCAAACCCACTCGGCTAGACCCAAACCCACTTGGCTAGACCCAAACCCACTCGGCTAGACCCAAACCCACTCGGCTAGACCCAAACGCATTCGGCTAGACCCAAACCCACTCGGCTAGACCCACCCACTCGGCAAGACCCACACCCACTCGGGTAGACCCAAACACACTCGGCTAGACCCAAACCCACTCGGCTAGACCCAAACCCACGCGGCTAGACCAAAACCCACTCCGCTAGACCCAACCCCACTCGGCTAGACCCAAACCCACTCCGCTAGACCCAAAACCCACTCCGCTAGACCCAAACCCACTCGGCTAGACCCAAACCCACTCGGCTAGACCCAAACCCACTCGGCTAGAGCAAAACCCACTCGGCTAGACCCAAACCCACTCGGCTAGACCCAAACCCACTCGGCTAGACCCAAACCCACTCGGCTAGACCCAAACCCACACCGCTCGAACCAAACCCACTCCGCTAGACCAAAACCCACTCCGCTAGTCCCAAACCCACTCGGCTAGTCCCAAACGGACTTGGCTAGACCCAAACCCACTCGGCTAGAACCAAACCCACTCGGCTAGACCCAAACCCACTCGGCTAGACTCAAACCCACTCGGCTGGACCCACACCCACTCGGCAGGACCAAAACCCACTCGGCTAGACCCAAACCCACTCGGCTAGACCCAAACCCACTCGGCTAGACCCAAACCCACTCGGCTAGACCCAAACCCACTCGGCTAGACCCAAACCCACTCGGCTAGACCCAAACCCACTCGGCTAGACCCAAACCCACTCCGCTAGACCCAAACCCGCTCCGCTAAACCCAAACCCACTCCGCTAGACCCAAACCCACTCGGCTAGACCCAAACCCTCTCCGCTAGACCCAAGCCCATTCCGCTAGTCCCAAATCCACTCGGCTAGTCCCAAACGACCTTGGATAGACCCAAACCCACTCCGCTAGACGCTAACCCACTCCGCTAGACCGAAACCCAATCCGCTAGCCCCAAACTCACTCGGCTAGACGCAAACCCACTCGGCTAGATGCAAACCCACTCGGCTAGACCCAAACCCACTCGGCTAGACCCAAAGCCACTCGGCTAGACCCATGCCCTCTCAGCTAGACCCAAACCCACTTGGGCAGACCCAAACACACTCGGCTAGACCCAAAACCACTCGGCTAGACCCAAACCCACTCGGCTAGACCCAAACCCACTCGCCTAGACCCACACCCACTCGGCTAGACCCAAACCCACGCGGCTAGACCATAACCCACTCCGCTAGACCCAACCCCACTCGGCTAGACCCAAACCCACTCCGCTAGACCCAAAACCCACTCCGCTAGACCCAAACCCACTCGGCTAGACCCAAACCCACTCGGCTAGACCCAAACCCACTCGGCTAGAGCAAAACCCACTCGGCTAGACCCAAACCCACTCGGCTAGACCCAAACCCACTCGGCTAGACCCAAACCCACTCGGCTAGACCCAAACCCACTCCGCTCGAACCAAACCCACTCCGCTAGACCAAAACCCACTCCGCTAGTCCCAAACCCACTCGGCTAGTCCCAAACGGACTTGGCTAGACCCAAACCCACTCCGCTAGACACAAACCCACTCCGCTAGACCCAAACCCACTCGGCTAGTCCCAAACCCACTCGGCTTGACCCAAACCCACTCGGCTAGACCCAAACCCACTCGGCTAGACCCAAACCCACTCGGCAAGACCCAAACCCACTCGGCTAGCCCCAAACCCACTCGGCTAGACCCAAACCCACTCGGCTAGACCCAAACCCACTCGGCTAGACCCAAACCCACTCGGCTAGACCCAAACCCACTCCGCTAGACCCAAACCCGCTCCGCTAAACCCAAACCCACTCCGCTAGACCCAAACCCACTCGGCTAGACCCAAACCCACTCCGCTAGACCAAAACCCACTCCGCTAGTCCCAAACCCACTCGGCTAGTCCCAAACGGACTTTTACTAGACCCAAACCCACTCCGCTAGACACAAACCCACTCCGCTAGACCCAAACCCACTCGGCTAGTCCCAAACCCACTCGGCTTGACCCAAACCCACTCGGCTAGACCCAAACCCACTCGGCTAGACCCAATCCCACTCGGCAAGACCCAAACCCACTCGGCTAGCCCCAAACCCACTCGGCTAGACCCAAACCCACTCGGCTAGACCCAAACCCACTCGGCTAGACCCAAACCCACTCGGCTAGACCCAAACCCACTCCGCTAGACCCAAGCCCCCTCGGCTATACCCAAACCCACTCGGCTAGACCGAAACCCACTCGGCTAGACCCAAACCCCCTCGGCTAGACCCAAACCCACTAGGCTAGACCCAAACCCACTCGGCTCGACCCAAACCCACTTGGCTAGACCCAAACCCACTCGGCTAGCCCCAAACCCACTCGGCTAGACCCAAACCCACTCGGCTAGACCCAAACCCACTCGGCTACACCCAAACCCACTCCGCTAGACCCAAACCCACTCGGCTAGACCCAAACCCACTCGGCTCGACCCAAACCCACTCGGCTAGACCCAAACCCACTCGGCTAGACCCAAACCCACTCGGCTGCACCCAAACCAACTCCACTAGACCCAAACCCACTCGGCTAGACCCAAACCCATGCGGCTAGACCCAAACCCACTCCGCTAGACCCAACCCCACTCGGCTAGACCCAAACCCACTCGGCTACACCCAAACCCACTCGGCTACACCCAAACCCACTCGGCTAGACCCAAACCCACTCGGCTAGACCCAAACCCAATCGGCTAGACCCAAACCCACTCGGCTACACCCAACCCAATCGGCTAGACCCAAACCCACTCGGCTAGACCCAAACCCACTCGGCTAGACGCAAACCCACTTGGCTAGACCCAAACCCACTCGGCTAGACCCAAACCCACTCGGCTAGACCCAAACGCATTCGGCTAGACCCAAACCCACTCGGCTAGACCCACCCACTCGGCAAGACCCACACACACTCGGGTAGACCCAAACACACTCGGCTAGACCCAAACCCACTCGGCTAGACCCAAACCCACTCAGCTAGACCCAAACCCACACGGCTAGACCCAAACCCACTCGGCTAGACCCAAACCCACTCGGCTACACTCAAACCCACTCCGCTAGACCCAAACCCACTCGGCTACACCCAAACCCACTCGGCTGGACCCAAACCCACTCGGCTAGACCCAAACCCACTCGGCTAGACACAAACCCACTCGGCTGCACCCAAACCCACTCCACTAGACCCAAACCCACTCGGCTAGACCCAAACCCACGCGGCTAGACCAAAACCCACTCCGCTAGACCCAACCCCACTCGGCTAGACCCAAACCCACTCCGCTAGACCCAAAACCCACTCGGCTAGACCCAAACCCACTCGGCTAGACCCAAACCCACTCGGCTAGACCCAAACCCACTCGGCTAGAGCAAAACCCACTCGGCTAGACCCAAACCCACTCGGCTAGACCCAAACCCACTCGGCTAGACCCAACCCCACTCGGCTAGACCCAAACCCACTCCGCTCGAACCAAACCCACTCCGCTAGACCAAAACCCACTCCGGTAGTCCCAAACCCGCTCGGCTAGTCCCAAACGGACTTGGCTAGACCCAAACCCACTCCGCTAGACACAAACCCACTCCGCTAGACCCAAACCCACTCGGCTAGTCCCAAACCCACTCGGCTAGACCCAAACCCACTCGGCTAGACCCAAACCCACACGGCTAGACCCAAACCCACTCGGCTAGACCCAAACCCACTCGGCTACACCCAAACCCACTTGGCTAGACCCAAACCCACTCGGCTAGCCCCAAACCCACTCGGCTAGACCCAAACCCACTCGGCTAGACCCAAACCCACTCGGCTACACCCAAACCCACTCCGCTAGACCCAAACCCACTCGGCTAGACCCAAACCCACTCGGCTCGACCCAAACCCACTCGGCTAGACCCAAACCCACTCGGCTAGACCCAAACCCACTCGGCTCCACCCAAACCAACTCCACTAGACCCAAACCCACTCGGCTAGACCCAAACCCATGCGGCTAGACCCAAACCCACTCCGCTAGACCCAACCCCACTCGGCTAGACCCAAACCCACTCGGCTACACCCAAACCCACTCGGCTAGACACAAACCCACTCGGCTAGACCCAAACCCAATCGGCTAGACCCAAACCCACTCGGCTACACCCAACCCAATCGGATAGACCCAAACCCACTCGGCTAGACCCAAACCCACTCGGCTAGACCCAAACCCACTTGGCTAGACCCAAACCCACTCGGCTAGACCCAAACCCACTCGGCTAGACCCAAACGCATTCGGCTAGACCCAAACCCACTCGGCTAGACCCACCCACTCGGCAAGACCCACACCCACTCGGGTAGACCCAAACACACTCGGCTAGACCCAAACCCACTCGGCTAGACCCAAACCCACTCGGCTAGACCCAAACCCACACGGCTAGACCCAAACCCACTCGGCTAGACCCAAACCCACTCGGCTACACTCAAACCCACTTCGCTAGACCCAAACCCACTCGGCTACACCCAAACCCACTCGGCTGGACCCAAACCCACTCGGCTAGACCCAAACCCACTCGGCTAGACACAAACCCACTCGGCTGCACCCAAACCCACTCCACTAGACCCAAACCCACTCGGCTAGACCCAAACCCACGCGGCTAGACCAAAACCCACTAAGCTAGACCCAACCCCACTCGGCTAGACCCAAACCCACTCCGCTAGACCCAAAACCCACTCGGCTAGACCCAAACCCACTCGGCTAGACCCAAACCCACTCGGCTAGACCCAAACCCACTCGGCTAGAGCAAAACCCACTCGGCTAGACCCAAACCCACTCGGCTAGACCCAAACCCACTCGGCTAGACCCTACCCCACTCGGCTAGACCCAAACCCACTCCGCTCGAACCAAACCCACTCCGCTAGACCAAAACCCACTCCGGTAGTCCCAAACCCGCTCGGCTAGTCCCAAACGGACTTGGCTAGACCCAAACCCACTCCGCTAGACACAAACCCACTCCGCTAGACCCAAACCCACTCGGCTAGTCCCAAACCCACTCGGCTAGACCCAAACCCACTCGGCTAGACCCAAACCCACACGGCTAGACCCAAACCCACTCGGCTAGACCCAAACCCACTCGGCTACACCCAAACCCACTTCGCTAGACCCAAACCCACTCGGCTACACCCAAACCCACTCGGCTGGACCCAAACCCACTCGGCTAGACCCAAACCCACTCGGCTAGACACAAACCCACTCGGCTGCACCCAAACCCACTCCACTAGACCCAAACCCACTCGGCTAGACCCAAACCCACGCGGCTAGACCAAAACCCACTCCGCTAGACCCAACCCCACACGGCTAGACCCAAACCCACTCCGCTAGACCCAAAACCCACTCGGCTAGACCCAAACCCACTCGGCTAGACCCAAACCCACTCGGCTAGACCCAAACCCACTCGGCTAGAGCAAAACCCACTCGGCTAGACCCAAACCCACTCGGCTAGACCCAAACCCACTCGGCTAGACCCAACCCCACTCGGCTAGACCCAAACCCACTCCGCTCGAACCAAACCCACTCCGCTAGACCAAAACCCACTCCGCTTGTCCCAAACCCGCTCGGCTAGTCCCAAACGGACTTGGCTAGACCCAAACCCACTCCGCTAGACACAAACCCACTCCGCTAGACCCAAACCCACTCGGCTAGACCCAAACCGACTCGGCACGACCCAAACCCACTCGGCAAGACCCAAACCCACTTGGCTAGACCCAAACCCACTCGGCTAGACCCAAACCCACTCGGCTAGACCCAAACCCACTCGGCTAGACCCAAACCCACTCGGCTAGACCCTAACCCACTCGGCTACACCCAAACCCACTCCGCTAGACCCAAACCCACTCGGCTAGACCCAAACCCACTCGGCTAGACCCAAACATACTCGGCTAGACCCAAACCCACTCTGCTAGACCCAAACCCACTCGGCTAGACCCAAACCCACTCGGCTAGACCCAAACCCACTCCGCTAGACCCAAACCCACTCGGCTAGACCCAAACCCACTCGGCTAGACCCAAACCCCCTCGGCTAGACCCAAACGCACTAGGCTAGACCCAAACCCACTCGGCTCGACCCAAACCCACTTGGCTAGACGCAAACCCACTCGGCTAGACCCAAACCCACTCGGCTAGACCCAAACGCACTCGGCTAGACCCAAACGCACTCGGCTAGACCCAAACGCACTAGGCTAGACCCAAACCCACTCGGCTCGACCCAAACCCACTTGGCTAGACGCAACCCCACTCGGCTAGACCCAAACCCACTCCGCTAGACCCAAAACCCACTCGGCTAGACCCAAACCCACTCGGCTAGACCCAAACCCACTCGGCTAGACCCAAACCCACTCGGCTAGAGCAAAACCCACTCGGCTAGACCCAAACCCACTCGGCTAGACCCAAACCCACTCGGCTAGACCCTACCCCACTCGGCTAGACCCAAACCCACTCCGCTCGAACCAAACCCACTCCGCTAGACCAAAACCCACTCCGGTAGTCCCAAACCCGCTCGGCTAGTCCCAAACGGACTTGGCTAGACCCAAACCCACTCCGCTAGACACAAACCCACTCCGCTAGACCCAAACCCACTCGGCTAGTCCCAAACCCACTCGGCTAGACCCAAACCCACTCGGCTAGACCCAAACCCACACGGCTAGACCCAAACCCACTCGGCTAGACCCAAACCCACTCGGCTACACCCAAACCCACTTCGCTAGACCCAAACCCACTCGGCTACACCCAAACCCACTCGGCTGGACCCAAACCCACTCGGCTAGACCCAAACCCACTCGGCTAGACACAAACCCACTCGGCTGCACCCAAACCCACTCCACTAGACCCAAACCCACTCGGCTAGACCCAAACCCACGCGGCTAGACCAAAACCCACTCCGCTAGACCCAACCCCACACGGCTAGACCCAAACCCACTCCGCTAGACCCAAAACCCACTCGGCTAGACCCAAACCCACTCGGCTAGACCCAAACCCACTCGGCTAGACCCAAACCCACTCGGCTAGAGCAAAACCCACTCGGCTAGACCCAAACCCACTCGGCTAGACCCAAACCCACTCGGCTAGACCCAACCCCACTCGGCTAGACCCAAACCCACTCCGCTCGAACCAAACCCACTCCGCTAGACCAAAACCCACTCCGCTTGTCGCAAACCCGCTCGGCTAGTCCCAAACGGACTTGGCTAGACCCAAACCCACTCCGCTAGACACAAACCCACTCCGCTAGACCCAAACCCACTCGGCTAGTCCCAAACCCACTCGGCTAGACCCAAACCCACTCGGCTAGACCCAAACCCACTCGGCTAGACCCAAACCCACTCGGCTAGACCCAAACCCACTCGGCTAGACCCAAACCGACTCGGCACGACCCAAACCCACTCGGCAAGACCCAAACCCACTTGGCTAGACCCAAACCCACTCGGCTAGACCCAAACCCACTCGGCTAGACCCAAACCCACTCGGCTAGACCCAAACCCACTCGGCTAGACCCTAACCCACTCGGCTACACCCAAACCCACTCCGCTAGACCCAAACCCACTCGGCTAGACCCAAACCCACTCGGCTAGACCCAAACATACTCGGCTAGACCCAAACCCACTCTGCTAGACCCAAACCCACTCGGCTAGACCCAAACCCACTCGGCTAGACCCAAACCCACTCGGCTAGACCCAAACCCACTCGGCTAGACCCAAACCCACTCGGCTAGACCCAAACCCACTCGGCTAGACCCAAACCCACTCGGCTAGACCCAAACCGACTCGGCACGACCCAAACCCACTCGGCAAGACCCAAACCCACTTGGCTAGACCCAAACCCACTCGGCTAGACCCAAACCCACTCGGCTAGACCCAAACCCACTCGGCTAGACCCAAACCCACTCGGCTAGACCCTAACCCACTCGGCTACACCCAAACCCACTCCGCTAGACCCAAACCCACTCGGCTAGACCCAAACCCACTCGGCTAGACCCAAACATACTCGGCTAGACCCAAACCCACTCTGCTAGACCCAAACCCACTCGGCTAGACCCAAACCCACTCGGCTAGACCCAAACCCACTCCGCTAGACCCAAACCCACTCGGCTAGACCCAAACCCACTCGGCTAGACCCAAACCCCCTCGGCTAGACCCAAACGCACTAGGCTAGACCCAAACCCACTCGGCTCGACCCAAACCCACTTGGCTAGACGCAAACCCACTCGGCTAGACCCAAACCCACTCGGCTAGACCCAAACGCACTCGGCTAGACCCAAACCCACTCGGCTAGACCCAAACCGACTCGGCACGACCCAAACCCACTCGGCAAGACCCAAACCCACTTGGCTAGACCCAAACCCACTCGGCTAGACCCAAACCCACTCGGCTAGACCCAAACCCACTCGGCTACACCCAAACCCACTCCGCCAGACCCAAACCCACTCGGCTAGACACAAACCCACTCGGCTGGACCCAAACCCACTCGGCTAGACCCAAACCCACTCGGCTAGACACAAACCCACTCGGCTGCACCCAAACCCACTCCACTGGACCCAAACCCACTCGGCTCGACCCAAACCCACTCGGCTAGACCCAAACCCACTCGGCTAGACCCAAACCCACTCGGCCAGACCCACCCACTCGGCAAGACCGACACCCACTCGGGTAGACCCAAACACACTCGGCTAGACCCAAACCTACTCGGTTAGACCCAAACCCACTCGGCTAGACCCAAACCCACTCGGCTAGACCCAAACCCACTCGGCTAGACCCAAACCCGCTCGGCTAGACCAAAACTAACTCGGCAACACCCAAACTAACTCGGCTAGAAGCAAAGCCACTCGGCAAGACCCAAATCCACTCCGCTAGACCCAAACCCACTCGGCTAGACCCAAACCCACTCGGCTAGACCCAAACCCACTCGGCTAGACCCAAACCCACTCGGCTACACCCAAACCCACTCGGCTAGACCCAAACCCACTCGGCTAGACTCAAACCCACTCAGCTAGACCCAAACCCACTCGGCTAGACCCAAACCCACTCTGCTAGACCCAAACCCACTCGGCTAGACCCAAACCCACTCCGCTAGACCCAAACCCACTCCGCTAGACCCAAACCCACTCGGCTAGACCCAATCCCACTCGGCTAGACCCAAACCCCCTCGGCTAGACCCAAACCCACTCCGCTAGACCCAAACCCACTCGGCTAGACCCAATCCCACTCGGCTAGACCCAAACCCCCTCGGCTAGACCCAAACGCACTAGGCTAGACCCAAACCCACTCGGCTCGACCCAAACCCACTTGGCTAGACCCAAACCCACTCGGCTAGACCCAAACCCACTCGGCTAGACCCAAACGCACTCGGCTAGACCCAAACCCACTCGGCTAGACCCAAACCCACTCGGCTAGACCCAAACCCACTCGGCTAGACCCAAACCCACTCGGCTACACCCAAACCCACTCCGCTAGACCCAAACCCACTCGGCTAGACACAAACCCACTCGGCTGGACCCAAACCCACTCGGCTAGACCCAAACCCACTCGGCTAGACCCAAACCCACTCGGCTGCACCCAAACCCACTGCACTGGACCCAAACCCACTCGGCTCGACCCAAACCCACTCGGCTAGACCCAAACCCACTCGGCTAGACCCAAACCCACTCGGCTAGACCCAAACCCACTCGGCTAGACCCACCCACTCGGCAAGACCCACACCCACTCGGGTAGACCCAAACACAATCGGCTAGACCCAAACCTACTCGGGTAGACACAAACCCACTCGGCTAGACCCAAACCCACTCGGCTAGACCCAAACCCACTCGGCTAGACCCAAACCCGCTCGGCTAGACCCAAACTAACTCGGCAACACCCAAACTAACTCGGCTAGAAGCAAAGCCACTCGGCTAGACCCATATCCACTCCGCTAGACCCAAACCCACTCGGCTAGACCCAAACCCATTCGGCTCGATCCAAATCCACTCCGCTACACCCAAACCCACTCGGCTAGACCCAAACCCACTCGGCTAGAGCCAAACCCTATCGGCTAGAGCCAAACCCACTCGGCTAGACACAAACCCACTCGGCTAGACCCAAACCCACTCAGCTGGACCCAAACCCACTCGTCTAGACCCAAACCCACTCGGCTAGACCCAAACCCACTCGGCTAGACCCAAACCCACTCGGCTAGACCCAAACCCACTCGGCGAGACCCACACCCACTCGGCTAGACCCAAACACACTCGGCTAGACCCAAACCTACTCGGGTAGACCCAAACCCACTCGGCTAGACCCAAACCCACTCGGCTACACCCAAACCCACTCCGCTAGACCCAAACCCACTCCGCTAGACCCATACCAACTCCGCTAGACCCAAACACACTCGACTAGACCCAAACCCACTCGGCTAGACCCAAACCCACTCGGCTAGACCCAAACCTACTCGGCTAGACCCAAACCCGCTCGGCTAGACCCAAACTAACTCGGCAACACCCAAACTAACTCGGCTAGAAGCAAAGCCACTCGGCTAGACCCAAATCCACTCCGCTAGACCCAAACCCACTCGGCTAGACCCAAACCCATTCGGCTCGACCCAAATCCACTCCGCTAGACCCAAACCCACTCGGCTAGACCCAAACCCACTCGGCTAGACCCAAACCCTATCGGCTAGACCCAAACCCACTCGGCTAGACACAAACCCACTCGGCTAGACCCAAACCCACTCGGCTAGACCCAAACCCACTCGGCTCGACCCAAACCCACTCGGCTAGACCCAAACCCACTCGGCTAGACCCAAACCCACTCGGCTAGACCCAAACCCACTCGGCTAGACTGAAACCCACTCGGCTAGACCCAAACCCACTCGGCTAGACCGAAACGCACTCCGCTAGACACAAACCCACTTGGCACGTCCGAAACCCACTCGGCTAGACCCAAACCCACTTGGCTAGACCCAAACCCACTCGGCTAGACCCAAACCCACTCGGGTAGACCCAAACACACTCGGCAAGACCCAAACCCACTCGGCGAGACCCAAACCCACTCGGCTAGACCCAAACCCACACGGCTAGACCCAAACCCACTCGGCTAGACCCAAACCCACTCGGCTACACCCAAACCCACTTCGCTAGACCCAAACCCACTCGGCTACACCCAAACCCACTCGGCTGGACCCAAACCCACTCGGCTAGACCCAAACCCACTCGGCTAGACACAAACCCACTCGGCTGCACCCAAACCCACTCCACTAGACCCAAACCCACTCGGCTAGACCCAAACCCACGCGGCTAGACCAAAACCCACTCCGCTAGACCCAACCCCACTCGGCTAGACCCAAACCCAATCCGCTAGACCCAAAACCCACTCGGCTAGACCCAAACCCACTCGGCTAGACCCAAACCCACTCGGCTAGAGCAAAACCCACTCGGCTAGACCCAAACCCACTCGGCTAGACCCAAACCCACTCGGCTAGACCCAACCCCACTCGGCTAGACCCAAACCCACTCCGCTCGAACCAAACCCACTCCGCTAGACCAAAACCCACTCCGCCAGTCCCAAACCCACTCGGCTAGTCCCAAACGGACTTGGCTAGACCCAAACCCACTCCGCTAGACACAAACCCACTCCGCTAGACCCAAACCCACTCGGCTAGTCCCAAACCCATTCGGCTAGACCCAAACCCACTCGGCTAGACCCAAACCCACTCGGCTAGACCCAAACCCACTCGGCTAGCCCCAAACCCACTCGGCTAGACTCAAACCCACTCGGCTAGACCCAAACTCACTCGGCTAGACCCAAACCTACTCCGCTGTACCCAAACCCACTCGGCTAGACCCAAACCCACTCCGGTAGACGCAAAGCCCCTCGGCTAGACCCAAACCCACTCGGCTAGACCCAAACCCACTCGGCTAGACCCAAACCCCCTCGGCTAGACCCAAGCCCACTAGGCTAGACCCAAACCCACTCGGCTCGACCCAAACCCACTTGGCTAGACCCAAACCCACTCGGCGAGACCCAAACCCACTCGGCTAGACCCAAACGCATTCGGCTAGCCCCAAACCCACTCGGCTAGACCCAAACCCACTGGGCTAGACCCAAACCCACTCGGCGAGACCCAAACCCACTCGGCTAGACCCAAACGCATTCGGCTAGCCCCAAACCCACTCGGCTAGACCCAAACCCACTCGGCTAGACCCAAACCCACACGGTTAGACCCAAACCCACTCGGCTACACCCAAACCCACTCTGCTAGACCCAAACCCACTCGGCTAGACCCAAACCCACTCGGCTAGACCCAAACCCACTCGGCTAGACCCAAACCCACTCGGCTAGACCCAAACCCACACGGTTAGACCCAAACCCACTCGGCTACACCCAAACCCACTCTGCTAGACCCAAACCCACTCGGCTAGACCCAAACCCACTCGGCTCGACCCAAACCCACTCGGCTAGACCCAAACCCACTCGGCTAGACCCAAACCCACTCGGCTGCACCCAAACCCACTCCACTAGACCCAAACCCACTCGGCTAGACCCAAACCCATGCGGCTAGACCCAAACCCACTCCGCTAGACCCAACCCCACTCGGCTAGACCCAAACCCACTCGGCTACACCCAAACCCACTCGGCTAGATCCAAACCCACTCGGCTAGACCCAAACCCAATCGGCTAGACCCAAACCCACTCGGCTACACCCAACCCAATCGGCTAGACCCAAACCCACTCGGCTAGACCCAAACCCACTCGGCTAGACCCAAACCCACTTGGCTAGACCCAAACCCACTCGGCTAGACCCAAGCCCACTCGGCTAGACCCAAACCCACTCGGCTAGACCCACACCCACTCGGCTAGACCCAAACCCACTCGGCTAGACTCAAACCCACTTGGGTAGACCCAAACACTCTCGGCTAGACCCAAACCCACTCGGCTAGACCCAAACCCACTCGGTTAGACCCACACCCACTCGGCTAGACCCAAATCCACTCGGCTAGACCCAAACCCACTCGGCTAGACCCAAACCCACTTGGGTAGACCCAAACACTCTCGGCTAGACCCAAACCCACTCTGCTAGACCCAAACCCACTCGGTTAGACCCAAACCCACTCGGCTAGACACAAAACCCACTCGGCTAGAACCAAACCCACTCGGCTAGACCCAAACCCACTCGGCTAGACTGAAACCCACTCGGCTAGACCCACACCCACTCGGCAGGACCAAAACCCACTCGACTAGACCCAAACCCACTCGGCTAGACCCAAACCCACTCGGCTAGACCCAAACCCACTCGGCTAGACCCAAACCCACTCGGCTAGGCCCAAACCCACTCGGCTAGACCCAAACCCACTCGGCTAGACCCAAACCCACTCCGCTAGACCCAAACCCGCTCCGCTAAACCCAAACCCACTCCGCTAGACCCAAACCCACTCGGCTAGACCCAAACCCTCTCCGCTAGAACCAAACCCACTCCGCTAGACCCAAGCCCACTCCGCTAGTCCCAAATACACTCGGCTAGTCCCAAACGACCTTGGATAGACCCAAACCCACTCCGCTAGACGCTAACCCACTCCGCTAGACCCAAACCCAATCCGCTAGCCCCAAACTCACTCGGCTAGACGCAAACCCACTCGGCTAGATGCAAACCCACTCGGCTAGACCCAAACCCACTCGGCTAGACCCAAACCCACTCGGCTAGACCCATGCCCTCTCAGCTAGACCCAAACCCACTTGGGCAGACCCAAACACACTCGGCTAGACCCAAAACCACTCGGCTAGGCCCAAACCCACTCGGCTAGACCCAAACCCACTCGGCTAGACCCACACCCACTCGGCTAGACCCAAACCCACGCGGCTAGACCAAAACCCACTCCGCTAGACCCAACCCCACACGGCTAGACCCAAACCCACTCCGCTAGACCCAAAACCCACTCCGCTAGACCCAAACCCACTCGGCTAGACCCAAACCCACTCGGCTAGACCCAAACCCACTCGGCTAGAGCAAAACCCACTCGGCTAGACCCAAACCCACTCGGCTAGACCCAAACCCACTCGGCTAGACCCAAACCCACTCGGCTAGACCCAAACCCACTCCGCTCGAACCAAACCCACTCCGCTAGACCAAAACCCACTCCGCTAGTCCCAAACCCACTCGGCTAGTCCCAAACGGACTTGGCTAGACCCAAACCCACTCCGCTAGACACAAACCCACTCCGCTAGACCCAAACCCACTCGGCTAGTCCCAAACCCACTCGGCTTGACCCAAACCCACTCGGCTAGACCCAAACCCACTCGGCTAGACCCAAACCCACTCGGCAAGACCCAAACCCACTCGGCTAGCCCCAAACCCACTCGGCTAGACCCAAACCCACTCGGCTAGACCCAAACCCACTCGGCTAGACCCAAACCCACTCGGCTAGACCCATGCCCTCTCAGCTAGACCCAAACCCACTTGGGCAGACCCAAACACACTCGGCTAGACCCAAAACCACTCGGCTAGGCCCAAACCCACTCGGCTAGACCCAAACCCACTCGGCTAGACCCACACCCACTCGGCTAGACCCAAACCCACGCGGCTAGACCAAAACCCACTCCGCTAGACCCAACCCCACTCGGCTAGACCCAAACCCACTCCGCTAGACCCAAAACCCACTCCGCTAGACCCAAACCCACTCGGCTAGACCCAAACCCACTCGGCTAGACCCAAACCCACTCGGCTAGAGCAAAACCCACTCGGCTAGACCCAAACCCACTCGGCTAGACCCAAACCCACTCGGCTAGACCCAAACCCACTCGGCTAGACCCAAACCCACTCCGCTCGAACCAAACCCACTCCGCTAGACCAAAACCCACTCCGCTAGTCCCAAACCCACTCGGCTAGTCCCAAACGGACTTGGCTAGACCCAAACCCACTCCGCTAGACACAAACCCACTCCGCTAGACACAAACCCACTCGGCTAGTCCCAAACCCACTCGGCTTGACCCAAACCCACTCGGCTAGACCCAAACCCACTCGGCTAGACCCAAACCCACTCGGCAAGACCCAAACCCACTCGGCTAGCCCCAAACCCACTCGGCTAGACCCAAACCCACTCGGCTAGACCCAAACCCACTCGGCTAGACCCAAACCCACTCGGCTAGACCCAAACCCACTCCGCTAGACACAAACCCGCTCCGCTAAACCCAAACCCACTCCGCTAGACCCAAACCCACTCGGCTAGACCCAAACCCTCTCCGCTAGAACCAAACCCACTCCGCTAGACCCAAGCCCACTCCGCTAGTCCCAAATCCACTCGGCTAGTCCCAAACGACCTTGGCTAGACCCAAACCCACTCCGCTAGACGCTAACCCACTCCGCTAGACCCAAACCCAATCCGCTAGCCCCAAACTCACTCGGCTAGACGCAAACCCACTCGGCTAGATGCAAACCCACTCGGCTAGACCCAAACCCACTCGGCTAGACCCAAACCCACTCGGCTAGACCCATGCCCTCTCAGCTAGACCCAAACCCACTTGGGCAGACCCAAACACACTCGGCTAGACCCAAAACCACTCGGCTAGACCCAAACCCACTCGGCTAGACCCAAACCCACTCGGCTAGACCCACACCCACTCGGCTAGACCCAAACCCACGCGGCTAGACCAAAACCCACTCCGCTAGACCCAACCCCACTCGGCTAGACCCAAACCCACTCCGCTAGACCCAAAACCCACTCGGCTAGACCCAAACCCACTCGGCTAGACCCAAACCCACTCGGCTAGACCCAAACCCACTCGGCTAGAGCAAAACCCACTCGGCTAGACCCAAACCCACTCGGCTAGACCCAAACCCACTCGGCTAGACCCAAACCCACTCGGCTAGACCCAAACCCACTCCGCTCGAACCAAACCCACTCCGCTAGACCAAAACCCACTTCGCTAGTCCCAAACCCACTCGGCTAGTCCCAAACGGACTTGGCTAGACCCAAACCCACTCCGCTAGACACAAACCCACTCCGCTAGACCCAAACCCACTCGGCTAGTCCCAAACCCACTCGGCTTGACCCAAACCCACTCGGCTAGACCCAAACCCACTCGGCTAGACCCAAACCCACTCGGCAAGACCCAAACCCACTCGGCTAGCCCCAAACCCACTCGGCTAGACCCAAACCCACTCGGCTAGACCCAAACCCACTCGGCTAGACCCAAACCCACTCGGCTAGACCCAAACCCACTCCGCTAGACCGAAGCCCCCTCGGCTAGACCCAAACCCACTCGGCTAGACCGAAACCCACTCGGCTAGACCCAAACCCCCTCGGCTAGACCCAAACCCACTCGGCTAGACCCAAACCCACTCGGCTCGACCCAAACCCACTCGGCTAGACCCAAACCCACTCGGCTAGCCCCAAACCCACTCGGCTAGACCCAAACCCACTCGGCTAGACCCAAACCCACTCCGCTAGACCCAATCCCACTCGGCTAGACCCAAACCCACTCGGCTACACCCAAACCCACTCGGCTAGACCCAAACCCACTCGGCTAGACCCAAACCCAATCGGCTAGACCCAAACCCACTCGGCTACACCCAACCCAATCGGCTAGACCCAAACCCACTCGGATAGACCCAAACCCACTCGGCTAGACCCAAACCCACTTGGCTAGACCCAAACCCACTCGGCTAGACCCAAACCCACTCGGCTAGACCCAAACGCATTCGGCTAGACCCAAACCCACTCGGCTAGACCCACCCACTCGGCAAGACCCAAACTCACTCGGCTAGACCCAAACCTACTCCGCTAGACCCAAACCCACTCGGCTAGACCCAAACCCACTCCGGTAGACCCAAACCCCCTCGGCTAGACCCAAACCCACTCGGCTAGACCGAAACCCACTCGGCTAGACCCAAACCCCCTCGGCTAGACCCAAGCCCACTAGGCTAGACCCAAACCCACTCGGCTAGACCCAAACGCATTCGGCTAGCCCCAAACCCACTCGGCTAGACCCAAACCCACTCGGCACGACCCAAACCCACTCGGCTAGACCCAAACCCACTCGGCTAGACCCAAACCCACTCGGCTAGACCCAAACCCACTCGGCTAGACCCAAACCCACTCGGCTAGAGCAAAACCCACTCGGCTAGACCCAAACCCACTCGGCTAGACCCAAACCCACTCGGCTAGACCCAAACCCACTCGGCTAGACCCAAACCCACTCCGCTCGAACCAAACCCACTCCGCTAGACCAAAACCCACTTCGCTAGTCCCAAACCCACTCGGCTAGTCCCAAACGGACTTGGCTAGACCCAAACCCACTCCGCTAGACACAAACCCACTCCGCTAGACCCAAACCCACTCGGCTAGTCCCAAACCCACTCGGCTTGACCCAAACCCACTCGGCTAGACCCAAACCCACTCGGCTAGACCCAAACCCACTCGGCAAGACCCAAACCCACTCGGCTAGCCCCAAACCCACTCGGCTAGACCCAAACCCACTCGGCTAGACCCAAACCCACTCGGCTAGACCCAAACCCACTCGGCTAGACCCAAACCCACTCCGCTAGACCGAAGCCCCCTCGGCTAGACCCAAACCCACTCGGCTAGACCCAAACCCACTCGGCTAGACCCAAACCCCCTCGGCTAGACCCAAACCCACTCGGCTAGACCCAAACCCACTCGGCTCGACCCAAACCCACTCGGCTAGACCCAAACCCACTCGGCTAGCCCCAAACCCACTCGGCTAGACCCAAACCCACTCGGCTAGACCCAAACCCACTCCGCTAGACCCAATCCCACTCGGCTAGACCCAAACCCACTCGGCTACACCCAAACCCACTCGGCTAGACCCAAACCCACTCGGCTAGACCCAAACCCAATCGGCTAGACCCAAACCCACTCGGCTACACCCAACCCAATCGGCTAGACCCAAACCCACTCGGATAGACCCAAACCCACTCGGCTAGACCCAAACCCACTTGGCTAGACCCAAACCCACTCGGCTAGACCCAAACCCACTCGGCTAGACCCAAACGCATTCGGCTAGACCCAAACCCACTCGGCTAGACCCACCCACTCGGCAAGACCCAAACTCACTCGGCTAGACCCAAACCTACTCCGCTAGACCCAAACCCACTCGGCTAGACCCAAACCCACTCCGGTAGACCCAAACCCCCTCGGCTAGACCCAAACCCACTCGGCTAGACCGAAACCCACTCGGCTAGACCCAAACCCCCTCGGCTAGACCCAAGCCCACTAGGCTAGACCCAAACCCACTCGGCTAGACCCAAACGCATTCGGCTAGCCCCAAACCCACTCGGCTAGACCCAAACCCACTCGGCACGACCCAAACCCACTCGGCTAGACCCAAACCCACTCGGCTAGACCCAAACCCACTCGGCTAGCCCCAAACCCACTCGGCTAGACCCAAACCCACTCGGCTAGACCCAAACCCATGCGGCTAGACCCAAACCCACTCCGCTAGACCCAATCCCACTCGGCTAGACCCAAACCCACTCGGCTACACCCAAACCCACTCGGCTAGACCCAAACCCACTCGGCTAGACCCAAACCCAATCGGCCAGACCCAAACCCACTCGGCTACACCCAACCCAATCGGCTAGACCCAAACCCACTCGGCTAGACCCAAACCCACTCGGCTAGACCCAAACCCACTTGGCTAGACCCAAACCCACTCGGCTAGACCCAAACCCACTCGGCTAGACCCAAACGCATTCGGCTAGACCCAAACCCACTCGGCTAGACCCACCCACTCGGCAAGACCCACACCCACTCGGGTAGACCCAAACACACTCGGCTAGACGCAAACCCACTCGGCTAGACCCAAACCCACTCGGCTAGACCCAAACCCACACGGCTAGACCCAAACCCACTCGGCTAGACCCAAACCCACTCGGCTACACCCAAACCCACTTCGCTAGACCCAAACCCACTCGGCTACACCCAAACCCACTCGGCTGGACCCAAACCCACTCGGCTAGACCCAAACCCACTCGGCTAGACACAAACCCACTCGGCTGCACCCAAACCCACTCGGCTAGACCCAAACCCACTCGGCTAGACCCAAACCCACTCCGCTAGACCGAAGCCCCCTCGGCTAGACCCAAACCCACTCGGCTAGACCGAAACCCACTCGGCTAGACCCAAACCCCCTCGGCTAGACCCAAACCCACTCGGCTAGACCCAAACCCACTCGGCTCGACCCAAACCCACTCGGCTAGACCCAAACCCACTCGGCTAGCCCCAAACCCACTCGGCTAGACCCAAACCCACTCGGCTAGACCCAAACCCACTCCGCTACACCCAATCCCACTCGGCTAGACCCAAACCCACTCGGCTACACCCAAACCCACTCGGCTAGACCCAAACCCACTCGGCTAGACCCAAACCCAATCGGCTAGACCCAAACCCACTCGGCTACACCCAACCCAATCGGCTAGACCCAAACCCACTCGGATAGACCCAAACCCACTCGGCTAGACCCAAACCCACTTGGCTAGACCCAAACCCACTCGGCTAGACCCAAACCCACTCGGCTAGACCCAAACGCATTCGGCTAGACCCAAACCCACTCGGCTAGACCCACCCACTCGGCAAGACCCAAACTCACTCGGCTAGACCCAAACCTACTCCGCTAGACCCAAACCCACTCGGCTAGACCCAAACCCACTCCGGTAGACCCAAACCCCCTCGGCTAGACCCAAACCCACTCGGCTAGACCGAAACCCACTCGGCTAGACCCAAACCCCCTCGGCTAGACCCAAACCTACTCCGCTAGACCCAAACCCACTCGGCTAGACCCAAACCCACTCCGGTAGACCCAAACCCCCTCGGCTAGACCCAAACCCACTCGGCTAGACCGAAACCCACTCGGCTAGACCCAAACCCCCTCGGCTAGACCCAAGCCCACTAGGCTAGACCCAAACCCACTCGGCTAGACCCAAACGCATTCGGCTAGCCCCAAACCCACTCGGCTAGACCCAAACCCACTCGGCACGACCCAAACCCACTCGGCTAGACCCAAACCCACTCGGCTAGACCCAAACCCACTCGGCTAGCCCCAAACCCACTCGGCTAGACCCAAACCCACTCGGCTAGACCCAAACCCATGCGGCTAGACCCAAACCCACTCCGCTAGACCCAATCCCACTCGGCTAGACCCAAACCCACTCGGCTACACCCAAACCCACTCGGCTAGACCCAAACCCACTCGGCTAGACCCAAACCCAATCGGCCAGACCCAAACCCACTCGGCTACACCCAACCCAATCGGCTAGACCCAAACCCACTCGGCTAGACCCAAACCCACTCGGCTAGACCCAAACCCACTTGGCTAGACCCAAACCCACTCGGCTAGACCCAAACCCACTCGGCTAGACCCAAACGCATTCGGCTAGACCCAAACCCACTCGGCTAGACCCACCCACTCGGCAAGACCCACACCCACTCGGGTAGACCCAAACACACTCGGCTAGACCCAAACCCACTCGGCTAGACCCACCCACTCGGCAAGACCCAAACTCACTCGGCTAGACCCAAACCTACTCCGCTAGACCCAAACCCACTCGGCTAGACCCAAACCCACTCCGGTAGACCCAAACCCCCTCGGCTAGACCCAAACCCACTCGGCTAGACCGAAACCCACTCGGCTAGACCCAAACCCCCTCGGCTAGACCCAAGCCCACTAGGCTAGACCCAAACCCACTCGGCTAGACCCAAACGCATTCGGCTAGCCCCAAACCCACTCGGCTAGACCCAAACCCACTCGGCACGACCCAAACCCACTCGGCTAGACCCAAACCCACTCGGCTAGACCCAAACCCACTCGGCTAGCCCCAAACCCACTCGGCTAGACCCAAACCCACTCGGCTAGACCCAAACCCATGCGGCTAGACCCAAACCCACTCCGCTAGACCCAATCCCACTCGGCTAGACCCAAACCCACTCGGCTACACCCAAACCCACTCGGCTAGACCCAAACCCACTCGGCTAGACCCAAACCCAATCGGCCAGACCCAAACCCACTCGGCTACACCCAACCCAATCGGCTAGACCCAAACCCACTCGGCTAGACCCAAACCCACTCGGCTAGACCCAAACCCACTTGGCTAGACCCAAACCCACTCGGCTAGACCCAAACCCACTCGGCTAGACCCAAACGCATTCGGCTAGACCCAAACCCACTCGGCTAGACCCACCCACTCGGCAAGACCCACACCCACTCGGGTAGACCCAAACACACTCGGCTAGACGCAAACCCACTCGGCTAGACCCAAACCCACTCGGCTAGACCCAAACCCACACGGCTAGACCCAAACCCACTCGGCTAGACCCAAACCCACTCGGCTACACCCAAACCCACTTCGCTAGACCCAAACCCACTCGGCTACACCCAAACCCACTCGGCTGGACCCAAACCCACTCGGCTAGACCCAAACCCACTCGGCTAGACACAAACCCACTCGGCTGCACCCAAACCCACTCGGCTAGACCCAAACCCACTCGGCTAGACCCAAACCCACTCCGCTAGACCGAAGCCCCCTCGGCTAGACCCAAACCCACTCGGCTAGACCGAAACCCACTCGGCTAGACCCAAACCCCCTCGGCTAGACCCAAACCCACTCGGCTAGACCCAAACCCACTCGGCTCGACCCAAACCCACTCGGCTAGACCCAAACCCACTCGGCTAGCCCCAAACCCACTCGGCTAGACCCAAACCCACTCGGCTAGACCCAAACCCACTCCGCTACACCCAATCCCACTCGGCTAGACCCAAACCCACTCGGCTACACCCAAACCCACTCGGCTAGACCCAAACCCACTCGGCTAGACCCAAACCCAATCGGCTAGACCCAAACCCACTCGGCTACACCCAACCCAATCGGCTAGACCCAAACCCACTCGGATAGACCCAAACCCACTCGGCTAGACCCAAACCCACTTGGCTAGACCCAAACCCACTCGGCTAGACCCAAACCCACTCGGCTAGACCCAAACGCATTCGGCTAGACCCAAACCCACTCGGCTAGACCCACCCACTCGGCAAGACCCAAACTCACTCGGCTAGACCCAAACCTACTCCGCTAGACCCAAACCCACTCGGCTAGACCCAAACCCACTCCGGTAGACCCAAACCCCCTCGGCTAGACCCAAACCCACTCGGCTAGACCGAAACCCACTCGGCTAGACCCAAACCCCCTCGGCTAGACCCAAACCTACTCCGCTAGACCCAAACCCACTCGGCTAGACCCAAACCCACTCCGGTAGACCCAAACCCCCTCGGCTAGACCCAAACCCACTCGGCTAGACCGAAACCCACTCGGCTAGACCCAAACCCCCTCGGCTAGACCCAAGCCCACTAGGCTAGACCCAAACCCACTCGGCTAGACCCAAACGCATTCGGCTAGCCCCAAACCCACTCGGCTAGACCCAAACCCACTCGGCACGACCCAAACCCACTCGGCTAGACCCAAACCCACTCGGCTAGACCCAAACCCACTCGGCTAGCCCCAAACCCACTCGGCTAGACCCAAACCCACTCGGCTAGACCCAAACCCATGCGGCTAGACCCAAACCCACTCCGCTAGACCCAATCCCACTCGGCTAGACCCAAACCCACTCGGCTACACCCAAACCCACTCGGCTAGACCCAAACCCACTCGGCTAGACCCAAACCCAATCGGCCAGACCCAAACCCACTCGGCTACACCCAACCCAATCGGCTAGACCCAAACCCACTCGGCTAGACCCAAACCCACTCGGCTAGACCCAAACCCACTTGGCTAGACCCAAACCCACTCGGCTAGACCCAAACCCACTCGGCTAGACCCAAACGCATTCGGCTAGACCCAAACCCACTCGGCTAGACCCACCCACTCGGCAAGACCCACACCCACTCGGGTAGACCCAAACACACTCGGCTAGACGCAAACCCACTCGGCTAGACCCAAACCCACTCGGCTAGACCCAAACCCACACGGCTAGACCCAAACCCACTCGGCTAGACCCAAACCCACTCGGCTACACCCAAGCCCACTTCGCTAGACCCAAACCCACTCGGCTACACCCAAACCCACTCGGCTGGACCCAAACCCACTCGGCTAGACCCAAACCCACTCGGCTAGACACAAACCCACTCGGCTGCACCCAAACCCACTCCACTAGACCCAAACCCACTCGGCTAGACCCAAACCCACGCGGCTAGACCAAAACCCACTCCGCTAGACCCAACCCCACTCGGCTAGGCCCAAACCCACTCCGCTAGACCCAAAACCCACTCGGCTAGACCCAAACCCACTCGGCTAGACCCAAAGCCACTCGGCTAGACCCAAACCCACTCGGCTGGAGCAAAACCCACTCGGCTAAACCCAAACCCACTCGGCTAGACCCAAACCCACTCGGCTAGACCCAACCCCACTCGGCTAGACCCAAACCCACTCCGCTCGAACCAAACCCTCTCCGCTAGACCAAAACCCACTCCGCTAGTCCCAAACCCGCTCGGCTAGTCCCAAACGGACTTCGCTAGACCCAAACCCACTCCGCTAGACACAAACCCACTCCGCCAGACCCAAACCCACTCGGCTAGTCCCAAACCCACTCGGCTAGACCCAAACCCACTCGGCTAGACCCAAACCCACTCGGCTAGACCCAAACCCACTCGGCTAGTCCCAAACCCATTCGGCTAGACTCAAACCCACTCGGCTAGACCCAAACCCACTCGGCTAGACCCAAACCCACTCGGCTAGCCCCAAACCCACTCGGCTAGACTCAAACCCACTCGGCTAGACCCAAACTCACTCGGCTAGACCCAAACCTACTCCGCTAGACCCAAACCCACTCGGCTAGACCCAAACCCACTCCGGTAGACCCAAACCCCCTCGGCTAGACCCAAACCCACTCGGCTAGACCGAAACCCACTCGGCTAGACCCAAACCCCCTCGGCTAGACCCAAGCCCACTAGGCTAGACCCAAACCCACTCGGCTCGACCCAAACCCACTTGGCTAGACCCAAACCCACTCGGCGAGACCCAAACCCACTCGGCTAGACCCAAACGCATTCGGCTAGCCCCAAACCCACTCGGCTAGACCCAAACCCACTCGGCACGACCCAAACCCACTCGGCTAGACCCAAACCCACTCGGCGAGACCCAAACCCACTCGGCTAGACCCAAACCCACTCGGCTAGACCCAAACCAACTCGGCTAGACCCAAACCCACTCGGCGAGACCCAAACCCACTCGGCTAGACCCAAACCCACTCGGCTAGACCCAAACCCACTCGGCTAGACCCAAACCCACTCGGCCAGACCCAAACCCACTCGGCTAGACCCAAACCCACTCGGCTAGACCCAAACCCACACGGCTAGAACCAAACCCACTCGGCTACACCCAAACCCACTCCGCTAGACCCAAACCCACTCGGCTAGACCCAAACCCACTCGGCTCGACCCAAACCCACTCGGCTAGACCCAAACCCACTCGGCTAGACCCAAACCCACTCGGCTGCACCCAAACCCACTCCACTAGACCCAAACCCACTCGGCTAGACCCAAACCCATGCGGCTAGACCCAAACCCACTCCGCTAGACCCAACCCCACTCGGCTAGACCCAAACCCACTCGGCTACACCCAAACCCACTCGGCTAGACCCAAACCCACTCGGCTAGACCCAAACCCACTCGGCTAGACCCAAACCCACTTGGCTAGACCCAAACCCACTCGGCTAGACCCAAGCCCACTCGGCTAGACCCAAACCCACACGGCTAGACCCACACCCACTCGGCTAGACCCAAATCCACTCGGCGAGACCCAAACCCACTCGGCTAGAACCAAACCCACTCGGCTAGACCCAAACCCACTCGGCTAGACTCAAACCCACTCGGCTAGACCCACACCCACTCGGCAGGACCAAAACCCACTCGACTAGACCCAAACCCACTCGGCTAGACCCAAACCCACTCGGCTAGACCCAAACCCACTTGGCTAGACCCAAACCCACTCGGCTAGACCCAAACCCACTCGGCTAGACCCAAACCCACTCGGCTAGACCCAAACCCACTCCGCTAGACCCAAACCCGCTCCGCTAAACCCAAACCCACTCCGCTAGACCCAAACCCACTCGGCTAGACCCAAACCCTCTCCGCTAGAACCAAACCCACTCCGCTAGACCCAAGCCCACTCCGCTAGTCCCAAATCCACTCGGCTAGTCCCAAACGACCTTGGATAGACCCAAACCCACTCCGCTAGACGCTAACCCACTCCGCTAGACCCAAACCCAATCCGCTAGCCCCAAACTCACTCGGCTAGACGCAAACCCACTCGGCTAGATGCAAACCCACTCGGCTAGACCCAAACCCACTCGGCTAGACCCAAACCCACTCGGCTAGACCCATGCCCTCTCAGCTAGACCCAAACCCACTTGGGCAGACCCAAACACACTCGGCTAGACCCAAAACCACTCGGCTAGGCCCAAACCCACTCGGCTAGACCCAAACCCACTCGGCTAGACCCACACCCACTCGGCTAGACCCAAACCCACGCGGCTAGACCAAAACGCACTCCGCTAGACCCAACGCCACTCGGCTAGACCCAAACCCACTCCGCTAGACCCAAAACCCACTCCGCTAGACCCAAACCCACTTGGCTAGACCCAAACCCACTCGGCTAGACCCAAACCCACTCGGCTAGAGCAAAACCCACTCGGCTAGACCCAAACCCACTCGGCTAGACCCAAACCCACTCGGCTAGACCCAAACCCACTCGGCTAGACCCAAACCCACTCCGCTCGAACCAAACCCACTCCGCTAGACCAAAACCCACTCCGCTAGTCCCAAACCCACTCGGCTAGTCCCAAACGGACTTGGCTAGACCCAAACCCACTCCGCTAGACACAAACCCACTCCGCTAGACCCAAACCCACTCGGCTAGTCCCAAACCCACTCGGCTTGACCCAAACCCACTCGGCTAGACCCAAACCCACTCGGCTAGACCCAAACCCACTCGGCAAGACCCAAACCCACACGGCTAGCCCCAAACCCACTCGGCTAGACCCAAACCCACTCGGCTAGACCCAAACCCACTCGGCTAGACCCAAACCCACTCGGCTAGACCCAAACCCACTCCGCTAGACCCAAACCCGCTCCGCTAAACCCAAACCCACTCCGCTAGACCCAAACCCACTCGGCTAGACCCAAACCCTCTCCGCTAGAACCAAACCCACTCCGCTAGACCCAAGCCAACTCCACTAGTCCCAAATCCACTCGGCTAGTCCCAAACGACCTTGGCTAGACCCAAACCCACTCCGCTAGACGCTAACCCACTCGGCTAGACCCAAACCCAATCCGCTAGCCCCAAACTCACTCGGCTAGACGCAAACCCACTCGGCTAGATGCAAACCCACTCGGCTAGACCCAAACCCACTCGGCTAGACCCAAACCCACTCGGCTAGACCCATGCCCTCTCAGCTAGACCCAAACCCACTTGGGCAGACCCAAACACACTCGGCTAGACCCAAAACCACTCGGCTAGACCCAAACCCACTCGGCTAGACCCAAACCCACTCGGCTAGACCCACACCCACTCGGCTAGACCCAAACCCACGCGGCTAGACCAAAACCCACTCCGCTAGACCCAACCCCACTCGGCTAGACCCAAACCCACTCCGCTAGACCCAAAACCCACTCGGCTAGACCCAAACCCAATCGGCTAGACCCAAACCCACTCGGCTAGACCCAAACCCACTCGGCTAGAGCAAAACCCACTCGGCTAGACCCAAACCCACTCGGCTAGACCCAAACCCACTCGGCTAGACCCAAACCCACTCGGCTAGACCCAAACCCACTCCGCTCGAACCAAACCCACTCCGCTAGACCAAAACCCACTCGGCACGACCCAAACCCACTCGGCTAGACCCAAACCCACTCGGCTAGACCCAAACCCACTCGGCTAGCCCCAAACCCACTCGGCTAGACCCAAACCCACTCGGCTAGACCCAAACCCATGCGGCTAGACCCAAACCCACTCCGCTAGACCCAATCCCACTCGGCTAGACCCAAACCCACTCGGCTACACCCAAACCCACTCGGCTAGACCCAAACCCACTCGGCTAGACCCAAACCCAATCGGCCAGACCCAAACCCACTCGGCTACACCCAACCCAATCGGCTAGACCCAAACCCACTCGGCTAGACCCAAACCCACTCGGCTAGACCCAAACCCACTTGGCTAGACCCAAACCCACTCGGCTAGACCCAAACCCACTCGGCTAGACCCAAACGCATTCGGCTAGACCCAAACCCACTCGGCTAGACCCACCCACTCGGCAAGACCCACACCCACTCGGGTAGACCCAAACACACTCGGCTAGACGCAAACCCACTCGGCTAGACCCAAACCCACTCGGCTAGACCCAAACCCACACGGCTAGACCCAAACCCACTCGGCTAGACCCAAACCCACTCGGCTACACCCAAGCCCACTTCGCTAGACCCAAACCCACTCGGCTACACCCAAACCCACTCGGCTGGACCCAAACCCACTCGGCTAGACCCAAACCCACTCGGCTAGACACAAACCCACTCGGCTGCACCCAAACCCACTCCACTAGACCCAAACCCACTCGGCTAGACCCAAACCCACGCGGCTAGACCAAAACCCACTCCGCTAGACCCAACCCCACTCGGCTAGGCCCAAACCCACTCCGCTAGACCCAAAACCCACTCGGCTAGACCCAAACCCACTCGGCTAGACCCAAAGCCACTCGGCTAGACCCAAACCCACTCGGCTGGAGCAAAACCCACTCGGCTAAACCCAAACCCACTCGGCTAGACCCAAACCCACTCGGCTAGACCCAACCCCACTCGGCTAGACCCAAACCCACTCCGCTCGAACCAAACCCTCTCCGCTAGACCAAAACCCACTCCGCTAGTCCCAAACCCGCTCGGCTAGTCCCAAACGGACTTCGCTAGACCCAAACCCACTCCGCTAGACACAAACCCACTCCGCCAGACCCAAACCCACTCGGCTAGTCCCAAACCCACTCGGCTAGACCCAAACCCACTCGGCTAGACCCAAACCCACTCGGCTAGACCCAAACCCACTCGGCTAGTCCCAAACCCATTCGGCTAGACTCAAACCCACTCGGCTAGACCCAAACCCACTCGGCTAGACCCAAACCCACTCGGCTAGCCCCAAACCCACTCGGCTAGACTCAAACCCACTCGGCTAGACCCAAACTCACTCGGCTAGACCCAAACCTACTCCGCTAGACCCAAACCCACTCGGCTAGACCCAAACCCACTCCGGTAGACCCAAACCCCCTCGGCTAGACCCAAACCCACTCGGCTAGACCGAAACCCACTCGGCTAGACCCAAACCCCCTCGGCTAGACCCAAGCCCACTAGGCTAGACCCAAACCCACTCGGCTCGACCCAAACCCACTTGGCTAGACCCAAACCCACTCGGCGAGACCCAAACCCACTCGGCTAGACCCAAACGCATTCGGCTAGCCCCAAACCCACTCGGCTAGACCCAAACCCACTCGGCACGACCCAAACCCACTCGGCTAGACCCAAACCCACTCGGCGAGACCCAAACCCACTCGGCTAGACCCAAACCCACTCGGCTAGACCCAAACCCACTCGGCTAGACCCAAACCCACTCGGCTAGACCCAAACCCACTCGGCTAGACCCAAACCCACTCGGCTAGACCCAAACGCATTCGGCTAGCCCCAAACCCACTCGGCTAGACCCAAACCCACTCGGCACGACCCAAACCCACTCGGCTAGACCCAAACCCACTCGGCGAGACCCAAACCCACTCGGCTAGACCCAAACCCACTCGGCTAGACCCAAACCCACTCGGCTAGACCCAAACGCATTCGGCTAGACCCAAACCCACTCGGCTAGACCCACCCACTCGGCAAGACCCACACCCACTCGGGTAGACCCAAACACACTCGGCTAGACGCAAACCCACTCGGCTAGACCCAAACCCACTCGGCTAGACCCAAACCCACACGGCTAGACCCAAACCCACTCGGCTAGACCCAAACCCACTCGGCTACACCCAAGCCCACTTCGCTAGACCCAAACCCACTCGGCTACACCCAAACCCACTCGGCTGGACCCAAACCCACTCGGCTAGACCCAAACCCACTCGGCTAGACACAAACCCACTCGGCTGCACCCAAACCCACTCCACTAGACCCAAACCCACACGGCTAGACCCAAACCCACGCGGCTAGACCAAAACCCACTCCGCTAGACCCAACCCCACTCGGCTAGGCCCAAACCCACTCCGCTAGACCCAAAACCCACTCGGCTAGACCCAAACCCACTCGGCTAGACCCAAAGCCACTCGGCTAGACCCAAACCCACTCGGCTGGAGCAAAACCCACTCGGCTAAACCCAAACCCACTCGGCTAGACCCAAACCCACTCGGCTAGACCCAACCCCACTCGGCTAGACCCAAACCCACTCCGCTCGAACCAAACCCTCTCCGCTAGACCAAAACCCACTCCGCTAGTCCCAAACCCGCTCGGCTAGTCCCAAACGGACTTCGCTAGACCCAAACCCACTCCGCTAGACACAAACCCACTCCGCCAGACCCAAACCCACTCGGCTAGTCCCAAACCCACTCGGCTAGACCCAAACCCACTCGGCTAGACCCAAACCCACTCGGCTAGACCCAAACCCACTCGGCTAGTCCCAAACCCATTCGGCTAGACTCAAACCCACTCGGCTAGACCCAAACCCACTCGGCTAGACCCAAACCCACTCGGCTAGCCCCAAACCCACTCGGCTAGACTCAAACCCACTCGGCTAGACCCAAACTCACTCGGCTAGACCCAAACCTACTCCGCTAGACCCAAACCCACTCGGCTAGACCCAAACCCACTCCGGTAGACCCAAACCCCCTCGGCTAGACCCAAACCCACTCGGCTAGACCGAAACCCACTCGGCTAGACCCAAACCCCCTCGGCTAGACCCAAGCCCACTAGGCTAGACCCAAACCCACTCGGCTCGACCCAAACCCACTTGGCTAGACCCAAACCCACTCGGCGAGACCCAAACCCACTCGGCTAGACCCAAACGCATTCGGCTAGCCCCAAACCCACTCGGCTAGACCCAAACCCACTCGGCACGACCCAAACCCACTCGGCTAGACCCAAACCCACTCGGCGAGACCCAAACCCACTCGGCTAGACCCAAACCCACTCGGCTAGACCCAAACCCACTCGGCTAGACCCAAACCCACTCGGCGAGACCCAAACCCACTCGGCTAGACCCAAACCCACTCGGCTAGACCCAAACCCACTCGGCTAGACCCAAACCCACTCGGCCAGACCCAAACCCACTCGGCTAGACCCAAACCCACTCGGCTAGACCCAAACCCACACGGCTAGAACCAAACCCACTCGGCTACACCCAAACCCACTCCGCTAGACCCAAACCCACTCGGCTAGACCCAAACCCACTCGGCTCGACCCAAACCCACTCGGCTAGACCCAAACCCACTCGGCTAGACCCAAACCCACTCGGCTGCACCCAAACCCACTCCACTAGACCCAAACCCACTCGGCTAGACCCAAACCCATGCGGCTAGACCCAAACCCACTCCGCTAGACCCAACCCCACTCGGCTAGACCCAAACCCACTCGGCTACACCCAAACCCACTCGGCTAGACCCAAACCCACTCGGCTAGACCCAAACCCAATCGGCTAGACCCAAACCCACTCGGCTACACCCAACCCAATCGGCTAGACCCAAACCCACTCGGCTAGACCCAAACCCACTCGGCTAGACCCAAACCCACTTGGCTAGACCCAAACCCACTCGGCTAGACCCAAGCCCACTCGGCTAGACCCAAACCCACACGGCTAGACCCACACCCACTCGGCTAGACCCAAATCCACTCGGCGAGACCCAAACCCACTCGGCTAGAACCAAACCCACTCGGCTAGACCCAAACCCACTCGGCTAGACTCAAACCCACTCGGCTAGACCCACACCCACTCGGCAGGACCAAAACCCACTCGACTAGACCCAAACCCACTCGGCTAGACCCAAACCCACTCGGCTAGACCCAAACCCACTTGGCTAGACCCAAACCCACTCGGCTAGACCCAAACCCACTCGGCTAGACCCAAACCCACTCGGCTAGACCCAAACCCACTCCGCTAGACCCAAACCCGCTCCGCTAAACCCAAACCCACTCCGCTAGACCCAAACCCACTCGGCTAGACCCAAACCCTCTCCGCTAGAACCAAACCCACTCCGCTAGACCCAAGCCCACTCCGCTAGTCCCAAATCCACTCGGCTAGTCCCAAACGACCTTGGATAGACCTAAACCCACTCCGCTAGACGCTAACCCACTCCGCTAGACCCAAACCCAATCCGCTAGCCCCAAACTCACTCGGCTAGACGCAAACCCACTCGGCTAGATGCAAACCCACTCGGCTAGACCCAAACCCACTCGGCTAGACCCAAACCCACTCGGCTAGACCCATGCCCTCTCAGCTAGACCCAAACCCACTTGGGCAGACCCAAACACACTCGGCTAGACCCAAAACCACTCGGCTAGGCCCAAACCCACTCGGCTAGACCCAAACCCACTCGGCTAGACCCACACCCACTCGGCTAGACCCAAACCCACGCGGCTAGACCAAAACCCACTCCGCTAGACCCAACGCCACTCGGCTAGACCCAAACCCACTCCGCTAGACCCAAAACCCACTCCGCTAGACCCAAACCCACTTGGCTAGACCCAAACCCACTCGGCTAGACCCAAACCCACTCGGCTAGAGCAAAACCCACTCGGCTAGACCCAAACCCACTCGGCTAGACCCAAACCCACTCGGCTAGACCCAAACCCACTCGGCTAGACCCAAACCCACTCCGCTCGAACCAAACCCACTCCGCTAGACCAAAACCCACTCCGCTAGTCCCAAACCCACTCGGCTAGTCCCAAACGGACTTGGCTAGACCCAAACCCACTCCGCTAGACACAAACCCACTCCGCTAGACCCAAACCCACTCGGCTAGTCCCAAACCCACTCGGCTTGACCCAAACCCACTCGGCTAGACCCAAACCCACTCGGCTAGACCCAAACCCACTCGGCAAGACCCAAACCCACACGGCTAGCCCCAAACCCACTCGGCTAGACCCAAACCCACTCGGCTAGACCCAAACCCACTCGGCTAGACCCAAACCCACTCGGCTAGACCCAAACCCACTCCGCTAGACCCAAACCCGCTCCGCTAAACCCAAACCCACTCCGCTAGACCCAAACCCACTCGGCTAGACCCAAACCCTCTCCGCTAGAACCAAACCCACTCCGCTAGACCCAAGCCAACTCCACTAGTCCCAAATCCACTCGGCTAGTCCCAAACGACCTTGGCTAGACCCAAACCCACTCCGCTAGACGCTAACCCACTCGGCTAGACCCAAACCCAATCCGCTAGCCCCAAACTCACTCGGCTAGACGCAAACCCACTCGGCTAGATGCAAACCCACTCGGCTAGACCCAAACCCACTCGGCTAGACCCAAACCCACTCGGCTAGACCCATGCCCTCTCAGCTAGACCCAAACCCACTTGGGCAGACCCAAACACACTCGGCTAGACCCAAAACCACTCGGCTAGACCCAAACCCACTCGGCTAGACCCAAACCCACTCGGCTAGACCCACACCCACTCGGCTAGACCCAAACCCACGCGGCTAGACCAAAACCCACTCCGCTAGACCCAACCCCACTCGGCTAGACCCAAACCCACTCCGCTAGACCCAAAACCCACTCGGCTAGACCCAAACCCAATCGGCTAGACCCAAACCCACTCGGCTAGACCCAAACCCACTCGGCTAGAGCAAAACCCACTCGGCTAGACCCAAACCCACTCGGCTAGACCCAAACCCACTCGGCTAGACCCAAACCCACTCGGCTAGACCCAAACCCACTCCGCTCGAACCAAACCCACTCCGCTAGACCAAAACCCACTCGGCACGACCCAAACCCACTCGGCTAGACCCAAACCCACTCGGCTAGACCCAAACCCACTCGGCTAGCCCCAAACCCACTCGGCTAGACCCAAACCCACTCGGCTAGACCCAAACCCATGCGGCTAGACCCAAACCCACTCCGCTAGACCCAATCCCACTCGGCTAGACCCAAACCCACTCGGCTACACCCAAACCCACTCGGCTAGACCCAAACCCACTCGGCTAGACCCAAACCCAATCGGCCAGACCCAAACCCACTCGGCTACACCCAACCCAATCGGCTAGACCCAAACCCACTCGGCTAGACCCAAACCCACTCGGCTAGACCCAAACCCACTTGGCTAGACCCAAACCCACTCGGCTAGACCCAAACCCACTCGGCTAGACCCAAACGCATTCGGCTAGACCCAAACCCACTCGGCTAGACCCACCCACTCGGCAAGACCCACACCCACTCGGGTAGACCCAAACACACTCGGCTAGACGCAAACCCACTCGGCTAGACCCAAACCCACTCGGCTAGACCCAAACCCTCTCCGCTAGAACCAAACCCACTCCGCTAGACCCAAGCCCACTCCGCTAGTCCCAAATCCACTCGGCTAGTCCCAAACGACCTTGGATAGACCCAAACCCACTCCGCTAGACGCTAACCCACTCCGCTAGACCCAAACCCAATCCGCTAGCCCCAAACTCACTCGGCTAGACGCAAACCCACTCGGCTAGATGCAAACCCACTCGGCTAGACCCAAACCCACTCGGCTAGACCCAAACCCACTCGGCTAGACCCATGCCCTCTCAGCTAGACCCAAACCCACTTGGGCAGACCCAAACACACTCGGCTAGACCCAAAACCACTCGGCTAGGCCCAAACCCACTCGGCTAGACCCAAACCCACTCGGCTAGACCCACACCCACTCGGCTAGACCCAAACCCACGCGGCTAGACCAAAACCCACTCCGCTAGACCCAACGCCACTCGGCTAGACCCAAACCCACTCCGCTAGACCCAAAACCCACTCCGCTAGACCCAAACCCACTTGGCTAGACCCAAACCCACTCGGCTAGACCCAAACCCACTCGGCTAGAGCAAAACCCACTCGGCTAGACCCAAACCCACTCGGCTAGACCCAAACCCACTCGGCTAGACCCAAACCCACTCGGCTAGACCCAAACCCACTCCGCTCGAACCAAACCCACTCCGCTAGACCAAAACCCACTCCGCTAGTCCCAAACCCACTCGGCTAGTCCCAAACGGACTTGGCTAGACCCAAACCCACTCCGCTAGACACAAACCCACTCCGCTAGACCCAAACCCACTCGGCTAGTCCCAAACCCACTCGGCTTGACCCAAACCCACTCGGCTAGACCCAAACCCACTCGGCTAGACCCAAACCCACTCGGCAAGACCCAAACCCACACGGCTAGCCCCAAACCCACTCGGCTAGACCCAAACCCACTCGGCTAGACCCAAACCCACTCGGCTAGACCCAAACCCACTCGGCTAGACCCAAACCCACTCCGCTAGACCCAAACCCGCTCCGCTAAACCCAAACCCACTCCGCTAGACCCAAACCCACTCGGCTAGACCCAAACCCTCTCCGCTAGAACCAAACCCACTCCGCTAGACCCAAGCCAACTCCACTAGTCCCAAATCCACTCGGCTAGTCCCAAACGACCTTGGCTAGACCCAAACCCACTCCGCTAGACGCTAACCCACTCGGCTAGACCCAAACCCAATCCGCTAGCCCCAAACTCACTCGGCTAGACGCAAACCCACTCGGCTAGATGCAAACCCACTCGGCTAGACCCAAACCCACTCGGCTAGACCCAAACCCACTCGGCTAGACCCATGCCCTCTCAGCTAGACCCAAACCCACTTGGGCAGACCCAAACACACTCGGCTAGACCCAAAACCACTCGGCTAGACCCAAACCCACTCGGCTAGACCCAAACCCACTCGGCTAGACCCACACCCACTCGGCTAGACCCAAACCCACGCGGCTAGACCAAAACCCACTCCGCTAGACCCAACCCCACTCGGCTAGACCCAAACCCACTCCGCTAGACCCAAAACCCACTCGGCTAGACCCAAACCCAATCGGCTAGACCCAAACCCACTCGGCTAGACCCAAACCCACTCGGCTAGAGCAAAACCCACTCGGCTAGACCCAAACCCACTCGGCTAGACCCAAACCCACTCGGCTAGACCCAAACCCACTCGGCTAGACCCAAACCCACTCCGCTCGAACCAAACCCACTCCGCTAGACCAAAACCCACTCGGCACGACCCAAACCCACTCGGCTAGACCCAAACCCACTCGGCTAGACCCAAACCCACTCGGCTAGCCCCAAACCCACTCGGCTAGACCCAAACCCACTCGGCTAGACCCAAACCCATGCGGCTAGACCCAAACCCACTCCGCTAGACCCAATCCCACTCGGCTAGACCCAAACCCACTCGGCTACACCCAAACCCACTCGGCTAGACCCAAACCCACTCGGCTAGACCCAAACCCAATCGGCCAGACCCAAACCCACTCGGCTACACCCAACCCAATCGGCTAGACCCAAACCCACTCGGCTAGACCCAAACCCACTCGGCTAGACCCAAACCCACTTGGCTAGACCCAAACCCACTCGGCTAGACCCAAACCCACTCGGCTAGACCCAAACGCATTCGGCTAGACCCAAACCCACTCGGCTAGACCCACCCACTCGGCAAGACCCACACCCACTCGGGTAGACCCAAACACACTCGGCTAGACGCAAACCCACTCGGCTAGACCCAAACCCACTCGGCTAGACCCAAACCCACACGGCTAGACCCAAACCCACTCGGCTAGACCCAAACCCACTCGGCTACACCCAAGCCCACTTCGCTAGACCCAAACCCACTCGGCTACACCCAAACCCACTCGGCTGGACCCAAACCCACTCGGCTAGACCCAAACCCACTCGGCTAGACACAAACCCACTCGGCTGCACCCAAACCCACTCCACTAGACCCAAACCCACTCGGCTAGACCCAAACCCACGCGGCTAGACCAAAACCCACTCCGCTAGACCCAACCCCACTCGGCTAGGCCCAAACCCACTCCGCTAGACCCAAAACCCACTCGGCTAGACCCAAACCCACTCGGCTAGACCCAAAGCCACTCGGCTAGACCCAAACCCACTCGGCTGGAGCAAAACCCACTCGGCTAAACCCAAACCCACTCGGCTAGACCCAAACCCACTCGGCTAGACCCAACCCCACTCGGCTAGACCCAAACCCACTCCGCTCGAACCAAACCCTCTCCGCTAGACCAAAACCCACTCCGCTAGTCCCAAACCCGCTCGGCTAGTCCCAAACGGACTTCGCTAGACCCAAACCCACTCCGCTAGACACAAACCCACTCCGCCAGACCCAAACCCACTCGGCTAGTCCCAAACCCACTCGGCTAGACCCAAACCCACTCGGCTAGACCCAAACCCACTCGGCTAGACCCAAACCCACTCGGCTAGTCCCAAACCCATTCGGCTAGACTCAAACCCACTCGGCTAGACCCAAACCCACTCGGCTAGACCCAAACCCACTCGGCTAGCCCCAAACCCACTCGGCTAGACTCAAACCCACTCGGCTAGACCCAAACTCACTCGGCTAGACCCAAACCTACTCCGCTAGACCCAAACCCACTCGGCTAGACCCAAACCCACTCCGGTAGACCCAAACCCCCTCGGCTAGACCCAAACCCACTCGGCTAGACCGAAACCCACTCGGCTAGACCCAAACCCCCTCGGCTAGACCCAAGCCCACTAGGCTAGACCCAAACCCACTCGGCTCGACCCAAACCCACTTGGCTAGACCCAAACCCACTCGGCGAGACCCAAACCCACTCGGCTAGACCCAAACGCATTCGGCTAGCCCCAAACCCACTCGGCTAGACCCAAACCCACTCGGCACGACCCAAACCCACTCGGCTAGACCCAAACCCACTCGGCGAGACCCAAACCCACTCGGCTAGACCCAAACCCACTCGGCTAGACCCAAACCCACTCGGCTAGACCCAAACCCACTCGGCTAGACCCAAACCCACTCGGCTAGACCCAAACCCACTCGGCTAGACCCAAACGCATTCGGCTAGCCCCAAACCCACTCGGCTAGACCCAAACCCACTCGGCACGACCCAAACCCACTCGGCTAGACCCAAACCCACTCGGCGAGACCCAAACCCACTCGGCTAGACCCAAACCCACTCGGCTAGACCCAAACCCACTCGGCTAGACCCAAACCCACTCGGCCAGACCCAAACCCACTCGGCTAGACCCAAACCCACTCGGCTAGACCCAAACCCACACGGCTAGAACCAAACCCACTCGGCTACACCCAAACCCACTCCGCTAGACCCAAACCCACTCGGCTAGACCCAAACCCACTCGGCTCGACCCAAACCCACTCGGCTAGACCCAAACCCACTCGGCTAGACCCAAACCCACTCGGCTGCACCCAAACCCACTCCACTAGACCCAAACCCACTCGGCTAGACCCAAACCCATGCGGCTAGACCCAAACCCACTCCGCTAGACCCAACCCCACTCGGCTAGACCCAAACCCACTCGGCTACACCCAAACCCACTCGGCTAGACCCAAACCCACTCGGCTAGACCCAAACCCAATCGGCTAGACCCAAACCCACTCGGCTACACCCAACCCAATCGGCTAGACCCAAACCCACTCGGCTAGACCCAAACCCACTCGGCTAGACCCAAACCCACTTGGCTAGACCCAAACCCACTCGGCTAGTCCCAAACGGACTTGGCTAGACCCAAACCCACTCCGCTAGACACAAACCCACTCCGCTAGACCCAAACCCACTTGGCTAGTCCCAAACCCACTCGGCTTGACCCAAACCCACTCGGCTAGACCCAAACCCACTCGGCTAGACCCAAACCCACTCGGCAAGACCCAAACCCACACGGCTAGCCCCAAACCCACTCGGCTAGACCCAAACCCACTCGGCTAGACCCAAACCCACTCGGCTAGACCCAAACCCACTCGGCTAGACCCAAACCCACTCCGCTAGACCCAAACCCGCTCCGCTAAACCCAAACCCACTCCGCTAGACCCAAACCCACTCGGCTAGACCCAAACCCTCTCCGCTAGAACCAAACCCACTCCGCTAGACCCAAGCCAACTCCACTAGTCCCAAATCCACTCGGCTAGTCCCAAACGACCTTGGCTAGACCCAAACCCACTCCGCTAGACGCTAACCCACTCGGCTAGACCCAAACCCAATCCGCTAGCCCCAAACTCACTCGGCTAGACGCAAACCCACTCGGCTAGATGCAAACCCACTCGGCTAGACCCAAACCCACTCGGCTAGACCCAAACCCACTCGGCTAGACCCATGCCCTCTCAGCTAGACCCAAACCCACTTGGGCAGACCCAAACACACTCGGCTAGACCCAAAACCACTCGGCTAGACCCAAACCCACTCGGCTAGACCCAAACCCACTCGGCTAGACCCACACCCACTCGGCTAGACCCAAACCCACGCGGCTAGACCAAAACCCACTCCGCTAGACCCAACCCCACTCGGCTAGACCCAAACCCACTCCGCTAGACCCAAAACCCACTCGGCTAGACCCAAACCCAATCGGCTAGACCCAAACCCACTCGGCTAGACCCAAACCCACTCGGCTAGAGCAAAACCCACTCGGCTAGACCCAAACCCACTCGGCTAGACCCAAACCCACTCGGCTAGACCCAAACCCACTCGGCTAGACCCAAACCCACTCCGCTCGAACCAAACCCACTCCGCTAGACCAAAACCCACTCCGCTAGTCCCAAACCCACTCGGCTAGTCCCAAACGGACTTGGCTAGACCCAAACCCACTCCGCTAGACACAAACCCACTCCGCTAGACCCAAACCCACTCGGCTAGTCCCAAACCCACTCGGCTTGACCCAAACCCACTTGGCTAGACCCAAACCCACTCGGCTAGACCCAAACCCACTCGGCAAGACCCAAACCCACTCGGCTAGCCCCAAACCCACTCAGCTAGACCCGAACCCACTCGGCTAGACCCAAACCCACTCGGCTAGACCCAAACCCACTCGGCTAGACCCAAACCCACTCCGCTAGACCGAAGCCCCCTCGGTTAGACCCAAACCCACTCGGCTAGACCGAAACCCACTCGGCTAGACCCAAACCCCCTCGGCTAGACCCAAACCCACTAGGCTAGACCCAAACCCACTCGGCTCGACCCAAACCCACTTGGCTAGACCCAAACCCACTCGGCTAGCCCCAAACCCACTAGGCTAGACCCAAACCCACTCGGCTAGACCCAAACCCACTCGGCAAGACCCAAACCCACTCGGCTAGCCCCAAACCCACTCAGCTAGACCCAAACCCACTCGGCTAGACCCAAACCCACTCGGCTAGACCCAAACCCACTCGGCTAGACCCAAACCCACTCCGCTAGACCGAAGCCCCCTCGGCTAGACCCAAACCCACTCGGCTAGACCGAAACCCACTCGGCTAGACCCAAACCCCCTCGGCTAGACCCAAACCCACTAGGCTAGACCCAAACCCACTCGGCTCGACCCAAACCCACTTGGCTAGACCCAAACCCACTCGGCTAGCCCCAAACCCACTCGGCTAGACCCAAACCCACTCGGCTAGACCCAAACCCACTCGGCTACACCCAAACCCACTCCGCTAGACCCAAACCCACTCGGCTAGACCCAAACCCACTCGGCTCGACCCATACCCACTCGGCTAGACCCAAACCCACTCGGCTAGACCCAAACCCACTCGGCTGCACCCAAACCCACTCGGCTACACCCAAACCCACTCGGCTAGACCCAAACCCACTCGGCTAGACCCAAACCCAATCGGCTAGACCCAAACCCACTCGGCTACACCCAACCCAATCGGCTAGACCCAAACCCACTCGGCTAGACCCAAACCCACTCGGCTAGACCCAAACCCACTTGGCTAGACCCAAACCCACTCGGCTTGACCCAAACCCACTCGGCTAGACCCAAACGCATTCGGCTAGACCCAAACCCACTCGGCTAGACCCACCCACTCGGCAAGACCCACACCCACTCGGGTAGACCCAAACACACTCGGCTAGACCCAAACCCACTCGGCTAGACCCAAACCCACTCGGCTAGACCCAAACCCACACGGCTAGACCCAAACCCACTCGGCTAGACCCAAACCCACTCGGCTACACCCTAACCCACTTCGCTAGACCCAAACCCACTCGGCTACACCCAAACCCACTCGGCTGGACCCAAACCCACTCGGCTAGACCCAAACCCACTCGGCTAGACACAAACCCACTCGGCTGCACCCAAACCCACTCCACTAGACCCAAACCCACTCGGCTAGACCCAAACCCACGCGGCTAGACCAAAACCCACTCCGCTAGACCCAACCCCACTCGGCTAGACCCAAACCCACTCCGCTAGACCCAAAACCCACTCGGCTAGACCCAAACCCACTCGGCTAGACCCAAACCCACTCGGCTAGACCCAAACCCACTCGGCTAGAGCAAAGCCCACTCGGCTAGACCCAAACCCACTCGGCTAGACCCAAACCCACTCGGCTAGACCCAACCCCACTCGGCTAGACCCAAACCCACTCGGCTACACCCAAACCCACTCCGCTAGACCCAAACCCACTCGGCTAGACCCAAACCCACTCGGCTCGACCCATACCCACTCGGCTAGACCCAAACCCACTCGGCTAGACCCAAACCCACTCGGCTGCACCCAAACCCACTCGGCTACACCCAAACCCACTCGGCTAGACCCAAACCCACTCGGCTAGACCCAAACCCAATCGGCTAGACCCAAACCCACTCGGCTACACCCAACCCAATCGGCTAGACCCAAACCCACTCGGCTAGACCCAAACCCACTCGGCTAGACCCAAACCCACTTGGCTAGACCCAAACCCACTCGGCTTGACCCAAACCCACTCGGCTAGACCCAAACGCATTCGGCTAGACCCAAACCCACTCGGCTAGACCCACCCACTCGGCAAGACCCACACCCACTCGGGTAGACCCAAACACACTCGGCTAGACCCAAACCCACTCGGCTAGACCCAAACCCACTCGGCTAGACCCAAACCCACACGGCTAGACCCAAACCCACTCGGCTAGACCCAAACCCACTCGGCTACACCCTAACCCACTTCGCTAGACCCAAACCCACTCGGCTACACCCAAACCCACTCGGCTGGACCCAAACCCACTCGGCTAGACCCAAACCCACTCGGCTAGACACAAACCCACTCGGCTGCACCCAAACCCACTCCACTAGACCCAAACCCACTCGGCTAGACCCAAACCCACGCGGCTAGACCAAAACCCACTCCGCTAGACCCAACCCCACTCGGCTAGACCCAAACCCACTCCGCTAGACCCAAAACCCACTCGGCTAGACCCAAACCCACTCGGCTAGACCCAAACCCACTCGGCTAGACCCAAACCCACTCGGCTAGAGCAAAGCCCACTCGGCTAGACCCAAACCCACTCGGCTAGACCCAAACCCACTCGGCTAGACCCAACCCCACTCGGCTAGACCCAAACCCACTCCGCTCGAACCAAACCCACTCCGCTAGACCAAAACCCACTCCGCTAATCCCAAACCCGCTCGGCTAGTCCCAAACGGACTTGGCTAGACCCAAACCCACTCGGCTAGACCCAAACCTACTCCGCTAGACCCAAACCCACTCGGCTAGACCCAAACCCACTCCGGTAGACCCAAACCCCCTCGGCTAGACCCAAACCCACTCGGCTAGACCGAAACCCACTCGGCTAGACCCAAACCCCCTCGGCTAGACCCAAGCCCACTAGGCTAGACCCAAACCCACTCGGCTCGACCCAAACCCACTTGGCTAGACCCAAACCCACTCGGCGAGACCCAAACCCACTCGGCTAGACCCAAACGCATTCGGCTAGCCCCAAACCCACTCGGCTTGACCCAAACCCACTCGGCACGACCCAAACCCACTCGGCTAGACCCAAACCCACTCGGCTAGACCCAAACCCACTCGGCTAGACCCAAACCCACTCGGCTAGACCCAAACCCACTCGGCTAGACCCAAACCCACTCGGCTAGACCCAAACCCACTCGGCTAGACCCAAACCCACTCGGCTAGACCCAAACCCACTCGGCTAGACCCAAACCCACTCGGCTACACCCAAACCCACTCCGCTAGACCCAAACCCACTCGGATAGACCCAAACCCACTCGGCTCGACCCAAACCCACTCGGCTAGACCCAAACCCACTCGGCTAGACCCAAACCCACTCGGCTGCACCCAAACCCACTCCACTAGACCCAAACCCACTCGGCTAGACCCAAACCCATGCGGCTAGACCCAAACCCACTCCGCTAGACCCAAACCCAATCGGCTAGACCCAAACCCACTCGGCTACACCAAACCCACTCGGCTAGACCCAAACCCACTCGGCTAGACCCAAACCCACTCGGCTAGACCCAAGCCCACTCGGCTAGACCCAAACCCACTCGGCTAGACCCAAATCCACTCGGCGAGACCCAAACCCACTCGGCTAGACTCAAACCCACTTGGGTAGACCCAAACACTCTCGGCTAGACCCAAACCCACTCGGCTAGACCCAAACCCACTCGGTTAGACCCACACCCACTGGGCTAGACCCAAATCCACTCGGCTAGACCCAAACCCACTCGGCTAGACCCAAACCCACTCGGCTAGACCCAAACCCACTCGGTTAGACCCAAACCCACTCGGCTAGACACAAAACCCACTCGGCTAGAACCAAACCCACTCGGCTAGACCCAAACCCACTCGGCTAGACTCAAACCCACTCGGCTAGACCCACACCCACTCGGCAGGACCAAAACCCACTCGACTAGACCCAAACCCACTCGGCTAGACCCAAACCCACTCGGCTAGACCCAAACCCACTCGGCTAGAACCAAACCCACTCGGCTAGACCCAAACCCACTCGGCTAGACCCAAACCCACTCGGCTAGACCCAAACCCACTCCGCTAGACACAAACCCGCTCCGCTAAACCCAAACCCACTCCGCTAGACCCAAACCCACTCGGCTAGACCCAAACCCTCTCCGCTAGAACCAAACCCACTCCGCTAGACCCAAGCCCACTCCGCTAGTCCCAAATCCACTCGACTAGTCCCAAACGACCTTGGCTAGACCCAAACCCACTCCGCTAGACGCAAACCCACTCCGCTAGACCCAAACCCAATCCGCTAGCCCCAAACTCACTCGGCTAGACGCAAACCCACTCGGCTAGATGCAAACCCACTCGGCTAGACCCAAACCCACTCGGCTAGACCCAAACCCACTCGGCTAGACCCATGCCCTCTCAGCTAGACCCAAACCCACTTGGGCAGACCCAAACACACTCGGCTAGACCCAAAACCACTCGGCTAGACCCAAACCCACTCGGCTAGACCCAAACCCACTCGGCTAGACCCAAACCCACTCGGCTAGACCCAAACCCACGCGGCTAGACCAAAACCCACTCCGCTAGACCCAACCCCACTCGGGTAGACCCAAACCCACTCCGCTAGACCCAAAACCCACTCGGCTAGACCCAAACCCAGTCGGCTAGACCCAAACCCACTCGGCTAGACCCAAACCCACTCGGCTAGAGCAAACCCACTCGGCTAGACCCAAACCCACTCGGCTAGACCCAAACCCACTCGGCTAGACCCAAACCCACTCGGCTAGACCCAAACCCACTCCGCTCGAACCAAACCCACTCCGCTAGACCAAAACCCACTCCGCTAGTCCCAAACCCACTCGGCTAGTCCCAAACGGACTTGGCTAGACCCAAACCCACTCCGCTAGACACAAACCCACTCCGCTAGACCCAAACCCACTCGGCTAGTCCCAAACCCACTCGGCTTGACCCAAACCCACTCGGCTAGACCCAAACCCACTCGGCTAGACCCAAACCCACTCGGCAATACCCAAACCCACTCGGCTAGCCCCAAACCCACTCGGCTAGACCCAAACCCACTCGGCTAGACCCAAACCCACTCGGCTAGACCCAAACCTACTCCGCTAGACCCAAACCCACTCGGCTAGACCCAAACCCACTCCGCTAGACCCAAGCCCCCTCGGCTAGACCCAAACCCACTCGGCTAGACCGAAACCCACTCGGCTAGACCCAAACCCCCTCGGCTAGACCCAAACCCACTAGGCTAGACCCAAACCCACTCGGCTCGACCCAAACCCACTTGGCTAGACCCAAACCCACTCGGCTAGCCCCAAACCCACTCGGCTAGACCCAAACCCACTCGGCTAGACCCAAACCCACTCGGCTACACCCAAACCCACTCCGCTAGACCCAAACCCACTCGGCTAGACCCAAACCCACTCGGCTCGACCCAAACCCACTCGGCTAGACCCAAACCCACTCGGCTAGACCCAAACCCACTCGGCTGCACCCAAACCCACTCCACTAGACCCAAACCCACTCGGCTAGACCCAAACCCATGCGGCTAGACACAAACCCACTCCGCTAGACCCAACCCCACTCAGCTAGACCCAAACCCACTCGGCTACAACCAAACCCACTCGGCTAGACCCAAACCCACTCGGCTAGACCCAAACCCAATTGGCTAGACCCAAACCCACTCGGCTACACCCAACCCAATCGGCTAGACCCAAACCCACTCGGCTAGACCCAAACCCACTCGGCTAGACCCAAACCCACTTGGCTAGACCCAAACCCACTCGGCTAGACCCAAACCCACTCGGCTAGACCCAAACCCACTCGGCTAGACCCACACCCACTCGGCTAGACCCAAATCCACTCGGCGAGACCCAAACCCACTCGGCTAGACTCAAACCCACTTGGGTAGACCCAAACACTCTCGGCTAGACCCAAACCCACTCGGCTAGACCCAAACCCACTCGGTTAGACCCACACCCACTCGGCTAGACCCAAATCCACTCGGCTAGACCCAAACCCACTCGGCTAGACCCAAACCCACTTGGGTAGACCCAAACACTCTCGGCTAGACCCAAACCCACTCGGCTAGACCCAAACCCACTCGGCTAGACTCAAACCCACTCGGCTAGACCCACACCCACTCGGCAGGACCAAAACCCACTCGACTAGACCCAAACCCACTCGGCTAGACCCAAACCCACTCGGCTAGACCCAAACCCACTCGGCTAGACCCAAACCCACTCGGCTAGACCCAAACCCACTCGGCTAGACCCAAACCCACTCGGCAAGACCCAAACCCACTCCGCTAGACCCAAACCCGCTCCGCTAAACCCAAACCCACTCCGCTAGACCCAAACCCACTCGGCTAGACCCAAACCCACTCCGCTAGACCAAAACCCACTCCGCTAGTCCCAAACCCACTCAGCTAGTCCGAAACGGACTTGGCTAGACCCAAACCCACTCCGCTAGACACAAACCCACTCCGCTAGACCCAAACCCACTCGGCTAGTCCCAAACCCACTCGGCTAGACTCAAACCCCCTCGGCTAGACCCAAACCCACTCGGCTAGACCGAAACCCACTCGGCTAGACCCAAACCCCCTCGGCTAGACCCAAACCCACTAGGCTAGACCCAAACCCACTCGGCTCGACCCAAACCCACTTGGCTAGACCCAAACCCACTCGGCGAGACCCAAACCCACTCGGCTACACCCAAACGCATTTGGCTAGCCCCAAACCTACTCGGCTAGACCCAAACCCACTCGGCACGACCCAAACCCACTCGGCTAGACCCAAACCCACTCGGCTAGACCCAAACCCACTCGGCTAGACCCAAACCCACTCGGCTAGACCCAAACCCACTCGGCTAGACCCAAACCCACTCGGCTAGACCCAAACCCACTAGGCTAGCCCCAAACCCACTCGGCTAGACCCAAACCCACTCGGCTAGACCCAAACCCATGCGGCTAGACCCAAACCCACTCCGCTAGACCCAACCCCACTCGGCTAGACCCAAACCCACTCAGCTACACCCAAACCCACTCGGCTAGACCCAAACCCACTCGGCTAGACCCAAACCCAATCGGCTAGACCCAAACCCACTCGGCTACACCCAACCCAATCGGCGAGACCCAAACCCACTCGGCTAGACCCAAACCCACTCGGCTAGACCCAAACCCACTTGGCTAGACCCAAACCCACTCGGCTAGACCCAAACCCACTCGGCTAGACCCAAACCCACTCGGCTAGACCCACACCCACTCGGCTAGACCCAAATCCACTCGGCGAGACCCAAACCCACTCGGCTAGACTCAAACCCACTTGGGTAGACCCAAACCCACTCGGTTAGACCCACACCCACTCGGCTAGACCCAAATCCACTCGGCTATACCCAAACCCACTCGGCTAGACGCAAACCCACTTGGGTAGACCCAAACACTCTCGGCTAGACCCAAACCCACTCGGCTAGACCCAAACCCACTCGGTTAGACCCAAACCCACTCGGCTAGACACAAAACCCACTCGGCTAGAACCAAACCCACTCGGCTAGACCCAAACCCACTCGGCTAGACTCAAACCCACTCGGCTAGACCCACACCCACTCGGCAGAACCAAAACCCACTCGACTTGACCCAAACCCACTCGGCTAGACCCAAACCCACTCGGTTAGACCCAAACCCACTCGGCTAGACCCAAACCCACTCGGCTAGATCCAAACCCACTCGGCTAGACCCAAACCCTCTCCGCTAGAACCAAACCCACTCCGCTAGACCCAAGCCCACTCCGCTAGTCCCAAATCCACTCGGCTAGTCCCAAACGACCTTGGCTAGACCCAAACCCACTCCGCTAGATCCAAACCCACTCCACTAGACCCAAACCCAATCCGCTAGCCCCAAACTCACTAGGCTAGACGCAAACCCACTCGGCTAGATGCAAACCCACTCGGCTAGACCCAAACCCACTCGGCTAGACCCAAACCCACTTGGCTAGACCCATGCCCACTCAGCTAGACCCAAACCCACTTGGGCAGACCCAAACACACTCGGCTAGACCCAAAACCACTCGGCTAGACCCAAACCCACTCGGCTAGACCCAAACCCACTCGGCTAGACCCTCACCCACTCGGCTAGACCCAAACCCACTCGGCTAGACCCAAACCCACTCGGCTAGACCCAAACCCACTCGGCTAGACCCAAACCCACTCCGCTAGACCCAAACCCACTCCGCTAGACACAAACCCACTCCGCTAGACCCAAACCCACTCGGCTAGACCCAAACCCTCTCTGCTAGAAACAAACCCACTCCGCTAGACCCAAGCCCACTCCGCTAGTCCCAAATCCACTCGGCTAGTCCCAAACGAACTTGGCTAGACCCAAAGCCACTCCGCTAGACCCAAACCCACTCCGCTAGACCCAAACCCACTCCGCTAGCCCCAAACTCACTCGGCTAGACGCAAACCCACTCGGCTAGATGCAAACCCACTCGGCTAGACCCAAACCCACTCGGCTAGACCCAAACCCACTCGGCTAGACCGAAACCCACTCAGCTAGACCCAAACACTCTCGGCTAGACCCAAACACACTCGGCGAGGCCCAAACCCACTCGGTTAGACCCAAACCCACTCCGCTAGACCCAAACCCACTCCGCTAGCCCCAAACTCACTCGGCAAGATGCAAACCCACTCGGCTAGATGCAAACCCACTCGGCTAGACCCAAACCCACTCGGCCAGACCCAAACCCACTCGGCTAGACCCAAACCCACTCAGCTAGACCCAAACCCACTCGGTTAGACCCAAACCCACTTGGGTAGACCCAAACACTCTCGGCTAGACACAAACCCACTCGGCTAGGCCCAAACCCACTCGGTTAGACCCAAATCCACTCGGCCAGACCCAAACCCACTCGGCTAGACCCAAACCCACTCGGCTAGACCCAAACCCACTCGGCCAGACCCAAACCCACTCGGCTAGACCCACACCCACTCGGCTAGACCCAACCCACTCGGCTAGACCCAAACCCACTCGGCTAGACACAAACCCACTCGGCTAGACCCAAACCCACTGGGCTAGACCCAAACCCACTCGCCTCGACCCAAACCCACTCCGCTTGACCCAAACCCACTCGGCTGGACCCAAACCCACTCCGCTAGACCCAAACCCACTCGGCTAGACCCAAACCCACTCGGCTAGACCCAAACCCATTCGGCTAGACCCAAACCCACTCGGCTAGACCCAAACCCACTCGGCTAGACCCAAACCCACTCGGCTAGACCCAAACCCACTCGGCTAGACCCAAACCCACTCCGCTAGACCCAAACCCACTCCGCTAGACACAAACCCACTCCGCTAGACCCAAACCCACTCGGCTAGACCCAAACCCTCTCTGCTAGAAACAAACCCACTCCGCTAGACCCAAGCCCACTCCGCTAGTCCCAAATCCACTCGGCTAGTCCCAAACGAACTTGGCTAGACCCAAAGCCACTCCGCTAGACCCAAACCCACTCCGCTAGACCCAAACCCACTCCGCTAGCCCGAAACTCACTCGGCTAGACGCAAACCCACTCGGCTAGATGCAAACCCACTCGGCTAGACCCAAACCCACTCGGCTAGACCCAAACCCACTCGGCTAGACCGAAACCCACTCAGCTAGACCCAAACCCACTCGGCTGGACCCAAACCCACTCCGCTAGACCCAAACCCACTCGGCTAGACCCAAACCCACTCGGTTAGACCCAAACCCACTCCGCTAGACCCAAACCCACTCCGCTAGCCCCAAACTCACTCGGCAAGATGCAAACCCACTCGGCTAGATGCAAACCCACTCGGCTAGACCCAAACCCACTCGGCCAGACCCAAACCCACTCGGCTAGACCCAAACCCACTCAGCTAGACCCAAACCCACTCGGTTAGACCCAAACCCACTTGGGTAGACCCAAACACTCTCGGCTAGACACAAACCCACTCGGCTAGGCCCAAACCCACTCGGTTAGACCCAAATCCACTCGGCCAGACCCAAACCCACTCGGCTAGACCCAAACCCACTCGGCTAGACCCAAACCCACTCGGCCAGACCCAAACCCACTCGGCTAGACCCACACCCACTCGGCTAGACCCAACCCACTCGGCTAGACCCAAACCCACTCGGCTAGACACAAACCCACTCGGCTAGACCCAAACCCACTGGGCTAGACCCAAACCCACTCGCCTCGACCCAAACCCACTCCGCTTGACCCAAACCCACTCGGCTTGACCCAAACCCACTCCGCTAGACCCAAACCCACTCGGCTAGACCCAAACCCACTCGGCTAGACCCAAACCCATTCGGCTAGACCCAAACCCACTCGGCTAGACCCAAACCCACTCGGCTAGACCCAAAACCACTCGGCTAGACCCAAACCCACTTGGCTACACCCAAACCCACTAGGCTAGACCCAAACCCACTCGGCTAGACCCAAACCCAATCGGCTAGACCCAAACCCACTCGGCTACACCCAAACCCACTCGGCTAGACCCAAACCCAATCGGCTAGACCCAAACCCACTCGGCTAGACCCAAACCCACTCGGCTAGACCCAAACCCACTCGGCTAGACCCAAACCCACTCGGCTAGACCCAAACCCACACGGCTAGACCCAAACCCACTCGGCTAGACCCAAACCCACTCGGCTAGACACACACGCACTCGGCTAGACCCAAACCCACTCGGCTAGACCCAAACCCACTCGGCTAGTCCAAAACCCACTCGGTAGACCCAAACCCACTCGGCTAAACCCAAACCCACTCGGCTCGACCCAAACCCACTCCGCTTGACCCAAACCCACTCGGCTAGACCCAAACCCACTCCGCTAGACCCAAACCCACTCGGCTAGACCCAAACCCACTCAGCTAGACCCAAACCCATTCGGCTAGACCCAAACCCACTCGGCTAGACCCAAACCCTCTCCGCTAGAACCAAACCCACTCCGCTAGACCCAAGCCCACTCCGCTAGTCCCAAATCCACTCGGCTAGTCCCAAACGACATTGGCTAGACCCAAACCCACTCCGCTAGACCCAAACCCACTCCACTAGACCCAAACCCAATCCGCTAGCCCCAAACTCACTCGGCTAGACGCAAACCCACTCGGCTAGATGCAAACCCACTCGGCTAGACCCAAACCCACTCGGCTAGACCCAAGCCCACTTGGCTAGACCCATGCCCACTCAGCTAGACCCAAACCCACTTGGGCAGACCCAAACACATTCGGCTAGACCCAAAACCACTCGGCAAGACCCAAACCCACTCGGCTAGACCCTAACCCTCTCGGCTAGACCCTCACCCACTCGGCTAGACCCAAACCCACTCGGCTAGACCCAAACCCACTCGGCTAGACCCAAACCCACTCCGCTAGACCCAAACCCACTCCGCTAGACCCAAACCCACTCCGCTAGACCCAAACCCACTCGGCTAGACCCAAACCCTCTCCGCTAGAAACAAACCCACTCCGCTAGACCCAAGCCCACTCCGCTAGTCCCAAATCCACTCGGCTAGTCCCAAACGAACTTGGCTAGACCCAAAGCCACTCCGCTAGACCCAAACCCACTCCGCTAGACCCAAACCCACTCCGCTATCCCCAAACTCACTCGGCTAGACGCAAACCCACTCGGCTAGATGCAAACCCACTCGGCTAGACCCAAACCCACTCGGCTAGACCCAAACCCACTCGGCTAGACCGAAACCCAGTCAGCTACACCCAAACCCATTTGGGTAGACCCAAACACTCTCGGCTAGACCCAAACACACTCGGCGAGGCCCAAACCCACTCGGTTAGACACAAACCCACTCCGCTAGACCCAAACCCACTCCGCTAGCCCCAAACTCACTCGGCAAGATGCAAACCCACTCGGCTAGATGCAAACCCACTCGGCTAGACCCAAACCCACTCGGCCAGACCCAAACCCACTCGGCTAGACCCAAACCCACTCAGCTAGACCCAAACCCACTAGGTTAGACCCAAACCCACTTGGGTAGACCCAAACACTCTCGGCTAGACACAAACCCACTCGGCTAGGCCCAAACCCACTCGGTTAGACCCAAATCCACTCGGCTAGACCCAAACCCACTCGGCTAGACCCAAACCCACTCGGCTAGACCCAAACCCACTCGGCCAGACCCAAACCCACTCGGCTAGACCCACACCCACTCGGCTAGACCCAACCCACTCGGCTAGACCCAAACCCACTCGGCTAGACCCAAACCCACTCGGCTAGACACAAACCCACTCGGCTAGACACAAACCCACTCGGCTAGACCCAAACCCACTCGCCTCGACCCAAACCCACTCCGCTTGACCCAAACCCACTCGGCTGGACCCAATCCCACTCCGCTAGACCCAAACCCACTCGGCTAGACCCAAACCCACTCGGCTAGACCCAAACCCATTCGGCTAGGCCCAAACCCACTCGGCTAGACCCAAACCCACTCGGCTAGACCCAAACCCACTCGGCTAGACCCCAAACCACTCGGCTAGACCCAAACCCACTTGGCTACACCCCAACCCACTCGGCTAGACCCAAACCCACTCGGCTAGACCCAAACCCAATCGGCTAGACCCAAACCCACTCAGCTACACCCAAACCCACTCGGCTAGACCCAAACCCAATCGGCTAGACCCAAACCCACTCGGCTAGACCCAAACCCACTCGGCTAGACCCAAACCCACTCGGCTAGACCCAAACCCACTCGGCTAGACCCAAACCCACTCGGCTAGACCCAAACCCACTCGGCTAGACACACACGCACTCGGCTAGACCCAAACCCACTCGGCTAGACCTAAACCCACTCGGCTAGTCCAAAACCCACTCGGCTAGACCCAAACCCACTCGGCTAAACCCAAACCCACTCGGCTCGACCCAAACCCACTCCGCTTGACCCAAACGCACTCGGCTAGACCCAAACCCACTCCGCTAGACCCAAACCCACTCGGCTAGACCCAAACCCACTCAGCTAGACCCAAACCCATTCTGCTAGACCCAAACCCACTTGGCTACACCCAAACCCACTCGGCTAGACCCAAACCCACTCGGCTAGACCCAAACCCACTCGGCTACACCCAAACCCACTCGGCTAGACCCAAACCCACTCGGCTAGACCCAAACCCACTCGGCTACACCCAAACCCACTCGGCTAGACCCAAACCCACTCGGCTAGACCCAAACCCACTCGGCTACACCCAAACCCACTCGGCTAGACCCAAACCCACTCGGCTAGACCCAAACCCACTCGGCTAGACACAAACCCACTCGGCTAGACCCAAACCCACTCCGCTAGCCCCAAACTCACTCGGCTAGATGCAAACCCACTCGGCTAGATGCAAACCCACTCGGCTAGACCCAAACCCACTCGGCTAGACCCAAACCCACTCGGCTAGACCCAATCCCACTCCGCTAGTCCCAAATCCACTCGGCTAGTCCCAAACGACCTTGGCTAGACCCAAACACACTCGGCGAGGCCCAAACCCACTCGGTTGGACCCAAACCCACTCCGCTAGACCCAAACCCACTCCGCTAGCCCCAAACTCACTCGGCAAGATGCAAACCCACTCGGCTAGATGCAAACCCACTCGGCTAGACCCAAACCCACTCGTTCAGACCCAAACCCACTCGGCTAGACCCAAACCCACTCAGCTAGACCCAAACCCACTCGGCTAGACCCAAACCCACTTGGGTAGACCCAAACACTCTCGGCTAGACACAAACCCACTCGGCTAGACCCAAACCCATTCGGCTAGACCCAAACCCACTCGGCTAGACCCAAACCCACTCGGCTAGACCCAAAACCACTCGGCGAGACCCAAACCCACTTGGCTACACCCAAACCCACTCGGCTAGACCCAAACCCACTCGGCTAGACCCAAAACCAATCGGCTAGACCCAAACCCACTCAGCTACACCCAAACCCACTCGGCTAGACCCAAACCCAATCGGCTAGAAACAAACCCACTCGGCTAGACCCAAACCCACTCGGCTAGACCCAAACCCACTCGGCTAGACCCAAACCCACTCGGCTAGACCCAAACCCACTCGGCTAGACCCAAACCCACTCGGCTAGACCCAAACCCACTCGGCTAGACCCAAACCCACTCGGCTAGACCCAAACCCACTCGGCTAGACCCAAACCCACTCGGCTAGACACACACGCACTCGGCTAGACCCAAACCCACTCGGCTAGACCCAAACCCACTCGGCTAGTCCAAAACCCAATCGGCTAGACCCAAACCCACTCGGCTAGACCCAAACCCACTCAGCTCGACCCAAACCCACTCCGCTTGACCCAAACCCACTCGGCTAGACCCAAACCCACTCCGCTAGACCCAAACCCACTCGGCTAGACCCAAACCCACTTGGCTAGACCCAAACCCATTCGGCTAAACCCAAACCCACTTTGCTACACCCAAACCCACTCGGCTGGACCCAAACCCACTCGGCTAGACCCAAACCCACTCGGCTACACCCAAACCCACTCGGCTAGACACAAACCCACTCGGCTAGACACAAACCCACTCGGCTAGACACAAACCCACTCGGCTAGACCCAAACCCACTCCGCTAGCCCCAAACTCACTCGGCTAGACGCAAACCCAATCGGCTAGATGCAAACCCACTCGGCTAGACCCAAACCCACTCGGCTAGACCCAAACCCACTCGGCTAGACCCAATCCCACTCCGCTAGTCCCAAACCCACTCGGCTAGTCGCAAACGACCTTGGCTAGACCCAAACCCACTCCGCTAGACCCAAACCCACTCCGCTTGACCCAAACCCAATCCGCTAGCCCCAAACTCACTCAGCTAGACGCAAACCCACTCGGCTAGATGCAAACCCACTCGGCAAGACCCAAACCCACTCGGCTAGACCCAAACCCACTCGGCTAGACCCAAACCCACTCAGCTAGACCCAAACCCATTTGGGTAGACCCAAACACTCTCGGCTAGACGCAAACACACTCGGCGAGGCCCAAACCCACTCGGTTAGACCCAAACCCACTCCGCTAGACCCAAACCCACTCCGCTAGCCCCAAACTCACTCGGCAAGATGCAAACCCACTCGGCTAGATGCAAACCCACTCGGCTAGACCCAAACCCACTCGGCTAGACCCAAACCCACTCGGCTAGACCCAAACCCACTCACCTAGACCCAAACCCACTCGGCTAGACCCAAACCAACTCGGCTAGACCCAAACCCACTCGGCTACACCCAAACCCACTCGGCTAGACCCAAACCCACTCGGCTACACCCAAACCCACTCGGCTAGACCCAAACCCACTCGGCTAGACCCAAACCCACTCCGCTAGCCCCAAACTCACTCGGCTAGACCCAAACCCACTCGGCTAGACCCAGTCCCACTCCGCTAGACCCAAATCCACTCGGCTAGTCCCAAACGACCTTGGCTAGACCCAAACACACTCGGCGAGGCCCAAACCCACTCGGTTGGACCCAAACCCACTCCGCTAGACCCAAACCCACTCCGCTAGCCCCAAACTCACTCGGCAAGATGCAAACCCACTCGGCTAGATGCAAACCCACTCGGCTAGACCCAAACCCACTCGGCTAGACACACACGCACTCGGCTAGACCCAAACCCACTCGGCTAGACCCAAACCCACTCGGCTAGTCCAAAACCCAATCGGCTAGACCCAAACCCACTCGGCTAGACCCAAACCCACTCAGCTCGACCCAAACCCACTCCGCTTGACCCAAACCCACTCGGCTAGACCCAAACCCACTCCGCTAGACCCAAACCCACTCGGCTAGACCCAAACCCACTCGGCTAGACCCAAACCCATTCGGCTAAACCCAAACCCACTTTGCTACACCCAAACCCACTCGGCTGGACCCAAACCCACTCGGCTAGACCCAAACCCACTCGGCTACACCCAAACCCACTCGGCTAGACACAAACCCACTCGGCTAGACCCAAACCCACTCGGCTAGACACAAACCCACTCGGCTAGACCCAAACCCACTCCGCTAGCCCCAAACTCACTCGGCTAGACGCAAACCCAATCGGCTAGATGCAAACCCACTCGGCTAGACCCAAACCCACTCGGCTAGACCCAAACCCACTCGGCTAGACCCAATCCCACTCCGCTAGTCCCAAACCCACTCGGCTAGTCCCAAACGACCTTGGCTAGACCCAAACCCACTCCGCTAGACCCAAACCCACTCCGCTTGACCCAAACCCAATCCGCTAGCCCCAAACTCACTCAGCTAGACGCAAACCCACTCGGCTAGATGCAAACCCACTCGGCAAGACCCAAACCCACTCGGCTAGACCCAAACCCACTCGGCTAGACCCAAACCCACTCAGCTAGACCCAAACCCATTTGGGTAGACCCAAACACTCTCGGCTAGACGCAAACACACTCGGCGAGGCCCAAACCCACTCGGTTAGACCCAAACCCACTCCGCTGGACCCAAACCCACTCCGCTAGCCCCAAACTCACTCGGCAAGATGCAAACCCACTCGGCTAGATGCAAACCCACTCGGCTAGACCCAAACCCACTCGGCAAGACCCAAACCCACTCGGCTAGACCCAAACCCACTCACCTAGACCCAAACCCACTCGGCTAGACCCAAACCCACTCGGCTAGACCCAAACCCACTCGGCTACACCCAAACCCACTCGGCTAGACCCAAACCCACTCGGCTACACCCAAACCCACTCGGCTAGACCCAAACCCACTCGGCTAGACCCAAACCCACTCCGCTAGCCCCAAACTCACTCGGCTAGACCCAAACCCACTCGGCTAGACCCAATCCCACTCCGCTAGACCCAAATCCACTCGGCTAGTCCCAAACGACCTTGGCTAGACCCAAACACACTCGGCGAGGCCCAAACCCACTCGGTTGGACCCAAACCCACTCCGCTAGACCCAAACCCACTCCGCTAGCCCCAAACTCACTCGGCAAGATGCAAACCCACTCGGCTAGATGCAAACCCACTCGGCTAGACCCAAACCCACTCTTTCAGACCCAAACCCACTCGGCTAGACCCAAACCCACTCTTTCAGACCCAAACCCACTCGGCTAGACCCAAACCCACTCAGCTAGACCCAAACCCACTCGGCTAGACCCAAACCCACTTGGGTAGACCCAAACACTCTCGGCTAGACACAAACCCACTCGGCTAGACCCAAACCCATTCGGCTAGACCCAAACCCACTCGGCTAGACCCAAACCCACTCGGCTAGACCCAAAACCACTCGGCGAGACCCAAACCCACTTGGCTACACCCAAACCCACTCGGCTAGACCCAAACCCACTCGGCTAGACCCAAAACCAATCGGCTAGACCCAAACCCACTCAGCTACACCCAAACCCACTCGGCTAGACCCAAACCCAATCGGCTAGACCCAAACCCACTCGGCTAGACCCAAACCCACTCGGCTAGACCCAAACCCACTCGGCTAGACCCAAACCCACTCGGCTAGACCCAAACCCACTCGGCTAGACCCAAACCCACTCGGCTAGACCCAAACCCACTCGGCTAGACACACACGCACTCGGCTAGACCCAAACCCACTCGGCTAGACCCAAACCCACTCGGCTAGTCCAAAACCCACTCGGCTAGACCCAAACCCACTCGGCTAGACCCAAACCCACTCAGCTCGACCCAAACCCACTCCGCTTGACCCAAACCCACTCGGCTAGACCCAAACCCACTCCGCTGGACCCAAACCCACTCGGCTAGACCCAAACCCACTCGGCTAGACCCAAACCCATTCGGCTAAACCCAAACCCACTTTGCTACACCCAAACCCACTCGGCTAGACCCAAACCCACTCGGCTAGACCCAAACCCACTCGGCTACACCCAAACCCACTCGGCTAGACACAAACCCACTAAGCTAGACCCAAACCCACTCGGCTAGACAAAAACCCACTCGGCTAGACCCAAACCCACTCCGCTAGCCCCAAACTCACTCGGCTAGACGCAAACCCACTCGGCTAGATGCAAACCCACTCGGCTAGACCCAAACCCACTCGGCTAGACCCAAACCCACTCGGCTAGACCCAATCCCACTCCGCTAGTCCCAAACCCACTCGGCTAGTCCCAAACGACCTTGGCTAGACCCAAACCCACTCGGCTAGACCCAATCCCACTCGGCTAGACCCAAACCCACTCGGCTAGACCCAAAACCAATCGGCTAGACCCAAACCCACTCAGCTACACCCAAACCCACTCGGCTAGACCCAAACCCAATCGGCTAGACCCAAACCCACTCGGCTAGACCCAAACCCACTCGGCTAGACCCAAACCCACTCGGCTAGACCCAAACCCACTCGGCTAGACCCAAACCCACTCGGCTAGACCCAAACCCACTCGGCTAGACCCAAACCCACTCGGCTAGACACACACGCACTCGGCTAGACCCAAACCCACTCGGCTAGACCCAAACCCACTCGGCTAGTCCAAAACCCACTCGGCTAGACCCAAACCCACTTGGCTAGACCCAAACCCACTCAGCTCGACCCAAACCCACTCCGCTTGACCCAAACCCACTCGGCTAGACCCAAACCCACTCCGCTGGACCCAAACCCACTCGGCTAGACCCAAACCCACTCGGCTAGACCCAAACCCATTCGGCTAAACCCAAACCCACTTTGCTACACCCAAACCCACTCGGCTAGACCCAAACCCACTCGGCTAGACCCAAACCCACTCGGCTACACCCAAACCCACTCGGCTAGACACAAACCCACTCAGCTAGACCCAAACCCACTCGGCTAGACACAAACCCACTCGGCTAGACCCAAACCCACTCCGCTAGCCCCAAACTCACTCGGCTAGACGCAAACCCACTCGGCTAGATGCAAACCCACTCGGCTAGACCCAAACCCACTCGGCTAGACCCAAACCCACTCGGCTAGACCCAATCCCACTCCGCTAGTCCCAAACCCACTCGGCTAGTCCCAAACGACCTTGGCTAGACCCAAACCCACTCCGCTAGACCCAAACCCACTCCGCTAGACCCAAACCCAATCCGCTAGCCCCAAACTCACTCAGCTAGACGCAAACCCACTCGGCTAGATGCAAACCCACTCGGCAAGACCCAAACCCACTCGGCTAGACCCAAACCCACTCGGCTAGACCTAAACCCACTCAGCTAGACCCAAACCCATTTGGGTAGACCCAAACTCACTCGGCTAGACCCAAACCCACTCGGCTAGACCCAATCCCACTCCGCTAGTCCCAAATCCACTCGGCTAGTCCCAAACGACCTTGGCTAGACCCAAACACACTCGGCGAGGCCCAAACCCACTCGGTTGGACCCAAACCCACTCCGCTAGACCCAAACCCACTCCGCTAGCCCCAAACTCACTCGGCAAGATGCAAACCCACTCGGCTAGATGCAAACCCACTCGGCTAGACCCAAACCCACTCTTTCAGACCCAAACCCACTCGGCTAGACCCAAACCCACTCAGCTAGACCCAAACCCACTTGGCTACACCCAAACCCACTCGGCTAGACCCAAACCCACTCGGCTGGACCCAAAACCAATCGGCTAGACCCAAACCCACTCAGCTACACCCAAACCCACTCGGCTAGACCCAAACCAAATCGGCTAGACCCAAACCCACTCGGCTAGACCCAAACCCACTCGGCTAGACCCAAACCCACTCGGCTAGACCCAAACCCACTCGGCTAGACCCAAACCCACTCGGCTAGACCCAAACCCACTCGGCTAGACCCAAACCCACTCGGCTAGACACACACGCACTCGGCTAGACCCAAACCCACTCGGCTAGACCCAAACCCACTCGGCTAGTCCAAAACCCACTCGGCTAGACCCAAACCCACTTGGCTAGACCCAAACCCACTCAGCTCGACCCAAACCCACTCCGCTTGACCCAAACCCACTCGGCTAGACCCAAACCCACTCCGCTCGACCCAAACCCACTCGGCTAGACACAAACCCACTCGGCTAGACCCAAACCCATTCGGCTAAACCCAAACCCACTTTGCTACACCCAAACCCACTCGGCTAGACCCAAACCCACTCGGCTAGACCCAAACCCACTCGGCTACACCCAAACCCACTCGGCTAGACACAAACCCACTCAGCTAGACCCAAACCCACTCGGCTAGACACAAACCCACTCGGCTAGACCCAAACCCACTCCGCTAGCCCCAAACTCACTCGGCTAGACGCAAACCCACTCGGCTAGATGCAAACCCACTCGGCTAGACCCAAACCCACTCGGCTAGACCCAAACCCACTCGGCTAGACCCAATCCCACTCCGCTAGTCCCAAACCCACTCGGCTAGTCCCAAACGACCTTGGCTAGACCCAAACCCACTCCGCTAGACCCAAACCCACTCCGCTAGACCCAAACCCAATCCGCTAGCCCCAAACTCACTCAGCTAGACGCAAACCCACTCGGCTAGATGCAAACCCACTCGGCAAGACCCAAACCCACTCGGCTAGACCCAAACCCACTCGGCTAGACCCAAACCCACTCAGCTAGACCCAAACACATTTGGGTAGACCCAAACACTCTCGGCTAGACGCAAACACACTCGGCGAGGCCCAAACCCACTCGGTTAGACCCAAACCCACTCCGCTAGACCCAAACCCACTCCGCTAGCCCCAAACTCACTCGGCAAGATGCAAACCCACTCGGCTAGATGCAAACCCACTCGGCTAGACCCAAACCCACTCGGCTAGACCCAAACCCACTCGGCTAGGCCCAAACCCACTCACCTAGACCCAAACCCACTCGGCTAGACCCAAACCCACTTGGGTAGACCCAAACCCACTCGGCTAGACCCAACCCCACTCGGCTAGACCCAAACCCACTCGGCTAGACTCAAACCCACTCGGCTACACCCAAACCCACTCGGCTAGACCCAAACCCACTCGGCTAGACCCAAATCCACTCCGCTAGACCCAAACCCACTCGGCTAGACCCAAACCCATTCGGCTAGACCCAAATCCACTCCGCTAGACCCAAACCCATTCCGCTAGACCCAAACCCACTCCGCTAGACTCAAACCCACTCCGCTAGTCCCAAACCCACTCGGCTAGACCCAAACCCACTCCGCTAGACCCAAACCCACTCGGCTAGACCCAAACCCACTCGGCGAGACGCAAACCCACTCGGCTAGACGTAAACCCACTCGGCTGGACCCAAACCCACTCGCCTAGACCCAAACCCACTCGGCTACACCCAAACCCGATCGGCTAGACCCAAACCCACTCGGCTAGACCCAAACCCACTCGGCTGGACCCAAACCCACTTGGCTAGACCCAAACCCACTCGGCTAGACCCAAACCCACTCGGCTAGACCCAAACCCACTCGGCTAGACCCAAACCCACTCGGCTAGACCCAAACCCACTCGGCTAGACTCAAACCCACTCGGCTACACCCAAACCCACTCGGCTAGACCCAAACCCACTCGGCTAGACCCAAATCCACTCCGCTAGACCCAAACCCACTCGGCTAGACCCAAAACCATTCGGCTAGACCCAAACCCACTCCGGTAGACCCAAACCCACTCGGCTAGACCCAAACCCACTCGGCTAGACCCAAACCCACTCGGCTAGACCCAAACCCACTCGGCTGGGCCCAAACCCACTCGGCTAGACCCAAACCCACTCGGCTACACCCAAACCCGCTCGGGTAGACCCAAACCTATTCGGCTGGACCCAAACCCACTTGGCTGGACCCAAACCCACTCGGCTAGATCCAAACCCACTCGGCTAGACCCAAACCCACTCGGCTAGACCCAAACCCACACGGCTAGACCCAAACCCAATCGGCTAGACCCAAACCCACTCGGCTAGACCCAAACCCACTCGCCTCGACCCAAACCCACTCCGCTTGACCCAAACCCACTCGGCTGGACCCAAACCCACTCCGCTAGACCCAAACCCACTCGGCTCGACCCAAACCCACTCGGCTAGACCCAAACCCATTCAGCTAGACCCAAACCCACTCGGCTAGACCCAAACCCACTCGGCTAGACCCAAAACCACTCGGCTAGACCCAAACCCACTCGGCTACACCCAAACCCACTCGGCTAGACCCAAACCCACTCGGCTAGACCCAAACCCAATCGGCTAAACCCAAACCCACTCGGCTACACCCAAACCCACTCGGCTAGACCCAAACCCACTCGGCTAGACCCAAACCCACTCGGCTAGACCCAAACCCTCTCGGATAGACCCAAACCCACTCGGCTAGACCCAAACGCACTAGGCTAGACCCAAACCCACTCGGCTAGACCCAAACCCACTCGGCTAGACCCAAACCCACTCGGCTAGACTCAAACCCACTCGACTACACCCAAACCCACTCCGCTAGACCCAAACCCACTCCGCTAGACCCAAACCCACTCGGCTAGACCCAAACCCACTCGGCTAGACCCAAACCCTCTCGGATAGACCCAAACCCACTCGGCTAGACCCAAACGCACTAGGCTAGACCCAAACCCACTCGGCTAGACCCAAACCCACTCGGCTAGACCCAAACCCACTCGGCTAGACTCAAACCCACTCGACTACACCCAAACCCGATCGGCTAGACCCAAACCCACTCGGCTAGACCCAAACCCACTCGGCTGGACCCAAACCCACTTGGCTAGACCCAAACCCACTCGGCTAGACCCAAACCCACTCGGCTAGACCCAAACCCACTCGGCTAGACCCAAACCCACTCGGCTAGACCCAAACCCACTCGGCTAGACTCAAACCCACTCGGCTACACCCAAACCCACTCGGCTAGACCCAAACCCACTCGGCTAGACCCAAATCCACTCCGCTAGACCCAAACCCACTCGGCTCGACCCAAAACCATTCGGCTAGACCCAAACCCACTCCGGTAGACCCAAACCCACTCGGCTAGACCCAAACCCACTCGGCTAGACCCAAACCCACTCGGCTAGACCCAAACCCACTCGGCTGGGCCCAAACCCACTCGGCTAGACCCAAACCCACTCGGCTACACCCAAACCCGCTCGGCTACACCCAAACCCGCTCGGGTAGACCCAAACCTATTCGGCTGGACCCAAACCCACTTGGCTGGACCCAAACCCACTCGGCTAGACCCAAACCCACTCGGCTAGACCCAAACCCACTCGGCAGACCCAAACCCACACGGCTAGACCCAAACCCAATCGGCTAGACCCAAACCCACTCGGCTAGACCCAAACCCACTCGCCTCGACCCAAACTCACTCCGCTTGACCCAAACCCACTCGGCTGGACCCAAACCCACTCCGCTAGACCCAAACCCACTCGGCTAGACCCAAACCCACTCGGCTAGACCCAAAACCATTCAGCTAGACCCAAACCCACTCGGCTAGACCCAAACCCACTCGGCTAGACCCAAAACCACTCGGCTAGACCCAAACCCACTCGGCTACACCCAAACCCACTCGGCTAGACCCAAAAACACTCGGCTAGACCCAAACCCAATCGGCTAAACCCAAACCCACTCGGCTACACCCAAACCCACTCGGCTAGACCCAAACCCACTCGGCTAGACCCAAACCCACTCGGCTAGACCCAAACCCTCTCGGATAGACCCAAACCCACTCGGCTAGACCCAAACGCACTAGGCTAGACCCAAACCCACTCGGCTAGACCCAAACCCACTCGGCTAGACCCAAACCCACTCGGCTAGACTCAAACCCACTCGACTACACCCAAACCCACTCCGCTAGAGCCAAACCCACTCGGCTAGACCCAAATCCAATCCACTAGACCCAAACCCACTCGGCTAGACCCAAATCCACTCCGCTAGACCCAAACCCACTCGGCTAGACCCAAACCCATTCGGCTAGACCCAAATCCACTCCGCTAGACCCAAACCCATTCCGCTAGACTCAAACCCACTCTGCTAGTCCCAAACCCACTCGGCTAGACCCAAACCCACTCCGCTAGACCCAAACCCACTCGGCTAGACCCAAACCCACCCGGCGAGACCCAAACCCACTCGGCTAGACGTAAACCCACTCGGCTGGACCCAAACCCACTCGCCTAGACCCAAACCCACTCGCCTCGACCCAAACCCACTCCGCTTGACCCAAACCCACTCGGCTGGACCCAAACCCACTCCGCTAGACCCAAACCCACTCGGCTAGACCCAAACCCACTCGGCTAGACCCAAACCCATTCAGCTAGACCCAAACCCAATCGGCTAGACCCAAACCCACTCGGCTAGACCCAAAACCAATCGGCTAGACCCAAACCCACTCGGCTACACCCAAACCCACTCGGCTAGACCCAAACCCACTCGGCTAGACCCAAACCCACTCGGCTAGACCCAAACCCTCTCGGATAGACCCAAACCCACTCGGCTAGACCCAAACGCACTCGACTAGACCCAAACCCACTCGGCTAGACCCAAACCCACTCGGCTAGACCCAAACCCACTCGGCTAGACTCAAACCCACTCGACTACACCCAAATCCACTCCGCTAGACCCAAACCCACTCGGCTAGACCCAAATCCACTCCGCTAGACCCAAACCCACTCGGCTAGACCCAAACCCATTCGGCTAGACCCAAATCCACTCCGCTAGACCCAAACCCATTCCGCTAGACTCAAACCCACTCCGCTAGTCCCAAACCCACTCGGCTAGACCCAAACCCACTCCGCTAGACCCAAACCCACTCGGCTAGACCCAAACCCACCCGGCGAGACCCAAACCCACTCGGCTAGACGTAAACCCACTCGGCTGGACCCAAACCCACTCGCCTAGACCCAAACCCACTCGGCTACATCCAAACCCGATCGGCTAGACCCAAACCCACTCGGCTAGACCCAAACCCACTCGGCTGGACCCAAACCCACTCGGCTAGACCCAAACCCACTCGGCTAGACCCAAACCCACTCGGCTAGACCGAAACCCACTCGGCTAGACCCAAACCCACTCGGCTAGACCCAAACCCACTCGGCCAGACTCAAACCCACTCGGCTACACCCAAACCCACTCGGCTAGACCCAAAACCACTCGGCTAGACACAAATCCACTCCGCTAGACCCAAACCCACTCGGCTAGACCCAAACCCATTCGGCTAGACCCAAACCCACTCCGCTAGACCCAAACCCAATCCGCTAGACCCAAACCCATTCCGCTAGACTCAAACCCACTCCGCTAGTCCCAAACCCACTCGGCTAGACCCAAACCCACTCCGCTAGACCCAAACCCACTCGGCTAGACCCAAACCCACCCGGCGAGACCCAAACCCACTCGGCTAGACGTAAACCCACTCGGCTGGACCCAAACCCACTCGCCTAGACCCAAACCCACTCGGCTACATCCAAACCCGATCGGCTAGACCCAAACCCACTCGGCTAGACCCAAACCCACTCGGCTGGACCCAAACCCACTCGGCTAGACCCAAACCCACTCGGCTAGACCCAAACCCACTCGGCTAGACCGAAACCCACTCGGCTAGACCCAAACCCACTCGGCTAGACCCAAACCCACTCGGCCAGACTCAAACCCACTCGGCTACACCCAAACCCACTCGGCTAGACCCAAAACCACTCGGCTAGACACAAATCCACTCCGCTAGACCCAAACCCACTCGGCTAGACCCAAACCCATTCGGCTAGACCCAAACCCACTCCGCTAGACCCAAACCCAATCCGCTAGACCCAAACCCACTCGGCTAGACCCAAACCCACTCGGCTAGACCCAAACCCACTCGGCTAGACCCAAACCCACTCGGCTGGGCCCAAACCCACTCGGCTAGACCCAAACCCACTCGGCTACACCCAAACCCGCTCGGGTAGACCCAAACCCATTCGGCTGGACCCAAACCCACTCGGCTAGACCCAAACCCACTCGGCTAGACCCAAACCCACTCGGCTAGACCCAAACCCACTCGGCTAGACCCAAACCCACTCGGCTAGACCCAAACCCACTCGGCTAGACCCAAACCCACTCGGCCAGACCCAAACCCACTCGGCTAGACCGAAACCCACTCGGCTAGACCTAAACCCACTCGGCTAGACCCAAACCCACTCGGCTAGATCCAAACCCAATCGGCTAGACCCAAACCCACTCGGCTAGACGTAAACCCACTCGGCTGGACCCAAACCCACTCGCCTAGACCCAAACCCACTCGGCTACACCCAAACCCGATCGGCTAGACCTAAACCCACTCGGCCAGACCCAAACCCACTCGGCTGGAGCCAAACTCACTCGGCTAGACCCAAACCCACTCGGCTAGACCCAAACCCACTCGGCTAGACACAAATCCACTCCGCTAGACCCAAACCCACTCGGCTAGACCCAAACCCATTCGGCTAGACCCAAACCCTCTCCGCTAGACCCAAACCCACTCCGCTAGACCCAAACCCACTCCGCTAGACCCAAACCCACTCCGCTAGACTGAAACCCACTCCGCTAGACCCAAACCCACTCGGCTAGACCCAAACCCACTCCGCTAGACCCAAACCCACTCGGCTAGACCCAAACCCACTCGGCCAGACTCAAACCCACTCGGCTACACCCAAACCCACTCGGCTAGACCCAAAACCACTCGGCTAGACACAAATCCACTCCGCTAGACCCAAACCCACTCGGCTAGACCCAAACCCATTCGGCTAGACCCAAACCCACTCCGCTAGACCCAAACCCAATCCGCTAGACCCAAACCCACTCGGCTAGACCCAAACCCACTCGGCTAGACCCAAACCCACTCGGCTAGACCCAAACCCACTCGGCTGGGCCCAAACCCACTCGGCTAGACCCAAACCCACTCGGCTACACCCAAACCCGCTCGGGTAGACCCAAACCCATTCGGCTGGACCCAAACCCACTCGGCTAGACCCAAACCCACTCGGCTAGACCCAAACCCACTCGGCTAGACCCAAACCCACTCGGCTAGACCCAAACCCACTCGGCTAGACCCAAACCCACTCGGCTAGACCCAAACCCACTCGGCCAGACCCAAACCCACTCGGCTAGACCGAAACCCACTCGGCTAGACCTAAACCCACTCGGCTAGACCCAAACCCACTCGGCTAGATCCAAACCCAATCGGCTAGACCCAAACCCACTCGGCTAGACGTAAACCCACTCGGCTGGACCCAAACCCACTCGCCTAGACCCAAACCCACTCGGCTACACCCAAACCCGATCGGCTAGACCTAAACCCACTCGGCCAGACCCAAACCCACTCGGCTGGAGCCAAACTCACTCGGCTAGACCCAAACCCACTCGGCTAGACCCAAACCCACTCGGCTAGACACAAATCCACTCCGCTAGACCCAAACCCACTCGGCTAGACCCAAACCCATTCGGCTAGACCCAAACCCTCTCCGCTAGACCCAAACCCACTCCGCTAGACCCAAACCCACTCCGCTAGACCCAAACCCACTCCGCTAGACTGAAACCCACTCCGCTAGACCCAAACCCACTCGGCTAGACCCAAACCCACTCCGCTAGACCCAAACCCACTCGGCTAGACCCAAACCCACTCGGCTAGACCCAAACCCACTCGGCTAGACCCAAACCCACTCGGCTGGGCCCAAACCCACTCGGCTAGACCCAAACCCACTCGGCTACACCGAATCCCGCTCGGGTAGACCCAAACCCATTCGGCTAGACCCAAACCCACTCGGCTAGACTCAAACCCACTCGGCTACACCCAAACCACTCGGCTAGACCCAAACCCACCCGGCGAGACCCAAACCCACTCGGCCAGACGTAAACCCACTCGGCTGGACCCAAACCCACTCGCCTAGACCCAAACCCACTCGGCTACACCCAAACCCGATCGGCTAGACCCAAACCCACTCGGCTTGACCCAAACCCACTCGGCTGGACCCAAACCCACTCGGCTAGACCCAAACCCACTCGGCTAGACCCAAACCCACTCGGCTAGACCCAAACCCACTCGGCTACACCCAAACCCACTCGGCTAGACCCAAACCCACACGGCTAGACCCAAACCCTCTCGGATAGACCCAAACCCACTCGGCTCGACCCAAACCCACTCGGCTAGACCCAAACCCACTCGGCTACAACCAAACCCACTCGGCTAGACCCAAACCCACTCGGCTAGACCCAAACCCACTCGGCTACACCCAAACCCACTCGGCTAGACCCAAACCCACTCGGCTAGACCCAAACCCACTCGGCTAGACCCAAACCCACTCGGCTAGACCCAAACCCACTCGGCTAGACCCAAACCCACTCGGCTAGACCCAAACCCACTCGGCTAGACCCAAACGCACTCGGCTAGACCCAAACCCACTCGGCTAGACCCAAACCCACTCGGCTAGACCCAAACCCACTCGGCTAGACTCAAACCCACTCGGCTACACCCAAACCCACTCGGCTAGACCCAAACCCACTCGGGTAGACCCAAATCCACTCCGCTAGACCCAAACCCACTCGGCTAGACCCAAACCCATTCGGCTAGAACCAAATCCACTCCGCTAGACCCAAACCCACTCCGCTAGACACAAACCCACTCCGCTAGACTCAAACCCACTCCGCTAGACCCAAACCCACTCGGCTAGACCCAAACCCACTCCGCTAGACCCAAACCCACTCGGCTAGACCCAAACCCACTCGGCTAGACCCAAACCCACTCGGCTAGACCCAAAACCACTCGGCTAGACCCAAACCCACTCGGCTACACCCAAACCCACTCGGCTAGACCCAAACCCACTCGGCTAGACCCAAACCCAATCGGCTAGACCCAAACCCACTCGGCTACACCCAAACCCACTCGGCTAGACCCAAACCCACTCGGCTAGACCCAAACCCACACGGCTAGACCCAAACCCTCTCGGATAGACCCAAACCCACTCGGCTAGACCCAAACCCACTCGGCTAGACCCAAACCCACTCGGCAAGAACCAAACCCACTCGGCTAGATCCACACCCACTAGGCTAGACCCAAACCCACTCGGCTAGACCCAAACCCACTCGGCTGGTCCAAAACCCACTCGGCTAGACCCAAACCCACTCGGCTAGTCCCAAACCCACTCGGCTCGACCCAAACCCACTCCGCTTGACCCAAACCCACTCGGCAAGACCCAAACCCACTCCGCTAGACCCAAACCCACTCGGCTAGACCCAAACCCACTCGGCTGGACCCAAACCCATTCGGCTAGACCCAAACCCACTCGGCTAGACCCAAACCCACTCGGCTAGACCCAAACCCACTCGGCTACAACCAAACCCACTCGGCTAGACCCAAACCCACTCGGCTAGACCCAAACCCACTCGGCTACACCCAAACCCACTCGGCTAGACCCAAACCCACTCGGCTAGACCCAAACCCACTCGGCTAGACCCAAACCCACTCGGCTAGACCCAAACCCACTCGGCTAGACCCAAACCCACTCGGCTAGACCCAAACCCACTCGGCTAGACCCAAACGCACTCGGCTAGACCCAAACCCACTCGGCTAGACCCAAACCCACTCGGCTAGACCCAAACCCACTCGGCTAGACTCAAACCCACTCGGCTACACCCAAACCCACTCGGCTAGACCCAACCCACTCGGCTAGACCCAAATCCACTCCGCTAGACCCAAACCCACTCGGCTAGACCCAAACCCATTCGGCTAGAACCAAATCCACTCCGCTAGACCCAAACCCACTCCGCTAGACACAAACCCACTCCGCTAGACTCAAACCCACTCCGCTAGACCCAAACCCACTCGGCTAGACCCAAACCCACTCCGCTAGACCCAAACCCACTCGGCTAGACCCAAACCCACTCGGCGAGACCCAAACCCACTCGGCTAGACACAAACCCACTCAGCTGGACCCAAATCCACTCGGCTAGACCCAAACCCACTCGGCTACACCCAAACCCGATCGGCTAGACCCAAACCCACTCGGCTAGACTCAAACCCACTCGGCTAGACCCAAACCCACTCGGCTAGACTCAAAACCAATCGGCTAGACCCAAACCCACTCGGCTAGACACAAACCCACTCGGCTACACCCAAACCCACTCGGCTAGACCCAAACCTACTCGACTAGACCCAAATCCACTCCGCTAGACCCAAACCCACTTAGCTAGACCCAAACCCATTCGGCTAGACCCAAACCCACTCCGCTAGACCCAAACCCACTCGGCTAGACCCAAACCCACTCGGCTACACCCAAACCCACTCGGCTAGACCCAAACACACTCGGCTAGACCCAAATCCACTCCGCTAGACCCAAACCCACTCGGATAGACCCCGACCCATTCGGCTAGACCCAAACCACCTCCGCTAGACCCAAACCCACTCCGCTAGACCCAAACCCACTCGGCTAGACCCAAACCCACTCGGCTAGACCCAAACCCACTCGGCTAGACCCAAACCCACTCGGCTAGACCCAAACCCACTCGGCTAGACCCAAACCCACTCGGCTAGACCCAAACCCACTCGGCTAGACTCAAACCCACTCGGCTACACCCAAACCCACTCGGCTAGACCCAAACCCACTCGGCTAGACCCAAATCCACTCCGCTAGACCCAAACCCACTCGGCTAGACCCAAACCCATTCGGCTAGACCCAAACCCACTCCGCTAGACCCAAACCCACTCTGCTAGACCCAAACCCACTCCGCTAGACTCAAACCCACTCCGCTAGACCCAAACCCACTCGGCTAGACCCAAACCCACTCCGCTAGACCCAAACGCACTCGGCTAGACCCAAACCCACTCGGCTAGACCCATACCCACTCGGCTAGACCCAAACCCACTCGGCTGGGCCCAAACCCACTCGGCTAGACCCAAACCCACTCGGCCACACCCAAACCCGCTCGGCTAGACCCAAACCCGCTCGGCTAGACCCAAACCCACTCGGCTAGACCCAAACCCACTCGGCCAGACCCAAACCCACTCGGCCAGACCCAAACCCACTTGGCCAGACCCAAACCCACTCGGCTAGACCCAAACCCACTCGGCTAGACCCAAACCCACTCGGCTAGACCCAAACCCACTCGGCTAGACCCAAACCCACTCGGCTAGACTCAAACCCACTCGGCTACACCCAAACCCACTCGGCTAGACCCAAACCCACTCGGCTAGACCCAAACCCACTCGGCTAGACCCAAACCCACTCGGCTAGACCCCGACCCATTCGGCTAGACCCAAACCCACTCCGCTAGACCCAAACCCACTCCGCTAGACCCAAACCCACTCGGCTAGACCCAAACCCACTCGGCTAGACCCAAACCCACTCGGCTAGACCCAAACCCACTCGGCTAGACCCAAACCCACTCGGCTAGACCCAAACCCACTCGGCTAGACCCAAACCCACTCGGCTAGACTCAAACCCACTCGGCTACACCCAAACCCACTCGGCTAGACCCAAACCCACTCGGCTAGACCCAAATCCACTCCGCTAGACCCAAACCCACTCGGCTAGACCCAAACCCATTCGGCTAGACCCAAACCCACTCCGCTAGACCCAAACCCACTCTGCTAGTCCCAAACCCACTCCGCTAGACTCAAACCCACTCCGCTAGACCCAAACCCACTCGGCTAGACCCAAACCCACTCCGCTAGACCCAAACGCACTCGGCTAGACCCAAACCCACTCGGCTAGACCCAAACCCACTCGGCTAGACCCAAACCCACTCGGCTGGGCCCAAACCCACTCGGCTAGACCCAAACCCACTCGGCTACACCCAAACCCGCTCGGCTAGACCCAAACCCGCTCGGCTAGACCCAAACCCACTCGGCTAGACCCAAACCCACTCGGCTAGACCCAAACCCACTCGGCCAGACGCAAACCCACTCGGCTAGACCCAAACCCACTCGGCTAGACCCAAACCCACTCGGCTACACCCAAACCCACTCGGCTAGACCCAAACCCACTCGGCTAGACCCAAACACACTCGGCTAGACCCAAACCCACTCGGCTAGACCCAAACCCACTCGGCTAGACCCAAACCCACTCGGCTAGACCCAAACCCACTCGGCTAGACCCAAACGCACTCGGCTAGACCCAAACCCACTCGGCTAGACCCAAACCCACTCGGCTAGACTCAAACCCACACGGCTACACCCAAACCCACTCGGCTACACCCAAACCCACTCGGCTAGACCCAAATCCACTCCGCTAGACCCAAACCCACTCGGCTAGACCCAAACCCATTCGGCTAGACCCAAATCCACTCCACTAGACCCAAACCCACTCCGCTAGACCCAAACCCACTCCGCTAGACTCAAACCCACTCCGCTAGACCCAAACCCACTCGGCTAGACCCAAACCCACTCCGCTAGACCCAAACCCACTCGGCTAGACCCAAACCCACTCGGCGAGACCCAAATCCACTCAGCTAGACACAAACCCACTCGGCTGGACCCAAATCCACTCGGCTAGACCCAAACCCACTCGGCTACACCCAAACCCGATCGGCTAGACCCAAACCCACTCGGCTAGACTCAAACCCACTCGGCTAGACCCAAACCCACTCGGCTAGACTCAAACCCACTCGGCTAGACCCAAACCCACTCGGCTAGACTCAAACCCACTCGGCTACACCCAAACCCACTCGGCTAGACCCAAACCCACTCGGCTAGACCCAAATCCACTCTGCTAGACCCAAACCCACTCGGCTAGACCCAAACCCATTCGGCTAGACCCAAACCCACTCCGCTAGACCCAAACCCACTATGCTAGACCCAAACCCACTCCGCTAGACTCAAACCCACTCCGAGAGACCCAAACCCACTCGGCTAGACCCAAACCCACTCCGCTAGACCCAAACCCACTCGGCTAGACCCAAACCCACTCGGCTAGACCCAAACCCACTCGGCTAGACCCAAACCCACTCGGCTGGGCCCAAACCCACTCGGCTAGACCCAAACCCACTCGGCTAGACCCAAACCCACTCGGCTAGACCCAAACCCACTCGGCTAGACTCAAACCCACTCGGCTACACCCAAACCCACTCGGCTAGACCCAAACCCACTCGGCTAGACCCAAACCCACTCGGCTAGACCCAAACCCACTCGGCTAGACCCCGACCCATTCGGCTAGACCCAAACCCACTCCGCTAGACCCAAACCCACTCCGCTAGACCCAAACCCACTCGGCTAGACCCAAACCCACTCGGCTAGACCCAAACCCACTCGGCTAGACCCAAACCCACTCGGCTAGACCCAAACCCACTCGGCTAGACCCAAACCCACTCGGCTAGACCCAAACCCACTCGGCTAGACTCAAACCCACTCGGCTACACCCAAACCCACTCGGCTAGACCCAAACCCACTCGGCTAGACCCAAATCCACTCCGCTAGACCCAAACCCACTCGGCTAGACCCAAACCCATTCGGCTAGACCCAAACCCACTCCGCTAGACCCAAACCCACTCTGCTAGTCCCAAACCCACTCCGCTAGACTCAAACCCACTCCGCTAGACCCAAACCCACTCGGCTAGACCCAAACCCACTCCGCTAGACCCAAACGCACTCGGCTAGACCCAAACCCACTCGGCTAGACCCAAACCCACTCGGCTAGACCCAAACCCACTCGGCTGGGCCCAAACCCACTCGGCTAGACCCAAACCCACTCGGCTACACCCAAACCCGCTCGGCTAGACCCAAACCCGCTCGGCTAGACCCAAACCCACTCGGCTAGACCCAAACCCACTCGGCTAGACCCAAACCCACTCGGCCAGACCCAAACCCACTCGGCTAGACCCAAACCCACTCGGCTAGACCCAAACCCACTCGGCTACACCCAAACCCACTCGGCTAGACCCAAACCCACTCGGCTAGACCCAAACACACTCGGTTAGACCCAAACCCACTCGGCTAGACCCAAACCCACACGGCTAGACCCAAACCCACTCGGCTAGACCCAAACCCACTCGGCTAGACCCAAACGCACTCGGCTAGACCCAAACCCACTCGGCTAGACCCAAACCCACTCGGCTAGACTCAAACCCACACGGCTACACCCAAACCCACTCGGCTACACCCAAACCCACTCGGCTAGACCCAAATCCACTCCGCTAGACCCAAACCCACTCGGCTAGACCCAAACCCATTCGGCTAGACCCAAATCCACTCCACTAGACCCAAACCCACTCCGCTAGACCCAAACCCACTCCGCTAGACTCAAACCCACTCCGCTAGACCCAAACCCACTCGGCTAGACCCAAACCCACTCCGCTAGACCCAAACCCACTCGGCTAGACCCAAACCCACTCGGCGAGACCCAAATCCACTCAGCTAGACACAAACCCACTCGGCTGGACCCAAATCCACTCGGCTAGACCCAAACCCACTCGGCTACACCCAAACCCGATCGGCTAGACCCAAACCCACTCGGCTAGACTCAAACCCACTCGGCTAGACCCAAACCCACTCGGCTAGACTCAAACCCACTCGGCTAGACCCAAACCCACTCGGCTAGACTCAAACCCACTCGGCTACACCCAAACCCACTCGGCTAGACCCAAACCCACTCGGCTAGACCCAAATCCACTCTGCTAGACCCAAACCCACTCGGCTAGACCCAAACCCATTCGGCTAGACCCAAACCCACTCCGCTAGACCCAAACCCACTATGCTAGACCCAAACCCACTCCGCTAGACTCAAACCCACTCCGAGAGACCCAAACCCACTCGGCTAGACCCAAACCCACTCCGCTAGACCCAAACCCACTCGGCTAGACCCAAACCCACTCGGCTAGACCCAAACCCACTCGGCTAGACCCAAACCCACTCGGCTGGGCCCAAACCCACTCGGCTAGACCCAAACCCACTCGGCTACACCGAAACCCGCTCGGGTAGACCCAAACCCATTCGGCTAGACCCAAACCCACTCGGCTAGACTCAAACCCACTCGGCTACACCCAAACCCACTCGGCTAGACCCAAAACCACTCGGCTAGACACAAATCCACTCCGCTAGACCCAAACCCACTCGGCTAGACCCAAACCCATTCGGCTAGACCCAAACCCACTCCGCTAGACCCAAACCCACTCCGCTAGACCCAAACCCACTCCGCTAGACTCAAACCCACTCCGCTAGACCCAAACCCACTCGGCTAGACCCAAACCCACTCCGCTAGACCCAAACCCACTCGGCTAGACCCAAACCCACTCGGCTAGACCCAAACCCACTCGGCTAGACGCAAACCCACTCGGCTAGACCCAAACCCACTCGGCTAGACCCAAACCCACTCGGCTAGACCCAAACCCACTCGGCTAGACCCAAACCCACTCGGCTAGACCCAAACCCACTCGGCAAGAACCAAACCCACTCGGCTAGACCCACACCCACTCGGCTAGACCCAAACCCACTCGGCTAGACCCAAACCCACTCGGCTCGACCCAAACCCACTCCGCTTGACCCAAACCCACTCGGCTAGACCCAAACCCACTCCGCTAGACCCAAAACCACTCGGCTAGACCCAAACCCACTCGGCTAGACCCAAACCCATTCGGCTAGACCCAAACCCACTCGGCTAGACCCAAACCCACTCGGCTAGACCCAAACCCACTCGGCTACAACCAAACCCACTCGGCTAGACCCAAACCCACTCGGCTAGACCCAAACCCACTCGGCTGCACCCAAACCCACTCGGCTAGACCCAATCCCACTCGGCTGGACCCAAACCCACTCGGCTAGACCCAAACCCACTCGGCTAGACCCAAACCCACTCGGCTAGACCCAAACCCACTCGGCTAGACCCAAACCCACTCGGCTAGACCCAAACGCACTCGGCTAGACCCAAACCCACTCGGCTAGACCCAAACCCACTCGGCTAGACCCAAACCCACTCGGCTAGACTCAAACCCACTCGGCTACACCCAAACCCACTCGGCTAGACCCAAACCCACTCGGCTAGACCCAAATCCACTCCGCTAAACCCAAACCCACTCGGCTAGACCCAAACCCATTCGGCTAGAACCAAATCCACTCCGCTAGACCCAAACCCACTCCGCTAGACACAAACCCACTCCGCTAGACTCAAACCCACTCCGCTAGACCCAAACCCACTCGGCTAGACCCAAACTCACTCCGCTAGACCCAAACCCACTCGGCTAGACCCAAACCCACTCGGCGAGACCCAAACCCACTCGGCTAGACACAAACCCACTCGGCTGGACCCAAATCCACTCGGCTAGACCCAAACCCACTCGGCTACACCCAAACCCGATCGGCTAGACCCAAACCCACTCGGCTAGACTCAAACCCACTCGGCTAGACCCAAACCCACTCGGCTAGACTCAAAACCAATCGGCTAGACCCAAACCCACTCGGCTAGACTCAAACCCACTCGGCTACACCCAAACCCACTCGGCTAGACCCAAACCTACTCGGCTAGACCCAAATCCACTCCGCTAGACCCAAACCCACTCGGCTAGACCCAAACCCATTCGGCTAGACCCAAACCCACTCCGCTAGACCCAAACCCACTCGGCTAGACCCAAACCCACTCGGCTACACCCAAACCCACTCGGCTAGACCCAAACACACTCGGCTAGACCCAAATCCACTCCGCTAGACCCAAACCCACTCGGCTAGACCCAAACCCATTCGGCTAGACCCAAACCCACTCCGCTAGACCCAAACCCACTCCGCTAGACCCAAACCCACTCCGCTAGACCCAAACCCACTCCGCTAGACTCAAACCCACTCCGCTAGAACCAAACCCACTCGGCTAGACCCAAACCCACTCCGCTAGACCCAAACCCACTCGGCTAGACCCAAACCCTCTCGGCTAGACCCAAACCCACACGGCTAGACCCAAACCCACTCGGCTAGACCCAACCCACTCGGCTAGACCCAAACCCACTCGGCTAGACCCAAACCCACTCGGCAAGACCCAAACCCACTCGGCCAGACCCAAACCCACTCGGCTAGACCCAAACCCACTCGGCTAGACCCAAACCCACTCGGCTACACCCAAACCCACTCGGCTAGACCCAAACCCACTCGGCTAGACCCAAACCCACTCGGCTAGACCCAAATCCACTCCGCTAGACCCAAACCCACTCGGCTAGACCCAAACCCATTCGGCTAGACCCAAATCCACTCCGCTAGACCCAAACCCACTCCGCTAGACCCAAACCCACTCCGCTAGACTCAAACCCACTCCGCTAGACCCAAACCCACTCGGCTAGACCCAAACCCACTCCGCTAGACCCAAACCCACTCGGCTAGACCGAAACCCACTCGGCGAGACCCAAACCCACTCAGCTAGACACAAACCCACTCGGCTGGACCCAAATCCACTCGGCTAGACCCAAACCCACTCGGCTACACCCAAACCCGATCGGCTAGACCCAAACCCACTCGGCTAGACTCAAACCCACTCGGCTAGACCCAAACCCACTCGGCTAGACTCAAACCCACTCGGCTAGACCCAAACCCACTCGGCTAGACTCAAACTCACTCGGCTACACCCAAACCCACTCGGCTAGACCCAAACCCACTCGGCTAGACCCAAATCCACTCCGCTAGACCCAAACCCACTCGGCTAGACCCAAACCCATTCGACTAGACCCAAACCCACTCCGCTAGACCCAAACCCACTCTACTAGACCCAAACCCACTCCGCTAGACTCAAACCCACTGCGCTAGACCCAAACCCACTCGGCTAGACCCAAACCCACTCCGCTAGACCCAAACCCACTCGGCTAGACCCAAACCCACTCGGCTAGACCCAAACCCACTCGGCTAGACCCAAACCCACTCGGCTAGACCCAAACCCACTCGGCTAGACCCAAACCCACTCGGCTAGACCCAAACCCACTCGGCTAGACTCAAACCCACTCGGCTACACCCAAACCCACTCGGCTAGACCCAAACCCACTCGGCTAGACCCAAATCCACTCCGCTAGACCCAAACCCACTCGGCTAGACCCAAACCCATTCGGCTAGACCCAAACCCACTCCGCGAGACCCAAACCCAATCCGCTAGACCCAAACCCACTCCGCTAGACTCAAATCCACTCCGCTAGACCCAAACCCACTCGGCTAGACCCAAACCCACTCCGCTAGACCCAAACCCACTCAGCTAGACACAAACCCACTCGGCTAGACCCAAACCCACTCGGCTAGACCCAAACCCACTCGGCTGGGCCCAAACCCACTCGGCTAGACCCAAACCCACTCGGCTGCACCCAAACCCGCTCGGCTAGACCCAAACTCTCTCGGCTAGACCCAAACCCACTCGGCTAGACCCAAACCCACTTGGCTAGACCCAAACCCACTCGGCTAGACCCAAACCCACTCGGCCAGACCCAAACCCACTCGGCTAGACCCAAACCCACTCGGCTAGACCCAAACCCACTCGGCTAGACCCAAACCCACTCGGCTAGACCCAAACCCAATCGGCTAGACCCAAACCCACTCGGCTCGACCCAAACACACTCGGCTAGACCCAAACCCACTCGTCCAGACCCAAACCCACTCGGCAAGACCCAAACCCACTCGGCTAGACCCAACCCCAATCGGCTACACCCAAAGCCACTCGGCTAGACCCAAACCCATTCGGCCAGACACAAACCCCCTCGGCTAGACCCAAACCCACTCGGCTAGACCCAAACCCACTCGGCTAGACCCAAACCCACTCGGCTCGACCCAAACCCACTCGGCTAGACCCAAACCCACTCCGCTAGACACAAACCCACTCCGCTAGACTCAAACCCACTCCGCTAGACGCAAACCCACTCGGCTAGAACCAAACCCACTCGGCTAGACCCAAACACACTCGGCTAGACCCAAACCCACTCGGCTAGTCCCAAACCCACTCGGCTCGACCAAACCCACTCGGCTAGACCTAATCCAACTGGGCTAGACCCAAACCCACTCGGCTAGACCCAAACCCACTCAGCTTGACCCAAACCCACTCGGCTAGACCCAAACCCACTCGGGTAGACCCAAACCCACTCGGCTAGGCTCAAACCCACTCGGCTAGACCCAAACCCACTCCGCTAGACCCAAATCCACTCCGCTAGACCCAAACCCACTCGGCTAGACCAAAACCCATTCGGCTAGTCCAAAACCCACTCGTCTAGACCCAAACCCACTCGGCTAGACCCAAACCCACTCGGCTAGTCCAAAACCCACTCGGCTAGACCCAAACCCACTCGGCTAGACCCAAACCCACTCGGCTCGACCCAAACCCACTCCGCTTGACCCAAACCCAATCGGCTAGACCCAAACCCACTCCGCTAGACCCAAACCCACTCCGCTAGACCCAAACCCACTCCGCTAGACCCAAAACCACTCGGCTAGACACAAACCCACTCGGCTAGACCCAAACCCAATCGGCTAGACCCAAACCCACTCGGCTACACCCAAACCCACTCGGCTAGACCCAAACCCACTCGGCTAGACCCAAACCCACTCGGCTAGACCCAAACCCTCTCGGATAGACCCAAACCCACTCGGCTAGACCCAAACGCACTCGGCTAGACCCAAACGCACTCGGCTAGACCCAAACCCACTCGGCTAGACCCAAACCCACTCGGCTAGACCCAAACCCACTCGGCTAGACTCAAACCCACTCGGCTAGACCCAAACCCACTCGGGTAGACCCAAACCCACTCGGCTAGGCTCAAACCCACTCGGCTAGACCCAAACCCACTCCGCTAGACCCAAATCCACTCCGCTAGACCCAAACCCACTCGGCTAGACCAAAACCCATTCGGCTAGTCCAAAACCCACTCATCTAGACCCAAACCCACTCGGCTAGACCCAAACCCACTCGGCTAGTCCAAAACCCACTCGGCTAGACCCAAACCCACTCGGCTAGACCCAAACCCACTCGGCTCGACCCAAACCCACTCCGCTTGACCCAAACCCAATCGGCTAGACCCAAACCCACTCCGCTAGACCCAAACCCACTCCGCTAGACCCAAACCCACTCCGCTAGACCCAAAACCACTCGGCTAGACACAAACCCACTCGGCTAGACCCAAACCCAATCGGCTAGACCCAAACCCACTCGGCTACACCCAAACCCACTCGGCTAGACCCAAACCCACTCGGCTAGACCCAAACCCACTCGGCTAGACCCAAACCCTCTCGGATAGACCCAAACCCACTCGGCTAGACCCAAACGCACTCGGCTAGACCCAAACGCACTCGGCTAGACCCAAACCCACTCGGCTAGACCCAAACCCACTCGGCTAGACCCAAACCCACTCGGCTAGACTCAAACCCACTCGGCTACACCCAAACCCACTCGGCTAGACCCAAACCCAGTCGGCTAGAACCAAATCCACTCCGCTAGACCCAAACCCACTCGGCTAGACCCAAACCCATTCGGCTAGACCCAAATCCACTCCGCTAGAGCCAAACCCATGCCGCTAGACCCAAACCCACTCCGCTAGACTCAAACCCACTCCGCTAGTCCCAAACCCACTCGGCTAGACCCAAATCCACTCCGCTAGACCCAAACCCACTCGGCTAGACCCAAACCCATTCGGCTAGACCCAAATCCACTCCGCTAGAACCAAACCCACTCCGCTAGACCCAAACCCACTCCGCTAGACTCAAACCCACTCCGCTAGACCCAAACCCACTCGGCTAGACCCAAACACACTCGGCTAGACCCAAACCCACTCGTTCAGACCCAAACCCACTCGGCAAGACCCAAACCCACTCGGCTAGACCCAACCCCAATCGGCTACACCCAAAGCCACTCGGCTAGACCCAAACCCATTCGGCCAGACACAAACCCCCTCGGCTAGACCCAAACCCACTCGGTTAGACCCAAACCCACTCGGCTAGACCCAAACCCACTCGGCTCGACCCAAACCCACTCGGCTAGACCCAAACCCACTCGGCTGGACCCAAACCCACTCGGCTAGACCCAAACCCACTCCGCTAGGCCCAAACCCACTCGGCTAGACCCAAACCCACTCGGCTAGACCCAAACCCACTCGGCTAGACCCAAACCCACTCGGCTAGACCCAAACCCACTTGGCTAGACCCAAACCCACTCGGCTAGACCCAAACCCACTCGGCTAGACTCAAACCCACTCGGCTACACCCAAACCCACTCGGCTAGACCCAAACCCACTCGGCTAGACCCAAATCCACTCCGCTAGACCCAAACCCACTCGGCTAGACCCAAACCCATTCGGCTAGACCCAAACCCACTCTGCTAGACCCAAACCCACTCCGCTAGACCCAAACCCACTCCGCTAGACCCAAACCCACTCCGCTAGACCCAAACCCACTCGGCTAGACCCAAACCCACTCGGCTAGACCCAAACCCAATCGGCTAGACCCAAACCCACTCGGCTACACCCAAACCCACTCGGCTAGACCCAAACCCACTCGGCTAGACCAAAACCCACTCGGCTAGACCCAAACCCTCTCGGATAGACCCAAACCCACTCGGCTAGACCCAAACCCACTCGGCTAGACCCAAACGCACTCGGCTAGACCCAAACCCACTCGGCTAGACCCAAACCCACTCGGCTAGACCCAAACCCACTCGGCTAGACTCAAACCCACTCGGCTACACCCAAACCCACTCGGCTAGACCCAAACCCACTCGGCTAGACCCAAATCCACTCCGCTAGACCCAAACCCACTCGGCTAGACCCAAACCCATTCGGCTAGACCCAAATCCACTCCGCTAGAGCCAAACCCATTCCACTAGACCCAAACCCACTCCGCTAGACTCAAACCCACTCCGCTAGTCCCAAACCCACTCGGCTAGACCCAAACCCACTCGGCTAGACCCAAACCCACCCCGCTAGGCCCAAACCCACTCGGCTAGGCCCAAACCCACTCGGCTAGACCCAAACCCACTCGGCTAGACCCAAACCCACTCGGCTAGACCCAAACCCACTCGGCTAGACCCAAACCCACTCGGCTAGACCCAAACCCACTCGGCTAGACTCAAACCCACTCGGCTAGACCCAAACCCACTCGGCTAGACCCAAACCCACTCGGCTAGACCCAAACCCACTCGGCAAGACCCAAACCCACTCGGCTAGACCCAAACCCACTCGGCTAGACCCAAACCCACTCGGCCAGACCCAAACCCACTCGGCTAGACCCAAACCCACTTGGCTAGACCTAAACCCACTCGGCTAGACCCAAACCCACTCGGCTAGACCCAAACCCAATCGGCTAGACCCAAACCCACTGGGCTAGACCCAAACCAACTCGCCTCGACCCAAACACACTCCGCTTGACCCAAACCCACTCGGCTAGACCCAAACCCACTCCGCTAGACCCAAACCCACTCGGCTAGACCCAAACCCACTCGGCTAGACCCAAACCCATTCGGCTAGACCCAAACCCTCTCGGCTAGACCCAAACCCATTCGGCTAGACCCAAAACCACTCGGCTAGACCCAAACCCACTCGGCTACACCCAAACCCACTTGGCTAGACCCAAACCCACTCGGCTAGACCCAAACCCAATCGGCTAGACCCAAACCCACTCGGCTACACCCAAACCCACTCGGCTAGACCCAAACCCACTCGGCTAGACCCAAACCCACTCGGCTAGACCCAAACCCTCTCGGATAGACCCAAACCCACTCGGCTAGACCCAAACCCACTCGGCTAGACCCAAACCCACTCGGCTAGACCCAAACCCACTCGGCTAGACCCAAACCCACTCGGCTAGACCCACACCCACTCGGCTAGACCCAAACCCACTCGGCTAGACCCAAACCCACTCGGCTAGTCCAAAACCCACTCGGCTAGAGCCAAACCCACTCGGCTAGACCCAAACCCACTCGGCTCGACCCAAACCCACTCCGCTTGACCCAAACCCACTCGGCTAGACCCAAACCCACTCCGCTAGACACAAACCCACTCGGCTAGACCCAAACCCACTCGGCTAGACCCAAATCCACTCCGCTAGACCCAAACCCACTCGGCTAGACCCAAACGCATTCGGCTAGACCCAAATCCACTCCGCTAGACCCAAACCCACTCCGCTAGACCCAAACCCACTCCGCTAGACTCAAACCCACTCCGCTAGACCCAAACCCAATCGGCAAGACCCAAACCCACTGCGCTAGACCCAAACCCACTCGGCTAGGCCCAAACCCACTCGGCGAGACCCAAACCCACTCGGCTAGACACAAACCCACTCGGCTGGACCCAAATCCACTCGGCTAGACCCAAACCCACTCGGCTAGACCCAAACCCGATCGGCCACACCCAAACCCACTCGGCTAGACTCAAACCCACTCGGCTGGACCCAAACCCACTCGGCTAGACCCAAACCCACTCGGCTAGATCCAAACCCACTCGGCTAGACCCAAACCCACTCGGCTAGACCCAAACCCAATCGGCTAGACCCAAACCCACTCGGTTAGACTCAAACCCACTCGGCTACACCCAAACCCACTCGGCTAGACCCAAACCCACTCGGCTAGACCCAAACCCACTCGGCTAGACCCAAACCCACTCGGCTAGACCCAAACCCACTCGGCTAGACCCAAACCCACTCGGCTAGACCCAAATCCACTCCGCTAGACCCAAATCCACTCCGCTAGACCCAAACCCACTCGGCTAGACCCAAACCCATTCGGCTAGACCCAAACCCACACCGCTAGACCCAAACCCACTCCGCTAGACCCAAACCTACTCCGCTAGACTCAAACCCACTCCGCTAGACCCAAACCCACTCGGCTGGACCCAAACCCACTCGGCTAGACCCAAACCCACTCGGCTAGACCCAAACCCACTCGGCTAGACCCAAACCCACTCGGCTAGACCGAAACCCACTCGGCCAGACTCAAACCCACTCGGCTACACCCAAACCCACTCGGCTAGACCCAAACCCACTCGGCTAGACCCAAATCCACTCCGCTAGACCCAAACCCACTCGGCTAGACCCATACCCATTCGGCTAGACCCAAACCCACTCCGCTAGACCCAAACCCACTCCGCTAGACCCAAACCCACTCCGCTAGACTCACACCCACTCCGCTAGACCCAAACCCACTCGGCTAGACCCAAACCCACTCGGCTAGACCCAAACCCACTCGGCTAGACCCAAACCCACTCGGCTGGGCCCAAACCCACTCGGCTAGACCCAAACCCACTCGGCTACACCCAAACCCGCTCGGGGAGACCCAAACCCTTTCGGCTAGACCCAAACCCACTCGGCTAGACCCAAACCCACTCGGCTAGACCCAAACCCACTCGGCTAGACCCAAACCCACTCGGCCAGACCCAAACCCACTCGGCTAGACCCAAACCCACTCGGCTAGACCCAAACCCACTCGGCCAGACACAAACCCACTCCGCTTGACCCAAACCCACTCGGCTAGACCCAAACCCACTCCGCTAGACCCAAACCCACTCGGCTAGACCCAAACCCACTCGGCTAGACCCAAATCCACTCCGCTAGACCCAAACCCACTCGGCTAGACCCAAACCCATTCGGCTAGACCCAAATCCACTCCGCTAGACCCAAATCCACTCCGCTAGACCCAAACCCACTCCGCTAGACTCAAACCCAATCCGCTAGACCCAAACCCACTCGGCTAGACCCAAACCAACTGCGCTAGACCCAAACCCACTCGGCTAGACCCAAACCCACTCGGCGAGACCCAAACCCACTCGGCTAGACACAAATCCACTCGGCTGGACCCAAATCCACTCGGCTAGACCCAAACCCACTCGGCTACACCCAAACCCGATCGGCTAGACCCAAACCCACTCGGCTAGACTCAAACCCACTCGGCTGGACCCAAACCCACTCGGCTAGACCCAAACCCACTCGGCTAGACCCAAACCCACTCGGCTAGACCCAAACCCACTCGGCTAGACCCAAACCCACTCGGCTAGACCCAAACCCACTCGGCTAGACTCAAACCCACTCGGCTACACCCAAACCCACTCGGCTAGACCCAAACCCACTCGGCTAGACCCAAATCCACTCCGCTAGACCCAAACCCACTCGGCTAGACCCAAACCCATTCGGCTAGACCCAAACCCACTCCGCTAGACCCAAACCCACTCTGCTAGACCCAAAGCCACTCCGCTAGACTCAAACCCACTCCGCTAGACCCAAACCCACTCGGCTAGACCCACACCCACTCGGCTAGACCCAAACCCACTCGGCTAGACCCAAACCCACTCGGCTGGGCCCAAACCCAATCGGCTAGACCCAAACCCACTCGGCTACACCCAAACCCTCTCGGCTAGACCCAAACCCGCTCGGCTAGACCCAAACCCACTCAGCTAGACCCAAACCCACTCGGCTAGACCCAAACCCACTCGGCTAGACCCAAACCCACTCGGCTAGACCCAAACCCACTCGGCCAGACCCAAACCCACTCGGCTAGACCCAAACCCACTCGGCTAGACCCAAACCCACTCGGCTCGACCCAAACCCACTCGGCTAGACCCAAACCCAATCGGCTAGACCCAAACCCACTCGGCTAGACCCAAACACACTCGGCTAGACCCAAACCCACTCGGCCAGACCCAAACCCACTCGGCAAGACCCAAACCCACTCGGCTAGACCCAAACCCAATCGGCTACACCCAAAGCCACTCGGCTAGACCCAAACCCATTCGGCTAGACACAAACCCCCTCGGCTAGACCCAAACCCACTCGGCTAGACCTAAACCCACTCGGCTAGACCCAAACCCACTCGGCTCGACCCAAACCCACTCGGCTAGACCCAAACCCACTCGGCTAGACACAAACCCACTCCGCTAGACTCAAACCCACTCCGCTAGACCCAAACCCACTCGGCTAGAACCAAACCCACTCGGCTAGACCCAAACACACTCGGCTAGACCCAAACCCACTCGGCTAGTCCCAAACCCACTCGGCTCGACCCAAACCCACTCGGCTAGACCCAATCCAACTCGGCTAGACCCAAACCCACTCGGCTAGACCCAAACCCACTCGGCTAGACCCAAACCCACTCGGCTAGACCCAAACCCACTCGGCTAGACGCAAACCCACTCGGCTAGGCTCAAACCCACTCGGCTAGACCCAAACACACTCGGCTAGACCCAAACCCACTCGGCTAGACCCAAACCCACTCGGCTAGACCCAAACCCACTCGGCTGGGCCCTAACCCACTCGGCTAGACCCAAACCCACTCGGCTACACCCAAACCCGCTCGGGTAGACCCAAACCCTTTCGGCTAGACCCAAACTCACTCGGCTAGACCCAAACCCACTCGGCTAGACCCAAACCCACTCGGCTAGACCCAAACCCACTCGGCAAGACCCAAACCCACTCGGCTAGACCCAAACCCACTCGGCTAGACCCAAACCCACTCGGCCAGACCCAAACCCACTCGGCTAGACCCAAACCCACTTGGCTAGACCTAAACCCACTCGGCTAGACCCAAACCCACTCGGCTAGACCCAAACCCAATCGGCTAGACCCAAACCCACTGGGCTAGACCCAAACCAACTCGCCTCGACCCAAACACACTCCGCTTGACCCAAACCCACTCGGCTAGACCCAAACCCACTCCGCTAGACCCAAACCCACTCGGCTAGACCCAAGCCCACTCGGCTAGACCCAAACCCATTCGGCTAGACCCAAACCCTCTCGGCTAGACCCAAACCCACTCGGCTAGACCCAAAACCACTCGGCTAGACCCAAACCCACTCGGCTACACCCAAACCCACTTGGCTAGACCCAAACCCACTCGGCTAGACCCAAACCCAATCGGCTAGACCCAAACCCACTCGGCTACACCCAAACTCACTCGGCTAGACCCAAACCCACTCGGCTAGACCCAAACCCACTCGGCTAGACCCAAACCCTCTCGGATAGACCCAAACCCACTCGGCTAGACCCAAACCCACTCGGCTAGACCCAAACCCACTCGGCTAGACCCAAACCCACTCGGCTAGACCCAAACCCACTCGGCTAGACCCACACCCACTCGGCTAGACCCAAACCCACTCGGCTAGACCCAAACCCACTCGGCTAGTCCAAAACCCACTCGGCTAGAGCCAAACCCACTCGGCTAGACCCAAACCCACTCGGCTCGACCCAAACCCACTCCGCTTGACCCAAACCCACTCGGCTAGACCCAAACCCACTCCGCTAGACCCAAACCCACTCGGCTAGACCCAAACCCACTCGGCTAGACCCAAATCCACTCCGCTAGACCCAAACCCACTCGGCTAGACCCAAACGCATTCGGCTAGACCCAAATCCACTCCGCTAGACCCAAACCCACTCCGCTAGACCCAAACCCACTCCGCTAGACTCAAACCCACTCCGCTAGACCCAAACCCACTCGGCAAGACCCAAACCCACTGCGCTAGACCCAAACCCACTCGGCTAGGCCCAAACCCACTCGGCGAGACCCAAACCCACTCGGCTAGACACAAACCCACTCGGCTGGACCCAAATCCACTTGGCTAGACCCAAACCCACTCGGCTAGACCCAAACCCGATCGGCTACACCCAAACCCACTCGGCTAGACCCAAACCCACTCGGCTAGACCCAAACCCACTCGGCCAGACACAAACCCACTCGGCTAGACCCAAACCCACTCGGCTAGACCTAAACCCACTCGGCTAGACCCAAACCCACTCGGCTAGACCCAAACCCAATCGGCTAGACCCAAACCCACTCGGCTAGACCCAAACCAACTCGCCTCGACCCAAACCCACTCCGCTTGACCCAAACCCACTCGGCTAGACCCAAACCCACTCCGCTAGACCCAAACCCACTCGGCTAGACCCAAACCCACTCGGCTAGACCCAAACCCATTCGGCTAGACCCAAACCCACTCGGCTAGACCCAAACCCACTCGGCTAGACCCAAAACCACTCGGCTAGACCCAAACCCACTCGGCTACACCCAAACCCACTGGGCTAGACCCAAACCCACTCGGCTAGACCCAAACCCAATCGGCTACACCCAAACCCACTCGGCTACACCCAAACCCACTCGGCTAGACCCAAACCCACTCGGCTAGACCCAAACCCACTCGGCTAGACCCAAACCCTCTCGGATAGACCCAAACCCACTCGGCTAGACCCAAACCCACTCGACTAGACCCAAACCCACTCGGCTAGACCCAAACCCACTCGGCGAGACCCAAACCCACTCGGCTAGACCCACACCCACTCGGCTAGACCCAAACCCACTCGGCTAGACCCAAACCCACTCGGCTAGTCCAAAACCCACTCGGCTAGAGCCAAACCCACTCGGCTAGACCCAAACCCACTCGGCTCGACCCAAACCCACTCCGCTTGACCCAAACCCACTCGGCTAGACCCAAACCCACTCCGCTAGACCCAAACCCACTCGGCTAGACCCAAACCCACTCGGCTAGACCCAAATCCACTCCGCTAGACCCAAACCCACTCGGCTAGACCCAAACCCATTCGGCTAGACCCAAATCCACTCCGCTAGACCCAAATCCACTCCGCTAGACCCAAACCCACTCCGCTAGACTCAAACCCAATCCGCTAGACCCAAACCCACTCGGCTAGACCCAAACCCACTGCGCTAGACCCAAACCCACTCGGCTAGACCCAAACCCACTCGGCGAGACCCAAACCCACTCGGCTAGACACAAACCCACTCGGCTGGACCCAAATCCACTCAGCTAGACCCAAACCCACTCGGCTACACCCAAACCCGATCGGCTAGACCCAAACCCACTCGGCTAGACTCAAACCCACTCGGCTGGACCCAAACCCACTCGGCTAGACCCAAACCCACTCGGCTAGACCCAAACCCACTCGGCTAGACCCAAACCCACTCGGCTAGACCCAAACCCACTCGGCTAGACCCAAACCCACTCAGCTAGACTCAAACCCACTCGGCTACACCCAAACCCACTCGGCTAGACCCAAACCCACTCGGCTAGACCCAAATCCACTCCGCTAGACCCAAACCCACTCGGCTAGACCCAAACCCATTCGGCTAGACCCAAACCCACTCTGCTAGACCCAAACCCACTCCGCTAGACTCAAACCCACTCCGCTAGACCCAAACCCACTCGGCTAGACCCAAACCCACTCGGCTAGACCCAAACCCACTCGGCTCGACCCAAACCCACTCGGCTAGACCCAAACCCACTCGGCTAGACACAAACCCACTCCGCTAGACTCAAACCCACTCCGCTAGACCCAAACCCACTCGGCTAGAACCAAACCCACTCGGCTAGACCCAAACACACTCGGCTAGACCCAAACCCACTCGGCTAGTCCCAAACCCACTCGGCTCGACCCAAACCCACTCGGCTAGACCCAATCCAACTCGGCTAGACCCAAACCCACTCGGCTAGACCCAAACCCACTCGGCTAGACCCAAACCCACTCGGCTAGACCCAAACCCACTCGGCTAGACGCAAACCCACTCGGCTAGGCTCAAACCCACTCGGCTAGACCCAAACACAGTCGGCTAGACCCAAACCCACTCGGCTAGACCCAAACGCACTCGGCTAGACCCAAACCCACTCGGCTAGACGCAAACCCACTCGGCTAGACCCAAACCCACTCGGCTAGACTCAAACCCCCTCGGCTACACCCAAACCCACTCGGCTAGACCCAAACCCACTCGGCTAGACCCAAATCCACTCCGCTAGACCCAACCCCACTCGGCTAGACCCAAACCCAGTCGGCTAGACCCAAATCCACTCCGCTAGAACCAAACCCACTCCGCTAGACCCAAACCCACTCCGCTAGACTCAAACCCACTCCGCTAGACCCAAACCCACTCGGCTAGACCCAAACCCACTCCGCTAGACCCAAACCCACTCGGCTAGACCCAAACCCACTCGGCTAGACCCAAACCCACTCGGCTAGACCCAAACCCACTCGGCTAGACCCAAACCCACTCGGCTAGTCCGAAACCCACTCGGCTCGACCCAAACCCACTCGGCTAGACCTAATCCAACTCGGCTAGACCCAAACCCACTCGGCTAGACCCAAACCCACTCGGCTAGACCGAAACCCCCTCGGCTAGACCCAAACCCACTCGGCTAGACCCAAACCCACTCGGCTAGGCTCAAACCCACTCGGCTAGACCCAAACCCACTCCGCTAGACCCAAATCCACTCCGCTAGACCCAAACCCACTCGGCTAGACCCAAACCCATTCGGCTAGTCCAAAACCCACTCGGCTAGACCCAAACCCACTCGGCTAGACCCAAACCCACTCGGCTAGACCCAAACCCACTCGGCTAGTCCAAAACCCACTCGGCTAGACCCAAACCCACTCGGCTAGACCCAAACCCACTCGGCTCGACCCAAACCCACTCCGCTTGACCCAAACCCAATCGGCTAGACCCAAACCCACTCCGCTAGACCCAAACCCACTCGGCTAGACCCAAACCCACTCGGCTAGACCCAAACCCATTCGGCTAGACCCAAACCCACTCGGCTAGACCCAAACCCACTCGGCTAGACCCAAACCCACTCGGCTAGACCCAAACCCACTCGGCTAGACCCAAACCCACTCGGCTAGACCCAAACCCACTCGGCTAGTCCGAAACCCACTCGGCTCGACCCAAACCCACTCGGCTAGACCTAATCCAACTCGGCTAGACCCAAACCCACTCGGCTAGACCCAAACCCACTCGGCTAGACCGAAACCCCCTCGGCTAGACCCAAACCCACTCGGCTAGACCCAAACCCACTCGGCTAGGCTCAAACCCACTCGGCTAGACCCAAACCCACTCCGCTAGACCCAAATCCACTCCGCTAGACCCAAACCCACTCGGCTAGACCCAAACCCATTCGGCTAGTCCAAAACCCACTCGGCTAGACCCAAACCCACTCGGCTAGACCCAAACCCACTCGGCTAGACCCAAACCCACTCGGCTAGTCCAAAACCCACTCGGCTAGACCCAAACCCACTCGGCTAGACCCAAACCCACTCGGCTCGACCCAAACCCACTCCGCTTGACCCAAACCCAATCGGCTAGACCCAAACCCACTCCGCTAGACCCAAACCCACTCGGCTAGACCCAAACCCACTCGGCTAGACCCAAACCCATTCGGCTAGACCCAAACCCACTCGGCTAGACCCAACCCCACTTGGCTAGACCCAAACCCAATCGGCTAGACCCAAACCCACTCGGCTAGACCCAAACACACTCGGCTAGACCCAAACCCACTCGGCTGGACCCAAACCCACTCGGCTACACCCAAACCCACTCGGCTAGACCCAAACCCACTCGGCTAGACCCAAACCCACTCTACTAGACGCAAACCCACTCGGCTAGACCCAAACCCACTTGGCTAGACCCAAACACACTCGGCTAGACCCAAACCCACTCGGCTAGACCCAAACGCACTCGGCTAGACCCAAACCCACTCGGCTAGACCCAAACCCACTCGGCTAGACCCAAACCCACTCGGCTAGACTCAAACCCACTCGGCTACACCCAAACCCACTCGGCTACACCCAAACCCACTCGGCTAGACCCAAATCCACTCCGCTAGACCCAAACCCACTCGGCTAGACCCAAACCCATTCGGCTAGACCCAAATCCACTCCGCTAGAACCAAACCCACTCCGCTAGACCCAAACCCACTCCGCTAGACTCAAACCCACTCCGCTAGACCCAAACCCACTCGGCTAGACGCAAACCCACTCCGCTAGACCCAAACCCACTCGGCTAGACCCAAACCCACTCGGCTAGACCCAAACCCACTCGGCTAGACCCAAACCCACTCGGCCAGACCCAAACCCACTCGGCTAGACCCAAACCCACTCGGCTAGACCCAAACCCACTCGGCTAGACCCAAACCCACTCGGCTAGACCCAAACCCACTCGGCTAGACTCAAACCCACTCGGCTACACCCAAACCCACTCGGCTAGACCCAAACCCACTCGGCTAGACCCAAATCCACTCCGCTAGACCCAAACTCACTCAGCTAGACCCAAACCCATTCGGCTAGACCCAAACCCACTCTGCTAGACCCAAACCCACTCCGCTAGACCCAAACCCACTCCGCTAGACCCAAACCCACTCCGCTAGACGCAAACCCACTCGGCTAGACCCAAACCTACTCCGCTAGACCCAAACCCACTCGGCTAGACACAAACCCACTCGGCTAGACCCAAACCCACTCGGCTAGACCCAAACCCACTCGGCTGGGCCCAAACCCACTCGGCTAGACCCAAACCCACTCGGCTAGACCCAAACCCACTCGGCTAGACCCAAACCCACTCGGCTAGACCCAAACCCACTCGGCTAGACCCAAACCCACTCGGCTAGACCCAAACCAACTCGGCCAGACCCAAACCCACTCGGCTAGACACAAACCCACTCGGCTAGACCCAAACCCACTCGGCTAGACCCAAACCCACTCGGCTAGACCCAAACCCAATCGGCTAGACCCAAACCCTCCCGGCTAGACCCAAACACACTCGGCTAGACCCAAACCCACTCGGCTTGACCCAAACCGACTCGGCTAGACCCAAACCCACTCGGCTGGACCCAAACCCAATCGGCTACACCCAAAGCCACTCGGCTAGACCCAAACCCACTCGGCTAGACACAAACCCCCTCGGCTAGACCCAAACCCATTCGGCTAGACCCAAACCCACTCGGCTAGACCCAAGCCCACTCGGCTCGACCCAAACCACTCGGCTAGATCCAAACCCACTCCGCTAGACACAAACCCACTCCGCTAGACTCAAACCCATTCCGCTAGACCCAAACCCACTCGGCTAGACAAAAACCCACAGAGGCTAGACCCAAACCCACTCGGCTACACCCAAACACACTCGGCTAGACCCAAACCCACTCGGCTACACCCAAACCCACTCGGCTAGACCCAAACCCACTCGGCTAGACCCAAACCCACTCGGCTAGACCCAAACCCATTCGGCTAGACCCAAACCCACTGGGCTAGACCCAAACCCACTCGGCTAGACACAAACCCCCTCGGCTCGACCCAAACCCACTCGGCTAGACCCAAACGCACTCGGCTAGACCCAAACCCACTCGGCTAGACCCAAACCCATTCGGCTAGACCCACACCCACTCGCCTAGACCCAAACCCACTCGGCTAGACCCAAACCCACTCCGCTAGACCCAATCCCACTCGGCTAGACCCAAACCCATTCGGCTAGACCCAAAACCACTCCGCTAGACCCAAACCCACTCCGCTAGACCCAAACCCACTCCGCTAGACTCAAACCCACTCGGCTAGACCCAAACCCACTCGGCTAGACCCAAACCCACTCGGCTAGACTCAAACCCACTCGGCTAGACCCAAACCCACTCGGCTAGACCCAAACCCACTCCGCTAGACCCAAACCCACTCCGCTAGACCCAAACCCACTCGGCTAGACCCAAACCCACTCCACTAGACCCAAACCCACTCGGCTAGACACAAACCCACTCGGCTAGACCCAAACCCACTCGGCTAGACCCAAACCCACTCGGCTGTGCCCAAACCCACTCGGCTAGACCCAAACCCACTCGGCTACACCCAAACTCGCTCGGCTAGACCCAAACTCGCTCGGCTAGACCCAAACCCACTCGGATAGACCCAAACCCACTCGGCTAGACCCAAACCCACTCGGCTAGACCCAAACCCACTCGGCTAGACTCAAACCCATTCCGCTAGACCCAAACCCACTCGGCTAGACAAAAACCCACAGAGGCTAGACCCAAACCCACTCGGCTACACCCAAACACACTCGGCTAGACCCAAACCCACTTGGCTACACCCAAACCCACTCGGCTAGACCCAAACCCACTCGGCTAGACCCAAACCCACTCGGCTAGACCCAAACCCACTCGGCTAGACCCAAACCCACTGGGCTAGACCCAAACCCACTCGGCTAGACACAAACCCCCTCGGCTAGACCCAAACCCACTCGGCTAGACCCAAACCCACTCGGCTAGACCCAAACCCACTCGGCTAGACACAAACCCATTCGGCTAGACCCAAACCCACTTGGCTAGACCCAAACCCACTCGGCTAGACCCAAACCCACTCCGCTAGACCCAAACCCACTCGGCTAGACCCAAACCCATTCGGCTAGACCCAAACCCACTCCGCTAGACCCAAACCCACTCCGCTAGACCCAAACCCACTCCGCTAGACTCAAACCCACTCGGCTAGACCCAAACCCACTCGGCTAGACCCAAACCCACTCGGCTAGACCCAAACCCACTCGGCTAGACCCAAACCCATTCGGCTAGACCCAAACCGACTCAGCTAAACCCAAACCCACTCGGCTAGACCCAAACACAATTGGCTACACCCAAAGCCACTCGGCTAGACCCAAACCCACTCGGCTAGACACAAACCCCCTCGGCTAGACCCAAACCCATTCGGCTAGACCCAAACCCACTCGGCTAGACCCAAACCCACTCGGCTCGACCCAAACCACTCGGCTAGATCCAAACCCACTCCGCTAGACACAAACCCACTCCGCTAGACTCAAACCCATTCCGCTAGACCCAAACCCACTCGGCTAGACAAAAACCCACAGAGGCTAGACCCAAACCCACTCGGCTACACCCAAACACACTCGGCTAGACCCAAACCCACTCGGCTACACCCAAACCCACTGGGCTAGACCCAAACCCATTCGGCTAGACCCAAACCCACTCTGCTAGACCCAAACCCACTCCGCTAGACCCAAACCCACTCCGCTAGACCCAAACCCACTCCGCTAGACCCAAACCCACTCGGCTACACCCAAACCCACTCGGCTACACCCAAACCCACTCGGCTAGACCCAAACCCACTCGGCTAGACCCAAACCCACTCGGCTAGACCCAAACCCACTGGGCTATACCCAAACCCACTCGGCTAGACACAAACCCCCTCGGCTAGACCCAAACCCACTCGGCTAGACCCAAACCCACTCGGCTAGACCCAAACCCACTCGGCTAGACCCAAACCCATTCGGCTAGGCCCACACCCACTGGGCTAGACCCAAACCCACTCGGCTAGACCCAAACCCACTCCGCTAGACCCAATCCCACTCGGCTAGACCCAAACCCATTCGGCTAGACCCAAACCCACTCCGCTAGACCCAAACCCACTCCGCTAGACCCAAACCCACTCCGCTAGACTCAAACCCACTCGGTTAGACCCAAACCCACTCGGCTAGACCTAAACCCACTCGGCTAGACCCAAACCCACTCGGCTAGATCCAAACCCACTCGGCTAGACCCAAACCCACTCCGCTAGACCCAAACCCACTCCGCTAGACCCAAACCCACTCGGCTAGACCCAAACCCACTCCACTAGACCCAAACCCACTCGGCTAGACACAAACCCACTCGGCTAGACCCAAACCCACTCGGCTAGACCCAAACCCACTCGGCTGGGCCCAAACCCACTCGGCTAGACTCAAACCCACTCGGCTAGACCCAAACCCACTCGGCTAGACCCAAACCCATTCGGCTAGACCCACACCCACTGGGCTAGACCCAAACCCACTCGGCTAGACCCAAACCCACTCCGCTAGACCCAATCCCACTCGGCTAGACCCAAACCCATTCGGCTAGACCCAAACCCACTCCGCTAGACCCAAACCCACTCCGCTAGACCCAAACCCACTCCGCTAGACTCAAACCCACTCGGCTAGACCCAAACCCACTCGGCTAGACCTAAACCCACTCGGCTAGACCCAAACCCACTCGGCTAGACCCAAACCCACTCGGCTAGACCCAAACCCACTCCGCTAGACCCAAACCCACTCCGCTAGACCCAAACCCACTCGGCTAGACCCAAACCCACTCCACTAGACCCAAACCCACTCGGCTAGACACAAACCCACTCGGCTAGACCCAAACCCACTCGGCTAGACCCAAACCCACTCGGCTGGGCCCAAACCCACTCGGCTGGACTCAAACCCACTCGGCTAGACCCAAATCCACTCGGCTAGACCCAAACCCACTCGGCTAGACCCAAACCCACTCGGCTACGCGCAAACCCACTAGGCTAGACCCAAACCCACTCGGCTAGACCCAAACCCACTCGGCTAGACCCAAACCCACTGGGCTAGACCCAAACTCCTCGGCTAGACACAAACCCACTCGCCTAGATCCAAACCCACTCCGCTAGACACAAACCCACTCCACTAGACTCAAACCCATTCCGCTAGACCCAAACCCACTCGGCTACACCCAAACCCACTCGGCTAGACCCAAACCCATTCGGCTAGACCCAAACCCACTCGGCTAGACCCAAACCCACTCCGCTAGACCCAAACCCACTCGGCTAGACCCAAACCCATTCGGCTAGACCCAAACCCACTCCGCTAGACCCAAACCCACTCCGCTAGACCCAAACCCACTCCGCTAGACTCAAACCCACTCGGCTAGACCCAAACCCACTCGGCTAGACCCAAACCCACTCGGCTAGACCCAAACCCACTCGGCTAGACCCAAACCCATTCGGCTAGACCCAAACCGACTCGGCTAAACCCAAACCCACTCGGCTAGACCCAAACACAATCGGCTACACCCAAAGCCACTCGGCTAGACCCAAACCCACTCGGCTAGACACAAACCCCCTCGGCTAGACCCAAACCCATTCGGCTAGACCCAAACCCACTCGGCTAGACCCAAACCCACTCGGCTCGACCCAAACCACTCGGCTAGATCCAAACCCACTCCGCTAGACACAAACCCACTCCGCTAGACTCAAACCCATTCCGCTAGACCCAAACTCACTCGGCTAGACAAAAACCCACAGAGGCTAGACCCAAACCCACTCGGCTACACCCAAACACACTCGGCTAGACCCAAACCCACTCGGCTACACCCAAACCCACTGGGCTAGACCCAAACCAATTCGGCTAGACCCAAACCCACTCTGCTAGACCCAAACCCACTCCGCTAGACCCAAACCCACTCCGCTAGACCCAAACCCACTCCGCTAGACCCAAACCCACTCGGCTACACCCAAACCCACTCGGCTTGACCCAAACCCACTCGGCTAGACCCAAACCCACTCGGCTAGACCCAAACCCACTGGGCTATACCCAAACCCACTCGGCTAGACACAAACCCCCTCGGCTAGACCCAAACCCACTCGGCTAGACCCAAACCCATTCGGCTAGACCCAAACCCACTCCGCTAGACCCAAACCCACTCCGCTAGACCCAAACCCACTCCGCTAGACTCAAACCCACTCGGCTAGACCCAAACCCACTCGGCTAGACCTAAACCCACTCGGCTAGACCCAAACCCACTCGGCTAGACCCAAACCCACTCGGCTAGACCCAAACCCACTCCGCTAGACCCAAACCCACTCCGCTAGACCCAAACCCACTCGGCTAGACCCAAACCCACTCCACTAGACCCAAACCCACTCGGCTAGACACAAACCCACTCGGCTAGACCCAAACCCACTCGGCTAGACCCAAACCCACTCGGCTACGCGCAAACCCACTCGGCTAGACCCAAACCCACTCGGCTAGACCCAAACCCATTCGGCTAGACCCAAACCCACTGGGCTAGACCCAAACCCACTCGGCTAGACACAAACCCCCTCGGCTAGACACAAACCCCCTCGGCTAGACCCAAACCCACTCGGCTAGACCCAAACCCACTCGGCTAGACCCAAACCCACTCGGCTAGACCCAAACCCATTCGGCTAGGCCCACACCCACTGGGCTAGACCCAAACCCACTCGGCTAGACCCAAACCCACTCCGCTAGACCCAATCCCACTCGGCTAGACCCAAACCCATTCGGCTAGACCCAAACCCACTCCGCTAGACCCAAACCCACTCCGCTAGACCCAAACCCACTCCGCTAGACTCAAACCCACTCGGTTAGACCCAAACCCACTCGGCTAGACCTAAACCCACTCGGCTAGACCCAAACCCACTCGGCTAGATCCAAACCCACTCGGCTAGACCCAAACCCACTCCGCTAGACCCAAACCCACTCCGCTAGACCCAAACCCACTCGGCTAGACCCAAACCCACTCCACTAGACCCAAACCCACTCGGCTAGACACAAACCCACTCGGCTAGACCCAAACCCACTCGGCTAGACCCAAACCCACTCGGCTGGGCCCAAACCCACTCGGCTAGACTCAAACCCACTCGGCTAGACCCAAACCCACTCGGCTAGACCCAAACCCATTCGGCTAGACCCACACCCACTGGGCTAGACCCAAACCCACTCGGCTAGACCCAAACCCACTCCGCTAGACCCAATCCCACTCGGCTAGACCCAAACCCATTCGGCTAGACCCAAACCCACTCCGCTAGACCCAAACCCACTCCGCTAGACCCAAACCCACTCCGCTAGACTCAAACCCACTCGGCTAGACCCAAACCCACTCGGCTAGACCTAAACCCACTCGGCTAGACCCAAACCCACTCGGCTAGACCCAAACCCACTCGGCTAGACCCAAACCCACTCCGCTAGACCCAAACCCACTCCGCTAGACCCAAACCCACTCGGCTAGACCCAAACCCACTCCACTAGACCCAAACCCACTCGGCTAGACACAAACCCACTCGGCTAGACCCAAACCCACTCGGCTAGACCCAAACCCACTCGGCTGGGCCCAAACCCACTCGGCTGGACTCAAACCCACTCGGCTAGACACAAATCAACTCGGCTAGACCCAAACCCACTCGGCTAGACCCAAACCCACTCGGCTACGCGCAAACCCACTAGGCTAGACCCAAACCCACTCGGCTAGACCCAAACCCACTCGGCTAGACCCAAACCCACTGGGCTAGACCCAAACTCCTCGGCTAGACACAAACCCACTCGCCTAGATCCAAACCCACTCCGCTAGACACAAACCCACTCCGCTAGACTCAAACCCATTCCGCTAGACCCAAACCCACTCGGCTACACCCAAACCCACTCGGCTAGACCCAAACCCACTCCGCTAGACCCAAACCCACTCGGCTAGACCCAAACCCATTCGGCTAGACCCAAACCCACTCCGCTAGACCCAAACCCACTCCGCTAGACCCAAACCCACTCCGCTAGACTCAAACCCACTCGGCTAGACCCAAACCCACTCGGCTAGACCCAATCCCACTCGGCTAGACCCAAACCCACTCGGCTAGACCCAAACCCATTCGGCTAGACCCAAACCGACTCGGCTACACCCAAACCCACTGGGCTAGACCCAAACCAATTCGGCTAGACCCAAACCCATTCGGCTAGACCCAAACCCACTCGGCTAGACCCAAACCCACTCGGCTCGACCCAAACCACTCGGCTAGATCCAAACCCACTCCGCTAGACACAAACCCACTCCGCTAGACTCAAACCCATTCCGCTAGACCCAAACTCACTCGGCTAGACAAAAACCCACAGAGGCTAGACCCAAACCCACTCGGCTACACCCAAACACACTCGGCTAGACCCAAACCCACTCGGCTACACCCAAACCCACTGGGCTAGACCCAAACCAATTCGGCTAGACCCAAACCCACTCTGCTAGACCCAAACCCACTCCGCTAGACCCAAACCCACTCCGCTAGACCCAAACCCACTCCGCTAGACCCAAACCCACTCGGCTACACCCAAACCCACTCGGCTTGACCCAAACCCACTCGGCTAGACCCAAACCCACTCGGCTAGACCCAAACCCACTGGGCTATACCCAAACCCACTCGGCTAGACACAAACCCCCTCGGCTAGACCCAAACCCACTCGGCTAGACCCAAACCCATTCGGCTAGACCCAAACCCACTCCGCTAGACCCAAACCCACTCCGCTAGACCCAAACCCACTCCGCTAGACTCAAACCCACTCGGCTAGACCCAAACCCACTCGGCTAGACCTAAACCCACTCGGCTAGACCCAAACCCACTCGGCTAGACCCAAACCCACTCGGCTAGACCCAAACCCACTCCGCTAGACCCAAACCCACTCCGCTAGACCCAAACCCACTCGGCTAGACCCAAACCCACTCCACTAGACCCAAACCCACTCGGCTAGACACAAACCCACTCGGCTAGACCCAAACCCACTCGGCTAGACCCAAACCCACTCGGCTGGGCCCAAACCCACTCGGCTAGACTCAAACCCACTCGGCTAGACCCAAATCCACTCGGCTAGACCCAAACCCACTCGGCTAGACCCAAACCCACTCGGCTACGCGCAAACCCACTCGGCTAGACCCAAACCCACTCGGCTAGACCCAAACCCATTCGGCTAGACCCAAACCCACTGGGCTAGACCCAAACCCACTCGGCTAGACACAAACCCCTTCGGCTAGACCCAAACCCACTCGGCTAGACCCAAACCCACTCGGCTAGACCCAAACCCACTCGGCTAGACCCAAACCCATTCGGCTAGACCCACACCCACTCGGCTAGACCCAAACCCACTCGGCTAGACCCAAACCCACTCCGCTAGACCCAATCCCACTCGGCTAGACCCAAACCCATTCGGCTAGACCCAAAACCACTCCGCTAGACCCAAACCCACTCGGCTAGACCTAAACCCACTCGGATAGACCCAAACCCACTCGGCTAGATCCAAACCCACTCGGCTAGACCCAAACCCACTCCGCTAGACCCAAACCCACTCCGCTAGACCCAAACCCACTCGGCTAGACCCAAACCCACTCCACTAGACCCAAACCCACTCGGCTAGACACAAACCCACTCGGCTAGACCCAAACCCACTCGGCTAGACCCAAACCCACTCGGCTGGGCCCAAACCCACTCGGCTAGACTCAAACCCACTCGGCTAGACCCAAACCCACTCGGCTAGACCCAAACCCATTCGGCTAGACCCACACCCACTGGGCTAGACCCAAACCCACTCGGCTAGACCCAAACCCACTCCGCTAGACCCAATCCCACTCGGCTAGACCCAAACCCATTCGGCTAGACCCAAACCCACTCCGCTAGACCCAAACCCACTCCGCTAGACCCAAACCCACTCCGCTAGACTCAAACCCACTCGGCTAGACCCAAACCCACTCGGCTAGACCCAAACCCACTCGGCTAGACCCAAACCCACTCGGCTAGGCCCAAACCCATTCGGCTAGACCCAAACCGACTCAGCTAAACCCAAACCCACTCGGCTAGACCCAAACACAATCGGCTACACCCAAAGCCACTCGGCTAGACCCAAACCCACTCGGCTAGACACAAACCCCCTCGGCTAGACCCAAACCCATTCGGCTAGACCCAAACCCACTCGGCTAGACCCAAACCCACTCCGCTAGACCCAAACCCACTCGGCTACACCCAAACCCACTCGGCTACACCCAAACCCACTCGGCTAGACCCAAACCCACTCGGCTAGACCCAAACCCACTCGGCTAGACCCAAACCCACTGGCCTATACCCAAACCCACTCGGCTAGACACAAACCCCCTCGGCTAGACCCAAACCCACTCGGCTAGACACAAACCCACTCGGCTAGACCCAAACCCACTCGGCTAGACCCAAACCCATTCGGCTAGGCCCACACCCACTGGGCTAGACCCAAACCCACTCGGCTAGACCCAAACCCACTCCGCTAGACCCAATCCCACTCGGCTAGACCCAAACCCATTCGGCTAGACCCAAACCCACTCCGCTAGACCCAAACCCACTCCGCTAGACCCAAACCCACTCCGCTAGACTCAAACCCACTCGGTTAGACCCAAACCCACTCGGCTAGACCTAAACCCACTCGGCTAGACCCAAACCCACTCGGCTAGATCCAAACCCACTCGGCTAGACCCAAACCCACTCCGCTAGACCCAAACCCACTCCGCTAGACCCAAACCCACTCGGCTAGACCCAAACCCACTCCACTAGACCCAAACCCACTCGGCTAGACACAAACCCAATCGGCTAGACCCAAACCCACTCGGCTAGACCCAAACCCACTCGGCTGGGCCCAAACCCACTCGGCTAGACTCAAACCCACTCGGCTAGACCCAAACCCACTCGGCTAGACCCAAACCCATTCGGCTAGACCCACACCCACTGGGCTAGACCCAAACCCACTCGGCTAGACCCAAACCCACTCCGCTAGACCCAATCCCACTCGGCTAGACCCAAACCCATTCGGCTAGACCCAAACCCACTCCGCTAGACCCAAACCCACTCCGCTAGACCCAAACCCACTCCGCTAGACTCAAACCCACTCGGCTAGACCCAAACCCACTCGGCTAGACCTAAACCCACTCGGCTAGACCCAAACCCACTCGGCTAGACCCAAACCCACTCGGCTAGACCCAAACCCACTCCGCTAGACCCAAACCCACTCCGCTGGACCCAAACCCACTCGGCTAGACCCAAACCCACTCCACTAGACCCAAACCCACTCGGCTAGACAAAAACCCACTCGGCTAGACCCAAACCCACTCGGCTAGACCCAAACCCACTCGGCTGGGCCCAAACCCACTCGGCTAGACTCAAACCCACTCGGCTAGACCCAAATCCACTCGGCTAGACCCAAACCCACTCGGCTAGACCCAAACCCACTCGGCTACGCGCAAACCCACTAGGCTAGACCCAAACCCACTCGGCTAGACCCAAACCCACTCGGCTAGACCCAAACCCACTCGGCTAGACCCAAACCCACTCCGCTAGACCCAATCCCACTCGGCTAGACCCAAACCCATTCGGCTAGACCCAAACCCACTCCGCTAGACCCAAACCCACTCCGCTAGACCCAAACCCACTCCGCTAGACTCAAACCCACTCGGTTAGACCCAAACCCACTCGGCTAGACCTAAACCCACTCGGCTAGACCCAAACCCACTCGGCTAGATCCAAACCCACTCGGCTAGACCCAAACCCACTCCGCTAGACCCAAACCCACTCCGCTAGACCCAAACCCACTCGGCTAGACCCAAACCCACTCCACTAGACCCAAACCCACTCGGCTAGACACAAACCCAATCGGCTAGACCCAAACCCACTCGGCTAGACCCAAACCCACTCGGCTGGGCCCAAACCCACTCGGCTAGACTCAAACCCACTCGGCTAGACCCAAACCCACTCGGCTAGACCCAAACCCATTCGGCTAGACCCACACCCACTGGGCTAGACCCAAACCCACTCGGCTAGACCCAAACCCACTCCGCTAGACCCAATCCCACTCGGCTAGACCCAAACCCATTCGGCTAGACCCAAACCCACTCCGCTAGACCCAAACCCACTCCGCTAGACCCAAACCCACTCCGCTAGACTCAAACCCACTCGGCTAGACCCAAACCCACTCGGCTAGACCTAAACCCACTCGGCTAGACCCAAACCCACTCGGCTAGACCCAAACCCACTCGGCTAGACCCAAACCCACTCCGCTAGACCCAAACCCACTCCGCTGGACCCAAACCCACTCGGCTAGACCCAAACCCACTCCACTAGACCCAAACCCACTCGGCTAGACAAAAACCCACTCGGCTAGACCCAAACCCACTCGGCTAGACCCAAACCCACTCGGCTGGGCCCAAACCCACTCGGCTAGACTCAAACCCACTCGGCTAGACCCAAATCCACTCGGCTAGACCCAAACCCACTCGGCTAGACCCAAACCCACTCGGCTACGCGCAAACCCACTAGGCTAGACCCAAACCCACTCGGCTAGACCCAAACCCACTCGGCTAGACCCAAACCCACTGGGCTAGACCCAAACTCCTCGGCTAGACACAAACCCACTCGCCTAGATCCAAACCCACTCCGCTAGACACAAATCCACTCCGCTAGACTCAAACCCATTCCGCTAGACCCAAACCCACTCGGCTACACCCAAACCCACTCGGCTAGACCCAAACCCATTCGGCTAGACCCAAACCCACTCGGCTAGACCCAAACCCACTCCGCTAGACCCAAACCCACTCGGCTAGACCCAAACCCATTCGGCTAGACCCAAACCCACTCCGCTAGACCCAAACCCACTCCGCTAGACCCAAACCCACTCCGCTAGACTCAAACCCACTCGGCTAGACCCAAACCCACTCGGCTAGACCCAAACCCACTCGGCTAGACCCAGACCCACTCGGCTAGACCCAAACCCATTCGGCTAGACCCAAACCGACTCGGCTAAACCCAAACCCACTCGGCTAGACCCAAACCCACTCCGCTAGACCCAATCCCACTCGGCTAGACCCAAACCCATTCGGCTAGACCCAAAACCACTCCGCTAGACCCAAACCCACTCGGCTAGACCTAAACCCACTCGGCTAGACCCAAACCCACTCGGCTAGATCCAAACCCACTCGGCTAGACCCAAACCCACTCCGCTAGACCCAAACCCACTCCGCTAGACCCAAACCCACTCGGCTAGACCCAAACCCACTCCACTAGACCCAAACCCACTCGGCTAGACACAAACCCACTCGGCTAGACCCAAACCCACTCGGCTAGAACCAAACCCACTCGGCTGGGCCCAAACCCACTCGGCTAGACTCAAACCCACTCGGCTAGACCCAAACCCACTCGGCTAGACCCAAACCCATTCGGCTAGACCCACACCCACTGGGCTAGACCCAAACCCACTCGGCTAGACCCAAACCCACTCCGCTAGACCCAATCCCACTCGGCTAGACCCAAACCCATTCGGCTAGACCCAAACCCACTCCGCTAGACCCAAACCCACTCCGCTAGACCCAAACCCACTCCGCTAGACTCAAACCCACTCGGCTAGACCCAAACCCACTCGGCTAGACCCAAACCCACTCGGCTAGACCCAAACCCACTCGGCTAGACCCAAACCCATTCGGCTAGACCCAAACCGACTCAGCTAAACCCAAACCCACTCGGCTAGACCCAAACACAATCGGCTACACCCAAAGCCACTCGGCTAGACCCAAACCCACTCGGCTAGACACAAACCCCCTCGGCTAGACCCAAACCCATTCGGCTAGACCCAAACCCACTCGGCTAGACCCAAACCCACTCGGCTCGACCCAAACCACTCGGCTAGATCCAAACCCACTCCGCTAGACACAAACCCACTCCGCTAGACTCAAACCCATTCCGCTAGACCCAAACCCACTCGGCTAGACAAAAACCCACAGAGGCTAGACCCAAACCCACTCGGCTACACCCAAACACACTCGGCTAGACCCAAACCCACTCGGCTACACCCAAACCCACTGGGCTAGACCCAAACCCATTCGGCTAGACCCAAACCCACTCTGCTAGACCCAAACCCACTCCGCTAGACCGAAACCCACTCCGCTAGACCCAAACCCACTCCGCTAGACCCAAACCCACTCGGCTACACCCAAACCCACTCGGCTACACCCAAACCCACTCGGCTAGACCCAAACCCACTCGGCTAGACCCAAACCCACTCGGCTAGACCCAAACCCACTGGGCTATACCCAAACCCACTCGGCTAGACACAAACCCCCTCGGCTAGACCCAAACCCACTCGGCTAGACCCAAACCCACTCGGCTAGACCCAAACCCACTCGGCTAGACCCAAACCCATTCGGCTAGGCCCACACCCACTGGGCTAGACCCAAACCCACTCGGCTAGACCCAAACCCACTCCGCTAGACCCAATCCCACTCGGCTAGACCCAAACCCATTCGGCTAGACCCAAACCCACTCCGCTAGACCCAAACCCACTCCGCTAGACCCAAACCCACTCCGCTAGACTCAAACCCACTCGGTTAGACCCAAACCCACTCGGCTAGACCTAAACCCACTCGGCTAGACCCAAACCCACTCGGCTAGATCCAAACCCACTCGGCTAGACCCAAACCCACTCCGCTAGACCCAAACCCACTCCGCTAGACCCAAACCCACTCGGCTAGACCCAAACCCACTCCACTAGACCCAAACCCACTCGGCTAGACACAAACCCACTCGGCTAGACCCAAACCCACTCGGCTAGACCCAAACCCACTCGGCTGGGCCCAAACCCACTCGGCTAGACTCAAACCCACTCGGCTAGACCCAAACCCACTCGGCTAGACCCAAACCCATTCGGCTAGACCCACACCCACTGGGATAGACCCAAACCCACTCGGCTAGACCCAAACCCACTCCGCTAGACCCAATCCCACTCGGCTAGACCCAAACCCATTCGGCTAGACCCAAACCCACTCCGCTAGACCCAAACCCACTCCGCTAGACCCAAACCCACTCCGCTAGACTCAAACCCACTCGGCTAGACCCAAACCCACTCGGCTAGACCTAAACCCACTCGGCTAGACCCAAACCCACTCGGCTAGACCCAAACCCACTCGGCTAGACCCAAACCCACTCCGCTAGACCCAAACCCACTCCGCTAGACCCAAACCCACTCGGCTAGACCCAAACCCACTCCACTAGACCCAAACCCACTCGGCTAGACAAAAACCCACTCGGCTAGACCCAAACCCACTCGGCTAGACCCAAACCCACTCGGCTGGGCCCAAACCCACTCGGCTAGACTCAAACCCACTCGGCTACACCCAAATCCACTCGGCTAGACCCAAACCCACTCGGCTAGACCCAAACCCACTCGGCTACGCGCAAACCCACTAGGCTAGACCCAAACCCACTCGGCTAGACCCAAACCCACTCGGCTAGACCCAAACCCACTGGGCTAGACCCAAACTCCTCGGCTAGACACAAACCCACTCGCCTAGATCCAAACCCACTCCGCTAGACACAAATCCACTCCGCTAGACTCAAACCCATTCCGCTAGACCCAAACCCACTCGGCTACACCCAAACCCACTCGGCTAGACCCAAACCCATTCGGCTAGACCCAAACCCACTCGGCTAGACCCAAACCCACTCCGCTAGACCCAAACCCACTCGGCTAGACCCAAACCCATTCGGCTAGACCCAAACCCACTCCGCTAGACCCAAACCCACTCCGCTAGACCCAAACCCACTCCGCTAGACTCAAACCCACTCGGCTAGACCCAAACCCATTCGGCTAGACCCAAACCGACTCGGCTAAACCCAAACCCACTCGGCTAGACCCAAACACAATCGGCTACACCCAAAGCCACTCGGCTAGACCCAAACCCACTCGGCTAGACACAAACCCCCTCGGCTAGACCCAAACCCATTCGGCTAGACCCAAACCCACTCGGCTAGACCCAAACCCACTCGGCTCGACCCAAACCACTCGGCTAGATCCAAACCCACTCCGCTAGACACAAACCCACTCCGCTAGACTCAAACCCATTCCGCTAGACCCAAACTCACTCGGCTAGACAAAAACCCACAGAGGCTAGACCCAAACCCACTCGGCTACACCCAAACACACTCGGCTAGACCCAAACCCACTCGGCTACACCCAAACCCACTGGGCTAGACCCAAACCAATTCGGCTAGACCCAATCCCACTCTGCTAGACCCAAACCCACTCCGCTAGACCCAAACCCACTCCGCTAGACCCAAACCCACTCCGCTAGACCCAAACCCACTCGGCTACACCCAAACCCACTCGGCTAGACCCAAACCCACTCGGCTAGACCCAAACCCATTCGGCTAGGCCCACACCCACTGGGCTAGACCCAAACCCACTCGGCTAGACCCAAACCCACTCGGCTACGCGCAAACCCACTAGGCTAGACCCAAACCCACTCGGCTAGACCCAAACCCACTCGGCTAGACCCAAACCCACTGGGCTAGACCCAAACTCCTCGGCTAGACACAAACCCACTCGCCTAGATCCAAACCCACTCCGCTAGACACAAATCCACTCCGCTAGACTCAAACCCATTCCGCTAGACCCAAACCCACTCGGCTACACCCAAACCCACTCGGCTAGACCCAAACCCATTCGGCTAGACCCAAACCCACTCGGCTAGACCCAAACCCACTCCGCTAGACCCAAACCCACTCGGCTAGACCCAAACCCATTCGGCTAGACCCAAACCCACTCCGCTAGACCCAAACCCACTCCGCTAGACCCAAACCCACTCCGCTAGACTCAAACCCACTCGGCTAGACCCAAACCCATTCGGCTAGACCCAAACCGACTCGGCTAAACCCAAACCCACTCGGCTAGACCCAAACACAATCGGCTACACCCAAAGCCACTCGGCTAGACCCAAACCCACTCGGCTAGACACAAACCCCCTCGGCTAGACCCAAACCCATTCGGCTAGACCCAAACCCACTCGGCTAGACCCAAACCCACTCGGCTCGACCCAAACCACTCGGCTAGATCCAAACCCACTCCGCTAGACACAAACCCACTCCGCTAGACTCAAACCCATTCCGCTAGACCCAAACTCACTCGGCTAGACAAAAACCCACAGAGGCTAGACCCAAACCCACTCGGCTACACCCAAACACACTCGGCTAGACCCAAACCCACTCGGCTACACCCAAACCCACTGGGCTAGACCCAAACCAATTCGGCTAGACCCAATCCCACTCTGCTAGACCCAAACCCACTCCGCTAGACCCAAACCCACTCCGCTAGACCCAAACCCACTCCGCTAGACCCAAACCCACTCGGCTACACCCAAACCCACTCGGCTAGACCCAAACCCACTCGGCTAGACCCAAACCCATTCGGCTAGGCCCACACCCACTGGGCTAGACCCAAACCCACTCGGCTAGACCCAAACCCACTCGGCTAGACCCAAACACAATCGGCTACACCCAAAGCCACTCGGCTAGACCCAAACCCACTCGGCTAGACACAAACCCCCTCGGCTAGACCCAAACCCATTCGGCTAGACCCAAACCCACTCGGCTAGACCCAAACCCACTCGGCTCGACCCAAACCACTCGGCTAGATCCAAACCCACTCCGCTAGACACAAACCCACTCCGCTAGACTCAAACCCATTCCGCTAGACCCAAACCCACTCGGCTAGACAAAAACCCACAGAGGCTAGACCCAAACCCACTCGGCTACACCCAAACACACTCGGCTAGACCCAAACCCACTCGGCTACACCCAAACCCACTGGGCTAGACCCAAACCCATTCGGCTAGACCCAAACCCACTCTGCTAGACCCAAACCCACTCCGCTAGACCGAAACCCACTCCGCTAGACCCAAACCCACTCCGCTAGACCCAAACCCACTCGGCTACACCCAAACCCACTCGGCTACACCCAAACCCACTCGGCTAGACCCAAACCCACTCGGCTAGACCCAAACCCACTCGGCTAGACCCAAACCCACTGGGCTATACCCAAACCCACTCGGCTAGACACAAACCCCCTCGGCTAGACCCAAACCCACTCGGCTAGACCCAAACCCACTCGGCTAGACCCAAACCCATTCGGCTAGGCCCACACCCACTGGGCTAGACCCAAACCCACTCGGCTAGACCCAAACCCACTCCGCTAGACCCAATCCCACTCGGCTAGACCCAAACCCATTCGGCTAGACCCAAACCCACTCCGCTAGACCCAAACCCACTCCGCTAGACCCAAACCCACTCCGCTAGACTCAAACCCACTCGGTTAGACCCAAACCCACTCGGCTAGACCTAAACCCACTCGGCTAGACCCAAACCCACTCGGCTAGATCCAAACCCACTCGGCTAGACCCAAACCCACTCCGCTAGACCCAAACCCACTCCGCTAGACCCAAACCCACTCGGCTAGACCCAAACCCACTCCACTAGACCCAAACCCACTCGGCTAGACACAAACCCACTCGGCTAGACCCAAACCCACTCGGCTAGACCCCAACCCACTCGGCTGGGCCCAAACCCACTCGGCTAGACTCAAACCCACTCGGCTAGACCCAAACCCACTCGGCTAGACCCAAACCCATTCGGCTAGACCCACACCCACTGGGATAGACCCAAACCCACTCGGCTAGACCCAAACCCACTCCGCTAGACCCAATCCCACTCGGCTAGACCCAAACCCATTCGGCTAGACCCAAACCCACTCCGCTAGACCCAAACCCACTCCGCTAGACCCAAACCCACTCCGCTAGACTCAAACCCACTCGGCTAGACCCAAACCCACTCGGCTAGACCTAAACCCACTCGGCTAGACCCAAACCCACTCGGCTAGACCCAAACCCACTCGGCTAGACCCAAACCCACTCCGCTAGACCCAAACCCACTCCGCTAGACCCAAACCCACTCGGCTAGACCCAAACCCACTCCACTAGACCCAAACCCACTCGGCTAAACAAAAACCCACTCGGCTAGACCCAAACCCACTCGGCTAGACCCAAACCCACTCGGCTGGGCCCAAACCCACTCGCCTAGACTCAAACCCACTCGGCTAGACCCAAATCCACTCGGCTAGACCCAAACCCACTCGGCTAGACCCAAACCCACTCGGCTACGCGCAAACCCACTAGGCTAGACCCAAACCCACTCGGCTAGACCCAAACCCACTCGGCTAGACCCAAACCCACTGGGCTAGACCCAAACTCCTCGGCTAGACACAAACCCACTCGCCTAGATCCAAACCCACTCCGCTAGACACAAATCCACTCCGCTAGACTCAAACCCATTCCGCTAGACCCAAACCCACTCGGCTACACCCAAACCCACTCGGCTAGACCCAAACCCATTCGGCTAGACCCAAACCCACTCGGCTAGACCCAAACCCACTCCGCTAGACCCAAACCCACTCGGCTAGACCCAAACCCATTCGGCTAGACCCAAACCCACTCCGCTAGACCCAAACCCACTCCGCTAGACCCAAACCCACTCCGCTAGACTCAAACCCACTCGGCTAGACCCAAACCCACTCGGCTAGACCCAAACCCACTCGGCTAGACCCAAACCCACTCGGCTAGACCCAAACCCATTCGGCTAGACCCAAACCGACTCGGCTAAACCCAAACCCACTCGGCTAGACCCAAACACAATCGGCTACACCCAAAGCCACTCGGCTAGACCCAAACCCACTCGGCTAGACACAAACCCCCTCGGCTAGACCCAAACCCATTCGGCTAGACCCAAACCCACTCGGCTAGACCCAAACCCACTCGGCTCGACCCAAACCACTCGGCTAGATCCAAACCCACTCCGCTAGACACAAACCCACTCCGCTAGACTCAAACCCATTCCGCTAGACCCAAACTCACTCGGCTAGACAAAAACCCACAGAGGCTAGACCCAAACCCACTCGGCTACACCCAAACACACTCGGCTAGACCCAAACCCACTCGGCTACACCCAAACCCACTGGGCTAGACCCAAACCAATTCGGCTAGACCCAAACCCACTCTGCTAGACCCAAACCCACTCCGCTAGACCCAAACCCACTCCGCTAGACCCAAACCCACTCCGCTAGACCCAAACCCACTCGGCTACACCCAAACCCACTCGGCTACACCCAAACCCACTCGGCTAGACCCAAACCCACTCGGCTAGACCCAAACCCACTCGGCTAGACCCAAACCCACTCGGCTAGACCCAAACCCACTGGGCTATACCCAAACCCACTCGGCTAGACACAAACCCCCTCGGCTAGACCCAAACCCACTCGGCTAGACCCAAACCCATTCGGCTAGACCCAAACCCACTCCGCTAGACCCAAACCCACTCCGCTAGACCCAAACCCACTCCGCTAGACTCAAACCCACTCGGCTAGACCCAAACCCACTCGGCTAGACCTAAACCCACTCGGCTAGACCCAAACCCACTCGGCTAGACCCAAACCCACTCGGCTAGACCCAAACCCACTCCGCTAGACCCAAACCCACTCCGCTAGACCCAAACCCACTCGGCTAGACCCAAACCCACTCCACTAGACCCAAACCCACTCGGCTAGACACAAACCCACTCGGCTAGACCCAAACCCACTCGGCTAGACCCAAACCCACTCGGCTGGGCCCAAACCCACTCGGCTAGACTCAAACCCACTCGGCTAGACCCAAATCCACTCGGCTAGACCCAAACCCACTCGGCTACGCGCAAACCCACTAGGCTAGACCCAAACCCACTCGGCTAGACCCAAACCCACTCGGCTAGACCCAAACCCACTGGGCTAGACCCAAACTCCCTCGGCTAGACACAAACCCACTCGCCTAGATCCAAACCCACTCCGCTAGACACAAACCCACTCCGCTAGACTCAAACCCATTCCGCTAGACCCAAACCCACTCGGCTAGACAAAAACCCACAGAGGCTAGACCCAAACCCATTCGGCTAGACCCAAACCCACTCCGCTAGACCCAAACCCACTCCGCTAGACCCAAACCCACTCCGCTAGACTCAAACCCACTCGGCTAGACCCAAACCCACTCGGCTAGACCTAAACCCACTCGGCTAGACCCAAACCCACTCGGCTAGACCCAAACCCACTCGGCTAGACCCAAACCCACTCCGCTAGACCCAAACCCACTCCGCTAGACCCAAACCCACTCGGCTAGACCCAAACCCACTCCACTAGACCCAAACCCACTCGGCTAGACACAAACCCACTCGGCTAGACCCAAACCCACTCGGCTAGACCCAAACCCACTCGGCTGGGCCCAAACCCACTCGGCTAGACTCAAACCCACTCGGCTAGACCCAAATCCACTCGGCTAGACCCAAACCCACTCGGCTACGCGCAAACCCACTAGGCTAGACCCAAACCCACTCGGCTAGACCCAAACCCACTCGGCTAGACCCAAACCCACTGGGCTAGACCCAAACTCCCTCGGCTAGACACAAACCCACTCGCCTAGATCCAAACCCACTCCGCTAGACGCAAACCCACTCCGCTAGACTCAAACCCATTCCGCTAGACCCAAACCCACTCGGCTAGACAAAAACCCACAGAGGCTAGACCCAAACCCACTCGGCTACACCCAAACACACTCGGCTAGACCCAAACCCACTCGGCTACACCCAAACCCACTCGGCTAGACCCAAACCCACTCGGCTAGACCCAAACCCACTCGGCTAGACCCAAACCCATTCGGCTAGACCCAAACCCACTGGGCTAGACCCAAACCCACTCGGCTAGACACAAACCCCCTCGGCTAGACCCAAACCCACTCGGCTAGACCCAAACCCACTCGGCTAGACCCAAACCCACTCGGCTAGACCCAAACCCATTCGGCTAGACCCACACCCACTCGGCTAGACCCAAACCCACTCGGCTAGACCCAAACCCACTCCGCTAGACCCAATCCCACTCGGCTAGACCCAAACCCATTCGGCTAGACCCAAAACCACTCCGCTAGACCCAAACCCACTCGGCTAGACCTAAACCCACTCGGCTAGACCCAAACCCACTCGGCTAGATCCAAACCCACTCGGCTAGACCCAAACCCACTCCGCTAGACCCAAACCCACTCCGCTAGACCCAAACCCACTCGGCTAGACCCAAACCCACTCCACTAGACCCAAACCCACTCGGCTAGACACAAACCCACTCGGCTAGACCCAAACCCACTCGGCTAGACCCAAACCCACTCGGCTGGGCCCAAACCCACTCGGCTAGACTCAAACCCACTCGGCTAGACCCAAACCCACTCGGCTAAACCCAAACCCATTCGGCTAGACCCACACCCACTGGGCTAGACCCAAACCCACTCGGCTAGACCCAAACCCACTCCGCTAGACCCAATCCCACTCGGCTAGACCCAAACCCACTCGGCTAGACACAAACCCCCTCGGCTAGACCCAAACCCACTCGGCTAGACCCAAACCCACTCGGCTAGACCCAAACCCACTCGGCTAGACCCAAACCCATTCGGCTAGACCCACACCCACTGGGCTAGACCCAAACCCACTCGGCTAGACCCAAACCCACTCCGCTAGACCCAATCCCACTCGGCTAGACCCAAACCCATTCGGCTAGACCCAAACCCACTCCGCTAGACCCAAACCCACTCCGCTAGACCCAAACCCACTCCGCTAGACTCAAACCCACTCGGCTAGACCCAAACCCACTCGGCTAGACCTAAACCCACTCGGCTAGACCCAAACCCACTCGGCTAGACCCAAACCCACTCGGCTAGACCCAAACCCACTCCGCTAGACCCAAACCCACTCCGCTAGACCCAAACCCACTCGGCTAGACCCAAACCCACTCCTCTAGACCCAAACCCACTCGGCTAGACACAAACCCACTCGGCTAGACCCAAACCCACTCGGCTAGACCCAAACCCACTCGGCTAGACCCAAACCCACTCGGCTAGACCCAAACCCATTCGGCTAGACCCAAACCGACTCGGCTAAACCCAAACCCACTCGGCTAGACCCAAACACAATCGGCTACACCCAAAGCCACTCGGCTAGACCCAAACCCACTCGGCTAGACACAAACCCCCTCGGCTAGACCCAAACCCATTCGGCTAGACCCAAACCCACTCGGCTAGACCCAAACCCACTCGGCTCGACCCAAACCACTCGGCTAGATCCAAACCCACTCCGCTAGACACAAACCCACTCCGCTAGACTCAAACCCATTCCGCTAGACCCAAACCCACTCGGCTAGACAAAAACCCACAGAGGCTAGACCCAAACCCACTCGGCTACACCCAAACACACTCGGCTAGACCCAAACCCACTCGGCTACACCCAAACCCACTGGGCTAGACCCAAACCAATTCGGCTAGACCCAAACCCACTCCGCTAGACCCAAACCCACTCCGCTAGACCCAAACCCACTCCGCTAGACCCAAACCCACTCCGCTAGACCCAAACCCACTCGGCTACACCCAAATCCACTCGGCTAGACCCAAACCCACTCGGCTAGACCCAAACCCACTCGGCTAGACCCAAACCCACTCGGCTAGACCCAAACCCACTGGGCTATACCCAAACCCACTCGGCTAGACACAAACCCCCTCGGCTAGACCCAAACCCACTCGGCTAGACCCAAACCCACTCGGCTAGACCCAAACCCACTCGGCTAGACCCAAACCCATTCGGCTAGACCCACACCCACTGGGCTAGACCCAAACCCACTCGGCTAGACCCAAACCCACTCCGCTAGACCCAATCCCACTCGGCTAGACCCAAACCCATTCGGCTAGACCCAAACCCACTCCGCTAGACCCAAACCCACTCCGCTAGACCCAAACCCACTCCGCTAGACTCAAAAATACTCGGCTAGACCCAAACCCACTCGGCTAGACCTAAACCCACTCGGCTAGACCCAAACCCACTCGGCTAGACCCAAACCCACTCGGCTAGACCCAAACCCACTCCGCTAGACCCAAACCCACTCCGCTAGACCCAAACCCACTCGGCTAGACCCAAACCCACTCCACTAGACCCAAACCCACTCGGCTAGACACAAACCCACTCGGCTAGACCCAAACCCACTCGGCTAGACCCAAACCCACTCGGCTGGGCCCAAACCCACTCGGCTAGACTCAAACCCACTCGGCTAGACCCAAATCCACTCGGCTAGACCCAAACCCACTCGGCTAGACCCAAACCCACTCGGCTACGCGCAAACCCACTAGGCTAGACCCAAACCCACTCGGCTAGACCCAAACCCACTCGGCTAGACCCAAACCCACTGGGCTAGACCCAAACTCCCTCGGCTAGACACAAACCCACTCGCCTAGATCCAAACCCACTCCGCTAGACACAAACCCACTCCGCTAGACTCAAACCCATTCCGCTAGACCCAAACCCACTCGGCTAGACAAAAACCCACAGAGGCTAGACCCAAACCCACTCGGCTACACCCAAACACACTCGGCTAGACCCAAACCCACTCGGCTACACCCAAACCCACTCGGCTAGACCCAAACCCACTCGGCTAGACCCAAACCCACTCGGCTAGACCCAAACCCATTCGGCTAGACCCAAACCCACTGGGCTAGACCCAAACCCACTCGGCTAGACACAAACCCCCTCGGCTCGACCCAAACCCACTCGGCTAGACCCAAACCCACTCGGCTAGACCCAAACCCACTCGGCTAGACCCAAACCCATTCGGCTAGACCCACACCCACTCGGCTAGACCCAAACCCACTCGGCTAGACCCAAACCCACTCCGCTAGACCCAATCCCACTCGGCTAGACCCAAACCCATTCGGCTAGACCCAAAACCACTCCGCTAGACCCAAACCCACTCCGCTAGACCCAAACCCACTCCGCTAGACTCAAACCCACTCGGCTAGACCCAAACCCACTCGGCTAGACCCAAACCCACTCGGCTAGACCCAAACCCACTCGGCTAGACCCAAACCCACTCGGCTAGACCCAAACCCACTCGGCTAGACCCAAACCCACTCGGCTAGACCCAAACCCACTCGGCTACACCCAAACCCACTCGGCTAGACCCAAACCCACTGGGCTAGACCCAAACCCACTCGGCTAGACACAAACCCCCTCGGCTAGACCCAAACCCACTCGGCTAGACCCAAACCCACTCGGCTAGACCCAAACCCACTCGGCTAGACACAAACCCATTCGGCTAGACCCAAACCCACTTGGCTAGACCCAAACCCACTCGGCTAGACCCAAACCCACTCCGCTAGACCCAAACCCACTCGGCTAGACCCAAACCCATTCGGCTAGACCCAAACCCACTCCGCTAGACCCAAACCCACTCCGCTAGACCCAAACCCACTCCGCTAGACTCAAACCCACTCGGCCAGACCCAAACCCACTCGGCCAGACCCAAACCCACTCGGCTAGACCCAAACCCACTCGGCTAGACCCAAACCCACTCGGCTAGACCCAAACCCACTCGGCTAGACCCAAACCCAATCGGCTAGACCCAAACCCTCTCGGCTAGACCCAAACACACTCGGCTAGACCCAAACCCTCTCGGCTAGACCCAAACCGACTCGGCTAGACCCAAACCCACTCGGCTAGACCCAAACCCAATCGGCTACACCCAAAGCCACTCGGCTATACCCAAACCCACTCGGCTAGACACAAACCCCCTCGGCTAGACCCAAACCCATTCGGCTAGACCCAAACCCACTCGGCTAGACCCAAACCCACTCGGCTCGACCCAAACCACTCGGCTAGATCCAAACCCACTCCGCTACACACAAACCCACTCCGCTAGACTCAAACCCATTCCGCTAGACCCAAACCCACTCGGCTAGACAAAAACCCACAGAGGCTAGACCCAAACCCACTCGGCTACACCCAAACACACTCGGCTAGACCCAAACCCACTCGGCTACACCCAAACCCACTCGGCTAGACCCAAACCCATTCGGCTAGACCCAAACCCACTCTGCTAGACCCAAACCCACTCCGCTAGACCCAAACCCACTCCGCTAGACCCAAACCCACTCCGCTAGACCCAAACCCACTCGGCTACACCCAAACCCACTCGGCTAGACCCAAACCCACTCGGCTAGACCCAAACCCATTCGGCTAGACCCAAACCCACTCGGCTAGACCCAAACCCACTGGGCTATACCCAAACCCACTCGGCTAGACACAAACCCCCTCGGCTAGACCCAAACCCACTCGGCTAGACCCAAACCCACTCGGCTAGACCCAAACCCACTCGGCTAGACCCAAACCCATTCGGCTAGACCCACACCCACTGGGCTAGACCCAAACCCACTCGGCTAGACCCAAACCCACTCCGCTAGACCCAATCCCACTCGGCTAGACCCAAACCCATTCGGCTAGACCCAAACCCACTCGGCTAGACCCAAACCCATTCGGCTAGACCCAAACCCACTCTGCTAGACCCAAACCCACTCCGCTAGACCCAAACCCACTCCGCTAGACCCAAACCCACTCCGCTAGACCCAAACCCACTCGGCTACACCCAAACCCACTCGGCTAGACCCAAACCCACTCGGCTAGACCCAAACCCATTCGGCTAGACCCAAACCCACTCGGCTAGACCCAAACCCACTGGGCTATACCCAAACCCACTCGGCTAGACACAAACCCCCTCGGCTAGACCCAAACCCACTCGGCTAGACCCAAACCCACTCGGCTAGACCCAAACCCACTCGGCTAGACCCAAACCCATTCGGCTAGACCCACACCCACTGGGCTAGACCCAAACCCACTCGGCTAGACCCAAACCCACTCCGCTAGACCCAATCCCACTCGGCTAGACCCAAACCCATTCGGCTAGACCCAAACCCACTCCGCTATACCCAAACCCAATCCGCTAGACCCAAACCCACTCCGCTAGACTCAAACCCACTCGGCTAGACCCAAATCCACTCGGCTAGACCTAAACCCACTCGGCTAGACCCAAACCCACTCGGCTAGACCCAAACCCACTCGGCTAGACCCAAACCCACTCCGCTAGACCCAAACCCACTCCGCTAGACCCAAACCCACTCGGCTAGACCCAAACCCACTCCACTAGACCCAAACCCACTCGGCTAGACACAAACCCACTCGGCTAGACCCAAAACCACTCGGCTAGACACAAACCCCCTCGGCTAGACCCAAACCCACTCGGCTAGACCCAAACCCACTCGGCTAGACCCAAACCCACTCGGCTAGACACAAACCCATTCGGCTAGACCCAAACCCACTTGGCTAGACCCAAACCCACTCGGCTAGACCCAAACCCACTCCGCTAGACCCAAACCCACTCGGCTAGACCCAAACCCATTCGGCTAGACCCAAACCCACTCCGCTAGACCCAAACCCACTCCGCTAGACCCAAACCCACTCCGCTAGACTCAAACCCACTCGGCTAGACCCAAACCCACTCGGCTAGACCCAAACCCACTCGGCTAGACCCAAACCCACTCGGCTAGACCCAAACCCATTCGGCTAGACCCAAACCGACTCGGCTAGACCCAAACCCACTCGGCTAGACCCAAACACAATCGGCTACACCCAAAGCCACTCGGCTAGACCCAAACCCACTCGGCAGGACACAAACCCCCTCGGCTAGACCCAAACCCATTTGGCTAGACCCAAACCCACTCGGCTAGACCCAAACCCACTCGGCTCGACCCAAACCACTCGGCTAGATCCAAACCCACTCTGCTAGACACAAACCCACTCCGCTAGACTCAAACCCATTCCGCTAGACCCAAACCCACTCGGCTAGACAAAAACCCACAGAGGCTAGACCCAAACCCACTCGGCTACACCCAAACACACTCGGCTAGACCCAAACCCACTCGGCTACACCCAAACCCACTCGGCTAGACCCAAACCCATTCGGCTAGACCCAAACCCACTCTGCTAGACCCAAACCCACTCCGCTAGACCCAAACCCACTCCGCTAGACCCAAACCCACTCCGCTAGACCCAAACCCACTCGGCTACACCCAAACCCACTCGGCTAGACCCAAACCCACTCGGCTAGACCCAAACCCACTCGGCTAGACCCAAACCCACTCGGCTAGACCCAAACCCACTGGGCTATACCCAAACCCACTCGGCTAGACACAAACCCCCTCGGCTAGACCCAAACCCACTCGGCTAGACCCAAACCCACTCGGCTAGACCCAAACCCACTCGGCTAGACCCAAACCCATTCGGCTAGACCCACACCCACTGGGCTAGACCCAAACCCACTCGGCTAGACCCAAACCCACTCCGCTAGACCCAATCCCACACGGCTAGACCCAAACCCATTCGGCTAGACCCAAACCCACTCCGCTAGACCCAAACCCACTCCGCTAGACCCAAACCCACTCCGCTAGACTCAAACCCACTCGGCTAGACCCAAATCCACTCGGCTAGACCTAAACCCACTCGGCTAGACCCAAACCCACTCGGCTAGACCCAAACCCACTAGGCTAGACCCAAACCCACTCCGCTAGACCCAAACCCACTCCGCTAGACCCAAACCCACTCGGCTAGACCCAAACCCACTCCACTAGACCCAAACCCACTCGGCTAGACACAAACCCACTCGGCTAGACCCAAACCCACTCGGCTAGACCCAAACCCACTCGGCTGGGCCCAAACCCACTCGGCTAGACTCAAACCCACTCGGCTAGACCCAAATCCACTCGGCTAGACCCAAACCCACTCGGCTAGACCCAAACCCACTCGGCCACGCGCAAACCCACTAGGCTAGACCCAAACCCACTCGGCTAGACCCAAACCCACTCGGCTAGACCCAAACCCACTGGGCTAGACCCAAACTCCCTCGGCTAGACACAAACCCACTCGCCTAGACCCAAACCCACTCGGCTACACCCAAACCCACTCGGCTAGACCCAAACACACTCGGCTAGACCCAAACCCACTCCGCTAGACCCAAACCCACTTGGCTAGACCGAAACCCACTCGGCTAGACCCAAACGCACTCGGCTAGACCCATCCCACTCGGCTAGACTCAAACCCACTCGGCTAGACCCAAACCCACTCGGCTAGACCCAAACCCACTCGCTAGACCCAAACCCACTCGGCTAGACCCAAGCCCACTCGGCTAGACCCAAACCCACTCGGCTAGACCCAAACCGACTCGGCTAGACCCAAACCCTCTCGGCTATACCCAAACACACTCCGCTAGACCAAAACCCACTCAGCTAGACTGAAACCCTCTCCGCTAGACCCAAACCCACTCGGCTAGACCCAAACCTACTCGGGTAGACCCAAACCCACTAGGCTAGACCCAAACCCACTCGGCTAGACCCAAACCCATTCGGCTAGACCCAAACCCACTGGGCTAGACCCAAACCCCCTCGGCTAGACCCAAACCCACTCGGCTAGACCCAAACCCACTCGGCTAGACCCAAACCCACTCGGCTAGACCCAAACCCACTCGGCTAGACCCAAACCCACTCGGCTAGACCCAAACCCACTCGGCTAGACCCAAACCCACTCGGCTAGACCCAAACCCAATCGGCTAGACCCAAACCCACTCGGCTAGACCCAAACCCACTCGGCTAGACCCAAACCCACTCGGCAAGACCCACACCCACTCGGCTAGACCCAAACCCAGTCGGCTAGACCCAAACCTACTCGGGTAGACCCAAACCCACTCGGCTAGACACAAACCCACTTGGCTAGACCCAAACCCATTCGGCTAGACCCAAACCCACTCGGCTAGACCCAAACCCCCTCGGCTAGACCCAAACCCATTCGGCTAGACCCAAACCCACTCGGCTAGACCCAAACCCCCTCGGCTAGACCCAAACCCACTCCGCTAGACCCAAACCCACTCCGCTAGACCCAAAACCCACTCCGCTAGACCCAAACCCACTCGGCTAGACCCAAACCCACTCGGCTAGACACAAACCCACTCGGCTAGACCCAAACCCACTCGGCTAGACCCAAACCCACTCGGCTCGACCCAAACCCACTCGGCTACACCCAAACCCACTCGGCTACTCCCAAACCCACTCGGCTAGACCCAAACCCACTCGGCTAGACCCAAACCCACTCGGCTAGACCCAAATCCACTCGGCTAGACCCAAACCCACTCGGCTAGACCCAAACCCAATCGGCTAGACCCAAACCCACTCGGCTAGACCCAAACCCACTCGGCTAGACCCAAACCCACTCGGCTAGACCCACACCCACTCGGCTAGACCCAAACCCAGTCGGCTAGACCCAAACATACTCGGGTAGACCCAAACCCACTCGGCTAGACACAAACCCACTTGGCTAGACCCAAACCCATTCGGCTAGACCCAAACCCACTCGGCTACACCCAAACCCTCTCGGCTAGACCCAAACACACTCGGCTACACCCAAACCCACTCCGCTAGACCCAAACCCACTCGGCTAGATGGAAACCCACTCGGCTGGTCCCAAACCCACTCGGCTAGACCCAAACCCACTGGGCTAGGCCCAAACCCACTGGGCTACACCCAAACCCACTCCACTAGACCCAAACCCACTGCACTAGACCCAAACCCACTCGGCTAGACCCAAACCCACTAGGCTAGACCCAAACCCACTCCGCTAGACACAAACCCACTCGGCTAGACCCAAACCCACTCGGCTAGACCCAAACCCACTCGGCTAGACCCAAACCCACTCGGCTAGACCCAAACCCACTCTGCTAGACCCAAACCCACTCGGCTAGACCCAAACCCACTCGGCTAGACCCAAACCCACTCGGCTGGACCCAAACCCACTCGGCTACACCCAAACCCACTCGGCTACACCCAAACCCACTCCGCTAGACCCAAACCCACTCGGCTAGACCCAAACCCACTCGGCTAGACCCAAACCCACTTGGCTACACCCAAACCCACTCCACTAGACCCAAACCCACTCCGCTAGACCCAAACCCCACTCCGCTAGACCCAATCCCACTCGGCTAGACCGAAACCCACTCGGCTAGACCCAAACGCACTCGGCTAGGCCCATCCCACTCGGCTAGACTCAAACCCACTAGGCTAGACCCAAACCCACTCGGCTAGACCCAAACCCACTCGGCTAGACCCAAACCCACTCGGCTAGACCCAAACCCACTCGGCTAGACCCAAACCCACTCTGCTAGACCCAAACCCACTCGGCTAGACCCAAACCCACTCGGCTAGACCCAAACCCACTCGGCTGGACCCAAACCCACTCGGCTAGACCCAAACCCACTCGGCTACACCCAAACCCACTCCGCTAGACCCAAACCCACTCGGCTAGACCCAAACCCACTCGGCTAGACCCAAACCCACTTGGCTACACCCAAACCCACTCCACTAGACCCAAACCCACTCCGCTAGACCCAAACCCCACTCCGCTAGACCCAATCCCACTCGGCTAGACCGAAACCCACTCGGCTAGACCCAAACGCACTCGGCTAGGCCCATCCCACTCGGCTAGACTCAAACCCACTAGGCTAGACCCAAACCCACTCGGCTAGACCCAAACCCACTCGGCTAGACCCAAACCCACTCCGCTAGACCCAAACCCACTCGGCTAGACCCAAACCCACTCGGCTAGACCCAACCCACTCGGCTAGACCAAACCCACTCGGCTACACCCAAACCCACTCCGCTAGACCCAAACCCACTCGGCTAGATGGAAACCCACTCGGCTGGACCCAAACCCACTCGGCTAGAGCCATACCCACTCGGCTAGGCCCAAACCCACTGGGCTGCACCCAAACCCACTCCGCTAGACCCAAACCCATTCGGCTAGACCCAAACCCACTCCGCTAGACCCAAACCCACTAGGCTAGACCGAAACCCACTCGGCTAGACCCAAAACAACTCGGCCAGACCCAAACCCGCTCGGCTAGACTCAAACCCACTCGGCTAGACCCAAACCCACTCGGCTTGACCCAAACCCACTCCGCTAGACCCAAACCCATTCGGCTAGACCCAAACCCACTTGGCTACACCCAAACCCACTCCACTAGACCCAAACCCACTCCGCTAGACCCAAACCCCACTCCGCTAGACCCAAACCCACTCGGCTAGACCGAAACCCACTCGGCTAGACCCAAACGCACTCGGCTAGGCCCATCCCACTCGGCTAGACTCAAACCCACTGGGCTAGACCCAAACCCACTCGGCTAGACCCAAACCCACTGGGCTAGACCCAAACCCACTCCGCTAGACCCAAACCCACCCGGCTAGACCCAAACCCACTCGGCTAGACCCAACCCACTCGGCTAGACCAAACCCACTCGGCTACACCCAAACCCACTCCGCTAGACCCAAACCCACTCGGCTAGATGGAAACCCACTCGGCTGGACCCAAACCCACTCGGCTAGAGCCATACCCACTCGGCTAGGCCCAAACCCACTGGGCTACACCCAAGCCCACTCCACTGACCCAAACTGACTCGGCTAGACCCAGACCCATTCGGCTAGACCCAAACCCACTCCGCTAGACCCAAACCCACTCGGCTAGACCGAAACCCACTCGGCTAGACCCAAAACAACTCGGCCAGACCCAAACCCGCTCGGCTAGACTCAAACCCACTCGGCTAGACCCAAACCCACTCGGCTAGACCCAAACCCACTCCGCTAGACCCAAACCCATTCGGCTAGACCCAAACCCACTCCGCTAGACCCAAACCCACTCGGCTAGACCGAAACCCTCTCGGCTAGACCCAAAAGCACTCGGCCAGACCCAAACCCGCTCGGCTAGACCCAAACCCACTCGGCTAGACCCAAACCCACTCGGCTAGACCCAAACCCACTCGCCTAGACCCAAACCCACTCTGCAAGACCCAAACCCACTCGGCTAGACCCAAACCCACTCGGCTAGACCCAAACCCACTCGGCTAGACCCAAACCCACTCGGCTAGACCCAAACCCACTCGGCTACACCCAAACCCACTCCGCTAGACCCAAACCCACTCGGCTAGACCGAAACCCACTCAGCTAGACCCAAACCCACTCGGCTAGACCCAAACCCACTCGGCTAGACCCAAACCCACTTGGCTACACCCAAACCCACTCCACTAGACCCAAACCCACTCCGCTAGACCCAAACCCCACTCCGCTAGACCCAAACCCACTCGGCTAGACCGAAACCCACTCGGCTAGACCCAAACGCACTCGGCTAGACCCATCCCACTCGGCTAGACTCAAACCCACTCGGCTAGACCCAAACCCACTCGGCTAGACGCAAACCCACTCCGCTAGACCCAAACCCCACTCCGCTAGACCCAAACCCACTCGGCTAGACCCAAACCCACTCGGCTAGACCCAAACGCACTCGGCTAGACCCATCCCACTCGGCTAGACTCAAACCCACTCGGCTAGACCCAAACCCACTCGGCTAGACGCAAACCCACTCGGCTAGACCCAAACCCACTCGGCTAGACCAAACCCACTCTGCGAGACCCAAACCCACTCGGCTAGATGGAAACCCACTCGGCTGGACCCAAACCCACTCGGCTAGACCCATACCCACTCGGCTAGGCCCAAACCCACTGGGCTACACCCAAACCCACTCCACTAGACCCAAACCGACACGGCTAGACCCAAACCCATTCGGCTAGACCCAAACCCACTCCGCTAGACCGAAACCCACTCGGCTAGACCGAAACCCACTCGGCTAGACCCAAAACAACTCGGCCATACCCAAACCCGCTCGGCTAGACTCAAACCCACTCGGCTAGACCCAAACCCACTCGGCTAGACCCAAACCCACTCCGCTAGACCCAAACCCACTCGGATAGACACAAACCCACTCGGCTAGACCCAAACCCACTCGGCTAGACCAAACCCACTCGGCTACACCCAAACCCACTCCGCTAGACCCAAACCCACTCGGCTAGATGGAAACCCACTCGGCTGGACCCAAACCCACTCGGCTAGACCCAAGCCCACTCGGCCAGGCCCAAACCCACTGGGCTACACCCAAACCCACTCCACTAGACCCAAACCGACTCGGCTAGACCCAAACCCATTCGGCTAGACCCAAACCCACTCCGCTAGACCCAAACCCACTCGGCTAGACCGAAACCCTCTCGGCTAGACCCAAAAGCACTCGGCCAGACCCAAACCCGCTCGGCTAGACTCAAACCCACTCGGCTAGACCCAAACCCACTCGGCTAGACCCAAACCCACTCGGCTAGACCCAAACCCACTCCGCTAGACTCAAACCCACTCGGCTAGACCCAAACCCACTCGGCTAGACCCAAACCCACTTGGCTAGACCCAAACCCACTCGGCTAGACCCAAACCCACTCGGCTAGACCCAAACCCACTCGGCTAGACCCAAACCCACTCGGCAAGACCCACACCCACTCGGCTAGACCCAAACCCAGTCGGCTAGACCAAAACCTACTCGGGTAGACCCAAACCCACTCGGCTAGACACAAACCCACTTGGCTAGACCCAAACCCATTCGGCTAGACCCAAACCCACTCGGCTAGACCCAAACCCCCTCGGCTAGACCCAAACCCATTCGGCTAGACCCAAACCCACTCGGCTAGACCCAAACCCCCTCGGCTAGACCCAAACCCACTCCGCTAGACCCAAACCCACTCCGCTAGACCCAAAACCCACTCCGCTAGACCCAAACCCACTCGGCTAGACCCAAACCCACTCGGCTAGACACAAACCCACTCGGCTAGACCCAAACCCACTCGGCTAGACCCAAACCCACTCGGCTCGACCCAAACCCACTCGGCTACACCCAAACCCACTCGGCTACTCCCAAACCCACTCGGCTAGACCCAAACCCACTCGGCTAGACCCAAACCCACTCGGCTAGACCCAAATCCACTCGGCTAGACCCAAACCCACTCGGCCAGACCCAAACCCAATCGGCTAGACCCAAACCCACTCTGCTAGACCCAAACCCACTCGGCTAGACCCAAACCCACTCGGCTAGACCCACACCCACTCGGCTAGACCCAAACCCAGTCGGCTAGACCCAAACATACTCGGGTAGACCCAAACCCACTCGGCTAGACACAAACCCACTTGGCTAGACCCAAACCCATTCGGCTAGACCCAAACCCACTCGGCTACACCCAAACCCTCTCGGCTAGACCCAAACACACTCGGCTACACCCAAACCCACTCCGCTAGACCCAAACCCACTCGGCTAGATGGAAACCCACTCGGCTGGTCCCAAACCCACTCGGCTAGACCCAAACCCACTGGGCTAGGCCCAAACCCACTGGGCTACACCCAAACCCACTCCACTAGACCCAAACCCACTGCACTAGACCCAAACCCACTCGGCTAGACCCAAACCCACTAGGCTAGACCCAAACCCACTCCGCTAGACACAAACCCACTCGGCTAGACCCAAACCCACTCGGCTAGACCCAAACCCACTCGGCTAGACCCAAACCCACTCGGCTAGACCCAAACCCACTCTGCTAGACCCAAACCCACTCGGCTAGACCCAAACCCACTCGGCTAGACCCAAACCCACTCGGCTGGACCCAAACCCACTCGGCTAGACCCAAACCCACTCGGCTACACCCAAACCCACTCCGCTAGACCCAAACCCACTCGGCTAGACCCAAACCCACTCGGCTAGACCCAAACCCACTTGGCTACACCCAAACCCACTCCACTAGACCCAAACCCACTCCGCTAGACCCAAACCCCACTCCGCTAGACCCAATCCCACTCGGCTAGACCGAAACCCACTCGGCTAGACCCAAACGCACTCGGCTAGGCCCATCCCACTCGGCTAGACTCAAACCCACTAGGCTAGACCCAAACCCACTCGGCTAGACCCAAACCCACTCGGCTAGACCAAAACCCACTCCGCTAGACCCAAACCCACTCGGCTAGACCCAAACCCACTCGGCTAGACCCAACCCACTCGGCTAGACCAAACCCACTCGGCTACACCCAAACCCACTCCGCTAGACCCAAACCCACTCGGCTAGATGGAAACCCACTCGGCTGGACCCAAACCCACTCGGCTAGAGCCATACCCACTCGGCTAGGCCCAAACCCACTGGGCTGCACCCAAACCCACTCCGCTAGACCCAAACCCATTCGGCTAGACCCAAACCCACTCCGCTAGACCCAAACCCACTAGGCTAGACCGAAACCCACTCGGCTAGACCCAAAACAACTCGGCCAGACCCAAACCCGCTCGGCTAGACTCAAACCCACTCGGCTAGACCCAAACCCACTCGGCTTGACCCAAACCCACTCCACTAGACCCAAACCCATTCGGCTAGACCCAAACCCACTTGGCTACACCCAAACCCAATCCACTAGACCCAAACCCACTCCGCTAGACCCAAACCCCACTCCGCTAGACCCAAACCCACTCGGCTAGACCGAAACCCACTCGGCTAGACCCAAACGCACTCGGCTAGGCCCATCCCACTCGGCTAGACTCAAACCCACTGGGCTAGACCCAAACCCACTCGGCTAGACCCAAACCCACTGGGCTAGACCCAAACCCACTCCGCTAGACCCAAACCCACCCGGCTAGACCCAAACCCACTCGGCTAGACCCAACCCACTCGGCTAGACCAAACCCACTCGGCTACACCCAAACCCACTCCGCTAGACCCAAACCCACTCGGCTAGATGGAAACCCACTCGGCTGGACCCAAACCCACTCGGCTAGAGCCATACCCACTCGGCTAGGCCCAAACCCACTGGGCTACACCCAAACCCACTCCACTGACCCAAACTGACTCGGCTAGACCCAAACCCATTCGGCTAGACCCAAACCCACTCCGCTAGACCCAAACCCACTCGGCTAGACCGAAACCCACTCGGCTAGACCCAAAACAACTCGGCCAGACCCAAACCCGCTCGGCTAGACTCAAACCCACTCGGCTAGACCCAAACCCACTCGGCTAGACCCAAACCCACTCCGCTAGACCCAAACCCATTCGGCTAGACCCAAACCCACTCCGCTAGACCCAAACCCACTCGGCTAGACCGAAACCCTCTCGGCTAGACCCAAAAGCACTCGGCCAGACCCAAACCCGCTCGGCTAGACCCAAACCCACTCGGCTAGACCCAAACCCACTCGGCTAGACCCAAACCCACTCGCCTAGACCCAAACCCACTCTGCAAGACCCAAACCCACTCGGCTAGACCCAAACCCACTCGGCTAGACCCAAACCCACTCGGCTAGACCCAAACCCACTCGGCTAGACCCAAACCCACTCGGCTACACCCAAACCCACTCCGCTAGACCCAAACCCACTCGGCTAGACCGAAACCCACTCAGCTAGACCCAAACCCACTCGGCTAGACCCAAACCCACTCGGCTAGACCCAAACCCACTTGGCTACACCCAAACCCACTCCACTAGACCCAAACCCACTCCGCTAGACCCAAACCCCACTCCGCTAGACCCAAACCCACTCGGCTAGACCGAAACCCACTCGGCTAGACCCAAACGCACTCGGCTAGACCCATCCCACTCGGCTAGACTCAAACCCACTCGGCTAGACCCAAACCCACTCGGCTAGACGCAAACCCACTCGGCTAGACCCAAACCCACTCGGCTAGACCAAACCCACTCGGCTACACCCAAACCCACTCCGCGAGACCCAAACCCACTCGGCTAGATGGAAACCCACTCGGCTGGACCCAAACCCACTCGGCTAGACCCATACCCACTCGGCTAGGCCCAAACCCACTGGGCTACACCCAAACCCACTCCACTAGACCCAAACCGACACGGCTAGACCCAAACCCATTCGGCTAGACCCAAACCCACTCCGCTAGACCGAAACCCACTCGGCTAGACCAAAACCCACTCGGCTAGACCCAAAACAACTCGGCCATACCCAAACCCGCTCGGCTAGACTCAAACCCACTCGGCTAGACCCAAACCCACTCGGCTAGACCCAAACCCACTCCGCTAGACCCAAACCCACTCGGATAGACACAAACCCACTCGGCTAGACCCAAACCCACTCGGCTAGACCAAACCCACTCGGCTACACCCAAACCCACTCCGCTAGACCCAAACCCACTCGGCTAGATGGAAACCCACTCGGCTGGACCCAAACCCACTCGGCTAGACCCAAGCCCACTCGGCCAGGCCCAAACCCACTGGGCTACACCCAAACCCACTCCACTAGACCCAAACCGACTCGGCTAGACCCAAACCCATTCGGCTAGACCCAAACCCACTCCGCTAGACCCAAACCCACTCGGCTAGACCGAAACCCTCTCGGCTAGACCCAAAAGCACTCGGCCAGACCCAAACCCGCTCGGCTAGACTCAAACCCACTCGGCTAGACCCAAACCCACTCGGCTAGACCCAAACCCACTCGGCTAGACCCAAACCCACTCCGCTAGACACAAACCCACTCGGCTAGACCCAAACCCACTCGGCTAGACCCAAACCCACTCGGCTAGACCCAAACCCACTCGGCTAGACCCAAACCCACTCTGCTAGACCCAAACCCACTCGGCTAGACCCAAACCCAATCGGCTAGACCCAAACCCACTCGGCTAGACCCAAACCCACTCGGCTAGACCCAAACCCACTCGGCTAGACCGAAACCCACTCCGCTAGACCCAAACCCACTCGGCTAGACCGAAACCCACTCAGCTAGACGCAAAACAACTCGGCCAGACCCAAACCCGCTCGGCTAGACTCAAACCCACTCGGCTAGACCCAAACCCACTCGGCTAGACCCAAACCCACTCGGATAGACACAAACCCACTCGGCTAGACCCAAACCCACTCGGCTAGACCCAAACCCACTCGGATAGACACAAACCCCTTCGGCTAGACCCAAACCCACTCGGCTAGACCAAACCCACTCGGCAAGACCGAAACCCTCTCGGCTAGACCCAAAAGCACTCGACCAGACCCAAACCCGCTCGGCTAGACCCAAACCCACTCGGCTAGACACAAACCCACTCGGCTAGACCAAACCCACTCGGCTACACCCAAACCCACTCCGCGAGACCCAAACCCACTCGGCTAGATGGAAACCCACTCGGCTGGACCCAAACCCACTCGGCTAGACCCATATCCACTCGGCTAGGCCCAAACCCACTGGGCTACACCCAAACCCACTCCACTAGACCCAAACCGACACGGCTAGACCCAAACCCATTCGGCTAGACCCAAACCCACTCTGCTAGACCGAAACCCACTCGGCTAGACCGAAACCCACTCGGCTAGACCCAAAACAACTCGGCCATACCCAAACCCGCTCGGCTAGACTCAAACCCACTCGGCTAGACCCAAACCCACTCGGCTAGACCCAAACCCACTCCGCTAGACCCAAACCCACTCGGATAGACACAAACTCACTCGGCTAGACCCAAACCCACTCGGCTAGACCAAACCCACTCGGCTACACCCAAACCCACTCCGCAAGACCCAAACCCACTCGGCTAGATGGAAACCCACTCGGCTGGACCCAAACCCACTCGGCTAGACCCAAGCCCACTCGGCCAGGCCCAAACCCACTGGGCTACACCCAAACCCAATCCACTAGACCCAAACCGACTCGGCTAGACCCAAACCCATTCGGCTAGACCCAAACCCACTCCGCTAGACCCAAACCCACTCGGCTAGACCGAAACCCTCTCGGCTAGACCCAAAAGCACTCGGCCAGACCCAAACCCGCTCGGCTAGACTCAAACCCACTCGGCTAGACCCAAACCCACTCGGCTAGACCCAAACCCACTCGGCTAGACCCAAACCCACTCCGCTAGACACAAACCCACTCGGCTAGACCCAAACACACTTGGCTAGACCCAAACACACTCGGCTAGACCCAAACCCACTCGGCTAGACCCAAACCCACTCTGCTAGACCCAAACCCACTCGGCTAGACCCAAACCCAATCGGCTAGACCCAAACCCACTCGGCTAGACCCAAACCCACTCGGCTAGACCGAAACCCACTCAGCTAGACCCAAACCCACTCGGCTAGACCCAAACCACTCGGCTAGACCCAAACCCACTGGGCTACACCCAAACCCACTCCACTAGACGCAAACCCACTCCGCTAGACCCAAACCCCACTCCGCTAGACCCAAACCCACTCGGCTAGACCCAAACCCATTCGGCTAGACCCAAACCCACTCCGCTAGACCCAAACCCACTCGGCTAGACCGAAACCCTCTCGGCTAGACCCAAAAGCACTCGGCCAGACCCAAACCCGCTCGGCTAGACTCAAACCCACTCGGCTAGACCCAAACCCACTCGGCTAGACCCAAACCCACTCGGCTAGACCCAAACCCACTCCGCTAGACACAAACCCACTCGGCTAGACCCAAACCCACTCGGCTAGACCCAAACCCACTCGGCTAGACCCAAACCCACTCGGCTAGACCCAAACCCACTCTGCTAGACCCAAACCCACTCGGCTAGACCCAAACCCAATCGGCTAGACCCAAACCCACTCGGCTAGACCCAAACCCACTCGGCTAGACCCAAACCCACTCGGCTAGACCGAAACCCACTCCGCTAGACCCAAACCCACTCGGCTAGACCGAAACCCACTCAGCTAGACGCAAAACAACTCGGCCAGACCCAAACCCGCTCGGCTAGACTCAAACCCACTCGGCTAGACCCAAACCCACTCGGCTAGACCCAAACCCACTCGGATAGACACAAACCCACTCGGCTAGACCCAAACCCACTCGGCTAGACCCAAACCCACTCGGATAGACACAAACCCATTCGGCTAGACCCAAACCCACTCGGCTAGACCAAACCCACTCGGCAAGACCGAAACCCTCTCGGCTAGACCCAAAAGCACTCGGCCAGACCCAAACCCGCTCGGCTAGACCCAAACCCACTCGGCTAGACACAAACCCACTCGGCTAGACCAAACCCACTCGGCTACACCCAAACCCACTCCGCGAGACCCAAACCCACTCGCCTAGACCCAAACCCACTCTGCAAGACCCAAACCCACTCGGCTAGACCCAAACCCACTCGGCTAGACCCAAACCCACTCGGCTAGACCCAAACCCACTCGGCTAGACCCAAACCCACTCGGCTACACCCAAACCCACTCCGCTAGACCCAAACCCACTCGGCTAGACCGAAACCCACTCAGCTAGACCCAAACCCACTCGGCTAGACCCAAACCCACTCGGCTAGACCCAAACCCACTTGGCTACACCCAAACCCACTCCACTAGACCCAAACCCACTCCGCTAGACCCAAACCCCACTCCGCTAGACCCAAACCCACTCGGCTAGACCGAAACCCACTCGGCTAGACCCAAACGCACTCGGCTAGACCCATCCCACTCGGCTAGACTCAAACCCACTCGGCTAGACCCAAACCCACTCGGCTAGACGCAAACCCACTCGGCTAGACCCAAACCCACTCGGCTAGACCAAACCCACTCGGCTACACCCAAACCCACTCCGCGAGACCCAAACCCACTCGGCTAGATGGAAACCCACTCGGCTGGACCCAAACCCACTCGGCTACACCCAAACCCACTCCACTAGACCCAAACCGACACGGCTAGACCCAAACCCATTCGGCTAGACCCAAACCCACTCCGCTAGACCGAAACCCACTCGGCTAGACCAAAACCCACTCGGCTAGACCCAAAACAACTCGGCCATACCCAAACCCGCTCGGCTAGACTCAAACCCACTCGGCTAGACCCAAACCCACTCGGCTAGACCCAAACCCACTCCGCTAGACCCAAACCCACTCGGATAGACACAAACCCACTCGGCTAGACCCAAACCCACTCGGCTAGACCAAACCCACTCGGCTACACCCAAACCCACTCCGCTAGACCCAAACCCACTCGGCTAGATGGAAACCCACTCGGCTGGACCCAAACCCACTCGGCTAGACCCAAGCCCACTCGGCCAGGCCCAAACCCACTGGGCTACACCCAAACCCACTCCACTAGACCCAAACCGACTCGGCTAGACCCAAACCCATTCGGCTAGACCCAAACCCACTCCGCTAGACCCAAACCCACTCGGCTAGACCGAAACCCTCTCGGCTAGACCCAAAAGCACTCGGCCAGACCCAAACCCGCTCGGCTAGACTCAAACCCACTCGGCTAGACCCAAACCCACTCGGCTAGACCCAAACCCACTCGGCTAGACCCAAACCCACTCCGCTAGACACAAACCCACTCGGCTAGACCCAAACCCACTCGGCTAGACCCAAACCCACTCGGCTAGACCCAAACCCACTCGGCTAGACCCAAACCCACTCTGCTAGACCCAAACCCACTCGGCTAGACCCAAACCCAATCGGCTAGACCCAAACCCACTCGGCTAGACCCAAACCCACTCGGCTAGACCCAAACCCACTCGGCTAGACCGAAACCCACTCCGCTAGACCCAAACCCACTCGGCTAGACCGAAACCCACTCAGCTAGACGCAAAACAACTCGGCCAGACCCAAACCCGCTCGGCTAGACTCAAACCCACTCGGCTAGACCCAAACCCACTCGGCTAGACCCAAACCCACTCGGATAGACACAAACCCACTCGGCTAGACCCAAACCCACTCGGCTAGACCCAAACCCACTCGGATAGACACAAACCCCTTCGGCTAGACCCAAACCCACTCGGCTAGACCAAACCCACTCGGCAAGACCGAAACCCTCTCGGCAAGACCCAAAAGCACTCGACCAGACCCAAACCCGCTCGGCTAGACCCAAACCCACTCGGCTAGACACAAACCCACTCGGCTAGACCAAACCCACTCGGCTACACCCAAACCCACTCCGCGAGACCCAAACCCACTCGGCTAGATGGAAACCCACTCGGCTGGACCCAAACCCACTCGGCTAGACCCATATCCACTCGGCTAGGCCCAAACCCACTGGGCTACACCCAAACCCACTCCACTAGACCCAAACCGACACGGCTAGACCCAAACCCATTCGGCTAGACCCAAACCCACTCTGCTAGACCGAAACCCACTCGGCTAGACCGAAACCCACTCGGCTAGACCCAAAACAACTCGGCCATACCCAAACCCGCTCGGCTAGACTCAAACCCACTCGGCTAGACCCAAACCCACTCGGCTAGACCCAAACCCACTCCGCTAGACCCAAACCCACTCGGATAGACACAAACTCACTCGGCTAGACCCAAACCCACTCGGCTAGACCAAACCCACTCGGCTACACCCAAACCCACTCCGCTAGACCCAAACCCACTCGGCTAGATGGAAACCCACTCGGCTGGACCCAAACCCACTCGGCTAGACCCAAGCCCACTCGGCCAGGCCCAAACCCACTGGGCTGCACCCAAACCCAATCCACTAGACCCAAACCGACTCGGCTAGACCCAAACCCATTCGGCTAGACCCAAACCCACTCCGCTAGACCCAAACCCACTCGGCTAGACCGAAACCCTCTCGGCTAGACCCAAAAGCACTCGGCCAGACCCAAACCCGCTCGGCTAGACTCAAACCCACTCGGCTAGACCCAAACCCACTCGGCTAGACCCAAACCCACTCGGCTAGACCCAAACCCACTCCGCTAGACACAAACCCACTCGGCTAGACCCAAACACACTTGGCTAGACCCAAACACACTCGGCTAGACCCAAACCCACTCGGCTAGACCCAAACCCACTCTGCTAGACCCAAACCCACTCGGCTAGACCCAAACCCAATCGGCTAGACCCAAACCCACTCGGCTAGACCCAAACCCACTCGGCTAGACCGAAACCCACTCAGCTAGACCCAAACCCACTCGGCTAGACCCAAACCCACTCGGCTAGACCCAAACCCACTGGGCTACACCCAAACCCACTCCACTAGACGCAAACCCACTCCGCTAGACCCAAACCCCACTCCGCTAGACCCAAACCCACTCGGCTAGACCCAAACCCATTCGGCTAGACCCAAACCCACTCCGCTAGACCCAAACCCACTCGGCTAGACCGAAACCCTCTCGGCTAGACCCAAAAGCACTCGGCCAGACCCAAACCCGCTCGGCTAGACTCAAACCCACTCGGCTAGACCCAAACCCACTCGGCTAGACCCAAACCCACTCGGCTAGACCCAAACCCACTCCGCTAGACACAAACCCACTCGGCTAGACCCAAACCCACTCGGCTAGACCCAAACCCACTCGGCTAGACCCAAACCCACTCGGCTAGACCCAAACCCACTCTGCTAGACCCAAACCCACTCGGCTAGACCCAAACCCAATCGGCTAGACCCAAACCCACTCGGCTAGACCCAAACCCACTCGGCTAGACCCAAACCCACTCGGCTAGACCGAAACCCACTCCGCTAGACCCAAACCCACTCGGCTAGACCGAAACCCACTCAGCTAGACGCAAAACAACTCGGCCAGACCCAAACCCGCTCGGCTAGACTCAAACCCACTCGGCTAGACCCAAACCCAATCGGCTAGACCCAAACCCACTCGGATAGACACAAACCCACTCGGCTAGACCCAAACCCACTCGGCTAGACCCAAACCCACTCGGATAGACACAAACCCATTCGGCTAGACCCAAACCCACTCGGCTAGACCAAACCCACTCGGCAAGACCGAAACCCTCTCGGCTAGACCCAAAAGCACTCGGCCAGACCCAAACCCGCTCGGCTAGACCCAAACCCACTCGGCTAGACACAAACCCACTCGGCTAGACCAAACCCACTCGGCTACACCCAAACCCACTCCGCGAGACCCAAACCCACTCGGCTAGATGGAAACCCACTCGGCTGGACCCAAACCCACTCGGCTAGACCCATATCCACTCGGCTAGGCCCAAACCCACTGGGCTACACCCAAACCCACTCCACTAGACCCAAACCGACACGGCTAGACCCAAACCCATTCGGCTAGACCCAAACCCACTCTGCTAGACCGAAACCCACTCGGCTAGACCGAAACCCACTCGGCTAGACCCAAAACAACTCGGCCATACCCAAACCCGCTCGGCTAGACTCAAACCCACTCGGCTAGACCCAAACCCACTCGGCTAGACCCAAACCCACTCCGCTAGACCCAAACCCACTCGGATAGACACAAACTCACTCGGCTAGACCCAAACCCACTCGGCTAGACCAAACCCACTCGGCTACACCCAAACCCACTCCGCTAGACCCAAACCCACTCGGCTAGATGGAAACCCACTCGGCTGGACCCAAACCCACTCGGCTAGACCCAAGCCCACTCGGCCAGGCCCAAACCCACTCGGCTAGACCGAAACCCACTCAGCTAGACGCAAAACAACTCGGCCAGACCCAAACCCGCTCGGCTAGACTCAAACCCACTCGGCTAGACCCAAACCCAATCGGCTAGACCCAAACCCACTCGGATAGACACAAACCCACTCGGCTAGACCCAAACCCACTCGGCTAGACCCAAACCCACTCGGATAGACACAAACCCATTCGGCTAGACCCAAACCCACTCGGCTAGACCAAACCCACTCGGCAAGACCGAAACCCTCTCGGCTAGACCCAAAAGCACTCGGCCAGACCCAAACCCGCTCGGCTAGACCCAAACCCACTCGGCTAGACACAAACCCACTCGGCTAGACCAAACCCACTCGGCTACACCCAAACCCACTCCGCGAGACCCAAACCCACTCGGCTAGATGGAAACCCACTCGGCTGGACCCAAACCCACTCGGCTAGACCCATATCCACTCGGCTAGGCCCAAACCCACTGGGCTACACCCAAACCCACTCCACTAGACCCAAACCGACACGGCTAGACCCAAACCCATTCGGCTAGACCCAAACCCACTCTGCTAGACCGAAACCCACTCGGCTAGACCGAAACCCACTCGGCTAGACCCAAAACAACTCGGCCATACCCAAACCCGCTCGGCTAGACTCAAACCCACTCGGCTAGACCCAAACCCACTCGGCTAGACCCAAACCCACTCCGCTAGACCCAAACCCACTCGGATAGACACAAACTCACTCGGCTAGACCCAAACCCACTCGGCTAGACCAAACCCACTCGGCTACACCCAAACCCACTCCGCTAGACCCAAACCCACTCGGCTAGATGGAAACCCACTCGGCTGGACCCAAACCCACTCGGCTAGACCCAAGCCCACTCGGCCAGGCCCAAACCCACTGGGCTACACCCAAACCCAATCCACTAGACCCAAACCGACTCGGCTAGACCCAAACCCATTCGGCTAGACCCAAACCCACTCCGCTAGACCCAAACCCACTCGGCTAGACCAAAACCCTCTCGGCTAGACCCAAAAGCACTCGGCCAGACCCAAACCCGCTCGGCTAGACTCAAACCCACTCGGCTAGACACAAACCCACTCGGCTAGACCCAAACCCACTCGGCTAGACCCAAACCCACTCCAATAGACACAAACCCACTCGGCTAGACCCAAACACACTTGGCTAGACCCAAACACACTCGGCTAGACCCAAACCCACTCGGCTAGACCCAAACCCACTCTGCTAGACCCAAACCCACTCGGCTAGACCCAAACCCAATCGGCTAGACCCAAACCCACTCGGCTAGACCCAAACCCACTCGGCTAGACCCAAACCCACTCAGCTAGACCCAAACCCACTCGGCTGGACCCAAACCCACTCGGCTAGACCCAAACCCACTTGGCTACACCCAAACCCACTCCACTAGACGCAAACCCACTCCGCTAGACCCAAACCCCACTCCGCTAGACCCAAACCCACTCGGCTAGACCGAAACCCACTCGGCTAGACCCAAACGCACTCGGCCAGACCCAAACCCGCTCGGCTAGACTCAAACCCACTCGGCTAGACCCAAACCCACTCGGCTAGACCCAAACCCACTCGGCTAGACCCAAACCCACTCCGCTAGACACAAACCCACTCGGCTAGACCCAAACCCACTTGGCTAGACCCAAACCCACTCGGCTAGACCCAAACCCACTCGGCTAGACCCAAACCCACTCTGCTAGACCCAAACCCACTCGGCTAGACCCAAACCCAATCGGCTAGACCCAAACCCACTCGGCTAGACCCAAACCCACTCGGCTAGACCCAAACCCACTCGGCTAGACCGAAACCCACTCCGCTAGACCCAAACCCACTCGGCTAGACCGAAACCCACTCAGCTAGACGCAAAACAACTCGGCCAGACCCAAACCCGCTCGGCTAGACTCAAACCCACTCGGCTAGACCCAAACCCACTCGGCTAGACCCAAACCCACTCGGATAGACACAAACCCACTCGGCTAGACCCAAACCCACTCGGCTAGACCCAAACCCACTCGGATAGACACAAACCCATTCGGCTAGACCCAAACCCACTCGGCTAGACCAAACCCACTCGGCAAGACCGAAACCCTCTCGGCTAGACCCAAAAGCACTCGGCCAGACCCAAACCCGCTCGGCTAGACCCAAACCCACTCGGCTAGACACAAACCCACTCGGCTAGACCAAACCCACTCGGCTACACCCAAACCCACTCCGCGAGACCCAAACCCACTCGGCTAGATGGAAACCCACTCGGCTGGACCCAAACCCACTCGGCTAGACCCATATCCACTCGGCTAGGCCCAAACCCACTGGGCTACACCCAAACCCACTCCACTAGACCCAAACCGACACGGCTAGACCCAAACCCATTCGGCTAGATCCAAACCCACTCTGCTAGACCGAAACCCACTCGGCTAGACCGAAACCCACTCGGCTAGACCCAAAACAACTCGGCCATACCCAAACCCGCTCGGCTAGACTCAAACCCACTCGGCTAGACCCAAACCCACTCGGCTAGACCCAAACCCACTCCGCTAGACCCAAACCCACTCGGATAGACACAAACTCACTCGGCTAGACCCAAACCCACTCGGCTAGACCAAACCCACTCGGCTACACCCAAACCCACTCCGCTAGACCCAAACCCACTCGGCTAGATGGAAACCCACTCGGCTGGACCCAAACCCACTCGGCTAGACCCAAGCCCACTCGGCCAGGCCCAAACCCACTGGGCTACACCCAAACCCAATCCACTAGACCCAAACCGACTCGGCTAGACCCAAACCCATTCGGCTAGACCCAAACCCACTCCGCTAGACCCAAACCCACTCGGCTAGACCGAAACCCTCTCGGCTAGACCCAAAAGCACTCGGCCAGACCCAAACCCGCTCGGCTAGACTCAAACCCACTCGGCTAGACACAAACCCACTCGGCTAGACCCAAACCCACTCGGCTAGACCCAAACCCACTCCAATAGACACAAACCCACTCGGCTAGACCCAAACACACTTGGCTAGACCCAAACACACTCGGCTAGACCCAAACCCACTCGGCTAGACCCAAACCCACTCTGCTAGACCCAAACCCACTCGGCTAGACCCAAACCCAATCGGCTAGACCCAAACCCACTCGGCTAGACCCAAACCCACTCGGCTAGACCGAAACCCACTCAGCTAGACCCAAACCCACTCGGCTAGACCCAAACCCACTCGGCTAGACCCAAACCCACTTGGCTACACCCAAACCCACTCCACTAGACGCAAACCCACTCCGCTAGACCCAAACCCCACTCCGCTAGACCCAAACCCACTCGGCTAGACCGAAACCCACTCGGCTAGACCCAAACGCACTCGGCTAGACCCATCCCGCTCGGCTAGACTCAAACCCACTCGGCTAGACCCAAACCCACTCGGCTAGACCCAAACCCACTCGGCTAGACCCAAACCCACTCGGCTAGACCCAAACCCACTCGGCTAGACCCAAACCCACGCCGCTAGACCCAAACCCACTCGGCTAGACCCAAACGCACTCGGCTAGACCCAAACCCACTCGGCTAGGCTCAAACCCACTCGGCAAGACCCAAACCCACTCGGCTAGACCCAAACCCACTCGGCTAGACCCAAACCCACTCCGCTAGACCCAAACCCACTCGGCTAGACCCAAACCCACTCGGCTAGACCCAAACCCACTCGGCTAGACCAAACCCACTCGGCTACACCCAAACCCACTCCGCTAGACCCAAACCCACTCGGCTAGATGGAAACCCACTCGGCTGGACCCAAACCCACTCGGCTAGACCCATACCCACTCGGCTAGGCCCAAACCCACTGGGCTACACCCAAACCCACTCCACTAGACCCAAACCGACTCGGCTAGACCCAAACCCATTCGGCTAGTCCCAAACCCACTCCGCTAGACCCAAACCCACTCGGCTAGACCGAAACCCACTCGGCTAGACCCAAAAGCACTCGGCCAGACCCAAACCCGCTCGGCTAGACTCAAACCCACTCGGCTAGACCCAAACCCACTCGGCTAGACCCAAACCCACTCGGCTGGACCCAAACCCATTCCGCTAGACACAAACCCACTCGGCTAGACCCAAACCCACTCCGCTAGACCCAAACCCACTCGGCTAGACCGAAACCCACTCGGCTAGACCCAAAAGCACTCGGCCAGACCCAAACCCGCTCGGCTAGACTCAAACCCACTCGGCTAGACCCAAACCCACTCGGCTAGACCCAAACCCACTCCGCTAGACCCAAACCCACTCGGATAGACACAAACCCACTCGGCTAGACCCAAACCCACTCGGCTAGACCAAACCCACTCGGCTACACCCAAACCCACTCCGCTAGACCCAAACCCACTCGGCTAGATGGAAACCCACTCGGCTGGACCCAAACCCACTCGGCTAGACCCAAGCCCACTCGGCCAGGCCCAAACCCACTGGGCTACACCCAAACCCACTCCACTAGACCCAAACCGACTCGGCTAGACCCAAAACCATTCGGCTAGACCCAAACCCACTCGGCTAGACCCAAACCCACTCGGCTAGACCGAAACCCTCTCGGCTAGACCCAAAAGCACTCGGCCAGACCCAAACCCGCTCGGCTAGACTCAAACCCACTCGGCTAGACCCAAACCCACTCGGCTAGACCCAAACCCACTCGGCTAGACCCAAACCCACTCCGCTAGACACACACCCACTCGGCTAGACCCAAACACACTCGGCTAGACCCAAACCCACTCGGCTAGACCCAAACCCACTCGGCTAGACCCAAACCCACTCTGCTAGACCCAAACCCACTCGGCTAGACCCAAACCCAATCGGCTAGACCCAAACCCACTCGGCTAGACCCAAACCCACTCGGCTAGACCGAAACCCACTCGGCTAGACCGAAACCCACTCCGCTAGACCCAAACCCACTCGGCTAGACCGAAACCCAATCAGCTAGACCCAAACCCACTCGGCTACACCCAAACCCACTCCGCGAGACCCAACCCCACTCGGCTAGATGGAAACCCACTCGGCTGGACCCAAACCCACTCGGCTAGACCCATACCCACTCGGCTAGGCCCAAACCCACTGGGCTACACCCAAACCCGCTCCACTAGACCCAAACCGACACGGCTAGACCCAAACCCATTCGGCTAGACCCAAACCCACTCCGCTAGACCGAAACCCACTCGGCTAGACCGAAACCCACTCGGCTAGACCCAAAACAACTCGGCCATACCCAAACCCGCTCGGCTAGACTCAAACCCACTCGGCTAGACCCAAACCCACTCGGCTAGACCCAAACCCACTCCGCTAGACCCAAACCCACTCGGATAGACACAAACCCACTCGGCTAGACCCAAACCCACTCGGCTAGACCAAACCCACTCGGCTACACCCAAACCCACTCCGCTAGACCCAAACCCACTCGGCTAGATGGAAACCCACTCGGCTGGACCCAAACCCACTCGGCTAGACCCAAGCCCACTTGGCTACACCCAAACCCACTCCACTAGACCCAAACCCACTCCGCTAGACCCAAACCCCACTCCGCTAGACCCAAACCCACTCGGCTAGACCGAACCCCACTCGGCTAGACCCAAACGCACTCGGCTAGACCCATCCCGCTCGGCTAGACTCAAACCCACTCGGCTAGACCCAAACCCACTCGGCTAGACCCAAACCCACTCGGCTAGACCCAAGCCCACTCGGCCAGGCCCAAACCCACTGGGCTACACCCAAACCCACTCCACTAGACCCAAACCGACTCGGCTAGACCCAAAACCATTCGGCTAGACCCAAACCCACTCCGCTAGACCCAAACCCACTCGGCTAGACCGAAACCCTCTCGTCTAGACCCAAACCCACTCGGCTAGACCCAAACCCACTCGGCTAGACCCAAACCCACTTGGCTACACCCAAACCCACTCCACTAGACCCAAACCCACTCGGCTAGACCCAAACCCACTCGGCTAGACCGAAACCCACTCCGCTAGACCCAAACCCACTCGGCTAGACCGAAACCCACTCAGCTAGACCCAAACCCACTCGGCTAGACCCAAACCCACTCGGCTAGACCCAAACCCACTTGGCTACACCCAAACCCACTCCACTAGACCCAAACCCACTCCGCTAGACCCAAACCCCATTCCGCTAGACCCAAACCCACTCGGCTAGACCGAAACCCACTCGGCTAGACCCAAACGCACTCGGCTAGACCCATACCCACTCGGCTAGGCCCAAACCCACTGGGCTACACCCAAACCCGCTCCACTAGACCCAAACCGACACGGCTAGACCCAAACCCATTCGGCTAGACCCAAACCCACTCCGCTAGACCGAAACCCACTCGGCTAGACCGAAACCCACTCGGCTAGACCCAAAACAACTCGGCCATACCCAAACCCGCTCGGCTAGACTCAAACCCACTCGGCTAGACCCAAACCCACTCGGCTAGACCCAAACCCACTCCGCTAGACCCAAACCCACTCGGATAGACACAAACCCACTCGGCTAGACCCAAACCCACTCGGCTAGACCAAACCCACTCGGCTACACCCAAACCCACTCCGCTAGACCCAAACCCACTCGGCTAGATGGAAACCCACTCGGCTGGACCCAAACCCACTCGGCTAGACCCAAGCCCACTTGGCTACACCCAAACCCACTCCACTAGACCCAAACCCACTCCGCTAGACCCAAACCCCACTCCGCTAGACCCAAACCCACTCGGCTAGACCGAACCCCACTCGGCTAGACCCAAACGCACTCGGCTAGACCCATCCCGCTCGGCTAGACTCAAACCCACTCGGCTAGACCCAAACCCACTCGGCTAGACCCAAACCCACTCGGCTAGACCCAAGCCCACTCGGCCAGGCCCAAACCCACTGGGCTACACCCAAACCCACTCCACTAGACCCAAACCGACTCGGCTAGACCCAAAACCATTCGGCTAGACCCAAACCCACTCCGCTAGACCCAAACCCACTCGGCTAGACCGAAACCCTCTCGTCTAGACCCAAACCCACTCGGCTAGACCCAAACCCACTCGGCTAGACCCAAACCCACTTGGCTACACCCAAACCCACTCCACTAGACCCAAACCCACTCGGCTAGACCCAAACCCACTCGGCTAGACCGAAACCCACTCCGCTAGACCCAAACCCACTCGGCTAGACCGAAACCCACTCAGCTAGACCCAAACCCACTCGGCTAGACCCAAACCCACTCGGCTAGACCCAAACCCACTTGGCTACACCCAAACCCACTCCACTAGACCCAAACCCACTCCGCTAGACCCAAACCCCACTCCGCTAGACCCAAACCCACTCGGCTAGACCGAAACCCACTCGGCTAGACCCAAACGCACTCGGCTAGACCCATCCCGCTCGGCTAGACTCAAACCCACTCGGCTAGACCCAAACCCACTCGGCTAGACCCAAACCCACTCGGCTAGACCCAAACCCACTCGGCTAGACCCAAACCCACTCGGCCAGACCCAAACCCACGCCGCTAGACCCAAACCCACTCGGCTAGACCCAAACGCACTCGGCTAGACCCAAACCCACTCCGCTAGACCCAAACCCACTCGGCAAGACCCAAACCCACTCGGCTAGACCCAAACCCACTCGGCTAGACCAAACCCACTCGGCTACACCCAAACCCACTCCGCTAGACCCAAACCCACTCGGCTAGATGGAAACCCACTCGGCTGGACCCAAACCCACTCGGCTAGACCCATACCCACTCGGCTAGGCCCAAACCCACTGGGCTACACCCAAACCCACTCCACTAGACCCAAACCGACTCGGCTAGACCCAAACCCATTCGGCTAGTCCCAAACCCACTCCGCTAGACCCAAACCCACTCGGCTAGACCGAAACCCACTCGGCTATACCCAAAAGCACTCGGCCAGACCCAAGCCCGCTCGGCTAGACTCAAACCCACTCGGCTAGACCCAAACCCACTCGGCTAGACCCAAACCCACTCGGCTGGACCCAAACCCATTCCGCTAGACACAAACCCACTCGGCTAGACCCAAACCCACTCGGCTAGACCCAAACCCACTCGGCTAGACCCAAACCCACTCGGCTAGACCCAAACCCACTCTGCTAGACCCAAACCCACTCGGCTAGACCCAAACCCACTCGGCTAGACCCAAACCCACTCGGCTAGACCCAAACCCACTCGGCTACACCCAAACCCACTCCGCTAGACCCAAACCCACTCGGCTAGCCCGAAACCCACTCGGCTAGACCGAAACCCACTCGGCTAGACCCAAAACAACTCGGCCATACCCAAACCCGCTCGGCTAGACTCAAACCCACTCGGCTAGACCCAAACCCACTCGGCTAGACCCAAACCCACTCCGCTAGACCCAAACCCACTCGGATAGACACAAACCCACTCGGCTAGACCCAAACCCACTCGGCTAGACCAAACCCACTCGGCTGCACCCAAACCCACTCCGCTAGACCCAAACCCACTCGGCTAGATGGAAACCCACTCGGCTGGACCCAAACCCACTCGGCTAGACCCAAGCCCACTCGGCCAGGCCCAAACCCACTGGGCTACACCCAAACTCACTCCACTAGACCCAAACCGACTCGGCTAGACCCAAAACCATTCGGCTAGACCCAAACCCACTCCGCTAGACCCAAACCCACTCGGCTAGACCGAAACCCTCTCGGCTAGACCCAAAAGCACTCGGCCAGACCCAAACCCGCTCGGCTAGACTCAAACCCACTCGGCTAGACCCAAACCCACTCGGCTAGACCCAAACCCACTCGGCTAGACCCAAACCCACTCCGCTAGACACAAACCCACTCGGCTAGACCCAAACACACTCGGCTAGACCCAAACCCACTCGGCTAGACCCAAACCCACTCGGCTAGACCCAAACCCACTCTGCTAGACCCAAACCCACTCGGCTAGACCCAAACCCAATCGGCTAGACCCAAACCCACTCGGCTAGACCCAAACCCACTCGGCTAGACCGAAACCCACTCGGCTACACCGAAACCCACTCCGCTAGACCCAAACCCACTCGGCTAGACCGAAACCCACTCAGCTAGACCCAAACCCACTCGGCTAGACCCAAACCCACTCGGCTAGACCCAAACCCACTTGGCTACACCCAAACCCACTCCACTAAACCCAAACCCACTCCGCTAGACCCAAACCCCACTCCGCTAGACCCAAACCCACTCGGCTAGACCGAAACCCACTCGGCTAGACCCAAACGCACTTGGCTAGACCCATCCCGCTCGGCTAGACTCAAACCCACTCGGCTAGACCCAAACCCACTCGGCTAGACCCAAACCCACTCGGCTAGACCCAAGCCCACTCGGCCAGGCCCAAACCCACTGGGCTACACCCAAACCCACTCCACTAGACCCAAACCGACTAGGCTAGACCCAAAACCATTCGGCTAGACCCAAACCCACTCCGCTAGACCCAAACCCACTCGGCTAGACCGAAACCCTCTCGGCTAGACCCAAAAGCACTCGGCCAGACCCAAACCCGCTCGGCTAGACTCAAACCCACTCGGCTAGACCCAAACCCACTCGGCTAGACCCAAACCCACTCGGCTAGACCCAAACCCACTCCGCTAGACACAAACCCACTCGGCTAGACCCAAACACACTCGGCTAGACCCAAACCCACTCGGCTAGACCCAAACCCACTCGGCTAGACCCAAACCCACTCTGCTAGACCCAAACCCACTCGGCTAGACCCAAACCCAATCGGCTAGACCCAAACCCACTCGGCTAGACCCAAACCCACTCGGCTAGACCGAAACCCACTCGGCTAGACCGAAACCCACTCCGCTAGACCCAAACCCACTCGGCTAGACCGAAACCCACTCAGCTAGACCCAAACCCACTCGGCTAGACCCAAACCCACTCGGCTAGACCCAAACCCACTTGGCTACACCCAAACCCACTCCACTAGACCCAAACCCACTCCGCTAGACCCAAACCCCACTCCGCTAGACCCAACCCCACTCGGCTAGACCGAAACCCACTCGGCTAGACCCAAACGCACTCGGCTAGACCCATCCCGCTCGGCTAGACTCAAACCCACTCGGCTAGACCCAAACCCACTCGGCTAGACCCAAACCCACTCGGCTAGACCCAAACCCACTCGGCTAGACCCAAACCCACTCGGCTAGACCCAAACCCACGCCGCTAGACCCAAACCCACTCGGCTAGACCCAAACGCACTCGGCTAGACCCAAACCCACTCGGCTAGGCTCAAACCCACTCGGCAAGACCCAAACCCACTCGGCTAGACCCAAACCCACTCGGCTAGACCCAAACCCACTCCGCTAGACCCAAACCCACTCGGCAAGACCCAAACCCACTCGGCTAGACCCAAACCCACTCGGCTAGACCAAACCCACTCGGCTACACCCAAACCCACTCCGCTAGACCCAAACCCACTCGGCTAGATGGAAACCCACTCGGCTGGACCCAAACCCACTCGGCTAGACCCATACCCACTCGGCTAGGCCCAAACCCACTGGGCTACACCCAAACCCACTCCACTAGACCCAAACCGACTCGGCTAGACCCAAACCCATTCGGCTAGTCCCAAACCCACTCCGCTAGACCCAAACCCACTCGGCTAGACCGAAACCCACTCGGCTACACCCAAAAGCACTCGGCCAGACCCAAACCCGCTCGGCTACACTCAAACCCACTCGGCTAGACCCAAACCCACTCGGCTGGACCCAAACCCATTCCGCTAGACACAAACCCACTCGGCTAGACCCAAACCCACTCGGCTAGACCCAAACCCACTCGGCTAGACCCAAACCCACTCGGCTAGACCCAAACCCACTCTGCTAGACCCAAACCCACTCGGCTAGACCCAAACCCACTCGGCTAGACCCAAACCCACTCGGCTAGACCCAAACCCACTCGGCTACACCCAAACCCACTCCGCTAGACCCAAACCCACTCGGCTAGACCGAAACCCACTCGGCTAGACCCAAACCCACTCGGCTAGACCCAAACCCACTCGGCTAGACCCAAACCCACTTGGCTACACCCAAACCCACTCCACTAGACCCAAACCCACTCCGCTAGACCCAAACCCCACTCCGCTAGACCCAAACCCACTCGGCTAGACCGAAACCCACTTGGCTGGAACCAAACGCACTCGGCTATACCCATCCCACTCGGCTAGACTCAAACCCACTCGGCTAGACCCAAACCCACTCGGCTAGACCCAAACCCACTCGCTAGACCCAAACCCACTCGGCTAGACCCAAACCCAATCGGCTAGACCCAAACCCACTCGGCTAGACCCAAACCCACGCCGCTAGACCCAAACCCACTCGGCTAGACCCAAACGCACTCGGCTAGACCCAAACCCACTCGGCTAGGCTCAAACCCACTCGGCAAGACCCAAACCCACTCGGCTAGACCCAAACCCACTCGGCTGGACCCAAACCCACTCCGCTAGACCCAAACCCACTCGGCTAGACCCAAACCCACTCGGCTAGACCCAAACCCACTCGGCTAGACCAAACCCACTCGGCTACACCCAAACCCACACCGCTAGACCCAAACCCACTCGGCTAGATGGAAACCCACTCGGCTGGACCCAAACCCACTCGGCTAGACCCATACCCACTCGGCTAGGCCCAAACCCACTGGGCTACACCCAAACCCACTCCACTAGACCCAAACCGACTCGGCTAGACCCAAACCCATTCGGCTAGACCCAAACCCACTCCGCTAGACCCAAACCCACTCGGCTAGACCGAAACCCACTCGGCTAGACGCAAAACAACTCGGCCAGACCCAAACCCGCTCGGCTAGGCTCAAACCCACTCGGCTAGACCCAAACCCACTCGGCTAGACCCAAACCCACTCCGCTAGACCCAAACCCACTCGGATGGACACAAACCCACTCGGCTAGACCCAAACCCACTCGGCTAGACCAAACCCACTCGGCTACACCCAAACCTACTCCGCTAGACCCAAACCCACTCGGCTAGATGGAAACCCACTCGGCTGGACCCAAACCCACTCGGCTAGACCCAAACCCACTCGGCTAGGCCCAAACCCACTGGGCTACACCCAAACCCACTCCACTAGACCCAAACCGACTCGGCCAGACCCAAACCCATTCGGCTAGACCCAAACCCACTCCGCTAGACCCAAACCCACTCGGCTAGACCGAAACCCACTCGGCTAGACCCAAAAGCACTCGGCCAGACCCAAACCCGCTCGGCTAGACTCAAACCCACTCGGCTAGACCCAAACCCACTCGGCTAGACCCAAACACACTCGGCTAGACCCAAACCCACTCGGCTAGACCAAACCCACTCGGCTACACCCAAACCTACTCCGCTAGACCCAAACCCACTCGGCTAGACCCAAACCCACTCTGCTAGACCCAAACCCACTCGGCTAGACCCAAACCCACTCGGCTAGACCCAAACCCACTCGGCTATACCCAAACCCACTCGGCTACACCCAAACCCACTCCGCTAGACCCAAACCCTCTCGGCTAGACCGAAATCCACTCAGCTAGACCCAAACCCACTCGGCTAGACACAATCCCACTCGGCTAGACCCAAACCCACTTCGCTACACCCAAACCCACTCCACTAGACCCAAAACCACTCCGCTAGACCCAAACCCCACTCCGCTAGACCCAAACCCACTCGGCTAGACCGAAACCCACTCGGCTAGACCCAAACGCACTCGGCTAGACCCATCCCACTCGGCTAGACTCAAACCCACTCGGCTAGACCCAAACCCACTCGGCTAGACCCAAACCCACTTGGCTAGACCCAAACCCACTCGGCTAGACCCAAACCCACTCGGCTAGACCCAAACCCAATCCGCCAGACCCAAACCCACTCGGCTAGACCCAAACGCACTCGGCTAGACCCAAACCCACTCGGCTAGGCTCAAACCCACTCGGCAAGACCCAAACCCACTCGGCTAGACCCAAACCCACTCGGCTAGACCCAAACCCACTCCGCTAGACCCAAACCCACTCGGCTAGACCCAAACCCACTCGGCTAGACCCAAACCCACTCGGCTAGACCAAACCCACTCGGCTACACCCAAACCCACTCCACTAGACCCAAACCCACTCGGCTAGATGGAAACCCACTCGGCTGGACCCAAACCCACTCGGCTAGACCCATACCCACTCGGCTAGGCCCAAACCCACTGGGCTACACCCAAACCCACTCCACTAGACCCAAACCGACTCGGCTAGACCCAAACGCATTCGGCTAGACCCAAACCCACTCCGCTAGACCCAAACCCACTCGGCTAGACCGAAACCCACTCGGCTAGACCCAAAACAACTCGGCCAGACCCAAACCCGCTCGGCTAGACTCAAACCCACTCGGCTAGACCCAAACCCACTCGGCTAGACCCAAACCCACTCCGCTAGACCCAAACCCACTCGGATAGACACAAACCCACTCGGCTAGACCCAAACCCACTCGGCTAGACCAAACCCACTCCGCTACACCCAAACCTACTCCGCTAGACCCAAACCCACTCGGCCAGATGGAAACCCACTCTGCTGGACCCAAACCCACTCGGCTAGACCCAAACCCACTCGGCTAGGCCCAAACCCACTGGGCTACACCCAAACCCACTCCACTAGACCCAAACCGACTCGGCTAGACCCAAACCCATTCGGCTAGACCCAGACCCACTCCGCTAGACCCAAACCCACTCGGCTAAACCAAAACCCACTCGGCTAGACCCAAAAGCACTCGGCCAGACCCAAACCCGCTCGGCTAGACTCAAACCCACTCGGCTAGACCCAAACCCACTCGGCTAGACCCAAACCCACTCGGCTACACCCAAACCCACTCCGCTAGACCCAAACCCTCTCGGCTAGACCGAAACCCACTCAGCTAGACCCAAACCCACTCGGCTAGACACAAACCCACTCGGCTAGACCCAAACCCACTTCGCTACACCCAAACCCACTCCACTAGACCCAAAACCACTCCGCTAGACCCAAACCCCACTCCGCTAGACCCAAACCCACTCGGCTAGACCGAAACCCACTCGGCTAGACCCAAACGCACTCGGCTAGACCCATCCCACTCGGCTAGACTCAAACCCACTCGGCTAGACCCAAACCCACTCGGCTAGACCCAAACCCACTCGGCTAGACCCAAACCCACTCGGCTAGACACAAACCCACTCGGCTAGACACAAACCCACGCCGCCAGACCCAAACCCACTCGGCTAGACCCAAACGCACTCGGCTAGACCCAAACCCACTCGGCTAGGCTCAAACCCACTCGGCAAGACCCAAACCCACTCGGCCAGACCCAAACCCACTCGGCTAGACCCAAACCCACTCCGCTAGACCCAAACCCACTCGGCTAGACCCAAACCCACTCGGCTAGACCCAAACCCACTTCGCTACACCCAAACCCACTCCACTAGACCCAAAACCACTCCGCTAGACCCAAACCCCACTCCGCTAGACCCAAACCCACTCGGCTAGACCGAAACCCACTCGGCTGGACCCAAACCCACTCGGCTACAGCCATACCCACTCGGCTAGGCCCAAACCCACTGGGCTACACCCAAACCCACTCCACTAGACCCAAACCGACTCGGCTAGACCCAAACCCATTCGGCTAGACCCAAACCCACTCCGCTAGACCCAAACCCACTCGGCCAGACCGAAACCCACTCGGCTAGACCCAAAAGCACTCGGCCAGACCCAAACCCGCTCGGCTAGACTCAAACCCACTCGGCTAGACCCAAACCCACTCGGCTAGACCCAAACCCACTCGGCTGGACCCAAACCCATTCCGCTAGAAACAAACCCACTCGGCTAGACCCAAACCCACTCGGCTAGACCCAAACCCACTCGGCTAGACCCAAACCCACTCGGCTAGACCCAAATCCACTCTGCTAGACCCAAACCCACTCGGCTAGACCCAAACCCACTCGGCTAGACCCAAACCCACTCCGCTAGACCCAAACCCACACGGCTACACCCAAACCCACTCCGCTAGACCCAAACCCACTCGGCTAGACCGAAACCCACTCAGCTAGACCCAAACCCACTCGGCTAGACCCAAACCCACTCGGCTAGACCCAAACCCACTTGGCTACACCCAAACCCACTCCACTAGACCCAAACCCACTCCGCTAGACCCAAACCCCACTCCGCTAGACCCAAACCCACTCGGCTAGACCGAAACCCACTCGGCTGGAACCAAACGCACTCGGCTAGACCCATCCCACTAGGCTAGACTCAAACCCACTCGGCGAGACCCAAACCCACTCGGCTAGACCCAAACCCACTCGCTAGACCCAAACCCACTCGGCTAGACCCAAACCCACTCGGCTAGACCCAAACCCACTCGGCTAGACCCAAACCCACTCGGCTAAACCAAAACCCACTCGGCTAGACCCAAACCCACTCCGCTAGACCAAAACCCACTCAGCTAGACCCAAACCCACTCGGCTAGACCCAAACCAACTCGGCTCGACCCAAACCCACTCGGCTAGACCCAAACGCACTCGGCTAGACCCAATCCCAATCGGCTGGACCCAAACCCACTCGGCTTGACCCAAACCCACTCGGCTACACCCAAACCCACTCGGCTAGACCCAAACCCGCTCGGCTGGACCCAAGCCCACTCGGCTAGACCCAAACCCACTCGGCTGGACCCAAACCCACTAGGCTAGACCCAAACCCTCTCGGCTAGACCCAAACCCACTCGGCTAGACCCAAACCCACTTGGCTAGACCCAAATCCACTCGGCTAGACCCAAACCCACTCGGCTAGACCCAAACCCACTCGGCTATACCCAAACCCACTCGGCTTGACCCAAACCCACTCGGCTAGACACAAACCCACTCGGCTAGACCCAAACCCACTGGGCTAGACCCAAACCCCCTCGGCTAGACCCAAACCCATTCGGCTAGACCCAAACCCACTCGGCTACACCCAAACCCTCTCGGCTAGACCCAAACACACTCGGCTACACCCAAACCCACTCCGCTACACCCAAACCCTCTCGGCTAGACCCAAACACACTCAGCTACACCCAAACCCACTCCGCTACACCCAAACCCACTCGGCTAGACCCAAACCCACTCGGCTGGACCCAAACCCACTCGGCTGGACCCAAACCCACTCGGCTAGACCAAAACCCATTCGGCTAGACCCAAACCCACTCGGCTAGACCCAAACCCACTCGGCTAGACCCAAACCCACTCGGCTAGACCCAAACCCACTCGGCTAGACCCAAACCCACTTCGCTACACCCAAACCCACTCCACTAGACCCAAAACCACTCCGCTAGACCCAAACCCCACTCCGCTAGACCCAAACCCACTCGGCTAGACCGAAACCCACTCGGCTGGACCCAAACCCACTCGGCTACAGCCATACCCACTCGGCTAGGCCCAAACCCACTGGGCTACACCCAAACCCACTCCACTAGACCCAAACCGACTCGGCTAGACCCAAACCCATTCGGCTAGACCCAAACCCACTCCGCTAGACCCAAACCCACTCGGCCAGACCGAAACCCACTCGGCTAGACCCAAAAGCACTCGGCCAGACCCAAACCCGCTCGGCTAGACTCAAACCCACTCGGCTAGACCCAAACCCACTCGGCTAGACCCAAACCCACTCGGCTGGACCCAAACCCATTCCGCTAGAAACAAACCCACTCGGCTAGACCCAAACCCACTCGGCTAGACCCAAACCCACTCGGCTAGACCCAAACCCACTCGGCTAGACCCAAATCCACTCTGCTAGACCCAAACCCACTCGGCTAGACCCAAACCCACTCGGCTAGACCCAAACCCACTCCGCTAGACCCAAACCCACACGGCTACACCCAAACCCACTCCGCTAGACCCAAACCCACTCGGCTAGACCGAAACCCACTCAGCTAGACCCAAACCCACTCGGCTAGACCCAAACCCACTCGGCTAGACCCAAACCCACTTGGCTACACCCAAACCCACTCCACTAGACCCAAACCCACTCCGCTAGACCCAAACCCCACTCCGCTAGACCCAAACCCACTCGGCTAGACCGAAACCCACTCGGCTGGAACCAAACGCACTCGGCTAGACCCATCCCACTAGGCTAGACTCAAACCCACTCGGCGAGACCCAAACCCACTCGGCTAGACCCAAACCCACTCGCTAGACCCAAACCCACTCGGCTAGACCCAAACCCACTCGGCTAGACCCAAACCCACTCGGCTAGACCCAAACCCACTCGGCTAAACCAAAACCCACTCGGCTAGACCCAAACCCACTCCGCTAGACCAAAACCCACTCAGCTAGACCCAAACCCACTCGGCTAGACCCAAACCAACTCGGCTCGACCCAAACCCACTCGGCTAGACCCAAACGCACTCGGCTAGACCCAATCCCAATCGGCTGGACCCAAACCCACTCGGCTTGACCCAAACCCACTCGGCTACACCCAAACCCACTCGGCTAGACCCAAACCCGCTCGGCTGGACCCAAGCCCACTCGGCTAGACCCAAACCCACTCGGCTGGACCCAAACCCACTAGGCTAGACCCAAACCCTCTCGGCTAGACCCAAACCCACTCGGCTAGACCCAAACCCACTTGGCTAGACCCAAATCCACTCGGCTAGACCCAAACCCACTCGGCTAGACCCAAACCCACTCGGCTATACCCAAACCCACTCGGCTTGACCCAAACCCACTCGGCTAGACACAAACCCACTCGGCTAGACCCAAACCCACTGGGCTAGACCCAAACCCCCTCGGCTAGACCCAAACCCATTCGGCTAGACCCAAACCCACTCGGCTACACCCAAACCCTCTCGGCTAGACCCAAACACACTCGGCTACACCCAAACCCACTCCGCTACACCCAAACCATCTCGGCTAGACCCAAACACACTCAGCTACACCCAAACCCACTCCGCTACACCCAAACCCACTCGGCTAGACCCAAACCCACTCGGCTGGACCCAAACCCACTCGGCTGGACCCAAACCCACTCGGCTAGACCAAAACCCATTCGGCTAGACCCAAACCCACTCGGCTAGACCCAAACCCACTCGGCTAGACCCAAATCCACTCGGCTAGACCCAAACCCACTCGGCTAGACCCAAACCCACTCGGCTACGCCCAAACCCACTAGGCTAGACCCAAACCCACTCGGCTAGACCCAAACCCACTCGGCTTGACCCAAACCCACTGGGCTAGACCCAAACCCCCTCGGCTAGACCCAAACCCACTCGGCTAGGCCCAAACCCACTCGGCTACACCCAAACCCACTCGGCTAGACACAAACACACTCTGCTAGACCCAAACCCACTCCGCCAGACCCAAACCCACTCGGTTAGACCGAAACCCATTCAGGTAGACCCAAACCCACTCGGCTAGACCCAAACCCACTCGGCTACACCCAAACCCACTCGGCTACACCCAAACCCACTCCACTAGACCCAAACCCACTCCGCTAGACCCAAACCCCACTCCGCTAGACCGAAACCCACTCGGCTAGACCGAAACCCGCTCGGATAGACCCAAACGCACTCGGCTAGACCCAAACCCACTCGGCTGGACTCAAACCCACTCGCCTAGACCCAAACCCACCCGGCTAGACCCAAACCAACTCGGCTCGACCCAAACCCACTCGGCTAGACCCAAACGCACTCGGCTAGACCCAATCCCAATCGGCTGGACCCAAACCCACTCGGCTTGACCCAAACCCACTCGGCTACACCCAAACCCACTCGGCTAGACCCAAACCCGCTCGGCTGGACCCAAGCCCACTCGGCTAGACCCAAACCCACTCGGCTGGACCCAAACCCACTAGGCTAGACCCAAACCCTCTCGGCTAGACCCAAACCCACTCGGCTAGACCCAAACCCACTTGGCTAGACCCAAATCCACTCGGCTAGACCCAAACCCACTCGGCTAGACCCAAACCCACTCGGCTATACCCAAACCCACTCGGCTTGACCCAAACCCACTCGGCTAGACACAAACCCACTCGGCTAGACCCAAACCCACTGGGCTAGACCCAAACCCCCTCGGCTAGACCCAAACCCATTCGGCTAGACCCAAACCCACTCGGCTACACCCAAACCCTCTCGGCTAGACCCAAACACACTCGGCTACACCCAAACCCACTCCGCTACACCCAAACCCACTCGGCTAGACCAAAACCCACTCGGCTAGACCCAAACCCACTGGGCTAGACCCAAACCCCCTCGGCTAGACCCAAACCCACTCGGCTACACCCAAACCCACTCGGCTACACCCAAACCCACTCGGCTAGACCCAAACACACTCGGCTAGACCCAAACCCACTCGGCTAGACCCAAACCCACTCGGCTAGACCGAAACCCATTCAGCTAGACCCAAACCCACTCGGCTAGACCCAAACCCACTCGGCTAGACCCAAACCCACTCGGCTACACCCAAACCCACTCCACTAGACCCAAACCCACTCCGCAAGGCCCAAACCCCACTCCGCTAGACCCAAACCCACTCGGCTAGACCGAAACCCACTCGGCTAGACCCAAACGCACTCGGCTAGACCCATCCCACTCGGCTAGACTCAAACCCACTCGGCTAGACCCAAACCCACTCGGCTAGACCCAAACCCACTCGCTAGACCCAAACCCACTCGGCTAGACCCAAGCCCACTCGGCTAGACCCAAACCCACTCGGCTAGACCCAAACCCACTCGGCTAGACCCAAACCCACTCGGCTAGACCCAAACCCACTCCGCTAGACCAAAACCCACTCAGCTAGACCCAAACCGACTCGGCTAGACCCAAACCAACTCGGCTCGACCCAAACCCACTCTGCTAGACCCAAACGCATTCGGCTAGACCCAATCCCAATCGGCTGGACCCAAACCCACTCGGCTGGACCCAAACCCACTCGGCTACACCCAAACCCACTCGGCTACACCCAAACCCGCTCGGCTGGACCCAAGCCCACTCGGCTAGACCCAAACCCACTCGGCTGGACCCAAACCCACTCGGCTAGACCCAAACCCACTCGGCTAGACCCAAACCCACTCCGCTAGACACAAATCCACTCCGCTAGACCCAATCCCACTCGGCTAGACCCAAACCCATTCGGCTAGACCCAAACCCACTCCGCTAGACCCAAACCCACTCCGCTAGACCCAAACCCACTCCGCTAGACTGAAACCCACTCCGCTAGACCCAAACCCACTCGGCTATACCCAAACCCACTCGGCTTGACCCAAACCCACTCGGCTAGACACAAACCCACTCGGCTAGACCCAAACCCACTGGGCTAGACCCAAACACCCTCGGCTAGACCCAAACCCATTCGGCTAGACCCAAACCCACTCGGCTACACCCAAACCCTCTCGGCTAGACCCAAACACACTCGGCTATACCCAAACCCACTCCGCTACACCCAAACCCTCTCGGCTAGACCCAAACACACTCGGCTACACCCAAACCCACTCCGCTACACCCAAATCCACTCGGCTAGACCCAAACCCACTCGGCTGGACCCAAACCCACTCGGCTGGACCCAAACCCACTCGGCTAGACCCAAACCCATTCGGCTAGACCCAAACCCACTCGGCTAGACCCAAACCCACTCGGCTAGACCCAAATCCACTCGGCTAGACCCAAACCCACTCGGCTAGACCCAAACCCACTCGGCTACGCCCAAACCCACTAGGCTAGACCCAAACCCACTCGGCTAGACCCAAACCCACTCGGCTTGACCCAAACCCACTGGGCTAGACCCAAACCCCCTCGGCTAGACCCAAACCCACTCGGCTAGGCCCAAACCCACTCGGCTATACCCAAACCCACTCGGCTAGACACAAACACACTCTGCTAGACCCAAACCCACTCCGCTAGACCCAAACCCACTCGGCTAGACCGAAACCCATTCAGGTAGACCCAAACCCACTCGGCTAGACCCAAACCCACTCGGCTACACCCAAACCCACTCGGCTACACCCAAACCCACTCCACTAGACCCAAACCCACTCCGCTAGACCCAAACCCCACTCCGCTAGACCCAAACCCACTCGGCTAGACCGAAACCCGCTCGGATAGACCCAAACGCACTCGGCTAGACCCAAACCCACTCGGCTGGACTCAAACCCACTCGCCTAGACCCAAACCCACCCGGCTAGACCCAAACCAACTCGGCTCGACCCAAACCCACTCGGCTAGACCCAAACGCACTCGGCTAGACCCAATCCCAATCGGCTGGACCCAAACCCACTCGGCTTGACCCAAACCCACTCGGCTACACCCAAACCCACTCGGCTAGACCCAAACCCGCTCGGCTGGACCCAAGCCCACTCGGCTAGACCCAAACCCACTCGGCTGGACCCAAACCCACTAGGCTAGACCCAAACCCTCTCGGCTAGACCCAAACCCACTCGGCTAGACCCAAACCCACTTGGCTAGACCCAAATCCACTCGGCTAGACCCAAACCCACTCGGCTAGACCCAAACCCACTCGGCTATACCCAAACCCACTCGGCTTGACCCAAACCCACTCGGCTAGACACAAACCCACTCGGCTAGACCCAAACCCACTGGGCTAGACCCAAACCCCCTCGGCTAGACCCAAACCCATTCGGCTAGACCCAAACCCACTCGGCTACACCCAAACCCTCTCGGCTAGACCCAAACACACTCGGCTACACCCAAACCCACTCCGCTACACCCAAACCCACTCGGCTAGACCCAAACACACTCGGCTAGACCCAATCCCACTCGGCTAGACCCAAACCCACTCGGCTAGACCGAAACCCATTCAGCTAGACCCAAACCCACTCGGCTAGACCCAAACCCACTCGGCTAGACCCAAACCCACTCGGCTACACCCAAACCCACTCCACTAGACCCAAACCCACTCCGCAAGGCCCAAACCCCACTCCGCTAGACCCAAACCCACTCGGCTAGACCGAAACCCACTCGGCTAGACCCAAACGCACTCGGCTAGACCCATCCCACTCGGCTAGACTCAAACCCAATCGGCTAAACCCAAACCCACTCGGCTAGACCCAAACCCACTCGCTAGACCCAAACCCACTCGGCTAGACCCAAGCCCACTCGGCTAGACCCAAACCCACTCGGCTAGACCCAAACCCACTCGGCTAGACCCAAACCCACTCGGCTAGACCCAAACCCACTCCGCTAGACCAAAACCCACTCAGCTAGACCCAAACCGACTCGGCTAGACCCAAACCAACTCGGCTCGACCCAAACCCACTCGGCTAGACCCAAACGCATTCGGCTAGACCCAATCCCAATCGGCTGGACCCAAACCCACTCGGCTGGACCCAAACCCACTCGGCTACACCCAAACCCACTCGGCTAGACCCAAACCCGCTCGGCTGGACCCAAGCCCACTCGGCTAGACCCAAACCCACTCGGCTGGACCCAAACCCACTCGGCTAGACCCAAACCCACTCGGCTAGACCCAAACCCACTCCGCTAGACACAAATCCACTCCGCTAGACCCAATCCCACTCGGCTAGACCCAAACCCATTCGGCTAGACCCAAACCCACTCCGCTAGACCCAAACCCACTCCGCTAGACCCAAACCCACTCCGCTAGACTGAAACCCACTCCGCTAGACCCAAACCCACTCGGCTAGACCGAAACCCACTCGGCTAGACTCAAACCCACTCGGCTAGACCAAAACCCACTCGGCTAGACCCTAACCCACTTGGCTAGACCCAAACCCACTCCGCTAGACCCAAACCCACTCGGCTAGACCCAAACCCACTCGGCTAGACCCAAACCCACTCGGCTACACCCAAACCCACTCGGCTAGACCCAAACCCACTCGGATTCACCCAAACCCACTCCACTAGACCCAAACCCACTCGGCTAGACCCAAACCCATTCGGCTAGACACACACCCACTCCGCTAGACCCAAACCCACTCCGCTAGACCCAAATCCACTCCGCTAGACCCAAAACCCACTCCGCTAGACCTAAACCCACTCGGCTAGAACGAAACCCACTCCGCTAGACCCAAACGCACTCAGCTAGACCCATCCCACTCGGCTAGACTCAAACCCACTCGGCTAGACCCAAACCCACTCGGCTAGACCGAAACCCACTCATGCTAGACCCAAACCCATTCGGCTAGACGCAAACCCACTCGGCTAGCCCCAAACCCACTCGGCCAGACCCAAACCCACTCGGCTAGACGCAAAGCCACTCGGTTACACCCAAACCCACTCGGCGAGACCCAAACCCACTCGGCTAGACCCAAACCCATTCGGCTAGACCCAAACCCACTCGGCTAGACACAAACCCACTCGGCTAGACACAAACCCACTCGGCTAGACCCAAACCCACTCGGCTAGACCCAAACCCAATCGGCTAGACCCAAACCCACTCGGCTATACCCAAACCCACTCGGCTAGACCCAAACCCACTCGGCTAGACCCAAACCCACTCGGCTAGACCCAAACCCACTCGGCTAGGCTCAAACCCACTCGGCTAGACACAAACCCACTCGGCTAGACCCAAACCCACTCCGCTAGACATAAATCCACTCCGCTAGACCCAGACCCACTCGGCTAGACCCAAACCCATTCGGCTAGACCCAAACCCACTCCGCTAGACACAAACCCACTCCGCTAGACCCTAACCCACTCCGCTAGACTCAAACCCACTCCGCTAGACCCAAACCCACTCGGCGAGACTGAAACCCACTCGGCTAGACCCAAAAGCACTCGGCTAGACACAAACCCACTCGGCTAGACTCAAACCCACTCGGCTAGACCCAAACCCACTCGGCTAGACCCAAACCCACTCGGCTAGACGCAAACCCACTCGGCTACACCCAAACCCTCTCGGCTAGATGCAAACCCACTCAGCTAGACCAAAACCCATTCGGCTAGACCCAAACCCACTCGGCTAGACCCAAACCCACTCGGCCAGACCCAAACCCACTCGGCTAGACCCAAACCCACTCGGCTAGACCCAAACGCACTCGGCTAGACCCAAACCCAATCGGCTAGACCCAAACCCACTCGGCTAGACCCAAACCCACTCGGATAGACCCAAACCCACTCGGCTAGACCCAAACCCGCTCGGCTGGACCCAAGCCCACTCGGCTAGACCCAAACCCACTCGGCTGGACCCAAACCCACTCGGCTAGACGCAAACCCACTCGGCTGGACCCAAACCCACTCCGCTAGACACAAATCCACTCCGCTAGACCCAATCCCACTCGGCTAGACCCAAACCCATTCGGCTAGACCCAAACCCACTCCGCTAGACCCAAACCCACTCCGCTAGACCCAAACCCACTCCGCTAGACTGAAACCCACTCCGCTAGACCCAAACCCACTCGGCTAGACCGAAACCCACTCGGCTAGACTCAAACCCACTCGGCTAGACCCAAACCCACTCGGCTAGACCCTAACCCACTTGGCTAGACCCAAACCCACTCCGCTAGACCCAAACCCACTCGGCTAGACCCAAACCCACTCGGCTAGACCCAAACCCACTCGGCTACACCCAAACCCACTCGGCTAGACCCAAACCCACTCGGATTCACCCAAACCCACTCCACTAGACCCAAACCCACTCGGCTAGACCCAAACCCATTCGGCTAGACACACACCCACTCCGCTAGACCCAAACCCACTCCGCTAGACCCAAACCCACTCCGCTAGACCCAAAACCCACTCCGCTAGACCTAAACCCACTCGGCTAGAACGAAACCCACTCCGCTAGACCCAAACGCACTCGGCTAGACACAAACCCACTCGGCAAGACTCAAACCCACTCGGCTAGACCCAAACACACTCGGCTAGACCCAAACCCACTCGGCTAGACGCAAACCCACTCGGCTACACCCAAACCCACTCGGCTAGATGCAAACCCACTCGGCTAGACCAAAACCCATTCGGCTAGACCCAAACCCACTCGGCTAGACCCAAACCCACTCGGCCAGACCCAAACCCACTCGGCTAGACCCAAACCCACTCGGCTAGACCCAAACGCACTCGGCTAGACCCAAACCCAATCGGCTAGACCCAAACCCACTCGGCTAGACCCAAACCCACTCGGCTAGACCCAAACCCACTCGGCTACACCCAAACCCACTCGGATAGACCCAAACCCACTCGGCTAGACTCAAACCCACTCGGCTAGACCCAAACCCACTCGGCTAGACCCAAACCCACTCCGCTAGACATAAATCCACTCCGCTAGACCCAAACCCACTCGGCTAGACCCAAACCCATTCGGCTAGACCCAAACCCACTCCGCTAGACCCAAACCTACTCCGCTAGACACTAACCCACTCCGCTAGACTCAAACCCACTCCGCTAGACCCAAACCCACTCGGCTAGACTGAAACCCACTCGGCTAGACCCAAAAGCACTCGGCTAGACCCAAACCCACTCGGCTAGACTCAAACCCACTCGGCTAGACCCAAACCCACTCGGCAAGAACCTATCCCTCTTGGCTAGACCCAAACCCACTCCGCTAGACGCAAACCCACTCGGCTAGACCCAAACCCACTCGGCTAGACCCAAACCCACTCGGCTAGACCCAAACCCACTCGGCTAGACCCAAACCCACTCGGCTACACCCAAACCCACTCCGCTAGACCCAAACCCACTCGGCTAGACCGAAACCCACTCGGCTGGACCCAAACCCACTCGGCTAGACCCAAACCCACTCGGCTAGACCCAAACCCACTCGGCTACACCCAAACCCACTCCACTAGTCCCAAACCCACTCGGATAGACCCAAACCCATTCGGCTAGACCCAAACCCACTCCGCTAGACCCAAACCCACTCCGCTAGACCCAAACCCACTCCGCTAGACCCAAAACCCACTCCGCTAGACCCAAACCCACTCCGCTAGACGCAAACCCACTCGGCTAGACCCAAACCCACTCGGCTACACCCAAACCCACTCGGCTAGACCCAAACTCACTGGGCCAGACCCAACCCACTCGGCTAGACCCAAACCCACTCGGCTAGACCCAAACTCACTGGGCCAGACCCAAACTCACTGGGCCAGACCCAACCCACTCGGCTTGACGCAAACCCACTCGGCTAGACCCAAACCCACTCGGCTAGACCCAAACCCACTCGGCTAGACCCAAACCCACTCGGCTCGACCCAAACCCACTCGGCTAGACCCAAACCCACTCGGCTAGACCCAAACCCACTCGGCTAGACGCAAACCCACTGGGCGAGACCCAAACCCACTCGGCTAGACCCAAACCCACTCGGCTAGACCCAAAGCCACTCAGCTAGACCCAAACCCAATCGGCTAGACCCAAACCCACTCGGCTAGACCCAAACCCACTCGGCTAGACCCAAACCCACTCGGCTAGACACACACCCACTCGGCTAGACCCAAACCCAGTCGGCTAGACCCAAACATACTCGGGTAGACCCAAACCCACTCGGCTAGACACAAACCCACTTGGCTAGACCCAAACCCATTCGGCTAGACCCAAACCCACTCGGCTACACCCAAACCCTCTCGGCTAGACCCAAACACACTCGGCTACACCCAAACCCACTCCGCTACACCCAAACCCACTAGGCTAGACCCAAACCCACTCGGCTGGACCGAAACCCACTCGGCTGGACCCAAACCCACTCGGCTAGACCCAAACCCACTCGGCTAGACCCAAACCCACTCGGCTAGACCCAAACCCACTCGGCTAGACCCAAATCCACTCGGCTAGACCCAAACCCACTCGGCTAGACCCAAACACACTCGGCTACGCCCAAACCCACTAGGCTAGACCCAAACCCACTCGGCTAGACCAAAACCCACTCGGCTAGACCCAAACCCACTGGGCTAGACCCAAACCCCCTCGGCTAGACCCAAACCCACTCGGCTAGACCCAAACCCACTCGGCTACACTCAAACCCACTCGGCTAGACCCAAACACACTCGGCTAGACCCAAACCCACTCGGCTAGACCCAAACCCACTCGGCTAGACCCAAACCCATTCAGCTAGACCCAAACCCACTCGGCTCGACCCAAACCCACTCGGCTAGACCCAAACCCACTCGGCTACACCCAAACCCACTCCACTAGACCCAAACCCACTCCGCAAGACCCAAACCCCACTCCGCTAGACCCAAACCCACTCGGCTAGACCGAAACCCACTCGGCTAGACCCCAACGCACTCGGCTAGACCCATCCCACTCGGCTAGACTCAAACCCACTCGGCTAGACCCAAACCCACTCGGCTAGACCCAAACCCACTCGCTAGACCCAAACCCACTCGGCTAGACCCAAGCCCACTCGGCTAGACCCAAACCCACTCGGCTAGACCCAAACCCACTCGGCTAGACCCAAACCTACTCGGCTAGACCCAAACCCACTCGGCTAGACCCAAACCCACTCGGCTAGACCCAAACCCACTCGGCTAGACCCAAACCCACTCGGCTAGGCTCATACCCACTCGGCTAGACACAAACCCACTCGGCTAGACCCAAACCCACTCCGCTAGACATAAATCCACTCCGCTAGACCCAGACCCACTCGGCTAGACCCAAACCCATTCGGCTAGACCCAAACCCACTCCGCTAGACCCAAACCCACTCCGCTAGACCCTAACCCACTCCGCTAGACTCAAACCCACTCCGCTAGACCCAAACCCAATCGGCTAGACCCAAACCCACTCGGCTAGACCCAAACCCACTCGGCTAGACCCAAACCCACTCGGCTACACCCAAACCCACTCGGATAGACCCAAACCCACTCGGCTAGACTCAAACCTACTCGGCTAGACCCAAACCCACTCGGCTAGACCCAAACCCACTCCGCTAGACATAAATCCACTCCGCTAGACCCAAACCCACTCGGCTAGACCCAAACCCATTCGGCTAGACCCAAACCCACTCCGCTAGACCCAAACCTACTCCGCTAGACACTAACCCACTCCGCTAGACTCAAACCCACTCCGCTAGACCCAAACCCACTCGGCTAGACTGAAACCCACTCGGCTAGACCCAAAAGCACTCGGCTAGACCCAAACCCACTCGGCTAGACTCAAACCCACTCGGCTAGACCCAAACCCACTCGGCAAGAACCTATCCCTCTTGGCTAGACCCAAACCCACTCCGCTAGACGCAAACCCACTCGGCTAGACCCAAACCCACTCGGCTAGACCCAAACCCACTCGGCTAGACCCAAACCCACTCGGCTAGACCCAAACCCACTCGGCTACACCCAAACCCACTCCGCTAGACCCAAACCCACTCGGCTAGACCGAAACCCACTCGGCTGGACCCAAACCCACTCGGCTAGACCCAAACCCACTCGGCTAGACCCAAACCCACTCGGCTACACCCAAACCCACTCCACTAGTCCCAAACCCACTCGGATAGACCCAAACCCATTCGGCTAGACCCAAACCCACTCCGCTAGACCCAAACCTACTCCGCTAGACCCAAACCCACTCCGCTAGACCCAAAACCCACTCCGCTAGACCCAAACCCACTCCGCTAGACCCAAACCCACTCGGCTAGACCCAAACCCACTCGGCTACACCCAAACCCACTCGGCTAGACCCAAACTCACTGGGCCAGACCCAACCCACTCGGCTAGACCCAAACCCACTCGGCTAGACCCAAACCCACTCGGCTAGACCCAAACCCACTCGGCTAGACCCAAACCCACTCGGCTCGACCCAAACCCACTCGGCTAGACCCAAACCCACTCGGCTAGACCCAAACCCACTCGGCTAGACCCAAACCCACTCGGCTACATCCAAACCCACTCGGCTAGACCCAAACTCACTGGGCCAGACCCAACCCACTCGGCTTGACGCAAACCCACTCGGCTAGACCCAAACCCACTCGGCTAGACCCAAACCAACTCGGCTAGACCCAAACCCACTCGGCTCGACCCAAACCCACTCGGCTAGACCCAAACCCACTCGGCTAGACCCAAACCCACTCGGCTAGACGCAAACCGACTCGGCGAGACCCAAACCCACTCGGCTAGACCCAAACCCACTCGGCTAGACCCAAAGCCACTCGGCTAGACCCAAACCCAATCGGCTAGACCCAAACCCACTCGGCTAGACCCAAACCCACTCGGCTAGACCCAAACCCACTCGGCTAGACACACACCCACTCGGCTAGACCCAAACCCAGTCGGCTAGACCCAAACATACTCGGGTAGACCCAAACCCACTCGGCTAGACACAAACCCACTTGGCTAGACCCAAACCCATTCGGCTAGACCCAAACCCACTCGGCTACACCCAAACCCTCTCGGCTAGACCCAAACACACTCGGCTACACCCAAACCCACTCCGCTACACCCAAACCCACTAGGCTAGACCCAAACCCACTCGGCTGGACCGAAACCCACTCGGCTGGACCCAAACCCACTCGGCTAGACCCAAACCCACTCGGCTAGACCCAAACCCACTCGGCTAGACCCAAACCCACTCGGCTAGACCCAAATCCACTCGGCTAGACCCAAACCCACTCGGCTAGACCCAAACACACTCGGCTACGCCCAAACCCACTAGGCTAGACCCAAACCCACTCGGCTAGACCAAAACCCACTCGGCTAGACCCAAACCCACTGGGCTAGACCCAAACCCCCTCGGCTAGACCCAAACCCACTCGGCTAGACCCAAACCCACTCGGCTACACTCAAACCCACTCGGCTAGACCCAAACACACTCGGCTAGACCCAAACCCACACGGCTAGACCCAAACCCACTCGGCTAGACCGAAACCCATTCAGCTAGACCCAAACCCACTCGGCTAGACCCAAACCCACTCGGCTAGACCCAAACCCACTCGGCTACACCCAAACCCACTCCACTAGACCCAAACCCACTCCGCAAGACCCAAACCCCACTCCGCTAGACCCAAACCCACTCGGCTAGACCGAAACCCACTCGGCTAGACCCCAACGCACTCGGCTAGACCCATCCCACTCGGCTAGACTCAAACCCACTCGGCTAGACCCAAACCCACTCGGCTAGACCCAAACCCACTCGCTAGACCCAAACCCACTCGGCTAGACCCAAGCCCACTCGGCTAGACCCAAACCCACTCGGCTAGACCCAAACCCACTCGGCTAGACCCAAACCCACTCGGCTAGACCCAAACCCACTCGGCTCGACCCAAACCCACTCGGCTAGACCCAAACCCACTCGGCTAGACCCAAACCCACTCGGCTAGACCCAAACCCACTCGGCTACATCCAAACCCACTCGGCTAGACCCAAACTCACTGGGCCAGACCCAACCCACTCGGCTTGACGCAAACCCACTCGGCTAGACCCAAACCCACTCGGCTAGACCCAAACCAACTCGGCTAGACCCAAACCCACTCGGCTCGACCCAAACCCACTCGGCTAGACCCAAACCCACTCGGCTAGACCCAAACCCACTCGGCTACACCCAAACCCACTCGGATAGACCCAAACCCACTCGGCTAGACTCAAACCTACTCGGCTAGACCCAAACCCACTCGGCTAGACCCAAACCCACTCCGCTAGACATAAATCCACTCCGCTAGACCCAAACCCACTCGGCTAGACCCAAACCCATTCGGCTAGACCCAAACCCACTCCGCTAGACCCAAACCTACTCCGCTAGACACTAACCCACTCCGCTAGACTCAAACCCACTCCGCTAGACCCAAACCCACTCGGCTAGACTGAAACCCACTCGGCTAGACCCAAAAGCACTCGGCTAGACCCAAACCCACTCGGCTAGACTCAAACCCACTCGGCTAGACCCAAACCCACTCGGCAAGAACCTATCCCTCTTGGCTAGACCCAAACCCACTCCGCTAGACGCAAACCCACTCGGCTAGACCCAAACCCACTCGGCTAGACCCAAACCCACTCGGCTAGACCCAAACCCACTCGGCTAGACCCAAACCCACTCGGCTACACCCAAACCCACTCCGCTAGACCCAAACCCACTCGGCTAGACCGAAACCCACTCGGCTGGACCCAAACCCACTCGGCTAGACCCAAACCCACTCGGCTAGACCCAAACCCACTCGGCTACACCCAAACCCACTCCACTAGTCCCAAACCCACTCGGATAGACCCAAACCCATTCGGCTAGACCCAAACCCACTCCGCTAGACCCAAACCTACTCCGCTAGACCCAAACCCACTCCGCTAGACCCAAAACCCACTCCGCTAGACCCAAACCCACTCCGCTAGACCCAAACCCACTCGGCTAGACCCAAACCCACTCGGCTACACCCAAACCCACTCGGCTAGACCCAAACTCACTGGGCCAGACCCAACCCACTCGGCTAGACCCAAACCCACTCGGCTAGACCCAAACCCACTCGGCTAGACCCAAACCCACTCGGCTAGACCCAAACCCACTCGGCTCGACCCAAACCCACTCGGCTAGACCCAAACCCACTCGGCTAGACCCAAACCCACTCGGCTAGACCCAAACCCACTCGGCTACATCCAAACCCACTCGGCTAGACCCAAACTCACTGGGCCAGACCCAACCCACTCGGCTTGACGCAAACCCACTCGGCTAGACCCAAACCCACTCGGCTAGACCCAAACCAACTCGGCTAGACCCAAACCCACTCGGCTCGACCCAAACCCACTCGGCTAGACCCAAACCCACTCGGCTAGACCCAAACCCACTCGGCTAGACGCAAACCGACTCGGCGAGACCCAAACCCACTCGGCTAGACCCAAACCCACTCGGCTAGACCCAAAGCCACTCGGCTAGACCCAAACCCAATCGGCTAGACCCAAACCCACTCGGCTAGACCCAAACCCACTCGGCTAGACCCAAACCCACTCGGCTAGACACACACCCACTCGGCTAGACCCAAACCCAGTCGGCTAGACCCAAACATACTCGGGTAGACCCAAACCCACTCGGCTAGACACAAACCCACTTGGCTAGACCCAAACCCATTCGGCTAGACCCAAACCCACTCGGCTACACCCAAACCCTCTCGGCTAGACCCAAACACACTCGGCTACACCCAAACCCACTCCGCTACACCCAAACCCACTAGGCTAGACCCAAACCCACTCGGCTGGACCGAAACCCACTCGGCTGGACCCAAACCCACTCGGCTAGACCCAAACCCACTCGGCTAGACCCAAACCCACTCGGCTAGACCCAAACCCACTCGGCTAGACCCAAATCCACTCGGCTAGACCCAAACCCACTCGGCTAGACCCAAACACACTCGGCTACGCCCAAACCCACTAGGCTAGACCCAAACCCACTCGGCTAGACCAAAACCCACTCGGCTAGACCCAAACCCACTGGGCTAGACCCAAACCCCCTCGGCTAGACCCAAACCCACTCGGCTAGACCCAAACCCACTCGGCTACACTCAAACCCACTCGGCTAGACCCAAACACACTCGGCTAGACCCAAACCCACACGGCTAGACCCAAACCCACTCGGCTAGACCGAAACCCATTCAGCTAGACCCAAACCCACTCGGCTAGACCCAAACCCACTCGGCTAGACCCAAACCCACTCGGCTACACCCAAACCCACTCCACTAGACCCAAACCCACTCCGCAAGACCCAAACCCCACTCCGCTAGACCCAAACCCACTCGGCTAGACCGAAACCCACTCGGCTAGACCCCAACGCACTCGGCTAGACCCATCCCACTCGGCTAGACTCAAACCCACTCGGCTAGACCCAAACCCACTCGGCTAGACCCAAACCCACTCGCTAGACCCAAACCCACTCGGCTAGACCCAAGCCCACTCGGCTAGACCCAAACCCACTCGGCTAGACCCAAACCCACTCGGCTAGACCCAAACCCACTCGGCTAGACCCAAACCCACTCGGCTCGACCCAAACCCACTCGGCTAGACCCAAACCCACTCGGCTAGACCCAAACCCACTCGGCTAGACCCAAACCCACTCGGCTACATCCAAACCCACTCGGCTAGACCCAAACTCACTGGGCCAGACCCAACCCACTCGGCTTGACGCAAACCCACTCGGCTAGACCCAAACCCACTCGGCTAGACCCAAACCAACTCGGCTAGACCCAAACCCACTCGGCTCGACCCAAACCCACTCGGCTAGACCCAAAGCCACTCGGCTAGACCCAAACCCAATCGGCTAGACCCAAACCCACTCGGCTAGACCCAAACCCACTCGGCTAGACCCAAACCCACTCGGCTAGACACACACCCACTCGGCTAGACCCAAACCCAGTCGGCTAGACCCAAACATACTCGGGTAGACCCAAACCCACTCGGCTAGACACAAACCCACTTGGCTAGACCCAAACCCATTCGGCTAGACCCAAACCCACTCGGCTACACCCAAACCCTCTCGGCTAGACCCAAACACACTCGGCTACACCCAAACCCACTCCGCTACACCCAAACCCACTAGGCTAGACCCAAACCCACTCGGCTGGACCGAAACCCACTCGGCTGGACCCAAACCCACTCGGCTAGACCCAAACCCACTCGGCTAGACCCAAACCCACTCGGCTAGACCCAAACCCACTCGGCTAGACCCAAATCCACTCGGCTAGACCCAAACCCACTCGGCTAGACCCAAACACACTCGGCTACGCCCAAACCCACTAGGCTAGACCCAAACCCACTCGGCTAGACCAAAACCCACTCGGCTAGACCCAAACCCACTGGGCTAGACCCAAACCCCCTCGGCTAGACCCAAACCCACTCGGCTAGACCCAAACCCACTCGGCTACACTCAAACCCACTCGGCTAGACCCAAACACACTCGGCTAGACCCAAACCCACACGGCTAGACCCAAACCCACTCGGCTAGACCGAAACCCATTCAGCTAGACCCAAACCCACTCGGCTAGACCCAAACCCACTCGGCTAGACCCAAACCCACTCGGCTACACCCAAACCCACTCCACTAGACCCAAACCCACTCCGCAAGACCCAAACCCCACTCCGCTAGACCCAAACCCACTCGGCTAGACCGAAACCCACTCGGCTAGACCCCAACGCACTCGGCTAGACCCATCCCACTCGGCTAGACTCAAACCCACTCGGCTAGACCCAAACCCACTCGGCTAGACCCAAACCCACTCGCTAGACCCAAACCCACTCGGCTAGACCCAAGCCCACTCGGCTAGACCCAAACCCACTCGGCTAGACCCAAACCCACTCGGCTAGACCCAAACCCACTCGGCTAGACCCAAACCCACTCGGCTAGACCCAAACCCACTCGGCTAGACCCAAACCCACTCGGCTAGACCCAAACCCACTCGGCTAGACCCAAACCCACTCGGCTAGGCTCAAACCCACTCGGCTAGACACAAACCCACTCGGCTAGACCCAAACCCACTCCGCTAGACCCAAACCCACTCGGCTACACCCAAACCCACTCCACTAGACCCAAACCCACTCCGCAAGACCCAAACCCCACTCCGCTAGACCCAAACCCACTCGGCTAGACCGAAACCCACTCGGCTAGACCCCAACGCACTCGGCTAGACCCATCCCACTCGGCTAGACTCAAACCCACTCGGCTAGACCCAAACCCACTCGGCTAGACCCAAACCCACTCGCTAGACCCAAACCCACTCGGCTAGACCCAAGCCCACTCGGCTAGACCCAAACCCACTCGGCTAGACCCAAACCCACTCGGCTAGACCCAAACCTACTCGGCTAGACCCAAACCCACTCGGCTAGACCCAAACCCACTCGGCTAGACCCAAACCCACTCGGCTAGACCCAAACCCACTCGGCTAGGCTCAAACCCACTCGGCTAGACACAAACCCACTCGGCTAGACCCAAACCCACTCCGCTAGACATAAATCCACTCCGCTAGACCCAGACCCACTCGGCTAGACCCAAACCCATTCGGCTAGACCCAAACCCACTCCGCTAGACCCAAACCCACTCCGCTAGACCCTAACCCACTCCGCTAGACTCAAACCCACTCCGCTAGACCCAAACCCACTCGGCGAGACTGAAACCCACTCGGCTAGACCCAAAAGCACTCGGCTAGACACAAACCCACTCAGCTAGACTCAAACCCACTCGGCTAGACCCAAACCCACTCGGCTAGACCCAAACCCACTCGGCTAGACGCAAACCCACTCGGCTACACCCAAACCCACTCGGCTAGATGCAAACCCACTCGGCTAGACCAAAACCCATTCGGCTAGACCCAAACCCACTCGGCTAGACCCAAACCCACTCGGCCAGACCCAAACCCACTCGGCTAGACCCAAACCCACTCGGCTAGACCCAAACGCACTCGGCTAGACCCAAACCCAATCGGCTAGACCCAAACCCACTCGGCTAGACCCAAACCCACTCGGCTAGACCCAAACCCACTCGGCTACACCCAAACCCACTCGGATAGACTCAAACCTACTCGGCTAGACCCAAACCCACTCGGCTAGACCCAAACCCACTCCGCTAGACATAAATCCACTCCGCTAGACCCAAACCCACTCGGCTAGACCCAAACCCATTCGGCTAGACCCAAACCCACTCCGCTAGACCCAAACCTACTCCGCTAGACACTAACCCACTCCGCTAGACTCAAACCCACTCCGCCAGACCCAAACCCACTCGGCTAGACTGAAACCCACTCGGCTAGACCCAAAAGCACTTGGCTAGACCCAAACCCACTCGGCTAGACTCAAACCCACTCGGCTAGACCCAAACCCACTCGGCAAGAACCTATCCCTCTTGGCTAGACCCAAACCCACTCCGCTAGACGCAAACCCACTCGGCTAGACCCAAACCCACTCGGCTACACCCAAACCCACTCCACTAGTCCCAAACCCACTCGGATAGACCCAAACCCATTCGGCTAGACCCAAACCCACTCCGCTAGACCCAAACCTACTCCGCTAGACCCAAACCCACTCCGCTAGACCCAAAACCCACTCCGCTAGACCCAAACCCACTCCGCTAGACCCAAACCCACTCGGCTAGACCCAAACCCACTCGGCTACACCCAAACCCACTCGGCTAGACCCAAACTCACTGGGCCAGACCCAACCCACTCGGCTAGACCCAAACCCACTCGGCTAGACCCAAACCCACTCGGCTAGACCCAAACCCACTCGGCTAGACCCAAACCCACTCGGCTCGACCCAAACCCACTCGGCTAGACCCAAACCCACTCGGCTAGACCCAAACCCACTCGGCTAGACCCAAACCCACTCGGCTACATCCAAACCCACTCGGCTAGACCCAAACTCACTGGGCCAGACCCAACCCACTCGGCTTGACGCAAACCCACTCGGCTAGACTCAAACCCACTCGGCTAGACCCAAACCAACTCGGCTAGACCCAAACCCACTCGGCTCGACCCAAACCCACTCGGCTAGACCCAAACCCACTCGGCTAGACCCAAACCCACTCGGCTAGACGCAAACCGACTCGGCGAGACCCAAACCCACTCGGCTAGACCCAAACCCACTCGGCTAGACCCAAAGCCACTCGGCTAGACCCAAACCCAATCGGCTAGACCCAAACCCACTCGGCTAGACCCAAACCCACTCGGCTAGACCCAAATCCACTCGGCTAGACCCAAACCCACTTGGCTAGACCCAAACCCATTCGGCTAGACCCAAACCCACTCGGCTACACCCAAACCCTCTCGGCTAGACCCAAACACACTCGGCTACACCCAAACCCACTCCGCTACACCCAAACCCACTAGGCTAGACCCAAACCCACTCGGCTGGACCGAAACCCACTCGGCTGGACCCAAACCCACTCGGCTAGACCCAAACCCACTCGGCTAGACCCAAACCCACTCGGCTAGACCCAAACCCACTCGGCTAGACCCAAATCCACTCGGCTAGACCCAAACCCACTCGGCTAGACCCAAACACACTCGGCTACGCCCAAACCCACTAGGCTAGACCCAAACCCACTCGGCTAGACCAAAACCCACTCGGCTAGACCGAAACCCACTGGGCTAGACCCAAACCCCCTCGGCTAGACCCAAACCCACTCGGCTAGACCCAAACCCACTCGGCTACACTCAAACCCACTCGGCCAGACCCAAACACACTCGGCTAGACCCAAACCCACACGGCTAGACCCAAACCCACTCGGCTAGACCGAAACCCATTCAGCTAGACCCAAACCCACTCGGCTAGACCCAAACCCACTCGGCTAGACCCAAACCCACTCGGCTACACCCAAACCCACTCCACTAGACCCAAACCCACTCCGCAAGACCCAAACCCCACTCCGCTAGACCCAAACCCACTCGGCTAGACCGAAACCCACTCGGCTAGACCCCAACGCACTCGGCTAGACCCATCCCACTCGGCTAGACTCAAACCCACTCGGCTAGACCCAAACCCACTCGGCTAGACCCAAACCCACTCGCTAGACCCAAACCCACTCGGCTAGACCCAAGCCCACTCGGCTAGACCCAAACCCACTCGGCTAGACCCAAACCCACTCGGCTAGACCCAAACCCACTCGGCTAGACCCAAACCCACTCGGCTAGACCCAAACCCACTCGGCTAGACCCAAACCCACTCGGCTAGACCCAAACCCACTCGGCTAGACCCAAACCCACTCGGCTAGGCTCAAACCCACTCGGCTAGACACAAACCCACTCGGCTAGACCCAAACCCACTCCGCTAGACATAAATCCACTCCGCTAGACCCAGACCCACTCGGCTAGACCCAAACCCATTCGGCTAGACCCAAACCCACTCCGCTAGACCCAAACCCACTCCGCTAGACCCTAACCCACTCCGCTAGACTCAAACCCACTCCGCTAGACCCAAACCCAAACGGCGAGACTGAAACCCACTCGGCTAGACCCAAAAGCACTCGGCTAGATACAAACCCACTCGGCTAGACTCAAACCCACTCGGCTAGACCCAAACCCACTCGGCTAGACCCAAACCCACTCGGCTAGACGCAAACCCACTCGGCTACACCCAAACCCACTCGGCTAGATGCAAACCCACTCGGCTAGACCAAAACCCATTCGGCTAGACCCAAACCCACTCGGCTAGACCCAAACCCACTCGACCAGACCCAAACCCACTCGGCTAGACCCAAACCCACTCGGCTAGACCCAAACGCACTCGGCTAGACCCAAACCCAATCGGCTAGACCCAAACCCACTCGGCTAGACCCAAACCCACTCGGCTAGACCCAAACCCACTCGGCTACACCCAAACCCACTCGGATAGACCCAAACCCACTCGGCTAGACTCAAACCCACTCGGCTAGACCCAAACCCACTCGGCTAGACCCAAACCCACTCCGCTAGACATAAATCCACACCGCTAGACCCAAACCCACTCGGCTAGACCCAAACCCATTCAGCTAGACCCAAACCCACTCCGCTAGACCCAAACCCACTCGGCTAGACCCAAAAGCACTCGGCTAGACACAAACCCACTCCGCTAGACTCAAACCCACTCGGCTAGACCCAAACCCCACTCCGCTAGACCCAAACCCACTCGGCTAGACCGAAACCCACTCGGCTAGACCCCAACGCACTCGGCTAGACCCATCCCACTCGGCTAGACTCAAACCCACTCGGCTAGACCCAAACCCACTCGGCTAGACCCAAACCCACTCGCTAGACCCAAACCCACTCGGCTAGACCCAAGCCCACTCGGCTAGACCCAAACCCACTCGGCTAGACCCAAACCCACTCGGCTAGACCCAAACCCACTCGGCTAGACCCAAACCCACTCGGCTAGACCCAAACCCACTCGGCTAGACCCAAACCCACTCGCTAGACCCAAACCCACTCGGCTAGACCCAAGCCCACTCGGCTAGACCCAAACCCACTCGGCTAGACCCAAAGCCACTCGGCTAGACCCAAACCCAATCGGCTAGACCCAAACCCACTCGGCTAGACCCAAACCCACTCGGCTAGACCCAAACCCACTCGGCTAGACACACACCCACTCGGCTAGACCCAAACCCAGTCGGCTAGACCCAAACATACTCGGGTAGACCCAAACCCACTCGGCTAGACACAAACCCACTTGGCTAGACCCAAACCCATTCGGCTAGACCCAAACCCACTCGGCTACACCCAAACCCTCTCGGCTAGACCCAAACACACTCGGCTACACCCAAACCCACTCCGCTACACCCAAACCCACTAGGCTAGACCCAAACCCACTCGGCTAGACCCAAACCCACTCGGCTCGACCCAAACCCACTCGGCTAGACCCAAACCCACTCGGCTAGACCCAAACCCACTCGGCTAGACCCAAACCCACTCGGCTAGACCCAAATCCACTCGGCTAGACCCAAACCCACTCGGCTAGACCCAAACACACTCGGCTACGCCCAAACCCACTAGGCTAGACCCAAACCCACTCGGCTAGACCCAAACCCACTCGGCTAGACCCAAACCCACTCGGCTAGACCCAAACCCACTCGGCTAGACCCAAACCCACTCGGCTAGGCTCAAACCCACTCGGCTAGACACAAACCCACTCGGCTAGACCCAAACCCACTCCGCTAGACATAAATCCACTCCGCTAGACCCAGACCCACTCGGCTAGACCCAAACCCATTCGGCTAGACCCAAACCCACTCCGCTAGACCCAAACCCACTCCGCTAGACCCTAACCCACTCCGCTAGACTCAAACCCACTCCGCTAGACCCAAACCCAAACGGCGAGACTGAAACCCACTCGGCTAGACCCAAAAGCACTCGGCTAGATACAAACCCACTCGGCTAGACTCAAACCCACTCGGCTAGACCCAAACCCACTCGGCTAGACCCAAACCCACTCGGCTAGACGCAAACCCACTCGGCTACACCCAAACCCACTCGGCTAGATGCAAACCCACACGGCTAGACCAAAACCCATTCGGCTAGACCCAAACCCACTCGGCTAGACCCAAACCCACTCGGCCAGACCCAAACCCACTCGGCTAGACCCAAACCCACTCGGCTAGACCCAAACGCACTCGGCTAGACCCAAACCCAATCGGCTAGACCCAAACCCACTCGGCTAGACCCAAACCCACTCGGCTAGACCCAAACCCACTCGGCTACACCCAAACCCACTCGGATAGACCCAAACCCACTCGGCTAGACTCAAACCCACTCGGCTAGACCCAAACCCACTCGGCTAGACCCAAACCCACTCCGCTAGACATAAATCCACTCCGCTAGACCCAAACCCACTCGGCTAGACCCAAACCCATTCAGCTAGACCCAAACCCACTCGGCTAGACCCAAAAGCACTCGGCTAGACACAAACCCACTCCGCTAGACTCAAACCCACTCGGCTAGACCCAAACCCCACTCCGCTAGACCCAAACCCACTCGGCTAGACCGAAACCCACTCGGCTAGACCCCAACGCACTCGGCTAGACCCATCCCACTCGGCTAGACTCAAACCCACTCGGCTAGACCCAAACCCACTCGGCTAGACCCAAACCCACTCGCTAGACCCAAACCCACTCGGCTAGACCCAAGCCCACTCGGCTAGACCCAAACCCACTCGGCTAGACCCAAACCCACTCGGCTAGACCCAAACCCACTCGGCTAGACCCAAACCCACTCGGCTAGACCCAAACCCACTCGGCTAGACCCAAACCCACTCGGCTAGACCCAAACCCACTCGGCTAGACCCAAACCCACTCGGCTAGGCTCAAACCCACTCGGCTAGACACAAACCCACTCGGCTAGACCCAAACCCACTCCGATAGACATAAATCCACTCCGCTAGACCCAGACCCACTCGGCTGGACCCAAACCCATTCGGCTAGACCCAAACCCACTCCGCTAGACCCAAACCCACTCCACTAGACCCTAACCCACTCCGCTAGACTCAAACCCACTCGGCTAGACCCAAACCCACTCGGCGAGACTGAAACCCACTCGGCTAGACCCAAAAGCACTCGGCTAGACACAAACCCACTCGGCTAGACCCAAACCCACTCGGCTAGACCCAAACCCACTCGGCTAGACCCAAACCCACTCGGCTAGACCCAAACCCACTCGGCTAGACCCAAACCCACTCGGCTAGACCCAAACCCACTCGGCTAGACCCAAACCCACTCGGCTAGGCTCAAACCCACTCGGCTAGACACAAACCCACTCGGCTAGACCCAAACCCACTCCGCTAGACATAAATCCACTCCGCTAGACCCAGACCCACTCGGCTAGACCCAAACCCATTCGGCTAGACCCAAACCCACTCCGCTAGACCCAAACCCACTCCACTAGACCCTAACCCACTCCGCTAGACTCAAACCCACTCGGCTAGACCCAAACCCACTCGGCGAGACTGAAACCCACTCGGCTAGACCCAAAAGCACTCGGCTAGACACAAACCCACTCGGCAAGACTCAAACCCACTCGGCTAGACCCAAACACACTCGGCTAGACCCAAACCCACTCGGCTAGACGCAAACCCACTCGGCTACACCCAAACCCACTCGGCTAGATGCAAACCCACTCGGCTAGACCAAAACCCATTCGGCTAGACCCAAACCCACTCGGCTAGACCCAAACCCACACGGCTAGACCCAAACCCACTCGGCTAGACCCAAACCCACTCGGCTAGACCCAAACCCACTCGGCTAGACCCAAACCCACACGGCTGGACCCAAACCCAATCGGCCAAACCCAAACCCACTCGGCTAGACCCAAACCCACTCCGCTAAACACAAACCCACTCGGCTACACCCAAACCCACTCGGCTAGACCCAAACCCACTCGTCCAGACCCAAACCCACTCGGCTAGACTCAAACTGACTCGGCTAGACCCAAACCCACTCGGCTAGACCCAAACCCACTCGGCTAGCCCCAAACCCACTCGGCTAGACCCAAACCCACTTGGCTAGACCCAAACCCACTCGGCTCGACCAAAACCCACTCGGCTAGACCCAAACCCACACGGCAAGACCCAAACCCACTCGGCTAGACCCAAACCCACTCGGCTGGACGCAAACCCATTTGGCTAGACCCAAACCCACTCGGCAAGACCCAAACCCACTCGGCTAGACCCAGAGCCACTCAGTTAGATCCAAACCCACTCGGCAAGACACAAACCCACTCGGGTAGACACAAACCCACTCGGCTAGACCCAAACCCACTCGGCTAGACCCAAACCCACTCGGCTACACCCAAACCCACTCGGCTAGACGCAACCCCACTCGGCTAGACCCAAACCCACTCGGCTAGACCCAAACCCACTCAGCTAGACCCAAACCAACTCGGCTAGACCCAAACCCACTCGGCTAGACCCAGACCCACTCGGCTAGACCCAAACCCATTCGGCTAGACCCAAACCCACACGGCTAGACCAAAACCCACTCGGCTAGACCCAAACCCACTCGGCTAGACCCAAACCCACTCGGCTACACCCAATCCCACTCCACTAGTCACAAACCCACTCGGCTAGACCCAAACCCACACGGCTAGACCCAAACCCACTCGGCTAGACCCAAACCCACTCGGCTAGACCCAAACCCACTCGGCTAGACCCAAACCCACACGGCTGGACCCAAACCCAATCGGCTAGACCCAAACACACTCGGCTAGACCCAAACCCACTCGGCTAGACCCAAACCCACTCGGCTACACCCAATCCCACTCCACTAGACACAAACCCACTCGGCTAGACCCAAACCCACACGGCTAGACCCAAACCCACTCGGCTAGACCCAAACCCACTCGGCTAGACCCAAACCCACTCAGCTAGACCCAAACCCACTCGGCTAGACCCAAACCCACTCGGCTAGCCCCAAACCCACTCGGCTAGACCCAAACCCACTCGGCTAGACCCAAACCCACTCGGCTCGACCAAAACCCACTCGGCTAGACCCAAACCCACTCGGCTAGACCCAAACCCACTCGGCTAGACCCATATACACTCGGCAAGACCTAAACCCACTCGGCTAGACCCAAACCCACACGGCTAGACCCAAACCCACTCCGCTAGACCCAAACCCACTCGGCTAGACCCAAACCCATTCGGCTAGACCCAAACCCACTCCGCTAGACCCAAACCCACTCGGCTAGATGCAAATCCACTCGGCTAGACCCAAACCCACTCCGCTAGAACCAAACCCACTCGGCTAGACCCAAACCCACTCGGCTAGACCCAAACCCACTCGGCTAGACCCAAACCCACACGGCTGGACCCAAACCCAATCGGCTAGATCCAAACCCACTCGGCTAGACCCAAACCCACTCGGCTAGACCCAAACCCACTCGGCTACACCCAATCCCACTCCACTAGACACAAACCCACTCGGCTAGACCCAAACCCACACGGCTAGACCCAAACCCACTCGGCTAGACCCAAACCCACTCGGCTAGACCCAAACCCACTCGGCTAGACCCAAACCCACACGGCTGGACCCAAACCCAATCGGCCAAACCCAAACCCACTCGGCTAGACCCAAACCCACTCCGCTAAACACAAACCCACTCGGCTACACCCAAACCCACTCGGCTAGACCCAAACCCACTCGTCTAGACCCAAACCCACTCGGCTAGACTCAAACTGACTCGGCTAGACCCAAACCCACACGGCTGGACCCAAACCCAATCGGCTAGACCCAAACACACTCGGCTAGACCCAAACCCACTCGGCTAGACCCAAACCCACTCGGCTACACCCAATCCCACTCCACTAGACACAAACCCACTCGGCTAGACCCAAACCCACACGGCTAGACCCAAACCCACTCGGCTAGACCCAAACCCACTCGGCTAGACCCAAACCCACTCAGCTAGACCCAAACCCACTCGGCTAGACCCAAACCCACTCGGCTAGCCCCAAACCCACTCGGCTAGACCCAAACCCACTCGGCTAGACCCAAACCCACTCGGCTCGACCAAAACCCACTCGGCTAGACCCAAACCCACTCGGCTAGACCCAAACCCACTCGGCTAGACCCATACACACTCGGCAAGACCTAAACCCACTCGGCTAGACCCAAACCCATACGGCTAGACCCAAACCCACTCCGCTAGACCCAAACCCACTCGGCTAGACCCAAACCCATTCGGCTAGACCCAAACCCACTCCGCTAGACCCAAACCCACTCGGCTAGATGCAAATCCACTCGGCGAGACCCAAACCCACTCCGCTAGAACCAAACCCACTCGGCTAGACCCAAACCCACTCGGCTAGACCCAAACCCACTCGGCTAGACCCAAACCCACACGGCTGGACCCAAACCCAATCGGCTAGATCCAAACCCACTCGGCTAGACCCAAACCCACTCGGCTAGACCCAAACCCACTCGGCTACACCCAATCCCACTCCACTAGACACAAACCCACTCGGCTAGACCCAAACCCACACGGCTAGACCCAAACCCACTCGGCTAGACCCAAACCCACTCGGCTAGACCCAAACCCACTCGGCTAGACCCAAACCCACACGGCTGGACCCAAACCCAATCGGCCAAACCCAAACCCACTCGGCTAGACCCAAACCCACTCCGCTAAACACAAACCCACTCGGCTAGACCCAAACCCACTCGGCTAGACCCAAACCCACTCGTCTAGACCCAAACCCACTCGGCTAGACTCAAACTGACTCGGCTAGACCCAAACCCACTCGGCTAGCCCCAAACCCACTCGGCTAGACCCAAACCCACTTGGCTAGACCCAAACCCACTCGGCTCGACCAAAACCCACTCGGCTAGACCCAAACCCACACGGCAAGACCCAAACCCACTCGGCTAGACCCAAACCCACTCGGCTGGACGCAAACCCATTTGGCTAGACCCAAACCCACTCGGCAAGACCCAAACCCACTCGGCTAGACCCAGAGCCACTCAGTTAGATCCAAACCCACTCGGCTAGACACAAACCCACTCGGGTAGACACAAACCCACTCGGCTAGACCCAAACCCACTCGGCTAGACCCAAACCCACTCGGCTACACCCAAACCCACTCGGCTAGACGCAACCCCACTCGGCTAGACCCAAACCCACTCGGCTAGACCCAAACCCACTCAGCTAGACCCAAACCAACTCGGCTAGACCCAGACCCACTCGGCTAGACCCAAACCCATTCGGCTAGACCCAAACCCACACGGCTAGACCAAAACCCACTCGGCTAGACCCAAACCCACTCGGCTAGACCCAAACCCACTCGGCTACACCCAATCCCACTCCACTAGTCACAAACCCACTCGGCTAGACCCAAACCCACACGGCTAGACCCAAACCCACTCGGCTAGACCCAAACCCACTCGGCTAGACCCAAACCCACTCGGCTAGACCCAAACCCACACGGCTGGACCCAAACCCAATCGGCTAGACCCAAACACACTCGGCTAGACCCAAACACACTCGGCTAGACCCAAACCCACTCGGCTACACCCAATCCCACTCCACTGGACACAAACCCACTCGGCTAGACCCAAACCCACACGGCTAGACCCAAACCCACTCGGCTAGACCCAAACCCACTCGGCTAGACCCAAACCCACTCAGCTAGACCCAAACCCACTCGGCTAGACCCAAACCCACTCGGCTAGCCCCAAACCCACTCGGCTAGACCCAAACCCACTCGGCTAGACCCAAACCCACTCGGCTCGACCAAAACCCACTCGGCTAGACCCAAACCCACTCGGCTAGACCCAAACCCACTCGGCTAGACCCATACACACTCGGCAAGACCTAAACCCACTCGGCTAGACCCAAACCCACACGGCTAGACCCAAACCCACTCCGCTAGACCCAAACCCACTCGGCTAGACCCAAACCCATTCGGCTAGACCCAAACCCACTCCGCTAGACCCAAACCCACTCAGCTAGATGCAAATCCACTCGGCTAGACCCAAACCCACTCCGCTAGAACCAAACCCACTCGGCTAGACCCAAACCCACTCGGCTAGACCCAAACCCACTCGGCTGGACCCAAACCCACCCGGCTGGACCCAAACCCACTCGGCTGGACCCAAACCCACTCGGCTAGACCCAAACCCACTCAGTTCGACCCAAACCCACTCGGCTACACCCAAACCCACTGCACTAGACACAAACCCACTCGGCTAGACCCAAACCCACACGGCAAGACCCAAACCCACTCGGCTAGACCCAAACCCACTCGGCTGGACCCAAACCCACTCGGCTAGACCCAAACCCACACGGCTAGACCCAAACCCACTCGGCTAGACCCAAACCCACTCCGCTAGACCCAAACCCACTCCGCTAAACCCAAACCCACTCCGCTAGACCCAAACCGACTCGGCTAGACCCAAACCCACTCGGCGAGACCCAAACCCACTCCGCTAGACCCAAACCCACTCGGCTAGACCCAAACCCACTCGGCTAGACCCAAACCCACTCCGCTAGACCCAAACCCACTCCGCTAGACCCAAACCCACTCGGCTGGACCCAAACCCACTCGGCTAGACCCAAACCCTCTCGGCTATACCCAAACCCACTCGGCTAGACACAAACCCACTCGGCTAGACCCAAACCCACTCGGCTAGACCCAAACCCACTCGGCTAGACCCAAACCCACTCGGCTAGACCCAAACCCACTCGGCTGGACCCAAACCCACTCGGCTAGACCCAAACATACTCGACTGGACCCAAACCCACTCGGCTAGACCCAAACCCGCTCCGCTAGACCCAAACCCACTCGGCTAGACCCAAACCCACTCGGCTAGACCCAAACCCATTCAGCTAGACCCAAACCCACTCCGCTAGTCCCAAACCCACTCCGCTAGACCCAAACACACTCCGCTAGACCCAAACCCACTCGGCTAGACAGAAACCCACTCGGCTAGACCCAAACCCACTCGCCTAGACACAAACCCATTTGGCTATACCCAAACCCACTCGGCTAGACCCAAACCCACTCGGTTAGACCCAAACCCACTCGGCTAGACCCAAACCCACTCGGCTAGACCCAAACCCACTCGGCTAGACCCAAACCCACTCGGCTAGACCCATACACACTCGGCAAGACCTAAACCCACTCGGCTAGACCCAAACCCACACGGCTAGACCCAAACCCACTCCGCTAGACCCAAACCCACTCGGCTAGACCCAAACCCATTTGGCTAGACCCAAACCCACTCCGCTAGACCCAAACCCACTCGGCTAGATGCAAATCCACTCGGCTAGACCCAAACCCACTCCGCTAGAACCAAACCCACTCGGCTAGACCCAAACCCACTCGGCTAGAACCAAACCCACTCGGCTGGACCCAAACCCACCCGGCTGGACCCAAACCCACTCGGCTGGACCCAAACCCACTCGGCTGGACCCAAACCCACTCAGTTCGACCCAAACCCACTCGGCTACACCCAAACCCACTGCACTAGACACAAACCCACTCGGCTAGACCCAAACCCACACGGCAAGACCCAAACCCACTCGGCTAGACCCAAACCCACTCGGCTGGACCAAAACCCACTCGGCTAGACCCAAACCCACACGGCTAGACCCAAACCCACTCGGCTAGACCCAAACCCACTCCGCTAGACCCAAACCCACTCTGCTAAACCCAAACCCACTCCGCTAGACCCAAACCAACTCGGCTAGACCCAAACCCACTCGGCGAGACCCAAACCCACTCCGCTAGACCCAAACCCACTCGGCTAGACCCAAACCCATTCGGCTGGACCCAAACCCACTCGGCTAGACCCAAACCCACTCAGTTCGACCCAAACCCACTCGGCTACACCCAAACCCACTGCACTAGACACAAACCCACTCGGCTAGACCCAAACCCACACGGCAAGACCCAAACCCACTCGGCTAGACCCAAACCCACTCGGCTGGACCAAAACCCACTCGGCTAGACCCAAACCCACACGGCTAGACCCAAACCCACTCGGCTAGACCCAAACCCACTCCGCTAGACCCAAACCCACTCAGCTAAACCCAAACCCACTCCGCTAGACCCAAACCGACTCGGCTAGACCCAAACCCACTCCGCTAGACCCAAACCCACTCGGCTAGACCCAAACCCACTCCGCTAGACCCAAACCCACTCCGCTAGACCCAAACCCACTCGGCTAGACCCAAACCCACTCGGCTAGACCCAAACCCTCTCGGCTAGACCCAAACCCACTCGGCTAGACACAAACCCACTCGGCTAGACCCAAACCCACTCGGCTAGACCAAAACCCACTCGGCTAGACCCAAACCCACTCGGCTAGACCCAAACCCACTCGGCTAGACCCAAACCCACTCGGCTAGACCCAAACCCACTCGGCTAGACCCAAACATACTCGCCTGGACACAAACCCACTCGGTTAGACCCAAACCCGCTCCGCTAGACCCAAACCCACTCGGCTAGACCCAAACCCACTCGGCTAGACCCAAACCCATTCAGCTAGACCCAAACCCACTCCGCTAGTCCCAAACCCACTCCGCTAGACCCAAACCCACTCCGCTAGACCCAAACCCACTCCGCTAGACCCAAACCCACTTGGCTAGACAGAAACCCACTCAGCTAGACCCAAACCCACTCGCCTAGACACAAACCCATTCGGCTATACCCAAACCCACTCGGCAAGACCCAAACCCACTCGGCTAGACCCAAACCCACTCGGCTAGACCCAAACCCACTCGGCTAGACCCAAACCCACTCGGCTAGACCCTAACCCACTCGGCTAGACCCAAACAGACTCGGCTAGACCCAAACCCACTCGGCTCGACCCAAACCCACTCGGCTGGCCCCAAACGCACTCGGCTAGACCCAAACCCTCTCGGCTAGACCCAAACCCACTCGGCTAGACCCAAACCCACTCGGCTAGACGCAAACCCACTCGGCAAGACCTAAACCCACTCGGCTAGACCCAAACCCACTCGGCTAGACCCAAACCCACTCGGCTACATCCAAATCCACTCGGCTAGACCCAAACCCACTCGGCTAGACCCAAACCCACTCGGCTAGACCCAAACCCACTCGGCTAGACCCAAACCCACTCGGCTGGACCCAAACCTACTCGGCTGGACCCAAACCCACTCGGCTGGACCCAAACCCACTCGGCTAGACCCAAACCCACTTCGCTAAACCCAAACCCACTCCGCCAGACCCAAACCGACTCGACTAGACCCAAACCCACTCTGCTAGACCCAAACCCACTCCGCTAGACCCAAACCCACTCGGCTAGACCCAAACCCACTCGGCTAGACCCAAACCCACTCCGCTAGACCCAAACACACTCGGCTAGACCCAATCCCACTCGGCTAGACCCAAACCCACTCGGTTAGACCCAAACCCACTCGGCAAGACCTAAACCCACTCGGCTAGACCCAAACCCACACGGCTAGACCCAAACCCACTCCGCTAGACCCAAACCCACTCCGCTAGACCCAAACCCACTCGGCTGGATGCAAATCCACTCGGCTAGACCCAAACCCACTCCGCTAGAACCAAACCCACTCGGCTAGACCCAAACCCACTCGGCTAGAACCAAACCCACTCGGCTGGACCCAAACCCACCCGGCTGGACCCAAACCCACTCGGCTGGACCCAAACCCACTCGGCTAGACCCAAACCCACTCAGTTCGACCCAAACCCACTCGGCTACACCCAAACCCACTGCACTAGACACAAACCCACTCGGCTAGACCCAAACCCACACGGCAAGACCCAAACCCACTCGGCTAGACCCAAACCCACTCGGCTGGACCCAAACCCACTCGGCTAGACCCAAACCCACACGGCTAGACCCAAACCCACTCGGCTAGACCCAAACCCACTCCGCTAGACCCAAACCCACTCCGCTAAACCCAAACCCACTCCGCTAGACCCAAACCGACTCGGCTAGACCCAAACCCACTCGGCGAGACCCAAACCCACTCCGCTGGACCCAAACCCACTCGGCTAGACCCAAACCCACTCGGCTAGACCCAAACCCACTCCGCTAGACCCAAACCCACTCCGCTAGACCCAAACCCACTCGGCTAGACCCAAACCCACTCGGCTAGACCCAAACCCACTCGGCTAGACCCAAACCCACTCGGCTAGACGCAAACATACTCGACTGGACCCAAACCCACTCGGCTAGACCCAAACCCGCTCCGCTAGACCCAAACCCACACGGCTAGACCCAAACCCACTCGGCTACATCCAAATCCACTCGGCTAGACCCAAACCCACTCGGCTAGACCCAAACCCACTCGGCTACACCCAAACCCACTCGGCTAGACCCAAACCCACTCGGCTGGACCCAAACCCACTCGGCTGGACCCAAACCCACTCGGCTGGACCCAAACCCACTCGGCTAGACCCAAACCCACTTCGCTAAACCCAAACCCACTCCGCTAGACCCAAACCGACTCGTCTAGACCCAAACCCACTCTGCTAGACCCAAACCCACTCCGCTAGAACCAAACCCACTCGGCTAGACCCAAACCCACTCGGCTAGACCCAAACCCACTCCGCTAGACCCAAACCCACTCGGCTAGACCCAAACCCACTCGGCTAGACCCAAACCCACTCGGCTAGACCCAAACCCACTTGGCTGCACCCAAACCCATTCGGCAAGACCCAAACCCACTCCGCTAGACCCAAACCCACTCGGCTAGACCCAAATCCACTCGGCTAGACCCAATCCCACTCGGCTAGACCCAAACCCACTCGGCTAGACCCAAACCCACTCGGCAAGACCCAAACCCACTCGGCTGGACCCAAACCCACTCGGCTGGACCCAAACCCACTCGGCTGGACCCAAACCCACTCAGCTAGACCCAAACCCACTCAGTTCAACCCAAACCCACTCGGCTACACCCAATCCCACTCCACTAGGCACAAACCCACTCGGCTAGACCCAAACCCACACGGCAAGACCCAAACCCACTCGGCTAGACCCAAACCCACTCGGCTGGACCCAAACCCACTCGGCTAGACCCAAACCCACACGGCTAGACCCAAACCCACTCGGCTAGACTCAATCCCACTCGGCTACACCCAAACCCACTCGGCTAGACACAAACCCACTCGGCTAGACCCAAACCCACTCGGCTAGACCCAAACCCAATCGGCTAGACCCAAACCCACTCGGCTAGACCCAAACCCACTCGGCTAGACCCAAACCCACTCGCCTAGACCCAAACCCACTCGGCTAGACCCAAACATACTCGACTGGACCCAAACCCACTCGGCTGGACCCAAACCCGCTCCGCTAGACCCAAACCCACTCGGCTAGACCCAAACCCACTCGGCTAGACCCAAACCCATTCAGCTAGACCCAAACCCACTCCGCTAGTCCCAAACCCACTCCGCTAGACCCAAACCCACTCCGCTAGACCCAAACCCACTCGGCTAGACCCAAACCCACTCGGCTAGACCCAAACCCACTCGGCTAGACCCAAACCCACTTGGCTGCACCCAAACCCATTCGGCAAGACCCAAACCCACTCCGCTAGACCCAAACCCACTCGGCTAGACCCAAATCCACTCGGCTAGACCCAATCCCACTCGGCTAGACCCAAACCCACTCGGCTAGACCCAAACCCACTCGGCAAGACCCAAACCCACTCGGCTGGACCCAAACCCACTCGGCTGGACCCAAACCCACTCGGCTGGACCCAAACCCACTCGGCTAGACCCAAACCCACTCAGTTCAACCCAAACCCACTCGGCTACACCCAATCCCACTCCACTAGACACAAACCCACTCGGCTAGACCCAAACCCACACGGCAAGACCCAAACCCACTCGGCTAGACCCAAACCCACTCGGCTGGACCCAAACCCACTCGGCTAGACCCAAACCCACACGGCTAGACCCAAACCCACTCGGCTAGACTCAAACCCACTCGGCTAGACCCAAACTCTCTCCGCTATACCCAAACCCACTCCGCTAGACCCAATCCGACTCGGCTAGACCCAAACCCACTCGGCTAGACCCAAACCCACTCCGCCAGACCCAAACCCACTCGGCTAGACCCAAACCCACTCGGCTAGACCCAAACCCACTCCACTAGACCCAAACCCACTCGGCTATACCCAAACCCACTCCGCTAGACCCAAACCCACTCGGCTAGACCCAAACCCTTTCGGCTAGATCCAAACCCACTCGGCTAGACACAAACCCACTAGGCTAGTCCCAAACCCACTCGGCTAGACCCAAACCCACTCGGCTAGACCCAAACCCACTCGGCTAGACCCAAACCCACTCGGCTAGACCCAAACCCACTCCGCTAGACACAAACCCACTCGGCTAGACCCAAACCCACTCGGCTAGACCCAAACCCACTCCGCTAGACCCAAACCCACTCCGCTAGACCCAAACCCACTCGGCTGGACCCAAACCCATTCGGCTAGACCCAAACCCACTCCGCTACACCCAAACCCACTCCGCTAGACCCAAACCCACTCGGCTAGACCCAAACCCACTCGGCTAGACCCAAACCTACTCGGCTAGACCCAAACCCTCTCGGCTAGACCCAAACCCACTCGGCTAGACACAAACCCACTCTGTAGACCCAAACCCACTCGGCTAGACCCAAACCCACTCGGCTAGACCCAAACCCACTCCGCTAGACCCAAACGCACTCGGCTAGACCCAAACCCACTCGGCTAGACCCAAACCCACTCGGCTAGACCCGAACCCACTCCGCTAGACCCAAACCCACTCTGCTAGACCCAAACCCACTCGGCTAGACCCAAACCCACTCGGTTAGACCCAAACCCACTCGGCTAGACCCAAACCCACTCGGCTAGACCCAAACCCACTCGGCGAGACCCAAACCCAATCGGCTAGACCCAAACCCACTCAGCCAGACCCAAACCCACTCGGCTAGACCCAAACCCACTCGGCTAGACCCAAACCCACTCGGCAAGACCCAAACCCACTCGGCTCGACCCAATCCCACTCGGCTAGACCCAAACCCACTCAGCTAGACCCAAACCCACTCGGCTAGACCCAAACCCACTCGGCTAGTCCCAAAACCACTCGGCTAGATCCAATACCACTCGGCTAGACCTAAACCCACTCGGCTAGACCCAAACCCACTCCACTAGACACAAACCCACTCGGCTAGACACAAACCCACTCGGCTCGACCCAAACCCACTTGGCTAGACCCAAACCCACTCGGCCAGACCCAAACCCACTAGGCTCGACCCAAACCCACTCGGCTAGACCCAAACCCACTCGGCTAGTCCCAAACCCACTCGGCTGGACCCAAACCCACTAGGCTAGACCCAAACCCACTCGGCTAGACCCAAACCCACTCGGCTAGACCCAAAACCACTCGGCTAGTTCCAAACCCACTCGGCTAGACCCAAACCCACTCGGCTAGACCCAAACCCACTCGGCTAGACCCAAACCCACTCGGCTAGACCCAAACCCACTCGGCTAGACCCAAACCCACTCCGCTAGACCCAAACCCACTCTGCTAGACCCAAACCCACTCGGCTAGACCCAAACCCACTCTGCTAGACCCAAACCCACTCGGCTGGACCCAAACCCACTCGGCTAGACCCAAACCCACACGGCTAGACCCAAACCCACTCGGCTAGACTCAAACCCACTCAGCTAGACCCAAACCCTCTCCGCTATACCCAAACCCACTCCGCTAGACCCAATCCGACTCGGCTAGACCCAAACCCACTCGGCTAGACCCAAACCCACTCCGCCAGACCCAAACCCACTCGGCTAGACCCAAACCCACTCGGCTAGACCCAAACCCACTCCACTAGACCCAAACCCACTCGGCTAGACCCAAACCCACTCCGCTAGACCCAAACCCACTCGGCTAGACCCAAACCCTTTCGGCTAGATCCAAACCCACTCGGCTAGACACAAACCCACTCGGCTAGTCCCAAACCCACTCGGCTAGACCCAAACCCACTCGGCTAGACCCAAACCCACTCGGCTAGACCCAAACCCACTCGGCTAGACCCAAACCCACTCCGCTAGACACAAACCCACTCGGCTAGACCCAAACCCACTCGGCTAGACCCAAACCCACTCCGCTAGACCCAAACCCACTCGGCCAGACCCAAACGCACTTGGCTCGACCCAAACCCACTCGGCTAGACCCAAACCCACTCGGCTAGTCCCAAACCCACTCGGCTAGACCCAAACCCACTAGGCTAGACCCAAACCCACTCGGCTAGACCCAAACCCACTCGGCTAGACCCAAACCCACTCGGCTAGTTCCAAACCCACTCGGCTAGACCCAAACCCACTCGGCTAGACCCAAACCCACTCGGCTAGACCCAAACCCACTCGGCTAGACCCAAACCCAATCGGCTAGACCCAAACCCAATCGGCTAGACCCAAACCCACTCAGCCAGACCCAAACCCACTCGGCTAGTCCCAAACCCACTCGGCTAGACCAAAACCCACTAGGCTAGACCCAAACCCACGCGGCTAGACACAAACCAACTCGGCTACACCCAAACCCACTCGGCTAGTTCCAAACCCACTCGGCTAGACCCAAACCCACTCGGCTAGACCCAAACCCACTCGGCTAGACCCAAACCCACTCGGCTAGACCCAAACCCACTCGGCTAGACCCAAACCCACTCCGCTGGACCCAAACCCACTCTGCTAGACCCAAACCCACTCGGCTAGACCCAAACCCACTCGGCTAGACCCAAACCCACTCGGCTAGACCCAAACCCACTCGGCTAGACCCAAACCCACTCGGCGAGACCCAAACCCAATCGGCTAGACCCAAACCCACTCAGACAGACCCAAACCCACTCGGCTAGACCCAAACCCACTCGACTAGACCCAAACCCACTCGGCAAGACCCAAACCCACTCGGCTGGACCCAAACCCACTCGGCTGGACCCAAACCCACTCGGCTGGACCCAAACCCACTCGGCCAGACCCAAACCCACTCAGTTCGACCCAAACCCACTCGGCTACACCCAAACCCACTCCACTAGACACAAACCCACTCGGCTAGACCCAAACCCACACGGCAAGACCCAAACACACTCGGCTGGACCCAAACCCACTCGGCTGGACCCAAACCCACTCGGCTAGACCCAAACCCACACGGCTAGACCCAAACCCACTCGGCTAGACTCAAACCCACTCGGCTAGACCCAAACCCACTCCGCTAAACCCAAACCCACTCCGCTAGACCCAATCGGACTCGGCTAGACCCAAACCCACTCGGCTAGACACAAACCCACTCCGCTAGACCCAAACCCACTCGGCTAGACCCAAACCCACTCGGCTAGACCCAAACCCACTCGGCTAGACCCAAACCCACTCGGCTAGACCCAAACCCACTCTGCTAGACCCAAACCCACTCGGCTAGACCCAAACCCTTTCGGCTAGATCCAAACCCACTCGGCTAGACACAAACCCACTCGGCTAGTCCCAAACCCACTCGGCTAGACCCAAACCCACTCGGCTAGACCCAAACCCACTCGGCTAGACCCAAACCCACTCGGCTAGTCCCAAACCCACTCCGCTAGACCCAAACCCACTCGGCTAGACCCAAACCCACTCGGCTAGACCCAAACCCACTCCGCTAGACACAAACCCACTCGGCTAGACCCAAACCCACTCGGCTAGACCCAAACCCATTCGGCTAGACCCAAACCCACTCCGGTACACCCAAACCGACTCCGCTAGACCCAAACCCACTCGGCTAGACCCAAACCCACTCGGCTAGACCCAAACCTACTCGGATAGACCCAAACCCTCTCGGCTAGACCCAAACCCACTCGGCTAGACACAAACCCACTCGGCTAGACCCAAACCCACTCGGCTAGACCCAAACCCACTCGGCTAGACCCAAACCCACTCCGCTAGACCCAAACGCACTCGGCTAGACCCAAACCCACTCGGCTAGACCCAAACCCACTCGGCTAGACCCAAACCCACTCCGCTAGACCCAAACCCACTCTGCTAGACCCAAACCCACTCGGCTAGACCCAAACCCACTCGGCTAGACCCAAACCCACTCGGCTAGACCCAAACCCACTCGGCTAGACCCAAACCCACTCGGCTAGACACAAACCCACTCGGCTAGACCCAAACCCACTCGGCTAGACCCAAACCCACTCGGCCAGACCCAAACCCACTTGGCTCGACCCAAACCCACTCGGCTAGACCCAAACCCACTCGGCTGGTCCCAAACCCACTCGGCTAGACCCAAACCAACTAGGCTAGACCCAAACCCACTCGGGTAGACCCAAACCCACTCGGCTAGACCCAAACCCACTCGGCTAGTTCCAAACCCACTCGGCTAGACCCAAACCCACTCGGCTAGACCCAAACCCACTCGGCTAGACCCAAACCCACTCGGCTAGACCTAAACCCACTCGGCTAGACCCAAACCCACTCCACTAGACCCAAACCCACTCGGCCAGACACAAACCCACTCGGCTAGACCCAAACCCACTCGGCTAGACCCAAACCCAATCGGCTAGACCCAAACCCACTTGGCTCGACCCAAACCCACTCGGCTAGACCCAAACCCACTCGGCTAGTCCCAAACCCACTCGGCTAGACCCAAGCCCACTAGGCTAGACCCAAACCCACTCGGCTAGACCCAAACCCACTCGGCTAGACCCAAACCCAGTCGGCTAGACCCAAACCCACTCGGCTAGACCCAAACCCACTCGGCTAGACCCAAACGCACTCGGCTAGACCCAAACCCACTCGGCTAGATCCAAACCCACTCGGGTAGACTCAAACCCACACGGCTAGACCCAAACCCACTCGGATAGACCCAAACCCAGTCCGCTAGACCCAAATCCACTCCGCTAGACCCAAACCCACTCGGCTAGACCCAAACCCATTCGGCTAGACCCAAACCCACTCCGCTAGACCCAAACCCACTCGGCTAGACCCAAACCCACTCGGCCAGACCCAAACCCACTTGGCTCGACCCAAACCCACTCGGCTAGACCCAAACCCACTCGGCTAGTCCCAAACCCACTCGGCTAGACCCAAACCCACTAGGCTAGACCCAAACCCACTCGGCTAGACCCAAACCCACTCGGCTAGACCCAAACCCACTCGGCTAGTTCCAAACCCACTCGGCTAGACCCAAACCCACTCGGCTAGACCCAAACCCACTCGGCTAGACCCAAACCCACTCGGCTAGACCCAAACCCACTCGGCTAGACCCAAACCCACTCGGCTAGACCCAAACCCACTCGGCTAGATCCAAACCCACTAGGGTAGACTCAAACCCACACGGCTAGACCCAAACCCACTCGGATAGACCCAAACCCAGTCCGCTAGACCCAAATCCCCTCCGCTTGACCCAAACCCACTCGGCTAGACCCAAACCCATTCGGCTAGAACCAAACACACTCCGCTAGACCCAAACCCACTCGGCTAGACCCAAACCCACTCGGCTAGACCCAAACCCACTCCGCCAGACCCAAACCCACTCGGCTAGACCCAAACCCACTCGGTTAGACCCAAACCCACTCGGCTAGACCCAAACCCACTCGGCTCGACCCAATCCCACTCGGCTAGACCCAAACCCACTCGGCTAGACCCAAACCCACTCGGCTAGACCGAAACCCACTCGGCTAGACCCAAAACCACTCGGCTATATCCAATACCACTCGGCTAGACCTAAACCCACTCGGCTAGACCCAAACCCACTCCACTAGACCCAAACCCACTCGGCCAGACACAAACCCACTCGGCTAGACCCAAACCCACTCGGCTAGACCCAAACCCACTCGGCTAGACCCAAACCCACTTGGCTCGACCCAAACCCACTCGGCTAGACCCAAACCCACTCGGCTAGTCCCAAACCCACTCGGCTAGACCCAAGCCCACTAGGCTAGACCCAAACCCACTCGGCTAGACCCAAACCCACTCGGCTAGACCCAAACCCACTCGGCTAGTTCCAAACCCACTCAGCTAGACCCAAACCCACTCGGCGGGACCCAAACCCACTCGGCTAGACCCAAACCCACTCGGCTAGACCCAAACCCACTCGGCTAGACCCAAACCCACTCGGCTAGACCCAAAACCACTCGGCTAGATCCAATACCACTCGGCTAGACCTAAACCCACTCGGCTAGACCCAAACCCACTCCACTAGACCCAAACCCACTCGGCTAGACACAAACCCACTCGGCTAGACCCAAACCCACTCGGCTAGACCCAAACGCACTCGGCCAGACCCAAACCCACTTGGCTCGACCCAAACCCACTCGGCTAGACCCAAACCCACTCGGCTAGTCCCAAACCCACTCGGCTAGATCCAAACCAACTAGGCTAGACCCAAACCCACTCGGCTAGACCCAAACCCACTCGGCTAGACCCAAACCCACTCGGCTAGTTCCAAACCCACTCGGCTAGACCCAAACCCACTCGGCTAGACCCAAACCCACTCGGCTAGACCCAAACCCACTCGGCTAGACCCAAACCCACTCGGCTAGACCCAAACCCACTCGGCTAGACCCAAACCCACTCGGCTAGATCCAAACCCACTCGGGTAGACTCAAACCCACACGGCTAGACCCAAACCCACTCGGATAGACCCAAACCCAGTCCGCTAGACCCAAATTCACTCCGCTAGACCCAAACCCACTCGGCTAGACCCAAACCCATTCGGCTAGACCCAAACCCACTCCGCTAGACCCAAACCCACTCGGCTAGACCCAAACCCACTCGGCTAGTTCCAAACCCACTCGGCTAGACCCAAACCCACTCGGCTAGACCCAAACCCACTCGGCTAGACCCAAACCCACTCGGCTAGACCCAAACCCACTCGGCTAGACCCAAACCCACTCGGCTAGACCCAAACCCACTCCGCCAGACCCAAACCCACTCGGCTAGACCCAAACCCACTCGGTTAGACCCAAACCCACTCGGCTAGACCCAAACCCACTCGGCTCGACCCAATCCCACTCGGCTAGACCCAAACCCACTTGGCTAGACCCAAACCCACTCGGCTAGACCGAAACCCACTCGGCTAGACCCAAAACCACTCGGCTAGACCCAATACCACTCGGCTAGACCTAAACCCACTCGGCTAGACCCAAACCCACTCCACTAGACCCAAACCCACTCGGCCAGACACAAACCCACTCGGCTAGACCCAAACCCACTCGGCTAGACCCAAACCCACTCGGCTAGACCCAAACCCACTTGGCTCGACCCAAACGCACTCGGCTAGACCCAAACCCACTCGGCTAGTCCCAAACCCACTCGGCTAAACCCAAGCCCACTAGGCTAGACCCAAACCCACTCGGCTAGACCCAAACCCACTCGGCTAGACCCAAACCCACTCGGCTAGACCCAAACCCACTCGGCTAGATCCAAACCCACTCGGGTAGACTCAAACCCACACGGCTAGACCCAAACCCACTCGGATAGACCCAAACCCAGTCCGCTAGACCCAAATCCACTCCGCTAGACCCAAACCCACTCGGCTAGACCCAAACCCATTCGGCTAGACCCAAACCCACTCCGCTAGACCCAAACCCACTCGGCTAGACCCAAACCCACTCGGCTAGACCCAAACCCACTCCGCCAGACCCAAACCCACTCGGCTAGACCCAAACCCAATCGGTTAGACCCAAACCCACTCGGCTAGACCCAAACCCACTCGGCTCGACCCAATCCCACTCGGCTAGACCCAAAGCCACTCGGCTAGACCCAAACCCACTCGGCTAGACCAAAACCCACTCGGCTAGACCCAAAACCACTCGGCTAGACCCAATACCACTCGGCTAGACCTAAACCCACTCGGCTAGACCCAAACCCACTCCACTAGACCCAAACCCACTCGGCCAGACACAAACCCACTCGGTTAGACCCAAACCCACTCGGCTAGACCCAAACCCACTCGGCTAGACCCAAACCCACTCGGCGAGACCCAAACCCAATCGGCGAGACCCAAACCCACTCAGCCAGACCCAAACCCACTCGGCTAGACCCAAACCCACTCGGCTAGACCCAAACCCACTCGGCAAGACCCAAACCCACTCGGCTCGACCCAATCCCACTCGGCTAGACCCAAACCCACTCAGCTAGACCCAAACCCACTCGGCTAGACCCAAACCCACTCGGCTAGACCCAAAACCACTCGGCTAGATCCAATACCACTCGGCTAGACCTAAACCCACTCGGCTAGACCCAAACCCACTCCACTAGACCCAAACCCACTCGGCTAGACACAAACCCACTCGGCTCGACCCAAACCCACTCGGCTAGACCCAAACCCACTCGGCCAGACCCAAACGCACTTGGCTCGACCCAAACCCACTCGGCTAGACCCAAACCCACTCGGCTATTCCCAAACCCACTCGGCTAGACCCAAACCCACTCGGCTAGACCCAAACCCACTCGGCTAGTTCCAAACCCACTCGGCTAGACCCAAACCCACTCGGCTAGACCCAAACCCACTCGGCTAGACCCAAACCCACTCGGCTAGACCCAAACCCAATCGGCTAGACCCAAACCCAATCGGCTAGACCCAAACCCACTCAGCCAGACCCAAACCCACTCGGCTAGTCCCAAACCCACTCGGCTAGACCAAAACCCACTAGGCTAGACCCAAACCCACGCGGCTAGACCCAAACCAACTCGGCTACACCCAAACCCACTCGGCTAGTTCCAAACCCACTCGGCTAGACCCAAACCCACTCGGCTAGACCCAAACCCACTCGGCTAGACCCAAACCCACTCGGCTAGACCCAAACCCACTCGGCTAGACCCAAACCCACTCCGCTAGACCCAAACCCACTCTGCTAGACCCAAACCCACTCGGCTAGACCCAAACCCACTCGGCTAGACCCAAACCCATTCGGCTAGACCCAAACCCACTCGGCTAGACCCAAACCCACTCGGCGAGACCCAAACCCAATCGGCTAGACCCAAACCCACTCAGCCAGACCCAAACCCACTCGGCTAGACCCAAACCCACTCGGCTAGACCCAAACCCACTCGGCAAGACCCAAACCCACTCGGCTGGACCCAAACCCACTCGGCTGGACCCAAACCCACTCGGCTGGACCCAAACCCACTCGGCCAGACCCAAACCGACTCAGTTCGACCCAAACCCACTCGGCTACACCCAAACTCACTCCACTAGACACAAACCCACTCGGCTAGACCCAAACCCACACGGCAAGACCCAAACACACTCGGCTGGACCCAAACCCACTCGGCTGGACCCAAACCCACTCGGCTAGACCCAAACCCACACGGCTAGACCCAAACCCACTCGGCTAGACTCAAACCCACTCGGCTAGACCCAAACCCACTCCGCTAAACCCAAACCCACTCCGCTAGACCCAATCGGACTCGGCTAGACCCAAACCCACTCGGCTAGACACAAACCCACTCCGCTAGACCCAAACCCACTCGGCTAGACCCAAACCCACTCGGCTAGACCCAAACCCACTCGGCTAGACCCAAACCCACTCCGCTAGACACAAACCCACTCGGCTAGACCCAAACCCACTCGGCTAGACCCAAACCCATTCGGCTAGACCCAAACCCACTCCGGTACACCCAAACCGACTCCGCTAGACCCAAACCCACTCGGCTAGACCCAAACCCACTCGGCTAGACCCAAACCTACTCGGATAGACCCAAACCCTCTCGGCTAGACCCAAACCCACTCGGCTAGACACAAACCCACTCGGCTAGACCCAAACCCACTCGGCTAGACCCAAACCCACTCGGCTAGACCCAAACCCAATCCGCTAGACCCAAACGCACTCGGCTAGACCCAAACCCACTCGGCTAGACCCAAACCCACTCGGCTAGACCCAAACCCACTCCGCTAGACCCAAACCCACTCTGCTAGACCCAAACCCACTCGGCTAGACCCAAACCCACTCGGCTAGACCCAAACCCACTCGGCTAGACCCAAACCCACTCGGCTAGACCCAAACCCACTCGGCTAGACACAAACCCACTCGGCTAGACCCAAACCCACTCGGCTAGACCCAAACCCACTCGGCCAGACCCAAACCCACTTGGCTCGACCCAAACCCACTCGGCTAGACCCAAACCCACTCGGCTGGTCCCAAACCCACTCGGCTAGACCCAAACCAACTAGGCTAGACCCAAACCCACTCGGGTAGACCCAAACCCACTCGGCTAGACCCAAACCCACTCGGCTAGTTCCAAACCCACTCGGCTAGACCCAAACCCACTCGGCTAGACCCAAACCCACTCGGCTAGACCCAAACCCACTCGGCTAGACCCAAACCCACTCGGCTAGACCCAAACCCACTCGGCTAGACCCAAACCCACTCGGCTAGATCCAAACCCACTCGGGTAGACTCAAACCCACACGGCTAGACCCAAACCCACTCGGATAGACCCAAACCCAGTCCGCTAGACCCAAATCCACTCCGCTAGACCCAAACCCACTCGGCTAGACCCAAACCCATTCGGCTAGACCCAAACCCACTCCGCTAGACCCAAACCCACTCGGCTAGACCCAAACCCACTCGGCTAGACCCAAACCCACTCCGCCAGACCCAAACCCACTCGGCTAGACCCAAACCCAATCGGTTAGACCCAAACCCACTCGGCTAGACCCAAACCCACTCGGCTCGACCCAATCCCACTCGGCTAGACCCAAACCCACTCGGCTAGACCAAACCCACTCGGCTAGACCAAAACCCACTCGGCTAGACCCAAAACCACTCGGCCAGACCCAATACCACTCGGCTAGACCTAAACCCACTCGGCTAGACCCAAACCCACTCCACTAGACCCAAACCCACTCGGCCAGACACAAACCCACTCGGCTAGACCCAAACCCACTCGGCTAGACCCAAACCCACTCGGCTAGACCCAAACCCACTTGGCTCGACCCAAACCCACTCGGCTAGACCCAAACCCACTCGGCTAGTCCCAAACCCACTCGGCTAGACCCAAGCCCACTAGGCTAGACCCAAACCCACTCGGCTAGACCCAAACCCACTCGGCTAGACCCAAACCCACTCGGCTAGACCCAAACCCACTCGGCTAGACCCAAACCCACTCGGCTAGACCCAAACCCACTCGGCTAGACCCAAACCCACTCGGCTAGATCCAAACCCACTCGGGTAGACTCAAACCCACACGGCTAGACCCAAACCCACTCGGATAGACCCAAACCCAGTCCGCTAGACCCAAATCCACTCCGCTAGACCCAAACCCACTCGGCTAGACCCAAACCCATTCGGCTAGACCCAAACCCACGCCGCTAGACCCAAACCCACTCGGCTAGACCCAAACCCACTCGGCCAGACCCAAACCCACTTGGCTCGACCCAAACCCACTCGGCTAGACCCAAACCCACTCGGCTAGTCCCAAACCCACTCGGCTAGACCCAAACCCACTAGGCTAGACCCAAACCCACTCGGCTAGACCCAAACCCACTCGGCTAGACCCAAACCCACTCGGCTAGTTCCAAACCCACTCGGCTAGACCCAAACCCACTCGGCTAGACCCAAACCCACTCGGCTAGACCCAAACCCACTCGGCTAGACCCAAACCCACTCGGCTAGACCCAAACCCACTCGGCTAGACCCAAACCCACTCGGCTAGATCCAAACCCACTCGGGTAGACTCAAACCCACACGGCTAGACCCAAACCCACTCGGATAGACCCAAACCCAGTCCGCTAGACCCAAATCCCCTCCGCTAGACCCAAACCCACTCGGCTAGACCCAAACCCATTCGGCTAGAACCAAACCCACTCCGCTAGACCCAAACCCACTCGGCTAGACCCAAACCCACTCGGCTAGACCCAAACCCACTCCGCCAGACCCAAACCCACTCGGCTAGACCCAAACCCACTCGGTTAGACCCAAACCCACTCGGCTAGACCCAAACCCACTCGGCTCGACCCAATCCCACTCGGCTAGACCCAAACCCACTCGGCTAGACCCAAACCCACTCGGCTAGACCGAAACCCACTCGGCTAGACCCAAAACCACTCGGCTATATCCAATACCACTCGGCTAGACCTAAACCCACTCGGCTAGACCCAAACCCACTCCACTAGATCCAAACCCACTCGGCCAGACACAAACCCACTCGGCTAGACCCAAACCCACTCGGCTAGACCCAAACCCACTCGGCTAGACCCAAACCCACTCGGCTAGACCCAAACCCACTCGGCTAGTCCCAAACCCACTCGGCTAGACCCAAGCCCACTAGGCTAGACCCAAACCCACTCGGCTAGACCCAAACCCACTCGGCTAGACCCAAACCCACTCGGCTAGTTCCAAACCCACTCAGCTACACCCAAACCCACTCGGCGGGACCCAAACCCACTCGGCTAGACCCAAACCCACTCGGCTAGACCCAAACCCACTCGGCTAGACCCAAACCCACTCGGCTAGACCCAAAACCACTCGGCTAGATCCAATACCACTCGGCTAGACCTAAACCCACTCGGCTAGACCCAAACCCACTCCACTAGACCCAAACCCACTCGGCTAGACACAAACCCACTCGGCTAGACCCAAACCCACTCGGCTAGACCCAAACGCACTCGGCCAGACCCAAACCCACTTGGCTCGACCCAAACCCACTCGGCTAGACCCAAACCCACTCGGCTAGTCCCAAACCCACTCGGCTAGACCCAAACCAACTAGGCTAGACCCAAACCCACTCGGCTAGACCCAAACCCACTCGGCTAGACCCAAACCCACTCGGCTAGTTCCAAACCCACTCGGCTAGACCCAAACCCACTCGGCTAGACCCAAACCCACTCGGCTAGACCCAAACCCAGTCCGCTAGACCCAAATCCACTCCGCTAGACCCAAACCCACTCGGCTAGACCCAAACCCATTCGGCTAGACCCAAACCCACTCCGCTAGACCCAAACCCACTCGGCTAGACCCAAACCCACTCGGCTAGTTCCAAACCCACTCGGCTAGACCCAAACCCACTCGGCTAGACCCAAACCCACTCGGCTAGACCCAAACCCACTCGGCTAGACCCAAACCCACTCGGCTAGACCCAAACCCACTCGGCTAGACCCAAACCCACTCCGCCAGACCCAAACCCACTCGGCTAGACCCAAACCCACTCGGTTAGACCCAAACCCACTCGGCTAGACCCAAACCCACTCGGCTCGACCCAATCCCACTCGGCTAGACCCAAACCCACTTGGCTAGACCCAAACCCACTCGGCTAGACCGAAACCCACTCGGCTAGACCCAAAACCACTCGGCTAGACCCAATACCACTCGGCTAGACCTAAACCCACTCGGCTAGACCCAAACCCACTCCACTAGACTCAAACCCACACGGCTAGACCCAAACCCACTCGGATAGACCCAAACCCAGTCCGCTAGACCCAAATCCACTCCGCTAGACACAAACCCACTCGGCTAGACCCAAACCCATTCGGCTAGACCCAAACCCACTCCGCTAGACCCAAACCCACTCGGCTAGACCCAAACCCACTCGGCTAGACCCAAACCCACTCCGCCAGACCCAAACCCACTCGGCTAGACCCAAACCCAATCGGTTAGACCCAAACCCACTCGGCTAGACCCAAACCCACTCGGCTCGACCCAATCCCACTCGGCTAGACCCAAACCCACTCGGCTAGACCCAAACCCACTCGGCTAGACCAAAACCCACTCGGCTAGACCCAAAACCACTCGGCTAGACCCAATACCACTCGGCTAGACCTAAACCCACTCGGCTAGACCCAAACCCACTCCACTAGACCCAAACCCACTCGGCCAGACACAAACCCACTCGGCTAGACCCAAACCCACTCGGCTAGACCCAAACCCACTCGGCTAGACCCAAACCCACTTGGCTCGACCCAAACCCACTCGGCTAGACCCAAACCCTCTCGGCTAGTCCCAAACCCACTCGGCTAGACCCAAGCCCACTAGGCTAGACCCAAACCCACTCGGCTAGACCCAAACCCACTCGGCTAGACCCAAACCCACTCGGCTAGTTCCAAACCCACTCGGCTAGACCCAAACCCACTCGGCTAGACCCAAACCCACTCGGCTAGACCCAAACCCACTCGGCTAGACCCAAACCCACTCGGCTAGACCCAAACCCACTCGGCTAGACCCAAACCCACTCGGCTAGATCCAAACCCACTCGGGTAGACTCAAACCCACACGGCTAGACCCAAACCCACTCGGATAGACCCAAACCCAGTCCGCTAGACCCAAATCCACTCCGCTAGACCCAAACCCACTCGGCTAGACCCAAACCCATTCGGCTAGACCCAAACCCACTCCGCTAGACCCAAACCCACTCGGCTAGACCCAAACCCACTCGGCCAGACCCAAACCCACTTGGCTCGACCCAAACCCACTCGGCTAGACCCAAAACCACTCGGCTATATCCAATACCACTCGGCTAGACCTAAACCCACTCGGCTAGACCCAAACCCACTCCACTAGACCCAAACCCACTCGGCCAGACACAAACCCACTCGGCTAGACCCAAACCCACTCGGCTAGACCCAAACCCACTCGGCTAGACCCAAACCCACTTGGCTCGACCCAAACCCACTCGGCTAGTCCCAAACCCACTCGGCTAGTCCCAAACCCACTCGGCTAGACCCAAGCCCACTAGGCTAGACCCAAACCCACTCGGCTAGACCCAAACCCACTCGGCTAGACCCAAACCCACTCGGCTAGTTCCAAACCCACTCGGCTAGACCCAAACCCACTCGGCTAGACCCAAACCCACTCGGCTAGACCCAAACCCACTCGGCTAGACCCAAACCCACTCGGCTAGACCCAAACCCACTCGGCTAGACCCAAAACCACTCGGCTAGATCCAATACCACTCGGCTAGACCTAAACCCACTCGGCTAGTCCCAAACCCACTCCACGAGACCCAAACCCACTCGGCTAGACACAAACCCACTCGGCTAGACCCAAACCCACTCGGCTAGACCCAAACGCACTCGGCCAGACCCAAACCCACTTGGCTCGACCCAAACCCACTCGGCTAGACCCAAACCCACTCGGCTAGTCCCAAACCCTCTCGGCTAGACCCAAACCAACTAGGCTAGACCCAAACCCACTCGGCTAGACCCAAACCCACTCGGCTAGACCCAAACCCACTCGGCTAGTTCCAAACCCACTCGGCTAGACCCAAACCCACTCGGCTAGACCCACACCCACTCGGCTAGACCCAAACCCACTCGGCTAGACCCAAACCCACTCGGCTAGACCCAAACCCACTCGGCTAGACCCAAACCCACTCGGCTAGATGCAAACCCACTCGGGTAGACTCAAACCCACACGGCTAGACCCAAACCCACTCGGATAGACCCAAACCCAGTCCGCTAGACCCAAATCCACTCCGCTAGACCCAAACCCACTCGGCTAGACCCAAACCCATTCGGCTAGACCCAAACCCACTCCGCTAGACCCAAACCCACTCGGCTAGACCCAAACCCACTCGGCTAGACCCAAACCCACTCCGCCAGACCCAAACCCACTCGGCTAGACCCAAACCCACTCGGTTAGACCCAAACCCACTCGGCTAGACTCAAACCCACTCGGCTCGACCCAATCCCACTCGGCTAGACCCAAACCCACTTGGCTAGACCCAAACCCACTCGGCTAGACCCAAACCCACTCGGCTAGTTCCAAACCCACTCGGCTAGACCCAAACCCACTCGGCTAGACCCAAACCCACTCGGCTAGACCCAAACCCACTCGGCTAGACCCAAACCCACTCGGCTAGACCCAAACCCACTCGGCTAGACCCAAACCCACTCGGCTAGATCCAAACCCACTCGGGTAGACTCAAACCCACACGGCTAGACCCAAACCCACTCGGATAGACCCAAACCCAGTCCGCTAGACCCAAATCCCCTCCGCTAGACCCAAACCCACTCGGCTAGACCCAAACCCATTCGGCTAGAACCAAACCCACTCCGCTAGACCCAAACCCACTCGGCTAGACCCAAACCCACTCGGCTAGACCCAAACCCACTCCGCCAGACCCAAACCCACTCGGCTAGACCCAAACCCACTCGGTTAGACCCAAACCCACTCGGCTAGACCCAAACCCACTCGGCTCGACCCAATCCCACTCGGCTAGACCCAAACCCACTCGGCTAGACCCAAACCCACTCGGCTAGACCGAAACCCACTCGGCTAGACCCAAAACCACTCGGCTATATCCAATACCACTCGGCTAGACCTAAACCCACTCGGCTAGACCCAAACCCACTCCACTAGACCCAAACCCACTCGGCCAGACACAAACCCACTCGGCTAGACCCAAACCCACTCGGCTAGACCCAAACCCACTCGGCTAGACCCAAACCCACTTGGCTCGACCCAAACCCACTCGGCTAGTCCCAAACCCACTCGGCTAGTCCCAAACCCACTCGGCTAGACCCAAGCCCACTAGGCTAGACCCAAACCCACTCGGCTAGACCCAAACCCACTCGGCTAGACCCAAACCCACTCGGCTAGTTCCAAACCCACTCGGCTAGACCCAAACCCACTCGGCTAGACCCAAACCCACTCGGCTAGACCCAAACCCACTCGGCTAGACCCAAACCCACTCGGCTAGACCCAAACCCACTCGGCTAGACCCAAAACCACTCGGCTAGATCCAATACCACTCGGCTAGACCTAAACCCACTCGGCTAGTCCCAAACCCACTCCACGAGACCCAAACCCACTCGGCTAGACACAAACCCACTCGGCTAGACCCAAACCCACTCGGCTAGACCCAAACGCACTCGGCCAGACCCAAACCCACTTGGCTCGACCCAAACCCACTCGGCTAGACCCAAACCCACTCGGCTAGTCCCAAACCCTCTCGGCTAGACCCAAACCAACTAGGCTAGACCCAAACCCACTCGGCTAGACCCAAACCCACTCGGCTAGACCCAAACCCACTCGGCTAGTTCCAAACCCACTCGGCTAGACCCAAACCCACTCGGCTAGACCCACACCCACTCGGCTAGACCCAAACCCACTCGGCTAGACCCAAACCCACTCGGCTAGACCCAAACCCACTCGGCTAGACCCAAACCCACTCGGCTAGATGCAAACCCACTCGGGTAGACTCAAACCCACACGGCTAGACCCAAACCCACTCGGATAGACCCAAACCCAGTCCGCTAGACCCAAATCCACTCCGCTAGACCCAAACCCACTCGGCTAGACCCAAACCCATTCGGCTAGACCCAAACCCACTCCGCTAGACCCAAACCCACTCGGCTAGACCCAAACCCACTCGGCTAGACCCAAACCCACTCCGCCAGACCCAAACCCACTCGGCTAGACCCAAACCCACTCGGTTAGACCCAAACCCACTCGGCTAGACTCAAACCCACTCGGCTCGACCCAATCCCACTCGGCTAGACCCAAACCCACTTGGCTAGACCCAAAACCACTCGGCTAGACCGAAACCCACTCGGCTAGACCCAAAACCACTCGGCTAGACCCAATACCACTCGGCTAGACCTAAACCCACTCGGCTAGACCCAAACCCACTCCACTCGTTCCAAACCCACTCGGCTAGACCCAAACCCACTCGGCTAGACCCAAACCCACTCGGCTAGACACAAACCCACTCGGCTAGACCCAAACCCACTCGGCTAGACCCAAACCCACTCGGCTAGACCCAAACCCACTTGGCTAGATCCAAACCCACTCGGGTAGACTCAAACCCACACGGCTAGACCCAAACCCACTCGGATAGACCCAAACCCAGTCCGCTAGACCCAAATCCACTCCGCTAGACCCAAACCCACTCGGTTAGACCCCAAACCATTCGGCTAGACCCAAACCCACTCCGCTAGACCCAAACCCACTCGGCTAGACCCAAACCCACTCGGCTAGACCCAAACCCACTCCGCCAGACCCAAACCCACTCGGCTAGACCCCAACCCACTCGGTTAGACCCAAACCCACTCGGCTAGACCCAAACCCACTCGGCCCGACCCAATCCCACTCGGCTAGACCCAAACCCACTCGGCTAGACCCAAACCCACTCGGCTAGACCGAAACCCACTCGGCTAGACCCAAAACCACTCGGCTAGATCCAATACCACTCGGCTAGACCTAAACCCACTCGGCTAGACCCAAACCCACTCCACTAGACCCAAACCCACTCGGCCAGACACAAACCCACTCGGCTAGACCCAAACCCACTCGGCTAGACCCAAACCCACTCAGCTAGACCCAAACCCACTTGGCTCGACCCAAACCCACTCGGCTAGACACAAACCCACTCGGCTAGTCCCAAACCCACTCGGCTAGATCCAAGCCCACTAGGCTAGACCTAAACCCACTCGGCTAGACCCAAACCCACTCGGCTAGACCCAAACCAACTAGGCTAGACCCAAACCCACTCGGCTAGACCCAAACCCACTCGGCTAGACCCAAACCCACTCGGGTAGACTCAAACCCACACGGCTAGACCCAAACCCACTCGGATAGACCCAAACCCAGTCCGCTAGACCCAAATCCACTCCGCTAGACCCAAACCCACTCGGCTAGACCCAAACCCATTCGGCTAGACCCAAACCCACTCCGCTAGACCCAAACCCACTCGGCTAGACCCAAACCCACTCGGCTAGACCCAAACCCACTCCGCCAGACCCAAACCCACTCGGCTAGACCCAAACCCACTCGGTTAGACCCAAACCCACTCGGCTAGACTCAAACCCACTCGGCTCGACCCAATCCCACTCGGCTAGACCCAAACCCACTTGGCTAGACCCAAAACCACTCGGCTAGACCGAAACCCACTCGGCTAGACCCAAAACCACTCGGCTAGACCCAATACCACTCGGCTAGACCTAAACCCACTCGGCTAGACCCAAACCCACTCCACTCGTTCCAAACCCACTCGGCTAGACCCAAACCCACTCGGCTAGACCCAAACCCACTCGGCTAGACACAAACCCACTCGGCTAGACCCAAACCCACTCGGCTAGACCCAAACCCACTCGGCTAGACCCAAACCCACTTGGCTAGATCCAAACCCACTCGGGTAGACTCAAACCCACATGGCTAGACCCAAACCCACTCGGATAGACCCAAACCCAGTCCGCTAGACCCAAATCCACTCCGCTAGACCCAAACCCACTCGGTTAGACCCCAAACCATTCGGCTAGACCCAAACCCACTCCGCTAGACCCAAACCCACTCGGCTAGACCCAAACCCACTCGGCTAGACCCAAACCCACTCCGCCAGACCCAAACCCACTCGGCTAGACCCAAACCCACTCGGTTAGACCCAAACCCACTCGGCTAGACCCAAACCCACTCGGCCCGACCCAATCCCACTCGGCTAGACCCAAACCCACTCGGCTAGACCCAAACCCACTCGGCTAGACCGAAACCCACTCGGCTAGACCCAAAACCACTCGGCTAGATCCAATACCACTCGGCTAGACCTAAACCCACTCGGCTAGACCCAAACCCACTCCACTAGACCCAAACCCACTCGGCCAGACACAAACCCACTCGGCTAGACCCAAACCCACTCGGCTAGACCCAAACCCACTCAGCTAGACCCAAACCCACTTGGCTCGACCCAAACCCACTCGGCTAGACCCAAACCCACTCGGCTAGTCCCAAACCCACTCGGCTAGATCCAAGCCCACTAGGCTAGACCCAAACCCACTCGGCTAGACCCAAACCCACTCGGCTAGACCCAAACCCACTCGGCTAGTTCCAAACCCACTCGGCTAGACCCAAACCCACTCGGCTAGACCCAAACCCACTCTGCTAGACCCAAACCCACTCGGCTAGACCCAAACCCACTCGGCTAGACCCAAACCCACTCGGCTAGACCCAAACCCACTCGGCTAGATCCAAACCCACTCGGGTAGACTCAAACCCACACGGCTAGACCCAAACCCACTCGGATAGACCCAAACCCAGTCCGCTAGACCCAAATCCACTCCGCTAGACCCAAACCCACTCGGCTAGACCCAAACCCATTCGGCTAGACCCAAACCCACTCCGCTAGACCCAAACCCACTCGGCTAGACCCAAACCCACTCGCCTAGACCTAAACCCACTCGGCTAGACCCAAACCCACTCGGCTAGACCCAAACCCACTCTGCTAGACCCAAACCCACTCGGCTAGACCCAAACCCACTCCGCTAGACCTAAACCCAGTCGGCTAGACCCAAACCCACTCGGCTAGACCCAAACCCACTCGGCTAGACACAAACCCACTCGGCTGGACCCAAACCCACTCGGCTAGACCCAAACCCACTCGGCTAGTCCCAAACCCACTCGGCTAGACCCAAACCCACTAGGCTAGACCCAAACCCACTCGGCTAGACCCAAACCCACTCTGCTAGACCCAAACCCACTCGGCTAGTTCCAAACCCACTCGGCTAGACCCAAACCCACTCGGCTAGACCCAAACCCACTCGGCTAGACCCAAACCCACTCGGCTAGACCCAAACCCTCTCGGCTAGACCCAAACCCACTCGGCTAGACCCAAACCCACTCGGCTAGATCCAAACCAACTCGGGTAGACTCAAACCCACACGGCTAGACCCAAACCCACTTGGATAGACCCAAACCCAGTCCGCTAGACCCAAATCCACTCCGCTAGACCCAAACCCACTCGGCTAGAGCCAAACCCATTCGGCTAGACCCAAACCCACTCCGCTAGACCCAAACCCACTCGGCTAGACCCAAACCCACTCGGCTAGTCCCAAACCCACTCGGCTAGACCCAAGCCCACTAGGCTAGACCCAAACCCACTCGGCTAGACCCAAACCCACTCGGCTAGACCCAAACCCACTCGGCTAGTTCCAAACCCACTCGGCTAGACCCAAACCCACTCGGCTAGACCCAAACCCACTCGGCTAGACCCAAACCCACTCGGCTAGACCCAAACCCACTCGGCTAGACCCAAACCCACTCGGCTAGACCCAAAACCACTCGGCTAGATCCAATACCACTCGGCTAGACCTAAACCCACTCGGCTAGACCCAAACCCACTCCACTAGACCCAAACCCACTCGGCTAGACACAAACCCACTCGGCTAGACCCAAACCCACTCGGCTAGACCCAAACGCACTCGGCCAGACCCAAACCCACTTGGCTCGACCCAAACCCACTCGGCTAGACCCAAACCCACTCGGCTAGTCCCAAACCCTCTCGGCTGGACCCAAACCAACTAGGCTAGACCCAAACCCACTCGGCTAGACCCAAACCCACTCGGCTAGACCCAAACCCACTCGGCTAGTTCCAAACCCACTCGGCTAGACCCAAACCCACTCGGCTAGACCCAAACCCACTCGGCTAGACCCAAACCCACTCGGCTAGACCCAAACCCACTCGGCTAGACCCAAACCCACTCGGCTAGACCCAAACCCACTCGGCTAGATCCAAACCCACTCGGGTAGACTCAAACCCACACGGCTAGACCCAAACCCACTCGGATAGACCCAAACCCAGTCCGCTAGACCCAAATCCACTCCGCTAGACCCAAACCCACTCGGCTAGACCCAAACCCATTCGGCTAGACCCAAACCCACTCCGCTAGACCCAAACCCACTCGGCTAGACCCAAACCCACTCGGCTAGACCCAAACCCACTCCGCCAGACCCAAACCCACTCGGCTAGACCCAAACCCACTCGGTTAGACCCAAACCCACTCGGCTAGACTCAAACCCACTCGGCTCGACCCAATCCCACTCGGCTAGACCCAAACCCACTTGGCTAGACCCAAAACCACTCGGCTAGACCGAAACCCACTCGGCTAGACCCAAAACCACTCGGCTAGACCCAATACCACTCGGCTAGACCTAAACCCACTCGGCTAGACCCAAACCCACTCCACTCGTTCCAAACCCACTCGGCTAGACCCAAACCCACTCGGCTAGACCCAAACCCACTCGGCTAGACCCAAACCCACTCGGCTAGACCCAAACCCACTCGGCTAGACCCAAACCCACTCGGCTAGACCCAAACCCACTTGGCTAGATCCAAACCCACTCGGGTAGACTCAAACCCACACGGCTAGACCCAAACCCACTCGGATAGACCCAAACCCAGTCCGCTAGACCCAAATCCACTCCGCTAGACCCAAACCCACTCGGCTAGACCCCAAACCATTCGGCTAGACCCAAACCCACTCCGCTAGACCCAAACCCACTCGGCTAGACCCAAACCCACTCGGCTAGACCCAAACCCACTCCGCCAGACCCAAACCCACTCGGCTAGACCCAAACCCACTCGGTTAGACCCAAACCCACTCGGCTAGACCCAAACCCACTCGGCTCGACCCAATCCCACTCGGCCAGACCCAAACCCACTCGGCTAGACCCAAACCCACTCGGCTAGACCGAAACCCACTCGGCTAGACCCAAAACCACTCGGCTAGATCCAATACCACTCGGCTAGACCTAAACCCACTCGGCTAGACCCAAACCCACTCCACTAGACCCAAACCCACTCGGCCAGACACAAACCCACTCGGCTAGACCCAAACCCACTCGGCTAGACCCAAACCCACTCGGCTAGACCCAAACCCACTTGGCTCGACCCAAACCCACTCGGCTAGACCCAAACCCACTCGGCTAGTCCCAAACCCACTCGGCTAGATCCAAGCCCACTAGGCTAGACCCAAACCCACTCGGCTAGACCCAAACCCACTCGGCTAGACCCAAACCCACTCGGCTAGTTCCAAACCCACTCGGCTAGACCCAAACCCACTCGGCTAGACCCAAACCCACTCGGCTAGACCCAAACCCACTCGGCTAGACCCAAACCCACTCGGCTAGACCCAAACCCACTCGGCTAGACCCAAACCCACTCGGCTAGATCCAAACCCACTCGGGTAGACTCAAACCCACACGGCTAGACCCAAACCCACTCGGATAGACCCAAACCCAGTCCGCTAGACCCAAATCCACTCCGCTAGACCCAAACCCACTCGGCTAGACCCAAACCCATTCGGCTAGACCCAAACCCACTCCGCTAGACCCAAACCCACTCGGCTAGACCCAAAACCACTCGCCTAGACCTAAACCCACTCGGCTAGACCCAAACCCACTCGGCTAGACCCAAACCCACTCTGCTAGACCCAAACCCACTCGGCTAGACCCAAACCCACTCCGCTAGACCCAAACCCACTCGGCTAGACCCAAACCCACTCGGCTAGACCCAAACCCACTCGGCTAGACCCAAACCCTCTCGGCTAGACCCAAACCCACTCGGCTAGACCCAAACCCACTCGGCTAGATCCAAACCAACTCGGGTAGACTCAAACCCACACGGCTAGACCCAAACCCACTTGGATAGACCCAAACCCAGTCCGCTAGACCCAAATCCACTCCGCTAGACCCAAACCCACTCGGCTAGAGCCAAACCCATTCGGCTAGACCCAAACCCACTCCGCTAGACCCAAACCCACTCGGCTAGACCCAAACCCACTCGGCTAGACCCAAACCCACTCCGCCAGACCCAAACCCACTCGGCTAGACCCAAACCCACTCGGTTAGACCCAAACCCACTCGGCTAGACCCAAACCCACTCGGCTCGACCCAATCCCACTCGGCTAGACCCAAACCCACTCGGCTAGACCCAAACCCACTCCGCTAGACCCAAACCCACTCGGCTAGACTGAAACCCACTCGGCTATACCCAAACCCACTCGGCTAGACCCAAACCCACTCGGCTAGACCCAAACCCACTCGGCTAGACCCAAACCCACCCGGCTAGACCCAAACCCACTCGGCTAGACCCAAACCCACTCGGCTAGACCCAAACCCACTCGGCTAGACACAAACCCACTCGGCTAGACCCAAACCCACTCGGCTAGATCCAAACCCACTCGGCTAGACTCAAACCCACACGGGTAGACCCAAACCCACTCGGATAGACCCAAACCCAGTCCGCTAGACCCAAATCCACTCTGCTAGACCCAAACCCATTCAGCTAGACCCAAACCCACTCCGCTAGACCCAAACCCACTTGGCTAGACCCAAACGCACTCGGCTAGACCCAAACCCACTAGGCTAGACCCAAACCCACTCGGCTAGACCCAAACCCACTCTGCTACACCCAAACCCACTCGGCTAGACCCAAACCCACTCGGCTAGACCCAAACCCACTCGGCTAGACCCAAACCCACTCGGCTAGACCCAAACCCACTCGGCGAGACCCAAACCCACTCGGCTAGACCCAAACCCACTCAGCCGGACCCAAACCCACTCGGCTAGACCCAAATCCACTCCGCTAGACCCAAACCCACTCGGCTAGACCCAAACCCATTCGGCTAGACCCAAACCCACTCCGCTGGACCCAAACCCACTCGGCTAGACCCAAACCCACTCGGCTAGACCCAAACCCACTCGGCTAGACACAAACCCACTCGGCTAGACCCAAACCCACTCTGCTGGACCCAAACCCACGCGGCTAGACCCAAACCCACTCGGCTAGACCCAAACCCACTCGGCTAGACCCAAGCCCACTCGGCTAGACCCAAACCCACTCGGCTAGACCCAAACACACTCGGCTAGACCCAAACCCATTCGGCTAGGCCCAAACCCACTCCGCTAGACCCAAACCCACTCGGCTAGACCCAAACCCACTCGGCTAGACCCAAACCCACTCGGCTAGACACAAACCCACTCGGCTAGACCCAAACCCACTCTGCTAGACCCAAACCCACTCGGCTAGACCCAAACCCACTCGGCCAGACCCAAACCCACTCGGCTAGACACAAACCCACTCGGCTAGACCCAAACCCACTCGGCTAGACCCAAACCCACTCGAGTAGACACAAACCCACTCGGCTAGACCCAAACCCACTCTGCTAGACCCAAACCCACTCGGCTAGACCCAAACCCACTCGGCTAGACCCAAACCCACTCGGCTAGACACAAACCCACTCGGCTAGACCCAACCCCACTCGGCTAGACCCAAACCCACTCGGCTCGAACCAAACCCACTCGGCTAGACCCAAACCCACTCGGCTAGACCCAAACCCACTCGGCTAGACCCAAACCCACTCGGCTAGACCCAAACCCACTCGGCTGGACCCAAACCCACTCGTCTGGACCCAAACCCACTCGGCTAGACCCAAACCCACTCAGTTCGACCCAAACCCACTCGGCTACACCCAAACCCACTCCACTAGACACAAACCCACTCGGCTAGACCCAAACCCACACGGCAAGACCCAAACCCACTCGGCTGGACCCAAACCCTCTCGGCTAGACCCAAACCCACACGGCTAGAGCCAAACCCACTCGGCTAGACCCAAACCCACTCGGCTAGACCCAAACCCACTCCGCTAAACCCAAACCCACTCCGCTAGACCCAAACCGACTCGGCTAGACCCAAACCCACTCGGCTAGACCCAAACCCACTCTGCTGGACCCAAACCCACGCGGCTAGACCCAAACCCACTCGGCTAGACCCAAACCCACTCGGCTAGACCCAAGCCCACTCGGCTAGACCCAAACCCACTCGGCTAGACCCAAACACACTCGGCTAGACCCAAACCCATTCGGCTAGGCCCAAACCCACTCCGCTAGACCCAAACCCACTCGGCTAGACCCAAACCCACTCGGCTAGACCCAAACCCACTCGGCTAGACACAAACCCACTCGGCTAGACCCAAACCCACTCTGCTAGACCCAAACCCACTCGGCTAGACCCAAACCCACTCGGCCAGACCCAAACCCACTCGGCTAGACACAAACCCACTCGGCTAGACCCAAACCCACTCGGCTAGACCCAAACCCACTCGGGTAGACACAAACCCACTCGGCTAGACCCAAACCCACTCTGCTAGACCCAAACCCACTCGGCTAGACCCAAACCCACTCGGCTAGACCCAAACCCACTCGGCTAGACACAAACCCACTCGGCTAGACCCAACCCCACTCGGCTAGACCCAAACCCACTCGGCTCGACCCAAACCCACTCGGCTAGACCCAAACCCACTCGGCTAGACCCAAACCCACTCGGCTAGACCCAAACCCACTCGGCTAGACCCAAACCCACTCGGCTGGACCCAAACCCATTCGTCTGGACCCAAACCCACTCGGCTAGACCCAAACCCACTCAGTTCGACCCAAACCCACTCGGCTACACCCAAACCCACTCCACTAGACACAAACCCACTCGGCTAGACCCAAACCCACACGGCAAGACCCAAACCCACTCGGCTGGACCCAAACCCTCTCGGCTAGACCCAAACCCACACGGCTAGAGCCAAACCCACTCGGCTAGACCCAAACCCACTCGGCTAGACCCAAACCCACTCCGCTAAACCCAAACCCACTCCGCTAGACCCAAACCGACTCGGCTAGACCCAAACCCACTCCGCTAGACCCAAACCCACTCCGCTAGACCCAAACCACTCGGCTAGGCCCAAACCCACTCGGCTAGACTCAAACCCACTCCGCTAGACCCAAACCCACTCGGCTAGACCCAAACCCACTCGGCTAGACCCAAACCCACTCGGCTAGACCCAAACCCACTCGGCTAGACCCAAACCCACTCGGCTAGACCCAAACCCACTCGGCTAGACCTAAACCCACTCCGCTAGACCCAAACCCACTCCGCTAGACCCAAACCCACTCCGCTACACCCAAACCCACTCCGCTAGACCCAAACCCACTCGGCTCGACCCAAACCCACTCGGATAGACCCAAACCCAGTCCGCTAGACCCAAATCCACTCTGCTAGACCCAAACCCACACGGCTAGACCCAAACCCATTCAGCTAGACACAAACCCACTCCGCTAGACCCAAACCCACTCGGCTAGACCCAAACGCACTCGGCTAGACCCAAACCCACTAGGCTAGACCCAAACCCACTCGGCTAGACCCAAACCCACTCTGCTAGACCCAAACCCACTCGGCTAGACCCAAACCCACTCGGCTAGACCCAAATCCACTCGGCTAGACCCAAACCCACTCGGCTAGACCCAAACCCACTCGGCGAGACCCAAACCCACTCGGCTACACCCAAACCCACTCAGCCGGACCCAAACCCACTCAGCTAGACCCAAATCCACTCCGCTAGACGCAAACCCACTCGGCTAGACCCAAACCCATTCGGCTAGACCCAAACCCACTGCGCTGGACCCAAACCCACTCGGCTAGACCCAAACCCACTTGGCTAGACCCAAACCCACTCAGCCAGACACAAACCCACTCGGCTAGACCCAAACCCACTCTGCTGGACCCAAACCCACTCAGCTAGACCCAAACCCACTCGGCTAGACCCAAACCCACTCGGCTAGACCCAAGCCCACTCGGCTAGACCCAAACCCACTCGGCCAGACCCAAACACACTCGGCTAGACCCAAACCCATTCGGCTAGACCCAAACCCACTCCGCTAGACGCAAACCCACTCGGCTAGACCCAAACCCACTCGGCTAGACCCAAACCCACTCGGCTAGACACAAGCCCACTCGGCTAGACCCAAACCCACTCTGCTAGACCCAAACCCACTCGGCTAGACCCAAACCCACTCGGCCAGACCCAAACCCACTCGGCTAGACACAAACCCACTCGGCTAGACCCAAACCCACTCGGCTAGACCCAAACCCACTCGGCTAGACACAAACCCACTCGGCTAGACCCAAACCCACTCTGCTAGACCCAAACCCACTCGGCTAGACCCAAACCCACTCGGCTAGACCCAAACCCACTCGGCTAGACACAAACCCACTCGGCTAGACCCAAACCCACTCGGCTAGACCCAAACCCACTCGGCTCGACCCAAACCCAATCGGCTAGACCCAAACCCACTCGGCTAGACCCAAACCCACTCGGCTAGACCCAAACCCACTCGGCTAGACCCAAACCCACTCGGCTGGACCCAAACCCACTCGTCTGGACCCAAACCCACTCGGCAAGACCCAAACCCACTCAGTTCGACCCAAACCCACTCGGCTACACCCAAACCCACTCCACTAGACACAAACCCACTCGGCTAGACCCAAACCCACACGGCAAGACCCAAACCCACTCGGCTGGACCCAAACCCACTCGGCTAGACCCAAACCCACACGGCTAGAGCCAAACCCACTCGGCTAGACCCAAACCCACTCGGCTAGACCCAAACCCACTCCGCTAAACCCAAACCCACTCCGCTAGACCCAAACCGACTCGGCTAGACCCAAACCCACTCCGCTAGACCCAAACCCACTCCGCTAGACCCAAACCACTCGGCTAGGCCCAAACCCACTCGGCTAGACCCAAACCCACTCCGCTAGACCCAAACCCACTCCGCTAGACCCAAACCCACTCGGCTAGACCCAAACCCACTCGGCTAGACCCAAACCCACTCGGCTAGACCCAAACCCACTCGGCTAGACCCAAACCCACTCGGCTAGACCCAAACCCACTCCGCTAGACCCAAACCCACTCCGCTAGACCCAAACCCACTCCGCTACACCCAAACCCACTCCGCTAGACCCAAACCCACTCGGCTAGACCGAAACCCACTCGGCTAGACCCAAACCCACTCGGATAGACTCAAACCCACTCGGCTAGACCCAAACCCACTCGGCTAGACCCAAACCCACTCTGCTAGACCCAAACCCACTCGGCTAGACCCAAACCCATTCAGCTAGACCCAAACCCACTCCGCTAGACCCAAACCCACTCGGATAGACTCAAACCCACTCGGCTAGACCCAAACCCACTCGGCTAGACCCAAACCCACTCTGCTAGACCCAAACCCACTCGGCTAGACCCAAACCCATTCAGCTAGACCCAAACCCACTCCGCTAGACCCAAACCCACTCGGCTAGACCCTAACGCACTCGGCTAGACCCAAACCCACTAGGCGAGACCAAAACCCACTCGGCCAGACCCAAACCCACTCTGCTAGACCCAAACCCACTCGGCTAGACCCAAACCCACTCGGCTAGACCCAAACCCACTAGGCTAGACCCAAACCCACTCGGCTAGACCCAAACCCACTCGGCGAGACCCAAACCCACTCGGCTAGACCCAAACCCACTCGGCCAGACCCAAACCCACTCGGCTAGACCCAAACCCACTCGGCTAGACCCACACCCACTCGGCTAGACCCAAACCCACTCGGCTCGACCCAAACCCACTCGGCTAGACCCAAACCCACTCGGCTAGACCCAAACCCACTCGGCTAGACCCAAACCCACTCGGCTAGACCCAAAACCACTCGGCTAGATCCAATCCCACTCGGCTAGACATAAACCAACTCGGCTATACCCAAACCCACTCCACTAGACCCAAACCCACTCGGCTAGACACAAACCCACTCGGCTAGACCCAAACCCACTCGGCTAGACCCAAACCCACTCGGCTAGACCCAAACCCACTCGGCCAGACCCAAACCCACTCGGCTAAACCCAAACCCACTCGGCTAGACCCAAACCCACTCGGTTAGACCCAAACCCACTCGGCTCGACCCAAACCCACTCGGCTAGACCCAAACCCACTCGGCTAGACCCAAACCCACACGGCTAGACCCAAACCCACTCGGCTAGACCCAAAACCACTCGGCTAGATCCAATACCACTCGGCTAGACCTAAACCCACTCGGCTAGACCCAAACCCACTCCACTAGACCCAAACCCACTCCGCTAGACACAAACCCACTCGGCTAGACCCAAACCCACTCGGCTAGACCCAAACCCACTCGGCTAGACCCAAACCCACTCTGCTAGACCCACACCCACTCGGCTAGACCCAAACCCACTCGGCTAGACCCAAACCCATTCAGCTAGACCCAAACCCACTCGGCTAGACACAAACCCACTCGGCTAGACCCAAACCCACTCGGCTAGACCCAAACCCACTCGGCTAGACCCAAACCCACTCGGCTAGACCCAAACCCACTCGGCTGGACCCAAACCCACTCGTCTGGACCCAAACCCACTCGGCTAGACCCAAACCCACTCAGTTCGACCCAAACCCACTGGGCTACACACAAACCCACTCCACTAGACACAAACCCACTCGGCTAGACCCAAACCCACACGGCAAGACCCAAACCCACTCGGCTGGACCCAAACCCTCTCGGCTAGACCCAAACCCACACGGCTAGAGCCAAACCCACTCGGCTAGACCCAAACCCACTCGGCTAGACCCAAACCCACTCCGCTAAACCCAAACCCACTCCGCTAGACCCAAACCGACTCGGCTAGACCCAAACCCACTCCGCTAGACCCAAACCCACTCCGCTAGACCCAAACCACTCGGCTAGGCCCAAACCCACTCGGCTAGACCCAAACCCACTCCGCTAGACCCAAACCCACTCGGCTAGACCCAAACCCACTCGGCTAGACCCAAACCCACTCGGCTAGACCCAAACCCACTCGGCTAGACCCAAACCCACTCGGCTAGACCCAAACCCACTCGGCTAGACCCAAACCCACTCCGCTAGACCCAAACCCACTCCGCTAGACCCAAACCCACTCCGCTACACCCAAACCCACTCCGCTAGACCCAAACCCACTCGGCTAGACCCAAACCCACTCGGATAGACCCAAACCCAGTCCGCTAGACCCAAATCCACTCTGCTAGACCCAAACCCACACGGCTAGACCCAAACCCATTCAGCTAGACACAAACCCACTCCGCTAGACCCAAACCCACTCGGCTAGACCCAAACGCACTCGGCTAGACCCAAACCCACTAGGCTAGACCCAAACCCACTCGGCTAGACCCAAACCCACTCTGCTAGACCCAAACCCACTCGGCTAGACCCAAACCCACTCGGCTAGACCCAAATCCACTCGGCTAGACCCAAACCCACTCGGCTAGACCCAAACCCACTCGGCGAGACCCAAACCCACTCGGCTAGACCCAAACCCACTCAGCCGGACCTAAACCCACTCGGCTAGACCCAAATCCACTCCGCTAGACGCAAACCCACTCGGCTAGACCCAAACCCATTCGGCTAGACCCAAACCCACTGCGCTGGACCCAAACCCACTCGGCTAGACCCAAACCCACTTGGCTAGACCCAAACCCACTCAGCCAGACACAAACCCACTCGGCTAGACCCAAACCCACTCTGCTGGACCCAAACCCACTCAGCTAGACCCAAACCCACTCGGCTAGACCCAAACCCACTCGGCTAGACCCAAGCCCACTCGGCTAGACCCAAACCCACTCGGCCAGACCCAAACACACTCGGCTAGACCCAAACCCACTCGGCTAGACCCAAACCCACTCGGCTAGACACAAACCCACTCGGCTAGACCCAAACCCACTCTGCTAGACCCAAACCCACTCGGCTAGACCCAAACCCACTCGGCTAGACCCAAACCCACTCGGCTAGACACAAACCCACTCGGCTAGACCCAAACCCACTCGGCTAGACCCAAACCCACTCGGCTCGACCCAAACCCAATCGGCTAGACCCAAACCCACTCGGCTAGACCCAAACCCACTCGGCTAGACCCAAACCCACTCGGCTAGACCCAAACCCACTCGGCTGGACCCAAACCCACTCGTCTGGACCCAAACCCACTCGGCTAGACCCAAACCCACTCAGTTCGACCCAAACCCACTCGGCTACACCCAAACCCACTCCACTAGACACAAACCCACTCGGCTAGACCCAAACCCACACGGCAAGACCCAAACCCACTCGGCTGGACCCAAACCCACTCGGCTAGACCCAAACCCACTCCACTAGACCCAAACCACTCGGCTAGGCCCAAACCCACTCGGCTAGACCCAAACCCACTCCGCTAGACCCAAACCCACTCGGCTAGACCCAAACCCACTCGGCTAGACCCAAACCCACTCGGCTAGACCCAAACCCACTCGGCTAGACCCAAACCCACTCGGCTAGACCCAAACCCACTCGGCTAGACCCAAACCCACTCCGCTAGACCCAAACCCACTCCGCTAGACCCAAACCCACTCCGCTACACCCAAACCCACTCGGCTAGACCCAAACCAACTCGGCTAGACCGAAACCCACTCGGCTAGACCCAAACCCACTCGGATAGACTCAAACCCACTCGGCTAGACCCAAACCCACTCGGCTAGACCCAAACCCACTCTGCTAGACCCAAACCCACTCGGCTAGACCCAAACCCACTCGGCTAGACCCAAACCCATTCAGCTAGACCCAAACCCACTCCGCTAGACCCAAACCCACTCGGCTAGACCCTAACGCACTCGGCTAGACCCAAACCCACTAGGCTAGACCAAAACCCACTCGGCTAGACCCAAACCCACTCTGCTAGACCCAAACCCACTCGGCTAGACCCAAACCCACTCGGCTAGACCCAAACCCACTAGGCTAGACCCAAACCCACTCGGCTAGACCCAAACCCACTCGGCGAGACCCAAACCCACTCGGCTAGACCCAAACCCACTCGGCCAGACCCAAACCCACTCGGCTAGACCCAAACCCACTCGGCTAGACCCACACCCACTCGGCTAGACCCAAACCCACTCGGCTCGACCCAAACCCACTCGGCTAGACCCAAACCCACTCGGCTAGACCCAAACCCACTCGGCTAGACCCAAACCCACTCGGCTAGACCCAAAACCACTCGGCTAGATCCAATCCCACTCGGCTAGACATAAACCAACTCGGCTATACCCAAACCCACTCCACTAGACCCAAACCCACTCGGCTAGACACAAACCCACTCGGCTAGACCCAAACCCACTCGGCTAGACCCAAACCCACTCGGCTAGACCCAAACCCACTCGGCTCGACCCAAACCCACTCGGCTAGACCCAAACCCACTCGGCTAGTCCCAAACCCACTCGGCTAGACCCAAACCCACAAGGCTAGACCCAAACCCACTGGGCTCGACCCAAACCCACTCGGCTAGACCCAAACCCACTCGGCTAGACCCAAACCCACTCGGCCAGACCCAAACCCACTCGGCTAAATCCAAACCCACTCGGCTAGACCCAAACCCACTCGGTTAGACCCAAACCCACTCGGCTCGACCCAAACCCACTCGGCTAGACCCAAACCCACTCGGCTAGACCCAAACCCACACGGCTAGACCCAAACCCACTCGGCTAGACCCAAAACCACTCGGCTAGATCCAATACCACTCGGCTAGACCTAAACCCACTCGGCTAGACCCAAACCCACTCCACTAGACCCAAACCCACTCCGCTAGACACAAACCCACTCGGCTAGACCCAAACCCACTCGGCTAGACCCAAACCCACTCGGCTAGACCCAAACCCACTCTGCTAGACCCACACCCACTCGGCTAGACCCAAACCCACTCGGCTAGACCCAAACCCATTCGGCTAGACCCAAACCCACTCCGCTAGACCCAAACCCACTCGGCTAGACCCTAACGCACTCGGCTAGACCCAAACCCACTAGGCTAGACCAAAACCCACTCGGCTAGACCCAAACCCACTCTGCTAGACCCAAACCCACTCGGCTAGACCCAAACCCACTCGGCTAGACCCAAACCCACTCGGCTAGACCCAAACCCACTCGGCTAGACCCAAACCCACTCGGCGAGACCCAAACCCACTCGGCTAGACCCAAACCCACTCGGCCAGACCCAAACCCACTCGGCTAGACCCAAACCCACTCGGCTAGACCCACACCCACTCGGCTAGACCCAAACCCACTCGGCTCGACCCAAACCCACTCAGCTAGACCCAAACCCACTCGGCTAGACCCAAACCCACTCGGCTAGACCCAAACCCACTCGGCTAGACCCAAAACCACTCGGCAAGATCCAAACCCACTCGGCTAGACCTAAACCAACTCGGCTAGACCCAAACCCACTCCACCAGACCCAAACCCACTCGGCTAGACACAAACCCACTCGGCTAGACCCAAACCTACTCGGCTAGACCCAAACCCACTCGGCTAGACCCAAACCCACTTGGCTCGACCCAAACCCACTCGGCTAGACCCAAACCCACTCGGCTAGTCCCAAACCCACTCGGCTAGACCCAAACCCACAAGGCTAGACCCAAACCCACTGGGCTAGACCCAAACCCACTCGGCTAGACACAAACCAACTCGGCTAGACCCAAACCCACTCGGCCAGACCCAAACCCACTCGGCTAGACCCAAACCCACTCGGCTAGACCCAAACCCACTCGGCTAGACCCAAACCCACTCGGCTCGACCCAAACCCACTCGGCCAGACCCAAACCCACTCGGCTAGACCCAAACCCACACGGCTAGACCCAAACCCACTCGGCTAGACCCAAACCCACTCGGCTAGACCCAAACCCACTCGGCTAGACCCAAACCCACTCGGCCAGACCCAAACCCACTCGGCTAGACCCAAACCCACTCGGCTAGACCCAAACCCACTCGGTTAGACCCAAACCCACTCGGCTCGACCCAAACCCACTCGGCTAGACCCAAACCCACTCGGCTAGACCCAAACCCACACGGCTAGACCCAAACCCACTCGGCTAGACCCAAACCCACTCGGCTAGACCCAAACCCACTAGGCTAGACCAAAACCCACTCGGCTAGACCCAAACCCACTCTGCTAGACCCAAACCCACTCGGCTAGACCCAAACCCACTCGGCTAGACCCAAACCCACTCGGCTAGACCCAAACCCACTCGGCTAGACCCAAACCCACTCGGCGAGACCCAAACCCACTCGGCTAGACCCAAACCCACTCAGCCAGACCCAAACCCACTCGGCTAGACCCAAACCCACTCGGCTAGACCCACACCCACTCGGCTAGACCCAAACCCACTCGGCTCGACCCAAACCCACTCAGCTAGACCCAAACCCACTCGGCTAGACCCAAACCCACTCGGCTAGACCCAAACCCACTCGGCTAGACCCAAAACCACTCGGCAAGATCCAAACCCACTCGGCTAGACCTAAACCAACTCGGCTAGACCCAAACCCACTCCACCAGACCCAAACCCACTCGGCTAGACACAAACCCACTCGGCTAGACCCAAACCCACTCGGCTAGACCCAAACCCACTCGGCTAGACCCAAACCCACTTGGCTCGACCCAAACCCACTCGGCTAGACCCAAACCCACTCGGCTAGTCCCAAACCCACTCGGCTAGACCCAAACCCACAAGGCTAGACCCAAACCCACTGGGCTAGACCCAAACCCACTCGGCTAGACCCAAACCAACTCGGCTAGACCCAAACCCACTCGGCCAGACCCAAACCCACTCGGCTAGACCCAAACCCACTCGGCTAGACCCAAACACACTCGGCTAGACCCAAACCCACTCGGCTCGACCCAAACCCACTCGGCCAGACCCAAACCCACTCGGCTAGACCCAAACCCACACGGCTAGACCCAAACCCACTCGGCTAGACCCAAAACCACTCGGCTAGATCCAATACCACTCGGCTAGACCTAAACCCACTCGGCTAGACCCAAACCCACTCGGCTAGACCCAAACCCACTCGGCTAGACCCAAAACCACTTGGCTCGACCCAAACCCACTCGGCTAGACCCAAACCCACTCGGCTAGTCCCAAACCCACTCGGCTAGACTCAAACCCACACGGCTAGACCCAAACCCACTCGGATAGACCCAAACCCACTCTGCTAGACCCAAACCCACTCGGCTAGACCCAAACCCACTCGGCTAGACCCAAACCCACTCGGCTAGACCCAAACCCACTCGGCTAGACCCAAACCCACTCGGCGAGACCCAAACCCACTCGGCTAGACCCAAACCCACTCAGCCAGACCCAAACCCACTCGGCTAGACCCAAACCCACTCGGCTAGACCCACACCCACTCGGCTAGACCCAAACCCACTCGGCTCGACCCAAACCCACTCAGCTAGACCCAAACCCACTCGGCTAGACCCAAACCCACTCGGCTAGACCCAAACCCACTCGGCTAGACCCAAAACCACTCGGCAAGATCCAAACCCACTCGGCTAGACCTAAACCAACTCGGCTAGACCCAAACCCACTCCACCAGACCCAAACCCACTCGGCTAGACACAAACCCACTCGGCTAGACCCAAACCCACTCGGCTAGACCCAAACCCACTCGGCTAGACCCAAACCCACTTGGCTCGACCCAAACCCACTCGGCTAGACCCAAACCCACTCGGCTAGTCCCAAACCCACTCGGCTAGACCCAAACCCACAAGGCTAGACCCAAACCCACTGGGCTAGACCCAAACCCACTCGGCTAGACCCAAACCAACTCGGCTAGACCCAAACCCACTCGGCCAGACCCAAACCCACTCGGCTAGACCCAAACCCACTCGGCTAGACCCAAACACACTCGGCTAGACCCAAACCCACTCGGCTCGACCCAAACCCACTCGGCCAGACCCAAACCCACTCGGCTAGACCCAAACCCACACGGCTAGACCCAAACCCACTCGGCTAGACCCAAAACCACTCGGCTAGATCCAATACCACTCGGCTAGACCTAAACCCACTCGGCTAGACCCAAACCCACTCGGCTAGACCCAAACCCACTCGGCTAGACCCAAAACCACTTGGCTCGACCCAAACCCACTCGGCTAGACCCAAACCCACTCGGCTAGTCCCAAACCCACTCGGCTAGACTCAAACCCACACGGCTAGACCCAAACCCACTCGGATAGACCCAAACCCACTCCGCTAGACCCAAATCCACTCCGCTAGACCCAAACCCACTCGGCTAGACCCAAACCCATTCGGCTAGACCCAAACCCACTCCGCTGGACCCAAACCCACTCGGCTAGACCCAAACCCACTCGGCTAGACCCAAACCCACTCGGCTAGACACAAACCCACTCGGCTAGACCCAAACCCACTCTGCTGGACCCAAACCCACTCGGCTAGACCCAAACCCACTCGGCTAGACCCAAACCCACTCGGCTAGACCCAAGCCCACTCGGACTAGACCCAAACCCACTCGGCTAGACCCAAACCCACTCGGCTAGACCCAAACCCATTCGGCTAGACCCAAACCCACTCCGCTAGACCCAAACCCACTCGGCTAGACCCAAACCCACTCGGCTAAACCCAAACCCACTCGGCTAGACACAAACCCACTCGGCTAGACCCAAACCCACTCTGCTAGACCCAAACCCACTCGGCTAGACCCAAACCCACTCGGCTAGACCCAAACCCACTCGGCTAGACACAAACCCACTCGGCTAGACCCAAACCCACTCGGCTAGACACAAACCCACTCGGCTAGACCCAAACCCACTCTGCTAGACCCAAACCCACTCGGCTAGACCCAAACCCACTCGGCTTGACCCAAACCCACTCGGCTAGACCCAAACCCACTCGGCTAGACCCAAACCCACTCGGCTAGACCCAAACCCACTCGGCTCGACCCAAACCCACTCGGCTAGACCCAAACCCACTCGGCTAGACCCAAACCCACTCGGCTAGACCCAAACCCACTCGGCTAGACCCAAAACCACTCGGCTAGATCCAGTACCACTCGGCTAGACCTAAACCCACTCGGCTAGACCCAAACCCACTCCACTAGACCTAAACCCACTCGGCTAGACACAAACCCACTCGGCGATTCCCAAACCCACTCGGCTAGACCCAAACAGACTTGGCTAGACCCAAACCCACTCGGCTAGACCCAAACCCACTTGGCTAGACCCCAACCCACTCGGCAAGACCCAAACCCACTCAGCTAGACCCAAACCCACTCGGTAGACCCAAACCCACTCGGCTAGACCCAAAACCACTCGGCTGGACCCAAACCCACTCAGCTAGCCCAAACCCACTCGGCTAGACCCAAACCCTCTCGGATAGACCCAAACCCACTCTGCTAGACCCAAACCCACTCCGCTAGACCCAAACGCACTCGGCTAGACACAAACCCACTCGACTAAACCCAAACCCACTCGGCTAGACCCAAATCCAATCGGCTAGACCCAAACCCACTCGGCTAGACCCAAACCCACTCGGCTAGACCCAAACCCAATCCGCTAGACCCAAACCAACTCGGCTAGACCCAAACCCACTCGGCTAGACCCAACCCCACTCGGCTAGACCCAAACCCACTCGGCTAGACCCAAACCCAGTCGGTTAGACCCAAACCGACTCGGCTAGACCCAAACCCACTCGGCGAGACCCAAACCCACTCGGCTAGACCCAAACCCACACGGCTAGACCCAAACCCACTCGGCTTTACCCAAACCCACTCGGCTAGACCCAAACACACTCGGCTAGACCCAAACCCACTCGGCTAGACCCAAACGCACTCGGCTAGACCCAAATCCACTCGGCTAGACCCAAACCCTCTCGGCTAGACCCACACCCACTCGGCTAGACCCAAACCCACTCGGCTCGACCCAAACCCACTCAGCGAGACCCAAACCCACTCGGCAAGACCCAAACCCACTCGGCTAGACCCAAACCCACTCGGCTAGACCCAAAACCACTCGGCTAGATCCAAACCCACTCGGCTAGACCTAAACCAACTCGGCTAGACCCAAACCCACTCCACCAGACCCAAACCCACTCGGCTAGACACAAACCCACTCGGCTAGACCCAAACCCACTCGGCTAGACCCAAACCCACTCGGCTAGACCCAAACCCACTCGGCTAGTCCCAAACCCACTCGGCTAGACCCAAACCCACAAGGCTAGACCCAAACCCACTGGGCTAGACCCAAACCCACTCGGCTAGACCCAAACCAACTCGGCTAGACCCAAACCCACTCGGCCAGACCCAAACCCACTCGGCTAGACCCAAACCCACTCGGCTAGACCCAAACCCACTCAGCTAGACCCAAACCCACTCGGCTCGACCCAAACCCACTCGGCCAGACCCAAACCCACTCGGCTAGAACCAAACCCACACGGCTAGACCCAAACCCACTCGGCTAGACCCAAAACCACTCGGCTAGATCCAATACCACTCGGCTAGACCTAAACCCACTCGGCTAGACCCAAACCCACTCCACTAGACCCAAACCCACTCCGCTAGACACAAACCCACTCGGCTAGACCCAAACCCACTCGGCTAGACCCAAACCCACTCGGCTAGACCCAAAACCACTTGGCTCGACCCAAACCCACTCGGCTAGACCCAAACCCACTCGGCTAGTCCCAAACCCACTCGGCTAGACTCAAACCCACACGGCTAGACCCAAACCCACTCGGATAGACCCAAACCCACTCCGCTAGACCCAAATCCACTCCGCTAGACCCAAACCCACTCGGCTAGACCCAAACCCATTCGGCTAGACCCAAACCCACTCCGCTGGACCCAAACCCACTCGGCTAGACCCAAACCCACTCGGCTAGACCCAAACCCACTCGGCTAGACACAAACCCACTCGGCTAGACCCAAACCCACTCTGCTGAACCCAAACCCACTCGGCTAGACCCAAACCCACTCGGCTAGACCCAAACCCACTCGGCTAGACCCAAGCCCACTCGGACTAGACCCAAACCCACTCGGCTAGACCCAAACCCACTCGGCTAGACCCAAACCCATTCGGCTAGACCCAAACCCACTCGGCTAGACCCAAACCCACTCGGCTAGACCCAAACCCACTCGGCTAGACCCAAACCCACTCGGCTAGACACAAACCCACTCGGCTAGACCCAAACCCACTCTGCTAGACCCAAACCCACTCGGCTAGACCCAAACCCACTCGGCTAGACCCAAACCCACTCGGCTAGACACAAACCCACTCGGCTAGACCCAAACCCACTCGGCTAGACCCAAACCCACTCGGCTAGACACAAACCCACTTGGCTAGACCCAAACCCACTCTGCTAGACACAAACCCACTCGGCTAGACCCAAACCCACTCGGCTAGACCCAAACCCACTCGGCTAGACCCAAACCCACTCGGCTGGACCCAAACCCACTCGGCTAGACCCAAACCCACTCGGCTCGACCCAAACCCACTCGGCTAGACCCAAACCCACTCGGCTAGACCCAAACCCACTCGGCTAGACCCAAACCCACTCGGCTAGACCCAAAACCACTCGGCTAGATCCAGTACCACTCGGCTAGACCTAAACCCACTCGGCTAGACCCAAACCCACTCCACTAGACCTAAACCCACTCGGCTAGACACAAACCCACTCGGCTAGACCCAAACCCACTCGGCTAGACCCAAACCCACTCGGCTAGACCCAAACTCACTCGGCTCGACCCAAACCCACTCGGCTAGACCCAAACCCACTCGGCGAGACCCAAACCCACTCGGCTGGACCCAAACCCACACGGCTAGACCCAAACCCACTCGGCTTTACCCAAACCCACTCGGCTAGACCCAAACACACTCGGCTAGACCCAAACCCACTCGGCTAGACCCAAACGCACTCGGCTAGACCCAAATCCACTCGGCTAGACCCCAACCCACTCGGCTAGACCCAAACCCGCTCGGCTAGACCCAAACCCGCTCGGCTAGACCCACACCCACTCGGCTAGACCCAAACCCACTCGGCTCGACCCAAACCCACTCAGCTAGACCCAAACCCACTCGGCAAGACCCAAACACACTCGGCTAGACCCAAACCCACTCGGCTAGACCCAAAACCACTCGGCTAGATCCAAACCCACTCAGCTAGACCTAAACCAACTCGGCTAGACCCAAACCCACTCCACCAGACCCAAACCCACTCGGCTAGACACAAACCCACTCGGCTAGACCCAAACCCACTCGGCTAGACCCAAACCCACTCGGCTAGACCCAAACCCACTCGGCTAGTCCCAAACCCACTCGGCTAGACCCAAACCCACAAGGCTAGACCCAAACCCACTGGGCTAGACCCAAACCCACTCGGCTAGACCCAAACCAACTCGGCTAGACCCAAACCCACTCGGCCAGACCCAAACCCACTCGGCTAGACCCAAACCCACTCGGCTAGACACAAACCCACTCGGCTAGACCCAAACCCACTCGGCTAGACCCAAACCCACTCGGCTAGACACAAACCCACTTGGCTAGACCCAAACCCACTCTGCTAGACCCAAACCCACTCGGCTAGACCCAAACCCACTCGGCTAGACCCAAACCCACTCGGCTAGACCCAAACCCACTCGGCTGGACCCAAACCCACTCGGCTAGACCCAAACCCACTCGGCTCGACCCAAACCCACTCGGCTAGACCCAAACGCACTCGGCTAGACCCAAACCCACTCGGCTAGACCCAAACCCACTCGGCTAGACCCAAACCCACTCGGCTAGACACAAACCCACTCGGCTAGACCCAAACCCACTCGGCTAGACCCAAACCCACACGGCTAGACCCAAACCCACTCGGCTAGACCCAAACCCACTCGGCTAGACCCAAACCCACCCGGCCAGACCCAAACCCACTCGGCTAGACCCAAACCCACTCGGCTAGACCCAAACCCACACGGCTAGACCCAAACCCACTCGGCTAGACCCAAACCCACTCGGCTAGACCCAAACCCACACGGCCAGACCCAAACCCACTCGGCTAGACCCAAACCCACTCGGCTAGACCCAAACCCACTCGGCTAGACCCAAACCCAATCCGCTAGACCCAAACCAACTCGGCTAGACCCAAACCCACTCGGCTAGACCCAACCCCACTCGGCTAGACCCAAACCCACTCGGCTAGACCCAAACCCAGTCGGTTAGACCCAAACCGACTCGGCTAGACCCAAACCCACTCGGCGAGACCCAAACCCACTCGGCTGGACCCAAACCCACACGGCTAGACCCAAACCCACTCGGCTTTACCCAAACCCACTCGGCTAGACCCAAACACACTCGGCTAGACCCAAACCCACTCGGCTAGACCCAAACGCACTCGGCTAGACCCAAATCCACTCGGCTAGACCCCAACCCACTCGGCTAGACCCAAACCCGCTCGGCTAGACCCAAACCCGCTCGGCTAGACCCACACCCCCTCGGCTAGACCCAAACCCACTCGGCTCGACCCAAACCCACTCGGCTAGACCCAAACCCACTCGGCTAGACCCAAACCCACTCGGCTAGACCCAAACCCACTCGGCTGGACACAAACCCACTCGGCTAGACCCAAACCCACTCGGCTCGACCCAAACCCACTCGGCTAGACCCAAACCCACTCGGCTAGACCCAAAACCACTCGGCTAGATCCAGTACCACTCGGCTAGACCTAAACCCACTCGGCTAGACCCAAACCCACTCCACTAGACCTAAACCCACTCGGCTAGACACAAACCCACTCGGCTAGACCCAAACCCACTCGGCTAGACCCAAACCCACTCGGCTAGACCCAAACTCACTCGGCTCGACCCAAACCCACTCGGCTAGACCCAAACCCACTCGGCTAGTCCCAAACCCACTCGGCTAGACCCAAACCCACTAGGCTAGACCCAAAGCCACTCGGCTAGACCCAAACCCACTGGGCTAGACCCAAACCCACTCGGCTAGACCCAAACCCACTCGGCTAGACACAAACCCACTCGGCTAGACCCAAACCCACTCGGCTAGACCCAAACCCACACGGCTAGACCCAAACCCACTCGGCTAGACCCAAACCCACTCAGCTAGACCCAAACCCACCCGGCCAGACCCAAACCCACTCGGCTAGACCCAAACCCACTCGGCTAGACCCAAACCCACACGGCTAGACCCAAACCCACTCGGCTAGACCCAAACCCACTCGGCTAGACCCAAACCCACCCGGCCAGACCCAAACCCACTCGGCTAGACCCAAACCCACTCGGCTAGACCCAAACCCACTCGGCTAGACCCAAACCCAATCCGCTAGACCCAAACCAACTCGGCTAGACCCAAACCCACTCGGCTAGACCCAACCCCACTCGGCTAGACCCAAACCCACTCGGCTAGACCCAAACCCAGTCGGTTAGACCCAAACCGACTCGGCTAGACCCAAACCCACTCGGCGAGACCCAAACCCACTCGGCTGGACCCAAACCCACACGGCTAGACCCAAACCCACTCGGCTTTACCCAAACCCACTCGGCTAGACCCAAACACACTCGGCTAGACCCAAACCCACTCGGCTAGACCCAAACGCACTCGGCTAGACCCAAATCCACTCGGCTAGACCCCAACCCACTCGGCTAGACCCAAACCCGCTCGGCTAGACCCAAACCCGCTCGGCTAGACCCACACCCACTCGGCTAGACCCAAACCCACTCGGCTCGACCCAAACCCACTCAGCTAGACCCAAACCCACTCGGGAAGACCCAAACCCACTCGGCTAGACCCAAACCCAATCCGCTAGACCCAAACCAACTCGGCTAGACCCAAACCCACTCGGCTAGACCCAACCCCACTCGGCTAGACCCAAACCCACTCGGCTAGACCCAAACCCAGTCGGTTAGACCCAAACCGACTCGGCTAGACCCAAACCCACTCGGCGAGACCCAAACCCACTCGGCTGGACCCAAACCCACACGGCTAGACCCAAACCCACTCGGCTTTACCCAAACCCACTCGGCTAGACCCAAACACACTCGGCTAGACCCAAACCCACTCGGCTAGACCCAAACGCACTCGGCTAGACCCAAATCCACTCGGCTAGACCCCAACCCACTCGGCTAGACCCAAACCCGCTCGGCTAGACCCAAACCCGCTCGGCTAGACCCACACCCACTCGGCTAGACCCAAACCCACTCGGCTCGACCCAAACCCACTCAGCTAGACCCAAACCCACTCGGGAAGACCCAAACCCACTCGGCTAGACCCAAACCCACTCGGCTAGACCCAAAACCACTCGGCTAGATCCAAACCCACTCAGCTAGACCTAAACCAACTCGGCTAGACCCAAACCCACTCCACCAGACCCAAACCCACTCGGCTAGACACAAACCCACTCGGCTAGACCCAAACCCACTCGGCTAGACCCAAACCCACTCGGCTAGACCCAAACCCACTCGGCTAGTCCCAAACCCACTCGGCTAGACCCAAACCCACAAGGCTAGACCCAAACCCACTGGGCTAGACCCAAACCCACTCGGCTAGACCCAAACCAACTCGGCTAGACCCAAACCCACTCGGCCAGACCCAAACCCACTCGGCTAGACCCAAACCCACTCGGCTAGACCCAAACCCACTCGGCTAGACCCAAACCCACTCGGCTCGACCCAAACCCACTCGGCCAGACCCAAACCCACTCGGCTAGACCCAAACCCACACGGCTAGACCCAAACCCACTCGGCTAGACCCAAAACCACTCGGCTAGATCCAATACCACTCGGCTAGACCTAAACCCACTCGGCTAGACCCAAACCCACTCCACTAGACCCAAACCCACTCCGCTAGACACAAACCCACTCGGCTAGACCCAAACCCACTCGGCTAGACCCAAACCCACTCGGCTAGACCCAAAACCACTTGGCTCGACCCAAACCCACTCGGCTAGACCCAAACCCACTCGGCTAGTCCCAAACCCACTCGGCTAGACTCAAACCCACACGGCTAGACCCAAACCCACTCGGATAGACCCAAACCCACTCCGCTAGACCCAAATCCACTCCGCAAGACCCAAACCCACTCGGCTAGACCCAAACCCATTCGGCTAGACCCAAACCCACTCCGCTGGACCCAAACCCACTCGGCTAGATCCAAACCCACTCGGCTAGACCCAAACCCACTCGGCTAGACACAAACCCACTCGGCTAGACCCAAACCCACTCTGCTGGACCCAAACCCACTCGGCTAGACCCAAACCCACTCGGCTAGACCCAAACCCACTCGGCTAGACCCAAGCCCACTCGGACTAGACCCAAACCCACTCGGCTAGACCCAAACCCACTCGGCTAGACCCAAACCCATTCGGCTAGACCCAAACCCACTCCGCTAGACCCAAACCCACTCGGCTAGACCCAAACCCACTCGGCTAGACCCAAACCCACTCGGCTAGACACAAACCCACTCGGCTAGACCCAAACCCACTCTGCTAGACCCAAACCCACTCGGCTAGACCCAAACCCACTCGGCTAGACCCAAACCCACTCGGCTAGACACAAACCCACTCGGCTAGACCCAAACCCACTCGGCTAGACCCAAACCCACTCGGCTAGACACAAACCCACTCGGCTAGACCCAAACCCACTCTGCTAGACCCAAACCCACTCGGCTAGACCCAAACCCACTCGGCTAGACCCAAACCCACTCGGCTAGACCCAAACCCACTCGGCTAGACCCAAACCCACTCGGCTAGACCCAAACCCACTCGGCTCGACCCAAACCCACTCGGCTAGACCCAAACCCACTCGGCTAGACCCAAACCCACTCGGCTAGACCCAAACCCACTCGGCTAGACCCAAAACCACTCGGCTAGATCCAGTACCACTCGGCTAGACCTAAACCCACTCGGCTAGACCCAAACCCACTCCACTAGACCTAAACCCACTCGGCTAGACACAAACCCACTCGGCTAGACCCAAACCCACTCGGCTAGACCCAAACCCACTCGGCTAGACCCAAACTCACTCGGCTCGACCCAAACCCACTCGGCTAGACCCAAACCCACTCGGCTAGTCCCAAACCCACTCGGCTGACCCAAACCCACTAGGCTAGACCCAAACCCACTCGGCTAGACCCAAACCCACTCGGCTAGACCCAAACCCACTCGGCTAGACCCAAACCCACTCGGCTAGACCCAAACCCACTCGGCTAGACCCAAACCCACTCGGCTAGACCCAAACCCACACGGCTAGACCCAAACCCACTCGGCTAGACCCAAACCCACTCGGCTAGACCCAAACCCACCCGGCCAGACCCAAACCCACTCGGCTAGACCCAAACCCACTTTGCTAGAACCAAACCCACTCGGCTAGACCCAAACATACTCGGCGATTCCCAAACCCACTCGGCTAGACCCAAACAGACTCGGCTAGACCCAAACCCACTCGGCTAGACCCAAACCCACTTGGCTAGACCCCAACCCACTCGGCAAGACCCAAACCCACTCAGCTAGACCCAAACCCACTCGGTAGACCCAAACCCACTCGGCTAGACCCAAAACCACTCGGCTGCACCCAAACCCACTCAGCTAGCCCAAACCCACTCGGCTAGACCCAAACCCTCTCGGATAGACCCAAACCCACTCTGCTAGACCCAAACCCACTCGGGTAGACCCAAACCCACACAGCTAGACCCAAACCCACTCGGCTTTACCCAAACCCACTCGGCTAGACCCAAACCCACTCGGCTAGACCCAAACCCACTCGGCTAGACCCAAACGCACTCGGCTAGACCCAAATCCACTCGGCTGGACCCCAACCCACTCGGCTAGACCCAAACCCGCTCGGCTAGACCCAAACCCGCTCGGCTAGACCCAAACCCACTCGGCTAGACCCAAACCTACTCGCCTAGACCCAAACCCACTCGGCTAGACCCAAACCCACTCGGCTAGACCCAAACACACTTGGCTAGACACAAACCCACTCGGCTCGACCCAAACCTACTCGGCTAGACCCAAACCCTCTCGGATAGACCAAAACCGACTCGGCTAGACCCAAACCCACTCGGATAGACCCAAACCCACTCGGCTAGACCCAAACCCACTCGGCTAGACCCAAACCCGCTCGTCCAGACCCAAACCCACTCGGCTAGACCCAAACCCACTCGGCGAGACCCAAACCCACTCGGCTAGACCCAAACCCACTCCGCTAGACCCAAACCCACTCGGCTGGACACAAACCCACTCGGCTAGACCCAAACCCACTCGGCTAGACCCAAACCCACTCGGCTAGACCCAAACCCACTTGGCTCGACCCAAACCCACTCGGCTAGACCCAAACCCACTCGGCTAGTCCCAAACCCACTCGGCTAGACCCAAACCCACTAGGCTAGACCCAAACCCACTCGGCTAGACCCAAACCCACTCGGCTAGACCTAAACCCACTCGGCTAGACCCAAACCCACTCGGCTAGACTCAAACCCACTCGGCTAGACTCAAACCCACTCAGCTAGACGCAAACTCACTCGGCTAGACCCAATCCCACTCGGCTAGACCCAAACCCACTCGGCTAGACCCAAGCCCACTCGGCTAGACCCAAACCTACTCGGCTAGACCCAAACCCACTTGGCTAGACCCAAACCCTCTCGGCTAGACCCAAACCCACTCGGCTAGACACAAACCCACTCGGCTAGACCCAAACCCACTCGGCTAGACCCAAACCCATTCGGCTAGACCCAAATCCACTCGGATAGACCTAAACCCACTCGGCCAGACCCAAACCACTCGGCTCGATCCAAACCCACTCGGCTAGACCCAAACCCACTCGGCTAGACTCAAACTCACTCGGCTAGACCCAATCCCACTCGGCTAGACCCAAACCGACTCGGCTAGACCCAAACCCACTCGGCTAGACCCAAGCCTACTCGGCTAGACCCAAACCCACTTGGCTAGACCCAAACCCTCTCGGCTAGACCCAAACCCACTCGGCTAGACCCAAACCCACTCGGCTAGACACAAACCCACTCGGCTAGACCCAAACCCACTCGGCTAGACCCAAACCCATTCGGCTAGACCCAAATCCACTCGGCTAAACCCAAACCCATTCGGCTAGACCCAAACCCATTCGGCTAGACCCAAAGCCACTCGGCTAGTCCCAAACCCACTCGGCTAGACCCAAACCCACTCGGCTGGACCCAAACCCACTCGGCTAGACCCAAACCCACTTGGCTAGACCCCAACCCACTCGGCAAGACCCAAACCCACTCGGTAGACCCAAACCCACTCGGCTAGACCCAAAACCACTCGGCTGGACCCAAACCCACTCAGCTAGCCCAAACCCACTCGGCTAGACCCAAACCCTCTCGGATAGACCCAAACCCACTCTGCTAGACCCAAACCCACTCCGCTAGACCCAAACGCACTCGGCTAGACACAAACCCACTCGACTAAACCCAAACCCACTCGGCTAGACCCAAATCCAATCGGCTAGACCCAAACCCATTCGGCTAGACCCAAACCCACTCGGCTAGACCCAAACCCACTCCGCTAGACCCAAACCAACTCGGCTAGACCCAAACCCACTCGGCTAGACCCAAACCCACTCGGCTAGACCCAAACCCACTCGGCTAGACCCAAACCCAGTCGGTTAGACCCAAACCGACTCGGCTAGACCCAAACCCACTCGGCGAGACCCAAACCCACTCTGCTAGACCCAAACCCACACGGCTAGACCGAAACCCACTCGGCTTTACCCAAACCCACTCGGCTAGACCCAAACCCACTCGGCTGGACCCAAACCCACTCGGCTAGACCCAAACGCACTCGGCTAGACCCAAATCCACTCGGCTAGACCCCAACCCACTCGGCTAGACCCAAACCCGCTCGGCTAGACCCAAACCCGCTCGGCTGGACCCAAACCCACTCGGCTCGACCCAAACCTACTCGCCTAGACCCAAACCCACTCGGCTAGACCCAAACCCACTCGGCTAGACCCAAACACACTTGGCTAGACACAAACCCACTCTGCTAGACCCCAACCCACTCGGCAAGACCCAAACCCACTCAGCTAGACCAAAACCCACTCGGTAGACCCAAACCCACTCGCCTAGACCCAAAACCACTCGGCTGGTCCCAAACCCACTCAGCTAGCCCAAACCCACTCGGCTAGACCCAAACCCTCTCGGATAGACCCAAACCCACTCTGCTAGACACAAACCCACTCCGCTAGACCCAAACGCACTCGGCTAGACACAAACCCACTCTGCTAGACCCAAACCCACTCGGCTAGACCCAAACCCACTCGGCTAGACCCAAACCCACTCGGCTAGACACAAACCCACTCGGCTAGACACAAACCCACTCGGCTAGACCCAAACCCACTCGGCTAGACCCAAACCCACTAAGCGAGACCCAAACCCACTCGGCTAGACCCAAACCCACTCGGCCAGACCCAAACCCACTCGGATAGACCCAAACCCACTCGGCTAGACCCAAACCCACTCGGCTACACCCAAACCCACTCGGCTCGACCCAAACCCACTCGGCTAGACCTAAACCCACTCGGCTAGACCCAAACCCACTCGGCTAGACCCAAACCCACTCCGCTAGACCCAAAACCACTCGGCTAGATCCAATACCACTCGGCTAGACCTAAACACACTCGGCTAGACCCAAACCCACTCAGCGAGACCTAAACCCACTCGGCTAGACACAAACCCACTCGGCTAGACACAAACCCACTCGGCTAGACCCAAACCCACTCGGCTAGACCCAAACTCACTCGGCTCGACCCAAACCCACTCGGCTAGACCCAAACCCACTCAGCTAGTCCCAAACCCACTCGGCTAGACCCAAACCCACTAGGCTAGACCCAAACCCACTCGGCTGGACCCAAACCCACTCGGCTAGACCCAAACCCACTCGGCTAGACCCAAACCCACTCGGCTCGAACCAAACCCACTCGGCTAGACCCAAACCCACTCAGCTAGACTCAAACTCACTCGGCTAGACCCAATCCCACTCGGCTAGACACAAACCCACTCGGCTAGACCCAAACCCACTCGGCTAGACCCAAACCCACTCGGCTAGACCCAAACCCTCTCGGCTAGACCCAAACCCACTCGGCTAGACCCAAACCCACTCGGCTAGACTCAAACCCACTCGGCTAGACCCAAACCCACTCGGCTAGACCCAAACCCATTCGGCTAGACCCAAATCCACTCGGCTAAACCCAAACCCATTCGGCTAGACCCAAACCCATTCGGCTAGACCCAAAGCCACTCGGCTAGACCCAAACCCACTCGGCTAGACCCAAACCCACTCGGCTGGACCCAAACCCACTCGGCTAGACCCAAACCCACTTGGCTAGACCCCAACCCACTCGGCAAGACCCAAACCCACTCAGCTAGACCCAAACCCACTCGGTAGACCCAAACCCACTCGGCTAGACCCAAAACCACTCGGCTGGACCCAAACCCACTCAGCTAGCCCAAACCCACTCGGCTAGACCCAAACCCTCTCGGATAGACCCAAACCCACTCTGCTAGACCCAAACCCACTCCGCTAGACCCAAACGCACTCGGCTAGACACAAACCCACTCGACTAAACCCAAACCCACTCGGCTAGACCCAAATCCAATCGGCTAGACCCAAACCCACTCGGCTAGACCCAAACACACTCGGCTAGACCCAAACCCACTCCGCTAGACCCAAACCAACTCGGCTAGACCCAAACCCACTCGGCTAGACCCAAACCCACTCGGCTAGACCCAAACCCACTCGGCTAGACCCAAACCCAGTCGGTTAGACCCAAACCGACTCGGCTAGACCCAAACCCACTCGGCGAGACCCAAACCCACTCGGCTAGACCCAAACCCACACGGCTAGACCGAAACCCACTCAGCTTTACCCAAACCCACTCGGCTAGACCCAAACCCACTCGGCTAGACCCAAACCCACTCGGCTAGAACCCAACCCACTCGGCTAGACCCAAACCCGCTCGGCTAGACCCAAACCCGCTCGGCTAGACCCAAACCCACTCGGCTAGACCCAAACCTACTCGCCTAGACCCAAACCCACTCGGCTAGACCCAAACCCACTCGGCTAGACCCAAACACACTTGGCTAGACACAAACCCACTCGGCTCGACCCAAACCTACGCGTCTAGACCCAAACCCTCTCGGATAGACCAAAACCGACTCGGCTAGACCCAAACCCACTCGGCTAGACCCAAACCCACTCGGCTAGACCCAAACCCACTCGGCTAGACTCAAACCCACTCGGCTAGACCGAAACCCAATCGGCTAGACCCAAACCCACTCGGCTAGACCCAAACCCACTCGGCTAGACCCACACCCACTCGGCTAGGCCCAAACCCACTCGGCAAGACCCAAACCCACTCGGCTAGACCCAAGCCCACTCGGCTAGACCCAAACCCACTCGGCTAGACCCAAACTCACTCGGCTAGACCCAAACACAATCGGCTAGACCCAAACCCACTCGGCTAGACCCAAACCCACTCGGCTAGACCCACACCCACTCGGCTAGACCCAAACCCACCCGGCTAGACCCAAACCCACTCGGCTAGACCCAAACCCACTCAGCTAGACCCAAGCCCACTCGGCTAGACCCAAACCCACTCGGCTAGACGCAAACACACTCGGCTAGACCCAAACCCACTCAGCTAGACCCAAGCCCACTCGGCTAGACCCAAACCCACTCGGCTAGACGCAAACCCACTCGGCTAGACCCAAACCCACTCGGCTAGACTCAAACCCACTCGGCTAGACTCAAACCCACTCGGCTAGACCCAAACCCACTCGGCTAGACGCAAACCCAATCGGCTAGACCCAAACCCACTCGGCTAGACCCAAACCCACTCGGCTAGACCCAAACCGACTCGGCTAGACCCAAACCCAATCGGCTAGACCCAAACCCACTCGGCTAGACCCAAACCGACTCGGCTAGACCCAAACCCAATCGGCTAGACCCAAACCCACTCGGCTAGACCCAAACCCACTCGGCTAGACCCAAACTCACTCGGCTAGACCCAAACCCAATCGGCTAGACCCAAACCCACTCGGCTAGACCCAAACCCACTCGGCTAGACCCACACCCACTCGGCTAGGCCCAAACCCACTCGGCTAGACCCAAACCCACTCGGCTAGACCCAAGCCAACTCGGCTGGACCCAAACCCACTCGGCTAGACCCAAACCCACTCGGCTAGACCCAAACCCACTCGGCTAGACTCAAACCCACTCGGCTAGACCCAAACCCACTCGGCTAGACCCAAACCGACTCGGCTAGACCCAAACCCAATCGGCTAGACCCAAACCCACTCGGCTAGACCCAAACCCACTCGGCAAGACCCAAACCCACGCGGCTAGACACAAACCCACTCGGCTAGACCCAAACCCACTCGGCTAGACCCACACCCACTCGGCTAGACTCAAACCCACTCGGCTAGACCCAAACCTACTCGGGTAGACCCAAACCCACTCGGCGAGACTCAAACCCACTCGGCTACACCCAAACCCACTCCGCTAGACCCAAACCCTCTCCGCTAGACCCATACCAACTCCGCTAGACCCAAACCCAATCGGCAAAACCCAAACCCACTCGGCTAGACCCAAACCCACTCGGCTGGACCCAAACCCACTCGGCTACACCCAAACCCGATCGTCTAGACCCAAACTAACTCGGCTACAGCCAAACTAACTCGGCTAGACCCAAACCCACTCGGCTAAGCCCAAACCCACTCGGCTAGACCCAAACCCACTCGGCTAGACCCAAACCCACTCGGCTAGACCCAAACCCACTCGGCTAGACCCAAACCCACTCGGCTAGACCCAAACCCACTCAGCTAGACACAAACCCACTCGGCTAGACCCAAACCCACTCGGATAGACCCAAGCCCATTCGGCTAGACGCAAACCCACTCAGCTAGACCCAAACCCACTCGGCTAGACCCAAACCCACTCGGCTAGACCCAAACCCACTTGGCTAGACCCAAACCCACCCGGCTAGACCCAAACCCACTCGGGTAGACCCAAACCCACTCGGCTAGACCCAAACCCACTTGGCTACACCCAAGCCCACTCGGCTAGACCCAAGCCCACTCGGCTAGACCCAAACCCACTCGGCTAGACCCAAACTCACTCGGCTAGACCCAAACACAATCGGCTAGACCCAAACCCACTCGGCTAGACCCAAACCCACTCGGCTGGACCCACACCCACTCGGCTAGACCCAAACCCAATCGGCTAGACCCAAACCCACTCGGCTAGACCCAAGCCCACTCGGCTAGACCCAAACCCACTCGGCTAGACCCAAACCCACTCGGCTAGACCCAAACCCACTCGGCTAGACTCAAACCCACTAGGCTAGACCCAAACCCACTCGGCTATACCCAAACCGACTCGGCTAGACCCAAACCCAATCGGCTAGACCCAAACCCACTCGGCTAGACCCAAACCCACTCGGCAAGACCCAAACCCACTCGGCTAGACCCAAACCACTCGGCTAGACCCAAACCCACCCGGCTTGACCCAAACCCACTCGGCTAGACCCAAACCCACTCGGCTAGACCCAAACCCACTCGGCTAGACCCAAGCCCACTCGGCTAGACCCAAGCCCACTCGGCTAGATCCAAACCCATTCGGCTAGACCCACACCCACTCGGCTAGACCCAAACACACTCGGCTAGACCCAAACCCACTCGGCTAGACGCAAACCCACTCGGCTAGACCCAAACCCACTCGGCTAGACCCAAACCCACTCGGCTACACCCAAACCCACTCGGCTAGACCCAAACCCACTCGGCTAGACCCAAGCCCACTCGGCTAGACCCAAACCCACTCGTCTAGACCTAAACACACTCGGCTAGACCCAAACCCACTCGGCTAGACTCTAACCCACTCGGCTAGACCCAAACCGACTCGGCTAGACCCAAACTCACTCGGCTAGACCCAAACACAATCGGCTAGACCCAAACCCACTCGGCTAGACCCAAACCCACTCGGCTGGACCCACACCCACTCGGCTAGACCCAAACCCAATCGGCTAGACCCAAACCCACTCGGCTAGACCCAAGCCCACTCGGCTAGACCCAAACCCACTCGGCTAGACCCAAACCCACTCGGCTAGACCCAAACCCACTCGGCTAGACTCAAACCCACTAGGCTAGACCCAAACCCACTCGGCTATACCCAAACCGACTCGGCTAGACCCAAACCCAATCGGCTAGACCCAAACCCACTCGGCTAGACCCAAACCCACTCGGCAAGACCCAAACCCACTCGGCTAGACCCAAACCACTCGGCTAGACCCAAACCCACCCGGCTTGACCCAAACCCACTCGGCTAGACCCAAACCCACTCGGCTAGACCCAAACCCACTCGGCTAGACCCAAGCCCACTCGGCTAGACCCAAGCCCACTCGGCTAGATCCAAACCCATTCGGCTAGACCCACACCCACTCGGCTAGACCCAAACACACTCGGCTAGACCCAAACCCACTCGGCTAGACGCAAACCCACTCGGCTAGACCCAAACCCACTCGGCTAGACCCAAACCCACTCGGCTACACCCAAACCCACTCGGCTAGACCCAAACCCACTCGGCTAGACCCAAGCCCACTCGGCTAGACCCAAACCCACTCGTCTAGACCTAAACACACTCGGCTAGACCCAAACCCACTCGGCTAGACTCAAACCCACTCGGCTAGACCCAAACCGACTCGGCTAGACCCAAACCCAATCGGCTAGACCCAAACCCACTCGGCTAGACCCAAACCGACTCGGCTAGACCCAAACCGACTCGGCTAGACCCAAACCGACTCGGCTTGACCCAAACCCACTCGGCTAGACCCAAACCGACTCGGCTAGACCCAAACCCAATCGGCTAGACCCAAACCCACTCGGCTAGACCCAAACCCACTCGGCTAGACCCAAACTCACTCGGCTAGACCCAAACCCAATCGGCTATACCCAAACCCACTCGGCTAGACCCAAACCCACTCGGCTAGACCCACACCCACTCGGCTCGGCCCAAACCCACTCGGCTAGACTCAAACCCACTCGGCTACACCCAAACCCACTCCGCTAGACCCAAACCCTCTCCGCTAGACCCATACCAACTCCGCTAGACCCAAACCCACTCGGCTAAACCCAAACCCACTCGGCTGGACCCAAACCCACTCGGCTAGACCCAAACCCACTTGGCTAGACCCAAACCCACTCGGCTAGACCCAAACCCACCCGGCTAGACCCAAACCCACTCGGCTAGACCCAAACCCACTCGGCTAGACCCAAACCCACTTGGCTAGACCCAAGCCCACTCGGCTAGACCCAAGCCCACTCGGCTAGACCCAAACCCACTTGGCTAGACCCAAACTCACTCGGCTAGACCCAAACACAATCGGCTAGACCCAAACCCACTCGGCTAGACCCAAACCCACTCGGCTAGACCCACACCCACTCGGCTAGACCCAAACCCACTCGGCTAGACCCAAACCCACTCGGCTAGACCCAAACCCACCCGGCTAGACCCAAACCCACTCGGCTAGACCCAAACCCACTCGGCTAGACCCAAGCCCACTCGGCTAGACCCAAGCCCACTCGGCTAGACCCAAACCCACTCGGCTAGACCCAAACCCACTCGGCTAGACCCAAACCCACTCGGCTAGACTCAAACCCACTCGGCTAGACCCAAACCCACTCGGCTAGACCCAAGCCCACTCGGCTAGACCCAAACCCACTCGGCTAGACCCAAACCCACTCGGCTAGACCCACACCCACTCGGCTAGGCCCAAACCCACTCGGCTAGACCCAAACCCACTCGGCTAGACCCAAGCCAACTCGGCTGGACCCAAACCCACTCGGCGAGACCCAAACCCACTCGGCTAGACCCAAACCCACTCGGCTAGACTCAAACCCACTCGGCTAGACCCAAACCCACTCGGCTAGACCCAAACCGACTCGGCTAGACCCAAACCCAATCGGCTAGACCCAAACCCACTCGGCTAGACCCAAACCCAATCGGCAAGACCCAAACCCACGCGGCTAGACACAAACCCACTCGGCTAGACCCAAACCCACTCGGCTAGACCCACACCCACTCGGCTAGACTCAAACCCACTCGGCTAGACCCAAACCTACTCGGGTAGACCCAAACCCACTCAGCGAGTCTCAAACCCACTCGGCTACACCCAAACCCACTCCGCTAGACCCAAACCCTCTCCGCTAGACCCATCCCAACTCCGCTAGACCCAAACCCAATCGGCTAAACCCAAACCCACTCGGCTAGACCCAAACCCACTCGGCTGGACCCAAACCCACTCGGCTACACCCAAACCCGATCGTCTAGACCCAAACTAACTCGGCCACAGCCAAACTAACTCGGCTAGACCCAAACCCACTCGGCTAAACCCAAACCCACTCGGCTAGACCCAAACCCACTCGGCTAGACCCAAACCCACTCGGCTAGACCCAAACCCACTCGGCTAGACCCAAACCCACTCGGCTAGACCGAAACCCACTCGGCTAGACCCAAACCCACTCAGCTAGACACAAACCCACTCGGCTAGACCCAAACCCACTCGGATAGACCCAAGCCCATTCGGCTAGACGCAAACCCACTCAGCTAGACCCAAACCCACTCGGCTAGGCCCAAACCCACTCGGCTAGACCCAAACCCAATCGGCTAGACCCAAGCCAACTCGGCTAGACCCAAACCCACTCGGCTAGACCCAAACCCACTCGGCTAGACCCAAACCCACTCGGGTAGACTCAAACCCACTCGGCTAGACCCAAACCCACTCGGCTAGACCCAAACCGACTCGGCTAGACCCAAACCCAATCGGCTAGACCCAAACCCACTCGTTTAGACCCAAACCCACTCGGCAAGACCCAAACCCACGCGGCTAGACACAAACCCAATCGGCTAGACCCAAACCCACTCGGCTAGACCCAAACCGATTCGGCTAGACCCAAACCGACTCGGCTAGACCCAAACCCATTCGGCTAGACCCAAACCCACTCGGCTAGACCCAAACCGACTCGGCAAGACCCAAACCCAATCGGCTAGACCCAAACCCACTCTGCTAGACCCAAACCCACTCGGCTAGACCCAAACTCACTCGGCTAGAGCCAAACCCAATCGGCTAGACCCAAACCCACTCGGCTAGACGCAAACCCACTCGGCTAGACCCACACCCACTCGGCTAGGCCCAAACCCACTCGGCTAGACCCAAACCCACTCGGCTAGACCCAAGCCAACTCGGCTAGACCCAAACCCACTCGGCTAGACCCAAACCCACTCGGCTAGACCCAAACCCACTCGGGTAGACTCAAACCCACTCGGCTACACCCAAGCCCACTCGGCTAGACCCAAGCCCACTCGGCTAGACCCAAACCCACTCGGCTAGACCCAAACTCACTCGGCTAGACCCAAACACAATCGGCTAGACCCAAACCCACTCGGCTAGACCCAAACCCACTCGGCTAGACCCACACCCACTCGGCTAGACCCAAACCCAATCGGCTAGACCCAAACCCACTCGGCTAGACCCAAGCCCACTCGGCTAGACCCAAACCCACTCGGCAAGACCCAAACCCACTCGGCTAGACCCAAACCCACTCGGCTAGACTCAAACCCACTCGGCTAGACCCAAACCCACTCGGCTATACCCAAACCGACTCGGCTAGACCCAAACCCAATCGGCTAGACCCAAACCCACTCGGTTAGACCCAAACCCACTCGGCAAGACCCAAACCCACTCGGCTAGACCCAAACCCACTCGGCTAGACCCAAACCCACTCGGCTAGACCCACACCCACTCGGCTAGACTCAAACCCACTCGGCTACACCCAAACCCACTCGGCTAGACCCAAACCCTCTCCGCTAGACCCATACCAACTCCGCTAGACCCAAACCCACTTGGCTAGACCCAAACCCACCCGGCTAGACCCAAACCCACTCGGCTAGACCCAAACCCACTCGGCTAGACCCAAACCCACTTGGCTAGACCCAAGCCCACTCGGCTAGACCCAAGCCCACTCGGCTAGATCCAAACCCATTCGGCTAGACCCACACCCACGCGGCTAGACCCAAACACACTCGGCTAGACCCAAACCCACTCGGCTAGATGCAAACCCACTCGGCTAGACCCAAACCCACTCGGCTAGACCCAAACCCACTCGGCTACACCCAAACCCACTCGGCTACACCCAAACCCACTCGGCTAGACCCAAGCCCACTCGGCTAGACCCAAACCCACTCGTCTAGATCTAAACCCACTCGGCTAGACCCAAACCCACTCGGATAGACTCAAACCCACTCGGCTAGACCCAAACCCACTCGGCTAGACCCAAACCGAGTCGGCTAGACCCAAACCCAATCGGCTAGACCCAAACCCACTCGGCTAGACCCAAACCGATTCGGCTAGACCCAAACCGACTCGGCTAGACCAAAACCCATTCGGCTAGACCCAAACCCACTCGGCTAGACCCAAACCGACTCGGCAAGACCCAAACCCAATCGGCTAGACCCAAACCCACTCTGCTAGACCCAAACCCACTCGGCTAGACCCAAACTCACTCGGCTAGAGCCAAACCCAATCGGCTAGACCCAAACCCACTCGGCTAGACGCAAACCCACTCGGCTAGACCCACACCCACTCGGCTAGGCCCAAACCCACTCGGCTAGACCCAAACCCACTCGGCTAGACCCAAGCCAACTCGGCTAGACCCAAACCCACTCGGCTAGACCCAAACCCACTCGGCTAGACCCAAACCCACTCGGGTAGACTCAAACCCACTCGGCTAGACCCAAACCCACTCGGCTAGACCCAAACCGACTCGGCTAGACCCAAACCCAATCGGCTAGACCCAAACCCACTCGTTTAGACCCAAACCCACTCGGCAAGACCCAAACCCACGCGGCTAGACCCACACCCACTCGGCTAGACTCAAACCCACTCGGCTAGACCCAAACCTACTCGGCTAGACCCAAACCCACTCGGCAAGACCCAAACCCACTCGGCTAGACCCAAACCCACTCGGCTAGACCCAAACCCACTCGGCTAGACCCACACCCACTCGGCTAGACTCAAACCCACTCGGCTACACCCAAACCCACTCCGCTAGACCCAAACCCTCTCCGCTAGACCCATACCAACTCCGCTAGACCCAAACCCACTTGGCTAGACCCAAACCCACCCGGCTAGACCCAAACCCACTCGGCTAGACCCAAACCCACTCGGCTAGACCCAAACCCACTTGGCTAGACCCAAGCCCACTCGGCTAGAGCCAAGCCCACTCGGCTAGACCCAAACCCACTCGTCTAGACCTAAACCCACTCTGCTAGACCCAAACCCACTCGGATAGACTCAAACACACTCGGATAGACTCAAACCCACTCGGCTAGACCCAAACCCACTCGGATAGACTCAAACCCACTCGGCTAGACCCAAACCCACTCGGCTAGACCCAAACCGAGTCGGCTAGACCCAAACCCAATCGGCTAGACCCAAACACACTCGGCTAGACCCAAACCGATTCGGCTAGACCCAAACCGACTCGGCTAGACCCAAACCCATTCGGCTAGACCCAAACCCACTCGGCTACACCCAAACCGACTCGGCTAGACCCAAACCCAATCGGCTAGACCCAAACCCACTCGGCTAGACCCAAACCCACTCGGCTAGACCCAAACTCACTCGGCTAGACCCAAACCCAATCGGCTAGACGCAAACCCACTCGGCTAGACACAAACCCACTCGGCTAGACTCACACCCACTCGGCTAGGCCCAAACCCACTCGGCTAGACCCAAACCCACTCGGCTAGACCCAAGCCAACTCGGCTAGACCCAAACCCACTCGGCTAGACCCAAACCCACTCGGCTAGACCCAAACCCACTCGGCTAGACTCAAACCCACTCGGCTAGACCCAAACCCACTCGGCTAGACCCAAACCGACTCGGCTAGACCCAAACCCAATCGGCTAGACCCAAACCCACTCGTTTAGACCCAAACCCACTCGGCAAGACCCAAACCCACGCGGCTAGACACAAACTCACTCGGCTAGACCCAAACCCACTCGGCTAGACCCACACCCACTTGGCTAGACTCAAACCCACTCGGCTAGACCCAAACCTACTCGGCTAGACCCAAACCCACTCGGCAAGACCCAAACCCACTCGGCTAGACCCAAACCCACTCGGCTAGACCCAAACCCACTCGGCTAGACCCACACCCACTCGGCTAGACTCAAACCCACTCGGCTACACCCAAACCCACTCCGCTAGACCCAAACCCTCTCCGCTAGACCCATACCAACTCCGCTAGACCCAAACCCACTTGGCTAGACCCAAACCCACCCGGCTAGACCCAAACCCACTCGGCTAGACCCAAACCCACTCGGCTAGACCCAAACCCACTTGGCTAGACCCAAGCCCACTCGGCTAGACCCAAACCCACTCGGCTAGACCCAAACCGAGTCGGCTAGACCCAAACCCAATCGGCTAGACCCAAACCCACTCGGCAAGACCCAAACCGACTCGGCTAGACCCAAACCGACTCGGCTAGACCCAAACCCAATCGGCTAGACCCAAACCCACTCGGCTAGACCCAAACCGACTCGGCTAGACCCAAACCCAATCGGCTAGACCCAAACCCACTCGGCTAGACCCAAACCCACTCGGCTAGACCCACACCCACTCGGCTAGACTCAAACCCACTCGGCTACACCCAAACCCACTCCGCTAGACCCAAACCCTCTCCGCTAGACCCATACCAACTCCGCTAGACCCAAACCCACTTGGCTAGACCCAAACCCACCCGGCTAGACCCAAACCCACTCGGCTAGACCCAAACCCACTCGGCTAGACCCAAACCCACTTGGCTAGACCCAAGCCCACTCGGCTAGACCCAAGCCCACTCGGCTAGACCCAAACCCACTCGTCTAGACCTAAACCCACTCTGCTAGACCCAAACCCACTCGGATAGACTCAAACACACTCGGATAGACTCAAACCCACTCGGCTAGACCCAAACCCACTCGGCTAGACCCAAACCGAGTCGGCTAGACCCAAACCCAATCGGCTAGACCCAAACCCACTCGGCAAGACCCAAACCGACTCGCCTAGACCCAAACCGACTCGGCTAGACCCAAACCCAATCGGCTAGACCCAAACCCACTCGGCTAGACCCAAACCGACTCGGCTAGACCCAAACCCAATCGGCTCGACCCAAACCCACTCGGCTAGACCCAAACCCACTCGGCTAGACCCAAACTCACTCGGCTAGACCCAAACCCAATCGGCTAGACCCAAACCCACTCGGCTAGACCCAAACCCAGTCGGCTAGACCCACACCCACTCGGCTAGGCCCAAACCCACTCGGCTAGACCCAAACCCACTCGGCTAGACCCAAGCCAACTCGGCTAGACCCAAACCCACTCGGCTAGACCCAAACCCACTCGGCTAGACCCAAACCCACTCGGCTAGACTCAAACCCACTCGGCTAGACCCAAACGCAATCGGCTAGACCCAAACCCACTCGGCTAGACCCAAACCCACTCGGCTAGACCCACACCCACTCGGCTAGGCCCAAACCCACTCGGCAAGACCCAAACCCACTCGGCTAGACCCAAGCCCACTCGGCTAGACCCAAACCCACTCGGCTAGACCCAAACTCACTCGGCTAGACCCAAACACAATCGGATAGACCCAAACCCACTCAGCTAGACCCAAACCCACTCGGCTAGACCCACACCCACTCGGCTAGACCCAAACCCACTCGGCTAGACCCAAACCCACTCGGCTAGACCCAAACCCACCCGGCTAGACCCAAACCCACTCGGCTAGACCCAAACCCACTCGGCTAGACCCAAGCCCACTCGGCTAGATCCAAACCCACTCGGCTAGACGCAAACCCACTCGGCTAGACCCAAACCCACTCGGCTAGACTCAAACCCACTCGGCAAGACTCAAACCCACTCGGCTAGACCCAAACCCACTCGGCTAGATGCAAACCCAATCGGCTAGACCCAAACCCACTCGGCTAGACCCAAACCCACTAAGCTAGACCCAAACCGACTCGGCTAGACCCAAACCCAATCGGCTAGACCCAAACCCACTCGGCTAGACCCAAACCGACTCGGCTGGACCCAAACCCAATCGGCTAGACCCAAACCCAATCGGCTAGACCCAAACCCACTCGGCTAGACCCAAACTCACTCGGCTAGACCCAAACCCAATCGGCTAGGCCCAAACCCACTCGGCTAGACCCAAACCCACTCGGCTAGACCCAAGCCAACTCGGCTGGACCCAAACCCACTCGGCTAGACCCAAACCCACTCGGCTAGACCCAAACCCACTCGGCTAGACTCAAACCCACTCGGCTAGACCCAAACCCACTCGGCTAGACCCAAACCGACTCGGCTAGACCCAAACCCAATCGGCTAGACCCAAACCCACTCGGCTAGACCCAAACCCACTCGGCAAGACCCAAACCCACGCGGCTAGACACAAACCCACTCGGCTAGACCCAAACCCACTCGGCTAGACCCACACCCACTCGGCTAGACTCAAACCCACTCGGCTAGACCCAAACCTACTCGGGTAGACCCAAACCCACTCGGCGAGACTCAAACCCACTCGGCTACACCCAAACCCACTCCGCTAGACCCAAACCCTCTCTGCTAGACCCATACCAACTCCGCTAGACCCAAACCCATTCGGCAAAACCCAAACCCACTCGGCTAGACCCAAACCCACTCGGCTGGACCCAAACCCACTCGGCTACACCCAAACCCGATCGTCTAGACCCAAACTAACTCGGCTACAGCCAAACTAACTCGGCTAGACCCAAACCCACTCGGCTAAACCCAAACCCACACGGCTAGACCCAAACCCACTCGGCTAGACCCAAACCCACTCGGCTAGACCCAAACCCACTCGGCTAGACCCAAACCCACTCGGCTAGACCCAAACCCACTCCGCTAGACACAAACCCACTCGGCTAGACCCAAACCCACTCGGATAGACCCAAGCCCATTCGGCTAGACGCAAACCCACTCAGCTAGACCCAAACCCACTCGGCTAGACCCAAACCCACTCGGCTAGACCCAAACCCACTTGGCTAGACCCAAACCCACCCGGCTAGACCCAAACCCACTCGGGTAGACCCAAACCCACTCGGCTAGACCCAAACCCACTTGGCTACACCCAAGCCCACTCGGCTAGACCCAAGCCCACTCGGCTAGACCCAAACCCACTCGGCTAGACCCCAACACAATCGGCTAGACCCAAACCCACTCGGCTAGACCCAAACCCACTCGGCTAGACCCACACCCACTCGGCTAGACCCAAACCCAATCGGCTAGACCCAAACCCACTCGGCTAGACCCAAGCCCACTCGGCTAGACCCAAACCCACTCGGCTAGACCCAAACCCACTCGGCTAGACCCAAACCCACTCGGCTAGACTCAAACCCACTCGGCTAGACCCAAACCCACTCGGCTATACCCAAACCGACTCGGCTAGACCCAAACCCAATCGGCTAGACCCAAACCCACTCGGCTAGACCCAAACCCACTCGGCAAGACCCAAACCCACTCGGCTAGACCCAAACCCACTCGGCTAGACCCAAGCCAGCTCGGCTGGACCCAAACCCACTCGGCTAGACCCAAACCCACTCGGCTAGACCCAAACCCACTCGGCTAGACTCAAACCCACTCGGCTAGACCCAAACCCACTCGGCTAGACCCAAACCGACTCGGCTAGACCCAAACCCAATCGGCTAGACCCAAACCCACTCGGCTAGACCCAAACCCACTCGGCAAGACCCAAACCCACGCGGCTAGACACAAACCCACTCGGCTAGACCCAAACCCACTCGGCTAGACCCACACCCACTCGGCTAGACTCAAACCCACTCGGCTAGACCCAAACCTACTCGGGTAGACCCAAACCCACTCGGCGAGACTCAAACCCACTCGGCTACACCCAAACCCACTCCGCTAGACCCAAACCCTCTCCGCTAGACCCATACCAACTCCGCTAGACCCAAACCCAATCGGCAAAACCCAAACCCACTCGGCTAGACCCAAACCCACTCGGCTGGACCCAAACCCACTCGGCTACACCCAAACCCGATCGTCTAGACCCAAACGAACTCGGCTACAGCCAAACTAACTCGGCTAGACCCAAACCCACTCGGCTAAACCCAAACCCACTCGGCTAGACCCAAACCCACTCGGCTAGACCCAAACCCACTCGGCTAGACCCAAACCCACTCGGCTAGACCCAAACCCACTCGGCTAGACCCAAACCCACTCAGCTAGACACAAACCCACTCGGCTAGACCCAAACCCACTCGGATAGACCCAAGCCCATTCGGCTAGACGCAAACCCACTCAGCTAGACTCAAACCCACTCGGCTAGACCCAAACCCACTCGGCTAGACCCAAACCGACTCGGCTAGACCCAAACCCAATCGGCTAGACCCAAACCCACTCGGCTAGACCCAAACCCACTCGGCAAGACCCAAACCCACGCGGCTAGACACAAACCCACTCGGCTAGACCCAAACCCACTCGGCTAGACCCACACCCACTCGGCTAGACTCAAACCCACTCGGCTAGACCCAAACCTACTCGGGTAGACCCAAACCCACTCGGCGAGACTCAAACCCACTCGGCTACACCCAAACCCACTCCGCTAGACCCAAACCCTCTCCGCTAGACCCATACCAACTCCGCTAGACCCAAACCCAATCGGCAAAACCCAAACCCACTCGGCTAGACCCAAACCCACTCGGCTGGACCCAAACCCACTCGGCTACACCCAAACCCGATCGTCTAGACCCAAACTAACTCGGCTACAGCCAAACTAACTCGGCTAGACCCAAACCCACTCGGCTAAACCCAAACCCACTCGGCTAGACCCAAACCCACTCGGCTAGACCCAAACCCACTCGGCTAGACCCAAACCCACTCGGCTAGACCCAAACCCACTCGGCTAGACCCAAACCCACTCAGCTAGACACAAACCCACTCGGCTAGACCCAAACCCACTCGGATAGACCCAAGCCCATTCGGCTAGACGCAAACCCACTCAGCTAGACCCAAACCCACTCGGCTAGACCCAAACCCACTCGGCTAGACCCAAACCCACTTGGCTAGACCCAAACCCACCCGGCTAGACCCAAACCCACTCGGGTAGACCCAAACCCACTCGGCTAGACCCAAACCCACTTGGCTACACCCAAGCCCACTCGGCAAGACCCAAGCCCACTCGGCTAGACCCAAACCCACTCGGCTAGACCCAAACTCACTCGGCTAGACCCAAACCCACTCGGCTACACCCAAACCCGATCGTCTAGACCCAAACTAACTCGGCTACAGCCAAACTAACTCGGCTAGACCCAAACCCACTCGGCTAAACCCAAACCCACACGGCTAGACCCAAACCCACTCGGCTAGACCCAAACCCACTCGGCTAGACCCAAACCCACTCGGCTAGACCCAAACCCACTCGGCTAGACCCAAACCCACTCAGCTAGACACAAACCCACTCGGCTAGACCCAAACCCACTCGGATAGACCCAAACCCATTCGGCTAGACGCAAACCCACTCAGCTAGACCCAAACCCACTCGGCTAGACCCAAACCCACTCGGCTAGACCCAAACCCACTTGGCTAGACCCAAACCCACCCGGCTAGACCCAAACCCACTCGGGTAGACCCAAACCCACTCGGCTAGACCCAAACCCACTTGGCTACACCCAAGCCCACTCGGCTAGACCCAAGCCCACTCGGCTAGACCCAAACCCACTCGGCTAGACCCCAACACAGTCGGCTAGACCCAAACCCACTCGGCTAGACCCAAATCCACTCGGCTAGACCCACACCCACTCGGCTAGACCCAAACCCAATCGGCTAGACCCAAACCCACTCGGCTAGACCCAAGCCCACTCGGCTAGACCCAAACCCACTCGGCTAGACCCAAACCCACTCGGCTAGACCCAAACCCACTCGGCTAGACTCAAACCCACTCGGCTAGACCCAAACCCACTCGGCTATACCCAAACCGACTCGGCTAGACCCAAACCCAATCGGCTAGACCCAAACCCACTCGGCTAGACCCAAACCCACTCGGCAAGACCCAAACCCACTCGGCTAGACCCAAACCCACTCGGCTAGACCCAAGCCAACTCGGCTGGACCCAAACCCACTCGGCTAGACCCAAACCCACTCGGCTAGACCCAAACCCACTCGGCTAGACTCAAACCCACTCGGCTAGACCCAAACCCACTCGGCTAGACCCAAACCGACTCGGCTAGACCCAAACCCAATCGGCTAGACCCAAACCCACTCGGCTAGACCCAAACCCACTCGGCAAGACCCAAACCCACGCGGCTAGACACAAACCCACTCGGCTAGACCCAAACCCACTCGGCTAGACCCAAACCTACTCGGGAAGACCCAAACCCACTCGGCGAGACTCAAACCCACTCGGCTACACCCAAACCCACTCCGCTAGACCCAAACCCTCTCCGCTAGACCCATACCAACTCCGCTAGACCCAAACCCAATCGGCAAAACCCAAACCCACTCGGCTAGACCCAAACCCACTCGGCTGGACCCAAACCCACTCGGCTACACCCAAACCCGATCGTCTAGACCCAAACTAACTCGGCTACAGCCAAACTAACTCGGCTAGACCCAAACCCACTCGGCTAAACCCAAACCCACTCGGCTAGACCCAAACCCACTCGGCTAGACCCAAACCCACTCGGCTAGACCCAAACCCACTCGGCTAGACCCAAACCCACTCGGCTAGACCCAAACCCACTCAGCTAGACACAAACCCACTCGGCTAGACCCAAACCCACTCGGATAGACCCAAGCCCATTCGGCTAGACGCAAACCCACTCAGCTAGACTCAAACCCACTCGGCTAGACCCAAACCCACTCGGCTAGACCCAAACCGACTCGGCTAGACCCAAACCCAATCGGCTAGACCCAAACCCACTCGGCTAGACCCAAACCCACTCGGCAAGACCCAAACCCACGCGGCTAGACACAAACCCACTCGGCTAGACCCAAACCCACTCGGCTAGACCCACACCCACTCGGCTAGACTCAAACCCACTCGGCTAGACCCAAACCTACTCGGGTAGACCCAAACCCACTCGGCGAGACTCAAACCCACTCGGCTACACCCAAACCCACTCCGCTAGACCCAAACCCTCTCCGCTAGACCCATACCAACTCCGCTAGACCCAAACCCAATCGGCAAAACCCAAACCCACTCGGCTAGACCCAAACCCACTCGGCTGGACCCAAACCCACTCGGCTACACCCAAACCCGATCGTCTAGACCCAAACTAACTCGGCTACAGCCAAACTAACTCGGCTAGACCCAAACCCACTCGGCTAAACCCAAACCCACTCGGCTAGACCCAAACCCACTCGGCTAGACCCAAACCCACTCGGCTAGACCCAAACCCACTCGGCTAGACCCAAACCCACTCGGCTAGACCCAAACCCACTCAGCTAGACACAAACCCACTCGGCTAGACCCAAACCCACTCGGATAGACCCAAGCCCATTCGGCTAGACGCAAACCCACTCGGCTAGACCCAAACCCACTCGGCTAGACCCAAACCCACTCGGCTAGACCCAAACCCACTCGGCTAGACTCAAACCCACTCGGCTAGACCCAAACCCACTCGGCTAGACCCAAACCGACTCGGCTAGACCCAAACCCAATCGGCTAGACCCAAACCCACTCGTTTAGACCCAAACCCACTCGGCAAGACCCAAACCCACGCGGCTAGACACAAACTCACTCGGCTAGACCCAAACCCACTCGGCTAGACCCACACCCACTTGGCTAGACTCAAACCCACTCGGCTAGACCCAAACCTACTCGGCTAGACCCAAACCCACTCGGCAAGACCCAAACCCACTCGGCTAGACCCAAACCCACTCGGCTAGACCCAAACCCACTCGGCTAGACCCACACCCACTCGGCTAGACTCAAACCCACTCGGCTACACCCAAACCCACTCCGCTAGACCCAAACCCTCTCCGCTAGACCCATACCAACTCCGCTAGACCCAAACCCACTTGGCTAGACCCAAACCCACCCGGCTAGACCCAAACCCACTCGGCTAGACCCAAACCCACTCGGCTAGACCCAAACCCACTTGGCTAGACCCAAGCCCACTCGGCTAGACCCAAACCCACTCGGCTAGACCCAAACCGAGTCGGCTAGACCCAAACCCAATCGGCTAGACCCAAACCCACTCGGCAAGACCCAAACCGACTCGGCTAGACCCAAACCGACTCGGCTAGACCCAAACCCAATCGGCTAGACCCAAACCCACTCGGCTAGACCCAAACCGACTCGGCTAGACCCAAACCCAATCGGCTAGACCCAAACCCACTCGGCTAGACCCAAACCCACTCGGCTAGACCCTCACCCACTCGGCTAGACTCAAACCCACTCGGCTACACCCAAACCCACTCCGCTAGACCCAAACCCTCTCCGCTAGACCCATACCAACTCCGCTAGACCCAAACCCACTTGGCTAGACCCAAACCCACCCGGCTAGACCCAAACCCACTCGGCTAGACCCAAACCCACTCGGCTAGACCCAAACCCACTTGGCTAGACCCAAGCCCACTCGGCTAGACCCAAGCCCACTCGGCTAGACCCAAACCCACTCGTCTAGACCTAAACCCACTCTGCTAGACCCAAACCCACTCGGATAGACTCAAACACACTCGGATAGACTCAAACCCACTCGGCTAGACCCAAACCCACTCGGCTAGACCCAAACCGAGTCGGCTAGACCCAAACCCAATCGGCTAGACCCAAACCCACTCGGCAAGACCCAAACCGACTCGGCTAGACCCAAACCGACTCGGCTAGACCCAAACCCAATCGGCTAGACCAAAACCCACTCGGCTAGACCCAAACCGACTCGGCTAGACCCAAACCCAATCGGCTAGACCCAAACCCACTCGGCTAGACCCAAACCCACTCGGCTAGACCCAAACTCACTCGGCTAGACCCAAACCCAATCGGCTAGACCCAAACCCACTCGGCTAGACCCAAACCCACTCGGCTAGACCCACACCCACTCGGCTAGGCCCAAACCCACTCGGCTAGACCCAAACCCACTCGGCTAGACCCAAGCCAACTCGGCTAGACCCAACCCACTCGGCTAGACCCAAACCCACTCGGCTAGACCCAAACCCACTCGGCTAGACTCAAACCCACTCGGCTAGACCCGAACCCAATCGGCTAGACCCAAACCCACTCGGCTAGACCCAAACCCACTCGGCTAGACCCACACCCACTCGGCTAGGCCCAAACCCACTCGGCTAGACCCAAACCCACTCGGCTAGACCCAAGCCCACTCGGCTAGACCCAAACCCACTCGGCTAGACCCAAACTCACTCGGCTAGACCCAAGCACAATCGGCTAGACCCAAACCCACTCGGCTAGACCCAAACCCACTCGGCTAGACCCACACCCACTCGGCTAGACCCAAACCCACTCGGCTAGACGCAAACCCAATCGGCTAGACCCAAACCCACTCGGCTAGACCCAAACCCACTCGGCTAGACCCAAACCGACTCGGCTAGACCCAAACCCAATCGGCTAGACCCAAACCCACTCGCCTAGACCCAAACCGACTCGGCTAGACCCAAACCCAATCGGCTAGACCCAAACCCACTCGGCTAGACCCAAACCCACTCGGCTAGACCCACACCCACTCGGCTAGGCCCAAACCCACTCGGCTAGACCCAAACCCACTCGGCTAGACCCAAGCCAACTCGGCTGGACCCAAACCCACTCGGCTAGACCCAAACCCACTCGGCTAGACCCAAACCCACTCGGCTAGACTCAAACCCACTCGGCTAGACCCAAACCCACTCGGCTAGACCCAAAGCGACTCGGCTAGACCCAAACCCAATCGGCTAGACCCAAACCCACTCGGCTAGACCCAAACCCACTCGGCAAGACCCAAACCCACGCGGCTAGACACAAACCCACTCGGCTAGACCCAAACCCACTCGGCTAGACCCACACCCACTCGGCTAGACTCAAACCCACTCGGCTAGACCCAAACCTACTCGGGTAGACCCAAACCCACTCGGCGAGACTCAAACCCACTCGGCTACACCCAAACCCACTCCGCTAGACCCAAACCCTCTCCGCTAGACCCATACCAACTCCGCTAGACCCAAACCCAATCGGCAAAACCCAAACCCACTCGGCTAGACCCAAACCCACTCGGCTGGGCCCAAACCCACTCGGCTACACCCAAACCCGATCGTCTAGACCCAAACTAACTCGGCTACAGCCAAACTAACTCGGCTAGACCCAAACCCACTCGGCTAAACCCAAACCCACTCGGCTAGACCCAAACCCACTCGGCTAGACCCAAACCCACTCGGCTAGACCCAAACCCACTCGGCTAGACCCAAACCCACTCGGCTAGACCCAAACCCACTCAGCTAGACACAAACCCACTCGGCTAGACCCAAACCCACTCGGATAGACCCAAGCCCATTCGGCTAGACGCAAACCCACTCAGCTAGACCCAAACCCACTCGACTAGACCCAAACCCACTCGGCTAGACCCAAACCCACTTGGCTAGACCCAAGCCCACTCGGCTAGACCCAAACCCACTCGTCTAGACCTAAACCCACTCTGCTAGACCCAAACCCACTCGGATAGACTCAAACACACTCGGATAGACTCAAACCCACTCGGCTAGACCCAAACCCACTCGGCTAGACCCAAACCGAGTCGGCTAGACCCAAACCCAATCGGCTAGACCCAAACCCACTCGGCAAGACCCAAACCGACTCGGCTAGACCCAAACCGACTCGGCTAGACCCAAACCCAATCGGCTAGACCAAAACCCACTCGGCTAGACCCAAACCGACTCGGCTAGACCCAAACCCAATCGGCTAGACCCAAACCCACTCGGCTAGACCCAAACCCACTCGGCTAGACCCAAACTCACTCGGCTAGACCCAAACCCAATCGGCTAGACCCAAACCCACTCGGCTAGACCCAAACCCACTCGGCTAGACCCACACCCACTCGGCTAGGCCCAAACCCACTCGGCTAGACCCAAACCCACTCGGCTAGACCCAAGCCAACTCGGCTAGACCCAAACCCACTCGGCTAGACCCAAACCCACTCGGCTAGACCCAAACCCACTCGGCTAGACTCAAACCCACTCGGCTAGACCCGAACCCAATCGGCTAGACCCAAACCCACTCGGCTAGACCCAAACCCACTCGGCTAGACCCACACCCACTCGGCTAGGCCCAAACCCACTCGGCTAGACCCAAACCCACTCGGCTAGACCCAAGCCCACTCGGCTAGACCCAAACCCACTCGGCTAGACCCAAACTCACTCGGCTAGACCCAAGCACAATCGGCTAGACCCAAACCCACTCGGCTAGACCCAAACCCACTAGGCTAGACCCACACCCACTCGGCTAGACCCAAACCCACTCGGCTAGACGCAAACCCAATCGGCTAGACCCAAACCCACTCGGCTAGACCCAAACCCACTCGGCTAGACCCAAACCGACTCGGCTAGACCCAAACCCAATCGGCTAGACCCAAACCCACTCGCCTAGACCCAAACCGACTCGGCTAGACCCAAACCCAATCGGCTAGACCCAAACCCACTCGGCTAGACCCAAACCCACTCGGCTAGACCCAAACTCACTCGGCTAGACCCAAACCCAATCGGCTAGACCCAAACCCACTCGGCTAGACCCAAACCCACTCGGCTAGACCCACACCCACTCGGCTAGGCCCAAACCCACTCGGCTAGACCCAAACCCACTCGGCTAGACCCAAGCCAACTCGGCTGGACCCAAACCCACTCGGCTAGACCCAAACCCACTCGGCTAGACCCAAACCCACTCGGCTAGACTCAAACCCACTCGGCTAGACCCAAACCCACTCGGCTAGACCCAAAGCGACTCGGCTAGACCCAAACCCAATCGGCTAGACCCAAACCCACTCGGCTAGACCCAAACCCACTCGGCAAGACCCAAACCCACGCGGCTAGACACAAACCCACTCGGCTAGACCCAAACCCACTCGGCTAGACCCACACCCACTCGGCTAGACTCAAACCCACTCGGCTAGACCCAAACCTACTCGGGTAGACCCAAACCCACTCGGCGAGACTCAAACCCACTCGGCTACACCCAAACCCACTCCGCTAGACCCAAACCCTCTCCGCTAGACCCATACCAACTCCGCTAGACCCAAACCCAATCGGCAAAACCCAAACCCACTCGGCTAGACCCAAACCCACTCGGCTGGGCCCAAACCCACTCGGCTACACCCAAACCCGATCGTCTAGACCCAAACTAACTCGGCTACAGCCAAACTAACTCGGCTAGACCCAAACCCACTCGGCTAAACCCAAACCCACTCGGCTAGACCCAAACCCACTCGGCTAGACCCAAACCCACTCGGCTAGACCCAAACCCACTCGGCTAGACCCAAACCCACTCGGCTAGACCCAAACCCACTCAGCTAGACACAAACCCACTCGGCTAGACCCAAACCCACTCGGATAGACCCAAGCCCATTCGGCTAGACGCAAACCCACTCAGCTAGACCCAAACCCACTCGACTAGACCCAAACCCACTCGGCTAGACCCAAACCCACTTGGCTAGACCCAAACCCACCCGGCTAGACCCAAACCCACTCGGGTAGACCCAAACCCACTCGGCTAGACCCAAACCCACTTGGCTACACCCAAGCCCACTCGGCTAGACCCAAGCCCACTCGGCTAGACCCAAACTCACTCGGCTAGACCCAAACTCACTCGGCTAGACCCAAACACAATCGGCTAGACCCAAACCCACTCGGCTAGACCCAAACCCACTCGGCTAGACCCACACCCACTCGGCTAGACCCAAACCCAATCGGCTAGACCTAAACCCACTCGGCTAGACCCAAGCCCACTCGGCTAGACCCAAACCCACTCGGCTAGACCCAAACCCACTCGGCTAGACCCAAACCCACTCGGCTAGACTCAAACCCACTCGGCTAGACCCAAACCCACTCGGCTATACCCAAACCGACTCGGCTAGACCCAAACCCAATCGGCTAGACCCAAACCCACTCGGCTAGACCCAAACCCACTCGGCAAGACCCAAACCCACTCGGCTAGACCCAAACCCACTCGGCTAGACCCAAGCCAACTCGGCTGGACCCAAACCCACTCGGCTAGACCCAAACCCACTCGGCTAGACCCAAACCCACTCGGCTAGACTCAAACCCACTCGGCTAGACCCAAACCCACTCGGCTAGACCCACACCCACTCGGCTAGACTCAAACCCACTCGGCTAGACCCAAACCTACTCGGGTAGACCCAAACCCACTCGGCGAGACTCAAACCCACTCGGCTACACCCAAACCCACTCCGCTAGACCCAAACCCTCTCCGCTAGACCCATACCAACTCCGCTAGACCCAAACCCAATCGGCAAAACCCAAACCCACTCGGCTAGACCCAAACCCACTCGGCTGGACCCAAACCCACTCGGCTACACCCAAACCCGATCGTCTAGACCCAAACTAACTCGGCTACAGCCAAACTAACTCGGCTAGACCCAAACCCACTCGGCTAAACCCAAACCCACTCGGCTAGACCCAAACCCACTCCGCTAGACCCAAACCCTCTCCGCTAGACCCATACCAACTCCGCTAGACCCAAACCCAATCGGCAAAACCCAAACCCACTCGGCTAGACCCAAACCCACTCGGCTGGACCCAAACCCACTCGGCTACACCCAAACCCGATCGTCTAGACCCAAACTAACTCGGCTACAGCCAAACTAACTCGGCTAGACCCAAACCCACTCGGCTAAACCCAAACCCACTCGGCTAGACCCAAACCCACTCGGCTAGACCCAAACCCACTCGGCTAGACCCAAACCCACTCGGCTAGACCCACACCCACTCGGCTAGGCCCAAACCCACTCGGCTAGACCCAAACCCACTCAGCTAGACCCAAACCCACTCGGCTAGACCCAAACCCACTCGGCTAGACCCAAGCCCACTCGGCTAGACGCAAACCCACTCGGCTAGACCCAAACCCACTCGGCTAGACCCAAACCCACTCGGCTAGACTCAAACCCACTCGGCTAGACCCAAACCCACTCGGCTAGACCCAAACCGACTCGGCTAGGCCCAAACCCAATCGGCTAGACCCAAACCCACTCGGCTAGACCCAAACCCACTCGGCAAGACCCAAACCCACTCGGCTAGACCCAAACCCACTCGGCTAGACCCAAGCCAACTCGGCTGGACCCAAACCCACTCGGCTAGACCCAAACCCACTCGGCTAGACCCAAACCCACTCGGCTAGACTCAAACCCACTCGGCTAGACCCAAACCCACTCGGCTAGACCCACACCCACTCGGCTAGACTCAAACCCACTCGGCTAGACCCAAACCTACTCGGGTAGACCCAAACCCGCTCGGCGAGACTCAAACCCACTCGGCTACACCCAAACCCACTCCGCTAGACCCAAACCCTCTCCGCTAGACCCATACCAACTCCGCTAGACCCAAACCCAATCGGCAAAACCCAAACCCACTCGGCTAGACCCAAACCCACTCGGCTGGACCCAAACCCACTCGGCTACACCCAAACCCGATCGTCTAGACCCAAACTAACTCGGCTACAGCGAAACTAACTCGGCTAGACCCAAACCCACTCGGCTAAACCCAAACCCACTCGGCTAGACCCAAACCCACTCGGCTAGACCCAAACCCACTCGGCTAGACCCAAACCCACTCGGCTAGACCCAAACCCACTCGGCTAGACCCAAACCCACTCAGCTAGACACAAACCCACTCGGCTAGACCCAAACCCACTCGGATAGACCCAAGCCCATTCGGCTAGACGCAAACCCACTCAGCTAGACCCAAACCCACTCGGCTAGACCCAAACCCACTCGGCTAGACCCAAACCCACTTGGCTAGACCCAAACCCACCCGGCTAGACCCAAACCCACTTGGCTAGACCCAAACCCACCCGGCTAGACCCAAACCCACTCGGGTAGACCCAAACCCACTCGGCTAGACCCAAACCCACTTGGCTACACCCAAGCCCACTCGGCTAGACCCAAGCCCACTCGGCTAGACCCAAACCCACTCGGCTAGACCCAAACTCACTCGGCTAGACCCAAACACAATCGGCTAGACCCAAACCCACTCGGCTAGACCCAAACCCACTCGGCTAGACCCACACCCACTCGGCTAGACCCAAACCCAATCGGCTAGACACAAACCCACTCGGCTAGACCCAAGCCCACTCGGCTAGACCCAAACCCACTCGGCTAGACCCAAACCCACTCGGCTAGACCCAAACCCACTCGGCTAGACTCAAACCCACTCGGCTAGACCCAAACCCACTCGGCTATACCCAAACCGACTCGGCTAGACCCAAACCCAATCGGCTAGACCCAAACCCACTCGGCTAGACCCAAACCCACTCGGCAAGACCCAAACCCACTCGGCTAGACCCAAACCCACTCGGCTAGACCCAAGCCAACTCGGCTGGACCCAAACCCACTCGGCTAGACCCAAACCCACTCGGCTAGACCCAAACCCACTCGGCTAGACTCAAACCCACTCGGCTAGACCCAAACCCACTCGGCTAGACCCACACCCACTCGGCTAGACTCAAACCCACTCGGCTAGACCCAAACCTACTCGGGTAGACCCAAACCCACTCGGCGAGACTCAAACCCACTCGGCTACACCCAAACCCACTCCGCTAGACCCAAACCCTCTCCGCTAGACCCATACCAACTCCGCTAGACCCAAACCCAATCGGCAAAACCCAAACCCACTCGGCTAGACCCAAACCCACTCGGCTGGACCCAAACCCACTCGGCTACACCCAAACCCGATCGTCTAGACCCAAACTAACTCGGCTACAGCCAAACTAACTCGGCTAGACCCAAACCCACTCGGCTAAACCCAAACCCACTCGGCTAGACCCAAACCCACTCGGCTAGACCCAAACCCACTCGGCTAGACCCAAACCCACTCGGCTAGACCCAAACCCACTCGGCTAGACCCAAACCCACTCAGCTAGACACAAACCCACTCGGCTAGACCCAAACCCACTCGGATAGACCCAAGCCCATTCGGCTAGACGCAAACCCACTCAGCTAGACCCAAACCCACTCGGCTAGACCCAAACCCACTCGGCTAGACCCAAACCCACTTGGCTAGACCCAAACCCACCCGGCTAGACCCAAACCCACTCGGGTAGACCCAAACCCACTCGGCTAGACCCAAACCCACTTGGCTACACCCAAGCCCACTCGGCTAGACCCAAGCCCACTCGGCTAGACCCAAACCCACTCGGCTCGACCCAAACTCACTCGGCTAGACCCAAACACAATCAGCTAGACCCAAACCCACTCGGCTAGACCCAAACCCACTCGGCTAGACCCACACCCACTCGGCTAGACCCAAACCCAATCGGCTAGACCCAAACCCACTCGGCTAGACCCAAGCCCACTCGGCTAGACCCAAACCCACTCGGCTAGACCCAAACCCACTCGGCTAGACCCAAACCCACTCGGCTAGACTCAAACCCACTCGGCTAGACCCAAACCCACTCGGCTATACCCAAACCGACTCGGCTAGACCCAAACCCAATCGGCTAGACCCAAACCCACTCGGCTAGACCCAAACCCACTCGGCAAGACCCAAACCCACTCGGCTAGACCCAAACCCACTCGGCTAGACCCAAACCCACTCGGCTAGACCCACACCCACTCGGCTAGACTCAAACCCACTCGGCTACACCCAAACCCACTCCGCTAGACCCAAACCCTCTCCGCTAGACCCATACCAACTCCGCTAGACCCAAACCCACTTGGCTAGACCCAAACCCACCCGGCTAGACCCAAACCCACTCGGCTAGACCCAAACCCACTCGGCTAGACCCAAACCCACTTGGCTAGACCCAAGCCCACTCGGCTAGACCCAAGCCCACTCGGCTAGATCCAAACCCATTCGGCTAGACCCACACCCACGCGGCTAGACCCAAACACACTCGGCTAGACCCAAACCCACTCGGCTAGATGCAAACCCACTCGGCTAGACCCAAACCCACTCGGCTAGACCCAAACCCACTCGGCTACACCCAAACCCACTCGGCTACACCCAAACCCACTCGGCTAGACCCAAGCCCACTCGGCTAGACCCAAACCCACTCGTCTAGACCTAAACCCACTCGGCTAGACCCAAACCCACTCGGATAGACTCAAACCCACTCGGCTAGACCCAAACCCACTCGGCTAGACCCAAACCGAGTCGGCTAGACCCAAACCCAATCGGCTAGACCCAAACCCACTCGGCTAGACCCAAACCGATTCGGCTATACCCAAACCGACTCGGCTAGACCCAAACCCATTCGGCTAGACCCAAACCCACTCGGCTAGACCCAAACCGACTCGGCTAGACCCAAACCCAATCGGCTAGACCCAAACCCACTCGGCTAGACCCAAACCCACTCGGCTAGACCCAAACTCACTCGGCTAGACCCAAACCCAATCGGCTAGACGCAAACCCACTCGGCTAGACCCAAACCCACTCGGCTAGACCCACACCCACTCGGCTAGGCCCAAACCCACTCGGCTAGACCCAAACCCACTCGGCTAGACCCAAGCCAACTCGGCTAGACCCAAACCCACTCGGCTAGACCCAAACCCACTCGGCTAGACCCAAACCCACTCGGCTAGACTCAAACCCACTCGGCTAGACCCAAACCCACTCGGCTAGACCCAAACCGACTCGGCTAGACCCAAACCCAATCGGCTAGACCCAAACCCACTCGTTTAGACCCAAACCCACTCGGCAAGACCCAAACCCACGCGGCTAGACACAAACCCACTCGGCTAGACCCAAACCCACTCGGCTAGACCCACACCCACTCGGCTAGACTTAAACCCACTCGGCTAGACCCAAACCTACTCGGCTAGACCCAAACCCACTCGGCAAGACCCAAACCCACTCGGCTAGACCCAAACCCACTCGGCTAGACCCAAACCCACTCGGCTAGACCCACACCCACTCGGCTAGACTCAAACCCACTCGGCTACACCCAAACCCACTCCGCTAGACCCAAACCCTCTCCGCTAGACCCATACCAACTCCGCTAGACCCAAACCCACTTGGCTAGACCCAAACCCACCCGGCTAGACCCAAACCCACTCGGCTAGACCCAAACCCACTCGGCTAGACCCAAACCCACTTTGCTAGACCCAAGCCCACTCGGCTAGACCCAAGCCCACTCGGCTAGACCCAAACCCACTCGTCTAGACCTAAACCCACTCTGCTAGACCCAAACCCACTCGGATAGACTCAAACATAGAAACATAGAAACATAGAAAATAGGTGCAGGAGTAGGCCATTCGGCCCTTCGAGCCTGCACCGCCATTCAATGTGATCATGGCTGATCATCCAACTCAGTATCCCGTACCTGCCTTCTCTCCATACCCCCTGATCCCTTTAGCCACAAGTGCCACATCTAACGCCCTCTTAAATATAGCCAATGAACTGGCCTCAACTACCTTCTGTGGCAGAGAATTCCAGAGACTCACCACTCTCTGTGTAAAGAATGTTTTCCTCATTTCGGTCCTAAAGGAATTCCCCCTTATCCTTAGACTGTGACCCCTTGTTCTGGACTCCCCCAACATCGGGAACAATCTTCCAGCATCTAGCTTGTCCAACCCCTTAAGAATTTTGTAGGTTTCTATAAGATCCCCCCTCAATCTTCTAAATTTCATCGAGTACAAACCGAATCTATCCAATCTTTCCTCATATGAAAGTCCTGACATCCCAGGAATCAGTCTGGTGAATCTTCTCTGTACCCCCTCTATGGCAAGGATGTCTTTCCTCAGATTTGGAGACCAAAACTGTACGCAGTACTCCAGGTGTGGCCTCACCAAAACCCTGTATAACTGCAGTAGAACCTCCCTGCTCCTATACTCAAATCCTTTCGCTATGAATGCTAACATACCATTTGCTTTCTTCACTGCCTGCTGCACCTGCATGCCTACTTTCAATGACTGGTGTACCATGACACCCAGGTCTCGTTGCATCTTCCCCTTACCTAATCTGCCACCATTCAGATAATAGTCTACCCTCATGTTTTTGCCACCAAAGTGGATAACCTCACATTTATCCACATTGTACTGCATCTGCCATGCATCTGCCCATTCACTCAGCCTATCCAAATCACCCTGCAGCCTCCAAGCATCCTCCTCACACCTAACTATACCCCCCAGCTTGGTATCATCTGCAAATTTGGAGATGTTGCATTGAATTCCCTCGTCCAAATCATTAATATATATTGTAAATAGCTGGGGTCCCAGCACTGAGCCTTGCGGCACCCCACTAGTCACTGCCTGCCATTCTGAAAAGGACCCGTTTACTCCTACCCTTTGCCTCCTGTCTGCTAGCCAGTTCTCTATCCACATCAATACTGAACCCCCAATACCGTGTGCTTTAAGTTTGTATGCTAATCTCTTATGCGGGACCTTGTCGAAAGCCTTCTGAAAGTCTAGATATAACACATCCACTGGTTCTCCCTTATCCACTCTACTAGTTACATCCTCGAAAAATTCTATCAGATTTGTCAGACATGATTTACCTTTCCTAAATCCATGCTGACTTTGTCCAATGATTTCACCACTTTCCAAATGCGCTGCTATCCCATCTTTAATAACTGACTCTAGCAGTTTCCCCACTACCGATGTTAGACTAACTGGTCTGTAATTGCCCGCTTTCTCTCTCCCTCCTTTTTTAAAAAGTGGGGTTACATTAGCTACCCTCCAATCCTCAGGAACTACTCCAGAATCTAAGGAATTTTGAAAAATTATCACTAATGCATCCACTATTTCTGTGGCTACCTCCTTGAGTACTCTGGGATGCAGACTATCTGGCCCTGGGGATTTATCGGCCTTCAATCCGTTCAATTTACCCAACACCACCTCCCGGCTAACCTGGATTTCACTCAGTTCCTCCATCTTATTTGACCCCCGTTCCACTGCTATTTCCGGCAGATTATTTATGTCTTCCTTAGTGAAGACAGAACCAAAGTAGTTATTCAATTGGTCTGCCATGTCCTTGTTCCCCATGATCAATTCACCTGTTTCTGACTGCAAGGGACCAACATTTGTTTTAACTAGTCTCTTTCTCTTTACATATCTATAAAAACTTTTGCAGTCAGTTTTTATGTTCCCTGCCAGTTTCCTTTCATAATCTATTTTCCCTTTCCTAATTAAGCCCTTTGTCCTCCTCTGCTGGATTCTGAATTTCTCCCAGTCCTCCGGTAGGCTGCTTTTTCTGGCAAATTTGTATGCCTCATCTTTTGTTTTTATACTATCCCTGATTTCCCTTGTTATCATTATCCATGGATGCACCACCTTCCCAGATTTATTCTTTTGCCAAACTGGTATGAACAACTTTTGTACTTCATCCATGCAGTCTTTAAATACCTTCCATTGCACATCCACTGTCAACCCTTTAAGAATCACCTGCCAGTCTATCTTGGCCAATTCACATCTCATACCTTCAAAGTTACCTTTGTTCAAGTTCAGAACCCTTGTTTCTGACTTAATTTTGTCACTCTCCATCCTAATGAAGAACTCAACCATATTATGGTCACTCTTGCCCAAGGGGCCACGCACAACAAGACTGCTAACTAACCCTTCCTCATTACTCAATACCCAGTCTAGAATAGCCTGCTCTCTCGTTGGTTCCTCCACATGTTGGTTGAGAAAACTATCCCGCATACATTCCAGGAAATCCTCTTCCTCAGCACCCCTGCCAATTTGATTCACCCAATCTACATGCAGATTGAAGTCACCCATTATAACCGTGTTACCCTTGTTGCACGCATTTCTAATTTCCTGTTTGATTGCATCCCCAACTCCAATACTACTCCAAACACACTCGGATAGACTCAAACCCACTCGGCTAGACCCAAACCCACTCGGCTAGACCCAAACCGAGTCGGCTAGACCCAAACCCAATCGGCTAGACCCAAACCCACTCGGCTAGACCCAAACCGACTCGGCTAGACCCAAACCGAATCGGCTAGACCCAAACCCAATCGGCTAGACCCAAACCCACTCGGCTAGACCCAAACCGACTCGGCTAGACCCAAACCCAATCGGCTAGACCCAAACCCACTCGGCTAGACCCAAACCCACTCGGCTAGACCCAAACTCACTCGGCTAGACCCAAACCCAATCGGCTAGACCCAAACCCACTCGGCTAGACCCAAACCCACTCGGCTAGACCCACACCCACTCGGCTAGGCCCAAACCCACTCGGCTAGACCCAAACCCACTCGGCTAGACCCAAGCCAACTCGGCTAGACCCAAACCCACTCGGCTAGACCCAAACCCACTCGGCTAGACCCAAACCCACTCGGCTAGACTCAAACCCACTCGGCTACACCCAAACCCACTCGGCTAGACCCAAACCGACTCGGCTAGACCCAAACCCAATCGGCTAGACCCAAACCCACTCGTTTAGACCCAAACCCACTCGGCAAGACCCAAACCCACGCGGCTAGACATAAACCAACTCGGCTAGACCCAAACCCACTCGGCTAGACCCACACCCACTCGGCTAGACTCAAACCCACTCGGCTAGACCCAAACCTACTCGGGTAGACCCAAACCCACTCGGCTACACCCAAACCCACTCCGCTAGACCCAAACCCTCTCCGCTAGACCCAAACCCACTCAGCTACACCCAAACCCACTCGGCTAGACCCAAGCCCACTCGGCTAGACCCAAACCCACTCGTCTAGACCTAAACCCACTCGGCTAGACCCAAACCCACTCGGATAGACTCAAACCCACTCGGCTAGACCCAAACCCACTCGGCTAGACCCAAACCGAGTCGGCTAGACCCAAACCCAATCGGCTAGACCCAAACCCACTCGGCTAGACCCAAACCGATTCGGCTAGACCCAAACCGACTCGGCTAGACCCAAACCCAATCGGCTAGACCCAAACCCACTCGGCTAGTCCCAAACCGACTCGGCTAGACCCAAACACAATCGGCTAGACCCAAACCCACTCGGCTAGACCCAAACCCACTCGGCTAGACCCAAACTCACTCGGCTAGACCCAAACCCAATCGGCTAGACTCAAACCCACTCGGCTAGACCCAAACCCACTCGGCTAGACCCACACCCACTCGGCTAGGGCCAAACCCACTCGGCTAGACCAAAACCCACTCGGCTAGACCCAAGCCAACTCGGCTAGACCCAAACCCACTCGGCTAGACCCAAACCCACTCGGCTAGACCCAAACCCACTTGGCTAGACCCACACCCACTCGGCTAGACTCAAACCCACTCGGCTAGACCCAAACCTACTCGGTAGACCCAAACCCACTCGGCTAGACTCAAACCCACTCGGCTACACCCAAACCCACTCCGCTAGACCCAAACCCTCTCCGCTAGACCCATACCAACTCCGCTAGACCCAAACCCACTCGGCTAAACCCAAACCCACACGGCTAGACCCAAACCCACTCGGCTAGACTCAAACCCACTCGGCTACACCCAAACCCACTCCGCTAGACCCAAACCCTCTCCGCTAGACCCATACCAACTCCGCTAGACCCAAACCCACTCAGCTAAACCCAAACCCACTCGGCTAGACCCAAACCCACTCGGCTAGACCCAAACCCACTCGGCTAGACACAAACCCACCCGGCTAGACCCAAACCCACTCGGCTAGACCCAAACCCACTCGGCTAGACCCAAACCCACTTGGCTAGACCCAAGCCCACTCGGCTAGACCCAACCCACTCGGCTAGACCCAAACCCATTCGGCTAGACCCACACCCACTCGGCTAGGCCCAAACCCACTCGGCTAGACCGAAACCTACTCGGGTAGACCCAAACACACTCGGCTAGACCCAAACCCACTCCGCTAGACCCAAACCCACTCCGCTAGACCCATACCAACTCCGCTAGACCCAAACCCACTCGGCTAAACCCAAACCCACTCGGCTAGACCCAAACCCACTCGGCTAGACCCAAACCCACTCTGCTAGACCCAAACCCACTCGGCGACACGCAAACACACTCGGCTAGACCCAAACCCGCTCGGCGAGACACAAGCCCACTCGGCTAGACCCAAACCCACTCGGCTAGACCCAAACCCACTCGGCTAGACCCCAACCGACTCGGCTAGACCCAAACCCACTCGGCTAGATGCAATCCGACTCGGCTAGACCCAAACCCACTCGGCTAGACCCAAACCCACTCGGCTAGACCCAAACCCACTCGGCTAGACCCAAACCCACTCGGCTAGACCCAAACCCACTCGGCTAGACCCAAACCCACTCGTCTAGACCCAAACCCACCCGGCTAGACCCAAACCCACTCGGCGAGACCCAAACCCACTCGGCTAGACCCAAACCCACTTGGCTAGACCCAAGCCCACTCGGCTACACCCAAGCCCACTCGGCTAGACCCAAACCCATTCGGCTAGACCCACACCCACTCGGCTAGACCCAAACACACTCCGCTAGACGCAAACCCACTCGGCTAGATGCAAACCCACTCGGCTAGACCCAAACCCACTCGGCTAGACCCAAACCCACTCGGCTACACCCAAACCCACTCGGCTAGACCCAAACCCACTCGGCTAGACCCAAGCCCACTCGGCTAGACCCAAACCCACTCGGCTAGACCTAAACCCACTCGGCTAGACCCAAACCCACTCGGCTAGACTCAAACCCACTCGGCTAGACCCAAACCCACTCGGCTAGACCCAAACCCACTCGGCTAGACCCAAACCCACTCGGCTAGACCCAAACCCACTCGGCTAGACCCAAACCCACTCGGCTACACCCAAACCCACTCCGCTAGACCCAAACCCACTCGGCTAGACCCAAACCCACTCGGATAGACCCAAACCCACCCGGCTAGACCCAAACCCACTCGGCTAGACTCAAACCCACTCGGCTAGACCCAAACCCACTTGGCTAGACCCAAGCCCACTCGGCTACACCCAAGCCCACTCGGCTAGACCCAAACCCATTCGGCTAGACCCACACCCACTCGGCTAGACCCAAACACACTCGGCTAGACCCAAACACACTCGGCTAGAGGCAAACCCACTCGGCTAGACCCAAACCCACTCGGCTAGACCCAAACCCACTCGGCTACACCCAAACCCACTCGGCTAGACCCAAACCCACTCGGCTAGACCCAAGCCCACTCGGCTAGACCCAAACCCACTCGGCTAGACCTAAACCCACTCGGCTAGACCCAAACCCACTCGGCTAGACTCAAACCCACTCGGCTAGAACCAAACCCACTCGGCTAGACCCAAACCGACTCGGCTAGACCCAAACCCAATCGGCTAGACCCAAACCCACTCGGCTAGACCCAAACCGACTCGGCTAGACCCAAACCCACTCGGCTAGACCCAAACCCAATCGGCTAGACCCAAACCCACTCGGCTAGACCCAAACCGAGTCGGCTAGACCCAAACCCAATCGGCTAGACCCAAACCCACTCGGCTAGACCCAAACCGACTCGGCTAGACCCAAACCGAATCGGCTAGACCCAAACCCAATCGGCTAGACCCAAACCCACTCGGCTAGACCCAAACCGACTCGGCTAGACCCAAACCCAATCGGCTAGACCCAAACCCACTCGGCTAGACCCAAACCCACTCGGCTAGACCCAAACTCACTCGGCTAGACCCAAACCCAATCGGCTAGACCCAAACCCACTCGGCTAGACCCAAACCCACTCGGCTAGACCCACACCCACTCGGCTAGGCCCAAACCCACTCGGCTAGACCCAAACCCACTCGGCTAGACCCAAGCCAACTCGGCCAGACCCAAACCCACTCGGCTAGACCCACACCCACTCGGCTAGGCCCAAACCCACTCGTCTAGACCCAAACCCACTCGGCTAGACCCAAGCCAACTCGGCTAGACCCAAACCCACTCGGCTAGACCCAAACCCACGCGGCTAGACCCAAACCCACTCGGCTAGACGCAAACCCACTCGGCTAGACCCAAACCGACTCGGCTAGACCCAAACCCACTCGGGTAGACCCAAACCCACTCGGCTAGACGCAAACCCACTCGGCTACACCCAAACCCACTCCGCTAGACCCAAACCCTCTCCGATAGACCCATACCAACTCCGCTAGACCCAAACCCACTCGGCTAAACCCAAACCCACTCGGCTAGACCCAAACCCACTCGGCTAGACCCAAACCCACTCGGCTACACCCAAACCCACTCCGCTAGACCCAAACCCTCTCCGCTAGACCCATACCAACTCCGCTAGACCCAAACCCACTCAGCTAAACCCAAACCCACTCGGCTAGACCCAAACCCACTCGGCTAGACCCAAACCCACTCGGCTAGACACAAACCCACCCGGCTAGACCCAAACCCACTCGGCTAGACCCAAACCCACTCGGCTAGACCCAAACCCACTTGGCTAGACCCAAGCCCACTCGGCTAGACCCAAGCCCACTCGGCTAGACCCAAACCCATTCGGCTAGACCCACACCCACTCGGCTAGGCCCAAACCCACTCGGCTAGACCCAAACCTACTCGGGTAGACCCAAACCCACTCGGCTAGACGCAAACCCACTCGGCTACACCCAAACACACTCCGCTAGACCCAAACCCACTCCGCTAGACCCATACCAACTCCGCTAGACCTAAACCCACTCGGCTAAACCCAAACCCACTCGGCTAGACCCAAACCCACTCGGCTAGACCCAAACCCACTCTGCTAGACCCAAACCCACTCGGCCACACGCAAACACACTCGGCTAGACCCAAACCCGCTCGGCGAGACCCAAGCCCACTCGGCTAGATGGAAACCCACTCGGCTACACCCAAACCCACTCCGCTAGACCCAAACCCACTCGGCTAGACCCAAACCCACTCGGATAGACCCAAACCCACCCGGCTAGACCCAAACCCACTCGGCTAGACTCAAACCCACTCGGCTAGACCCAAACCCACTTGGCTAGACCCAAGCCCACTCGGCTACACCCAAGCCCACTCGGCTAGACCCAAACCCATTCGGCTAGACCCACACCCACTCGGCTAGACCCAAACACACTCGGCTAGACCCAAACACACTCGGCTAGAGGCAAACCCACTCGGCTAGACCCAAACCCACTCGGCTAGACCCAAACCCACTCGGCTACACCCAAACCCACTCGGCTAGACCCAAACCCACTCGGCTAGACCCAAGCCCACTCGGCTAGACCCAAACCCACTCGGCTAGACCTAAACCCACTCGGCTAGACCCAAACCCACTCGGCTAGACTCAAACCCACTCGGCTAGAACCAAACCCACTCGGCTAGACCCAAACCGACTCGGCTAGACCCAAACCCAATCGGCTAGACCCAAACCCACTCGGCTAGACCCAAACCCACTCGGCTAGACCCAAACCCACTCGGCTAGACCCAAACCCAATCGGCTAGACCCAAACCCACTCGGCTAGACCCAAACCGAGTCGGCTAGACCCAAACCCAATCGGCTAGACCCAAACCCACTCGGCTAGACCCAAACCGACTCGGCTAGACCCAAACCGAATCGGCTAGACCCAAACCCAATCGGCTAGACCCAAACCCACTCGGCTAGACCCAAACCGACTCGGCTAGACCCAAACCCAATCGGCTAGACCCAAACCCACTCGGCTAGACCCAAACCCACTCGGCTAGACCCAAACTCACTCGGCTAGACCCAAACCCAATCGGCTAGACCCAAACCCACTCGGCTAGACCCAAACCCACTCGGCTAGACCCACACCCACTCGGCTAGGCCCAAACCCTCTCGGCTAGACCCAAACCCACTCGGCTAGACCCAAGCCAACTCGGCCAGACCCAAACCCACTCGGCTAGACCCACACCCACTCGGCTAGGCCCAAACCCACTCGTCTAGACCCAAACCCACTCGGCTAGACCCAAGCCAACTCGGCTAGACCCAAACCCACTCGGCTAGACCCAAACCCACGCGGCTAGACCCAAACCCACTCGGCTAGACGCAAACCCACTCGGCTAGACCCAAACCGACTCGGCTAGACCCAAACCCACTCGGGTAGACCCAAACCCACTCGGCTAGACGCAAACCCACTCGGCTACACCCAAACCCACTCCGCTAGACCCAAACCCTCTCCGATAGACCCATACCAACTCCGCTAGACCCAAACCCACTCGGCTAAACCCAAACCCACTCGGCTAGACCCAAACCCACTCGGCTAGACCCAAACCCACTCGGCTACACCCAAACCCACTCCGCTAGACCCAAACCCTCTCCGCTAGACCCATACCAACTCCGCTAGACCCAAACCCACTCAGCTAAACCCAAACCCACTCGGCTAGACCCAAACCCACTCGGCTAGACCCAAACCCACTCGGCTAGACACAAACCCACCCGGCTAGACCCAAACCCACTCGGCTAGACCCAAACCCACTCGGCTAGACCCAAACCCACTTGGCTAGACCCAAGCCCACTCGGCTAGACCCAAGCCCACTCGGCTAGACCCAAACCCATTCGGCTAGACCCACACCCACTCGGCTAGGCCCAAACCCACTCGGCTAGACCCAAACCTACTCGGGTAGACCCAAACCCACTCGGCTAGACGCAAACCCACTCGGCTACACCCAAACACACTCCGCTAGACCCAAACCCACTCCGCTAGACCCATACCAACTCCGCTAGACCTAAACCCACTCGGCTAAACCCAAACCCACTCGGCTAGACCCAAACCCACTCGGCTAGACCCAAACCCACTCTGCTAGACCCAAACCCACTCGGCCACACGCAAACACACTCGGCTAGACCCAAACCCGCTCGGCGAGACCCAAGCCCACTCGGCTAGATGGAAACCCACTCGGCTGGACCCAAACCCACTCGGCTAGACCCATATCCACTCGGCTAGGCCCAAACCCACTGGGCTACACCCAAACCCACTCCACTAGACCCAAACCGACACGGCTAGACCCAAACCCATTCGGCTAGACCCAAACCCACTCCGCTAGACCGAAACCCACTCGGCTAGACCGAAACCCACTCGGCTAGACCCAAAACAACTCGGCCATACCCAAACCCGCTCGGCTAGACTCAAACCCACTCGGCTAGACCCAAACCCACTCGGCTAGACCCAAACCCACTCCGCTAGACCCAAACCCACTCGGATAGACACAAACCCACTCGGCTAGACCCAAACCCACTCGGCTAGACCAAACCCACTCGGCTACACCCAAACCCACTCCGCTAGACCCAAACCCACTCGGCTAGATGGAAACCCACTCGGCTGGACCCAAACCCACTCGGCTAGACCCAAGCCCACTCGGCCAGGCCCAAACCCACTGGGCTACACCCAAACCCACTCCACTAGACCCAAACCGACTCGGCTAGACCCAAACCCATTCGGCTAGACCCAAACCCACTCCGCTAGACACAAACCCACTCGGTTAGACCGAAACCCTCTCGGCTAGACCCAAAAGCACTTGGCCAGACCCAAACCCGCTCGGCTAGACTCAAACCCACTCGGCTAGACCCAAACCCACTCGGCTAGACCCAAACCCACTCGGCTAGACCCAAACCCACTCCGCTAGACACAAACCCACTCGGCTAGACCCAAACACACTCGGCTAGACCCAAACACACTCGGCTAGACCCAAACCCACTCGACTAGACCCAAACCCACTCTGCTAGACCCAAACCCACTCGGCTAGACCCAAACCCAATCGGCTAGACCCAAACCCACTCGGCTAGACCCAAACCCACTCGGCTAGACCGAAACCCACTCAGCTAGACCCAAACCCACTCGGCTAGACCCAAACCCACTCAGCTAGACCCAAACTCACTTGGCTACACCCAAACCCACTCCACTAGACGCAAACCCACTCCGCTAGACCCAAACCCCACTCCGCTAGACCCAAACCCACTCGGCTAGACCGAAACCCACTCGGCTAGACCCAAACGCACTCGGCTAGACCCATCCCGCTCGGCTAGACTCAAACCCACTCGGCTAGACCCAAACCCACTCGGCTAGACCCAAACCCACTCGGCTAGACCCAAACCCACTCGGCTAGACCCAAACCCACTCGGCTAGACCCAAACCCACGCCGCTAGACCCAAACCCACTCGGCTAGACCCAAACGCACTCGGCTAGACCCAAACCCACTCGGCTAGGCTCAAACCCACTCGGCAAGACCCAAACCCACTCGGCTAGACCCAAACCCACTCGGCTAGACCCAAACCCACTCCGCTAGACCCAAACCCACTCGGCTAGACCCAAACCCACTCGGCTAGACCCAAACCCACTCGGCTACACCCAAACCCACTCGGCTAGACCCAAACCCACTCGGCTAGACCCAAGCCCACTCGGCTAGACCCAAACCCACTCGGCTAGACCTAAACCCACTCGGCTAGACCCAAACCCACTCGGCTAGACTCAAACCCACTCGGCTAGAACCAAACCCACTCGGCTAGACCCAAACCGACTCGGCTAGACCCAAACCCAATCGGCTAGACCCAAACCCACTCGGCTAGACCCAAACCGACTCGGCTAGACCCAAACCCACTCGGCTAGACCCAAACCCAATCGGCTAGACCCAAACCCACTCGGCCAGACCCAAACCCACTCGGCTAGACCCACACCCACTCGGCTAGGCCCAAACCCACTCGTCTAGACCCAAACCCACTCGGCTAGACCCAAGCCAACTCGGCTAGACCCAAACCCACTCGGCTAGACCCAAACCCACGCGGCTAGACCCAAACCCACTCGGCTAGACGCAAACCCACTCGGCTAGACACAAACCGACTCGGCTAGACCCAAACCCACTCGGGTAGACCCAAACCCACTCGGCTAGACGCAAACCCACTCGGCTACACCCAAACCCACTCCGCTAGACCCACACCCTCTCCGATAGACCCATACCAACTCCGCTAGACCCAAACCCACTCGGCTAAACCCAAACCCACTCGGCTAGACCCAAACCCACTCGGCTAGACCCAAACCCACTCGGCTACACCCAAACCCACTCCGCTAGACCCAAACCCTCTCCGCTAGACCCATACCAACTCCGCTAGACCCAAACCCACTCAGCTAAACCCAAACCCACTCGGCTAGACCCAAACCCACTCGGCTAGACCCAAACCCACTCGGCTAGACACAAACCCACCCGGCTAGACCCAAACCCACTCGGCTAGACCCAAACCCACTCGGCTAGACCCAAACCCACTGGGCTAGACCCAAGCCCACTCGGCTAGACCCAAGCCCACTCGGCTAGACCCAAACCCATTCGGCTAGACCCACACCCACTCGGCTAGGCCCAAACCCACTCGGCTAGACCCAAACCTACTCGGGTAGACCCAAACCCACTCGGCTAGACGCAAACCCACTCGGCTACACCCAAACCCACTCCGCTAGACCCAAACCCACTCCGCTAGACCCATACCAACTCCGCTAGACCCAAACCCACTGGGCTACACCCAAACCCACTCCACTAGACCCAAACCGACACGGCTAGACCCAAACCCATTCGGCTAGACCCAAACCCACTCCGCTAGACCGAAACCCACTCGGCTAGACCGAAACCCACTCGGCTAGACCCAAAACAACTCGGCCATACCCAAACCCGCTCGGCTAGACTCAAACCCACTCGGCTAGACCCAAACCCACTCGGCTAGACCCAAACCCACTCCGCTAGACCCAAACCCACTCGGATAGACACAAACCCACTCGGCTAGACCCAAACCCACTCGGCTAGACCAAACCCACTCGGCTACACCCAAACCCACTCCGCTAGACCCAAACCCACTCGGCTAGATGGAAACCCACTCGGCTGGACCCAAACCCACTCGGCTAGACCCAAGCCCACTCGGCCAGGCCCAAACCCACTGGGCTACACCCAAACCCACTCCACTAGACCCAAACCGACTCGGCTAGACCCAAACCCATTCGGCTAGACCCAAACCCACTCCGCTAGACCCAAACCCACTCGTTTAGACCGAAACCCTCTCGGCTAGACCCAAAAGCACTTGGCCAGACCCAAACCCGCTCGGCTAGACTCAAACCCACTCGGCTAGACCCAAACCCACTCGGCTAGACCCAAACCCACTCGGCTAGACCCAAACCCACTCCGCTAGACACAAACCCACTCGGCTAGACCCAAACACACTCGGCTAGACCCAAACCCACTCGACTAGACCCAAACCCACTCTGCTAGACCCAAACCCACTCGGCTAGACCCAAACCCAATCGGCTAGACCCAAACCCACTCGGCTAGACCCAAACCCACTCGGCTAGACCGAAACCCACTCAGCTAGACCCAAACCCACTCGGCTAGACCCAAACCCACTCAGCTAGACCCAAACTCACTTGGCTACACCCAAACCCACTCCACTAGACGCAAACCCACTCCGCTAGACCCAAACCCCACTCCGCTAGACCCAAACCCACTCGGCTAGACCGAAACCCACTCGGCTAGACCCAAACGCACTCGGCTAGACCCATCCCGCTCGGCTAGACTCAAACCCACTCGGCTAGACCCAAACCCACTCGGCTAGACCCAAACCCACTCGGCTAGACCCAAACCCACTCGGCTAGACCCAAACCCACTCGGCTAGACCCAAACCCACGCCGCTAGACCCAAACCCACTCGGCTAGACCCAAACGCACTCGGCTAGACCCAAACCCACTCGGCTAGGCTCAAACCCACTCGGCAAGACCCAAACCCACTCGGCTAGACCCAAACCCACTCGGCTAGACCCAAACCCACTCCGCTAGACCCAAACCCACTCGGCTAGACCCAAACCCACTCGGCTAGACCCAAACCCACTCGGCTACACCCAAACCCACTCGGCTAGACCCAAACCCACTCGGCTAGACCAAAGCCCACTCGGCTAGACCCAAACCCACTCGGCTAGACCTAAACCCACTCGGCTAGACCCAAACCCACTCGGCTAGACTCAAACCCACTCGGCTAGAACCAAACCCACTCGGCTAGACCCAAACCGACTCGGCTAGACCCAAACCCAATCGGCTAGACCCAAACCCACTCGGCTAGACCCAAACCGACTCGGCTAGACCCAAACCCACTCGGCTAGACCCAAACCCAATCGGCTAGACCCAAACCCACTCGGCCAGACCCAAACCCACTCGGCTAGACCCACACCCACTCGGCTAGGCCCAAACCCACTCGTCTAGACCCAAACCCACTCGGCTAGACCCAAGCCAACTCGGCTAGACCCAAACCCACTCGGCTAGACCCAAACCCACGCGGCTAGACCCAAACCCACTCGGCTAGACGCAAACCCAATCGGCTAGACACAAACCGACTCGGCTAGACCCAAACCCACTCGGGTAGACCCAAACCCACTCGGCTAGACGCAAACCCACTCGGCTACACCCAAACCCACTCCGCTAGACCCAAACCCTCTCCGATAGACCCATACCAACTCCGCTAGACCCAAACCCACTCGGCTAAACCCAAACCCACTCGGCTAGACCCAAACCCACTCGGCTAGACCCAAACCCACTCGGCTACACCCAAACCCACTCCGCTAGACGCAAACCCTCTCCGCTAGACCCATAACAACTCCGCTAGACCCAAACCCACTCAGCTAAACCCAAACCCACTCGGCTAGACCCAAACCCACTCGGCTAGACCCAAACCCACTCGGCTAGACACAAACCCACCCGGCTAGACCCAAACCCACTCGGCTAGACCCAAACCCACTCGGCTAGACCCAAACCCACTTGGCTAGACCCAAGCCCACTCGGCTAGACCCAAGCCCACTCGGCTAGACCCAAACCCATTCGGCTAGACCCACACCCACTCGGCTAGGCCCAAACCCACTCGGCTAGACCCAAACCTACTCGGGTAGACCCAAACCCACTCGGCTAGACGCAAACCCACTCGGCTACACCCAAACCCACTCCGCTAGACCCAAACCCACTCCGCTAGACCCATACCAACTCCGCTAGACCCAAACCCACTCGGCTAAACCCAAACCCACTCGACTAGACCCAAACCCACTCGGCTAGACCCAAACCCACTCTGCTAGACCCAAACCCACTCGGCCACACGCAAACACACTCGGCTAGACCCAAACCCGCTCGGCGAGACCCAAGCCCACTCGGCTAGACCCAAACCCACTCGGCTAGACCCAAACCCACTCGGCTAGACCCAAACCCACTCGGCTAGACCCCAACCGACTCGGCTAGACCCAAACCCACTCGGCTAGATGCAATCCGACTCGGCTAGACCCAAACCCACTCGGCTAGACCCAAACCCACTCGGCTAGACCCAAACCCACTCGGCTAGACCCAAACCCACTCGGCTAGACCCAAACCCACTCGGCTAGACCCAAACCCACTCGGGTAGACCCAAACCCACCCGGCTAGACCCAAACCCACTCGGCGAGACCCAAACCCACTCGGCTAGACCCAAACCCACTTGGCTAGACCCAAGCCCACTCGGCTACACCGAAGCCCACTCGGCTAGACCCAAACCCATTCGGCTAGACCCACACCCACTCGGCTAGACCCAAACACACTCGGCTAGACGCAAACCCACTCGGCTAGATGCAAACCCACTCGGCTAGACCCAAACCCACTCGGCTAGACCCAAACCCACTCGGCTACACCCAAACCCACTCGGCTAGACCCAAACCCACTCGGCTAGACCCAAGCCCACTCGGCTAGACCCAAACCCACTCGGCTAGACCTAAACCCACTCGGCTAGACCCAAACCCACTCGGCTAGACCCAAACCCACTCAGCTAGACTCAAACCCACTCGGCTAGACCCAAACCCACTCGGATAGACCCAAGCCCACTCGGCTAGACCCAAACCCACTCGGCTACACCCAAACCCACTCCGCTAGACCCAAACCCACTCGGCTAGACCCAAACCCACTCGGATAGACCCAAACCCACCCGGCTAGACCCAAACCCACTCGGCTAGACTCAAACCCACTCGGCTAGACCCAAACCCACTTGGCTAGACCCAAGCCCACTCGGCTACACCCAAGCCCACTCGGCTAGACCCAAACCCATTCGGCTAGACCCACACCCACTCGGCTAGACCCAAACACACTCGGCTAGACCCAAACACACTCGGCTAGATGCAAACCCACTCGGCTAGACCCAAACCCACTCGGCTAGACCCAAACCCACTCGGCTACACCCAAACCCACTCGGCTAGACCCAAACCCACTCGGCTAGACCCAAGCCCACTCGGCTAGACCCAAACCCACTCGGCTAGACCTAAACCCACTCGGCTAGACCCAAACCCACTCGGCTTGACTCAAACCCACTCGGCTAGAACCAAACCCACTCGGCTAGACCCAAACCGACTCGGCTAGACCCAAACCCAATCGGCTAGACCCAAACCCACTCGGCTAGACCCAAACCGACTCGGCTAGACCCAAACCCACTCGGCTAGACACAAACCCAATCGGCTAGACCCAAACCCACTCGGCCAGACCCAAACCCACTCGGCTAGACCCACACCCACTCGGCTAGGCCCAAACCCACTCGTCTAGACCCAAACCCACTCGGCTAGACCCAAGCCAACTCGGCTAGACCCAAACCCACTCGGCTAGACCCAAACCCACGCGGCTAGACCCAAACCCACTCGGCTAGACGCAAACCCACTCGGCTAGACCCAAACCGACTCGGCTAGACCCAAACCCACTCGGGTAGACCCAAACCCACTCGGCTAGAGGCAAACCCACTCGGCTACACCCAAACCCACTCCGCTAGACCCAAACCCTCTCTGATAGACCCATACCAACTCCGCTAGACCCAAACCCACTCGGCTAAACCCAAACCCACTCGGCTAGACCCAAACCCACTCGGCTAGACCCAAACCCGCTCGGCTAGACCCAAACCCGCTCGGCTAGACCCAAACCCACTCGGCTAGACTGAAACCCACTCGGCTAGACCCAAACCCACTCAGCTAGACTCAAACCCACTGGGCTAGACCCAAACCCACTCCGATAGACCCAAGCCGATTCGGCTAGACGCAAACCCACTCAGCTAGACCCAAACCCACTCGGCTAGACCCAAACCCACTCGGCTAGACCCAAACCCACTCGGCTAGACCCAAACCCACCCGGCTAGACCCAAACCCACTCGGCTAGACCCAAACCCACTCGGCTAGACCCAAACCCACTAGGCTAGACCCAAGCCCACTCGGCTACACCCAAGCCCACTCGGCTAGACCCAAACCCATTCGGCTAGACCCACACCCACTCGGCTAGACCCAAACCCACTCGGCTAGACTCAAACCCAGTCGGCTAGAACCAAACCCACTCGGCTAGACCCAAACCGACTCGGCTAGACCCAAACCCAATCGGCTAGACCCAAACCCACTCGGCTAGACCCAAACCGACTCGGCTAGACCCAAACCCACTCGGCTAGACCCAAACCCAATCGGCTAGACCCAAACCCACTCGGCCAGACCCAAACCCACTCGGCTAGACCCACACCCACTCGGCTAGGCCCAAACCCACTCGTCTAGACCCAAACCCACTCGGCTAGACCCAAGCCAACTCGGCTAGACCCAAACCCACTCGGCTAGACCCAAACCCACGCGGCTAGACCCAAACCCACTCGGCTAGACGCAAACCCACTCGGCTAGACCCAAACCCACTCGGCTAGACCCAAACCCAATCGGGTAGACCCAAACCCACTCGGCTAGACGCAAACCCACTCGGCTACACCCAAACCCACTCCGCTAGACCCAAACCCTCTCCGATAGACCCATACCAACTCCGCTAGACCCAAACCCACTCTGCTAAACCCAAACCCACTCGGCTAGACCCAAACCCACTCGGCTAGACCCAAACCCGCTCGGCTAGACCCAAACCCGCTCGGCTAGACCCAAACCCACTCGGCTAGACTGAAACCCACTCGGCTAGACCCAAACCCACTCAGCTAGACACAAACCCACTCGGCTAGACCCAAACCCACTCGGATAGACCCAAACCCATTCGGCTAGACCCACACCCACTCGGCTAGACCCAAACACACTCGGCGAGACCCAAACACACTCGGCTAGATGCAAACCCACTCGGCTAGACCCAAACCCACTCGGCTAGACCCAAACCCACTCGGCTACACCCAAACCCACTCGGCTAGACCCAAACCCACTCGGCTAGACCCAAGCCCACTCGGCTAGACCCAAACCCACTCGGCTAGACCTAAACCCACTCGGCTAGACCCAAACCCACTCGGCTAGACTCAAACCCAGTCGGCTAGAACCAAACCCACTCGGCTAGACCCAAACCGACTCGGCTAGACCCAAACCCAATCGGCTAGACCCAAACCCACTCGGCTAGACCCAAACCGACTCGGCTAGACCCAAACCCACTCGGCTAGACCCAAACCCAATCGGCTAGACCCAAACCCACTCGGCCAGACCCAAACCCACTCGGCTAGACCCACACCCACTCGGCTAGGCCCAAACCCACTCGTCTAGACCCAAACCCACTCGGCTAGACCCAAGCCAACTCGGCTAGACCCAAACCCACTCGGCTAGACCCAAACCCACGCGGCTAGACCCAAACCCACTCGGCTAGACGCAAACCCACTCGGCTAGACCCAAACCCACTCGGCTAGACCCAAACCCAATCGGGTAGACCCAAACCCACTCGGCTAGACGCAAACCCACTCGGCTACACCCAAACCCACTCCGCTAGACCCAAACCCTCTCCGATAGACCCATACCAACTCCGCTAGACCCAAACCCACTCTGCTAAACCCAAACCCACTCGGCTAGACCCAAACCCACTCGGCTAGACCCAAACCCGCTCGGCTAGACCCAAACCCGCTCGGCTAGACCCAAACCCACTCGGCTAGACTGAAACCCACTCGGCTAGACCCAAACCCACTCAGCTAGACTCAAACCCACTCGGCTAGACCCAAACCCACTCGGATAGACCCAAGCCGATTCGGCTAGACGCAAACCCACTCAGCTAGACCCAAACCCACTCGGCTAGACCCAAACCCACTCGGCTAGACCCAAACCCACTCGGCTAGACCCAAACCCACCCGGCTAGACCCAAACCCACTCGGCTAGACCCAAACCCACTCGGCTAGACCCAAACCCACTCGGCTAGACCCAAGCCCACTCGGCTACACCCAAGCCCACTCGGCTAGACCCAAACCCATTCGGCTAGACCCACACCCACTCGGCTAGACCCAAACACACTCGGCTAGACCCAAACCCACTCGGCTAGACGCAAACCCACTCGGCTAGACCCAAACCCACTCGGCTAGACCCAAACCCACTCGGCTAGACCCAAACCCACTCGGCTAGACCCAAGCCCACTCGGCTAGACCCAAGCCGACTCGGCTAGAACTAAACCCACTCGGCTAGACCCAAACCCACTCGGCTAGACGCAAACCCACTCGGCTAGAACCAAACCCACTCGGCTAGACCCAAACCGACTCGGCTAGACCCAAACCCAATCGGCTAGACCCAAACCCACTCGGCTAGACCCAAACCGACTCGGCTAGACCCAAACCGACTCGGCTAGACCCAAACCCACTCGGCTAGACCCAAACCCACTCGGATAGACCCAAGCCGATTCGGCTAGACGCAAACCCACTCAGCTAGACCCAAACCCACTCGGCTAGACCCAAACCCACTCGGCTAGACCCAAACCCACTCGGCTAGACCCAAACCCACCCGGCTAGACCCAAACCCACTCGGCTAGACCCAAACCCACTCGGCTAGACCCAAACCCACTCGGCTAGACCCAAGCCCACTCGGCTACACCCAAGCCCACTCGGCTAGACCCAAACCCATTCGGCTAGACCCACACCCACTCGGCTAGACCCAAACACACTCGGCTAGACCCAAACCCACTCGGCTAGACGCAAACCCACTCGGCTAGACCCAAACCCACTCGGCTAGACCCAAACCCACTCGGCTAGACCCAAACCCACTCGGCTAGACCCAAGCCCACTCGGCTAGACCCAAGCCGACTCGGCTAGAACTAAACCCACTCGGCTAGACCCAAACCCACTCGGCTAGACGCAAACCCACTCGGCTAGAACCAAACCCACTCGGCTAGACCCAAACCGACTCGGCTAGACCCAAACCCAATCGGCTAGACCCAAACCCACTCGGCTAGACCCAAACCGACTCGGCTAGACCCAAACCGACTCGGCTAGACCCAAACCCATTCGGCTAGACCCAAACCCAATCGGCTAGACCCAAACCCACTCGGCTAGACCCAAACCCACTCGGCTAGACCCAAACCCAATCGGCTAGACCCAAACCCACTCGGCTAGACCCAAACTCACTCGGCTAGACCCAAACCCACTCGGCTAGACCCAAACTCACTCGGCTAGACCCAAACCCAATCGGCTAGACCCAAACCCACTCGGCTAGACCCAAACCCACTCGGTTAGACCCACACCCACTCGGCTAGGCCCAAACCCACTCGTCTAGACCCAAACCCACTCGGCTAGACCCAAGCCAACTCGGCTAGACCCAAACCCACTCGGCTAGACCCAAACCCACTCGGCTAGACCCAAACCCACTCGGCTAGACTCAAACCCACTCGGCTAGACCCAAACCCACTCGGCTAGACCCAAACCGACTCGGCTAGACCCAAACCCAATCGGCTAGACCCAAACCCACTCGGCTAGACCCAAACCCACTCGGCAAGACCCAAACCCACTCGGCTAGACACAAACCCACTCGGCTAGACCCAAACCCACTCGGCTAGACCCACACCCACTCGGCTAGACTCAAACCCACTCGGCTAGACCCAAACCTACTCGGGTAGACCCAAACCCACTCGGCTAGACTCAAACCCACTCGGCTACACCCAAACCCACTCCGCTAGACCCAAACCCTCTCCGCTACACCCATACCAACTCCGCTAGACCCAAACCCACTCGGCTAAACCCAAACCCACACGGCTAGACCCAAACCCACTCGGCTAGACCCAAACCCACTCGGCTAGACCCAAACCCGATCGTCTAGACCCAAACTAACTCGGCTACAGCCAAACTAACTCGGCTAGACCCAAACCCACTCGGCTAAACCCAAACCCACTCGGCTAGACCCAAACCCACTCGGCTAGACCCAAACCCACTCGGCTAGACCCAAACCCACTCGGCTAGACCCAAACCCACTCGGCTAGACCGAAACCAACTCGGCTAGACCCAAACCCACTCAGCTAGACACAAACCCACTCGGCTAGACCCAAACCCACTCGGATAGACCCAAGCCCATTCGGCTAGACGCAAAGCCACTCAGCTAGACCCAAACCCACTCGGCTAGACCCAAACCCACTCGGCTAGACCCAAACCCACTCGGCTAGACACAAACCCACCCGGCTAGACCCAAACCCACTCGGCTAGACCCAAACCCACTCGGCTAGACCCAAACCCACTTGGCTAGACCCAAGCCCACTCGGCTAGACCCAAGCCACTCGGCTAGACCCACACCCACTCGGCTAGACCCACACCCACTCGGCTAGACCCAAACCTACTCGAGTAGACACAAACCCACTCGGCTGGACGCAAACCCACTCGGCTACACCCAAACCCACTCCGCTAGACCCATACCAACTCCGCTAGACCCAAACCCACTCGGCTAAACCCAAACCCACTCGGCTAGACCCAAACCCACTCGGCTAGACCCAAACCCACTCTGCTAGACCCAAACCCACTCGGCCACACGCAAACACACTCGGCTAGACCCAAACCCGCTCGGCGAGAACCAAGCCCGCTCGGCTAGACCCAAGCCCGCTCGGCTAGACCCAAACCCACTCGGCTAGACCCAAACCCACTCGGCTAGACCCCAACCGACTCGGCTAGACCCAAACCCACTCGGCTAGATGCAATCCGACTCGGCTAGACCCACACCCACTCGGCTAGACCCAAACCCACTCGGCTAGACCCAAACCCACTTGGCTAGACCCAAACCCACACGACTAGACCCAAACCCACTCGGCTAGACCCAAACCCCCTCGGCTAGACCCAAACCCACTCGGCTATACCCAAACCCACTCGGCTAGACCCAAACCCACTCGGCTCGACCCAATCCCACTCGGCGAGACCCAAACCCATTCGGCTAGACCCAAACTCACTCGGCTAGACCCAAACCCAATCGGCTAGACCCAAACCCACTCGGCTAGACCCAAACCCACTCGGTTAGACCCACACCCACTCGGCTAGGCCCAAACCCACTCGTCTAGACCCAAACCCACTCGGCTAGACCCAAGCCAACTCGGCTAGACCCAAACCCACTCGGCTAGACCCAAACCCACTCGGCTAGACCCAAACCCACTCGGCTAGACTCAAACCCACTCGGCTAGACCCAAACCCACTCGGCTAGACCCAAACCCACTCGGCTAGACCCACACCCACTCGGCTAGACTCAAACCCACTCGGCTAGACCCAAACCTACTCGGGTAGACCCAAACCCACTCGGCTAGACTCAAACCCACTCGGCTACACCCAAACCCACTCCGCTAGACCCAAACCCTCTCCGCTAGACCCATACCAACTCCGCTAGACCCAAACCCACTCGGCTAAACCCAAACCCACACGGCTAGACCCAAACCCACTCGGCTAGACCCAAACCCACTCGGCTAGACCCAAACCCGATCGTCTAGACCCAAACTAACTCGGCTACAGCCAAACTAACTCGGCTAGACCCAAACCCACTCGGCTAAACCCAAACCCACTCGGCTAGACCCAAACCCACTCGGCTAGACCCAAACCCACTCGGCTAGACCCAAACCCACTCGGCTAGACCCAAACCCACTCGGCTAGACCGAAACCAACTCGGCTAGACCCAAACCCACTCAGCTAGACACAAACCCACTCGGCTAGACCCAAACCCACTCGGATAGACCCAAGCCCATTCGGCTAGACGCAAAGCCACTCAGCTAGACCCAAACCCACTCGGCTAGACCCAAACCCACTCGGCTAGACCCAAACCCACTCGGCTAGACACAAACCCACCCGGCTAGACCCAAACCCACTCGGCTAGACCCAAACCCACTCGGCTAGACCCAAACCCACTTGGCTAGACCCAAGCCCACTCGGCTAGACCCAAGCCCACTCGGCTAGACCCACACCCACTCGGCTAGACCCACACCCACTCGGCTAGACCCAAACCTACTCGAGTAGACACAAACCCACTCGGCTGGACGCAAACCCACTCGGCTACACCCAAACCCACTCCGCTAGACCCATACCAACTCCGCTAGACCCAAACCCACTCGGCTAAACCCAAACCCACTCGGCTAGACCCAAACCCACTCGGCTAGACCCAAACCCACTCTGCTAGACCCAAACCCACTCGGCCACACGCAAACACACTCGGCTAGACCCAAACCCGCTCGGCGAGACCCAAGCCCGCTCGGCTAGACCCAAGCCCGCTCGGCTAGACCCAAACCCACTCGGCTAGACCCAAACCCACTCGGCTAGACCCCAACCGACTCGGCTAGACCCAAACCCACTCGGCTAGATGCAATCCGACTCGGCTAGACCCACACCCACTCGGCTAGACCCAAACCCACTCGGCTAGACCCAAACCCACTTGGCTAGACCCAAACCCACACGACTAGACCCAAACCCACTCGGCTAGACCCAAACCCCCTCGGCTAGACCCAAACCCACTCGGCTATACCCAAACCCACTCGGCTAGACCCAAACCCACTCGGCTCGACCCAATCCCACTCGGCGAGACCCAAACCCATTCGGCTACACCCAAACCCACTCGGCTACACCCAAACCCAATCGGCTAGACCCAAACCCACTCGGCTAGACCAAACACACTCGGCTAAACCCAAACACACTCGGCTAGACCCAAACCCACTCGGCTACATGCAAACCCACTCGGCTAGACCCAAACCCAATCGGCTAGACCCAAACCCACTCGGCTAGACCCAAACCCACTCGGCTAGACCCAAACCCACTCGGCTAGACCCAAACCGAATCGGCTAGACCCAAACCCACTCGGCTAGACCCAAACCCACTCGGCTAGACCCAAACTCACTCGGCTAGACCCAAACACAATCGGCTAGACCCAAACCCACTCGGCTAGACCCACACCCACTCGGCTAGACTCAAACCCACTCGGCTAGACCCAAACATACTCGGGTAGACCCAAACCCACTCGGCTAGACTCAAACCCACTCGGCTAGACCCAAGCCCACTCGGCTAGACCACACCCACTCGGCTAGACCCAAACCGACTTGGCTAGACCCAAACCCACTCGGCTAGACCCAAACCCAATCGGCTAGACCCAAACCCACTCGGCTAGAACCAAACCCACTCGGCTAGATCCAAACCCAATCGGCTAGACCCAAACCCACTCGGCTAGACCCAAACTCACTCGGCTAGACCCAAACCCACTCGGCTAGACCCAAACTCACTTGGCTAGACCCAAACCCAATCGGCTAGACCCAAACCCACTCGGCTAGACCCAAACCCACTCGGTTAGACCCACACCCACTCGGCTAGGCCCAAACCCACTCGTCTAGACCCAAACCCACTCGGCTAGACCCAAGCCAACTCGGCTAGACCCAAACCCACTCGGCTAGACTCAAACCCACTCGGCTAGACCCAAACCCACTCGGCTAGACCCAAACCGACTCGGCTAGACCCAAACCCAATCGGCTAGACCCAAACCCACTCGGCTAGATCCAAACCCACTCGGCAAGACCCAAACCCACTCGGCTAGACACAAACCCACTCGGCTAGACCCAAACCCACTCGGCTAGACCCACACCCACTCGGCTAGACTCAAACCCACTCGGCTAGACCCAAACCTACTCGGGTAGACCCAAACCCACTCGGCTAGACTCAAACCCACTCGGCTACACCCAAACCCACTCCGCTAGACCCAAACCCTCTCCGCTAGACCCATACCAACTCCGCTAGACCCAAACCCACTCGGCTAAACTCAAACCCACACGGCTAGACCCAAACCCACTCGGCTAGACCCAAACCCACTCGGCTAGACCCAAACCCGATCGTCTAGACCCAAACTAACTCGGCTACAGCCAAACTAACTCGGCTAGACCCAAACCCACTCGGCTAAACCCAAACCCACTCGGCTAGACCCAAACCCACTCGGCTAGACCCAACCCCACTCGGCTAGACACAAACCCACCCGGCTAGACCCAAACCCACTCGGCTAGACCCAAACCCACTCGGCTAGACCCAAACCCACTTGGCTAGACCCAAGCCCACTCGGCTAGACCCAAGCCCACTCGGCTAGACCCACACCCACTCGGCTAGACCCACACCCACTCGGCTAGACCCAAACCTACTCGAGTAGACCCAAACCCACTCGGCTAGACGCAAACCCACTCGGCTACACCCAAACCCACTCCGCTAGACCCATACCAACTCCGCTAGACCCAAACCCACTCGGCTAAACCCAAACCCACTCGGCTAGACCCAAACCCACTCGGCTAGACCCAAACCCACTCTGCTAGACCCAAACCCACTCGGCCACACGCAAACACACTCGGCTAGACCCAAACCCGCTCGGCGAGACCCAAGCCCGCTCGGCTAGACCCAAGCCCGCTCGGCTAGACCCAAACCCACTCGGCTAGACCCAAACCCACTCGGCTAGACCCCAACCGACTCGGCTAGACCCAAACCCACTCGGCTAGATGCAATCCGACTCGGCTAGACCCAAACCCACTCGGCTAGACCCAAACCCACTCGGCTAGACCCAAACCCACTCGGCTAGACCCAAACCCACTTGGCTAGACCCAAACCCACACGACTAGACCCAAACCCACTCGGCTAGACCCAAACCCCCTCGGCTAGACCCAAACCCACTCGGCTATACCCAAACCCACTCGGCTAGACCCAAACCCACTCGGCTCGACCCAATCCCACTCGGCTAGACCCAAACCCACTCGGCTACACCCAAACCCACTCGGCTACACCCAAACCCAATCGGCTACACCCAAACCCACTCCGCTAGACCCATACCAACTCCGCTAGACCCAAACCCACTCGGCTAAACCCAAACCCACTCGGCTAGACCCAAACCCACTCGGCTAGACCCAAACCCACTCTGCTAGACCCAAACCCACTCGGCCACACGCAAACACACTCGGCTAGACCCAAACCCGCTCGGCGAGACCCAAGCCCGCTCGGCTAGACCCAAGCCCGCTCGGCTAGACCCAAACCCACTCGGCTAGACCCAAACCCACTCGGCTAGACCCCAACCGACTCGGCTAGACCCAAACCCACTCGGCTAGATGCAATCCGACTCGGCTAGACCCAAACGCACTCGGCTAGACCCAAACCCACTCGGCTAGACCCAAACCCACTCGGCTAGACCCAAACCCACTTGGCTAGACCCAAACCCACACGACTAGACCCAAACCCACTCGGCTAGACCCAAACCCCCTCGGCTAGACCCAAACCCACTCGGCTATACCCAAACCCACTCGGCTAGACCCAAACCCACTCGGCTCGACCCAATCCCACTCGGCTAGACCCAAACCCACTCGGCTACACCCAAACCCACTCGGCTACACCCAAACCCAATCGGCTAGACCCAAACCCACTCGGCTAGACCAAACCCACTCGGCTAAACCCAAACACACTCGGCTAGACCCAAACCCACTCGGCTACATGCAAACCCACTCGGCTAGACACAAACCCAATCGGCTAGACCCAAACCCACTCGGCTAGACCCAAACCCACTCGGCTAGACCCAAACCCACTCGGCTAGACCCAAACCGAATCGGCTAGACCCAAACCCACTCGGCTAGACCCAAACCCACTCGGCTAGACCCAAACTCACTCGGCTAGACCCAAACACAATCGGCTAGACCCAAACCCACTCGGCTAGACCCACACCCACTCGGCTAGACTCAAACCCACTCGGCTAGACCCAAACCTACTCGGCTACACCCAAACCCACTCCGCTAGACCCAAACCCTCTCCGCTAGACCCATACCAACTCCGCTAGACCCAAACCCACTCGGCTAAACCCAAAACCACACGGCTTGACCCAAACCCACTCGGCTAGACCCAAACCCACTCGGCTAGACCCAAACCCGATCGTCTAGACCCAAACTAACTCGGCTACAGCCAAACTAACTCGGCTAGACCCAAACCGACTCGGCTAAACCCAAACCCACTCGGCTAGACCCAAACCCACTCGGCTAGACCCAAACCCACTCGGCTAGACCCAAACCCACTCGGCTAGACCCAAACCCACTCGGCTAGACCGAAACCAACTCGGCTAGACCCAAACCCACTCAGCTAGACACAAACCCGCTCGGCTAGACCCAAACCCACTCGGATAGACCCAAGCCCATTCGGCTAGACGCAAACCCACTCAGCTAGACCCAAACCCACTCGGCTAGACCCAAACCCACTCGGCTAGACCCAAACCCACTCGGCTAGACACAAACCCACCCGGCTAGACCCAAACCCACTCGGCTAGACCCAAACCCACTCGGCTAGACCCAAACCCACTTGGCTAGACCCAAGCCCACTCGGCTAGACCCAAGCCCACTCGGCTAGACCCACACCCACTCGGCTAGACCCACACCCACTCGGCTAGACCCAAACCTACTCGAGTAGACCCAAACCCACTCGGCTAGACGCAAACCCACTCGGCTACACCCAAACCCACTCCGCTAGACCCATACCAACTCCGCTAGACCCAAACCCACTCGGCTAAACCCAAACCCACACGGCTAGACCCAAACCCACTCGGCTAGACCCAAACCCACTCTGCTAGACCCAAACCCACTCGGCCACACGCAAACACACTCGGCTAGACCCAAACCCGCTCGGCGAGACCCAAGCCCGCTCGGCTAGACCCAAGCCCGCTCGGCTTGACCCAAACCCACTCGGCTAGACCCAAACCCACTCGGCTAGACCCCAACCGACTCGGCTAGACCCAAACCCACTCGGCTAGATGCAATCCGACTCGGCTAGACCCAAACCCACTCGGCTAGACCCAAACCCACTCGGCTAGACCCAAACCCACTCGGCTAGACCCAAACCCACTTGGCTAGACCCAAACCCACACGACTAGACCCAAACCCACTCGGCTAGACCCAAACCCCCTCGGCTAGACCCAAACCCACTCGGCTATACCCAAACCCACTCGGCTGGACCCAAACCCACTCGGCTCGACCCAATCCCACTCGGCTAGACCCAAACACACTCGGCTACACCCAAACCCACTCGGCTACACCCAAACCCAATCGGCTAGACCCAAACCCACTCGGCTAGACCAAACCCACTCGGCTAAACCCAAACACACTCGGCTAGACCCAAACCCACTCGGCTACATGCAAACCCACTCGGCTAGACCCAAACCCAATCGGCTAGACCCAAACCCACTCGGTTAGACCCAAACCCACTCGGCTAGACCCAAACCCACTCGGCAGACCCAAACCGAATCGGCTAGACCCAAACCCACTCGGCTAGACCCAAACCCACTCGGCTAGACCCTAACTCACTCGGCTAGACCCAAACATAATCGGCTAGACCCAAACCCACTCGGCTAGACCCAAACCCACTCGGCTAGACCCACACCCACTCGGCTAGACCCAAACCCACTCGGCTAGACCCAAACCCACTCGGCTAGACCCAAGCCCACTCGGCTAGACCCAAACCCACTCGGCTAGACCCAAACCGACTCGGCTAGACCCAAACCCACTCGGCTAAACCCAAACACACTCGGCTAGACCCAAACCCACTCGGCTACATGCAAACCCACTCGGCTAGACCCAAACCCAATCGGCTAGACACAAACCCACTCGGCTAGACCCAAACCCACTCGGCTAGACCCAAACTCACTCGGCTAGACCCAAACACAATCGGCTAGACCCAAACCCACTCGGCTAGACCCACACCCACTCGGCTAGACTCAAACCCACTCGGCTAGACCCAAACCTACTCGGCTACACCCAAACCCACTCCGCTAGACCCAAACCCTCTCCGCTAGACCCATACCAACTCCGCTAGACCCAAACCCACTCGGCTAAACCCAAAACCACACGGCTTGACCCAAACCCACTCGGCTAGACCCAAACCCACTCGGCTAGACCCAAACCCGATCGTCTAGACCCAAACTAACTCGGCTACAGCCAAACTAACTCGGCTAGACCCAAACCGACTCGGCTAAACCCAAACCCACTCGGCTAGACCCAAACCCACTCGGCTAGACCCAAACCCACTCGGCTAGACCCAAACCCACTCGGCTAGACCCAAACCCACTCGGCTAGACCGAAACCAACTCGGCTAGACCCAAACCCACTCAGCTAGACACAAACCCGCTCGGCTAGACCCAAACCCACTCGGATAGACCCAAGCCCATTCGGCTAGACGCAAACCCACTCAGCTAGACCCAAACCCACTCGGCTAGACCCAAACCCACTCGGCTAGACCCAAACCCACTCGGCTAGACACAAACCCACCCGGCTAGACCCAAACCCACTCGGCTAGACCCAAACCCACTCGGCTAGACCCAAACCCACTTGGCTAGACCCAAGCCCACTCGGCTAGACCCAAGCCCACTCGGCTAGACCCACACCCACTCGGCTAGACCCACACCCACTCGGCTAGACCCAAACCTACTCGAGTAGACCCAAACCCACTCGGCTAGACGCAAACCCACTCGGCTACACCCAAACCCACTCCGCTAGACCCATACCAACTCCGCTAGACCCAAACCCACTCGGCTAAACCCAAACCCACACGGCTAGACCCAAACCCACTCGGCTAGACCCAAACCCACTCTGCTAGACCCAAACCCACTCGGCCACACGCAAACACACTCGGCTAGACCCAAACCCGCTCGGCGAGACCCAAGCCCGCTCGGCTAGACCCAAGCCCGCTCGGCTTGACCCAAACCCACTCGGCTAGACCCAAACCCACTCGGCTAGACCCCAACCGACTCGGCTAGACCCAAACCCACTCGGCTAGATGCAATCCGACTCGGCTAGACCCAAACCCACTCGGCTAGACCCAAACCCACTCGGCTAGACCCAAACCCACTCGGCTAGACCCAAACCCACTTGGCTAGACCCAAACCCACACGACTAGACCCAAACCCACTCGGCTAGACCCAAACCCCCTCGGCTAGACCCAAACCCACTCGGCTATACCCAAACCCACTCGGCTGGACCCAAACCCACTCGGCTCGACCCAATCCCACTCGGCTAGACCCAAACACACTCGGCTACACCCAAACCCACTCGGCTACACCCAAACCCAATCGGCTAGACCCAAACCCACTCGGCTAGACCAAACCCACTCGGCTAAACCCAAACACACTCGGCTAGACCCAAACCCACTCGGCTACATGCAAACCCACTCGGCTAGACCCAAACCCAATCGGCTACACCCAAACCCACTCGGCTAGACCCAAACCCACTCTGCTAGACCCAAACCCACTCGGCCACACGCAAACACACTCGGCTAGACCCAAACCCGCTCGGCGAGACCCAAGCCCGCTCGGCTAGACCCAAGCCCGCTCGGCTTGACCCAAACCCACTCGGCTAGACCCAAACCCACTCGGCTAGACCCCAACCGACTCGGCTAGACCCAAACCCACTCGGCTAGATGCAATCCGACTCGGCTAGACCCAAACCCACTCGGCTAGACCCAAACCCACTCGGCTAGACCCAAACCCACTCGGCTAGACCCAAACCCACTTGGCTAGACCCAAACCCACACGACTAGACCCAAACCCACTCGGCTAGACCCAAACCCCCTCGGCTAGACCCAAACCCACTCGGCTATACCCAAACCCACTCGGCTGGACCCAAACCCACTCGGCTCGACCCAATCCCACTCGGCTAGACCCAAACACACTCGGCTACACCCAAACCCACTCGGCTACACCCAAACCCAATCGGCTAGACCCAAACCCACTCGGCTAGACCAAACCCACTCGGCTAAACCCAAACACACTCGGCTAGACCCAAACCCACTCGGCTACATGCAAACCCACTCGGCTAGACCCAAACCCAATCGGCTAGACCCAAACCCACTCGGTTAGACCCAAACCCACTCGGCTAGACCCAAACCCACTCGGCAGACCCAAACCGAATCGGCTAGACCCAAACCCACTCGGCTAGACCCAAACCCACTCGGCTAGACCCAAACTCACTCGGCTAGACCCAAACATAATCGGCTAGACCCAAACCCACTCGGCTAGACCCAAACCCACTCGGCTAGACCCACACCCACTCGGCTAGACCCAAACCCACTCGGCTAGACCCAAACCCACTCGGCTAGACCCAAGCCCACTCGGCTAGACCCAAACCCACTCGGCTAGACCCAAACCGACTCGGCTAGACCCAACCCCACTCGGCTAAACCCAAACACACTCGGCTAGACCCAAACCCACTCGGCTACATGCAAACCCACTCGGCTAGACCCAAACCCAATCGGCTAGACACAAACCCACTCGGCTAGACCCAAACCCACTCGGCTAGACCCAAACCGAATCGGCTAGACCCAAACCCACTCGGCTAGACCCAAACCCACTTGGCTAGACCCAAACTCACTCGACTAGACCCAAACACAATCGGCTAGACCCAAACCCACTCGGCCAGACCCAAACCCACTCGGCTAGACCCACACCCACTCGGCTAGACCCAAACCCACTCGGCTAGACCCAAACCCGATCGTCTAGACCCAAACTAACTCGGCTACAGCCAAACTAACTCGGCTAGACCCAAACCCACTCGGCTAAACCCAAACCCACTCGGCTAGACCCAAACCGACTCGGCTAGACCCAAACCGACTCGGCTAGACCCAAACCCAATCGGCTAGACCCAAACCCACTCGGCTAGACCCAAACCGACTCGGCTAGACCCAAACCCACTCGGCTATACCCAAACCCACTCGGCTGGACCCAAACCCACTCGGCTCGACCCAATCCCACTCGGCTAGACCCAAACACACTCGGCTACACCCAAACCCACTCGGCTACACCCAAACCCAATCGGCTAGACCCAAACCCACTCGGCTAGACCAAACCCACTCGGCTAAACCCAAACACACTCGGCTAGACCCAAACCCACTCGGCTACATGCAAACCCACTCGGCTAGACCCAAACCCAATCGGCTAGACCCAAACCCACTCGGTTAGACCCAAACCCACTCGGCTAGACCCAAACCCACTCGGCAGACCCAAACCGAATCGGCTAGACCCAAACCCACTCGGCTACACCCAAACCCACTCGGCTAGACCCAAACTCACTCGGCTAGACCCAAACACAATCGGCTAGACCCAAACCCACTCGGCTAGACCCAAACCCACTCGGCTAGACCCACACCCACTCGGCTAGACCCAAACCCACTCGGCTAGACCCAAACCCACTCGGCTAGACCCAAGCCCACTCGGCTAGACCCAAACCCACTCGGCTAGACCCAAACCGACTCGGCTAGACCCAAACCCACTCGGCTAGACTCAAACCCACTCGGCTAGACCCAAACCCACTCGGCTAGACCCAAACCGACTCGGCTAGACCCAAACCCACTCGGCTAGACCCAAACACACTCGGCTGGGCCCAAACCCACTCGGCTAGACCCAAACCCACTCGGCTACACCCAGACCCAATCGGCTAGACCCAAACCCACTCGGCTAGACCAAACCCACTCGGCTAAACCCAAACACACTCGGCTAGACCCAAACCCACTCGGCTACATGCAAACCCACTCGGCTAGACCCAAACCCAATCGGCTAGACCCAAACCCACTCGGCTAGACCCAAACCCACTCGGCTAGACCCAAACCGAATCGGCTAGACCCAAACCCACTCGGCTAGACCCAAACCCACTCGGCTAGACCCAAACTCACTCGACTAGACCCAAACACAATCGGCTAGACCCAAACCCACTCGGCCAGACCCAAACCCACTCGGCTAGACCCACACCCACTCGGCTAGACCCAAACCCACTCGGCTAGACCCAAACCCGATCGTCTAGACCCAAACTAACTCGGCTACAGCCAAACTAACTCGGCTAGACCCAAACCCACTCGGCTAAACCCAAACCCACTCGGCTAGACCCAAACCCACTCGGCTAGACCCAAACCGACTCGGCTAGACCCAAACCCAATCGGCTAGACCCAAACCCACTCGGCTAGACCCAAACCGACTCGGCTAGACCCAAACCCACTCGGCTATACCCAAACCCACTCGGCTGGACCCAAACCCAGTCGGCTCGACCCAATCCCACTCGGCTAGACCCAAACACACTCGGCTACACCCAAACCCACTCGGCTACACCCAAACCCAATCGGCTAGACCCAAACCCACTCGGCTAGACCAAACCCACTCGGCTAAACCCAAACAAACTCGGCTAGACCCAAACCCACTCGGCTACATGCAAACCCACTCGGCTAGACCCAAACCCAATCGGCTAGACCCAAACCCACTCGGTTAGACCCAAACCCACTCGGCTAGACCCAAACCCACTCGGCAGACCCAAACCGAATCGGCTAGACCCAAACCCACTCGGCTAGACCCAAACCCACTCGGCGAGACCCAAACTCACTCGGCTAGACCCAAACACAATCGGCTAGACCCAAACCCACTCGGCTAGACCCAAACCCACTCGGCTAGACCCACACCCACTCGGCTAGACCCAAACCCACTCGGCTAGACCCAAACCCACTCGGCTAGACCCAAGCCCACTCGGCTAGACCCAAACCCACTCGGCTAGACCCAAACCGACTCGGCTAGACCCAAACCCACTCGGCTAGACCCAAACACACTCGGCTGGGCCCAAACCCACTCGGCTAGACCCAAACCCACTCGGCTACACCCAAACCCAATCGGCTAGACCCAAACCCACTCGGCTAGACCAAACCCACTCGGCTAAACCCAAACACACTCGGCTAGACCCAAACCCACTCGGCTACATGCAAACCCACTCGGCTAGACCCAAACCCAATCGGCTAGACCCAAACCCACTCGGCTAGACCCAAACCCACTCGGCTAGACCCAAACCGAATCGGCTAGACCCAAACCCACTCGGCTAGACCCAAACCCACTCGGCTAGACCCAAACTCACTCGACTAGACCCAAACACAATCGGCTAGACCCAAACCCACTCGGCCAGACCCAAACCCACTCGGCTAGACCCACACCCACTCGGCTAGACCCAAACCCACTCGGCTAGACCCAAACCCGATCGTCTAGACCCAAACTAACTCGGCTACAGCCAAACTAACTCGGCTAGACCCAAACCCACTCGGCTAAACCCAAACCCACTCGGCTAGACCCAAACCGACTCGGCTAGACCCAAACCGACTCGGCTAGACCCAAACCCAATCGGCTAGACCCAAACCCACTCGGCTAGACCCAAACCGACTCGGCTAGACCCAAACCCACTCGGCTATACCCAAACCCACTCGGCTGGACCCAAACCCACTCGGCTCGACCCAATCCCACTCGGCTAGACCCAAACACACTCGGCTACACCCAAACCCACTCGGCTACACCCAAACCCAATCGGCTAGACCCAAACCCACTAGGCTAGACCAAACCCACTCGGCTAAACCCAAACAAACTCGGCTAGACCCAAACCCACTCGGCTACATGCAAACCCACTCGGCTAGACCCAAACCCAATCGGCTAGACCCAAACCCACTCGGTTAGACCCAAACCCACTCGGCTAGACCCAAACCCACTCGGCAGACCCCAACCGAATCGGCTAGACCCAAACCCACTCGGCTAGACCCAAACCCACTCGGCTAGACCCAAACTCACTCGGCTAGACCCAAACACAATCGGCTAGACCCAAACCCACTCGGCTAGACCCAAACCCACTCGGCTAGACCCACACCCACTCGGCTAGACCCAAACCCACTCGGCTAGACCCAAACCCACTCGGCTAGACCCAAGCCCACTCGGCTAGACCCAAACCCACTCGGCTAGACCCAAACCGACTCGGCTAGACCCAAACCCACTCGGCTAGACTCAAACCCACTCGGCTAGACCCAAACCCACTCGGCTAGACCCAAACCCACTCGGCTAGACCCAAACCCACTCGGCTAGACCCAAACACACTCGACTGGGCCCAAACCCACTCGGCTAGACCCAAACCCACTCGGCTATACCCAAACCCACTCGGCTAGACCCAAACCCACTCGGCTCGACCCAATCCCACTCGGCTAGACCCAAACCCACTCGGCTACACCCAAACCCACTCGGCTACACCCAAACCCAATCGGCTAGACCCAAACCCACTCGGCTAGACCAAACCCACTCGGCTAAACCCAAACACACTCGGCTAGACCCAAACCCACTCGGCTACATGCAAACCCACTCGGCTAGACCCAAACCTAATCGGCTAGACCCAAACCCACTCGGCTAGACCCAAACCCACTCGGCTAGACCCAAACCGAATCGGCTAGACCCAAACCCACTCGGCTAGACCCAAACCCACTCGGCTAGACCCAAACTCACTCGACTAGACCCAAACACAATCGGCTAGACCCAAACCCACTCGGCCAGACCCAAACCCACTCGGCTAGACCCACACCCACTCGGCTAGACCCAAACCCACTCGGCTAGACCCAAACCCGATCGTCTAGACCCAAACTAACTCGGCTACAGCCAAACTAACTCGGCTAGACCCAAACCCACTCGGCTAAACCCAAACCCACTCGGCTAGACCCAAACCCACTCGGCTAGACCCAAACCGACTCGGCTAGACCCAAACCCAATCGGCTAGACCCAAACCCACTCGGCTAGACCCAAACCGACTCGGCTAGACCCAAACCCAATCGGCTAGACCCAAACCCACTCGGCTAGACCCAAACCCACTCGGCTAGACCCAAACTCACTCGGCTAGACCCAAACCCATATCGGCTAGACCCAAACCCACTCGGCTAGACCCACACCCACTCGGCTCGGCCCAAACCCACTCGGCTAGACCCAAACCCACTCGGCCAGACCCAAGCCAACTCGGCTAGACCCAAACCCACTCGGCTAGACCCAAACCCACTCGGCTAGACCCAAACCCACTCGGCTAGACCCAAACCCACTCGGCTAGACCCAAACCCACTCGGCTAGACCCAAACCGACTCGGCTAGACCCAAACCCAATCGGCTAGACCCAAACCCACTCGGCTAGACCCAAACCCACTCGGCAAGACCCAAACCCACGCGGCTAGACACAAACCCACTCGGCTAGACCCAAACCCACTCGGCTAGACCCACACCCACTCGGCTAGACCCAAACCCACTCGGCTAGACCCAAACCTACTCGGGTAGACCCAAACCCACTTGGCTAGAATCAAACCCACTCGGCTGCACCCAAACCCACTCCGCTAGACCCAAACCCTCTCCGCTAGTCCCATACCAACTCCGCTAGACCCAAACCCACTCGGCTAAACCCAAACCCACTCGGCTAGACCCAAACCCACTCGGCTAGACCCAAACCCACTCGGCTACACCCAAACCCGATCGTCTAGACCCAAACTAACTCGGCTACAGCCAAACTAACTCGGCTAGACCCAAACCCACTCGGCTAAACCCAAACCCACTCGGCTAGACCCAAACCCACACGGCTAGACCCAAACCCACTCGGCTAGACCCAAACCCACTCGGCTAGACCCAAACCCACCCGGCTAGACCCAAACCCACTCGGCTAGACCCAAACCCACTCGGCTAGACCCAAACCCACTTGGCTAGACCCAAGCCCACTCGGCTAGACCCAAGCCCACTCGGCTAGACCCAAACCCACTTGGCTAGACCCAAACTCACTCGGCTAGACCCAAACACAATCGGCTAGACCCAAACCCACTCGGCTAGACCCAAACCCACTCGGCTAGACCCACACCCACTCGGCTGGACCCAAACCCACTCGGCTAGACCCAAACCCACTCGGCTAGACCCAAACCCACACGGCTAGACCCAAACCCACTCGGCTAGACCCAAACCCACTCGGCTAGACCCAAGCCCACTCGGCTAGACACAAACCCACTCGGCTAGACCCAAACCCACTCGGCTAGACCCAAACCCACTCGGCTAGACTCAAACCCACTCGGCTAGACGCAAACCCACTCGGCTAGACCCAAACCCACTCGGCTAGACCCAAACCGACTCGGCTAGACCCAAACCCAATCGGCTAGACCCAAACCCACTCGGCTAGACCCAAACCCACTCGGCTAGACCCAAACCGACTCGGCTAGACCCAAACCCAATCGGCTAGACCCAAACCCACTCGGCTACACCCAAACCGACTCGGCTAGACCCAAACCGACTCGGCTAGACCCAAACCCAATCGGCTGGACCCAAACCCACTCGGCTAGACCCAAACCCACTCGGCTAGACCCAAACCCACTTGGCTAGACCCAAACCCACCCGGCTAGACCCAAACCCACTCGGCTAGACCCAAACCCACTCGGCTAGACCCAAACCCACTTGGCTACACCCAAGCCCACTCGGCTAGACCCAAGCCCACTCGGCTAGACCCAAACCCACTCGGCTAGACCCAAACTCACTCGGCTAGACCCAAACACAATCGGCTAGACCCAAACCCACTCGGCTAGACCCAAACCCACTCGGCTAGACCCAAACCCACTCGGCTAGACCCACACCCACTCGGCTAGACCCAAACCCAATCGGCTAGACCCAAACCCACTCGGCTAGACCCAAGCCCACTCGGCTAGACCCAAACCCACTCGGCTAGACACAAACCCACTCGGCTAGACCCAAACCCACTCGGCTAGACTCAAACCCACTCGGCTAGACCCAAACCCACTCGGCTATACCCAAACCGACTCGGCTAGACCCAAACCCAATCGGCTAGACCCAAACCCACTCGGCTAGACCCAAACCCACTCGGCAAGACCCAAACCCACTCCGCTAGACCAAACCCTCTCCGCTAGACCCATACCAACTCCGCTAGACCCAAACCCACTTGGCTAGACCCAAACCCACTCGGCTAGACCCAAACCCACTCGGCTAGACCCACACCCACTCGGCTAGGCCCAAACGCACTCGGCTAGACCCAAACCCACTCGGCTAGACCCAAGCCAACTCGGCTAGACCCAAACCCACTCGACTAGACCCAAACCCACTCGGCTAGACCCAAACCCACTCGGCTAGACCCAAACCCACTCGGCTAGACCCAAACCCAATCGGCTAGACCCAAACCCACTCGTTTAGACCCAAACCCACTCGGCAAGACCCAAACCCACGCGGCTAGACACAAACCCACTCGGCTAGACCCAACCCCACTCGGCTAGACCCACACCCACTCGGCTAGACTCAAACCCACTCGGCTAGACCCAAACCCACTCGGCAAGACCCAAACCCACTCGGCTAGACCCAAACCCACTCGGCTAGACCCAAACCCACTCGGCTAGACCCACACCCACTCGGCTAGACTCAAACCCACTCGGCTACACCCAAACCCACTCCGCTAGACCCAAACCCTCTCCGCTAGACCCATACCAACTCCGCTAGACCCAAACCCACTTGGCTAGACCCAAACCCACCCGGCTAGACCCAAACCCACACGGCTAGACCCAAACCCACTCGGCTAGACCCAAACCCAATCGGCTAGACCCAAACCCACTCGGCTAGACCCAAACCCACTCGGCTAGACCCACACCCACTCGGCTAGGCCCAAACCCACTCGGCTAGACCCAAACCCACTCGGCTAGACCCAAGCCAACTCGGCTAGACCCAAACCCACTCGGCTAGACCCAAACCCACTCGGCTAGACCCAAACCCACTCGGCTAGACTCAAACCCACTCGGCTAGACCCAAACCCACTCGGCTAGACCCAAACCCACTCGGCTAGACCCAAACCCAATCGGCTAGACCCAAACCCACTCGTTTAGACCCAAACCCACTCGGCAAGACCCAAACCCACGCGGCTAGACACAAACCCACTCGGCTAGACCCAAACCCACTCGGCTAGACCCACACCCACTCGGCTAGACTCAAACCCACTCGGCTAGACCCAAACCTACTCGGCTAGACCCAAACCCACTCGGCAAGACCCAAACCCACTCGGCTAGACCCAAACCCACTCGGCTAGACCCAAACCCACTCGGCTAGACCCACACCCACTCGGCTAGACTCAAACCCACTCGGCTACACCCAAACCCACTCCGCTAGACCCAAACCCTCTCCGCTAGACCCATACCAACACCGCTAGACCCAAACCCACTTGGCTAGACCCAAACCCACCCGGCTAGACCCAAACCCACTCGGCTAGACCCAAACCCACTCGGCTAGACCCAAACCCACTCGGCTAGACCCAAGCCCACTCGGCTAGACCCAAGCCCACTCGGCTAGATCCAAACCCATTCGGCTAGACCCACACCCACTCGGCTAGACCCAAACACACTCGGCTAGACCCAAACCCACTCGGCTAGATGCAAACCCACTCGGCTAGACCCAAACCCACTCGGCTAGACCCAAACCCACTCGGCTACACCCAAACCCACTCGGCTACACCCAAACCCACTCGGCTAGACCCAAGCCCACTCGGCTAGACCCAAACCCACTCGTCTAGACATAAACCCACTCGGCTAGACCCAAACCCACTCGGATAGACTCAAACCCACTCGGATAGACTCAAACCCACTCGGCTAGACCCAAACTCACTCGGCTAGACCCAAACCCAATCGGCTAGACCCAAACCCACTCGGCTAGACCCAAACCCACTCGGCTAGACCCACACCCACTCGGCTAGGCCCAAACCCAATCGGCTAGACCCAAACCCACTCGGCTATACCCAAGCCAACTCGGCTAGACCCAAACCCACTCGGCTAGACCCAAACCCACTCGGATAGACTCAAACCCACTCGGCTAGACCCAAACCCACTCGGCTAGACCCAAACCGAGTCGGCTAGACCCAAACCCAATCGGCTAGACCCAAACCCACTCGGCTAGACCCAAACCGATTCAGCTAGACCCAAACCGAATCGGCTAGACCCAAACCCAATCGGCTAGACCCAAACCCACTCGGCTAGACCCAAACCCACTCGGCTAGACCCAAACTCACTCGGCTAGACCCAAACCCAATCGGCTAGACCCAAACCCACTCGGCTAGACCCAAACCCACTCGGCTAGACCCACACCCACTCGGCTAGGCCCAAACCCACTCGGCTAGACCCAAACCCACTCGGCTAGACCCAAGCCAACTCGGCTAGACCCAAACCCACTCGGCTAGACCCAAACCCACTCGGCTAGACCCAAACCGACTCGGCTAGACCCAAACCCAATCGGCTAGACCCAAACCCACTCGTTTAGACCCAAACCCACTCGGCAACACCCAAACCCACGCGGCTAGACACAAACCCACTCGGCTAGACCCAAACCCACTCGGCTAGACCCACACCCACTCGGCTAGACTCAAACCCACTCGGCTAGAACCAAACCTACTCGGGTAGACCCAAACCCACTCGGCTAGACTCAAACCCACTCGGCTACACCCAAACCCACTCCGCTAGACCCAAACCCTCTCCGCTAGACCCATACCAACTCCGCTAGACCCAAACCCACTCGGCTAAACCCAAACCCACTCGGCTAGACCCAAACCCACTCGGCTAGACCCAAACCCACTCGGCTACACCCAAACCCGATCGTCTTGACCCAAACTAACTCAGCTACAGCCAAACTAACTCGGCTAGACCCAAACCCACTCAGCTAAACCCAAACCCACTCGGCTAGACCCAAACCCACTCGGCTAGACCCAAACCCACTCGGCTAGACCCAAACCCACTCGGCTAGACCCATACCCACTCGGCTAGACCGAAACCCACTCGGCTAGACCCAAACCCACTCGGCTAGACACAAACCCACTCGGCTAGACCCAAACCCACTCGGATAGACCCAAGCCCATTCGGCTAGACGCAAACCCACTCAGCTAGACCCAAACCCACTCGGCTAGACCCAAACCCACTCGGCTAGACCCAAACCCACTCGGCTAGACCCCAACCCACCCGGCTAGACCCAAACCCACTCGGCTAGGCCCAAACCCACTCGGCTAGACCCAAACCCACTTGGCTAGACCCAAGCCCACTCGGCTAGACCCAAGCCCACTCGGCTAGACCCAAACCCACTCGGCTAGACCCAAGCCCACTCGGCTAGACCCAAACCCACTCGGCTAGACCCAAACCCACTCGGCTAGACCCAAACCCACTCGGCTAGACCCACACCCACTCGGCTAGACTCAAACCCACTCGGCTAAACCCAAACCCACTCGGCTAGACCCAAACCCACTCGGCTAGACCCAAACCCACTCGGCTACACCCAAACCCGATCGTCTTGACCCAAACTAACTCAGCTACAGCCAAACTAACTCGGCTAGACCCAAACCCACTCAGCTAAACCCAAACCCACTCGGCTAGACCGAAACCCACTCGGCTAGACCCAAACCCACTCGGCTAGACCCAAACCCACTCGGCTAGACCCAAACCCACTCGGCTAGACCGAAACCCACTCGGCTAGACCCAAACCCACTCGGCTAGACACAAACCCACTCGGCTAGACCCAAACCCACTCGGATAGACCCAAGCCCATTCGGCTAGACGCAAACCCACTCCGCTAGACCCAAACCCACTCGGCTAGACCCAAACCCACTCGGCTAGACCCAAACCCACTCGGCTAGACCCCAACCCACCCGGCTAGACCCAAACCCACTCGGCTAGGCCCAAACCCACTCGGCTAGACCCAAACCCACTTGGCTAGACCCAAGCCCACTCGGCTGGACCCAAGCCCACTCGGCTAGACCCAAACCCACTCGGCTAGACCCAAACTCACTCGGCTAGACCCAAACACAATCGGCTAGACCCAAACCCACTCGTCTAGACCCAAACCCACTCGGCTAGACCCACACCCACTCGGCTGGACCCAAACCCACTCGGCTAGACCCAAGCCCACTCGGCTAGACCCAAACCCACTCGGCTAGACCCAAACCCACTCGGCTAGACCCAAACCCACTCGGCTAGACTCGAACCCACTCGTCTAGACCCGAACCCACTCGTCTAGACCCAAACCGAGTCGGCTAGACCCAAACCTAATCGGCTAGACCCACACCCACTCGGCTAGACTCAAACCCACTCGGCTAGACCCAAACCTACTCGGGTAGACCCAAACCCACTCGGCTAGACTCAAACCCACTCGGCTACACCCAAACCCACTCCGCTAGACCCAAACCCTCTCCGCTAGACCCATACCAACTCCGCTAGACCCAAGCCCACTCGGCTAAACCCAAACCCACTCGGCTAGACCCAAACCCACTCGGCTAGACCCAAACCCACTCGGCTAGACCCAAACCCACTCGGCTAGACCCAAACCCACTCGGCTAGACCCAAACCCACTCGGCTACACCCAAACCCACTCGGCTAGACACAAACCCACTCGGCTAGACCCAAACCCACTCGGATAGACCCAAGCCCATTCGGCTAGACGCAAACCCTCTCAGCTAGACCCAAACCCACTCGGCTAGACCCAAACCCACTCGGCTAGACCCAAACCCACTCGGCTAGACCCCAACCCACCCGGCTAGACCCAAACCCACTCGGCTAGGCCCAAACCCACTCGGCTAGACCCAAACCCACTTGGCTAGACCTAAACCCACTCGTCTAGACCCAAACCCACTCGGCTAGACCCACACCCACTCGGCTAGACCCAAACCCACTCGGCTAGACCCAAACCCACTCGGCTAGACCCAAGCCCACTCGGCTAGACCCAAACCCACTCGGCTAGACCAAACCCACTCGGCTAGACCCAAACCCACTCGGCTAGACTGAAACCCACTCGGCTAGACCCAAACCCACTCAGCTAGACACAAACCCACTCGGCCAGACCCAAACCCACTCGGATAGACCCAAGCCGATTCGGCTAGACGCAAACCCACTCAGCTAGACCCAAACCCACTCGGCTAGACCCAAACCCACTCGGCTAGACCCAAACCCACTCGGCTAGACCCAAACCCACCCGGCTAGACCCAAACCCACTCGGCTAGACCCAAACCCACTCGGCTAGACCCAAACCCACTCGGCTAGACCCAAACCCATTCGGCTAGACCCACACCCACTCGACTAGACCCAAACACACTCGGCTAGACCCAAACCCACTCGGCTAGACGCAAACCCACTCGGCTAGACCCAAACCCACTCGGCTAGACCCAAACCGACTCGGCTAGACCCAAACCCACTCGGCTAGACCCAAGCCCACTCGGCTAGACCCAAGCCGACTCGGCTAGAACTAAACCCAATCGGCTAGACCCAAACCCACTCGGCTAGACGCAAACCCACTCGGCTAGAACCAAACCCACTCGGCTAGACCCAAACCGACTCGGCTAGACCCAAACCCAATCGGCTAGACCCAAACGCACTCGGCTAGACCCAAACCGACTCGGCTAGACCCAAACCCACTCGGCTAGACCCAAACCCAATCGGCTAGACCCAAACCCACTCGGCTAGACCCAAACCCACTCGGCTAGACCCAAACCCAATCGGCTAGACCCAAACCCACTCGGGTAGACCCAAACTCACTCGGCTAGACCCAAACCCAATCGGCTAGACCCAAACCCACTCGGCTAGACCCAAACCCACTCGGTTAGACCCACACCCACTCGGCTAGGCCCAAACCCACTCGTCTAGACCCAAACCCACTCGGCTAGACCCAAGCCAACTCGGCTAGACCCAAACCCACTCGGCTAGACCCAAACCCACTCGGCTAGACCCAAACCCACTCGGCTAGACTCAAACCCACTCGGCTAGACCCAAACCCACTCGGCTAGACCCAAACCGACTCGGCTAGACCCAAACCCAATCGGCTAGACCCAAACCCACTCGGCTAGACCCAAACCCATTCGGCTAGACCCACACCCACTCGGCTAGACCCAAACACACTCGGCTAGACCCAAACCCACTCGGCTAGACGCAAACCCACTCGGCTAGACCCAAACCCACTCGGCTAGACCCAAACCCACTCGGCTAGACCCAAACCCAATCGGCTAGACCCAAGCCCACTCGGCTAGACCCAAGCCGACTCGGCTAGAACTAAACCCACTCGGCTAGACCCAAACCCACTCGGCTAGACGCAAACCCACTCGGCTAGAACCAAACCCACTCGGCTAGACCCAAACCGACTCGGCTAGACCCAAACCCAATCGGCTAGACCCAAACGCACTCGGCTAGACCCAAACCGACTCGGCTAGACCCAAACCCACTCGGCTAGACCCAAACCCAATCGGCTAGACCCAAACCCACTCGGCTAGACCCAAACCCACTCGGCTAGACCCAAACCGACTCGGCTAGACCCAAACCCAATCGGCTAGACCCAAACGCACTCGGCTAGACCCAAACCGACTCGGCTAGACCCAAACCCACTCGGCTAGACCCAAACCCAATCGGCTAGACCCAAACCCACTCGGCTAGACCCAAACCCACTCGGCTAGACCCAAACCCAATCGGCTAGACCCAAACCCACTCGGCTAGACCCAAACCGACTCGGCTAGACCCAAACCCACTCGGCTAGACCCAAACCCAATCGGCTAGACCCAAACCCACTCGGCTAGACCCAAACCCACTCGGCTAGACCCAAACCCAATCGGCTAGACCCAAACCCACTCGGGTAGACCCAAACTCACTCGGCTAGACCCAAACCCAATCGGCTAGACCCAAACCCACTCGGCTAGACCCAAACCCACTCGGTTAGACCCACACCCACTCGGCTAGGCCCAAACCCACTCGTCTAGACCCAAACCCACTCGGCTAGACCCAAGCCAACTCGGCTAGACCCAAACCCACTCGGCTAGACCCAAACCCACTCGGCTAGACCCAAACCCACTCGGCTAGACTCAAACCCACTCGGCTAGACCCAAACCCACTCGGCTAGACCCAAACCGACTCGGCTAGACCCAAACCCAATCGGCTAGACCCAAACCCACTCGGCTAGACCCAAACCCATTCGGCTAGACCCACACCCACTCGGCTAGACCCAAACACACTCGGCTAGACCCAAACCCACTCGGCTAGACGCAAACCCACTCGGCTAGACCCAAACCCACTCGGCTAGACCCAAACCCGCTCGGCTAGACCCAAACCCACTCGGCTAGACCCAAGCCCACTCGGCTAGACCCAAGCCGACTCGGCTAGAACTAAACCCACTCGGCTAGACCCAAACCCACTCGTCTAGACGCAAACCCACTCGGCTAGAACCAAACCCACTCGGCTAGACCCAAACCGACTCGGCTAGACCCAAACCCAATCGGCTAGACCCAAACGCACTCTGCTAGACCCAAACCGACTGGGCTAGACCCAAACCCACTCGGCTAGACCCAAACCCAATCGGCTAGACCCAAACCCACTCGGCTAGACCCAAACCCACTCGGCTAGACCCAAACCGACTCGGCTAGACCCAAACCGACTCGGCTAGACCCAAACCCAATCGGCTAGACCCAAACGCACTCGGCTAGACCCAAACCGACTCGGCTAGACCCAAACCCACTCGGCTAGACCCAAACCCAATCGGCTAGACCCAAACCCACTCGGCTAGACCCAAACCCACTCGGCTAGACCCAAACCCAATCGGCTAGACCCAAACCCACTCGGCTAGACCCAAACTCACTCGGCTAGACCCAAACCCACTCGGCTAGACCCAAACTCACTCGGCTAGACCCAAACCCAATCGGCTAGACCCAAACCCACTCGGCTAGACCCAAACCCACTCGGTTAGACCCACACCCACTCGGCTAGGCCCAAACCCACTCGTCTAGACCAAAACCCACTCGGCTACACCCAAGCCAACTCGGCTAGACCCAAACCCACTCGGCTAGACCCAAACCCACTCGGCTAGACCCAAACCCACTCGGCTAGACTCAAACCCACTCGGCTAGACCCAAACCCACTCGGCTAGACCCAAACCCACTCGGCTAGACTCAAACCCACTCGGCTAGACCCAAACCCACTCGGCTAGACCCAAACCGACTCGGCTAGACCCAAACCCAATCGGCTAGACCCAAACCCACTCGGCTAGACCCAAACCCATTCGGCTAGACCCACACCCACTCGGCTAGACCCAAACACACTCGGCTAGACCCAAACCCACTCGGCTAGACGCAAACCCACTCGGCTAGACCCAAACCCACTCGGCTAGACCCAAACCCACTCGGCTAGACCCAAACCCAATCGGCTAGACCCAAGCCCACTCGGCTAGACCCAAGCCGACTCGGCTAGAACTAAACCCACTCGGCTAGACCCAAACCCACTCGGCTAGACGCAAACCCACTCGGCTAGAACCAAACCCACTCGGCTAGACCCAAACCGACTCGGCTAGACCCAAACCCAATCGGCTAGACCCAAACGCACTCGGCTAGACCCAAACCGACTCGGCTAGACCCAAACCCACTCGGCTAGACCCAAACCCAATCGGCTAGACCCAAACCCACTCGGCTAGACCCAAACCCACTCGGCTAGACCCAAACCGACTCGGCTAGACCCAAACCCAATCGGCTAGACCCAAACGCACTCGGCTAGACCCAAACCGACTCGGCTAGACCCAAACCCACTCGGCTAGACCCAAACCCAATCGGCTAGACCCAAACCCACTCGGCTAGACCCAAACCCACTCGGCTAGACCCAAACCCAATCGGCTAGACCCAAACCCACTCGGCTAGACCCAAACCGACTCGGCTAGACCCAAACCCACTCGGCTAGACCCAAACCCAATCGGCTAGACCCAAACCCACTCGGCTAGACCCAAACCCACTCGGCTAGACCCAAACCCAATCGGCTAGACCCAAACCCACTCGGGTAGACCCAAACTCACTCGGCTAGACCCAAACCCAATCGGCTAGACCCAAACCCACTCGGCTAGACCCAAACCCACTCGGTTAGACCCACACCCACTCGGCTAGGCCCAAACCCACTCGTCTAGACCCAAACCCACTCGGCTAGACCCAAGCCAACTCGGCTAGACCCAAACCCACTCGGCTAGACCCAAACCCACTCGGCTAGACCCAAACCCACTCGGCTAGACTCAAACCCACTCGGCTAGACCCAAACCCACTCGGCTAGACCCAAACCGACTCGGCTAGACCCAAACCCAATCGGCTAGACCCAAACCCACTCGGCTAGACCCAAACCCATTCGGCTAGACCCACACCCACTCGGCTAGACCCAAACACACTCGGCTAGACCCAAACCCACTCGGCTAGACGCAAACCCACTCGGCTAGACCCAAACCCACTCGGCTAGACCCAAACCCGCTCGGCTAGACCCAAACCCACTCGGCTAGACCCAAGCCCACTCGGCTAGACCCAAGCCGACTCGGCTAGAACTAAACCCACTCGGCTAGACCCAAACCCACTCGTCTAGACGCAAACCCACTCGGCTAGAACCAAACCCACTCGGCTAGACCCAAACCGACTCGGCTAGACCCAAACCCAATCGGCTAGACCCAAACGCACTCTGCTAGACCCAAACCGACTGGGCTAGACCCAAACCCACTCGGCTAGACCCAAACCCAATCGGCTAGACCCAAACCCACTCGGCTAGACCCAAACCCACTCGGCTAGACCCAAACCGACTCGGCTAGACCCAAACCGACTCGGCTAGACCCAAACCCAATCGGCTAGACCCAAACGCACTCGGCTAGACCCAAACCGACTCGGCTAGACCCAAACCCACTCGGCTAGACCCAAACCCAATCGGCTAGACCCAAACCCACTCGGCTAGACCCAAACCCACTCGGCTAGACCCAAACCCAATCGGCTAGACCCAAACCCACTCGGCTAGACCCAAACTCACTCGGCTAGACCCAAACCCACTCGGCTAGACCCAAACTCACTCGGCTAGACCCAAACCCAATCGGCTAGACCCAAACCCACTCGGCTAGACCCAAACCCACTCGGTTAGACCCACACCCACTCGGCTAGGCCCAAACCCACTCGTCTAGACCAAAACCCACTCGGCTACACCCAAGCCAACTCGGCTAGACCCAAACCCACTCGGCTAGACCCAAACCCACTCGGCTAGACCCAAACCCACTCGGCTAGACTCAAACCCACTCGGCTAGACCCAAACCCACTCGGCTAGACCCAAACCGACTCGGCTAGACCCAAACCCAATCGGCTAGACCCAAACCCACTCGGCTAGACCCAAACCCACTCGGCAAGACCCAAACCCACTCGGCTAGACACAAACCCACTCGGCTAGACCCAAACCCACTCGGCTAGACCCACACCCACTCGGCTAGACTCAAACCCACTCGGCTAGACCCAAACCTACTCGGGTAGACCCAAACCCACTCGGCTAGACTCAAACCCACTCGGCTACACCCAAACCCACTCCGCTAGACCCAAACCCTCTCCGCTAGACCCATACCAAATCCGCTAGACCCAAACCCACTCGGCTAAACCCAAACCTACTCGGGTAGACCCAAACCCACTCGGCTAGACTCAAACCCACTCGGCTACACCCAAACCCACTCCGCTAGACCCAAACCCTCTCCGCTAGACCCATACCAAATCCGCTAGACCCAAACCCACTCGGCTAAACCCAAACCCACACGGCTAGACCCAAACCCACTCGGCTAGACCCAAACCCACTCGGCTAGACCCAAACCCGATCGTCTAGACCCAAACTAACTCGGCTACAGCCAAACTAACTCGGCTAGACCCAAACCCACTCGGCTAAACCCAAACCCACTCGGCTAGACCCAAACCCACTCGGCTAGACCCAAACCCACTCGGCTAGACCCAAACTCACTCGGCTAGACCCAAACCCAATCGGCTAGACCCAAACCCACTCGGCTAGACCCAAACCCACTCGGCTAGACCCACACCCACTCGGCTAGGCCCAAACCCACTCGGCTAGACCCAAACCCACTCGGCTAGACCCAAGCCAACTCGGCTAGACCCAAACCCACTCGGCTAGACCCAAACCCACTCGGCTAGACCCAAACCCACTCGGCTAGACTCAAACCCACTCGGCTAGACCCAAACCCACTCGGCTAGACCAAAACCGACTCGGCTAGACCCAAACCCAATCGGCTAGACCCAAACCCACTCGTTTAGACCCAAACCCACTCGGCAAGACCCAAACCCACGCGGCTAGACACAAACCCACTCGGCTAGACCCAAACCCACTCGGCTAGACCCACACCCACTCGGCTAGACTCAAACCCACTCGGCTAGACCCAAACCTACTCGGGTAGACCCAAACCCACTCGGCTACACCCAAACCCACTCCGCTAGACCCAAACCCTCTCCGCTAGACCCAAACCCACTCGGCTACACCCAAACCCACTCGGCTAGACCCAAGCCCACTCGGCTAGACCCAAACCCACTCGACTAGACCTAAACCCACCCGGCTAGACACAAACCCACTCGGATAGACTCAAACCCACTCGGCTAGATCCAAACCCACTCGGCTAGACCCAAACCGAGTCGGCTAGACCCAAACCCAATCGGCTAGACCCAAACCCACTCGGCTAGACCCACACCCACTCGGCTAGGCCCAAACCCACTCGGCTAGACCCAAACCCACTCGGCTAGACCCAAGCCAACTCGGCTAGACCCAAACCCACTCGGCTAGACCCAAACCCACTCGGCTAGACCCAAACCCACTCGGCTAGACTCAAACCCACTCGGCTAGACCCAAACCCACTCGGCTAGACCAAAACCGACTCGGCTAGACCCAAACCCAATCGGCTAGACCCAAACCCACTCGTTTAGACCCAAACCCACTCGGCAAGACCCAAACCCACGCGGCTAGACACAAACCCACTCGGCTAGACCCAAACCCACTCGGCTAGACCCACACCCACTCGGCTAGACTCAAACCCACTCGGCTAGACCCAAACCTACTCGGGTAGACCCAAACCCACTCGGCTACACCCAAACCCACTCCGCTAGACCCAAACCCTCTCCGCTAGACCCAAACCCACTCGGCTACACCCAAACCCACTCGGCTGGACCCAAGCCCACTCGGCTAGACCCAAACCCACTCGTCTAGACCTAAACCCACCCGGCTAGACACAAACCCACTCGGATAGACTCAAACCCACTCGGCTAGACCCAAACCCACTCGGCTAGACCCAAACCGAGTCGGCTAGACCCAAACCCAATCGGCTAGACCCAAACCCACTCGGCTAGACCCAAACCCACTCGGTTAGACCCACACCCACTCGGCTAGGCCCAAACCCACTCGTCTAGACCCAAACCCACTCGGCTACACCCAAGCCAACTCGGCTAGACCCAAACCCACTCGGCTAGACCCAAACCCACTCGGCTAGACCCAAACCCACTCGGCTAGACTCAAACCCACTCGGCTAGACCCAAACCCACTCGGCTAGACCCAAACCGACTCGGCTAGACCCAAACCCAATCGGCTAGACCCAAACCCACTCGGCTAGACCCAAACCCACTCGGCAAGACCCAAACCCACTCGGCTAGACACAAACCCACTCGGCTAGACCCAAACCCACTCGGCTAGACCCACACCCACTCGGCTAGACTCAAACCCACTCGGCTAGACCCAAACCTACTCGGGTAGACCCAAACCCACTCGGCTAGACTCAAACCCACTCGGCTACACCCAAACCCACACCGCTAGACCCAAACCCTCTCCGCTAGACCCATACCAAATCCGCTAGACCCAAACCCACTCGGCTAAACCCAAACCCACACGGCTAGACCCAAACCCACTCGGCTAGACCCAAACCCACTCGGCTAGACCCAAACCCGATCGTCTAGACCCAAACTAACTCGGCTACAGCCAAACTAACTCGGCTAGACCCAAACCCACTCGGCTAAACCCAAACCCACTCGGCTAGACCCAAACCCACTCGGCTAGACCCAAACTCACTCGGCTAGACCCAAACCCAATCGGCTAGACCCAAACCCACTCGGCTAGACCCAAACCCACTCGGCTAGACCCACACCCACTCGGCTAGGCCCAAACCCACTCGGCTAGACCCAAACCCACTCGGCTAGACCCAAGCCAACTCGGCTAGACCCAAACCCACTCGGCTAGACCCAAACCCACTCGGCTAGACCCAAACCCACTCGGCTAGACTCAAACCCACTCGGCTAGACCCAAACCCACTCGGCTAGACCAAAACCGACTCGGCTAGACCCAAACCCAATCGGCTAGACCCAAACCCACTCGTTTAGACCCAAACCCACTCGGCAAGACCCAAACCCACGCGGCTAGACACAAACCCACTCGGCTAGACCCAAACCCACTCGGCTAGACCCACACCCACTCGGCTAGACTCAAACCCACTCGGCTAGACCCAAACCTACTCGGGTAGACCCAAACCCACTCGGCTACACCCAAACCCACTCCGCTAGACCCAAACCCTCTCCGCAAGACCCAAACCCACTCGGCTACACCCAAACCCACTCGGCTAGACCCAAGCCCACTCGGCTAGACCCAAACCCACTCGACTAGACCTAAACCCACCCGGCTAGACACAAACCCACTCGGATAGACTCAAACCCACTCGGCTAGATCCAAACCCACTCGGCTAGACCCAAACCGAGTCGGCTAGACCCAAACCCAATCGGCTAGACCCAAACCCACTCGGCTAGACCCACACCCACTCGGCTAGGCCCAAACCCACTCGGCTAGACCCAAACCCACTCGGCTAGACCCAAGCCAACTCGGCTAGACCCAAACCCACTCGGCTAGACCCAAACCCACTCGGCTAGACCCAAACCCACTCGGCTAGACTCAAACCCACTCGGCTAGACCCAAACCCACTCGGCTAGACCAAAACCGACTCGGCTAGACCCAAACCCAATCGGCTAGACCCAAACCCACTCGTTTAGACCCAAACCCACTCGGCAAGACCCAAACCCACGCGGCTAGACACAAACCCACTCGGCTAGACCCAAACCCACTCGGCTAGACCCACACCCACTCGGCTAGACTCAAACCCACTCGGCTAGACCCAAACCTACTCGGGTAGACCCAAACCCACTCGGCTACACCCAAACCCACTCCGCTAGACCCAAACCCTCTCCGCTAGACCCAAACCCACTCGGCTACACCCAAACCCACTCGGCTGGACCCAAGCCCACTCGGCTAGACCCAAACCCACTCGTCTAGACCTAAACCCACCCGGCTAGACACAAACCCACTCGGATAGACTCAAACCCACTCGGCTAGACCCAAACCCACTCGGCTAGACCCAAACCGAGTCGGCTAGACCCAAACCCAATCGTCTAGACCCAAACCCACTCGGCTAGACCCAAACCCACTCGGTTAGACCCACACCCACTCGGCTAGGCCCAAACCCACTCGTCTAGACCCAAACCCACTCGGCTACACCCAAGCCAACTCGGCTAGACCCAAACCCACTCGGCTAGACCCAAACCCACTCGGCTAGACCCAAACCCACTCGGCTAGACTCAAACCCACTCGGCTAGACCCAAACCCACTCGGCTAGACCCAAACCGACTCGGCTAGACCCAAACCCAATCGGCTAGACCCAAACCCACTCGGCTAGACCCAAACCCACTCGGCAAGACCCAAACCCACTCGGCTAGACACAAACCCACTCGGCTAGACCCAAACCCACTCGGCTAGACCCACACCCACTCGGCTAGACTCAAACCCACTCGGCTAGACCCAAACCTACTCGGGTAGACCCAAACCCACTCGGCTAGACTCAAACCCACTCGGCTACACCCAAACCCACTCCGCTAGACCCAAACCCTCTCCGCTAGACCCATACCAAATCCGCTAGACCCAAACCCACTCGGCTAAACCCAAACCCACACGGCTAGACCCAAACCCACTCGGCTAGACCCAAACCCACTCGGCTAGACCCAAACCCGATCGTCTAGACCCAAACTAACTCGGCTACAGCCAAACTAACTCGGCTAGACCCAAACCCACTCGGCTAAACCCAAACCCACTCGGCTAGACCCAAACCCACTCGGCTAGACCCAAACCCACTCGGCTAGACCCAAACTCACTCGGCTAGACCCAAACCCAATCGGCTAGACCCAAACCCACTCGGCTAGACCCAAACCCACTCGGCTAGACCCACACCCACTCGGCTAGGCCCAAACCCACTCGGCTAGACCCAAACCCACTCGGCTAGACCCAAGCCAACTCGGCTAGACCCAAACCCACTCGGCTAGACCCAAACCCACTCGGCTAGACCCAAACCCACTCGGCTAGACTCAAACCCACTCGGCTAGACCCAAACTCACTCGGCTAGACCAAAACCGACTCGGCTAGACCCAAACCCAATCGGCTAGACCCAAACCCACTCGTTTAGACCCAAACCCACTCGGCAAGACCCAAACCCACGCGGCTAGACACAAACCCACTCGGCTAGACCCAAACCCACTCGGCTAGACCCACACCCACTCGGCTAGACTCAAACCCACTCGGCTAGACCCAAACCTACTCGGGTAGACCCAAACCCACTCGGCTACACCCAAACCCACTCCGCTAGACCCAAACCCTCTCCGCTAGACCCAAACCCACTCGGCTACACCCAAACCCACTCGGCTAGACCCAAGCCCACTCGGCTAGACCCAAACCCACTCGACTAGACCTAAACCCACCCGGCTAGACACAAACCCACTCGGATAGACTCAAACCCACTCGGCTAGACTCAAACCCACTCGGCTAGACCCAAACCGAGTCGGCTAGACCCAAACCCAATCGGCTAGACCCAAACCCACTCGGCTAGACCCACACCCACTCGGCTAGGCCCAAACCCACTCGGCTAGACCCAAACCCACTCGGCTAGACCCAAGCCAACTCGGCTAGACCCAAACCCACTCGGCTAGACCCAAACCCACTCGGCTAGACCCAAACCCACTCGGCTAGACTCAAACCCACTCGGCTAGACCCAAACCCACTCGGCTAGACCAAAACCGACTCGGCTAGACCCAAACCCAATCGGCTAGACCCAAACCCACTCGTTTAGACCCAAACCCACTCGGCAAGACCCAAACCCACGCGGCTAGACACAAACCCACTCGGCTAGACCCAAACCCACTCGGCTAGACCCACACCCACTCGGCTAGACTCAAACCCACTCGGCTAGACCCAAACCTACTCGGGTAGACCCAAACCCACTCGGCTACACCCAAACCCACTCCGCTAGACCCAAACCCTCTCCGCTAGACCCAAACCCACTCGGCTACACCCAAACCCACTCGGCTAGACCCAAGCCCACTCGGCTAGACCCAAACCCACTCGTCTAGACCTAAACCCACCCGGCTAGACACAAACCCACTCGGATAGACTCAAATCCACTCGGCTAGACCCAAACCCACTCGGCTAGACCCAAACCGAGTCGGCTAGACCCAAACCCAATCGGCTAGACCCAAACCCACTCGGCTAGACCCAAACCGATTCAGCTAGACCCAAACCGACTCGGCTAGACCCAAACCCAATCGGCTAGACCCAAACCCACTCGGCTAGACCCAAACCCACTCGGCTAGACCCAAACCGACTCGGCTAGACCCAAACCCAATCGGCTAGACCCAAACCCACTCGGCTAGACCCAAACCCACTCGGCTAGACCCAAACTCACTCGGCTAGACCCAAACCCAATCGGCTAGACCCAAACCCACTCGGCTAGACCCAAACCCACTCGGCTAGACCCACACCCACTCGGCTAGGCCCAAACCCACTCGGCTAGAGCCAAACCCACTCGGCTAGACCCACACCCACTCGGATAGACTCAAACCCACTCGGCTAGACCCAAACCTACTCGGGTAGACCCAAACCCACTCGGCTAGACTCAAACCCACTCGGCTACACGAAAAACCCACTCCGCTAGACCCAAACCCTCTCCGCTAGACCCATACCAACTCCGCTAGACCCAAACCCACTCGGCTAAACCCAAACCCACTCGGCTAGACCCACACCCACTCGGATAGACTCAAACCCACTCGGCTAGACCCAAACCTACTCGGGTAGACCCAAACCCACTCAGCTAGACTCAAACCCACTCGGCTACACCCAAACCCACTCCGCTAGACCCAAACCCTCTCCGCTAGACCCATACCAACTCCGCTAGACACAAACCCACTCGGCTAAACCCAAACCCACTCGGCTAGACCCAAACCCACTCGGCTAGACCCAAACCCACTCGGCTACACCCAAACCCGATCGTCTAGACCCAAACTAACTCGGCTACAGCCAAACTAACTCGGCTAGACCCAAACCCACTCGGCTAAACCCAAACCCACTCGCCTAGACCCAAACCCACTCGGCTAGACCCAAACCCACTCGGCGAGACCCAAACCCACTCGGCTAGACCCAAACCCACTCGGCTAGACCGAAACCCACTCGGCTAGACCCAAACCCACTCGGCTAGACACAAACCCACTCGGCTAGACCCAAACCCACTCGGATAGACCCAAGCCCATTCGGCTAGACGCAAACCCACTCAGCTAGACCCAAACCCACTCGGCTAGACCCAAACCCACTCGGCTAGACCCAAACCCACTCGGCTAGACCCCAACCCACCCGGCTAGACCCAAACCCACTCGGCTAGGCCCAAACCCACTCGGCTAGACCCAAACCCACTCGGCTAGACCCAAGCCCACTCGGCTAGACCCAAGCCCACTCGGCTAGACCCAAACCCACTCGGCTAGACCCAAACTCACTCGGCTAGACCCAAACACAATCGGCTAGACCCAAACCCACTCGTCTAGACCCAAACCCACTCGGCTAGACCCACACCCACTCGGCTAGACCCAAACCCACTCGGCTAGACCCAAACCCACTCGGCTAGACCCAAGCCCACTCGGCTAGACCCAAACCCACTCGGCTAGACCCAAACCCACTCGGCTAGACCCAAACCCACTCGGCTAGACTCAAACCCACTCGGCTAGACCCAAACCCACTCGGCTAGACACAAACCGACTCGGCTAGACCCAAACCCAATCGGCTAGACCCAAACGCACTCGGCTAGACCCAAACACACTCGGCAAAACCCAAACCCACTCGGCTAGACCCAAGCCCACTCGGCTAGACCCAAACCCACTCGGCTAGACCCAAACCGACTCGGCTAGACCCAAACCCAATCGGCTAGACCCAAACCCACTCGTTTAGACCCAAACCCACTCGGCAAGACCCAAACACACGCGGCTAGACACAAACCCACTCGGCTAGACCCAAACCCACTCGGCTAGACCCACACCCACTCGGCTAGACTCAAACCCACTCGGCTAGACCCAAACCTACTCGGGTAGACCCAAACCCACTCGGCTAGACTCAAACCCACTCGGCTACACCCAAAACCACTCCGCTAGACCCAAACCCTCTCCGCTAGACCCATACCAACTCCGCTAGACCCAAACCCACTCGGCTAAACCCAAACCCACTCGGCTAGACCCAAACCCACTCGGCTAGACCCAAACCCACTCGGCTACACCCAAACCCGATCGTCTAGACCCAAACTAACTCGGCTACAGCCAAACTAACTCGGCTAGACCCAAACCCACTCGGCTAAACCCAAACCCACTCGGCTAGACCCAAACCCACTCGGCTAGACCCAAACCCACTCGGCTAGACCCAAACCCACTCGGCTAGACCCAAACCAACTCGGCTAGACCGAAACCCACTCGGCTAGACCCAAACCCACTCGGCTAGACACAAACCCACTCGGCTAGACCCAAACCCACTCGGATAGACCCATGCCCATTCGGCTAGACGCAAACCCACTCAGCTAGACCCAAACCCACTCGGCTAGACCCAAACCCACTCGGCTAGACCCAAACCCACTCGGCTAGACCCCAACCCACCCGGCTAGACCCAAACCCACTCGGCTAGGCCCAAACCCACTCGGCTAGGCCCAAACCCACTTGGCTAGACCCAAGCCCACTCGGCTAGACCCAAGCCCACTCGGCTAGACCCAAACCCACTCGGCTAGACCCAAACCCACTCGGCTAGACCCAAACTCACTCGGCTAGACCCAAACCCAATCGGCTAGACCCAAACCCACTCGGCTAGACCCAAACCCACTCGGCAAGACCCAAACCCACTCGGCTAGACCCAAACCCACTCGGCTAGACCCAAACCCACTCGGCTAGACCCACACCCACTCGGCTAGACTCAAACCCACTCGGCTACACCCAAACCCACTCCGCTAGACCCAAACACTCTCCGCTAGACCCATACCAACTCCGCTAGACCCAAACCCACTCGGCTAGACCCAAACCCACTCGGCTAGACCCAAACCCACTCGGCTAGACCCAAACCCACTCGGCTAGACCCAAACCCGATCGTCTAGACCCAAACTAACTCGGCTACAGCCAAACTAACTCGGCTAGACCCAAACCCACTCGGCTAAACCCAAACCCACTCGGCTAGACCCAAACCCACTCGGCTAGACCGAAACCCACTCGGCTAGACCCAAACCCACTCAGCTAGACACAAACCCACTCGGCCAGACCCAAACCCACTCGGATAGACCCAAGCCCATTCGGCTAGACGCAAACCCACTCAGCGAGACCCAAACCCACTCGGCTAGACCCAAACCCACTCGGCTAGACCCAAACCCACCCGGCTAGACCCAAACCCACCCGGCTAGACCCAAACCCGCTCGGCTAGACCCAAACCCACTCGGCTAGACCGAAACCCACTTGGCTAGACCCAAGCCCACTCGGCTAGACCCAAGCCCACTCGGCTAGACCCAAACCCATTCGTCTAGACCCACACCCACTCGGCTAGACCCAAACACACTCGGCTAGACCCAAACACACTCGGCTAGACCCAAACCCACTCGGCTAGACCCAAACCCACTCGGCTAGACCCAAACCCACTCGGCTAGACCCAAACCCACTCGGCTAGACCCAAACCCACTCGGCTAGACCCAAGCCCACTCGGCTAGACCCAAACCCACTCGGCTAGACCCAAACCCACTCGGCTAGACCCAAACCCACTCGGCTAGACCCAAACCCACTCGGCTAGACCCAAACCGACTCGGCTAGACCCAAACCCAATCGGCTAGACCCAAACCCAATCGGCTAGACCCATACCGACTCGGCTAGACCCAAACCCACTCGGCTAGACCCAAACCCAATCGGCTAGACCCAAACCCACTCGGCTAGACCCAAACCCACTCGGCTAGACCCAAACCCAATCGGCTAGACCCACACCCACTCGGCTAGACCCAAACACACTCGGCTAGACCCAAACCCACTCGGTTAGACACACACCCACTCGGCTAGACCCAAACCCACCCGGCTAGACCCAAACCCACTCGGCTAGACACAAACCCACTCGGCTAGACCCAAACCCACTCGGATAGACCCAAGCCCATTCGGCTAGACGCAAACCCACTCAGCTAGACCCAAACCCACTCGGCTAGACCCAAACCCACTCGGCTAGACCCAAACCCACTCGGCTAGACCCCAACCCACCCGGCTAGACCCAAACCCACTCGGCTAGGCCCAAACCCACTTGGCTAGACCCAAATCCACTTGGCTAGACCCAAGCCCACTCGGCTAGACCCAAACCCACTCGGCTAGACCCCAACCCACCCGGCTAGACCCAAACCCACTCGGCTAGGCCCAAACCCACTCGGCTAGGCCCAAACCCACTTGGCTAGACCCAAGCCCACTCGGCTAGACCCAAGCCCATTCGGCTAGACGCAAACCCACTCGGCTAGACCCAAACCCACTCGGCTAGACCCAAACCCACTCGGCTAGATGCAAACCCAATCGGCTAGACCCAAACCCACTCGGCTAGACCCAAACCCACTCGGCTAGACCCAAACTCACTCGGCTAGACCCAAACCCACTCGGCTAGACCCAAAATCACTCGGCTAGACCCAAACCCAATCGGCTAGACCCAAACCCACTCGGCTAGACCCAAACCCACTCGGTTAGACCCACACCCACTCGGCTAGGCCCAAACCCACTCGTCTAGACCCAAACCCACTCGGCTAGACCCAAGCCAACTCGGCTAGACCCAAACCCACTCGGCTAGACACAAACCGACTCGGCTAGACCCAAACCCAATCGGCTAGACCCAAACCCAATCGGCTAGACCCATACCGACTCGGCTAGACCCAAACCCACTCGGCTAGACCCAAACCCAATCGGCTAGACCCAAACCCACTCGGCTAGACCCAAACCCACTCGGCTAGACCCAAACCCAATCGGCTAGACCCACACCCACTCGGCTAGACCCAAACACACTCGGCTAGACCCAAACCCACTCGGTTAGACACACACCCACTCGGCTAGACCCAAACCCACCCGGCTTGACCCAAACCCACTCGGCTAGACACAAACCCACTCGGCTAGACCCAAACCCACTCGGATAGACCCAAGCCCATTCGGCTAGGCGCAAACCCACTCAGCTAGACCCAAACCCACTCGGCTAGACCCAAACCCACTCGGCTAGACCCAAACCCATTCGGCTAGACCCCAACCCACCCGGCTAGACCCAAACCCACTCGGCTAGGCCCAAACCCACTCGGCTAGACCCAAATCCACTTGGCTAGACCCAAGCCCACTCGGCTAGACCCAAACCCACTCGGCTAGACCCCAACCCACCCGGCTAGTCCCAAACCCACTCGGCTAGGCCCAAACCCACTCGGCTAGGCCCAAACCCACTTGGCTAGACCCAAGCCCACTCGGCTAGACCCAAGCCCATTCGGCTAGACGCAAACTCACTCGGCTAGACCCAAACCCACTCGGCTAGACCCAAACCCACTCGGCTAGACCCAAACCCACTCGGCTAGACCCAAACCCACTCGGCTAGACCCAAACCCACTCGGCTAGACCCAAACCCACTCGGCTAGATGCAAACCCAATCGGCTAGACCCAAACCCACTCGGCTAGACCCAAACCCACTCGGCTAGACCCAAACTCACTCGGCTAGACCCAAACCCACTCGGCTAGACCCAAACTCACTCGGCTAGACCCAAACCCAATCGGCTAGACCCAAACCCACTCGGCTCGACCCAAACCCACTCGGTTAGACCCACACCCACTCGGCTAGGCCCAAACCCACTCGTCTAGACCCAAACCCACTCGGCTAGACCCAAGCCGACTCGGCTAGACCCAAACCCACTCGGCTAGACCCAAACCCACTCGGCTAGACTCAAACCCACTCGGCTAGACCCAAACCCACTCGGCTAGACCCAAACCGACTCGGCTAGACCCAAACCGACTCGGCTAGACCCAAACCCAATCGGCTAGACCCAAACCCACTCGGCTAGACCCAAACCCACTCGGCTAGACCCAAACTCACTCGGCTAGACCCAAACCCAATCGGCTAGACCCAAACCCACTCGGCTAGACCCAAACCCACTCGGCTAGACCCACACCCACTCGGCTAGGCCCAAACCCACTCGGCTAGAGCCAAACCCACTCGGCTAGACCCACACCCACTCGGATAGACTCAAACCCACTCGGCTAGACCCAAACCCACTCGGCAAGACCCAAACCCACTCGGCTAGACCCAAGCCCACTCGGCTAGACCCAAACCCACTCGGCTAGACCCAAACCGACTCGGCTAGACCCAAACCCAATCGGCTAGTCCCAAACCCACTCGTTTAGACCCAAACCCACTCGGCAAGACCCAAACACACGCGGCTAGACACAAACCCACTCGGCTAGACCCAAACCCACTCGGCTAGACCCACACCCACTCGGCTAGACTCAAACCCACTCGGCTAGACCCAAACCTACTCGGCTAAACCCAAACCCACTCGCCTAGACCCAAACCCACTCGGCTAGACCCAAACCCACTCGGCTAGACCCAAACCCACTCGGCTAGACCCAAACCCACTCGGCTAGACCGAAACCCACTCGGCTAGACCCAAACCCACTTGGCTAGACACAAACCCACTCGGCTAGACCCAAACCCACTCGGATAGACCCAAGCCCATTCGGCTAGACCCAAACCCACTCGGCTAGGCCCAAACCCACTCGGCTAGACCCAAACCCACTCGGCTAGACCCAAGCCCACTCGGCTAGACCCAAGCCCACTCGGCTAGACCCAAACCCACTCGGCTAGACCCAAACTCACTCGGCTAGACCCAAACACAATCGGCTAGACCCAAACCCACTCGTCTAGACCCAAACCCACTCGGCTAGACCCACACCCACTCGGCTAGACCCAAACCCACTCGGCTAGACCCAAACCCACTCGGCTAGACCCAAGCCCACTCGGCTAGACCCAAACCCACTCGGCTAGACCCAAACCCACTCGGCTAGACCCAAACCCACTCGGCTAGACTCTAAGCCACTCGGCTAGACCCAAACCCACTCGGCTAGACCCAAACCGACTCGGCTAGACCCAAACCCAATCGGCTAGACCCAAACCCACTCGGCTAGACCCAAACCCACTCGGCAAGACCCAAACCCACTCGGCTAGACCCAAGCCCACTCGGCTAGACCCAAACCCACTCGGCTAGACCCAAACCGACTCGGCTAGACCCAAACCCAATCGGCTAGTCCCAAACCCACTCGTTTAGACCCAAACCCACTCGGCAAGACCCAAACACACGCGGCTAGACACAAACCCACTCGGCTAGACCCAAACCCACTCGGCTAGACCCACACCCACTCGGCTAGACTCAAACCCACTCGGCTAGACCCAAACCTACTCGGGTAGACCCAAACCCACTCGGCTAGACTCAAACCCACTCGGCTACACCCAAACCCACTCCGCTAGACCCAAACCCTCTCCGCTAGACCCATACCAACTCCGCTAGACCCAAACCCACTCGGCTAAACCCAAACCCACTCGGCTAGACCCAAACCCACTCGGCTAGACCCAAACCCACTCGGCTACACCCAAACCCGATCGTCTAGACCCAAACTAACTCGGCTACAGCCAAACTAACTCGGCTAGACCCAAACCCACTCGGCTAAACCCAAACCCACTCGGCTAGACCCAAACCCACTCGGCTAGACCCAAACCCACTCGGCTAGACCCAAACCCACTCGGCTAGACCCAAACCCACTCGGCTAGACCCAAACCCACTCGGCTAGACTCAAACCCACTCGGCTAGACCCAAACCCACTCGGCTAGACCAAAACCGACTCGGCTAGACCCAAACCCAATCGGCTAGAGCCAAACCCACTCGTTTAGACCCAAACCCACTCGGCAAGACCCAAACCCACGCGGCTAGACACAAACCCACTCGGCTAGACCCAAACCCACTCGGCTAGATCCACACCCACTCGGCTAGACTCAAACCCACTCGGCTAGACCCAAACCTACTCGGGTAGACCCAAACCCACTCGGCTACACCCAAACCCACTCCGCTAGACCCAAACCCTCTCCGCTAGACCCAAACCCACTCGGCTACACCCAAACACACTCGGCTAGACCCAAGCCCACTCGGCTAGACCCAAACCCACTCGTCTAGACCTAAACCCACCCGGCTAGACACAAACCCACTCGGATAGACTCAAACCCACTAGGCTAGACCCAAACCCACTCGCCTAGACCCAAACCGAGTCGGCTAGACCCAAACCCAATCGGCTAGACCCAAACCCACTCGGCTAGACCCAAACCCACTCGGCTAGACCCACACCCACTCGGCTAGGCCCAAACCCACTCGGCTAGAGCCAAACCCACTCGGCTAGACCCACACCCACTCGGATAGACTCAAACCCACTCGGCTAGACCCAAACCCACTCGGCAAGACCCAAACCCACTCGGCTAGACCCAAGCCCACTCGGCTAGACCCAAACCCACTCGGCTAGACCCAAACCGACTCGGCTAGACCCAAACCCAATCGGCTAGTCCCAAACCCACTCGTTTAGACCCAAACCCACTCGGCAAGACCCAAACACACGCGGCTAGACACAAACCCACTCGGCTAGACCCAAACCCACTCGGCTAGACCCACACCCACTCGGCTAGACTCAAACCCACTCGGCTAGACCCAAACCTACTCGGCTAAACCCAAACCCACTCGCCTAGACCCAAACCCACTCGGCTAGACCCAAACCCACTCGGCTAGACCCAAACCCACTCGGCTAGACCCAAACCCACTCGGCTAGACCGAAACCCACTCGGCTAGACCCAAACCCACTTGGCTAGACACAAACCCACTCGGCTAGACCCAAACCCACTCGGATAGACCCAAGCCCATTCGGCTAGACCCAAACCCACTCGGCTAGGCCCAAACCCACTCGGCTAGACCCAAACCCACTCGGCTAGACCCAAGCCCACTCGGCTAGACCCAAGCCCACTCGGCTAGACCCAAACCCACTCGGCTAGACCCAAACTCACTCGGCTAGACCCAAACACAATCGGCTAGACCCAAACCCACTCGTCTAGACCCAAACCCACTCGGCTAGACCCACACCCACTCGGCTAGACCCAAACCCACTCGGCTAGACCCAAACCCACTCGGCTAGACCCAAGCCCACTCGGCTAGACCCAAACCCACTCGGCTAGACCCAAACCCACTCGGCTAGACCCAAACCCACTCGGCTAGACTCTAAGCCACTCGGCTAGACCCAAACCCACTCGGCTAGACCCAAACCGACTCGGCTAGACCCAAACCCAATCGGCTAGACCCAAACCCACTCGGCTAGACCCAAACCCACTCGGCAAGACCCAAACCCACTCGGCTAGACCCAAGCCCACTCGGCTAGACCCAAACCCACTCGGCTAGACCCAAACCGACTCGGCTAGACCCAAACCCAATCGGCTAGTCCCAAACCCACTCGTTTAGACCCAAACCCACTCGGCAAGACCCAAACACACGCGGCTAGACACAAACCCACTCGGCTAGACCCAAACCCACTCGGCTAGACCCACACCCACTCGGCTAGACTCAAACCCACTCGGCTAGACCCAAACCTACTCGGGTAGACCCAAACCCACTCGGCTAGACTCAAACCCACTCGGCTACACCCAAACCCACTCCGCTAGACCCAAACCCTCTCCGCTAGACCCATACCAACTCCGCTAGACCCAAACCCACTCGGCTAAACCCAAACCCACTCGGCTAGACCCAAACCCACTCGGCTAGACCCAAACCCACTCGGCTACACCCAAACCCGATCGTCTAGACCCAAACTAACTCGGCTACAGCCAAACTAACTCGGCTAGACCCAAACCCACTCGGCTAAACCCAAACCCACTCGGCTAGACCCAAACCCACTCGGCTAGACCCAAACCCACTCGGCTAGACCCAAACCCACTCGGCTAGACCCAAACCCACTCGGCTAGACCCAAACCCACTCGGCTAGACTCAAACCCACTCGGCTAGACCCAAACCCACTCGGCTAGACCAAAACCGACTCGGCTAGACCCAAACCCAATCGGCTAGAGCCAAACCCACTCGTTTAGACCCAAACCCACTCGGCAAGACCCAAACCCACGCGGCTAGACACAAACCCACTCGGCTAGACCCAAACCCACTCGGCTAGATCCACACCCACTCGGCTAGACTCAAACCCACTCGGCTAGACCCAAACCTACTCGGGTAGACCCAAACCCACTCGGCTACACCCAAACCCACTCCGCTAGACCCAAACCCTCTCCGCTAGACCCAAACCCACTCGGCTACACCCAAACACACTCGGCTAGACCCAAGCCCACTCGGCTAGACCCAAACCCACTCGTCTAGACCTAAACCCACCCGGCTAGACACAAACCCACTCGGATAGACTCAAACCCACTAGGCTAGACCCAAACCCACTCGCCTAGACCCAAACCGAGTCGGCTAGACCCAAACCCAATCGGCTAGACCCAAACCCACTCGGCTAGACCCAAACCGATTCAGCTAGACCCAAACCGACTCGGCTAGACCCAAACCCAATCGGCTAGACCCAAACCCACTCGGCTAGACCAAAACCCACTCGGCTAGACCCAAACCCACTCGGCTAGACCCAAACCCAATCGGCTAGACCCAAACCCACTCGGCCAGACCCAAACCCACTCGGCTAGACCCAAACTCACTCGGCTAGACCCAAACCCAATCGGCTAGACCCAAACCCACTCGGCTAGACCCAAACCCACTCGGCTAGACCCACACCCACTCGGCTAGGCCCAAACCCACTCGGCTAGAGCCAAACCCACTCGGCTAGACCCACACCCACTCGGATAGACTCAAACCCACTCGGCTAGACCCAAACCTACTCGGGTAGACCCAAACCCACTCGGCTAGACTCAAACCCACTCGGCTACACCCAAACCCACTCCGCTAGACCCAAACCCTCTCCGCTAGACACATACCAACTCCGCTAGACCCAAACCCACTCGGCTAAACCCAAACCCACTCGGCTATACCCAAACCCACTCGGCTAGACCCAAACCCACTCGGCTACACCCAAACCCGATCGTCTAGACCCAAACTAACTCGGCTACAGCCAAACTAACTCGGCTAGACCCAAACCCACTCGGCTAAACCCAAACCCACTCGCCTAGACCCAAACCCACTCGGCTAGACCCAAACCCACTCGGCTAGACCCAAACCCACTCGGCTAGACCCAAACCCACTCGGCTAGACCGAAACCCACTCGGCTAGACACAAACCCACTCGGCTAGACACAAACCCACTCGGCTAGACCCAAACCCACTCGGTAGACCCAAGCCCATTCGGCTAGACGCAAACCCACTCAGCTAGACCCAAACCCACTCGGCAAGACCCAAACCCACGCGGCTAGACACAAACCCACTCGGCTAGACCCAAACCCACTCGGCTAGATCCACACCCACTCGGCTAGACTCAAACCCACTCGGCTAGACCCAAACCTACTCGGGTAGACCCAAACCCACTCGGCTACACCCAAACCCACTCCGCTAGACCCAAACCCTCTCCGCTAGACCCAAACCCACTCGGCTACACCCAAACACACTCGGCTAGACCCAAGCCCACTCGGCTAGACCCAAACCCACTCGTCTAGACCTAAACCCACCCGGCTAGACACAAACCCACTCGGATAGACTCAAACCCACTAGGCTAGACCCAAACCCACTCGCCTAGACCCAAACCGAGTCGGCTAGACCCAAACCCAATCGGCTAGACCCAAATCCACTCGGCTAGACCCAAACCGATTCAGCTAGACCCAAACCGACTCGGCTAGACCCAAACCCAATCGGCTAGACCCAAACCCACTCGGCTAGACCCAAACCCACTCGGCTAGACCCAAACCCACTCGGCTAGACCCAAACCCAATCGGCTAGACCCAAACCCTCTCTGCTAGACCCAAACCCACTCGGCTAGACCCAAACTCACTCGGCTAGACCCAAACCCAATCGGCTAGACCCAAACCCACTCGGCTAGACCCAAACCCACTCGGCTAGACCCACACCCACTCGGCTAGGCCCAAACCCACTCGGCTAGAGCCAAACCCACTCGGCTAGACCCACACCCACTCGGATAGACTCAAACCCACTCGGCTAGACCCAAACCTACTCGGGTAGACCCAAACCCACTCGGCTAGACTCAAACCCACTCGGCTACACCCAAACCCACTCCGCTAGACCCAAACCCTCTCCGCTAGACACATACCAACTCCGCTAGACCCAAACCCACTCGGCTAAACCCAAACCCACTCGGCTAGACCCAAACCCACTCGGCTAGACCCAAACCCACTCGGCTACACCCAAACCCGATCGTCTAGACCCAAACTAACTCGGCTACAGCCAAACTAACTCGGCTAGACCCAAACCCACTCGGCTAAACCCAAACCCACTCGCCTAGACCCAAACCCACTCGGCTAGACCCAAACCCACTCGGCTAGACCCAAACCCACTCGGCTAGACCCAAACCCACTCGGCTAGACCGAAACCCACTCGGCTAGACCCAAACCCACTCGGCTAGACACAAACCCACTCGGCTAGACCCAAACCCACTCGGTAGACCCAAGCCCATTCGGCTAGACGCAAACCCACTCAGCTAGACCCAAACCCACTCGGCTAGACCCAAACCCACTCGGCTAGACCCAAACCCACTCGGCTAGACCACAACCCACCCGGCTAGACCCAAACCCACTCGGCTAGGCCCAAACCCACTCGGCTAGACCCAAACCCACTCAGCTAGACCCAAGCCCACTCGGCTAGACCCAAGCCCACTCGGCTAGACCCAAACCCACTCGGCTAGACCCAAACTCACTCGGCTAGACCCAAACACAATCGGCTAGACCCAAACCCACTCGTCTAGACCCAAACCCACTCGGCTAGACCCACACCCACTCGGCTAGACCCAAACCCACTCGGCTAGACACAAACCCACTCGGCTAGACCCAAACCCACTCGGCTAGACCCAAACCGACTCGGCTAGACCCAAACCCAATCGGCTAGACACAAACCCACTCGTTTAGACCCAAACCCACTCGGCAAGACCCAAACACACGCGGCTAGACACAAACCCACTCGGCTAGACCCAAACCCACTCGGCTAGACCCACACCCACTCGGCTAGACTCAAACCCACTCGGCTAGACCCAAACCTACTCGGGTAGACCCAAACCCACTCGGCTAGACTCAAACCCACTCGGCTACACCCAAACCCACTCCGCTAGACCCAAACCCTCTCCGCTAGACCCATACCAACTCCGCTAGACCCAAACCCACTCGGCTAAACCCAAACCCACTCGGCTAGACCCAAACCCACTCGGCTAGACCCAAACCCACTCGGCTACACCCAAACCCGATCGTCTAGACCCAAACTAACTCGGCTACAGCCAAACTAACTCGGCTAGACCCAAACCCACTCGGCTAAACCCAAACCCACTCGGCTAGACCCAAACCCACTCGGCTAGACCCAAACCCACTCGGCTAGACCCAAACCCACTCGGCTAGACCCAAACCCACTCGGCTAGACCGAAACCCACTCGGCTAGACCCAAACCCACTCGGCTAGACACAAACCCACTCGGCTAGACCCAAACCCACTCGGATAGACCCAAGCCCATTCGGCTAGACGCAAACCCACTCAGCTAGACCCAAACCCACTCGGCTAGACCCAAACCCACTCGGCTAGACCCAAACCCACTCGGCTAGACCCCAACCCACCCGGCTAGACCCAAACCCACTCGGCTAGGCCCAAACCCACTCGGCTAGACCCAAATCCACTTGGCTAGACCCAAGCCCACTCGGCTAGACCCAAACCCACTCGGCTAGACCCCAACCCACCCGGCTAGACCCAAACCCACTCGGCTAGGCCCAAACCCACTCGGCTAGGCCCAAACCCACTCGGCTAGACCCAAACCCACTCGGCAAGACCCAAACCCACTCGGCTAGACCCAAACCCACTCGGCTAGACCCAAACCCACTCGGCTAGACCCAAACCCACTCGGCTAGACCCAAACCCACTCGGCTAGACCCAAACCCACTCGGCTAGACCCAAACCCGATCGTCTAGACCCAAACTAACTCGGCTACAGCCAAACTAACTCGGCTAGAACCAAACCCACTCGGCTAAACCCAAACCCACTCGGCTAGACCCAAACCCACTCGGCTAGACCCAAACCCACTCGGCTAGACCCAAACCCACTCGGCTAGACCCAAACCCACTCGGCTAGACCCAAACCCACTCGGCTAGACCCAAACCCACTCAGCTAGACACAAACCCACTCGGCTAGACCCAAACCCACTCGGATAGACCCAAGCCCATTCGGCTAGACGCAAACCCACTCAGCGAGACCCAAACCCACTCGGCTAGACCCAAACCCACTCGGCTAGACCCAAACCCACCCGGCTAGACCCAAACCCACCCGGCTAGACCCAAACCCGCTCGGCTAGACCCAAACCCACTCGGCTAGACCGAAACCCACTTGGCTAGACCCAAGCCCACTCAGCTAGACCCAAGCCCACTCGGCTAGACCCAAACCCATTCGTCTAGACCCACACCCACTCGGCTAGACCCAAACACACTCGGCTAGACCCAAACACACTCGGCTAGACCCAAACCCACTCGGCTAGACCCAAACCCACTCGGCTAGACACAAACCCACTCGGCTAGACCCAAACCCACTCGGCTAGACCCAAACCCACTCGGCTAGACCCAAGCCCACTCGGCTAGACCCAAACCCACTCGGCTAGACCCAAACCCACTCGGCTAGACGCAAACCCACTCGGCTAGACCCAAACCCACTCGGCTAGACCCAAACCCACTCGGCTAGACCCAAACCCAATCGGCTAGACCCAAACCCAATCGGCTAGACCCATACCGACTCGGCTAGACCCAAACCCACTCGGCTAGACCCAAACCCAATCGGCTAGACCCAAACCGACTCGGCTAGACCCAAACCCACTCGGCTAGACCCAAACCCAATCGGCTAGACCCACACCCACTCGGCTAGACCCAAACACACTCGGCTAGACCCAAACCCACTCGGCTAGACACACACCCACTCGGCTAGACCCAAACCCACCCGGCTAGACCCAAACCCACCCGGCTAGACCCAAACCCACTCGGCTAGACCCAAACCCACTCGGCTAGACCCAAACTCACTCGGCTAGACCCAAACCCACTCGGCTAGACCCAAACCCACTCGGCTAGACCCAAACCCACTCGGCTAGACCCACACCCACTCGGCTAGGCCCAAACCCACTCGGCTAGACCCAAACCCACTCGGCTAGACCCAAGCCAACTCGGCTAGACCCAAACCCACTCGGCTAGACCCAAACCCACTCGGATAGACCCAAGCCCATTCGGCTAGACGCAAACCCACTCGGCTAGACCCAAACCCACTCGGCTAGACCCAAACCCACTCGGCTAGACCCAAACCCACTCGGCTAGACCCAAACCCACTCGGCTAGACCCAAACCCACTCGGCTAGACCCAAACCCACTCGGCTAGATGCAAACCCAATCGGCTAGACCCAAACCCACTCGGCTAGACCCAAACCCACTCGGCTAGACCCAAACTCACTCGGCTAGACCCAAACCCAATCGGCTAGACCCAAACCCACTCGGCTAGACCGAAACCCACTCGGCTAGACCCACACCCACTCGGCTAGACCCAAACCCACCCGGCTAGACCCAAACCCACTCGGCTAGACCCAAACCCACTCGGCTAGACCCAAACCGACTCGGCTAGACCCAAACCCAATCGGCAAGACCCAAACCCACTCGGCTTGACCCAAACCCACTCGGCTAGACCCAAACCGACTCGGCTAGACCCAAACCCACACGGCTAGACCCAAACCCAATCGGCTAGACCCAAACACACTCGGCTAGAACCAAACCGACTCGGCTAGACCCAAACCCAATCGGCTAGACCCAAACCCACTCGGCTAGACCCAAACCCACTCGGCTAGACCCAACCCACTCGGCTAGACCCAAACCCACCCGGCTAGACCCAAACCCACTCGGCTAGACCCAAACAAACTCGGCTAGACCCATACCGACTCGGCTAGACCCAAACCCAATCGGCTAGACCCAAACCCACTCGGCTAGACCCAAACCCACTCGGCTAGACCCAAACTCACTCGGCTAGACCCAAACCCAATCGGCTAGACCCAAGCCCACTCGGCTAGACCCAAACCCACTCGGCTAGACCCACACCCACTCGGCTAGGCCCAAACCCACTCGGCTAGACCCAACCCCACTCGGCTAGACCCAAGCCAACTCGGCTAGACCCAAACCCACTCGGCTAGACCCAAACCCACTCAGCTAGACCCAAACCCACTCGGCTAGACCCAAACCCACTCGGCTAGACCCAAACCCACTCGGCTAGACCCCAACCCACCCGGCTAGACCCAAACCCACTCGGCTAGGCCCAAACCCACTCGGCTAGACCCAAATCCACTTGGCTAGACCCAAGCCCACTCGGCTAGACCCAAACCCACTCGGCTAGACCCCAACCCACCCGGCTAGACCCAAACCCACTCGGCTAGGCCCAAACCCACTCGGCTAGGCCCAAACCCACTCGGCTAGACCCAAACCCACTCGGCAAGACCCAAACCCACTCGGCTAGACACAAACCCACTCGGCTAGACCCAAACCCACTCGGCTAGACCCAAACCCACTCGGCTAGACCCAAACCCACTCGGCTAGACCCAAACCCACTCGGCTAGACCCAAACCCGATCGTCTAGACCCAAACTAACTCGGCTACAGCCAAACTAACTCGGCTAGAACCAAACCCACTCGGCTAAACCCAAACCCACTCGGCTAGACCCAAACCCACTCGGCTAGACCCAAACCCACTCGGCTAGACCCAAACCCACTCGGCTAGACCCAAACCCACTCGGCTAGACCGAAACCCACTCGGCTAGACCCAAACCCACTCAGCTAGACACAAACCCACTCGGCTAGACCCAAACCCACTCGGATAGACCCAAGCCCATTCGGCTAGACGCAAACCCACTCAGCGAGACCCAAACCCACTCGGCTAGACCCAAACCCACTCGGCTAGACCCAAACCCACCCGGCTAGACCCAAACCCACCCGGCTAGACCCAAACCCGCTCGGCTAGACCCAAACCCACTCGGCTAGACCGAAACCCACTTGGCTAGACCCAAGCCCACTCAGCTAGACCCAAGCCCACTCGGCTAGACCCAAACCCATTCGTCTAGACCCACACTCACTCGGCTAGACCCAAACACACTCGGCTAGACCCAAACACACTCGGCTAGACCCAAACCCACTCGGCTAGACCCAAACCCACTCGGCTAGACACAAACCCACTCGGCTAGACCCAAACCCACTCGGCTAGACCCAAACCCACTCGGCTAGACCCAAGCCCACTCGGCTAGACCCAAACCCACTCGGCTAGACCCAAACCCACTCGTCTAGACCCAAACCCACTCGGCTAGACCCAAACCCACTCGGCTAGACCCAAACCCACTCGGCTAGACCCAAACCCAATCGGCTAGACCCAAACCCAATCGGCTAGACCCATACCGACTCGGCTAGACCCAAACCCACTCGGCTAGACCCAAACCCAATCGGCTAGACCCAAACCGACTCGGCTAGACCCAAACCCACTCGGCTAGACCCAAACCCAATCGGCTAGACCCACACCCACTCGGCTAGACCCAAACACACTCGGCTAGACCCAAACCCACTCGGCTAGACACACACCCACTCGGCTAGACCCAAACCCACCCGGCTAGACCCAAACCCACCCGGCTAGACCCAAACCCACTCGGCTAGACCCAAACCCACTCGGCTAGACCCAAACTCACTCGGCTAGACCCAAACCCACTCGGCTAGACCCAAACCCACTCGGCTAGACCCAAACCCACTCGGCTAGACCCACACCCACTCGGCTAGGCCCAAACCCACTCGGCTAGACCCAAACCCACTCGGCTAGACCCAAGCCAACTCGGCTAGACCCAAACCCACTCGGCTAGACCCAAACCCACTCGGATAGACCCAAGCCCATTCGGCTAGACGCAAACCCACTCGGCTAGACCCAAACCCACTCGGCTAGACCCAAACCCACTCGGCTAGACCCAAACCCACTCGGCTAGACCCAAACCCACTCGGCTAGACCCAAACCCACTCGGCTAGACCCAAACCCACTCGGCTAGATGCAAACCCAATCGGCTAGACCCAAACCCACTCGGCTAGACCCAAACCCACTCGGCTAGACCCAAACTCACTCGGCTAGACCCAAACCCAATCGGCTAGACCCAAACCCACTCGGCTAGACCGAAACCCACTCGGCTAGACCCACACCCACTCGGCTAGACCCAAACCCACCCGGCTAGACCCAAACCCACTCGGCTAGACCCAAACCCACTCGGCTAGACCCAAACCGACTCGGCTAGACCCAAACCCAATCGGCAAGACCCAAACCCACTCGGCTTGAACCAAACCCAATCGGCTAGACCCAAACCGACTCGGCTAGACCCAAACCCACACGGCTAGACCCAAACCCAATCGGCTAGACCCAAACACACTCGGCTAGAACCAAACCGACTCGGCTAGACCCAAACCCAATCGGCTAGACCCAAACCCACTCGGCTAGACCCAAACCCACTCGGCTAGACCCAACCCACTCGGCTAGACCCAAACCCACCCGGCTAGACCCAAACCCACTCGGCTAGACCCAAACAAACTCGGCTAGACCCATACCGACTCGGCTAGACCCAAACCCAATCGGCTAGACCCAAACCCACTCGGCTAGACCCAAACCCACTCGGCTAGACCCAAACTCACTCGGCTAGACCCAAACCCAATCGGCTAGACCCAAGCCCACTCGGCTAGACCCAAACCCACTCGGCTAGACCCACACCCACTCGGCTAGGCCCAAACCCACTCGGCTAGACCCAACCCCACTCGGCTAGACCCAAGCCAACTCGGCTAGACCCAAACCCACTCGGCTAGACCCAAACCCACTCGGCTAGACCCAAACGCACTCGGCTAGTCCCAAACCCACTCGGCTAGACCCAAACCGACTCGGCTAGACCCAAACCCAAACGGCTAGACCCAAACCCACTCGGCTAGACCCAAACCCACTCGGCAAGACCCAAACCCACTCGGCTAGACACAAACCCACTCGGCTAGACCCAAACCCACTCGGCTAGACCCACACCCACTCGGCTAGACTCAAACCCACTCGGCTAGACCCAAACCTACTCGGGTAGACCCAAACCCACTCGGCTAGACTCAAACCCACTCGGCTACACCCAAACCCACTCCGCTACACCCAAACCCTCTCCGCTAGACCCATACCAACTCCGCTAGACCCAAACCCACTCGGCTAGACCCAAACCCACTCGGCTAGACCCAAACCCACTCGGCTAGGCCCAAACCCACTCGGCTAGACCCAAACCCACTCGGCTAGACCTAAACCCACTCGGCTAGACCCAAACCCAATCGGCTAGACTCAAACCCACTCGGCTAGACCCAAACCGACTCGGCTAGACCCAAACCCACTCGGCTAGACCGAAACCCACTCGGCTAGACCGAAACGCACTCGGCTAGACACAAACCGACTCGGCTAGACCCAAACCCACTCGGATAGACCCAAGCCCATTCGGCTAGATGCAAACCCACTCGGCTAGACCCAAACCCACTCGGCTAGACCCAAACCCACTCGGCTAGACCCAAACCCACTCGGCTAGACCCAAACCCACCCGGCTAGACCCAAACCCACACGGCTAGACCCAAACCCACTCGGCTAGACCCAAACCCACTTGGCTATACCCAAGCCCACTCGGCTAGACCCAAGCCCACTCGGCTAGACCCAAACGCATTCGTCTAGTCCCACACCCACTCGGCTAGACGCAAACACACTCGGCTAGACCCAAACACACTCGGCTAGACCCAAACCCACTCGGCTAGACCCAAACCGACTCGGCTAGACCCAAACCCAATCGGCTAGACCCAAACCCACTCGGCTAGACCCAAACCGACTCGGCTAGACCCAAACCCACTCGGCTAGACCCAAACACAATCGGCTAGACCCAAACCCACTCGGCTAGAACCAAACCGACTCGGCTGGACCCAAACCCAATCGGCTGGACCCAAACCCAATCGGCTAGACCCAAACCCACTCGGCTAGACCCAAACCCACTCGGCTAGACCCACACCCACTCGGCTAGACCCAAACCCACTCGGCTAGACCCAAACCCACCCGGCTATACACAAACCCACTCGGCTAGACCCAAACCCACTCGGCTAGACCCAATCCGACTCGGCTAGACCCAAACCCAATCGGCTTGACCCAAACCCACTCGGCTAGACCCAAACCCACTCGGCTAGACCCAAACCCACTCGGCTAGACCCAAACCCACTCGGCTACACCCAAACCGACTCGGCTAGACCCAAACCCAATTGGCTAGACCCAAACCCACTCGGCTAGACCCAAACCGACTCGGCTAGACCCAAACCCACTCGGCTAGACCCAAACCCAATCGGCTAGACCCAAACCCACTCGGCTAGAACCAAACCGACTCGGCTGGACCCAAACCCAATCGGCTAGACCCAAACCCACTCGGCTAGACCCAAACCCACTCGGCTAGACCCACACCCACTCGGCTAGACACAAACCCACTCGGCTAGACACAAACCCACTCGGCTAGACCCAAACACACTCGGCTAGACCCAAACCCAATCGGCTTGACCCAAACCCACTCGGCTAGACCCAAACCCACTCGGCTAGACCCAAACCCACTCGGCTAGACCCAAACCCAATCGGCTAGACCCAAACCCACTCGGCTAGACCCAAACCCACTCGGCTAGACCCACACCCACTCGGCTAGGCCCAAACCCACTCGGCTAGACCCAAACCCACCCGGCTAGACCCAAACCCACTCGGCTAGACCCAAACCCACTCGGCTAGACCCATACCGACTCGGCCAGACCCAAACCCAATCGGCTAGACCCAAACCCACTCGGCTAGACCCAAACCCACTCGGCTGGACCCAAACTCACTCGGCTAGACCCAAACCCAATCGGCTAGACCCAAACCCACTCGGCTAGACCCAAACCCACTCGGCTAGACCCACACCCACTCGGCTAGGCCCAAACCCACTCGGCTAGACCCAACCCCACTCGGCTAGACCCAAGCCAACTCGGCTAGACCCAAACCCACTCGGCTAGACCCAAACCCACTCGGCTAGACCCAAACGCACTCGGCTAGTCCCAAACCCACTCGGCTAGACCCAAACCGACTCGGCTAGACCCAAACCCAAACGGCTAGACCCAAACCCACTCGGCTAAACCCAAACCCACTCGGCAAGACCCAAACCCACTCGGCTAGACACAAACCCACTCGGCTAGACCCAAACCCACTCGGCTAGACCCACACCCACTCGGCTAGACTCAAACCCACTCGGCTAGACCCAAACCTACTCGCGTAGACCCAAACCCACTCGGCTAGACTCAAACCCACTCGGCTACACCCAAACCCACTCCGCTAGACCCAAACCCTCTCCGCTAGACCCATACCAACTCCGCTAGACCCAAACCCACTCGGCTAGACCCAAACCCACTCGGCTAGACCCACACCCACTCGGCTAGGCCCAAACCCACTCGGCTAGACCCAAACCCACTCGGCTAGACCCATACCGACTTGGCTAGACCCAAACCCAATCGGCTAGACCCAAACCCACTCGGCTAGACCCAAACCCACTCGGCTAGTCCCAAACTCACTCGGCCAGACCCAAACCCAATCGGCTAGACCCAAACCCACTCGGCTAGACCCAAACCCACTCGGCTAGACCCACACCCACTCGGCTAGGCCCAAACCCACTCGGCTAGACCCAACCCCACTCGGCTAGACCCAAGCCACCTCGGCTAGACCCAAACCCACTCGGCTAGACCCAAACCCACTCGGCTAGACCCAAACCCACTCGGCTAGACCCAAACTCACTCGGCTAGACCCAAACCCAATCGGCTAGACCCAAACCCACTCGGCTAGACCCAAACCCACTCGGCTAGACCCACACCCACTCGGCTAGGCCCAAACCCACTCGGCTAGACCCACACCCACTCGGCTAGACACAAACCCACTCGGCTAGACACAAACCCACTCGGCTAGACCCAAACGCACTCGGCTAGTCCCAAACCCACTCGGCTAGACCCAAACCGACTCGGCTAGACCCAAACCCAAACGGCTAGACCCAAACCCACTCGGCTAAACCCAAACCCACTCGGCAAGACCCAAACCCACTCGGCTAGACACAAACCCACTCGGCTAGACCCAAACCCACTCGGCTAGACCCACACCCACTCGGCTAGACTCAAACCCACTCGGCTAGACCCAAACCTACTCGCGTAGTCCCAAACCCACTCGGCTAGACTCAAACCCACTCGGCTACACCCAAACCCACTCCGCTAGACCCAAACCCTCTCCGCTAGACCCATTCCAACTCCGCTAGACCCAAACCCACTCGGCTAGACCCAAACCCACTCGGCCAGACCCACACCCACTCGGCTAGGCCCAAACCCACTCGGCTAGACCCAAACCCACTCGGCTAGACCCATACCGACTTGGCTAGACCCAAACCCAATCGGCTAGACCCAAACCCACTCGGCTAGACCCAAACCCACTCGGCTAGACCCAAACTCACTCGGCTAGACCCAAACCCAATCGGCTAGACCCAAACCCACTCGGCTAGACCCAAACCCACTCGGCTAGACCCACACCCACTCGGCTAGGCCCAAACCCACTCGGCTAGACCCAACCCCACTCGGCTAGACCCAAGCCAACTCGGCTAGACCCAAACCCACTCGGCTAGACCCAAACCCACTCGGCTAGACCCAAACGCACACGGCTAGTCCCAAACCCACTCGGCTAGACCCAAACCGACTCGGCTAGACCCAAACCCAAACGGCTAGACCCAAACCCACTCGGCTAGACCCAAACCCACTCGGCAAGACCCAAACCCACTCGGCTAGACACAAACCCACTCGGCTAGACCCAAACCCACTCGGCTAGACCCACACCCACTCGGCTAGACCCAAACCCACTCGGCTAGACCCAAACTCACTCGGCTAGACCCAAACCGACTCGGCTAGACCCAAACCCAATTGGCTAGAACCAAACCCACTCGGCTAGACCCAAACCGACTCGGCTAGACCCAAACCCACTCGGCTAGACCCAAACCCAATCGGCTAGACCCAAACCCACTCGGCTAGAACCAAACCGACTCGGCTGGACCCAAACCCAATCGGCTAGACCCAAACCCACTCGGCTAGACCCAAACCCACTCGGCTAGACCCACACCCACTCGGCTAGACACAAACCCACTCGGCTAGACACAAACCCACTCGGCTAGACCCAAACCCACTCGGCTAGACCCAAACCCAATCGGCTTGACCCAAACCCACTCGGCTAGACCCAAACCCACTCGGCTAGACCCAAACCCACTCGGCTAGACCCAAACCCAATCGGCTAGACCCAAACCCACTCGGCTAGACCCAAACCCACTCGGCTAGACCCACACCCACTCGGCTAGGCCCAAACCCACTCGGCTAGACCCAAACCCACCCGGCTAGACCCAAACCCACTCGGCTAGACCCAAACCCACTCGGCTAGACCCAAACCCAATCGGCTAGACCCAAACCCACTCGGCTAGACCCAAACCCAATTGGCTAGACCCAAACCCAATCGGCTAGACCCAAACCGACTCGGCTAGACCCAAACCGACTCGGCTAGACCCAAACCCACTCGGCTAGACCCAAACCCAATCGGCTAGACCCAAACCCACTCGGCTAGAACCAAACCGACTCGGCTGGACCCAAACCCAATCGGCTAGACCCAAACCCACTCGGCTAGACCCAAACCCACTCGGCTAGACCCACACCCACTCGGCTAGACACAAACCCACTCGGCTAGACACAAACCCACTCGGCTAGACCCAAACCCACTCGGCTAGACCCAAACCCAATCGGCTTGACCCAAACCCACTCGGCTAGACCCAAACCCACTCGGCTAGACCCAAACCCACTCGGTTAGACCCAAACCCAATCGGCTAGACCCAAACCCACTCGGCTAGACCCAAACCCACTCGGCTAGACCCACACCCACTCGGCTAGGCCCAAACCCACTCGGCTAGACCCAAACCCACCCGGCTAGACCCAAACCCACTCGGCTAGACCCAAACCCACTCGGCTAGACCCATACCGACTCGGCTAGACCCAAACCCAATCGGCTAGACCCAAGCCCACTCGGCTAGACCCAAACCCACTCGGCTAGACCCAAACTCACTCGGCTAGACCCAAACCCAATCGGCTAGACCCAAACCCACTCGGCTAGACCCAAACCCACTCGGCTAGACCCACACCCACTCGGCTAGGCCCAAACCCACTCGGCTAGACCCAACCCCACTCGGCTAGACCCAAGCCAACTCGGCTAGACCCAAACCCACTCGGCTAGACCCAAACCCACTCGGCTAGACCCAAACGCACTCGGCTAGTCCCAAACCCACTCGGCTAGACCCAAACCGACTCGGCTAGACCCAAACCCAAACGGCTAGACCCAAACCCACTCGGCTAGACCCAAACCCACTCGGCAAGACCCAAACCCACTCGGCTAGACACAAACCCACTCGGCTAGACCCAAACCCACTCGGCTAGACCCACACCCACTCGGCTAGACTCAAACCCACTCGGCTAGACCCAAACCTACTCGCGTAGACCCAAACCCACTCGGCTAGACTCAAACCCACTCGGCCACACCCAAACCCACTCCGCTAGACCCAAACCCTCTCCGCTAGACCCATACCAACTCCGCTAGACCCAAACCCACTCGGCTAGACCCAAACCCACTCGGCTAGACCCACACCCACTCGGCTAGGCCCAAACCCACTCGGCTAGACCCAAACCCACTCGGCTAGACCCATACCGACTCGGCTAGACCCAAACCCAATCGGCTAGACCCAAACCCACTCGGCTAGACCCAAACCCACTCGGCTAGACCCAAACTCACTCGGCTAGACCCAAACCCAATCGGCTAGACCCAAACCCACTCGGCTAGACCCAAACCCACTCGGCTAGACCCACACCCACTCGGCTAGGCCCAAACCCACTCGGCTAGACCCAACCCCACTCGGCTAGACCCAAGCCAACTCGGCTAGACCCAAACCCACTCGGCTAGACCCAAACCCACTCGGCTAGACCCAAACGCACTCGGCTAGTCCCAAACCCACTCGGCTAGACCCAAACCGACTCGGCTAGACCCAAACCCAAACGGCTAGACCCAAACCCACTCGGCTAGACCCAAACCCACTCGGCAAGACCCAAACCCACTCGGCTAGACACAAACCCACTCGGCTAGACCCAAACCCACTCGGCTAGACCCACACCCACTCGGCTAGACTCAAACCCACTCGGCTAGACCCAAACCTACTCGGGTAGACCCAAACCCACTCGGCTAGACTCAAACCCACTCGGCTACACCCAAACCCACTCCGCTAGACCCAAACCCTCTCCGCTCGACCCAAACCCACTCGGCTAGACCGAAACCCACTCGGCTAGACCGAAAACCACTCGGCTAGACACAAACCCACTCGGCTAGACCCAAACCCACTCGGATAGACCCAAGCCCATTCGGCTAGACGCAAACCCACTCGGCTAGACCCAAACCCACTCGGCTAGACCCAAACCCACTCGGCTAGACCCAAACCCACTCGGCTAGACCCAAACCCACCCGGCTAGACCCAAACCCACACGGCTAGACCCAAACCCACTCGGCTAGTCCCAAGCCCACTCGGCTAGACCCAAACACATTCGTCTAGACCCACACCCACTCGGCTAGACCCAAACACACTCGGCTAGACCCAAACACACTCGGCTAGACCCAAACCCACTCGGCTAGACCCAAACCGACTCGGCTAGACCCAAACCCAATCGGCTAGACCCAAACCCACTCGGCTAGACCCAAACCGACTCGGATAGACCCAAACCCACTCGGCTAGACCCAAACACAATCGGCTAGACCCAAACCTACTCGGCTAGAACCAAACCGACTCGGCTGGACCCAAACCCAATCGGCTGGACCCAAACCCAATCGGCTAGACCCAAACCCACTCGGCTAGACCCAAACCCACTCGGCTAGACCCACACCCACTCGGCTAGACCCAAACCCACTCGGCTAGACCCAAACCCACCCGGCTATACACAAACCCACTCGGCTAGACCCAAACCCACTCGGCTAGACCCAATCCGACTCGGCTAGACCCAAACCCAATCGGCTTGACCCAAACCCACTCGGCTAGACCCAAACCCACTCGGCTAGACCCAAACCCACTCGGCTAGACCCAAACCCACTCGGCTAGACCCAAACCGACTCGGCTAGACCCAGACCCAATCGGCTAGACCCAAACCCACTCGGCTAGACCCAAACAGACTCGGCTAGACCCAAACCCACTCGGCTAGACCCAAACCCAATCGGCTAGACCCAAACCCACTCGGCTAGAACCAAACCGACTCGGCTGGACCCAAACCCAATCGGCTAGACCAAACCCACTCGGCTAGACCCAAACCCACTCGGCTAGACCCACACACACTCGGCTAGACACAAACCCACTCGGCTAGACACAAACCCACTCGGCTAGACCCACACCCACTCGGCTAGACCCAAACCCAATCGGCTTGACCCAAACCCACTCGGCTAGACCCAAACCCACTCGGCTAGACCCAAACCCACTCGGCTAGACCCAAACCCAATCGGCTAGACCCAAACCCACTCGGCTAGACCCAAACCCACTCGGCTAGACCCACACCCACTCGGCTAGGCCCAAACCCACTCGGCTAGGCCCAAACCCACTCGGCTAGACCCAAGCCAACTCGGTTGACCCAAACCCACTCGGCTAGACCCAAACCCACTCGGCCAGACCCAAACCCACTCGGCTAGACTCAAACCCACTCGGCTAGACCCAAACCCACTCGGCTAGACCCAAACCGACTCGGCTAGACCCAAACCCAATCGGCTAGACCCAAACCCACTCGGCAAGACCCAAACCCACTCGGCTAGACACAAACCCACTCGGCTAGACCCAAACCCACTCGGCTAGACCCACACCCACTCGGCTAGACTCAAAACCACTCGGCTAGACCCAAACCCACTCGGGTAGACCCAAACCCACTCGGCTAGACTCAAACCCACTCGGCTACACCCAAACCCACTCCGCTAGACCCAAACCCTCTCCGCCAGACCCATACCAACTCTGCTAGACCCAAACCCACTCGGCTAAACCCAAACCCACTCGGCTAGACCCAAACCCACTCGGCTAGACCCAAACCCACTCGGCTAGACCCAAACCCGATCGGCTAGACCCAAACTAACTCGGCTACAGCCAAACTAACTCGGCTAGACCCAAACCCACTCGGCTAAACCCAAACCCACTCGGCTAGACTCAAACCCACTCGGCTAGACCCAAACCCACTCGGCTAGACCCAAACCCACTCGGCTAGACCCAAACCCACTCGGCTAGACCGAAACCCACTCGGCTAGACCCAAACCCACTCGGCTAAACACAAACCCACTCGGCTAAACCCAAACCCACTCGGATAGACCCAAGCCCATTCGGATAGACCCAAGCCCATTCGGCTAGACGCAAACCCACTCAGCTAGACCCAAACCCACTCGGCTAGACCCAAACCCACTCGGCTAGACACAAACCCACTCGGCTAGACCCAAACCCACCCGGCTAGACCCAAACCCACTCGGCTAGACCCAAACCCACTCGGCTAGACCCAAACCCACTTGGCTAGACCCAAGCCCACTCGGCTAGACCCAAGCCCACTCGGCTAGACCCAAACCCATTCGGCTAGACCCACACCCACTCGGCTAGACCCAAACCCACTCGGCTAGACCCAAACCTACTCGGGTAGACCCAAACCCACTCGGCTAGACTCAAACCCACTCGGCTACACCCAAACCCACTCCGCTAGACCCAAACCCACTCCGCTAGACACATACCAACTCGGCTAGACCCAAATCCACTCGGCTAGACCCAAACCCACTACGCTAGACCCAAACCCACTCGGCTAGACCCAAACCCACTCGGGTAGACCCAAACCCACTCGGCTAGACCCAAACCCACTCGGCTACACCAAAACCCACTCCGCTAGACCCAAACCCACTCCGCTAGACTCATACCTACTCCGCTGGAACCAAACCCACTCGGCTAGACCCAAACCCACTAGGCTAGACCCAAACCCACTCGGCTAGACCCAAACCCACTCGGCTAGACCCAAACCCACTTGGCTAGACCCAAACACACTCGGCTGGACGCAAACCCACTCGGCTAGACGCAAACCCACTCGGCTAGACCCAAACTAACTCGGCTACACCCAAACTAACTCGGCTAGACCGAAACCCTCTCGGCTGGACCCAAACCCACTGGGCTAGACCGAAACCCACTCGGCTAGACCCAAATCCACTCGGCTAGACCCAAACCCACTCGGCTAGACCCAAACCCACTCGGCTAGACCCAAACCCACTCGGCTAGACCCAAACCCACTTGGCTAGACCCAAACACACTCGGCTAGACGCAAACCCACTCGGCTAGACGCAAACCCACTCGGCTAGACCCAAACCCACTGGGCTAGACCCAAACCCACTCGGCTAGACCCAAACCCACTCGGCTAGACCCAAACCCACTCGGCTAGACCCAAACCCACTCGGCTAGACCCAAACCCACTCGGCTTCACCCAAACCCACTCGGCCAAACCCAAACCCACTCGGCTAGACCCAAACCCACTCGGCTAGACCCAAACCCACTCGGCTAGACCCAAACTAACTCGGCTACAGCCAAACTAACTCGGCTAGACCCAAACCCACTCGGCTAAACCCAAACCCACTCGGCTGGACCCAAACCCACTCGACTAGACCCAAACCCACTCGGCTAGACCCAAACCCACTCGGCTATACCCAAACCCACTCGGCTAGACCGAAACCCACTCGGCTAGACCCAAACCCACTCAGCTAGACACAAACCCACTCGGCTAGACCCAAACCCACTCGGATGGACCCAAGCCCATTCGGCTAGACGCAAACCCACTCAGCTAGACCCAAACCCACTCGGCTAGACCCAAACCCACTCGGCTACACCCAAACCCACTCGGCTAGACCCAAAACCCAATCGGCTAGACCCAAACCCACTCGGCTAGACCCAAACCCACTCGGCTAGACCCAAACCCACTTGGCTAGACCCAAGCTCACTCGGCTAGACCCAAGCCCACTCGGCTAGACCCAAACCCATTCGGCTAGACCCACACCCACTCGGCTAGACCCAAACCCACTCGGCTAGTACCAAACCTACTCGGGTAGACCCAACCCACTCGGCTAGACTCAAACCCACTCGGCTACACCCAAACCCACTCCGCTAGACCCAAACCCACTCCGCTAGACCCATACCAACTCTGCTAGACCCAAACCCACTCGGCTAAACCCAAACCCACTCGGCTAGACCCAAACCCACTCTGCTGGACCCAAACCCACTCGGCCACACGCAAACACACTCGGCTAGACCCAAACCCGCTCGGCGAGACCCAAGCCCGCTCGGCTAGACCCAAACCCACTCGGCTAGACCCAAACCCACTCGGCTAGACCCAAACCCACTCGGCTAGACCCAAACCCACTCGGCTAGACCCAAACCCACTCGGCTAGATGCAATCCGACTCGGTTAGACCCAAACCCACTCGACTAGACCCAAACCCACTCGGCTAGACCCAAACCCACTCGGCTGGACCCAAACCCACTTGGCTAGACCCAAACCCAATCGACTAGACCCAAACCCACTCGGCTAGACCCAAACCCCCTCGGCTAGACCCAAACCCACTCGGCTAGACCCAAACCCACTCGGCTAGACCCAATCCCACTCGGCTCGACCCAATCCCACTCGGCTAGACCCAAACCCACTCGGCTACACCCAAACCCACTCGGCTAGACCCAAACCCAATCGGCTAGACCCAAACCCACTCGGCTAGACCAAACCCACTCGGCTAGACCCAAACACACACGGCTAGACCCAAACCCACTCGGCTAGATGCAAACCCACTCGGCTAGACCCAAACCCACTCGGCTAGACCAAATCCCACCCGGCTACACCCAAACCCACTCGGCTAGACCCAAACCCACTCGGCTAGACCCAAGCCCACTCGGCTAGGCCCAAACCCACCTGACTAGACCTAAACCCACTCGGCTAGACCCAAACCCACTCGGCTAGACTCAAACCCACTCGGCTAGACCCAAATCCACTCGACTAGCCCCAAACCGACTCGGCTAGACCCAAACCCAATCGGCTAGACCCAAACCCACTCGGCTAGACCCAAAATCACTCGGCTAGACCCAAAACCAATCGGCTAGACCCAAACCCACTCGGCTAGACCCAAACCCACTCGGCTAGAACCACACCCATTCGGCTTGACCCAAACCCACTCGGCTAGACCCAAACCCACTCGGCTAGACCCAAGCCCACTCGGCTAGACCCAAACCCACTCGGCTAGACCCAAACCCCCTCGGCTAGACCCAAATCCACTCGGCTAGACCCAAACCCCCTCGGCTAGACCCAAATCCACTCGGCTAGACCCAAACCCACTCGGCTAGACCCAATCCCACTCGGCTCGACCCAAACCCACTCGGCTAGACCCAAACCCACTCGGCTAGACCCAAACCCACTCGGCTAGACCCAAACCCACTCGGCTAGACCCAAACCCACTCGGCCAAACCCAAACCCACTCGGCTAGACCCAAACCCACTCGGCTAGACCCAAACCCACTCGGCTAGACCCAAACTAACTCGGCTACAGCCAAACTAACTCGGCTAGACCCAAACCCACTCGGCTAAACCCAAACCCACTCGGCTGGACCCAAACCCACTCGACTAGACCCAAACCCACTCGGCTAGACCCAAACCCACTCGGCTATACCCAAACCCACTCGGCTAGACCGAAACCCACTCGGCTAGACCCAAACCCACTCAGCTAGACACAAACCCACTCGGCTAGACCCAAACACACTCGGATGGACCCAAGCCCATTCGGCTAGACGCAAACCCACTCAGCTAGACCCAAACCCACTCGGCTAGACCCAAACCCACTCGGCTACACCCAAACCCACTCGGCTAGACCCAAAACCCAATCGGCTAGACCCAAACCCACTCGGCTAGACCCAAACCCACTCGGCTAGACCCAAACCCACTTGGCTAGACCCAAGCTCACTCGGCTAGACCCAAGCCCACTCGGCTAGACCCAAACCCATTCGGCTAGACCCACACCCACTCGGCTAGACCCAAACCCACTCGGCTAGTACCAAACCTACTCGGGTAGACCCAACCCACTCGGCTAGACTCAAACCCACTCGGCTAGACCCAAACCCGCTCGGCGAGACCCAAGCCCGCTCGGCTAGACCCAAACCCACTCGGCTAGACCCAAACCCACTCGGCTAGACCCAAACCCACTCGGCTAGACCCAAACCCACTCGGCTAGACCCAAACCCACTCGGCTAGATGCAATCCGACTCGGTTAGACCCAAACCCACTCGACTAGACCCAAACCCACTCGGCTAGACCCAAACCCACTCGGCTGGACCCAAACCCACTTGGCTAGACCCAAACCCAATCGACTAGACCCAAACCCACTCGGCTAGACCCAAACCCCCTCGGCTAGACCCAAACCCACTCGGCTAGACCCAAACCCACTCGGCTAGACCCAATCCCACTCGGCTCGACCCAATCCCACTCGGCTAGACCCAAACCCACTCGGCTACACCCAAACCCACTCGGCTAGACCCAAACCCAATCGGCTAGACCCAAACCCACTCGGCTAGACCAAACCCACTCGGCTAGACCCAAACACACACGGCTAGACCCAAACCCACTCGGCTAGATGCAAACCCACTCGGCTAGACCCAAACCCACTCGGCTAGACCAAATCCCACCCGGCTACACCCAAACCCACTCGGCTAGACCCAAACCCACTCGGCTAGACCCAAGCCCACTCGGCTAGGCCCAAACCCACCTGACTAGACCTAAACCCACTCGGCTAGACCCAAACCCACTCGGCTAGACTCAAACCCACTCGGCTAGACCCAAATCCACTCGACTAGCCCCAAACCGACTCGGCTAGACCCAAACCCAATCGGCTAGACCCAAACCCACTCGGCTAGACCCAAAATCACTCGGCTAGACCCAAAACCAATCGGCTAGACCCAAACCCACTCGGCTAGACCCAAACCCACTCGGCTAGAACCACACCCATTCGGCTTGACCCAAACCCACTCGGCTAGACCCAAACCCACTCGGCTAGACCCAAGCCCACTCGGCTAGACCCAAACCCACTCGGCTAGACCCAAACCCCCTCGGCTAGACCCAAATCCACTCGGCTAGACCCAAACCCCCTCGGCTAGACCCAAATCCACTCGGCTAGACCCAAACCCACTCGGCTAGACCCAATCCCACTCGGCTCGACCCAAACCCACTCGGCTAGACCCAAACCCACTCGGCTAGACCCAAACCCACTCGGCTAGACCCAAACCCACTCGGCTAGACCCAAACCCACTCGGCCAAACCCAAACCCACTCGGCTAGACCCAAACCCACTCGGCTAGACCCAAACCCACTCGGCTAGACCCAAACTAACTCGGCTACAGCCAAACTAACTCGGCTAGACCCAAACCCACTCGGCTAAACCCAAACCCACTCGGCTGGACCCAAACCCACTCGACTAGACCCAAACCCACTCGGCTAGACCCAAACCCACTCGGCTATACCCAAACCCACTCGGCTAGACCGAAACCCACTCGGCTAGACCCAAACCCACTCAGCTAGACACAAACCCACTCGGCTAGACCCAAACACACTCGGATGGACCCAAGCCCATTCGGCTAGACGCAAACCCACTCAGCTAGACCCAAACCCACTCGGCTAGACCCAAACCCACTCGGCTACACCCAAACCCACTCGGCTAGACCCAAAACCCAATCGGCTAGACCCAAACCCACTCGGCTAGACCCAAACCCACTCGGCTAGACCCAAACCCACTTGGCTAGACCCAAGCTCACTCGGCTAGACCCAAGCCCACTCGGCTAGACCCAAACCCATTCGGCTAGACCCACACCCACTCGGCTAGACCCAAACCCACTCGGCTAGTACCAAACCTACTCGGGTAGACCCAACCCACTCGGCTAGACTCAAACCCACTCGGCTAGACCCAAACCCGCTCGGCGAGACCCAAGCCCGCTCGGCTAGACCCAAACCCACTCGGCTAGACCCAAACCCACTCGGCTAGACCCAAACCCACTCGGCTAGACCCAAACCCACTCGGCTAGACCCAAACCCACTCGGCTAGATGCAATCCGACTCGGTTAGACCCAAACCCACTCGACTAGACCCAAACCCACTCGGCTAGACCCAAACCCACTCGGCTGGACCCAAACCCACTTGGCTAGACCCAAACCCAATCGACTAGACCCAAACCCACTCGGCTAGACCCAAACCCCCTCGGCTAGACCCAAACCCACTCGGCTAGACCCAAACCCACTCGGCTAGACCCAATCCCACTCGGCTCGACCCAATCCCACTCGGCTAGACCCAAACCCACTCGGCTACACCCAAACCCACTCGGCTAGACCCAAACCCAATCGGCTAGACCCAAACCCACTCGGCTAGACCAAACCCACTCGGCTAGACCCAAACACACACGGCTAGACCCAAACCCACTCGGCTAGATGCAAACCCACTCGGCTAGACCCAAACCCACTCGGCTAGACCAAATCCCACCCGGCTACACCCAAACCCACTCGGCTAGACCCAAACCCACTCGGCTAGACCCAAGCCCACTCGGCTAGGCCCAAACCCACCTGACTAGACCTAAACCCACTCGGCTAGACCCAAACCCACTCGGCTAGACTCAAACCCACTCGGCTAGACCCAAATCCACTCGACTAGCCCCAAACCGACTCGGCTAGACCCAAACCCAATCGGCTAGACCCAAACCCACTCGGCTAGACCCAAAATCACTCGGCTAGACCCAAAACCAATCGGCTAGACCCAAACCCACTCGGCTAGACCCAAACCCACTCGGCTAGAACCACACCCATTCGGCTTGACCCAAACCCACTCGGCTAGACCCAAACCCACTCGGCTAGACCCAAGCCCACTCGGCTAGACCCAAACCCACTCGGCTAGACCCAAACCCCCTCGGCTAGACCCAAATCCACTCGGCTAGACCCAAACCCCCTCGGCTAGACCCAAATCCACTCGGCTAGACCCAAACCCACTCGGCTAGACCCAATCCCACTCGGCTCGACCCAAACCCACTCGGCTAGACCCAAACCCACTCGGCTAGACCCAAACCCACTCGGCTAGACCCAAACCCACTCGGCTAGACCCAAACCCACTCGGCCAAACCCAAACCCACTCGGCTAGACCCAAACCCACTCGGCTAGACCCAAACCCACTCGGCTAGACCCAAACTAACTCGGCTACAGCCAAACTAACTCGGCTAGACCCAAACCCACTCGGCTAAACCCAAACCCACTCGGCTGGACCCAAACCCACTCGACTAGACCCAAACCCACTCGGCTAGACCCAAACCCACTCGGCTATACCCAAACCCACTCGGCTAGACCGAAACCCACTCGGCTAGACCCAAACCCACTCAGCTAGACACAAACCCACTCGGCTAGACCCAAACACACTCGGATGGACCCAAGCCCATTCGGCTAGACGCAAACCCACTCAGCTAGACCCAAACCCACTCGGCTAGACCCAAACCCACTCGGCTACACCCAAACCCACTCGGCTAGACCCAAAACCCAATCGGCTAGACCCAAACCCACTCGGCTAGACCCAAACCCACTCGGCTAGACCCAAACCCACTTGGCTAGACCCAAGCTCACTCGGCTAGACCCAAGCCCACTCGGCTAGACCCAAACCCATTCGGCTAGACCCACACCCACTCGGCTAGACCCAAACCCACTCGGCTAGTACCAAACCTACTCGGGTAGACCCAACCCACTCGGCTAGACTCAAACCCACTCGGCTACACCCAAACCCACTCCGCTAGACCCAAACCCACTCCGCTAGACCCATACCAACTCTGCTAGACCCAAACCCACTCGGCTAAACCCAAACCCACTCGGCTAGACCCAAACCCACTCTGCTGGACCCAAACCCACTCGGCCACACGCAAACACACTCGGCTAGACCCAAACCCGCTCGGCGAGACCCAAGCCCGCTCGGCTAGACCCAAACCCACTCGGCTAGACCCAAACCCACTCGGCTAGACCCAAACCCACTCGGCTAGACCCAAACCCACTCGGCTAGACCCAAACCCACTCGGCTAGATGCAATCCGACTCGGTTAGACCCAAACCCACTCGACTAGACCCAAACCCACTCGGCTAGACCCAAACCCACTCGGCTGGACCCAAACCCACTTGGCTAGACCCAAACCCAATCGACTAGACCCAAACCCACTCGGCTAGACCCAAACCCCCTCGGCTAGACCCAAACCCACTCGGCTAGACCCAAACCCACTCGGCTAGACCCAATCCCACTCGGCTCGACCCAATCCCACTCGGCTAGACCCAAACCCACTCGGCTACACCCAAACCCACTCGGCTAGACCCAAACCCAATCGGCTAGACCCAAACCCACTCGGCTAGACCAAACCCACTCGGCTAGACCCAAACACACACGGCTAGACCCAAACCCACTCGGCTAGATGCAAACCCACTCGGCTAGACCCAAACCCACTCGGCTAGACCAAATCCCACCCGGCTACACCCAAACCCACTCGGCTAGACCCAAACCCACTCGGCTAGACCCAAGCCCACTCGGCTAGGCCCAAACCCACCTGACTAGACCTAAACCCACTCGGCTAGACCCAAACCCACTCGGCTAGACTCAAACCCACTCGGCTAGACCCAAATCCACTCGACTAGCCCCAAACCGACTCGGCTAGACCCAAACCCAATCGGCTAGACCCAAACCCACTCGGCTAGACCCAAAATCACTCGGCTAGACCCAAAACCAATCGGCTAGACCCAAACCCACTCGGCTAGACCCAAACCCACTCGGCTAGAACCACACCCATTCGGCTTGACCCAAACCCACTCGGCTAGACCCAAACCCACTCGGCTAGACCCAAGCCCACTCGGCTAGACCCAAACCCACTCGGCTAGACCCAAACCCCCTCGGCTAGACCCAAATCCACTCGGCTAGACCCAAACCCACTCGGCTAGACCCAATCCCACTCGGCTCGACCCAATCCCACTCGGCTAGACCCAAACCCACTCGGCTACACCCAAACCCACTCGGCTAGACCCAACCCCAATCGGCTAGACCCAAACCCACTCGGCTAGACCCAAACTCACTCGGCTAGACCCAAACCCAATCGACTAGACCCAAACCCACTTGGCTAGACCCAAACACACTCGGCTAGACGCAAACCCACTCGGCTAGACGCAAACCCACTCGGCTAGACCCAAACCCACTGGGCTAGACCCAAACCCACTCGGCTAGACCCAAACCCACTCGGCTAGACCCAAACCCACTCGGCTAGACCCAAACCCACTCGGCTAGACCCAAACCCACTCGGCCAAACCCAAACCCACTCGGCTAGACCCAAACCCACTCGGCTAGACCCAAACCCACTCGGCTAGACCCAAACCCGATCGTCTAGACCCAAACTAACTCGGCTACAACCAAACTAACTCGGCTAGACCCAAACCCACTCGGCTAAACCCAAACCCACTCGGCTGGACCCAAACCCACTCGACTAGACCCAAACCCACTCGGCTAGACCCAAACCCACTCGGCTAGACCCAAACCCACTCGGCTAGACCGAAACCCACTCGGCTAGACCCAAACCCACTCAGCTAGACACAAACCCACTCGGCTAGACCCAAACCCACTCGGATGTACCCAAGCCCATTCGGCTAGACGCAAACCCACTCAGCTAGACCCAAACCCACTCGGCTAGACCCAAACCCACTCGGCTACACCCAAACCCACTCGGCTAGACCCAAAACCCAATCGGCTAGACCCAAACGCACTCGGCTAGACCCAAACCCACTCGGCTAGACCCAAACCCACTTGGCTAGACCCAAGCTCACTCGGCTAGACCCAAACCCACTCGGCTAGACCCAAACCCATTCGGCTAGACCCACACCCACTCGGCTAGACCCAAACCCACTCGGCTAGTACCAAACCTACTCGGGTAGACCCAACCCACTCGGCTAGACTCAAACCCACTCGGCTACACCCAAACCCACTCCGCTAGACCCAAACCCACTCCGCTAGACCCATACCAACTCTGCTAGACCCAAACCCACTCGGCTAAACCCAAACCCACTCGGCTAGACCCAAACCCACTCTGCTGGACCCAAACCCACTCGGCCACACGCAAACACACTCGGCTAGGCCCAAACCCGCTCGGCGAGACCCAAGCCCGCTCGGCTAGACCCAAACCCACTCGGCTAGACCCAAACCCACTCGGCTAGACCCAAACCCACTCGGCTAGACCCAAACCCACTCGGCTAGACCCAAACCCACTCGGCTAGATGCAATCCGACTCGGTTAGACCCAAACCCACTCGACTAGACCCAAACCCACTCGGCTAGACCCAAACCCACTCGGCTGGACCCAAACCCACTTGGCTAGACCCAAACCCAATCGACTAGACCCAAACCCACTCGGCTAGACCCAAACCCCCTCGGCTAGACCCAAACCCACTCGGCTAGACCCAAACCCACTCGGCTAGACCCAATCCCACTCGGCTCGACCCAATCCCACTCGGCTAGACCCAAACCCACTCGGCTACACCCAAACCCACTCGGCTAGACCCAAACCCAATCGGCTAGACCCAAACCCACTCGGCTAGACCAAACCCACTCGGCTAGACCCAAACACACACGGCTAGACCCAAACCCACTCGGCTAGATGCAAACCCACTCGGCTAGACCCAAACCCACTCGGCTAGACCAAATCCCACCCGGCTACACCCAAACCCACTCGGCTAGACCCAAACCCACTCGGCTAGACCCAAGCCCACTCGGCTAGGCCCAAACCCACCTGACTAGACCTAAACCCACTCGGCTAGACCCAAACCCACTCGGCTAGACTCAAACCCACTCGGCTAGACCCAAATCCACTCGACTAGCCCCAAACCGACTCGGCTAGACCCAAACCCAATCGGCTAGACCCAAACCCACTCGGCTAGACCCAAAATCACTCGGCTAGACCCAAAACCAATCGGCTAGACCCAAACCCACTCGGCTAGACCCAAACCCACTCGGCTAGAACCACACCCATTCGGCTTGACCCAAACCCACTCGGCTAGACCCAAACCCACTCGGCTAGACCCAAGCCCACTCGGCTAGACCCAAACCCACTCGGCTAGACCCAAACCCCCTCGGCTAGACCCGAATCCACTCGGCTAGACCCAAACCCACTCGGCTAGACCCAATCCCACTCGGCTCGACCCAATCCCACTCGGCTAGACCCAAACCCACTCGGCTACACCCAAACCCACTCGGCTAGACCCAAACCCAATCGGCTAGACCCAAACCCACTCGGCTAGACCCAAACTCACTCGGCTAGACCCAAACCCAATCGACTAGACCCAAACCCACTCGGCTAGACCCAAACCCACTCGGCTAGAACCACACCCATTCGGCTTGACCCAAACCCACTCGGCTAGACCCAAACCCACTCGGCTAGACCCAAGCCCACTCGGCTAGACCCAAACCCACTCGGCTAGACCCAAACCCCCTCGGCTAGACCCAAATCCACTCGGCTAGACCCAAACCCACTCGGCTAGACCCAATCCCACTCGGCTCGACCCAATCCCACTCGGCTAGACCCAAACCCACTCGGCTACACCCAAACCCACTCGGCTAGACCCAAACCCAATCGGCTAGACCCAAACCCACTCGGCTAGACCCAAACTCACTCGGCTAGACCCAAACCCAATCGACTAGACCCAAACCCACTCGGCTAGACCCAAACCCACTCGGCTAGAACCACACCCATTCGGCTTGACCCAAACCCACCGGGCTAGACCCAAACCCACTCGGCTAGACCCAAGCCCACTCGGCTAGACCCAAACCCACTCGGCTAGATCCAAACCCACTCGGCTAGACTCAAACCCACTCGTCTAGATCCAAACCCACTCGGCTAGACTCAAACCCAATCGACTAGACCCAAACCCACTTGGCTAGACCCAAACACACTCGGCTAGACGCAAACCCACTCGGCTAGACGCAAACCCACTCGGCTAGACCCAAACCCACTGGGCTAGACCCAAACCCACTCGGCTAGACCCAAACCCCCTCGGCTAGACCCAAACCCACTCGGCTAGACCCAAACCCACTCGGCTAGACCCAAACCCACTCGGCCAAACCCAAACCCACTCGGCTAGACCCAAACCCACTCGGCTACACCCAAACCCACTCGGCTAGACCCAAACCCAATCGGCTAGACCCAAACCCACTCGGCTAGACCCAAACTCACTCGGCTAGACCCAAACCCAATCGACTAGACCCAAACCCACTCGGCTAGACCCAAACCCACTCGGCTAGAACCACACCCATTCGGCTTGACCCAAACCCACCGGGCTAGACCCAAACCCACTCGGCTAGACCCAAGCCCACTCGGCTAGACCCAAACCCACTCGGCTAGATCCAAACCCACTCGGCTAGACTCAAACCCACTCGTCTAGATCCAAACCCACTCGGCTAGACTCAAACCCACTCGGCTAGACCCAAACCCACTCGGCTAGACCCAAACCCACTCGGCTAGACCCACACCCACTCGGCTAGACCCAAACCCACTCGGCTAGACCCAAACCTACTCGGGTAGACCCAAACCCACTCGGCTAGACTCAAACCCACTCGGCTACACCCAAACCCACTCCGCTAGACCCAAACCCTCTCCGCTAGACCCATACCAACTCCACTAGACCCAAACCCACTCGGCTAAACCCAAACCCACTCGGCTAGACCCAAACCCACTCGGCTAGACCCAAACCCACTCGGCTAGACCCAAACCCGATCGTCGAGACCCAAACTAACTCGGCTACAGCCAAACTAACTCGGCTAGACCCAAACCCACTCGGCTAAACCCAAACCCACTCGGCTAGACCCAAACCCACTCGGCTAGACCCAAACCCACTCGGCTAGACCCAAACCCACGCGGCTAGACCCAAACCCACTCGGCTAGACCGAAACCCACTCGGCTCGACCCAAACCCACTCAGCTAGACACAAACCCACTCGGCTAGACCCAAACCCACTCGGATAGACCCAAGCCCATTCGGCTAGACGCAAACACACTCAGCTAGACCCAAACCCACTCGGCTAGACCCAAACCCACTCGGCTAGACCCAAACCCACTCGGCTAGACCCAAACCCACCCGGCTAGACCCAAACCCACTCGGCTAGACCCAAACCCACTCGGCTAGACCCAAACCCAGTTGGCTTGACCCAAGCCCACTCGGCTAGACCCAAGCCCACTCGGCTAGACCCAAACCCACTCGGCTAGACCCAAACCCACTCGGCTAGACCCAAACCCACTCGGCTAGACCCAAGCCCACTCGGCTAGACCCAAACCCACTCGGCTAGACCCAAACCCCCTCGGCTAGACCCAAATCCACTCGGCTAGACCCAAACCCACTCGGCTAGACCCAATCCCACTCGGCTCGACCCAATCCCACTCGGCTAGACCCAAACCCACTCGGCTACACCCAAACCCACTCGGCTAGACCCAAACCCAATCGGCTAGACCCAAACCCACTCGGCTAGACCCAAACTCACTCGGCTAGACCCAAACCCAATCGACTAGACCCAAACCCACTCGGCTAGACCCAAACCCACTCGGCTAGAACCACACCCATTCGGCTTGACCCAAACCCACCGGGCTAGACCCAAACCCACTCGGCTAGACCCAAGCCCACTCGGCTAGACCCAAACCCACTCGGCTAGATCCAAACCCACTCGGCTAGACTCAAACCCACTCGTCTAGATCCAAACCCACTCGGCTAGACTCAAACCCACTCGGCTAGACCCAAACCCACTCGGCTAGACCCAAACCCACTCGGCTAGACCCACACCCACTCGGCTAGACCCAAACCCACTCGGCTAGACCCAAACCTACTCGGGTAGACCCAAACCCACTCGGCTAGACTCAAACCCACTCGGCTACACCCAAACCCACTCCGCTAGACCCAAACCCTCTCCGCTAGACCCATACCAACTCCACTAGACCCAAACCCACTCGGCTAAACCCAAACCCACTCGGCTAGACCCAAACCCACTCGGCTAGACCCAAACCCACTCGGCTAGACCCAAACCCGATCGTCGAGACCCAAACTAACTCGGCTACAGCCAAACTAACTCGGCTAGACCCAAACCCACTCGGCTAAACCCAAACCCACTCGGCTAGACCCAAACCCACTCGGCTAGACCCAAACCCACTCGGCTAGACCCAAACCCACGCGGCTAGACCCAAACCCACTCGGCTAGACCGAAACCCACTCGGCTCGACCCAAACCCACTCAGCTAGACACAAACCCACTCGGCTAGACCCAAACCCACTCGGATAGACCCAAGCCCATTCGGCTAGACGCAAACACACTCAGCTAGACCCAAACCCACTCGGCTAGACCCAAACCCACTCGGCTAGACCCAAACCCACTCGGCTAGACCCAAACCCACCCGGCTAGACCCAAACCCACTCGGCTAGACCGAAACCCACTCGGCTAGACCCAAACCCACTCAGCTAGACACAAACCCACTCGGCTAGACCCAAACCCACTCGGATGTACCCAAGCCCATTCGGCTAGACGCAAACCCACTCAGCTAGACCCAAACCCACTCGGCTAGACCCAAACCCACTCGGCTACACCCAAACCCACTCGGCTAGACCCAAAACCCAATCGGCTAGACCCAAACGCACTCGGCTAGACCCAAACCCACTCGGCTTGACCCAAACCCACTTGGCTAGACCCAAGCTCACTCGGCTAGACCCAAGCCCACTCGGCTAGACCCAAACCCATTCGGCTAGACCCACACCCACTCGGCTAGACCCAAACCCACTCGGCTAGTACCAAACCTACTCGGGTAGACCCAACCCACTCGGCTAGACTCAAACCCACTCGGCTACACCCAAACCCACTCCGCTAGACCCAAACCCACTCCGCTAGACCCATACCAACTCTGCTAGACCCAAACCCACTCGGCTAAACCCAAACCCACTCGGCTAGACCCAAACCCACTCTGCTGGACCCAAACCCACTCGGCCACACGCAAACACACTCGGCTAGACCCAAACCCGCTCGGCGAGACCCAAGCCCGCTCGGCTAGACCCAAACCCACTCGGCTAGACCCAAACCCACTCGGCTAGACCCAAACCCACTCGGCTAGACCCAAACCCACTCGGCTAGACCCAAACCCATTCGACTAGCCCCAAACCGACTCGGCTAGACCCAAACCCAATCGGCTAGACCCAAACCCACTCGGCTAGACCCAAAATCATTCGGCTAGACCCAAAACCAATCGGCTAGACCCAAACCCACTCGGCTAGACCCAAACCCACTCGGCTAGAACCACACCCATTCGGCTTGACCCAAACCCACTCGGCTAGACCCAAACCCACTCGGCTAGACCCAAGCCCACTCGGCTAGACCCAAACCCACTCGGCTAGACCCAAACCCCCTCGGCTAGACCCAAATCCACTCGGCTAGACCCAAACCCACTCGGCTAGACCCAATCCCACTCGGCTCGACCCAATCCCACTCGGCTAGACCCAAACCCACTCGGCTACACCCAAACCCACTCGGCTAGACCCAAACCCAATCGGCTAGACCCAAACCCACTCGGCTAGACCCAAACTCACTCGGCTAGACCCAAACCCAATCGACTAGACCCAAACCCACTCGGCTAGACCCAAACCCACTCGGCTAGAACCACACCCATTCGGCTTGACCCAAACCCACTCGGCTAGACCCAAACCCACTCGGCTAGACCCAAGCCCACTCGGCTAGACCCAAACCCACTCGGCTAGACCCAAACCCCCTCGGCTAGACCCAAATCCACTCGGCTAGACCCAAACCCACTCGGCTAGACCCAATCCCACTCGGCTCGACCCAATCCCACTCGGCTAGACCCAAACCCACTCGGCTACACCCAAACCCACTCGGCTAGACCCAAACCCAATCGGCTAGACCCAAACCCACTCGGCTAGACCCAAACTCACTCGGCTAGACCCAAACCCAATCGACTAGACCCAAACCCACTCGGCTAGACCCAAACCCACTCGGCTAGAACCACACCCATTCGGCTTGACCCAAACCCACCGGGCTAGACCCAAACCCACTCGGCTAGACCCAAGCCCACTCGGCTAGACCCAAACCCACTCGGCTAGATCCAAACCCACTCGGCTAGACTCAAACCCACTCGTCTAGATCCAAACCCACTCGGCTAGACTCAAACCCACTCGGCTAGACCCAAACCCACTCGGCTAGACCCAAACCCACTCGGCTAGACCCACACCCACTCGGCTAGACCCAAACCCACTCGGCTAGACCCAAACCTACTCGGGTAGACCCAAACCCACTCGGCTAGACTCAAACCCACTCGGCTACACCCAAACCCACTCCGCTAGACCCAAACCCTCTCCGCTAGACCCATACCAACTCCACTAGACCCAAACCCACTCGGCTAAACCCAAACCCACTCGGCTAGACCCAAACCCACTCGGCTAGACCCAAACCCACTCGGCTAGACCCAAACCCGATCGTCGAGACCCAAACTAACTCGGCTACAGCCAAACTAACTCGGCTAGACCCAAACCCACTCGGCTAAACCCAAACCCACTCGGCTAGACCCAAACCCACTCGGCTAGACCCAAACCCACTCGGCTAGACCCAAACCCACGCGGCTAGACCCAAACCCACTCGGCTAGACCGAAACCCACTCGGCTCGACCCAAACCCACTCAGCTAGACACAAACCCACTCGGCTAGACCCAAACCCACTCGGATAGACCCAAGCCCATTCGGCTAGACGCAAACACACTCAGCTAGACCCAAACCCACTCGGCTAGACCCAAACCCACTCGGCTAGACCCAAACCCACTCGGCTAGACCCAAACCCACCCGGCTAGACCCAAACCCACTCGGCTAGACCCAAACCCACTCGGCTAGACCCAAACCCAGTTGGCTTGACCCAAGCCCACTCGGCTAGACCCAAGCCCACTCGGCTAGACCCAAACCCACTCGGCTAGACCCAAACCCACTCGGCTAGACCCAAACCCACTCGGCTAGACCCAAACCGACTCGGGTAGACCCAAACCCACTCGGCTAGAACCTAACCCACTCGGCTAGACCCAAACCCACTCGGCTAGACCCAAACCCACTCGGCTAGACCCATACCCACTCGGCTAGACCCAAACCCACTCGGCTAGACCCAATCCCACTCGGCTAGACCCAAACCCACTCGGCTACACCCAAAACCACTCGGCTAGACCCAAACCCCCTCGGCTAGACCCAAACCCACTACGCTAGACCCAAACCCACTCGGCTAGACTCAAACCTACTCGGGTAGACCCAAACCCACTCGGCTAGACCCAAACCCACTCGGCTACACCAAAACCCACTCCGCTAGACCCACACCCAATCGACTAGACCCAAACCCACTCGGCTACACCCAAAACCACTCGGCTAGACCCAAACCCCCTCGGCTAGACCCAAACCCACTACGCTAGACCCAAACCCACTCGGCTAGACCCAAACCCACTCGGCTAGACCCAAACCCACCCGGCTAGACCCAAACCCACTCGGCTAGACCCAAACCCACTCGGCTAGACCCAAACCCAGTTGGCTTGACCCAAGCCCACTCGGCTAGACCCAAGCCCACTCGGCTAGACCCAAACCCACTCGGCTAGACCCAAACCCACTCGGCTAGACCCAAACCCACTCGGCTAGACCCAAACCGACTCGGGTAGACCCAAACCCACTCGGCTAGAACCTAACCCACTCGGCTAGACCCAAACCCACTCGGCTAGACCCATACCCACTCGGCTAGACCCAAACCCACTCGGCTAGACCCAATCCCACTCGGCTAGACCCAAACCCACTCGGCTACACCCAAAACCACTCGGCTAGACCCAAACCCCCTCGGCTAGACCCAAACCCACTACGCTAGACCCAAACCCACTCGGCTAGACTCAAACCTACTCGGGTAGACCCAAACCCACTCGGCTAGACCCAAACCCACTCGGCTACACCAAAACCCACTCCGCTAGACCCAAACCCAATCGACTAGACCCAAACCCACTCGGCTAGACCCAAACCCACTCGGCTAGAACCACACCCATTCGGCTTGACCCAAACCCACCGGGCTAGACCCAAACCCACTCGGCTAGACCCAAGCCCACTCGGCTAGACCCAAACCCACTCGGCTAGATCCAAACCCACTCGGCTAGACTCAAACCCACTCGGCTAGATCCAAACCCACTCGGCTAGACTCAAACCGACTCGGCTAGACCCAAACCCACTCGGCTAGACCCACACCCACTCGGCTAGACCCAAACCCACTCGGCTAGACCCAAACCTACTCGGGTAGACCCAAACCCACTCGGCTAGACTCAAACCCACTCGGCTACACCCAAACCCACTCCGCTAGATCCAAACCCTCTCCGCTAGACCCATACCAACTCCACTAGACCCAAACCCACTCGGCTAAACCCAAACCCACTCGGCTAGACCCAAACCCACTCGGCTAGACCCAAACCCACTCGGCTAGACCCAAACCCGATCGTCTAGACCCAAACTAACTCGGCTACAGCCAAACTAACTCGGCTAGACCCAAACCCACTCGGCTAAACCCAAACCCACTCGGCTAGACCCAAACCCACTCGGCTACACCCAAACCCACTCGGCTAGACCCAAACCCACTCGGCTAGACCCAAACCCACTCGGCTAGACCGAAACCCACTCGGCTCGACCCAAACCCACTCAGCTAGACACAAACCCACTCGGCTAGACCCAAACCCACTCGGATAGACCCAAGCCCATTCGGCTAGACGCAAACACACTCAGCTAGACCCAAACCCACTCGGCTAGACGCAAACCCACTCGGCTAGACCCAAACCCACTCGGCTAGACCCAAACCCACCCGGCTAGACCCAAACCCACTCGGCTAGACCCAAACCCACTCGGCTAGACCCAAACCCAGTTGGCTTGACCCAAGCCCACTCGGCTAGACCCAAGCCCACTCGGCTAGACCCTAACCCACTCGGCTAGACCCAAACCCACTCGGCTAGACCCAAACCCACTCGGCTAGACCCATACCCACTCGGCTAGACCCAAACCCACTCGGCTAGACCCAATCCCACTCGGCTAGACCCAAACCCACTCGGCTACACCCAAAACCACTCGGCTAGACCCAAACCCCCTCGGCTAGACCCAAACCCACTACGCTAGACCCAAACCCACTCGGCTAGACCCAAACCTACTCGGGTAGACCCAAACCCACTCGGCTAGACCCAAACCCACTCGGCTACACCAAAACCCACTCCGCTAGACCCAAACCCAATCGACTAGACCCAAACCCACTCGGCTAGACCCAAACCCACTCGGCTAGAACCACACCCATTCGGCTTGATCCAAACCCACCGGGCTAGACCCAAACCCACTCGGCTAGACCCAAGCCCACTCGGCTAGACCCAAACCCACTCGGCTAGATCCAAACCCACTCGGCTAGACTCAAACCCACTCGGCTAGATCCAAACCCACTCGGCTAGACTCAAACCGACTCGGCTAGACCCAAACTCAATCGGCTAGACCCAAACCTACTCGGCAAGACCCAAACCCACTCGGCTAGACCCAAACCCACTCGGCTAGACCCAAACCCACTCGGCTAGACCCACACCCACTCGGCTAGACCCAAACCCACTCGGCTAGACCCAAACCTACTCGGGTAGACCCAAACCCACTCGGCTAGACTCAAACCCACTCGGCTAGACCCAAACCCACTCGGCTAGACCCAAACCCACTCGGCTAGACCCAAACCCGATCGTCTAGACCCAAACTAACTCGGCTACAGCCAAACTAACTCGGCTAGACCCAAACCCACTCGGCTGAACCCAAACCCACTCGGCTAGACCCAAACCCACTCGGCTAGACCCAAACCCACTCGGCTAGACCCAAACCCACTCGGCTAGACGCAAACCCACACGGCTAGACCGAAACCCAGTCGGCTAGACCCAAACCCACTCAGCTAGACACAAACCCACTCGGCTAGACCCAAACCCACTCGGCTAGGCCCAAACCGACTCGGGTAGACCCAAACCCACTCGGCTAGACCCTAACCCACTTGGCTAGACCCAAACCCACTCGGCTAGACCCAAACCCACTCGGCTAGACCCACACCCACTCGGCTAGACCCAAACCCACTCGGCTAGACACAATCCCACTCGGCTAGACCCAAACCCACTCGGCTACACACAAAACCCACTCGGCTACACCCAAACCCCCTCGGCTAGACCCAAACCCACTACGCTAGACCCAAACTAACTCGGCTACACCCAAACTAACTCGGCTAGACCCAAACCCTCTCGGCTGGACCCAAACCCACTGGGCTAGACCGAAACCCACTCGGCTAGACCCAAATCCACTCGGCTAGACCCAAACCCACTCGGCTAGACCCACACCCACTCGGCTAGACCCAAACCCACTCGGCTAGACCCAAACCCACTTGGCTAGACCCAAACCCACTCGGCTAGACGCAAACCCACTCGGCTAGACGCAAACCCACTCGGCTAGACCCAAACCCACTGGGCTAGACCCAAACCCACTCGGCTAGACCCAAACCCACTCGGCTAGACCCAAACCCACTCGGCTAGACCCAAACCCACTCGGCTAGACCCAAACCCACTCGGCTAGACCCAAACCCACTCGGCCAAACCCAAACCCACTCGGCTAGACCCAAACCCATTCGGCTAGACCCAAACCCACTCGGCTAGACCCAAACCCGATCGTCTAGACCCAAACTAACTCGGCTACAGCCAAACTAACTCGGCTAGACCCAAACCCACTCGGCTAAACCCAAACCCACTCGGCTAGACCCAAACCCACTCGGCTAGACCCAAACCCACTCGGCTAGACCCAAACCCACTCGGCTAGACCCAAACCCACTCGGCTAGACCGAAACCCACTCGGCTAGACCCAAACCCACTCAGCTGGACACAAACCCACTCGGCTAGACCCAAACCCACTCGGATAGACCCAAGCCCATTCGGCTAGACGCAAACCCACTCCGCTAGACCCAAACCCACTCGGCTAGGCCCAAACCCACTCGGCTAGACCCCAACCGACTCGGCTAGACCCAAACCCACTCGGCTAGATGCAATCCGACTCGGTTAGACCCAAACCCACTCGGCTACACCCAAACCCACTCGGCTAGACCCAAACCCACTCGGCTAGACCCAAACCCACTTGGCTAGACCCAAACCCACTCGACTAGACCCAAACCCACTCAGCTAGACCCAAACCCCCTCGGCTAGACCCAAACCCCCTCGGCTAGACCCAAACCCACTCGGCTAGACCCAATCCCACTCGGCACGACCCAATCCCACTCGGCAAGACCCAAACCCACTCGGCTACACCCAAACTCACTCGGCTAGACCCAAACCCAATCGGCTAGACCCAAACCCACTCGGCTAGACCAAACCCACTCGGCTAGACCCAAACACATTCGGCTAGACGCAAACCCTCTCGGCTGGACCCAAACCCACTGGGCTAGACCGAAACCCACTCGGCTAGACCCAAATCCACTCGGCTAGACCCAAACCCACTCGGCAAGACCCAATCCCACTCGGCTAGACCCAAACCCACTCGGCTACACCCAAAACCCACTCGGCTACACCCAAACCCCCTCGGCTAGACCCAAACCCACTACGCTAGACCCAAACCCACTCGGCTAGACCCAAACCTACTCGGGTAGACCCAAACCCACTTGGCTAGACCCAAACCCACTCGGCTACACCAAAACCCACTCCGCTAGACCCAAACCCACTCCGCTAGACCCATACCTACTCCGCTGGAACCAAACCCACTCGGCTAGACCCAAACCCACTAGGCTAGACCCAAACCCACTCGGCTAGACCCAAACTCACTCGGCTAGACCCAAACCCGCTCGGCTAGACCCAAACTAACTCGGCTACACCCAAACTAACTCGGCTAGACCCAAACCCTCTCGGCTGGACCCAAACCCACTGGGCTAGACCGAAACCCACTCGGCTAGACCCAAATCCACTCGGCTAGACCCAAACCCACTCGGCTAGACCCAAACCCACTCGGCTAGACCCAAACCCACTCGGCTAGACCCAAACCCACTTGGCTAGACCCAAACCCACTCGACTAGACCCAAACCCACTCAGCTAGACCCAAACCCCCTCGGCTAGACCCAAACCCCCTCGGCTAGACCCAAACCCACTCGGCTAGACCCAATCCCACTCGGCACGACCCAATCCCACTCGGCAAGACCCAAACCCACTCGGCTACACCCAAACTCACTCGGCTAGACCCAAACCCAATCGGCTAGACCCAAACCCACTCGGCTAGACCAAACCCACTCGGCTAGACCCAAACACATTTGGCTAGACGCAAACCCTCTCGGCTGGACCCAAACCCACTGGGCTAGACCGAAACCCACTCGGCTAGACCCAAATCCACTCGGCTAGACCCAAACCCACTCGGCAAGACCCAATCCCACTCGGCTAGACCCAAACCCACTCGGCTACACCCAAAACCCACTCGGCTACACCCAAACCCCCTCGGCTAGACCCAAACCCACTACGCTAGACCCAAACCCACTCGGCTAGACCCAAACCTACTCGGGTAGACCCAAACCCACTTGGCTAGACCCAAACCCACTCGGCTACACCAAAACCCACTCCGCTAGACCCAAACCCACTCCGCTAGACCCATACCTACTCCGCTGGAACCAAACCCACTCGGCTAGACCCAAACCCACTAGGCTAGACCCAAACCCACTCGGCTAGACCCAAACCCACTCGGCTAGACCCAAACCCGCTCGGCTAGACCCAAACTAACTCGGCTACACCCAAACTAACTCGGCTAGACCCAAACCCTCTCGGCTGGACCCAAACCCACTGGGCTAGACCGAAACCCACTCGGCTAGACCCAAATCCACTCGGCTAGACCCAAACCCACTCGGCTAGACCCAAACCCACTCGGCTAGACCCAAACCCACTCGGCTAGACCCAAACCCACTTGGCTAGACCCAAACACACTCGGCTAGACGCAAACCCACTCGGCTAGACGCAAACCCACTCGGCTAGACCCAAACCCACTGGGCTAGACCCAAACCCACTCGGCTAGACCCAAACCCACTCGGCTAGACCCAAAGCCACTCGGCTAGACCCAAACCCACTTGGCTAGACCCAAACCCCCTCGGCTAGACCCAAACCCACTCGGCTAGACCCAAACCCACTCGGCTAGACCCAAACCCACTCGGCCAAACCCAAACCCACTCGGCTAGACCCAAACCCACTCGGCTAGACCCAAACCCACTCGGCTAGACCCAAACCCGATCGTCTAGACCCAAACTAACTCGGCTACAGCCAAACTAACTCGGCTAGACCCAAACCCACTCGGCTAAACCCAAACCCACTCGGCTGGACCCAAACCCACTCGGCTAGACCCAAACCCACTCGGCTAGACCCAAACCCACTCGGCTAGACACAAACCCACTCGGCTAGACCGAAACCCACTCGGCTAGACCCAAACCCACTCAGCTAGACACAAACCCACTCGGCTAGACCCAAACCCACTCGGATAGACCCAAGCCCATTCGGCTAGACGCAAACCCACTCAGCTAGACCCAAACCCACTCGGCTAGACCCAAACCCACTCGGCTACACCCAAACCCACTCGGCTAGACCCAAAACCCAATCGGCTAGACCCAAACCCACTCGGCTAGACCCAAACCCACACGGCTAGACCCAAACCCACTTGGCTAGACCCAAGCCCACTCGGCTAGACCCAAGCCCACTCGGCTAGACCCAAACCCATTCGGCTAGACCCACACCCACTCGGCTAGACCCAAACCCACTCGGCTAGTCCCAAACCTACTCGGGTAGACCCAAACCCACTCGGCTAGACTCAAACCCACTCGGCTACACCCAAACCCACTCCGCTAGACCCAAACCCACTCCGCTAGACCCATACCAACTCCGCTAGACCCAAACCCACTCGGCTAAACCCAAACCCACTCGGCTAGACCCAAACCCACTCGGCTAGACCCAAACCCACTCTGCTGGACCCAAACCCACTCGGCCACACGCAAACACACTCGGCTAGACCCAAACCCGCTCGGCGAGACCCAAGCCCACTCGGCTAGACCCAAACCCACTCGGCTAGACCCAAACCCACTCGGCTAGACCCAAACCCACTCGGCTAGACCCCAACCGACTCGGCTAGACCCAAACCCACTCGGCTAGATGCAATCCGACTCGGTTAGACCCAAACCCACTCGACTAGACCCAAACCCACTCGGCTAGACCCAAACCCACTCGGCTAGACCCAAACCCACTTGGCTAGACCCAAACCCACTCGACTAGACCCAAACCCACTCGGCTAGACCCAAACCCCCTTGGCTAGACCCAAACCCACTCGGCTAGACCCAAACCCACTCGGCTAGACCCAATCCCACTCGGCTCGACCCAATCCCACTCGGCTAGACCCAAACCCACTCGGCTACACCCAAACCCACTCGGCTAGACCCAAACCCAATCGGCTAGACCCAAACCCGCTCGGCTACACCCAAACTAACTCGGCTACACCCAAACCCTCTCGGCTGGACCCAAACCCACTGGGCTAGACCGAAACCCACTCGGCTAGACCCAAATCCACTCGGCTAGACCGAAACCCACTCGGCTAGACCCAAACCCACTCGGCTAGACCCAAACCCACTCGGCTAGACCCAAACCCACTTGGCTAGACCCAAACACACTCGGCTAGACGCAAACCCACTCGGCTAGACGCAAACCCACTCGGCTAGACCCAAACCCACTGGGCTAGACCCAAACCCACTCGGCTAGACCCAAACCCACTCGGCTAGACCCAAAGCCACTCGGCTAGACCCAAACCCACTTGGCTAGACCCAAACCCCCTCGGCTAGACCCAAACCCACTCGGCTAGACCCAAACCCACTCGGCCAGACCCAAACCCACTCGGCCAAACCCAAACCCACTCGGCTAGACCCAAACCCACTCGGCTAGACCCAAACCCACTCGGCTAGACCCAAACCCGATCGTCTAGACCCAAACTAACTCGGCTACAGCCAAACTAACTCGGCTAGACCCAAACCCTCTCGGCTAAACCCAAACCCACTCGGCTGGACCCAAACCCACTCGGCTAGACCCAAACCCACTCGGCTAGACCCAAACCCACTCGGCTAGACCCAAACCCACTCGGCTAGACCGAAACCCACTCGGCTAGACCCAAACCCACTCAGCTAGACACAAACCCACTCGGCTAGACCCAAACCCACTCGGATAGACCCAAGCCCATTCGGCTAGACGCAAACCCACTCAGCTAGACCCAAACCCACTCGGCTAGACACAAACCCACTCGGCTACACCCAAACCCACTCGGCTAGACCCAAAACCCAATCGGCTAGACCCAAACCCACTCGGCTGGACCCAAACCCACTCGGCTAGACCCAAACCCACTTGGCTAGACCCAAGCCCACTCGGCTAGACCCAAGCCCACTCGGCTAGACCCAAACCCATTCGGCTAGACCCACACCCACTCGGCTAGTCCCAAACCCACTCGGCTACTCCCAAACCCACTCGGGTAGACCCAAACCCACTCGGCTAGACTCAAACCCACTCGGCTACACCCAAACCCACTCCGCTAGACCCAAACCCACTCCGCTGGACCCATACCAACTCCGCTAGACCCAAACCCACTCGGCTAAACCCAAACCCACTCGACTAGACCCAAACCCACTCGGCTAGACCCAAACCCACTCTGCTGGACCCAAACCCACTCGGCCACACGCAAACACACTCGGCTAGACCCAAACCCGCTCGGCGAGACCCAAGCCCACTCGGCTAGACCCAAACCCACTCGGCTAGACCCAAACCCACTCGGCTAGACCCAAACCCACTCGGCTAGACCCCAACCGACTCGGCTAGACCCAAACCCACTCGGCTAGATGCAATCCGACTCGGTTAGACCCAAACCCACTCGACTAGACCCAAACCCACTCGGCTAGACCCAAACCCACTCGGCTAGACCCAAACCCACTTGGCTAGACCCAAACCCACTCGACTAGACCCAAACCCACTCGGCTAGACCCAAACCCCCTTGGCTAGACCCAAACCCACTCGGCTAGACCCAAACCCACTCGGCTAGACCCAATCCCACTCGGCTCGACCCAATCCCACTCGGCTAGACCCAAACCCACTCGGCTACACCCAAACCCACTCGGCTAGACCCAAACCCAATCGGCTAGACCCAAACCCGCTCGGCTAGACCCAAACTAACTCGGCTACACCCAAACTAACTCGGCTAGACCCAAACCCTCTCGGCTGGACCCAAACCCACTGGGCTAGACCGAAACCCACTCGGCTAGACCCAAATCCACTCGGCTAGACCGAAACCCACTCGGCTAGACCCAAACCCACTCGGCTAGACCCAAACCCACTCGGCTAGACCCAAACCCACTCGGCTAGACCCAAACCCACTTGGCTAGACCCAAACACACTCGGCTAGACGCAAACCCACTCGGCCAGACCCAAACCCACTCGGCCAAACCCAAACCCACTCGGCTAGACCCAAACCCACTCGGCTAGACCCAAACCCACTCGGCTAGACCCAAACCCGATCGTCTAGACCCAAACTAACTCGGCTACAGCCAAACTAACTCGGCTAGACCCAAACCCTCTCGGCTAAACCCAAACCCACTCGGCTGGACCCAAACCCACTCGGCTAGACCCAAACCCACTCGGCTAGACCCAAACCCACTCGGCTAGACCCAAACCCACTCGGCTAGACCGAAACCCACGCGGCTAGACCCAAACCCACTCAGCTAGACACAAACCCACTCGGCTAGACCCAAACCCACTCGGATAGACCCAAGCCCATTCGGCTAGACGCAAACCCACTCAGCTAGACCCAAACCCACTCGGCTAGACACAAACCCACTCGGCTACACCCAAACCCACTCGGCTAGACCCAAAACCCAATCGGCTAGACCCAAACCCACTCGGCTGGACCCAAACCCACTCGGCTAGACCCAAACCCACTTGGCTACACCCAAGCCCACTCGGCTAGACCCAAGCCCACTCGGCTAGACCCAAACCCATTCGGCTAGACCCACACCCACTCGGCTAGTCCCAAACCCACTCGGCTACTCCCAAACCTACTCGGGTAGACCCAAACCCACTCGGCTAGACTCAAACCCACTCGGCTACACCCAAACCCACTCCGCTAGACCCAAACCCACTCCGCTGGACCCATACCAACTCCGCTAGACCCAAACCCACTCGGCTAAACCCAAACCCACTCGACTAGACCCAAACCCACTCGGCTAGACCCAAACCCACTCTGCTGGACCCAAACCCACTCGGCCACACGCAAACACACTCGGCTAGACCCAAACCCGCTCGGCGAGACCCAAGCCCACTCGGCTAGACCCAAACCCACTCGGCTAGACCCAAACCCACTCGGCTAGACCCAAACCCACTCGGCTAGACCCCAACCGACTCGGCTAGACCCAAACCCACTCGGCTAGATGCAATCCGACTCGGTTAGACCCAAACCCACTCGACTAGACCCAAACCCACTCGGCTAGACCCAAACCCACTCGGCTAGACCCAAACCCACTTGGCTAGACCCAAACCCACTCGACTAGACCCAAACCCACTCGGCTAGACCCAAACCCCCTTGGCTAGACCCAAACCCACTCGGCTAGACACAAACCCACTCGGCTAGACCCAATCCCACTCGGCTCGACCCAATCCCACTCGGCTAGACCCAAACCCACTCGGCTACACCCAAACCCACTCGGCTAGACCCAAACCCAATCGGCTAGACCCAAACCCACTCGGCTAGACCAAACCCAGTCGGCTAGACCCAAACACACACGGCTAGACCCAAACCCACTCGGCTAGATGCAAACCCACTCGGCTAGACCCAAACCCACTCGGCTAGACCAAATCCCACTCGGCTACAACCAAACCCACTCGGCTAGACCCAAACCCACTCGGCTAGACCCAAGCCCACTCGGCTAGACCCAAACCCACCTGGCTAGACCTAAACCCACTCGGCTAGACCCAAACCCACTCGGCTAGACTCAAACCCACTCGGCTAGACCCAAATCCACACGGCTAGCCCCAAACCGACTCGGCTAGACCCAAACCCAATCGGCTAGTCCCAAACCCACTCGGCTAGACCCAAAATCACTCGGCTAGACCCAAAACCAATCGGCTAGACCCAAACCCACTCGGCTAGACCCAAACCCACGCGGCTAGAACCACACCCATTCGGCTTGACCCAAACCCACTCGGCTAGACCCAAACCCACTCGGCTAGACCCAAGCCCACTCGGCTAGACCCAAACCCGCTCGGCTAGACCCAAACCCCCTCGGCTAGACCCAAACCCACTCGGCTAGACCCAAACCCACTCGGCTAGACCCAATCCCACTCGGCTCGACCCAATCCCACTCGGCTAGACCCAAACCCACTCGGCTACACCCAAACCCACTCGGCTAGACCCAAACCCAATCGGCTAGACCCAAACCCACTCGGCTAGACCAAACCCACTCGGCTAGACCCAAACACACTCGGCTAGACCCAAACCCACTCGGCTAGACCCAAACTCACTCGGCTAGACCCAAACTCACTCGGCTAGACCCAAACCCAATCGACTAGACCCAAACCCACTCGGCTAGACCCAAACCCACTCGGCTAGAACCACACCCATTCGGCTTGACCCAAACCCACTCGGCTAGACCCAAACCCACTCGGCTAGACCCAAGGCCACTCGGCTAGACCCAAACCCACTCGGCTAGATCCAAACCCACTCGGCTAGACTCAAACCCACTCGGAGAGATCCAAACCCACTCGGCTAGACTCAAACCGACTCGGCTAGACCCAAACTCAATCGGCTAGACCCAAACCCACTCGGCTAGACCCAAACCTACTCGGCAAGACCCAAACCCACTCGGCTAGACCCAAACCCACTCGGCTAGACCCAAACCCACTCGGCTAGACCCACACCCACTCGGCTAGACCCAAACCCACTCGGCTAGACCCAAACCTACTCGGGTAGACCCAAACCCACTCGGCTAGACTCAAACCCACTCGGCTACACCCAAACCCACTCCGCTAGACCCAAACCCTCTCCGCTAGACCCATACCAACTCCACTAGACCCAAACCCACTCGGCTAAACCCAAACCCACTCGGCTAGACCCAAACCCACTCGGCTAGACCCAAACCCACTCGGCTAGACCCAAACCCGATCGTCTAGACCCAAACTAACTCGGCTACAGCCAAACTAACTCGGCTAGACCCAAACCCACTCGGCTAAACCCAAACCCACTCGGCTAGACCCAAACCCACTCGGCTAGACCCAAACCCACTCGGCTAGACCCAAACCCACTCGGCTAGACCCAAACCCACTCGGCTAGACCGAAACCCACTCGGCTCGACCCAAACCCACTCAGCTGGACACAAACCCACTCGGCTAGACCCAAACCCACTCGGATAGTCCCAAGCCCATTCGGCTAGACGCAAACACACTCAGCTAGACCCAAACCCACTGGGCTAGACCCAAACCCACTCGGCTAGACCCAAACCCACTCGGCTAGACCCAAACCCACCCGGCTAGACCCAAACCCACTCGGCTAGACCCAAACCCACTCGGCTAGACCCAAACCCACTGGGCTTGACCCAAGCCCACTCGGCTGGACCCAAGCCCACTCGGCTACACCCAAACCCACTCGGCTAGACCCAAACCCACTCGGCTAGACCCAAACCCACTCGGCTAGACCCAAACCGACTCGGGTAGACCCAAACCCACTCGGCTAGACCCTAACCCACTCGGCTAGACCCAAACCCACTCGGCCAGACCCAAACCCACTCAGCTAGACCCATACCCACTCGGCTAGACCCAAACCCACTCGGCTAGACCCAATCCCACTCGGCTAGACCCAAACCCACTCGGCTACACCCAAAACCACTCGGCTAGACCCAAACCCCCTCGGCTAGACCCAAACCCACTACGCTAGACCCAAACCCACTCGGTTAGACCCAAACCCACTCGGGTAGACCCAAACCCACTCGGCTAGACCCAAACCCACTCGGCTACACCAAAACCCACTCCGCTAGACCCAAACCCACTCCGCTAGACCCATACCTACTCCGCTGGACCCAAACCCACTCGGCTAGACCCAAACCCACTCGGCTAGACCCAAACCCACTCGGCTAGACCCAAACCCTCTCGGCTAGACCCAAACCCGCTCGGCTAGACCCAAACTAACTCGGCTACACCCAAACTAACTCGGCTAGACCCAAACCCACTCGGCTACACCCAAACCCACTCGGCTAGACCCAAACCCACTCGGCTAGACCCAAACCCACTCGGCTAGACGCAAACCCACTCGGCTAGACCCAAACCCACTCGGCTAGACCCAAACCCACTCGGCTAGACCCAAACCAACTCGGCTAGACCCAAACCCACTCGGCTAGACCCAAACCCACTCGGCTAGACCCAAACCCACTTGGCTAGACCCAAACCCCCTCGGCTAGACCCAAACCCACTCGGCTCGACCCAAACCCACTCGGCTAGACCCAAACCCACTCGGCTCGACCCAAACCCACTCGGCTAGACCCAAACCCACTCGGCTAGACCCACACCCACTCGGCTATACCCAAACCCACTCGGCTAGACCCAAACCCACTCGGCTAGACCCAAACCCACTCGGCTAGACCCAAACCCACTCGGCTAGACTCAAAGCCACTCGGCTAGACCCAAACCCACTCGGCTAGACACAAACCCACTTGGCTACACCCAAACCCACTCGGCTGCACCCAAACCCACTCGTCTAGACCCAAATCCATTCGGCTAGAAGCAAACCCATTCGGCTAGACCCAAACCCACTCGGGTAGACCCAAACCAATTCGGCTACACCCAAACCCACTCGGCTAGACCCAAACCCACTCGGCTAGACCCAAACCCACTCGGCTAGACAAAAACCCACTCGGCGAGACCCAAACCCACTCGGCTAGACCCAAACCCACTCGGATAGACCCAAACCCACTCGGCTAGACCCAAACCCACTCGGCTAGACCCAAACCCACTCGGCTAGACGCAAACCCACTCGGCTAGACGCAAACCCACTCGGCTAGACCCAAACCCATTCGGCTAGACCCAAACCCACTCGGCTAGACCCAAACCCACTCGGCTAGACCCAAACCCACTCGGGTAGACCCAAACCCACTCGGCTGGACCCAAACCCACTCGGCTACACCCAAACCCACTCCGCTAGACCCAAACCCACTCCGCTAGACCCATACCAACTCCGCTTGACCCAAACCCACTCGGCTAGACCCAAACCCGCTCGGCTACACCCAAACCCACTCGGCTCGGCTAGACCCAAACCCACTCGGCTAGACACAAACCCACTCAGCTAGGCCCAAACCCACTCGGCTACACCGAAACACACTCGGCTAGACCCAAACCCACTCAGCTAGACCCAAACCCACTCGGCTAGACCCAAACCCACTCGGCTAGACCCAAACCCACTCGGCTAGACGCAAACCCACTCGGCTAGAACCAAACCAACTCGGCTAGACCCAAACCCACTCGGCTAGACCCAAACCCACTCGGCTAGACCCAAACCCACTCGGCTAGACCCAAACCCACTCGGCTAGACCCAAACCCACTCGGCTACACCCAACCCCACTCCGCTAGACCCAAACCCACTCGGCTGCACCCAAACCCACTCGGCTAGACCCAAATCCATTCGGCTAGAAGCAAACCCACTCCGGTAGGCCCAAACCCACTCGGCTAGACCCAAACCCACTCGGCTAGACCCAAACCCACTCGGCTAGACGCAAACCCACTCGGCTGGACCCAAACCCACTCGGCAAGACCCAAACCCACTCGGCTAGACCCACACCCACTCGGCTAGACCCAAACCCACTCGGCTAGACCCAAACCCACTCGGCTAGACCCAAACCCACTCGGGTAGACCCAAACCCACTCGGCTAGTCCCAAACCCACTCGGCTACACCCAAACCCACTCCGCTAGACCCAAACCCACTCCGCTAGACCCATACCAACTCCGCTTGACCCAAACCCACTCGGCTAGACCCAAACCCACTCGGCTACACCCAAACCCACTCGGCTAGACCCAAACCCGCTCGGCTAGACCCAAACCCGCTCGGCTAGACCCAAACCCACTCGGCTAGACCCAAACCCACTCAGCTAGACCCAAACCCACTCGGCTAGACCCAAACCCACTCGGCTGGACCCAAACCCACTCGGCTGGACGCAAACCCACTCGGCTAGAACCAAACCAACTCGGCTAGACCCAAACCCACTCGGCTAGACCCAAACCCACTCGGCTAGACCCAAACCCACTCGGCTAGACCCAAACCCACTCGGCTAGACCCAAACCCACTCGGCTACACCCAAACCCACTCCGCTAGACCCAAACCCACTCCGCTAGACCCATACCAACTCCGCTTGACCCAAACCCACTCGGCTAGACCCAAACCCACTCGGCTACACCCAAACCCACTCGGCTAGACCCAAACCCGCTCGGCTAGACCCAAACCCGCTCGGCTAGACCCAAACCCACTCGGCTAGACCCAAACCCACTCAGCTAGACCCAAACCCACTCGGCTAGACCCAAACCCACTCGGCTGGACCCAAACCCACTCGGCTGGACGCAAACCCACTCGGCTAGAACCAAACCAACTCGGCTAGACCCAAACCCACTCGGCTAGACCCAAACCCACTCGGCTAGACCCAAACCCACTCGGCTAGACCCAAACCCACTCGGCTAGACCCAAACCCACTCGGCTACACCCAAACCCACTCCGCTAGACCCAAACCCACTCGGCTGCACCCAAACCCACTCGGCTAGACCCAAATCCATTCGGCTAGAAGCAAACCCACTCGGCTAGACCCAAACCCACTCCGCTAGACCCAAACCCACTCCGCTAGACCCATACCAACTCCGCTTGACCCAAACCCACTCGGCTAGACCCAAACCCACTCGGCTACACCCAAACCCACTCGGCTAGACCCAAACCCGCTCGGCTAGACCCAAACCCGCGCGGCTAGACCCAAACCCACGCGGCTACACACAAACTAACTCGGCTAGACCCAAACCCACTCGGCTAGACCCAAACCCACTCGACTAGGCCCAAACCCACTCGGCTACACCAAAACCCACTCGGCTAGACCCAAACCCACTCGGCTAGACCCAAACCCACTCGGCTAGACCCAAACCCACTCGGCTAGACCCAAACCCACTCGGCTTGACCCAAACCAACTCGGCTAGACCCAAACCAACTCGGCTAGACCCAAACCCACTCGGCTAGACCCAAACCCACTCGGCTAGACCCAAACCCACACCGTTAGACCCAAACCCACACCGCTAGACCCAAACCCACTCCGCTGGACCCAAACCCACTTGGCTAGACCCAAACCCACTAGGCTAGATGCAAACCCACTCGGCTAGACCCAAACCCACTCGGCTAGACCCAAACCCACTCGTCCAGACCCAAACCCACTCGGCTACACCCAAACCCACTCGGCTGCACCCAAACCCAATCCGCTAGACCCAAACCCACTCGGCTAGACGTATACCCGCTCGGCTAGACCCAAACCCACTCGGCTACACCCAAACTAACTCGGCTAGACCCAAACCCACTCGGCTACACCGAAACCCACTCGGCTAGACCCAAACCCACTCGGCTAGACCCAAACCCACACGGCTAGACCCAAACCACCTCGGCTAGACCGAAACCCACTCGGCTAGACCCAAATCCACTCGGCTAGACCCAAACCCAATCGGCTAGACCCAAACCCACTCGGCTAGACCCAAACCCACTCGGCTACACCCAAACCCACTCCGCTAGACCCAAACCCACTCGGCTGCACCCAAACCCACTCGGCTAGACCCAAATCCATTCGGCTAGAAGCAAACCCACTCGGCTAGACCCAAACCCACTCGGGTAGACCCAAACCAATTCGGCTTCACCCAAACCCACTCGGCTAGACCCAAAGCCACTCAGCTGGTCCCAAACCCACTCAGCTACACCCAAACCCACTCCGCTACACCCAAACCCACTCCGGTAGACCCAAACCCACTCGGCTAGGCCCCAACCCACTCGGCTAGACCCAAACCCACACGACTAGACCCTAACACACTCGGCTAGACCCAAACCCACTCGGCTAGACCCAAACCCACTCGGCTTGACCCACACCCACTCGGCTAGACCCAAACCCACTCGGCTAGACCCAAACCCACTCGGCTAGACCCAAACCCACTCGGCTAGACCCAAACCCACACCGCTAGACCCAAACCCACTCCGCTGGACCCAAACCCACTTGGCTAGACCCAAACCCACTAGGCTAGACCAAAACCCACTCGGCTAGACCCAAACCCACTCGGCTAGACCCAAACCCACTCGTCCAGACCCAAACCCACTCGGCTACACCCAAACCCACTCGGCTACACCCAAACCCAATCCGCTAGACCCAAACCCACTCGGCTAGACGTAAACCCGCTCGGCTAGACCCAAACCCGCTCGGCTACACCCAAACTAACTCGGCTAGACCCAAACCCACTCGCCCAGACCCAAACCCACTCGGCTAGACCCAAACCCACTCGGCTAGACCCAAACCCACTCGGCTACACCGAAACCCACTCGGCTGGACCCAAACCCACTCGGCTAGAACCAAACCCACTCGGCTAGACCCAAACCACCTCGGCTAGACCGAAACCCACTCGGCTAGACCCAAATCCACTCGGCTAGACCCAAACCCACTCGGCTAGACCCAAACCCACTCGGCTAGACCCAAACCCACTCGGCTAGACCCAAACCCACTCGGCTACACCCAAACCCACTCGGCTCGGCTACACCGAAACCCACTCGGCTAGACCCAAACCACCTCGGCTAGACCGAAACCCACTCAGCTAGGCCCAAACCCACTCGGCTACACCGAAACACACTCGGCTAGACCCAAACCCACTCAGCTAGACCCAAACCCACTCGGCTAGACCCAAACCCACTCGGCTAGACCCAAACCCACTCGGCTAGACGCAAACCCACTCGGCTAGAACCAAACCAACTCGGCTAGACCCAAACCCACTCGGCTAGACCCAAACCCACTCGGCTAGACCCAAACCCACTCGGCTAGACCGAAACCCACTCGGCTAGACCCAAACCCACTCGGCTACACCCAACCCCACTCCGCTAGACCCAAACCCACTCGGCTGCACCCAAACCCACTCGGCTAGACCCAAATCCATTCGGCTAGAAGCAAACCCACTCCGGTAGGCCCAAACCCACTCGGCTAGACCCAAACCCACTCGGCTAGACCCAAACCCACTCGGCTAGACGCAAACCCACTCGGCTGGACCCAAACCCACTCGGCAAGACCCAAACCCACTCGGCTAGACCCACACCCACTCGGCTAGACCCAAACCCACTCGGCTAGACCCAAACCCACTCGGCTAGACCCAAACCCACTCGGGTAGACCCAAACCCACTCGGCTAGTCCCAAACCCACTCGGCTACACCCAAACCCACTCCGCTAGACCCAAACCCACTCCGCTAGACCCATACCAACTCCGCTTGACCCAAACCCACTCGGCTAGACCCAAACCCACTCGGCTACACCCAAACCCACTCGGCTAGACCCAAACCCGCTCGGCTAGACCCAAACCCGCTCGGCTAGACCCAAACCCACTCGGCTAGACCCAAACCCACTCAGCTAGACCCAAACCCACTCGGCTAGACCCAAACCCACTCGGCTGGACCCAAACCCACTCGGCTGGACGCAAACCCACTCGGCTAGAACCAAACCAACTCGGCTAGACCCAAACCCACTCGGCTAGACCCAAACCCACTCGGCTAGACCCAAACCCACTCGGCTAGACCCAAACCCACTCGGCTAGACCCAAACCCACTCGGCTACACCCAAACCCACTCCGCTAGACCCAAACCCACTCGGCTGCACCCAAACCCACTCGGCTAGACCCAAATCCATTCGGCTAGAAGCAAACCCACTCGGCTAGACCCAAACCCACTCCGCTAGACCCAAACCCACTCCGCTAGACCCATACCAACTCCGCTTGACCCAAACCCACTCGGCTAGACCCAAACCCACTCGGCTACACCCAAACCCACTCGGCTAGACCCAAACCCGCTCGGCTAGACCCAAACCCGCGCGGCTAGACCCAAACCCACGCGGCTACACACAAACTAACTCGGCTAGACCCAAACCCACTCGGCTAGACCCAAACCCACTCGGCTAGGCCCAAACCCACTCGGCTACACCAAAACCCACTCGGCTAGACCCAAACCCACTCGGCTAGACCCAAACCCACTCGGCTAGACCCAAACCCACTCGGCTAGACCCAAACCCACTCGGCTTGACCCAAACCAACTCGGCTAGACCCAAACCAACTCGGCTAGACCCAAACCCACTCGGCTAGACCCAAACCCACTCGGCTAGACCCAAACCCACACCGTTAGACCCAAACCCACACCGCTAGACCCAAACCCACTCCGCTGGACCCAAACCCACTTGGCTAGACCCAAACCCACTAGGCTAGATCCAAACCCACTCGGCTAGACCCAAACCCACTCGGCTAGACCCAAACCCACTCGTCCAGACCCAAACCCACTCGGCTACACCCAAACCCACTCGGCTGCACCCAAACCCAATCCGCTAGACCCAAACCCACTCGGCTAGACGTATACCCGCTCGGCTAGACCCAAACCCACTCGGCTACACCCAAACTAACTCGGCTAGACCCAAACCCACTCGGCTACACCGAAACCCACTCGGCTAGACCCAAACCCACTCGGCTAGACCCAAACCCACACGGCTAGACCCAAACCACCTCGGCTAGACCGAAACCCACTCGGCTAGACCCAAATCCACTCGGCTAGACCCAAACCCACTCGGCTAGACCCAAACCCACTCGGCTAGACCCAAACCCACTCGGCTACACCCAAACCCACTCCGCTAGACCCAAACCCACTCGGCTGCACCCAAACCCACTCGGCTAGACCCAAATCCATTCGGCTAGAAGCAAACCCACTCGGCTAGACCCAAACCCACTCGGGTAGACCCAAACCAATTCGGCTTCACCCAAACCCACTCGGCTAGACCCAAAGCCACTCAGCTGGTCCCAAACCCACTCAGCTACACCCAAACCCACTCCGCTACACCCAAACCCACTCCGGTAGACCCAAACCCACTCGGCTAGGCCCCAACCCACTCGGCTAGACCCAAACCCACACGACTAGACCCTAACACACTCGGCTAGACCCAAACCCACTCGGCTAAACCCAAACCCACTCGGCTTGACCCACACCCACTCGGCTAGACCCAAACCCACTCGGCTAGACCCAAACCCACTCGGCTAGACCCAAACCCACTCGGCTAGACCCAAACCCACACCGCTAGACCCAAACCCACTCCGCTGGACCCAAACCCACTTGGCTAGACCCAAACCCACTAGGCTAGACCAAAACCCACTCGGCTAGACCCAAACCCACTCGGCTAGACCCAAACCCACTCGTCCAGACCCAAACCCACTCGGCTACACCCAAACCCACTCGGCTACACCCAAACCCAATCCGCTAGACCCAAACCCACTCGGCTAGACGTAAACCCGCTCGGCTAGACCCAAACCCGCTCGGCTACACCCAAACTAACTCGGCTAGACCCAAACCCACTCGCCCAGACCCAAACCCACTCGGCTAGACCCAAACCCACTCGGCTAGACCCAAACCCACTCGGCTACACCGAAACCCACTCGGCTGGACCCAAACCCACTCGGCTAGAACCAAACCCACTCGGCTAGACCCAAACCACCTCGGCTAGACCGAAACCCACTCGGCTAGACCCAAATCCACTCGGCTAGACCCAAACCCACTCGGCTAGACCCAAACCCACTCGGCTAGACCCAAACCCACTCGGCTAGACGCAAACCCACTCGGCTAGACGCAAACCCACTCGGCTAGACCCAAACCCACTCGGCTAGACCCAAACCCACTCGGCTAGACCCAAACCCACTCGGCTAGACCCAAACCCACTCGGGTAGACCCAAACCCACTCGGCTGGACCCAAACCCACTCGGCTACACCCAAACCCACTCCGCTAGACCCAAACCCACTCCGCTAGACCCATACCAACTCCGCTTGACCCAAACCCACTCGGCTAGACCCAAACCCACTCGGCTACACCCAAACCCACTCGGCTCGGCTAGACCCAAACCCACTCGGCTAGACACAAACCCACTCAGCTAGGCCCAAACCCACTCGGCTACACCGAAACACACTCGGCTGGACCCAAACCCACTCGGCTAGAACCAAACCCACTCGGCTAGACCCAAACCACCTCGGCTAGACCGAAACCCACTCGGCTAGACCCAAATCCACTCGGCTAGACCCAAACCCACTCGGCTAGACCCAAACCCACTCGGCTAGACCCAAACCCACTCGGCTAGACGCAAACCCACTCGGCTAGACGCAAACCCACTCGGCTAGACCCAAACCCACTCGGCTAGACCCAAACCCACTCGGCTAGACCCAAACCCACTCGGCTAGACCCAAACCCACTCGGATAGACCCAAACCCACTCGGCTGGACCCAAACCCACTCGGCTACACCCAAACCCACTCCGCTAGACCCAAACCCACTCCGCTAGACCCATACCAACTCCGCTTGACCCAAACCCACTCGGCTAGACCCAAACCCACTCGGCTACACCCAAACCCACTCGGCTCGGCTAGACCCAAACCCACTCGGCTAGACACAAACCCACTCAGCTAGGCCCAAACCCACTCGGCTACACCGAAACACACTCGGCTAGACCCAAACCCACTCAGCTAGACCCAAACCCACTCGGCTAGACCCAAACCCACTCGGCTAGACCCAAACCCACTCGGCTAGACGCAAACCCACTCGGCTAGAACCAAACCAACTCGGCTAGACCCAAACCCACTCGGCTAGACCCAAACCCACTCGGCTAGACCCAAACCCACTCGGCTAGACCCAAACCCACTCGGCTACACCCAAACCCACTCCGCTAGACCCAAACCCACTCGGCTGCACCCAAACCCACTCGGCTAGACCCAAATCCATTCGGCTAGAAGCAAACCCACTCCGGTAGGCCCAAACCCACTCGGCTAGACCCAAACCCACTCGGCTAGACCCAAACCCACTCGGCTAGACGCAAACCCACTCGGCTGGACCCAAACCCACTCGGCAAGACCCAAACCCACTCGGCTAGACCCACACCCACTCGGCTAGACCCAAACCCACTCGGCTACACCCAAACCCACTCGGCTAGACCCAAACCCACTCGGGTAGACCCAAACCCACTCGGCTAGTCCCAAACCCACTCGGCTACACCCAAACCCACTCCGCTAGACCCAAACCCACTCCGCTAGACCCATACCAACTCCGCTTGACCCAAACCCACTCGGCTAGACCCCAACCCACTCGGCTACACCCAAACCCACTCGGCTAGACCCAAACCCGCTCGGCTAGACCCAAACCCGCTCGGCTAGACCCAAACCCACTCGGCTAGACCCAAACCCACTCAGCTAGACCCAAACCCACTCGGCTAGACCCAAACCCACTCGGCTAGACCCAAACCCACTCGGCTGGACGCAAACCCACTCGGCTAGAACCAAACCAACTCGGCTAGACCCAAACCCACTCGGCTAGACCCAAACCCACTCGGCTAGACCCAAACCCACTCGGCTAGACCCAAACCCACTCGGCTAGACCCAAACCCACTCGGCTACACCCAAACCCACTCCGCTAGACCCAAACCCACTCGGCTGCACCCAAACCCACTCGGCTAGACCCAAATCCATTCGGCTAGAAGCAAACCCACTCGGCTAGACCCAAACCCACTCCGCTAGACCCAAACCCACTCCGCTAGACCCATACCAACTCCGCTTGACCCAAACCCACTCGGCTAGACCCAAACCCACTCGGCTACACCCAAACCCACTCGGCTAGACCCAAACCCGCTCGGCTAGACCCAAACCCGCGCGGCTAGACCCAAACCCACGCGGCTACACACAAACTAACTCGGCTAGACCCAAACCCACTCGGCTAGACCCAAACCCACTCGGCTAGGCCCAAACCCACTCGGCTACACCAAAACCCACTCGGCTAGACCCAAACCCACTCGGCTAGACCCAAACCCACTCGGCTAGACCCAAACCCACTCGGCTAGACCCAAACCCACTCGGCTTGACCCAAACCAACTCGGCTAGACCCAAACCAACTCGGCTAGACCCAAACCCACTCGGCTAGACCCAAACCCACTCGGCTAGACCCAAACCCACACCGTTAGACCCAAACCCACACCGCTAGACCCAAACCCACTCCGCTGGACCCAAACCCACTTGGCTAGACCCAAACCCACTAGGCTAGATCCAAACCCACTCGGCTAGACCCAAACCCACTCGGCTAGACCCAAACCCACTCGTCCAGACCCAAACCCACTCGGCTACACCCAAACCCACTCGGCTGCACCCAAACCCAATCCGCTAGACCCAAACCCACTCGGCTAGACGTATACCCGCTCGGCTAGACCCAAACCCACTCGGCTACACCCAAACTAACTCGGCTAGACCCAAACCCACTCGCCTAGACCCAAACCCACTCGGCTAGACCCAAACCCACTCGGCTAGACCCAAACCCACTCGGCTACACCGAAACCCACTCGGCTAGACCCAAACCCACTCGGCTAGACCCAAACCCACACGGCTAGACCCAAACCACCTCGGCTAGACCGAAACCCACTCGGCTAGACCCAAATCCACTCGGCTAGACCCAAACCCACTCGGCTAGACCCAAACCCACTCGGCTAGACCCAAACCCACTCGGCTACACCCAAACCCACTCCGCTAGACCCAAACCCACTCGGCTGCACCCAAACCCACTCGGCTAGACCCAAATCCATTCGGCTAGAAGCAAACCCACTCGGCTAGACCCAAACCCACTCGGGTAGACCCAAACCAATTCGGCTTCACCCAAACCCACTCGGCTAGACCCAAAGCCACTCAGCTGGTCCCAAACCCACTCAGCTACACCCAAACCCACTCCGCTACACCCAAACCCACTCCGGTAGACCCAAACCCACTCGGCTAGGCCCCAACACACTCGGCTAGACCCAAACCCACACGACTAGACCCTAACACACTCGGCTAGACCCAAACCCACTCGGCTAGACCCAAACCCACTCGGCTGGACGCAAACCCACTCGGCTAGAACCAAACCAACTCGGCTAGACCCAAACCCACTCGGCTAGACCCAAACCCACTCGGCTAGACCCAAACCCACTCGGCTAGACCCAAACCCACTCGGCTAGACCCAAACCCACTCGGCTACACCCAAACCCACTCCGCTAGACCCAAACCCACTCGGCTGCACCCAAACCCACTCGGCTAGACCCAAATCCATTCGGCTAGAAGCAAACCCACTCGGCTAGACCCAAACCCATTCCGCTAGACCCAAACCCACTCCGCTAGACCCATACCAACTCCGCTTGACCCAAACCCACTCGGCTAGACCCAAACCCACTCGGCTACACCCAAACCCACTCGGCTAGACCCAAACCCGCTCGGCTAGACCCAAACCCGCGCGGCTAGACCCAAACCCACGCGGCTACACACAAACTAACTCGGCTAGACCCAAACCCACTCGGCTAGACCCAAACCCACTCGGCTAGGCCCAAACCCACTCGGCTACACCAAAACCCACTCGGCTAGACCCAAACCCACTCGGCTAGACCCAAACCCACTCGGCTAGACCCAAACCCACTCGGCTAGACCCAAACCCACTCGGCTTGACCCAAACCAACTCGGCTAGACCCAAACCAACTCGGCTAGACCCAAACCCACTCGGCTAGACCCAAACCCACTCGGCTAGACCCAAACCCACACCGTTAGACCCAAACCCACACCGCTAGACCCAAACCCACTCCGCTGGACCCAAACCCACTTGGCTAGACCCAAACCCACTAGGCTAGATCCAAACCCACTCGGCTAGACCCAAACCCACTCGGCTAGACCCAAACCCACTCGTCCAGACCCAAACCCACTCGGCTACACCCAAACCCACTCGGCTGCACCCAAACCCAATCCGCTAGACCCAAACCCACTCGGCTAGACGTATACCCGCTCGGCTAGACCCAAACCCACTCGGCTACACCCAAACTAACTCGGCTAGACCCAAACCCACTCGCCTAGACCCAAACCCACTCGGCTAGACCCAAACCCACTCGGCTAGACCCAAACCCACTCGGCTACACCGAAACCCACTCGGCTAGACCCAAACCCACTCGGCTAGACCCAAACCCACACGGCTAGACCCAAACCACCTCGGCTAGACCGAAACCCACTCGGCTAGACCCAAATCCACTCGGCTAGACCCAAACCCACTCGGCTAGACCCAAACCCACTCGGCTAGACCCAAACCCACTCGGCTACACCCAAACCCACTCCGCTAGACCCAAACCCACTCGGCTGCACCCAAACCCACTCGGCTAGACCCAAATCCATTCGGCTAGAAGCAAACCCACTCGGCTAGACCCAAACCCACTCGGGTAGACCCAAACCAATTCGGCTTCACCCAAACCCACTCGGCTAGACCCAAAGCCACTCAGCTGGTCCCAAACCCACTCAGCTACACCCAAACCCACTCCGCTACACCCAAACCCACTCCGGTAGACCCAAACCCACTCGGCTAGGCCCCAACCCACTCGGCTAGACCCAAACCCACACGACTAGACCCTAACACACTCGGCTAGACCCAAACCCACTCGGCTAGACCCAAACCCACTCGGCTTGACCAACACCCACTCGGCTAGACCCAAACCCACTCGGCTAGACCCAAACCCACTCGGCTAGACCCAAACCCACTCGGCTAGACCCAAACCCACACCGCTAGACCCAAACCCACTCCGCTGGACCCAAACCCACTTGGCTAGACCCAAACCCACTAGGCTAGACCAAAACCCACTCGGCTAGACCCAAACCCACTCGGCTAGACCCAAACCCACTCGTCCAGACCCAAACCCACTCGGCTACACCCAAACCCACTCGGCTACACCCAAACCCAATCCGCTAGACCCAAACCCACTCGGCTAGACGTAAACCCGCTCGGCTAGACCCAAACCCGCTCGGCTACACCCAAACTAACTCGGCTAGACCCAAACCCACTCGCCCAGACCCAAACCCACTCGGCTAGACCCAAACCCACTCGGCTAGACCCAAACCCACTCGGCTACACCGAAACCCACTCGGCTGGACCCAAACCCACTCGGCTAGAACCAAACCCACTCGGCTAGACCCAAACCACTTCGGCTAGACCGAAACCCACTCGGCTAGACCCAAATCCACTCGGCTAGACCCAAACCCACTCGGCTAGACCCAAACCCACTCGGCTAGACCCAAACCCACTCGGCTAGACCCAAACCCACTTGGCTAGACCCAAACCCACTCGGCTAGACGCAAACCCACTCGGCTAGACCCAAACCCACTCGGCTAGACCCAAACCCACTGGGCTAGACCCAAACCCACTCGGCTAGACCCAAACCCACTCGGCTAGACCCAAACCCACTCGGCTCGACCCAAACCCACTCGGCTAGACCCAAACCCACTCGGCTAGACCCACACCCACTCGGCTATACCCAAACCCACTCGGCTAGACCCAAACCCACTCGGCTAGACCCAAACCCACTCGGCTAGACCCAAACCCACTCGGATAGACCCAATCCCACTCGGCTAGACCAAATCCCACTTGGCTAGACCCAAACCTACTCGGCTAGACCCAAACCCACTCGGCTAGACCCAAACCCACTCGGGTAGACCCAAACCCACTCGGCTAGACCCAAACCCACTCGGCTACACCCAAACCCACTCCGCTAGACCCAAACCCACTCCGCTAGACCCATACCAACTCCGCTTGACCCAAACCCACTCGGCCAGAACCAAACCCACTCGGCTAGACCCAAACCCACTCGGCTAGACCCAAACCCACTCGGCTAGACCCAATCCTACTCGGCTAGACCCAAACCCACTCCGGTAGACCCAAACCCACTCGGCTAGACCCAAACCCCCTTGGCTAGACCCAAACCCACTCGGCTACACCCAAACCCACTCGGCTAGACCCAAACCTACTTGGTTAGACCCAAACCCACTCGGCTAGACCCAAACCTACTCGGGTAGACCCAAACCCACTCGGCTAGACCCAAACCCACTCGGCTACACCAAAACCCACTCCGCTAGACACAAACCCACTCCGCTAGACCCAAACCCACTCCGCTAGACCCATACCTACTCCGCTGGACCCAAACCCACTCGGCTAGACCCAAACCCACTCGGCTAGACCCAAACCCACTCGGCTAGACCCAAACCCTCTCGGCTAGACCCAAACCCGCTCGGCTGGACCCAAACTAACTCGGCTGCACCCAAACTAACTCGGCTAGACCCAAACCCTCTCGGCTGGCCCCAAACCCACTGGGCTAGACCGAAACCCACTCGGCTAGACCCAAATCCACTCGGCTAGACCCAAACCCACTCGGCTAGACCCAAACCCACTCGGCTAGACCCAAACCCACTCGGGTAGACCCAAACCCACTCGGCTAGACCCAAACCCACTCGGCTAGACGCAAACCCACTCGGCTAGACCCAAACCCACTCGGCTAGACCCAAACCCACTCGGCTAGACCCAAACCAACTCCGCTAGACCCAAACCCACTCGGCTAGACCCAAACCCACTCGGCTAGACCCAAACCCACTAGGCTAGACCCAAACCCCCTCGGCTAGACCCAAACCCACTCGGCTCGACCCAAACCCACTCGGCTAGACCCAAACCCACTCGGCTCGACCCAAACCCACTCGGCTAGACCCAAACCCACTCGGCTAGACCCACACCCACTCGGCTATACCCAAACCCACTCGGCTAGACCCAAACCCACTCGGCTAGACCCAAACCCCCTCGGCTAGACCCAAACCCACTCGGCTAGACCCAAACCCACTCGGATAGACCCAAACCCACTCGGCTAGACCAAAACCCACTAGGCTAGACCCAAACCCACTCGGCTAGACCCACACCAACTCGGCTAGACCCAAACCCACTCGGCTAGACCCAAACCCACTCGGGTAGACCCAAACCCACTCGGCTAGACCCAAACCCACTCGGCTAGACCCAAACCCACTCGGCTAGACCCAAACCCATTCGGCCAGACGCAAACCCACTCGGCTAGACACAAACCCACTTGGCAAGACCCAAACCCACTCGGCTAGACCCACACCCACTCGGCTAGACCCAAACCCACTCGGCTAGACCCAAACCCACTCGGGTAGACCCAAACCCACTCGGCTAGACCCAAACCCACTCGGCTAGACGCAAACCCACTCGGCTAGACGCAAACCCACTCGGCTAGACCCAAACCCACTCGGCTAGACCCAAACCCACTCGGCTAGACCCAAACCCACTCGGCTAGACCCAAACCCACTCGGGTAGACCCAAACCCACTCGGCTGGACCCAAACCCACTCGGCTACACCCAAACCCACTCCGCTAGACCCAAACCCACTCCGCTAGACCCATACCAACTCCGCTTGACCCAAACCCACTCGGCTAGACCCAAACCCACTCGGCTACACCCAAACCCACTCGGCTCGGCTAGACCCAAACCCACTCGGCTGGACACAAACCCACTCAGCTAGGCCCAAACCCACTCGGCTACACCGAAACACACTCGGCTAGACCCAAACCCACTCAGCTAGACCCAAACACACTCGGCTAGACCCAAACCCACTCGGCTAGACCCAAACCTACTCGGCTAGACGCAAACCCACTCGGCTAGAACCAAACCAACTCGGCTAGACCCAAACCCACTCGGCTAGACCCAAACCCACTCGGCTAGACCCAAACCCACTCAGCTAGACACAAACCCACTCGGCTAGACCCAAACCCACTCGGATAGACCCAAGCCCATTAGGCTAGACGCAAACCCACTCAGCTAGACCCAAACCCACTCGGCTAGACCCAAACCCACTCGGCTACACCCAAACCCACTCGGCTAGACCCAAAACCCAATCGGCTAGACCCAAACCCACTCGGCTAGACCCAAACCCACTCGGCTAGACCCAAACCCACTTGGCTAGACCCAAGCCCACTCGGCTAGACCCAAGCCCACTCGGCTAGACCCAAACCCATTCGGCTAGACCCACACCCACTCGGCTAGACCCAAACCCACTCGGCTAGTCCCAAACCCACTCGGGTAGACCCAAACCCACTCGGCTAGACTCAAACCCACTCGGCTACACCCAAACCCACTCCGCTAGACCCAAACCCACTCCGCTAGACCCATACCAACTCCGCTAGACCCAAACCCACTCGGCTAAACCCAAACCCACTCGGTTAGACCCAAACCCACTCGGCTAGACCCAAACCCACTCTGCTGGACCCAAACCCACTCGGCCACACGCAAACACACTCGGCTAGACCCAAACCCGCTCGGCGAGACCCAAGCCCACTCGGCTAGACCCAAACCCACTCGGCTAGACCCAAACCCACTCGGCTAGACCCAAACCCACTCGGCTAGACCCCAACCGACTCGGCTAGACCCAAACCCACTCGGCTAGATGCAATCCGACTCGGTTAGACCCAAACCCACTCGACTAGACCCAAACCCACTCGGCTAGACCCAAACCCACTCGGCTAGACCCAAACCCACTTGGCTAGACCCAAACCCACTCGACTAGACCCAAACCCACTCGGCTAGACCCAAACCCCCTTGGCTAGACCCAAACCCACTCGGCTAGACCCAAACCCACTCGGCTACACCCAAACCCACTCGGCTAGACCCAAACCCAATCGGCTAGACCCAAACCCGCTCGGCTAGACCCAAACTAACTCGGCTACACCCAAACTAACTCGGCTAGACCCAAACCCTCTCGGCTGGACCCAAACCCACTGGGCTAGACCGAAACGCACTCGGCTAGACCCAAATCCACTCGGCTAGACCCAAACCCACTCGGCTAGACCCAAACCCACTCGGCTAGACCCAAACCCACTCGGCTAGACCCAAACCCACTTGGCTAGACCCAAACACACTGGGCTAGACGCAAACCCACTCGGCTAGACGCAAACCCACTCGGCTAGACCCAAACCCACTGGGCTAGACCCAAACCCACTCGGCTAGACCCAAACCCACTCGGCTAGACCCAAAGCCACTCGGCTAGACCCAAACCCACTTGGCTAGACCCAAACCCCCTCGGCTAGACCCAAACCCACTCGGCTAGACGCAAACCCACTCGGCCAGACCCAAACCCACTCGGCCAAACCCAAACCCACTCGGCTAGACCCAAACCCACTCGGCTAGACCCAAACCCACTCGGCTAGACCCAAACCCGATCGTCTAGACCCAAACTAACTCGGCTACAGCCAAACTAACTCGGCTAGACCCAAACCCACTCGGCTAAACCCAAACCCACTCGGCTGGACCCAAACCCACTCGGCTAGACCCAAACCCACTCGGCTAGACCCAAACCCACTCGGCTAGACCCAAACCCACTCGGCTAGACCGAAACCCACTCGGCTAGACCCAAACCCACTCAGCTAGACACAAACCCACTCGGCTAGACCCAAACCCACTCGGATAGACCCAAGCCCATTCGGCTAGACGCAAACCCACTCAGCTAGACCCAAACCCACTCGGCTAGACCCAAACCCACTCGGCTACACCCAAACCCACTCGGCTAGACCCAAAACCCAATCGGCTAGACCCAAACCCACTCGGCTGGACCCAAACCCACTCGGCTAGACCCAAACCCACTTGGCTAGACCCAAGCCCACTCGGCTAGACCCAAGCCCACTCGGCTAGACCCAAACCCATTCGGCTAGACCCACACCCACTCGGCTAGACCCAAACCCACTCGGCTAGTCCCAAACCTACTCGGGTAGACCCAAACCCACTCGGCTAGACTCAAACCCACTCGGCTACACCCAAACCCACTCCGCTAGACCCAAACCCACTCCGCTGGACCCATACCAACTCCGCTAGACCCAAACCCACTCGGCTAAACCCAAACCCATTCGACTAGACCCAAGCCCACTCGGCTAGAACCAAACCCACTCTGCTGGACCCAAACCCACTCGGCCACACGCAAACACACTCGGCTAGACCCAAACCCGCTCGGCGAGACCCAAGCCCACTCGGCTAGACCCAAACCCACTCGGCTAGACCCAAACCCACTCGGCTAGACCCAAACCCACTCGGCTAGACCCCAACCGACTCGGCTAGACCCAAACCCACTCGGCTAGATGCAATCCGACTCGGTTAGACCCAAACCCACGCGACTAGACCCAAACCCACTCGGCTAGACCCAAACCCACTCGGCTAGACCCAAACCCACTTGGCTAGACCCAAACCCACTCGACTAGACCCAAACCCACTCGGCTAGACCCAAACCCCCTTGGCTAGACCCAAACCCACTCGGCTAGACCCAAACCCACTCGGCTAGACCCAATCCCACTCGGCTCGACCCAATCCCACTCGGCTAGACCCAAACCCACTCGGCTACACCCAAACCCACTCGGCTAGACCCAAACCCAATCGGCTAGACCCAAACCCACTCGGCTAGACCAAACCCAGTCGGCTAGACCCAAACACACACGGCTAGACCCAAACCCACTCGGCTAGATGCAAACCCACTCGGCTAGACCCAAACCCACTCGGCTAGACCAAATCCCACTCGGCTACACCCAAACCCACTCGGCTAGACCCAAACCCACTCGGCTAGACCCAAGCCCACTCGGCTAGACCCAAACCCACCTGGCTAGACCTAAACCCACTCGGCTAGACCCAAACCCACTCGGCTAGACTCAAACCCACTCGGCTAGACCCAAATCCACACGGCTAGCCCCAAACCGACTCGGCTAGACCCAAACCCAATCGGCTAGTCCCAAACCCACTCGGCTAGACCCAAAATCACTCGGCTAGACCCAAAACCAATCGGCTAGACCCAAACCCACTCGGCTAGACCCAAACCCACTCGGCTAGAACCACACCCATTCGGCTTGACCCAAACCCACTCGGCTAGACCCAAACCCACTCGGCTAGACCCAAGCCCACTCGGCTAGACCCAAACCCACTCGGCTAGACCCAAACCCCCTCGGCTAGACCCAAACCCACTCGCTAGACCCAAACCCACTCGGCTAGACCCAATCCCACTCGGCTCGACCCAATCCCACTCGGCTAGACCCAAACCCACTCGGCTACACCCAAACCCACTCGGCTAGACCCAAACCCAATCGGCTAGACCCAAACCCACTCGGCTAGACCAAACCCACTCGGCTAGACCCAAACACACTCGGCTAGACCCAAACCCACTCGGCTAGACCCAAACCCACTCGGCTAGACCCAAACCTACTCGGCAAGACCCAAACCCACTCGGCTAGACCCAAACCCACTCGGCTAGACCCAAACCCACTCGGCTAGACCCACACCCACTCGGCTAGACCCAAACCCACTCGGCTAGACCCAAACCTACTCGGGTAGACCCAAACCCACTCGGCTAGACTCAAACCCACTCGGCTACACCCAAACCCACTCCGCTAGACCCAAACCCTCTCCGCTAAACCCATACCAACTCCACTAGACCCAAACCCACTCGGCTAAACCCAAACCCACTCGGCTTGACCCAAACCCACTCGGCTAGACCCAAACCCACTCGGCTAGACCCAAACCCGATCGTCTAGACCCAAACTAACTCGGCTACAGCCAAACTAACTCGGCTAGACCCAAACCCACTCGGCTAAACCCAAACCCACTCGGCTAGACCCAAACCCACTCGGCTAGACCCAAACCCACTCGGCTAGACCCAAACCCACTCGGCTAGACCCAAACCCACTCGGCTAGACCCAAACCCACTCGGCTCGACCCAAACCCACTCAGCTGGACACAAACCCACTCGGCTAGACCCAAACCCACTCGGATAGACCCAAGCCCATGCGGCTAGACGCAAACACACTCAGCTAGACCCAAACCCACTCGGCTAGACCCAAACCCACTCGGCTAGACCCAAACCCACTCGGCTAGACGCAAACCCACCCGGCTAGACCCAAACCCACTCGGCTAGACCCAAACCCACTCGGCTAGACCCAAACCCACTTGGCTTGACCCAAGCCCACTCGGCTAGACCCAAGCCCACTCGGCTACACCCAAACCCACTCGGCTAGACCCAAACCCACTCGGCTAGACCCAAACCCACTCGGCTAGACCCCAACCGACTCGGCTAGACCCAAACCCACTCGGCTAGATGCAATCCGACTCGGTTAGACCCAAACCCACGCGACTAGACCCAAACCCACTCGGCTAGACCCAAACCCACTCGGCTAGACCCAAACCCGATCGTCTAGACCCAAACTAACTCGGCTACAGCCAAACTAACTCGGCTAGACCCAAACCCACTCGGCTAAACCCAAACCCACTCGGCTAGACCCAAACCCACTCGGCTAGACCCAAACCCACTCGGCTAGACCCAAACCCACTCGGCTAGACCCAAACCCACTCGGCTAGACCAAAACCCACTCGGCTCGACCCAAACCCACTCAGCTGGACACAAACCCACTCGGCTAGACCCAAACCCACTCGGATAGACCCAAGCCCATTCGGCTAGACGCAAACACACTCAGCTAGACCCAAACCCACTCGGCTAGACCCAAACCCACTCGGCTAGACCCAAACCCACTCGGCTAGACGCAAACCCACCCGGCTAGACCCAAACCCACTCGGCTAGACCCAAACCCACTCGGCTAGACCCAAACCCACTTGGCTTGACCCAAGCCCACTCGGCTAGACCCAAGCCCACTCGGCTACACCCAAACCCACTCGGCTAGACCCAAACCCACTCGGCTAGACCCAAACCCACTCGGCTAGACCCCAACCGACTCGGCTAGACCCAAACCCACTCGGCTAGATGCAATCCGACTCGGTTAGACCCAAACCCACGCGACTAGACCCAAACCCACTCGGCTAGACCCAAACCCACTCGGCTAGACCCAAACCCACTTGGCTAGACCCAAACCCACTCGACTAGACCCAAACCCACTCGGCTAGACCCAAACCCCCTTGGCTAGACCCAAACCCACTCGGCTAGACCCAAACCCACTCGGCTAGACCCAATCCCACTCGGCTCGACCCAATCCCACTCGGCTAGACCCAAACCCACTCGGCTACACCCAAACCCACTCGGCTAGACCCAAACCCAATCGGCTAGACCCAAACCCACTCGGCTAGACCAAACCCAGTCGGCTAGACCCAAACACACACGGCTAGACCCAAACCCACTCGGCTAGATGCAAACCCACTCGGCTAGACCCAAACCCACTCGGCTAGACCAAATCCCACTCGGCTACACCCAAACCCACTCGGCTAGACCCAAACCCACTCGGCTAGACCCAAGCCCACTCGGCTACACCCAAACCCACCTGGCTAGACCTAAACCCACTCGGCTAGACCCAAACCCACTCGGCTAGACTCAAACCCACTCGGCTAGACCCAAATCCACACGGCTAGCCCCAAACCGACTCGGCTAGACCCAAACCCAATCGGCTAGTCCCAAACCCACTCGGCTAGACCCAAAATCACTCGGCTAGACCCAAAACCAATCGGCTAGACCCAAACCCACTCGGCTAGACCCAAACCCACTCGGCTAGAACCACACCCATTCGGCTTGACCCAAACCCACTCGGCTAGACCCAAACCCACTCGGCTAGACCCAAGCCCACTCGGCTAGACCCAAACCCACTCGGCTAGACCCAAACCCCCTCGGCTAGACCCAAACCCACTCGCTAGACCCAAACCCACTCGGCTAGACCCAATCCCACTCGGCTCGACCCAATCCCACTCGGCTAGACCCAAACCCACTCGGCTACACCCAAACCCACTCGGCTAGACCCAAACCCAATCGGCTAGACCCAAACCCACTCGGCTAGACCAAACCCACTCGGCTAGACCCAAACACACTCGGCTAGACCCAAACCCACTCGGCTAGAAGCAAACCCACTCGGCTAGACCCAAACCTACTCGGCAAGACCCAAACCCACTCGGCTAGACCCAAACCCACTCGGCTAGACCCAAACCTACTCGGGTAGACCCAAACCCACTCGGCTAGACTCAAACCCACTCGGCTACACCCAAACCCACTCCGCTAGACCCAAACCCTCTCCGCTAAACCCATACCAACTCCACTAGACCCAAACCCACTCGGCTAAACCCAAACCCACTCGGCTAGACCCAAACCCACTCGGCTAGACCCAAACCCACTCGGCTAGACCCAAACCCGATCGTCTAGACCCAAACTAACTCGGCTACAGCCAAACTAACTCGGCTAGACCCAAACCCACTCGGCTAAACCCAAACCCACTCGGCTAGACCCAAACCCACTCGGCTAGACCCAAACCCACTCGGCTAGACCCAAACCCACTCGGCTAGACCCAAACCCACTCGGCTAGACCGAAACCCACTCGGCTCGACCCAAACCCACTCAGCTGGACACAAACCCACTCGGCTAGACCCAAACCCACTCGGATAGACCCAAGCCCATTCGGCTAGACGCAAACACACTCAGCTAGACCCAAACCCACTCGGCTAGACCCAAACCCACTCGGCTAGACCCAAACCCACTCGGCTAGACCCAAACCCACCCGGCTAGACCCAAACCCACTCGGCTAGACCCAAACCCACTCGGCTAGACCCAAACCCACTTGGCTTGACCCAAGCCCACTCGGCTAGACCCAAGCCCACTCGGCTACACCCAAACCCACTCGGCTAGACCCAAACCCACTCGGCTAGACCCAAACCCACTCGGCTAGACCCAAACCGACTCGGGTAGACCCAAACCCACTCGGCTAGACCCTAACCCACTCGGCTAGACCCAAACCCACTCGGCCAGACCCAAACCCACTCGGCTAGACCCATACCCACTCGGCTAGACCCAAACCCACTCGGCTAGACCCAATCCCACTCGGCTAGACCCAAACCCACTCGGCTACACCCAAAACCACTCGGCTAGACCCAAACCCCCTCGGCTAGACCCAAACCCACTACGCTAGACCCAAACCCACTCGGTTAGACCCAAACCTACTCGGGTAGACCCAAACCCACTCGGCTAGACCCAACCCACTCGGCTACACCAAAACCCACTCCGCTAGACCCAAACCCACTCCGCTAGACCCATACCTACTCCGCTGGACCCAAACCCACTCGGCTAGACCCAAACCCACTCGGCTAGACCCAAACCCACTCGGCTAGACCCAAACCCTCTCGGCTAGACCCAAACCCGCTCGGCTAGACCCAAACTAACTCGGCTACACCCAAACTAACTCGGCTAGACCCAAACCCTCTCGGCTGGACCCAAACCCACTGGGCTAGACCGAAACCCACTCGGCTAGACCCAAATCCACTCGGCTAGACCCAAACCCACTCGGCTAGACCCAAACCCACTCGGCTAGACCCAAACCCACTCGGCTAGCCCCAAACCCACTCGGCTAGACCCAAACCCACTCGGCTAGACGCAAACCCACTCGGCTAGACCCAAACCCACTCGGCTAGAGCCAAACCCACTCGGCTAGACCCAAACCAACTCGGCTAGACCCAAACCCACTCGGCTAGACCCAAACCCACTCGGCTAGACCCAAACCCACTTGGCTAGACCCAAACCCCCTCGGCTAGACCCAAACCCACTCGGCTCGACCCAAACCCACTCGGCTAGACCCAAACCCACTCGGCTCGACCCAAACCCACTCGGCTTGACCCAAACCCAATCGGCTAGACCCACACCCACTCGGCTATACCCAAACCCACTCGGCTAGACCCAAAACCCCTCGGCTAGACCCAAACCCACTCGGCTCGACCCAAACCCACTCGGCTAGACCCAAACCCACTCGGCTCGACCCAAACCCACTCGGCTAGACCCAAACCCACTCGGCTAGACCCAAACCCACTCGGCTAGACCCAAACCCACTCGGCTAGACCCAAACCCACTCGGCTAGACCCAAACCCACTCGGATAGACCCAAACCCACTCGGCTAGACCAAAACCCACTTGGCTAGACCCAAACCCACTCGGCTAGACCCACACCAACTCGGCTAGACCCAAACCCACTCGGCTAGACCCAAACCCACTCGGGTAGACCCAAACCCACTCGGCTAGACCCAAACCCACTCGGCTAGACCCAAACCCACTCGGCTACACCCAAACCCACTCCGCTAGACCCAAACCCACTCCGCTAAACCCATACCAACTCCGCTTGACCCAAACCCACTCGGCTAGACCCAAACCCACTCGGCTACACCCAAACCCACTCGGCTAGACCCAAACCCACTCGGCTAGACCCAAACCCACACGGCTAGACAAAAACCCACTCGGCGAGACCCAAACCCACTCGGCTAGACCCAAACCCACTCGGATAGACCCAAACCCACTCGGCTAGACCCAAACCCACTCGGCGAGACCCAAACCCACTCGGCTAGACCCAAACCCACTCGGCTAGACAAAAACCCACTCGGCGAGGCCCAAACCCACTCGGCTAGACCCAAACCCACTCGGATAGACCCAAACCCACTCGGCTAGACCCAAACCCACTCGGCTAGACCCAAACCCACTCGGCTAGACGCAAACCCACTCGGCTAGACCCAAACCCACTCGGCTAGACCCAAACCAACACGGCTAGACCCAAACCCACTCGGCTAGACACAAACCCACTGGGCTAGACCGAAACCCACTCGGCTAGACCCAAATCCACTCGGCTAGACCCAAACCCACTCGGCTAGACCCAAACCCACTCGGCTAGACCCAAACCCACTCGGCTAGCCCCAAACCCACTCGGCTAGACCCAAACCCACTCGGCTAGACGCAAACCCACTCGGCTAGACCCAAACCCACTCGGCTAGAGCCAAACCCACTCGGCTAGACCCAAACCAACTCGGCTAGACCCAAACCCACTCGGCTAGACCCAAACCCACTCGGCTAGACCCAAACCCACTTGGCTAGACCCAAACCCCCTCGGCTAGACCCAAACCCACTCGGCTCGACCCAAACCCACTCGGCTAGACCCAAACCCACTCGGCTCGACCCAAACCCACTCGGCTTGACCCAAACCCAATCGGCTAGACCCACACCCACTCGGCTATACCCAAACCCACTCGGCTAGACCCAAAACCCCTCGGCTAGACCCAAACCCACTCGGCTCGACCCAAACCCACTCGGCTAGACCCAAACCCACTCGGCTCGACCCAAACCCACTCGGCTAGACCCAAACCCACTCGGCTAGACCCAAACCCACTCGGCTAGACCCAAACCCACTCGGCTAGACCCAAACCCACTCGGCTAGACCCAAACCCACTCGGATAGACCCAAACCCACTCGGCTAGACCAAAACCCACTTGGCTAGACCCAAACCCACTCGGCTAGACCCACACCAACTCGGCTAGACCCAAACCCACTCGGCTAGACCCAAACCCACTCGGGTAGACCCAAACCCACTCGGCTAGACCCAAACCCACTCGGCTAGACCCAAACCCACTCGGCTACACCCAAACCCACTCCGCTAGACCCAAACCCACTCCGCTAAACCCATACCAACTCCGCTTGACCCAAACCCACTCGGCTAGACCCAAACCCACTCGGCTACACCCAAACCCACTCGGCTAGACCCAAACCCACTCGGCTAGACCCAAACCCACACGGCTAGACAAAAACCCACTCGGCGAGACCCAAACCCACTCGGCTAGACCCAAACCCACTCGGATAGACCCAAACCCACTCGGCTAGACCCAAACCCACTCGGCGAGACCCAAACCCACTCGGCTAGACCCAAACCCACTCGGCTAGACAAAAACCCACTCGGCGAGGCCCAAACCCACTCGGCTAGACCCAAACCCACTCGGATAGACCCAAACCCACTCGGCTAGACCCAAACCCACTCGGCTAGACCCAAACCCACTCGGCTAGACGCAAACCCACTCGGCTAGACCCAAACCCACTCGGCTAGACCCAAACCAACACGGCTAGACCCAAACCCACTCGGCTAGACACAAACCCACTCCGCTAGACCCAAACCCCCTCGGCTAGACCCAAACCCACTCGCTAGACCCAAACCCACTCGGCTAGACCCAATCCCACTCGGCTCGACCCAATCCCACTCGGCTAGACCCAAACCCACTCGGCTACACCCAAACCCACTCGGCTAGACCCAAACCCAATCGGCTAGACCCAAACCCACTCGGCTAGACCAAACCCACTCGGCTAGACCCAAACACACTCGGCTAGACCCAAACCCACTCGGCTAGACCCAAACCCACTCGGCTAGACCCAAACCTACTCGGCAAGACCCAAACCCACTCGGCTAGACCCAAACCCACTCGGCTAGACCCAAACCCACTCGGCTAGACCCACACCCACTCGGCTAGACCCAAACCCACTCGGCTAGACCCAAACCTACTCGGGTAGACCCAAACCCACTCGGCTAGACTCAAACCCACTCGGCTACACCCAAACCCACTCCGCTAGACCCAAACCCTCTCCGCTAAACCCATACCAACTCCACTAGACCCAAACCCACTCGGCTAAACCCAAACCCACTCGGCTAGACCCAAACCCACTCGGCTAGACCCAAACCCACTCGGCTAGACCCAAACCCGATCGTCTAGACCCAAACTAACTCGGCTACAGCCAAACTAACTCGGCTAGACCCAAACCCACTCGGCTAAACCCAAACCCACTCGGCTAGACCCAAACCCACTCGGCTAGACCCAAACCCACTCGGCTAGACCCAAACCCACTCGGCTAGACCCAAACCCACTCGGCTAGACCGAAACCCACTCGGCTCGACCCAAACCCACTCAGCTGGACACAAACCCACTCGGCTAGACCCAAACCCACTCGGATAGACCCAAGCCCATTCGGCTAGACGCAAACACACTCAGCTAGACCCAAACCCACTCGGCTAGACCCAAACCCACTCGGCTAGACCCAAACCCACTCGGCTAGACCCAAACCCACCCGGCTAGACCCAAACCCACTCGGCTAGACCCAAACCCACTCGGCTAGACCCAAACCCACTTGGCTTGACCCAAGCACACTCGGCTAGACCCAAGCCCACTCGGCTACACCCAAACCCACTCGGCTAGACCCAAACCCACTCGGCTAGACCCAAACCCACTCGGCTAGACCCAAACCGACTCGGGTAGACCCAAACCCACTCGGCTAGACCCTAACCCACTCGGCTAGACCCAAACCCACTCGGCCAGACCCAAACCCACTCGGCTAGACCCATACCCACTCGGCTAGACCCAAACCCACTCGGCTAGACCCAATCCCACTCGGCTAGACCCAAACCCACTCGGCTACACCCAAAACCACTCGGCTAGACCCAAACCCCCTCGGCTAGACCCAAACCCACTACGCTAGACCCAAACCCACTCGGTTAGACCCAAACCTACTCGGGTAGACCCAAACCCACTCGGCTAGACCCAACCCACTCGGCTACACCAAAACCCACTCCGCTAGACCCAAACCCACTCCGCTAGACCCATACCTACTCCGCTGGACCCAAACCCACTCGGCTAGACCCAAACCCACTCGGCTAGACCCAAACCCACTCGGCTAGACCCAAACCCTCTCGGCTAGACCCAAACCCGCTCGGCTAGACCCAAACTAACTCGGCTACACCCAAACTAACTCGGCTAGACCCAAACCCTCTCGGCTGGACCCAAACCCACTGGGCTAGACCGAAACCCACTCGGCTAGACCCAAATCCACTCGGCTAGACCCAAACCCACTCGGCTAGACCCAAACCCACTCGGCTAGACCCAAACCCACTCGGCTAGCCCCAAACCCACTCGGCTAGACCCAAACCCACTCGGCTAGACGCAAACCCACTCGGCTAGACCCAAACCCACTCGGCTAGAGCCAAACCCACTCGGCTAGACCCAAACCAACTCGGCTAGACCCAAACCCACTCGGCTAGACCCAAACCCACTCGGCTAGACCCAAACCCACTTGGCTAGACCCAAACCCCTCGGCTAGACCCAAACCCACTCGGCTCGACCCAAACCCACTCGGCTAGACCCAAACCCACTCGGCTCGACCCAAACCCACTCGGCTTGACCCAAACCCAATCGGCTAGACCCACACCCACTCGGCTATACCCAAACCCACTCGGCTAGACCCAAAACCCCTCGGCTAGACCCAAACCCACTCGGCTCGACCCAAACCCACTCGGCTAGACCCAAACCCACTCGGCTCGACCCAAACCCACTCGGCTAGACCCAAACCCACTCGGCTAGACCCAAACCCACTCGGCTAGACCCAAACCCACTCGGCTAGACCCAAACCCACTCGGCTAGACCCAAACCCACTCGGATAGACCCAAACCCACTCGGCTAGACCAAAACCCACTTGGCTAGACCCAAACCCACTCGGCTAGACCCACACCAACTCGGCTAGACCCAAACCCCCTCGGCTAGACCCAAACCCACTCGGGTAGACCCAAACCCACTCGGCTAGACCCAAACCCACTCGGCTAGACCCAAACCCACTCGGCTACACCCAAACCCACTCCGCTAGACCCAAACCCACTCCGCTAAACCCATACCAACTCCGCTTGACCCAAACCCACTCGGCTAGACCCAAACCCACTCGGCTACACCCAAACCCACTCGGCTAGACCCAAACCCACTCGGCTAGACCCAAACCCACTCGGCTAGACAAAAACCCACTCGGCGAGACCCAAACCCACTCGGCTAGACCCAAACCCACTCGGATAGACCCAAACCCACTCGGCTAGACCCAAACCCACTCGGCGAGACCCAAACCCACTCGGCTAGACCCAAACCCACTCGGCTAGACAAAAACCCACTCGGCGAGGCCCAAACCCACTCGGCTAGACCCAAACCCACTCGGATAGACCCAAACCCACTCGGCTAGACCCAAACCCACTCGGCTAGACCCAAACCCACTCGGCTAGATGCAAACCCACTCGGCTAGACCCAAACCCACTCGGCTAGACCCAAACCAACACGGCTAGACCCAAACCCACTCGGCTAGACACAAACCCACTCAGCTAGGCCCAAACCCACTCGGCTACACCGAAACACACTCGGCTAGACCCAAACCCACTTGGCTAGACGCAAACCCACTCGGCTAGAACCAAACCAACTCGGCTAGACCCAAACCCACTCGGCTAGACCCAAACCCACTCGGCTAGACCCAAACCCACTCGGCTAGACCCAAACCCACTCGGCTAGACCCAAACCCACTCGGCTACACCCAAACCCACTCCGCTAGACCCAAACCCACTCGGCTGCACCCAAACCCACTCGGCTAGACCCAAATCCATTCGGCTAGAAGCAAACCCACTCGGCTAGACCCAAACCCACACGGGTAGACCCAAACCAATTCGGCTACACCCAAACCCACTCGGCTAGACCCAAACCCACTCGGCTGGTCCCAAACCCACTCAGCTACACCCAAACCCACTCCGCTACACCCAAACCCACTCCGGTAGGCCCAAACCCACTCGGCTAGACCCAAACCCACTCGGCTAGACCCAAACCCACTCGGCTAGACGCAAACCCACTCGGCTGGACCCAAACCCACTCGGCAAGACCCAAACCCACTCGGCTAGATCCACACCCACTCGGCTAGACCCAAACCCACTCGGCTAGACCCAAACCCACTCGGCTAGACCCAAACCCACTCGGGTAGACCCAAACCCACTCGGCTAGTCCCAAACCCACTCGGCTACACCCAAACCCACTCCGCTAGACCCAAACCCACTCCGCTAGACCCATACCAACTCCGCTTGACCCAAACCCACTCGGCTAGACCCAAACCCACTCGGCTACACCCAAACCCACTCGGCTAGACCCAAACCCGCTCGGCTAGACCCAAACCCGCTCGGCTAGACCCAAACCCACTCGGCTACACACAAACTAACTCGGCTAGACCCAAACCCACTCGGCTAGACCCAAACCCACTCGGCTAGGCCCAAACCCACTCGGCTACACCGAAACCCACTCGGCTAGACCCAAACCCACTCGGCTAGACCCAAACCCACTCGGCTAGACCCAAACCCACTCGGCTAGACCCAAACCCACTCGGCTAGAACCAAACCCACTCGGCTAGACCCAAACCCACTCGGCTAGACCCAAACCCACTCGGCTAGACCCAAACCCACTCAGCTACACCCAAACCCACTCCGCTAGACCCAAACCCACTCGGCTGCACCCAAACCCACTCGGCTGCACCCAAACCCACTCGGCTAGAAGCAAACCCACTCGGCTAGACCCAAACCCACTCGGGTAGACCCAAACCAATTCGGCTACACCCAAACCCACTCGGCTAGACCCAAACCCACTCGGCTGGTCCCAAACCCACTCGGCTACACCCAAACCCACTCCGCTACACCCAAACCCACTCCGGTAGACCCAAACCCACTCGGCTAGGCCCAAACCCACTCGGCTAGACCCAAACCCACTCGACTAGACCCTAACACACTCGGCTAGACCCAAACCCACTCGGCTAGACCCAAACCCACTCGGCTTGACCCACACCCACTCGGCTAGACCCAAACCCACTCGGCTAGACCCAAACCCACTCGGCTAGACCCAAACCCACTCGGCTAGACCCAAACCCACACCGTTAGACCCAAACCCACACCGCTAGACCCAAACCCACTCCGCTGGACCCAAACCCACTTGGCTAGACCCAAACCCACTAGGCTAGATCCAAACCCACTCGGCTAGACCCAAACCCACTCGGCTAGACCCAAACCCACTCGTCCAGACCCAAACCCACTCGGCTACACCCAAACCCACTCGGCTGCACCCAAACCCAATCCGCTAGACCCAAACCCACTCGGCTAGACGTAAACCCGCTCGGCTAGACCCAAACCCACTCGGCTACACCCAAACTAACTCGGCTAGACCCAAACCCACTCGCCTAGACCCAAACCCACTCGGCTAGACCCAAACCCACTCGGCTAGACCCAAACCCACTCGGCTACACCGAAACCCACTCGGCTAGACCCAAACCCACTCGGCTAGACCCAAACCCACACGGCTAGACCCAAACCACCTCGGCTAGACCGAAACCCACTCGGCTAGACCCAAATCCACTCGGCTAGACCCAAACCCACTCGGCTAGACCCAAACCCACTCGGCTAGACCCAAACCCACTCGGCTACACCCAAACCCACTCCGCTAGACCCAAACCCACTCGGCTGCACCCAAACCCACTCGGCTAGACCCAAATCCATTCGGCTAGAAGCAAACCCACTCGGCTAGACCCAAACCCACTCGGGTAGACCCAAACCAATTCGGCTTCACCCAAACCCACTCGGCTAGACCCAAAGCCACTCGGCTGGTCCCAAACCCACTCAGCTACACCCAAACCCACTCCGCTACACCCAAACCCACTCCGGTAGACCCAAACCCACTCGGCTAGGCCCAAACCCACTCGGCTAGACCCAAACCCACACGACTAGACCCTAACACACTCGGCTAGACCCAAACCCACTCGGCTAGACCCAAACCCACTCGGCTTGACCCACACCCACTCGGCTAGACCCAAACCCACTCGGCTAGACCCAAACCCACTCGGCTAGACCCAAACCCACTCGGCTAGACCCAAACCCACACCGCTAGACCCAAACCCACTCGGCTAGAACCAAACCCACTCGGCTAGACCCAAACCCACTCAGCTACACCCAAACCCACTCCGCTAGACCCAAACCCACTCGGCTGCACCCAAACCCACTCGGCTGCACCCAAACCCACTCGGCTAGAAGCAAACCCACTCGGCTAGACCCAAACCCACTCGGGTAGACCCAAACCAATTCGGCTACACCCAAACCCACTCGGCTAGACCCAAACCCACTCGGCTGGTCCCAAACCCACTCGGCTACACCCAAACCCACTCCGCTACACCCAAACCCACTCCGGTAGACCCAAACCCACTCGGCTAGGCCCAAACCCACTCGGCTAGACCCAAACCCACTCGACTAGACCCTAACACACTCGGCTAGACCCAAACCCACTCGGCTAGACCCAAACCCACTCGGCTTGACCCACACCCACTCGGCTAGACCCAAACCCACTCGGCTAGACCCAAACCCACTCGGCTAGACCCAAACCCACTCGGCTAGACCCAAACCCACACCGTTAGACCCAAACCCACACCGCTAGACCCAAACCCACTCCGCTGGACCCAAACCCACTTGGCTAGACCCAAACCCACTAGGCTAGATCCAAACCCACTCGGCTAGACCCAAACCCACTCGGCTAGACCCAAACCCACTCGTCCAGACCCAAACCCACTCGGCTACACCCAAACCCACTCGGCTGCACCCAAACCCAATCCGCTAGACCCAAACCCACTCGGCTAGACGTAAACCCGCTCGGCTAGACCCAAACCCACTCGGCTACACCCAAACTAACTCGGCTAGACCCAAACCCACTCGCCTAGACCCAAACCCACTCGGCTAGACCCAAACCCACTCGGCTAGACCCAAACCCACTCGGCTACACCGAAACCCACTCGGCTAGACCCAAACCCACTCGGCTAGACCCAAACCCACACGGCTAGACCCAAACCACCTCGGCTAGACCGAAACCCACTCGGCTAGACCCAAATCCACTCGGCTAGACCCAAACCCACTCGGCTAGACCCAAACCCACTCGGCTAGACCCAAACCCACTCGGCTACACCCAAACCCACTCCGCTAGACCCAAACCCACTCGGCTGCACCCAAACCCACTCGGCTAGACCCAAATCCATTCGGCTAGAAGCAAACCCACTCGGCTAGACCCAAACCCACTCGGGTAGACCCAAACCAATTCGGCTTCACCCAAACCCACTCGGCTAGACCCAAAGCCACTCGGCTGGTCCCAAACCCACTCAGCTACACCCAAACCCACTCCGCTACACCCAAACCCACTCCGGTAGACCCAAACCCACTCGGCTAGGCCCAATCCCACTCGGCTAGACCCAAACCCACACGACTAGACCCTAACACACTCGGCTAGACCCAAACCCACTCGGCTAGACCCAAACCCACTCGGCTTGACCCACACCCACTCGGCTAGACCCAAACCCACTCGGCTAGACCCAAACCCACTCGGCTAGACCCAAACCCACTCGGCTAGACCCAAACCCACACCGCTAGACCCAAACCCACACTGCTAGACCCAAACCCACTCCGCTGGACCCAAACCCACTTGGCAAGACCCAAACCCACTAGGCTAGACCAAAACCCACTCGGCTAGACCCAAACCCACTCGGCTAGACCCAAACCCACTCGTCCAGACCCAAACCCACTCGGCTACACCCAAACCCACTCGGCTACACCCAAACCCAATCCGCTAGACCCAAACCCACTCGGCTAGACGTAAACCCGCTCGGCTAGACCCAAACCCACTCGGCTACACCCAAACTAACTCGGCTAGACCCAAACCCACTCGCCTAGACCCAAACCCACTCGGCTAGACCCAAACCCACTCGGCTAGACCCAAACCCACTCGGCTACACCGAAACCCACTCGGCTGGACCCAAACCCACTCGGCTAGAACCAAACCCACTCGGCTAGACCCAAACCACCTCGGCTAGACCGAAACCCACTCGGCTAGACCCAAATCCACTCGGCTAGACCCAAACCCACTCGGCTAGACCCAAAGCCACTCGGCTAGACCCAAACCCACTCGGCTAGACCCAAACCCACTTGGCTAGACCCAAACCCACTCGGCTAGACGCAAACCCACTCGGCTAGACCCAAACCCACTCGGCTAGACCCAAACCCACTGGGCTAGACCCAAACCCACTCGGCTAGACCCAAACCCACTCGGCTAGACCCAAACCCACTCGGCTTGACCCAAACCCACTCGGCTAGACCCAAACCCACTCGGCTAGACCCACACCCACTCGGCTATACCCAAACCCACTCGGCTAGACCCAAACCCACTCGGCTAGACCCAAACCCACTCGGCTAGACCCAAACCCACTCGGATAGACCCAATCCCACTCGGCTAGACCAAATCCCACTTGGCTAGACCCAAACCTACTCGGCTAGACCCAAACCCACTCGGCTAGACCCAAACCCACTCAGGTAGACCCAAACCCACTCGGCTAGACCCAAACCCACTCGGCTACACCCAAACCCACTCCGCTAGACCCAAACCCACTCCGCTAGACCCATACCAACTCCGCTTGACCCAAACCCACTCGGCTAGACCCAAACCCACTCGGCTAGACCCAAACCCACTCGGCTAGACCCAAACCCACTCGGCTAGACCCAATCCTACTCGGCTAGACCCAAACCCACTCCGGTAGACCCAAACCAACTCGGCCAGACCCAAACCCCCTTGGCTAGACCCAAACCCACTCGGCTACACCCAAACCCACTCGGCTAGACCCAAACCTACTTGGTTAGACCCAAACCCACTCGGCTAGACCCAAACCCACTCGGCTACACCAAAACCCACTCCGCTAGACCCAAACCCACTCCGCTAGACCCATACCAACTCCGCTTGACCCAAACCCACTCGGCTAGACCCAAACCTACTCGGGTAGACCCAAACCCACTCGGCTAGACCCAAACCCACTCGGCTACACCAAAACCCACTCCGCTAGACCCAAACCCACTCCGCTAGACCCAAACCCACTCCGCTAGACCCATACCTACTCCGCTGGACCCAAACCCACTCGGCTAGACCCAAACCCACTCGGCTAGACCCAAACCCACTCGGCTAGACCCAAACCCTCTCGGCTAGACCCAAACCCGCTCGGCTAGACCCAAACTAACTCGGCTACACCCAAACTAACTCGGCTAGACCCAAACCCTCTCGGCTGGACCCAAACCCACTGGGCTAGACCGAAACCCACTCGGCTAGACCCAAATCCACTCGGCTAGACCCAAACCCACTCGGCTAGACCCAAACCCACTCGGCTAGACCCAAACCCACTCGGATAGACCCAAACCCACTCGGTTGACCCAAACCCACTCGGCTAGACGCAAACCCACTCGGCTAGACCCAAACCCACTCGGCTAGACCCAAACCCACTCGGCTAGACCCAAACCAACTCGGCTAGACCCAAACCCACTCGGCTAGACCCAAACCCACTCGGCTAGACCCAAACCCACTTGGCTAGACCCAAACCCCCTCGGCTAGACCCAAACCCACTCGGCTCGACCCAAACCCACTCGGCTAGACCCAAACCCACTCGGCTCGACCCAAACCCACTCGGCTAGACCCAAACCCACTCGGCTAGACCCACACCCACTCGGCTATACCCAAACCCACTCGGCTAGACCCAAACCCACTCGGCTAGACCCAAACCCACTCGGCTAGACCCAAACCCACTCGGCTAGACCCAAACCCACTCGGATAGACCCAAACCCACTCGGCTAGACCAAAACCCACTTGGCTAGACCCAAACCCACTCGGCTAGACCCACACCAACTCGGCTAGACCCAAACCCACTCGGCTAGACCCAAACCCACTCGGGTAGACCCAAACCCACTCGGCTAGACCCAAACCCACTCGGCTAGACCCAAACCCACTCGTCTAGACCCAAACCCATTCGGCCAGACGCAAACCCACTCGGCTAGACACAAACCCACTCGGCAAGACCCAAACCCACTCGGCTAGACCCACACCCACTCGGCTAGACCCAAACCCACTCGGCTAGACCCAAACCCACTCGGGTAGACCCAAACCCACTCGGCTAGACCCAAACCCACTCGGCTACACCCAAACCCACTCCGCTAGACCCAAACCCACTCCGGTAAACCCATACCAACTCCGCTTGACCCAAACCCACTCGGGTAGACCCAAACCCACTCGGCTACACCGAAACACACTCGGCTACACCGAAACACACTCGGCTAGACCCAAACCCACTCAGCTAGACCCAAACCCACTCGGCTAGACCCAAACCCACTCGGCTAGACGATAACCCACTCGGCTAGAACCAAACCAACTCGGCTAGACCCAAACCCACTCGGCTAGACCCAAACCCACTCGGCTAGACCCAAACCCACTCGGCTAGACTCAAACCACTCGGCTAGACCCAAACCCACTCGGCTAGACACAACCCACTCGGCTACACCCAAACCCACTCGGCTGCACCCAAACCCACTCGGCTAGACCCAAATCCATTCGGCTAGAAGCAAACCCATTCGGCTAGACCCAAACCCACTCGGGTAGACCCAAACCAATTCGGCTACACCCAAACCCACTCGGCTAGACCCAAACCCACTCGGCTAGACCCAAACCCACTCGGCTAGACAAAAACCCACTCGGCGAGACCCAAACCCACTCGGGTAGACCCAAACCCACTCGGATAGACCCAAACCCACTCGGCTAGACCCAAACCCACTCGGCTAGACCCAAACCCACTCGGCTAGATGCAAACCCACTCGGCTAGACGCAAACCCACTCGGCTAGACCCAAACCCACTCGGCTAGACCCAAACCCACTCGGCTAGACCCAAACCCACTCGGCTAGACCCAAACCCACTCGGGTAGACCCAAACCCACTCGGCTGGACCCAAACCCACTCGGCTACACCCAAACCCACTCCGCTAGACCCAAACCCACTCCGCTAGACCCATAGCAACTCCGCTTGACCCAAACCCACTCGGCTAGACCCAAACCCACTCGGCTACACCCAAACCCACTCGGCTCGGCTAGACCCAAACCCACTCGGCTGGACACAAACCCACTCAGCTAGGCCCAAACCCACTCGGTTACACCGAAACACACTCGGCTAGACCCAAACCCACTCAGCTAGACCCAAACCCACTCGGCTAGACCCAAACCCACTCGGCTAGACCCAAACCCACTCGGCTAGACGCAAACCCACTCGGCTAGAACCAAACCAACTCGGCTAGACCCAAACCCACTCGGCTAGACCCAAACCCACTCGGCTAGACCCAAACCCACTCGGCTAGACCCAAACCCACTCGGCTAGACCCAAACCCACTCGGCTACACCCAAACCCACTCCGCTAGACCCAAACCCACTCGGCTGCACCCAAACCCACTCGGCTAGACCCAAATCCATTCGGCTAGAAGCAAACCCACTCGGCTAGACCCAAACCCACTCGGGTAGACCCAAACCAATTCGGCTACACCCAAACCCACTCGGCTAGACCCAAACCCACTCGGCTGGTCCCAAACCCACTCAGCTACACCCAAACCCACTCCGCTACACCCAAACCCACTCCGGTAGGCCCAAACCCACTCGGCTAGACCCAAACCCACTCGGCTAGACCCAAACCCACTCGGCTAGACGCAAACCCACTCGGCTGGACCCAAACCCACTCGGCAAGACCCAAACCCACTCGGCTAGACCCACACCCACTCGGCTAGACCCAAACCCACTCGGCTAGACCCAAACCCACTCGGCTAGACCCAAACCCACTCGGGTAGACCCAAACCCACTCGGCTAGTCCCAAACCCACTCGGCTACACCCAAACCCACTCCGCTAGACCCAAACCCACTCCGCTAGACCCATACCAACTCCGCTTGACCCAAACCCACTCGGCTAGACCCAAACCCACTCAGCTACACCCAAACCCACTCGGCTAGACCCAAACCCGCTCGGCTAGACCCAAACCCGCTCGGCTAGACCCAAACCCACTCGGCTACACACAAACTAACTCGGCTAGACCCAAACCCACTCGGCTAGACCCAAACCCACTCGGCTAGGCCCAAACCCACTCGGCTACACCGAAACCCACTCGGCTAGACCCAAACCCACTCGGCTAGACCCAAACCCACTCGGCTAGACCCAAACCCACTCGGCAAGACCCAAACCCACTCGGCTAGAACCAAACCAACTCGGCTAGACCCAAACCCACTCGGCTAGACCCAAACCCACTCGGCTAGACCCAAACCCACTCGGCTAGACCCAAACCCACTCGGCTAGACCCAAACCCACTCGGCTACACCCAAACCCACTCCGCTAGACCCAAACCCACTCGGCTGCACCCAAACCCACTCGGCTGCACCCAAACCCACTCGGCTAGAAGCAAACCCACTCGGCTAGACCCAAACCCACTCGGGTAGACCCAAACCAATTCGGCTACACCCAAACCCACTCGGCTAGACCCAAACCCACTCGGCTGGTCCCAAACCCACTCGGCTACACCCAAACCCACTCCGCTACACCCAAACCCACTCCGGTAGACCCAAACCCACTCGGCTAGGCCCAAACCCACTCGGCTAGACCCAAACCCACTCGACTAGACCCTAACACACTCGGCTAGACCCAAACCCACTCGGCTAGACCCAAACCCACTCGGCTAGACCCAAATCCATTCGGCTAGAAGCAAACCCACTCGGCTAGACCCAAACCCACTCGGGTAGACCAAACCAATTCGGCTACACCCAAACCCACTCGGCTAGACCCAAACCCACTCGGCTGGTCCCAAACCCACTCAGCTACACCCAAACCCACTCCGCTACACCCAAACCCACTCCGGTAGGCCCAAACCCACTCGGCTAGACCCAAACCCACTCGGCTAGACCCAAACCCACTCGGCTAGACGCAAACCCACTCGGCTGGACCCAAACCCACTCGGCAAGACCCAAACCCACTCGGCTAGACCCACACCCACTCGGCTAGACCCAAACCCACTCGGCTAGACCCAAACCCACTCGGCTAGACCCAAACCCACTCGGGTAGACCCAAACCCACTCGGCTAGTCCCAAACCCACTCGGCTACACCCAAACCCACTCCGCTAGACCCAAACCCACTCCGCTAGACCCATACCAACTCCGCTTGACCCAAACCCACTCGGCTAGACCCAAACCCACTCGGCTACACCCAAACCCACTCGGCTAGACCCAAACCCGCTCGGCTAGACCCAAACCCGCTCGGCTAGACCCAAACCCACTCGGCTACACACAAACTAACTCGGCTAGACCCAAACCCACTCGGCTAGACCCAAACCCACTCGGCTAGGCCCAAACCCACTCGGCTACACCGAAACCCACTCGGCTAGACCCAAACCCACTCGGCTAGACCCAAACCCACTCGGCTAGACCCAAACCCACTCGGCTAGAACCAAACCAACTCGGCTAGACCCAAACCCACTCGGCTAGACCCAAACCCACTCGGCTAGACCCAAACCCACTCGGCTAGACCCAAACCCACTCGGCTAGACCCAAACCCACTCGGCTACACCCAAACCCACTCCGCTAGACCCAAACCCACTCGGCTGCACCCAAACCCACTCGGCTGCACCCAAACCCACTCGGCTAGAAGCAAACCCACTCGGCTAGACCCAAACCCACTCGGGTAGACCCAAACCAATTCGGCTACACCCAAACCCACTCGGCTAGACCCAAACCCACTCGGCTGGTCCCAAACCCACTCGGCTACACCCAAACCCACTCCGCTACACCCAAACCCACTCCGGTAGACCCAAACCCACTCGGCTAGGCCCAAACCCACTCGGCTAGACCCAAACCCACTCGACTAGACCCTAACACACTCGGCTAGACCCAAACCCACTCGGCTAGACCCAAACCCACTCGGCTTGACCCACACCCACTCGGCTAGACCCAAACCCACTCGGCTAGACCCAAACCCACTCGGCTAGACCCAAACCCACTCGGCTAGACCCAAACCCACACCGTTAGACCCAAACCCACACCGCTAGACCCAAACCCACTCCGCTGGACCCAAACCCACTTGGCTAGACCCAACCCCACTAGGCTAGATCCAAACCCACTCGGCTAGACCCAAACCCACTCGGCTAGACCCAAACCCACTCGTCCAGACCCAAACCCACTCGGCTACACCCAAACCCACTCGGCTGCACCCAAACCCAATCCGCTAGACCCAAACCCACTCGGCTAGACGTAAACCCGCTCGGCTAGACCCAAACCCACTCGGCTACACCCAAACTAACTCGGCTAGACCCAAACCCACTCGCCTAGACCCAAACCCACTCGGCTAGACCCAAACCCACTCGGCTAGACCCAAACCCACTCGGCTACACCGAAACCCACTCGGCTAGACCCAAACCCACTCGGCTAGACCCAAACCCACACGGCTAGACCCAAACCACCTCGGCTAGACCGAAACCCACTCGGCTAGACCCAAATCCACTCGGCTAGACCCAAACCCACTCGGCTAGACCCAAACCCACTCGGCTAGACCCAAACCCACTCGGCTACACCCAAACCCACTCCGCTAGACCCAAACCCACTCGGCTGCACCCAAACCCACTCGGCTAGACCCAAATCCATTCGGCTAGAAGCAAACCCACTCGGCTAGACCCAAACCCACTCGGGTAGACCCAAACCAATTCGGCTTCACCCAAACCCACTCGGCTAGACCCAAAGCCACTCGGCTGGTCCCAAACCCACTCAGCTACACCCAAACCCACTCCGCTACACCCAAACCCACTCCGGTAGACCCAAACCCACTCGGCTAGGCCCAAACCCACTCGGCTAGACCCAAACCCACACGACTAGACCCTAACACACTCGGCTAGACCCAAACCCACTCGGCTAGACCCAAACCCACTCGGCTTGACCCACACCCACTCGGCTAGACCCACACCCACTCGGCTATACCCAAACCCACTCGGCTAGACCCAAACCCACTCGGCTAGACCCAAACCCACTCGGCTAGACCCAAACCCACTCGGATAGACCCAATCCCACTCGGCTAGACCAAATCCCACTTGGCTAGACCCAAACCTACTCGGCTAGACCCAAACCCACTCGGCTAGACCCAAACCCACTCGGGTAGACCCAAACCCACTCGGCTAGACCCAAACCCACTCGGCTACACCCAAACCCACTCCGCTAGACCCAAACCCAATCCGCTAGACCCATACCAACTCCGCTTGACCCAAACCCACTCGGCTAGACACAAACCCACTCGGCTAGACCCAATCCTACTCGGCTAGACCCAAACCCACTCCGGTAGACCCAAACCCACTCGGCTAGACCCAAACCCCCTTGGCTAGACCCAAACCCACTCGGCTACACCCAAACCCACTCGGCTAGACCCAAACCTACTTGGTTAGACCCAAACCCACTCGGCTAGACCCAAACCCACTCGGCTACACCAAAACCCACTCCGCTAGACCCAAACCCACTCCGCTAGACCCATACCAACTCCGCTTGACCCAAACCCACTCGGCTAGACCCAAACCCACTCGGCTAGACCCAAACCCACTCGGCTAGACCCAAACCCACTCGGCTAGACCCAAACCCACTTGGCTAGACCCAAACCCACTCGGCTAGATGCAAACCCACTCGGCTAGACCCAAACCCACTCGGCTAGACCCAAACCCACTGGGCTAGACACAAACCCACTCGGCTAGACCCAAACCCACTCGGCTAGACCCAAACCCACTCGGCTAGACCCAAACCCACTCGGCTAGACCCAAACCCACTCGGCTAGACCCACACCCACTCGGCCATACCCAAACCCACTCGGCTAGACCCAAACACACTCGGGTAGACCCAAACCAATTCGGCTACACCCAAACCAATTCGGCTACACCCAAACCCACTCGGCTAGACCCAAACCCACTCGGCTGGTCCCAAACCCACTCAGCTACACCCAAACCCACTCCGGTAGACCCAAACCCACTCGGCTAGGCCCAAACCCACTCGGCTAGACCCAAACCCACTCGACTAGCCCAAACCCACTCGGCTAGACCCAAACCCACTCGGCTAGACACAAACCCACTCGGCTAGACCCAAACCCACTCGGCTAGACGCAAACCCACTCGGCTAGACCCAAACCCACTCGGCTAGACCCAAACCCACTGGGCTAGACCCAAACCCACTCGGCTAGACCCAAACCCACTCGGCTAGACCCAAACCCACTCGGCTCGACCCAAACCCACTCGGCTAGACCCAAACCCACTCGGCTAGACCCACACCCACTCGGCTATACCCAAACCCACTCGGCTAGACCCAAACCCACTCGGCTAGACCCAAACCCACTCGGCTAGACCCAAACCCACTCGGCTAGACCCAATCCCACTCGGCTAGACCAAATCCCACTTGGCTAGACCCAAACCTACTCGGCTAGACCCACACCAACTCGGCTAGACCCAAACCCACTCGGCTAGACCCAAACCCACTCGGGTAGACCCAAACCCACTCGGCTAGACCCAAACCCACTTGGCTAGACCCAAACCCACTCGGCTAGACCCAAACCTACTTGGTTAGACCCAAACCCACTCGGCTAGACCCAAACCCACTCGGCTACACCAAAACCCACTCCGCTAGACCCAAACCCACTCCGCTAGACCCATACCAACTCCGCTTGACCCAAACCCACTCGGCTAGACCCAAACCCACTCGGCTAGACCCAAACCCACTCGGCTAGACCCAAACCCACTCGGCTAGACCCAAACCCACTTGGCTAGACCCAAACCCACTCGGCTAGATGCAAACCCACTCGGCTAGACCCAAACCCACTCGGCTAGACCCAAACCCACTGGGCTAGACACAAACCCACTCGGCTAGACCCAAACCCACTCGGCTAGACCCAAACCCACTCGGCTAGACCCAAACCCACTCGGCTAGACCCAAACCCACTCGGCTAGACCCACACCCACTCGGCCATACCCAAACCCACTCGGCTAGACCCAAACACACTCGGGTAGACCCAAACCAATTCGGCTACACCCAAACCAATTCGGCTACACCCAAACCCACTCGGCTAGACCCAAACCCACTCGGCTGGTCCCAAACCCACTCAGCTACACCCAAACCCACTCCGGTAGACCCAAACCCACTCGGCTAGGCCCAAACCCACTCGGCTAGACCCAAACCCACTCGACTAGCCCAAACCCACTCGGCTAGACCCAAACCCACTCGGCTAGACACAAACCCACTCGGCTAGACCCAAACCCACTCGGCTAGACGCAAACCCACTCGGCTAGACCCAAACCCACTCGGCTAGACCCAAACCCACTGGGCTAGACCCAAACCCACTCGGCTAGACCCAAACCCACTCGGCTAGACCCAAACCCACTCGGCTCGACCCAAACCCACTCGGCTAGACCCAAACCCACTCGGCTAGACCCACACCCACTCGGCTATACCCAAACCCACTCGGCTAGACCCAAACCCACTCGGCTAGACCCAAACCCACTCGGCTAGACCCAAACCCACTCGGCTAGACCCAATCCCACTCGGCTAGACCAAATCCCACTTGGCTAGACCCAAACCTACTCGGCTAGACCCACACCAACTCGGCTAGACCCAAACCCACTCGGCTAGACCCAAACCCACTCGGGTAGACCCAAACCCACTCGGCTAGACCCAAACCCACTCGGCTACACCCAAACCCACTCCGCTAGACCCAAACCCACTCCGCTAGACCCATACCAACTCCGCTTGACCCAAACCCACTCGGCTAGACCCAAACCCACTCGGCTAGACCCAAACCCACTCGGCTAGACCCAATCCTACTCGGCTAGACCCAAACCCACTCCGGTAGACCCAAACCCACTCGGCTAGACGCAAACCCCCTTGGCTAGACCCAAACCCACTTGGCTACACCCAAACCCACTCGGCTAGACCCAAACCTACTCGGTTAGACCCAAACCCACTCGGCTAGACCCAAACCCACTCGGCTACACCAAAACCCACTCCGCTAGACCCAAACCCACTCCGCTAGACCCATACCAACTCCGCTTGACCCAAACCCATTCGGCTAAACCCAAACCCACTCGGCTAGACCCAAACCCACTCGGCTAGACCCAAACCCACTCGGCTAGACCCAAACCCACTCGGCTAGACCCAAACCCACTCGGCTAGACCCAAACCCACTCGGCTAGACCCAAACCCACTCGGATAGACCCAATCCCACTCGGCTAGACCAAATCCCACTTGGCTAGACCCAAACCTACTCGGCTAGACCCAAACCCACTCGGCTAGACCCAAACCCACTCGGGTAGACCCAAACCCACTCGGCTAGACCCAAACCCACTCGGCTACACCCAAACCCACTCCGCTAGACCCAAACCCACTCCGCTAGACCCATACCAACTCCGCTTGACCCAAACCCACTCGGCTAGACCCAAACCCACTCGGCTAGAACCAAACCCACTCGGCTAGACACAAACCCACTCGGCTAGACCCAATCCTACTCGGCTAGACCCAAACCCACTCCGGTAGACCCAAACCCACTCGGCTAGACCCAAACCCCCTTGGCTAGACCCAAACCCACTCGGCTACACCCAAACCCACTCGGCTAGACCCAAACCTACTTGGTTAGACCCAAACCCACTCGGCTAGACCCAAACCCACTCGGCTACACCAAAACCCACTCCGCTAGACCCAAACCCACTCCGCTAGACCCATACCAACTCCGCTTGACCCAAACCCACTCGGCTAGACCCAAACCCACTCGGCTAGACCCAAACCCACTCGGCTAGACCCAAACCCACTCGGCTAGACCCAAACCCACTTGGCTAGACCCAAACCCACTCGGCTAGATGCAAACCCACTCGGCTAGACCCAAACCCACTCGGCTAGACCCAAACCCACTGGGCTAGACACAAACCCACTCGGCTAGACCCAAACCCCCTTGGCTAGACCCAAACCCACTCGGCTACACCCAAACCCACTCGGCTAGACCCAAACCTACTTGGTTAGACCCAAACCCACTCGGCTAGACCCAAACCCACTCGGCTACACCAAAACCCACTCCGCTAGACCCAAACCCACTCCGCTAGACCCATACCAACTCCGCTTGACCCAAACCCACTCGGCTAGACCCAAACCCACTCGGCTAGACCCAAACCCACTCGGCTAGACCCAAACCCACTCGGCTAGACCCAAACCCACTTGGCTAGACCCAAACCCACTCGGCTAGATGCAAACCCACTCGGCTAGACCCAAACCCACTCGGCTAGACCCAAACCCACTGGGCTAGACACAAACCCACTCGGCTAGACCCAAACCCACTCGGCTAGACCCAAACCCACTCGGCTAGACCCAAACCCACTCGGCTAGACCCAAACCCACTCGGCTAGACCCACACCCACTCGGCCATACCCAAACCCACTCGGCTAGACCCAAACACACTCGGGTAGACCCAAACCAATTCGGCTACACCCAAACCAATTCGGCTACACCCAAACCCACTCGGCTAGACCCAAACCCACTCGGCTGGTCCCAAACCCACTCAGCTACACCCAAACCCACTCCGGTAGACCCAAACCCACTCGGCTAGGCCCAAACCCACTCGGCTAGACCCAAACCCACTCGACTAGCCCAAACCCACTCGGCTAGACCCAAACCCACTCGGCTAGACACAAACCCACTCGGCTAGACCCAAACCCACTCGGCTAGACGCAAACCCACTCGGCTAGACCCAAACCCACTCGGCTAGACCCAAACCCACTGGGCTAGACCCAAACCCACTCGGCTAGACCCAAACCCACTCGGCTAGACCCAAACCCACTCGGCTCGACCCAAACCCACTCGGCTAGACCCAAACCCACTCGGCTAGACCCACACCCACTCGGCTATACCCAAACCCACTCGGCTAGACCCAAACCCACTCGGCTAGACCCAAACCCACTCGGCTAGACCCAAACCCACTCGGCTAGACCCAATCCCACTCGGCTAGACCAAATCCCACTTGGCTAGACCCAAACCTACTCGGCTAGACCCACACCAACTCGGCTAGACCCAAACCCACTCGGCTAGACCCAAACCCACTCGGGTAGACCCAAACCCACTCGGCTAGACCCAAACCCACTCGGCTACACCCAAACCCACTCCGCTAGACCCAAACCCACTCCGCTAGACCCATACCAACTCCGCTTGACCCAAACCCACTCGGCTAGACCCAAACCCACTCGGCTAGACCCAAACCCACTCGGCTAGACCCAATCCTACTCGGCTAGACCCAAACCCACTCCGGTAGACCCAAACCCACTCGGCTAGACGCAAACCCCCTTGGCTAGACCCAAACCCACTCGGCTACACCCAAACCCACTCGGCTAGACCCAAACCTACTCGGTTAGACCCAAACCCACTCGGCTAGACCCAAACCCACTCGGCTACACCAAAACCCACTCCGCTAGACCCAAACCCACTCCGCTAGACCCATACCAACTCCGCTTGACCCAAACCCATTCGGCTAAACCCAAACCCACTCGGCTAGACCCAAACCCACTCGGCTAGACCCAAACCCACTCGGCTAGACCCAAACCCACTCGGCTAGACCCAAACCCACTCGGCTAGACCCAAACCCACTCGGATAGACCCAATCCCACTCGGCTAGACCAAATCCCACTTGGCTAGACCCAAACCTACTCGGCTAGACCCAAACCCACTCGGCTAGACCCAAACCCACTCGGGTAGACCCAAACCCACTCGGCTAGACCCAAACCCACTCGGCTACACCCAAACCCACTCCGCTAGACCCAAACCCACTCCGCTAGACCCATACCAACTCCGCTTGACCCAAACCCACTCGGCTAGACCCAAACCCACTCGGCTAGAACCAAACCCACTCGGCTAGACACAAACCCACTCGGCTAGACCCAATCCTACTCGGCTAGACCCAAACCCACTCCGGTAGACCCAAACCCACTCGGCTAGACCCAAACCCCCTTGGCTAGACCCAAACCCACTCGGCTACACCCAAACCCACTCGGCTAGACCCAAACCTACTTGGTTAGACCCAAACCCACTCGGCTAGACCCAAACCCACTCGGCTACACCAAAACCCACTCCGCTAGACCCAAACCCACTCCGCTAGACCCATACCAACTCCGCTTGACCCAAACCCACTCGGCTAGACCCAAACCCACTCGGCTAGACCCAAACCCACTCGGCTAGACCCAAACCCACTCGGCTAGACCCAAACCCACTTGGCTAGACCCAAACCCACTCGGCTAGATGCAAACCCACTCGGCTAGACCCAAACCCACTCGGCTAGACCCAAACCCACTGGGCTAGACACAAACCCACTCGGCTAGACCCAAACCCACTCGGCTAGACCCAAACCCACTCGGCTAGACCCAAACCCACTCGGCTAGACCCAAACCCACTCGGCTAGACCCACACCCACTCGGCCATACCCAAACCCACTCGGCTAGACCCAAACACACTCGGGTAGACCCAAACCAATTCGGCTACACCCAAACCAATTCGGCTACACCCAAACCCACTCGGCTAGACCCAAACCCACTCGGCTGGTCCCAAACCCACTCAGCTACACCCAAACCCACTCCGGTAGACCCAAACCCACTCGGCTAGGCCCAAACCCACTCGGCTAGACCCAAACCCACTCGACTAGCCCAAACCCACTCGGCTAGACCCAAACCCACTCGGCTAGACACAAACCCACTCGGCTAGACCCAAACCCACTCGGCTAGACGCAAACCCACTCGGCTAGACCCAAACCCACTCGGCTAGACCCAAACCCACTGGGCTAGACCCAAACCCACTCGGCTAGACCCAAACCCACTCGGCTAGACCCAAACCCACTCGGCTCGACCCAAACCCACTCGGCTAGACCCAAACCCACTCGGCTAGACCCACACCCACTCGGCTATACCCAAACCCACTCGGCTAGACCCAAACCCACTCGGCTAGACCCAAACCCACTCGGCTAGACCCAAACCCACTCGGCTAGACCCAATCCCACTCGGCTAGACCAAATCCCACTTGGCTAGACCCAAACCTACTCGGCTAGACCCACACCAACTCGGCTAGACCCAAACCCACTCGGCTAGACCCAAACCCACTCGGGTAGACCCAAACCCACTCGGCTAGACCCAAACCCACTCGGCTACACCCAAACCCACTCCGCTAGACCCAAACCCACTCCGCTAGACCCATACCAACTCCGCTTGACCCAAACCCACTCGGCTAGACCCAAACCCACTCGGCTAGACCCAAACCCACTCGGCTAGACCCAATCCTACTCGGCTAGACCCAAACCCACTCCGGTAGACCCAAACCCACTCGGCTAGACGCAAACCCCCTTGGCTAGACCCAAACCCACTCGGCTACACCCAAACCCACTCGGCTAGACCCAAACCTACTCGGTTAGACCCAAACCCACTCGGCTAGACCCAAACCCACTCGGCTACACCAAAACCCACTCCGCTAGACCCAAACCCACTCCGCTAGACCCATACCAACTCCGCTTGACCCAAACCCATTCGGCTAAACCCAAACCCACTCGGCTAGACCCAAACCCACTCGGCTAGACCCAAACCCACTCGGCTAGACCCAAACCCACTTGGCTAGACCCAAACCCACTCGGCTAGACGCAAACCCACTCGGCTAGACCCAAACCCACTCGGCTAGACCCAAACCCACTGGGCTAGACCCAAACCCACTCGGCTAGACCCAAACCCACTCGGCTAGACCCAAACCCACTCGGCTAGACCCAAACCCACTCGGCTAGACCCAAACACACTCGGCTAGACCCACACCCACTCGGCTATACCCAAACCCACTCGGCTAGACCCAAACCCACTCGGCTAGACCCAAACCCACTCGGCTAGACCCAAACCCACTCGGATTGACCCAAACCCACTCGGCTAGACCCAAACCCACTGGGCTAGACCCAAACCCACTGGGCTAGACCCAAACCCACTCGGCTAGACCCAAACCCACTCGGCTCGACCCAAACCCACTCGGCTAGACCCAAACCCACTCGGCTAGACCCACACCCACTCGGCTATACCCAAACCCACTCGGCTAGACCCAAACCCACTCCGCTAGACCCATACCAACTCCGCTTGACCCAAATACACTCGGCTAGACCCAAACCCACTCGGCTAGACCCAAACCCACTCGGCTAGACCCAAACCCACTCGGCTAGACCCAATCCTACTCGGCTAGACCCAAACCCACTCCGCTAGACCCAAACCCACTCGGCTAGACCCAAACCCCCTTGGCTTGACCCAAACCCACTTGGCTACACCCAAACCCACTCGGCTAGACCCAAACCTACTCGGGTAGACCCAAACCCACTCGGCTAGACCCAAACCCACTCGGCTACACCAAAACCCACTCCGCTAGACCCAAACCCACTCCGCTAGACCCATACCAACTCCGCTTAACCCAAACCCACTCGGCTAGACGCAAACCCACTCGGCTAGACCCAAACCCACTCGGCTAGACCCAAACCCACTCGGCTAGACCCAAACCCACTCGGCTAGACCCAAACCCACTGGGCTAGACCCAAACCCCCTCGGCTAGACCCAAACCCACTCGGCTAGACCCAAACCCACTCGGCTAGACCCAAACCCACTCGGCTCGACCCAAACCCACTCGGCTAGACCCAAACCCACTCGGCTAGACCCACACCCACTCGGCTATACCCAAACCCACTCGGCTAGACCCAAACCCACTCGGCTAGACCCAAACCCACTCGGCTAGACCCAAACCCACTCGGATAGACCCAAACCCACTCGGCTAGACGAAAACCCACTTGGCTAGACCCAAACCTACTCGGCTAGACCCACACCAACTCGGCTAAACCCAAACCCACTCGGCTAGACCCAAACCCACTCGGCTTGACCCAAACCCACTCGGCTAGACGCAAACCCACTCGGCTAGACCCAAACCCACTTGGCTAGACCCAAACCCACTCGGCTAGACCCACACCCACTCGGCTAGACCCAAACCCACTCGGCTAGACCCAAACCCACTCGGGTAGACCCAAACCCACTAGGCTAGTCCCAAACCCACTCGGCTACACCCAAACCCACTCCGCTAGACCCAAACCCACTCCGCTAGACCCATACCAACTCCGCTTGACCCAAACCCACTCGGCTAGACCCAAACCTACTCGGCTACACCCAAACCCACTCGGCTAGACCCAAACCCACTCAGCTAGACCCAAACCCGTTCGGCTGGACCCAAACCCACTCGGCTACACACAAACTAACTCGGCTAGACCCAAACCCACTCGGCTAGACCCAAACCCACTCGGCTAGACACAAACCCACTCAGCTAGGCCCAAACCCACTCGGCTACACCGAAACCCACTCGGCTAGACCCAAACCCACTCAGCTAGACTCAAACCCACTCGGCTAGACCCAAACCCACTCTGCTAGACCCAAACCCACTCGGCTAGACGCAAACCCACTCGGCTAGAACCAAACCAACTCGGCTAGACCCAAACCCACTCGGCTAGACCCAAGCCCACTCGGCTAGACCCAAACCCACTCGGCTAGACCCAAACCCACTCGGCTAGACCCAAACCCACTCGGCTCCACCCAAACCCACTCCGCTAGACCCAAACCCACTCGGCTGCACCCAAACCCACTCGGCTAGACCCAAATCCATTCGGCTAGAAGCAAACCCACTCGGCTAGACCCAAACCCACTCGGGTAGACACAAACCAATTCGGCTACACCCAAACCCACTCGGCTAGACCCAAACCCACTCGGCTGGTCCCAAACCCACTCAGCTACACCCAAACCCACTCCGCTACACCCAAACCCACTCCGCTACACCCAAACCCACTCGGCTAGGCCCAAACCCACTCGGCTAGACCCAAACCCACTCGACTAGACCCTAACACACTCGGCTAGACCCAAACCCACTCGGCTAGACCCAAACCCACTCGGCTTGACCCACACCCACTCGGCTAGACCCAAACCCACTCGGCTAGACCCAAACCCACTCGGCTAGACCCAAACCCACTCGGCTAGACCCAAACCCACACCGCTAGACCCAAACCCACACCGCTACACCCAAACCCACTCCGCTGGACCCAAACCCACTTGGCTAGACCCAAGCCCACTAGGCTAGACCCAAACCCACTCGGCTAGACCCAAACCCACTCGGCTAGACCCCAACCCACTCGTCCAGACCCAAACCCACTCGGCTACACCCAAACCCACTCGGCTACACCCAAACCCAATCCGCTAGACCCAAACCCGCTCGGCTAGACCCAAACCCACTCGGCTACACCCAAACTAACTCGGCCAGACCCAAACCCACTCGCCTAGACCCAAACCCACTCGGCTAGACCCAAACCCACTCGGCTAGACCCAAACCCACTCGGCTAGACAAAAACCCACTCGGCTTGACCCAAACCCACTCGGCCAGACCCAAACCCACTCGAATAGACCCAAACCCACTCGGCTAGACCCAAACCCACTGGGCTAGACCCAAACCCACTCGGCTAGACCCACACACACTCGGCTAGACCCAAACCCACTCGGCTAGACCCAAACCCACTCGGGTAGACCCAAACCCACTCGGCTAGACCCAAACCCACTCGGCTACACCCAAACCAATTCGGCTACACCCAAACCCACTCGGCTAGACCTAAACCCACTCTGCTGCACCCAAACCCACTCCGCTACACCCAAACCCACTCCGGTAGACCCAAACCCACTCGGCTAGACCCAAACCCATTCAGCTAGACCCAAACCCACTCGGCTAGATCCAAACCCACTCGGCTAGACCCAAACCCACTCCGCTAGACCCAAACCCACTCCGCTGGACCCAAACCCACTTGGCTAGACTCAAACCCACTAGGCTAGACCCAAACCCACTCGGCTAGACCGAAACCCACTCGGCTAGACCCAAACCCACTCGTCCAGACCCAAACCCACTCGGCTACACCCAAACCCACTCGGCTACATCCAAACCCACTCCGCTAGACCCAAACCCACTCGGCTAGACGTAAACCCGCTCGGCTAGACCCAAACCCACTCGGCTACACCCAAACTAACTCGGCTAGACCCAAACCCTCTCGGCTAGACCCAAACCCACTGGGCTACACCGAAACATACTTGGCTAGACCCAAACCCACTCGGCTAGACCGAAACCCACTCGGCTAGACCCAAACCCACTCGGCTAGACCCAAACCCGCTCGGCTAGACCCAAACCCACTCGGCTTCACCCAAACTAACTCGGCTAGACCCAAACCCTCTCGGCTAGACCCAAACCCACTGGGCTACACCGAAACATACTCGGCTAGACCCAAACCCACTCGGATAGACCGAAACCCACTCGGCTAGACCCAAACCCACTCGGATAAACCCCAACCCACTCGGCTAGAACCAAACCCACTCGGCTAGACGTAAACCCGCTCGGCTAGACCCAAACCCACTCGGCTACACCCAAACTAACTCGGCTAGACCCAAACCCTCTCGGCTAGACCCAAACCCACTGGGCTACACCGAAACATACTTGGCTAGACCCAAACCCACTCGGCTAGACCGAAACCCACTCGGCTAGACCCAAACCCACTCGGCTAGACCCAAACCCGCTCGGCTAGACCCAAACCCACTCGGCTTCACCCAAACTAACTCGGCTAGACCCAAACCCTCTCGGCTAGACCCAAACCCACTGGGCTACACCGAAACATACTCGGCTAGACCCAAACCCACTCGGATAGACCGAAACCCACTCGGCTAGACCCAAACCCACTCGGATAAACCCCAACCCACTCGGCTAGAACCAAACCCACTCGGCTAGACCCAAACCCACTCGGCTAGACCCAAACCCACTCAGCTAGACCCAAACCCACTCGGCTAGTCCCAAACCGACTCGGCTACACCCAAATATAGAAACATAGAAACATAGAAAATAGGTGCAGGAGTAGGCCATTCGGCCCTTCGAGCCTGCACCGCCATTCAATGTGATCATGGCTGATCATCCAACTCAGTATCCCGTACCTGCCTTCTCTCCATACCCCCTGATCCCTTTAGCCACAAGTGCCACATCTAACGCCCTCTTAAATATAGCCAATGAACTGGCCTCAACTACCTTCTGTGGCAGAGAATTCCAGAGACTCACCACTCTCTGTGTAAAGAATGTTTTCCTCATTTCGGTCCTAAAGGAATTCCCCCTTATCCTTAGACTGTGACCCCTTGTTCTGGACTCCCCCAACATCGGGAACAATCTTCCAGCATCTAGCTTGTCCAACCCCTTAAGAATGTTGTAGGTTTCTATAAGATCCCCCCTCAATCTTCTAAATTCCATCGAGTACAAACCGAGTCTATCCAATCTTTCCTCATATGAAAGTCCTGACATCCCAGGAATAAGTCTGGTGAATCTTCTCTGTACCCCCTCTATGGCAAGAATGTCTTTCCTCAGATTTGGAGACCAAAACTGTACGCAGTACTCCAGGTGTGGCCTCACCAAAACCCTGTACAACTGCAGTAGAACCTCCCTGCTCCTATACTCAAATCCTTTCGCTGTGAATGCTAACATACCATTTGCTTTCTTCACTGCCTGCTGCACCTGCATGCCTACTTTCAATGACTGGTGCACCATGACACCCAGGTCTCGTTGCATCTCCCCCTTACCTAATCTGCCACCATTCAGATAATAGTCTACCCTCATGTTTTTGCCACCAAAGTGGATAACCTCACATTTATCCACATTGTACTGCATCTGCCATGCATCTGCCCATTCACTCAGCCTATCCAAATCACCCTGCAGCCTCCAAGCATCCTCCTCACACCTAACTATACCCCCCAGCTTGGTATCATCTGCAAATTTGGAGATGTTGCATTGAATTCCCTCGTCCAAATCATTAATACATATTGTAAATAGCTGGGGTCCCAGCACTGAGCCTTGCGGCACCCCACTAGTCACTGCCTGCCATTCTGAAAAGGACCCGTTTACTCCTACCCTTTGCCTCCTGTCTGCTAGCCAGTTCTCTATCCACATCAATACTGAACCCCCAATACCGTGTGCTTTAAGTTTGTATGCTAATCTCTTATGCGGGACCTTGTCGAAAGCCTTCTGAAAGTCTAGATATAACACATCCACTGGTTCTCCCTTATCCACTCTACTAGTTACATCCTCGAAAAACCCACTCGGCTAGACCCTAACCCACTCGGCTAGACCCAAACCCACTCGGGTAGACCCAAACCCACTCGGCGAGACCCAAACCCACTCGGCTAGACCCATACCCACTCGCCCAGACCCAAACCCACTCGGCTAGACCCAAACCCACTCGGCTAGACCCAAACCCACTGGGCTAGACCCAAACCCCCTCGGCTGGACCCAAACCCACTCGGCTAGACACATACCCACTCGGCTAGACACAAACCCACTCGGCTAGACCCAAACCCACTCGGCTACACCCAAACCCACTCGGCTAGACCCAAATCCACTGGGCTAGACCCAAACCCACTCGGCTAGACCCAAACCCACTCGGATAAACCCAAACCCACTCGGCTAGAACCAAACCCACTCGGCTAGACCCAAACCCACTCGGCTAGACCCAAACCCACTCGGCTAGACCCAAACCCACTCGGCTAGACCCAAACCCACTCGGCTAGACACAAACCCACTCGGCTAGGCCCAAACCCACTCGGCTAGACCCAAACCCACTCGGCTAGACCCAAACCCACTCGGCTAGACCCAAACCCACTCGGCTAGACCCAAACCCACTCGGCTAGACCCATACCCACTCGCCCAGACCCAAACCCACTCGGCTAGACCCAAACCCACTCGGCTAGACCCAAACTCACTGGGCTAGACCCAAACCCCCTCGGCTAGACCCAAACCCACTCGGCTAGACACAAACCCACTCGGCTAGACCCAAACCCACTCGGCTACACCCAAACCCACTCGGCTAGACCCAAATCCACTGGGCTAGACCCAAACCCACTCGGCTAGACCCAAACCCACTCGGATAAACCCAAACCCACTCGGCTAGAACCAAACCCACTCGGCTAGACCCAAACCCACTCGGCTAGACCCAAACCCACTCGTCCAGACCCAAACCCACTCGGCTACACCCAAACCCACTCGGCTACACCCAAACCCAATCCGCTAGACCCAAACCCACTCGGCTAGACGTAAACCCGCTCGGCTAGACCCAAACCCACTCGGCTACACCCAAACTAACTCGGCCAGACCCAAACCCACTCGCCTAGACCCAAACCCACTCGGCTAGACCGAAACCCACTCGGCTAGACCCAAACCCACTCGGCTACACCGAAACCCACTCGGCTAGACCCAAACCCACTCGGCTAGACCGAAACCCACTCGGCTAGACCCAAACCCACTCGGCTCGACCCAAACCCACTCGGCTAGACCCAAACCCACTCGGCTATACCCAAACCCACTCGGCTAGAACCAAACCCACTCGGCTAGACCCAAACCCACTCGGCTAGACCCAAACCCACTCGTCCAGACCCAAACCCACTCGGCTACACCCAAACCCACTCGGCTACACCCAAACCCAATCCGCTAGACCCAAACCCACTCGGCTAGACGTAAACCCGCTCGGCTAGACCCAAACCCACTCGGCTACACCCAAACTAACTCGGCCAGACCCAAACCCACTCGCCTAGACCCAAACCCACTCGGCTAGACCCAAACCCACTCGGCTAGACCCAAACCCACTCGGCTACACCGAATCCCACTCGGCTAGACCCAAACCCACTCGGCTAGACCCAAACCCACTCGGCTAGACCCAAACCTCCTCGGCTAGACCGAAACCCACTCGGCTAGACCCAAACCCACTCGGCTCGACCCAAACCCACTCGGCTAGAACCAAACCCACTCGGCTAGACCCAAACCCACTCGGCTATACCCAAACCCACTCGGCTAGACCCAAACCCACTCGGCTAGACAAAAACCCACTCGGCTTGACCCAAACCCACTCGGCCAGACCCAAACCCACTCGAATAGACCCAAACCCACTCGGCTAGACCCAAACCCACTCGGCTAGACCCAAACCCACTCGGCTAGACCCACACCCACTCGGCTAGACCCAAACCCACTCGGCTGGACCCAAACCCACTCGGCTAGACACATACCCACTCGGCTAGACACAAACCCACTCGGCTAGACCCAAACCCACTCGGCTACACCCAAACCCACTCGGCTAGACCCAAATCCACTGGGCTAGACCCAAACCCACTCGGCTAGACCCAAACCCACTCGGATAAACCCAAACCCACTCGGCTAGAACCAAACCCACTCGGCTAGACCCAAACCCACTCGGCTAGACCCAAACCCACTCGGCTAGACCCAAACCCACTCGGCTAGACCCAAACCCACTCGGCTAGACACAAACCCACTCGGCTAGACCCAAACCCACTCGGCTAGACCCAAACCCACTCGGCTAGACCCAAACCCACTCGGCTAGACCCAAACCCACTCGGCTAGACCCAAACCCACTCGGCTAGACCCATACCCACTCGCCCAGACCCAAACCCACTCGGCTAGACCCAAACCCACTCGGCTAGACCCAAACTCACTGGGCTAGACCCAAACCCCCTCGGCTAGACCCAAACCCACTCGGCTAGACACAAACCCACTCGGCTAGACCCAAACCCACTCGGCTACACCCAAACCCACTCGGCTAGACCCAAATCCACTGGGCTAGACCCAAACCCACTCGGCTAGACCCAAACCCACTCGGATAAACCCAAACCCACTCGGCTAGAACCAAACCCACTCGGCTAGACCCAAACCCACTCGGCTAGACCCAAACCCACTCGTCCAGACCCAAACCCACTCGGCTACACCCAAACCCACTCGGCTACACCCAAACCCACTCGGCTACACCCAAACCCAATCCGCTAGACCCAAACCCACTCGGCTAGACGTAAACCCGCTCGGCTAGACCCAAACCCACTCGGCTACACCCAAACTAACTCGGCCAGACCCAAACCCACTCGCCTAGACCCAAACCCACTCGGCTAGACCGAAACCCACTCGGCTAGACCCAAACCCACTCGGCTACACCGAAACCCACTCGGCTAGACCCAAACCCACTCGGCTAGACCGAAACCCACTCGGCTAGACCCAAACCCACTCGGCTCGACCCAAACCCACTCGGCTAGACCCAAACCCACTCGGCTATACCCAAACCCACTCGGCTAGAACCAAACCCACTCGGCTAGACCCAAACCCACTCGGCTAGACCCAAACCCACTCGTCCAGACCCAAACCCACTCGGCTACACCCAAACCCACTCGGCTACACCCAAACCCAATCCGCTAGACCCAAACCCACTCGGCTAGACGTAAACCCGCTCGGCTAGACCCAAACCCACTCGGCTACACCCAAACTAACTCGGCCAGACCCAAACCCACTCGCCTAGACCCAAACCCACTCGGCTAGACCCAAACCCACTCGGCTAGACCCAAACCCACTCGGCTACACCGAAACCCACTCGGCTAGACCCAAACCCACTCGGCTAGACCCAAACCCACTCGGCTAGACCCAAACCTCCTCGGCTAGACCGAAACCCACTCGGCTAGACCCAAACCCACTCGGCTCGACCCAAACCCACTCGGCTAGAACCAAACCCACTCGGCTAGACCCAAACCCACTCGGCTATACCCAAACCCACTCGGCTAGACCCAAACCCACTCGGCTAGACAAAAACCCACTCGGCTTGACCCAAACCCACTCGGCCAGACCCAAACCCACTCGAATAGACCCAAACCCACTCGGCTAGACCCAAACCCACTCGGCTAGACCCAAACCCACTCGGCTAGACCCACACCCACTCGGCTAGACCCAAACCCACTCGGCTGGACCCAAACCCACTCGGCTAGACACATACCCACTCGGCTAGACACAAACCCACTCGGCTAGACCCAAACCCACTCGGCTACACCCAAACCCACTCGGCTAGACCCAAATCCACTGGGCTAGACCCAAACCCACTCGGCTAGACCCAAACCCACTCGGATAAACCCAAACCCACTCGGCTAGAACCAAACCCACTCGGCTAGACCCAAACCCACTCGGCTAGACCCAAACCCACTCGGCTAGACCCAAACCCACTCGGCTAGACCCAAACCCACTCGGCTAGACACAAACCCACTCGGCTAGACCCAAACCCACTCGGCTAGACCCAAACCCACTCGGCTAGACCCAAACCCACTCGGCTAGACCCAAACCCACTCGGCTAGACCCAAACCCACTCGGCTAGACCCATACCCACTCGCCCAGACCCAAACCCACTCGGCTAGACCCAAACCCACTCGGCTAGACCCAAACTCACTGGGCTAGACCCAAACCCCCTCGGCTAGACCCAAACCCACTCGGCTAGACACAAACCCACTCGGCTAGACCCAAACCCACTCGGCTACACCCAAACCCACTCGGCTAGACCCAAATCCACTGGGCTAGACCCAAACCCACTCGGCTAGACCCAAACCCACTCGGATAAACCCAAACCCACTCGGCTAGAACCAAACCCACTCGGCTAGACCCAAACCCACTCGGCTAGACCCAAACCCACTCGTCCAGACCCAAACCCACTCGGCTACACCCAAACCCACTCGGCTACACCCAAACCCAATCCGCTAGACCCAAACCCACTCGGCTAGACGTAAACCCGCTCGGCTAGACCCAAACCCACTCGGCTACACCCAAACTAACTCGGCCAGACCCAAACCCACTCGCCTAGACCCAAACCCACTCGGCTAGACCCAAACCCACTCGGCTAGACCCAAACCCACTCGGCTACACCGAAACCCACTCGGCTAGACCCAAACACACTCGGCTAGACCCAAACCCACTCGGCTAGACCCAAACCTCCTCGGCTAGACCGAAACCCACTCGGCTAGACCCAAACCCACTCGGCTCGACCCAAACCCACTCGGCTAGACCCAAACCCACTCGGTTAAACCCAAACCCACTCGGCTATACCCAAACCCACTCGGCTAGACCCAAACCCACTCGGCTAGACAAAAACCCACTCGGCTTGACCCAAACCCACTCGGCCAGACCCAAACCCACTCGAATAGACCCAACCCACTCGGCTAGACCCAAACCCACTCGGCTAGACCCAAACCCACTCGGCTAGACCCACACCCACTCGGCTAGACCCAAACCCACTCGGCTAGACCCAAACCCACTCGGGTAGACCCAAACCCACTCGGCTAGACCCAAACCCACTCGGCTACACCCAAACCAATTCGGCTACACCCAAACCCACTCGGCTAGACCTAAACCCACTCAGCTGCACCCAAACCCACTCCGCTACACCCAAACCCACTCCGGTAGACCCAAACCCACTCGGCTAGACACAAACCCATTCAGCTAGACCCAAACCCACTCGGCTAGACCCAAACCCACTCGGCTAGTCCCAAACCCACTCGGCTAGACACAAACCCACTCGGCTAGACCCAATCCCACTCCGCTAGACCCAAACCCACTCCTCTAGACACAAACCCACTCGGTTAGACCCAAACCCACTCGGCTAGATCCAAACCCACTCGGCTAGACCCAAACCCACTCCGCTAGACCCAAACCCACTCCGCTGGACCCAAACCCACTTGGCTAGACCCAAACCCACTAGGCTAGACCCAAACCCACTCGGCTAGACCGAAACCCACTCGGCTAGACCCAAACCCACTCGTCCAGACCCAAACCCACTCGGCTACACCCAAACCCACTCGGCTACACCCAAACCCACTCCGCTAGACCCAAACCCACTCGGCTAGACGTAAACCCGCTCGGCTAGACCCAAACCCACTCGGCTACACCCAAACTAACTCGGCTAGACCCAAACCCTCTCGGCTAGACCCAAACCCACTGGGCTACGCCGAAACATACTTGGCTAGACCCAAACCCACTCGGCTAGACCGAAACCCACTCGGCTAGACCCAAACCCACTCGGCTAGACCCAAACCCGCTCGGCTAGACCCAAACCCACTCGGCTTCACCCAAACTAACTCGGCTAGACCCAAACCCTCTCGGCTAGACCCAAACCCACTGGGCTACACCGAAACATACTCGGCTAGACCCAAACCCACTCGGATAGACCGAAACCCACTCGGCTAGACCCAAACCCACTCGGATAAACCCCAACCCACTCGGCTAGAACCAAACCCACTCGGCTAGACCCAAACCCACTCGGCTAGACCCAAACCCACTCAGCTAGACCCAAACCCACTCGGCTAGACCCAAACCGACTCGGCTACACCCAAACCCACTCGGCTAGACCCTAACCCACTCGGCTAGACCCAAACCCACTCGGCTAGACCCAAACCCACTCGGCTAGACCCAAACCCACGCGGCTAGACCCATACCCACTCGCCCAGACCCAAACCCACTCGGCTAGACACAAACCCACTCGGCTAGACCCAAACCCACTGGGCTAGACCCAAACCCACTCGGCTAGACCCAAACCCACTCGGCTAGACACAAACGCACTCGGCTAGACACAAACCCACTCGGCTAGACCCAAACCCACTCGGCTACACCCAAACCCACTCGGCTAGACCCAAATCCACTGGGCTAGACCCAAACCCACTCGGCTAGACCCAAACCCACTCGGATAAACCCAAACCCACTCGGCTAGAACCAAACCCACTCGGCTAGACCCAAACCCACTCGGCTAGACCCAAACCCACTCGGCTAGACCCAAACCCACTCGGCTAGACCCAAACCCACTCGGCTAGACACAAACCCACTCGGCTAGACCCAAACCCACTCGGCTAGACCCAAACCCACTCGGCTAGACCCAAACCCACTCGGCTAGACCCAAACCCACTCGGCTAGACCCATACCCACTCGCCCAGACCCAAACCCACTCGGCTAGACCCAAACCCACTCGGCTAAACCCAAACTCACTGGGCTAGACCCAAACCCCCTCGGCTAGACCCAAACCCACTCGGCTAGACACAAACCCACTCGGCTAGACCCAAACCCACTCGGCTACACCCAAACCCACTCGGCTAGACCCAAATCCACTGGGCTAGACCCAAACCCACTCGGCTAGACCCAAACCCACTCGGATAAACCCAAACCCACTCGGCTAGAACCAAACCCACTCGGCTAGACCCAAACCCACTCGGCTAGACCCAAACCCACTCGGCTAGACCCAAACCCACTCGGCTAGACCCAAACCCACTCGGCTAGACACAAACCCACTCGGCTAGACCCAAACCCACTCGGCTAGACCCAAACCCACTCGGCTAGACCCAAACCCACTCGGCTAGACCCAAACCCACTCGGCTAGACCCAAACCCACTCTCCTAGAACCAAACCCACTCGGCTAGACCCAAACCCACTCGGCTAGACCCAAACCCACTCGGCTAGACCCAAACCCACTCGGCTAGACCCAAACCCACTCCGCTGGACCCAAACCCACTTGGCTAGACCCAAACCCACTAGGCTAGACCCAAACCCACTCGGCTAGACCGAAACCCACTCGGCTAGACCCAAACCCACTCGTCCAGACCCAAACCCACTCGGCTACACCCAAACCCACTCGGCTACACCCAAACCCACTCCGCTAGACCCAAACCAACGCGGCTAGACGTAAACCCGCTCGGCTAGACCCAAACCCACTCGGCTACACCCAAACTAACTCGGCTAGACCCAAACCCACTCGGCTAGACCCAAACCCACTGGGCTACACCGAAACATACTCGGCTAGACCCAAAGCCACTCGGCTAGACCGAAACTGCTAGAGTCAGTTATTAAAGATGGGATAGCAGCGCATTTGGAAAGTGGTGAAATCATTGGACAAAGTCAGCATGGATTTACGAAAGGTAAATCATGTCTGACAAATCTGATAGAATTTTTCGAGGATGTAACTAGTAGAGTGGATAAGGGAGAACCAGTGGATGTGTTATATCTAGACTTTCAGAAGGCTTTCGACAAGGTCCCGCATAAGAGATTAGCATACAAACTTAAAGCACACGGTATTGGGGGTTCAGTATTGATGTGGATAGAGAACTGGCTAGCAGACAGGAGGCAAAGGGTAGGAGTAAACGGGTCCTTTTCAGAATGGCAGGCAGTGACTAGTGGGGTGCCGCAAGGCTCAGTGCTGGGACCCCAGCTATTTACAATATATATTAATGATTTGGACGAGGGAATTCAATGCAACATCTCCAAATTTGCAGATGATACCAAGCTGGGGGGTATAGTTAGGTGTGAGGAGGATGCTTGGAGGCTGCAGGGTGATTTGGATAGGCTGAGTGAATGGGCAGATGCATGGCAGATGCAGTACAATGTGGATAAATGTGAGGTTATCCACTTTGGTGGCAAAAACATGAGGGTAGACTATTATCTGAATGGTGGCAGATTAGGTAAGGGGGAGATGCAACGAGACCTGGGTGTCATGATACACCAGTCATTGAAAGTAGGCATGCAGGTGCAGCAGGCAGTGAAGAAAGCAAATGGTATGTTAGCATTCATAGCGAAAGGATTTGAGTATAGGAGCAGGGAGGTTCTACTGCAGTTGTACAGGGTTTTGGTGAGGCCACACCTGGAGTACTGCGTACAGTTTTGGTCTCCAAATCTGAGGAAAGACATCCTTGCCATAGAGGGGGTACAGAGAAGATTCACCAGACTGATTCCTGGGATGTCAGGACTTTCATATGAGGAAAGATTGGATAGACTCGGTTTGTACTCGATGGAATTTAGAAGATTGAGGGGGGATCTTATAGAAACCTACAAAATTCTTAAGGGGTTGGACAAGCTAGATGCTGGAAGATTGTTCCCGATGTTGGGGGAGTCCAGAACAAGGGGTCACAGTCTAAGGATAAGGGGGAATTCCTTTAGGACCGAAATGAGGAAAACATTCTTTACACAGAGAGTGGTGAGTCTCTGGAATTCTCTGCCACAGAAGGTAGTTGAGGCCAGTTCATTGGCTATATTTAAGAGGGCGTTAGATGTGGCACTTGTGGCTAAAGGGATCAGGGGGTATGGAGAGAAAGCAGGTACGGGATACTGAGTTGGATGATCAGCCATGATCACATTGAATGGCGGTGCAGGCTCGAAGGGCCGAATGGCCTACTCCTGCACCTATTTTCTATGTTTCTATGTTTCTATGAAACCCACTCGGCTAGACCCAAACCCACTCGGCTAGACACAAACCCACTCGGCTAGACCCAAACCCACTCGGGTAGACCCAAACCCACTCGGCTAGACCCAAACCCACTCGGCTAGACACAAACCCACTCGGCTATACCCAAACCCACTCGGCTAGACCCAAACCCACTCGGCTAGACAAAAACCCACTCGGCTAGACCCAAACCCACTCGGCTAGACCCAAACCCACTCGGATAGACCCAAACCCACTCGGCTAAACCCAAACCCACTTGGCTAGAACCAAACCCACTCGGCTAGACCCACACCCACTCGGCTAGACCCAAACCCACTCGGCTAGACCCAAACCCACTCGGGTAGACCCAAACCCAATCGGCTAGACCCAAACCCACTCGGCTACACCCAAACCAATTCGGCTACACCCAAACCCACTCGGCTAGACCCAAACCCACTCGGCTGGTCCCAAACCCACTCAGCTGCACCCAAACCCACTCCGCTACACCCAAACCCACTCCGCTAGACCCAAACCCACTCGGCTAGACGCAAACCCACTCGGCTAGACCCAAACCCACTCGGCTAGACCCAAACCCATTCAGCTAGACCCAAACCCACTCGGCTAGACCCAAACCCACTCCGGTAGACCCAAACCCACTCGGCTAGACCCAAACCCATTCAGCTAGACCCAAACCCACTCGGCTAGACCCAAACCCACTCGGCTAGTCCCAAACCCACTCGGCTAGACACAAACCCACTCGGCTAGACCCAATCCCACTCCGCTAGACCCAAACCCACTCCTCTAGACACAAACACACTCGGTTAGACCCAAACCCACTCGGCTAGATCCAAACCCACTCGGCTAGACCCAAACCCACTCCGCTAGACCCAAACCCACTCCACTGGACCCAAACCCACTTGGCTAGACCCAAACCCACTAAGCTAGACCCAAACCCACTCGGCTAGACCCAAACCCACTCGGCTAGACCCAAACCCACTCGTCCAGACCCAAACCCACTCGGCTACACCCAAACCCACTCGGCTACACCCAAACCCACTCCGCTAGACCCAAACCCACTCGGCTAGACGTAAACCCGCTCGGCTAGACCCAAACCCACTCGGCTACACCCAAACTAACTCGGCTAGACCCAAACCCTCTCGGCTAGACCCAAACCCACTGGGCTACATCGAAACATACTTGGCTAGACCCAAACCCACTCGGCTAGACCCAAACCCACTCGGCTAGACCCAAACCCACTCGGCTAGACCCAAACCCGCTCGGCTAGACCCAAAGCCACTCGGCTACACCCAAACTAACTCGGCTAGACCCAAACCCTCTCGGCTAGACCCAAACCCACTGGGCTACACCGAAACATACTCGGCTAGACCCAAACCCACTCGGATAGACCGAAACCCACTCGGCTAGACCCAAACCCACTCGGATAAACCCCAACCCACTCGGCTAGAACCAAACCCACTCGGCTAGACCCAACCCCACTCGGCTAGACCCAAACCCACTCAGCTAGACCCAAACCCACTCAGCTAGACCCAAACCCACTCGGCTAGACGCAAACCCACTCGGCTAGACCCAAACCCACTTGGCTAGACCCAAACCCACTCGGCTAGACCCACACCCACTCGGCTAGACCCAAACCCACTCGGCTAGACCCAAACCCACTCGGGTAGACCCAAACCCACTTGGCTAGTCCCAAACCCACTCGGCTACACCCAAACCCACTCCGCTAGACCCAAACCCACTCCGCTAGACCCATACCAACTCCGCTTGAACCAAACCCACTCGGCTGGACCCAAACCTACTCGGCTACACCCAAACCCACTCGGCTAGACCCAAACCCACTCGGCTAGACGTAAACCCGCTCGGCTAGACCCAAACCCACTCGGCTACACCCAAACTAACTCGGCTAGACCCAAACCCTCTCGGCTAGACCCAAACCCACTGGGCTACACCGAAACATACTTGGCTAGACCCAAACCCACTCGGCTGGACCGAAACCCACTCGGCTAGACCAAAACCCACTCGGCTAGACCCAAACCCGCTCGGCTAGACCCAAACCCACTCGGCTACACCCAAACTAACTCGGCTAGACCCAAACCCTCTCGGCTAGACCCAAACCCACTGGGCTGCACCGAAACATACTCTGCTAGACCCAAACCCACTCGGATAGACCGAAACCCACTCGGCTAGACCCAAAACCACTCGGATAAACCCCAACCCACTCGGCTAGAACCAAACCCACTCGGCTAGACCCAAACCCACTCGGCTAGACCCAAACCCACTCAGCTAGACCCAAACCCACTCAGCTAGACCCAAACCCACTCGGCTAGACGCAAACCCACTCGGCTAGACCCAAACCCACTTGGCTAGACCCAAACCCACTCGGCTAGACCCACACCCACTCGGCTAGACCCAAACCCACTCGGCTAGACCCAAACCCACTCGGGTAGACCCAAACCCACTAGGCTAGTCCCAAACCCACTCGGCTACTCCCAAACCCACTCCGCTAGACCCAAACCCACTCCGCTAGACCCATACCAACTCCGCTTGACCCAAACCCACTCGGCTGGACCCAAACCTACTCGGCTACACCCAAACCCACTCGGCTAGACCCAAACCCACTCAGCTAGACCCAAACCCGCTCGGCTAGACCCAAACCCACTCGGCTACACACAAACTAACTCGGCTAGACCCAAACCCACTCGGCTAGACCCAAACCCACTCGGCTAGACACAAACCCACTCGGCTAGACCCAAACCCACTCGTCCAGACCCAAACCCACTCGGCTACACCCAAACCCACTCGGCTACACCCAAACCCACTCCGCTAGACCCAAACCAACGCGGCTAGACGTAAACCCGCTCGGCTAGACCCAAACCCACTCGGCTACACCCAAACTAACTCGGCTAGACCCAAACCCTCTCGGCTAGACCCAAACCCACTGGGCTACATCGAAACATACTTGGCTAGACCCAAACCCACTCGGCTAGACCCAAACCCACTCGGCTAGACCCAAACCCACTCGGCTAGACCCAAACCCGCTCGGCTAGACCCAAAGCCACTCGGCTACACCCAAACTAACTCGGCTAGACCCAAACCCTCTCGGCTAGACCCAAACCCACTGGGCTACACCGAAACATACTCGGCTAGACCCAAACCCACTCGGATAGACCGAAACCCACTCGGCTAGACCCAAACCCACTCGGATAAACCCCAACCCACTCGGCTAGAACCAAACCCACTCGGCTAGACCCAACCCCACTCGGCTAGACCCAAACCCACTCAGCTAGACCCAAACCCACTCAGCTAGACCCAAACCCACTCGGCTAGACGCAAACCCACTCGGCTAGACCCAAACCCACTTGGCTAGACCCAAACCCACTCGGCTAGACCCACACCCACTCGGCTAGACCCAAACCCACTCGGCTAGACCCAAACCCACTCGGGTAGACCCAAACCCACTAGGCTAGTCCCAAACCCACTCGGCTACACCCAAACCCACTCCGCTAGACCCAAACCCACTCCGCTAGACCCATACCAACTCCGCTTGAACCAAACCCACTCGGCTGGACCCAAACCTACTCGGCTACACCCAAACCCACTCGGCTAGACCCAAACCCACTCGGCTAGACGTAAACCCGCTCGGCTAGACCCAAACCCACTCGGCTACACCCAAACTAACTCGGCTAGACCCAAACCCACTGGGCTACACCGAAACATACTTGGCTAGACCCAAACCCACTCGGCTGGACCGAAACCCACTCGGCTAGACCCAAACCCACTCGGCTAGACCCAAACCCGCTCGGCTAGACCCAAACCCACTCGGCTACACCCAAACTAACTCGGCTAGACCCAAACCCTCTCGGCTAGACCCAAACCCACTGGGCTGCACCGAAACATACTCGGCTAGACCCAAACCCACTCGGATAGACCGAAACCCACTCGGCTAGACCCAAACCCACTCGGATAAACCCCAACCCACTCGGCTAGAACCAAACCCACTCGGCTAGACCCAAACCCACTCGGCTAGACCCAAACCCACTCAGCTAGACCCAAACCCACTCAGCTAGACCCAAACCCACTCGGCTAGACGCAAACCCACTCGGCTAGACCCAAACCCACTTGGCTAGACCCAAACCCACTCGGCTAGACCCACACCCACTCGGCTAGACCCAAACCCACTCGGCTAGACCCAAACCCACTCGGGTAGACCCAAACCCACTAGGCTAGTCCCAAACCCACTCGGCTACACCCAAACCCACTCCGCTAGACCCAAACCCACTCCGCTAGACCCATACCAACTCCGCTTGACCCAAACCCACTCGGCTGGACCCAAACCTACTCGGCTACACCCAAACCCACTCGGCTAGACCCAAACCCACTCAGCTAGACCCAAACCCGCTCGGCTAGACCCAAACCCACTCGGCTACACACAAACTAACTCGGCTAGACCCAAACCCACTCGGCTAGACCCAAACCCACTCGGCTAGACACAAACCCACTCGGCTAGACCCAAACCCACTCGTCCAGACCCAAACCCACTCGGCTACACCCAAACCCACTCGGCTACACCCAAACCCACTCCGCTAGACCCAAACCAACGCGGCTAGACGTAAACCCGCTCGGCTAGACCCAAACCCACTCGGCTACACCCAAACTAACTCGGCTAGACCCAAACCCACTCGGCTAGACCCAAACCCACTGGGCTACACCGAAACATACTAGGCTAGACCCAAACCCACTCGGCTAGACCGAAACCCACTCGGCTAGACCCAAACCCACTCGGCTAGACACAAACCCACTCGGCTAGACCCAAACCCACTCGGCTCGACCCAAACCCACTCGGCTAGACCCAAACCCACTCGGCTAGACACAAACCCACTCGGCTATACCCAAACCCACTCGGCTAGACCCAAACCCACTCGGCTAGACAAAAACCCACTCGGCTAGACCCAAACCCACTCGGCTAGACCCAAACCCACTCGGATAGACCCAAACTCACTCGGCTAGACCCAAACCCACTTGGCTAGAACCAAACCCACTCGGCTAGACCCACACCCACTCGGCTAGACCCAAACCCACTCGGCTAGACCCAAACCCACTCGGGTAGACCCAAACCCACTCGGCTAGACCCAAACCCACTCGGCTACACCCAAACCAATTCGGCTACACCCAAACCCACTCGGCTAGACCCAAACCCACTCGGCTGGTCCCAAACCCACTCAGCTGCACCCAAACCCACTCTGCTACACCCAAACCCACTCCGGTAGACCCAAACCCACTCGGCTAGACCCAAACCCATTCAGCTAGACCCAAACCCACTCGGCAAGACCCAAACCCACTCGGCTAGTCCCAAACCCACTCGGCTAGACACAAACCCACTCGGCTAGACCCAATCCCACTCCGCTAGACCCAAACCCACTCCTCTAGACACAAACACACTCGGTTAGACCCAAACCCACTCGGCTAGATCCAAACCCACTCGGCTAGACCCAAACCCACTCCGCTAGACCCAAACCCACTCCACTGGACCCAAACCCACTTGGCTAGACCCAAACCCACTAAGCTAGACCCAAACCCACTCGGCTAGACCGAAACCCACTCGGCTAGACCCAAACCCACTCGTCCAGACCCAAACCCACTCGGCTACACCCAAACCCACTCGGCTACACCCAAACCCACTCCGCTAGACCCAAACCCACTCGGCTAGACGTAAACCCGCTCGGCTAGACCCAAACCCACTCGGCTACACCCAAACTAACTCGGCTAGACCCAAACCCTCTCGGCTAGACCCAAACCCACTGGGCTACATCGAAACATACTTGGCTAGACCCAAACCCACTCGGCTAGACCCAAACCCACTCGGCTAGACCCAAACCCACTCGGCTAGACCCAAACCCGCTCGGCTAGACCCAAAGCCACTCGGCTACACCCAAACTAACTCGGCTAGACCCAAACCCTCTCGGCTAGACCCAAACCCACTGGGCTACACCGAAACATACTCGGCTAGACCCAAACCCACTCGGATAGACCGAAACCCACTCGGCTAGACCCAAACCCACTCGGATAAACCCCAACCCACTCGGCTAGAACCAAACCCACTCGGCTAGACCCAACCCCACTCGGCTAGACCCAAACCCACTCAGCTAGACCCAAACCCACTCAGCTAGACCCAAACCCACTCGGCTAGACGCAAACCCACTCGGCTAGACCCAAACCCACTTGGCTAGACCCAAACCCACTCGGCTAGACCCACACCCACTCGGCTAGACCCAAACCCACTCGGCTAGACCCAAACCCACTCGGGTAGACCCAAACCCACTAGGCTAGTCCCAAACCCACTCGGCTACACCCAAACCCACTCCGCTACACCCAAACCCACTCCGCTAGACCCATACCAACTCCGCTTGAACCAAACCCACTCGGCTGGACCCAAACCTACTCGGCTACACCCAAACCCACTCGGCTAGACCCAAACCCACTCAGCTAGACCCAAACCCGCTCGGCTAGACCCCAACCCACTCGGCTAGACACAAACTAACTCGGCTATACCCAAACCCACTCGGCTAGACCCAAACCCACTCGGCTAGACACAAACCCACTCAGCTAGGCCCAAACCCACTCGGCTACACCGAAACCCACTCGGCTAGACCCAAGCTCACTCAGCTAGACTCAAACCCACTCGGCTAGACCCAAACCCACTCTGCTAGACCCAAACCCACTCGGCTAGACGCAAACCCACTCGGCTAGAACCAAACCAACTCGGCTAGACCCAAACCCACTCGGCTAGACCCAAACCCACTCGGCTAGACCCAAACCCACTCGGCTAGACCCAAAACCACTTGGCTAGACCCAAACCCACTCGGCTAGACCCAATTCCATTCGGCTAGAAGCAAACCCACTCGGCTAGACCCAAACCAATTCGGCTAGACCCAAACCCACACCGCTAGACCCAAACCCACTCCGCTGGACCCAAACCCACTTGGCTAGACCCAAGCCCACTAGGCTAGACCCAAACCCACTCGGCTAGACCCAAACCCACTCGGCCAGACCCAAACCCACTCGTCCAGACCCAAACCCACTCGGCTACACCCAAACCCACTCGGCTACACCCAAACCCAATCCGCTAGACCCAAACCCACTCGGCTAGACGTAAACCCGCTCGCCTAGACCCAAACCCACTCGGCTAGACCCAAACCCACTCGGCTAGACCCAAACCCACTTGGCTACACCGAAACCCACTCGGCTAGACCCAAACCCACTCGGCTAGACCCAAACCCACTCGGCTAGACCCAAACCTCCTCGGCTAGACCGAAACCCACTCGGCTAGACCCAAACCCACTCGGCTCGACCCAAACCCACTCGGCTAGACCCAAACCCACTCGGCTAGACCCAAACCCACTCGGCTATACCCAAACCCACTCGGCTAGACCCAAACCCACTCGGCTAGACAAAAACCCACTCGGCTTGACCCAAACCCACTCGGCTAGACCCAAACCCACTCGAATAGACCCAAACCCACTCGGCTAGACCCAAACCCACTCGGCTAGACCCAAACCCACTCGGCTAGACCCACACCCACTCGGCTAGACCCAAACCCACTCGGCTAGACCCAAACCCACTCGGGTAGACCCAAACCCACTCGGCTAGACCCAAACCCACTCGGCTACACCCAAACCCACTCGGCTACACCCAAACTAACTCGGCTAGACCCAAACCCTCTCGGCTAGACCCAAACCCACTGGGCTACATCGAAACATACTTGGCTAGACCCAAACCCACTCGGCTAGACCCAAACCCACTCGGCTAGACCCAAACCCACTCGGCTAGACCCAAACCCGCTCGGCTAGACCCAAAGCCACTCGGCTACACCCAAACTAACTCGGCTAGACCCAAACCCTCTCGGCTAGACCCAAACCCACTGGGCTACACCGAAACATACTCGGCTAGACCCAAACCCACTCGGATAGACCGAAACCCACTCGGCTAGACCCAAACCCACTCGGATAAACCCCAACCCACTCGGCTAGAACCAAACCCACTCGGCTAGACCCAACCCCACTCGGCTAGACCCAAACCCACTCAGCTAGACCCAAACCCACTCAGCTAGACCCAAACCCACTCGGCTAGACGCAAACCCACTCGGCTAGACCCAAACCCACTTGGCTAGACCCAAACCCACTCGGCTAGACCCACACCCACTCGGCTAGACCCAAACCCACTCGGCTAGACCCAAACCCACTCGGGTAGACCCAAACCCACTAGGCTAGTCCCAAACCCACTCGGCTACACCCAAACCCACTCCGCTACACCCAAACCCACTCCGCTAGACCCATACCAACTCCGCTTGAACCAAACCCACTCGGCTGGACCCAAACCTACTCGGCTACACCCAAACCCACTCGGCTAGACCCAAACCCACTCAGCTAGACCCAAACCCGCTCGGCTAGACCCCAACCCACTCGGCTAGACACAAACTAACTCGGCTATACCCAAACCCACTCGGCTAGACCCAAACCCACTCGGCTAGACACAAACCCACTCAGCTAGGCCCAAACCCACTCGGCTACACCGAAACCCACTCGGCTAGACCCAAGCTCACTCAGCTAGACTCAAACCCACTCGGCTAGACCCAAACCCACTCTGCTAGACCCAAACCCACTCGGCTAGACGCAAACCCACTCGGCTAGAACCAAACCAACTCGGCTAGACCCAAACCCACTCGGCTAGACCCAAACCCACTCGGCTAGACCCAAACCCACTCGGCTAGACCCAAACCCACTCGGATAAACCCCAACCCACTCGGCTAGAACCAAACCCACTCGGCTAGACCCAACCCCACTCGGCTAGACCCAAACCCACTCAGCTAGACCCAAACCCACTCAGCTAGACCCAAACCCACTCGGCTAGACGCAAACCCACTCGGCTAGACCCAAACCCACTTGGCTAGACCCAAACCCACTCGGCTAGACCCACACCCACTCGGCTAGACCCAAACCCACTCGGCTAGACCCAAACCCACTCGGGTAGACCCAAACCCACTAGGCTAGTCCCAAACCCACTCGGCTACACCCAAACCCACTCCGCTACACCCAAACCCACTCCGCTAGACCCATACCAACTCCGCTTGAACCAAACCCACTCGGCTGGACCCAAACCTACTCGGCTACACCCAAACCCACTCGGCTAGACCCAAACCCACTCAGCTAGACCCAAACCCGCTCGGCTAGACCCCAACCCACTCGGCTAGACACAAACTAACTCGGCTATACCCAAACCCACTCGGCTAGACCCAAACCCACTCGGCTAGACACAAACCCACTCAGCTAGGCCCAAACCCACTCGGCTACACCGAAACCCACTCGGCTAGACCCAAGCTCACTCAGCTAGACTCAAACCCACTCGGCTAGACCCAAACCCACTCTGCTAGACCCAAACCCACTCGGCTAGACGCAAACCCACTCGGCTAGAACCAAACCAACTCGGCTAGACCCAAACCCACTCGGCTAGACCCAAACCCACTCGGCTAGACCCAAACCCACTCGGCTAGACCCAAAACCACTTGGCTAGACCCAAACCCACTCGGCTAGACCCAAACCCATTCAGCTAGGCCCAAACCCACTCGGCTAGTCCCAAACCCACTTGGCTAGACCCAAGCCCACTAGGCTAGACCCAAACCCACTCGGCTAGACCCAAACCCACTCGGCCAGACCCAAACCCACTCGTCCAGACCCAAACCCACTCGGCTACACCCAAACCCACTCGGCTACACCCAAACCCAATCCGCTAGACCCAAACCCACTCGGCTAGACGTAAACCCGCTCGCCTAGACCCAAACCCACTCGGCTAGACCCAAACCCACTCGGCTAGACCCAAACCCACTTGGCTACACCGAAACCCACTCGGCTAGACCCAAACCCACTCGGCTAGACCCAAACCCACTCGGCTAGACCCAAACCTCCTCGGCTAGACCGAAACCCACTCGGCTAGACCCAAACCCACTCGGCTCGACCCAAACCCACTCGGCTAGACCCAAACCCACTCGGCTAGACCCAAACCCACTCGGCTATACCCAAACCCACTCGGCTAGACCCAAACCCACTCGGCTAGACAAAAACCCACTCGGCTTGACCCAAACCCACTCGGCTAGACCCAAACCCACTCGAATAGACCCAAACCCACTCGGCTAGACCCAAACCCACTCGGCTAGACCCAAACCCACTCGGCTAGACCCACACCCACTCGGCTAGACCCAAACCCACTCGGCTAGACCCAAACCCACTCGGGTAGACCCAAACCCACTCGGCTAGACCCAAACCCACTCGGCTACACCCAAACCCACTCGGCTACACCCAAACTAACTCGGCTAGACCCAAACCCTCTCGGCTAGACCCAAACCCACTGGGCTACATCGAAACATACTTGGCTAGACCCAAACCCACTCGGCTAGACCCAAACCCACTCGGCTAGACCCAAACCCACTCGGCTAGACCCAAACCCGCTCGGCTAGACCCAAAGCCACTCGGCTACACCCAAACTAACTCGGCTAGACCCAAACCCTCTCGGCTAGACCCAAACCCACTGGGCTACACCGAAACATACTCGGCTAGACCCAAACCCACTCGGATAGACCGAAACCCACTCGGCTAGACCCAAACCCACTCGGATAAACCCCAACCCACTCGGCTAGAACCAAACCCACTCGGCTAGACCCAACCCCACTCGGCTAGACCCAAACCCACTCAGCTAGACCCAAACCCACTCAGCTAGACCCAAACCCACTCGGCTAGACGCAAACCCACTCGGCTAGACCCAAACCCACTTGGCTAGACCCAAACCCACTCGGCTAGACCCACACCCACTCGGCTAGACCCAAACCCACTCGGCTAGACCCAAACCCACTCGGGTAGACCCAAACCCACTAGGCTAGTCCCAAACCCACTCGGCTACACCCAAACCCACTCCGCTACACCCAAACCCACTCCGCTAGACCCATACCAACTCCGCTTGAACCAAACCCACTCGGCTGGACCCAAACCTACTCGGCTACACCCAAACCCACTCGGCTAGACCCAAACCCACTCAGCTAGACCCAAACCCGCTCGGCTAGACCCCAACCCACTCGGCTAGACACAAACTAACTCGGCTATACCCAAACCCACTCGGCTAGACCCAAACCCACTCGGCTAGACACAAACCCACTCAGCTAGGCCCAAACCCACTCGGCTACACCGAAACCCACTCGGCTAGACCCAAGCTCACTCAGCTAGACTCAAACCCACTCGGCTAGACCCAAACCCACTCTGCTAGACCCAAACCCACTCGGCTAGACGCAAACCCACTCGGCTAGAACCAAACCAACTCGGCTAGACCCAAACCCACTCGGCTAGACCCAAACCCACTCGGCTAGACCCAAACCCACTCGGCTAGACCCAAACCCACTTGGCTAGACCCAAACCCACTCGGCTCCACCCAAACCCACTCCGCTAGACCCAAACCCACTCGGCTGCACCCAAACCCACTCGGCTAGACCCAATTCCATTCGGCTAGAAGCAAACCCACTCGGCTAGACCCAAACCAATTCGGCTAGACCCAAACCCACACCGCTAGACCCAAACCCACTCCGCTGGACCCAAACCCACTTGGCTAGACCCAAGCCCACTAGGCTAGACCCAAACCCACTCGGCTAGACCCAAACCCACTCGGCCAGACCCAAACCCACTCGTCCAGACCCAAACCCACTCGGCTACACCCAAACCCACTCGGCTACACCCAAACCCAATCCGCTAGACCCAAACCCACTCGGCTAGACGTAAACCCGCTCGCCTAGACCCAAACCCACTCGGCTAGACCCAAACCCACTCGGCTAGACCCAAACCCACTTGGCTACACCGAAACCCACTCGGCTAGACCCAAACCCACTCGGCTAGACCCAAACCCACTCGGCTAGACCCAAACCTCCTCGGCTAGACCGAAACCCACTCGGCTAGACCCAAACCCACTCGGCTCGACCCAAACCCACTCGGCTAGACCCAAACCCACTCGGCTACACCCAAACCCACTCGGCTATACCCAAACCCACTCGGCTAGACCCAAACCCACTCGGCTAGACAAAAACCCACTCGGCTTGACCCAAACCCACTCGGCTAGACCCAAACCCACTCGAATAGACCCAAACCCACTCGGCTAGACCCAAACCCACTCGGCTAGACCCAAACCCACTCGGCTAGACCCACACCCACTCGGCTAGACCCAAACCCACTCGGCTAGACCCAAACCCACTCGGGTAGACCCAAACCCACTCGGCTAGACCCAAACCCACTCGGCTACACCCAAACCAATTCGGCTACACCCAAACCCACTCGGCTAGACCTAAACCCACTCAGCTGCACCCAAACCCACTCCGCTACACCCAAACCCACTCCGGTAGACCCAAACCCACTCGGCTAGACCCAAACCCATTCAGCTAGGCCCAAACCCACTCGGCTAGACCCAAACCCACTCGGCTAGTCCCAAACCCACTCGGCTAGACACAAACCCACTCGGCTAGACCCAATCCCACTCCGCTAGACCCAAACCCACTCCTCGAGACACAAACCCACTCGGTTAGACCCAAACCCACTCGGCTAGATCCAAACCCACTCGGCTAGACCCAAACCCACTCCGCTAGACCCAAACCCACTCCGCTGGACCCAAACCCACTTGGCTAGACCCAAACCCACTAGGCTAGACCCAAACCCACTCGGCTAGACCGAAACCCACTCGGCTAGACCGAAACCCACTCGGCTAGACCCAAACCCACTCGGCTTCACCCAAACTAACTCGGCTAGACCCAAACCCTCTCGGCTAGACCCAAACCCACTGGGCTACACCGAAACATACTCGGCTAGACCCAAACCCACTCGGATAGACCGAAACCCACTCGGCTAGACCCAAACCCACTCGGATAAACCCCAACCAACTCGGCTAGAACCAAACCCACTCGGCTAGACCCAAACCCACTCGGCTAGACCCAAACCCACTCAGCTAGACCCAAACCCACTCGGCTAGACCCAATCCCACTCCGCTAGACCCAAACCCACTCCTCCAGACACAAACCCACTCGGTTAGACCCAAACCCACTCGGCTAGATCCAAACCCACTCGGCTAGACCCAAACCCACTCCGCTAGACCCAAACCCACTCCGCTGGACCCAAACCCACTTGGCTAGACCCAAACCCACTAGGCTAGACCCAAACCCACTCGGCTAGACCGAAACCCACTCGGCTAGACCGAAACCCACTCGGCTAGACCCAAACCCACTCGGCTTCACCCAAACTAACTCGGCTAGACCCAAACCCTCTCGGCTAGACCCAAACCCACTGGGCTACACCGAAACATACTCGGCTAGACCCAAACCCACTCGGATAGACCGAAACCCACTCGGCTAGACCCAAACCCACTCGGATAAACCCCAACCAACTCGGCTAGAACCAAACCCACTCGGCTAGACCCAAACCCACTCGGCTAGACCCAAACCCACTCAGCTAGACCCAAACCCACTCGGCTAGACCCAAACCGACTCGGCTACACCCAAACCCACTCGGCTAGACCCAAACCCACTCGGCTAGACCGAAACCCACTCGGCTAGACCGAAACCCACTCGGCTAGACCCAAACCCACTCGGCTTCACCCAAACTAACTCGGCTAGACCCAAACCCTCTCGGCTAGACCCAAACCCACTGGGCTACACCGAAACATACTCGGCTAGACCCAAACCCACTCGGATAGACCGAAACCCACTCGGCTAGACCCAAACCCACTCGGATAAACCCCAACCAACTCGGCTAGAACCAAACCCACTCGGCTAGACCCAAACCCACTCGGCTAGACCCAAACCCACTCAGCTAGACCCAAACCCACTCGGCTAGACCCAAACCCACTCGGCTACACCCAAACCCACTCGGCTATACGCAAACCCACTCGGCTAGACCCAAACCCACTTGGCTAGACCCAAACCCACTCGGCTAGACCCACACCCACTCGGCTACACCCAAACCCACTCCGCTAGACCCAAACCAACGCGGCTAGACGTAAACCCGCTCGGCTAGACCCAAACCACTCGGCTACACCCAAACTAACTCGGCTAGACCCAAACCCACTCGGCTAGACCCAAACCCACTGGGCTACACCGAAACATACTAGGCTAGACCCAAACCCACTCGGCTAGACCGAAACCCACTCGGCTAGACCCAAACCCACTCGGCTAGACACAAACCCACTCGGCTAGACCCAAACCCACTCGGCTCGACCCAAACCCACTCGGCTAGACCCAAACCCACTCGGCTAGACACAAACCCACTCGGCTATACCCAAACCCACTCGGCTAGACCCAAACCCACTCGGCTAGACAAAAACCCACTCGGCTAGACCCAAACCCACTCGGCTAGACCCAAACCCACTCGGAGAGACCTAAACCCACTCGGCTAGACCCAAACCCACTTGGCTAGAACCAAACCCACTCGGCTAGACCCACACCCACTCGGCTAGACCCAAACCCACTCGGCTAGACCCAAACCCACTCGGGTAGACCCAAACCCACTCGGCTAGACCCAAACCCACTCGGCTACACCCAAACCAATTCGGCTACACCCAAACCCACTCGGCTAGACCCAAACCCACTCGGCTGGTCCCAAACCCACTCAGCTGCACCCAAATCCACTCCGCTACACCCAAACCCACTCCGGTAGACCCAAACCCACTCGGGTAGACCCAAACCCATTCAGCTAGACCCAAACCCACTCGGCTAGACCCAAACCCACTCGGCTAGTCCCAAACCCACTCGGCTAGACACAAACCCACTCGGCTAGACCCAATCCCACTCCGCTAGACCCAAACCCACTCCTCTAGACACAAACACACTCGGTTAGACCCAAACCCACTCGGCTAGATCCAAACCCACTCGGCTAGCCCCAAACCCACTCCGCTAGACCCAAACCCACTCCACTGGACCCAAACCCACTTGGCTAGACCCAAACCCACTAAGCTAGACCCAAACCCACTCGGCTAGACCGAAACCCACTCGGCTAGACCCAAACCCACTCGGCTAGACACAAACCCACTCGGCTAGACCCAAACCCACTCGGCTCGACCCAAACCCACTCGGCTAGACCCAAACCCACTCGGCTAGACACAAACCCACTCGGCTATACCCAAACCCACTCGGCTAGACCCAAACCCACTCGGCTAGACAAAAACCCACTCGGCTAGACCCAAACCCACTCGGCTAGACCCAAACCCACTCGGAGAGACCCAAACCCACTCGGCTAGACCCAAACCCACTTGGCTAGAACCAAACCCACTCGGCTAGACCCACACCCACTCGGCTAGACCCAAACCCACTCGGCTAGACCCAAACCCACTCGGGTAGACCCAAACCCACTCGGCTAGACCCAAACCCACTCGGCTACACCCAAACCAATTCGGCTACACCCAAACCCACTCGGCTAGACCCAAACCCACTCGGCTGGTCCCAAACCCACTCAGCTGCACCCAAACCCACTCCGCTACACCCAAACCCACTCCGGTAGACCCATACCCACTCGGCTAGACCCAAACCCATTCAGCTAGACCCAAACCCACTCGGCTAGACCCAAACCCACTCGGCTAGTCCCAAACCCACTCGGCTAGACACAAACCCACTCGGCTAGACCCAATCCCACTCCGCTAGACCCAAACCCACTCCTCTAGACACAAACACACTCGGTTAGACCCAAACCCACTCGGCTAGATCCAAACCCACTCGGCTAGCCCCAAACCCACTCCGCTAGACCCAAACCCACTCCACTGGACCCAAACCCACTTGGCTAGACCCAAACCCACTAAGCTAGACCCAAACCCACTCGGCTAGACCGAAACCCACTCGGCTAGACCCAAACCCACTTGTCCAGACCCAAACCCACTCGGCTACACCCAAACCCACTCGGCTACACCCAAACCCACTCCGCTAGACCCAAACCCACTCGGCTAGACGTAAACCCGCTCGGCTAGACCCAAACCCACTCGGCTACACCCAAACTAACTCGGCTAGACCCAAACCCTCTCGGCTAGACCCAAACCCACTCGGCTAGACAAAAACCCACTCGGCTTGACCCAAACCCACTCGGCTAGACCCAAACCCACTCGAATAGACCCAAACCCACTCGGCTAGACCCAAACCCACTCGGCTAGACCCAAACCCACTCGGCTAGACCCACACCCACTCGGCTAGACCCAAACCCACTCGGCTAGACCCAAACCCACTCGGGTAGACCCAAACCCACTCGGCTAGACCCAAACCCACTCGGCTACACCCAAACCAATTCGGCTACACCCAAACCCACTCGGCTAGACCTAAACCCACTCAGCTGCACCCAAACCCACTCCGCTACACCCAAACCCACTCCGGTAGACCCAAACCCACTCGGCTAGACCCAAACCCATTCAGCTAGGCCCAAACCCACTCGGCTAGACCCAAACCCACTCGGCTAGTCCCAAACCCACTCGGCTAGACACAAACCCACTCGGCTAGACCCAATCCCACTCCGCTAGACCCAAACCCACTCCTCGAGACACAAACCCACTCGGTTAGACCCAAACCCACTCGGCTAGATCCAAACCCACTCGGCTAGACCCAAACCCACTCCGCTAGACCCAAACCCACTCCGCTGGACCCAAACCCACTTGGCTACACACAAACCCACTAGGCTAGACCAAAACCCACTCGGCTAGACCGAAACCCACTCGGCTAGACCGAAACCCACTCGGCTAGACCCAAACCCACTCGGCTTCACCCAAACTAACTCGGCTAGACCCAAACCCTCTCGGCTAGACCCAAACCCACTGGGCTACACCGAAACATACTCGGCTAGACCCAAACCCACTCGGATAGACCGAAACCCACTCGGCTAGACCCAAACCCACTCGGATAAACCCCAACCAACTCGGCTAGAACCAAACCCACTCGGCTAGACCCAAACCCACTCGGCTAGACCCAAACCCACTCAGCTAGACCCAAACCCACTCGGCTAGACCCAATCCCACTCCGCTAGACCCAAACCCACTCCTCCAGACACAAACCCACTCGGTTAGACCCAAACCCACTCGGCTAGATCCAAACCCACTCGGCTAGACCCAAACCCACTCCGCTAGACCCAAACCCACTCCGCTGGACCCAAACCCACTTGGCTAGACCCAAACCCACTAGGCTAGACCCAAACCCACTCGGCTAGACCGAAACCCACTCGGCTAGACCGAAACCCACTCGGCTAGACCCAAACCCACTCGGCTTCACCCAAACTAACTCGGCTAGACCCAAACCCTCTCGGCTAGACCCAAACCCACTGGGCTACACCGAAACATACTCGGCTAGACCCAAACCCACTCGGATAGACCGAAACCCACTCGGCTAGACCCAAACCCACTCGGATAAACCCCAACCAACTCGGCTAGAACCAAACACACTCGGCTAGACCCAAACCCACTCGGCTAGACCCAAACCCACTCAGCTAGACCCAAACCCACTCGGCTAGACCCAAACCGACTCGGCTACACCCAAACCCACTCGGCTAGACCCAAACCCACTCGGCTAGACCGAAACCCACTCGGCTAGACCGAAACCCACTCGGCTAGACCCAAACCCACTCGGCTTCACCCAAACTAACTCGGCTAGACCCAAACCCTCTCGGCTAGACCCAAACCCACTGGGCTACACCGAAACATACTCGGCTAGACCCAAACCCACTCGGATAGACCGAAACCCACTCGGCTAGACCCAAACCCACTCGGATAAACCCCAACCAACTCGGCTAGAACCAAACCCACTCGGCTAGACCCAAACCCACTCGGCTAGACCCAAACCCACTCAGCTAGACCCAAACCCACTCGGCTAGACCCAAACCGACTCGGCTACACCCAAACCCACTCGGCTAGACGCAAACCCACTCGGCTAGACCCAAACCCACTTGGCTAGACCCAAACCCACTCGGCTAGACCCACACCCACTCGGCTACACCCAAACCCACTCCGCTAGACCCAAACCAACGCGGCTAGACGTAAACCCGCTCGGCTAGACCCAAACCCACTCGGCTACACCCAAACTAACTCGGCTAGACCCAAACCCACTCGGCTAGACCCAAACCCACTGGGCTACACCGAAACATACTAGGCTAGACCCAAACCCACTCGGCTAGACCGAAACCCACTCGGCTAGACCCAAACCCACTCGGCTAGACACAAACCCACTCGGCTAGACCCAAACCCACTCGGCTCGACCCAAACCCACTCGGCTAGACCCAAACCCACTCGGCTAGACACAAACCCACTCGGCTATACCCAAACCCACTCGGCTAGACCCAAACCCACTCGGCTAGACAAAAACCCACTCGGCTAGACCCAAACCCACTCGGCTAGACCCAAACCCACTCGGAGAGACCCAAACCCACTCGGCTAGACCCAAACCCACTTGGCTAGAACCAAACCCACTCGGCTAGACCCACACCCACTCGGCTAGACCCAAACCCACTCGGCTAGACCCAAACCCACTCGGGTAGACCCAAACCCACTCGGCTAGACCCAAACCCACTCGGCTACACCCAAACCAATTCGGCTACACCCAAACCCACTCGGCTAGACCCAAACCCACTCGGCTGGTCCCAAACCCACTCAGCTGCACCCAAACCCACTCCGCTACACCCAAACCCACTCCGGTAGACCCAAACCCACTCGGCTAGACCCAAACCCATTCAGCTAGACCCAAACCCACTCGGCTAGACCCAAACCCACTCGGCTAGTCCCAAACCCACTCGGCTAGACACAAACCCACTCGGCTAGACCCAATCCCACTCCGCTAGACCCAAACCCACTCCTCTAGACACAAACACACTCGGTTAGACCCAAACCCACTCGGCTAGATCCAAACCCACTCGGCTAGACCCAAACCCACTCCGCTAGACCCAAACCCACTCCACTGGACCCAAACCCACTTGGCTAGACCCAAACCCACTAAGCTAGACCCAAACCCACTCGGCTAGACCGAAACCCACTCGGCTAGACCCAAACCCACTCGTCCAGACCCAAACCCACTCGGCTACACCCAAACCCACTCGGCTACACCCAAACCCACTCCGCTAGACCCAAACCCACTCGGCTAGACGTAAACCCGCTCGGCTAGACCCAAACCCACTCGGCTACACCCAAACTAACTCGGCTAGACCCAAACCCTCTCGGCTAGACCCAAACCCACTGGGCTACATCGAAACATACTTGGCTAGACCCAAACCCACTCGGCTAGACCCAAACCCACTCGGCTAGACCCAAACCCACTCGGCTAGACCCAAACCCGCTCGGCTAGACCCAAAGCCACTCGGCTACACCCAAACTAACTCGGCTAGACCCAAACCCTCTCGGCTAGACCCAAACCCACTGGGCTACACCGAAACATACTCGGCTAGACCCAAACCCACTCGGATAGACCGAAACCCACTCGGCTAGACCCAAACCCACTCGGATAAACCCCAACCCACTCGGCTAGAACCAAACCCACTCGGCTAGACCCAACCCCACTCGGCTAGACCCAAACCCACTCAGCTAGACCCAAACCCACTCAGCTAGACCCAAACCCACTCGGCTAGACGCAAACCCACTCGGCTAGACCCAAACCCACTTGGCTAGACCCAAACCCACTCGGCTAGACCCACACCCACTCGGCTAGACCCAAACCCACTCGGCTAGACCCAAACCCACTCGGGTAGACCCAAACCCACTAGGCTAGTCCCAAACCCACTCGGCTACACCCAAACCCACTCCGCTAGACCCAAACCCACTCCGCTAGACCCATACCAACTCCGCTTGAACCAAACCCACTCGGCTGGACCCAAACCTACTCGGCTACACCCAAACCCACTCGGCTAGACCCAAACCCACTCAGCTAGACCCAAACCCGCTCGGCTAGACCCCAAGCCACTCGGCTAGACACAAACTAACTCGGCTATACCCAAACCCACTCGGCTAGACCCAAACCCACTCGGCTAGACACAAACCCACTCAGCTAGGCCCAAACCCACTCAGCTACACCGAAACCCACTCGGCTAGACCCAAACTCACTCAGCTAGACTCAAACCCACTCGGCTAGACCCAAACCCACTCTGCTAGACCCAAACCCACTAGGCTAGACGCAAACCCACTCGGCTAGAACCAAACCAACTCGGCTAGACCCAAACCCACTCGGCTAGACCCAAACCCACTCGGCTAGACCCAAACCCACTCGGCTAGACCCAAACCCACTAGGCTAGACCCAAACCCACTCGGCTCCACCCAAACCCACTCCGCTAGACCCTAACCCACTCGGCTGCACCCAAACCCACTCGGCTAGACCCAATTCCATTCGGCTAGAAGCAAACCCACTCGGCTAGACCCAAACCCACTCGGGTAGACCCAAACCAATTCGGCTACACCCAAACCCACTCGGCTAGACCCAAACCCACTCGGCTGGTCCCAAACCCACTCAGCTACACCCAAACCCACTCCGCTACACCCAAACCCACTCGGCTAGGCCCAAACCCACTCGGCTAGACCCAAACCCACTCGACTAGACCCTAACACACTCGGCTAGACCCAAACCCACTCGGCTAGACCCAAACCCACTCGGCTAGACCCAAACCCACACCGCTAGACCCAAACCCACACCGCTAGACCCAAACCCACTCCGCTGGACCCAAACCCACTTGGCTAGACCCAAGCCCACTAGGCTAGACCCAAACCCACTCGGCTAGACCCAAACCCACTCGGCCAGACCCAAACCCACTCGTCCAGACCCAAACCCACTCGGCTACACCCAAACCCACTCGGCTACACCCAAACCCAATCCGCTAGACCCAAACCCACTCGGCTAGACGTAAACCCGCTCGCCTAGACCCAAACCCACTCGGCTAGACCCAAACCCACTCGGCTAGACCCAAACCCACTTGGCTACACCGAAACCCACTCGGCTAGACCCAAACCCACTCGGCTAGACCCAAACCCACTCGGCTAGACCCAAACCGCCTCGGCTAGACCGAAACCCACTCGGCTAGACCCAAACCCACTCGGCTCGACCCAAACCCACTCGGCTAGACCCAAACCCACTCGGCTAGACCCAAACCCACTCGGCTATACCCAAACCCACTCGGCTAGACCCAAACCCACTCGGCTAGACAAAAACCCACTCGGCTTGACCCAAACCCACTCGGCTAGACCCAAACCCACTCGAATAGACCCAAACCCACTCGGCTAGACCCAAACCCACTCGGCTAGACCCAAACCCACTCGGCTAGACCCACACCCACTCGGCTAGACCCAAACCCACTCGGCTAGACCCAAACCCACTCGGGTAGACCCAAACCCACTCGGCTAGACCCAAACCCACTCGGCTACACCCAAACCAATTCGGCTACACCCAAACCCACTCGGCTAGACCTAAACCCACTCAGCTGCACCCAAACCCACTCCGCTACACCCAAACCCACTCCGGTAGACCCAAACCCACTCGGCTAGACCCAAACCCATTCAGCTAGGCCCAAACCCACTCGGCTAGACCCAAACCCACTCGGCTAGTCGCAAACCCACTCGGCTAGACACAAACCCACTCGGCTAGACCCAATCCCACTCCGCTAGACCCAAACCCACTCCTCGAGACACAAACCCACTCGGTTAGACCCAAACCCACTCGGCTAGATCCAAACCCACTCGGCTAGACCCAAACCCACTCCGCTAGACCCAAACCCACTCCGCTGGACCCAAACCCACTTGGCTAGACCCAAACCCACTAGGCTAGACCCAAACCCACTCGGCTAGACCGAAACCCACTCGGCTAGACCGAAACCCACTCGGCTAGACCCAAACCCACTCGGCTTCACCCAAACTAACTCGGCTAGACCCAAACCCTCTCGGCTAGACCCAAACCCACTGGGCTACACCGAAACATACTCGGCTAGACCCAAACCCACTCGGATAGACCGAAACCCACTCGGCTAGACCCAAACCCACTCGGATAAACCCCAACCAACTCGGCTAGAACCAAACCCACTCGGCTAGACCCAAACCCACTCGGCTAGACCCAAACCCACTCAGCTAGACCCAAACCCACTCGGCTAGACCCAAACCGACTCGGCTACACCCAAACCCACTCGGCTAGACCCAAACCCACTCGGCTAGACCGAAACCCACTCGGCTAGACCGAAACCCACTCGGCTAGACCCAAACCCACTCGGCTTCACCCAAACTAACTCGGCTAGACCCAAACCCTCTCGGCTAGACCCAAACCCACTGGGCTACACCGAAACATACTCGGCTAGACCCAAACCCACTCGGATAGACCGAAACCCACTCGGCTAGACCCAAACCCACTCGGATAAACCCCAACCAACTCGGCTAGAACCAAACCCACTCGGCTAGACCCAAACCCACTCGGCTAGACCCAAACCCACTCAGCTAGACCCAAACCCACTCGGCTAGACCCAAACCGACTCGGCTACACCCAAACCCACTCGGCTAGACGCAAACCCACTCGGCTAGACCCAAACCCACTTGGCTAGACCCAAACCCACTCGGCTAGACCCACACCCACTCGGCTACACCCAAACCCACTCCGCTAGACCCAAACCAACGCGGCTAGACGTAAACCCGCTCGGCTAGACCCAAACCCACTCGGCTACACCCAAACTAACTCGGCTAGACCCAAACCCACTCGGCTAGACCCAAACCCACTGGGCTACACCGAAACATACTAGGCTAGACCCAAACCCACTCGGCTAGACCGAAACCCACTCGGCTAGACCCAAACCCACTCGGCTAGACACAAACCCACTCGGCTAGACCCAAACCCACTCGGCTCGACCCAAACCCACTCGGCTAGACCCAAACCCACTCGGCTAGACACAAACCCACTCGGCTATACCCAAACCCACTCGGCTAGACCCAAACCCACTCGGCTAGACAAAAACCCACTCGGCTAGACCCAAACCCACTCGGCTAGACCCAAACCCACTCGGAGAGACCCAAACCCACTCGGCTAGACCCAAACCCACTTGGCTAGAACCAAACCCACTCGGCTAGACCCACACCCACTCGGCTAGACCCAAACCCACTCGGCTAGACCCAAACCCACTCGGGTAGACCCAAACCCACTCGGCTAGACCCAAACCCACTCGGCTACACCCAAACCAATTCGGCTACACCCAAACCCACTCGGCTAGACCCAAACCCACTCGGCTGGTCCCAAACCCACTCAGCTGCACCCAAACCCACTCCGCTACACCCAAACCCACTCCGGTAGACCCAAACCCACTCGGCTAGACCCAAACCCATTCAGCTAGACCCAAACCCACTCGGCTAGACCCAAACCCACTCGGCTAGTCCCAAACCCACTCGGCTAGACACAAACCCACTCGGCTAGACCCAATCCCACTCCGCTAGACCCAAACCCACTCCTCTAGACACAAACACACTCGGTTAGACCCAAACCCACTCGGCTAGATCCAAACCCACTCGGCTAGACCCAAACCCACTCCGCTAGACCCAAACCCACTCCACTGGACCCAAACCCACTTGGCTAGACCCAAACCCACTAAGCTAGACCCAAACCCACTCGGCTAGACCGAAACCCACTCGGCTAGACCCAAACCCACTCGTCCAGACCCAAACCCACTCGGCTACACCCAAACCCACTCGGCTACACCCAAACCCACTCCGCTAGACCCAAACCCACTCGGCTAGACGTAAACCCGCTCGGCTAGACCCAAACCCACTCGGCTACACCCAAACTAACTCGGCTAGACCCAAACCCTCTCGGCTAGACCCAAACCCACTGGGCTACATCGAAACATACTTGGCTAGACCCAAACCCACTCGGCTAGACCCAAACCCACTCGGCTAGACCCAAACCCACTCGGCTAGACCCAAACCCGCTCGGCTAGACCCAAAGCCACTCGGCTACACCCAAACTAACTCGGCTAGACCCAAACCCTCTCGGCTAGACCCAAACCCACTGGGCTACACCGAAACATACTCGGCTAGACCCAAACCCACTCGGATAGACCGAAACCCACTCGGCTAGACCCAAACCCACTCGGATAAACCCCAACCCACTCGGCTAGAACCAAACCCACTCGGCTAGACCCAACCCCACTCGGCTAGACCCAAACCCACTCAGCTAGACCCAAACCCACTCAGCTAGACCCAAACCCACTCGGCTAGACGCAAACCCACTCGGCTAGACCCAAACCCACTTGGCTAGACCCAAACCCACTCGGCTAGACCCACACCCACTCGGCTAGACCCAAACCCACTCGGCTAGACCCAAACCCACTCGGGTAGACCCAAACCCACTAGGCTAGTCCCAAACCCACTCGGCTACACCCAAACCCACTCCGCTAGACCCAAACCCACTCCGCTAGACCCATACCAACTCCGCTTGAACCAAACCCACTCGGCTGGACCCAAACCTACTCGGCTACACCCAAACCCACTCGGCTAGACCCAAACCCACTCAGCTAGACCCAAACCCGCTCGGCTAGACCCCAAGCCACTCGGCTAGACACAAACTAACTCGGCTATACCCAAACCCACTCGGCTAGACCCAAACCCACTCGGCTAGACACAAACCCACTCAGCTAGGCCCAAACCCACTCGGCTACACCGAAACCCACTCGGCTAGACCCAAACTCACTCAGCTAGACTCAAACCCACTCGGCTAGACCCAAACCCACTCTGCTAGACCCAAACCCACTAGGCTAGACGCAAACCCACTCGGCTAGAACCAAACCAACTCGGCTAGACCCAAACCCACTCGGCTAGACCCAAACCCACTCGGCTAGACCCAAACCCACTCGGCTAGACCCAAACCCACTTGGCTAGACCCAAACCCACTCGGCTCCACCCAAACCCACTCCGCTAGACCCTAACCCACTCGGCTGCACCCAAACCCACTCGGCTAGACCCAATTCCATTCGGCTAGAAGCAAACCCACTCGGCTAGACCCAAACCCACTCGGGTAGACCCAAACCAATTCGGCTACACCCAAACCCACTCGGCTAGACCCAAACCCACTCGGCTGGTCCCAAACCCACTCAGCTACACCCAAACCCACTCCGCTACACCCAAACCCACTCGGCTAGGCCCAAACCCACTCGGCTAGACCCAAACCCACTCGACTAGACCCTAACACACTCGGCTAGACCCAAACCCACTCGGCTAGACCCAAACCCACTCGGCTAGACCCAAACCCACACCGCTAGACCCAAACCCACACCGCTAGACCCAAACCCACTCCGCTGGACCCAAACCCACTTGGCTAGACCCAAGCCCACTAGGCTAGACCCAAACCCACTCGGCTAGACCCAAACCCACTCGGCCAGACCCAAACCCACTCGTCCAGACCCAAACCCACTCGGCTACACCCAAACCCACTCGGCTACACCCAAACCCAATCCGCTAGACCCAAACCCACTCGGCTAGACGTAAACCCGCTCGCCTAGACCCAAACCCACTCGGCTAGACCCAAACCCACTCGGCTAGACCCAAACCCACTTGGCTACACCGAAACCCACTCGGCTAGACCCAAACCCACTCGGCTAGACCCAAACCCACTCGGCTAGACCCAAACCGCCTCGGCTAGACCGAAACCCACTCGGCTAGACCCAAACCCACTCGGCTCGACCCAAACCCACTCGGCTAGACCCAAACCCACTCGGCTAGACCCAAACCCACTCGGCTATACCCAAACCCACTCGGCTAGACCCAAACCCACTCGGCTAGACAAAAACCCACTCGGCTTGACCCAAACCCACTCGGCTAGACCCAAACCCACTCGAATAGACCCAAACCCACTCGGCTAGACCCAAACCCACTCGGCTAGACCCAAACCCACTCGGCTAGACCCACACCCACTCGGCTAGACCCAAACCCACTCGGCTAGACCCAAACCCACTCGGGTAGACCCAAACCCACTCGGCTAGACCCAAACCCACTCGGCTACACCCAAACCAATTCGGCTACACCCAAACCCACTCGGCTAGACCTAAACCCACTCAGCTGCACCCAAACCCACTCCGCTACACCCAAACCCACTCCGGTAGACCCAAACCCACTCGGCTAGACCCAAACCCATTCAGCTAGGCCCAAACCCACTCGGCTAGACCCAAACCCACTCGGCTAGTCCCAAACCCACTCGGCTAGACACAAACCCACTCGGCTAGACCCAATCCCACTCCGCTAGACCCAAACCCACTCCTCGAGACACAAACCCACTCGGTTAGACCCAAACCCACTCGGCTAGATCCAAACCCACTCGGCTAGACCCAAACCCACTCCGCTAGACCCAAACCCACTCCGCTGGACCCAAACCCACTTGGCTAGACCCAAACCCACTAGGCTAGACCCAAACCCACTCGGCTAGACCGAAACCCACTCGGCTAGACCGAAACCCACTCGGCTAGACCCAAACCCACTCGGCTTCACCCAAACTAACTCGGCTAGACCCAAACCCTCTCGGCTAGACCCAAACCCACTGGGCTACACCGAAACATACTCGGCTAGACCCAAACCCACTCGGATAGACCGAAACCCACTCGGCTAGACCCAAACCCACTCGGATAAACCCCAACCAACTCGGCTAGAACCAAAGCCACTCGGCTAGACCCAAACCCACTCGGCTAGACCCAAACCCACTCAGCTAGACCCAAACCCACTCGGCTAGACCCAATCCCACTCCGCTAGACCCAAACCCACTCCTCCAGACACAAACCCACTCGTTTAGACCCAAACCCACTCGGCTAGATCCAAACCCACTCGGCTAGACCCAAACCCACTCCGCTAGACCCAAACCCACTCCGCTGGACCCAAACCCACTTGGCTAGACCCAAACCCACTAGGCTAGACCCAAACCCACTCGGCTAGACCGAAACCCACTCGGCTAGACCGAAACCCACTCGGCTAGACCCAAACCCACTCGGCTTCACCCAAACTAACTCGGCTAGACCCAAACCCTCTCGGCTAGACCCAAACCCACTGGGCTACACCGAAACATACTCGGCTAGACCCAAACCCACTCGGATAGACCGAAACCCACTCGGCTAGACCCAAACCCACTCGGATAAACCCCAACCAACTCGGCTAGAACCAAACCCACTCGGCTAGACCCAAACCCACTCGGCTAGACCCAAACCCACTCAGCTAGACCCAAACCCACTCGGCTAGACCCAAACCGACTCGGCTACACCCAAACCCACTCGGCTAGACCCAAACCCACTCGGCTAGACCGAAACCCACTCGGCTAGACCGAAACCCACTCGGCTAGACCCAAACCCACTCAGCTTCACCCAAACTAACTCGGCTAGACCCAAACCCTCTCGGCTAGACCCAAACCCACTGGGCTACACCGAAACATACTCGGCTAGACCCAAACCCACTCGGATAGACCGAAACCCACTCGGCTAGACCCAAACCCACTCGGATAAACCCCAACCAACTCGGCTAGAACCAAACCCACTCGGCTAGACCCAAACCCACTCGGCTAGACCCAAACCCACTCAGCTAGACCCAAACCCACTCGGCTAGACCCAAACCGACTCGGCTACACCCAAACCCACTCGGCTAGACGCAAACCCACTCGGCTAGACCCAAACCCACTTGGCTAGACCCAAACCCACTCGGCTAGACCCACACCCACTCGGCTACACCCAAACCGACTCGGCTACACCCAAACCCACTCGGCTAGACCCAAACCCACTCGGCTAGACCGAAACCCACTCGGCTAGACCGAAACCCACTCGGCTAGACCCAAACCCACTCAGCTTCACCCAAACTAACTCGGCTAGACCCAAACCCTCTCGGCTAGACCCAAACCCACTGGGCTACACCGAAACATACTCGGCTAGACCCAAACCCACTCGGATAGACCGAAACCCACTCGGCTAGACCCAAACCCACTCGGATAAACCCCAACCAACTCGGCTAGAACCAAACCCACTCGGCTAGACCCAAACCCACTCGGCTAGACCCAAACCCACTCAGCTAGACCCAAACCCACTCGGCTAGACCCAAACCGACTCGGCTACACCCAAACCCACTCGGCTAGACGCAAACCCACTCGGCTAGACCCAAACCCACTTGGCTAGACCCAAACCCACTCGGCTAGACCCACACCCACTCGGCTACACCCAAACCCACTCCGCTAGACCCAAACCAACGCGGCTAGACGTAAACCCGCTCGGCTAGACCCAAACCCACTCGGCTACACCCAAACTAACTCGGCTAGACCCAAACCCACTCGGCTAGACCCAAACCCACTGGGCTACACCGAAACATACTAGGCTAGACCCAAACCCACTCGGCTAGACCGAAACCCACTCGGCTAGACCCAAACCCACTCGGCTAGACACAAACCCACTCGGCTAGACCCAAACCCACTCGGCTCGACCCAAACCCACTCGGCTAGACCCAAACCCACTCGGCTAGACACAAACCCACTCGGCTATACCCAAACCCACTCGGCTAGACCCAAACCCACTCGGCTAGACAAAAACCCACTCGGCTAGACCCAAACCCACTCGGCTAGACCCAAACCCACTCGGATAGACCCAAACCCACTCGGCTAGACCCAAACCCACTTGGCTAGAACCAAACCCACTCGGCTAGACCCACACCCACTCGGCTAGACCCAAACCCACTCGGCTAGACCCAAACCCACTCGGGTAGACCCAAACCCACTCGGCTAGACCCAAACCCACTCGGCTACACCCAAACCAATTCGGCTACACCCAAACCCACTCGGCTAGACCCAAACCCACTCGGCTGGTCCCAAACCCACTCAGCTGCACCCAAACCCACTCCGCTACACCCAAACCCACTCCGGTAGACCCAAACCCACTCGGCTAGACCCAAACCCATTCAGCTAGACCCAAACCCACTCGGCTAGACCCAAACCCACTCGGCTAGTCCCAAACCCACTCGGCTAGACACAAACCCACTCGGCTAGACCCAATCCCACTCCGCTAGACCCAAACCCACTCCTCTAGACACAAACACACTCGGTTAGACCCAAACCCACTCGGCTAGATCCAAACCCACTCCGCTAGACCCAAACCCACTCCACTGGACCCAAACCCACTTGGCTAGACCCAAACCCACTAAGCTAGACCCAAACCCACTCGGCTAGACCGAAACCCACTCGGCTAGACCCAAACCCACTCGTCCAGACCCAAACCCACTCGGCTACACCCAAACCCACTCGGCTACACCCAAACCCACTCCGCTAGACCCAAACCCACTCGGCTAGACGTAAACCCGCTCGGCTAGACCCAAACCCACTCGGCTACACCCAAACTAACTCGGCTAGACCCAAACCCTCTCGGCTAGACCCAAACCCACTGGGCTACATCGAAACATACTTGGCTAGACCCAAACCCACTCGGCTAGACCCAAACCCACTCGGCTAGACCCAAACCCACTCGGCTAGACCCAAACCCGCTCGGCTAGACCCAAAGCCACTCGGCTACACCCAAACTAACTCGGCTAGACCCAAACCCTCTCGGCTAGACCCAAACCCACTGGGCTACACCGAAACATACTCGGCTAGACCCAAACCCACTCGGATAGACCGAAACCCACTCGGCTAGACCCAAACCCACTCGGATAAACCCCAACCCACTCGGCTAGAACCAAACCCACTCGGCTAGACCCAACCCCACTCGGCTAGACCCAAACCCACTCAGCTAGACCCAAACCCACTCAGCTAGACCCAAACCCACTCGGCGAGACGCAAACCCACTCGGCTAGACCCAAACCCACTTGGCTAGACCCAAACCCACTCGGCTAGACCCACACCCACTCGGCTAGACCCAAACCCACTCGGCTAGACCCAAACCCACTCGGGTAGACCCAAACCCACTAGGCTAGTCCCAAACCCACTCGGCTACACCCAAACCCACTCCGCTAGACCCAAACCCACTCCGCTAGACCCATACCAACTCCGCTTGAACCAAACCCACTCGGCTGGACCCAAACCTACTCGGCTACACCCAAACCCACTCGGCTAGACCCAAACCCACTCAGCTAGACCCAAACCCGCTCGGCTAGACCCCAACCCACTCGGCTAGACACAAACTAACTCGGCTATACCCAAACCCACTCGGCTAGACCCAAACCCACTCGGCTAGACACAAACCCACTCAGCTAGGCCCAAACCCACTCGGCTACACCGAAACCCACTCGGCTAGACCCAAACTCACTCAGCTAGACTCAAACCCACTCGGCTAGACCCAAACCCACTCTGCTAGACCCAAACCCACTCGGCTAGACGCAAACCCACTCGGCTAGAACCAAACCAACTCGGCTAGACCCAAACCCACTCGGCTAGACCCAAACCCACTCGGCTAGACCCAAACCCACTCGGCTAGACCCAAACCCACTTGGCTAGACCCAAACCCACTCGGCTCCACCCAAACCCACTCCGCTAGACCCAAACCCACTCGGCTGCACCCAAACCCACTCGGCTAGACCCAAATCCATTCGGCTAGAAGCAAACCCACTCGGCTAGACCCAAACCCACTCGGGTAGACCCAAACCAATTCGGCTACACCCAAACCCACTCGGCTAGACCCAAACCCACTCGGCTGGTCCCAAACCCACTCAGCTACACCCAAACCCACTCCGCTACACCCAAACCCACTCGGCTAGGCCCAAACCCACTCGGCTAGACCCAAACCCACTCGACTAGACCCTAACACACTCGGCTAGACCCAAACCCACTCGGCTAGACGCAAACCCACTCGGCTTGACCCACACCCACTCGGCTAGACCCAAACCCACTCGGCTAGACCCAAACCCACTCGGCTAGACCCAAACCCACTCGGCTAGACCCAAACCCACACCGCTAGACCCAAACCCACACCGCTAGACCCAAACCCACTCCGCTGGACCCAAACCCACTTGGCTAGACCCAAGCCCACTAGGCTAGACCCAAACCCACTCGGCTAGACCCAAACCCACTCGGCCAGACCCAAACCCACTCGTCCAGACCCAAACCCACTCGGCTACACCCAAACCCACTCGGCTACACCCAAACCCAATCCGCTAGACCCAAACCCACTCGGCTAGACGTAAACCCGCTCGCCTAGACCCAAACCCACTCGGCTAGACCCAAACCCACTCGGCTAGACCCAAACCCACTTGGCTACACCGAAACCCACTCGGCTAGACCCAAACCCACTCGGCTAGACCCAAACCCACTCGGCTAGACCCAAACCTCCTCGGCTAGACCGAAACCCACTCGGCTAGACCCAAACCCACTCGGCTCGACCCAAACCCACTCGGCTAGACCCAAACCCACTCGGCTAGACCCAAACCCACTCGGCTAGACCCAAACCCACTCGGCTAGACCCAAACCCACTCGGCTAGACAAAAACCCACTCGGCTTGACCCAAACCCACTCGGCTAGACCCAAACCCACTCGAATAGACCCAAACCCACTCGGCTAGACCCAAACCCACTCGGCTAGACCCAAACCCACTCGGCTAGACCCACACCCACTCGGCTAGACCCAAACCCACTCGGCTAGACCCAAACCCACTCGGGTAGACCCAAACCCACTCGGCTAGACCCAAACCCACTCGGCTACACCCAAACCAATTCGGCTACACCCAAACCCACTCGGCTAGACCTAAACCCACTCAGCTGCACCCAAACCCACTCCGCTACACCCAAACCCACTCCGGTAGACCCAAACCCACTCGGCTAGACCCAAACCCATTCAGCTAGGCCCAAACCCACTCGGCTAGACCCAAACCCACTCGGCTAGTCCCAAACCCACTCGGCTAGACACAAACCCACTCGGCTAGACCCAATCCCACTCCGCTAGACCCAAACCCACTCCTCCAGACACAAACCCACTCGGTTAGACCCAAACCCACTCGGCTAGATCCAAACCCACTCGGCTAGACCCAAACCCACTCCGCTAGACCCAAACCCACTCCGCTGGACCCAAACCCACTTGGCTAGACCCAAACCCACTAGGCTAGACCCAAACCCACTCGGCTAGACCGAAACCCACTCGGCTAGACCGAAACCCACTCGGCTAGACCCAAACCCACTCGGCTTCACCCAAACTAACTCGGCTAGACCCAAACCCTCTCGGCTAGACCCAAACCCACTGGGCTACACCGAAACATACTCGGCTAGACCCAAACCCACTCGGATAGACCGAAACCCACTCGGCTAGACCCAAACCCACTCGGATAAACCCCAACCAACTCGGCTAGAACCAAACCCACTCGGCTAGACCCAAACCCACTCGGCTAGACCCAAACCCACTCAGCTAGACCCAAACCCACTCGGCTAGACCCAATCCCACTCCGCTAGACCCAAACCCACTCCTCCAGACACAAACCCACTCGGTTAGACCCAAACCCACTCGGCTAGATCCAAACCCACTCGGCTAGACCCAAACCCACTCCGCTAGACCCAAACCCACTCCGCTGGACCCAAACCCACTTGGCTAGACCCAAACCCACTAGGCTAGACCCAAACCCACTCGGCTAGACCGAAACCCACTCGGCTAGACCGAAACCCACTCGGCTAGACCCAAACCCACTCGGCTTCACCCAAACTAACTCGGCTAGACCCAAACCCTCTCGGCTAGACCCAAACCCACTCGGATAGACCGAAACCCACTCGGCTAGACCCAAACCCACTCGGATAAACCCCAACCAACTCGGCTAGAACCAAACCCACTCGGCTAGACCCAAACCCACTCGGCTAGACCCAAACCCACTCAGCTAGACCCAAACCCACTCGGCTAGACCCAAACCGACTCGGCTAGACCCAAACCCATTCAGCTGCACCCAAACCCACTCCGCTACACCCAAACCCACTCCGGTAGACCCAAACCCACTCGGCTAGACCCAAACCCATTCAGCTAGGCCCAAACCCACTCGGCTAGACCCAAACCCACTCGGCTAGTCCCAAACCCACTCGGCTAGACACAAACCCACTCGGCTAGACCCAATCCCACTCCGCTAGACCCAAACCCACTCCTCCAGACACAAACCCACTCGGTTAGACCCAAACCCACTCGGCTAGATCCAAACCCACTCGGCTAGACCCAAACCCACTCCGCTAGACCCAAACCCACTCCGCTGGACCCAAACCCACTTGGCTAGACCCAAACCCACTAGGCTAGACCCAAACCCACTCGGCTAGACCGAAACCCACTCGGCTAGACCGAAACCCACTCGGCTAGACCCAAACCCACTCGGCTTCACCCAAACTAACTCGGCTAGACCCAAACCCTCTCGGCTAGACCCAAACCCACTGGGCTACACCGAAAGATACTCGGCTAGACCCAAACCCACTCGGATAGACCGAAACCCACTCGGCTAGACCCAAACCCACTCGGATAAACCCCAACCAACTCGGCTAGAACCAAACCCACTCGGCTAGACCCAAACCCACTCGGCTAGACCCAAACCCACTCAGCTAGACCCAAACCCACTCGGCTAGACCCAATCCCACTCCGCTAGACCCAAACCCACTCCTCCAGACACAAACCCACTCGGTTAGACCCAAACCCACTCGGCTAGATCCAAACCCACTCGGCTAGACCCAAACCCACTCCGCTAGACCCAAACCCACTCCGCTGGACCCAAACCCACTTGGCTAGACCCAAACCCACTAGGCTAGACCCAAACCCACTCGGCTAGACCGAAACCCACTCGGCTAGACCGAAACCCACTCGGCTAGACCCAAACCCACTCGGCTTCACCCAAACTAACTCGGCTAGACCCAAACCCTCTCGGCTAGACCCAAACCCACTCGGATAGACCGAAACCCACTCGGCTAGACCCAAACCCACTCGGATAAACCCCAACCAACTCGGCTAGAACCAAACCCACTCGGCTAGACCCAAACCCACTCGGCTAGACCCAAACCCACTCAGCTAGACCCAAACCCACTCGGCTAGACCCAAACCGACTCGGCTACACCCAAACCCACTCGGCTAGACCCAAACCCACTCGGCTAGACCGAAACCCACTCGGCTAGACCGAAACCCACTCGGCTAGACCCAAACCCACTCGGCTTCACCCAAACTAACTCGGCTAGACCCAAACCCTCTCGGCTAGACCCAAACCCACTGGGCTACACCGAAACATACTCGGCTAGACCCAAACCCACTCGGATAGACCGAAACCCACTCGGCTAGACCCAAACCCACTCGGATAAACCCCAACCAACTCGGCTAGAACCAAACCCACTCGGCTAGACCCAAACCCACTCGGCTAGACCCAAACCCACTCAGCTAGACCCAAACCCACTCGGCTAGACCCAAACCGACTCGGCTACACCCAAACCCACTCGGCTAGACGCAAACCCACTCGGCTAGACCCAAACCCACTTGGCTAGACCCAAACCCACTCGGCTAGACCCACACCCACTCGGCTAGACCCAAACCCACTCGGCTAGACCCAAACCCACTCGGGTAGACCCAAACCCACTAGGCTAGTCCCAAACCCACTCGGCTACACCCAAACCCACTCCGCTAGACCCAAACCCACTCCGCTAGACCCATACCAACTCCGCTTGACCCAAACCCACTCGGCTGGACCCAAACCTACTCGGCTACACCCAAACCCACTCGGCTAGACCCAAACCCACTCAGCTAGACCCAAACCCGCTCGGCTAGACCCAAACCCACTCGGCTACACACAAACTAACTCGGCTATACCCAAACCCACTCGGCTAGACCCAAACCCACTCGGCTAGACACAAACCCTCTCAGCTAGGCCCAAACCCACTCGGCTACACCGAAACCCACTCGGCTAGACCCAAACCCACTCAGCTAGACTCAAACCCACTCGGCTAGACCCAAACCCACTCTGCTAGACCCAAACCCACTCGGCTAGACGCAAACCCACTCGGCTAGAACCAAACCAACTCGGCTAGACCCAAACCCACTCGGCTAGACCCAAACCCACTCGGCTAGACCCAAACCCACTCGGCTAGACCCAAACCCACTCGGCTAGACCCAAACCCACTCGGCTCCACCCAAACCCACTCCGCTAGACCCAAACCCACTCGGCTGCACCCAAACCCACTCGGCTAGACCCAAATCCATTCGGCTAGAAGCAAACCTACTCGGCTAGACCCAAACCCACTCGGGTAGACCCAAACCAATTCGGCTACACCCAAACCCACTCGGCTAGACCCAAACCCACTCGGCTGGTCCCAAACCCACTCAGCTACACCCAAACCCACTCCGCTACACCCAAACCCACTCCGCTACACCCAAACCCACTCGGCTAGGCCCAAACCCACTCGGCTAGACCCAAACCCACTCGACTAGACCCTAACACACTCGGCTAGACCCAAACCCACTCGGCTAGACGCAAACCCACTCGGCTTGACCCACACCCACTCGGCTAGACCCAAACCCACTCGGCTAGACCCAAACCCACACGGCTAGACCCAAACCCACTCGGCTAGACCCAAACCCACACCGCTAGACCCAAACCCACACCGCTAGACCCAAACCCACTCCGCTGGACCCAAACCCACTTGGCTAGACCCAAGCCCACTAGGCTAGACCCAAACCCACTCGGCTAGACCCAAACCCACTCGGCTAGACCCAAACCCACTCGTCCAGACCCAAACCCACTCGGCTACACCCAAACCCACTCGGCTACACCCAAACCCAATCCGCTAGACCCAAACCCACTCGGCTAGACGTAAACCCACTCGGCTAGACCCAAACCCACTCGGCTACACCCAAACTAACTCGGCCAGACCCAAACCCACTCGCCTAGACCCAAACCCACTCGGCTAGACCCAAACCCACTCGGCTAGACCCAAACCCACTCGGCTACACCGAAACCCACTCGGCTAGACCCAAACCCACTCGGCTAGACCCAAACCCACTCGGCTAGACCCAAACCTCCTCGGCTAGACCGAAACCCACTCGGCTAGACCCAAACCCACTCGGCTCGACCCAAACCCACTCGGCTAGACCCAAACCCACTCGGCTAGACCCAAACCCACTCGGCTATACCCAAACCCACTCGGCTAGACCCAAACCCACTCGGCTAGACAAAAACCCACTCGGCTTGACCCAAACCCACTCGGCTAGACCCAAACCCACTCGAATAGACCCAAACCCACTCGGCTAGACCCAAACCCACTCGGCTAGACCCAAACCCACTCGGCTAGACCCACACCCACTCGGCTAGACCCAAACCCACTCGGGTAGACCCAAACCCACTCGGCTAGACCCAAACCCATTCGGCTACAGCCAAACCAATTCGGCTACACCCAAACCCACTCGGCTAGACCTAAACCCACTCAGCTGCACCCAAACCCACTCCGCTACACCCAAACCCACTCCGGTAGACCCAAACCCACTCGGCTAGACCCAAACCCATTCAGCTAGGCCCAAACCCACTCGGCTAGACCCAAACCCACTCGGCTAGTCCCAAACCCACTCGGCTAGACACAAACCCACTCGGCTAGACCCAATCCCACTCCGCTAGACCCAAACCCACTCCTCTAGACACAAACCCACTCGGTTAGACCCAAACCCACTCGGCTAGATCCAAACCCACTCGGCTAGACCCAAACCCACTCCGCTAGACCCAAACCCACTCCGCTGGACCCAAACCCACTTGGCTAGACCCAAACCCACTAGGCTAGACCCAAACCCACTCGGCTAGACCGAAACCCACTCGGCTAGACCCAAACCCACTCGTCCAGACCCAAACCCACTCGGCTACACCCAAACCCACTCGGCTACACCCAAACCCACTCCGCTAGACCCAAACCCACTCGGCTAGACGTAAACCCGCTCGGCTAGACCCAAACCCACTCGGCTACACCCAAACTAACTCGGCTAGACCCAAACCCTCTCGGCTAGACCCAAACCCACTGGGCTACACCGAAACATACTTGGCTAGACCCAAACCCACTCGGCTAGACCGAAACCCACTCGGCTAGACCCAAACCCACTCGGCTAGACCCAAACCCGCTCGGCTAGACCCAAACCCACTCGGCTTCACCCAAACTAACTCGGCTAGACCCAAACCCTCTCGGCTAGACCCAAACCCACTGGGCTACACCGAAACATACTCGGCTAGACCCAAACCCACTCGGATAGACCGAAACCCACTCGGCTAGACCCAAACCCACTCGGATAAACCCCAACCCACTCGGCTAGAACCAAACCCACTCGGCTAGACCCAAACCCACTAGGCTAGACCCAAACCCACTCAGCTAGACCCAAACCCACTCGGCTAGACCCAAACCGACTCGGCTACACCCAAACCCAATCGGCTAGACCCTAACCCACTCGGCTAGACCCAAACCCACTCGGCTAGACCCAAACCCACTCGGCTAGACCCAAACCCACTCGGCTAGACCCATACCCACTCGCCCAGACCCAAACCCACTCGGCTAGACCCAAACCCACTCGGCTAGACCCAAACCCACTGGGCTAGACCCAAACCCCCTCGGCTAGACCCAAACCCACTCGGCTAGACACAAACCCACTCGGCTAGACACAAACCCACTCGGCTAGACCCAAACCCACTCGGCTACACCCAAACCCACTCGGCTAGACCCAAATCCACTGGGCTAGACCCAAACCCACTCGGCTAGACCCAAACCCACTCGGATAAACCCAAACCCACTCGGCTAGAACCAAACCCACTCGGCTAGACCCAAACCCACTCGGCTAGACCCAAACCCACTCGGCTAGACCCAAACCCACTCGGCTAGACCCAAACCCACTCGGCTAGACACAAACCCACTCGGCTAGACCCAAACCCACTCGGCTAGACCCAAACCCACTCGGCTAGACCCAAACCCACTCGGCTAGACCCAAACCCACTCGGCTAGACCCAAACCCACTCGGCTAGACCCAAACCCACTCGGCTAGACCCAAACCCACTCGGGTAGACCCAAACCCACTCGGCTAGACCCAAACCCACTCGGCTACACCCAAACCAATTCGGCTACACCCAAACCCACTCGGCTAGACCTAAACCCACTCAGCTGCACCCAAACCCACTCCGCTACACCCAAACCCACTCCGGTAGACCCAAACCCACTCGGCTAGACCCAAACCCATTCAGCTAGGCCCAAACCCACTCGGCTAGACCCAAACCCACTCGGCTAGTCCCAAACCCACTCGGCTAGACACAAACCCACTCGGCTAGACCCAATCCCACTCCGCTAGACCCAAACCCACTCCTCCAGACACAAACCCACTCGGTTAGACCCAAACCCACTCGGCTAGATCCAAACCCACTCGGCTAGACCCAAACCCACTCCGCTAGACCCAAACCCACTCCGCTGGACCCAAACCCACTTGGCTAGACCCAAACCCACTAGGCTAGACCCAAACCCACTCGGCTAGACCCAAACCCACTCGGCTAGACCGAAACCCACTCGGCTAGACCCAACCCACTCGGCTTCACCCAAACTAACTCGGCTAGACCCAAACCCTCTCGGCTAGACCCAAACCCACTGGGCTACACCGAAACATACTCGGCTAGACCCAAACCCACTCGGATAGACCGAAACCCACTCGGCTAGACCCAAACCCACTCGGATAAACCCCAACCAACTCGGCTAGAACCAAACCCACTCGGCTAGACCCAAACCCACTCGGCTAGACCCAAACCCACTCAGCTAGACCCAAAACCACTCGGCTAGACCCAATCCCACTCCGCTAGACCCAAACCCACTCCTCCAGACACAAACCCACTCGGTTAGACCCAAACCCACTCGGCTAGATCCAAACCCACTCGGCTAGACCCAAACCCACTCCGCTAGACCCAAACCCACTCGGCTAGACCCAAACCGACTCGGCTACACCCAAACCCACTCGGCTAGACCCAAACCCACTCGGCTAGACCGAAACCCACTCGGCTAGACCGAAACCCACTCGGCTAGACCCAAACCCACTCGGCTTCACCCAAACTAACTCGGCTAGACCCAAACCCTCTCGGCTAGACCCAAACCCACTGGGCTACACCGAAACATACTCGGCTAGACCCAAACCCACTCGGATAGACCGAAACCCACTCGGCTAGACCCAAACCCACTCGGATAAACCCCAACCAACTCGGCTAGAACCAAACCCACTCGGCTAGACCCAAACCCACTCGGCTAGACCCAAACCCACTCAGCTAGACCCAAACCCACTCGGCTAGACCCAAACCGACTCGGCTACACCCAAACCCATTCGGCTAGACGCAAACCCACTCGGCTAGACCCAAACCAACTTGGCTAGACCCAAACCCACTCGGCTAGACCCACACCCACTCGGCTAGACCCAAACCCACTCGGCTAGACCCAAACCCACTCGGGTAGACCCAAACCCACTAGGCTAGTCCCAAACCCACTCGGCTACACCCAAACCCACTCCGCTAGACCCAAACCCACTCCGCTAGACCCATACCAACTCCGCTTGACCCAAACCCACTCGGCTGGACCCAAACCTACTCGGCTACACCCAAACCCACTCGGCTAGACCCAAACCCACTCAGCTAGACCCAAACCCGCTCGGCTAGACCCAAACCCACTCGGCTACACACAAACTAACTCGGCTATACCCAAACCCACTCGGCTAGACCCAAACCCACTCGGCTAGACACAAACCCTCTCAGCTAGGCCCAAACCCACTCGGCTACACCGAAACCCACTTGGCTAGACCCAAACCCACTCAGCTAGACTCAAACCCACTCGGCTAGACCCAAACCCACTCTGCTAGACCCAAACCCACTCGGCTAGACGCAAACCCACTCGGCTAGAACCAAACCAACTCGGCTAGACCCAAACCCACTCGGCTAGACCCAAACCCACTCGGCTAGACCCAAACCCACTCGGCTAGACCCAAACCCACTCGGCTAGACCCAAACCCACTCGGCTCCACCCAAACCCACTCCGCTAGACCCAAACCCACTCGGCTGCACCCAAACCCACTCGGCTAGACCCAAATCCATTCGGCTAGAAGCAAACCTACTCGGCTAGACCCAAACCCACTCGGGTAGACCCAAACCAATTCGGCTACACCCAAACCCACTCGGCTAGACCCAAACCCACTCGGCTGGTCCCAAACCCACTCAGCTACACCCAAACCCACTCCGCTACACCCAAACCCACTCCGCTACACCCAAACCCACTCGGCTAGGCCCAAACCCACTCGGCTAGACCCAAACCCACTCGACTAGACCCTAACACACTCGGCTAGACCCAAACCCACTCGGCTAGACGCAAACCCACTCGGCTTGACCCACACCCACTCGGCTAGACCCAAACCCACTCGGCTAGACCCAAACCCACTCGGCTAGACCCAAACCCACTCGGCTAGACCCAAACCCACACCGCTAGACCCAAACCCACACCGCTAGACCCAAACCCACTCCGCTGGACCCAACCCCACTTGGCTAGACCCAAGCCCACTAGGCTAGACCCAAACCCACTCGGCTAGACCCAAACCCACTCGGCTAGACCCAAACCCACTCGTCCAGACCCAAACCCACTCGGCTACACCCAAACCCACTCGGCTACACCCAAACCCAATCCGCTAGACCCAAACCCACTCGGCTAGACGTAAACCCACTCGGCTAGACCCAAACCCACTCGGCTACACCCAAACTAACTCGGCCAGACCCAAACCCACTCGCCTAGACCCAAACCCACTCGGCTAGACCCAAACCCACTCGGCTAGACCCAAACCCACTCGGCTACACCGAAACCCACTCGGCTAGACCCAAACCCACTCGGCTAGACCCAAACCCACTCGGCTAGACCCAAACCTCCTCGGCTAGACCGAAACCCACTCGGCTAGACCCAAACCCACTCGGCTCGACCCAAACCCACTCGGCTAGACCCACACCCACTCGGCTAGACCCAAACCCACTCGGGTAGACCCAAACCCACTCGGCTAGACCCAAACCCACTCGGCTACAGCCAAACCAATTCGGCTACACCCAAACCCACTCGGCTAGACCTAAACCCACTCAGCTGCACCCAAACCCACTCCGCTACACCCAAACCCACTCCGGTAGACCCAAACCCACTCGGCTAGACCCAAACCCATTCAGCTAGGCCCAAACCCACTCGGCTAGACCCAAACCCACTCGGCTAGTCCCAAACCCACTCGGCTAGACACAAACCCACTCGGCTAGACCCAATCCCACTCCGCTAGACCCAAACCCACTCCTCTAGACACAAACCCACTCGGTTAGACCCAAACCCACTCGGCTAGATCCAAACCCACTCGGCTAGACCCAAACCCACTCCGCTAGACCCAAACCCACTCCGCTGGACCCAAACCCACTTGGCTAGACCCAAACCCACTAGGCTAGACCCAAACCCACTCGGCTAGACCGAAACCCACTCGGCTAGACCCAAACCCACTCGTCCAGACCCAAACCCACTCGGCTACACCCAAACCCACTCGGCTACACCCAAACCCACTCCGCTAGACCCAAACCCACTCGGCTAGACGTAAACCCGCTCGGCTAGACCCAAACCCACTCGGCTACACCCAAACTAACTCGGCTAGACCCAAACCCTCTCGGCTAGACCCAAACCCACTGGGCTACACCGAAACATACTTGGCTAGACCCAAACCCACTCGGCTAGACCGAAACCCACTCGGCTAGACCCAAACCCACTCGGCTAGACCCAAACCCGCTCGGCTAAACCCAAACCCACTCGGCTTCACCCAAACTAACTCGGCTAGACCCAAACCCTCTCGGCTAGACCCAAACCCACTCGGCTTCACCCAAACTAACTCGGCTAGACCCAAACCCTCTCGGCTAGACCCAAACCCACTGGGCTACACCGAAACATACTCGGCTAGACCCAAACCCACTCGGATAGACCGAAACCCACTCGGCTAGACCCAAACCCACTCGGATAAACCCCAACCAACTCGGCTAGAACCAAACCCACTCGGCTAGACCCAAACCCACTCGGCTAGACCCAAACCCACTCAGCTAGACCCAAACCCACTCGGCTAGACCCAAACCGACTCGGCTACACCCAAACCCACTCGGCTAGACGCAAACCCACTCGGCTAGACCCAAACCCACTTGGCTAGACCCAAACCCACTCGGCTAGACCCACACCCACTCGGCTACACCCAAACCCACTCCGCTAGACCCAAACCAACGCGGCTAGACGTAAACCCGCTCGGCTAGACCCAAACCCACTCGGCTACACCCAAACTAACTCGGCTAGACCCAAACCCACTCGGCTAGACCCAAACCCACTGGGCTACACCGAAACATACTAGGCTAGACCCAAACCCACTCGGCTAGACCGAAACCCACTCGGCTAGACCCAAACCCACTCGGCTAGACACAAACCCACTCGGCTAGACCCAAACCCACTCGGCTCGACCCAAACCCACTCGGCTAGACCCAAACCCACTCGGCTAGACACAAACCCACTCGGCTATACCCAAACCCACTCGGCTAGACCCAAACCCACTCGGCTAGACAAAAACCCACTCGGCTAGACCCAAACCCACTCGGCTAGACCCAAACCCACTCGGATAGACCCAAACCCACTCGGCTAGACCCAAACCCACTTGGCTAGAACCAAACCCACTCGGCTAGACCCACACCCACTCGGCTAGACCCAAACCCACTCGGCTAGACCCAAACCCACTCGGGTAGACCCAAACCCACTCGGCTAGACCCAAACCCACTCGGCTACACCCAAACCAATTCGGCTACACCCAAACCCACTCGGCTAGACCCAAACCCACTCGGCTGGTCCCAAACCCACTCAGCTGCACCCAAACCCACTCCGCTACACCCAAACCCACTCCGGTAGACCCAAACCCACTCGGCTAGACCCAAACCCATTCAGCTAGACCCAAACCCACTCGGCTAGACCCAAACCCACCCGGCTAGTCCCAAACCCACTCGGCTAGACACAAACCCACTCGGCTAGACCCAATCCCACTCCGCTAGACCCAAACCCACTCCTCTAGACACAAACACACTCGGTTAGACCCAAACCCACTCGGCTAGATCCAAACCCACTCGGCTAGACCCAAACCCACTCCGCTAGACCCAAACCCACTCCACTGGACCCAAACCCACTTGGCTAGACCCAAACCCACTAAGCTAGACCCAAACCCACTCGGCTAGACCGAAACCCACTCGGCTAGACCCAAACCCACTCGTCCAGACCCAAACCCACTCGGCTACACCCAAACCCACTCGGCTACACCCAAACCCACTCCGCTAGACCCAAACCCACTCGGCTAGACGTAAACCCGCTCGGCTAGACCCAAACCCACTCGGCTACACCCAAACTAACTCGGCTAGACCCAAACCCTCTCGGCTAGACCCAAACCCACTGGGCTACATCGAAACATACTTGGCTAGACCCAAACCCACTCGGCTAGACCCAAACCCACTCGGCTAGACCCAAACCCACTCGGCTAGACCCAAACCCGCTCGGCTAGACCCAAAGCCACTCGGCTACACCCAAACTAACTCGGCTAGACCCAAACCCTCTCGGCTAGACCCAAACCCACTGGGCTACACCGAAACATACTCGGCTAGACCCAAACCCACTCGGATAGATCGAAACCCACTCGGCTAGACCCAAACCCACTCGGATAAACCCCAACCCACTCGGCTAGAACCAAACCCACTCGGCTAGACCCAACCCCACTCGGCTAGACCCAAACCCACTCAGCTAGACCCAAACCCACTCAGCTAGACCCAAACCCACTCGGCTAGACGCAAACCCACTCGGCTAGAACCAAACCCACTTGGCTAGACCCAAACCCACTCGGCTAGACCCACACCCACTCGGCTAGACCCAAACCCACTCGGCTAGACCCAAACCCACTCGGGTAGACCCAAACCCACTAGGCTAGTCCCAAACCCACTCGGCTACACCCAAACCCACTCCGCTAGACCCAAACCCACTCCGCTAGACCCATACCAACTCCGCTTGAACCAAACCCACTCGGCTGGACCCAAACCTACTCGGCTACACCCAAACCCACTCGGCTAGACCCAAACCCACTCAGCTAGACCCAAACCCGCTCGGCTAGACCCCAACCCACTCGGCTAGACACAAACTAACTCGGCTATACCCAAACCCACTCGGCTAGACCCAAACCCACTCGGCTAGACACAAACCCACTCAGCTAGGCCCAAACCCACTCGGCTACACCGAAACCCACTCGGCTAGACCCAAACTCACTCAGCTAGACTCAAACCCACTCGGCTAGACCCAAACCCACTCTGCTAGACCCAAACCCACTCGGTTAGACGCAAACCCACTCGGCTAGAACCAAACCAACTCGGCTAGACCCAAACCCACTCGGCTAGACCCAAACCCACTCGGCTAGACCCAAACCCACTCGGCTAGACCCAAACCCACTTGGCTAGACCCAAACCCACTCGGCTCCACCCAAACCCACTCCGCTAGACCCAAACCCACTCGGCTGCACCCAAACCCACTCGGCTAGACCCAAATCCATTCGGCTAGAAGCAAACCCACTCGGCTAGACCCAAACCCACTCGGGTAGACCCAAACCAATTCGGCTACACCCAAACCCACTCGGCTAGACCCAAACCCACTCGGCTGGTCCCAAACCCACTCAGCTACACCCAAACCCACTCCGCTACACCCAAACCCACTCGGATAGGCCCAAACCCACTCGGCTAGACCCAAACCCACTCGACTAGACCCTAACACACTCGGCTAGACCCAAACCCACTCCGCTAGACGCAAACCCACTCGGCTTGACCCACACCCACTCGGCTAGACCCAAACCCACTCGGCTAGACCCAAACCCACTCTGCTAGACCCAAACCCACTCGGCTAGACCCAAACCCACACCGCTAGACCCAAACCCACACCGCTAGACCCAAACCCACTCCGCTGGACCCAAACCCACTTGGCTAGACCCAAGCCCACTAGGCTAGACCCAAACCCACTCGGCTAGACCCAAACCCACTCGGCCAGACCCAAACCCACTCGTCCAGACCCAAACCCACTCGGCTACACCCAAACCCACTCGGCTACACCCAAACCCAATCCGCTAGACCCAAACCCACTCGCCTAGACGTAAACCCGCTCGCCTAGACCCAAACCCACTCGGCTAGACCCAAACCCACTCGGCTAGACCCAAACCCACTTGGCTACACCGAAACCCACTCGGCTAGACCCAAACCCACTCGGCTAGACCCAAACCCACTCGGCTAGACCCAAACCTCCTCGGCTAGACCGAAACCCACTCGGCTAGACCCAAACCCACTCGGCTCGACCCAAACCCACTCGGCTAGACCCAAACCCACTCGGCTAGACCCAAACCCACTCGGCTATACCCAAACCCACTCGGCTAGACCCAAACCCACTCGGCTAGACAAAAACCCACTCGGCTTGACCCAAACCCACTCGGCTAGACCCAAACCCACTCGAATAGACCCAAACCCACTCGGCTAGACCCAAACCCACTCGGCTAGACCCAAACCCACTCGGCTAGACCCACACCCACTCGGCTAGACCCAAACCCACTCGGCTAGACCCAAACCCACTCGGGTAGACCCAAACCCACTCGGCTAGACCCAAACCCACTCGGCTACACCCAAACCAATTCGGCTACACCCAAACCCACTCGGCTAGACCTAAACCCACTCAGCTGCACCCAAACCCACTCCGCTACACCCAAACCCACTCCGGTAGACCCAAACCCACTCGGCTAGACCCAAACCCATTCAGCTAGGCCCAAACCCACTCGGCTAGTCCCAAACCCACTCGGCTAGACACAAACCCACTCGGCTAGACCCAATCCCACTCCGCTAGACCCAAACCCACTCCTCCAGACACAAACCCACTCGGTTAGACCCAAACCCACTCGGCTAGATCCAAACCCACTCGGCTAGACCCAAACCCACTCCGCTAGACCCAAACCCACTCCGCTGGACCCAAACCCACTTGGCTAGACCCAAACCCACTAGGCTAGACCCAAACCCACTCGGCTAGACCGAAACCCACTCGGCTAGACCGAAACCCACTCGGCTAGACCCAAACCCACTCGGCTTCACCCAAACTAACTCGGCTAGACCCAAACCCTCTCGGCTAGACCCAAACCCACTGGGCTACACCGAAACATACTCGGCTAGACCCAAACATACTCGGCTAGACCCAAACCCACTCGGATAGACCGAAACCCACTCGGCTAGACCCAAACCCACTCGGATAAACCCCAACCAACTCGGCTAGAACCAAACCCACTCGGCTAGACCCAAACCCACTCGGCTAGACCCAAACCCACTCAGCTAGACCCAAACCCACTCGGCTAGACCCAATCCCACTCCGCTAGACCCAAACCCACTCCTCCAGACACAAACCCACTCGGTTAGACCCAAACCCACTCGGCTAGATCCAAACCCACTCGGCTAGACCCAAACCCACTCCGCTAGACCCAAACCCACTCCGCTGGACCCAAACCCACTTGGCTAGACCCAAACCCACTAGGCTAGACCCAAACCCACTCGGCTAGACCGAAACCCACTCGGCTAGACCGAAACCCACTCGGCTAGACCCAAACCCACTCGGCTTCACCCAAACTAACTCGGCTAGACCCAAACCCTCTCGGCTAGACCCAAACCCACTCGGATAGACCGAAACCCACTCGGCTAGACCCAAACCCACTCGGATAAACCCCAACCAACTCGGCTAGAACCAAACCCACTCGGCTAGACCCAAACCCACTCGGCTAGACCCAAACCCACTCAGCTAGACCCAAACCCACTCGGCTAGACCCAAACCGACTCGGCTACACCCAAACCCACTCGGCTAGACCCAAACCCACTCGGCTAGACCGAAACCCACTCGGCTAGACCGAAACCCACTCGGCTAGACCCAAACCCACTCGGCTTCACCCAAACTAACTCGGCTAGACCCAAACCCTCTCGGCTAGACCCAAACCCACTGGGCTACACCGAAACATACTCGGCTAGACCCAAACCCACTCGGATAGACCGAAACCCACTCGGCTAGACCCAAACCCACTCGGATAAACCCCAACCAACTCGGCTAGAACCAAACCCACTCGGCTAGACCCAAACCCACTCGGCTAGACCCAAACCCACTCAGCTAGACCCAAACCCACTCGGCTAGACCCAAACCGACTCGGCTACACCCAAACCCACTCGGCTAGACGCAAACCCACTCGGCTAGACCCAAACCCACTTGGCTAGACCCAAACCCACTCGGCTAGACCCACACCCACTCGGCTAGACCCAAACCCACTCGGCTAGACCCAAACCCACTCGGGTAGACCCAAACCCACTAGGCTAGTCCCAAACCCACTCGGCTACACCCAAACCCACTCCGCTAGACCCAAACCCACTCCGCTAGACCCATACCAACTCCGCTTGACCCAAACCCACTCGGCTGGACCCAAACCTACTCGGCTACACCCAAACCCACTCGGCTAGACCCAAACCCACTCAGCTAGACCCAAACCCGCTCGGCTAGACCCAAACCCACTCGGCTACACACAAACTAACTCGGCTATACCCAAACCCACTCGGCTAGACCCAAACCCACTCGGCTAGACACAAACCCTCTCAGCTAGGCCCAAACCCACTCGGCTACACCGAAACCCACTCGGCTAGACCCAAACCCACTCAGCTAGACTCAAACCCACTCGGCTAGACCCAAACCCACTCTGCTAGACCCAAACCCACTCGGCTAGACGCAAACCCACTCGGCTAGAACCAAACCAACTCGGCTAGACCCAAACCCACTCGGCTAGACCCAAACCCACTCGGCTAGACCCAAACCCACTCGGCTAGACCCAAACCCACTCGGCTAGACCCAAACCCACTCGGCTCCACCCAAACCCACTCCGCTAGACCCAAACCCACTCGGCTGCAACCAAACCCACTCGGCTAGACCCAAATCCATTCGGCTAGAAGCAAACCTACTCGGCTAGACCCAAACCCACTCGGGTAGACCCAAACCAATTCGGCTACACCCAAACCCACTCGGCTAGACCCAAACCCACTCGGCTGGTCCCAAACCCACTCAGCTACACCCAAACCCACTCCGCCACACCCAAACCCAATCCGCTACACCCAAACCCACTCGGCTAGGCCCAAACCCACTCGGCTAGACCCAAACCCACTCGACTAGACCCTAACACACTCGGCTAGACCCAAACCCACTCGGCTAGACGCAAACCCACTCGGCTTGACCCACACCCACTCGGCTAGACCCAAACCCACTCGGCTAGACCCAAACCCACTCGGCTAGACCCAAACCCACTCGGCTAGACCCAAACCCACACCGCTAGACCCAAACCCACACCGCTAGACCCAAACCCACTCCGCTGGACCCAAACCCACTTGGCTAGACCCAAGCCCACTAGGCTAGACCCAAACCCACTCGGCTAGACCCAAACCCACTCGGCTAGACCCAAACCCACTCGTCCAGACCCAAACCCACTCGGCTACACCCAAACCCACTCGGCTACACCCAAACCCAATCCGCTAGACCCAAACCCACTCGGCTAGACGTAAACCCACTCGGCTAGACCCAAACCCACTCGGCTACACCCAAACTAACTCGGCCAGACCCAAACCCACTCGCCTAGACCCAAACCCACTCGGCTAGACCCAAACCCACTCGGCTAGACCCAAACCCACTCGGCTACACCGAAACCCACTCGGCTAGACCCAAACCCACTCGGCTAGACCCAAACCCACTCGGCTAGACCCAAACCTCCTCGGCTAGACCGAAACCCACTCGGCTAGACCCAAACCCACTCGGCTCGACCCAAACCCACTCGGCTAGACCCAAACCCACTCGGCTAGACCCAAACCCACTCGGCTATACCCAAACCCACTCGGCTAGACCCAAACCCACTCGGCTAGACAAAAACCCACTCGGCTTGACCCAAACCCACTCGGCTAGACCCAAACCCACTCGAATAGACCCAAACCCACTCGGCTAGACCCAAACCCACTCGGCTAGACCCAAACCCACTCGGCTAGACCCACACCCACTCGGCTAGACCCAAACCCACTCGGGTAGACCCAAACCCACTCGGCTAGACCCAAACCCACTCGGCTACAGCCAAACCAATTCGGCTACACCCAAACCCACTCGGCTAGACCTAAACCCACTCAGCTGCACCCAAACCCACTCCGCTACACCCAAACCCACTCCGGTAGACCCAAACCCACTCGGCTAGACCCAAACCCACTCAGCTAGGCCCAAACCCACTCGGCTAGACCCAAACCCACTCGGCTAGTCCCAAACCCACTCGGCTAGACACAAACCCACTCGGCTAGACCCAATCCCACTCCGCTAGACCCAAACCCACTCCTCTAGACACAAACCCACTCGGTTAGACCCAAACCCACTCGGCTAGATCCAAACCCACTCGGCTAGACCCAAACCCACTCCGCTAGACCCAAACCCACTCCGCTGGACCCAAACCCACTTGGCTAGACCCAAACCCACTAGGCTAGACCCAAACCCACTCGGCTAGACCGAAACCCACTCGGCTAGACCCAAACCCACTCGTCCAGACCCAAACCCACTCGGCTACACCCAAACCCACTCGGCTACACCCAAACCCACTCCGCTAGACCCAAACCCACTCGGCTAGACGTAAACCCGCTCGGCTAGACCCAAACCCACTCGGCTACACCCAAACTAACTCGGCTAGACCCAAACCCTCTCGGCTAGACCCAAACCCACTGGGCTACACCGAAACATACTTGGCTAGACCCAAACCCACTCGGCTAGACCGAAACCCACTCGGCTAGACCCAAACCCACTCGGCTAGACCCAAACCCGCTCGGCTAGACCCAAACCCACTCGGCTTCACCCAAACTAACTCGGCTAGACCCAAACCCTCTCGGCTAGACCCAAACCCACTGGGCTACACCGAAACATACTCGGCTAGACCCAAACCCACTCGGATAGACCGAAACCCACTCGGCTAGACCCAAACCCACTCGGATAAACCCCAACCCACTCGGCTAGAACCAAACCCACTCGGCTAGACCCAAACCCACTAGGCTAGACCCAAACCCACTCAGCTAGACCCAAACCCACTCGGCTAGACCCAAACCGACTCGGCTACACCCAAACCCAATCGGCTAGACCCTAACCCACTCGGCTAGACCCAAACCCACTCGGCTAGACCCAAACCCACTCGGCTAGACCCAAACCCACTCGGCTAGACCCATACCCACTCGCCCAGACCCAAACCCACTCGGCTAGACCCAAACCCACTCGGCTAGACCCAAACCCACTGGGCTAGACCCAAACCCCCTCGGCTAGACCCAAACCCACTCGGCTAGACACAAACCCACTCGGCTAGACACAAACCCACTCGGCTAGACCCAAACCCACTCGGCTACACCCAAACCCACTCGGCTAGACCCAAATCCACTGGGCTAGACCCAAACCCACTCGGCTAGACCCAAACCCACTCGGATAAACCCAAACCCACTCGGCTAGAACCAAACCCACTCGGCTAGACCCAAACCCACTCGGCTAGACCCAAACCCACTCGGCTAGACCCAAACCCACTAGGCTAGACCCAAACCCACTCGGCTAGACGCAAACCCACTCGGCTAGACCCAAACCCACTCGGCTAGACCCAAACCCACTCGGCTAGACCCAAACCCACTCGGCTAGACCCAAACCCACTCGGCTAGACCCAAACCCACTCGGCTAGACCCAAACCAATTCGGCTACACCCAAACCAATTCGGCTACACCCAAACCCACTCAGCTAGACCCAAACCCACTCCGCTACACCCAAACCCACTCCGGTAGACCCAAACCCACTCGGCTAGACCCAAACCCATTCAGCTAGGCCCAAACCCACTCGGCTAGACCCAAACCCACTCGGCTAGTCCCAAACCCACTCGGCTAGACACAAACCCACTCGGCTAGACCCAATCCCACTCCGCTAGACCCAAACCCACTCCTCCAGACACAAACCCACTCGGTTAGACCCAAACCCACTCGGCTAGATCCAAACCCACTCGGCTAGACCCAAACCCACTCCGCTAGACCCAAACCCACTCCGCTGGACCCAAACCCACTTGGCTAGACCCAAACCCACTAGGCTAGACCCAAACCCACTCGGCTAGACCGAAACCCACTCGGCTAGACCGAAACCCACTCGGCTAGACCCAAACCCACTCGGCTTCACCCAAACTAACTCGGCTAGACCCAAACCCTCTCGGCTAGACCCAAACCCACTGGGCTACACCGAAACATACTCGGCTAGACCCAAACCCACTCGGATAGACCGAAACCCACTCGGCTAGACCCAAACCCACTCGGAAAACCCCAACCAACTCGGCTAGAACCAAACCCACTCGGCTAGACCCAAACCCACTCGGCTAGACCCAAACCCACTCAGCTAGACCCAAACCCACTCGGCTAGACCCAAACCGACTCGGCTACACCCAAACCCACTCGGCTAGACCCAAACCCACTCGGCTAGACCGAAACCCACTCGGCTAGACCGAAACCCACTCGGCTAGACCCAAACCCACTCGGCTTCACCCAAACTAACTCGGCTAGACCCAAACCCTCTCGGCTAGACCCAAACCCACTGGGCTACACCGAAACATACTCGGCTAGACCCAAACCCACTCGGATAGACCGAAACCCACTCGGCTAGACCCAAACCCACTCGGATAAACCCCAACCAACTCGGCTAGAACCAAACCCACTCGGCTAGACCCAAACCCACTCGGCTAGACCCAAACCCACTCAGCTAGACCCAAACCCACTCGGCTAGACCCAAACCGACTCGGCTACACCCAAACCCACTCGGCTAGACGCAAACCCACTCGGCTAGACCCAAACCAACTTGGCTAGACCCAAACCCACTCGGCTAGACCCACACCCACTCGGCTAGACCCAAACCCACTCGGCTAGACCCAAACCCACTCGGGTAGACCCAAACCCACTAGGCTAGTCCCAAACCCACTCGGCTACACCCAAACCCACTCCGCTAGACCGAAACCCACTCCGCTAGACCCATACCAACTCCGCTTGACCCAAACCCACTCGGCTGGACCCAAACCTACTCGGCTACACCCAAACCCACTCGGCTAGACCCAAACCCACTCAGCTAGACCCAAACCCGCTCGGCTAGACCCAAACCCACTCGGCTACACACAAACTAACTCGGCTATACCCAAACCCACTCGGCTAGACCCAAACCCACTCGGCTAGACACAAACCCTCTCAGCTAGGCCCAAACCCACTCGGCCACACCGAAACCCACTTGGCTAGACCCAAACCCACTCAGCTAGACTCAAACCCACTCGGCTAGACCCAAACCCACTCTGCTAGACCCAAACCCACTCGGCTAGACGCAAACCCACTCGGCTAGACCCAAACCCACTCGGCTAGACCCAAACCCACTCGGCTAGACCCAAACCCACTCGGCTAGACCCAAACCCACTCGGCTCCACCCAAACCCACTCCGCTAGACCCAAACCCACTCGGCTGCACCCAAACCCACTCGGCTAGACCCAAATCCATTCGGCTAGAAGCAAACCTACTCGGCTAGACCCAAACCCACTCGGGTAGACCCAAACCAATTCGGCTACACCCAAACCCACTCGGCTAGACCCAAACCCACTCGGCTGGTCCCAAACCCACTCAGCTACACCCAAACCCACTCCGCTACACCCAAACCCACTCCGCTACACCCAAACCCACTCGGCTAGGCCCAAACCCACTCGGCTAGACCCAAACCCACTCGACTAGACCCTAACACACTCGGCTAGACCCAAACCCACTCGGCTAGACGCAAACCCACTCGGCTTGACCCACACCCACTCGGCTAGACCCAAACCCACTCGGCTAGACCCAAACCCACTCGGCTAGACCCAAACCCACTCGGCTAGACCCAAACCCACACCGCTAGACCCAAACCCACACCGCTAGACCCAAACCCACTCCGCTGGACCCAAACCCACTTGGCTAGACCCAAGCCCACTAGGCTAGACCCAAACCCACTCGGCTAGACCCAAACCCACTCGGCTAGACCCAAACCCACTCGTCCAGACCCAAACCCACTCGGCTACACCCAAACCCACTCGGCTACACCCAAACCCAAACCGCTAGACCCAAACCCACTCGGCTAGACGTAAACCCACTCGGCTAGACCCAAACCCACTCGGCTACACCCAAACTAACTCGGCCAGACCCAAACCCACTCGCCTAGACCCAAACCCACTCGGCTAGACCCAAACCCACTCGGCTAGACCCAAACCCACTCGGCTACACCGAAACCCACTCGGCTAGACCCAAACCCACTCGGCTAGACCCAAACCCACTCGGCTAGACCCAAACCTCCTCGGCTAGACCGAAACCCACTCGGCTAGACCCAAACCCACTCGGGTCGACCCAAACCCACTTGGCTAGACCCAAACCCACTCGGCTAGACCCAAACCCACTCGGCTATACCCAAACCCACTCGGCTAGACCCAAACGCACTCGGCTAGACAAAAACCCACTCGGCTTGACCCAAACCCACTCGGCTAGACCCAAACCCACTCGAATAGACCCAAACCCACTCGGCTAGACCCAAACCCACTCGGCTAGACCCAAACCCACTCGGCTAGACCCACACCCACTCGGCTAGACCCAAACCCACTCGGGTAGACCCAAACCCACTCGGCTAGACCCAAACCCACTCGGCTACAGCCAAACCAATTCGGCTACACCCAAACCCACTCGGCTAGACCTAAACCCACTCAGCTGCACCCAAACCCACTCCGCTACACCCAAACCCACTCCGGTAGACCCAAACCCACTCGGCTAGACCCAAACCCATTCAGCTAGGCCCAAACCCACTCGGCTAGACCCAAACCCACTCGGCTAGTCCCAAACCCACTCGGCTAGACACAAACCCACTCGGCTAGACCCAATCCCACTCCGCTAGACCCAAACCCACTCCTCTAGACACAAACCCACTCGGTTAGACCCAAACCCACTCGGCTAGATCCAAACCCACTCGGCTAGACCCAAACCCACTCCGCTAGACCCAAACCCACTCCGCTGGACCCAAACCCACTTGGCTAGACCCAAACCCACTAGGCTAGACCCAAACCCACTCGGCTAGACCGAAGCCCACTCGGCTAGACCCAAACCCACTCGTCCAGACCCAAACCCACTCGGCTACACCCAAACCCACTCGGCCACACCCAAACCCACTCCGCTAGACCCAAACCCACTCGGCTAGACGTAAACCCGCTCGGCTAGACCCAAACCCACTCGGCTACACCCAAACTAACTCGGCTAGACCCAAACCCTCTCGGCTAGACCCAAACCCACTGGGCTACACCGAAACATACTTGGCTAGACCCAAACCCACTCGGCTAGACCGAAACCCACTCGGCTAGACCCAAACCCACTCGGCTAGACCCAAACCCGCTCGGCTAAACCCAAACCCACTCGGCTTCACCCAAACTAACTCGGCTAGACCCAAACCCTCTCGGCTAGACCCAAACCCACTGGGCTACACCGAAACATACTCGGCTAGACCCAAACCCACTCGGATAGACCGAAACCCACTCGGCTAGACCCAAACCCACTCGGATAAACCCCAACCCACTCGGCTAGAACCAAACCCACTCGGCTAGACCCAAACCCACTCGGCTAGACCCAAACCCACTCAGCTAACCCAAACCCACTCGGCTAGACACAAACCGACTCGGCTACACCCAAACCCACTCGGCTAGACCCTAACCCACTCGGCTAGACCCAAACCCACTCGGCTAGACCCAAACCCACTCGGCTAGACCCAAACCCACTCGGCTAGACCCATACCCACTCGCCCAGACCCAAACCCACTCGGCTAGACCCAAACCCACTCGGCTAGACCCAAACCCACTGGGCTAGACCCAAACCCCCTCGGCTAGACCCAAACCCACTCGGCTAGACACAAACCCACTCGGCTAGACACAAACCCACTCGGCTAGACCCAAACCCACTCGGCTACACCCAAACCCACTCGGCTAGACCCAAATCCACTGGGCTAGACCCAAACCCACTCGGCTAGACCCAAACCCACTCGGATAAACCCAAACCCACTCGGCTAGAACCAAACCCACTCGGCTAGACCCAAACCCACTCGGCTAGACCCAAACCCACTCGGCTAGACCCAAACCCACTCGGCTAGACCCAAACCCACTCGGCTAGACACAAACCCACTCGGCTAGACCCAAACCCACTCGGCTAGACCCAAACCCACTCGGCTAGACCCAAACCCACTCGGCTAGACCCAAACCCACTCGGCTAGACCCAAACCCACTCGGCTAGACCCAAACCCACTCGGCTAGACCCAAACCCACTCGGCTAGAACCAAACCCATTCGGCTAGACCCAAACCCACTCGGCTAGACCCAAACCCACTCGGCTAGACCCAAACCCATTCGGCTAGACCCAAACCCACTCGGCTAGACACAAACCCACTCGGCTAGACCCAAACCCACTCGGCTAGACCCAAACCCACTCGGCTAGACCCAAACCCACTCGGCTGGACCCAAACCCACTCGGCTAGACCCAAACCCACTCTCCTAGAACCAAACCCATTCGGCTAGACCCAAACCCTCTCGGCTAGACCCAAACCCACTTGGCTAGACCCAAACCCACTCGGCTAGACCCAAACCTCCTCGGCTAGACCGAAACCCACTCGGCTAGACCCAAACCCACTCGGCTCGACCCAAACCCACTCGGCTAGACCCAAACCCACTCGGCTAGACGCAAACCCACTCGGCTATACCCAAACCCACTCGGCTAGACCCAAACCCACTCGGCTAGACAAAAACCCACTCGGCTTGACCCAAACCCACTCGGCTAGACCCAAACCCACTCGAATAGATCCAAACCCACTCGGCTAGACCCAAACCCACTCGGCTAGACCCAAACCCACTCGGCTAGACCCAAACCCACTCGGCTAGACCCACACCCACTCGGCTAGACCCAAACCCACTCGGCTAGACCCAAACCCACTCGGGTAGACCCAAACCCACTCGGCTAGACCCAAACCCACTCGACTACACCCAAACCAATTCGGCTACACCCAAACCCACTCGGCTAGACCTAAACCCACTCAGCTGCACCCAAACCCACTCCGCTACACCCAAACACACTCCGGTAGACCCAAACCCACTCGGCTAGACCCAAACCCATTCAGCTAGGCCCAAACCCACTCGGCTAGACCCAAACCCACTCGGCTAGTCCCAAACCCACTCGGCTAGACACAAACCCACTCGGCTAGACCCAATCCCACTCCGCTAGACCCAAACCCACTCCTCTAGACACAAACCCACTCGGTTAGACCCAAACCCACTCGGCTAGATCCAAACCCACTCGGCTAGACCCAAACCCACTCCGCTAGACCCAATCCCACTCCGCTAGACCCAAACCCACTCCTCTAGACACAAACCCACTCGGTTAGACCCAAACCCACTCGGCTAGATCCAAACCCACTCGGCTAGACCCAAACCCACTCCGCTAGACCCAAACCCACTCCGCTGGACCCAAACCCACTTGGCTAGACCCAAACCCACTAGGCTAGACCCAAACCCACTCGGCTAGACCGAAACCCACTCGGCTAGACCCAAACCCACTCGTCCAGACCCAAACCCACTCGGCTACACCCAAACCCACTCGGCTACACCCAAACCCACTCCGCTAGACCCAAACCCACTGGGCTAGACCCAAACCCCCTCGGCTAGACCCAAACCCACTCGGCTAGACACAAACCCACTCGGCTAGACACAAACCCACTCGGCTAGACCCAAACCCACTCGGCTACACCCAAACCCACTCGGCTAGACCCAAATCCACTGGGCTAGACCCAAACCCACTCGGCTAGACCCAAACCCACTCGGATAAACCCAAACCCACTCGGCTAGAACCAAACCCACTCAGCTAGACCCAAACCCACTCGGCTAGACCCAAACCCACTCGGCTAGACCCAAACCCACTCGGCTAGACCCAAACCCACTCGGCTACACACAAACCCACTCGGCTAGACCCAAACCCACTCGGCTAGACCCAAACACACTCGGCTAGACCCAAACCCACTCGGCTAGACCCAAACCCACTCGGCTAGACCCAAACCCACTCGGCTAGACCCATACCCACTCGCCCAGACCCAAACCCACTCGGCTAGACCCAAACCCACTCGGCTAGACCCAAACTCACTGGGCTAGACCCAAACCCCCTCGGCTAGACCCAAACCCACTCGGCTAGACACAAACCCACTCGGCTAGACCCAAACCCACTCGGCTACACCCAAACCCACTCGGCTAGACCCAAATCCACTGGGCTAGACCCAAACCCACTCGGCTAGACCCAAACCCACTCGGATAAACCCAAACCCACTCGGCTAGAACCAAACCCACTCGGCTAGACCCAAACCCACTCGGCTAGACCCAAACCCACTCGGCTAGACCCAAACCCACTCGGCTAGACCCAAACCCACTCGGCTAGACACAAACCCACTCGGCTAGACCCAAACCCACTCGGCTAGACCCAAACCCACTCGGCTAGACCCAAACCCACTCGGCTGGACCCAAACCCACTCGGCTAGACCCAAACCCACTCTCCTAGAACCAAACCCACTCGGCTAGACCCAAACCCACTCGGCTATACCCAAACCCACTCGGCTAGACCCAAACCCACTCGGCTAGACAAAAACCCACTCGGCTTGACCCAAACCCACTCGGCTAGACCCAAACCCACTCGAATAGACACAAACCCACTCGGCTAGACCCAAACCCACTCGGCTAGACCCAAACCCACTCGGCTAGACCCAAACCCACTCGGCTAGACCCACACCCACTCGGCTAGACCCAAACCCACTCGGCTAGACCCAAACCCACTCGGGTAGACCCAAACCCACTCGGCTAGACCCAAACCCACTCGACTACACCCAAACCAATTCGGCTACACCCAAACCCACTCGGCTAGACCTAAACCCACTCAGCTGCACCCAAACCCACTCCGCTACACCCAAACCCACTCCGGTAGACCCAAACCCACTCGGCTAGACCCAAACCCATTCAGCTAGGCCCAAACCCACTCGGCTAGACCCAAACCCATTCAGCTAGGCCCAAACCCACTCGGCTAGACCCAAACCCACTCGGCTAGTCCCAAACCCACTCGGCTAGACACAAACCCACTCGGCTAGACCCAATCCCACTCCGCTAGACCCAAACCCACTCCTCTAGACACAAACCCACTCGGTTAGACCCAAACCCACTCGGCTAGATCCAAACCCACTCGGCTAGACCCAAACCCACTCCGCTAGACCCAATCCCACTCCGCTAGACCCAAACCCACTCCTCTAGACACAAACCCACTCGGTTAGACCCAAACCCACTCGGCTAGATGCAAACCCACTCGGCTAGACCCAAACCCACTCCGCTAGACCCAAACCCACTCCGCTGGACCCAAACCCACTTGGCTAGACCCAAACCCACTAGGCTAGACCCAAACCCACTCGGCTAGACCGAAACCCACACGGCTAGACCCAAACCCACTCGTCCAGACCCAAACCCACTCGGCTACACCCAAACCCACTCGGCTACACCCAAACCCACTCCGCTAGACCCAAACCCACTGGGCTAGACCCAAACCCCCTCGGCTAGACCCAAACCCACTCGGCTAGACACAAACCCACTCGGCTAGACACAAACCCACTCGGCTAGACCCAAACCCACTCGGCTACACCCAAACCCACTCGGCTAGACCCAAATCCACTGGGCTAGACCCAAACCCACTCGGCTAGACCCAAACCCACTCGGATAAACCCAAACCCACTCGGCTAGAACCAAACCCACTCGGCTAGACCCAAACCCACTCGGCTAGACCCAAACCCACTCGGCTAGACCCAAACCCACTCGGCTAGACCCAAACCCACTCGGCTAGACACAAACCCACTCGGCTAGACCCAAACCCACTCGGCTAGACCCAAACCCACTCGGCTAGACCCAAACCCACTCGGCTAGACCCAAACCCACTCGGCTAGACCCAAACCCACTCGGCTAGACCCATACCCACTCGCCCAGACCCAAACCCACTCGGCTAGACCCAAACCCACTCGGCTAGACCCAAACTCACTGGGCTAGACCCAAACCCCCTCGGCTAGACCCAAACCCACTCGGCTAGACACAAACCCACTCGGCTAGACCCAAACCCACTCGGCTACACCCAAACCCACTCGGCTAGACCCAAATCCACTGGGCTAGACCCAAACCCACTCGGCTAGACCCAAACCCACTCGGATAAACCCAAACCCACTCGGCTAGAACCAAACCCACTCGGCTAGACCCAAACCCACTCGGCTAGACCCAAACCCACTCGGCTAGACCCAAACCCACTCGGCTAGACCCAAACCCACTCGGCTAGACACAAACCCACTCGGCTAGACCCAAACCCACTCGGCTAGACCCAAACCCCCTCGGCTAGAACCAAACCCACTCGGCTGGACCCAAACCCACTCGGCTAGACCCAAACCCACTCTCCTAGAACCAAACCCATTCGGCTAGACCCAAACCCACTCGGCTAGACCCAAACCCACTTGGCTAGACCCAAACCCCCTCGGCTAGACCCAAACCCACTCGGCTAGACACAAACCCACTCGGCTAGACCCAAACCCACTCGGCTCGACCCAAACCCACTCGGCTAGCCCAAACCCACTCGGCTAGACACAAACCCACTCGGCTATACCCAAACCCACTCGGCTAGACCCAAACCCACTCGGCTAGACAAAAACCCACTCGGCTAGACCCAAACCCACTCGGCTAGACCCAAACCCACTCGGATAGACACAAACCCACTCGGCTAGACCCAAACCCACTTGGCTAGACCGAAACCAACTCGGCTAGACCCACACCCACTCGGCTAGACCCAAACCCACTCGGCTAGACCCAAACCCACTCGGCTAGACCCAAACCCACTCGGCTAGACCCAAACCCACTCGGCTACACCCAAACCCACTCCGCTAGACCCAAACCCACTCCGCTAGACCCATACCAACTCCGCTTGACACAAACCCTCTCGGCTAGACCCATACCAACTCCGCTTTACCCAAACCCACTCGGCTAGACACAAACCCACTCGGCTAGACACAAACCCACTCGGCTAGACCCAATCCCACTCCGCTAGACCCAAACCCACTCGGTTAGACCCAAACCCACTCGGCTAGACCCAAACCCACTCGGCTAGACCCAAACCCATTCAGCTAGACCCAAACCCACTCGGCTAGACCCAAACCCACTCGGCTAGTCCCAAACCCACTCGGCTGGACACAAACCCACTCGGCTAGACCCAATCCCACTCCGCTAGACCCAAACCCACTCCTCTAGACACAAACCCACTCGGTTAGACCCAAACCCACTCGGCTAGATCCAAACCCACTCGGCTAGACCCAAACCCACTCCGCTAGACCCAACCCCACTCCGCTGGACCCAAACCCACTTGGCTAGACCCAAACCCACTAGGCTAGACCCAAACCCACTCGGCTAGACCGAAACCCACTCGGCTAGACCCAAACCCACTCGTCCAGACCCAAACCCACTCGGCTACACCCAAACCCACTCGGCTACACCCAAACCCACTCCGCTAGACCCAAACCCACTCGGCTAGACGTAAACCCGCTCGGCTAGACCCAAACCCACTCGGCTAGACACAAACCCACTCGGCTAGACCCAAACCCACTCGGCTCGACCCAAACGCACTCGGCTAGACCCAAACCCACTCGGCTAGACACAAACCCACTCGGCTATACCCAAACCCACTCGGCTAGACCCAAACCCACTCGGCTAGACAAAAACCCACTCGGCTAGACCCAAACCCACTCGGCTAGACCCAAACCCACTCGGAGGGACCCAAACCCACTCGGCTAGACCCAAACCCACTTGGCTAGAACCAAACCCACTCGGCTAGACCCACACCCACTCGGCTAGACCCAAACCCACTCGGCTAGACCCAAAGCCACTCGGCTAGACCCAAACCCACTCGGCTGGTCCCAAACCCACTCAGCTGCACCCAAACCCACTCCGCTACACCCAAACCCACTCCGGTAGACCCAAACCCACTCGGCTAGACCCAAACCCATTCAGCTAGACCCAAACCAACTCGGCTAGACCCAAACCCACTCGGCTAGTCCCAAACCCACTCGGCTAGACACAAACCCACTCGGCTAGACCCAATCCCACTCCGCTAGACCCAAACCCACTCCTCTAGACACAAACACACTCGGTTAGACCCAAACCCACTCGGCTAGATCCAAACCCACTCGGCTAGACCCAAACCCACTCCGCTAGACCCAAACCCACTCCGCTGGACCCAAACCCACTTGGCGAGACCGAAACCCACTTGGCGAGACCGAAACCCACTAAGCTAGACCCAAACCCACTCCGCTAGACCGAAACCCACTCGGCTAGACCCAAACCCACTCGTCCAGACCCAAACCCACTCGGCTACACCCAAACCCACTCGGCTACACCCAAACCCACTCCGCTAGACCCAAACCCACTCGGCTAGACGTAAACCCGCTCGGCTAGACCCAAACCCACTCGGCTACACCCAAACTAACTCGGCTAGACCCAAACCCTCTCGGCTAGACCCAAACCCACTGGGCTACACCGAAACATACTTGGCTAGACCCAAACCCACTCGGCTAGACCCAAACCCACTCGGCTAGACCCAAACCCACTCGGCTAGACCCAAACCCGCTCGGCTAGACCCAAACCCACTCGGCTACACCCAAACTAACTCGGCTGGACCCAAACCCTCTCGGCTAGACCCAAACCCACTGGGCTACACCGAAACATACTCGGCTAGACCCAAACCCACTCGGATAGACCGAAACCCACTCGGCTAGACCCAATCCCACTCGGATAAACCCCAACCCACTCAACTAGAACCAAACCCACTCGGCTAAACCCAAACCCACTCGGCTAGACCCAAACCCACTCAGCTAGACCCAAACCCACTCGGCTAGACCCAAACCGACTCGGCTACACCCAAACCCACTCGGCTAGACTCTAACCCACTCGGCTAGACCCAAACCCACTCGGCTAGACCCAAACCCACTCGGCTAGACCCAAACCCACTCGGCTAGACCCATACCCACTCGCCCAGACCCAAACCCACTCGGCTAGACCCAAACCCACTCGGCTAGACCCAAACCCACTGGGCTAGACCCAAACCCCCTCGGCTGGACCCAAACCCACTCGGCTAGGCACAAACCCACTCGGCTAGACCCAAACCCACTCGGCTACACCCAAACCCACTCGGCTAGACCCAAATCCACTGGGCTAGACCCAAACCCACTCGGCTAGACCCAAACCCACTCGGATAAACCCAAACCCACTCGGCTAGAACCAAACCCACTCGGCTAGACCCAAACCCACTCGGCTAGACCCAAACCTACTCAGCGAGACCCAAACCCACTCGGCTAGACCCAAACCCACTCGGCTAGACACAAACCCACTCGGCTAGACCCAAACCCACTTGGCTAGACCCAAACCCCCTCGGCTAGACCCAAACCCACTCGGCTAGACACAAACCCACTCGGCTAGACCCAAACCCACTCGGCTCGACCCAAACCCACTCGGCTAGACCCAAACCCACTCGGCTGGACGCAAACCCACTCGGCTAAACCCAAACCCACTCGGCTACACCCAAACCCACTCAGCTAGACAAAAACCCACTCGGCTAGACCCAAACCCACTCGGCTAGACCCAAACCCACTCGGATAGACCCAAACCCACTCGGCTAGACCCAAACCCACTTGGCTAGACCCAAACCCACTCGGCTAGACCCACACCCACTCGGCTAGACCCAAACCCACTCGGCTAGACCCAAACCCACTCGGGTAGACCCAAACCCACTCGTCTAGACCCAAACCCACTCGGCTACACCCAAACCCACTCCGCTAGACCCAAACCCACTCCGCTAGACCCATACCAACTCCGCTTGACCCAAACCCACTCGGCTAGACCCAAACCCACTCGGCTACACCCAAACCCACTCGGCTAGACCCAAACCCACTCGGCTAGACCCAAACCCATTCGGCTAGAAGCAAACCCACTCGTCTACACACAAACCTACTCGGGTAGACCCAAACCAATTCGGCTGGTCCCAAACCCACTCAGCTACACCCAAACCCACTCCGCTACACCCAAACCCACTCCGGTAGACCCAAACCCGCTCGGCTAGGCCCAAACCCACTCGGCTAGACGCAAACCCACTCGGCAGGACCCAAACCCACTCGGCTAGACCCAAACCCACTCGGCTAGACCCAAACCCACTCGGCTAGACCCAAACCCACTCGGCTAGACCCAAACCGACTCGGCTACACCCAAACCCACTCGGCTAGACCCTAACCCACTCGGCTAGACCCAAACCCACTCGGCTAGACCCAAACCCACTCGGCTAGACCCAAACCCACTCGGCTAGACCCAAACCCACTCGGCTAGACCCAAACCCACTCTGCGAGACCCAAACCCACTCGTCTAGACCCAAACCCACTTGGCTAGACCAAAACCCCCTCGGCTAGACCCAAACCCACTCGGCTAGACACAAACCCACTCGGCTAGACCCAAACCCACTCGGCTCGACCCAAACCCACTCGGCTAGACCCAAACCCACTCGGCTAGACCCAAACCCACTCGGCTATACCCAAACCCACTCGGCTAGACCCAAACCCACTCGGCTAGACAAAAACCCACTCGGCTAGACCCAAACCCACTCGGCTACACCCAAACCAATTTGGCTACACCCAAACCCACTCGGCTAGACCCAAACCCACTCGGCTGGTCCCAAACCCACTCAGCTACACCCAAACCCACTCCGCTACACCCAAACCCACTCCGGTAGACCCAAACCCACTCGGCTAGACCCAAACCCATTCAGCTAGACCCAAACCCACTCGGCTAGACCCAAACCCACTCGGCTAGTCCCAAACCCACTCGGCTAGACACAAACCCACTCGGCTAGACCCAATCCCACTCCGCTAGACCCAAACCCACTCCGCTAGACCCAAACCCACTAGGCTAGACCCAAACCCACTCGGCTAGACCCAAACCCACTCGGCAAGACCCAAACCCACTCGTCCAGACCCAAACCCACTTGGCTACACCGAAACCCACTCGGCTACACCCAAACCCACTCCGCTAGACCCAAACCCACTCGGCTAGACGTAAACCCGCTCGGCTAGACCCAAACCCACTCGGCTACACCCAAACTAACTCGGCTAGACCCAAACCCTCTCGGCTAGACCCAAACCCACTGGGCTACACGGAAACATACTTGGCTAGACCCAAACCCACTCGGCTAGACCGAAACCTACTCGGCTAGACCCAAACCCACTCGGCTAGACCCAAACCCGCTCGGCTAGACCGAAACCCACTCGGCTAGACCCAAACCCACTCGGCTAGACCCAAACCCACTCGGCTAGACCCAAACCCACTTGGCTAGACCCAAACCCACTCGGCTAGACGCAAACCCACTCGGCTACACCCAAACCCACTCGGCTAGACCCAAATCCACTGGGCTAGACCCAAACCCACTCGGCTAGACCCAAACCCACTCGGATAAACCCAAACCCACTCGGCTAGAACCAAACCCACTCGGCTAGACCCAAACCCACTCGGCTAGACCCAAACCCACTCGGCTAGACCCAAACCCACTCGCCTAGACCCAAACCCACTCGGCTAGACCCAAACCCACTCGGCTAGACCCAAACCCACTGGGCTAGACCCAAACCCCCTCGGCTAGACCCAAACCCACTCGGCTAGACACAAACCCACTCGGCTAGACCCAAACCCACTCGGCTACACCCAAACCCACTCGGCTAGACCCAAATCCACTGGGCTAGACCCAAACCCACTCGGCTAGACCCAAACCCACTCGGCTAGACACAAACCCACTCGGCTAGACCCAAACCCACTCGGCTAGACCCAAACCCACTCGGCTAGACCCAAACCCACTCGGCTAGACCCAAACCCACTCGGCTAGACCCAAACCCACTCGCCTAGACCCAAACCCACTCGGCTAGACACAAACCCACTCGGCTAGACCCAAACATAGAAATATAGAAACATAGAAAATAGGTGCAGGAGTAGGCCATTCGGCCCTTCGAGCCTGCACCGCCATTCAATGTGATCATGGCTGATCATCCAACTCAGTATCCCGTACCTGCCTTCTCTCCATACCCCCTGATCCCTTTAGCCACAAGTGCCACATCTAACGCCCTCTTAAATATAGCCAATGAACTGGCCTGAACTACCTTCTGTGGCAGAGAATTCCAGAGACTCACCACTCTCTGTGTAAAGAATGTTTTCCTCATTTCGGTCCTAAAGGAATTCCCCCTTATCCTTAGACTGTGACCCCTTGTTCTGGACTCCCCCAACATCGGGAACAATCTTCCAGCATCTAGCTTGTCCAACCCCTTAAGAATTTTGTAGGTTTCTATAAGATCCCCCCTCAATCTTCTAAATTCCATCGAGTACAAACCGAGTCTATCCAATCTTTCCTCATATGAAAGTCCTGACATCCCAGGAATCAGTCTGGTGAATCTTCTCTGTACCCCCTCTATGGCAACGATGTCTTTCCTCAGATTTGGAGACCAAAACTGTACGCAGTACTCCAGGTGTGGCCTCACCAAAACCCTGTACAACTGCAGTAGAACCTCCCTGCTCCTATACTCAAATCCTTTCGCTATGAATGCTAACATACCATTTGCTTTCTTCACTGCCTGCTGCACCTGCATGCCTACTTTCAATGAGTGGTGTACCATGACACCCAGGTCTCGTTGCATCTCCCCCTTACCTAATCTGCCACCATTCAGATAATAGTCTACCCTCATGTTTTTGCCACCAAAGTGGATAACCTCACATTTATCCACATTGTACTGCATCTGCCATGCATCTGCCCATTCACTCAGCCTATCCAAATCACCCTGCAGCCTCCAAGCATCCTCCTCACACCTTGGCTAGACCCAAACCCCCTCGGCTAGACCCAAACCCACTCGGCTAGACACAAACCCACTCGGCTAGACCCAAACCCACTCGGCTCGACCCAAACCCACTCGGCTAGACCCAAACCCACTCGGCTAGACCCAAACCCACTCGGCTATACCCAAACCCACTCGGCTAGACCCAAACCCACTCGGCTAGACAAAAACCCACTCGGCTAGACCCAAACCCACTCGGCTAGACCCAAACCCACTCGGCTAGACCCACACCCACTCGGCTAGTCCCAAACCCACTCGGCTAGACCCAAACCCACTCGGGTACACCCAAACCCACTCGGCTACACCCAAACCCACTCCGCTAGACCCAAACCCACTCCGCTAGACCCAAACCCACTCCGCTAGACCCATACCAACTCCGCTTGACCCAAACCCACTCGGCTAGACCCAAACCCACTCGGCTAGACCCAAACCCACTCGGCTAGACCCAAACCCACTCGGCTAGACCCAAACCCATTCGGCTAGAAGCAAACCCACTCGGCTACACACAAACCCACTCGGGTAGACCCAAACCAATTCGGCTACACCCAAACCCACTCGGCTAGACCCAAACCCACTCGGCTGGTCCCAAACCCACTCAGCTACACGCAAACCCACTCCGCTACACCCAAACCCACTCCGGTAGACCCAAACCCACTCGGCTAGGCCCAAACCCACTCGGCTAGACCCAAACCCACTCCGCTACACCCAAACCCACTCCGGTAGACCCAAACCCACTCGGCTAGGCCCAAACCTACTCGGCTAGACCCAAACCCACTCGGCTAGACCCAAACCGACTCGGCTACACCCAAACCCACTCGGCTAGACGCTAACCCACTCGGCTAGACCCAAACCCACTCGGCTAGACCCAAACCCACTCGGCTAGACCGAAACCCACTCGGCTAGACCCAAACCCACTCGGCAAGACCCAAACCCACTCGGCGAGACCCAAACCCACTCGGCTAGACCCAAACCCACTTGGCTAGACCAAAACCCCCTCGGTTAGACCCAAACCCACTCAGCTAGACACAAACCCACTCGGCTAGACCCAAACCCACTCGGCTCGACCCAAACCCACTCGGCTAGACCCAAACCCACTCGGCTAGACCCAAACCCACTCGGCTAGACCCAAACCCACTCGGCTATACCCAAACCCACTCGGCTAGACCCAAACCCACTCGGCTAGACAAAAACCCACTCGGCTAGACCCAACCCACTCGGCTAGACCCAAACCCACTCGGATAGACCCAAACCCACTCGGCTAGACCCAAACCCACTTGGCTAGACCCAAACCCACTCGGCTAGACCCACACCCACTCGGCTAGACCCAAACCCACTCGGCTAGACCCAAACCCACTCGGGTAGACCCAAACCCACTCGACTAGACCCAAACCCACTCGGCTACACCCAAACCCACTCCGCTAGACCCAAACTCACTCCGCTAGACCCATACCAACTCCGCTTGACCCAAACCCACTCGGCTAGACCCAAACCCACTCGGCTAAACCCAAACCCACTCGGCTAGACCCAAACCCACTCGGCTAGACCCAAACCCATTCGGCTAGAAGCAAACCCACTCGGCTAGACCCAAACCCACTCGGCTAGACCCAAACCCACTCGGCTAGACCCAAACCCACTCGGCTAGACCCAAACCCACTCGGCTAGACCCAAACCCACTTGGCTAGACCAAAACCCCCTCGGCTAGCCCAAACCCACTCGGCTAGACACAAAACCACTCGGCTAGACCCAAACCCACTCGGATCGACCCAAACCCACTCGGCTAGACCCAAACCCACTCGGCTAGACCCAAACCCACTCGGCTATACCCAAACCCACTCGGCTAGACCCAAACCCACTCGGCTTGACAAAAACCCACTCGGCTAGACCCAAACCCACTCGGCTAGACCCAAACCCACTCGGCTAGACCCAAACCCACTCGGATAGACCCAAACCCACTCGGCTAGACCCAAAACCACTCGGCTAGACCCAAAACCACTCGGCTAGACCCACACCCACTCGGCTAGACCCAAACCCACTCGGCTAGACCCACACCCACTCGGCTACACCCAAACCCTCTCCGCTAGACCCAAACCCACTCCGCTAGACCCATACCAACTCCGCTTGACCCAAACCCACTCGGCTAGACCCAAACCCACTCGGCTAGACCCAAACCCACTCGGCTAGACCCAAACCCACTCGGCTAGACCCAAACCCATTCGGCTAGAAGCAAACCCACTCGGCTACACACAAACCCACTCGGGTAGACCCAAACCAATTCGGCTACACCCAAACCCACTCGGCTAGACCCAAACCCACTCGGCTGGTCCCAAACCCACTCAGCTACACCCAAACCCACTCCGCTACACCCAAACCCACTCCGGTAGACCCAAACCCACTCGGCTAGGCCCAAACCCACTCGGCTAGACCCAAACCCACTCCGCTACACCCAAACCCACTCCGGTAGACCCAAACCCACTCGGCTAGGCCCAAACCTACTCGGCTAGACCCAAACCCACTCGGCTAGACCCAAACCGACTCGGCTACACCCAAACCCACTCGGCTAGACGCTAACCCACTCGGCTAGACCCAAACCCACTCGGCTAGACCCAAACCCACTCGGCTAGACCGAAACCCACTCGGCTAGACCCAAACCCACTCGGCAAGACTCAAACCCACTCGGATCGACCCAAACCCACTCGGCTAGACCCAAACCCACTCGGCTAGACCCAAACCCACTCGACTATACCCAAACCCACTCGGCTAGACCCAAACCCACTCGGCTTGACAAAAACCCACTCGGCTAGACCCAAACCCACTCGGCTAGACCCAAACCCACTCGGCTAGACCCAAACCCACTCGGATAGACCCAAACCCACTCGGCTAGACCCAAAACCACTCGGCTAGACCCAAAACCACTCGGCTAGACCCACACCCACTCGGCTAGACCCAAACCCACTCGGCTAGACCCACACCCACTCGGCTACACCCAAACCCTCTCCGCTAGACCCAAACCCACTCCGCTAGACCCATACCAACTCCGCTTGACCCAAACCCACTCGGCTAGACCCAAACCCATTCGGCTAGACCCAAACCCACTCGGCTAGACCCAAACCCACTCGGCTAGACCCAAACCCATTCGGCTAGAAGCAAACCCACTCGGCTACACACAAACCCACTCGGGTAGACCCAAACCAATTCGGCTACACCCAAACCCACTCGGCTAGACCCAAACCCACTCGGCTGGTCCCAAACCCACTCAGCTACACCCAAACCCACTCCGCTACACCCAAACCCACTCCGGTAGACCCAAACCCACTCGGCTAGGCCCAAACCCACTCGGCTAGACCCAAACCCACTCCGCTACACCCAAACCCACTCCGGTAGACCCAAACCCACTCGGCTAGGCCCAAACCTACTCGGCTAGACCCAAACCCACTCGGCTAGACCCAAACCGACTCGGCTACACCCAAACCCACTCGGCTAGACGCTAACCCACTCGGCTAGACCCAAACCCACTCGGCTACACCCAAACCCACTCGGCTAGACCGAAACCCACTCGGCTAGACCCAAACCCACTCGGCAAGACTCAAACCCACTCGGCGAGACCCAAACCCACTCGGCTAGACCCAAACCCACTTGGCTAGACCAAAACCCCCTCGGTTAGACCCAAACCCACTCAGCCAGACACAAACCCACTCGGCTAGACCCAAACCCACTCGGCTCGACCCAAACCCACTCGGCTAGACCCAAACCCACTCGGCTAGACCCAAACCCACTCGGCTAGACCCAAACCCACTCGGCTATACCCAAACCCACTCGGCTAGACCCAAACCCACCCAGCTAGACAAAAACCCACTCGGCTAGACCCAAACCCACTCGGCTAGACCCAAACCCACTCGGATAGACCCAAACCCACTCGGCTAGAACCAAACCCACTTGGCCAGACCCAAACCCACTCGGCTAGACCCACACCCACTCGGCTAGACCCAAACCCACTCGGCTAGACCCAAACCCACTCGGGTAGACCCAAACCCACTCGACTAGACCCAAACCCACTCGGCTACACCCAAACCCACTCCGCTAGACCCAAACTCACTCCGCTAGACCCATACCAACTCCGCTTGACCCAAACCCACTCGGCTAGACCCAAACCCACTCGGCTATACCCAAACCCACTCGGCTAGACCCAAACCCACTCGGCTAGACCCAAACCCATTCGGCTAGAAGCAAACCCACTCGGCTAGACCCAAACCCACTCGGCTAGACCCAAACCCACTCGGCTAGACCCAAACCCACTCGGCTAGACCCAAACCCACTTGGCTAGACCCAAACCCACTTGGCTAGACCAAAACCCCCTCGGCTAGCCCAAACCCACTCGGCTAGACACAAACCCACTCGGCTAGACCCAAACCCACTCGGCTCGACCCAAACCCACTCGGCTAGACCCAAACCCACTCGGCTAGACCCAAACCCTCTCGGCTATACCCAAACCCACTCGGCTAGACCCAAACCCACTCGGCTTGACAAAAACCCACTCGGCTAGACCCAAACCCACTCGGCTAGACACAAACCCACTCGGCTAGACCCAAACCCACTCGGATAGACCCAAACCCACTCGGCTAGACCCAAAACCACTCGGCTAGACCCAAAACCACTCGGCTAGACCCACACCCACTCGGCTAGACCCAAACCCACTCGGCTAGACCCAAACCCACTCGGGTAGACCCAAACCCACTCGGCTAGACCCAAACCGACTCGGCTACACCCAAACCAATTCGGCTACACCCAAAACCACTCGGCTAGACCCAAACCCACTCGGCTGGTCCCAAACCCACTCAGCTACACCCAAACCCACTCCGCTACACTCAAACCCACTCCGGTAGACCCAAACCCACTCGGCTAGACCCAAACCCATTCAGCTAGACCCAAACCCACTCGGCTAGACCCAAACCCACTCGGCTAGTCCCAAACCCACTCGGCTAGACACAATCCCACTCGTCCAGACCCAAACCCACTCGGCTACACCCAAACCCACTCGGCTACACCCAAACCCACTCCGCTAGACCCAAACCCACTCCGCTAGACACAAACCCACTCCGCTAGACACAAACCCACTCGGCTAGATCCAAACCCACTCGGCTAGACCCAAACCCACTCCGCTAGACCCAAACCCACTCCGCTGGACCCAAACCCACTCCGCTAGACCCAAACCCACTCCGCTGGACCCAAACCCACTTGGCTAGACCCAAACCCACTAGGCTAGACCCAAACCCACTCGGCTAGACCCAAACCCACTCGGCAAGACCCAAACCCACTCGTCCAGACCCAAACCCACTCGGCTACACCCAAATCCACTCGGCTACACCCAAACCCACTCCGCTAGACCCAAACCCACTCGGCTAGACGTAAACCTGCTCGGCTAGACCCAAACCCACTCGGCTACACCCAAACTAACTCGGCTAGACCCAAACCCTCTCGGCTAGACGCAAACCCACTGGGCTACACCGAAACATACTTGGCTAGACCCAAACCCACTCGGCTAGACCCAAACCCACTCGGCTAGACCCAAACCCACTCGGCTAGACCCAAACCCGCTCGGCTAGACCCAAACCCACTCGGCTACACCCAAACTAACTCGGCTAGACCCAAACCCTCTCGGCTAGACCCACACCCACTGGGCTACATCGAAACATACTCGGCTAGACCCAAACCCACTCGGCTAGACCGAAACCCACTCGGCTAGACCCAAACCCACTCGGCTAGACCCTAACCCACTCGGCTGGACCCAAACCCACTTGGCTAGACCCAAACCCACTCGGCTAGACGCAAACCCACTCGGCTACACCCAAACCCACTCGGGTAGACCCAAATCCACTGGGCTAGACCCAAACCCACTTGGCTAGACCCAAACCCACTCGGATAAACCCAAACCCACTCGGCTAGAACCAAACCCACTCGGCTAGACCCAAACCCACTCGGCTAGACCCAAACCCACTCAGCTACACCCAAACCCACTCGGCTAGACCCAAACCCACTCTGCTAGACACAAACCCACTCGGCCAGACCCAAACCCACTCGGCCAGACCCAAACCCACTCGGCTAGACCCAAACCCACTCGGCTAGACCCAAACCCACTCGGCTAGACCCAAACCCACTCGCCTTGACCCAAACCCACTCGGCTAGACCCAAACCCACTCGGCTAGACCCAAACCCACTAGGCTAGACCCAAACCCCCTCGGCTAGACCCAAACCCACTCGGCTAGACACAAACCCACTCGGCTAGACCCAAACCCACTCGGCTCGACCCAAACCCACTCGGCTAGACCCAAACCCACTCGGCTAGACCCAAACCCACTCGGCTAGACAAAAACCCACTCGTCTAGACCCAAACCCACTCGGCTAGACCGAAACCCACTCGGATAGACCCAAACCCACTCGGGTAGACCCAAACCCACTCGGCTAGACCCAAACCCACTCGGCTACACCCAAACCCACTCCGCTAGACCCAAACCCACTCCGCTAGAACCATACCAACTCCGCTTGACCCAAACCCACTCGGCTAGACTCAAACCCACTCGGCTAGACCCAAACCCACTCGGCTAGACCCAAACCCACTCGGCTAGACCCAAACCCATTCGGCTAGAAGCAAACCCACTCGGCTACACACAAACCCACTTGGGTAGACCCAAACCAATTCGGCTACACCCAAACCCACTCGGCTAGACCCAAACCCACTCGGCTGGTCCCAAACCCACTCAGCTACACCCAAACCCACTCCGCTACACCCAAACCCACTCCGGTAGACCCAAACCCACTCGGCTAGGCCCAAACCCACTCGGCTAGACCCAAACCCACTCCGCTACACCCAAACCCACTCCGGTAGACCCAAACCCACTCGGCTAGGCCCAAACCCACTCGGCTATACCCAAAACCCACTCGGCTAGACCCAAACCGACTCGGCTACACCCAAACCCACTCGGCTAGACCCTAACCCATTCGGCTAGACCCAAACCCACTCGCCTAGACCCAAACCCACTCGGCTAGACCCAAACCCACTCGGCTAGACCCAAACCCACTAGGCTAGACCCAAACCCCCTCGGCTAGACCCAAACCCACTCGGCTAGACACAAACCCACTCGGCTAGACCCAAACCCACTCGGCCATACCCAAACCCATTCGGCTAGACCCAAACCCACTCGGCTAGACCCAAACCCACTCGGCTATACCCAAACCCACTCGGCTAGTCCCAAACCCACTCGGCTAGACAAAAACCCACTCGGCTAGACCCAAACCCACTCGGCTAGACCCAAACCCACTCGGATAGACCCAAACCCACTCGGCTAGACCCAAACCCACTCCGCTAGACCCAAACCCACTCCGCTAGACCCATACCAACTCCGCTTGACCCAAACCCACTCGGCTAGACTCAAACCCACTCGGCTAGACCCAAACCCACTCGGCTAGACCCAAACCCACTCGGCTAGACCCAAACCCATTCGGCTAGAAGCAAACCCACTCGGCTACACACAAACCCACTTGGGTAGACCCAAACCAATTCGGCTACACCCAAACCCACTCGGCTAGACCCAAACCCACTCGGCTGGTCCCAAACCCACTCAGCTACACCCAAACCCACTCCGCTACACCCAAACCCACTCCGGTAGACCCAAACCCACTCGGCTAGGCCCAAACCCACTCGGCTAGACCCAAACCCACTCCGCTACACCCAAACCCACTCCGGTAGACCCAAACCCACTCGGCTAGGCCCAAACCCACTCGGCTATACCCAAAACCCACTCGGCTAGACCCAAACCGACTCGGCTACACCCAAACCCACTCGGCTAGACCCTAACCCACTCGGCTAGACCCAAACCCACTCGGCTAGACCCAAACCCACTCGGCTAGACCCAAACCCACTCGGCTAGACCCAAACCCACTCGGCTAGACCCAAACCCACTCGGCGAGACCCAAACCCACTCGGCTAGACCCAAACCCACTCGCCTAGACCCAAACCCACTCGGCTAGACCCAAACCCACTCGGCTAGACCCAAACCCACTAGGCTAGACCCAAACCCCCTCGGCTAGACCCAAACGCACTCGGCTAGACACAAACCCACTCGGCTAGACCCAAACCCACTCGGCTCGACCCAAACCCACTCGGCTAGACCCAAACCCACTCGGCTAGACCCAAACCCACTCGGCTATACCCAAACCCACTCGGCTAGTCCCAAACCCACTCGGCTAGACAAAAACCCACTCGGCTAGACCCAAACCCACTCGGCTAGACCCAAACCCACTCGGATAGACCCAAACCCACTCGGCTAGACCCAAACCCACTTGGCTAGACCCAAACCCACTCGGCTAGACCCACACCCACTCGGCTAGACCCAAACCCACTCGGCTAGACCCAAACCCACTCGGGTAGACCCAAACCCACTCGGCTAGACCCGAACCCACTCGGCTACACCCAAACCCACTCCGCTAGACCCAAACCCACTCCGCTAGACCCATACCAACTCCGCTTGACCCAAACCCACTCGGCTAGACCCAAACCCACTCGGCTAGACCCAAACCCACTCGGCTAGACCCAAACCCACTCGGCCAGACCCAAACCCATTCGGCTAGAAGCAAACCCACTCGGCTACACGCAAACCCACTCGGGTAGACCCAAACAAATTCGGCTACACCCAAACCCACTCGGCTAGACCCAAACCCACTCGGCTGGTCCCAAACCCACTCAGCTACACCCAAACCCACTCCGCTACACCCAAACCCACTCCGGTAGACCCAAACCCACTCGGCTAGGCCCAAACCCACTCGGCTAGACCCAAACCCACTCCGCTACACCCAAACCCACTCCGGTAGACCCAAACCCACTCGGCTAGGCCCAAACCCACTCGGCTATACCCAAAACCCACTCGGCTAGACCCAAACCGACTCGGCTACACCCAAACCCACTCGGCTAGACCCTAACCCACTCGGCTAGACCCTAACCCACTCGGCTAGACCCAAACCCACTCGACTAGACCCAAACCCACTCGGCTAAACCCAAACCCACTCGGCTAGACCCAAACCCACTCGGCGAGACCCAAACCCACTCGGCTAGACCCAAACCCATTTAGCTTGACCAAAACCCCCTCGGCTAGACCCAAACCCACTCGGCTAGACACAAACCCACTCGGCTAGACCCAAACCCACTCGGCTCGACCCAAACCCACTCGGCTAGACCCAAACCCACTCGGCTAGACCCAAACCCACTCGGCTATACCCAAACCCACTCGGCGAGACCCAAACCCACTCGGCTAGACAAAAACCCACTCGGCTAGACCCAAACCCACTCGGATAGACCCAAACCCACTCGGCTAGACCCAAACCCACTTGGCTAGACCCAAACCACTCGGCTAGACCCACACCCACTCGGCTAGACCCAAACCCACTCGGCTAGACCCAAACCCACTCGGGTAGACCCAAACCCACTCGGCTAGACCCGAACCCACTCGGCTACACCCAAACCCACTCCGCTAGACCCAAACCCACTCCGCTAGACCCATACCAACTCCGCTTGACCCAAACCCACTCGGCTAGACCCAAACCCACTCGGCTAGACCCAAACCCACTCGGCTAGACCCAAACCCACTCGGCCAGACCCAAACCCATTCGGCTAGAAGCAAACCCACTCGGCTACACGCAAACCCACTCGGGTAGACCCAAACCAATTCGGCTACACCCAAACCCACTCGGCTAGACCCAAACCCACTCGGCTGGTCCCAAACCCACTCAGCTACACCCAAACCCACTCCGCTACACCCAAACCCACTCCGGTAGACCCAAACCCACTCGGCTAGGCCCAAACCCACTCGGCTAGACCCAAACCCACTCCGCTACACCCAAACCCACTCCGGTAGACCCAAACCCACTCGGCTAGGCCCAAACCCACTCGGCTAGACCCAAACCCACTCGCCTAGACCCAAACCCACTCGGCAAGACCAAAACCCACTCGGCTAGACCCAAACCCACTGGGCTAGACCCAAACCCCCTCGGCTAGACCCAAACCCACTCTGCTAGACACAAACCCACTCGGCTAGACCCAAACCCACTCGGCTACACCCAAACCCACTGGGCTAGACCCAAACCCCCTCGGCTAGACCCAAACCCACTCGGCTAGACCCAAACCCAATCGGCTAGACCCAAACCCACTCGGCTAGACCCAAACCCATTCGGCTAGAAGCAAACCCACTCGGCTACACACAAACCCACTCGGGTAGACCCAAACCAATTCGGCTACACCCAAACCCACTCGGCTAGACCCAAACCCACTCGGCTGGTCCCAAACCCACTCAGCTACACCCAAACCCACTCCGCTACACCCAAACCCACTCCGGTAGACCCAAACCCACTCGGCTAGGCCCAAACCCACTCGGCTAGACCCAAACCCACTCCGCTACACCCAAACCCACTCCGGTAGACCCAAAACCACTCGGCTAGACCCAAACCCACTCGGCCAGACGCAAACTCACTCGGCCACACCCAAACACACTCGGCTAGACACAAACACACTCGGCTAGACCCAAACCCACTCGGCTAGACCCAAACCCACTCGACTAGACGCAAACCCACTCCGCTAGACCCAAACCCATTCCGCTAGACGCAAACCCACTCGGCTAGATTCAAACCCACTTGGCTAGACGCAAACCCACTCCGCTAGACCCAAACCCACTCCGCTAGACCCAAACCCACTCGGCTGGACCCAAACCCACACTGCTAGACCCAAACCCACTCGGCTAGACGCAAACCCACTCCGCTAGACACAAACCCACTCGGCTAGACACAAACCCACTCGGCTAGACCCAAACCCACTCGGCTAGACCCAAACCCACTTGGCTAGACCCAAACCCACTCGGCTAGACCCAAACCCACTCCGCTAGACGCAAACCCACTCGGCTAGACTCAAACCCACTCGGCTAGGCCCAAACCCACTCCGCTAGACCCAAACCCACTCGGCTAGACACAGCCCCACTCGGCTAGACCCAAACCCACTCGGCTAGACACAATCCCACTCGGCTAGACCCAAACCCACTCGGCTAGACCCAAACCCACTCCGCTAGACCCAAACCCACTCGGCTAGACCCAAACCCACTCGGCTAGACCCAAACCCACTCCGCTAGACCCAAACCCACTCGGCTAGACACAGACCCACTCGGCTAGACACAAACCCACTCGGCTAGACCCAATCCCACTCGGCTAGACGCAAACCCACTCGGCCACACCCAAACCCACTCGGCTAGACGCAAACCCACTCGGCTAGGCCCAAACCCACTCGGCTAGACCCAAACCCACTCGGCTAGACCCAAACCCACTCGGCTAGACCCAAACCCACTCGGCTGAACCCAAACCTACTCGGCTAGACCCAAACCCACTCCGCTAGACCCAAACCCACTCCGCTAGATCCAAACCCACTCGGCTAGACACAAACCCACTCGGCTAGACACAAACCCACTCCGCTAGACCCACACCCACTCGGCTAGACCCAAACCCACTCGGCTAGACCCAAACCCACTGGGCTAGACCCAAACCCACTCGGCTAGACCCAAACCCACTCGGCTGGACGCAAACCCACTCCGCTAGACCCAAACCCACTCCGCTAGACCCAAACCCACTCCGCTAGACACAAACCCACTCCGCTTGATCCAAACCCAGTCCGCTAGACCCAACCCCACTCCGCTAGACCCAAAACCACTCGGCTAGACCCAAACCCACTCCGCTAGACCCAAACCCACTCCGCTTGACCCAAACCCACTCCACTAGACCCAAACCCACTCGGCTAGACCCAAAACCACTCGGCTAGACCCAACCCCACTCGACTAGACCTAAACCCACTTGGCTAGACCCAAACCCACTCGGCTAGCCCCAAACCCACTCGGCTAGGCCCAAATCCACTCGGCTAGACCCAAACCCACTCGGCTAGACCCAAACCCACTTGGCTAGATCCAAACCCACTCTGCTAGACCCAAACCCACTCGGCTAGTCCCAAACCCACTCCGCTAGACCCAAACCCACTCGGCTAGACCCAAACCCACTCGGCTAGCCCCAATCCCACTCGGCTAGACCCAAAACCACTCGGCTAGACCCAAACCCACTCGGCTAGACCCAAACCTACTCGGCTAGACCCAAACCCACTCGGCTAGACCCAAACCCACTCGGCTAGACCCAAACCCACTCCGCTAGACCCAAACCCACTCGGCTAGACCCAAACCCACTCGGCTAGACCCAAACCCACTCCGCTAGACCTAAAACCACTCGGCTAGACCCAAACCCACTCGGCTAGACCCAAACCTACTCGGCTAGACCCAAACCCACTCGGCTAGACCCAAACCCACTCGGCTAGACCCAAACCCACTCCGCTAGACCCAAACCCACTCGGCTAGACCCAAACCCAATCGGCTAGACCCAAACCTACTCGGCTAGACCCAAACCCACTCGGCTAGACCCAAACCCACTCGACTAGACCCAAACCCACTCCGCTAGACCCAAACCCACTCGGCTAGACCCAAACCCAATCGGCTAGACCCAAACCCACTCGGCTAGACACAAACCCACTCGGCTAGTCCCAAACCCACTCCGCTAGACCCAAACCCACTCGGCTAGGCCCAAACCCACTCGGCTAGACCCAAACCCACTCGGCTAGACACAAACCCACTCGGCCAGACCCAAACCCACTCTGCTAGACCCAAACACACTCGGCTAGACCCAAACCCACTCGGCTAGACCCAAACCCACTCGTCTAGACACAAACCCACTCGGCTAGACCCAAACCCACTCGGCTAGTCCCAAACCCACTCGGCTAGACCCAAACCCACTCGGCTAGACCCAAACCCACTGGGCTAGACCCAAACCCACTCGGCTAGACCCAAACCCACTCGGCTAGTCCCAAACCCACTCCGCTAGACCCAAACCCACTCGGCTAGACCCAAACCCACTCGGCTAGACCCAAGCCCACTCGGCTAGAAACAAACCCACTCGGCTAGGCCCAAACCCACTCGGCTAGACCCAAACCCACTTGGCTAGACCCAAACCCACTCGTCTAGACACAAACCCACTCGGCTAGACCCAAACCCACTCGGCTAGTCCCATACCCACTCGGCTAGACCCAAACCCACTCGGCTAGACCCAAACCCACTGGGCTAGACCAAAACCCACTCGGCTAGACCCAAACCCACTCGGCTATACCCAAACCCACTCCGCTAGACCCAAACCCACTCGGCTAGACCCAAACCCACTCGGCTAGACCCAAGCCCACTCGGCTAGAAACAAACCCACTCGGCTAGGCCCAAACCCACTCGGCTAGACCCAAACCCACTCGGCTAGACCCAAACCCACTCGGCTAGACCCAAACCCACTCGGCTACACACAAACCCACTCGGCTAGACCCAAACCCACTCGGCTAGATCCAAACCCACTCCGCTAGACCCAAACCCACTCGGCTAGACCCAAACCACACGGCTAGACCCAAACCCACTCGGCTAGACCCAAACCCACTCCGCTAGACCCAAATCCACTCGGCTAGACCCAAACCCACTCGGCGAGACCCAAAACCCACTCGGGAAGACCCAAACCCACTCGGCTAGACCCAAACCCACTCGGCCATGCCCAAACCCACTCGGCTGACCCAAACCCATTCGGCTAGACCTAAACCCACTCGGCTAGACCCAAACCCACTCAGTTAGACCCAAACCCACTCGGCTAGACCCAAACCCACTCGGCTAGACCCTACCCCACTCGGCTGGACCCAAACCCACTCGGAGACCCAAACATAGAAACATAGAAACATAGAAACATAGAAAATAGGTGCAGGAGTAGGCCATTCGGCCCTTCGAGCCTGCACCGCCATTCAATGTGATCATGGCTGATCATCCAACTCAGTATCCCGTACCTGCCTTCTCTCCATACCCCCTGATCCCTTTAGCCACAAGTGCCACATCTAACGCCCTCTTAAATATAGCCAATGAACTGGCCTCAACTACCTTCTGTGGCAGAGAATTCCAGAGACTCACCACTCTCTGTGTAAAGAATGTTTTCCTCATTTCGGTCCTAAAGGAATTCCCCCTTATCCTTAGACTGTGACCCCTTGTTCTGGACTCCCCCAACATCGGGAACAATCTTCCAGCATCTAGCTTGTCCAACCCCTTAAGAATTTTGTAGGTTTCTATAAGATCCCCCCTCAATCTTCTAAATTCCATCGAGTACAAACCGAGTCTATCCAATCTTTCCTCATATGAAAGTCCTGACATCCCAGGAATCAGTCTGGTGAATCTTCTCTGTACCCCCTCTATGGCAAGGATGTCTTTCCTCAACACATTCGGCTAAACCCAAACCCACTCGGCTAGACCCAAAGCCACTCCGCTAGACCCAAACCCACTCCGCTAGACGCAAACCCACTCGGTTAGACCCAAACCCACTTGGCTAGACCCAAACCCACTCCGCTAGACCCACACCCCCTCGGCTAGACCCAATCCCACTCGGCTAGACCCAAACCCACTCGGCTAGACCCAAACCCACTCGGCTATACCCAAACCCACTCCGCTAGACCCAAACCCACTCGGCTAGACCCAAACCCACTCGGCTAGACCCAAGCCCACTCGGCTAGAAACAAACCCACTCGGCTAGGCCCAAACCCACTCGGCTAGACCCAAACCCACTCGGCTAGACCCAAACCCACTCGGCTAGACCCAAACCCACTCTGCTAGACCCAAACACACTCGGCTAGACCCAAACCCACTCAGCTAGACCCAAACCCACTCGGCTACACACAAACCCATTCGGCTAGACCCAAACCCACTCGGCTAGATCCAAACCCACTCCGCTAGACCCAAACCCACTCGGCTAGACCCAAACCACACGGCTAGACCCAAACCCACTCGGCTAGACCCAAACCCACTCCGCTAGACCCAAATCCACTCGGCTAGACCCAAACCCACTCGGCGAGACCCAAAACCCACTCGGCTAGACCCAAACCCACTCGGCTAGACCCAAACCCACTCGGCCATGCCCAAACCCACTCGGCTGACCCAAACCCACTCGGCTAGACCTAAACCCACTCGGCTAGACCCAAACCCACTCAGTTAGACCCAAACCCACTCGGCTAGACCCAAACCCACTCGGCTAGACCCTACCCCACTCGGCTAGACCCAAACCCACTCGGCTAGACCCAAACACATTCGGCTAAACCCAAACCCACTCGGCTAGACCCAAACCCACTCGGCTAGACCCAAACCCACTCCGCTAGACGCAAACCCACTCGGTTAGACCCAAACCCACTTGGCTAGACCCAAACCCACTCCGCTAGACCCACACCCCCTCGGCTAGACCCAATCCCACTCGGCTAGACCCAAACCCACTCGGCTAGACCCAAACCCACTCGGCTAGACCCAAACCCACTCGGCTAGACGCAAACCCACTCCGCTAGACCCAAACCCACTCCGCTAGACCCAAACCCACTCCGCTAGACCCAAACCCACTCCGCTAGATCCAAACCCAGTCCGCTAGACCCAACCCCACTCCGCTAGACCCAAACCCACTCCGCTAGTCCCAAACCCACTCCGCTAGACCCAAACCCATTCCGCTAGACGCAAACCCACTCGGCTAGATTCAAACCCACTCGGCTAGATGCAAACCCACTCCGCTAGACCCAAACCCACTCCGCTAGACCCAAACCCACTCGGCTGGACCCAAACCCACTCTGCTAGACACAAACCCACTCGGCTAGAAGCAAACCCACTCCGCTAGAGACAAACCCACTCGGCTAGACCCAAACCCACTCGGCTAGACCCAAACCCACTCGGCTAGACCCAAACCCACTCGGCTAGACCCAAACCCACTCGGCTAGACCCAAACCCACTCCGCTAGACGCAAACCCACTCGGCTAGACCCAAACCCACTCGGCTAGAGCCAAACCCACTCCGCTAGACCCAAACCCACTCGGCTAGACACAGACCCACTCAGATAGACCAAAACCCACTCAGCTAGACCCAATCCCACTCGGCTAGACCCAAACCCACTCGGCCACACCCAAACCCACTCGGCTAGACGCAAACCCACTCGGCTAGACGCAAACCCACTCGGCTAGACCCAAACCCACTCGGCTAGACCCAAACCCACTCGGCTAGACCCAAACCCACTCGGCTAGACCCAAACCCACTCGGCTAGACCCAAACCCACTCGGCTAGACGCAAACCCACTCCGCTAGACCCAAACCCACTCCGCTAGACGCAAACCCACTCCGCTAGATCCAAACCCACTCGGCTAGACCCAAACCCACTCCGCTAGACCCAAACCCACTCAGCTAGACCCAAACCCACTCAGCTAGACCCAAACCCACTCCGCAAGATCCAAACCCAGTCCGCTAGACCCAAACCCACTCCGCTAGACCCAAACCCAATCCGGTAGACCCAAACCCACACGGCTAGACCCAAACCCACTCGGCTAGACCCAACCCCACTCGACTAGACCGAAACCCACTCGGCTAGACCCAAACCCACTCGGCCACACCCAAACACACTCGGCTAGACACAAACACACTCGGCTAGACCCAAACCCACTCGGCTAGACCCAAACCCACTCGACTAGACGCAAACCCACTCCGCTAGACCCAAACCCATTCCGCTAGACGCAAACCCACTCGGCTAGATTCAAACCCACTTGGCTAGACGCAAACCCACTCCGCTAGACCCAAACCCACTCGGCTAGACACAGCCCCACTCGGCTAGACCCAAACCCACTCGGCTAGACACAATCCCACTCGGCTAGACCCAAACCCACTCGGCTAGACCCAAACCCACTCCGCTAGACCCAAACCCACTCGTCTAGACCCAAACCCACTCGGCTAGACCCAAACCCACTCGGTTAGACACAGACCCACTCGGCTAGACACAAACCCACTCGGCTAGACCCAATCCCACTCGGCTAGACGCAAACCCACTCGTCCACACCCAAACCCACTCGGCTAGACGCAAACCCACTCGGCTAGGCCCAAACACACTCGGCTAGACACAAACACACTCGGCTAGACCCAAACCCACTCGGCTAGACCCAAACCCACTCGACTAGACGCAAACCCACTCCGCTAGACCAAAAAACCCATTCCGCTAGATGCAAACCCACTCGGCTAGATTCAAACCCACTTGGCTAGACGCAAACCCACTCCGCTAGACCCAAACCCACTCGGCTAGACACAGCCCCACTCGGCTAGACGCAAACCCACTCGGCTAGACACAATCCCACTCGGCTAGACCCAAACCCACTCGGCTAGACCCAAACCCACTCCGCTAGACCCAAACCCACTCGGCTAGACCCAAACCCACTCGGCTAGACCCAAACCCACTCAGCTAGACACAGACCCACTCGGCTAGACACAAACCCACTCGGCTAGACCCAATCCCACTCGGCTAGACGCAAACCCACTCGGCCACACCCAAACCCACTCGGCTAGACGCAAACCCACTCGGCTAGGCCCAAACCCACTCGGCTAGACCCAAACCCACTCGGCTAGACCCAAACCCACTCGGCTAGACCCAAACCCACTCGGCTGAACCCAAACCTACTCGGCTAGACCCAAACCCACTCCGCTAGACCCAAACCCACTCCGCTAGAAGCAAACCCACTCGGCTAGACCCAAACCCACTCGGCTAGACACAAACCCACTCCGCTAGAACCACACCCACTCGGCTAGACCCAAACCCACTCGGCTAGACACAAACCCACTCCGCTAGACCCACACCCACTCGGCTAGACCCAAACCCACTCGGCTAGACCCAAACCCACTGGGCTAGACCCAAACCCACTCGGCTAGACCCAAACCCACTCGGCTGGACGCAAACCCACTCCGCTAGACCCAAACCCACTCCGCTAGACCCAAACCCACTCCGCTAGACCCAAACCCACTCCGCTAGATACAAACCCAGTCCACTAGACCCAACCCCACTCCGCTAGACCCAAAACCACTCGGCTAGACCCAAACCCACTCCGCTAGACCCAAACCCACTCCGCTTGACCCAAACCCACTCCACTAGACCCAAACCCACTCGGCTAGACCCAAAACCACTCGGCTAGACCCAACCCCACTCGACTAGACCTAAACCCACTCGGCTAGACGCAAACCCACTCGGCTAGATTCAAACCAACTTGGCTAGACGCAAACCCACTCCGCTAGACCCAAACCCACTCGGCTAGACACAGCGCCACTCGGCTAGACCCAAACCCACTCGGCTAGACACAATCCCACTCGGCTAGACCCAAACCCACTCGGCTAGACCCAAACCCACTCCGCTAGACCCAAACCCACTCGGCTAGACCCAAACCCACTCGGCTAGACCCAAACCCACTCGGCTAGACACAGACCCACTCGGCTAGACACAAACCCACTCGGCTAGACCCAATCCCACTCGGCTAGACGCAAACCCACTCGTCCACACCCAAACCCACTCGGCTAGACGCAAACCCACTCGGCTAGGCCCAAACACACTCGGCTAGACACAAACACACTCGGCTAGACCCAAACCCACTCGGCTAGACCCAAACCCACTCGACTAGACGCAAACCCACTCCGCTAGACCAAAAAACCCATTCCGCTAGACGCAAACCCACTCGGCTAGATTCAAACCCACTTGGCTAGACGCAATCCCACTCCGCTAGACCCAAACCCACTCGGCTAGACACAGCCCCACTCGGCTAGACGCAAACCCACTCGGCTAGACACAATCCCACTCGGCTAGACCCAAACCCACTCGGCTAGACCCAAACCCACTCCGCTAGACACAAACCCACTCGGCTAGACCCAAACCCACTCGGCTAGACCCAAACCCACTCGGCTAGACACAGACCCACTCGGCTAGACACAAACCCACTCGGCTAGACCCAATCCCACTCGGCTCGACGCAAACCCACTCGGCCACACCCAAACCCACTCGGCTAGACGCAAACCCACTCGGCTAGGCCCAAACCCACTCGGCTAGACCCAAACCCACTCGGCTAGACCCAAACCCACTCGGCTAGACCCAAACCCACTCGGCTGAACCCAAACCTACTCGGCTAGACCCAAACCCACTCCGCTAGACCCAAACTCACTCCGCTAGATGCAAACCCACTCGGCTAGACCCAAACCCACTCGGCTAGACACAAACCCACTCCGCTAGACCCACACCCACTCGGCTAGACCCAAACCCACTCGGCTAGACACAAACCCACTCCGCTAGACCCACACCCACTCGGCTAGACCCAAACCCACTCGGCTAGACCCAAACCCACTGGGCTAGACCCAAACCCACACGGCTAGACCCAAACCCACTCGGCTGGACGCAAACCCACTCCGCTAGACCCAAACCCACTCCGCTAGACCCAAACCCACTCCGCTAGACCCAAACCCACTCCGCTAGATCCAAACCCAGTCCACTAGACCCAACCCCACTCCGCTAGACCCAAAACCACTCGGCTAGACCCAAACCCACTCCGCTAGACCCAAACCCACTCCGCTTGACCCAAACCCACTCCACCAGACCCAAACCCACTCGGCTAGACCCAAAACCACTCGGCTAGACCCAACCCCACTCGACTAGACCTAAACCCACTCGGCTAGACCCAAACCCACTCGGCTAGCCCCAAACCCACTCGGCTAGGCCCAAACCCACTCGGCTAGACCCAAACCCACTCGGCTAGACCCAAACCCACTTGGCTAGATCCAAACCCACTCTGCTAGACCCAAACCCACTCGGCTAGTCCCAAACCCACTCCGCTAGACCCAAACCCACTCGGCTAGACCCAAACCCACTCGGCTAGCCCCAAACCCACTCGGCTAGACCCAAACCCACTCGGCTAGACCCAAACCCACTCGGCTAGACCCAAACCTACTCGGCTAGACCCAAACCCACTCGGCTAGACCCAAACCCACTCGGCTACACCCAAACCCACTCCGCTAGACCCAAACCCACTCGGCTAGACCCAAACACAATCGGCTAGACCCAAACCTACTCGGCTAGACCCAAACCCACTCGGCTAGACCCAAACCCACTCGACTAGACCCAAACCCACTCCGCTAGATCCAAACCCACTCGGCTAGACCCAAACCCAATCGGCTAGACCCAAACCCACTCGGCTAGACACAAACCCACTCGGCTAGTCCCAAACCCACTCCGCTAGACCCAAACCCACTCGGCTAGGCCCAAACCCACTCGGCTAGACCCAAACCCACTCGGCTAGACACAAACCCACTCGGCCAGACCCAAACCCACTCTGCTAGACCCAAACACACTCGGCTAGACCCAAACCCACTCGGCTAGACCCAAACCCACTCGTCTAGACACAAACCCACTCGGCTAGACCCAAACCCACTCGGCTAGTCCCAAACCCACTCGGCTAGACCCAAACCCACTCGGCTAGACCCAAACCCACTGGGCTAGACCCAAACCCACTCGGCTAGACCCAAACCCACTCGGCTAGTCCCAAACCCACTCCGCTAGACCCAAACCCACTCGGCTAGACCCAAACCCACTCGGCTAGACGCAAGCCCACTCGGCTAGAAACAAACCCACTCGGCTAGGCCCAAACCCACTCGGCTAGACCCAAACCCACTTGGCTAGACCCAAACCCACTCGTCCAGACACAAACCCACTCGGATAGACCCAAACCCACTCGGCTAGTCCCAAACCCACTCGGCTAGACCCAAACCCACTCGGCTAGACCCAAACCCACTGGGCTAGACCAAAACCCAATCGGCTAGACCCAAACCCACTCGGCTATACCCAAACCCACTCCGCTAGACCCAAACCCACTCGGCTAGACCCAAACCCACTCGGCTAGACCCAAACCCACTCGGCTAGAAACAAACCCACTCGGCTAGGCCCAAACCCACTCGGCTAGACCCAAACCCACTCGGCTAGACCCAAACCCACTCGGCTAGACCCAAACCCACTCTGCTAGACCCAAACACACTCGGCTAGACCCAAACCCACTCAGCTAGACCCAAACCCACTCGGCTACACACAAACCCACTCGGCTAGACCCAAACCCACTCGGCTAGATCCAAACCCACTCCGCTAGACCCAAACCCACTCGGCTAGACCCAAACCACTCGGCTAGACCCAAACCCACTCGGCTAGACCTAAACCCACTCCGCTAGACCCAAATCCACTCGGCTAGACCCAAACCCACTCGGCGAGACCCAAAACCCACTCGGCTAGACCCAAACCCACTCGGCTAGACCCAAACCCACTCGGCCATGCCCAAACCCACTCGGCTGACCCAAACCCACTCGGCTAGACCTAAACCCATTCGGCTAGACCCAAACCCACTCAGTTAGACCCAAACCCACTCGGCTAGACCCAAACCCACTCGGCTAGACCCTACCCCACTCGGCTAGACCCAAACCCACTCGGCTAGACCCAAACACATTCGGCTAAACCCAAACCCACTCGGCTAGACCCAAACCCACTCCGCTAGACCCAAACCCACTCCGCTAGACGCAAACCCACTCGGTTAGACCCAAACCCACTCGGCTAGACCCAACCCCACTCCGCTAGACCCACACCCCCTCGGCTAGACCCAATCCCACTCGGCTAGACCCAAACCCACTCGGCTAGACCCAAACCCACTCAGCTAGACCCAAACCCACTCCGCTAGACGCAAACCCACTCCGCTAGACCCAAACCCACTCCGCTAGACCCAAACCCACTCCGCTAGACGCAAACCCACTCCGCTAGATCCAAACCCAGTCCGCTAGACCCAACGCCACTCCGCTAGACCCAAACCCACTCCGCTTGACCCAAACCCACTCCGCTAGACCCAAACCCACTCGGCTAGACCCAAACCCACTCGGCTAGACCCAAACCCACTCGGCTAGACCCAAACCCACTCGGCTAGACCCAACCCCAATCGACTAGACCTAAACCCACTCGGCTAGACCCAAACCCACTCGGCTAGCCCCAAACCCACTCGGCTAGGCGCAAACCCACTCGGCTAGACCCAAACCCACTCGGCCAGACCCAAACCCACTCGGCTAGATCCAAACCCACTCTGCTGGACCCAAACCCACTCGGCTAGTCCCAAACCCACTCCGCTAGACCCAAACCCACTCGGCTAGACCCAAACCCACTCGGCTAGACCCAAGCCCACTCGGCTAGAACCAAACCCACTCGGCTAGAACCAATCCCACTCGGCTAGTCCCAAACCCACTCGGCTAGACCCAAACCCACTCGGCTAGACCCAAACCCACTCGGCTAGACCCAAACCCACTCGGCTAGACCCAAACCCACACGGCTAGACCCAAACCCACTCCGCTAGACCCAAACCCACTCGGCTAGACCCAAACCCACTCGGCTAGACCCAAACCCACTCGGCTAGACCCAAACCCACTCGGCTAGTCCCAAACCCACTCCGCTAGTCCCAAACCCACTCGGCTAGACCCAAACCCACTCGGCTAGACCCAAGCCCACTCGGCTAGAAACAAACCCACTCGGCTCGGCCCAAACCCACTCGGCTAGACCCAAACCCACTCGGCTAGACCCAAACCCACACGGTTAAACCCAAACCCACTCAGCTAGACCCAAACACACTCGGCTAGACCCAAACCCACTCGGCTAGACCCAAACCCACTCGTCTAGACACAAACCCACTCCGCTAAACCCAAACCCGCTCGGCTAGACCCAAACCCACTCGGCTAGACCCAAACCCACTCGGCTAGACCCAAACCCACTCGGCTAGTCCCAAACCCAATCGGCTAGGGCCAAACCCACTCGGCTAGACCCAAACACACTCGGCTAGACCCAAACCCACTCGGCTAGACCCAAACCCACTCGGCCAGACCCAAACCCACTCGGCCACACCCAAACACACTCGGCTAGACCCAAACCCACTCGGCTAGACCCAAACCCACTCGGCTAGACCCAAACCCACTCGGATAGACCCAAAGCCACTCCGCTAGACCCAAACCCACTCCGCTAGTCCCAAACCCACTCCGCTAGACCCAAACCCATTCCGCTAGACGCAAACCCACTCGGCTAGATTCAAACCCACTCGGCTAGACTCAAACCCACTCCGCTAGACCCAAACCCACTCCGCTAGACCCAAACCCACTCGGCTGGACCCAAACCCACTCTGCTAGACCCAAACCCACTCGGCTAGACGCAAACCCACTCCGCTAGAGACAAACCCACTCGGCTAGACCCAAACCCACTCGGCTGGACCCAAACCCACTCGGCTAGACCCAAACCCACTCGGCTAGACCCAAACCCACTCGGCTAGACACAAACCCACTCCGCTAGACGCAAACCCACTCGGCTAGACCCAAACCCACTCGGCTAGAGCCAAACCCACTCCGCTAGACCCAAACCCACTCGGCTAGACACAGACCCACTCAGATAGACCCAAACCCACTCAGCTAGACCCAATCCCACTCGGCTAGACCCAAACCCACTCGGCCACACCCAAACCCACTCGGCTAGACGCAAACCCACTCGGCTAGACGCAAACCCACTCGGCTAGACCCAAACCCACTCGGCTAGACCCAAACCCACTCGGCTAGACCCAAACCCACTCGGCTAGACCCAAACCCACTCGGCTAGACCCAAACCCACTCGGCTAGACCCAAACCCACTACGCTAGACCCAAACCCACTCCGCTAGACGCAAACCCACTCCGCTAGATCCAAACCCACTCGGCTAGACCCAAACCCACTCCGCTAGACCCAAACCCACTCAGCTAGACCCAAACCCACTCAGCTAGACCCAAACCCACTCCGCAAGATCCAAACCCAGTCCGCTAGACCCAAACCCACTCCGCTAGACCCAAACCCACTCGGCTAGCCCCAAACCCACTCGGCTAGGCCCAAACCCACTCGGCTAGACCCAAACCCACTCGGCGAGACCCAAACCCACTCGGCTAGATCCAAACCTACTCTGCTAGACCCAAACCCACTCGGCTAGTCCCAAACCCACTCCGCTAGACTCAAACCCACTCGGCTAGACCCAAACCCACTCGGCTAGACCCAAGCCCACTCGGCTAGAACCAAACCCACTCGGCTAGGCCCAAACCCACTCGGCTAGACCCAAACCCACTCGGCTAGACCCAAACCCACTCGGCTAGACCCAAACCCACTCCGCTAGACCCAAACCCACTCGGCTAGACCCAAACCCAATCGGCTAGACCCAAACCCACTCGACTAGACCCAAACCCACTCCGCTAGACCCAAACCCACTCGGCTAGACCCAAACCCACTCGGTTAGAACCAAACCCACTCCGCTAGACCAAAACCCACTCCGCTAGACCCAAACCCACTCCGCTAGACCCAAACCCACTCGGCTAGACCCAAACCCACTCGGCTAGACCCAAACCCACTCGGCTAGACCCAAACCCACTCGGCTAGACCCAAACCCACTCGGCTAGACCCAAACCCACTCGGCTAGACCCAAACTCACTCGTCTAGACACAAACCCACTCCGCTAGACCCAAACCCACTCGGCTAGACCCAAACCCACTCGGCTAGACCCAAACCCACTCGGCTAGACCCAAACCCACTCGGCCAGACCCAAACCCACTCGGCTAGTGCCAAACCCACTCCGCTAGACCCAAACCCACTCGGCTAGACCCAAACCCACTCGGCTAGACCCAAGCCCACTCGGCTAGAAACAAACCCATTCGGCTAGGCCCAAACCCACTCGGCTAGACCCAAACCCACTCGGCTAGACCCAAACCCACTCGGCTAGACCCAAACCCACTCGGCTAGACCCAAACACACTCGGCTAGACCCAAACCCACTCGGCTAGACCCAAACCCACTCGTCTAGAAACAAACCCACTCCGCTAGACCCAAACCCACTCCGCTAGACCCAAACCCACTCGGCTAGACCCAAACCCACTCGGCTAGACCCAAACCCACTCGACTAGACCCAAACCCAATCGGCTAGGCCCAAACCCACTCGGCTAGACCCAAACCCACTCGGCTAGACCCAAACCCACTCGGCTAGACAAACCCACTCGGCCAGACCCAAACCCACTCGGCCACACCCAAACACACTCGGCTAGACCCAAACCCACTCGGCTAGACCCAAACCAACTCGGCTAGACCCAAACCCACTCGGTTAGACCCAAACCCACTCCGCTAGACCCAAACCCACTCCGCTAGACCCAAACCCACTCCGCTAGACCCAAACCCATTCCGCTAGACGCAAACCCACTCGGCTAGATTCAAACCCACTCAGCTAGACGCAAACCCACTCCGCTAGACCCAAACCCACTCCGCTAGACCCAAACCCACTCGGCTGGACCCAAACCCACTCTGCTAGACCCAAACCCACTCGGCTAGACGCAAACCCACTCTGCTAGACACAAACCCACTCGGCTAGACCCAAACCCACTCGGCTAGACCCAAACCCACTCGGCTAGACCCAAACCCACTCGGCTAGACCCAAACCCACTCGGCTAGACCCAAACCCACTCCGCTAGACGCAAACCCACTCGGCTAGACCCAAACCCACTCGGCTAGACCCAAACACACTCGGCCACACCCAAACCCACTCGGCTAGACCCAAACCCACTCGGCTAGACCCAAACCCACTTGGCTAAAACCAAACCTACTCGGCTAGACCCAAACCCACTCCGCTAGACCCAAACCCACTCCGCTAGACGCAAACCCACTCGGCTAGACCCAAACCCACTCGGCTAGACACAAACCCACTCCGCTAGACCCACACCCACTCGGCTAGACCCACACCCACTCCGCTAGACGCAAACCCACTCGGCTAGACCCAAACCCACTAGGCTAGACCCAAACCCACTCGGCTAGACCAAAACCCACTCGGCTAGACGCAAACCCACTCCGCTAGACCCAAACCCACTCCGCTAGACCCAAACCCACTCCGCTAGACCCAAACCCACTCCGCTAGATCCAAACCCAGTCCGCTAGACCCAACCCCACTCCGCTAGACCCAAACCCACTCCGCTTGACCCAAACCCACTCCGTTAGACCCAAACCCACTCGGCTAGACCCAAAACCACTCGGCTGGACCCAAACCCACTCGGCTGGACCCAAACCCACTCGGCTAGACCCAACCCCACTCGACTAGACCTAAACCCACTCGGCTAGACCTAAACCCACTCGGCTAGCCCCAAACCCATTCGGCTAGACCCAAACCCACTCGGCTAGACCCAAACCCACTCGGCTAGACCCAAACCCACTCGGCTAGACCCAAACCCACTCGGCTAGACCCAAACCCACTCGGCTAGACCCAAACCCACTCCGCTAGACGCAAACCCACTCGGCTAGACCCAAACCCACTCGGCTAGACCCAAACCCACTCCGCCAGACCCAAACCCACTCGGCTAGACACAGACCCACTCGGCTAGACCCAAACCCACTCGGCCAGACCCAATCCCACTCGGCTAGACCCAAACCCACTCGGCCACACCCAAACCCACTCGGCTAGACGCAAACCCACTCGGCTAGACCCAAACCCACTCGGCCACACCCAAACCCACTCGGCTAGATGCAAACCCACTCGGCTAGACCCAAACCCACTCGGCTAGACCCAAACCCACTCGGCTAGACCCAAACCCACTCGGCTAGACCCAAAGCCACTCGGCTAGACCCAAACCCACTCCGCTGGACCCAAACCCACTCGGCTAGACACAGACCCACTCGGCTAGACCCAAACCCACTCGGCTAGACCCAATCCCACTCGGCTAAACCCAAACCCACTCGGCCACACCCAAACCCACTTGGCTAGACGCAAACCCACTCGGCTAGGCCCAACCCACTCGGCTAGACCCAAACCCACTCGGCTAGACCCAAACCCACTCGGCTAGACCCAAACCCACTCGGCTAGACCCAAACCCACTCGGCTAGACCCAAACCCACTCGGCCAGACCCAAACCCACTCGGCCACACCCAAACACACTCGGCTAGACCCAAACAAACTCGGCTAGACCCAAACCCACTCGGCTAGCCCCAAACCCACTCGGTTAGACCCAAACCCACTCCGCTAGACCCAAACCCACTCCGCTAGACCCAAACCCACTCCGCTAGACCCAAACCCATTCCGCTAGACGCAAACCCACTCGGCTAGATTCAAACCCACTCAGCTAGACGCAAATCCACTCCGCTAGACCCAAACCCACTCCGCTAGACGCAAACCCACTCGGCTGGACCCAAACCCACTCTGCTAGACCCAAACCCACTCGGCTAGACCCAAACCCACTCGGCTATACCCAAACCCACTCGGCTAGACCCAAACCCACTCCGCTAGACCCAAACCCACTCGGCTAGACACAGACCCACTCGGCTAGACCCAAACCCACTCGGCTAGACCCAATCCCACTCGGCTAAACCCAAACCCACTCGGCCACACCCAAACCCACTCGGCTAGACCCAAACCCACTCGGCTAGACCCAAACCCACTCGGCTAAAACCAAACCTACTCGGCTAGACCCAAACCCACTCCGCTAGACCCAAACCCACTCCGCTAGACGCAAACCCACTCGGCTAGACCCAAACCCACTCGGCTACACACAAACCCACTCCGCTAGACCCAAACCCACTCGGCTAGACCCAAACCCACTCGGCTAGACGCAAACCCACTCCGCTAGACACAAACCCACTCGGCTAGACACAAACTCACTCGGCTAGACCCAAACCCACTCGGCTAGACCCAAACCCACTCGGCTAGACCCAAACCCACTCGGCTAGACCCAAACCCACTCCGCTAGACGCAAACCCACTCGGCTAGACCCAAACCCACTCGGCTAGACCCAAACCCACTCCGCTAGACCCAAACCCACTCGGCTAGACACAGACCCACTCGGCTAGACCCAAACCCACTCGGCCAGACCCAATCCCACTCGGCTAGACCCAAACCCACTCGGCCACACCCAAACCCACTCGGCTAGACACAAACCCACTCGGCTAGACCCAAACCCACTCGGCCACACCCAAACCCACTCGGCTAGATGCAAACCCACTCGGCTAGACCCAAACCCACTCGGCTAGACCCAAACCCACTCGGCCAGACCCAAACCCACTCGGCTATACCCAAACCCACTCGGCTAGACCCAAACCCACTCCGCTAGACCCAAACCCACTCGGCTAGACACAGACCCACTCGGCTAGACCCAAACCCACTCGGCTAGACCCAATCCCACTCGGCTAAACCCAAACCCACTCGGCCACACCCAAACCCACTCGGCTAGACCCAAACCCACTCGGCTAGACCCAAACCCACTCGGCTAAAACCAAACCTACTCGGCTAGACCCAAACCCAATCCGCTAGACCCAAACCCACTCCGCTAGACGCAAACCCACTCGGCTAGACCCAAACCCACTCGGCTAGACACAAACCCACTCCGCTAGACCCACACCCACTCGGCTAGACCCACACCCACTCGGCTAGACCCAAACCCACTAGGCTAGACCCAAACCCACTCGGCTAGACCAAAACCCACTCGGCTAGACGCAAACCCACTCCGCTAGACCCAAACCCACTCCGCTAGATCCAAACCCAGTCCGCTAGACCCAACCCCACTCCGCTAGACCCAAACCCACTCCGCTTGACCCAATCCCACTCCGCTAGACCCAAACCCACTCGGCTAGACCCAAAACCACTCGGCTGGACCCAAACCCACTCGGCTGGACCCAAACCCACTCGGCTAGACCCAACCCCACTCGACTAGACCTAAACCCACTCGGCTAGACCCAAACCCACTCGGCTAGCCCCAAACCCACTCGGCTAGGCCCAAACCCACTCGGCTAGACCCAAACCCACTCGGCTAGACCCAAACCCACTCAGCTAGACCCAAACCCACTCGGCTAGACCCAAACCCACTCGGCTAGACCCAAACCCACTCGGCTAGACCCAAACCCACTCGGCTAGACCCAAACCCACTCGGCCACACCCAAACCCACTCGGCTAGATGCAAACCCACTCGGCTAGACCCAAACCCACTCGGCTAGACCCAAACCCACTCGGCTAGACCCAAACCCACTCGGCTAGACCCAAACCCACTCGGCTAGACCCAAACCCACTCGGCTAGACCCAAACCCACTCGGCTAGACCCAAACCCACTCCGCTGGACCCAAACCCACTCGGCTAGACACAGACCCACTCGGCTAGACCCAAACCCACTCGGCTAGACCCAATCCCACTCGGCTAAACCCAAACCCTCTCGGCCACACCCAAACCCACTCGGCTAGACGCAAACCCACTCGGCTAGTCCCAACCCACTCGGCTAGACCCAAACCCACTCGGCTAGACCCAAACCCACTCGGCTAGACCCAAACCCACTCGGCTAGACCCAAACCCACTCGGCTAGACCCAAACACACTCGGCTAGACCCAAACCCACTCGGCTAGACCCAAACCCACTCGTCTAGACACAAACCCACTCCGCTAGACCCAAACCCACTCGGCTAGACCCAAACCCACTCGGCTAGACCCAAACCCACTCGGCTGGACCCAAACCCACTCGGCTAGACCCAAACCCAATCGGCTAGGCCCAAACCCACTCGGCTAGGCCCAAACCCACTCGGCTAGACCCAAACCCACTCGGCTAGACCCAAACCCACTCGGCCAGACCCAAACCCACTCGGCCACACCCAAACACACTCGGCTAGACCCAAACACACTCGGCTAGACCCAAACCCACTCCGCTAGACCCAAACCCACTCCGCTAGACCCAAACCCACTCCGCTAGACCCAAACCCATTCCGCTAGACGCAAACCCACTCGGCTAGATTCAAACCCACTCAGCTAGACGGAAATCCACTCCGCTAGACCCAAACCCACTCCGCTACACCCAAACCCACTCGGCTGGACCCAAACCCACTCTGCTAGACCCAAACCCACTCGGCTAGACGCAAACCCACTCGGCTAGACACAGACCCACTCGGCTAGACCCAAACCCACTCGGCTAGACCCAATCCCATTCGGCTAAACCCAAACCCACTCGGCCACACCCAAACCCACTCGGCTAGACCCAAACCCACTCGGCTAGACCCAAACCCACTCGGCTAAAACCAAACCTACTCGGCTAGACCCAAACCCACTCCGCTAGACCCAAACCCACTCCGCTAGACGCAAACCCACTCGGCTAGACCCAAACCCACTCCGCTAGACACAAACCCACTCCGCTAGACCCACACCCACTCGGCTAGACCCACACCCACTCGGCTAGACCCAAACCCACTAGGCTAGACCCAAACCCACTCGGCTAGACCAAAACCCACTCGGCTAGACGCAAACCCACTCCGCTAGACCCAAACCCACTCCGCTAGATCCAAACCCAGTCCGCTAGACCCAACCCCACTCCGCTAGACCCAAACCCACTCCGCTTGACCCAAACCCACTCCGCTAGACCCAAACCCACTCGGCTAGACCCAAAACCACTCGGCTGGACCCAAACCCACTCGGCTGGACCCAAACCCACTCGGCTAGACCCAACCCCACTCGACTAGACATAAACCCACTCGGCTAGACCCAAACCCACTCGGCTAGCCCCAAACCCACTCGGCTAGGCCCAAACCCACTCGGCTAGACCCAAACCCACTCGGCTAGACCCAAACCCACTCCGCTAGACCCAAACCCACTCGGCTAGACCCAAACCCACTCGGCTGGACCCAAACCCACTCGGCTAGACCCAAACCCAATCGGCTGGGCCCAAACCCACTCGGCTAGGCCCAAACCCACTCGGCTAGACCCAAACCCACTCGGCTAGACCCAAACCCACTCGGCCAGACCCAAACCCACTCGGCCACACCCAAACACACTCGGCTAGACCCAAACACACTCGGCTAGACCCAAACCCACTCCGCTAGACCCAAACCCACTCCGCTAGACCCAAACCCACTCCGCTAGACCCAAACCCACTCCGCTAGACCCAAACCCATTCCGCTAGACGCAAACCCACTCGGCTAGATTCAAACCCACTCAGCTAGACGGAAATCCACTCCGCTAGACCCAAACCCACTCCGCTACACGCAAACCCACTCGGCTGGACCCAAACCCACTCTGCTAGACGGAAATCCACTCCGCTAGACCCAAACCCACTCCGCTACACGCAAACCCACTCGGCTGGACCCAAACCCACTCTGCTAGACCCAAACCCACTCGGCTAGACGCAAACCCACTCGGCTAGACACAGACCCACTCGGCTAGACCCAAACCCACTCGGCTAGACGCAATCCCACTCGGCTAAACCCAAACCCACTCGGCCACACCCAAACCCACTCGGCTAGACCCAAACCCACTCGGCTAGACACAAACCCACTCCGCTAGACCCACACCCACTCGGCTAGACCCACACCCACTCGGCTAGACCCAAACCCACTAGGCTAGACCCAAACCCACTCGGCTAGACCAAAACCCACTCGGCTAGACGCAAACCCACTCCGCTAGACCCAAACCCACTCCGCTAGATCCAAACCCAGTCCGCTAGACCCAACCCCACTCCGCTAGACCCAAACCCACTCCGCTTGACCCAAACCCACTCCGCTAGACCCAAACCCACTCGGCTAGACCCAAAACCACTCGGCTGGACCCAAACCCACTCGGCTGGACCCAAACCCACTCGGCTAGACCCAACCCCACTCGACTAGACCTAAACCCACTCGGCTAGACCCAAACCCACTCGGCTAGCCCCAAACCCACTCGGCTAGGCCCAAACCCACTCGGCTAGACCTAAACCCATTCGGCTAGACCCAAACCCACTCAGCTAGACCCAAACCCACTCGGCTAGACCCAAACCCACTCGGCTAGACCCAAACCCACTCGGCTAGACCCAAACCCACACGGCTAGACCCAAACCCACTCGGCCACACCCAAACCCACTCGGCTAGATGCAAACCCACTCGGCTAGACCCAAACCCACTCGGCTAGACCCAAACCCACTCGGCTAGACCCAAACCCACTCGGCTAGACCCAAACCCACTCGGCTAGACCCAAACCCACTCCGCTGGACCCAAACCCACTCGGCTAGACACAGACCCACTCGGCTAGACCCAAACCCACTCGGCTAGACCCAATCCCACTCGGCTAAACCCAAACCCACTCGGCCACACCCAAACCCACTCGGCTAGACGCAAACCCACTCGGCTAGTCCCAACCCACTCGGCTAGACCCAAACCCACTCGGCTAGACCCAAACCCACTCGGCTAGACCCAAACACACTCGGCTAGACCCAAACCCACTCGGCTAGACCCAAACACACTCGGCTAGACCCAAACCCATTCCGCTAGACGCAAACCCACTCGGCTAGATTCAAACCCACTCAGCTAGACGGAAATCCACTCCGCTAGACCCAAACCCACTCCGCTACACCCAAACCCACTCGGCTGGACCCAAACCCACTCTGCTAGACCCAAACCCACTCGGCTAGACGCAAACCCACTCCGCTAGACACAAACCCACTCGGCTAGACACAAACCCACTCGGCTAGACCCAAACCCACTCGGCTAGACCCAAACCCACTCGGCTAGACCCAAACCCACTCGGCTAGACCCAAACCCACTCCGCTAGACGCAAACCCACTCGGCAAGACCCAAACCCACTCGGCTAGACCCAAACCCACTCCGCTAGACCCAAACCCACTCGGCTAGACACAGACCCACTCGGCTAGACCCAAACCCACTCGGCCAGACCCAATCCCACTCGGCTAGACCCAAACCCACTCGGCCACACCCAAACCCACTCGGCTAGACACAAACCCACTCGGCTAGACCCAAACCCACTCGGCCACACCCAAACCCACTCGGCTAGATGCAAACCCACTCGGCTAGACCCAAACCCACTCGGCTAGACCCAAACCCACTCGGCCAGACCCAAACCCACTCGGCTATACCCAAACCCACTCGGCTAGACCCAAACCCACTCTGTTAGACCCAAACCCACTCGGCTAGACACAGACCCACTCGGCTAGACCCAAACCCACTCGGCTAGACCCAATCCCACTCGGCTAAACCCAAACCCACTCGGCCACACCCAAACCCACTCGGCTAGACCCAAACCCACTCGGCTAGACCCAAACCCACTCGGCTAAAACCAAACCTACTCGGCTAGTCCCAAACCCACTCCGCTAGACCCAAACCCACTCCGCTAGACGCAAACCCACTCGGCTAGACCCAAACCCACTCGGCTAGACACAAACCCACTCCGCTAGACCCACACCCACTCGGCTAGACCCACACCCACTCGGCTAGACCCAAACCCACTAGGCTAGACCCAAACCCACTCGGCTAGACCAAAACCCACTCGGCTAGAAGCAAACCCACTCCGCTAGACACAAACCCACTCCGCTAGACCCAAACCCACTCCGCTAGACCCAAACCCACTCCGCTAGATCCAAACCCAGTCCGCTAGACCCAACCCCACTCCGCTAGACCCAAACCCACTCCGCTTGACCCAAACCCACTCCGCTAGACCCAAACCCACTCGGCTAGACCCAAAACCACTCGGCTGGACCCAAACCCACTCGGCTGGACCCAAACCCACTCGGCTAGACCCAACCCCACTCGACTAGACCTAAACCCACTCGGCTAGACCCAAACCCACTCGGCTAGCCCCAAACCCACTCGGCTAGGCCCAAACCCACTCGGCCAGACCCAAACCCACTCGGCTAGACCCAAACCCACTCGGCTAGACCCAAACCCACTCGGCTAGACCCAAACCCACTCGGCTAGACCCAAACCCACTCGGCTAGACCCAAACCCACTCGGCTAGACCCAAACCCACTCCGCTAGACGCAAACCCACTCGGCTAGACCCAAACCCACTCGGCTAGACCCAAACCCACTCCGCAAGACCCAAACCCACTCGGCTAGACACAGACCCACTCGGCTAGACCCAAACCCACTCGGCCAGACCCAATCCCACTCGGCTAGACCCAAACCCACTCGGCCACACCCAAACCCACTCGGCTAGACGCAAACCCACTCGGCTAGACCCAAACCCACTCGGCCACACCCAAACCCACTCGGCTAGATGCAAACCCACTCGGCTAGACCCAAACCCACTCGGCTAGACCCAAACCCACTCGGCTAGACCCAAACCCACTCGGCTAGACCCAAACCCACTCGGCTAGACCCAAACCCATTCTGCTGGACCCAAACCCACTCGGCTAGACACAGACCCACTCGGCTAGACCCAAACCCACTCGGCTAGACCCAATCCCACTCGGCTAAACCCAAACCCACTCGGCCACACCCAAACCCACTCGGCTAGACGCAAACCCACTCGGCTAGGCCCAACCCACTCGGCTAGACCCAAACCCACTCGGCTAGACCCAAACCCACTCGGCTAAACCCAAACCTACTCGGCTAGACCCAAACCCACTCCGCTAGACCCAAACCCACTCCGCTAGACGCAAACCCACTCGGCTAGACCCAAACCCACTCGGCTAGACACAAACCCACTCCGCTAGACCCACACCCACTCGGCTAGACCCAAACCCACTCGGCTAGACCCAAACCCACTCGGCTAGACGCAAACCCACTCCGCTAGACGCAAACACACTCCGCTAGACCCAAACCCACTCCGCTAGACCCAAACCCACTCCGCTAGATCCAAGCCCAGTCCGCTAGACCCAACCCCACTCCGCTAGACCCAAACCCACTCCGCTTGACCCAAACCCACTCCGCTAGACCCAAACCCACTCTGCTAGACCCAAAACGACTCGGCTGGAACCAAACCCACTCGGCTGGACCCAAACCCACTCGGCTAGACCCAACCCCACTCGACTAGACCTAAACCCACTCGGCTAGACCCAAACCCACTCGGCTAGGCCCAAACCCACTCGGCTAGGCCCAAACCCACTCGGCTAGACCTAAAAACCCACTCGGCTAGACCCAAACCCACTCGGCTAGACCCAAACCCACTCGGCTAGACCCAAACCCACTCGGCTAGACCCAAACCCACTCGGCCAGACCCAAACCCACTCGGCCACACCCAAACACACTCGGCTAGACCCAAACCCACTGGCTAGACCCAAACCCACTCGGTTAGACCCAAACCCACTCCGCTAGACGCAAACCCACTCCGCTAGACCCAAACCCACTCCGCTAGACCCAAACCCATTCCGCTAGACGCAAACCCACTCGGCTAGATTCAAACCCACTCGGCTAGACGCAAATCCACTCCGCTAGACCCAAACCCACTCCGCTAGACCCAAACCCACTCTGCTGGACCCAAACCCACTCTGCTAGACCCAAACCCACTCGGCTAGACGCAAACCCACTCCGCTAGACACAAACCCACTCGGCTAGACCCAAACCCACTCGGCTAGACCCAAACCCACTCGGCTAGACCCAGACCCACTCGGCTAGACCCAAACCCACTCGGCTAGACCCAAATCCACTCCGCTAGACGCAAACCCACTCGGCTAGACTCAAACCCACTCGGCTAGACCCAAACCCACTCCGCTAGACTCAAACCCACTCCGCTAGATCCAAACCCACTCCGCTAGACCCAAACCCACTCGGCTAGACACAGACCCACTCGGCTAGACCCAAACCCACTCGGCTAGACCCAATCGCACTCGGCTAGACTCAAACCCACTCGGCTAGACCCAAACCCACTCGGCTAGACCCAAACCCACTCGGCTAGACCCAAACCCACTCGGCTAGACCCAAACCCACTCCGCCAGACGCAAACCCACTCGGCTAGACTCAAACCCACTCGGCTAGACCCAAACCCACTCCGCTAGACTCAAACCCACTCGGCTAGACACAGACCCACTCGGCTAGACCCAAACCCACTCGGCTAGACCCAATCCCACTCGGCCAGACCCAAACCCACTCGGCCACACCCAAACCCACTCGGCTAGACGCAAACCCACTCGGCTAGACCCAAACCCACTCGGCTAGACCCAAACCCACTCAGCTAGACCCAAACCCACTCGGCGAGACCCAAACCCACTCGGCTGGACCCAAACCCACTCCGCTAGACCCAAACCCACTCGGCTGGACACAGACCCACTCGGCTAGACCCAAACCCACTCGGCTAGTTCCAATCCCACTCGGCTAGACCCAAACCCACTCGGCCACACCCAAACCCACTCGGCTAGATGCAAACCCACTCGGCTAGGCCCAAACCCACTCGGCTAGACCCAAACCCACTCGGCTAGACCCAAACCCACTCGGCTAGACCCAAACCCACTCGGCTAGACCCAACCCCACTCCGCTAAACCCAAACCCACTCGGCAAAACCAAACCCACTCGGCTAGACCCAAACCCACTCGCCTAGACCCAAACCCACTCCGCTAGACCCAAACCCACTCCGCTAGACCCAAACCCACTCCGCTAGACCCAAACCCACACGGCTAGACCCAACCCCACTCGGCTACACCCAAACCCACTCGGCTAGACCCAAACCAACTCGGCTAGACCCAAACCCACTCGGCTAGACCCAAACCCACTCGGCTAGACCCAAACCCACTCGGCTAGACCCAAACCCACTCCGCTAGACCCAAACCCACTCGGCTAGACCCAAACCCACTCGGCTAGACCCAAACCCACTCCGCTAGACCCAAACCCACTCGCCTAGACGCAAACACACTGCGCTAGACCCAAACCCACTCCGCTAGACCCAAACCCACTCGGCTAGACCCAAACCCAATCGGCTAGACCCAAACCCACTCGACTAGACCCAAACCCACTCCGCTAGACCCAAACCCACTCCGCTAGACCCAAACCCACTCGGCTAGACCCAAACCCACTCAGCTAGACCCAAACCCACTCGGCTAGACCCAACCCCACTCCGCTAAACCCAAACCCACTCGGCTAGACAAAAACCCACTCCGCTAGACCCAAACCCACTCGGCAAACCCAAACCCACTCGGCTAGACCCAAACCCAATTGGCTACACCCAAACCCACTCGGCTAGACCCAAACCCACTCTGCTAGACCTCAACCCACTCCGCTAGACCCAAACCCACTCAGATAGACCCAACCCCACTCAGCTAGACCCAAACCCACTCGGCTAGACCCAAACCCACTCGGCTAGACCCCAACCCACTCCGCTAGACCCAAACCCACTCAGATAGACCCAACCCCACTCAGCTAGACCCAAACCCACTCGGCTAGACCCTAACCCACTCGGCTAGACCCAAACCCACTCGGCTAGACCCAAACCCACTCGGCTAGCCCCCAACCCACTCTGCTAGACCCCAACCCACTCCGCTAGACACAAACCCACTCAGCTAGACCCAAACCCACTCAGCTAGACCCAAACCCACTCCGCTAGATCCAACCCCACTCGGCTAGACCCAAACCCACTCCGCGAGACCCAAACCCACTCAGCTAGACCCAAACCCACTCAGCTAGACACAAACCCACTCCGCTAGATCCAAACCCAGTCCGCTAGACCCAAACCCACTCCGCTAGACCCAAACCCACTCGGCTAGACCCAAACCCACTCGGCTAGACCCAAACCCACTCGGCTAGACCCAACCCCACTCGACAAGACCGAAACCCACTCGGCTGGACCCAAACCCTCTCGGCTAGCCCCAAACCCACTCCGCTAGACCCAAACCCACTCGGCTAGACCCAAACCCACTCGGCTAGACCCAAACCCACTCGGCTAGACCAAAACCCACTCCGCTAGACCCAAACCCACTCCGCTAGACCCAAACCCACTCGGCTAGACCCAAACCCACTCGGCTAGACCCAAACCCACTCGGCTAGACCCAACCCCACTCCGCTAAACCCAAACCCACTCGGCTAGACAAAAACCCACTCCGCTAGACCCAAACCCACTCGGCAAACCCAAACCCACTCGGCTGGACCCAAACCCACTCGGCTGGACCCAAACCCACTCGGCTAGACCCAAACCCACTCGGCTAGACCCAAACCCACTCGGCTAGGCCCAAACCCACTCGGCTAGACCCAAACCCACTCCGCTAGACCCAAACCCACTCCGCTAGATGCAAAACCACTCGGCTAGACGCAAACCCACTTCGCTAGACCCAAACCCACTCCGCTAGACCCACACCCACTCGGCTGGACCCAAACCCACTCGGCTAGACCCAAACCCACTCGGCTAGACCCAAACCCACTCGGCTGGACCCAAACCCACTCGGCTAGACGCAAACCCGCTCTGCTAGACCCGAACCCACTCGGCTAGAGCCTAACCCACTCGGCTAGACACAAACCCACTCGGCTAGACCCAAACCCACTCGGCTAGACCCAAACCCACTCTGCTAGACCCCAACCCACTCCGCTAGACCCAAACCCACTCAGCTGGACCCAAACCCACTCAGCTAGACCCAAACCCACTACGCTAGATCCAACCCCACTCGGCTAGACCCAAACCCACTCCGCTAGACCCAAACCCACTCAGCTAGACCCAAACCCACTCAGCTAGACCCAAACCCACTCCGCTAGATCCAAACCCAGTCCGCTAGACCCAAACCCACTCCGCTAGACCCAACCCCACTCCGCTAAACCCAAACCCACTCGGCTAGACAAAAACCCACTCCACTAGACCCAAACCCACTCGGCAAACCCAAACCCACTCGGCTGGACCCAAACCCACTCGGCTGGACCCAAACCCACTCGGCTAGACCCAAACCCACTCGGCTAGACCCAAACCCACTCGGCTAGACCGAAACCCACTCTGCTAGACCCAAACCCACTCGGCTAGACCCTAACCCACTCGGCTAGACCCAAACCCACTCGGCTAGACCCAAACCCACTCGGCTAGACCCAAACCCACTCTGCTAGACCCCAACCCACTCCGCTAGGCCCAAACCCACTCAGCTAGACCCAAACCCACTCATCTAGACCCAAACTCACTCCGCTAGATCCAAACCCACTCGGCTAGACCCAAACCCACTCCGCTAGACCCAAACCCACTCCGCTAGACCCAAACCCACTCCGCTAGACCCAAACCCACACGGCTAGACCCAACCCCACTCGGCTACACCCAAACCCACTCGGCTAGACCCAAACCCACTCGGCTAGACCAAAACCCACTCGGCTAGACCCAAACCCACTCCGCTAGATGCAAATCCACTCGGCGAGACCGAAACCCACTTGGCTAGACCCAAACCCACTCGGCTAGACCCAAACCCACTCGGCTAGGCCCAAACCCACTCGGCTAGACCCAAACCCACTCCGCTAGACCCAAACCCACTCCGCTAGATGCAAAACCACTCGGCTAGACGCAAACCCACTTCGCTAGACCCAAACCCACTCCGCTGGACCCACACCCACTCGGCTGGACCCAAACCCACTCGGCTAGACCCAAACCCACTCGGCTAGACCCAAACCCACTCGGCTGGACCCAAACCCACTCGGCTAGACGCAAACCCGCTCTGCTAGACCCAAACCCACTCGGCTAGAGCCTAACCCACTCGGCTAGACACAAACCCACTCGGCTAGACCCAAACCCACTCGGCTAGACCCAAACCCACTCGGCTAGACCCAAACCCACTCTGCTAGACCCCAACCCACTCCGCTAGACCCAAACCCACTCAGCTGGACCCAAACCCACTCAGCTAGACCCAAACCCACTCCGCTAGATCCAACCCCACTCGGCTAGACCGAAACCCACTCCGCTAGACCCAAACCCACTCAGCTAGACCCAAACCCACTCAGCTAGACCCAAACCCACTCCGCTAGATCCAAACCCAGTCCGCTAGACCCAAACCCACTCCGCTAGACCCAAACCCACTCCGCTAGACCCAAACCCACTCCGCTAGACCCAAACCCACTCGGCTAGACCCAACCCCACTCGACAAGACCGAAACCCACTCGGCTAGACCCAAACCCTCTCGACTAGCCCCAAACCCACTCCGCTAGACCCAAACCCACTCGGCTAGACCCAAACCCACTCGGCTAGACCCAAACCCACTCGACTAGACCCAAACCCACTCCGCTTGACCCAAACCCACTCCGCTAGACCCAAACCCACTCGGCTAGACCCAAACCCACTCGGCTGGACCCAACCCCACTCCGCTAAACCCAAACCGACTCGGCTAGACAAAAACCCACTCCGCTAGACCCAAACCGACTCGGCTAGACCCAAACCCACTCGGCTAGACCCAAACCCACTCTGCTAGACCCAAACCCACTCGGCTAGACCCTAACCCATTTGGCTAGACCCAAACCCACTCGGATAGACACAAACCCACTCGGCTAGACCCAAACCCACTCGGCTAGACCGAAACCCACTCTGCTAGACCCAAACCCACTCGGCTAGACCCTAACCCACTCGGCTAGACCCAAACCCACTCGGCTAGACCCAAACCCACTCGGCTAGACCCAAACCCACTCTGCTAGACCCCAACCCACTCCGCTAGGCCCAAACCCACTCAGCTCGACCCAAACCCACTCATCTCGACCCAAACTCACTCCGCTAGATCCAAACCCACTCGGCTAGACCCAAACCCACTCCGCTAGACCCAAACCCACTCCGCTAGACCCAAACCCACTCCGCTAGACCCAAACCCACACGGCTAGACCCAACCCCACTCGGCTACACCCAAACCCACTCGGCTAGACCCAAACCCACTCGGCTAGACCAAAACCCACTCGGCTAGACCCAAACCCACTCCGCTAGATGCAAATCCACTCGGCGAGACCGAAACCCACTTGGCTAGACCCAAACCCACTCGGCTAGACCCAAACCCACTCGGCTAGGCCCAAACCCACTCGGCTAGACCCAAACCCACTCTGCTAGACCCAAACCCACTCCGCTAGATGCAAAACCACTCGGCTAGACGCAAACCCACTTCGCTAGACCCAAACCCACTCCGCTGGACCCACACCCACTCGGCTGGACCCAAACCCACTCGGCTAGACCCAAACCCACTCGGCTAGACCCAAACCCACTCGGCTGGACCCAAACCCACTCGGCTAGACGCAAACCTGCTCTGCTAGACCCAAACCCACTCGGCTAGAGCCTAACCCACTCGGCTAGACACAAACCCACTCGGCTAGACCCAAACCCACTCGGCTAGACCCAAACCCACTCGGCTAGACCCAAACCCACTCTGCTAGACCCCAACCCACTCCGCTAGACCCAAACCCACTCAGCTGGACCCAAACCCACTCAGCTAGACCCAAACCCACTCCGCTAGATCCAACCCCATTCGGCTAGACCGAAACCCACTCCGCTAGACCCAAACCCACTCTGCTAGACCCCAACCCACTCCGCTAGGCCCAAACCCACTCAGCTAGACCCAAACCCACTCATCTAGACCCAAACTCACTCCGCTAGATCCAAACCCACTCGGCTAGACCCAAACCCACTCCGCTAGACCCAAACCCACTCCGCTAGACCCAAACCCACTCCGCTAGACCCAAACCCACACGGCTAGACCCAACCCCACTCGGCTACACCCAAACCCACTCGGCTAGACCCAAACCCACTCGGCTAGACCAAAACCCACTCGGCTAGACCCAAACCCACTCCGCTAGATGCAAATCCACTCGGCGAGACCGAAACCCACTTGGCTAGACCCAAACCCACTCGGCTAGACCCAAACCCACTCGGCTAGGCCCAAACCCACTCGGCTAGACCCAAACCCACTCCGCTAGACCCAAACCCACTCCGCTAGATGCAAAACCACTCGGCTAGACGCAAACCCACTTCGCTAGACCCAAACCCACTCCGCTGGACCCACACCCACTCGGCTGGACCCAAACCCACTCGGCTAGACCCAAACCCACTCGGCTAGACCCAAACCCACTCGGCTGGACCCAAACCCACTCGGCTAGACGCAAACCCGCTCTGCTAGACCCAAACCCACTCGGCTAGAGCCTAACCCACTCGGCTAGACACAAACCCACTCGGCTAGACCCAAACCCACTCGGCTAGACCCAAACCCACTCGGCTAGACCCAAACCCACTCTGCTAGACCCCAACCCACTCTGCTAGACCCAAACCCACTCAGCTGGACCCAAACCCACTCAGCTAGACCCAAACCCACTCCGCTAGATCCAACCCCACTCGGCTAGACCGAAACCCACTCCGCTAGACCCAAACCCACTCAGCTAGACCCAAACCCACTCAGCTAGACCCAAACCCACTCCGCTAGATCCAAACCCAGTCCGCTAGACCCAAACCCACTCCGCTAGACCCAAACCCACTCCGCTAGACCCAAACCCACTCCGCTAGACCCAAACCCACTCGGCTAGACCCAACCCCACTCGACAAGACCGAAACCCACTCGGCTAGACCCAAACCCTCTCGACTAGCCCCAAACCCACTCCGCTAGACACAAACCCACTCGGCTAGACCCAAACCCACTCGGCTAGACCCAAACCCACTCGACTAGACCCAAACCCACTCCGCTTGACCCAAACCCACTCCGCTAGACCCAAACCCACTCGGCTAGACCCAAACCCACTCCGCTGGACCCAACCCCACTCCGCTAAACCCAAACCGACTCGGCTAGACAAAAACCCACTCCGCTAGACCCAAACCCACTCGGCTAGACCCAAACCCACTCGGCTAGACCCAAACCCACTCTGCTAGACCCAAACCCACTCGGCTAGACCCTAACCCATTTGGCTAGACCCAAACCCACTCGGCTAGACACAAACCCACTCGGCTAGGACCAAACCCACTCGGCTAGACCCAAACCCACTCGGCTAGACCCAAACCCACTCGGCTAGACCCAAACCCACTGCGGTAGACCCAAACCCACTCGGCTAGACCCAAACCCACTCGGCTAGACCCAAACCCACTCGGCTAGACCCAAACCCACTCGGCTAGACCCACACCCACTCGGCTAGACCCAAACCCACTCCGCTAGACCCAAACCCACTCCGCTAGACCCAAACCCACTCGGCTAGACACAAACCCACTCGGCTAGACCCAAACCCACTCGGCTAGGACCAAACCCACTCGGCTAGACCCAAACCCACTCGGCAAGATCCAAACCCACTCGGCTAGATACAAAACCCACTGCGCTAGACCCAAACCCACTCGGCTAGACCCAAACCCACTCGGCTAGACCCACACCCACTCGGCTGGACCAAAACCCTCTCCGCTTGACCCAAACCCACTCCGCTAGACCCAAACCCACTCTGCTAGACCCAAACCCACTCGGCTAGTCCCAAACCCACTCCGCTAGACCCAAACCCACTCGGCTAGACGCGAACCCACTCGGCTAGATGCAAACCCACTCCGCTAGACCCAAACCCACTCGGCTAGACCCAAACCCACTCCGCTAGACCCAAACCCACTCCGCTAGATCCAAACCCAATCCGCTAGACCCAACCACACTCCGCTAGACCCAAACCCAATCCGCTTGACCCAAACCCACTCCGCTAGACCCAAACCCACTCCGCTAGACCCAAACCCAATCGGCTACACCCAAACCCACTCGGCTAGACCCAAACCCACTCGGCTAGATCCAAACCCACTCCGCTAGACACAAACCCACATGGCTAGACCCAAACCCACTCGGCTAGACCCAAACCCACTCTGCTAGACCCAAACCCAATCCGCTAGACCCAAATCCACTCGGCTGGACCCAAACCCACTCGGCTAGATCCAAAACCCACTCCGCTAGACCCAAACCCACTCGGCTAGACCCAAACCCACTCGGCTTGACCCAAACCCACTCGGCTAGACCCAAACCCACTCCGCTAGGCCCAAACCCACTCGGCTAGACTCAAACCCACTCGGCTAGATCCAAACCCACTCGGCTAGATCCAAAACCCACTCCGCTAGACCCAAACCCACTCCGCTAGACCCAAACCCACTTGGCTAGACCCACACCCACTCGGCTAGACCCAAACCCACTCCGCTAGACCCAAACCCACTCCGCTAGACCCAAACCCACTCTGCTAGACCCAAACCCACTCGGCTCGTCCCAAACCCTCTCCGCTAGACCCAAACCCACTCGGCTAGACCCAAACCCACTCGGCTAGACCCAAGCCCACTCGGCTGGAAACAAACCCACTTGGCTAGGCCCAAACCCACTCGGCTAGACCCAAACCCACTCCGCTAGACCCAAACCCACTCGGTTAGACCCAAACCCACACGGCTAGACCCAAACCCACTCGGCTAGACCCAAACCCACTCGGCTAGACACATACCCACTCCGCTAGACCCAAACCCACTCGGCTAGACCCAAACCCACACCACTAGCCCTAAACCCACTCGGCTGGACCCAAACCCACTCGGCTAGACCCAAACCTACTCGGCTAGGCCCAAACCCACTCGGCTAGGCCCAAACCCACTCGGCTAGGCCCAAACCCACTCGGCCAGACCCAAACCCACTCGGCAAGATCCAAACCCACTCGGCTAGATACAAAACCCACTGCGCTAGACCCAAACCCACTCGGCTAGACCCAAACCCACTCGGCTAGACCCACACCCACTCGGCTGGACCAAAACCCTCTCCGCTTGACCCAAACCCACTCCGCTAGACCCAAACCCACTCGGCTAGACCCAAACCCACTCCGCTAGACCCAAACCCACTCCGCTAGATCCAAACCCAATCCGCTAGACCCAACCACACTCCGCTAGACCCAAACCCAATCCGCTTGACCCAAACCCACTCCGCTAGACCCAAACCCACTCCGCTAGACCCAAACCCAATCGGCTACACCCAAACCCACTCGGCTAGACCCAAACCCACTCGGCTAGATCCAAACCCACTCCGCTAGACACAAACCCACATGGCTAGACCCAAACCCACTCGGCTAGACCCAAACCCACTCTGCTAGACCCAAACCCAATCCGCTAGACCCAAATCCACTCGGCTGGACCCAAACCCACTCGGCTAGATCCAAAACCCACTCCGCTAGACCCAAACCCACTCGGCTAGACCCAAACCCACTCGGCTTGACCCAAACCCACTCGGCTAGACCCAAACCCACTCCGCTAGGCCCAAACCCACTCGGCTAGACTCAAACCCACTCGGCTAGATCCAAACCCACTCGGCTAGATCCAAAACCCACTCCGCTAGACCCAAACCCACTCCGCTAGACCCAAACCCACTTGGCTAGACCCACACCCACTCGGCTAGACCCAAACCCACTCCGCTAGACCCAAACCCACTCCGCTAGACCCAAACCCACTCTGCTAGACCCAAACCCACTCGGCTCGTCCCAAACCCTCTCCGCTAGACCCAAACCCACTCGGCTAGACCCAAACCCACTCGGCTAGACCCAAGCCCACTCGGCTGGAAACAAACCCACTTGGCTAGGCCCAAACCCACTCGGCTAGACCCAAACCCACTCCGCTAGACCCAAACCCACTCGGTTAGACCCAAACCCACACGGCTAGACCCAAACCCACTCGGCTAGACCCAAACCCACTCGGCTAGACACATACCCACTCCGCTAGACCCAAACCCACTCGGCTAGACCCAAACCCACACCACTAGACCTAAACCCACTCGGCTGGACCCAAACCCACTCGGCTAGACCCAAACCTACTCGGCTAGGCCCAAACCCACTCGGCTAGGCCCAAACCCACTCGGCTAGGCCCAAACCCACTCGGCCAGACCCAAACCCACTCGGCTAGACGCAAACCCACTCGGCTAGACCCAAACCCACTTGGCTAGACCCAAACCCACTCCGCTAAACCCAAACCCACTCCGCTAGACGCAAACCCACTCGGCTAGACCCAAACCCACTTAGCTAGACCAAAACCCACTCCGCTAGACCCACACCCACTCGGCTAGACCCAAACCCACTCGGCTAGACCCAAACCCACTCGGCTAGACCCAAACCCACTCGGCTAGACCCAAGCCCACTCGGCTAGACGCAAACCCACTCCGCTAGACCCAAACCCACTCGGGTAGACCCAAACCCACTCCGCTAGACCCAAACCCACTCCGCTAGATCCAAACCCAATCCGCTAGACCCAACCACACTCCGCTAGACCCAAACCCAATCCGCTTGACCCAAACCCACTCCGCTAGACCCAAACCCACTCCGCTAGACCCAAACCCACTCCGCTAGACCCAAACCCACTCTGCTAGACCCAAACCCACTCGGCTCGTCCCAAACCCACTCCGCTAGACCCAAACCCACTCGGCTAGACCCAAACCCACTCGGCTAGACCCAAGCCCACTCGGCTAGAAACAAACCCACTCGGCTAGGCCCAAACCCACTCGGCTAGACCCAAACCCACTCCGCTAGACCCAAACCCACTCGGCTAGACCCAAACCCACTCTGCTAGACCCAAACCCACTCGGCTAGACCCAAACCCACTCAGTTAGACCCAAACCCACACGGCTAGACCCAAACCCACTCGGCTAGACCCAAACCCACTCGGCTAGACACATACCCACTCCGCTAGACCCAAACCCACTCGGCTAGACCCAAACCCACTCCGCTAGACCTAAACCCACTCGGCTGGACCCAAACCCAATCGGCTAGACCCAAACCCACTCGGCTAGGCCCAAACCCACTCGGCTAGGCCCAAACCCACTCGGCTAGGCCCAAACCCACTCGGCTAGACCCAAACCCACTCGGCTAGACGCAAACCCACAAGGCTAGACCCAAACCCACTCGGCTAGATCCAAAACCCACTCCGCTAGACCCAAACCCACTCGGCTAGGCCCAAACCCACTCGGCTCGACCCAAACCCACTCGGCTAGACCCAAACCCACTCGGCTAGACCCAAACCCACTCGGTTAGACCCAAACCCACACGGCTAGACCCAAACCCACTCGGCTAGAACCAAACCCACTCGGCTAGACACATACCCACTCCGCTAGACCCAAACCCACTCGGCTAGACCCAAACCCACTCCGCTAGACCTAAACCCACTCGGCTGGACCCAAACCCACTCGGCTAGACCCAAACCCACTCGGCTAGGCCCAAACCCACTCGGCTAGGCCCAAACCCACTCGGCTAGGCCCAAACCCACTCGGCTAGACCCAAACCCACTTGGCTAGACGCAAACCCACTCGGCTAGACCCAAACCCACTCGGCTAGACCCAAACCCACTCCGCTAGACCCAAACCCACTCCGCTAGACGCAAACCCACTCGGCTAGACCCAAACCCACTTAGCTAGACCAAAACCCACTCCGCTAGACCCACACCCACTCGGCTAGACCCAAACCCACTCGGCTAGACCCAAACCCACTCGGCTAGACCCAAACCCACTCGGCTATACCCAAGCCCACTCGGCTAGACGCAAACCCACTCCGCTAGACCCAAACCCACTCGGGTAGACCCAAACCCACTCCGCTAGACCCAAACCCACTCCGCTAGATCCAAACCCAGTCCGCTAGACCCAACCACACTCCGCTAGACCCAAACCCAATCCGCTTGACCCAAACCCACTCCGTTAGACCCAAACCACTCCGCTAGACCCAAACCCACTCGGCTAGACCCAAACCCACTCGGCTAGACCCAAACCCACTCGGCTAGACCCAACCCCACTCGACTAGACCTAAACCCACTCGGCTAGACCCAAACCCAATCGGCTACACGCAAACCCACTCGGCTAGACCCAAACCCACTCCGCTCGACCCAAATCCACTCGGCTAGACCCAAACCCACTCGGCGAGACCGAAACCCACTGGGCTAGACCCAAACCCACTCGGCTAGACCCAAACCCACTCGGCTAGACCCAAACCTACTCGGCTAGGCCCAAACCCACTCGGCTAGACCCAAACCCACTCGGCTAGATCCAAAACCCACTCCGCTAGACCCAAACCCACTCGGCTAGACCCAAACCCACTCGGCTAGACCCACACCCACTCGGCTAGACGCAAACCCACTCCGCTAGACCCAAACCCACTCCGCTAGACCCAAACCCACTCTGCTAGACCCAAACCCACTCGGCTAGTCCCAAACCCACTCCGCTAGACCCAAACCCGCTCGGCTAGACCCAAACCCACTCTGCTAGACGCAAACCCACTCCGCTAGACCCAAACCCACTCGGCTTGACCCAAACCCACTCCGCTAGACCCAAACCCACTCCGCTAGATCCAAACCCAATCCGCTAGACCCAACCACACTCCGCTAGACCCAAACCCAATCCGCTTGACCCAAACCCACTCCGCTAGACCCAAACAATCTCCGCTAGACCCAAACCCACTCAGCTAGACCCAAACCCACTCGGCTAGACGCAAACCCACTCGGCCAGACCCAACCCCACTCGACTAGACCTAAACCCACTCGGCTGGACCCAAACCCAATCGGCTGCACCCAAACCCACTCGGCTAGACGCAAACCCACTCGGCTAGATCCAAACCCACTCCGCTAGACCCAAACCCACATGGCTAGACCCAAACCCACTCGGCTAGACCCACACCCACTCGGCTAGACCAAAACCCTCTCCGCTTGACCCAAACCCACTCCGCTAGACCCAAACCCACTCCGCTAGACCCAAACCCACTCGGCTAGACCCGAACCCACTCGGCTAGATGCAAACCCACTCCGCTATACCCAAACCCACTCGGCTAGACCCAAACCCACTCCGCTAAACCCAAACCCACTCCGCTAAATCCAAACCCAATCCGCTAGACCCAACCACACTCCGCTAGACCCAAACCCAATCCGCTTGACCCAAACCCACTCCGCTAGACCCAAACCCACTCCGCTAGACCCAAACCCACTCGGCTGGACCCAAACCCACTCGGCTAGACGCAAACCCACTCGGCTAGACCCAACCCCACTCGACTAGACCTAAACCCACTAGGCTAGACCCAAACCCAATCGGCTACACCCAAACTCACTCGGCTAGACCCAAACCCACTCGGCTAGATCCAAACCCACTCCGCTAGACACAAACCCACATGGCTAGACCCAAACCCACTCGGCTAGACCCAAACCCACTCTGCTAGACCCAAACCCAATCCGCTAGACCCAAATCCACTCGGCTGGACCCAAACCCACTCGGCGAGACCGAAACCCACTCGGCTAGACCCAAACCCACTCGGATAGACCCAAACCCACTCGGCTAGATCCAAAACCCACTCCGCTAGACCCAAACCCACTCGGCTAGAACCAAACCCACTCGGCTAGACCTTCACCCACTCGGCTAGACCCAAACCCACTCCGCTAGACACAAACCCACTCGGCTAGACCCAAACCCACTCGGCTAGACCCAAACCCACTCGGCTAGACCCAAACCCACTCGGCTAGGCTCAAACACACTCGGCTAGACTCAAACCCACTCGGCTACATCCAAACCCACTCGGCTAGATCCAAAACCCACTCCGCTAGACCCAAACCCACTCGGCTAGACCCAAACCCACTTGGCTAGACCCACACCCACTCGGCTAGACCCAAACCCACTCGGCTAGACCCAAACCCAATCCGCTAGACCCAAATCCACTCGACTAGACCCAAACCCACTCGGCGAGACCGAAACCCACTCGGCTAGATCCAAAACCCACTCCGCTAGACCCAAACCCACTCGGCTAGACCCAAACCCACTCGGCTAGACCCACACCCACTCGGCTAGACCCAAACCCACTCCGCTAGACCCAAACCCACTCCGCTAGACCCAAACCCACTCTGCTAGACCCAAACCCACTCGGCTAGTCCCAAACCCACTCCGCTAGACCCAAACCCGCTCGGCTAGACCCGAACCCACTCTGCTAGACGCAAACCCACTCCGCTAGACCCAAACCCACTCGGCTAGACCCAAACCCACTCCGCTAGACCCAAACCCACTCTGCTAGATCCAAACCCAATCCGCCAGACCCAACCACACTCCGCTAGACCCAAACCCAATCCGCTTGACCCAAACCCACTCCGCTAGACCCAAACCCACTCCGCTAGACCCAAACCCACTCGGCTAGACCTAAACCCACTCGGCTAGACGCAAACCCACTCGGCCAGACCAAACCCCACTCGACTAGACCTAAACCCACTTGGCTGGACCCAAACCCAATCGGCTGCACCCAAACCCACTCAGCTAGACCCAAACCCACTCAGCTAGACCCAAACCCACTCCGCCAGATCCAACCCCACTCGGCTAGACCCAAACCCACTCCGCTAGACCCAAACCCACTCAGCTAGACCCAAACCCACTCAGCTAGACCCAAACCCACTCCGCTAGATCCAAACCCAGTCCGCTAGACCCAAACCCACTCCGCTAGACCCAAACCCACTCCGCTAGACCCAAACCCACTCGGCTAGACCCAAACCCACTCGGCTAGACCCAACCCCACTCGACAAGACCGAAACCCACTCGGCTAGACCCAAACCCTCTCGACTAGCCCCAAACTCACTCCGCTAGACACAAACCCACTCGGCTAGACCCAAACCCACTCGGCTAGACCCAAACCCACTCGACTAGACCCAAACCCACTCCGCTTGACCCAAACCCACTCCGCTAGACCCAAACCCACTCGGCTAGACCCAAACCCACTCGGCTAGACCCAACCCCACTCCGCTAAACCCAAACCGACTTGGCTAGACAAAAACCCACTCCGCTAGACCCAAACCCACTCGTCTAGACCCAAACCCACTCGGCTAGACCCAAACCCAATCTGCTAGACCCAAACCCACTCGGCTAGACCCTAACCCATTTGGATAGACCCAAACCCACTCGGCTAGACCCAAACCCACTCGGTTAGGCCCAAACCCACTCGGCTAGACCCAAACCCACTCGGCTAGACCCAAACCCACTCGGCTAGACCCAAACCCACTCCGGTAGACCCAAACCCACTCGGCTAGACCCAAACCCACTCGGCGAGACCGAAACCCACTCGACTAGACCCTAACCCACTCGACTAGACACAAACCCACTCGGCTAGACCCAAACCCACTCGGCTAGACCCAAACCCACTCGGCTAGACCCAAACCCACTCGGCTAGACCCAAACCCACTCGGCTAGACCCACACCCACTCGGCTAGACCCAAACCCACTCCGCTAGACCCAAACCCACTCCGCTAGACCCAAACCCACTCGGCTAGACACAACCCCACTCGGCTAGACCCAAACCCACTCGGCTAGGCCCAAACCCACTCGGCTAGACCCAAACCCACTCGGCAAGATCCAAACCCACTCGGCTAGATACAAAACCCACTGCGCTAGACCCAAACCCACTCGGCTAGACCCAAACCCACTCGGCTAGACCCACACCCACTCGGCTAGACCAATACCCTCTCCGCTTGACCCAAACCCACTCCGCTAGACCCAAACCCACTCTGCTAGACCCAAACCCACTCGGCTAGTCCCAAACCCACTCCGCTAGACCCAAACCCACTCGGCTAGACCCGAACCCACTCGGCTAGATGCAAACCCACTTCGCTAGACCCAAACCCACTCGGCTAGACCCAAACCCACCCGGCTAAACCCAAACCCACTCCGCTAAATCCAAACCCAATCCGCTAGACCCAACCACACTCCGCTAGACCCAAACCCAATCCGCTTGACCCAAACCCACTCCGCTAGACCCAAACCCACTCCGCTAGGCCCAAACCCACTCGGCTGGACCCAAACCCACTCGGCTAGACGCAAACCCACTCGGCTAGACCCAACCCCACTCGACTAGACCTAAACCCACTCGGCTAGACCCAAACCCAATCGGCTACACCCAAACTCACTCGGCTAGACCCAAACCCACTCGGCTAGATCCAAACCCACTCCGCTAGACACAAACCCACATGGCTAGACCCAAACCCACTCGGCTAGACCCAAACCCACTCTGCTAGACCCAAACCCAATCCGCTAGACCCAAATCCACTCGGCTGGACCCAAACCCACTCGGCGAGACCGAAACCCACACGGCTAGACCCAAACCCACTCGGCTAGACCCAAACCCACTCGGCTAGATCCAAAACCCACTCCGCTAGACCCAAACCCACTCGGCTAGAACCAAACGCACTCGGCTAGACCTTCACCCACTCGGCTAGACCCAAACCCACTCCGCTAGACACAAACCCACTCGGCTAGACCCAAACCCACTCGGCTAGACACAAACCCACTCGGCTAGACCCAAACCCACTCGGCTAGGCCCAAACCCACTCGGCTAGACTCAAACCCACTCGGCTAGATCCAAACCCACTCGGCTAGATCCAAAACCCACTCCGCTAGACCCAAACCCACTCGGCTAGACCCAAACCCACTTGGCTAGACCCACACCCACTCGGCTAGACCCAAACCCACTCCGCTAGACCCAAACCCACTCCGCTAGACCCAAACCCACTCTGCTAGACCCAAACCCACTCGGCTCGTCCCAAACCCACTCCGCTAGACCCAAACCCACTCGGCTAGACCCAAACCCACTCGGCTAGACCCAAGCCCACTCGGCTAGAAACAAACCCACTCGGCTAGGCCCAAACCCACTCGGCTAGACCCAAACCCACTCCGCTAGACCCAAACCAACTCGGCTAGACCCAAACCCACTCTGCTAGACCCAAACCCACTCGGCAAGACCCAAACCCACTCGGCTAGGCCCAAACCCACTCGGCTGGACCCAAACCCACTCGGCTAGACCCAAACCCACTCAGCTAGACCCAAAGCCACTCGGTTAGACCCAAACCCACACGGCTAGACCCAAACCCACTCGGCTAGACCCAAACCCACTCGGCTAGACACATACCCACTCCGCTAGACCCAAACCCACTCGGCTAGACCCAAACCCACTCCGCTAGACCTAAACCCACTCGGCTGGACCCAAACCCACTCGGCTAGACCCAAACCACTTGGCTAGGCCCAAACCCACTCGGCTAGGCCCAAACCCACTCGGCTAGGCCCAAACCCACTCGGCTAGAGCCAAACCCACTCGGCTAGACGCAAACCCACTCCGCTAGATCCAAACCCACTTGGCTAGACCCAAACCCACTCCGCTAGACCCAAACCCACTCCGCTAGACGCAAACCCACTCGGCTAGACCCAAACCCACTTAGCTAGACCAAAACCCACTCCGCTAGACCCACACCCACTCGGCTAGACCCAAACCCACTCGGCTAGACCCAAACCCACTCGGCTAGACCCAAACCCACTCGGCTAGACCCAAGCCCACTCGGCTAGACGCAAACCCACTCCGCTAGAACCAAACCCACTCGGGTAGACCCAAACCCACTCCGCTAGACCCAAACCCACTCCGCTAGATCCAAACCCAGTCCGCTAGACCCAACCACACTCCGCTAGACCCAAACCCAATCCGCTTGACCCAAACCCACTCCGTTAGACCCAAACCACTCCGCTAGACCCAAACCCACTCGGCTAGACCCAAACCCACTCGGCTAGACCCAAACCCACTCGGCTAGACCCAACCCCACTCGACTAGACCTAAACCCACTCGGCTAGACCCAAACCCAATCGGCTACACCCAAACCCACTCGGCTAGACCCAAACCCACTCCGCTCGACCCAAATCCACTCGGCTAGACCCAAACCCACTCGGCGAGACCGAAACCCACTGGGCTAGACCCAAACCCACTCGGCTAGGCCCAAACCCACTCGGCTGGACCCAAACCCACTCGGCTAGACCCAAACCCACTCGGCTAGACCCAAACCCACTCGGTTAGACCCAAACCCACACGGCTAGACCCAAACCCACTCGGCTAGACCCAAACCCACTCGGCTAGACACATACCCACTCCGCTAGACCCAAACCCACTCGGCTAGACCCAAACCCACTCCGCTAGACCTAAACCCACTCGGCTGGACCCAAACCCACTCGGCTAGACCCAAACCCACTCGGCTAGGCCCAAACCCACTCGGCTAGGCCCAAACCCACTCGGCTAGGCCCAAACCCACTCAGCTAGAGCCAAACCCACTCGGCTAGACGCAAACCCACTCGGCTAGACCCAAACCCACTCGGCTAGACCCAAACCCACTCCGCTAGACCCAAACCCACTCCGCTAGACGCAAACCCACTCGGCTAGACCCAAACCCACTCGGCTAGACACATACCCACTCCGCTAGACCCAAACCCACTCGGCTAGACCCAAACCCACTCCGCTAGACCTAAACCCACTCGGCTGGACCCAAACCCACTCGGCTAGACCCAAACCCACTCGGCTAGGCCCAAACCCACTCGGCTAGGCCCAAACCCACTCGGCTAGGCCCAAACCCACTCAGCTAGAGCCAAACCCACTCGGCTAGACGCAAACCCACTCGGCTAGACCCAAACCCACTCGGCTAGACCCAAACCCACTCCGCTAGACCCAAACCCACTCCGCTAGACGCAAACCCACTCGGCTAGACCCAAACCCACTGAGCTAGACCAAAACCCACTCCGCTAGACCCACACCCACTCGGCTAGACCCAAACCCACTCGACTAGACCCAAACCCACTCGGCTAGACCCAAACCCACTCGGCTAGACCCAAGCCCACTCGGCTAGACGCAAACCCACTCCGCTAGACCCAAACCCACTCGGGTAGACCCAAACCCACTCCGCTAGACCCAAACCCACTCCGCTAGATCCAAACCCAGTCCGCTAGACCCAACCACACTCCGCTAGACCCAAACCCAATCCGCTTGACCCAAACCCACTCCGTTAGACCCAAACCACTCCGCTAGACCCAAACCCACTCGGCTAGACCCAAACCCACTCGGCTAGACCCAAACCCACTCGGCTAGACCCAACCCCACTCGACTAGACCTAAACCCACTCGGCTAGACCCAAACCCAATCGGCTACACCCAAACCCACTCGGCTAGACCCAAACCCACTCCGCTCGACCCAAATCCACTCGGCTAGACCCAAACCCACTCGGCGAGACCGAAACCCACTGGGCTAGACCCAAACCCACTCGGCTAGACCCAAACCCACTCGGCTAGACCCAAACCTACTCGGCTAGGCCCAAACCCACTCGGCTAGACCCAAACCCACTCGGCTAGATGCAAACCCACTCGGCTAGATCCAAAACCCACTCCGCTAGACCCAAACCCACTCCGCTAGACCCAAACCCATTCTGCTAGACCCAAACCCACTCGGCTGGTCCCAAACCCACTCCGCTAGACCCAAACCCGCTCGGCTAGACCCAAACCCACTCTGCTAGACGCAAACCCACTCCGCTAGACCCAAACCCACTCGGCTAGACCCAAACCCACTCCGCTAGACCCAAACCCACTCCGCTAGATCCAAACCCAATCCGCTAGACCCAACCACACTCCGCTAGACCCAAACCCAATCCGCTTGACCCAAACCCACTCCGCTAGACCCAAACCCACTCCGCTAGACCCAAACCCACTCCGCTAGACCCAAACCCACTCGGCTAGACGCAAACCCACTCGGCCAGACCCAACCCCACTCGACTAGACCTAAACCCACTCGGCTGGACCCAAACCCAATCGGCTGCACCCAAACCCACTCGGCTAGACCCAAACCCACTCGGCTAGATCCAAACCCGCTCCGCTAGACCCAAACCCACATGGCTAGACCCAAACCCACTCGGCTAGACCCAAACCCACTCCGCTAGACCCAAACCCAATCCGCTAGACCCAAATCCACTCGGCTAGACCCAAACCCACTCGGCGAGACCGAAACCCACTCGGCTAGACCCAAACCCACTCGGCTAGACCCAAACACACTCGGCTAGACCCAAACCCACTCGGCTAGACCCAAACCCATTCGTCTAGACACAAACCCACTCCGCTAGACCCAAACCCACTCGGCTAAACCCAAACCCACTCGGCTAGACACAAACCCACTCGGCTAGACCCAAACCCACTCGGCTAGACCCAAACCCAATCCGATAGGCCCAAACCCACTCGGCAAGACCCAAACCCACTCGGCTAGACCCAAACCCACTCGGCTAGACCCAAACCCACTCCGCTAGACCCAAACCCACTCGGCTTGACCCAAACCCACTCGGCTACACCCAAACCCACTCGGTTAAACCCAAACCCACTCCGCTAGACCCAAACCCACTCGGCTAGACCCAAAGCCACTCGGCTAGACCCAAGCCCACTCGGCTAGACCCAAACCCACTCGGCTAGACCCAACCCCACTCGACTTGACCTAAACCCACTCGGCTAGACCCAAACCCACTCGGCTAGCCCCAAACCCACTCGGCTAGGCCCAAACCCACTCGGCTAGACCCAAACCCACTCGGCTAGACCCAAACCCACTCGGCTAGATCCAAACCCACTCTGCTAGACCCAAACCCACTCGGCTAGTCCCAAACCCACTCCGCGAGACCCAAACCCACTCGGCCAAACCCAAACCCACTCGGTTAAACCCAAACCCACTCCGCTAGACCCAAACCCACTCGGCTAGACCCAAAGCCACTCGGCTAGACCCAAGCCCGCTCGGCTAGACCCAAACCCACTCGGCTAGACCCAACCCCACTCGACTTGACCTAAACCCACTCGGCTAGACCCAAACCCACTCGGCTAGCCCCAAACCCACTCGGCTAGGCCCAAACCCACTCGGCTAGACCCAAACCCACTCGGCTAGACCCAAACCCACTCGGCTAGATCCAAACCCACTCTGCTAGACCCAAACCCACTCGGCTAGTCCCAAACCCACTCCGCTAGACCCAAACCCATTCGGCTAGACCCAAACCCACTCGGCTAGACCCAAACACACTCGGCTAGACCCAAACCCAGTCGGCTAACCCAAACCCACTCGGCTAGACCCAAACCCACTCCGCTAGACCCAAACCCACTCCGCTAGACCCAAACCCACTCGGCTAGACCCAAACCCACTCGGCTAGATCCAAAACCCACTCTGCTAGACCCAAACCCACTTGGCTAGAACCAAACCCACTCGGCTAGACCCACACCCACTGGGCTAGACCCAAACCCACTCCGCTAGACCCAAACCCACTCGGCTAGACCCAAACCCACTTGGCTAGACGCACACCCACTCGGCTAGACCCAAACCCACTCCGCTAGACCCAAACCCACTCCGCTAGACCCAAACCCACTCTGCTAGACCCAAACCCGCTCGGCTAGTCCCAAATCCACTCCGCTAGACCCAAACCCACTCGGCTAGACCCAAACCCACTCGGCTAGACCCAAGCCCACTCGGCTAGAAACAAACCCACTCGGCTAGGCCCAAACCCAGTCGGCTAGACCCAAACCCACTCCGCTAGACCCAAACCCACTCGGCTAGACCCAAACCCACTCGGCTAGACACAAACCCACTCGGCTAGACCCAAATCCACTCGGCTAGACCCTAACCCACTCGGCTAGACACAAACCCACTCGGCTAGACCCAAACCCACTCGGCTAGACCCAAACCCACTCAGCTAGACCCAAACCCACTCTGCTAGACCCAAACACACTCGGCTAGACCCAAACACACTCGGCTAGACCCAAACCCACTCGGCTAGACCCAAACCCATTCGTCTAGACACAAACCCACTCGGCTAGACCCAAACCCACTCGGCTAAACCCAAACCCACTCGGCTAGACACAAACCCACTCGGCTAGACCCAAACCCACTCGGCTAGACCCAAACCCAATCCGATAGGCCCAAACCCACTCGGCAAGACCCAAACCCACTCGGCTAGACCCAAACCCACTCGGCTAGACCCAAACCCACTCCGCTAGACCCAAACCCACTCGGCTTGACCCAAACCCACTCGGCTACACCCAAACCCACTCGGTTAAACCCAAACCCACTCCGCTAGACCCAAACCCACTCGGCTAGACCCAAAGCCACTCGGCTAGACCCAAGCCCACTCGGCTAGACCCAAACCCACTCGGCTAGACCCAACCCCACTCGACTTGACCTAAACCCACTCGGCTAGACCCAAACCCACTCGGCTAGCCCCAAACCCACTCGGCTAGGCCCAAACCCACTCGGCTAGACCCAAACCCACTCGGCTAGACCCAAACCCACTCGGCTAGATCCAAACCCACTCTGCTAGACCCAAACCCACTCGGCTAGTCCCAAACCCACTCCGCGAGACCCAAACCCACTCGGCCAAACCCAAACCCACTCGGTTAAACCCAAACCCACTCCGCTAGACCCAAACCCACTCGGCTAGACCCAAAGCCACTCGGCTAGACCCAAGCCCGCTCGGCTAGACCCAAACCCACTCGGCTAGACCCAACCCCACTCGACTTGACCTAAACCCACTCGGCTAGACCCAAACCCACTCGGCTAGCCCCAAACCCACTCGGCTAGGCCCAAACCCACTCGGCTAGACCCAAACCCACTCGGCTAGACCCAAACCCACACGGCTAGATCCAAACCCACTCTGCTAGACCCAAACCCACTCGGCTAGTCCCAAACCCACTCCGCTAGACCCAAACCCATTCGGCTAGACCCAAACCCACTCGGCTAGACCCAAACACACTCGGCTAGACCCAAACCCAGTCGGCTAACCCAAACCCACTCGGCTAGACCCAAACCCACTCCGCTAGACCCAAACCCACTCCGCTAGACCCAAACCCACTCGGCTAGACCCAAACCCACTCGGCTAGACCCAAACCCACTCCGCTAGACCCACACCCACTCGGCTAGACTCAAACCCACTCGGCTAGACCCAAACCCACTCGGCTAGACGCAAACCCACTCCGCTAGACCCAAACCCACTCCGCCAGACCCAAACCCACTCCGCTAGACCCAAACCCACTCCGCTAGATCCAAACCCAGTCCGCTAGACCCAACCCCACTCGGCTAGACCCAAACCCACTCCGCTTGACACAAACCCACTCCGCTAGACCCAAACCCACTCGGCTAGACCCAAACCCACTCGGCTAGACCCAAACCCACTCAGCTAGACCCAAACCCACTCGGCTAGACCCAACCCCACTCGACTAGTCCCAAACCCACTCCGCTAGACCCAAACCCACTCCGCTAGATCCAAACCCAGTCCGCTAGACCCAACCCCACTCGGCTAGACCCAAACCCACTCGGCTAGACCCAAACCCACTCCGCTAGACCCAAACCCACTCGGCTTGACCCAAACCCACTCGGCTAAACCCAAACCCACTCGGTTAAACCCAAACCCACTCCGCTAGACCCAAACCCACTCGGCTAGACCCAAACCCACTCGGCTAGACCCAAGCCCACTCGGCTAGACCCAAACCCACTCGGCTAGACCAAAACCCACTCGGCTTGACCCAAACCCACTCGGCTAGACCCAAACCCACTCGGCTAGACCCAAACCCACTCGTCTAGACACAAACCCACTCCGCTAGACCCAAACCCACTCGGCTAGAAACAAACCCACTCGGCTAGGCCCAAACCCACTCGGCTAGACCCAAACCCACTCGGCTAGACCCAAACCCACTCGGCTAGACCCAAACCCACTCTGCTAGACCCAAACACACTCGGCTAGACCCAAACACACTCGGCTAGACCCAAACCCACTCCGCTAGACCCAAACCCACTCGTCTAGACACAAAACCACTCCGCTAGACCCAAACCCACTCGGCTAAACCCAAACCCACTCGGCTAGACACAAACCCACTCGGCTAGACCCAAACCCACTCGGCTAGACCCAAACCCAATCAGCTAGGCCCAAACCCACTCGGCTAGACCCAAACCCCCTCGGCTAGACCCAAACCCACTCGGCTAGACCCAAACCCACTCCGCTAGACCCAAACCCACTCGGCTTGACCCAAACCCACTCGGCTAAACCCAAACCCACTCGGTTAAACCCAAACCCACTCCGCTAGACCCAAACCCACTCGGCTAGACCCAAACCCACTCGGCTAGACCCAAGCCCACTCGGCTAGACCCAAACCCACTCGGCTAGACCCAACCCCACTCGACTAGACCTAAACCCACTCGGCTAGACCCAAACCCACTCGGCTAGCCCCAAACCCACTCGGCTAGGCCCAAACCAACTCGGCTAGACCCAAACCCACTCGGCTAGACCCAAACCCACTCGGCTAGATCCAAACCCACTCTGCTAGACCCAAACCCACTCGGCTAGTCCCAAACCCACTCCGCTAGACCCAAACCCATTCGGCTAGACCCAAACCCACTCGGCTAGACCAAAGCCCACTCGGCTAGAACCAAACCCACTCGGCTAGGCCCAAACCCACTCGGCAAGACCCAAACCCACTCGGCTAGACCCAAACCCACTCGGCTAGACCCAAACCCACTCGGCTAGACCCAAACCCACTCGGCTAGACCCAAACCCTCTCGGCTAGACCAAAACCCACTCGGCTTGACCCAAACCCACTCCGCTAGACCCAAACACACTCGGCTAGACCCAAACCCACTCGGCTAGACACAAAACCCACTCGGCTAGACCCAAACCCACTCGGCTAGTCCCAAACGCACTCTGCTAGACCCAAACCCCCTCCACTAGACCCAAACCCACTCGGCTAGACCCAAGCCCACTCGGCTAGAAACAAACCCACTCGGCTACGCCCAAACCCACTCGTCTGGACCCAAACCCACTCGGGTAGACCCAAACCCACTCGGCTAGACCCAAACCCACTCTGCTAGACCCAAACACACTCGGCTAGACCCAAACCCACTCGGCTAGACCCAAACCCACTCGTCTAGACACAAACCCACTCCGCTAGACCCAAACCCACTCGGCTAGAAACAAACCCACTCGGCTAGGCCTAAACCCACTCCGCTAGACCCAAACCCACTCGGGTAGACCCAAACCCACTCGGCTAGACCCAACCCCACTCTGCTAGACCCAAACACACTCGGCTAGACCCAAACCCACTCGGCTAGACCCAAACCCACTCGTCTAGACACAAACCCACTCCGCTAGACCCAAACCCACTCGGCTAAACCCAAACCCACTCGGCTAGACACAAACCCACTCGGCTAGACCCAAACCCACTCGGCTAGACCCAAACCCAATCAGCTAGGCCCAAACCCACTCGGCTAGACCCAAACCCACTCGGCTAGACCCAAACCCACTCGGCTAGACCCAAACCCACTCGGCTAGACCCAAACCCACTCGGCTTGACCCAAACCCACTCGGCTACACCCAAACCCACTCGGTTAAACCCAAACCCACTCCGCTAGACCCAAACCCACTCGGCTAGACCCAACCCCACTCGGCTAGACCCAAACGCACTCGGCTAGACCCAAACCCACTCGGCTAGACCCAAACCCACTCGGCTAGACACATACCCACTCCGCTAGACCCAAACCCACTCGGCTAGACCCAAACCCACTCCGCTAGACCCAAACCCACTCGGCTAGACCCAACCCCACTCGGCTACACCCAAACCCACTCGGCTAGACGCAAACCCACTCGGCTAGACCCAAACCCACTCGGCTAGACCCAAACCCACTCCGCTAGACCCACACCCACTCGGCTAGATCCAAACCCACTCGGCTAGACCCAAACCCACTCGGCTACACCCAAACCCACTCGGCTAGACCCAAACCAACTCGGCTAGACGCAAACCCACTCCGCTAGACCCAAACCCACTCCGCTAGACCCAAACCCACTCCGCTAGACCCAAACCCACGCGCTAGATCCAAACCCAGTCCGCTAGACGCAACCCCACTCCGCTAGACCCAAACCCACTCCGCTCGACACAAACCCACTCCGCTAGACCCAAACCCACTCGGCTAGACCCAAACCCACTCCGCTAGACCCAAACCCACTCGGCTAGACCCAAACCCACTCGGCTAGACCCAAACCCACTCGGCCAGACCCAAACCCACTCGGCTAGACCCAACCCCACTCGACTAGACCTAAACCCACTCGGCTAGATCCAAACCCACTCTGCTAGACCCAAACCCACTCGGCTAGTCCCAAACCCACTCCGCTAGACCCAAACCCATTCGGCTAGACCCAAACCCACTCGGCCAGACCCAAGCCCACTCGGCTAGACCCAAACCCACTCGGCTAGACCCAAACCCACTCGGCTAGACCCAAACCCACTCGGCTAGACCCAAACCCTCTCGGCTAGACCAAAACCCACTCGGCTTGACCCAAACCCACTCCGCTAGACCCAAACCCACTCGGCTAGACCCAAACCCACTCGGCTAGACACAAAACCCACTCGGCTAGACCCAAACCCACTCGGCTAGTCCCAAACGCACTCTGCTAGACCCAAACCCCCTCCACTAGACCCAAACCCACTCGGCTAGACCCAAGCCCACTCGGCTAGAAACAAACCCACTCGGCTACGCCCAAACCCACTCGTCTAGACCCAAACCCACTCGGCTAGACCCAAACCCACTCGGCTAGACCCAAACCCACTCTGCTAGACCCAAACACACTCGGCTAGACCCAAACCCACTCGGCTAGACCCAAACCCACTCGTCTAGACACAAACCCACTCGTCTAGACACAAACCCACTCCGCTAGAGCCAAACCCACTCGGCTAAACCCAAACCCACTCGGCTAGACACAAACCCACTCGGCTAGACCCAAACCCACTCGGCTAGACCCAAACCCAATCAGCTAGGCCCAAACCCACTCGGCTAGACCCAAACCCACTCGGCTAGACCCAAACCCACTCGGCTAGACCCAAACCCACTCGGCTAGACCCAAACCCACTCGGCTAGACCCAAACCCACTCGGCTAGACCCAAACCCACTCGGCTTGACCCAAACCCACTCGGCTAGACCAAAACCCACTCGGCTTGACCCAAACCCACTCGGCTAGACCCAAACCCACTCGGCTAGACCCAAACCCACTCGTCTAGACACAAACCCACTCCGCTAGACCCAAACCCACTCGGCTAGAAACAAACCCACTCCGCTAGACGCAAACCCACTCCGCTAGACCCAAACCCACTCCGCTAGACCCAAACCCACTCCGCTAGATGCAAACCCAGTCCGGTACACGAAACCCCACTCCGCTAGACCCAAACCCACTCCGCTTGACACAAACCCACTCCGCTAGACCCAAACCCACTCGGCTAGACCCAAACCCACTCCGCTAGACCCAAACCCACTGGGCCAGACCCAAACCCACTCGGCTAGACCCAAACCCACTCGGCCAGACCCAAACCCACTCGGCTAGACCCAACCCCACTCGACTAGACCTAAACCCACTCGGCTAGACCCAAACCCACTCGGCTAGCCCCAAACCCACTCGGCTAGGCCCAAACCCACTCGGCTAGACCCAAACCCACTCGGCTAGACCCAAACCCACTCGGCTGGATCCAAACCCACTCTGCTAGACCCAAACCCACTCGGCTAGTCCCAAACCCACTCCGCTAGACCCAAACCCACTCGGCTACACCCAAACCCACTCGGCTAGACCCAAGCCCACTCGGCTAGAACGAAACCCACTCGGCTAGGCCCAAACCCACTCGGCTAGACCCAAACCCACTCGGCTAGACCCAAACCCACACGGCTAGACCCAAACCCACTCGGCTAGACCCAAATCCACTCGGCTAGACCCAAACCCACTCGGCTAGACCCAAACCCACTCTGCTAGACGCAAACCCACTCCGCTAGACCCAAACCCACTCGGCTAGACCCAAACCCACTCGGCTAGACACAAAACCCACTCGGCTAGACCCAAACCCACTCGGCTAGTCCCAAACCCACTCCGCTAGACCCAAACCCACTCGGCTAGACCCAAACCCACTCGGCTAGACCCAAGCCCACTCGGCTAGAAACAAACCCACTCGGCTAGGCCCAAACCCACTCGGCTAGACCCAAACCCACTCGGCTAGACTCAAACCCACTCGGCTAGACCCAAACCCACTCTGCTAGACCCAAACACACTCGGCTAGACCCAAACCCACTCGGCTAGACCCAAACCCACTCGTCTAGACACAAACCCACTCCGCTAGACCAAACCCACTCGGCTAGAAACAAACCCACTCGGCTAGACCCAAACCCACTTGGCTAGACCCAAACCCACTCGGCTAGACCCAAACCCACTTGGCTAGACGCAACCCCACTCGACTAGACCTAAACCCACTCGGCTAGACCCAAACCCACTCGGCTAGCCCCAAACCCACTCGGCTAGGCCCAAACCCACTCGGCTAGACCCAAACCCACTCGGCTAGACCCAAACCCACTAGGCTAGACCAAAACCCACTCGGCTAGATCCAAACCCACTCTGCTAGACCCAAACCCACTCGGTTAGGCCCAAACCCACTCGGCTAGACCCAAACCCACTCGGCTAGATCCAAACCCACTCGGCTAGACCCAAACCCACTCGGCTAGACCCAAACCCACTCGGCTAAACCCAAACCCACTCGGCTAGACCCAAACCCACTCCGCTAGACCCAAACCCACTCCACTAGACGCAAACCCACTCGGCTAGACCCAAACCCGCTCGGCTAGACCCAAACCCACTCCGCTAGACGCACACCCACTCGGCTAGACCCAAACCCACTCGGCTAGACCTAAACCCACTCGGCTAGACCCAAACCCACTCCGCTAGACCCAAACCCACTCGGCTAGACGCAAACCCACTCCGCTAGACCCAAACCCACTCCGCTAGACCCAAACCCACTGGGCTAGACCCAAACCCACTCCGCTAGACCCAAACCCACTCGGCTAGACCCAAACCCACTCGGCTAGACCCAAGCCCACTCGGCTAGACCCAAACCCACTCGTCTAGACACAAACCCACTCCTCTAGACCCAAACCCACTCGGCTAAACCCAAACCCACTCGGCTAGACACAAACCCACTCGGCTAGACCCAAACCCACTCGGCTAGCCCCAAACCCAATCCGCTAGGCCCAAACCCACTCGGCTAGACCCAAACCCACTCGGCTAGACCCAAACCCACTCGGCTAGACCCAAACCCACTCGGCTAGACCCTAACCCACTCGGCTTGACCCAAACCCACTCGGCTACACCCAAACCCACTCGGTTAAACCCAAACCCACTCCGCTAGACCCAAACCCACTCGGCTAGACCCAACCCCACTCGGCTAGACCCAAACGCACTCGGCTAGACCCAAACCCACTCGGCTAGACCCAAACCCACTCGGCTAGACACATACCCACTCCGCTAGACCCAAACCCACTCGGCTAGACCCAAACCCACTCCGCTAGACCCAAACACACTCGGCTAGACCCAACCCCACTCGGCTACACCCAAACCCACTCGGCTAGACGCAAACCCACTCGGCTAGACCCAAACCCACTCGGCTAGACCCAAACCCACTCCGCCAGACCCACACCCACTCGGCTAGACCCAAACCCACTCGGCTAGACCCAAACCCACTCGGCTAGACCCAAACCCACTCGGCTAGACCCAAACCCACCCGGCTAGACCCAAACCCACTCGGCTAGACCCAAACCCACTCGGCTAGACCCAAACCCACTGGGCTTGACCCAAACCCACTGGGCTAGACCCAAACCCACTCCGCTAGACCCAAACCCACTTGTCTAGGCCCAAACCCACTCGGCTAGACCCAAACCCACTCGGCTAGACCCAAACCCACTCGGCTAGCCCCAAACCCACTTGTCTAGGCCCAAACCCACTCGGCTAGACCCAAACCCACTCGGCTAGACCCAAACCCACTCGGCTAGACCCAAACCCACTCGGCTAGACCCAAACCCAATCGGCTAGGCCCAAACCCACTCCGCTAGACCCAAACCCACTCGGCTAGGCCCAAACCCACTCGGCTAGACCCAAACCCACTCGGCTAGACCCAAACCCACTAGGCTAGACCAAAACCCACTCGGCTAGATCCAAACCCACTCTGCTAGACCCAAACCCACTCGGCCAGACCCAAACCCACTCGGCTAGACCCAACCCCACTCGACTAGACCTAAACCCACTCGGCTAGACCCAAACCCACCCGCCTAGCCCCAAACCCACTCGGCTAGGCAAAAACTCACTCGGCTAGCCCCAAACCCACTCGGCTAGGCCCAAACCCACTCGGCTAGACCCAAACCCACTCGGCTAGACCCAAACCCACTCGGCTGGATCCAAACCCACTCTGCTAGACCCAAACCCACTCGGCTAGTCCCAAACCCACTCCGCTAGACCCAAACCCACTCGGCTACACCCAAACCCACTCGGCTAGACCCAAGCCCACTCGGCTAGAACGAAACCCACTCGGCTAGGCCCAAACCCACTCGGCTAGACCCAAACCCACTCGGCTAGACCCAAACCCACACGGCTAGACCCAAACCCACTCGGCTAGACCCAAATCCACTCGGCTAGACCCAAACCCACTCGGCTAGACCCAAACCCACTCTGCTAGACGCAAACCCACTCCGCTAGACCCAAACCCACTCGGCTAGACCCAAACCCACTCGGCTAGACACAAAACCCACTCGGCTAGACCCAAACCCACTCGGCTAGTCCCAAACCCACTCCGCTAGACCCAAACCCACTCGGCTAGACCCAAACCCACTCGGCTAGACCCAAGCCCACTCGGCTAGAAACAAACCCACTCGGCTAGGCCCAAACCCACTCGGCTAGACCCAAACCCACTCGGCTAGACTCAAACCCACTCGGCTAGACCCAAACCCACTCTGCTAGACCCAAACACACTCGGCTAGACCCAAACCCACTCGGCTAGACCCAAACCCACTCGTCTAGACACAAACCCACTCCGCTAGACCCAAACCCACTCGGCTAGAAACAAACCCACTCGGCTAGACCCAAACCCACTTGGCTAGACCCAAACCCACTCGGCTAGACCCAAACCCACTTGGCTAGACGCAACCCCACTCGACTAGACCTAAACCCACTCGGCTAGACCCAAACCCACTCGGCTAGCCCCAAACCCACTCGGCTAGGCCCAAACCCACTCGGCTAGACCCAAACCCACTCGGCTAGACCCAAACCCACTAGGCTAGACCAAAACCCACTCGGCTAGATCCAAACCCACTCTGCTAGACCCAAACCCACTCGGTTAGGCCCAAACCCACTCGGCTAGACCCAAACCCACTCGGCTAGATCCAAACCCACTCGGCTAGACCCAAACCCACTCGGCTAGACCCAAACCCACTCGGCTAAACCCAAACCCACTCGGCTAGACCCAAACCCACTCCGCTAGACCCAAACCCACTCCACTAGACGCAAACCCACTCGGCTAGACCCAAACCCGCTCGGCTAGACCCAAACCCACTCCGCTAGACGCACACCCACTCGGCTAGACCCAAACCCACTCGGCTAGACCTAAACCCACTCGGCTAGACCCAAACCCACTCCGCTAGACCCAAACCCACTCGGCTAGACGCAAACCCACTCCGCTAGACCCAAACCCACTCCGCTAGACCCAAACCCACTGGGCTAGACCCAAACCCACTCCGCTAGACCCAAACCCACTCGGCTAGACCCAAACCCACTCGGCTAGACCCAAGCCCACTCGGCTAGACCCAAACCCACTCGTCTAGACACAAACCCACTCCGCTAGACCCAAACCCACTCGGCTAAACCCAAACCCACTCGGCTAGACACAAACCCACTCGGCTAGACCCAAACCCACTCGGCTAGCCCCAAACCCAATCCGCTAGGCCCAAACCCACTCGGCTAGACCCAAACCCACTCGGCTAGACCCAAACCCACTCGGCTAGACCCAAACCCACTCGGCTAGACCCTAACCCACTCGGCTTGACCCAAACCCACTCGGCTACACCCAAACCCACTCGGTTAAACCCAAACCCACTCCGCTAGACCCAAACCCACTCGGCTAGACCCAACCCCACTCGGCTAGACCCAAACGCACTCGGCTAGACCCAAACCCACTCGGCTAGACCCAAACCCACTCGGCTAGACACATACCCACTCCGCTAGACCCAAACCCACTCGGCTAGACCCAAACCCACTCCGCTAGACCCAAACACACTCGGCTAGACCCAACCCCACTCGGCTACACCCAAACCCACTCGGCTAGACGCAAACCCACTCGGCTAGACCCAAACCCACTCGGCTAGACCCAAACCCACTCCGCCAGACCCACACCCACTCGGCTAGACCCAAACCCACTCGGCTAGACCCAAACCCACTCGGCTAGACCCAAACCCACTCGGCTAGACCCAAACCCACCCGGCTAGACCCAAACCCACTCGGCTAGACCCAAACCCACTCGGCTAGACCCAAACCCACTGGGCTTGACCCAAACCCACTGGGCTAGACCCAAACCCACTCCGCTAGACCCAAACCCACTTGTCTAGGCCCAAACCCACTCGGCTAGACCCAAACCCACTCGGCTAGACCCAAACCCACTCGGCTAGCCCCAAACCCACTTGTCTAGGCCCAAACCCACTCGGCTAGACCCAAACCCACTCGGCTAGACCCAAACCCACTCGGCTAGACCCAAACCCACTCGGCTAGACCCAAACCCAATCGGCTAGGCCCAAACCCACTCCGCTAGACCCAAACCCACTCGGCTAGGCCCAAACCCACTCGGCTAGACCCAAACCCACTCGGCTAGACCCAAACCCACTAGGCTAGACCAAAACCCACTCGGCTAGATCCAAACCCACTCTGCTAGACCCAAACCCACTCGGCCAGACCCAAACCCACTCGGCTAGACCCAACCCCACTCGACTAGACCTAAACCCACTCGGCTAGACCCAAACCCACCCGCCTAGCCCCAAACCCACTCGGCTAGGCAAAAACTCACTCGGCTAGACCCAAACCCACTCGGCTAGACCCAAACCCACTCGGCTGGATCCAAACCCACTCTGCTAGACCCAAACCCACTCGGCTAGTCCCAAACCCACTCCGCTAGACCCAAACCCACTCGGCTACACCCAAACCCACTCGGCTAGACCCAAGCCCACTCGGCTAGAACCAAACCCACTCGGCTAGGCCCAAACCCACTCGGCTAGACCCAAACCCACTTGGCTAGACCCAAACCCACACGGCTAGACCCAAACCCACTCGGCTAGACGCAACCCCACTCAACTAGACCTAAACCCACTCGGCTAGACCCAAACCCACTCGGCTAGCCCCAAACCCACTCGGCTAGGCCCAAACCCACTCGGCTAGACCCAAACCCACTCGGCTAGACCCAAACCCACTAGGCTAGACCAAAACCCACTCGGCCAGATCCAAACCCACTCTGCTAGACCCAAACCCACTCGGTTAGGCCCAAACCCACTCGGCTAGACCCAAACCCACTCGGCTAGATCCAAACCCACTCGGCTAGACCCAAACCCACTCGGCTAGACCCAAACCCACTCGGCTAAACCCAAACCCACTCGGCTAGACCCAAACCCACTCCGCTAGACCCAAACCCACTCCACTAGACGCAAACCCACTCGGCTAGACCCAAACCCGCTCGGCTAGACACAAACCCACTCCGCTAGACCCACACCCACTCGGCTAGACCCAAACCCACTCGGCTAGACCTAAACCCACTCGGCTAGACCCAAACCCACTCCGCTAGACCCAAACCCACTCGGCTAGACGCAAACCCACTCCGCTAGACCCAAACCCACTCCGCTAGACCCAAACCCACTGGGCTAGACCCAAACCCACTCCGCTAGACCCAAACCCACTCGGCTAGACCCAAACCCACTCGGCTAGACCCAAGCCCACTCGGCTAGACCCAAACCCACTCGTCTAGACACAAACCCACTCCGCTAGACCCAAACCCACTCGGCTAAACCCAAACCCACTCGGCTAGACACAAACCCACTCGGCTAGACCCAAACCTACTCGGCTAGACCCAAACCCAATCAGCTAGGCCCAAACCCACTCGGCTAGACCCAAACCCACTCGGCTAGACCCAAACCCACTCGGCTAGACCCAAACCCACTCGGCTAGACCCAAACCCACTCGGCTTGACCCAAACCCACTCGGCTACACCCAAACCCACTCGGTTAAACCCAAACCCACTCGGCTAGGCCCAAACCCACACGGTTAGGCCCAAACCCACTCGGCTAGACCCAAACCCACTCGGCTAGACCCAAACCCACTCGGCTAGACCCAAACGCACTCGGCTAGACCCAACCTCACTCGGCTAGCCCCAAACCCACTTGTCTAGGCCCAAACCCACTCGGCTAGACCCAAACCCACTCGGCTAGACCCAAACCCACTCGGCTAGCCCCAAACCCACTTGTCTAGGCCCAAACCCAATCGGCTAGACCCAAACCCACTCGGCTAGACCCAAACCCACTCGGCTAGACCCAAACCCACTCGGCTAGACCCAAACCCAATCGGCTAGGCCCAAACCCACTCCGCTAGACCCAAACCCACTCGGCTAGGCCCAAACCCACTCGGCTAGACCCAAACCCACTCGGCTAGACCCAAACCCACTAGGCTAGACCAAAACCCACTCGGCTAGATCCAAACCCACTCTGCTAGACCCAAACCCACTCGGTTAGGCCCAAACCCACTCGGCTAGACCCAAACCCACTCGGCTAGATCCAAACCCACTCGGCTAGACCCAAACCCACTCGGCTAGACCCAAACCCACTCGGCTAAACCCAAAACCACTCGGCTAGACCCAAACCCACTCCGCTAGACCCAAACGCACTCGGCTAGACCCAAACCCACTCGGCTAGACCCAAACCCACTCGGCTAGACCCAAACGCACTCGGCTAGACCCAACCTCACTCGGCTAGCCCCAAACCCACTTGTCTAGGCCCAAACCCACTCGGCTAGACCCAAACCCACTCGGCTAGACCCAAACCCACTCGGCTAGCCCCAAACCCACTTGTCTAGGCCCAAACCCACTCGGCTAGACCCAAACCCACTCGGCTAGACCCAAACCCACTCGGCTAGACCCAAACCCACTCGGCTAGACCCAAACCCAATCGGCTAGGCCCAAACCCACTCGGCTAGACCCAAACCCACTCGGCTAGACCCAAACCCACTAGGCTAGACCAAAACCCACTCGGCTAGATCCAAACCCACTCTGCTAGACCCAAACCCACTCGGTTAGGCCCAAACCCACTCGGCTAGACCCAAACCCACTCGGCTAGATCCAAACCCACTCGGCTAGACCCAAACCCACTCGGCTAGACCCAAACCCACTCGGCTAAACCCAAAACCACTCGGCTAGACCCAAACCCACTCCGCTAGACCCAAACCCACTCCACTAGACGCAAACCCACTCGGCTAGACCCAAACCCGCTCGGCTAGACACAAACCCACTCCGCTAAACCCACATCCACTCGGCTAGACCCAAACCCACTCGGCTAGACCTAAACCCACTCGGCGAGACCCAAACCCATACGCTAGACCCAAACCCACTCGGCTAGACGCAAACCCACTCCGCTAGTCCCAAACCCACTCCGCTAGACCCAAACCCACTGGGCTAGACCCAAACCCACTCCGCTAGACCCAAACCCACTTGGCTAGACCCAAACCCACTCGGCTAGACCCAAGCCCACTCGGCTAGACCCAAACCCACTCGTCTAGACACAAACCCACTCCGCTAGACCCAAACCCACTCGGCTAAACCCAAACCCACTCGGCTAGACACAAACCCACTCGGCTAGACCCAAACCCACTCGGCTAGACCCAAACCCAATCGGCTAGGCCCAAACCCACTCGGCTAGACCCAAACCCACTCGGCTAGACCCAAACCCACTCGGCTAGACCCAAACCCACTCGGCTAGACCCAAACCCACTCGGCTTGACCAAAACCCACTCGGCTACACCCAAACCCACTCGGTTAAACCCAAACCCACTCGGCTAGGCCCAAACCCACTCGGTTAGGCCCAAACCCACTCGGCTAGACCCAAACCCACTCGGCTAGACCCAAACCCACTCGGCTAGACCCAAACGCACTCGGCTAGACCCAACCTCACTCGACTAGACCTAAACCCACTCGGCTAGACCCAAACCCACTCGGCTAGCCCCAAACCCACTTGTCTAGGCCCAAACCCACTCGGCTAGACCCAAACCCACTCGGCTAGACCCAAACCCACTCGGCTAGCCCCAAACCCACTTGTCTAGGCCCAAACCCACTCGGCTAGACCCAAACCCACTCGGCTAGACCCAAACCCACTCGGCTAGACCCAAACCCACTCGGCTAGACCCAAACCCAATCGGCTAGGCCCAAACCCAATCCGCTAGACCCAAACCCACTCGGCTAGATCCAAACCCACTCCGCTAGACCCAAACCCACTCGGTTACACCCAAACCCACTCGGCTAGACCCAAACCCACTCGGCTAGACCCAACCCCACTCGGCTAGACCCAAACCCACTCGGCTAGACCCAAGCCCACTCGGCTAGACCCAAACCCACTCGGTTAGGCCCAAACCCACTCGGCTAGACCCAAACCCACTCGGCTAGACCCAAACCCACTCGGCTAGACACATACCCACTCCGCTAGACCCAAACCCACTCGGCTAGACACAAACCCACTCCGCTAGACCCAAACCCACTCGGCTAGACCCAAACCCACTCGGCTAGACCCAAACCCACTCGGCTAGCCCAAACCCACCCGGCTACGCCCAAACCCACTCGGCTAGGCCCAAACCCACTCGGCTAGACCCAAACCCACTCGGCTAGACCCAAACCCACTCGGCCAGACCCAACCCCACTCGGCTAGACCCAAACGCACTCGGCTAGACCCAAACCCACTCGGCTAGACCCAAACCCACTCGGCTAGATGCAAACCCACTCGGCTAGACCCAAACCCACTCGGCTAGACCCAAACCCACTCCGCTAGACGCAAACCCACTCGGCTAGACCCAAATCCACTCGGCTAGACCCAAACCCACTCCGCTAGACCCACACCCACTCGGCTAGACCCAAACCCACTCGGCTAGACCCAAACCCACTCGGCTAGACCCAAACCCGCTCGGCTAGACCCAAACCCACTCGGCTAGACGCCAACCCACTCCGCTAGACCCAAACCCACTCCGCTAGACCCAAACCCACGCCGCTAGACCCAAACCCACTCCGCTAGAACCAAACCCAGTCCGCTAGACTCAACCCCACTCCGCTAGACCCAAACCCACTTCGCTTGACCCAAACCCACTCGGCTAGCCCCAAACCCACTCGGCTAGGCCCAAACCCACTCGGCTAGACCCAAACCCACTCGGCTAGACGCAAACCCACTCGGCTAGACCCAAACCCACTCGGCTAGACCCAAACCCAATCGGCTAGGCCCAAACCCACTCGGCTAGACCCAAACCCACTCGGCTAGATCCAAACCCACTCCGCTAGACCCAAACCCACTCGGTTAGACCCAAACCCACTCGGTTAGACCCAAACCCACTCGGCTAGACCCAAACCCACTCGGCTAGACCCAACCCCACTCGGCTAGACCCAAACGCACTCGGCTAGACCCAAACCCACTCGGCTAGACCCAAATCCACTCGGCTAGACGCAAACCCACTCGGCTAGACCCAAACCCACTCGGCTAGACCCAAACCCACTCCGCTAGACCCACACCCACTCGGCTAGACCCAAACCCACTCGGCTAGACCCAAACCCACTCGGCTAGACCCAAACCCACTCGGCTAGACGCAAACCCACTCGGCTAGATGCAAACCCACTCCGCTAGACCCAAACCCACTCCGCTAGAACCAAACCCAGTCCGCTAGACCCAACCCCACTCCGCTAGACCCAAACCCACTCCGCTAGATCCAAACCCACTCCGTTAGACCCAAACCCACTCGGCTAGACCCAAACCCTCTCGGCTAGACCCAAACCCACTCGGCTAGACCCAAACCCACTCAGCTAGACCCAACCCCACTCGACTAGACCTAAACCCACTCGCCTAGACCCAAACCCACTCGGCTAGCCCCAAACCCACTCGGCTAGGCCCAAACCCACTCGGCTAGACCCAAACCCACTCGGCTAGCCCCAAACCCACTCGGCTAGGCCCAAACCCACTCGGCTAGACCCAAACCCACTCGGCTAGACGCAAACACACTCGGCTAGACCCAAACCCACTCGGCTAGACCCAAACCCAATCGGCTAGGCCCAAACCCACTCGGCTAGACCCAAACCCACTCGGCTAGATCCAAACCCACTCCGCTAGACCCAAACCCACTCGGTTAGACCCAAACCCACTCGGCTAGACCCAAACCCACTCGGCTAGACCCAACCCCACTCGGCTAGACCCAAACGCACTCGGCTGGACCCAAACCCACTCGGCTAGACCCAAACCCACTCGGCTAGACGCAAACCCACTCGGCTAGACCCAAACCCACTCGGCTAGACCCAAACCCACTCCGCTAGACCCACACCCACTCGGCTAGACCCAAACCCACTCGGCTAGACCCAAACCCACTCGGCTAGACCCAAACCCACTCGGCTAGACGCAAACCCACTCGGCTAGATGCAAACCCACTCCGCTAGACCCAAACCCACTCCGCTAGACCCAAACCCACTCCGCTAGACCCAAACCCACTCCGCTAGAACCAAACCCAGTCCGCTAGATCCAACCCCACTCCGCTAGACCCAAACCCACTCCGCTAGACCCAACCCACTCCGTTAGACCCAAACCCACTCGGCTAGACCCAAACCCTCTCGGCTAGACCCAAACCCACTCGGCTAGACCCAAACCCACTCGGCTAGACCCAACCCCACTCGACTAGACCTAAACCCACTCGCCTAGACCCAAACCCACTCGGCTAGCCCCAAACCCACTCGGCTAGGCCCAAACCCACTCGGCTAGACCCAATCCCACTCGGCTAGACCCAAACCCACTCGGCTAGACCCAAACCCACTCGGCTAGACCCAAACCCAATCGGCTAGGCCCAAACCCACTCGGCTAGACCCAAACCCACTCGGCTAGACCCAAACCCACTCGGCTAGATCCAAACCCACTCCGCTAGACCCAAACCCACTCGGCTTGACCCAAACCCATTCGGATAGACCCAAACCCACTCGGTGAAACCCAAACCCACTCCGCTAGACCCAAACCCACTCGGCTAGACCCAAACCCACTCGGCTAGACCCAAGCCCACTCGACTAGACCCAAACCCACTCGGTTAGGCCCAAACCCACTCGGTTAGACCCAAACCCACTCGGCTAGACCCAAACCCACTCGGCTAGACCCAAACCCACTCGGCTAGACCCAAACCCACTCGGCTAGACCCAACCCCACTCGACTAGACCTAAACCCACTCGGCTAGACCCAAACCCACTCGGCTAGCCCCAAACCCACTCGGCTAGGCCCAAACCCACTCGGCTAGGCCCAAACCCACTCGGCTAGACCCATACCCACTCGGCTAGACCCAAACCCACTCGGCTAGACCCAAACCCACTCGGCTAGACGCAAACCCACTCGGCTAGACGCAACCCCACTCGACTAGACGCAAACCCACTCCGCTAGACCCAAACCCACTCCGCTAGACCCAAACCCACTCGGCTAGACCCAAACCCACTCCGCTAGACCCAAACCCACTCGGCTAGACCCAAACCCACTCGGCTAGACCCAAGCCCACTCGGCTAGGCCCAAACCCACTCGGTTAGGCCCAAACCCACTTGGCTAGACCCAAACCCACTCGGCTAGACCCAAACCCACTCGGCTAGACCCAAACGCACTCGGCTAGACCCAACCTCACTCGACTAGACCTAAACCCACTCGGCTAGACCCAAACCCACTCGGCTAGCCCCAAACCCACTTGTCTAGGCCCAAACCCACTCGGCTAGACCCAAACCCACTCGGCTAGACCCAAACCCACTCGGCTAGACCCAAACCCACTCGGCTAGACCCAAACCCAATCGGCTAGGCCCAAACCCACTCCGCTAGACCCAAACCCACTCGGCTAGATCCAAACCCACTCCGCTAGACCCAAACCCACTCGGTTACACCCAAACCCACTCGGCTAGACCCAAACCCACTCGGCTAGACCCAACCCCACTCGGCTAGACCCAAACCCACTCGGCTAGACCCAAGCCCACTCGGCTAGACCCAAACCCACTCGGTTAGGCCCAAACCCACTCGGCTAGACCCAAACCCACTCGGCTAGACCCAAACCCACTCGGCTAGAAACATACCCACTCCGCTAGACCCAAACCCACTCGGCTAGACACAAACCCACTCCGCTAGACCCAAACCCACTCGGCTAGACCCAAACCCACTCGGCTAGACCCAAACAAACTCGGCTAGCCCAAACCCACTCGGCTAGGCCCAAACCCACTCGGCTAGACCCAAACCCACTCGGCTAGACCCAAACCCACTCGGCTAGACCCAAACCCACTCTGCCAGACCCAACCCCACTCGGCTAGACCCAAACGCACTCGGCTAGACCCAAACCCACTCGGCTAGACGCAAACCCACTCGGCTAGACCCAAACCCACTCGGCTAGACCCAAACCCACTCCACTAGACGCAAACCCACTCGGCTAGACCCAAATCCACTCGGCTAGACCCAAACCCACTCCGCTAGACCCACACCCACTCGGCTAGACCCAAACCCACTCGGCTAGACCCAAACCCACTCGGCTAGACCCAAACCCACTCGGCTAGACCCAAACCCACTCGGCTAGATGCAAACCCACTCCGCTAGACCCAAACCCACTCCGCTAGACCCAAACCCACTCCGCTAGACCCAAACCCACTCCGCTAGAACCAAACCCAGTCCGCTAGACCCAACCCCACTCCGCTAGACCCAAACCCACTCCACTTGACCCAAACCCACTCGGCTAGCCCCTAACCCACTCGGCTAGGCCCAAACCCACTCGGCTAGATCCAAACCCACTCGGCTAGACGCAAACCCACTCGGCTAGACCCAAACCCACTCGGCTAGACGCAAACCCACTCGGCTAGACCCAAACCCACTCGGCTAGACAAAAACCCAATCGGCTAGGCCCAAACCCACTCGGCTAGACCCAAACCCACTCGGCTAGATCCAAACCCACTCCGCTAGACCCAAACCCACTCGGTGAGACCCAAACCCACTCGGCTAGACCCAAACCCACTCGGCTAGACCCAACCCCACTCGGCTAGACCCAAACGCACTCGGCTAGACCCAAACCCACTCGGCTACACCCAAACCCACTCGGCTAGACGCAAACCCACTCGGCTAGACCCAAACCCACTCGGCTAGACCCAAACCCACTCCGCTAGACCCACACCCACTCGGCTAGACCCAAACCCACTCGGCTAGACGAAAACCCACTCGGCTAGACCCAAACCCACTCGGCTAGACGCAAACCCACTCGGCTAGATGCAAACCCACTCCGCTAGACCCAAACCCACTCCGCTAGACCCAAACCCACTCCGCTAGACCCAAACCCACTCCGCTAGAACCAAACCCAGTCCGCTAGACACAACCCCACTCCGCTAGACCCAAACCCACTCCGCTAGACCCAAACGCACTCCGTTAGACGCAAACCCACTCGGCTAGACCCAAACCCTCTCGGCTAGACCCAAACCCACTCGGCTAGACCCAAACCCACTCGGCTAGACCCAACCCCACTCGACTAGACCTAAACCCACTCGCCTAGACCCAAACCCACTTGGCTAGCCCCAAACCCACTCGGCTAGGCCCAAACCCACTCGGCTAGACCCAAACCCACTCGGCTAGACCCAACCCACTCGGCTAGACCCAAACCCACTCGGCTAGACCCAAACCCAATCGGCTAGGCCCAAACCCACTCGGCTAGACCCAAACCCACTCGGCTAGACCCAAACCCACCCGGCTAGATCCAAACCCACTCCGCTAGACCCAAACCCACTCGGCTTGACCCAAACCCATTCGGCTAGACCCAAACCCACTCGGTTAAACCCAAACCCACTCCGCTAGACCCAAACCCACTCGGCTAGACCCAAACCCACTCGGCTAGCCCCAAACCCACTGGTCTAGGCCCAAACCCACTCGGCTAGACCCAAACCCACTCGGCTAGACCCAAACCCACTCGGCTAGACCCAAACCCACTCGGCTAGACCCAAACCCAATCGGCTAGGCCCAAACACAATCCGCTAGACCCAAACCCACTCGGCTAGATCCAAACCCACTCCGCTAGACCCAAACCCACTCGGTTACACCCAAACCCACTCGGCTAGACCCAAACCCACTCGGCTAGACCCAACCCCACTCGGCTAGACCCAAACCCACTCGGCTAGACCCAAGCCCACTCGGCTAGACCCAAACCCACTCGGTTAGACCCAAACCCACTCGGCTAGACCCAAACCCACTCGGCTAGACCCAAACCCACTCGGCTAGACACATACCCACTCCGCTAGACCCAAACCCACTCGGCTAGACACAAACCCACTCCGCTAGACCCAAACCCACTCGGCTAGACCCAAACCCACTCGGCTAGACCCAAACCCACTCGGCTAGCCCAAACCCACCCGGCTACGCCCAAACCCACTCGGCTAGGCCCAAACCCACTCGGCTAGACCCAAACCCACTCGGCTAGACCCAAACCCACTCGGCCAGACCCAACCCCACTCGGCTGGACCCAAACGCACTCGGCTAAACCCAAACCCACTCGGCTAGACCCAAACCCACTCGGCTAGACGCAAACCCACTCGGCTAGACCCAAACCCACTCGGCTAGACCCAAACCCACTCCGCTAGACGCAAACCCACTCGGCTAGACCCAAATCCACTCGGCTAGACCCAAACCCACTCCGCTAGACCCACACCCACTCGGCTAGACCCAAACCCACTCGGCTAGACCCAAACCCACTCGGCTAGACCCAAACCCGCTCGGCTAGACCCAAACCCCCTCGGCTAGACGCCAACCCACTCCGCTAGACCGAAACCCACTCCGCTAGACCCAAACCCACTCCGCTAGACCCAAACCCACTCCGCTAGAACCAAACCCAGTCCGCTAGACTCAACCCCACTCCGCTAGACCCAAACCCACTTCGCTTGACCCAAACCCACTCGGCTAGCCCCAAACCCACTCGGCTAGGCCCAAACCCACTCGGCTAGACCCAAACCCACTCGGCTAGACGCAAACCCACTCGGCTAGACCCAAACCCACTCGGCTAGACCCAAACCCAATCGGCTAGGCCCAAACCCACTCGGCTAGACCCAAACCCACTCGGCTAGATCCAAACCCACTCCGCTAGACCCAAACCCACTCGGTTAGACACAAACCCACTCGGCTAGACCCAAACCCACTCGGCTAGACCCAACCCCACTCGGCTAGACCCAAACACACTCGGCTAGACCCAAACCCACTCGGCTAGACCCAAACCCACTCGGCTAGACGCAAACCCACTCGGCTAGACCCAAACCCACTCGGCTAGACCCAAACCCACTCCGCTAGACCCAAACCCACTCCGCTAGACCCACACCCACTCGGCTAGACCCAAACCCACTCGGCTAGACCCAAACCCACTCGGCTAGACCCAAACCCGCTCGGCTAGACCCAAACCCCCTCGGCTAGACGCCAACCCACTCCGCTAGACCCAAACCCACTCCGCTAGACCCAAACCCACTCCGCTAGACCCAAACCCACTCCGCTAGAACCAAACCCAGTCCGCTAGACTCAACCCCACTCCGCTAGACCCAAACCCACTTCGCTTGACCCAAACCCACTCGGCTAGCCCCAAACCCACTCGGCTAGGCCCAAACCCACTCGGCTAGACCCAAACCCACTCGGCTAGACGCAAACCCACTCGGCTAGACCCAAACCCACTCGGCTAGACCCAAACCCAATCGGCTAGGCCCAAACCCACTCGGCTAGACCCAAACCCACTCGGCTAGATCCAAACCCACTCCGCTAGACCCAAACCCACTCGGTTAGACCCAAACCCACTCGGCTAGACCCAAACCCACTCGGCTAGACCCAACCCCACTCGGCTAGACCCAAACACACTCGGCTAGACCCAAACCCACTCGGCTAGACCCAAACCCACTCGGCTAGACGCAAACCCACTCCGCTAGACCCAAACCCACTCCGCTAGACCCAAACCCACTCCGCTAGACCCAAACCCACTCCGCTAGACCCAAACCCACTCCGCTAGAACCAAACCCAGTCCGCTAGACCCAACCCCACTCCGCTAGACCCAAACCCACTCCGCTAGATCCAAACCCACTCCGTTAGACCCAAACCCACTCGGCTAGACCCAAACCCTCTCGGCTAGACCCAAACCCACTCGGCTAGACCCAAACCCACTCGGCTAGACCCAACCCCACTCGACTAGACCTAAACCCACTCGCCTAGACCCAAACCCACTCGGCTAGCCCCAAGCACACTTGGCTAGGCCCAAACCCACTCGGCTAGACCCAAACCCACTCGGCTAGCCCCAAACCCACTCGGCTAGGCCCAAACCCACTCGGCTACACCCAAACCCACTCGGCTAGACGCAAACACACTCGGCTAGACCCAAACCCACTCGGCTAGACCCAAACCCAATCGGCTAGGCCCAAACCCACTCGGCTAGACCCAAACCCACTCGGCTAGATCCAAACCCACTCCGCTAGACCCAAACCCACTCGGTTAGACCCAAACCCACTCGGCTAGACCCAAACCCACTCGGCTAGACCCAACCCCACTCGGCTAGACCCAAACACACTCGGCTAGACCCAAACCCACTCAGCTAGACCCAAACCCACTCGGCTAGACGCAAACCCACTCGGCTAGACCCAAACCCACTCGGCTAGACCCAAACCCACTCCGCTAGACCCAAACCCACTCCGCTAGACCCACACCCACTCGGCTAGACCCAAACCCACTCGGCTAGACCCAAACCCACTCGGCTAGACCCAAACCCGCTCGGCTAGACCCAAACCCCCTCGGCTAGACGCCAACCCACTCCGCTAGACCCAAACCCACTCCGCTAGACCCAAACCCACTCCGCTAGACCCAAACCCACTCCGCTAGAACCAAACCCAGTCCGCTAGACTCAACCCCACTCCGCTAGACCCAAACCCACTTCGCTTGACCCAAACCCACTCGGCTAGCCCCAAACCCACTCGGCTAGGCCCAAACCCACTCGGCTAGACCCAAACCCACTCGGCTAGACGCAAACCCACTCGGCTAGACCCAAACCCACTCGGCTAGACCCAAACCCATTCGGCTAGGCCCAAACCCACTCGGCTTGACCCAAACCCACTCGGCTAGATCCAAACCCACTCCGCTAGACCCAAACCCACTCGGTTAGACCCAAACCCACTCGGCTAGACCCAAACCCACTCGGCTAGACCCAACCCCACTCGGCTAGACCCAAACACACTCGGCTAGACCCAAACCCACTCGGCTAGACCCAAACCCACTCGGCTAGACGCAAACCCACTCCGCTAGACCCAAACCCACTCCGCTAGACCCAAACCCACTCCGCTAGACCCAAACCCACTCCGCTAGACCCAAACCCACTCCGCTAGAACCAAACCCAGTCCGCTAGACCCAACCCCACTCCGCTAGACCCAAACCCACTCCGCTAGATCCAAACCCACTCCGTTAGACCCAAACCCACTCGGCTAGACCCAAACCCACTCGGCTAGATCCAAACCCACTCCGCTAGACCCAAACCCACTCGGTTAGACCCAAACCCACTCGGCTAGACCCAAACCCACTCGGCTAGACCCAACCCCACTCGGCTAGACCGAAACGCACTCGGCTGGACCCAAACCCACTCGGCTAGACCCAAACCCACTCGGCTAGACGCAAACCCACTCGGCTAGACCCAAACCCACTCGGCTAGACCCAAACCCACTCCGCTAGACCCACACCCACTCGGCTAGACCCAAACCCACTCGGCTAGACCCAAACCCACTCGGCTAGACCCAAACCCACTCGGCTAGACGCAAACCCACTCGGCTAGATGCAAACCCACTCCGCTAGACCCAAACCCACTCCGCTAGACCCAAACCCACTCCGCTAGACCCAAACCCACTCCGCTAGAACCAAACCCAGTCCGCTAGATCCAACCCCACTCCGCTAGACCCAAACCCACTCCGCTAGACCCAAACCCACTCCGTTAGACCCAAACCCACTCGGCTAGACCCAAACCCTCTCGGCTAGACCCAAACCCACTCGGCTAGACCCAAACCCACTCGGCTAGACCCAACCCCACTCGACTAGACCTAAACCCACTCGCCTAGACCCAAACCCACTCGGCTAGCCCCAAACCCACTCGGCTAGGCCCAAACCCACTCGGCTAGACCCAACCCCACTCGGCTAGACCCAAACCCACTCGGCTAGATCCAAACCCACTCCGCCAGACCCAAACCCACTCAGCTTGACCCAAACCCATTCGGATAGACCCAAACCCACTCGGTGAAACCCAAACCCACTCCGCTAGACCCAAACCCACTCGGCTAGACCCAAACCCACTCGGCTAGACCCAAGCCCACTCGACTAGACCCAAACCCACTCGGTAGGCCCAAACCCACTCGGCTAGACCCAAACCCACTCGGCTAGACCCAAACCCACTCGGCTAGACCCAAACCCACTCGGCTAGACCCAAACCCACTCGGCTAGACCCAACCCCACTCGACTAGACCTAAACCCACTCGGCTAGACCCAAACCCACTCGGCTAGCCCCAAACCCACTCGGCTAGGCCCAAACCCACTCGGCTAGGCCCAAACCCACTCGGCTAGACCCAAACCCACTCGGCTAGACCCAAACCCACTCGGCTAGACCCAAACCCACTCGGCTAGACGCAACCCCACTCGACTAGACCTAAACCCACTCGGCTAGACCCAAACCCACTCGGCTAGCCCCAAACCCACTCGGCTAGGCCCAAACCCACTCGGCTAGACCCAAACCCACTCGGCTAGACCCAAACCCACTAGGCTAGACCAAAACCCACTCGGCTAGATCCAAACCCACTCTGCTAGACCCAAACCCACTCGGTTAGGCCCAAACGCACTCGGCTAGACCCAAACCCACTCGGCTAGACCCAAACCCACTCGGCTAGACCCAAACCCACTCGGCTAGACCCAAACCCACTCGGCTAAACCCAAACCCACTCGGCTAGACCCAAACCCACTCCGCTAGACCCAAACCCACTCCGCTAGACGCAAACCCACTCGGCTAGACCCAAACCCACTCGGCTAGACCCAAACCCGCTCCGCTAGACCCACACCCGCTCGGCTAGACCCAAACCCACTCGGCTAGACCTAAACCCACTCGGCTAGACCCAAACCCACTCGGCTAGACCCAAACCCACTCGGCTAGACGCAAACCCACTCCGCTAGACCCAAACCCACTCCGCTAGACCCAAACCCACTCGGCTAGACCCAAACCCACTCCGCTAGACCCAAACCCACTCGGCTAGACCCAAACCCACTCGGCTAGACCCAAGCCCACTCGGCTAGGCCCAAACCCACTCGGTTAGGCCCAAACCCACTTGGCTAGACCCAAACCCACTCGGCTAGACCCAAACCCACTCGGCTAGACCCAAACGCACTCGGCTAGACCCAACCTCACTCGACTAGACCTAAACCCACTCGGCTAGACCCAAACCCACTCGGCTAGCCCCAAACCCACTTGTCTAGGCCCAAACCCACTCGGCTAGACCCAAACCCACTCGGCTAGACCCAAACCCACTCGGCTAGACCCAAACCCACTCGGCTAGACCCAAACCCAATCGGCTAGGCCCAAACCCACTCCGCTAGACCCAAACCCACTCGGCTAGATCCAAACCCACTCCGCTAGACCCAAACCCACTCGGTTACACCCAAACCCACTCGGCTAGACCCAAACCCACTCGGCTAGACCCAACCCCACTCGGCTAGACCCAAACCCAATCGGCTAGACCCAAGCCCACTCGGCTAGACCCAAACCCACTCGGTTAGGCCCAAACCCACTCGGCTAGACCCAAACCCACTCGGCTAGACCCAAACCCACTCGGCTAGAAACATACCCACTCCGCTAGACCCAAACCCACTCGGCTAGACACAAACCCACTCCGCTAGACCCAAACCCACTCGGCTAGACCCAAACCCACTCGGCTAGACCCAAACCCACTCGGCTAGCCCAAACCCACTCGGCTAGGCCCAAACCCACTCGGCTAGACCCAAACCCACTTGGCTAGACCCAAACCCACTCGGCTAGACCCAAACCCACTCGGCCAGACCCAACCCCACTCGGCTAGACCCAAACGCACTCGGCTAGACCCAAACCCACTCGGCTAGACCCAAACCCACTCCACTAGACGCAAACCCACTCGGCTAGACCCAAATCCACTCGGCTAGACCCAAACCCACTCCGCTAGACCCACACCCACTCGGCTAGACCCAAACCCACTCGGCTAGACCCAAACCCACTCGGCTAGACCCAAACCCACTCGGCTAGACCCAAACCCACTCGGCTAGATGCAAACCCACTCCGCTAGACCCAAACCCACTCCGCTGGACCCAAACCCACTCCGCTAGACCCAAACCCACTCCGCTAGAGCCAAACCCAGTCCGCTAGACCCAACCCCACTCCGCTAGACCCAAACCCACTCCACTTGACCCAAACCCACTCGGCTAGCCCCTAACCCACTCGGCTAGGCCCAAACCCACTCGGCTAGATCCAAACCCACTCGGCTAGACGCAAACCCACTCGGCTAGACCCAAACCCACTCGGCTAGACAAAAACCCAATCGGCTAGGCCCAAACCCACTCGGCTAGACCCAAACCCACTCGGCTAGATCCAAACCCACTCCGCTAGACCCAAACCCACTCGGTGAGACCCAAACCCACTCGGCTAGACCCAAACCCACTCGGCTAGACCCAACCCCTCTCGGCTAGACCCAAACGCACTCGGCTAGACCCAAACCCACTCGGCTACACCCAAACCCACTCGGCTAGACGCAAACCCACTCGGCTACACCCAAACCCACTCGGCTAGACCCAAACCCACTCCGCTAGACCCACACCCACTCGGCTAGACCCAAACCCACTCGGCTAGACGAAAACCCACTCGGCTAGACCCAAACCCACTCGGCTAGACGCAAACCCACTCGGCTAGATGCAAACCCACTCCGCTAGACCCAAACCCACTCCGCTAGACCCAAACCCACTCCGCTAGACCCAAACCCACTCCGCTAGAACCAAACCCAGTCCGCTAGACCCAACCCCACTCCGCTAGACCCAAACCCACTCCGCTAGACCCAAACGCACTCCGTTAGACGCAAACCCACTCGGCTAGACCCAACCCCTCTCGGCTAGACCCAAACCCACTCGGCTAGACCCAAACCCACTCGGCTAGACCCAACCCCACTCGACTAGACCTAAACCCACTCGCCTAGACCCAAACCCACTCGGCTAGCCCCAAACCCACTCGGCTAGGCCCAAACCCACTCGGCTAGACCCAAACCCACTCGGCTAGACCCAACCCACTCGGCTAGACCCAAACCCACTCGGCTAGACCCAAACCCAATCGGCTAGGCCCAAACCCACTCGGCTAGACCCAAACCCACTCGGCTAGACCCAAACCCACCCGGCTAGATCCAAACCCACTCCGCTAGACCCAAACCCACTCGGCTTGACCCAAACCCATTCGGCTAGACCCAAACCCACTCGGTTAAACCCAAACCCACTCCGCTAGACCCAAACCCACTCGGCTAAACCCAAACCCACTCGGCTGGACCCACGCCCACTCGACTAGACCCAAACCCACTCGGTTAGGCCCAAACCCACTCGGCTAGATCCAAACCCACTCGGCTAGACCCAAACCCACTCGGCTAGACCCAAGCCCACTCGACTAGACCCAAACCCACTCGGTTAGGCCCAAACCCACTCAGCTAGACCCAAACCCACTCGGCTAGACCCAAACCCACTCGGCTAGACCCAAACCCACTCGGCTAGACCCAAACCCACTCGGCTAGACCCAACCCCACTCGACTAGACCGAAACCCACTCGGCTAGACCCAAACCCACTCGGCTAGCCCCAAACCCACTCGGCTAGTCCCAAACCCACTCGGCTAGGCCCAAACCCACTCGGCTAGACCCAAACCCACTCGTCTAGACCCAAACCCACTCGGCTAGACCCAAACCCAATCGGCTAGGCCCAAACCCACTCGGCTAGACCCAAACCCACTCGGCTAGCCCCAAACCCACTCGGCTAGGCCCAAACCCACTCGCCTAGGCCCAAACCCACTCGGCTAGACCCAAACCCACTCGGCTAGACCCAAACCCACTCGGCTAGACCCAAACCCACTCGGCTAGACCCAAACCCAATCGGCTAGGCCCAAACCCACTCGGCTAGACCCAAACCCACTTGGCTAGACCCAAACCCACTCGGCTAGATCCAAACCCACTCCGCTAGACCCAAACCCACTCGGCTTGACCCAAACCCACTCGGCTAGCCCCAAACCCACTCGGCTAAACCCAAACCCACTCGGCTAGACCCAAACCCAATCGGCTAGCCCCAAACCCACTCGGCTAGACCCAAACCCACTCGGCTAGCCCCAAACCCACTCGGCTAGGCCCAAACCCACTCGGCTAGGCCCAAACCCGCTCGGCTAGACCCAAACCCACTCGGCTAGACCCAAACCCACTCGGCTAGACCCAAACCCAATTGGCTAGGCCCAAACCCACTCGGCTAGACCCAAACCCACTCGGCTAGACCCAAACCCACTCGGCTAGATCCAAACCCACTCCGCTAGACCCAAACCCACTCGGCTTGACCCAAACCCACTCGGCTAGACCCAAACCCACTCGGCTAAACCCAAACCCACTCCGCTAGACCCAAACCCACTCGGCTAGACCCAAACCCACTCGGCTAGACCCAAGCCCACTCGGCTAGACCCAAACCCACTCGGTTAGGCCCAAACCCACTCGGCTAGACCCAAACCTACTCGGCTAGACCCAAACCCACTCGGCTAGACCCAAACCCACTCGGCTAGCCCCAAACCCACTCGGCTAAACCCAAACCCACTCGGCTAGACCCAAACCCAATCGGCTAGCCCCAAACCCACTCGGCTAGGCCCAAACCCACTCGGCTAGGCCCAAACCCACACGGCTAGACCCAAACCCACTCGGCTAGACCCAAACCCACTCGGCTAGACCCAAACCCAATTGGCTAGGCCCAAACCCAGTCGGCTAGACCCAAACCCACTCGACCAGACCCAAACCCACTCGGCTAGATCCAAACCCACTCGGCTAGACCCAAACCCACTCGGCTAGACCCAACCCCACTCGACTAGACCGAAACCCACTCGGCTAGACCCAAGCCCACTCGGCTAGACCCAAACCCACTCGGCTAGACCCAAACCCACTCGGCTAGACCCAAGCCCACTCGGCTAGACCCAAACCCACTCGGCTAGATCCAAACCCACTCCGCTAGACCCAAACCCACTCGGCTTGACCCAAACCCACTCGGCCAGACCCAAACCCACTCGGCTAAACCCAAACCCACTCCGCTAGACCCAAACCCACTCGGCTAGACCCAAACCCACTCGGCTAGACCCAAGCCCACTCGGCTAGATGCAAACCCACTCGGTTAGGCCCAAACCCACTCGGCTAGACCCAAACCCATTCGGCTAGACCCAAACCCACTCGGCTAGACCCAAACCCACTCGGCTAGCCCCAAACCCACTCGGCTAAACCCAAACCCACTTGGCTAGACCCAAACCCAATCGGCTAGCCCCAAACCCACTCGGCTAGGCCCAAACCCACTCGGCTAGGCCCAAACCCACACGGCTACACCCAAACCCACTCGGCTAGACCCAAACCCACTCGGCTAGACCCAAACCCAATTGGCTAGGCCCAAACCCACTCGGCTAGACCCAAACCCACTCGGCTAGACCCAAACCCACTCGGCTAGATCCAAACCCACTCGGCTAGACCCAAACCCACTCGGCTAGACCCAACCCCACTCGACTAGACCGAAACCCACTCGGCTAGACCCAAGCCCACTCGGCTAGACCCAAACCAACTCGGTTAGGCCCAAACCCACTCGGCTAGACCCAAACCCACTCGGCTAGACCCAAACCCACTCGGCTAGACCCAAACCCACTCGGCTAGCCCCAAACCCACTCGGCTAAACCCAAACCCACTCGGCTAGACCCAAACCCAATCGGCTAGCCCCAAACCCACTCGGCTAGGCCCAAACCCACTCGGCTAGGCCCAAACCCACACGGCTAGACCCAAACCCACTCGGCTAGACCCAAACCCACTCGGCTAGACCCAAACCCAATTGGCTAGGCCCAAACCCACTCGGCTAGACCCAAACCCACTCGGCTAGACCCAAACCCACTCGGCTAGATCCAAACCCACTCGGCTAGACCCAAACCCACTCGGCTAGACCCAACCCCACTCGACTAGACCGAAACCCACTCGGCTAGACCCAAACCCACTCGGCTAGCCCCAAACCCACTCGGCTAGGCCCAAACCCACTCGGCTAGGCCCAAACCCACTCGGCTAGACCCAAACCCACTCGGCTAGACCCAAACCCACTCGGCTAGACCCAAACCCAATTGGCTAGGCCCAAACCCACTCGGCTAGACCCAAACCCACTCGGCTAGACCCAAACCCATTCGGCTAGATCCAAACCCACTCCGCTAGACCCAAACCCACTCGGCTTGACCCAAACCCACTCGGCTAGACCCAAACCCACTCGGCTAAACCCAAACCCACTCCGCTAGACCCAAACCCACTCGGCTAGACACAAACCCACTCGGCTAGACCCAAGCCCACTCGGCTAGACCCAAACCAACTCGGTTAGGCCCAAACCCACTCGGCTAGACCCAAACCCACTCGGCTAGACCCAAACCCACTCGTCTAGACACAAACCCACTCCGCTAGACCCAAACCCACTCGGCTAAACCCAAACCCACTCGGCTAGACTCAAACCCAATCAGCTAGGCACAAACCCACTCGGCTAGACCCAAACCCACTCGGCTAGACCCAAACCCACTCGGCTAGACCCAAACCCACTCGGCTAGACCCAAACCCACTCGGCTTGACCCAAACCCAATCGGCTACACCCAAACCCACTCGGTTAAACCCAAACCCACTCCGCTAGACCCAAACCCACTCGGCTAGACCCAACCCCACTCGGCTAGACCCAAACGCACTCGGCTAGACCCAAACCCACTCGGCTAGACCCAAACCCACTCGGCTAGACACATACCCACTCCGCTAGACCCAAACCCACTCGGCTAGACCCAAACCCACTCCGCTAGACCCAAACCCACTCGGCTACACCCAACCCCACTCGGCTACACCCAAACCCACTCGGCTAGACGCAAACCCACTCGGCTAGACCCAAACCCACTCGGCTAGACCCAAACCCACTCCGCTAGACCCACACCCACTCGTCTAGACCCAAACCCACTCGGCTAGACCCAAACCCACTCGGCTAGACCCAAACCCACTCGGCTAGACCCAAACCCACTCGGCTAGACGCAAACCCACTCCGCTAGACCCAAACCCACTCCGCTAGACCCAAACCCACTCCGCTAGACCCAAACCCACTCCGCTAGATCCAAACCCAGTCCGGTACACGAAACCCCACTCCGCTAGACCCAAACCCACTCCGCTTGACACAAACCCACTCCGCTAGGCCCAAACCCACTCGGCTAGACCCAAACCCACTCCGCTAGACCCAAACCCACTCGGCTAGACCCAAACCCACTCGGCTGGACCCAAACCCACTCGGCCGGACCCAAACCCACTCGGCTAGACCCAACCCCACTCGACTAGACCCAAGCCCACTCGGCTAGAAACAAACCCACTCGGCTAGGCCCAAACCCACTCGGCTAGACCCAAACCCACTCGGCTAGACTCAAACCCACTCGGCTAGACCCAAACCCACTCTGCTAGACCCAAACACACTCGGCTAGACCCAAACCCACTCGGCTAGACCCGAACCCACTGGTCTAGACACAAACCCACTCCGCTAGACCCAAACCCACTCGGCTAGAAACAAACCCACTCGGCTAGACCCAAACCCACTTGGCTAGACCCAAACCCACTCGGCTATACCCAAACCCACTCGGCTAGCCCCAAACCCACTCGGCTAGGCCCAAACCCACTCGGCTAGACCCAAACCCACTCGGCTAGACCCAAACCCACTAGGCTAGACCAAAACCCACTCGGCTAGATCCAAACCCACTCTGCTAGACCCAAACCCACTCGGTTAGGCCCAAACCCACTCGGCTAGGCCCAAACCCACTCGGCTAGACCCAAACCCACTCGGCTAGACCCAAACCCACTCGGCTAGATCCAAACCCACTCGGCTAGACCCAAACCCACTCGGCTAGACCCAACCCCACTCGACTAGACCGAAACCCACTCGGCTAGACCCAAACCCACTCGGCTAGCCCCAAACCCACTAGGCTAGGCCCAAACCCACTCGGCTAGGCCCAAACCCACTCGGCTAGACCCAAACCCACTCGGCTAGACCCAAACCCACTCGGCTAGACCCAAACCCAATTGGCTAGGCCCAAACCCACTCGGCTAGACCCAAACCCACTCGGCTAGACCCAAACCCACTCGGCTAGATCCAAACCCACTCCGCTAGACCCAAACCCACTCGGCTTGACCCAAACCCACTCGGCTAGACCCAAGCCCACTCGGCTATACCCAAACCAACTCGGTTAGGCCCAAACCCACTCGGCTAGACCCAAACCCACTCGGCTAGACCCAAACCCACTCGTCTAGACACAAACCCACTCCGCTAGACCCAAACCCACTCGGCTAAACCCAAACCCACTCGGCTAGACACAAACCCACTCGGCTAGACCCAAACCCACTCGGCTAGACCCAACCCCACTCGACTAGACCGAAACCCACTCGGCTAGACCCAAACCCACTCGGCTAGCCCCAAACCCACTCGGCTAGGCCCAAACCCACTCGGCTAGGCCCAAACCCACTCGGCTAGACCCAAACCCACTCGGCTAGACCCAAACCCACTCGGCTAGACCCAAACCCAATTGGCTAGGCCCAAACCCACTCGGCTAGACCCAAACCCACTCGGCTAGACCCAAACCCATTCGGCTAGATCCAAACCCACTCCGCTAGACCCAAACCCACTCGGCTTGACCCAAACCCACTCGGCTAGACCCAAACCCACTCGGCTAAACCCAAACCCACTCCGCTAGACCCAAACCCACTCGGCTAGACCCAAACCCACTCGGCTAGACCCAAGCCCACTCGGCTAGACCCAAACCAACTCGGTTAGGCCCAAACCCACTCGGCTAGACCCAAACCCACTCGGCTAGACCCAAACCCACTCGTCTAGACACAAACCCACTCCGCTAGACCCAAACCCACTCGGCTAAACCCAAACCCACTCGGCTAGACTCAAACCCAATCAGCTAGGCACAAACCCACTCGGCTAGACCCAAACCCACTCGGCTAGACCCAAACCCACTCGGCTAGACCCAAACCCACTCGGCTAGACCCAAACCCACTCGGCTTGACCCAAACCCAATCGGCTACACCCAAACCCACTCGGTTAAACCCAAACCCACTCCGCTAGACCCAAACCCACTCGGCTAGACCCAACCCCACTCGGCTAGACCCAAACGCACTCGGCTAGACCCAAACCCACTCGGCTAGACCCAAACCCACTCGGCTAGACACATACCCACTCCGCTAGACCCAAACCCACTCGGCTAGACCCAAACCCACTCCGCTAGACCCAAACCCACTCGGCTACACCCAACCCCACTCGGCTACACCCAAACCCACTCGGCTAGACGCAAACCCACTCGGCTAGACCCAAACCCACTCGGCTAGACCCAAACCCACTCCGCTAGACCCACACCCACTCGTCTAGACCCAAACCCACTCGGCTAGACCCAAACCCACTCAGCTAGACCCAAACCCACTCGGCTAGACCCAAACCCACTCGGCTAGACGCAAACCCACTCCGCTAGACCCAAACCCACTCCGCTAGACCCAAACCCACTCCGCTAGACCCAAACCCACTCCGCTAGATCCAAACCCAGTCCGGTACACGAAACCCCACTCCGCTAGACCCAAACCCACTCCGCTTGACACAAACCCACTCCGCTAGGCCCAAACCCACTCGGCTAGACCCAAACCCACTCCGCTAGACCCAAACCCACTCGGCTAGACCCAAACCCACTCGGCTGGACCCAAACCCACTCGGCCGGACCCAAACCCACTCGGCTAGACCCAACCCCACTCGACTAGACCCAAGCCCACTCGGCTAGAAACAAACCCACTCGGCTAGGCCCAAACCCACTCGGCTAGACCCAAACCCACTCGGCTAGACTCAAACCCACTCGGCTAGACCCAAACCCACTCTGCTAGACCCAAACACACTCGGCTAGACCCAAACCCACTCGGCTAGACCCGAACCCACTGGTCTAGACACAAACCCACTCCGCTAGACCCAAACCCACTCGGCTAGAAACAAACCCACGCGGCTAGACCCAAACCCACTTGGCTAGACCCAAACCCACTCGGCTATACCCAAACCCACTCGGCTAGCCCCAAACCCACTCGGCTAGGCCCAAACCCACTCGGCTAGACCCAAACCCACTCGGCTAGACCCAAACCCACTAGGCTAGACCAAAACCCACTCGGCTAGATCCAAACCCACTCTGCTAGACCCAAACCCACTCGGTTAGGCCCAAACCCACTCGGCTAGGCCCAAACCCACTCGGCTAGACCCAAACCCACTCGGCTAGACCCAAACCCACTCGGCTAGATCCAAACCCACTCGGCTAGACCCAAACCCACTCGGCTAGACCCAACCCCACTCGACTAGACCGAAACCCACTCGGCTAGACCCAAACCCACTCGGCTAGCCCCAAACCCACTAGGCTAGGCCCAAACCCACTCGGCTAGGCCCAAACCCACTCGGCTAGACCCAAACCCACTCGGCTAGACCCAAACCCACTCGGCTAGACCCAAACCCAATTGGCTAGGCCCAAACCCACTCGGCTAGACCCAAACCCACTCGGCTAGACCCAAACCCACTCGGCTAGATCCAAACCCACTCCGCTAGACCCAAACCCACTCGGCTTGACCCAAACCCACTCGGCTAGACCCAAGCCCACTCGGCTATACCCAAACCAACTCGGTTAGGCCCAAACCCACTCGGCTAGACCCAAACCCACTCGGCTAGACCCAAACCCACTCGTCTAGACACAAACCCACTCCGCTAGACCCAAACCCACTCGGCTAAACCCAAACCCACTCGGCTAGACACAAACCCACTCGGCTAGACCCAAACCCACTCGGCTAGACCCAAACCCAATCAGCTAGGCACAAACCCTCTCGGCTAGACCCAAACCCACTCGGCTAGACCCAAACCCACTCGGCTAGACCCAAACCCACTCGGCTAGACCCAAACCCACTCGGCTTGACCCAAAACCACTCGGCTACACCCAAACCCACTCGGTTAAACCCAAACCCACTCCGCTAGACCCAAACCCACTCGGCTAGACCCAACCCCACTCGGCTAGACCCAAACGCACTCGGCTAGACCCAAACCCACTCGGCTAGACCCAAACCCACTCGGCTAGACACATACCCACTCCGCTAGACCCAAACCCACTCGGCTAGACCCAAACCCACTCCGCTAGACCCAAACCCACTCGGCTAGACCCAACCCCACTCGGCTACACCCAAACCCACTCGGCTAGACGCAAACCCACTCGGCTAGACCCAAACCCACTCGGCTAGACCCAAACCCACTCCGCTAGACCCACACCCACTCGGCTAGACCCAAACCCACTCGGCTAGACCCAAACCCACTCGGCTAGACCCAAACCCACTCGGCTAGACCCAAACCCACTCGGCTAGACGCAAACCCACTCCGCTAGACCCAAACCCACTCCGCTAGACCCAAACCCACTCCGCTAGACCCAAACCCACTCCGCTAGATCCAAACCCAGTCCGGTACACGAAACCCCACTCCGCTAGACCCAAACCCACTCCGCTTGACACAAACCCACTCCGCTAGACCCAAACCCACTCGGCTAGACCCAAACCCACTCCGCTAGACCCAAACCCACTCGGCTAGACCCAAATCCACTCGGCTAGACCCAAACCCACTCGGCCAGACCCAAACCCACTCGGCTAGACCCAACCCCACTCGACTAGACCCAAGCCCACTCGGCTAGAAACAAACCCACTCGGCTAGGCCCAAACCCACTCGGATAGACCCAAACCCACTCGGCTAGACTCAAACCCACTCGGCTAGACCCAAACCCACTCTGCTAGACCCAAACACACTCGGCTAGACCCAAACCCACTCGGCTAGACCCAAACCCACTCGTCTAGACACAAACCCACTCCGCTAGACCCAAACCCACTCGGCTAGAAACAAACCCACTCGGCTAGACCCAAACCCACTTGGCTAGACCCAAACCCACTCGGCTAGACCCAAACCCACTCGGCTAGACGCAACCCCACTCGACTAGACCTAAACCCACTCGGCTATACCCAAACCCACTCGGCTAGCCCCAAACCCACTCGGCTAGGCCCAAACCCACTCGGCTAGACCCAAACCCACTCGTCTAGACCCAAACCCACTAGGCTAGACCAAAACCCACTCGGCTAGATCCAAACCCACTCTGCTAGACCCAAACCCACTCGGTTAGGCCCAAACCCACTCGGCTAGACCCAAACCCACTCGGCTAGATCCAAACCCACTCGGCTAGACCCAAACCCACTCGGCTACACCCAAACCCACTCGGCTAAACCCAAACCCACTCGGCTAGACCCAAACCCACTCCGCTAGACCCAAACCCACTCCGCTAGACGCAAACCCACTCGGCTAGACCCAAACCCGCTCGGCTAGACCCAAACCCACTCCGCTAGACCCACACCCACTCGGCTAGACCCAAACCCACTCGGCTAGACCTAAACCCACTCGGCTAGACCCAAACCCACTCGGCCAAACCCAAACCCACTCGGCTAGACGCAAACCCACTCCGCTAGACCCAAACCCACTCCGCTAGACCCAAACCCACTGGGCTAGACCCAAACCCACTCCACTAGACCCAAACCCACTCGGCTAGACCCAAACCCACTCGGCTAGACCCAAGCCCACTCGGCTAGGCCCAAACCCACTCGGTTAGGCCCAAACCCACTCGGCTAGACCCAAACCCACTCGGCTAGACCTAAACCCACTCGGCTAGACCCAAACGCACTCGGCTAGACCCAACCTCACTCGACTAGACCTAAACCCACTCGGCTAGACCCAAACCCACTCGGCTAGCCCCAAACCCACTTGTCTAGGCCCAAACCCACTCGGCTAGACCCAAACCCACTCGGCTAGGCCCAAACCCACTCGGCTAGACCCAAACCCACTCGGCTAGACCCAAACCCAATCGGCTAGGCCCAAACCCACTCCGCTAGACCCAAACCCACTCGGCTAGATCCAAACCCACTCCGCTAGACCCAAACCCACTCGGTTACACCCAAACCCACTCGGCTAGACCCAAACCCACTCGGCTAGACCCAACCCCACTCGGCTAGACCCAAACCCACTCGGCTAGACCCAAGCCCACTCGGCTAGACCCAAACCCACTCGGTTAGGCCCAAACCCACTCGGCTAGACCCAAACCCACTCGGCTAGACCCAAACCCACTCGGCTAGACACATACCCACTCCGCTAGACCCAAACCCACTCGGCTAGACACAAACCCAATCCGCTAGACCCAAACCCACTCGGCTAGACCCAAACCCACTCGGCTAGACCCAAACCCACTCGGCTAGCCCAAACCCACTCGGCTAGCCCAAACCCACTCGGCTACGCCCAAACCCACTCGGCTAGACCCAAACCCACTCGGCTAGACCCAAACCCACTCCGCTAGACCCAAACCCACTCGGCCAGACCCAACCCCACTCGGCTAGACCCAAACCCACTCGGCTAGACCCAAACCCACTCGGCTAGACCCAAACCCACTCGGCTAGACGCAAACCCACTCGGCTAGACCCAAACCCACTCGGCTAGACCCAAACCCACTCCGCTAGACGCAAACCCACTCGGCTAGACCCAAACCCACTCGGCTAGACCCAAACCCACTCCGCTAGACCCACACCCACTCGGCTAGACCCAAACCCACTCGGCTAGACCCAAACCCACTCGGCTAGACCCAAACCCACTCGGATAGACCCAAACCCACTCGGCTAGACGCAAACCCACTCCGCTAGACCCAAACCCACTCCGCTAGACCCAAACCCACTCCGCTAGACCCAAACCCACTCCGCTAGAACCAAACCCAGTCCGCTAGACCCAACCCCACTCCGCTAGACCCAAACCCACTCCGCTTGACCCAAACCCACTCGGCTAGCCCCAAACCCACTCGGCTAGGCCCAAACCCACTCGGCTAGACGCAAACCCACTCGGCTAGACCCAAACCCGCTCGGCTAGACCCAAACCCACTCCGCTAGACCCACACCCACTCGGCTAGACCCAAACCCACTCGGCTAGACCTAAACCCACTCGGCTAGACCCAAACCCACTCGGCCAAACCCAAACCCACTCGGCTAGACGCAAACCCACTCCGCTAGACCCAAACCCACTCCGCTAGACCCAAACCCACTGGGCTAGACCCAAACCCACTCCACTAGACCCAAACCCACTCGGCTAGACCCAAACCCACTCGGCTAGACCCAAGCCCACTCGGCTAGGCCCAAACCCACTCGGTTAGGCCCAAACCCACTCGGCTAGACCCAAACCCACTCGGCTAGACCTAAACCCACTCGGCTAGACCCAAACGCACTCGGCTAGACCCAACCTCACTCGACTAGACCTAAACCCACTCGGCTAGACCCAAACCCACTCGGCTAGCCCCAAACCCACTTGTCTAGGCCCAAACCCACTCGGCTAGACCCAAACCCACTCGGCTAGACCCAAACCCACTCGGCTAGACCCAAACCCACTCGGCTAGACCCAAACCCAATCGGCTAGGCCCAAACCCACTCCGCTAGACCCAAACCCACTCGGCTAGATCCAAACCCACTCCGCTAGACCCAAACCCACTCGGTTACACCCAAACCCACTCGGCTAGACCCAAACCCACTCGGCTAGACCCAACCCCACTCGGCTAGACCCAAACCCACTCGGCTAGACCCAAGCCCACTCGGCTAGACCCAAACCCACTCGGTTAGGCCCAAACCCACTCGGCTAGACCCAAACCCACTCGGCTAGACCCAAACCCACTCGGCTAGACACATACCCACTCCGCTAGACCCAAACCCACTCGGCTAGACACAAACCCAATCCGCTAGACCCAAACCCACTCGGCTAGACCCAAACCCACTCGGCTAGACCCAAACCCACTCGGCTAGCCCAAACCCACTCGGCTAGCCCAAACCCACTCGGCTACGCCCAAACCCACTCGGCTAGACCCAAACCCACTCGGCTAGACCCAAACCCACTCCGCTAGACCCAAACCCACTCGGCCAGACCCAACCCCACTCGGCTAGACCCAAACCCACTCGGCTAGACCCAAACCCACTCGGCTAGACCCAAACCCACTCGGCTAGACGCAAACCCACTCGGCTAGACCCAAACCCACTCGGCTAGACCCAAACCCACTCCGCTAGACGCAAACCCACTCGGCTAGACCCAAACCCACTCGGCTAGACCCAAACCCACTCCGCTAGACCCACACCCACTCGGCTAGACCCAAACCCACTCGGCTAGACCCAAACCCACTCGGCTAGACCCAAACCCACTCGGATAGACCCAAACCCACTCGGCTAGACGCAAACCCACTCCGCTAGACCCAAACCCACTCCGCTAGACCCAAACCCACTCCGCTAGACCCAAACCCACTCCGCTAGAACCAAACCCAGTCCGCTAGACCCAACCCCACTCCGCTAGACCCAAACCCACTCCGCTTGACCCAAACCCACTCGGCTAGCCCCAAACCCACTCGGCTAGGCCCAAACCCACTCGGCTAGACCCAAACCCACTCGGCTAGACGCAAACCCACTCGGCTAGACCCAAACCCACTCGGCTAGACCCAAACCCAATCGGCTAGGCCCAAACCCACTCGGCTAGACCCAAACCCACTCGGCTAGATCCAAACCCACTCCGCTAGACCCAAACCCACTCGGTTAGACCCAAACCCACTCGGCTAGACACAAACCCACTCGGCTAGACCCAACCCCACTCGGCTAGACCCAAACGCACTCGGCTAGACCCAAACCCACTCGGCTAGACCCAAACCCACTCGGCTAGACGCAAACCCACTCTGCTAGACCCAAACCCACTCGGCTAGACCCAAACCCACTCCGCTAGACCCATACACACTCGGCTCGACCCAAACCCACTCGGCTAGACCCAAACCCACTCGGCTAGACCCAAACCCACTCGGCTAGACGCAAACCCACTCGGCTAGACGCAAACCCACTCCGCTAGACCCAAACCCACTCCGCTAGACCCAAACCCACTCCGGTAGACCCAAACCCACTCCGCTAGAACCAAACCCAGTCCGCTAGACCCAACCCCACTCCGCTAGACCCAAACCCACTCCGCTAGACCCAAACCCACTCCGTTAGACCCAAACCCACTCGGCTAGACCCAAACCCTCTCGGCTAGACCCAAACCCACTCGGCTAGACCCAAACCCACTCGGCTAGACCCAACCCCACTCGACTAGACCGAAACCCACTCGCCTAGACACAAACCCACTCGGCTAGCCCCAAACCCACTCGGCTAGGCCCAAACCCACTCGGCTAGACCCAAACCCACTCGGCTAGCCCCAAACCCACTCGGCTAGGCCCAAACCCACTCGGCTAGACCCAAACCCACTCGGCTAGATGCAAACACACTCGGCTAGACCCAAACCCACTCGGCTAGACCCAAACCCAATCGGCTAGGCCCAAACCCACTCCGCTAGACCCAAACCCACTCGGCTAGATCCAAACCCACTCCGCTAGACCCAAACCCATTCGGTTAGACCCAAACCCACTCGGCTAGACCCAAACCCACTCGGCTAGACCCAACCCCACTCGGCTAGACCCAAACGCACTCGGCTAGACCCAAACCCACTCGGCTAGACCCAAACCCACTCGGCTAGACGCAAACCCAATTGGCTAGGCCCAAACCCACTCGTCTAGACCCAAACCCACTCGGCTAGACCTAAACCCACTCCGCTAGATCCAAACCCACTCCGCTAGACCCAAACCCACTCGGCTTGACCCAAACCCACTCGGCTAGACCCACACCCACTCGGCTAAACCCAAACCCACTCCGCTAGACCCAAACCCACTCGGCTAGACCCAAACCCACTCGGCTAGACCCAAGCCCACTCAGCTAGACCCAAACCCACTCGGTTAGGCCCAAACCACTCGGCTAGACCCAAACCCACTCGGCTAGACCCAAACCCACTCGGCTAGACCCAAACCCACTCGGCTAGCCCCAAACCCACTCGGCTAAACCCAAACCCAATCGGCTAGACCCAAACCCAATCGGCTAGGCCCAAACCCACTCCGCTAGACCCAAACCCACTCGGCTAGACCCAAACCCACTCGGCTAGACCCAAGCCCACTCGGCTAGAACCAAACCCACTCGGCTAGGCCCAAACCCACTCGGCTAGACCCAAACCCACTCGGCTAGACCCAAACCCACACGGCTAGACCCAAACCCACTCGGCTAGACCCAAACCCAGTCCGCTAGACCCAACCCCACTCCGCTAGACCCAAACCCACTCGGCTAGACCCAAACCCACTCGGTTAGGCCCAAACCCACTCGGCTAGCCCCAAACCCACTCGGCTAGACCCAAACCCACTCGGCTTGACCCAAACCCACTCGGCTAGACCCAACCCCACTCGACTAGACCTAAACCCACTCGGCTAGACCCAAACCCACTCGGCTAGCCCCAAACCCACTCGGCTAGGCCCAAACCCAATCGGCTAGACCCAAACCCACTCGGCTAGAACCAAACCCACTCGGCTAGACCCAAACCCACTCGGCTAGACCCAAACCCAATCGGCTAGGCCCAAACCCACTCCGCTAGACCCAAACCCACTCGGCTAGACCCAAACCCACTCGGCTAGACCCAAGCCCACTCGGCTAGGACCAAACCCACTCGGCTAGGCCCAAACCCACTCGGCTACACCCAAACCCACTCGGCTAGACCCAAACCCACTCGGCTAGACCCAAACCCACTCGGCTAGACCCAAACCCACTCCGCTAGACCCACACCCACTCGGCTAGACCCACACCCACTCGGCTAGACCCAAACCCACTCGGCTAGACCCAAACCCACTCGGCTAGACCCAAACCCACTCGTCTAGACGCAAACCCACTCCGCTAGACCCAAACCCACTCCGCTAGACCCAAACCCACTCCACTAGACCCAAACCCACTCGGCTGACCCAAACCCACTCCGCTAGACCCAAACCCACTCGGCTAGACCCAAACCCACTCGGTTAGACCCAAACCCACTCGGCTAGAGCCAAACCCACTCGGCTAGACCCAAACGCACTCGGCTAGACCCAAACGCACTCGGCTAGACCCAAACCCACTCGGCTAGACCCAAACCCACTCCGCTAGACCCAAACCCACTCGGCTAGACCCAAACCCACTCGGCTAGACCCAAACCCACTCCGCTAGACCCACACCCACTCGGCTAGACCCAAACCCACTCGGCTAGACCCAAACCCACTCGGCTAGACCCAATCCCACTCCGCTAGACCCAAACCCACCCCGCTAGACGCAAACCCACTCGGCTAGACCCAAACCCACTCGGCTAGACCCAAACCCACTCGGCTAGGCCCAAACCCACTCGGCTAGGCCCAAACCCACTCGGCCAGACCCAACCCCACTCGGCTAGACCCAAACGCACTCGGCTAGACCCAAACCCACTCGGCTAGACCCAAACCCACTCGGCTAGACGCAAACCCACTCGGCTAGACCCAAACCCACTCGGCTAGACCCAAACCCACTCCGCTAGACGCAAACCCACTCGGCTAGACCCAAATCCACTCGGCTAGACCCAAACCCACTCCGCTAGACCCACACCCACTCGGCTAGACGCACACCCACTCGGCTAGACCCAAACCCACTCGGCTAGACCCAAACCCACTCGGCTAGACCCAAACCCACTCGGCTAGACGCAAACCCACTCGGCTAGACGCAAACCCACTCCGCTAGACCCAAACCCACTCCGCTAGACCCAAACCCACTCCGCTAGAACCAAACCCAGTCCGCTAGACCCAACCCCACTCCGCTAGACCCAACCCCACTCCGCTAGACCCAAACCCACTCCGCTTGACCCAAACCCACTCGGCTAGCCCCAAACCCACTCGGCTAGGCCCAAAGCCACTCGGCTAGACCCAAACCCACTCGGCTAGACGCAAACCCACTCGGCCAGACCCAAACCCACTCGGCTAGACCCAAACCCAATCGGCTAGGCCCAAACCCACTCGGCTAGACCCAAACCCACTCGGCTAGATCCAAACCCACTCCGCTAGACCCAAACCCACTCGGTTAGACCCAAACCCACTCGGCTAGACCCAAACGCACTCGGCTAGACCCAACCCCACTCGGCTAGACCCAAACGCACTCGGCTAGACCCAAACCCACTCGGCTAGACCCAAACCCACTCGGCTAGACGCAAACCCACTCGGCTAGACCCAAACCCACTCGGCTAGACCCAAACCCACTCCGCTAGACCCACACCCACTCGGCTAGACCCAAACCCACTCGGCTAGACCCAAACCCACTCGGCTAGACCCAAACCCACTCGGCTAGACGCAAACCCACTCGGCTAGATGCAAACCCACTCCGCTAGACCCAAACCCACTCCGCTAGACCCAAACCCACTCCGCTAGACCCAAACCCACTCCGCTAGATCCATACCCAGTCCGCTAGACCCAACCCCACTCCGCTAGACCCAAACCCACTCCGCTAGACCCAAACCCACTCCGTTAGACCCAAACCCACTCGGCTAGACCCAAACCCTCTCGGCTAGACCCAAACCCACTCGGCTGGACCCAAACCCACTCGGCTAGACCCAACCCCACTCGACTAGACCTAAACCCACTCGCCTAGACCCAAACCCACTCGGCTAGCCCCAAACCCACTCGGCTAGGCCCAAACCCACTCGGCTAGGCCCAAACCCACTCGGCTAGACCCAAACCCACTCGGCTAGACCCAAACCCACTCGGCTAGACCCAAACCCAATTGGCTAGGCCCAAACCCACTCGGCTAGACCCAAACCCACTCGGCTAGCCCCAAACCCAATCGGCTAGGCCCAAACCCACTCCGCTAGACCCAAACCCACTCGGCTAGACCCAAACCCACTCGGCTAGCCCCAAACCCACTCGGCTAGGCCCAAACCCACTCGGCTAGACCCAAACCCACTCGGCTAGATGCAAACACACTCGGCTAGACCCAAACCCACTCGGCTAGACCCAAACCCAATCGGCTAGGCCCAAACCCACTCCGCTAGACCCAAACCCACTCGGCTAGATCCAAACCCACTCCGCTAGACCCAAACCCATTCGGTTAGACCCAAACCCACTCGGCTAGACCCAAACCCACTCGGCTAGACCCAACCCCACTCGGCTAGACCCAAACGCACTCGGCTAGACCCAAACCCACTCGGCTAGACCCAAACCCACTCGGCTAGACGCAAACCCAATTGGCTAGGCCCAAACCCACTCGTCTAGACCCAAACCCACTCGGCTAGACCTAAACCCACTCCGCTAGATCCAAACCCACTCCGCTAGACCCAAACCCACTCGGCTTGACCCAAACCCACTCGGCTAGACCCACACCCACTCGGCTAAACCCAAACCCACTCCGCTAGACCCAAACCCACTCGGCTAGACCCAAACCCACTCAGCTAGACCCAAGCCCACTCAGCTAGACCCAAACCCACTCGGTTAGGCCCAAACCACTCGGCTAGACCCAAACCCACTCGGCTAGACCCAAACCCACTCGGCTAGACCCAAACCCACTCGGCTAGCCCCAAACCCACTCGGCTAAACCCAAACCCAATCGGCTAGACCCAAACCCAATCGGCTAGGCCCAAACCCACTCCGCTAGACCCAAACCCACTCGGCTAGACCCAAACCCACTCGGCTAGACCCAAGCCCACTCGGCTAGAACCAAACCCACTCGGCTAGGCCCAAACCCACTCGGCTAGACCCAAACCCACTCGGCTAGACCCAAACCCACACGGCTAGACCCAAACCCACTCGGCTAGACCCAAACCCAGTCCGCTAGACCCAACCCCACTCCGCTAGACCCAAACCCACTCGGCTAGACCCAAACCCACTCGGTTAGGCCCAAACCCACTCGGCTAGCCCCAAACCCACTCGGCTAGACCCAAACCCACTCGGCTTGACCCAAACCCACTCGGCTAGACCCAACCCCACTCGACTAGACCTAAACCCACTCGGCTAGACCCAAACCCACTCGGCTAGCCCCAAACCCACTCGGCTAGGCCCAAACCCAATCGGCTAGACCCAAACCCACTCGGCTAGAACCAAACCCACTCGGCTAGACGCAAACCCACTCGGCTAGACCCAAACCCAATCGGCTAGGCCCAAACCCACTCCGCTAGACCCAAACCCACTCGGCTAGACCCAAACCCACTCGGCTAGACCCAAGCCCACTCGGCTAGGACCAAACCCACTCGGCTAGGCCCAAACCCACTCGGCTACACCCAAACCCACTCGGCTGGACCCAAACCCACTCGGCTAGACCCAAACCCACTCGGCTAGACCCAAACCCACTCCGCTAGACCCACACCCACTCGGCTAGACCCACACCCACTCGGCTAGACCCAAACCCACTCGGCTAGACCCAAACCCACTCGGCTAGACCCAAACCCACTCGTCTAGACGCAAACCCACTCCGCTAGACCCAACCCCACTCCGCTAGACCCAAACCCACTCCACTAGACCCAAACCCACTCGGCTGACCCAAACCCACTCCGCTAGACCCAAACCCACTCGGCTAGACCCAAACCCACTCGGTTAGACCCAAACCCACTCGGCTAGAGCCAAACCCACTCGGCTAGACCCAAACGCACTCGGCTAGACCCAAACGCACTCGGCTAGACCCAAACCCACTCGGCTAGACCCAAACCCACTCCGCTAGACCCAAACCCACACGGCTAGACCCAAACCCACTCGGCTAGACCCAAACCCACTCCGCTAGACCCACACCCACTCGGCTAGACCCAAACCCACTCGGCTAGACCCAAACCCACTCGGCTAGACCCAATCCCACTCCGCTAGACCCAAACCCACCCCGCTAGACGCAAACCCACTCGGCTAGACCCAAACCCACTCGGCTAGACCCAAACCCACTCGGCTAGGCCCAAACCCACTCGGCTAGGCCCAAACCCACTCGGCCAGACCCAACCCCACTCGGCTAGACCCAAACGCACTCGGCTAGACCCAAACCCACTCGGCTAGACCCAAACCCACTCGGCTAGACGCAAACCCACTCGGCTAGACCCAAACCCACTCGGCTAGACCCAAACCCACTCCACTAGACGCAAACCCACTCGGCTAGACCCAAATCCACTCGGCTAGACCCAAACCCACTCCGCTAGACCCACACCCACTCGGCTAGACGCACACCCACTCGGCTAGACCCAAACCCACTCGGCTAGACCCAAACCCACTCGGCTAGACCCAAACCCACTCGGCTAGACGCAAACGCACTCGGCTAGACGCAAACCCACTCCGCTAGACCCAAACCCACTCCGCTAGACCCAAACCCACTCCGCTAGAACCAAACCCAGTCCGCTAGACCCAACCCCACTCCGCTAGACCCAACCCCACTCCGCTAGACCCAAACCCACTCCGCTTGACCCAAACCCACTCGGCTAGCCCCAAACCCACTCGGCTAGGCCCAAAGCCACTCGGCTAGACCCAAACCCACTCGGCTAGACGCAAACCCACTCGGCCAGACCCAAACCCACTCGGCTAGACCCAAACCCAATCGGCTAGGCCCAAACCCACTCGGCTAGACCCAAACCCACTCGGCTAGATCCAAACCCACTCCGCTAGACCCAAACCCACTCGGTTAGACCCAAACCCACTCGGCTAGACCCAAACGCACTCGGCTAGACCCAACCCCACTCGGCTAGACCCAAACGCACTCGGCTAGACCCAAACCCACTCGGCTAGACCCAAACCCACTCGGCTAGACGCAAACCCACTCGGCTAGACCCAAACCCACTCGGCTAGACCCAAACCCACTCCGCTAGACCCACACCCACTTGGCTAGACCCAAACCCACTCGGCTAGACCCAAACCCACTCGGCTAGACCCAAACCCACTCGGCTAGACGCAAACCCACTCGGCTAGATGCAAACCCACTCCGCTAGACCCAAACCCACTCCGCTAGACCCAAACCCACTCCGCTAGACCCAAACCCACTCCGCTAGATCCATACCCAGTCCGCTAGACCCAACCCCACTCCGCTAGACCCAAACCCACTCCGCTAGACCCAAACCCACTCCGTTAGACCCAAACCCACTCGGCTAGACCCAAACCCTCTCGGCTAGACCCAAACCCACTCGGCTGGACCCAAACCCACTCGGCTAGACCCAACCCCACTCGACTAGACCTAAACCCACTCGCCTAGACCCAAACCCACTCGGCTAGCCCCAAACCCACTCGGCTAGGCCCAAACCCACTCGGCTAGGCCCAAACCCACTCGGCTAGACCCAAACCCACTCGGCTAGACCCAAACCCACTCGGCTAGACCCAAACCCAATTGGCTAGGCCCAAACCCACTCGGCTAGACCCAAACCCACTCGGCTAGCCCCAAACCCACTCGGCTAGGCCCAAACCCACTCGGCTAGACCCAAACCCACTCGGCTAGACCCAAACCCACTCGGCAAGATCCAAACCCACTCCGCTAGACCCAAACCCACTCGGCTAGACCCAAACCCACTCGGCTAGAACCAAACCCACTCGGCTAGACCCAAACCCACTCGGCTAGACCCAAACCCAATCGGCTAGGCCCAAACCCACTCCGCTAGACCCAAACCCACTCGGCTAGACCCAAACCCACTCGGCTAGACCCAAGCCCACTCGGCTAGGACCAAACCCACTCGGCTAGGCCCAAACCCACTCGGCTAGACCCAAACCCACTCGGCTAGACCCAAACCCACTCGGCTAGACCCAAACCCACTCGGCTAGACCCAAACCCACTCCGCTAGACCCACACCCACTCGGCTAGACCCACACCCACTCGGCTAGACCCAAACCCACTCGGCTAGACCCAAACCCACTCGGCTAGACCCAAACCCACTCGGCTAGACGCAAAGCCACTCCGCTAGACGCAAACCCACTCCGCTAGACCCAAACCCACTCCACTAGACCCAAACCCACTCGGCTGACCCAAACCCACTCCGCTAGACCCAAACCCACTCGGCTAGACCCAAACCCACTCGGTTAGACCCAAACCCACTCGGCTAGAGCCAAACCCACTCGGCTAGACCCAACCCCACTCGGCTAGACCCAAACGCACTCGGCTAGACCCAAACCCACTCGGCTAGACCCAAACCCACTCCGCTAGACCCAAACCCACTCCGCTAGACCCAAACCCACTCGGCTAGACCCAAACCCACTCGGCTAGACCCAAGCCCACTCGGCTAGGACCAAACCCACTCGGCTAGGCCCAAACCCACTCGGCTACACCCAAACCCACTCGGCTAGACCCAATCCCACTCCGCTAGACCCAAACCCACCCCGCTAGACGCAAACCCACTCGGCTAGACCCAAACCCACTCGGCTAGACCCAAACCCACTCGGCTAGGCCCAAACACACTCGGCTAGACCCAAACCCACTCGGCCAGACCCAACCCCACTCGGCTAGACCCAAGCCCACTCGGCTAGACCCAAACCCACTCGGCTAGACCCAAACCCACTCGGCTAGACCCAAACCCACTCGGCTAGACCCAAACCCACTCGGCTAGACCCAAACCCACTCCGCTAGACGCAAACCCACTCGGCTAGACCCAAATCCACTCGGCTAGACCCAAACCCACTCCGCTAGACCCACACCCACTCGGCTAGACCCAAACCCACTCGGCTAGACCCAAACCCACTCGGCTAGACCCAAACCCACTCGGCTAGACCCAAACCCACTCGGCTAGACGCAAACCCACTCCGCTAGACCCAAACCCACTCCGCTAGACCCAAACCCACTCCGCTAGACCCAAACCCACTCCGCTAGAACCAAACCCAGTCCGCTAGACCCAACCCCACTCCGCTAGACCCAAACCCACTCCGCTTGAACCAAACCCACTCGGCTAGCCCCAAACCCACTCGGCTAGGCCCAAACCCACTCGGCTAGACCCAAACCCACTCGGCTAGACGCAAACCCACTCGGCTAGACCCAAACCCACTCGGCTAGACCCAAACCCAATCGGCTAGGCCCAAACCCACTCGGCTAGACCCAAACACACTCGGCTAGATCCAAACCCACTCCGCTAGACCCAAACCCACTCGGTTAGACCCAAACCCACTCGGCTAGACCCAAACGCACTCGGCTAGACCCAACCCCAATCGGCTAGACCCAAACGCACTCGGCTAGACCCAAACCCAGTCCGCTAGACCCAACCCCACTCCGGTAGACCCAAACCCACTCCGCTAGACCCAAACCCACTCCGTTAGACCCAAACCCACTCGGCTAGACCCAAACCCTCTCGGCTAGACCCAAACCCACTCGGCTAGACCCAAACCCACTCGGCTAGACCCAAACCCACTCGGCTAGACCCAAACCCAATCGGCTAGGCCCAAACCCACTCGGCTAGACCCAAACCCACTCGGCTAGATCCCAACCCACTCCGCTAGACCCAAACCCACTCGGTTAGACCCAAACCCACTCCGCTAGACCCAAACCCACTCCGCTAGACCCAAACCCACTCCGCTAGACCCAAACCCACTCCGCTAGAACCAAACCCAGTCCGCTAGACGCAACCCCACTCCGCTAGACCCGAACCCACTCCGCTTGACCCAAACCCACTCGGCTAGACCCAAACCCACTCGGCTAGACCCAAACCCACTCGGCTAGACCCAACCCCACTCGACTAGACCTAAACCCACTCGGCTAGACCCAAACCCAATCGGCTAGCCCCAAACCCACTCGGCTAGGCCCAAACCCACTCGGCTAGGCCCAAACCCACTCGGCTAGACCCAAACCCACTCGGCTAGACCCAAACCCACTCGGCTAGACCCAAACCCAATTGGCTAGGCCCAAACCCACTCGGCTAGACCCAAACCCACTCGGCTAGACCTAAACCCACTCCGCTAGATCCAAACCCACTCCGCTAGACCCAAACCCACTCGGCTTGACCCAAACCCACTCGGCTAGACCCAAACCCACTCGGCTAAACCCAAACCCACTTCGCTAGACCCAAACCCACTCGGCTAGACCCAAACCCACTCGGCTAGACCCAAGCCCACTCGGCTAGACCCAAACCCACTCGGTTAGGGCCAAACCACTCGGCTAGACCCAAACCCACTCGGCTAGACCCAACCCCACTCGACTAGACCTAAACCCACTCGGCTAGACCCAAACCCACTCGGCTAGCCCCAAACCCACTCGGCTAGACGCAAACCCACTCGGCTAGACCCAAACCCACTCGGCTAGACCCAAACCCACTCCGCTAGACCCACACCCACTCGGCTAGACCCAAACCCACTCGGCTAGACCCACACCCACTCGGCAAGACCCAAACCCACTCGGCTGGACCCAAACCCACTTGGCTAGATCCAAACCCACTCCGCTAGACCCAAACCCACTCGGCTTGACCCAAACCCCTTCGGCTAGACCCAAACCCACTCGGCTAGATCCAAGCCCACTCGGCTAGAGCCAAACCCACTGGGTTAGGCCCAAACCCACTCGGATAGACCCAAACCCACTCGGCTAGACCCAAACCCACTCGGCTAGACCAAAACCCACTCGGCTAGACCCAACCCCACTCGACTAGACCTAAACCCACTCGGCTAGACCCAAACCCAATCGGCTAGCCCCAAACCCACTCGGCTAGGCCCAAACCCACTCGGCTAGGCCTAAACCCACTCGGCTAGACCCAAACCCACTCGGCTAGACCCAAACCCACTCAGCTAGACCCAAACCCAATTGGCTAGGCCCAAACCCACTCGGCTAGACCCAAACCCACTCGGCTAGACCTAAACCCACTCCGCTAGATCCAAACCCACTCCGCTAGACCCAAACCCACTCGGCTTGACCCAAACCCACTCGGCTAGACCCAAACCCACTCGGCTAGCCCCAAACCCACTCGGCTAAACCCAAACCCACTCGGCTAGACCCAAACCCAATCGGCTAGGCCCAAACCCACTCCGCTAGACCCAAACCCACTCGGCTAGACCCAAACCCACTCGGCTAGACCCAAGCCCACTCGGCTAGAACCAAACCCACTCGGCTAGGCCCAAACCCACTCGGCTAGACCCAAACCCACTCGGCTAGACCCAAACCCACACGGCTAGACCCAAACCCACTCGGCTAGACCCAAACCCAGTCCGCTAGACCCAACCCCACTCCGCTAGACCCAAACCCACTCGGCTAGACCCAAACCCACTCGGTTAGGCCCAAACCCACTCGGCTAGCCCCAAACCCACTCGGCTAGACCCAAACCCACTCGGCTTGACCCAAACCCACTCGGCTAGACCCAACCCCACTCGACTAGACCTAAACCCACTCGGCTAGACCCAAACCCACTCGGCTAGCCCCAAACCCACTCGGCTAGGCCCAAACCCAATCGGCTAGACCCAAACCCACTCGGCTAGAACCAAACCCACTCGGCTAGACCAAACCCACTCGGCTAGACCCAAACCCAATCGGCTAGGCCCAAACCCACTCCGCTAGACCCAAACCCACTCGGATAGACCCAAACCCACTCGGCTAGACCCAAGCCCACTCGGCTAGGACCAAACCCACTCGGCTAGGCCCAAACCCACTCGGATAGACCCAAACCCACTCGGTTAGGCCCAAACCCACTCGGCTTGACCCAAACCCACTCGGCTAGACCCAACCCCACTCGACTAGACCTAAACCCACTCCGCTAGATCCAAACCCACTCCGCTAGAACCAAACCCACTCGGCTTGACCCAAACCCACTCGGCTAGACCCAAACCCACTCGGCTAGACCCAAACCCACTCGGCTAGACCCAAAGCCACTCGGCTAGCCCCAAACACACTCGGCTAAACCCAAACCCACTCGGCTAGACCCAAACCCAATCGGCTAGGCCCAAACCCACTCCGCTAGACCCAAACCCACTCGGCTAGACCCAAACCCACTCGGCTAGACCCAAGCCCACTCGGCTAGAACCAAACCCACTCGGCTAGGCCCAAACCCACTCGGCTAGACCCAAACCCACTCGGCTAGACCCAAACCCACACGGCTAGACCCAAACCCACTCGGCTAGACCCAAACCCAGTCCGCTAGACCCAACCCCACTCCGCTAGACCCAAACCCACTCGGCTAGCCCCAAACCCACTCGGTTAGGCCCAAACCCACTCGGCTAGCCCCAAACCCACTCGGCTAGACCCAAACCCACTCGGCTTGACCCAAACCCACTCGGCTAGACCCAACCCCACTCGACTAGACCTAAACCCACTCGGCTAGACCCAAACCCACTCGGCTAGCCCCAAACCCACTCGGCTAGGCCCAAACCCAATCGGCTAGACCCAAACCCATTCGGCTAGAACCAAACCCACTCGGCTAGACCCAAACCCACTCGGCTAGACCCAAACCCAATCGGCTAGGCCCAAACCCACTCCGCTAGACCCAAACCCACTCGGATAGACCCAAACCCACTCGGCTAGACCCTAGCCCACTCGGCTAGGACCAAACCCACTCGGCTAGGCCCAAACCCACTCGGCTAGACCCAAACCCACTCGGCTAGACCCAAACCCACTCGGCTAGACCCAAACCCACTCGGCTAGACCCAAACCCACTGCGCTAGACCCACACCCACTCGGCTAGACCCACACCCACTCGGCTAGACCCAAACCCACTCGGCTAGACCCAAACCCACTCGGCTAGACCTAAACCCACTCGGCTAGACGCAAACCTACTCCGCTAGACGCAAACCCACTCCGCTAGACCCAAACCCACTCCACTAGACCCAAACCCACTCGGCTGACCCAAACCCACTCCGCTAGACCCAAACCCACTCGGCTAGACCCAAACCCACTCGGTTAGACCCAAACCCACTCGGCTAGAGCCAAACCAACTCGGCTAGACCCAACCCCACTCGGCTAGACCCAAACGCACTCGGCTAGACCCAAACCCACTCGGCTAGACCCAAACCCACTCCGCTAGACCCAAACCCACTCCGCTAGACGCAAACCCACTCGGCTAGACCCAAACCCACTCGGCTAGACCCAAACCCACTCCGCTAGACCCACACCCACTCGGCTAGACCCAAACCCACTCGGCTAGACCCAAACCCACTCGGCTAGACCCAATCCCACTCCGCTAGACCCAAACCCACTCCGCTAGACGCAAACCCACTCGGCTAGACCCAAACCCACTCGGCTAGACCCAAACCCACTCGGCTAGGCCCAAACCCACTCGGCTAGACCCAAACCCACTCGGCCAGACCCAACCCCACTCGGCTAGACCCAAACGCACTCGGCTAGACCCAAACCCACTCGGCTAGACCCAAACCCACTCGGCTAGACGCAAACCCACTCGGCTAGACCGAAACCCACTCGGCTAGACCCAAACCCACTCCGCTAGACGCAAACCCACTCGGCTAGACCCAAATCCACTCGGCTAGACCCAAACCCACTCCGTTAGACCCACACCCACTCGGCTAGACCCAAACCCACTCGGCTAGACCCAAACCCACTCGGCTAGACCGAAACCCACTCGGCTAGACCCAAACCCACTCGGCTAGACGCAAACCCACTCCGCTAGACCCAAACCCACTCCGCTAGACCCAAACCCACTCCGCTAGACCCAAACCCACTCCGCTAGAACCAAACCCAGTCCGCTAGACCCAACCCCACTCCGCTAGACCCAAACCCACTCCGCTTGACCCAAACCCAGTCCGCTAGACCCAACCCCACTCCGCTAGACCCAAACCCACTCCGCTAGACCCAAACCCACTCCGTTAGACCCAAACCCACTCGGCTAGACCCAAACCCTCTCGGCTAGACCCAAACCCACTCGGCTAGACCCAAACCCACTCGGCTAGACCCAACCCCACTCGACTAGACCTAAACCCACTCGCCTAGACCCAAACCCACTCGGCTAGCCCCAAACCCACTCGGCTAGGCCCAAACCCACTCGGCTAGGCCCAAACCCACTCGGCTAGACCCAAACCCACTCGGCTAGACCCAAACCCACTCGGCTAGACCCAAACCCAATCGGCTAGTCCCAAACCCACTCGGCTAGGCCCAAACCCACTCGGCTAGACCCAAACCCACTCGGCTAGACCCAACCCCACTCGGCTAGACCCAAACCCACTCGGCTAGACCCAAACCCACTCGGCTAGCCCCAAACCCACTCGGCTAGGCCCAAACCCACTCGGCTAGGCCCAAACCCACTCGGCTAGACCCAAACCCACTCGGCTAGACCCAAACCCACTCGGCTAGACCCAAACCCAATTGGCTAGGCCCAAACCCACTCGGCTAGACCCAAACCTACTCGGCTAGCCCCAAACCCACTCGGCTAGGCCCAAACCCCCTCGGCTAGACCCAAACCCACTCGGCTAGACGCAAACCCACTCGGCTAGATCCAAACCCACTCCGCTAGACCCAAACCCACTCGGCTAGACCCAAACCCACTCGGCTAGACCCAACCCCAATCGGCTAGGCCCAAACGCACTCGGCTAGACCCAAACCCACTCGGCTAGATCTAAACCCACTCCGCTAGAGCCAAACCCACTCGGTTAGACCCAAACCCACTCGGCTAGACCCAAACCCACTCGGCTAGACCCAACGCCACTCGGCTAGACCCAAACGCACTCGGCTAGACCCAAACCCACTCGGCTAGACCCAAACCCACTCGGCTAGACACATACCCACTCCGCTAGACCCAAACCCACTCGGCTAGACACAAACCCACTCCGCTAGACCCAAACCCACTCGGCTGGACCCAAACCCACTCGGCTAGACCCAAACCCACTCGGCTAGCCCAAACCCACTCGGCTAGGCCCAAACCCACTCGGGTAGACCCAAACCCACTCGGCTAGACCCAAACCCACTCGGCTAGACCCAAACCCACTCGGCTAAACCCAAACCCACTCGGCTAGACCCAAACCCACTCCGCTAGACCCAAACCCACTTCGCTAGACGCAAACCCACTCGGCTAGACCCAAACCCACTCGGCTAGATCCAAACCCACTCCGCTAGACCCAAACCCACTCGGCTAGCCCAAACCCACACGGCTAGACCCAAACCCACTCGGCTAGCCCGAAACCCACTCGGCTAGGCCCAAACCCACTCGGCTAGACCCAAACCCACTCGGCTAGACCCAAACCCACTCGGCTAGACCCAAACCCACTCGGCTAGACCCAAACCCAATCGGCTAGGCCCAAACCCACTCGGCTAGACCCAAACCCACTCGGCTAGATCCCAACCCACTCCGCTAGACCCAAACCCACTCGGTTAGACCCAAACCCACTCCGCTAGACCCAAACCCACTCCGCTAGACCCAAACCCACTCCGCTAGACCCAAACCCACTCCGCTAGAACCAAACCCAGTCCGCTAGACCCAACCCCACTCCGCTAGACCCGAACCCACCCCGCTTGACCCAAACCCACTCCGCTAGACCCAAACCCACTCGGCTAGACCCAAACCCTCTCGGCTAGACCCAAACCCACTCCGCTAGACCCAAACCCACTCGGTTAGACCCAAACCCACTCGGCTAGACCCAAACGCACTCGGCTAGACCCAAACCCACTCGGCTAGACCCAAACGCACTCGGCTAGACCCAAACCCACTCGGCTAGACCCAAACCCACTCGGCTAGACGCAAACCCACTCGGCTAGACCCAAACCCACTCCGCTAGACCCAAACCCACTCCGCTAGACCCAAACCCACTCCGCTAGAACCAAACCCAGTCCGCTAGATCCAACCCCACTCCGCTAGACCCAAACCCACTCCGCTAGACCCAAACCCACTCCGTTAGACCCAAACCCACTCGGCTAGACCCAAACCCTCTCGGCTAGACCCAAACCCACTCGGCTAGACCCAAACCCACTCGGCTAGACCCAACCCCACTCGACTAGACCTAAACCCACTCGCCTAGACCCAAACCCACTCGGCTAGCCCCAAACCCACTCGGCTAGGCCCAAACCCACTCGGCTAGGCCCAAACCCACTCGGCTAGACCCAAACCCACTCGGCTAGACCCAAACCCACTCGGCTAGACCCAAACCCAATCGGCTAGTCCCAAACCCACTCGGCTAGGCCCAAACCCACTCGGCTAGACCCAAACCCACTCGGCTAGACCCAACCCCACTCGGCTAGACCTAAACCCACTCGGCTAGACCCAAACCCACTCGGCTAGCCCCAAACCCACTCGGCTAGGCCCAAACCCACTCGGCTAGGCCCAAACCCACTCGGCTAGACCCAAACCCACTCGGCTAGACCCAAACCCACTCGGCTAGACCCAAACCCAATTGGCTAGGCCCAAACCCACTCGGCTAGACCCAAACCCACTCGGCTAGCCCCAAACCCACTCGGCTAGGCCCAAACCCCCTCGGCTAGACCCAAACCCACTCGGCTAGACCCAAACCCACTCGGCTAGATCCAAACCCACTCCGCTAGACCCAAACCCACTCGGCTAGACCCAAACCCACTCGGCTAGACCCAACCCCAATCGGCTAGGCCCAAACGCACTCGGCTAGACCCAAACCCACTCGGCTAGATCTAAACCCACTCCGCTAGAGCCAAACCCACTCGGTTAGACCCAAACCCACTCGGCTAGACCCAAACCCACTCGGCTAGACCCAACGCCACTCGGCTAGACCCAAACGCACTCGGCTAGACCCAAACCCACTCGGCTAGACCCAAACCCACTCGGCTAGACACATACCCACTCCGCTAGACCCAAACCCACTCGGCTAGACACAAACCCACTCCGCTAGACCCAAACCCACTCGGCTGGACCCAAACCCACTCGGCTAGACCCAAACCCACTCGGCTAGCCCAAACCCACTCGGCTAGGCCCAAACCCACTCGGGTAGACCCAAACCCACTCGGCTAGACCCAAACCCACTCGGCTAGACCCAAACCCACTCGGCTAAACCCAAACCCACTCGGCTAGACCCAAACCCACTCCGCTAGACCCAAACCCACTCCGCTAGACGCAAACCCACTCGGCTAGACCCAAACCCACTCGGCTAGATCCAAACCCACTCCGCTAGACCCAAACCCACTCGGCTAGCCCAAACCCACACGGCTAGACCCAAACCCACTCGGCTAGCCCCAAACCCACTCGGCTAGGCCCAAACCCACTCGGCTAGACCCAAACCCACTCGGCTAGACGCAAACCCACTCGGCTAGACCCAAACCCACTCGGCTAGACCCAAACCCACTCCGCTAGACCCACACCCACTCGGCTAGACCCAAACCCACTCGGCTAGACCCAAACCCACTCGGCTAGACCCAAACCCACTCGGCTAGACGCAAACCCACTCGGCTAGATGAAAACCCAGTCCGCTAGACCCAAACCCACTCCGCTAGACCCAAACCCACTCCGCTAGACCCAAACCCACTCCGCTAGAACCAAACCCAGTCCGCTAGACCCAACCCCACTCCGCTAGACCCAAACCCACTCCGCTAGACCCAAACCCACTCCGTTAGACCCAAACCCACTCGGCTAGACCCAAACCCTCTCGGCTAGACCCAAACCCACTCGGCTAGACCCAAACCCACTCGGCTAGACCCAACCCCACTCGACTAGACCTAAACCCACTCGCCTAGACCCAAACCCACTCGGCTAGCCCCAAACCCACTCGGCTAGGCCCAAACCCACTCGGCTAGGCCCAAACCCACTCGGCTAGACCCAAACCCACTCGGCTAGACCCAAACCCACTCGGCTAGACCCAAACCCAATCGGCTAGTCCCAAACCCACTCGGCTAGGCCCAAACCCACTCGGCTAGACCCAAACCCACTCGGCTAGACCCAACCCCACTCGGCTAGACCTAAACCCACTCGGCTAGACCCAAACCCACTCGGCTAGCCCCAAACCCACTCGGCTAGGCCCAAACCCACTCGGCTAGGCCCAAACCCACTCGGCTAGACCCAAACCCACTCGGCTAGACCCAAACCCACTCGGCTAGACCCAAACCCAATTGGCTAGGCCCAAACCCACTCGGCTAGACCCAAACCCACTCGGCTAGCCCCAAACCCACTCGGCTAGGCCCAAACCCCCTCGGCTAGACCCAAACCCACTCGGCTAGACCCAAACCCACTCGGCTAGATCCAAACCCACTCCGCTAGACCCAAACCCACTCGGCTAGACCCAAACCCACTCGGCTAGACCCAACCCCAATCGGCTAGGCCCAAACGCACTCGGCTAGACCCAAACCCACTCGGCTAGATCTAAACCCACTCCGCTAGAGCCAAACCCACTCGGTTAGACCCAAACCCACTCGGCTAGACCCAAACCCACTCGGCTAGACCCAACGCCACTCGGCTAGACCCAAACGCACTCGGCTAGACCCAAACCCACTCGGCTAGACCCAAACCCACTCGGCTAGACACATACCCACTCCGCTAGACCCAAACCCACTCGGCTAGACACAAACCCACTCCGCTAGACCGAAACCCACTCGGCTGGACCCAAACCCACTCGGCTAGACCCAAACCCACTCGGCTAGCCCAAACCCACTCGGCTAGGCCCAAACCCACTCGGGTAGACCCAAACCCACTCGGCTAGACCCAAACCCACTCGGCTAGACCCAAACCCACTCGGCTAAACCCAAACCCACTCGGCTAGACCCAAACCCACTCCGCTAGACCCAAACCCACTCCGCTAGACGCAAACCCACTCGGCTAGACCCAAACCCACTCGGCTAGATCCAAACCCACTCCGCTAGACCCAAACCCACTCGGCTAGCCCAAACCCACACGGCTAGACCCAAACCCACTCGGCTAGCCCCAAACCCACTCGGCTAGGCCCAAACCCACTCGGCTAGACCCAAACCCACTCGGCTAGACCCAAACCCACTCGGCTAGACCCAAACCCACTCGGCTAGACCCAAACCCAATCGGCTAGGCCCAAACCCACTCGGCTAGACCCAAACCCACTCGGCTAGATCCCAACCCACTCCGCTAGACCCAAACCCACTCGGTTAGACCCAAACCCACTCCGCTAGACCCAAACCCACTCCGCTAGACCCAAACCCACTCCGCTAGACCCAAACCCACTCCGCTAGAACCAAACCCAGTCCGCTAGACCCAACCCCACTCCGCTAGACCCGAACCCACCCCGCTTGACCCAAACCCACTCCGCTAGACCCAAACCCACTCGGCTAGACCCAAACCCTCTCGGCTAGACCCAAACCCACTCGGCTAGACCCAAACCCACTCGGCTAGACCCAACCCCACTCGACTAGACCTAAACCCACTCGCCTAGACCCAAACCCACTCGGCTAGCCCCAAACCCACTCGGCTAGGCCCAAACCCACTCGGCTAGGCCCAATCCCACTCGGCTAGACACAAACCCACTCGGCTAGACCCAAACCCACTCGGCTAGACCCAAACCCACTCGGCTAGCCCCAAACCCACTCGGCTAAACCCAAACCAACTCGGCTAGACCCAAACCCAATCGGCTAGGCCCAAACCCACTCCGCTAGACCCAAACCCACTCGGCTAGACCCAAACCCACTCGGCTAGACCCAAGCCCACTCGGCTAGAACCAAACCCACTCGGCTAGGCCCAAACCCACTCGGCTAGACCCAAACCCACTCGGCTAGACCCAAACCCACACGGCTAGACACAAACCCACTCGGCTAGACCCAAACCCAGTCCGCTAGACCCAACCCCACTCCGCTAGACCCAAACCCACTCGGCTAGACCCAAACCCACTCGGTTAGGCCCAAACCCACTCGGCTAGCCCCAAACCCACTCGGCTAGACCCAAACCCACTCGGCTTGACCCAAACCCACTCGGCTAGACCCAACCCCACTCGACTAGACCCAAACCCACTCCGCTAGACGCAAACCCACTCGGCTAGACCCAAACCCACTCGGCTAGATCCAAACCCACTCCGCTAGACCAAAACCCACTCGGCTAGCCCAAACCCACACGGCTAGACCCAAACCCACTCAGCTAGCCCCAAACCCACTCGGCTAGGCCCAAACCCACTCGGCTAGACCCAAACCCACTCGGCTAGACGCAAACCCACTCGGCTAGACCCAAACCCACTCGGCTAGACCCAAACCCACTCCGCTAGACCCACACCCACTCGGCTAGACCCAAACCCACTCGGCTAGACCCAAACCCACTCGGCTAGACCCAAACCCACTCGGCTAGACGCAAACCCACTCGGCTAGATGCAAACCCAGTCCGCTAGACCCAAACCCACTCCGCTAGACCCAAACAAACTCCGCTAGACCCAAACCCACTCCGCTAGAACCAAACCCAGTCCGCTAGACCCAACCCCACTCCGCTAGACCCAAACCCACTCCGCTAGACCCAAACCCACTCCGTTAGACCCAAGCCCACTCGGCTAGACCCAAACCCTCTCGGCTAGACCCAAACCCACTCGGCTAGACCCAAACCCACTCGGCTAGACCCAACCCCACTCGACTAGACCTAAACCCACTCGCCTAGACCCAAACCCACTCGGCTAGCCCCAAACCCACTCGGCTAGGCCCAAACCCACTCGGCTAGGCCCAAACCCACTCGGCTAGACCCAAACCCACTCGGCTAGACCCAAACCCACTCGGCTAGACCCAAACCCAATCGGCTAGTCCCAAACCCACTCGGCTAGGCCCAAACCCACTCGGCTAGACCCAAACCCACTCGGCTAGACCCAACCCCACTCGGCTAGACCTAAACCCACTCGGCTAGACCCAAACCCACTCGGCTAGCCCCAAACCCACTCGGCTAGGCCCAAACCCACTCGGCTAGGCCCAAACCCACTCGGCTAGACCCAAACCCACTCGGCTAGACCCAAACCCACTCGGCTAGACCCAAACCCAATTGGCTAGGCCCAAACCCACTCGGCTAGACCCAAACCCACTCGGCTAGCCCCAAACCCACTCGGCTAGGCCCAAACCCCCTCGGCTAGACCCAAACCCACTCGGCTAGACCCAAACCCACTCGGCTAGATCCAAACCCACTCCGCTAGACCCAAACCCACTCGGCTAGACCCAAACCCACTCGGCTAGACCCAACCCCAATCGGCTAGGCCCAAACGCACTCGGCTAGACCCAAACCCACTCGGCTAGATCTAAACCCACTCCGCTAGAGCCAAACCCACTCGGTTAGACCCAAACCCACTCGGCTAGACCCAAACCCACTCGGCTAGACCCAACGCCACTCGGCTAGACCCAAACGCACTCGGCTAGACCCAAACCCACTCGGCTAGACCCAAACCCACTCGGCTAGACACATACCCACTCCGCTAGACCCAAACCCACTCGGCTAGACACAAACCCACTCCGCTAGACCCAAACCCACTCGGCTGGACCCAAACCCACTCGGCTAGACCCAAACCCACTCGGCTAGCCCAAACCCACTCGGCTAGGCCCAAACCCACTCGGGTAGAGCCAAACCCACTCGGCTAGACCCAAACCCACTCGGCTAGACCCAAACCCACTCGGCTAAACCCAAACCCACTCGGCTAGACCCAAACCCACTCCGCTAGACCCAAACCCACTCCGCTAGACGCAAACCCACTCGGCTAGACCCAAACCCACTCGGCTAGATCCAAACCCACTCCGCTAGACCCAAACCCACTCGGCTAGCCCAAACCCACACGGCTAGACCCAAACCCACTCGGCTAGCCCCAAACCCACTCGGCTAGGCCCAAACCCACTCGGCTAGACCCAAACCCACTCGGCTAGACCCAAACCCACTCGGCTAGACCCAAACCCACTCGGCTAGACCCAAACCCAATCGGCTAGGCCCAAACCCACTCGGCTAGACCCAAACCCACTCGGCTAGATCCCAACCCACTCCGCTAGACCCAAACCCACTCGGTTAGACCCAAACCCACTCCGCTAGACCCAAACCCACTCCGCTAGACCCAAACCCACTCCGCTAGACCCAAACCCACTCCGCTAGAACCAAACCCAGTCCGCTAGACCCAACCCCACTCCGCTAGACCCGAACCCACCCCGCTTGACCCAAACCCACTCCGCTAGACCCAAACCCACTCGGCTAGACCCAAACCCTCTCGGCTAGACCCAAACCCACTCGGCTAGACCCAAACCCACTCGGCTAGACCCAACCCCACTCGACTAGACCTAAACCCACTCGCCTAGACCCAAACCCACTCGGCTAGCCCCAAACCCACTCGGCTAGGCCCAAACCCACTCGGCTAGGCCCAATCCCACTCGGCTAGACACAAACCCACTCGGCTAGACCCAAACCCACTCGGCTAGACCCAAACCCACTCGGCTAGCCCCAAACCCACTCGGCTAAACCCAAACCAACTCGGCTAGACCCAAACCCAATCGGCTAGGCCCAAACCCACTCCGCTAGACCCAAACCCACTCGGCTAGACCCAAACCCACTCGGCTAGACCCAAGCCCACTCGGCTAGAACCAAACCCACTCGGCTAGGCCCAAACCCGCTCGGCTAGACCCAAACCCACTCGGCTAGACCCAAACCCACACGGCTAGACCCAAACCCACTCGGCTAGACCCAAACCCAGTCCGCTAGACCCAACCCCACTCCGCTAGACCCAAACCCACTCGGCTAGACCCAAACCCACTCGGTTAGGCCCAAACCCACTCGGCTAGCCCCAAACCCACTCGGCTAGACCCAAACCCACTCGGCTAGACCCAAACCCACTCGGCTAGACCCAAGCCCACTCGGCTAGGACCAAACCCACTCGGCTAGGCCCAAACCCACTCGGCTAGACCCAAACCCACTCGGCTAGACCCAAACCCACTCGGTTAGACCCAAACCCACTCGGCTAGACCCAAACCCACTCCGCTAGACCCACACCCACTCGGCTAGACCCACACCCACTCGGCTAGACCCAAACCCACTCGGCTAGACCCAAACCCACTCGGCTAGACCCAAACCCACTCGGCTAGACCCAAACCCACTCCGCTAGACGCAAACCCACTCCGCTAGACCCAAACCCACTCCACTAGACCCAAACCCACTCGGCTGACCCAAACACACTCCGCTAGACCCAAACCCACTCGGCTAGACCCAAACCCACTCCGCTAGACCCACACCCACTCGGCTAGACCCAAACCCACTCGGCTAGACCCAAACCCACTCGGCTAGACCCAAACCCACTCGGCTAGACGCAAACCCACTCGGCTAGATGAAAACCCAGTCCGCTAGACCCAAACCCACTCCGCTAGACCCAAACCCACTCCGCTAGACCCAAACCCACTCCGCTAGAACCAAACCCAGTCCGCTAGACCCAACCCCACTCCGCTAGACCCAAACCCACTCCGCTAGACCCAAACCCACTCCGTTAGACCCAAACCCACTCGGCTAGACCCAAACCCTCTCGGCTAGACCCAAACCCACTCGGCTAGACCCAAACCCACTCGGCTAGACCCAACCCCACTCGACTAGACCTAAACCCACTCGCCTAGACCCAAACCCACTCGGCTAGCCCCAAACCCACTCGGCTAGGCCCAAACCCACTCGGCTAGGCCCAAACCCACTCGGCTAGACCCAAACCCACTCGGCTAGACCCAAACCCACTCGGCTAGACCCAAACCCAATCGGCTAGTCCCAAACCCACTCGGCTAGGCCCAAACCCACTCGGCTAGACCCAAACCCACTCGGCTAGACCCAACCCCACTCGGCTAGACCTAAACCCACTCGGCTAGACCCAAACCCACTCGGCTAGCCCCAAACCCACTCGGCTAGGCCCAAACCCACTCGGCTAGGCCCAAACCCACTCGGCTAGACCCAAACCCACTCGGCTAGACCCAAACCCACTCGGCTAGACCCAAACCCAATTGGCTAGGCCCAAACCCACTCGGCTAGACCCAAACCCACTCGGCTAGCCCCAAACCCACTCGGCTAGGCCCAAACCCCCTCGGCTAGACCCAAACCCACTCGGCTAGACCCAAACCCACTCGGCTAGATCCAAACCCACTCCGCTAGACCCAAACCCACTCGGCTAGACCCAAACCCACTCGGCTAGACCCAACCCCAATCGGCTAGGCCCAAACGCACTCGGCTAGACCCAAACCCACTCGGCTAGATCTAAACCCACTCCGCTAGAGCCAAACCCACTCGGTTAGACCCAAACCCACTCGGCTAGACCCAAACCCACTCGGCTAGACCCAACGCCACTCGGCTAGACCCAAACGCACTCGGCTAGACCCAAACCCACTCGGCTAGACCCAAACCCACTCGGCTAGACACATACCCACTCCGCTAGACCCAAACCCACTCGGCTAGACACAAACCCACTCCGCTAGACCGAAACCCACTCGGCTGGACCCAAACCCACTCGGCTAGACCCAAACCCACTCGGCTAGCCCAAACCCACTCGGCTAGGCCCAAACCCACTCGGGTAGACCCAAACCCACTCGGCTAGACCCAAACCCACTCGGCTAGACCCAAACCCACTCGGCTAAACCCAAACCCACTCGGCTAGACCCAAACCCACTCCGCTAGACCCAAACCCACTCCGCTAGACGCAAACCCACTCGGCTAGACCCAAACCCACTCGGCTAGATCCAAACCCACTCCGCTAGACCCAAACCCACTCGGCTAGCCCAAACCCACACGGCTAGACCCAAACCCACTCGGCTAGCCCCAAACCCACTCGGCTAGGCCCAAACCCACTCGGCTAGACCCAAACCCACTCGGCTAGACCCAAACCCACTCGGCTAGACCCAAACCCACTCGGCTAGACCCAAACCCAATCGGCTAGGCCCAAACCCACTCGGCTAGACCCAAACCCACTCGGCTAGATCCCAACCCACTCCGCTAGACCCAAACCCACTCGGTTAGACCCAAACCCACTCCGCTAGACCCAAACCCACTCCGCTAGACCCAAACCCACTCCGCTAGACCCAAACCCACTCCGCTAGAACCAAACCCAGTCCGCTAGACCCAACCCCACTCCGCTAGACCCGAACCCACCCCGCTTGACCCAAACCCACTCCGCTAGACCCAAACCCACTCGGCTAGACCCAAACCCTCTCGGCTAGACCCAAACCCACTCGGCTAGACCCAAACCCACTCGGCTAGACCCAACCCCACTCGACTAGACCTAAACCCACTCGCCTAGACCCAAACCCACTCGGCTAGCCCCAAACCCACTCGGCTAGGCCCAAACCCACTCGGCTAGGCCCAATCCCACTCGGCTAGACACAAACCCACTCGGCTAGACCCAAACCCACTCGGCTAGACCCAAACCCACTCGGCTAGCCCCAAACCCACTCGGCTAAACCCAAACCAACTCGGCTAGACCCAAACCCAATCGGCTAGGCCCAAACCCACTCCGCTAGACCCAAACCCACTCGGCTAGACCCAAACCCACTCGGCTAGACCCAAGCCCACTCGGCTAGAACCAAACCCACTCGGCTAGGCCCAAACCCACTCGGCTAGACCCAAACCCACTCGGCTAGACCCAAACCCACACGGCTAGACACAAACCCACTCGGCTAGACCCAAACCCAGTCCGCTAGACCCAACCCCACTCCGCTAGACCCAAACCCACTCGGCTAGACCCAAACCCACTCGGTTAGGCCCAAACCCACTCGGCTAGCCCCAAACCCACTCGGCTAGACCCAAACCCACTCGGCTTGACCCAAACCCACTCGGCTAGACCCAACCCCACTCGACTAGACCCAAACCCACTCCGCTAGACGCAAACCCACTCGGCTAGACCCAAACCCACTCGGCTAGATCCAAACCCACTCCGCTAGACCAAAACCCACTCGGCTAGCCCAAACCCACACGGCTAGACCCAAACCCACTCAGCTAGCCCCAAACCCACTCGGCTAGGCCCAAACCCACTCGGCTAGACCCAAACCCACTCGGCTAGACGCAAACCCACTCGGCTAGACCCAAACCCACTCGGCTAGACCCAAACCCACTCCGCTAGACCCACACCCACTCGGCTAGACCCAAACCCACTCGGCTAGACCCAAACCCACTCGGCTAGACCCAAACCCACTCGGCTAGACGCAAACCCACTCGGCTAGATGCAAACCCAGTCCGCTAGACCCAAACCCACTCCGCTAGACCCAAACAAACTCCGCTAGACCCAAACCCACTCCGCTAGAACCAAACCCAGTCCGCTAGACCCAACCCCACTCCGCTAGACCCAAACCCACTCCGCTAGACCCAAACCCACTCCGTTAGACCCAAGCCCACTCGGCTAGACCCAAACCCTCTCGGCTAGACCCAAACCCACTCGGCTAGACCCAAACCCACTCGGCTAGACCCAACCCCACTCGACTAGACCTAAACCCACTCGCCTAGACCCAAACCCACTCGGCTAGCCCCAAACCCACTCGGCTAGGCCCAAACCCACTCGGCTAGGCCCAAACCCACTCGGCTAGACCCAAACCCACTCGGCTAGACCCAAACCCACTCGGCTAGACCCAAACCCAATCGGCTAGTCCCAAACCCACTCGGCTAGGCCCAAACCCACTCGGCTAGACCCAAACCCACTCGGCTAGACCCAACCCCACTCGGCTAGACCTAAACCCACTCGGCTAGACCCAAACCCACTCGGCTAGCCCCAAACCCACTCGGCTAGGCCCAAACCCACTCGGCTAGGCCCAAACCCACTCGGCTAGACCCAAACCCACTCGGCTAGACCCAAACCCACTCGGCTAGACCCAAACCCAATTGGCTAGGCCCAAACCCACTCGGCTAGACCCAAACCCACTCGGCTAGCCCCAAACCCACTCGGCTAGGCCCAAACCCCCTCGGCTAGACCCAAACCCACTCGGCTAGACCCAAACCCACTCGGCTAGATCCAAACCCACTCCGCTAGACCCAAACCCACTCGGCTAGACCCAAACCCACTCGGCTAGACCCAACCCCAATCGGCTAGGCCCAAACGCACTCGGCTAGACCCAAACCCACTCGGCTAGATCTAAACCCACTCCGCTAGAGCCAAACCCACTCGGTTAGACCCAAACCCACTCGGCTAGACCCAAACCCACTCGGCTAGACCCAACGCCACTCGGCTAGACCCAAACGCACTCGGCTAGACCCAAACCCACTCGGCTAGACCCAAACCCACTCGGCTAGACACATACCCACTCCGCTAGACCCAAACCCACTCGGCTAGACACAAACCCACTCCGCTAGACCCAAACCCACTCGGCTGGACCCAAACCCACTCGGCTAGACCCAAACCCACTCGGCTAGCCCAAACCCACTCGGCTAGGCCCAAACCCACTCGGGTAGAGCCAAACCCACTCGGCTAGACCCAAACCCACTCGGCTAGACCCAAACCCACTCGGCTAAACCCAAACCCACTCGGCTAGACCCAAACCCACTCCGCTAGACCCAAACCCACTCCGCTAGACGCAAACCCACTCGGCTAGACCCAAACCCACTCGGCTAGATCCAAACCCACTCCGCTAGACCCAAACCCACTCGGCTAGCCCAAACCCACACGGCTAGACCCAAACCCACTCGGCTAGCCCCAAACCCACTCGGCTAGGCCCAAACCCACTCGGCTAGACCCAAACCCACTCGGCTAGACCCAAACCCACTCGGCTAGACCCAAACCCACTCGGCTAGACCCAAACCCAATCGGCTAGGCCCAAACCCACTCGGCTAGACCCAAACCCACTCGGCTAGATCCCAACCCACTCCGCTAGACCCAAACCCACTCGGTTAGACCCAAACCCACTCCGCTAGACCCAAACCCACTCCGCTAGACCCAAACCCACTCCGCTAGACCCAAACCCACTCCGCTAGAACCAAACCCAGTCCGCTAGACCCAACCCCACTCCGCTAGACCCGAACCCACCCCGCTTGACCCAAACCCACTCCGCTAGACCCAAACCCACTCGGCTAGACCCAAACCCTCTCGGCTAGACCCAAACCCACTCGGCTAGACCCAAACCCACTCGGCTAGACCCAACCCCACTCGACTAGACCTAAACCCACTCGCCTAGACCCAAACCCACTCGGCTAGCCCCAAACCCACTCGGCTAGGCCCAAACCCACTCGGCTAGGCCCAATCCCACTCGGCTAGACACAAACCCACTCGGCTAGACCCAAACCCACTCGGCTAGACCCAAACCCACTCGGCTAGCCCCAAACCCACTCGGCTAAACCCAAACCAACTCGGCTAGACCCAAACCCAATCGGCTAGGCCCAAACCCACTCCGCTAGACCCAAACCCACTCGGCTAGACCCAAACCCACTCGGCTAGACCCAAGCCCACTCGGCTAGAACCAAACCCACTCGGCTAGGCCCAAACCCGCTCGGCTAGACCCAAACCCACTCGGCTAGACCCAAACCCACACGGCTAGACCCAAACCCACTCGGCTAGACCCAAACCCAGTCCGCTAGACCCAACCCCACTCCGCTAGACCCAAACCCACTCGGCTAGACCCAAACCCACTCGGTTAGGCCCAAACCCACTCGGCTAGCCCCAAACCCACTCGGCTAGACCCAAACCCACTCGGCTAGACCCAAACCCACTCGGCTAGACCCAAGCCCACTCGGCTAGGACCAAACCCACTCGGCTAGGCCCAAACCCACTCGGCTAGACCCAAACCCACTCGGCTAGACCCAAACCCACTCGGTTAGACCCAAACCCACTCGGCTAGACCCAAACCCACTCCGCTAGACCCACACCCACTCGGCTAGACCCACACCCACTCGGCTAGACCCAAACCCACTCGGCTAGACCCAAACCCACTCGGCTAGACCCAAACCCACTCGGCTAGACCCAAACCCACTCCGCTAGACGCAAACCCACTCCGCTAGACCCAAACCCACTCCACTAGACCCAAACCCACTCGGCTGACCCAAACACACTCCGCTAGACCCAAACCCACTCGGCTAGACCCAAACCCACACGGTTAGACCCAAACCCACTCGGCTAGAGCCAAACCCACTCGGCTAGACCCAACCCCACTCGGCTAGACCCAAACGCACTCGGCTAGACCCAAACCCACTCGGCTAGACCCAAACCCACTCCGCTAGACCCAAACCCACTCCGCTAGACGCAAACCCACTCGGCTAGACCCAATCCCACTCGGCTAGACCCAAACCCACTCCGCTAGACCCACACCCACTCGGCTAGACCCAAACCCACTCGGCTGGACCCAAATCCACTCGGCTAGACCCAAACCCACTCCGCTAGACCCACACCCACTTGGCTAGACCCAAACCCACTCGGCTAGACCCAAACCCACTCGGCTAGACCCAAACCCACTCGGCTAGACCCAAACCCACTCGGCTAGACGCAAACCCACTCCGCTAGACCCAAACCCACTCCGCTAGACCCAAACCCACTCCGCTAGACCCAAACCCACTCCGCTAGAACCAAACCCAGTCCGCTAGACCCAACCCCACTCCGCTAGACCCAAACCCACTCCGCTTGACCCAAACCCACTCGGCTAGCCCCAAACCCACTCGGCTAGGCCCAAACCCACTCGGCTAGACCCAAACCCACTCGGCTAGACGCAAACCCACTCGGCTAGACCCAAACCCACTCGGCTAGACCCAAACCCAATCGGCTAGGCCCAAACCCACTCGGCTAGACCCAAACCCACTCGGCTAGATCCAAACCCACTCCGCTAGACCCAAACCCACTCGGTTAGACCCAAACCCACTCGGCTAGACCCAAACGCACTCGGCTAGACCCAACCCCACTCGGCTAGACCCAACCCCACTCGGCTAGACCCAAACGCACTCGGCTAGACCCAAACCCACTCGGCTAGACCCAAACCCACTCGGCTAGATGCAAACCCACTCGGCTAGACCCAAACCCACTCGGCTAGACCCAAACCCACTCCGCTAGACCCACACCCACTCGGCTAGACCCAAACCCACTCGGCTAGACCCAAACCCACTCGGCTAGACCCAAACCCACTCGGCTAGACGCAAACCCACTCGGCTAGATGCAAACCCACTCCGCTAGACCCAAACCCACTCCGCTAGACCCAAACCCACTCCGCTAGACCCAAACCCACTCCGCTAGAACCAAACCCAGTCCGCTAGACCCAACCCCACTCCGCTAGACCCAAACCCACTCCGCTAGACCCAAACCCACTCCGTTAGACCCAAACGCACTCGGCTAGACCCAAACCCTCTCGGCTAGACCCAAACCCACTCGGCTAGACCCAAACCCACTCGGCTAGACCCAACCCCACTCGACTAGACCTAAACCCACTCGCCTAGACCCAAACCCACTCGGCTAGCCCCAAACCCACTCGGCTAGGCCCAAACCCACTCGGCTAGGCCCAAACCCACTCGGCTAGACCCAAACCCACTCGGCTAGACCCAAACCCACTCGGCTAGACCCGAACCCAATCGGCTAGGCCCAAACCCACTCGGCTAGGCCCAAACCCACTCGGCTAGACCCAAACCCACTCGGCTAGACCCAAACCCACTCGGCTAGCCCCAAACCCACTCGGCTAGGCCCAAACCCACTCGGCTAGGCCCAAACCCACTCGGCTAGACCCAAACCCACTCGGCTAGACCCAAACCCACTCGGCTAGATCCAAACCCACTCCGCTAGACCCAAACCCACTCGGCTAGACCCAAACCCACTCGGCTAGACCCAAACCCAATCGGCTAGGCCCAAACCCACTCGGCTAGACCCAAACCCACTCGGCTAGATCCAAACCCACTCCGCTAGACCCAAACCCACTCGGTTAGACCCAAACCCACTCGGCTAGACCCAAACCCACTCGGCTAGACCCAACGCCACTCGGCTAGAACCAAACGCACTCGGCTAGACCCAAACCCACTCGGCTAGACCCAAACCCACTCGGCTAGACACATACCCACTCCGCTAGACCCAAACCCACTCGGCTAGACACAAACCCACTCCGCTAGACCCAAACCCACTCGGCTGGACCCAAACCCACTCGGCTAGACCCAAACCCACTCGGCTAGCCCAAACCCACTCGGCTAGGCCCAAACCCACTCGGGTAGACCCAAACCCACTCGGCTAGACCCAAACCCACTCGGCTAGACCCAAACCCACTCGGCTAAACCCAAACCCACTCGGCTAGACCCAAACCCACTCCGCTAGACCCAAACCCACTCCGCTAGACGCAAACCCACTCGGCTAGACCCAAACCCACTCGGCTAGATCCAAACCCACTCCGCTAGACCCAAACCCACTCGGCTAGCCCAAACCCACTCGGCTAGACCCAAACCCACTCGGCTAGCCCCAAACCCACTCGGCTAGGCCCAAACCCACTCGGCTAGACCCAAACCCACTCGGCTAGACCCAAACCCACTCGGCTAGACCCAAACCCACTCGGCTAGACCCAAACCCAATCGGCTAGGCCCAAACCCACTCGGCTAGACCCAAACCCACTCGGCTAGCCCCAAACCCACTCGGCTAGGCCCAAACCCACTCGGCTAGGCCCAAACCCACTCGGCTAGACCCAAACCCACTCGGCTAGACCCAAACCCACTCGGCTAGACCCAAACCCAATTGGCTAGGCCCAAACCCACTCGGCTAGACCCAAACCCACTCGGCTAGCCCCAAACCCACTCGGCTAGGCCCAAACCCACTCGGCTAGACCCAAACCCACTCGGCTAGACCCAAACCCACTCGGCTAGATCCAAACCCACTCCGCTAGACCCAAACCCACTCGGCTAGACCCAAACCCACTCGGCTAGACCCAAACCCAATCGGCTAGGCCCAAACCCACTCGGCTAGACCCAAACCCACTCGGCTAGCCCAAACCCACTCGGCTAGGCCCAAACCCACTCGGGTAGACCCAAACCCACTCGGCTAGACCCAAACCCACTCGGCTAGACCCAAACCCACTCGGCTAAACCCAAACCCACTCGGCTAGACCCAAACCCACTCCGCTAGACCCAAACCCACTCCGCTAGACGCAAACCCACTCGGCTAGACCCAAACCCACTCGGCTAGATCCAAACCCACTCCGCTAGACCCAAACCCACTCGGCTAGCCCAAACCCACTCGGCTAGACCCAAACCCACTCGGCTAGCCCCAAACCCACTCGGCTAGGCCCAAACCCACTCGGCTAGACCCAAACCCACTCGGCTAGACCCAAACCCACTCGGCTAGACCCAAACCCACTCGGCTAGACCCAAACCCAATCGGCTAGGCCCAAACCCACTCGGCTAGACCCAAACCCACTCGGCTAGATCCCAACCCACTCCGCTAGACCCAAACCCACTCGGTTAGACCCAAACCCACTCCGCTAGACCCAAACCCACTCCGCTAGACCCAAACCCACTCCGCTAGACCCAAACCCACTCGGCTAGACCCAAACCCACTCGGCTAGACCCAAACCCACTCGGCTAGACGCAAACCCACTCCGCTAGACGCAAACCCACTCCGCTAGACCCAAACCCACTCCACTAGACCCAAACCCACTCGGCTGACCCAAACCCACTCCGCTAGACCCAAACCCACTCGGCTAGACCCAAACCCACTCGGTTAGACCCAAACCCACTCGGCTAGAGCCAAACCCACTCGGCTAGACCCAACCCCACTCGGCTAGACCCAAACGCACTCGGCTAGACCCAAACCCACTCGGCTAGACCCAAACCCACTCCGCTAGACCCAAACCCACTCCGCTAGACCCACACCCACTCGGCTAGACCCAAACCCACTCGGCTAGACCCAAACCCACTCGGCTAGACCCAATCCCACTCCGCTAGACCCAAACCCACTCCGCTAGACGCAAACCCACTCGGCTAGACCCAAACCCACTCGGCTAGACCCAAACCCACTCGGCTAGGCCCAAACCCACTCGGCTAGACCCAAACCCACTCGGCCAGACCCAACCCCACTCGGCTAGACCCAAACGCACTCGGCTAGACCCAAACCCACTCGGCTAGACCCAAACCCACTCCGCTAGACGCAAACCCACTCGGCTAGACCCAAATCCACTCGGCTAGACCCAAACCCACTCCGCTAGACCCACACCCACTCGGCTAGACCCAAACCCACTCGGCTAGACCCAAACCCACTCGGCTAGACCCAAACCCACTCGGCTAGACCCAAACCCACTCGGCTAGATGCAAACCCACTCCGCTAGACCCAAACCCACTCCGCTAGACCCAAATCCACTCGGCTAGACCCAAACCCACTCGGCTAGACCCAAACCCAATCGGCTAGGCCCAAACCCACTCGGCTAGACCCAAACCCACTCGGCTAGATCCAAACCCACTCCGCTAGACCCAAACCCACTCGGTTAGACCCAAACCCACTCGGCTAGACCCAAACGCACTCGGCTAGACCCAACCCCACTCGGCTAGACCCAAACGCACTCGGCTAGACCCAAACCCACTCGGCTAGACGCAAACCCACTCGGCTAGACCCAAACCCACTCCGCTAGACCCAAACCCACTCCGTTAGACCCAAACGCACTCGGCTAGACCCAAACCCTCTCGGCTAGACCCAAACCCACTCGGCTAGACCCAAACCCACTCGGCTAGACCCAACCCCACTCGACTAGACCTAAACCCACTCGCCTAGACCCAAACCCACTCGGCTAGCCCCAAACCCACTCGGCTAGGCCCAAACCCACTCGGCTAGGCCCAAACCCACTCGGCTAGACCCAAACCCACTCGGCTAGACCCAAACCCACTCGGCTAGACCCGAACCCAATCGGCTAGGCCCAAACCCACTCGCTAGGCCCAAACCCACTCGGCTAGACCCAAACCCACTCGGCTAGACCCAACCCCACTCGGCTAGACCTAAACCCACTCGGCTAGACCCAAACCCACTCGGCTAGCCCCAAACCCACTCGGCTAGGCCCAAACCCACTCGGCTAGGCCCAAACCCACTCGGCTAGACCCAAACCCACTCGGCTAGACCCAAACCCACTCGGCTAGATCCAAACCCACTCCGCTAGACCCAAACCCACTCGGCTAGACCCAAACCCACTCGGCTAGACCCAAACCCACTCGGCTGGACCCAAACCCACTCGGCTAGACCCAAACCCACTCGGCTAGCCCAAACCCACTCGGCTAGGCCCAAACCCACTCGGGTAGACCCAAACCCACTCGGCTAGACCCAAACCCACTCGGCTAGACCCAAACCCACTCGGCTAAACCCAAACCCACTCGGCTAGACCCAAACCCACTCCGCTAGACCCAAACCCACTCCGCTAGACGCAAACGCACTCGGCTAGACCCAAACCCACTCGGCTAGATCCAAACCCACTCCGCTAGACCCAAACCCACTCGGCTAGCCCAAACCCGCTCGGCTAGACCCAAACCCACTCGGCTAGCCCCAAACCCACTCGGCTAGGCCCAAACCCACTCGGCTAGACCCAAACCCACTCGGCTAGACCCAAACCCACTCGGCTAGACCCAAACCCACTTGGCTAGACCCAAACCCAATCGGCTAGGCCCAAACCCACTCGGCTAGACCCAAACACACTCGGCTAGCCCCAAACCCACTCGGCTAGGCCCAAACCCACTCGGCTAGGCCCAAACCCACTCGGCTAGACCCAAACCCACTCGGCTAGACCCAAACCCACTCGGCTAGACCCAAACCCAATTGGCTAGGCCCAAACCCACTCGGCTAGACCCAAACCCACTCGGCTAGCCCCAAACCCACTCGGCTAGGCCCAAACCCACTCGGCTAGACCCAAACCCACTCGGCTAGACCCAAACCCACTCGGCTAGATCCAAACCCACTCCGCTAGACCCAAACCCACTCGGCTAGACCCAAACCCACTCGGCTAGACCCAAACCCAATCGGCTAGGCCCAAACCCACTCGGCTAGACCCAAACCCACTCGGCTAGCCCAAACCCACTCGGCTAGGCCCAAACCCACTCGGGTAGACCCAAACCCACTCGGCTAGACCCAAACCCACTCGGCTAGACCCAAACCCACTCGGCTAAACCCAAACCCACTCGGCTAGACCCAAACCCACTCCGCTAGACCCAAACCCACTCCGCTAGACGCAAACCCACTCGGCTAGACCCAAACCCACTCGGCTAGATCCAAACCCACTCCGCTAGACCCAAACCCACTCGGCTAGCCCAAACCCACTCGGCTAGACCCAAACCCACTCGGCTAGCCCCAAACCCACTCGGCTAGGCCCAAACCCACTCGGCTAGACCCAAACCCACTCGGCTAGACCCAAACCCACTCGGCTAGACCCAAACCCACTCGGCTAGACCCAAACCCAATCGGCTAGGCCCAAACCCACTCGGCTAGACCCAAACCCACTCGGCTAGATCCCAACCCACTCCGCTAGACCCAAACCCACTCGGTTAGACCCAAACCCACTCCGCTAGACCCAAACCCACTCCGCTAGACCCAAACCCACTCCGCTAGACCCAAACCCACTCCGCTAGAACCAAACCCAGTCCACTAGACCCAACCCCACTCCGCTAGACCCGAACCCACTCCGCTTGACCCAAACCCACTCCGCTAGACCCAAACCCACTCGGCTAGACCCACACCCACTCGGCTAGACCCAAACCCACTCGGCTAGACCCAAACCCACTCGGCTAGACCCAAACCCACTCGGCTAGACGCAAACCCACTCCGCTAGACGCAAACCCACTCCGCTAGACCCAAACCCACTCCACTAGACCCAAACCCACTCGGCTGACCCAAACCCACTCCGCTAGACCCAAACCCACTCGGCTAGACCCAACCCCACTCGGCTAGACCCAAACGCACTCGGCTAGAGCCAAACCCACTCGGCTAGACCCAAACCCACTCCGCTAGACCCAAACCCACTCCGCTAGACCCACACCCACTCGGCTAGACCCAAACCCACTCGGCTAGACCCAAACCCACTCGGCTAGACCCAATCCCACTCCGCTAGACCCAAACCCACTCCGCTAGACGCAAACCCACTCGGCTAGACCCAAACCCACTCGGCTAGACCCAAACCCACTCGGCTAGGCCCAAACCCACTCGGCTAGACCCAAACCCACTCGGCCAGACCCAACCCCACTCGGCTAGACCAAAACGCACTCGGCTAGACCCAAACCCACTCGGCTAGACCCAAACCCACTCCGCTAGACGCAAACCCACTCGGCTAGACCCAAATCCACTCGGCTAGACCCAAACCCACTCCGCTAGACCCACACCCACTCGGCTAGACCCAAACCCACTCGGCTAGACCCAAACCCACTCGGCTAGACCCAAACCCACTCGGCTAGACCCAAACCCACTCCGCTAGACCCAAACCCACTCCGCTAGACGCAAACCCACTCGGCTAGACCCAAACCCACTCGGCTAGATCCAAACCCACTCCGCTAGACCCAAACCCACTCGGCTAGCCCAAACCCACTCGGCTAGACCCAAACCCACTCGGCTAGACCCAAACCCACTCGGCTAGGCCCAAACCCACTCGGCTAGACCCAAACCCACTCGGCTAGACCCAAACCCACTCGGCTAGACCCAAACCCACTCGGCTAGACCCAAACCCAATCGGCTAGGCCCAAACCCACTCGGCTAGACCCAAACCCACTCGGCTAGATCCCAACCCACTCCGCTAGACCCAAACCCACTCGGTTAGACCCAAACCCACTCCGCTAGACCCAAACCCACTCCGCTAGACCCAAACCCACTCCGCTAGACCCAAACCCACTCCGCTAGAACCAAACCCAGTCCACTAGACCCAACCCCACTCCGCTAGACCCGAACCCAGTCCGCTTGACCCAAACCCACTCCGCTAGACCCAAACCCACTCGGCTAGACCCACACCCACTCGGCTAGACCCAAACCCACTCGGCTAGACCCAAACCCACTCGGCTAGACCCAAACCCACTCGGCTAGACGCAAACCCACTCCGCTAGACGCAAACCCACTCCGCTAGACCCAAACCCACTCCACTAGACCCAAACCCACTCGGCTGACCCAAACCCACTCCGCTAGACCCAAACCCACTCGGCTAGACCCAACCCCACTCGGCTAGACCCAAACGCACTCGGCTAGAGCCAAACCCACTCGGCTAGACCCAAACCCACTCCGCTAGACCCAAACCCACTCCGCTAGACCCACACCCACTCGGCTAGACCCAAACCCACTCGGCTAGACCCAAACCCACTCGGCTAGACCCAAACCCACTCGGCTAGACCCAAACCCACTCGGCTAAACCCAAACCCACTCAGCTAGACCCAAACCCACTCCGCTAGACCCAAACCCACTCCGCTAGACGCAAACCCACTCGGCTAGACCCAAACCCACTCGGCTAGATCCAAACCCACTCCGCTAGACCCAAACCCACTCGGCTAGCCCAAACCCACTCGGCTAGACCCAAACCCACTCGGCTAGCCCCAAACCCACTCGGCTAGGCCCAAACCCACTCGGCTAGACCCAAACCCACTCGGCTAGACCCAAACCCACTCGGCTAGACCCAAACCCACTCGGCTAGACCCAAACCCAATCGGCTAGGCCCAAACCCACTCGGCTAGACCCAAACCCACTCGGCTAGATCCCAACCCACTCCGCTAGACCCAAACCCACTCGGTTAGACCCAAACCCACTCCGCTAGACCCAAACCCACTCCGCTAGACCCAAACCCACTCCGCTAGACCCAAACCCACTCCGCTAGAACCAAACCCAGTCCACTAGACCCAACCCCACTCCGCTAGACCCGAACCCACTCCGCTTGACCCAAACCCACTCCGCTAGACCCAAACCCACTCGGCTAGACCCACACCCACTCGGCTAGACCCAAACCCACTCGGCTAGACCCAAACCCACTCGGCTAGACCCAAACCCACTCGGCTAGACGCAAACCCACTCCGCTAGACGCAAACCCACTCCGCTAGACCCAAACCCACTCCACTAGACCCAAACCCACTCGGCTGACCCAAACCCACTCCGCTAGACCCAAACCCACTCGGCTAGACCCAACCCCACTCGGCTAGACCCAAACGCACTCGGCTAGAGCCAAACCCACTCGGCTAGACCCAAACCCACTCCGCTAGACCCAAACCCACTCCGCTAGACCCACACCCACTCGGCTAGACCCAAACCCACTCGGCTAGACCCAAACCCACTCGGCTAGACCCAATCCCACTCCGCTAGACCCAAACCCACTCCGCTAGACGCAAACCCACTTGGCTAGACCCAAACCCACTCGGCTAGACCCAAACCCACTCGGCTAGGCCCAAACCCACTCGGCTAGACCCAAACCCACTCGGCCAGACCCAACCCCACTCGGCTAGACCAAAACGCACTCGGCTAGACCCAAACCCACTCGGCTAGACCCAAACCCACTCCGCTAGACGCAAACCCACTCGGCTAGACCCAAATCCACTCGGCTAGACCCAAACCCACTCCGCTAGACCCACACCCACTCGGCTAGACCCAAACCCACTCGGCTAGACCCAAACCCACTCGGCTAGACCCAAACCCACTCGGCTAGACCCAAACCCACTCCGCTAGACCCAAACCCACTCCGCTAGACGCAAACCCACTCGGCTAGACCCAAACCCACTCGGCTAGATCCAAACCCACTCCGCTAGACCCAAACCCACTCGGCTAGCCCAAACCCACTCGGCTAGACCCAAACCCACTCGGCTAGCCCCAAACCCACTCGGCTAGGCCCAAACCCACTCGGCTAGACCCGAACCCACTCGGCTAGACCCAAACCCACTCGGCTAGACCCAAACCCACTCGGCTAGACCCAAACCCACTCCGCTAGAACCAAACCCAGTCCGCTAGACCCAACCCCACTCCGCTAGACCCAAACCCACTCCGCTTGACCCAAACCCACTCCGCTAGACCCAAACCCACTCGGCTAGACCCAAACCCACTCGGCTAGACCCAAACCCACTCAGCTAGACCCAAACCCACTCGACTAGACCTAAACCCACTCGCCTAGACCCAAACCCACTCGGCTAGCCCCAAACCCACTCGGCTAGGCCCAAACCCACTCGGCTAGACCCAAACCCACTCGGCTAGACCCAAACCCACTCGGCTAGACCCCAACCCACTCGGCTAGACCCAAACCCAATCGGCTAGGCCCAAACCCACTCGGCTAGACCCAAACCCACTCGGCTAGACCCAAACCCACTGGGCTAGATCCAAACCCACTCCGCTAGACCCAAACCCACTCAGCTTGACTCAAACCCATTCGGCTAGACCCAAACCCGCTCGGCTAGACCCAAACCCACTCGGCTAAACCCAAACCCACTCGGCTAGACCCAAACCCACTCCGCCAGACCCAAACCCACTCCGCTAGATGCAAACCCACTCGGCTAGACCCAAACCCACTCGGCTAGATCCAAACCCACTCCGCTAGACCCAAACCCACTCGGCTAGCCCAAACCCACTCGGCTAGACCCAAACCCACTCGGCTAGCCGCAAACCCACTCGGCTAGACCCAAACCCACTCGGCTGGCCCCAAACCCACTCGGCTAGACCCAAACCCACTCGGCTAGACCCAAACCCACTCGGCTAGACCCAAACACAATTGGATAGGCCCAAACCCACTCGGCTAGACCCAAACCCACTCGGCTAGATCCAAACCCACTCCGCTAGACCCAAACCCACTCGGTTAGACCCAAACCCACTCGGCTAGACCCAAACCCACTCGGCTAGACCCAACCCCACTCGGCTAGAACCAAACGCACTCGGCTAGACCCAAACCCACTCGGCTAGACGCAAACCCACTCGGCTAGACCGAAACCCACTCGGCTGGACCCAAACCCACTCCGCTGGACCCACACCCACTCGGCTAGACCCAAACCCACTCGGCTAGACCCAAACCCACTCGGCTAGACCCAAACCCACTCGGCTAGACGCAAACCCACTCCGCTAGACCCAAACCCACTCCGCTAGACCCAAACCCACTCCGCTAGACCCAAACCCACTCGGGTAGACCCAAACCCACTCGGCTAGCCCCAAACCCACTCGGCTAAACCCAAACCCACTCGGCTAGACCCAAACCCACTCGGCTAGACCCAAACCCACTCGGCTAGCCCCAAACCCACTCGGCTAAACCCAAACCCACTCGGCTAGACCCAAACCCAATCGGCTAGGCCCAAACCCACTCCGCTAGACCCAAACCCACTCGGCTAGACCCAAACCCACTCGGCTAGACCCAAGCCCACTCGGCTAGCCCCAAACCCACTCGGCTAAACCCAAACCCACTCGGCTAGACCCAAACCCAATCGGCTAGGCCCAAACCCACTCCTCTAGACCCAAACCCACTCGGCTAGACCCAAACCCACTCGGCTAGACCCAAGCCCACTCGGCTAGAACCAAACCCACTCGGCTAGGCCCAAACCCACTCGGCTAGATCCAAACCCACTCGGCTAGACCCAAACCCACATGGCTAGACCCAAACCCACTCGGCTAGACCCAAACCCAGTCCGCTAGACCCAACCCCACTCGGCTAGACCCAAACCCACTCGGCTAGACCCAAACCCACTCGGTTAGGCCCAAACCCACTCGGCTAGCCCCAAACCCACTCGGCTAGACCCAAACCCACTCGGCTTGACCCAAACCCACTCGGCTAGACCCAACCCCACTCGACTAGACCTAAACCCACTCGGGTAGACCCAAACCCACTCGGCTAGCCCCAAACCCACTCGGCTAGGCCCAAACCCAATCGGCTAGACCCAAACCCACTCGGCTAGAACCAAACCCACTCGGCTAGACCCAAACCCACTCGGCTAGACCCAAACCCAATCGGCTAGGCCCAAACCCACTCCGCTAGACCCAAACCCACTCGGCTAGACCCAAACCCACTCGGCTAGACCCAAGCCCACTCGGCTAGGACCAAACCCACTCGGCTAGGCCCAAACCCACTCGGCTAGGCCCAAACCCACTCGGCTAGACCCAAACCCACTCGGCTAGACCCAAACCCACTCGGCTAGACCCAAACCCACTCGGCTAGACCCACACCCACTCGGCTAGACCCACACCCACTCGGCTAGACCCAAACCCACTCCGCTAGACCCAAACCCACTCCGTTAGACCCAAACCCACTCCGCTAGACCCAAACCCACTCGGCTAGACCCAAACCCACTCGGTTAGACCCAAACGCACTCGGCTAGACCCAAACCCACTCGGCTAGACCCAAACCCACTCGGCTAGACCCAAACCCACTCGGCTAGACCCAAACCGACTCGGCTAGACGCAAACCCACTCCGCTAGACCCAAACCCACTCCGCTAGACCCTAACCCACTCCGCTAGACCCAAACCCACTCCGCTGGAACCAAACCCAGTCCGCTAGACCCAACCCCACTCCGCTAGACCCAAACCCACTCCGCTTGACCCAAACCCACTCCGCTAGACCCAAACCCACTCGGCTAGGCCCAAACCCACTCGGCTAGGCCCAAACCCACTCGGCTAGACCCAAACCCACTCGGCTAGACCCAAACCCACTCGGCTAGACCCCAACCCACTCGGCTAGACCCAAACCCAATCGGCTAGACCCAAACCCACTCGGCTAGCCCCAAACCCACTCGGCTAGACCCAAACCCGCTCGGCTAGACACAAACCCACTCGACTAGACCCAAACCCACTCGGCTAGACCCAAACCCACTCGGCTAGACCCCAACCCACTCGGCTAGACCCAAACCCAATCGGCTAGACCCAAACCCACTCGGCTAGCCCCAAACCCACTCGGCTTGACCCAAACCCACTCGGCTAGACCCAAACCCACTCGGCTAGACCCAAACACAATCGGATAGGCCCAAACCCACTCGGTTAGACCCAAACCCACTCGGCTAGATCCAAACCCACTCCGCTAGATCCAAACCCACTCGGTTAGACCCAAACCCACTCGGCTAGACCCAAACCCACTCGGCTAGACCCAACCCCACTCGGCTAGAACCAAACGCACTCGGCTAGACCCAAACCCACTCGGCTAGACCCAAACCCACTCGGCTAGACGCAAACCCACTCGGCTAGACCCAAACCCACTCGGCTGGACCCAAACCCACTCCGCTAGACCCACACCCACTCGGCTAGACCCAAACCCACTCGGCTAGACCCAAACCCACTCGGCTAGACGCAAACCCACTCAGCTAGACGCAAACCCACTCCGCTAGACCCAAACCCACTCCGCTAGACCCAAACCCACTCCGCTAGACCCAAACCCACTCCGCTAGAACCAAACCCAGTCCGCTAAACCCAACCCCACTCCGCTAGACCCAAACCCACTCCGCTTGACCCAAACCCACTCCGCTAGACCCAAACCCACTCGGCTAGACCCAAACCCTCTCGGCTAGACCCAAACCCACTCGGCTAGACCCAAACCCACTCGGCTAGACCCAACCCCACTCGACTAGACCTAAACCCACTCGCCTAAACCCAAACCCACTCGGCTAGCCCCAAACCCACTCGGCTAGGCCCAAACCAACTCGGCTAGACCCAAACCCACTCGGCTAGACCCAAACCCACTCGGCTAGACCCAAACCCACTCGGCTAGACCCAAACCCAATCGGCTAGGCCCAAACCCACTCGGCCAGACCCAAACCCACTCGGCTAGACCCAAACCCACTCGACTAGATCCAAACCCACTCCGCTAGACCCAAACCCACTCGGCTTGACCCAAACCCATTCGGCTAGACCCAAACCCACTCGGCTAGACCCAAACCCACTCCGCTAGACCCAAACCCACTCGTCTAGACCCAAACCCACTTGGCTAGACCCAAGCCCACTCGGCTAGAGCCAAACCCACTCGGTTAGGCCCAAACCCACTCGGCTAGACCCAAACCCACTCGGCTAGACCCAAACCCACTCGGCTAGACCCAAACCCACTCGGCTAGACCCAACCCCACTCGACTAGACCTAAACCCACTCGGCTAGACCCAAACCCAATCGGCTAGCTCCAAACCCACTCGGCTAGGCCCAAACCCACTCGGCTAGGCCCAAACCCAATTGGCTAGGCCCAAACCCACTCGGCTAGACCAAAACCCACTCGGCTAGACCTAAACCCACTCCGCTAGATCCAAACCCACTCCGCTAGACCCAAACCCACTCGGCTTCACCCAAACCCACTCGGCTAGACCCAAACCCACTCGGCTAAACCCAAACCCACTCCGCTAGACCCAAACCCACTCGGCTAGACCCAAACCCACTCGGCTAGACCCAAGCCCACTCGGCTAGACCCAAACCCACTCGGTTAGGCCCAAACCACTCGGCGAGACCCAAACCCACTCGGCTAGACCCAAACCCACTCGGCTAGACCCAAACCCACTCGGCTAGCCCCAATCCCACTCGGCTAAACCCAAACCCACTCCGCTAGACCCAAACCCACTCGGCTAGACCCAAACCCACTCGGCTAGACCGAAGCCCACTCGGCTAGAGCCAAACCCACTCGGTTAGGCCCAAACCCACTCGGCTAGACCCAAACCCACTCGGCTAGACCCAAACCCACTCGACTAGATCCAAACCCACTCCGCTAGACCCAAGCCCACTCGGCTAGAGCCAAACCCACTCGGTTAGGCCCAAACCCACTCGGCTAGACCCAAACCCACTCGGCTAGACCCAAACCCACTCGGCTAGACCCAAACCCACTCGGCTAGACCCAACCCCACTCGACTAGACCTAAACCCACTCGGCTAGACCCAAACCCAATCGGCTAGCTCCAAACCCACTCGGCTAGGCCCAAACCCACTCGGCTAGGCCCAAACCCACTCGGCTAGGCCCAAACCCACTCGGCTAGACCCAAACCCACTCGGCTAGACCCCAACCCACTCGGCTAGACCCAAACCCAATCGGCTAGACCCAAACCCACTCGGCTAGCCCCAAACCCACTCGGCTAGACCCAAACCCACTCGGCTAGACCCAAACCCACTCGACTAGACCCAAACCCACTCGGCTAGACCCAAACCCACTCGGCTAGACCCCAACCCACTCGGCTAGACCCAAACCCAATCGACTAGACCCAAACCCACTCGGCTAGCCCCAAACCCACTCGGCTAGACCCAAACCCACTCGGCTAGACCCAAACCCACTCGGCTAGACCCAAACACAATTGGATAGGCCCAAACCCACTCGGTTAGACCCAAACCCACTCGGCTAGATCCAAACCCACTCCGCTAGACCCAAACCCACTCGGTTAGACCCAAACCCACTCGGCTAGACCCAAACCCACTCGGCTAGACCCAACCCCACTCGGCTAGAACCAAACGCACTCGGCTAGACCCAAACCCACTCGGCTAGACCCAAACCCACTCGGCTAGACGCAAACCCACTCGGCTAGACCCAAACCCACTCGGCTGGACCCAAACCCACTCCGCTAGACCCACACCCACTCGGCTAGACCCAAACCCACTCGGCTAGACCCAAACCCACTCGGCTAGACGCAAACCCACTCAGCTAGACGCAAACCCACTCCGCTAGACCCAAACCCACTCCGCTAGACCCAAACCCACTCCGCTAGACCCAAACCCACTCCGCTAGAACCAAACCCAGTCCGCTAAACCCAACCCCACTCCGCTAGACCCAAACCCACTCCGCTTGACCCAAACCCACTCCGCTAGACCCAAACCCACTCGGCTAGACCCAAACCCTCTCGGCTAGACCCAAACCCACTCGGCTAGACCCAAACCCACTCGGCTAGACCCAACCCCACTCGACTAGACCTAAACCCACTCGCCTAAACCCAAACCCACTCGGCTAGCCCCAAACCCACTCGGCTAGGCCCAAACCCACTCGGCTAGTCCCAAACCCACTCGGCTAGACCCAAACCCACTCGGCTAGACCCAAACCCACTCGGCTAGACCCAAACCCAATCGGCTAGGCCCAAACCCACTCGGCCAGACCCAAACCCACTCGGCTAGACCCAAACCCACTCGACTAGATCCAAACCCACTCCGCTAGACCCAAACCCACTCGGCTTGACCCAAACCCATTCGGCTAGACCCAAACCCACTCGGCTAGACCCAAACCCACTCCGCTAGACCCAAACCCACTCGGCTTGACCCAAACCCACTCGGCTAGACCCAACCCCACTCGACTAGACCTAAACCCACTCGGCTATACCCAAACCCACTCGGCTAGCCCCAAACCCACTCGGCTACGCCCAAACCCAATCGGCTAGACCCAAACCCACTCGGCTAGAACCAAACCCACTCGGCCAAACCCAAACCCACTCGGCTAGACCCAAACCCAATCGGCTAGGCCCAAACCCACTCCGCTAGACCCAAACCCACTCGGCTAGACCCAAACCCACTCGGCTAGACCCAAGCCCACTCGGCTAGGACCAAACCCACTCGGCTAGGCCCAAACCCACTCGGCTAGACCCAAACCCACTCGGCTAGACCCAACCCCACTCGGCTAGACCCAAACCCACTCGGCTAGACCCAAACCCACTCCGCTAGACCCACACCCACTCGGCTAGACCCACACCCACTCGGCTAGACCCAAACCCACTCCGCTAGACCCACACCCACTCGGCTAGACCCACACCCACTCGGCTAGACCCAAACCCACTCGGCTAGAGCCAAACCCACTCGGCTAGACCCAACCCCACTCGGCTAGACCCAAATGCACTCGGCTAGACCCAAACCCATTCGGCTAGACCCAAACCCACTCGGCTAGACACATACCCACTCCGCTAGACCCAAACCCACTCGGCTAGACCCAAACCCACTCCGCTAGACCCAACCCCACTCGACTAGACCTAAACCCACTCGGCTAGACCCAAACCCAATCGGCTAGCCCCAAACCCACTCGGCTAGGCCCAAACCCACTCGGCTAGGCCCAAACCCACTCGGCTAGACCCAAAGCCACTCGTCTAGACCCAAACCCACTCGGCTAGACCCAAACCCAATTGGCTAGGCCCAAACCCACTCGGCTAGACCCAAACCCACTCGGCTAGACCTAAACCCACTCCGCTAGATCCAAACCCACTCCGCTAGACCCAAACCCACTCGGCTTGACCCAAACCCACTCGGCTAGACCCAAACCCACTCGGCTAAGCCCAAACCCACTCCGCTAGACCCAAACCCACTCGGCTAGACCCAAACCCACTCGGCTAGACCCAAGCCCACTCGGCTAGACCCAAACCCACACGGTTAGGCCCAAACCACTCGGCTAGACCCAAACCCACTCGGCTAGACCCAAACCCACTCGGCTAGACCCAAACCCACTCGGCTAGCCCCAAACCCACTCGGCTAAACCCAAACCCACTCGGCTAGACCCAAACCCAATCGGCTAGGCCCAAACCCACTCCGCTAGACCCAAACCCACTCGGCTAGACCCAAACCCACTCGGCTAGACCCAAGCCCACTCGGCTAGAACCAAACCCACTCGGCTAGGCCCAAACCCACTCGGCTAGATCCAAACCCACTCGGCTAGACCCAAACCCACATGGCTAGACCCAAACCCACTCGGCTAGACCCAAACCCAGTCCGCTAGACCCAACCCCACTCCGCTAGACCCAAACCCACTCGGCTAGACCCAAACCCACTCGGTTAGGCCCAAACCCACTCGGCTAGCCCCAAACCCACTCGGCTAGACCCAAACCCACTCGGCTTGACCCAAACCCACTCGGCTAGACCCAACCCCACTCGACTAGACCTAAACCCACTCGGCTAGACCCAAACCCACTCGGCTAGCCCCAAACCCACTCGGCTAGGCCCAAACCCAATCGGCTAGACCCAAACCCACTCGGCTAGAACCAAACCCACTCGGCCAAACCCAAACCCACTCGGCTAGACCCAAACCCAATCGGCTAGGCCCAAACCCACTCCGCTAGACCCAAACCCACTCGGCTAGACCCAAACCCACTCGGCTAGACCCAAGCCCACTCGGCTAGGACCAAACCCACTCGGCTAGGCCCAAACCCACTCGGCTAGACCCAAACCCACTCGGCTAGACCCAACCCCACTCGGCTAGACCCAAACCCACTCGGCTAGACCCAAACCCACTCCGCTAGACCCACACCCTCTCGGCTAGACCCACACCCACTCGGCTAGACCCAAACCCACTCGGCTAGACCCAAACCCACTCGGCTAGACCCAAACCCACTCGGCTAGACGCAAACCCACTCCGCTAGACGCAAACCCACTCCGCTAGACCCAAACCCACTCCACTAGACCCAAACCCACTCGGCTGACCCAAACCCACTCCGCTAGACCCAAACCCACTCGGCTAGACCCAAACCCACTCGGTTAGACCCAAACCCACTCGGCTAGAGCCAAACCCACTCGGCTAGACCCAACCCCACTCGGCTAGACCCAAATGCACTCGGCTAGACCCAAACCCATTCGGCTAGACCCAAACCCACTCGGCTAGACACATACCCACTCCGCTAGACCCAAACCCACTCGGCTAGACACAAACCCACTCCGCTAGACCCAAACCCACTCAGCTAGACCCAAACCCACTCGGCTAGACCCAAACCCACTCGGCTAGCCCAAACCCACTCGGCTAGGCCCAAACCCACTCGGCTAGACCCAAATCCACTCGGCTAGACCCAAACCCACACGGCTAGACCCAAACCCGCTCGGCTAAACCCAAACCCACTCGGCTAGACCCAAACCCACTCCGCTAGACCCAAACCCACTCCGCTAGACGCAAACCCACTCGGCTAGACCCAAACCCACTCGGCTAGACCCAAACCCACTCCGCGAGACCCACACCCACTCGGCTAGACCCAAACCCACTCGGCTAGACCCAAACCCACTCGGCTAGACCCAATCCCACTCCGCTAGACCCAAACCCACTCCGCTAGACACAAACCCACTCGGCTAGACCCAAACCCACTTGGCTAGACCCAAACCCACTCGGCTAGGCCCAAACCCACTCGGCTAGACCCAAACCCACTCGGATAGACCCAAACCCACTCGGCTAGACCCAAACCCACTCGGCGAGACCCAAACCCACGCGGCTAGATGCAAACCCACTCCGCTAGACCCAAACCCACTCCACCAGACCCAAACCCACTCGACTGACCCAAACCCACTCCGCTAGACCCAAACCCACTCGGCTAGACCCAACCCCACTCGACTAGACCTAAACCCACTCGGCTAGACCCAAACCCAATCGGCTAGCCCCAAACCAACTCGGCTAGGCCCAAACCCACTCGGCTAGGCCCAAACCCACTCGGCTAGACCCAAACCCACTCGGCTAGACCCAAACCCACTCGGCTAGACCCAAACCCAATTGGCTAGGCCCAAACCCACTCGGCTAGACCCAAACCCACTCGGCTAGACCTAAACCCACTCCGCTAGATCCAAACCCACTCCGCTAGACCCAAACCCACTCGGCTTGACCCAAACCCACTCGGCTAGACCCAAACCCACTCGGCTAAACCCAAACCCACTCCGCTAGACCCAAACCCACTCGGCTAGACCCAAACCCACTCGGCTAGACCCAAACCCACTCGGCTAGACCCAAGCCCACTCGGCTAGACCCAAACCCACACGGTTAGGCCCAAACCACTCGGCTAGACCCAAACCCACTCGGCTAGACCCAAACCCACTCGGCTAGACCCAAACCCACTCGGCTAGCCCCAAACCCACTCGGCTAAACCCAAACCCACTCGGCTAGACCCAAACCCAATCGGCTAGGCCCAAACCCACTCCGCTAGACCCAAACCCACTCGGCTAGACCCAAACCCACTCGGCTAGACCCAAGCCCACTCGGCTAGAACCAAACCCACTCGGCTAGGCCCAAACCCACTCGGCTAGATCCAAACCCACTCGGCTAGACCCAAACCCACATGGCTAGACCCAAACCCACTCGGCTAGACCCAAACCCAGTCCGCTAGACCCAACCCCACTCCGCTAGACCCAAACCCACTCGGCTAGACCCAAACCCACTCGGTTAGGCCCAAACCCACTCGGCTAGCCCCAAACCCACTCGGCTAGACCCAAACCCACTCGGCTTGACCCAAACCCACTCGGCTAGACCCAACCCCACTCGACTAGACCTAAACCCACTCGGCTAGACCCAAACCCACTCGGCTAGCCCCAAACCCACTCGGCTAGGCCCAAACCCAATCGGCTAGACCCAAACCCACTCGGCTAGAACCAAACCCACTCGGCCAAACCCAAACCCACTCGGCTAGACCCAAACCCAATCGGCTAGGCCCAAACCCACTCCGCTAGACCCAAACCCACTCGGCTAGACCCAAACCCACTCGGCTAGACCCAAGCCCACTCGGCTAGGACCAAACCCACTCGGCTAGGCCCAAACCCACTCGGCTAGACCCAAACCCACTCGGCTAGACCCAACCCCACTCGGCTAGACCCAAACCCACTCGGCTAGACCCAAACCCACTCCGCTAGACCCACACCCTCTCGGCTAGACCCACACCCACTCGGCTAGACCCAAACCCACTCGGCTAGACCCAAACCCACTCGGCTAGACCCAAACCCACTCGGCTAGACGCAAACCCACTCCGCTAGACGCAAACCCACTCCGCTAGACCCAAACCCACTCCACTAGACCCAAACCCACTCGGCTGACCCAAACCCACTCCGCTAGACCCAAACCCACTCGGCTAGACCCAAACCCACTCGGTTAGACCCAAACCCACTCGGCTAGAGCCAAACCCACTCGGCTAGACCCAACCCCACTCGGCTAGACCCAAATGCACTCGGCTAGACCCAAACCCATTCGGCTAGACCCAAACCCACTCGGCTAGACACATACCCACTCCGCTAGACCCAAACCCACTCGGCTAGACACAAACCCACTCCGCTAGACCCAAACCCACTCAGCTAGACCCAAACCCACTCGGCTAGACCCAAACCCACTCGGCTAGCCCAAACCCACTCGGCTAGGCCCAAACCCACTCGGCTAGACCCAAATCCACTCGGCTAGACCCAAACCCACACGGCTAGACCCAAACCCGCTCGGCTAAACCCAAACCCACTCGGCTAGACCCAAACCCACTCCGCTAGACCCAAACCCACTCCGCTAGACGCAAACCCACTCGGCTAGACCCAAACCCACTCGGCTAGACCCAAACCCACTCCGCGAGACCCACACCCACTCGGCTAGACCCAAACCCACTCGGCTAGACCCAAACCCACTCGGCTAGACCCAATCCCACTCCGCTAGACCCAAACCCACTCCGCTAGACACAAACCCACTCGGCTAGACCCAAACCCACTTGGCTAGACCCAAACCCACTCGGCTAGGCCCAAACCCACTCGGCTAGACCCAAACCCACTCGGATAGACCCAAACCCACTCGGCTAGACCCAAACCCACTCGGCGAGACCCAAACCCACGCGGCTAGATGCAAACCCACTCCGCTAGACCCAAACCCACTCCACCAGACCCAAACCCACTCGACTGACCCAAACCCACTCCGCTAGACCCAAACCCACTCGGCTAGACCCAACCCCACTCGACTAGACCTAAACCCACTCGGCTAGACCCAAACCCAATCGGCTAGCCCCAAACCAACTCGGCTAGGCCCAAACCCACTCGGCTAGGCCCAAACCCACTCGGCTAGACCCAAACCCACTCGGCTAGACCCAAACCCACTCGGCTAGACCCAAACCCAATTGGCTAGGCCCAAACCCACTCGGCTAGACCCAAACCCACTCGGCTAGACCTAAACCCACTCCGCTAGATCCAAACCCACTCCGCTAGACCCAAACCCACTCGGCTTGACCCAAACCCACTCGGCTAGACCCAAACCCACTCGGCTAAACCCAAACCCACTCCGCTAGACCCAAACCCACTCGGCTAGACCCAAACCCACTCGGCTAGACCCAAGCCCACTCGGCTAGACCCAAACCCACTCGGTTAGGCCCAAACCACTCGGCTAGACCCAAACCCACTCGGCTAGACCCAAACCCACTCGGCTAGACCCAAACCCACTCGGCTAGCCCCAAACCCACTCGGCTAAACCCAAACCCACTCGGCTAGACCCAAACCCAATCGACTAGGCCCAAACCCACTCCGCTAGACCCAAACCCACTCGGCTAGACCCAAACCCACTCGGCTAGACCCAAGCCCACTCGGCTAGAACCAAACCCACTCGGCTAGGCCCAAACACACTCGGCTAGATCCAAACCCACTCGGCTAGACCCAAACCCACATGGCTAGACCCAAACCCACTCGGCTAGACCCAAACCCAGTCCGCTAGACCCAACCCCACTCCGCTAGACCCAAACCCACTCGGCTAGACCCAAACCCACTCGGTTAGGCCCAAACCCACTCGGCTAGCCCCAAACCCACTCGGCTAGACCCAAACCCACTCGGCTTGACCCAAACCCACTCGGCTAGACCCAACCCCACTCGACTAGACCTAAACCCACTCGGCTCGACCCAAACCCACTCGGCTAGCCCCAAACCCACTCGGCTAGGCCCAAACCCAATCGGCTAGACCCAAACCCACTCGGCTAGAACCAAACCCACTCGGCCAAACCCAAACCCACTCGGCTAGACCCAAACCCAATCGGCTAGGCCCAAACCCACTCCGCTAGACCCAAACCCACTCGGCTAGACCCAAACCCACTCGGCTAGACCCAAGCCCACTCGGCTAGGACCAAACCCACTCGGCTAGGCCCAAACCCACTCGGCTAGACCCAAACCCACTCGGCTAGACCCAAACCCACTCGGCTAGACCCAAACCCACTCGGCTAGACCCAAACCCACTCCGATAGACCCACACACACTCGGCTAGACCCACGCCCACTCGCTAGACCCAAACCCACTCGGCTAGACCCAAACCCACTCGGCTAGACCCAAACCCACTCGGCTAGACGCAAACCCACTCCGCTAGATGCAAACCCACTCCGCTAGACCCAAACCCACTCCACTAGACCCAAACCCACTCGGCTGACCCAAACCCACTCCGCTAGACCCAAACCCACTCGGCTAGACCCAAACCCACTCGGTTAGACCCAAACCCACTCGGCTAGAGCCAAACCCACTCGGCTAGACCCAACCCCACTCGGCTAGACCCAAATGCACTCGGCTAGACCCAAACCCACTCGGCTAGACCCAAACCCACTCGGCTAGACACATACCCACTCCGCTAGACCCAAACCCACTCGGCTAGACACAAACCCACTCCGCTAGACCCAAACCCACTCAGCTAGACCCAAACCCACTCGGCTAGACCCAAACCCACTCGGCTAGCCCAAACCCACTCGGCTAGTCCCAAACCCACTCGGCTAGACCCAAATCCACTCGGCTAGACCCAAACCCACACGGCTAGACCCAAACCCGCTCGGCTAAACCCAAACCCACTCGGCTAGACCCAAACCCACTCCGCTAGACCCAAACCCACTCCGCTAGACGCAAACCCACTCGGCTAGACCCAAACCCACTCGGCTAGACCCAAACCCACTCCGCTAGACCCACACCCACTCGGCTAGACCCAAACCCACTCGGCTAGACCCAAACCCACTCGGCTAGACCCAATCCCACTCGGCTAGACCCAGACCCACTCCGCTAGACGCAAACCCACTCGGCTAGACCCAAACCCACTCGGCTAGACCCAAACCCACTCCGCTAGACCCACACCCACTCCGCTAGACCCAAACCCACTCGGCTAGACCCAAACCCACTCGGCTAGACCCAAACCCACTCGGCTAGACCCAAACCCACGCGGCTAGATGCAAACCCACTCCGCTAGACCCAAACCCACTCCACTAGACCCAAACCCACTCGACTGTCCCAAACCCACTCCGCTAGACCCAAACCCACTCGGCTAGACCCAAACCCACTCGGTTAGACCCAAACCCACTCGGCTAGACCCAAACCCACTCGGCTAGACCCAACCCCACTCGGCTAGACCCAAACGCACTCGGCTAGACCCAAACCCACTCGGCTAGACCCAAACCCACTCGGCTAGACACATACCCACTCCGCTAGTCCCAAACCCACTCGGCTAGACACAAACCCACTCGGCTACCCCGAAACCCACTCGGCTAGACCCAAACCCACTCGGCTAGACCCAAGCCCACTCGGCTAGAACCAAACCCACTCGGCTAGGCCCAAACCCACTCGGCTAGACCCAAACCCACTCGGCTAGACCCAAACCCACACGGCTAGACCCAAACCCACTCGGCTAGACCCAAACCCAGTCCGCTAGACCCAACCCCACTCCGCTAGACCCAAACCCACTCGGCTAGACCCAAACCCACTCGGTTAGGCCCAAACCCAATCGGCTAGCCCCAAACCCACTCGGCTAGACCCAAACCCACTCGGCTTGACCCAAACCCACTCGGCTAGACCCAACCCCACTCGACTAGACCTAAACCCACTCGGCTAGACCCAAACCCACTCGGCTAGCCCCAAACCCAGTCGTCTAGGCCCAAACCCAATCGGCTAGACCCAAACCCACTCGGCTAGAACCAAACCCACTCGGCTAGACCCAAACCCACTCGGCTAGACCCAAACCCAATCGGCTAGGCCCAAACCCACTCCGCTAGACCCAAACCCACTCGGCTAGACCCAAACCCACTCGGCTAGACCCAAGCCCACTCGGCTAGGACCAAACCCACTCGGCTAGGCCCAAACCCACTCGGCTAGACCCAAACCCACTCGGCTAGACCCAAACCCACTCGGCTAGACCCAAACCCACTCGGCTAGACCCAAACCCACTCCGCTAGACCCACACCCACTCGGCTAAACCCACACCCACTCGGCTAGACCCAAACCCACTCGGCTAGACCCAAACCCACTCGGCTAGACGCAAACCCACTCCGCTAGACGCAAACCCACTCCGCTAGACCCAAACCCACTCCACTAGACCCAAACCCACTCGGCTGACCCAAACCCACTCCGCTAGACCCAAACCCACTCGGCTAGACCCAAACCCACTCGGTTAGACCCAAACCCACTCGGCTAGAGCCAAACCCACTCGGCTAGACCCAACCCCACTCGGCTAGACCCAAACGCACTCGGCTAGACCCAAACCCACTCGGCTAGACCCAAACCCACTCGGCTAGACACATACCCACTCCGCTAGACCCAAACCCACTCGGCTAGACACAAACCCACTCCGCTAGACCCAAACCCACTCAGCTAGACCCAAACCCACTCGGCTAGACCCAAACCCACTCGGCTAGCCCAAAGCCACTCGGCTAGGCCCAAACCCACTCGGCTAGACCCAAATCCACTCGGCTAGACCCAAACCCACTCGGCTAGACCCAAACCCAGTCCGCTAGACCCAACCCCACTCCGCTAGACCCAAACCCACTCGGCTAGACCCAAACCCACTCGGTTAGGCCCAAACCCAATCGGCTAGCCCCAAACCCACTCGGCTAGACCCAAACCCACTCGGCTTGACCCAAACCCACTCGGCTAGACCCAACCCCACTCGACTAGACCTAAACCCACTCGGCTAGACCCAAACCCACTCGGCTAGCCCCAAACCCAGTCGTCTAGGCCCAAACCCAATCGGCTATACCCAAACCCACTCGGCTAGAACCAAACCCACTCGGCTAGACCCAAACCCACTCGGCTAGACCCAAACCCAATCGGCTAGGCCCAAACCCACTCCGCTAGACCCAAACCCACTCGGCTAGACCCAAACCCACTCGGCTAGACCCAAGCCCACTCGGCTAGGACCAAACCCACTCAGCTAGACCCAAACCCACTCGGCTAGCCCCAAACCCAGTCGTCTAGGCCCAAACCCAATCGGCTAGACCCAAACCCACTCGGCTAGAACCAAACCCACTCGGCTAGACCCAAACCCACTCGGCTAGACCCAAACCCAATCGGCTAGGCCCAAACCCACTCCGCTAGACCCAAACCCACTCGGCTAGACCCAAACCCACTCGGCTAGACCCAAGCCCACTCGGCTAGGACCAAACCCACTCGGCTAGGCCCAAACCCACTCGGCTAGACCCAAACCCACTCGGCTAGACCCAAACCCACTCGGCTAGACCCAAACCCACTCGGCTAGACCCAAACCCACTCCGCTAGACCCACACCCACTCGGCTAGACCCACACCCACTCGGCTAGACCCAAACCCACTCGGCTAGACCCAAACCCACTCGGCTAGACCCAAACCCACTCGGCTAGACGCAAACCCACTCCGCTAGACGCAAACCCACTCCGCTAGACCCAAACCCACTCCACTAGACCCAAACCCACTCGGCTGACCCAAACCCACTCCGCTAGACCCAAACCCACTCGGCTAGACCCAAACCCACTCGGTTAGACCCAAACCCACTCGGCTAGAGCCAAACCCACTCGGCTAGACCCAACCCCACTCGGCTAGACCCAAACGCACTCGGCTAGACCCAAACCCACTCGGCTAGACCCAAACCCACTCGGCTAGACACATACCCACTCCGCTAGACCCAAACCCACTCGGCTAGACACAAACCCACTCCGCTAGACCCAAACCCACTCAGCTAGAACCAAACCCACTCGGCTAGACCCAAACCCACTCGGCTAGCCCAAACCCACTCGGCTAGACCCAAACCCACTCGGCTAGACCCAAATCCACTCGGCTAGACCCAAACCCATTCGGCTAGACCCAAACCCAGTCCGCTAGACCCAACCCCACTCCGCTAGACCCAAACCCACTCGGCTAGACCCAAACCCACTCGGTTAGGCCCAAACCCAATCGGCTAGCCCCAAACCCACTCGGCTAGACCCAAACCCACTCGGCTTGACCCAAACCCACTCGGCTAGACCCAACCCCACTCGACTAGACCTAAACCCACTCGGCTAGACCCAAACCCACTCGGCTAGCCCCAAACCCAGTCGTCTAGGCCCAAACCCAATCGGCTAGACCCAAACCCACTCGGCTAGAACCAAACCCACTCGGCTAGACCCAAACCCACTCGGCTAGACCCAAACCCAATCGGCTAGGCCCAAACCCACTCGGCTAGACCCAAACCCACTCGGCTAGACCCAAACCCACTCGGCTAGACCCAAGCCCACTCGGCTAGGACCAAACCCACTCGGCTAGGCCCAAACCCACTCGGCTAGACCCAAACCCACTCGGCTAGACCCAAACCCACTCGGCTAGACCCAAACCCACTCGGCTAGACCCAAACCCACTCCGCTAGACCCACACCCACTCGGCTAGACCCACACCCACTCGGCTAGACCCAAACCCACTCGGCTAGACCCAAACCCACTCGGCTAGACCCAAACCCACTCGGCTAGACGCAAACCCACTCCGCTAGACGCAAACCCACTCCGCTGGACCCAAACCCACTCCACTAGACCCAAACCCACTCGGCTGACCCAAACCCACTCCGCTAGACCCAAACCCACTCGGCTAGACCCAAACCCACTCGGTTAGACCCAAACCCACTCGGCTAGAGCCAAACCCACTCGGCTAGACCCAACCCCACTCGGCTAGACCCAAACGCACTCGGCTAGACCCAAACCCACTCGGCTAGACCCAAACCCACTCGGCTAGACACATACCCACTCCGGTAGACCCAAACCCACTCGGCTAGACACAAACCCACTCCGCTAGACCCAAACCCACTCAGCTAGACCCAAACCCACTCGGCTAGACCAAAACCCACTCGGCTAGCCCAAACCCACTCGGCTAGGCCCAAACCCACTCGGCTAGACCCAAATCCACTCGGCTAGACCCAAACCCACACGGCTAGACCCAAACCCACTCGGCTAAACCCAAACCCACTCGGCTAGACCCAAACCCACTCCGCTAGACCCAAACCCACTCCGCTAGACGCAAACCCACTCGGCCAGACCCAAACCCACTCGGCTAGACCCAAACCCACTCCGCTAGACCCACACCCACTCGGCTAGACCCAAACCCACTCGGCTAGACCCAAACCCACTCGGCTAGACCCAAACCCACTCGGCTAGACCCAAACCCACTCGGATAGACCCAAACCCACTCGGCTAGACCCAAACCCACTCGGCTAGACCCAAACCCACTCCGCTAGACCCACACCCACTCGGCTAGACCCAAACCCACTCGGCTAGACCCAAACCCACTCGGCTAGACCCAAACCCACTCGGCTAGACCCAAACCCACGCGGCTAGACGCAAACCCACTCCGCTAGACCCAAACCCACTCCACTAGACCCAAACCCACTCGACTGACCCAAACCCACTCCGCTAGACCCAAACCCACTCGGCTAGACCCAAACCCACTCGGTTAGACCCAAACCCACTCGGCTAGACCCAAACCCACTCGGCTAGACCCAACACCACTCGGCTAGACCCAAACGCACTCGGCTAGACCCAAACCCACTCGGCTAGACCCAAACCCACTCGGCTAGACACATACCCACTCCGCTAGACCCAAACCCACTCGGCTAGACCCAAACCCACTCGGCTAGCCCCAAACCCACTCGGCTAGGCCCAAACCCACTCGGCTAGGCCCAAACCCACTCGGCTAGACCCAAACCCACTCGGCTAGACCCCAACCCACTCGGCTAGACCCAAACCCAATCGGCTAGTCCCAAACCCACTCGGCTAGACCCAAACCCACTCGGCTAGACCCAAACCCACTTGGCTAGATCCAAACCCACTCCGCTAGACCCAAACCCACTCGGCTTGACCCAAACCCATTCGGCTAGACCCAAACCCACTCGGCTAGACCCAAACCCACTCGGCTAAACCCAAACCCACTCGGCTAGACCCAAACCCACTCGGCTAGACCCAAACCCACTCCGCTAGACGCAAACCCACTCGGCTAGACCCAAACCCACTCGGCTAGATCCAAACCCACTCCGCTAGACCCAAACCCACTCGGCTAGCCCAAACCCACTCGGCTAGACCCAAACCCACTCGGCTAGCCCCAAACCCACTCGGCTAGGCCCAAACCCACTCGGCTAGCCCCAAACCCACTCGGCTAGACCCAAACCCACTCGGCTAGACCCAAACCCACTCGGCTAGACCCAAACACAATTGGCTAGGCCCAAACCCACTCGGCTAGACCCAAACCCACTCGGCTAGATCCAAACCCACTCCGCTAGACCCAAACCCACTCGGTTAGACCCAAACCCACTCGGCTAGACCCAAACCCACTCGGCTAGACCCAACCCCACTCGGCTAGAACCAAACGCACTCGGCTAGACCCAAACCCACTCGGCTAGACCCAAACCCACTCGGCTAGACGCAAACCCACTCGGCTAGACCCAAACCCACTCGGCTAGACCCAAACCCACTCCGCTAGACCCACACCCACTCGGCTAGACCCAAACCCACTCGGCTAGACCCAAACCCACTCGGCTAGACGCAAACCCACTCGGCTAGACGCAAACCCACTCCGCTAGACCCAAACCCACTCCGCTAGACCCAAACCCACTCCGCTAGACCCAAACCCACTCCGCTAGAACCAAACCCAGTCCGCTAAACCCAACCCCACTCCGCTAGACCCAAACCCACTCCGCTTGACCCAAACCCACTCCGCTAGACCCAAACCCACTCGGCTAGACCCAAACCCTCTCGGCTAGACCCAAACCCACTCGGCTAGACCCAAACCCACTCGGCTAGACCCAACCCCACTCGGCTAGACCTAAACCCACTCGCCTAAACCTAAACCCACTCGCCTAAACCCAAACCCACTCGGCTAGGCCCAAACCCACTCGGCTAGGCCCAAACCCACTCGGCTAGACCCAAACCCACTCAGCTGGACCCAAACCCACTCGGCTAGACCCAAACCCACTCGGCTAGACCCAAACCCAATCGGCTAGGCCCAAACCCACTCGGCCAGACCCAAACCCACTCGGCTAGACCCAAACCCACTCGGCTAGATCCAAACCCACTCCGCTAGACCCAAACCCACTCGGCTTGACCCAAACCCATTCGGCTAGACCCAAACCCACTCGGCTAGACCCAAACCCACTCCGCTAGACCCAAACCCACTCGGCTAGACCCAAACCCACTCGGCTAGACCCAAGCCCACTCGGCTAGAGCCAAACCCACTCGGCTAGACCTAAACCCACTCCGCTAGATCCAAACCCACTCCGCTAGACCCAAACCCACTCGGCTTGACCCAAACCCACTCGGCTAGACCCAAACCCACTCGGCTAAACCCAAACCCACTCCGCTAGACCCAAACCCACTCGGCTAGACCCAAACCCACTCGGCTAGACCCAAGCCCACTCGGCTAGACCCAAACCCACTCGGCTAGACCCAAACCCACTCGGCTAGACCCAAGCCCACTCGGCTAGACCCAAACCCACTCGGTTAGGCCCAAACCACTCGGCTAGACCCAAACCCACTCGGCTAGACCCAAACCCACTCGGCTAGACCCAAACCCACTCGGCTAGCCGCAAACCCACTCGGCCAAACCCAAACCCACTCGGCTAGACCCAAACCCAATCGGCTAGGCCCAAACCCACTCCGCTAGACCCAAACCCACTCGGCTAGACCCAAACCCACTCGGCTAGACCCAAGCCCACTCGGCTAGAACCAAACCCACTCGGCTAGGCCCAAACCCACTCGGCTAGACCCAAACCCACTCGGCTAGACCCAAACCCACACGGCTAGACCCAAACCCACTCGGCTAGACCCAAACCCAGTCCGCTAGACCCAACCCCACTCCGCTAGACCCAAACCCACTCGGCTAGACCCAAGCCCACTCGGCTAGAACCAAACCCACTCGGCTAGGCCCAAACCCACTCGGCTAGACCCAAACCCACTCGGCTAGACCCAAACCCACACGGCTAGACCCAAACCCACTCGGCTAGACCCAAACCCAGTCCGCTAGACCCAACCCCACTCCGCTAGACCCAAACCCACTCGGCTAGACCCAAACCCAATCGGCTAGGCCCAAACCCACTCGGCTAGACCCAAACCCACTCGGCTAGATCCAAACCCACTCCGCTAGACCCAAACCCACTCGGTTAGACCCAAACCCACTCGGCTAGACCCAAAACCACTCGGCTAGCCCCAAACCCACTCGGCTAGACCCAAACCCACTCGGCTAGATCCAAACCCACTCCGCTAGACCCAAACCCACTCGGCTTGACCCAAACCCATTCGGCTAGACCCAAACCCACTCGGCTAAACCCAAACCCACTCCGCTAGACCCAAACCCACTCGGCTAGACCCAAACCCACTCGGCTAGACCCAAGCCCACTCGGCTAGACCCAAACCCACTCGGTTAGGCCCAAACCCACTCGGCTAGACCCAAACCCACTCGGCTAGACCCAAACCCACTCGGCTAGACCCAAACCCACTCGGCTAGACCCAAACCCACTCGGCTAGACCCAAGCCCACTCGGCTAGACCCAAACCCACTCGGTTAGGCCCAAACCACTCGGCTAGACCCAAACCCACTCGGCTAGACCCAAACCCACTCGGCTAGACCCAAACCCACTCGGCTAGCCGCAAACCCACTCGGCTAAACCCAAACCCACTCGGCTAGACCCAAACCCAATCGGCTAGGCCCAAACCCACTCCGCTAGACCCAAACCCACTCGGCTAGACCCAAACCCACTCGGCTAGACCCAAGCCCACTCGGCTAGAACCAAACCCACTCGGCTAGGCCCAAACCCACTCGGCTAGACCCAAACCCACTCGGCTAGACCCAAACCCACACGGCTAGACCCAAACCCACTCGGCTAGACCCAAACCCAGTCCGCTAGACCCAACCCCACTCCGCTAGACCCAAACCCACTCGGCTGGACCCAAACCCACTCGGTTAGGCCCAAACCCACTCGGCTAGCCCCAAACCCACTCGGCTAGACCCAAACCCACTCGGCTTGACCCAAACCCACTCGGCTAGACCCAACCCCACTCGACTAGACCTAAACCCACTCGGCTAGACCCACACCCACTCGGCTAGCCCCAAACCCACTCGGCTAGGCCCAAACCCAATCGGCTAGACCCAAACCCACTCGGCTAGAACCAAACCCACTCGGCTAGACCCAAACCCACTCGGCTAGACCCAAACCCAATCGGCTAGGCCCAAACCCACTCCGCTAGACCCAAACCCACTCGGCTAGACCCAAACCCACTCGGCTAGACCCAAGCCCACTCGGCTAGGACCAAACCCACTCGGCTAGGCCCAAACCCACTCGGCTAGACCCAAACCCACTCGGCTAGACCCAAACCCACTCGGCTAGACCCAAACCCACTCGGCTAGACCCAAACCCACTCCGCTAGACCCACACCCACTCGGCTAGACCCACACCCACTCGGCTAGACCCAAACCCACTCGGCTAGACCCAAACCCACTCGGCTAGACCCAAACCCACTCGGCTAGACGCAAACCCACTCCGCTAGACGCAAACCCACTCCGCTAGACCCAAACCCACTCCACTAGACCCAAACCCACTCGGCTGACCCAAACCCACTCCGCTAGACCCAAACCCACTCGGCTAGACCCAAACCCACTCGGTTAGACCCAAACCCACTCGGCTAGAGCCAAACCCACTCGGCTAGACCCAACCCCACTCGGCTAGACCCAAACGCACTCGGCTAGACCCAAACCCACTCGGCTAGACCCAAACCCACTCGGCTAGACACATACCCACTCCGCTAGACCCAAACCCACTCGGCTAGACACAAACCCACTCCGCCAGACCCAAACCCACTCGGCTAGACCCAAACCCACTCGGCTAGACCCAAACCCACTCGGCTAGCCCAAACCCACTCGGCTAGGCCCAAACCCACTCGGCTAGACCCAAATCCACTCGGCTAGACCCAAACCCACACGGCTAGACCCAAACCCGCTCGGCTAAACCCAAACCCACTCGGCTAGACCCAAACCCACTCCGCTAGACCCAAACCCACTCCGCTAGACGCAAACCCACTCGGCTAGACCCAAACCCACTCGGCTAGACCCAAACCCACTCCGCTAGACCCACACCCACTCGGCTAGACCCAAACCCACTCGGCTAGACCCAAACCCACTCGGCTAGACCCAATCCCACTCCGCTAGACCCAAACCCACTCCGCTAGACGCAAACCCACTCGGCTAGACCCAAACCCACTCGGCTAGACCCAAACCCACTCGGCTAAACCCACACCCAATCGGCAAGACCCAAACCCACTCGGCTAGACCCAAACCCACTCGGCTAGACCCAAACCCACTCGGCTAGACCCAAACCCACGCGGCTAGACGCAAACCCACTCCGCTAGACCCAAAGCCACTCGGCTAGACCCAAACCCACTCGGCTAGACCCAAACCCACTCGGCTAGACCCAAACCCACTCGGCTAGACCCAAACCCAATCGGCTAGGCCCAAACCCACTCGGCTAGACCCAAACCCACTCGGCTAGATCCAAACCCACTCCGCTAGACCCAAACCCACTCGGTTAGACCCAAACCCACTCGGCTAGACCCAAACCCACTCGGCTAGCCCCAAACCCACTCGGCTAGACCCAAACCCACTCGGCTAGATCCAAACCCACTCCGCTAGACCCAAACCCACTCGGCTTGACCCAAACCCATTCGGCTAGACCCAAACCCACTCGGCTAAACCCAAACCCACTCCGCTAGACCCAAACCCACTCGGCTAGACCCAAACCCACTCGGCTAGACCCAAGCCCACTCGGCTAGACCCAAACCCACTCGGTTAGGCCCAAACCCACTCGGCTAGACCCAAACCCACTCGGCTAGACCCAAACCCACTCGGCTAGACCCAAACCCACTCGGCTAGACCCAACCCCACTCGACTAGACCTAAACCCACTCGGCTAGACCCAAACCCACTCGGCTAGCCCCAAACCCACTCGGCTAGGCCCACACCCACTCGGCTAGACCCAAACCCACTCGGCTAGACCCAAACCCACTCGGCTAGACCCAAACCCAATGGGCTAGGCCCAAACCCACTCGGCTAGACCCAAACCCACTCGGCTAGACCCAAACCCACTCGGCTAGATCCAAACCCACTCCGCTAGACCCAAACCCACTCGGCTTGACCCAAACCCACTCGGCTAGACCCAAACCCACTCGGCTAAACCCAAACCCACTCGGCTAGCCCCAAACCCACTCGGCTAGGCCCAAACCCACTCGGCTAGACCCAAACATACTCGGCTAGACCCAAACCCACTCGGCTAGACCCAAACCCACTCGGCTAGACCCAAACCCAATCGGCTAGGCCCAAACCCACTCGGCTAGACCCAAACCCACTCGGCTAGACCCAAACCCACTCGGCTAGATCCAAACCCACTCCGCTAGACCCAAACCCACTCGGCTTGACCCAAACCCATTCGGCTAGACCCAAACCCACTCGGCTAAACCCAAACCCACTCCGCTAGACCCAAACCCACTCGGCTAGACCCAAACCCACTCGGCTAGACCCAAGCCCAATCGGCTAGAGCCAAACCCACTCGGTTAGGCCCAAACCCACTCGGCTAGACCCAAACCCACTCGGCTAGACCCAAACCCACTCGGCTAGACCCAAACCCACTCGGCTAGACCCAACCCCACTCGACTAGACATAAACCCACTCGGCTAGACCCAAACCCAATCGGCTAGCCCCAAACCCACTCGGCTAGGCCCAAACCCACTCCGCTAGTCCCAAACCCACTCCGCTAGATCCAAACCCAGTCCGCTAGACCCAACCCCACTCCGCTAGACCCAAACCCACTCGGCTAGACACAAACCCACTCGGTTAGGCCCAAACCCACTCGGCTAGACCCAAACCCACTCGGGTAGACCCAAACCCACTCGGCTAGACCCAAACCCACTCGGCTAGACCCAACCCCACTCGACTAGACCTAAACCCACTCAGCCAGACCCAAACCCACTCGGCTAGCCCCAAACCCACTCGGCTAGGCCCAAACCCACTCGGCTAGACCCAAACCCACTCGGCTAGAACCAAACCCACTCGGCTAGACCCAAACCCACTCGGCTAGACCCAAACCCAATCGGCTAGGCCCAAACCCACTCCGCTAGACCCAAACCCACTCGGCTAGACCCAAACCCACTCGGCTAGACCCAAGCCCACTCGGCTAGAACCAAACCCACTCGGCTAGGCCCAAACCCACTCGGCTAGACCCAAACCCACTCGGTTAGACCCAAACCCACTCGGCTAGACCCAAACCCACTCGGCTAGACCCAAACCCACTCGGCTAGACCCAAACCCACTCGGCTAGACCCAAACCCACGCGGCTAGACGCAAACCCACTCGGCTAGACCCAACACCATTCGACTAGAGTTAAACCCACTCGGCTAGACCAAAACCCACTCGGCTAGCCCCAAACCCACTCGGCTAGGCCCAAACCCACTCGGCTAGACCCAAACCCACTCGGCTAGACCCAAACCCACTCGGCTAGACCCAAACCCACTCGGCTAGACCCAAACCCAATCGGCTAGGCACAAACCCACTCGGGTAGACCCAAACCCACTCGGCTAGATCCAAACACACTCCGCTAGACCCAACCCCACTCGGCTAGAACCAAACGCACTCGGCTAGACCCAAACCCACTCGGCTAGACCCAAACCCACTCGGCTAGACGCAAACCCACTCGGCTAGACCCAAACCCACTCGGCTAGACCCAAACCCACTCCGCTAGACCCACACCCACTCGGCTAGACCCAAACCCACTCGGCTAGACCCAAACCCACTCGGCTAGACCCAAACCCACTCGGCTAGACGCAAACCCACTCGGCTAGACGCAAACCCACTCCGCTAGACCCAAACCCACTCCGCTAGACCCAAACCCACTCCGCTAGACCCAAACCCACTTCGCTAGAACCAAACCCAGTCCGCTAGACCCAACCCCACTCCGCTAGACCCAAACCCAATCCACTTGTCCCAAACCCACTCCGCTAGACCCAAACCCACTCGGCTAGACCCAAACCCTGTCGGCTAGACCCAAACCCACTCGGCTAGACCCAAACCCACTCGGCTAGACCCAACCCCACTCGACTAGACCTAAACCCACTCGCCTAGACCCAAACCCACTCGGCTGGCCCCAAACCCACTCGGCTAGGCCCAAACCCACTCGGCTAGACCCAAACCCACTCGGCTAGACCCAAACCCACTCGGCTAGACCGAAACCGACTCGGCTAGACCCAACCCCTCTCGACTAGACATAAACCCACTCGGCTAGACCCAAACCCAATCGGCTAGCCCGAAACCCACTCGGCTAGGCCCAAGCCCACTCGGCTAGGCCCAAACCCACTCGGCTAGACCCAAACCCATTCGGCTAGACACAAACCCACTCGGCTAGACCCAAACCCAATTGGCTAGGCCCAAAACCACTCGGCTAGACCCAAACCCACTCGGCTAGACCCAAACCCACTCCGCTAGATCCAAACCCACTCCGCTAGACCCAAACCCACTCCGCTAGACCCAAACCCACTCCGCTAGTCCCAAACCCACTCCGCTAGATCCAAACCCAGTCCGCTAGACCCAACCCCACTCCGCTAGACCCAAACCCACTCGGCTAGACACAAACCCACTCGGTTAGGCCCAAACCCACTCGGCTAGACCCAAACCCACTCGGGTAGACCCAAACCCACTCGGCTAGACCCAAACCCACTCGGCTAGACCCAACCCCACTCGACTAGACCTAAACCCACTCGGCTAGACCCAAACCCACTCGGCTAGCCCCAAACCCACTCGGCTAGGCCCAAACCCACTCGGCTAGACCCAAACCCACTCGGCTAGAACCAAACCCACTCGGCTAGACCCAAACCCACTCGGCTAGACCCAAACCCAATCGGCTAGGCCCAAACCCACTCCGCTAGACCCAAACCCACTCGGCTAGACCCAAACCCACTCGGCTAGACCCAAGCCCACTCGGCTAGAACCAAACCCACTCGGCTAGGCCCAAACCCACTCGGCTAGACCCAAACCCACTCGGTTAGACCCAAACCCACTCGGCTAGACCCAAACCCACTCGGCTAGACCCAAACCCACTCGGCTAGACCCATACCCACTCGGCTAGACCCAAACCCACGCGGCTAGACGCAAACCCACTCGGCTAGACCCAACACCATTCGACTAGAGTTAAACCCACTCGGCTAGACCCAAACCCACTCGGCTAGACCCAAACCCACTCGGCTAGACCCAAACCCACTCGGCTAGACCCAAACCCAATCGGCTAGGCACAAACCCACTCGGGTAGACCCAAACCCACTCGGCTAGATCCAAACACACTCCGCTAGACCCAACCCCACTCGGCTAGAACCAAACGCACTCGGCTAGACCCAAACCCACTCGGCTAGACCCAAACCCACTCGGCTAGACGCAAACCCACTCGGCTAGACCCAAACCCACTCGGCTAGACCCAAACCCACTCCGCTAGACCCACACCCACTCGGCTAGACCCAAACCCACTCGGCTAGACCCAAACCCACTCGGCTAGACCCAAACCCACTCGGCTAGACGCAAACCCACTCGGCTAGACGCAAACCCACTCCGCTAGACCCAAACCCACTCCGCTAGACCCAAACCCACTCCGCTAGACCCAAACCCACTCCGCTAGAACCAAACCCAGTCCGCTAGACCCAACCCCACTCCGCTAGACCCAAACCCAATCCACTTGACCCAAACCCACTCCGCTAGACCCAAACCCACTCGGCTAGACCCAAACCCTGTCGGCTAGACCCAAACCCACTCGGCTAGACCCAAACCCACTCAGCTAGACCCAACCCCACTCGACTAGACCTAAACCCACTCGCCTAGACGCAAACCCACTCGGCTGGCCCCAAACCCACTCGGCTAGGCCCAAACCCACTCGGCTAGACCCAAACCCACTCGGCTAGACCCAAACCCACTCGGCTAGACCGAAACCGACTCGGCTAGACCCAACCCCTCTCGACTAGACATAAACCCACTCGGCTAGACCCAAACCCAATCGGCTAGCCCGAAACCCACTCGGCTAGGCCCAAGCCCACTCGGCTAGGCCCAAACCCACTCGGCTAGACCCAAACCCATTCGGCTAGACCCAAACCCACTCGGCTAGACCCAAACCCAATTGGCTAGGCCCAAACCCACTCGGCTAGACCCAAACCCACTCGGCTAGACCCAAACCCACTCCGCTAGATCCAAACCCACTCCGCTAGACCCAAACCCACTCCGCTAGACCCAAACCCACTCCGCTAGTCCCAAACCCACTCCGCTAGATCCAAACCCAGTCCGCTAGACCCAACCCCACTCCGCTAGACCCAAACCCACTCGGCTAGACACAAACCCACTCGGTTAGGCCCAAACCCACTCGGCTAGACCCAAACCCACTCGGGTAGACCCAAACCCACTCGGCTAGACCCAAACCCACTCGGCTAGACCCAACCCCACTCGACTAGACCTAAACCCACTCGGCTAGACCCAAACCCACTCGGCTAGCCCCAAACCCACTCGGCTAGGCCCAAACCCACTCGGCTAGACCCAAACCCACTCGGCTAGAACCAAACCCACTCGGCTAGACCCAAACCCACTCGGCTAGACCCAAACCCAATCGGCTAGGCCCAAACCCACTCCGCTAGACCCAAACCCACTCGGCTAGACCCAAACCCACTCGGCTAGACCCAAGCCCACTCGGCTAGAACCAAACCCACTCGGCTAGGCCCAAACCCACTCGGCTAGACCCAAACCCACTCGGTTAGACCCAAACCCACTCGGCTAGACCCAAACCCACTCGGCTAGACCCAAACCCACTCGGCTAGACCCATACCCACTCGGCTAGACCCAAACCCACGCGGCTAGACGCAAACCCACTCGGCTAGACCCAACACCATTCGACTAGAGTTAAACCCACTCGGCTAGACCAAAACCCACTCGGCTAGCCCCAAACCCACTCGGCTAGGCCCAAACCCACTCGGCTAGACCCAAACCCACTCGGCTAGACCCAAAGCCACTCGGCTGGACCCAAACCCACTCGGCTAGACCCAAACCCAATCGGCTAGGCACAAACCCACTCGGGTAGACCCAAACCCACTCGGCTAGATCCAAACACACTCCGCTAGACCCAACCCCACTCGGCTAGAACCAAACGCACTCGGCTAGACCCAAACCCACTCGGCTAGACCCAAACCCACTCGGCTAGACGCAAACCCACTCGGCTAGACCCAAACCCACTCGGCTAGACCCAAACCCACTCCGCTAGACCCACACCCACTCGGCTAGACCCAAACCCACTCGGCTAGACCCAAACCCACTCGGCTAGACCCAAACCCACTCGGCTAGACGCAAACCCACTCGGCTAGACGCAAACCCACTCCGCTAGACCCAAACCCACTCCGCTAGACCCAAACCCACTCCGCTAGACCCAAACCCACTCCGCTAGAACCAAACCCAGTCCGCTAGACCCAACCCCACTCCGCTAGACCCAAACCCAATCCACTTGACCCAAACCCACTCCGCTAGACCCAAACCCACTCGGCTAGACCCAAACCCTGTCGGCTAGACCCAAACCCACTCGGCTAGACCCAAAACCCACTCGGCTAGACCCAACCCCACTCGACTAGACCTAAACCCACTCGCCTAGACCCAAACCCACTCGGCTAGCCCCAAACCCACTCGGCTAGGCCCAAACCCACTCGGCTAGACCCAAACCCACTCGGCTAGACCCAAACCCACTCGGCTAGACCCAAACCCAATCGGCTAGGCCCAAACCCACTCGGCTAGACCCAAACCCACTCGGCTAGACCCAAACCCACTCGGCTAGATCCAAACCCACTCCGCTAGACCCAAACCCACTCGGCTTGACCCAAACCCATTCGGCTAGACCCAAACTCACTCGGCTAAACCCAAACCCACTCCGCTAGACCCAAACCCACTCGGCTAGACCCAAACCCACTTGGCTAGACCCAAGCCCACTCGGCTAGAGCCAACCCCACTCGGTTAGGCCCAAACCCACTCGGCTAGACCCAAACCCACTCGGCTAGACCCAAACCCACTCGGCTAGACCCAAACCCACTCGGCTAGACCCAACCCCTCTCGACTAGACATAAACCCACTCGGCTAAACCCAAACCCATTCGGCTAGACCCAAACCCACTCGGCTAGACCCAAACCCAATTGGCTAGGCCCAAACCCACTCGGCTAGACCCAAACCCACTCGGCTAGACCCAAACCCACTCCGCTAGATCCAAACCCACTCCGCTAGACCCAAACCCACTCGGCTTGACCCAAACCCACTCGGCTAGACCCAAACCCACTCGGCTAAACCCAAACCCACTCCGCTAGACCAAAACCCACTCGGCTAGACCCAAACCCACTCGGCTAGACCCAAGCCCACTCGGCTAGACACAAACCCACTCGGTTAGGCCCAAACCCACTCGGCTAGACCCAAACATACTCGGCTAGACCCAAACCCACTCGGCTAGACCCAAACCCACTCGGCTAGACCCAAACCCAATCGGCTAGGCCCAAACCCACTCGGCTAGACCCAAACCCACTCGGCTAGACCCAAACCCACTCGGCTAGATCCAAACCCACTCCGCTAGACCCAAACCCACTCGGCTTGACCCAAACCCATTCGGCTAGACCCAAACCCACTCGGCTAAACCCAAACCCACTCCGCTAGACCCAAACCCACTCGGCTAGACCCAAACCCACTCGGCTAGACCCAAGCCCACTCGGCTAGAGCCAAACCCACTCGGTTAGGCCCAAACCCACTCGGCTAGACCCAAACCCACTCAGCTAGACCCAAACCCACTCGGCTAGACCCAAACCCACTCGGCTAGACCCAACCCCACTCGACTAGACATAAACCCACTCGGCTAGACCCAAACCCAATCGGCTAGCCCCAAACCCACGCGGCTAGGCCCAAACCCACTCGGCTAGGCCCAAACCCACTCGGCTAGACCCAAACCCACTCGGCTAGACCCAAACCCACTCGGCTAGACCCAAACCCAATTGGCTAGGCCCAAACCCACTCGGCTAGACCCAAACCCACTCGGCTAGACCCAAACCCACTCCGCTAGATCCAAACCCACTCCGCTAGTCCCAAACCCACTCGGCTTGACCCAAACCCACTCGGCTAGACCCAAACCCACTCGGCTAAACCCAAACCCACTCCGCTAGACCCAAACCCACTCGGCTAGACCCAAACCCACTCGGCTAGTCCCAAGCCCACTCGGCTAGACACAAACCCACTCGGTTAGGCCCAAACCACTCGGCTAGACCCAAACCCACTCGGCTAGACCCAAACCCACTCGGCTAGACCCAAACCCACTCGGCTAGCCCCAAACCCACTCGGCTAAACCCAAACCCACTCGGCTAGACCCAAACCCAATCGGCTAGGCCCAAACCCACTCCGCTAGACCCAAACCCACTCGGCTAGACCCAAACCCACTCGGCTAGACCCAAGCCCACTCGGCTAGAACCAAACCCACTCGGCTAGGCCCAAACCCACTCGGCTAGACCCAAACCCACTCGGCTAGACCCAAACCCACACGGCTAGACGCAAACCCAATCGGCTAGACCCAAACCCAGTCCGCTAGACCCAACCCCACTCCGCTAGACCCAAACCCACTCGGCTAGACCCAAACCCACTCGGTTAGGCCCAAACCCACTCGGCTAGACCCAAACCCACTCGTCTAGACCCAAACCCACTCGGCTAGACCCAAACCCACTCGGCTAGGCCCAAACCCACTCGGCTAGACCCAAACCCACTCGGCTAGACCCAAACCCACTCGGCTAGACCCAAACCCACTCGGCTAGACCCAAACCCAATCGGCTAGGCCCAAAACCACTCGGCTAGATCCAAACACACTCCGCTAGATCCAAACACACTCCGCTAGACCCAAACCCACTCGGCTAGACCCAAACCCACTCGGCTAGACCCAACCCCACTCGGCTAGACCCAAACGCACTCGGCTAGACCCAAACGCACTCGGCTAGACCCAAACCCACTCGGCTAGACCCAAACCCACTCGGCTAGCCCAAACCCACTCGGCTAGGCCCAAACCCACTCGGCTAGACCCAAACCCACTCGGCTAGACCCAAACCCACTCGGCTAGACCCAAACCCACTCCGCTAGACCCAAACCCACTCCGCTAGACCCAAACCCACTCCGCTAGACCCAAACCCACTCCGCTAGACCCAAACCCACTCGGCTAGACCCAAACCCACTCGGCTAGACCCAAGCCCACTCGGCTAGGCCCAAACCCACTCGGCTAGACCCAAACCCACTCGGCTAGACCCAAACCCACTCGGCTAGACCCAAACCCACTCGGCTAGACCCAAACCCACTCGGCTAGACCCAAACCCACTCGGCTAGACCCAAACCCACGCGGCTAGACGCAAACCCACTCCGCTAGACCCAAACCCACTCCCCCAGACCCAAACCCACTCGGCCGACCCAAACCCACTCCGCTAGACCCAAACCCACTCGGCTGGAACCAAACCCACTCGGCTAGACCCAAACCCACTCGGCAAGACCCAACACCATTCGACTAGAGCTAAACCCACTCGGCTAGACCCAAACCCACTCGGCTAGCCGCAAACCCACTCGGCTAGGCCCAAACCCACTCGGATAGACCCAAACCCACTCGGCTAGACCCAAACCCACTCGGATAGACCCAAACCCACTCGGCTAGACCCAAAGCCAATCGGCTAGGCCCAAACCCACTCGGCTAGACCCAAACCCACTCGGCTAGATCCAAACACACTCCGCTAGACCCAAACCCACTCGGTTAGACCCAAACCCACTCGGCTAGACCCAAACCCACTCGTCTAGACCCAACCCCACTCGGCTAGACCCAAACGCACTCGGCTAGACCCAAACCCACTCGGCTAGACCCAAACCCACTCGGCTAGCCCAAACCCACTCGGCTAGGCCCAAACCCACTCGGCTAGACCCAAACCCACTCGGCTAGACCCAAACCCACTCCGCTAGACCCAAACCCACTCCGCTAGACCCAAACCCACGCGGCTAGACGCAAACCCACTGCGCTAGACCCAAACCCACTCCACTAGACCCAAACCCACTCGGCTGACCCAAACCCACTCCGCTAGACCCAAACCCACTCGGCTAGACCCAAACCCACTCGGCTAGACCCAAGCCCACTCGGCTAGACCCAAACCCACTCGGTTAGGCCCAAACCCACTCGGCTAGACCCAAACCCACTCGGCTAGAACCAAACCCACTCGGCTAGACCCAAACCCACTCGGCTAGACCCAACACCTTTCGACTAGAGCTAAACCCTCTCGGCTAGACCCAAACCCACTCGGCTAGCCCCAAACCCACTCGGCTTGGCCCAAACCCACTCGGCTAGACCCAAACCCACTCGGCGAGACCCAAACCCACTCGGCTAGACCCAAACCCACTCGGCTAGACCCAAACCCAATCGGCTAGGCCCAAACCCACTCGGCTAGACCCAAACCCACTCGGCTAGATCCAAACACACTCCGCTAGACCCAAACCCACTCCGCTAGACCCAAACCCACTCCGCTAGATCCAAACCCAGTCCACTAGACCCAACCCTACTCCGCTCGACCCAAACCCACTCCGCTTGACCCAAACCCACTCCGCTAGACCCAAACCCACTCGGCTAGACCCAAACCCACTCGGCTAGACCCAAACCCACTCGGCTAGACCCAAACCCACTCGGCTAGACCCAAACCCAATCGGCTAGGCCCAAACCCACACCGCTAGACCCAAACCCACTCGGCTAGACCCAAACCCACTCGGCTAGAACCAAACCCACTCGGCTAGACCCAAACCCACTCGGCTAGACCCAACACCTTTCGACTAGAGCTAAACCCACTCGGCTAGACCCAAACCCACTCGGCTAGCCCCAAACCCACTCGGCTTGGCCCAAACCCACTCGGCTAGACCCAAACCCACTCGGCGAGACCCAAACCCACTCGGCTAGACCCAAACCCACTCGGCTAGACCCAAACCCAATCGGCTAGGCCCAAACCCACTCGGCTAGACCCAAACCCACTCGGCTAGATCCAAACACACTCCGCTAGACCCAAACCCACTCCGCTAGACCCAAACCCACTCCGCTAGATCCAAACCCAGTCCGCTAGACCCAACCCTACTCCGCTCGACCCAAACCCACTCCGCTTGACCCAAACCCACTCCGCTAGACCCAAACCCACTCGGCTAGACCCAAACCCACTCGGCTAGACCCAAACCCACTCGGCTAGACCCAAACCCACTCGGCTAGACCCAAACCCAATCGGCTAGGCCCAAACCCACACCGCTAGACCCAAACCCACTCGGCTAGACCCAAACCCACTCGGCTAGACCCAAGCCCACTCGGCTAGACCCAAACCCACTCGGCTAGACCCAAACCCACTCGGCTAGACCCAAACCCACTCGGCTAGCCCCAAACCCACTCGGCTAGGCCCAAACCCACTCGGCTAGACCCAAACCCACTCGGCTAGACCCAAACCCACTCGGCTAGACCCAAACCCACTCGGCTAGACCCAAACCCACTCGGTTAGACCCAAACCCACTCGGCTAGACCCAAACCCACTCGGCTAGACCCAACCCCACTCGGCTAGTCCCAAACGCACTCGGCTAGACCTAAACCCACTCGGCTAGACCCAAACCCACTCGGCTAGCCCAAACCCACTCGGCTAGGCCCAAACCCACTCGGCTAGACCCAAACCCACTCGGCTAGACCCAAACCCACTCGGCTAGACCCAAACCCACTCGGCTAAACCCAAACCCACTCGGCTAGACCCAAACCCACTCCGCCAGACCCAAACCCACTCCGCTAGACCCAAACCCACTCGGCTAGACCCAAACCCACTCGGCTAGACCCAAGCCCACTCGGCTAGAACCAAACCCACTGGGCTAGGCCCAAACCCACTCGGCTAGACCCAAACCCACTCGGCTAGACCCAAACCCACTTGGCTAGGCCCAAACCCACTCGGCTAGACCCAAACCCACTCGGCTAGACCCAAACCCACTCGGCTAGACCCAAACCCACTCGGCTAGACCCAAACCCAATCGGCTAGGCCCAAACCCAATCGGCTAGACCCAAACCCACTCGGCTAGATCCAAACACACTCCGCTAGACCCAAACCCACTCGGTTAGACCCAAACCCACTCGGTAGACCCAAACCCACTCGGCTAGACCCAACCCCACTCGGCTAGACCCAAACGCTCTCGGCTAGACCCAAACCCACTCGGCTAGACCGAAACCCACTCGGCTACCCCAAACCCACTCGGCTAGGCCCAAACCCACTCGGCTATACCCAAACCCACTCGGCTAGACCCAAACCCACTCGGCTAGACCCAAACCCACTCGGCTAAACCCAAACCCACTCGGCTAGACCCAAACCCACTCCGCTAGACCCAAACCCCCTCCGCTAGACCCAAACCCACTCGGCTAGACCCACACCCACTCGGCTAGACCCAAGCCCACTCGGCTAGGCCCAAACCCACTCGGCTAGGCCCAAACCCACTCGGCTAGACCCAAACCCACTCGGCTAGACCCAAACCCACTCGGCTAGACCCAAACCCACTCGGCTAGACCCAAACCCACTCGGCTAGACCCAAACCCACTGCGCTAGACCCAAACCCACGCGGCTAGACGCAAACCCACTCCGCTAGACCCAAACCCATTCCACTAGACCCAAACCCACTCGGCTGACCCAAACCCACTCCGCTAGACCCAAACCCACTCGGCTGGTCCCAAACCCACTCGGCCAGACCCAAGCCCACTCGGCTAGACCCAAACCCACTCGGTTTGGCCCAAACCCACTCGGCTAGACCCAAACCCACTCGGCTAGAACCAAACCCACTCGGCTAGACCCAAACCCACTCGGCTAGACCCAACACCATTCGACTAGAGCTAAACCCACTCGGCTAGACCCAAACCCACTCGGCTAGCCGCAAACCCACTCGGCTAGGCCCAAACCCACTCGGATAGACCCAAACCCACTCGGCTAGACCCAAACCAACTCGGCTAGACCCAAACCCACTCGGCTAGACCCAAAGCCAATCGGCTAGGCCCAAACCCACTCGGCTAGACCCAAACCCACTCGGCTAGATCCAAACACACTCCGCTAGACCCAAACCCACTCGGTTAGACCCAAACCCACTCGGCTAGACCCAAACCCACTCGGCTAGACCCAACCCCACTCGGCTAGACCCAAACGCACTCGGCTAGACCCAAACCCACTCGGCTAGACCCAAACCCACACGGCTAGCCCAAACCCACTCGGCTAGACCCAAACCCACTCGGCTAGACCCAAACCCACTCGGCTAGACCCAAACCCACTCGGCTAGACCCAAACCCACTAGGTTAGACCCAAACCCACTCGGCTAGACCCAAACCCACTCGGCTAGACCCAACCCCACTCGGCTAGACCCAAACGCACTCGGCTAGACCTAAACCCACTCGGCTAGACCCAAACCCACTCGGCTAGCCCAAACCCACTCGGCTAGGCCCAAACCCACTCGGCTAGACCCAAACCCACTCGGCTAGACCCAAACCCACTCGGCTAGACCCAAACCCACTCGGCTAAACCCAAACCCACTCGGCTAGACCCAAACCCAATCGGCTAGGCCCAAACCCAATCGGCTAGACCCAAACCCACTCGGCTAGATCCAAACACACTCCGCTAGACCCAAACCCACTCGGTTAGACCCAAACCCACTCGGCTAGACCCAAACCCACTCGGCTAGACCCAACCCCACTCGGCTAGACCCAAACGCACTCGGCTAGACCCAAACCCACTCGGCTAGACCCAAACCCACTCGGCTAGCCCAAACCCACTCGGCTAGGCCCAAACCCACTCGGCTAGACCCAAACCCACTCGGCTAGACCCAAACCCACTCGGCTAGACCCAAACCCACTCGGCTAAACCCAAACCCACTCGGCTAGACCCAAACCCACTCCGCTAGACCCAAACCCCCTCCGCTAGACCCAAACCCACTCGGCTAGACCCAAACCCACTCGGCTAGACCCAAGCCCACTCGGCTAGGCCCAAACCCACTCGGCTAGGCCCAAACCCACTCGGCTAGACCCAAACCCACTCGGCTAGACCCAAACCCACTCGGCTAGACCCAAACCCACTCGGCTAGACCCAAACCCACTCGGCTAGACCCAAACCCACTGCGCTAGACCCAAACCCACGCGGCTAGACGCAAACCCACTCCGCTAGACCCAAACCCACTCCACTAGACCCAAACCCACTCGGCTGACCCAAACCCACTCCGCTAGACCCAAACCCACTCGGCTGGACCCAAACCCACTCGGCCAGACCCAAGCCCACTCGGCTAGACCCAAACCCACTCGGTTTGGCCCAAACCCACTCGGCTAGACCCAAACCCACTCGGCTAGAACCAAACCCACTCGGCTAGACCCAAACCCACTCGGCTAGACCCAACACCATTCGACTAGAGCTAAACCCACTCGGCTAGACCCAAACCCACTCGGCTAGCCGCAAACCCACTCGGCTAGGCCCAAACCCACTCGGATAGACCCAAACCCACTCGGCTAGACCCAAACCCACTCGGCTAGACCCAAACCCACTCGGCTAGACCCAAAGCCAATCGGCTAGGCCCAAACCCACTCGGCTAGACCGAAACCCACTCGGCTAGATCCAAACACACTCCGCTAGACCCAAACCCACTCGGTTAGACCCAAACCCACTCGGCTAGACCCAAACCCACTCGGCTAGACCCAACCCCACTCGGCTAGACCCAAACGCACTCGGCTAGACCCAAACCCACTCGGCTAGACCCAAACCCACACGGCTAGCCCAAACCCACTCGGCTAGGCCCAAACCCACTCGGCTAGACCCAAACCCACTCGGCTAGACCCAAACCCACTCCGCAAGACCCAAACCCACTCCGCTAGACCCAATCCCACGCGGCTAGACGCAAACCCACTGCGCTAGACCCAAACCCACTCCACTAGACCCAAACCCACTCGGCTGACCCAAACCCACTCCGCTAGACCCAAACCCACTCGGCTAGACCCAAACCCACTCGGCTAGACCCAAGCCCACTCGGCTAGACCCAAACCCACTCGGTTAGGCCCAAACCCACTCGGCTAGACCCAAACCCACTCGGCTAGAACCAAACCCACTCGGCTAGACCCAAACCCACTCGGCTAGACCCAAACCCACTCGACTAGACCCAAACCCACTCGGCTAAACCCAAACCCACTCGGCTAGACCCAAACCCACTCCGCTAGACCCAAACCCCCTCCGCTAGACCCAAACCCACTCGGCTAGACCCAAACCCACTCGGCTAGACCCAAGCCCACTCGGCTAGGCCCAAACCCACTCGGCTAGGCCCAAACCCACTCGGCTAGACCCAAGCCCACTCGGCTAGGCCCAAACCCACTCGGCTAGGCCCAAACCCACTCGGCTAGACCCAAACCCACTCGGCTAGACCCAAACCCACTCGGCTAGACCCAAACCCACTCGGCGAGACCCAAACCCACTCGGCTAGACCCAAACCCACTGCGCTAGACCCAAACCCACGCGGCTAGACGCAAACCCACTCCGCTAGACCCAAACCCACTCCACTAGACCCAAACCCACTCGGCTGACCCAAACCCACTCCGCTAGACCCAAACCCACTCGGCTGGACCCAAACCCACTCGGCTAGACGCAAGCCCACTCGGCTAGACCCAAACCCACTCGGTTAGGCCCAAACCCACTCGGCTAGAACCAAACCCACTCGGCTAGACCCAAACCCACTCGGCTAGACCCAACACCATTCGACTAGAGCTAAACCCACTCGGCTAAACCCAAACCCACTCGGCCAGCCGCAAACCCACTCGGCTAGGCCCAAACCCACTCGGATAGATCCAAACCCACTCGGCTAGACCCAAACCCACTCGGCTAGACCCAAACCCACTCGGCTAGACCCAAACCCACTCGGCTAGACCCAAACCCACGCGGCTAGACGCAAACCCACTCGGCTAGACCCAACACCATTCGACTAGAGCTAAACCCACTCAGCTAGACCCAAACCCACTCGGCTAGCCCCAAACCCACTCGGCTAGGCCCAAACCCACTCGGCTAGACCCAAACCCACTCGGCTAGACCCAAACCCACTCGGCTAGACCCAAACCCACTCGGCTAGACTCAAACCCACTCGGTTAGACCCAAACCCACTTGGCTAGACCCAAACCCACTCGGCTAGACCCACCCCACTCGGCTAGACCCAAACGCACTCGGCTAGACCTAAACCCACTCGGCTAGACCCAAACCCACTCGGCTAGCCCAAACCCACTCGGCTAGGCCCAAACCCACTCGGCTAGACCCAAACCCACTCGGCTAGACCCAAACCCACTCGGCTAGACCCAAACCCACTCGGCTAAACCCAAACCCACTCGGCTAGACCCAAACCCACTCCGCTAGACCCAAACCCACTCCGCTAGACCCAAACCCACTCGGCTAGACCCAAACCCACTCGGCTAGACCCAAGCCCACTCGGCTAGAACCAAACCCACTGGGCTAGGCCCAAACCCACTCGGCTAGACCCAAACCCACTCGGCTAGACCCAAACCCACTGGGCTAGGCCCAAACCCACTCGGCTAGACCCAAACCCACTCGGCTAGACCCAAACCCACTCGGCTAGACCCAAACCCACTCGGCTAGACCCAAACCCAATCGGCTAGGCCCAAACCCAATCGGCTAGACCCAAACCCACTCGGCTAGATCCAAACACACTCCGCTAGACCCAAACCCACTCGGTTAGACCCAAACCCACTCGGCTAGACCCAAACCCACTTGGCTAGACCCAACCCCACTCGGCTAGACCCAAACGCACTCGGCTAGACCCAAACCCACTCGGCTAGACCCAAACCCACTCGGCTAGCCCAAACCCACTCGGCTAGGCCCAAACCCACTCGGCTAGACCCAAACCCACTCGGCTAGACCCAAACCCACTCGGCTAGACCCAAACCCACTCGGCTAAACCCAAACCCACTCGGCTAGACCCAAACCCACTCCGCTAGACCCAAACCCCCTCCGCTAGACCCAAACCCACTCGGCTAGACCCAAACCCACTCGGCTAGACCCAAGCCCACTCGGCTAGGCCCAAACCCACTCGGCTAGGCCCAAACCCACTCGGCTAGACCCAAACCCACTCGGCTAGACCCAAACCCACTCGGCTAGACCCAAACCCACTCGGCTAGACCCAAACCCACTCGGCTAGACCCAAACCCACTGCGCTAGACCCAAACCCACGCGGCTAGACGCAAACCCACTCCGCTAGACCCAAACCCACTCCACTAGACCCAAACCCACTCGGCTGACCCAAACCCACTCCGCTAGACCCAAACCCACTCGGCTGGACCCAAACCCACTCGGCCAGACCCAAGCCCACTCGGCTAGACCCAAACCCACTCGGTTTGGCCCAAACCCAGTCGGCTAGACCCAAACCCACTCGTCTAGATCCAAACACACTCCGCTAGACCCAAACCCACTCGGTTAGACCCAAACCCACTCGGCTAGACCCAAACCCACTCGGCTAGACCCAACCCCACTCGGCTAGACCCAAACGCACTCGGCTAGACCCAAACCCACTCGGCTAGACCCAAGCCCACTCGGCTAGACCCAAACCCACTCGGTTAGGCCCAAACCCACTCGGCTAGACCCAAACCCACTCGGCTAGAACCAAACCCACTCGGCTAGACCCAAACCCACTCGGCTAGACCCAACACCATTCGACTAGAGCTAAACCCACTCGGCTAGACCCAAACCCACTCGGCCAGCCGCAAACCCACTCGGCTAGGCCCAAACCCACTCGGATAGATCCAAACCCACTCGGCTAGACCCAAACCCACTCGGCTAGACCCAAACCCACTCGGCTAGACCCAAAGCCAATCGGCTAGCCCCAAACCCACTCGGCTAGACCCAAACCCACTCGGCTAGACCCAAACCCACTCGGCTAGACCCAAACCCACTCGGCTAGACCCAAACCCACTCGGCTAGACGCAAACCCACTCCGCTAGACCCAAACCCACTCCGCTAGACCCAAACCCACTCCGCTAGACCCAAACCCACTCCGCTAGATCCAAACCCAGTCCGCTAGACCCAACCCCACTCCGCTAGACCCAAACCCACTCCGCTTGACCCAAACCCACTCCGCTAGACCCAAACCCACTCGGCTAGACCCAAACCCATTCGGCTAGACCCAAACCCACTCGGCTAGACCCAAACCCACTCGGCTAGACGCAAACCCACTCCGCTAGACCCAAACCCACTCCGCTAGACCCAAACCCACTCCGCTAGACCCAAACCCACTCCGCTAGATCCAAACCCAGTCCGCTAGACCCAACCCCACTCGGCTAGACCCAACCCCACTGGGCTAGACCCAAACGCACTCGGCTAGACGCAAACCCACTCGGCTAGACCCAAACCCACTCGGCTAGCCCAAACCCACTCGGCTAGGCCCAAACCCACTCGGCTAGACCCAAACCCACTCGGCTAGACCCAAACCCACTCGGCTAGACCCAAACCCACTCGGCTAAACCCAAACCCACTCGGCTAGACCCAAACCCACTCCGCTAGACCCAAACCCACTCCGCTAGACCCAAACCCACTCGGCTAGACCCAAACCCACTCGGCTAGATCCAAGCCCACTCGGCTAGAACCAAACCCACTGGGCTAGGCCCAAACCCACTCGGCTAGACCCAAACCCACTCGGCTAGACCCAAACCCACTCGGCTAGGCCCAAACCCACTCGGCTAGACCCACACCCACTCGGCTAGACCCAAACCCACTCGGCTAGACCCAAACCCACTCGGCTAGACCCAAACCCAATCGGCTAGGCCCAAACCCAATCGGCTAGACCCAAACCCACTCGGCTAGATCCAAACACACTCCGCTAGACCCAAACCCACTCGGCTAGACCCAAACCCACTCGGCTAGACCCAAACCCACTCGGCTAGACCCAAACCCACTGCGCTAGACCAAAACCCACGCGGCTAGACGCAAACCCACTCCGCTAGACCCAAACCCACTCCACTAGACCCAAACCCACTCGGCTGACCCAAACCCACTCCGCTAGACCCAAACCCATTCGGCTGGACCCAAACCCACTCGGCTAGACCCAAGCCCACTCGGCTAGACCCAAACCCACTCGGTTAGGCCCAAACCCACTCGGCCAGACCCAAACCCACTCGGCTAGAACCAAACCCACTCGGCTAGACCCAAACCCACTCGGCTAGACCCAACACCATTCGACTAGAGCTAAACCCACTCGGCTAGACCCAAACCCACTCGGCTAGCCGCAAACCCACTCGGCTAGGCCCAAACCCACTCGGATAGACCCAAACCCACTCGGCTAGACCCAAACCCACTCGGCTAGACCCAAACCCACTCGGCTAGACCCAAAGCCAATCGGCTAGGCCCAAACCCACTCGGCTAGACCCAAACCCACTCGGCTAGATCCAAACACACTCCGCTAGACCCAAACCCACTCGGTTAGACCCAAACCCACTCGGCTAGACCCAAACCCACTCGGCTAGACCCAACCCCACTCGGCTAGACCCAAACGCACTCGGCTAGACCCAAACCCACTCGGCTAGACCCAAACCCACACGGCTAGCCCAAACCCACTCGGCTAGGCCCAAACCCACTCGGCTAGACCCAAACCCACTCGGCTAGACCCAAACCCACTCCGCAAGACCCAAACCCACTCCGCTAGACCCGAACCCACGCGGCTAGACGCAAACCCACTGCGCTAGACCCAAACCCACTCCACTAGACCCAAACCCACTCGGCTGACCCAAACCCACTCCGCTGGACCCAAACCCACTCGGCTAGACCCAAACCCACTCGGCTAGACCCAAGCCCACTCGGCTAGACCCAAACCCACTCGGTTAGGCCCAAACCCACTCGGCTAGACCCAAACCCACTCGGCTAGAACCAAACCCACTCGGCTAGACCCAAACCCACTCGGCTAGACCCAACACCATTCGACTAGAGCTAAACCCACTCGGCTAGACTCAAACCCACTCGGCTAGCCCCAAACCCACTGGGCTAGACCCAAACCCACTCGGCTAGACCCAAACCCACTCGGCTAGACCCAAACCCACTCGGCTAGACCCAAACCCACTCGGCTAGACCCAAACCCACTGCGCTAGACCCAAACCTACGCGGCTAGACGCAAACCCACTCCGCTAGACCCAAACCCACTCCACTAGATCCAAACCCACTCGGCTGACCCAAACCCACTCCGCTAGACCCAAACCCACTCGGCTGGACCCAAACCCACTCGGCTAGACCCAAGCCCACTCGGCTAGACCCAAACCCACTCGGTTGGGCCCAAACCCACTCGGCTAGACCCAAACCCACTCGGCTAGAACCAAACCCACTCGGCTAGACCCAAACCCAGTCGGCTAGACCCAACACCATTCGACTAGAGCTAAACCCACTCGGCTAGACCCAAACCCACTCGGCTAGCCGCAAACCCACTCGGCTAGGCCCAAACCCACTCGGATAGACCCAAACCCACTCGGCTAGACCCAAACCCACTCGGCTAGACCCAAACCCACTCGGCTAGACCCAAAGCCAATCGGCTAGGCCCAAACCCACTCAGCTAGACCCAAACCCACTCGGCTAGATCCAAACACACTCCGCTAGACCCAAACCCACTCGGTTAGACCCAAACCCACTCGGCTAGACCCAAACCCACTCGGCTAGACCCAACCCCACTCGGCTAGACCCAAACGCACTCGGCTAGACCCAAACCCACTCAGCTAGACCCAAACCCACACGGCTAGCCCAAACCCACTCGGCTAGGCCCAAACCCACTCGGCTAGACCCAAACCCACTCGGCTAGACCCAAACCCACTCCGCAAGACCCAAACCCACTCCGCTAGACCCAAACCCACGCGGCTAGACGCAAACCCACTGCGCTAGACCCAAACCCACTCCACTAGACCCAAACCCACTCGGCTGACCCAAGCCCACTCCGCTAGACCCAAACCCACTCGGCTAGACGCAAACCCACTCGGCTAGACCCAAGCCCACTCGGCTAGACCCAAACCCACTCGGTTAGGCCCAAACCCACTCAGCTAGACCCAAACCCACTCGGCTAGAACCAAACCCACTCGGCTAGACCCAAACCCACTCGGCTAGACCCAACACCATTCGACTAGAGCTAAACCCACTCGGCTAGACCCAAACCCACTCGGCTAGCCCCAAACCCACTCGGCTAGGCCCAAACCCACTCGGCTAGACCCAAACCCACTCGGCTAGACCCAAACCCACTCGGCTAGACCCAAACCCACTCGGCTAGACGCAAACCCACTCCGCTAGACCCAAACCCACTCCGCTAGACCCAAACCCACTCCGCTAGACCCAAACCCACTCCGCTAGATCCAAACCCAGTCCGCTAGACCCAACCCCACTCCGCTAGACCCAAACCCACTCCGCTTGACCCAAACCCAGTCCGCTAGACCCAAACCCACTCGGCTAGACCCAAACCCACTCGGCTAGACCCAACACCATTCGACTAGAGCTAAACCCACTCGGCTAGACTCAAACCCACTCGGCTAGCCCCAAACCCACTGGGCTAGACCCAAACCCACTCGGCTAGACCCAAACCCACTCGGCTAGACCCAAACCCACTCGGCTAGACCCAAACCCACTCGGCAAGACCCAAACCCACTGCGCTAGACCCAAACCCACGCGGCTAGACGCAAACCCACTCCGCTAGACCCAAACCCACTCCACTAGATCCAAACCCACTCGGCTGACCCAAACCCACTCCGCTAGACCCAAACCCACTCGGCTGGACCCAAACCCACTCGGCTAGACCCAAGCCCACTCGGCTAGACCCAAACCCACTCGGTTGGGCCCAAACCCACTCGGCTAGACCCAAACCCACTCGGCTAGAACAAAACCCACTCGGCTAGACCCAAACCCACTCGGCTAGACCCAACACCATTCGACTAGAGATAAACCCACTCGGCTAGACCCAAACCCACTCGGCTAGCCGCAAACCCACTCGGCTAGGCCCAAACCCACTCGGATAGACCCAAACCCACTCGGCTAGACCCAAACCCACTCGGCTAGACCCAAACCCACTCGGCTAGACGCAAAGCCAATCGGCTAGGCCCAAACCCACTCGGCTAGACCCAAACCCACTCGGCTAGATCCAAACACACTCCGCTAGACCCAAACCCACTCGGTTAGACCCAAACCCACTCGGCTAGACCCAAACCCACTCGGCTAGACCCAACCCCACTCGGCTAGACCCAAACGCACTCGGCTAGACCCAAACCCACTCAGCTAGACCCAAACCCACACGGCTAGCCCAAACCCACTCGGCTAGGCCCAAACCCACTCGGCTAGACCCAAACCCACTCGGCTAGACCCAAACCCACTCGGCTAGACCCAAACCCACTGCGCTAGACCCAAACCCACGCGGCTAGACGCAAACCCACTCCGCTAGACCCAAACCCACTCCACTAGACCCAAACCCACTCGGCTGACCCAAACCCACTCAGCTAGACCCAAACCCACTCGTCTGGACCCAAACCCACTCGGCTAGACCCAAGCCCACTCGGCTAGACCCAAACCCACTCGGTTAGGCCCAAACCCACTCGGCCAGACCCAAACCCACTCGGCTAGAACCAAACCCACTCGGCTAGACCCAAACCCACTCGGCTAGACCCAACACCATTCGACTAGAGCTAAACCCACTCGGCTAGACCCAAACCCACTCGGCTAGCCGCAAACCCACTCGGCTAGGCCCAAACCCACTCGGATAGACCCAAACCCACTCGGCTAGACCCAAACCCACTCGGCTAGACCCAAACCCACTCGGCTAGACCCAAAGCCAATCGGCTAGGCCCAAACCCACTCGGCTAGACCCAAACCCACTCGGCTAGATCCAAACACACTCCGCTAGACCCAAACCCACTCGGTTAGACCCAAACCCACTCGGCTAGACCCAAACCCACTCGGCTAGACCCAACCCCACTCGGCTAGACCCAAACGCACTCGGCTAGACCCAAACCCACTCGGTTAGGCCCAAACCCACTCGGCTAGACCCAAACCCACTCGGCTAGGCCCAAACCCACTCGGCTAGACCCAAACCCACTCGGCTAGACCCAAACCCACTCCGCAAGACCCAAACCCACTCCGCTAGACCCGAACCCACGCGGCTAGACGCAAACCCACTGCGCTAGACCCAAACCCACTCCACTAGACCCAAACCCACTCGGCTGACCCAAACCCACTCCGCTGGACCCAAACCCACTCGGCTAGACCCAAACCCACTCGGCTAGACCCAAGCCCACTCGGCTAGACCCAAACCCACTCGGTTAGGCCCAAACCCACTCGGCTAGACCCAAACCCACTCGGCTAGAACCTAACCCACTCGGCTAGACCCAAACCCACTCGGCTAGACCCAACACCATTCGACTAGAGCTAAACCCACTCGGCTAGACTCAAACCCACTCGGCTAGCCCCAAACCCACTGGGCTAGACCCAAACCCACTCGGCTAGACCCAAACCCACTCGGCTAGACCCAAACCCACTCGGCTAGACCCAAACCCACTCGGCTAGACCCAAACCCACTGCGCTAGACCCAAACCCACGCGGCTAGACGCAAACCCACTCCGCTAGACCCAAACCCACTCCACTAGATCCAAACCCACTCGGCTGACCCAAACCCACTCCGCTAGACCCAAACCCACTCGGCTGGACCCAAACCCACTCGGCTAGACCCAAGCCCACTCGGCTAGACCCAAACCCACTCGGTTGGGCCCAAACCCACTCGGCTAGACCCAAACCCACTCGGCTAGAACCAAACCCACTCGGCTAGACCCAAACCCAGTCGGCTAGACCCAACACCATTCGACTAGAGCTAAACCCACTCGGCTAGACCCAAACCCACTCGGCTAGCCGCAAACCCACTCGGCTAGGCCCAAACCCACTCGGATAGACCCAAACCCACTCGGCTAGACCCAAACCCACTCGGCTAGACCCAAACCCACTCGGCTAGACCCAAAGCCAATCGGCTAGGCCCAAACCCACTCGGCTAGACCCAAACCCACTCGGCTAGATCCAAACACACTCCGCTAGACCCAAACCCACTCGGTTAGACCCAAACCCACTCGGCTAGACCCAAACCCACTCGGCTAGACCCAACCCCACTCGGCTAGACCCAAACGCACTCGGCTAGACCCAAACCCACTCAGCTAGACCCAAACCCACACGGCTAGCCCAAACCCACTCGGCTAGGCCCAAACCCACTCGGCTAGACCCAAACCCACTCGGCTAGACCCAAACCCACTCCGCAAGACCCAAACCCACTCCGCTAGACCCAAACCCACGCGGCTAGACGCAAACCCACTGCGCTAGACCCAAACCCACTCCACTAGACCCAAACCCACTCGGCTGACCCAAGCCCACTCCGCTAGACCCAAACCCACTCGGCTAGACGCAAACCCACTCGGCTAGACCCAAGCCCACTCGGCTAGACCCAAACCCACTCGGTTAGGCCCAAACCCACTCAGCTAGACCCAAACCCACTCGGCTAGAACCAAACCCACTCGGCTAGACCCAAACCCACTCGGCTAGACCCAACACCATTCGACTAGAGCTAAACCCACTCGGCTAGACCCAAACCCACTCGGCTAGCCCCAAACCCACTCGGCTAGGCCCAAACCCACTCGGCTAGACCCAAACCCACTCGGCTAGACCCAAACCCACTCGGCTAGACCCAAACCCACTCGGCTAGACGCAAACCCACTCCGCTAGACCCAAACCCACTCCGCTAGACCCAAACCCACTCCGCTAGACCCAAACCCACTCCGCTAGATCCAAACCCAGTCCGCTAGACCCAACCCCACTCCGCTAGACCCAAACCCACTCCGCTTGACCCAAACCCAGTCCGCTAGACCCAAACCCACTCGGCTAGACCCAAACCCACTCGGCTAGACCCAAACCCACTCGGCTAGACGCAAACCCACTCCGCTAGACCCAAACCCACTCCGCTAGACCCAAACCCACTCCGCTAGACCCAAACCCACTCCGCTAGATCCAAACCCAGTCCGCTAGACCCAACCCCACTCCGCTAGACCCAAACCCACTCCGCTTGACCCAAACCCAGTCCGCTAGACCCAAACCCACTCGGCTAGACCCAAACCCACTCGGCTAGACCCAACACCATTCGACTAGAGCTAAACCCACTCGGCTAGACTCAAACCCACTCGGCTAGCCCCAAACCCACTGGGCTAGACCCAAACCCACTCGGCTAGACCCAAACCCACTCGGCTAGACCCAAACCCACTCGGCTAGACCCAAACCCACTCGGCTAGACCCAAACCCACTGCGCTAGACCCAAACCCACGCGGCTAGACGCAAACCCACTCCGCTAGACCCAAACCCACTCCACTAGATCCAAACCCACTCGGCTGACCCAAACCCACTCCGCTAGACCCAAACCCACTCGGCTGGACCCAAACCCACTCGGCTAGACCCAAGCCCACTCGGCTAGACCCAAACCCACTCGGTTGGGCCCAAACCCACTCGGCTAGACCCAAACCCACTCGGCTAGAACCAAACCCACTCGGCTAGACCCAAACCCACTCGGCTAGACCCAACACCATTCGACTAGAGCTAAACCCACTCGGCTAGACCCAAACCCACTCGGCTAGCCGCAAACCCACTCGGCTAGGCCCAAACCCACTCGGATAGACCCAAACCCACTCGGCTAGACCCAAACCCACTCGGCTAGACCCAAACCCACTCGGCTAGACCCAAAGCCAATCGGCTAGGCCCAAACCCACTCGGCTAGACCCAAACCCACTCGGCTAGATCCAAACACACTCCGCTAGACCCAAACCCACTCGGTTAGACCCAAACCCACTCGGCTAGACCCAAACCCACTCGGCTAGACCCAACCCCACTCGGCTAGACCCAAACGCACTCGGCTAGACCCAAACCCACTCAGCTAGACCCAAACCCACACGGCTAGCCCAAACCCACTCGGCTAGGCCCAAACCCACTCGGCTAGACCCAAACCCACTCGGCTAGACCCAAACCCACTCCGCAAGACCCAAACCCACTCCGCTAGACCCAAACCCACGCGGCTAGACGCAAACCCACTGCGCTAGACCCAAACCCACTCCACTAGACCCAAACCCACTCGGCTGACCCAAGCCCACTCCGCTAGACCCAAACCCACTCGGCTAGACCCAAACCCACTCGGCTAGACCCAAGCCCACTCGGCTAGACCCAAACCCACTCGGTTAGGCCCAAACCCACTCAGCTAGACCCAAACCCACTCGGCTAGAACCAAACCCACTCGGCTAGACCCAAACCCACTTGGCTAGACCCAACACCATTCGACTAGAGCTAAACCCACTCGGCTAGACCCAAACCCACTCGGCTAGCCCCAAACCCACTCGGCTAGGCCCAAACCCACTCGGCTAGACCCAAACCCACTCGGCTAGACCCAAACCCACTCGGCTAGACCCAAACCCACTCGGCTAGACGCAAACCCACTCCGCTAGACCCAAACCCACTCCGCTAGACCCAAACCCACTCCGCTAGACCCAAACCCACTCCGCTAGATCCAAACCCAGTCCGCTAGACCCAACCCCACTCCGCTAGACCCAAACCCACTCCGCTTGACCCAAACCCAGTCCCCTAGACCCAAACCCACTCGGCTGACCCAAACCCACTGCGCTAGACCCAAACCCACTCGGCTAGACCCAAACCCACTCGGCTAGACCCAAGCCCACTCGGCTAGACCCAAACCCACTCGGTTAGGCCCAAACCCACTCGGCTAGACCCAAACCCACTCGGCTAGAACCAAACCCACTCGGCTAGACCCAAACCCACTCGGCTAGACCCAAACCCACTCGGCTAGACCCAAACCCACTCGGCTAGACCCAAACCCACTCGGCTAGACCCAAACCCAATCGGCTAGGCCCAAACCCACTCGGCTAGACCCAAACCCACTCGGCTAGATCCAAACACACTCCGCTAGACCCAAACCCACTCGGGTAGACCCAAACCCACTCGGCTAGACCCAAACCCACTCGGCTAGACCCAACCCCACTCGGCTAGACCCAAATGCACTCGGCTAGACCCAAACCCACTCGGCTAGACCCAAACCCACTCGGCTAGCCCAAACCCACTCGGCTAGGCCCAAACCCACTCGTCTAGACCCAAACCCACTCGGCTAGACGCAAACCCACTCCGCTAGACCCAAACCCACTCCGCTAGACCCAAACCCACTCCGCTAGACCCAAACCCACTCCGCTAGATCCAAACCCAGTCCGCTAGACCCAACCCCACTCCGCTAGACCCAAACCCACTCCGATTGACCCAAACACACTCCACTAGACCCAAACCCACTCGGCTAGACCCAAACCCACTCGGCTAGACCCAAACCCACTCGGCTAGACCCAAACCCACTCGGCTAGACCCAACCCCACTCGACTAGACCTAAACCCACTCGGCTAGACCCAAACCCACTCGGCTAGCCCCAAACCCACTCGGCTAGGCCCAAACCCACTCGGCTAGACCCAAACCCACTCAGCTAGACCCAAACCCACTCGGCTAGACCCAAACCCACTCGGCTAGACCCAAACCCAATCGGCGAGGCCCAAACCCACTCGGCTAGACCCAAACCCACTCGGCTAGACCCAAACCCACTCGGCTAGATCCAAACCCACTCCGCGAGACCCAAACCCACTCGGCTTGATCCAAACCCACTCGGCTAGACCCAAACCCACTCGGCTAAACCCAAACCCACTCCGCTAGACCCAAACCCACTCGGCTAGACCCAAACCCACTCGGCTATACCCAAGCCCACTCGGCTAGACCCACACCCACTCGGTTAGGCCCAAACCCACTCGGCCAGATCCAAACCCACTCGGCTAGACCCAAACCCACTCGGCTAGACCCAAACCCACTCGGCTAGACCCAACCCCACTCGACTAGACCTAAACCCACTCGGCTAGACCCAAACCCACTCGGCTAGCCCCAAACCCACTCGGCTAGGCCCAAACCCACTCGGCTAGACCCAAACCCACTCGGCTAGACCCAAACCCACTCGGCTAGACCCAAACCCACTCGGCTAGACCCAACCCCAATCGGCTAGGCACAAACCCACTCGGCTAGACCCAAACCCACTCGGCTAGACCCAAACCCACTCGGCTAGAACCAAACCCACTCGGCTAGGCCCAAACCCACTCGGCTAGGCCCAAACCCACTCGGCTAGTCCCAAACCCACTCGGCTAGACCCAAACCCACTCGACTAGACCCAGACCCACTCGGCTAGACCCAAACCCTCTCGGCTAGACCCAAACCCACTCCGCTAGACCCAAACCCACTCCGCTAGACCCAAACCCACTCGGCTAGACCCAAACCCACTCGGCTAGACACAAAACCCACTCGGCTAGACCCAAACCCACTCGGCTGGTCCCAAACCCACTCCGCTAGACCCAAACCCACTCGGCTAGACTCAAACCCACTCGGCTAGACCCAAGCCCACTCGGCTAGAAACAAACCCACTCGGCTAGGCCCAAACCCACTCGGCTAGACCCAAACCCACTCGGCTAGACCCAAACCCACTCCGCTAGACCCACACCCACTCGGCTAGACCCAAACCCACTCGGCTAGACCCAAACCCACTCGGCTAGACCCAAACCCACTCGGCTAGACGCAAACCCACTCCGCTAGACCCAAACCCACTCCGCTAGACCCAAACCCACTCCGCTAGACCCAAACCCACTCCGTTAGATCCAAACCCAGTCCGCTAGACCCAAACCCACTCGGCTAGACCCAAACCCACTCGGCTAGACCCAAAGCCAATCGGCTAGGCCCAAACCCACTCGGCTAGACCCAAACCCACTCGGCTAGATCCAAACACACTCCGCTAGACCCAAACCCACTCGGTTAGACCCAAACCCACTCGGCTAGACCCAAACCCACTCGGCTAGACCCAACCCCACTCGGCTAGACCCAAACGCACTCGGCTAGACCCAAACCCACTCAGCTAGACCCAAACCCACACGGCTAGCCCAAACCCACTCGGCTAGGCCCAAACCCACTCGGCTAGACCCAAACCCACTCGGCTAGACCCAAACCCACTCCGCAAGACCCAAACCCACTCCGCTAGACCCAAACCCACGCGGCTAGACGCAAACCCACTGCGCTAGACCCAAACCCACTCCACTAGACCCAAACCCACTCGGCTGACCCAAGCCCACTCCGCTAGACCCAAACCCACTCGGCTAGACCCAAACCCACTCGGCTAGACCCAAGCCCACTCGGCTAGACCCAAACCCACTCGGTTAGGCCCAAACCCACTCAGCTAGACCCAAACCCACTCGGCTAGAACCAAACCCACTCGGCTAGACCCAAACCCACTTGGCTAGACCCAACACCATTCGACTAGAGCTAAACCCACTCGGCTAGACCCAAACCCACTCGGCTAGCCCCAAACCCACTCGGCTAGGCCCAAACCCACTCGGCTAGACCCAAACCCACTCGGCTAGACCCAAACCCACTCGGCTAGACCCAAACCCACTCGGCTAGACGCAAACCCACTCCGCTAGACCCAAACCCACTCCGCTAGACCCAAACCCACTCCGCTAGACCCAAACCCACTCCGCTAGATCCAAACCCAGTCCGCTAGACCCAACCCCACTCCGCTAGACCCAAACCCACTCCGCTTGACCCAAACCCAGTCCCCTAGACCCAAACCCACTCGGCTGACCCAAACCCACTGCGCTAGACCCAAACCCACTCGGCTAGACCCAAACCCACTCGGCTAGACCCAAGCCCACTCGGCTAGACCCAAACCCACTCGGTTAGGCCCAAACCCACTCGGCTAGACCCAAACCCACTCGGCTAGAACCAAACCCACTCGGCTAGACCCAAACCCACTCGGCTAGACCCAAACCCACTCGGCTAGACCCAAACCCACTCGGCTAGACCCAAACCCACTCGGCTAGACCCAAACCCAATCGGCTAGGCCCAAACCCACTCGGCTAGACCCAAACCCACTCGGCTAGATCCAAACACACTCCGCTAGACCCAAACCCACTCGGGTAGACCCAAACCCACTCGGCTAGACCCAAACCCACTCGGCTAGACCCAACCCCACTCGGCTAGACCCAAACGCACTCGGCTAGACCCAAACCCACTCGGCTAGACCCAAACCCACTCGGCTAGCCCAAACCCACTCGGCTAGGCCCAAACCCACTCGTCTAGACCCAAACCCACTCGGCTAGACGCAAACCCACTCCGCTAGACCCAAACCCAGTCCGCTAGACCCAAACCCACTCCGCTAGACCCAAACCCACTCCGCTAGATCCAAACCCAGTCCGCTAGACCCAACCCCACTCCGCTAGACCCAAACCCACTCCGCTTGACCCAAACACACTCCCCTAGACCCAAACCCACTCGGCTAGACCCAAACCCACTCGGCTAGACCCAAACCCACTCGGCTAGACCCAAACCCACTCGGCTAGACCCAACCCCACTCGACTAGACCTAAACCCACTCGGCTAGACCCAAACCCACTCGGCTAGCCCCAAACCCACTCGGCTAGGCCCAAACCCACTCGGCTAGACCCAAACCCACTCAGCTAGACCCAAACCCACTCGGCTAGACCCAAACCCACTCGGCTAGACCCAAACCCAATCGGCGAGGCCCAAACCCACTCGGCTAGACCCAAACCCACTCGGCTAGACCCAAACCCACTCGGCTAGATCCAAACCCACTCCGCGAGACCCAAACCCACTCGGCTTGATCCAAACCCACTCGGCTAGACCCAAACCCACTCGGCTAAACCCAAACCCACTCCGCTAGACCCAAACCCACTCGGCTAGACCCAAACCCACTCGGCTATACCCAAGCCCACTCGGCTAGACCCACACCCACTCGGTTAGGCCCAAACCCACTCGGCCAGATCCAAACCCACTCGGCTAGACCCAAACCCACTCGGCTAGACCCAAACCCACTCGGCTAGACCCAACCCCACTCGACTAGACCTAAACCCACTCGGCTAGACCCAAACCCACTCGGCTAGCCCCAAACCCACTCGGCTAGGCCCAAACCCACTCGGCTAGACCCAAACCCACTCGGCTAGACCCAAACCCACTCGGCTAGACCCAAACCCACTCGGCTAGACCCAACCCCAATCGGCTAGGCACAAACCCACTCGGCTAGACCCAAACCCACTCGGCTAGACCCAAACCCACTCGGCTAGAACCAAACCCACTCGGCTAGGCCCAAACCCACTCGGCTAGGCCCAAACCCACTCGGCTAGTCCCAAACCCACTCGGCTAGACCCAAACCCACTCGACTAGACCCAGACCCACTCGGCTAGACCCAAACCCTCTCGGCTAGACCCAAACCCACTCCGCTAGACCCAAACCCACTCCGCTAGACCCAAACCCACTCGGCTAGACCCAAACCCACTCGGCTAGACACAAAACCCACTCGGCTAGACCCAAACCCACTCGGCTGGTCCCAAACCCACTCCGCTAGACCCAAACCCACTCGGCTAGACTCAAACCCACTCGGCTAGACCCAAGCCCACTCGGCTAGAAACAAACCCACTCGGCTAGGCCCAAACCCACTCGGCTAGACCCAAACCCACTCGGCTAGACCCAAACCCACTCCGCTAGACCCACACCCACTCGGCTAGACCCAAACCCACTCGGCTAGACCCAAACCCACTCGGCTAGACCCAAACCCACTCGGCTAGACGCAAACCCACTCCGCTAGACCCAAACCCACTCCGCGAGACCCAAACCCACTCCGCTAGACCCAAACCCACTCCGTTAGATCCAAACCCAGTCCGCTAGACCCAACCCCACTCCGCTAGACCCAAACCCACTTGGCTAGACCCAAACCCAATCGGTTAGGCCCAAACCCACTCGGCTAGACCCAAACCCACTCGGCTAGACCCAAACCCACTCGGCTAGACCCAAACCCACTCGGCTAGGCCCAAACCCACTCGGCTAGACCCAAACCCACTCGGCTAGAACCAAACCCACTCGGCTAGACCCAAACCCACTCGGCTAGACCCAAACCCAATCGGCTAGGCCCAAACCCTCTCGGCTAGACCCAAACCCACTCCGCTAGACCCAAACCCACTCGGCTAGACCCAAACCCACTCGGCTAGACACAAAACCCACTCGGCTAGACCCAAACCCACTCGGCTAGTCCCAAACCCACTCCGCTAGACCCAAACCCACTCGGCTAGACCCAAACCCACTCGGCTAGACCCAAGCCCACTCGGCTAGAAACAAACACACTCGGCTAGGCCCAAACCCACTCGGCTAGATCCAAACATACTCCGCTAGACCCAAACCCACTCGGCTAGACCCAAACCACTCGGCTAGACCCAAACCCACTCGGCTAGACCCAAACCCACTCCGCTAGACACAAATCCACTCGGCTAGACCCAAACCCACTCGGCGAGACCCAAACCCACTCGGCTAGACCCAAACACACTCGGCTAGACCCAAACCCACTCGGCTAGACCCAAACCCACTCGGCTAGACCCAAACCCACTCGGCTAGACCCAAACCCGCTCGGCTAGACCCAAACTCTCTCGGCTAGACCCAACCCCACTCGGCTAGACCCAAACGCACTCGGCTTACCCAAACCCACTCGGCTAGACCCAAACACACTCGGCTAGACACATACCCACTCCGCTAGACCCAAACCCACTCGGCTAGACCCAAACCCACTCCGCTAGACCCAAACCCACTCGGCTAGACCCAACCCCACTCGGCTACACCCAAACCCACTCGGCTAGACCCAAACCCACTCGGCTAGACCCAAACCCACTCGGCTAGACCCAAACCCACTCCGCAAGACCCAAACCCACTCGGCTAGACACAAACTCACTCGGCTAGACCCAAACCCACTCGGCTAGACACATACCCACTCCGCTAAACCCAAACCCACTCGGCTTGACACAAACCCACTCCGCTAGACCCAAACCCACTCGGCTAGACCCAAACCCACTCGGCTAGACCCAAACCCACTCAGCTAGCCCAAACCCACTCGGCTAGACACAAACCCACTCCGCTAGACCCAAACCAACTCGGCTAGACACAAACCCACTCTGCTAGACCCAAACACACTCGGCTAGACCCAAACATACTCGGCTAGACCCAAACCCACTCGGCTAGCCCAAACCCACTCGGCTATGCCCAAACCCACTCGGCTAGGCCCAAACCCACTCGGCTAGACCCAAATCCACTCGGCTAGACCCAAACCCACTCGGCTAAACAAAAACCCACTCGGCTAGACCCAAACCCACTCCGCTAGACCCAAACCCACTCCGCTAGACGCAAACCCACTCGGCTAGACCCAAACCCACTCGGCTAGACCCAAACCCACTCCGCTAGACCCACACCCACTCCGCTAGACCCAAACCCACTCGGCTAGACCCAAACCCACTCGGCTAGACCCAAACCCACTCGGCTAGACCCAAACCCACTCGGCTAGACGCAAACCCAGTCCGCTAGACCCAAACCCACTCCGCTAGACGCAAACCCACTCGGCTAGACCCAAACCCACTCGGCTAGACGCAAACCCACTCCGCTAGACCTAAACCCACTCCGCTAGACCCAAACCCACTCCGCTAGACCCAAACCCACTCCGCTAGATCCAAACCCAGTCCGCTAGACCCAACCCCACTCCGCTAGACCCAAACCCACTCGGCTAGACCCAAACCCAATCGGTTAGGCCCAAACCCACTCGGCTAGACCCAAACCCACTCGGCTAGGCCCAAACCCACTCGGCTAGACCCAAACCCACTCGGCTAGAACCAAACCCACTCGGCTAGACCCAAACCCACTCGGCTAGACCCAAACCCAATCGGCTAGGCCCAAACCCACTCCGCTAGACCCAAACCCACTCGGCTAGACCCAAACCCACTCGGCTAGACCCAAGCCCACTCGGCTAGAACCAAAGCCACTCGGCTAGGCCCAAACCCACTCGGCTAGACCCAAACCCACTCGGCTAGACCCAAACCCACTCGGCTAGACCCAAACCCACTCGGCAGGACCCAAACCCACTTGGCGAGACCCAAACCCTCTCGGCTAGACCCAAACCCACTCGGCTAGACCCAAACCCACTCCGCTAGACCCAAACCCACTCGGCTAGACACAAAACCCACTCGGCTAGACCCAAACCCACTCGGCTAGTCCCAAACCCACTCCGCTAGACCCAAACCCACTCGGCTAGACCCAAACCCACTCGGCTAGACCCAAGCCCACTCGGCTAGAAACAAACCCACTCGGCTAGGTCCAAACCCACTCGGCTAGACCCAAACCCACTCGGCTAGACCCAAACCCACTCGGCTAGACCCAAACCCACTCGGCTAAACCCAAACCCACTCGGCTAGACCCAAACCCACTCCGCTAGACCCAAACCCACTCCGCTAGACGCAAACCCACTCGGCTAGACCCAAACCCACTCGGCTAGACCCAAACCCACTCCGCTAGACCCACACCCACTCCGCTAGACCCAAACCCACTCGGCTAGACCCAAACCCACTCGGCTAGACCCAAACCCACTCGGCTAGACCCAAACCCACTCGGCTAGACGCAAACCCAGTCCGCTAGACCCAAACCCACTCCGCTAGACGCAAACCCACTCGGCTAGACCCAAACCCACTCGGCTAGACGCAAACCCACTCCGCTAGACCTAAACCCACTCCGCTAGACCCAAACCCACTCCGCTAGACCCAAACCCACTCCGCTAGATCCAAACCCAGTCCGCTAGACCCAACCCCACTCCGCTAGACCCAAACCCACTCGGCTAGACCCAAACCCAATCGGTTAGGCCCAAACCCACTCGGCTAGACCCAAACCCACTCGGCTAGGCCCAAACCCACTCGGCTAGACCCAAACCCACTCGGCTAGAACCAAACCCACTCGGCTAGACCCAAACCCACTCGGCTAGACCCAAACCCAATCGGCTAGGCCCAAACCCACTCCGCTAGACCCAAACCCACTCGGCTAGACCCAAACCCACTCGGCTAGACCCAAGCCCACTCGGCTAGAACCAAAGCCACTCGGCTAGGCCCAAACCCACTCGGCTAGACCCAAACCCACTCGGCTAGACCCAAACCCACTCGGCTAGACCCAAACCCACTCGGCAGGACCCAAACCCACTTGGCGAGACCCAAACCCTCTCGGCTAGACCCAAACCCACTCGGCTAGACCCAAACCCACTCCGCTAGACCCAAACCCACTCGGCTAGACACAAAACCCACTCGGCTAGACCCAAACCCACTCGGCTAGTCCCAAACCCACTCCGCTAGACCCAAACCCACTCGGCTAGACCCAAACCCACTCGGCTAGACCCAAGCCCACTCGGCTAGAAACAAACCCACTCGGCTAGGTCCAAACCCACTCGGCTAGACCCAAACCCACTCGGCTAGACCCAAACCCACTCGGCTAGACACAAACCCACTCTGCTAGACCCAAACACACTTGGCTAGACCCAAACCCACTCAGCTAGACCCAAACCCACTCGTCTAGACCCAAATCCACTCGGCTAGACCCTAACCCACTCGGCTAGACACAAAACCACTCGGCTAGACCCAAACCCACTCGGCTAGACCCAAACCCACTCAGCTAGACCTAAACCCACTCGGCTACACACAAACCCACTCGGCTAGACCCAAACCCACTCGGCTAGATCCAAACATACTCCGCTAGACCCAAACCCACTCGGCTAGACCCAAACCACTCGGCTAGACCCAAACCCACTCGGCTAGACCCAAACCCACTCCGCTAGACACAAATCCACTCGGCTAGACCCAAACCCACTCGGCGAGACCCAAACCCACTCGGCTAGACCCAAACACACTCGGCTAGACCCAAACCCACTTGGCTAGGCCCAAACCCACTGGGATAGACCCAAACCCACTCGGCTAGACCCAAACACACTCGGCTAGACCCAAACCCACTCGGCTAGGCCCAAACCCACTGGGATAGACCCAAACCCACTCGGCTAGACTCAAACCCACTCGGCTAGACCCAAACCCACTCGGCTAGACCCAAACCCGCTCGGCTAGACCCAAACTCTCTCTTCTAGACCCAACCCCACTCGGCTAGACCCAAACGCACTCGGCTTACCCAAACCCACTCAGCTAGACCCAAACCCACTCGGCTAGACACATACCCACTCCGCTAGACCCAAACCCACTCGGCTAGACCCAAACCCACTCCGCTAGACCCAAACCCACTCGGCTAGACCCAACCCCACTCGGCTACACCCAAACCCACTCGGCTAGACCCAAACCCACTCGGCTAGACCCAAACCCACTCGGCTAGACCCAAACCCACTCCGCAAGACCCAAACCCACTCGGCTAGACACAAACTCACTCGGCTAGACCCAAACCCACTCGGCTAGACACATACCCACTCCGCTAAACCCAAACCCACTCGGCTAGACACAAACCCACTCCGCTAGACCCAAACCCACTCGGCTAGACCCAAACCCACTCGGCTAGACCCAAACCCACTCGGCTAGCCCAAACCCACTCGGCTAGACACAAACCCACTCCGCTAGACCCAAACCAACTCGGCTAGACACAAACCCACTCCGCTAGACCCAAACCCACTCGGCTAGATCCAAACCCACTCGGCTAGACCCAAACCCACTCGGTTAGCCCAAACCCACTCGGCTAGGCCCAAACCCACTCGGCTAGGCCCAAACCCACTCGGCTAGACCCAAACCCACTCGGCTAGACCCAAACCCACTCGGCTAAACCCAAACCCACTCGGCTAGACCCAAACCCACTCCGCTAGACCCAAACCCACTCCGCTAGACGCAAACCCACTCGGCTAGACCCAAACCCACTCGGCTAGACCCAAACCCACTCCGCTAGACCAACACCCACTCGGCTAGACCCAAACCCACTCGGCTAGACTCAAACCCACTCGGCTAGACCCAAACCCACTCGGCTAGACCCAAACCCACTCGGCTAGACGCAAACCCACTCCGCTAGACCCAAACCCACTCCGCTAGACCCAAACCCACTCCGCTAGATCCAAACCCAGTCGGCTAGACCCAACCCCACTCCGCTATACCCAAACCCACTCCGCTTGACCCAAACCCACTCCGCTCGACCCAAACCCACTCGGCTAGACCCAAACCCACTCGGCTAGGCCCTAACCCACTCGGCTAGACCCAAACCCACTCGGCTAGACCCAACCCCACTCGACTAGACCTAAACCCACTCGGCTAGACCCAAACCCACTCGGCTAGCCCCAAACCCACTCGGCTAGGCCCAAACCCAATCGGCTAGGCCCAAACCCACTCCGCTAGACCCAAACCCACTCGGCTAGACCCAAACCCACTCGGCTAGACCCAAGCCCACTCGGCTAGAACCAAAGCCACTCGGCTAGGCCCAAACCCACTCGGCTAGACCCAAACCCACTCGGCTAGACCCAACCCACTCGGCTAGACCCAAACCCACTCAGCTAGACCCAAACCCACTCGGCTAGACCCAAACCCTCTCGGCTAGACCCAAACCCACTCGGCTAGACCCAAACACACTCCGCTAGACCCAACCCCACTCGGCTAGACCCAAACCCACTCGGCTAGACCCAAGCCCACTCGGCTAGAAACAAACCCACTCGGCTAGGCCCAAACCCACTCGGCTAGACCCAAACCCACTCGGCTAGACCCAAACCCACTCGGCTAGACACAAACCCACTCTGCTAGACCCAAACACACTTGGCTAGACCCAAACCCACTCAGCTAGACCCAAACCCACTCGTCTAGACCCAAATCCACTCGGCTAGACCCTAACCCACTCGGCTAGACACAAAACCACTCGGCTAGACCCAAACCCACTCGGCTAGACCCAAACCCACTCAGCTGGACCTAAACCCACTCGGCTACACACAAACCCACTCGGCTAGACCCAAACCCACTCGGCTAGATCTAAACATACTCCGCTAGACCCAAACCCACTCGGCTAGACCCAAACCACTCGGCTAGACCCAAACCCACTCGGCTAGACCCAAACCCACTCCGCTAGACACAAATCCACTCGGCTAGACCCAAACCCATTCGGCGAGACCCAAACACACTCGGCTAGACCCAAACACACTCGGCCAGACCCAAACCCACTCGGCTAGGCCCAAACCCACTGGGCTAGACCCAAACCCACTCGGCTAGACCCAAACCCACTCGGCTAGACAAAACCCACTCGGCTAGACCCAAACCCGCTCGGCTAGACCCAAACTCTCTCGGCTAGACCCAACCCCACTCGGCTAGACCCAAACGCACTCGGCTTACCCAAACCCACTCGGCTAGACCCAAACCCACTCGGCTAGACACATACCCACTCCGCTAGACCCAAACCCACTCGGCTAGACCCAAACCCGCTCCGCTTGACCCAAACCCACTCGGCTAGACCCAACCCCACTCGGCTACACCCAAACCCACTCGGCTAGACCCAAACCCACTCCGCAAGACCCAAACCCACTCGGCTAGACTCAAACTCACTCGGCTAGACCCAAACCCACTCGGCTAGACACATACCCACTCCGCTAAACCCAAACCCACTCGGCTAGACACAAACCCACTCCGCTAGACCCAAACCCACTCGGCTAGACCCAAACCCACTCGGCTAGACCCAAACCCACACGGCTAGCCCAAACCCACTCGGCTAGACACAAACCCACTCCGCTAGACCCAAACCAACTCGGCTAGACACAAACCCACTCCGCTAGACCCAAACCCACTCGGCTAGACCCAAACCCACTCGGCTAGACCCAAACCCACTCGGCTAGCCCAAACCCACTCGGCTAGGCCCAAACCCACTCGGCTAGGCCCAAACCCACTCGGCTAGACCCAAACCCACTCGGCTAGACCCAAACCCACTCGGCTAAACCCAAACCCACTCGGCTAGACCCAAACCCACTCGGCTAGACCCAAACCCACTCGGCTAGACCCAAACCCACTCCGCAAGACCCAAACCCACTCGGCTAGACACAAACTCACTCGGCTAGACCCAAACCCACTCGGCTAGACACATACCCACTCCGCTAAACCCAAACCCACTCGGCTAGACACAAACCCACTCCGCTAGACCCAAACCCACTCGGCTAGACCCAAACCCACTCGGCTAGACCCAAACCCACTCGGCTAGCCCAAACCCACTCGGCTAGACACAAACCCACTCCGCTAGACCCAAACCAACTCGGCTAGACACAAACCCACTCCGCTAGACCCAAACCCACTCGGCTGGATCCAAACCCACTCGGCTAGACCCAAACCCACTCGGCTAGCCCAAACCCACTCGGCTAGGCCCAAACCCACTCGGCTAGGCCCAAACCCACTCGGCTAGACCCAAACCCACTCGGCTAGACCCAAACCCACTCGGCTAAACCCAAACCCACTCGGCTAGACCCAAACCCACTCCGCTAGACCCAAACCCACTCCGCTAGACGCAAACCCACTCGGCTAGACCCAAACCCACTCGGCTAGACCCAAACCCACTCCGCTAGACCAACACCCACTCGGCTAGACCCAAACCCACTCGGCTAGACCCAAACCCACTCGGCTAGACCCAAACCCACTCGGCTAGACCCAAACCCACTCGGCTAGACGCAAACCCACTCCGCTAGACCAAACCCACTCCGCTAGACCCAAACCCACTCCGCTAGATCCAAACCCAGTCGGCTAGACCCAACCCCACTCCGCTATACCCAAACCCACTCCGCTTGACCCAAACCCACTCCGCTCGACCCAAACCCACTCGGCTAGACCCAAACCCACTCGGCTAGGCCCAAACCCACTCGGCTAGACCCAAACCCACTCGGCTAGACCCAACCCCACTCGACTAGACCGAAACCCACTCGGCTAGACCCAAACCCACTCGGCTAGCCCCAAACCCACTCGGCTAGGCCCAAACCCAATCGGCTAGGCCCAAACCCACTCCGCTAGACCCAAACCCACTCGGCTAGGCCCAAACCCACTCGGCTAGGCCCAAACCCACTCGGCTAGACCCAACCCCACTCGACTAGACCTAAACCCACTCGGCTAGACCCAAACCCACTCGGCTAGCCCCAAACCCACTCGGCTAGGCCCAAACCCAATCGGCTAGGCCCAAACCCACTCCGCTAGACCCAAACCCACTCGGCTAGGCCCAAACCCACTCGGCTAGGCCCAAACCCACTCGGCTAGACCCAAACCCACTCGGCTAAACCCAAACCCACTCGGCTAGACCCAAACCCACTCCGCTAGACCCAAACCCACTCCGCTAGACGCAAACCCACTCGGCTAGACCCAAACCCACTCGGCTAGACCCAAACCCACTCCGCTAGACCAACACCCACTCGGCTAGACCCAAACCCATTCGGCTAGACCCAAACCCACTCGGCTAGACCCAAACCCACTCGGCTAGACCCAAACCCACTCGGCTAGACGCAAACCCACTCCGCTAGACCCAAACCCACTCCGCTAGACCCAAACCCACTCCGCTAGATCCAAACCCAGTCGGCTAGACCCAACCCCACTCCGCTATACCCAAACCCACTCCGCTTGACCCAAACCCACTCCGCTCGACCCAAACCCACTCGGCTAGACCCAAACCCACTCGGCTAGGCCCAAACCCACTCGGCTAGACCCAAACCCACTCGGCTAGACCCAACCCCACTCGACTAGACCTAAACCCACTCGGCTAGACCCAAACCCACTCGGCTAGCCCCAAACCCACTCGGCTAGGCCCAAACCCAATCGGCTAGGCCCAAACCCACTCCGCTAGACCCAAACCCACTCGGCTAGACCCAAACCCACTCGGCTAGACCCAAGCCCACTCGGCTAGAACCAAAGCCACTCGGCTAGGCCCAAACCCACTCGGCTAGACCCAAACCCACTCGGCTAGACCCAACCCACTCGGCTAGACCCAAACCCACTCAGCTAGACCCAAACCCACTCGGCTAGACCCAAACCCTCTCGGCTAGACCCAAACCCACTCGGCTAGACCCAAACACACTCCGCTAGACCCAACCCCACTCGGCTAGACCCAAACCCACTCGGCTAGACCCAAGCCCACTCGGCTAGAAACAAACCCACTCGGCTAGGCCCAAACCCACTCGGCTAGACCCAAACCCACTCGGCTAGACCCAAACCCACTCGGCTAGACACAAACCCACTCTGCTAGACCCAAACACACTTGGCTAGACCCAAACCCACTCAGCTAGACCCAAACCCACTCGTCTAGACCCAAATCCACTCGGCTAGACCCTAACCCACTCGGCTAGACACAAAACCACTCGGCTAGACCCAAACCCACTCGGCTAGACCCAAACCCACTCAGCTGGACCTAAACCCACTCGGCTACACACAAACCCACTCGGCTAGACCCAAACCCACTCGGCTAGATCTAAACATACTCCGCTAGACCCAAACCCACTCGGCTAGACCCAAACCACTCGGCTAGACCCAAACCCACTCGGCTAGACCCAAACCCACTCCGCTAGACACAAATCCACTCGGCTAGACCCAAACCCATTCGGCGAGACCCAAACACACTCGGCTAGACCCAAACACACTCGGCCAGACCCAAACCCACTCGGCTAGGCCCAAACCCACTGGGCTAGACCCAAACCCACTCGGCTAGACCCAAACCCACTCGGCTAGACAAAACCCACTCGGCTAGACCCAAACCCGCTCGGCTAGACCCAAACTCTCTCGGCTAGACCCAACCCCACTCGGCTAGACCCAAACGCACTCGGCTTACCCAAACCCACTCGGCTAGACCCAAACCCACTCGGCTAGACACATACCCACTCCGCTAGACCCAAACCCACTCGGCTAGACCCAAACCCGCTCCGCTTGACCCAAACCCACTCGGCTAGACCCAACCCCACTCGGCTACACCCAAACCCACTCGGCTAGACCCAAACCCACTCGGCTAGACCCAAACCCACTCGGCTAGACCCAAACCCACTCCGCAAGACCCAAACCCACTCGGCTAGACTCAAACTCACTCGGCTAGACCCAAACCCACTCGGCTAGACACATACCCACTCCGCTAAACCCAAACCCACTCGGCTAGACACAAACCCACTCCGCTAGACCCAAACCCACTCGGCTAGACCCAAACCCACTCGGCTAGACCCAAACCCACACGGCTAGCCCAAACCCACTCGGCTAGACACAAACCCACTCCGCTAGACCCAAACCAACTCGGCTAGACACAAACCCACTCCGCTAGACCCAAACCCACTCGGCTAGACCCAAACCCACTCGGCTAGACCCAAACCCACTCGGCTAGCCCAAACCCACTCGGCTAGGCCCAAACCCACTCGGCTAGACACAAACTCACTCGGCTAGACCCAAACCCACTCGGCTAGACACATACCCACTCCGCTAAACCCAAACCCACTCGGCTAGACACAAACCCACTCCGCTAGACCCAAACCCACTCGGCTAGACCCAAACCCACTCGGCTAGACCCAAACCCACTCGGCTAGCCCAAACCCACTCGGCTAGACACAAACCCACTCCGCTAGACCCAAACCAACTCGGCTAGACACAAACCCACTCCGCTAGACCCAAACCCACTCGGCTGGATCCAAACCCACTCGGCTAGACCCAAACCCACTCGGCTAGCCCAAACCCACTCGGCTAGGCCCAAACCCACTCGGCTAGGCCCAAACCCACTCGGCTAGACCCAAACCCACTCGGCTAGACCCAAACCCACTCGGCTAAACCCAAACCCACTCGGCTAGACCCAAACCCACTCCGCTAGACCCAAACCCACTCCGCTAGACGCAAACCCACTCGGCTAGACCCAAACCCACTCGGCTAGACCCAAACCCACTCCGCTAGACCAACACCCACTCGGCTAGACCCAAACCCACTCGGCTAGACCCAAACCCACTCGGCTAGACCCAAACCCACTCGGCTAGACCCAAACCCACTCGGCTAGACGCAAACCCACTCCGCTAGACCAAACCCACTCCGCTAGACCCAAACCCACTCCGCTAGATCCAAACCCAGTCGGCTAGACCCAACCCCACTCCGCTATACCCAAACCCACTCCGCTTGACCCAAACCCACTCCGCTCGACCCAAACCCACTCGGCTAGACCCAAACCCACTCGGCTAGGCCCAAACCCACTCGGCTAGACCCAAACCCACTCGGCTAGACCCAACCCCACTCGACTAGACCGAAACCCACTCGGCTAGACCCAAACCCACTCGGCTAGCCCCAAACCCACTCGGCTAGGCCCAAACCCAATCGGCTAGGCCCAAACCCACTCCGCTAGACCCAAACCCACTCGGCTAGGCCCAAACCCACTCGGCTAGGCCCAAACCCACTCGGCTAGACCCAACCCCACTCGACTAGACCTAAACCCACTCGGCTAGACCCAAACCCACTCGGCTAGCCCCAAACCCACTCGGCTAGGCCCAAACCCAATCGGCTAGGCCCAAACCCACTCCGCTAGACCCAAACCCACTCGGCTAGGCCCAAACCCACTCGGCTAGGCCCAAACCCACTCGGCTAGACCCAAACCCACTCGGCTAAACCCAAACCCACTCGGCTAGACCCAAACCCACTCCGCTAGACCCAAACCCACTCCGCTAGACGCAAACCCACTCGGCTAGACCCAAACCCACTCGGCTAGACCCAAACCCACTCCGCTAGACCAACACCCACTCGGCTAGACCCAAACCCATTCGGCTAGACCCAAACCCACTCGGCTAGACCCAAACCCACTCGGCTAGACCCAAACCCACTCGGCTAGACGCAAACCCACTCCGCTAGACCCAAACCCACTCCGCTAGACCCAAACCCACTCCGCTAGATCCAAACCCAGTCGGCTAGACCCAACCCCACTCCGCTATACCCAAACCCACTCCGCTTGACCCAAACCCACTCCGCTCGACCCAAACCCACTCGGCTAGACCCAAACCCACTCGGCTAGGCCCAAACCCACTCGGCTAGACCCAAACCCACTCGGCTAGACCCAACCCCACTCGACTAGACCTAAACCCACTCGGCTAGACCCAAACCCACTCGGCTAGCCCCAAACCCACTCGGCTAGGCCCAAACCCAATCGGCTAGGCCCAAACCCACTCCGCTAGACCCAAACCCACTCGGCTAGACCCAAACCCACTCGGCTAGACCCAAGCCCACTCGGCTAGAACCAAAGCCACTCGGCTAGGCCCAAACCCACTCGGCTAGACCCAAACCCACTCGGCTAGACCCAACCCACTCGGCTAGACCCAAACCCACTCAGCTAGACCCAAACCCACTCGGCTAGACCCAAACCCTCTCGGCTAGACCCAAACCCACTCGGCTAGACCCAAACACACTCCGCTAGACCCAACCCCACTCGGCTAGACCCAAACCCACTCGGCTAGACCCAAGCCCACTCGGCTAGAAACAAACCCACTCGGCTAGGCCCAAACCCACTCGGCTAGACCCAAACCCACTCGGCTAGACCCAAACCCACTCGGCTAGACACAAACCCACTCTGCTAGACCCAAACACACTTGGCTAGACCCAAACCCACTCAGCTAGACCCAAACCCACTCGTCTAGACCCAAATCCACTCGGCTAGACCCTAACCCACTCGGCTAGACACAAAACCACTCGGCTAGACCCAAACCCACTCGGCTAGACCCAAACCCACTCAGCTGGACCTAAACCCACTCGGCTACACACAAACCCACTCGGCTAGACCCAAACCCACTCGGCTAGATCTAAACATACTCCGCTAGACCCAAACCCACTCGGCTAGACCCAAACCACTCGGCTAGACCCAAACCCACTCGGCTAGACCCAAACCCACTCCGCTAGACACAAATCCACTCGGCTAGACCCAAACCCATTCGGCGAGACCCAAACACACTCGGCTAGACCCAAACACACTCGGCCAGACCCAAACCCACTCGGCTAGGCCCAAACCCACTGGGCTAGACCCAAACCCACTCGGCTAGACCCAAACCCACTCGGCTAGACAAAACCCACTCGGCTAGACCCAAACCCGCTCGGCTAGACCCAAACTCTCTCGGCTAGACCCAACCCCACTCGGCTAGACCCAAACGCACTCGGCTTACCCAAACCCACTCGGCTAGACCCAAACCCACTCGGCTAGACACATACCCACTCCGCTAGACCCAAACCCACTCGGCTAGACCCAAACCCGCTCCGCTTGACCCAAACCCACTCGGCTAGACCCAACCCCACTCGGCTACACCCAAACCCACTCGGCTAGACCCAAACCCACTCGGCTAGACGCAAACCCACTCGGCTAGACCCAAACCCACTCCGCAAGACCCAAACCCACTCGGCTAGACTCAAACTCACTCGGCTAGACCCAAACCCACTCGGCTAGACACATACCCACTCCGCTAAACCCAAACCCACTCGGCTAGACACAAACCCACTCCGCTAGACCCAAACCCACTCGGCTAGACCCAAACCCACTCGGCTAGTCCCAAACCCACACGGCTAGCCCAAACCCACTCGGCTAGACACAAACCCACTCCGCTAGACCCAAACCAACTCGGCTAGACACAAACCCACTCCGCTAGACCCAAACCCACTCGGCTAGACCCAAACCCACTCGGCTAGACCCAAACCCACTCGGCTAGCCCAAACCCACTCGGCTAGGCCCAAACCCACTCGGCTAGGCCCAAACCCACTCGGCTAGACCCAAACCCACTCGGCTAGACCCAAACCCACTCGGCTAAACCCAAACCCACTCGGCTAGACCCAAACCCACTCCGCTAGACCCAAACCCACTCCGCTAGACGCAAACCCACTCGGCTAGTCCCAAACCCACTCGGCTAGACCCAAACCCACTCCGCTAGACCCACACCCACTCGGCTAGACCCAAACCCACTCGGCTAGACCCAAACCCACTCGGCTAGACCCAAACCCACTCGGCTAGACCCAAACACACTCGGCTAGACGCAAACCCACTCCGCTAGACCCAAACCCACTCCGCTAGACCCAAACCCACTCCGCTAGACCCAAACCCACTCCGCTAGATCCAAACCCAGTCGGCTAGACCCAACCCCACTCCGCTAGACCCAAACCCACTCCGCTTGACCCAAACCCACTCCGCTAGACCCAAACCCACTCGGCTAGATCCAAACCCACTCGGCTAGGCCCAAACCCACTCGGCTAGACCCAAACCCACTCGGCTAGACCCAACCCCACTCGACTAGACCTAACCCACTCGGCGAGACCCAAACCCACTCGGCTAGCCCCAAACCCACTCGGCTAGGCCCAAACCCACTCGGCTAGACCCAAACGCACTCGGCTTACCCAAACCCACTCGGCTAGACCCAAACCCACTCGGCTAGACACATACCCACTCGGCTAGACCCAAACCCAGTTGGCTAAACCCAAACCCACACGGCTAGCCCAAACCCACTCGGCTAGACACAAACCCACTCCGCTAGACCCAAACCAACTCGGCTAGACACAAACCCACTCCGCTAGACCCAAACCCACTCGGCTAGACCCAAACCCACTCGGTTAGACCCAAACCCACTCGGCTAGCCCAAACCCACTCGGCTAGGCCCAAACCCACTCGGCTAGGCCCAAACCCACTCGGCTAGACCCAAACCCACTCGGCTAGACCCAAACCCACTCGGCTAAACCCAAACCCACTCGGCTAGACCCAAACCCACTCCGCTAGACCCAAACCCACTCCGCTAGACGCAAACCCACTCGGCTAGACCCCAACCCACTCGGCTAGACCCAAACCCACTCCGCTAGACCCACACCCACTCGGCTAGACCCAAACCCACTCGGCTAGACCCAAACCCACTCGGCTAGACCCAAACCCACTCGGCTAGACCCAAACACACTCGGCTAGACGCAAACCCACTCCGCTAGACCCAAACCCACTCCGCTAGACCCAAACCCACTCCGCTAGACCCAAACCCACTCCGCTAGATCCAAACCCAGTCGGCTACACCCAACCCCACTCCGCTAGACCCAAACCCACTCCGCTTGACCCAAATCCACTCCGCTAGACCCAAACCCACTCGGCTAGATCCAAACCCACTCGGCTAGGCCCAAACCCACTCGGCTAGACCCAAACCCACTCGGCTAGACCCAACCCCACTCGACTAGACCTAACCCACTCGGCTAGACCCAAACCCACTCGGCTAGACCCAAACCCACTCGGCTAGGCCCAAACCCACTCGGCTAGACCCAAACCCACTCGGCTAGACCCAAACCCACTCGGCTAGACCCAAACCCACTCGGCTAGACCCAAACCCAATCGGCTAGGCCCAAACCCACTCGGCTAGACCCAAACCCACTCGGCTAGACCCAAACCCACTCGACTAGATCCAAACCCACTCCGCTAGACCCAAACCCACTCGGCTTGACCCAAACCCACTCGGCTAGACCCAAACCCACTCGACTAGATCCAAACCCACTCCGCTAGACCCAAACCCACTCGGCTTGACCCAAACCCACTCGGCTAGACCCAAACCCACTCGGCTAAACCCAAACCCACTCCGCTAGGCCCAAACCCACTGGGCTAGACGCAAACCCACTCGGCTAGACCCAAACCCACTCGGCTAGAGCCAAACCCACTCCGCTAGACCCACACCCACTCGGCTAGTCCCAAACCCACTCGGCTAGACCCAAACCCACTCGGCTAGATCCAAACCCACTCGGCTAGACGCAAACCCACTCGGCTAGACCCAAACCCACTCCGCTAGACCCAAACCCACTCCGCTAGACCCAAACCCACTCCGCTAGATCCAAACCCAGTCCGCTAGACCCAACCCCACTCCGCTAGACCCAAACCCACTCGGCTAGACCCAAACCCAATCGGTTAGGCCCAAACCCACTCGGCTAGACCCAAACCCACTCGGCTAGACCCAAACCCACTCGGCTAGACCCAAACCCACTCGGCTAGGCCCAAACCCACTCGGCTAGACCCAAACCCACTCGGCTAGAACCAAACCCACTCGGCTAGACCCAAACCCACTCGGCTAGACCCAAACCCAATCGGCTAGGCCCAAACCCACTCCGCTAGACCCAAACCCACTCGGCTAGACCCAAACCCACTCGGCTAGACCCAAGCCCACTCGGCTAGAACCAAAGCCACTCGGCTAGGCCCAAACCCACTCGGCTAGACCCAAACCCACTCGGCTAGACCCAAACGCACTCGGCTAGACGCAAACCCACTCGGCTGGACCCAAACCCACTCGGCTAGACCCAAACCCTCTCGGCTAGACCCAAACCCACTCGGCTAGACCCAAACCCACTCCGCTAGACCCAAACCCACTCGGCTAGACCCAAACCCACTCGGCTAGACACAAAACCCACTCGGCTAGACCCAAACCCCCTCGGCTAGTCCCAAACCCACTCCGCTAGACCCAAACCCACTCGGCTAGACCCAAACCCACTCGGCTAGACCCAAGCCCACTCGGCTAGAAACAAACCCACTCGGCTAGGCCCAAACCCACTCGGCTAGACCCAAACCCACTCGGCTAGACCCAAACCCACTCGGCTAGACACAAACCCACTCTGCTAGACCCAAACACACTTGGCTAGACCCAAACCCAATCAGCTAGACCCAAACCCACTCGTCTAGACCCAAATCCACTCGGCTAGACCCTAACCCACTCGGCTAGACACAAAACCACTCGGCTAGACCCAAACCCACTCGGCTAGACCCAAACCCACTCAGCTAGACCTAAACCCACTCGGCTACACACAAACCCACTCCGCTAGACCCAAACCCACTCGGCTAGACCCAAACCCACTCGGCTTCACACAAACCCACTCGGCTAGACCCAAACCAACTCGGCTAGACACAAACCCACTCCTCTAGACCCAAACCCACTCGGCTAGAGCCAAACCCACTCGGCTAGACCCAAACCCACTCGGCTAGCCAAAACCCACTCGGCTAGACACAAACCCACTCCGCTAGACCCAAACCAACTCGGCTAGACACAAACCCACTCCGCTAGACCCAAACCCACTCCGCTAGACCCAAACCCACTCGGCTAGACCCAAGCCCACTCGGCTAGAACCAAAGCCACTCGGCTAGGCCCAAACCCACTCGGCTAGACCCAAACCCACTCGGCTAGACCCAAACGCACTCGGCTAGACCCAAACCCACTCGGCTAGACCCAAACCCACTCGGCTAGACCCAAACCCTCTCGGCTAGACCCAAACCCACTCCGCTAGACCCACACCCACTCGGCTAGACCCAAACCCACTCGGCTAGACACAAACCCACTCCGCTAGACCCACACCCACTCGGCTAGACCCAAACCCACTCGGCTAGACCCAAACCCACTCGGCTAGACCCAAACCCACTCGGCTAGACCCAAACCCACTCGGCTAGATGCAAACCCACTCCGCTAGACCCAAACCCACTCCGCCAGACGTAAACCCACTCGGCTAGACCCAAACCCACTCGGCTAGACCCAAACCCACTCCGCTAGACCCAAACCCACTCCGCTAGATGCAAACCCGCTCGGCTAGACCCAAACCCACTCGGCTAGACCCAAACCCACTCCGCTAGACCCACACCCACTCGGCTAGACCCAAACCCACTCGGCTAGACCCAAACCCACTCGGCTAGACCCAAACCCACTCGGCTAGACCCAAACGCACTCGGCTAGACGCAAACCCACTCGGCTAGACCCAAACCCACTCGGCTAGACCCAAACCCTCTCGGCTAGACCCAAACCCACTCGGCTAGACCCAAACCCACTCCGCTAGACCCAAACCCACTCGGCTAGACCCAAACCCACTCGGCTAGACACAAAACCCACTCGGCAAGACCCAAACCCACTCGGCTAGTCCCAAACCCACTCCGCTAGACCCAAACCCACTCGGCTAGACCCAAACCCACTCGGCTAGACCCAAGCCAACTCTGCTAGAAACAAACCCACTCGGCTAGGCCCAAACCCACTCGGCTAGACCCAAACCCACTCGGCTAGACCCAAACCCACTCGGCTAGACACAAACCCACTCTGCTAGACCCAAACACACTTGGCTAGACCCAAACCCACTCAGCTAGACCCAAACCCACTCAGCTAGACCCAAATCCACTCAGCTAGACCCTAACCCACTCGGCTAGACACAAAACCACTCGGCTAGACCCAAACCCACTCGGCTAGACCCAAACCCACTAAGCTAGACCTAAACCCACTCGGCTTCACACAAACCCACTCGGCTAGACCCAAACCAACTCGGCTAGACACAAACCCACTCCTCTAGACCCAAACCCACTCGGCTAGAGCCAAACCCACTCGGCTAGACCCAAACCCACTCGGCTAGCCAAAACCCACTCGGCTAGACACAAACCCACTCCGCTAGACCCAAACCAACTCGGCTAGACACAAACCCACTCCGCTAGACCCAAACCCACTCCGCTAGACCCAAACCCACTCCGCTAGACCCAAACCCACTCCGCTAGATCCAAACCCACTCGGCTAGACCCAAACCCACTCGGCTAGACCCAAACCCAATCGGCTAGGCCCAAACCCACTCGGCTAGACCCAAACCCACTCGGCTAGACCCAAACCCACTCGACTAGATCCAAACCCACTCCGCTAGACCCAAACCCACTCGGCTTGACCCAAACCCACTCGGCTAGACCCAAACCCACTCGACTAGATCCAAACCCACTCCGCTAGACCCAAACCCACTCGGCTTGACCCAAACCCACTCGGCTAGACCCAAACCCACTCGGCTAAACCCAAACCCACTCTGCTAGGCCCAAACCCACTGGGCTAGACGCAAACCCACTCGGCTAGACCCAAACCCACTCGGCTAGAGCCAAACCCACTCCGCTAGACCCACACCCACTCGGCTAGTCCCAAACCCACTCGGCTAGACCCAAACCCACTCGGCTAGATCCAAACCCACTCGGCTAGACGCAAACCCACTCGGCTAGACCCAAACCCACTCCGCTAGACCCAAACCCACTCCGCTAGACCCAAACCCACTCCGCTAGATCCAAACCCAGTCCGCTAGACCCAACCCCACTCCGCTAGACCCAAACCCACTCGGCTAGACCCAAACCCAATCGGTTAGGCCCAAACCCACTCGGCTAGACCCAAACCCACTCGGCTAGACCCAAACCCACTCGGCTAGACCCAAACCCACTCGGCTAGGCCCAAACCCACTCGGCTAGACCCAAACCCACTCGGCTAGAACCAAACCCACTCGGCTAGACCCAAACCCACTCGGCTAGACCCAAACCCAATCGGCTAGGCCCAAACCCACTCCGCTAGACCCAAACCCACTCGGCTAGACCCAAACCCACTCGGCTAGACCCAAGCCCACTCGGCTAGAACCAAAGCCACTCGGCTAGGCCCAAACCCACTCGGCTAGACCCAAACCCACTCGGCTAGACCCAAACGCACTCGGCTAGACGCAAACCCACTCGGCTGGACCCAAACCCACTCGGCTAGACCCAAACCCTCTCGGCTAGACCCAAACCCACTCGGCTAGACCCAAACCCACTCCGCTAGACCCAAACCCACTCGGCTAGACCCAAACCCACTCGGCTAGACACAAAACCCACTCGGCTAGACCCAAACCCCCTCGGCTAGTCCCAAACCCACTCCGCTAGACCCAAACCCACTCGGCTAGACCCAAACCCACTCGGCTAGACCCAAGCCCACTCGGCTAGAAACAAACCCACTCGGCTAGGCCCAAACCCACTCGGCTAGACCCAAACCCACTCGGCTAGACCCAAACCCACTCGGCTAGACACAAACCCACTCTGCTAGACCCAAACACACTTGGCTAGACCCAAACCCAATCAGCTAGACCCAAACCCACTCGTCTAGACCCAAATCCACTCGGCTAGACCCTAACCCACTCGGCTAGACACAAAACCACTCGGCTAGACCCAAACCCACTCGGCTAGACCCAAACCCACTCAGCTAGACCTAAACCCACTCGGCTACACACAAACCCACTCCGCTAGACCCAAACCCACTCGGCTAGACCCAAACCCACTCGGCTTCACACAAACCCACTCGGCTAGACCCAAACCAACTCGGCTAGACACAAACCCACTCCTCTAGACCCAAACCCACTCGGCTAGAGCCAAACCCACTCGGCTAGACCCAAACCCACTCGGCTAGCCAAAACCCACTCGGCTAGACACAAACCCACTCCGCTAGACCCAAACCAACTCGGCTAGACACAAACCCACTCCGCTAGACCCAAACCCACTCCGCTAGACCCAAACCCACTCGGCTAGACCCAAGCCCACTCGGCTAGAACCAAAGCCACTCGGCTAGGCCCAAACCCACTCGGCTAGACCCAAACCCACTCGGCTAGACCCAAACGCACTCGGCTAGACCCAAACCCACTCGGCTAGACCCAAACCCACTCGGCTAGACCCAAACCCTCTCGGCTAGACCCAAACCCACTCCGCTAGACCCACACCCACTCGGCTAGACCCAAACCCACTCGGCTAGACACAAACCCACTCCGCTAGACCCACACCCACTCGGCTAGACCCAAACCCACTCGGCTAGACCCAAACCCACTCGGCTAGACCCAAACCCACTCGGCTAGACCCAAACCCACTCGGCTAGATGCAAACCCACTCCGCTAGACCCAAACCCACTCCGCCAGACGTAAACCCACTCGGCTAGACCCAAACCCACTCGGCTAGACCCAAACCCACTCCGCTAGACCCAAACCCACTCCGCTAGATGCAAACCCGCTCGGCTAGACCCAAACCCACTCGGCTAGACCCAAACCCACTCCGCTAGACCCACACCCACTCGGCTAGACCCAAACCCACTCGGCTAGACCCAAACCCACTCGGCTAGACCCAAACCCACTCGGCTAGACCCAAACGCACTCGGCTAGACGCAAACCCACTCGGCTAGACCCAAACCCACTCGGCTAGACCCAAACCCTCTCGGCTAGACCCAAACCCACTCGGCTAGACCCAAACCCAATCCGCTAGACCCAAACCCACTCGGCTAGACCCAAACCCACTCGGCTAGACACAAAACCCACTCGGCAAGACCCAAACCCACTCGGCTAGTCCCAAACCCACTCCGCTAGACCCAAACCCACTCGGCTAGACCCAAACCCACTCGGCTAGACCCAAGCCAACTCTGCTAGAAACAAACCCACTCGGCTAGGCCCAAACCCACTCGGCTAGACCCAAACCCACTCGGCTAGACCCAAACCCACTCGGCTAGACACAAACCCACTCTGCTAGACCCAAACACACTTGGCTAGACCCAAACCCACTCAGCTAGACCCAAACCCACTCAGCTAGACCCAAATCCACTCAGCTAGACCCTAACCCACTCGGCTAGACACAAAACCACTCGGCTAGACCCAAACCCACTCGGCTAGACCCAAACCCACTAAGCTAGACCTAAACCCACTCGGCTTCACACAAACCCACTCGGCTAGACCCAAACCAACTCGGCTAGACACAAACCCACTCCTCTAGACCCAAACCCACTCGGCTAGAGCCAAACCCACTCGGCTAGACCCAAACCCACTCGGCTAGCCAAAACCCACTCGGCTAGACACAAACCCACTCCGCTAGACCCAAACCAACTCGGCTAGACACAAACCCACTCCGCTAGACCCAAACCCACTCCGCTAGACCCAAACCCACTCCGCTAGACCCAAACCCACTCCGCTAGATCCAAACCCAGTCCGCTAGACCCAACCCCACTCCGCTAGACCCAAACCCACTCGGCTAGACCCAAACCCAATCGGTTAGGCCCAAACCCACTCGGCTAGACCCAAACCCACTCGGCTAGACCCAAACCCAATCGGCTAAGCCCAAACCCACTCCGCTAGACCCAAACCCACTCGGCTAGACCCAAACCCACTCGGCTAGACCCAAACCCACTCGGCTAGACCCAAACCCACTCGGCTAGCCCAAACCCACTCGGCTAGGCCCAAACCCACTCGGCTAGGCCCAAACCCACTCGGCTAGACCCAAACCCACTCGGCTAGACCCAAACCCACTCGGCTAAACCCAAACCCACTCGGCTAGACCCAAACCCACTCCGCTAGACCCAAACCCACTCCGCTAGACGCAAACCCACTCGGCTAGTCCCAAACCCACTCGGCTAGACCCAAACCCACTCCGCTAGACCCACACCCACTCGGCTAGACCCAAACCCACTCGGCTAGACCCAAACCCACTCGGCTAGACCCAAACCCACTCGGCTAGACCCAAACACACTCGGCTAGACGCAAACCCACTCCGCTAGACCCAAACCCACTCCGCTAGACCCAAACCCACTCCGCTAGACCCAAACCCACTCCGCTAGATCCAAACCCAGTCGGCTAGACCCAACCCCACTCCGCTAGACCCAAACCCACTCCGCTTGACCCAAACCCACTCCGCTAGACCCAAACCCACTCGGCTAGATCCAAACCCACTCGGCTAGGCCCAAACCCACTCGGCTAGACCCAAACCCACTCGGCTAGACCCAACCCCACTCGACTAGACCTAACCCACTCGGCGAGACCCAAACCCACTCGGCTAGCCCCAAACCCACTCGGCTAGGCCCAAACCCACTCGGCTAGACCCAAACGCACTCGGCTTACCCAAACCCACTCGGCTAGACCCAAACCCACTCGGCTAGACACATACCCACTCGGCTAGACCCAAACCCAGTTGGCTAAACCCAAACCCACACGGCTAGCCCAAACCCACTCGGCTAGACACAAACCCACTCCGCTAGACCCAAACCAACTCGGCTAGACACAAACCCACTCCGCTAGACCCAAACCCACTCGGCTAGACCCAAACCCACTCGGTTAGACCCAAACCCACTCGGCTAGCCCAAACCCACTCGGCTAGGCCCAAACCCACTCGGCTAGGCCCAACCCACTCGGCTAGACCCAAACCCACTCGGCTAGACCCAAACCCACTCGGCTAAACCCAAACCCACTCGGCTAGACCCAAACCCACTCCGCTAGACCCAAACCCACTCCGCTAGACGCAAACCCACTCGGCTAGACCCCAACCCACTCGGCTAGACCCAAACCCACTCCGCTAGACCCACACCCACTCGGCTAGACCCAAACCCACTCGGCTAGACCCAAACCCACTCGGCTAGACCCAAACCCACTCGGCTAGACCCAAACACACTCGGCTAGACGCAAACCCACTCCGCTAGACCCAAACCCACTCCGCTAGACCCAAACCCACTCCGCTAGACCCAAACCCACTCCGCTAGATCCAAACCCAGTCGGCTACACCCAACCCCACTCCGCTAGACCCAAACCCACTCCGCTTGACCCAAATCCACTCCGCTAGACCCAAACCCACTCGGCTAGATCCAAACCCACTCGGCTAGGCCCAAACCCACTCGGCTAGACCCAAACCCACTCGGCTAGACCCAACCCCACTCGACTAGACCTAACCCACTCGGCTAGACCCAAACCCACTCGGCTAGACCCAAACCCACTCGGCTAGGCCCAAACCCACTCGGCTAGACCCAAACCCACTCGGCTAGACCCAAACCCACTCGGCTAGACCCAAACCCACTCGGCTAGACCCAAACCCAATCGGCTAGGCCCAAACCCACTCGGCTAGACCCAAACCCACTCGGCTAGACCCAAACCCACTCGACTAGATCCAAACCCACTCCGCTAGACCCAAACCCACTCGGCTTGACCCAAACCCACTCGGCTAGACCCAAACCCACTCGACTAGATCCAAACCCACTCCGCTAGACCCAAACCCACTCGGCTTGACCCAAACCCACTCGGCTAGACCCAAACCCACTCGGCTAAACCCAAACCCACTCCGCTAGGCCCAAACCCACTGGGCTAGACGCAAACCCACTCGGCTAGACCCAAACCCACTCGGCTAGAGCCAAACCCACTCCGCTAGACCCACACCCACTCGGCTAGTCCCAAACCCACTCGGCTAGACCCAAACCCACTCGGCTAGATCCAAACCCACTCGGCTAGACGCAAACCCACTCGGCTAGACCCAAACCCACTCCGCTAGACCCAAACCCACTCCGCTAGACCCAAACCCACTCCGCTAGATCCAAACCCAGTCCGCTAGACCCAACCCCACTCCGCTAGACCCAAACCCACTCGGCTAGACCCAAACCCAATCGGTTAGGCCCAAACCCACTCGGCTAGACCCAAACCCACTCGGCTAGACCCAAACCCACTCGGCTAGACCCAAACCCACTCGGCTAGGCCCAAACCCACTCGGCTAGACCCAAACCCACTCGGCTAGAACCAAACCCACTCGGCTAGACCCAAACCCACTCGGCTAGACCCAAACCCAATCGGCTAGGCCCAAACCCACTCCGCTAGACCCAAACCCACTCGGCTAGACCCAAACCCACTCGGCTAGACCCAAGCCCACTCGGCTAGAACCAAAGCCACTCGGCTAGGCCCAAACCCACTCGGCTAGACCCAAACCCACTCCGCTAGACCCAAACCCACTCGGCTAGACCCAAACCCACTCGGCTAGACACAAAACCCACTCGGCTAGACCCAAACCCCCTCGGCTAGTCCCAAACCCACTCCGCTAGACCCAAACCCACTCGGCTAGACCCAAACCCACTCGGCTAGACCCAAGCCCACTCGGCTAGAAACAAACCCACTCGGCTAGGCCCAAACCCACTCGGCTAGACCCAAACCCACTCGGCTAGACCCAAACCCACTCGGCTAGACACAAACCCACTCTGCTAGACCCAAACACACTTGGCTAGACCCAAACCCAATCAGCTAGACCCAAACCCACTCGTCTAGACACAAATCCACTCGGCTAGACCCTAACCCACTCGGCTAGACACAAAACCACTCGGCTAGACCCAAACCCACTCGGCTAGACCCAAACCCACTCAGCTAGACCTAAACCCACTCGGCTACACACAAACCCACTCCGCTAGACCCAAACCCACTCGGCTAGACCCAAACCCACTCGGCTTCACACAAACCCACTCGGCTAGACCCAAACCAACTCGGCTAGACACAAACCCACTCCTCTAGACCCAAACCCACTCGGCTAGAGCCAAACCCACTCGGCTAGACCCAAACCCACTCGGCTAGCCAAAACCCACTCGGCTAGACACAAACCCACTCCGCTAGACCCAAACCAACTCGGCTAGACACAAACCCACTCCGCTAGACCCAAACCCACTCCGCTAGACCCAAACCCACTCGGCTAGACCCAAGCCCACTCGGCTAGAACCAAAGCCACTCGGCTAGGCCCAAACCCACTCGGCTAGACCCAAACCCACTCGGCTAGACCCAAACGCACTCGGCTAGACCCAAACCCACTCGGCTAGACCCAAACCCACTCGGCTAGACCCAAACCCTCTCGGCTAGACCCAAACCCACTCCGCTAGACCCACACCCACTCGGCTAGACCCAAACCCACTCGGCTAGACACAAACCCACTCCGCTAGACCCACACCCACTCGGCTAGACCCAAACCCACTCGGCTAGACCCAAACCCACTCGGCTAGACCCAAACCCACTCGGCTAGACCCAAACCCACTCGGCTAGATGCAAACCCACTCCGCTAGACCCAAACCCACTCCGCCAGACGTAAACCCACTCGGCTAGACCCAAACCCACTCGGCTAGACCCAAACCCACTCCGCTAGACCCAAACCCACTCCGCTAGATGCAAACCCGCTCGGCTAGACCCAAACCCACTCGGCTAGACCCAAACCCACTCCGCTAGACCCACACCCACTCGGCTAGACCCAAACCCACTCGGCTAGACCCAAACCCACTCGGCTAGACCCAAACCCACTCGGCTAGACCCAAACGCACTCGGCTAGACGCAAACCCACTCGGCTAGACCCAAACCCACTCGGCTAGACCCAAACCCTCTCGGCTAGACCCAAACCCACTCGGATAGACCCAAACCCACTCCGCTAGACCCAAACCCACTCGGCTAGACCCAAACCCACTCGGCTAGACACAAAACCCACTCGGCAAGACCCAAACCCACTCGGCTAGTCCCAAACCCACTCCGCTAGACCCAAACCCACTCGGCTAGACCCAAACCCACTCGGCTAGACCCAAGCCAACTCTGCTAGAAACAAACCCACTCGGCTAGGCCCAAACCCACTCGGCTAGACCCAAACCCACTCGGCTAGACCCAAACCCACTCGGCTAGACACAAACCCACTCTGCTAGACCCAAACACACTTGGCTAGACCCAAACCCACTCAGCTAGACCCAAACCCACTCAGCTAGACCCAAATCCACTCAGCTAGACCCTAACCCACTCGGCTAGACACAAAACCACTCGGCTAGACCCAAACCCACTCGGCTAGACCCAAACCCACTAAGCTAGACCTAAACCCACTCGGCTTCACACAAACCCACTCGGCTAGACCCAAACCAACTCGGCTAGACACAAACCCACTCCTCTAGACCCAAACCCACTCGGCTAGAGCCAAACCCACTCGGCTAGACCCAAACCCACTCGGCTAGCCAAAACCCACTCGGCTAGACACAAACCCACTCCGCTAGACCCAAACCAACTCGGCTAGACACAAACCCACTCCGCTAGACCCAAACCCACTCCGCTAGACCCAAACCCACTCCGCTAGACCCAAACCCACTCCGCTAGATCCAAACCCAGTCCGCTAGACCCAACCCCACTCCGCTAGACCCAAACCCACTCGGCTAGACCCAAACCCAATCGGTTAGGCCCAAACCCACTCGGCTAGACCCAAACCCACTCGGCTAGACCCAAACCCAATCGGCTAAGCCCAAACCCACTCCGCTAGACCCAAACCCACTCGGCTAGACCCAAACCCACTCGGCTAGACCCAAGCCCACTCGGCTAGAACCAAAGCCACTCGGCTAGGCCCAAACCCACTCGGCTAGACCCAAACCCACTCGGCTAGACCCAAACGCACTCGGCTAGACCCAAACCCACTCGGCTAGACCCAAACCCACTCGGCTAGACCCAAACCCTCTCGGCTAGACCCAAACCCACTCCGCTAGACCCACACCCACTCGGCTAGACCCAAACCCACTCGGCTAGACCCAAACCCACTCCGCTAGACCCACACCCACTCGGCTAGACCCAAACCCACTCGGCTAGACCCAAACCCACTCGGCTAGACCCAAACCCACTCGGCTAGACCCAAACCCACTCGGCTAGATGCAAACCCACTCCGCTAGACCCAAACCCACTCCGCCAGACGTAAACCCACTCGGCTAGACCCAAACCCACTCGGCTAGACCCAAACCCACTCCGCTAGACCCAAACCCACTCCGCTAGATGCAAACCCGCTCGGCTAGACCCAAACCCACTCGGCTAGACCCAAACCCACTCCGCTAGACCCACACCCACTCGGCTAGACCCAAACCCACTCGGCTAGACCCAAACCCACTCGGCTAGACCCAAACCCACTCGGCTAGACCCAAACGCACTCGGCTAGACGCAAACCCACTCGGCTAGACCCAAACCCACTCGGCTAGACCCAAACCCTCTCGGCTAGACCCAAACCCACTCGGCTAGACCCAAACCCACTCCGCTAGACCCAAACCCACTCGGCTAGACCCAAACCCACTCGGCTAGACACAAAACCCACTCGGCAAGACCCAAACCCACTCGGCTAGTCCCAAACCCACTCCGCTAGACCCAAACCCACTCGGCTAGACCCAAACCCACTCGGCTAGACCCAAGCCCACTCGGCTAGAAACAAACCCACTCGGCTAGGCCCAAACCCACTCGGCTAGACCCAAACCCACTCGGCTAGACCCAAACCCACTCGGCTAGACACAAACCCACTCTGCTAGACCCAAACACACTTGGCTAGACCCAAACCCACTCAGCTAGACCCAAACCCACTCAGCTAGACCCAAATCCACTCGGCTAGACCCTAACCCACTCGGCTAGACACAAAACCACTCGGCTAGACCCAAACCCACTCGGCTAGACCCAAACCCACTAAGCTAGACCTAAACCCACTCGGCTTCACACAAACCCACTCGGCTAGACCCAAACCAACTCGGCTAGACACAAACCCACTCGTCTAGACCCAAACCCACTCGGCTAGAGCCAAACCCACTCGGCTAGACCCAAACCCACTCGGCTAGCCAAAACCCACTCGGCTAGACACAAACCCACTCCGCTAGACCCAAACCAACTCGGCTAGACACAAACCCACTCCGCTAGACCCAAACCCACTCGGCTAGACCCAAACCCACTCCGCTAGACCCAAACCCACTCGGCTAGACCCAACCCCACTCGGCTACATCCAAACCCACTCGGCTAGACCCAAACCCACTCGGCTAGACCCAAACCCACTCGGCTAGACCCAAACCCACTCCGCAAGACCCAAACCCACTCGGCTAGACACAAACCCACTCGGCTAGACCCAAACCCACTCGGCTAGACCCAAACCCACTCGGCTAGACCCAAACCCACTCCGCAAGACCCAAACCCACTCGGCTAGACACAAACCCACTCGGCTAGACCCAAACCCACTCGGCTAGACCCAAACCCACTCGACTAGATCCAAACCCACTCCGCTAGACCCTAACCCACTCGGCTTGACCCAATCCCACTCGGCTAGACCCAAACCCACTCGGCTAAACCCAAACCCACTCCGCTAGACCCAAACCCATTCGGCTAGACCCAAACCTACTCGGCTAGACCCAAGCCCACTCGGCTAGACCCAAACCCACTCGGTTCGGCCCAAACCCACTCGGCTAGGCCCAAACCCACTCGGCTAGGCCCAAACCCACTCGGCTAGACCCAAACCCACTCGGCTAGACCCAAACCCACTCGGCTAAACCCAAACCCACTCGGCTAGACCCAAACCCACTCCGCTAGACCCAAACCCACTCCGCTAGACGCAAACCCACTCGGCTAGACCCAAACCCACTCGGCTAGACCCAAACCCACTCCGCTAGACCCACACCCACTCGGCTAGACCCAAACCCACTCGGCTAGACCCAAACCCACTCGGCTAGACCCAAACCCACTCGGCTAGACCCAAACGCATTTGGAAAGTGGTGAAATCATTGGACAAAGTCAGCATGGATTTACGAAAGGTAAATCATGTCTGACAAATCTGATAGAATTTTTCGAGGATGTAACTAGTAGAGTGGATAAGGGAGAACCAGTGGATGTGTTATATCTAGACTATCAGAAGGCTTTCGACAAGGTCCCGCATAAGAGATTAGCATACAAACTTAAAGCACACGGTATTGGGGGTTCAGTATTGATGTGGATAGAGAACTGGCTAGCAGACAGGAGGCAAAGGGTAGGAGTAAACGGGTCCTTTTCAGAATGGCAGGCAGTGACTAGTGGGGTGCCGCAAGGCTCAGTGCTGGGACCCCAGCTATTTACAATATATATTAATGATTTGGACGAGGGAATTCAATGCAACATCTCCAAATTTGCAGATGATACCAAGCTGGGGGGTATAGTTAGGTGTGAGGAGGATGCTTGGAGGCTGCAGGGTGATTTGGATAGGCTGAGTGAATGGGCAGATGCATGGCAGATGCAGTACAATGTGGATAAATGTGAGGTTATCCACTTTGGTGGCAAAAACATGAGGGTAGACTATTATCTGAATGGTGGCAGATTAGGTAAGGGGGAGATGCAACGAGACCTGGGTGTCATGGTACACCAGTCATTGAAAGTAGGCATGCAGGTGCAGCAGGCAGTGAAGAAAGCAAATGGTATGTTAGCATTCATAGCGAAAGGATTTGAGTATAGGAGCAGGGAGGTTCTACTGCAGTTGTACAGGGTTTTGGTGAGGCCACACCTGGAGTACTGCGTACAGTTTTGGTCTCCAAATCTGAGGAAAGACATCCTTGCCATAGAGGGGGTACAGAGAAGATTCACCAGACTGATTCCTGGGATGTCAGGACTTTCATATGAGGAAAGATTGGATAGACTCGGTTTGTACTCGATGGAATTTAGAAGATTGAGGGGGGATCTTATAGAAACCTACAAAATTCTTAAGGGGTTGGACAAGCTAGATGCTGGAAGATTGTTCCCGATGTTGGGGGAGTCCAGAACAAGGGGTCACAGTCTAAGGATAAGGGGGAATTCCTTTAGGACCGAAATGAGGAAAACATTCTTTACACAGAGAGTGGTGAGTCTCTGGAATTCTCTGCCACAGAAGGTAGTTGAGGCCAGTTCATTGGCTATATTTAAGAGGGCGTTAGATGTGGCACTTGTGGCTAAAGGGATCAGGGGGTATGGAGAGAAGGCAGGTACGGGATACTGAGTTGGATGATCAGCCATGATCACATTGAATGGCGGTGCAGGCTCGAAGGGCCGAATGGCCTACTCCTGCACCTATTTTCTATGTTTCTATGTTTCTAAACCCACTCGGCTAGACGCAAACCCACTCCGCTAGACCCAAACCCACTCCGCTAGACGCAAACCCACTCCGCTAGACCCAAACCCACTCGGCTAGACCCAAACCCACTCCGCTAGACCCACACCCACTCGGCTAGACCCAAACCCACTCGGCTAGACCCAAACCCACTCGGCTAGACCCAAACCCACTCGGCTAGACGCAAACCCACTCGGCTAGACCCAAACCCACTCCGCTAGACCCAAACCCACTCGGCTAGACCCAAACCCACTCCGCTAGAGCCACACCCACTTGGCTAGACCCAAACCCACTCGGCTAGACCCAAACCCACTCGGCTAGACCCAAACCCACTCGGCTAGACCAAACCCACTCGGCTAGACGCAAACCCACTCCGCTAGACCCAAACCCACTCCGCTAGTCCCAAACCCACTCCGCTAGACCCAAACCCACTCCGCTAGATCCAAACCCAGTCGGCTAGACCCAACCCCACTCCGCTAGACCCAAACCCACTCCGCTTGACCCAAACCCACTCCGCTAGACCCAAACCCACTCGGCTAGACCCAAACCCACTCGGCTAGGCCCAAACCCACTCGGCTAGACCCAAACCCACTCGGCTAGGCCCAACCCCACTCGACTAGACCTAAACCCACTCGGCTAGACCCAAACCCACTCGGCTAGGCCCAAACCCACTCGGCTAGGCCCAAACCCACTCGGCTAGGCCCAAACCCACTCGGCTAGACCCAAACCCACTCGGCTAGACCCAAACCCACTCGGCTAGACCCAAACCCACTCGGCTAGACCCAAACCCACTCGGCTAAACCCAAACCCACTCGGCTAGACCCAAACCCACTCCGCTAGACCCAAACCCACTCCGCTAGATGCAAACCCGCTCGGCTAGACCCAAACCCACTCGGCTAGACCCAAACCCACTCCTCTAGACCCACACCCACTCGGCTAGACCCAAACCCACTCGGCTAGACCCAAACCCACTCGGCTAGACCCAAACCCACTCGGCTAGACCCAAACCCACTCGGCTAGACGCAAACCCACTCCGCTAGACCCAAACCCACTCCGCAAGACGCAAACCCACTCGGCTAGACCCAAACCCACTCCGCTAGACCCAAACCCACTCCGCTAGACCCACACCCACTCGGCTAGACCCAAACTCACTCGGCTAGACCCAAACCCACTCGGCTAGACCCAAACCCACTCGGCTAGATGCAAACCCACTCGGCTAGACCCAAACCCACTCCGCTAGACCCAAACCCACTCCGCTAGACCCAAACCCACTCCGCTAGATCCAAACCCAGTCCGCTAGACCCAACCAAACTCCGCTAGACCCAAACCCACTCGGCTAGACCCAAACCCAATCGGTTAGGCCCAAACCCACTCGGCTAGACCCAAACCCACTCGGCTAGACCCAAACCCAATCGGCTAGGCCCAAACCCACTCCGCTAGACCCAAACCCACTCGGCTAGACCCAAACCCACTCGGCTAGACCCAAGCCCACTCGGCTAGAACCAAAGCCACTCGGCTAGGCCCAAACCCACTCGGCTAGACCCAAACCCACTCGGCTAGACCCAAACGCACTCGGCTAGACCCAAACCCACTCGGCTAGACCCAAACCCACTCGGCTAGACCCAAACCCTCTCGGCTAGACCCAAACCCACTCCGCTAGACCCACACCCACTCGGCTAGACCCAAACCCACTCGGCTAGACCCAAACCCACTCCGCTAGACCCACACCCACTCGGCTAGGCCCAAACCCACTCGGTTCGGCCCAAACCCACTCGGCTAGGCCCAAACCCACTCGGCTAGGCCCAAACCCACTCGGCTAGACCCAAACCCACTCGGCTAGACCCAAACCCACTCGGCTAAACCCAAACCCACTCGGCTAGACCCAAACCCACTCCGCTAGACCCAAACCCACTCCGCTAGACGCAAACCCACTCGGCTAGACCCAAACCCACTCGGCTAGACCCAAACCCACTCCGCTAGACCCACACCCACTCGGCTAGACCCAAACCCACTCGGCTAGACCCAAACCCACTCGGCTAGACCCAAACCCACTCGGCTAGACCCAAACCCACTCGGCTAGACGCAAACCCACTCCGCTAGACCCAAACCCACTCGGCTAGACGCAAACCCACTCGGCTGGACCCAAACCCACTCCGCTAGACCCAAACCCACTCGGCTAGACCCAAACCCACTCCGCTAGGGCCACACCCACTTGGCTAGACCCAAACCCACTCGGCTAGACCCAAACCCACTCGGCTAGACCCAAACCCACTCGGCTAGACCAAACCCACTCGGCTAGACGCAAACCCACTCCGCTAGACCCAAACCCACTCCGCTAGTCCCAAACCCACTCCGCTAGACCCAAACCCACTCCGCTAGATCCAAACCCAGTCGGCTAGACCCAACCCCACTCCGCTAGACCCAAACCCACTCCGCTTGACCCAAACCCACTCCGCTAGACCCAAACCCACTCGGCTAGACCCAAACCCACTCGGCTAGGCCCAAACCCACTCGGCTAGACCCAAACCCACTCGGCTAGACCCAACCCCACTCGACTAGACCTAAACCCACTCGGCTAGACCCAAACCCACTCGGCTAGGCCCAAACCCACTCGGCTAGGCCCAAACCCACTCGGCTAGGCCCAAACCCACTCGGCTAGACCCAAACCCACTCGGCTAGACCCAAACCCACTCGGCTAGACCCAAACCCACTCGGCTAGACCCAAACCCACTCGGCTAGACCCAAACCCACTCGGCAAGATCCAAACCCACTCCGCTAGACCCAAACCCACTCGCTTAGATGCAAACCCACTCGGCTAGACCCAAACCCACTCGGCTAGATCCAACCCCACTCGGCTAGACCCAAATGCACTCGGCTAGACCCAAACCCACTCGGCTAGACCCAAACCCACTCGGCTAGACACATACCCACTCCGCTAGACCCAAACCCACTCGGCTAGACACAAACCCACTCCGCTAGACCCAAACCCACTCGGCTAGACCCAAACCCACTCGGCTAGACCCAAACCCACTCGGCTAGCCCAAACCCACTCGGCTAGACACAAAACCACTCGGCTAGACCCAAACCCACTCGGCTAGACCCAAACCCACTCGGCTAGACCCAAACCCACTCGGCTAGACCCAAACCCAATCGGCTAGGCCCAAACCCACTCGGCTAGACCCAAACCCACTCGGCTAGACCCAAAACCACTCGGCTAGACCCAAACCCACTCCGCTAGACCCAAACCCACTCGGCTTGACCCAAACCCACTCGGCTACACCCAAACCCACTCGGCTAAACCCAAACCCACTCCGCTAGACCCAAACCCACTCGGCTAGACCCAAACCCACTCGGCTAGACCCAAGCCCACTCGGCTAGACCCAAACCCACTCGGTTAGGCCCAAACCCACTCGGCTAGCCCGAAACCCACTCGGCTAAACCCAAACCCACTCGGCTAAACCCAAACCCACTCCGCTAGACCCAAACCCACTCGGCTAGACCCAAACCCACTCGGCTAGACCCAAATCCACTCGGCTAGACCCTAACCCACTCGGCCAGACACAAAACCACTCGGCTAGACCCAAACCCACTCGGCAAGACCCAAACCCACTCAGCTAGACCCAAACCCACTCGGCTACACACAAACCCACTCGCCTAGACCCAAACCCACTCGGCTAGATCCAAACCCACTCCGCTAGACGCAAACCCACTCGGCTAGACCCAAACCACTCGGCTAGACCCAAACCCACTCGGCTAGACCCAAACCCACTACGCTAGACCCAAATCCACTCGGCTAGACCCAAACCCACTCGGCGAGACCCAAACCCACTCGGCTAGACCCAAACCCACTCGGCTAGACCCAAACCCACTCGGCTAGGCCCAAACCCACTTGGCTAGACCCAAACCCACTCTGCTAGACCCAAACCCACTCGGCTAGACCCAAACCCACTCGGCGAGGCCCAAACCCACTCGGCTATACCCAAACCCACTCGGCTAGACCGAAAACCACTCGGCTCGACCCACACCCACTCGGCTAGACACAAACCCACTCCGCTAGACCCAAACCCACTCCGCTAGACCCAAACCCACTCTGCTAGACCCAAACCCACTCGGCTAGACCCAAACCCACTCGGCTAGACCCAAACCCACTCCGCTAGACCCAAACCCACTCGGCTAGACACATACCCACTCCGCTAGACACAAACCCACTCCGCTAGACCCAAACCCACTCCGCTAGACGCAAACCCACTCGGCTAGACCCAAACCCACTTGGCTAGACCCAAACCCACTCCGCTAGACCCAAACCCACTCGGCTAGACCCAAACCCACTCGGCTAGACCCAAACCCACTCGGCAAGACCCAAACCCACTCGGCTAGACCCAAACCCACTCGGCTAGACCCAAACCCAGTCGGCTAGACCCAAACCCACTCCGCTAGACCCAAACCCACTCGCTTAGACCCAAACCCACTCGGCTAGACCCAAACCCACTCGGCTGGACCCAACCCCACTCGGCTAGACCCAAACGCACTCGGCTAGACCCAAACCCACTCGGCTAGACCCTAACCCACTCGGCTAGACACATACCCACTCCGCTAGACCCAAACCCACTCGGCTAGACACAAACCCACTCCGCTAGACCCAAACCCACTCGGCTAAACCCAAACCCACTCGGCTAGACCCAAACCCACTCGGCTAGCCCAAACCCACTCGGCTAGACACAAAACCACTCGGCTAGACCCAAACCCACTCGGCTAGACCCAAACCAACTCGGCTAGACCCAAACCCACTCGGCTAGACCCAAACCCACTCGGCTAGATCCAAACCCACTCCGCTAGACCCAAACCCACTCGGTTAGACGCAAACCCACTCGGCTAGACCCAAACCCACTCGGCTAGATCCAACCCCACTCGGCTAGACCCAAACGCACTCGGCTAGACCCAAACCCACTCGGCTAGACCCAAACCCACTCGGCTAGACACATACCCACTCCGCTAGACCCAAACCCACTCGGCTAGACACAAACCCACTCCGCTAGACCCAAACCCACTCGGCTAGACCCAAACCCACTCGGCTAGACCCAAACCCACTCGGCTAGCCCAAACCCACTCGGCTAGACACAAAACCACTCGGCTAGACCCAAACCCACTCGGCTAGACCCAAACCCACTCGGCTAGACCCAAACCCACTCGGCTAGACCCAAACCCAATCGGCTAGGCCCAAACCCACTCGGCTAGACCCAAACCCACTCAGCTAGACCCAAACCCACTCGGCTAGACCCAAACCCACTCCGCTGGACCCAAACCCACTCGGCTTGACCCAAACCCACTCGGCTACACCCAAACCCACTCGGCTAAACCCAAACCCACTCGGCTAGACCCAAACCCACTCGGCTAGACCCAAACCCACTCGGCTAGACCCAAGCCCACTCGGCTAGACCCAAACCCACTCGGTTAGGCCCAAACCCACTCGGCTAGCCCGAAACCCACTCGGCTAGACCCAAACCCACTCGGCTAAACCCAAACCCACTCCGCTAGACCCAAACCCAGTCGGCTAGACCCAAACCCACTCGGCTAGACCCAAATCCACTCGGCTAGACCCTAACCCACTCGGCTAGACACAAAACCACTCGGCTAGACCCAAACCCACTCGGCAAGACCCAAACCCACTCAGCTAGACCCAAACCCACTCGGCTACACACAAACGCACTCGCCTAGACCCAAACCCACTCGGCTAGATCCAAACCCACTCCGCTAGACGCAAACCCACTCGGCTAGACCCAAACCACTCGGCTAGACCCAAACCCACTCGGCTAGACCCAAACCCACTCCGCTAGACCCAAATCCACTCGGCTAGACCCAAGCCCACTCGGCGAGACCCAAACCCACTCGGCTAGACCCAAACCCACTCGGCTAGACCCAAACCCACTCGGCTAGGCCCAAACCCACTTGGCTAGACCCAAACCCACTCTGCTAGACCCAAACCCACTCGGCTAGACACAAACCCACTCGGCTAGACCCAAACCCACTCGGCTAGACCCTAACCCACTCGGCTAGACACAAACCCACTCGGCTAGACCCAAACCCACTCGGCTAGACCCAAACCCACTCGGCTAGACCCAAACCCAATCGGCTACACCCAAACCCACTCGGCTAGACCCAAACCCACTCGGCTGGATCCAAACCCACTCCGCTAGACCCAAACCCACTTGGCTAGGCCCAAACCCACTTGGCTAGACCCAAACTCACTCGGCTAGACCCAAACCCACTCGGCGAGACCGAAACCCACTTGGCTAGATGCAAACACACTCGGCTAGACCCAAACCCACTCGGCTAGACCCAAATCCACTCGGCTAGACCCTAACCCACTCGGCTAGACACAAAACCACTCGACTAGACCCAAACCCACTCGGCTAGATCAAAACCCACTCCGCTAGACGCAAACCCACTCGGCTAGACCCAAACCACTCGGCTAGACCCAAACCCACTTGGCTAGACCCAAACCCACTCCGCTAGACCCAAATCCACTCGGCTAGACCCAAACCCACTCGGCGAGACCCAAACCCACTCGGCTAGACCCAAACCCACTCGGCTAGACCCAAACCCACTCGGCTAGACCCAAACCCACTCGGCTAGACCCAAACCCGCTCGGCTAGACCCAAACCCGCTCGGCTAGTCCCAAACCCCCTCGGCCAGACCCAACCCCACTCGGCTAGACCCAAACGCACTCGGCTAGACCCAAATCCACTCGGCTAGACCCAAACCCACTCGGCTAGGCCCAAACCCACTGGGCTAGACCCAAACCCACTCGGCTAGACCCAAACCCACTCGGCTAAACGCAAACCCACTCCGCTAGACCCAAACCCACTCGGCAAGACCCAAACCCACTCAGCTAGACCCAAACCCACTCGGCTACACACAAACCCACTCGCCTAGAGCCAAACCCACTCGGCTAGATCCAAACCCACTCCGCTAGACGCAAACCCACTCGGCTAGACCCAAACCACTCGGCTAGACCCAAACCCACTCGGCTAGACCCAAACCCACTCCGCTAGACCCAAATCCACTCGGCTAGACCCAAACCCACTCGGCGAGACCCAAACCCACTCGGCTAGACCCAAACCCACTCGGCTAGACCCAAACCCACTCGGCTAGACCCAAACCCGCTCGGCTAGTCCCAAACCCACTCGGCTAGACCCAACCCCACTCGGCTAGACCCAAACGCACTCGGCTAGACCCAAACCCACTCGGCTAGACCCAAACCCACTCGGCTAGACACATACCCACTCCGCTAGACCCAAACCCACTCGGCTAGACCCAAACCCACTCGGCTAGACCCAAACCCACTCGGCTAGACCCAAACCCGCTCGGCTAGACCCAACCCCACTCGGCTATACCCAAACGTACTTGGCTAGACCCAAACCCACTCGGCTAGACCCAAACCCACTCGGCTAGACACATACCCAATCCGCTAGACCCAAACCCACTCGGCTAGACCCAAACCTACTCCGCTAGACCCAAACCCACTCGGCTAGACCCAACCCCACTCGGCTACACCCAAACCCACTCGGCTAGACCCAAACCCACTCGGCTAGACCCAAACCCACTCGGCTAGACCCAAACCCACTCGGCTAGACCCAAACCCACTCCGCTAGACCCAAACCCACTCGGCTAGACACAAACCCACTCGGCTAGACCCAAACCCACTCGGCTAGACCCTAACCCACTCGGCTAGACACAAACCCACTCGGCTAGACCCAAACACACTCGGCTAGACCCAAACCCACTCGGCTAGACCCAAACCCAATCGGCTACACCCAAGCCCACTCGGCTAGATCCAAACCCACTCCGCTAGACCCAAACCCACTCCGCTAGACCCAAACCCACTTGGCTAAACCCAAACCACTCGGCTAGACCCAAACCCACTCGGCTAGACCCAAACCCACTCCGCTAGACCCAAATCCACTCGGCTAGACCCAAACCCACTCGGCGAGACCCAAACCCACTCGGCTAGACCCAAACCCACTCGGCTAGACCCAAACCCACTCGGCTAGGCCCAAACCCACTTGGCTAGACCCAAACCCACTCTGCTAGACCCAAACCCACTCGGCTAGACACAAACCCACTCGGCTAGACCCAAACCCACTCGGCTAGACCCTAACCCACTCGGCTAGACCCAAACCCACTCGGCAAGACCCAAACCCACTCGGCTAGACCCAAACCCACTCGGCTAGACCCCAACCCAGTCGGCTAGACCCAAACCCACTCCGCTAGACCCAAACACACTCGGTTAGACCCAAACCCACTCGGCTAGACCCAAACCCACTCGGCTGGACCCAACCCCACTCGGCTAGACCCAAACGCACTCGGCTAGACCCAAACCCACTCGGCTAGACCCAAACCCACTCGGCTAGACACATACCCACTCCGCTAGACCCAAACCCACTCGGCTAGACACAAACCCACTCCGCTAGACCCAAACCCACTCGGCTAAACCCAAACCCACTCGGCTAGACCCAAACCCACTCGGCTAGCCCAAACCCACTCGGCTAGACACAAAACCACTCGGCTAGACCCAAACCCACTCGGGTAGACCCAAACCAACTCGGCTAGACCCAAACCCACTTGGCTAGACCCAAACCCACTCGGCTAGATCCAAACCCACTCCGCTAGACCCAAACCCACTCGGTTAGATGCAAACTCACTCGGCTAGACCCAAACCCACTCGGCTAGATCCAACCCCACTCGGCTAGACCCAAACGCACTCGGCTAGACCCAAACCCACTCGGCTAGACCCAAACCCACTCGGCTAGCCCAAACCCACTCGGCTAGACACAAAACCACTCGGCTAGACCCAAACCCACTCGGCTAGACCCAAACCAACTCGGCTAGACCCAAACCCACTCGGCTAGACCCAAACCCAATCGGCTAGGCCCAAACCCACTCGGCTAGACCCAAACCCACTCAGCTAGACCCAAACCCACTCGGCTAGACCCAAACCCACTCCGCTAGACCCAAACCCACTCGGCTTGACCCAAACCCACTCGGCTACACCCAAACCCACTCGGCTAAACCCAAACCCACTCCACTAGACCCAAACCCACTCGGCTAGACCCAAACCCACTCGGCTAGACCCAAGCCCACTCGGCTAGACCCAAACCCACTCGGTTAGGCCCAAACCCACTCGGCTAGCCCGAAACCCACTCGGCTAGACCCAAACCCACTCGGCTAAACCCAAACCCACTCCGCTAGACCCAAACCCACTCGGCTAGACCCAAACCCACTGGGCTAGACCCAAATCCACTCGGCTAGACCCTAACCCACTCGGCTAGACACAAAACCACTCGGCTAGACCCAAACCCACTCGGCAAGACCCAAACCCACTCAGCTAGACCCAAACCCACTCGGCTACACACAAACCCACTCGCCTAGACCCAAACCCACTCGGCTAGATCCAAACCCACTCCGCTAGACGCAAACCCACTCGGCTAGACCCAAACCACTCGGCTAGACCCAAACCCACTCGGCTAGACCCAAACCCACTCCGCTGGACCCAAATCCACTCGGCTAGACCCAAACCCACTCGGCGAGACCCAAACCCACTCGGCTAGACCCAAACCCACTCGGCTAGACCCAAACCCACTCGGCTAGGCCCAAACCCACTTGGCTAGACTCAAACCCACTCGGCTAGACCCTAACCCACTCGGCTAGACACAAACCCACTCGGCTAGACCCAAACCCACTCGGCTGGACCCAAACCCACTCGGCTAGACCCAAACCAGATCGGCTACACCCAAACCCACTCGGCTAGACCCAAACCCACTCGGCTGGATCCAAACCCACTCCGCTAGACCCAAACCCACTTGGCTAGGCCCAAACCCACTTGGCTAGGCCCAAACCCACTCGGCTAGACCCAAACCCACTCGGCGAGACCGAAACCCACTTGGCTAGATGCAAACCCACTCGGCTAGACCCAAACCCACTCGGCTAGACCCAAATCCACTCGGCTAGACCCTAACCCACTCGGCTAGACACAAAACCACTCGACTAGACCCAAACCCACTCGGCTAGATCAAAACCCACTCCGCTAGACGCAAACCCACTCGGCTAGACCCAAACCACTCGGCTAGACCCAAACCCACTCGGCTAGACCCAAACCCACTCCGCTAGACCCAAATCCACTCGGCTAGACCCAAACCCACTCGGCGAGACCCAAACCCACTCGGCTAGACCCAAACCCACTCGGCTAGACCCAAACCCACTCGGCTAGACCCAAACCCACTCGGCTAGATCCAAACCCGCTCGGCTAGACCCAAACCCGCTCGGCTAGTCCCAAACCCACTCGGCTAGACCCAACCCCACTCGGCTAGACCCAAACGCACTCGGCTAGACCCAAATCCACTCGGCTAGACCCAAACCCACTCGGCTAGGCCCAAACCCACTGGGCTAGACCCAAACCCACTCGGCTAAACCCAAACCCACTCCGCTAGACCCAAACCCACTCGGCTAGACCCAAACCAACTCGGCTAGACCCAAGCCCACTCGGCTAGACCCAAACCCACTCGGTTAGGCCCAAACCCACTCGGCTAGCCCGAAACCCACTCGGCTAGACCCAAACCCACTCGGCTAAACCCAAACCCACTCCGCTAGACCCAAACCCACTCGGCTAGACCCAAACCCACTCGGCTAGACCCAAATCCACTCGGCTAGACCCTAACCCACTCGGCTAGACACAAAACCACTCGGCTAGACCCAAACCCACTCGGCTAGGCCCAAACCCACTTGGCTAGACCCAAACCCACTCTGCTAGACCCAAACCCACTCGGCTAGACACAAACCCACTCGGCTAGACCCAAACCCACTCGGCTAGACCCTAACCCACTCGGCTAGACACAAACCCACTCGGCTAGACCCAAACCCACTCGGCTAGACCCAAACCCACTCGGCTAGACCCAAACCCACTCGGCTAGACCCAAACCCACTCGGCTAGATCCAAACCCACTCCGCTAGACCCAAACCCACTCGGTTAGATGCAAACCCACTCGGCTAGACCCAAACCCACTCGGCTAGATCCAACCCCACTCGGCTAGACCCAAACGCACTCGGCTAGACCCAAACCCACTCGACTAGGCCCAAACCCACTCGGCTAGACACATACCCACTCCGCTAGACCCAAACCCACTCGGCTAGACACAAACCCACTCCGCTAGACCCAAACCCACTCGGCTAGACCCAAACCCACTCGGCTAGACCCAAACCCACTCGGCTAGCCCAAACCCACTCGGCTAGACACAAAACCACTCGGCTAGACCCAAACCCACTCGGCTAGACCCAAACCCACTCGGCTAGACCCAAACCCACTCGGCTAGACCCAAACCCAATCGGCTAGGCCCAAACCCACTCGGCTAGACCCAAACCCACTCGGCTAGACCCAAAACCACTCGGCTAGACCCAAACCCACTCCGCTAGACCCAAACCCACTCGGCTTGACCCAAACCCACTCGGCTACACCCAAACCCACTCGGCTAAACCCAAACCCACTCCGCTAGACCCAAACCCACTCGGCTAGACCCAAACCCACTCGGCTAGACCCAAGCCCACTCGGCTAGACCCAAACCCACTCGGTTAGGCCCAAACCCACTCGGCTAGCCCGAAACCCACTCGGCTAAACCCAAACCCACTCGGCTAAACCCAAACCCACTCCGCTAGACCCAAACCCACTCGGCTAGACCCAAACCCACTCGGCTAGACCCAAATCCACTCGGCTAGACCCTAACCCACTCGGCCAGACACAAAACCACTCGGCTAGACCCAAACCCACTCGGCAAGACCCAAACCCACTCAGCTGGACCCAAACCCACTCGGCTACACACAAACCCACTCGCCTAGACCCAAACCCACTCGGCTAGATCCAAACCCACTCCGCTAGACGCAAACCCACTCGGCTAGACCCAAACCACTCGGCTAGACCCAAACCCACTCGGCTGGATCCAAACCCACTCCGCTAGACCCAAACCCACTTGGCTAGGCCCAAACCCACTTGGCTAGACCCAAACCCACTCGGCTAGACCCAAACCCACTCGGCGAGACCGAAACCCACTTGGCTAGATGCAAACCCACTTGGCTAGACCCAAACCCACTCGGCTAGACCCAAATCCACTCGGCTAGACCCTAACCCACTCGGCTAGACACAAAACCCACTCCGCTAGACGCAAACCCACTCGGCTAGACCCAAACCACTCGGCTAGACCCAAACCCACTCGGCTAGACCCAAACCCACTCCGCTAGACCCAAATCCACTCGGCTAGACCCAAACCCACTCGGCGAGACCCAAACCCACTCGGCTAGACCCAAACCCACTCGGCTAGACCCAAACCCACTCGGCTAGACCCAAACCCACTCGGCTAGACCCAAACCCGCTCGGCTAGACCCAAACCCGCTCGGCTAGTCCCAAACCCACTCGGCTAGACCCAACCCCACTCGGCTAGACCCATACGCACTCGGCTAGACCCAAATCCACTCGGCTAGACCCAAACCCACTCGGCTAGGCCCAAACCCACTGGGCTAGACCCAAACCCACTCGGCTAGACCCAAACCCACTCGGCTAAACACAAACCCACTCCGCTAGACCCAAACCCACTCGGCTAGACCCAAACCCACTCGGCTAGACCCAAGCCCACTCGGCTAGACCCAAACCCACTCGGTTAGGCCCAAACCCACTCGGCTAGCCCGAAACCCACTCGGCTAGACCCAAACCCACTCGGCTAAACCCAAACCCACTCCGCTAGACCCAAACCCACTCGGCTAGACCCAAACCCACTCGGCTAGACCCAAATCCACTCGGCTAGACCCTAACCCACTCGGCTAGACACAAAACCACTCGGCTAGACCCAAACCCACTCGGCAAGACCCAAACCCACTCAGCTAGACCCAAACCCACTCGGCTACACACAAACCCACTCGCCTAGACCCAAACCCACTCGGCTAGATCCAAACCCACTCCGCTAGACGCAAACCCACTCGGCTAGACCCAAACCACTCGGCTAGACCCAAACCCACTCGGCTAGACCCAAACCCACTCCGCTAGACCCAAATCCACTCGGCTAGACCCAAACCCACTCGGCGAGACCGAAACCCACTCGGCTAGACCCAAACCCACTCGGCTAGACCCAAACCCACTCGGCTAGGCCCAAACCCACTTGGCTAGACCCAAACCCACTCTGCTAGACCCAAACCCACTCGGCTAGACACAAACCCACTCGGCTAGACCCAAACCCACTCGGCTAGACCCTAACCCACTCGGCTAGACACAAACCCACTCGGCTAGACCCAAACCCACTCGGCTAGACCCAAACCCACTCGGCTAGACCCAAACCCACTCGGCTAGACCCAAACCCACTCGGCTAGATCCAAACCCACTCCGCTAGACCCAAACCCACTCGGTTAGATGCAAACCCACTCGGCTAGACCCAAACCCACTCGGCTAGATCCAACCCCACTCGGCTAGACCCAAACGCACTCGGCTAGACCCAAACCCACTCGGCTAGACCCAAACCCACTCGGCTAGACACATACCCACTCCGCTAGACCCAAACCCACTCGGCTAGACACATACCCACTCCGCTAAACCCAAACCCACTCCGCTAGACCCAAACCCACTCGGCTAGACCCAAACCCACTCGGCTAGACCCAAGCCCACTCGGCTAGACCCAAACCCACTCGGTTAGGCCCAAACCCACTCGGCTAGCCCGAAACCCACTTGGCTAGACCCAAACCCACTCGGCTAGACCCAAACCCACTCGGCGAGACCGAAACCCACTTGGCTAGATGCAAACCCACTTGGCTAGACCCAAACCCACTCGGCTAGACCCAAATCCACTCGGCTAGACCCTAACCCACTCGGCTAGACACAAAACCCACTCCGCTAGACGCAAACCCACTCGGCTAGACCCAAACCACTCGGCTAGACCCAAACCCACTCGGCTAGACCCAAACCCACTCCGCTAGACCCAAATCCACTCGGCTAGACCCAAACCCACTCGGCGAGACCCAAACCCACTCGGCTAGACCCAAACCCACTCGGCTAGACCCAAACCCACTCGGCTAGACCCAAACCCACTCGGCTAGACCCAAACCCGCTCGGCTAGACCCAAACCCGCTCGGCTAGTCCCAAACCCACTCGGCTAGACCCAACCCCACTCGGCTAGACCCATACGCACTCGGCTAGACCCAAATCCACTCGGCTAGACCCAAACCCACTCGGCTAGGCCCAAACCCACTGGGCTAGACCCAAACCCACTCGGCTAGACCCAAACCCACTCGGCTAAACACAAACCCACTCCGCTAGACCCAAACCCACTCGGCTAGACCCAAACCCACTCGGCTAGACCCAAGCCCACTCGGCTAGACCCAAACCCACTCGGTTAGGCCCAAACCCACTCGGCTAGCCCGAAACCCACTCGGCTAGACCCAAACCCACTCGGCTAAACCCAAACCCACTCCGCTAGACCCAAACCCACTCGGCTAGACCCAAACCCACTCGGCTAGACCCAAATCCACTCGGCTAGACCCTAACCCACTCGGCTAGACACAAAACCACTCGGCTAGACCCAAACCCACTCGGCAAGACCCAAACCCACTCAGCTAGACCCAAACCCACTCGGCTACACACAAACCCACTCGCCTAGACCCAAACCCACTCGGCTAGATCCAAACCCACTCCGCTAGACGCAAACCCACTCGGCTAGACCCAAACCACTCGGCTAGACCCAAACCCACTCGGCTAGACCCAAACCCACTCCGCTAGACCCAAATCCACTCGGCTAGACCCAAACCCACTCGGCGAGACCGAAACCCACTCGGCTAGACCCAAACCCACTCGGCTAGACCCAAACCCACTCGGCTAGGCCCAAACCCACTTGGCTAGACCCAAACCCACTCTGCTAGACCCAAACCCACTCGGCTAGACACAAACCCACTCGGCTAGACCCAAACCCACTCGGCTAGACCCTAACCCACTCGGCTAGACACAAACCCACTCGGCTAGACCCAAACCCACTCGGCTAGACCCAAACCCACTCGGCTAGACCCAAACCCACTCGGCTAGACCCAAACCCACTCGGCTAGATCCAAACCCACTCCGCTAGACCCAAACCCACTCGGTTAGATGCAAACCCACTCGGCTAGACCCAAACCCACTCGGCTAGATCCAACCCCACTCGGCTAGACCCAAACGCACTCGGCTAGACCCAAACCCACTCGGCTAGACCCAAACCCACTCGGCTAGACACATACCCACTCCGCTAGACCCAAACCCACTCGGCTAGACACATACCCACTCCGCTAAACCCAAACCCACTCCGCTAGACCCAAACCCACTCGGCTAGACCCAAACCCACTCGGCTAGACCCAAGCCCACTCGGCTAGACCCAAACCCACTCGGTTAGGCCCAAACCCACTCGGCTAGCCCGAAACCCACTCGGCTAAACCCAAACCCACTCGGCTAAACCCAAACCCACTCCGCTAGACCCAAACCCACTCGGCTAGACCCAAACCCACTCGGCTAGACCCAAATCCACTCGGCTAGACCCTAACCCACTCGGCCAGACACAAAACCACTCGGCTAGACCCAAACCCACTCGGCAAGACCCAAACCCACTCAGCTAGACCCAAACCCACTCGGCTACACACAAACCCACTCGCCTAGACCCAAACCCACTCGGCTAGATCCAAACCCACTCCGCTAGACGCAAACCCACTCGGCTAGACCCAAACCACTCGGCTAGACCCAAACCCACTCGGCTAGACCCAAACCCACTCCGCTAGACCCAAATCCACTCGGCTAGACCCAAACCCACTCGGCGAGACCCAAACCCACTCGGCTAGACCCAAACCCACTCGGCTAGACCCAAACCCACTCGGCTAGGCCCAAACCCACTTGGCTAGACCCAAACCCACTCTGCTAGACCCAAACCCACTCGGCTAGACCCAAACCCACTCGGCGAGGCCCAAACCCACTCGGCTATACCCAAACCCACTCGGCTAGACCGAAAACCACTCGGCTCGACCCACACCCACTCGGCTAGACACAAACCCACTCCGCTAGACCCAAACCCACTCCGCTAGACCCAAACCCACTCTGCTAGACCCAAACCCACTCGGCTAGACCCAAACCCACTCGGCTAGACCCAAACCCACTCCGCTAGACCCAAACCCACTCGGCTAGACACATACCCACTCCGCTAGACACAAACCCACTCCGCTAGACCCAAACCCACTCCGCTAGACGCAAACCCACTCGGCTAGACCCAAACCCACTTGGCTAGACCCAAACCCACTCCGCTAGACCCAAACCCACTCGGCTAGACCCAAACCCACTCGGCTTGACCCAAACCCACTCGGCAAGACCCAAACCCACTCGGCTAGACCCAAACCCACTCGGCTAGACCCAAACCCAGTCGGCTAGACCCAAACCCACTCCGCTAGACCCAAACCCACTCGGTTAGACCCAAACCCACTCGGCTAGACCCAAACCCACTCGGCTGGACCCAACCCCACTCGGCTAGACCCAAACGCACTCAGGTAGACCCAAACCCACTCGGCTAGACCCAAACCCACTCGGCTAGACACATACCCACTCCGCTAGACCCAAACCCACTCGGCTAGACACAAACCCACTCCGCTAGACCCAAACCCACTCGGCTAAACCCAAACCCACTCGGCTAGACCCAAACCCACTCGGCTAGCCCAAACCCACTCGGCTAGACACAAAACCACTCGGCTAGACCCAAACCCACTCGGCTAGACCCAAACCAACTCGGCTAGACCCAAACCCACTCGGCTAGACCCAAACCCACTCGGCTAGATCCAAACCCACTCCGCTAGACCCAAACCCACTCGGTTAGACGCAAACCCACTCGGCTAGACCCAAACCCACTCGGCTAGATCCAACCCCACTCGGCTAGACCCAAACGCACTCGGCTAGACCCAAACCCACTCGGCTAGACCCAAACCCACTCGGCTAGACACATACCCACTCCGCTAGACCCAAACCCACTCGGCTAGACACAAACCCACTCCGCTAGACCCAAACCCACTCGGCTAGACCCAAACCCACTCGGCTAGACCCAAACCCACTCGGCTAGCCCAAACCCACTCGGCTAGACACAAAACCACTCGGCTAGACCCAAACCCACTCGGCTAGACCCAAACCCACTCGGCTAGACCCAAACCCACTCGGCTAGACCCAAACCCAATCGGCTAGGCCCAAACCCACTCGGCTAGACCCAAACCCACTCAGCTAGACCCAAACCCACTCGGCTAGACCCAAACCCACTCCGCTAGACCCAAACCCACTCGGCTTGACCCAAACCCACTCGGCTACACCCAAACCCACTCGGCTAAACCCAAACCCACTCGGCTAGACCCAAACCCACTCGGCTAGACCCAAACCCACTCGGCTAGACCCAAGCCCACTCGGCTAGACCCAAACCCACTCGGTTAGGCCCAAACCCACTCGGCTAGCCCGAAACCCACTCGGCTAGACCCAAACCCACTCGGCTAAACCCAAACCCACTCCGCTAGACCCAAACCCAGTCGGCTAGACCCAAACCCACTCGGCTAGACCCAAATCCACTCGGCTAGACCCTAACCCACTCGGCTAGACACAAAACCACTCGGCTAGACCCAAACCCACTCGGCAAGATCCAAACCCACTCAGCTAGACCCAAACCCACTCGGCTACACACAAACCCACTCGCCTAGACCCAAACCCACTCGGCTAGATCCAAACCCACTCCGCTAGACGCAAACCCACTCGGCTAGACCCAAACCACTCGGCTAGACCCAAACCCACTCGGCTAGACCCAAACCCACTCCGCTAGACCCAAATCCCCTCGGCTAGACCCAAACCCACTCGGCGAGACCCAAACCCACTCGGCTAGACCCAAACCCACTCGGCTAGACCCAAACCCACTCGGCTAGGCCCAAACCCACTTGGCTAGACCCAAACCCACTCTGCTAGACCCAAACCCACTCGGCTAGACACAAACCCACTCGGCTAGACCCAAACCCACTCGGCTAGACCCTAACCCACTCGGCTAGACACAAACCCACTCGGCTAGACCCAAACCCACTCGGCTAGACCCAAACCCACTCGGCTAGACCCAAACCCAATCGGCTACACCCAAACCCACTCGGCTAGACCCAAACCCACTCGGCTGGATCCAAACCCACTCCGCTAGACCCAAACCCACTTGGCTAGGCCCAAACCCACTTGGCTAGACCCAAACCCACTCGGCTAGACCCAAACCCACTCGGCGAGACCGAAACCCACTTGGCTAGATGCAAACACACTCGGCTAGACCCAAACCCACTCGGCTAGACCCAAATCCACTCGGCTAGACCCTAACCCACTCGGCTAGACACAAAACCACTCGACTAGACCCAAACCCACTCGGCTAGATCAAAACCCACTCCGCTAGACGCAAACCCACTCGGCTAGACCCAAACCACTCGGCTAGACCCAAACCCACTCGGCTAGACCCAAACCCACTCCGCTAGACCCAAATCCACTCGGCTAGACCCAAACCCACTCGGCGAGACCCAAACCCACTCGGCTAGACCCAAACCCACTCGGCTAGACCCAAACCCACTCGGCTAGACCCAAACCCACTCGGCTAGACCCAAACCCGCTCGGCTAGACCCAAACCCGCTCGGCTAGTCCCAAACCCACTCGGCTAGACCCAACCCCACTCGGCTAGACCCAAACGCACTCGGCTAGACCCAAATCCACTCGGCTAGACCCAAACCCACTCGGCTAGGCCCAAACCCACTGGGCTAGACCCAAACCCACTCGGCTAGACCCAAACCCACTCGGCTAAACCCAAACCCACTCCGCTAGACCCAAACCCACTCGGCAAGACCCAAACCCACTCAGCTAGACCCAAACCCACTCGGCTACACACAAACCCACTCGCCTAGACCCAAACCCACTCGGCTAGATCCAAACCCACTCCGCTAGACGCAAACCCACTCGGCTAGACCCAAACCACTCGGCTAGACCCAAACCCACTCGGCTAGACCCAAACCCACTCCGCTAGACCCAAATCCACTCGGCTAGACCCAAACCCACTCGGCGAGACCCAAACCCACTCGGCTAGACCCAAACCCACTCGGCTAGACCCAAACCCACTCGGCTAGGCCCAAACCCACTTGGCTAGACCCAAACCCACTCTGCTAGACCCAAACCCACTCGGCTAGACACAAACCCACTCGGCTAGACCCAAACCCACTCGGCTAGACCCTAACCCACTCGGCTAGACACAAACCCACTCGGCTAGACCCAAACCCACTCGGCTAGACCCAAACCCACTCGGCTAGACCCAAACCCAATCGGCTACACCCAAACCCACTCGGCTAGACCCAAACCCACTCGGCTGGATCCAAACCCACTCCGCTAGACCCAAACCCACTTGGCTAGGCCCAAACCCACTTGGCTAGACCCAAACCCACTCGGCTAGACCCAAACCCACTCGGCGAGACCGAAACCCACTTGGCTAGATGCAAACCCACTCGGCTAGACCCAAACCCACTCGGCTAGACCCAAATCCACTCGGCTAGACCCTAACCCACTCGGCTAGACACAAAACCACTCGACTAGACCCAAACCCACTCGGCTAGATCAAAATCCACTCCGCTAGACGCAAACCCACTCGGCTAGACCCAAACCACTCGGCTAGACCCAAACCCACTCGGCTAGACCCAAACCCACTCCGCTAGACCCAAATCCACTCGGCTAGACCCAAACCCACTCGGCGAGACCCAAACCCACTCGGCTAGACCCAAACCCACTCGGCTAGACCCAAACCCACTCGGCTAGACCCAAACCCACTCGGCTAGACCCAAACCCGCTCGGCTAGACCCAAACACGCTCGGCTAGTCCCAAACCCACTCGGCTAGACCCAACCCCACTCGGCTAGACCCAAACGCACTCGGCTAGACCCAAATCCACTCAGCTAGACCCAAACCCACTCGGCTAGGCCCAAACCCACTGGGCTAGACCCAAACCCACTCGGCTAGACCCAAACCCACTCGGCTAGACCCAAACCCACTCGGCTAGACCCAAACCCGCTCGGCTAGTCCCAAACCCACTCGGCTAGACCCAACCCCACTCGGCTAGACCCAAACGCACTCGGCTAGACCCAAACCCACTCGGCTAGACCCAAACCCACTCGGCTAGACACATACCCACTCCGCTAGACCCAAACCCACTCGGCTAGACCCAAACCCACTCGGCTAGACCCAAACCCACTCGGCTAGACCCAAACCCGCTCGGCTAGACCCAACCCCACTCGGCTATACCCAAACGTACTCGGCTAGACCCAAACCCACTCGGCTAGACCCAAACCCACTCGGCTAGACACATACCCAATCCGCTAGACCCAAACCCACTCGGCTAGACCCAAACCTACTCCGCTAGACCCAAACCCACTCGGCTAGACCCAACCCCACTCGGCTACACCCAAACCCACTCGGCTAGACCCAAACCCACTCGGCTAGACCCAAACCCACTCGGCTAGACCCAAACCCACTCGGCTAGACCCAAACCCACTCCGCTAGACCCAAACCCACTCGGCTAGACACAAACCCACTCGGCTAGACCCAAACCCACTCGGCTAGACCCTAACCCACTCGGCTAGACACAAACCCACTCGGCTAGACCCAAACACACTCGGCTAGACCCAAACCCACTCGGCTAGACCCAAACCCAATCGGCTACACCCAAGCCCACTCGGCTAGATCCAAACCCACTCCGCTAGACCCAAACCCACTTGGCTAGACCCAAACCCACTTGGCTAGACCCAAACCCACTCGGCTAGACCCAAACCCACTCCGCTAGACCCAAACCCACTCGGCTAGACCCAAACCCACTCGGCGAGACCGAAACCCACTTGGCTAGATGCAAACCCACTCGGCTAGACCCAAACCCACTCGGCTAGACCCAACTCCACTCGGCTAGACCCTAACCCACTCGGCTAGACACAAAACCACTCGACTAGACCCAAACCCACTCGGCTAGACCCAAACCCACTCGGCTAGACCCAAACCCACTCAGCTAGACCCAAACCCACTCGGCTACACACAAACCCACTCGGCTAGACCCAAACCCACTCGGCTAAATCCAAACCCACTCCGCTAGACGCAAACCCACTCGGCTAGACCCAAACCACTCGGCTAGACCCAAACCCACTCGGCTAGACCCAAACCCACTCCGCTAGACCCAAATCCACTCGGCTAGACCCAAACCCACTCGGCGAGACCCAAACCCACTCGGCTAGACCCAAACCCACTCGGCTAGACCCAAACCCACTCGGCTAGGCCCAAACCCACTTGGCTAGACCCAAACCCACTCGGCTAGACCCAAACCCACTCGGCTAGACCCAAACCCACTCGGCTAGACCCAAACCCGCTCGGCTAGTCCCAAACCCACTCGGCTAGACCCAACCCCACTCGGCTAGACCCAAACGCACTCGGCTAGACCCAAACCCACTCGGCTAGACCCAAACCCACTCGGCTAGACAGATACCCACTCCGCTAGACCCAAACCCACTCGGCTAGACCCAAACCCACTCCGCTAGACCCAAACCCACTCGGCTAGACCCAACCCCACTCGGCTACACCCAAACCCACTCGGCTAGACCCAAACCCACTCGGCTAGACCCAAACCCACTCGGCTAGACACAAACCCATTCCGCTAGACCCAAACCCACTCGGCTAGACACAAACCCACTCGGCTAGACCCAAACCCACTCAGCTAGACCCTAACCCACTCGGATGGACACAAACCCACTCGGCTAGACCCAAACCCACTCGGCTAGACCCAAACCCACTCGGCTAGACCCAAAATCAATCGGCTACACCCAAACCCACTCGGCTAGACCCAAACCCACTCGGCTAGATCCAAACCCACTCCGCTAGACCCAAACCCACTCGGCTAGACCCAAACCCATTCCGCTAGACCCAAACCGACTCGGCTAGACACAAACCCACTCGGCTAGACCCAAACCCACTCGGCTAGACCCTAACCCACTCGGCTGGACACAAACCCACTCGGCTAGACCCAAACCCACTCGGCTAGACCCAAACCCACTCGGCTAGACCCAAACCCAATCGGCTACACCCAAACCCACTCGGCTGGACCCAAACCCACTCGGCTAGATCCAAACCCACTCCGCTAGACCCAAACCCACTTGGCTAGACCCAAACCCACTTGGCTAGACGCAAACCCACTCGGCTAGACACAAACCCACTCCGCTAGACCCAAACCCACTCCGCTAGTCCCAAACCCACTCTGCTAGACCCAAACCCACTCGGCTAGACCCAAACCCACTGTGCTAGACCCAACCCCACTCGGCTAGGCCCAAACCCACTCTGCTAGTCCCAAACCCACTCGGCTAGATCCAAACCCACTCCGCTAGACCCAAACCCACTCGGCTAGTCCCAAACCCACTCCGCAAGACCCAAATCCACTCGGCTAGACCCAAACCCACTCCGCTTGACCCAAACCCACTCGGCTAGTCGCAAATCCACTCCGCTAGACCCAAACCCACTCGGCTAGACCCAAACCCACTCGGCTAGACCCAAGCCCACTCGGCTAGGCCCAAACCCACTCGGCTAGACCCAAACCCACTCGGCTAGACCCAAACCCACTCGGCTAGACCCAAACCCACTCTGCTAGACCCAAACACACTCGGCTAGACCCAAACCCACTCGGCTAGACCCAAACCCAGTCGTCTAGACACAAACCCACTCCGCTAGACCCAAACCCACTCGGCTAGACCCAAACCCTCTCCGCTAGACCCAAATCCACACGGCTAGACCCAAACCCACTCGGCGAGACCCAAACCCACTCGGCTAGACACATACCCACTCCACTAGACCCAAACCCACTCGGCTGGACCCAAACCCACTCCGCTAGACCCAAACCCACTCGGCTAGACACATACCCACTCCGCTAGACACAAACCCACTCCGCTAGACCCAAACCCAATCCGCTAGACGCAAACCCACTCGGCTAGACCCAAACCCACTTGGCTAGACCCAAACCCACTCCGCTAGACCCAAACCCACTCGGCTAGACCTAAACCCACTCGGCTAGACCCAAACCCACTCGGCTAGACCCAAACCCACTCGGCTAGACCCAAACCCACTCGGCTAGACCCAAACCCAGTCGGCTAGACCCAAACCCACTCGGCTAGACCCAAACCCAATCGGCAAGGCCCAAACCCACTCGGCTAGACCCAAACCCACTCGGCTAGACCCAAACCCACTCGGCTAGACCTAAACCCACTCGGCTAGACCCAAACCCACTCGGCTAGACCCAAACCCACTCGGCTAGACCCAAACCCACTCGGCTAGACCCAAACCCAGTCGGCTAGACCCAAACCCACTCGGCTAGACCCAAACCCAATCGGCAAGGCCCAAACCCACTCGGCTAGACCCAAACCCACTCGGCTAGATCCAAACCCACTCCGCTAGACCCAAAACCACTCGGTTAGACCCAAACCCACTCGGCTAGACCCAAACCCACACGGCTGGACCCAACCCCACTCGGCTAGACCCAAACGCACTCGGCTAGACCCAAACCCACTCGGCTAGACCCAAACCCACTCGGCTAGACACATACCCACTCCGCTAGACCCAAACCCACTCGGCTAGACACAAACCCACTCGGCTAGATCCAAACCCACTCCGCTAGACCCAAACCCACTCGGTTAGACCCAAACCCACTCGGCTAGACCCAAACCCACTCGGCTGGACCCAACCCCACTGGGCTAGACCCAAACCCACTCGGCTAGACCCACACCCATTCTGCTAGACCCAAACCCACTCGGCTAGACACAAACCCACTCGGCTAGACCCAAACCCACTCGGCTAGACCCTAACCCACTCGGCTGGACACAAACCCACTCGGCTAGACCCAAACCCACTCGGCTAGACCCAAACCCACTCGGCTAGACCCAAACCCAATCGGCTACACCCAAACCCATTCGGCTAGACCCAAACCCACTCGGCTAGATCCAAACCCACTCCGCTAGACCCAAACCCACTTGGCTAGACGCAAACCCACTCGGCTAGACCCAAACCCACTCGGCTAGACCCAAACCCACTCCGCTAGACCCAAATCCACTCGGCTAGACCCAAACCCACTCGGCGAGACCGAAACCCACTTGGCTAGACGCAAACCCACTCGGCTAGACCCAAACCCACTCGGCTAGGCCCAAACCCACTCGGCTAAACCCAAACCCACTCGGCTAGACCGAAAACCACTCGGCTAGACCCACACCCACTCGGCTAGACACAAACCCACTCCGCTAGACCCAAACCCACTCCGCTAGACCCAAACCCACTCCGCTAGACCCAAACCCACTCGGCTAGACCCAAACCCACTCGGCTAGACCCAAGCCCACTCGGCTAGGCCCAAACCCACTCGGCTAGACCCAAACCCACTCGGCTACACCCAAACCCACTCGGCTAGACCCAAACCCACACTGCTAGACCCAAACACACTCGGCTAGACCCAAACCCACTCGGCTAGACCCAAACCCAGTCGTCTAGACACAAACCCACTCCGCTAGACCCAAACCCACTCGCCTAGACCCAAACCCACTCGGCTAGACCCAAACCCACTCGGCCAGACACAAACCCACTCGGCTAGACCCAAACCCAATCGGCTAGGCCTAAATCCCACTCGGCTAGACCCAAACCCACTCGGCTAGACCCAAACCCACTCGGCTAGACCCAAACCCACTCGGCTAGACCCAAACCACTCGGCTAGACCCAAACCCACTCGGCTAGACCCAAACCCTCTCCGCTAGACCCAAATCCACACGGCTAGACCCAAACCCACTCGGCGAGACCCAAACCCACTCGGCTAGACACATACCCACTCCGCTAGACCCAAATCCACTCCGCTAGACCCAAACCCACTCCGCTTGACCCAAACCCTCTCGGCTAGTCGCAAACCCACTCGGCTAGACCCAAACCCACTCGGCTAGACCCAAACCCACTCGGCTAGACCCAAGCCCACTCGGCTAGGCCCAAACCCACTCGGCTAGACCCAAACCCACTCGGCTAGACCCAAACCCACTCGGCTAGACCCAAACCCACTCTGCTAGACCCAAACACACTCGGCTAGACCCAAACCCACTCGGCTAGACCCAAACCCAGTCGTCTAGACACAAACCCACTCCGCTAGACCCAAACCCACTCGCCTAGACCCAAACCCACTCGGCTAGACCCAAACCCACTCGGCTAGACCCAAACCCTCTCCGCTAGACCCAAATCCACACGGCTAGACCCAAACCCACTCGGCGAGACCCAAACCCACTCGGCTAGACACATACCCACTCCACTAGACCCAAATCCACTCGGCTAGACCCAAACCAACTCGGCGAGACCGAAACCCACTTGGCTAGACGCAAACCCACTCGGCTAGACCCAAACCCACTCGGCTAGGCCCAAACCCACTCGGCTAAACCCAAACCCACTCGGGTAGACCGAAAACCACTCGGCTCGACCCACACCCACTTGGCTAGACACAAACCCACTCCGCTAGACCCAAACCCACTCCGCTAGTCCCAAACCCACTCTGCTAGACCCAAACCCACTCGGCTGGACCCAAACACACTCGGCTGGACCCAACCCCACTCGGCTAGGCCCAAACCCACTCTGCTAGTCCCAAACCCACTCGGCTAGATCCAAACCCACTCCGCTAGACCCAAACCCACTCGGCTAGTCCCAAACCCACTCCGCTAGACCCAAATCCACTCGGCTAGACCCAAACCCACTCCGCTTGACCCAAACCCACTCGGCTAGTCGCAAACCCACTCCGCTAGACCCAAACCCACTCGGCAAGACCCAAACCCACTCGGCTAGACCCAAGCCCACTCGGCTAGGCCCAAACCCACTCGGCTAGACCCAAACCAACTCGGCTAGACCCAAACCCACTCGGCTAGACCCAAACCCACTCTGCTAGACCCAAACACACTCGGCTAGACCCAAACCCACTCGGCTAGACCCAAACCCTCTCCGCTAGACCCAAATCCACACGGCTAGACCCAAACCCACTCGGCGAGACCCAAACCCACTCGGCTAGACACATACCCACTCCGCTAGACCCAAATCCACTCGGCTAGTCCCAAACCCACTCCGCTTGACCCAAACCCTCTCGGCTAGTCGCAAACCCACTCCGCTAGACCCAAACCCACTCGGCTAGACCCAAACCCACTCGGCTAGACCCAAGCCCACTCGGCTAGGCCCAAACCCACTCGGCTAGACCCAAACCCACTCGGCTAGACCCAAACCCACTCGGCTAGACCCAAACCCACTCTGCTAGACCCAAACACACTCGGCTAGACCCAAACCCACTCGGCTAGACCCAAACCCAGTCGTCTAGACACAAACCCACTCCGCTAGACCCAAACCCACTCGCCTAGACCCAAACCCACTCGGCTAGACCCAAACCCACTCGGCTAGACCCAAACCCTCTCCGCTAGACCCAAATCCACACGGCTAGACCCAAAACCACTCGGCGAGACCCAAACCCACTCGGCTAGACACATACCCACTCCACTAGACCCAAATCCACTCGGCTAGACCCAAACCAACTCGGCGAGACCGAAACCCACTTGGCTAGACGCAAACCCACTCGGCTAGACCCAAACCCACTCGGCTAGGCCCAAACCCACTCGGCTAAACCCAAACCCACTCGGGTAGACCGAAAACCACTCGGCTCGACCCACACCCACTTGGCTAGACACAAACCCACTCCGCTAGACCCAAACCCACTCCGCTAGTCCCAAACCCACTCTGCTAGACCCAAACCCACTCGGCTGGACCCAAACCCACTCGGCTGGACCCAACCCCACTCGGCTAGGCCCAAACCCACTCTGCTAGTCCCAAACCCACTCGGCTAGATCCAAACCCACTCCGCTAGACCCAAACCCACTCGGCTAGTCCCAAACCCACTCCGCTAGACCCAAATCCACTCGGCTAGACCCAAACCCACTCCGCTTGACCCAAACCCACTCGGCTAGTCGCAAACCCACTCCGCTAGACCCAAACCCACTCGGCAAGACCCAAACCCACTCGGCTAGACCCAAGCCCACTCGGCTAGGCCCAAACCCACTCGGCTAGACCCAAACCAACTCGGCTAGACCCAAACCCACTCGGCTAGACCCAAACCCACTCTGCTAGACCCAAACACACTCGGCTAGACCCAAACCCACTCGGCTAGACCCAAACCCAGTCGTCTAGACACAAACCCACTCCGCTAGACCCAAACCCACTCGCCTAGACCCAAACCCACTCGGCTAGACCCAAACCCACTCGGCTAGACACAAACCCACTCGGCTAGACCCAAACCCAATCGGCGAGGCCTAAATCCCACTCGGCTAGACCCAAACCCACTCGGCTAGACACATACCCACTCCACTAGACCCAAACCCACTCGGCTGGACCCAAACCCACTCCGCTAGACCCAAACCCACTCGGCTAGACACATACCCACTCCGCTAGACACAAACCCACTCCGCTAGACCCAAACCCACTCCGCTAGACGCAAACCCACTCGGCTAGACCCAAACCCACTCGGCTAGACCCAAACCCACTCGGCTAGACCCAAACCCAGTCGGCTAGACCCAAACCCACTCGGCTAGACCCAAACCCAATCGGCAAGGCCCAAACCCACTCGGCTAGACCCAAACCCACTCGGCTAGATCCAAACCCACTCCGCTAGACCCAAAACCACTCGGTTAGACCCAAACCCACTCGGCTAGACCCAAACCCACTCGGCTGGACCCAACCCCACTCGGCTAGACCCAAACGCACTCGGCTAGACCCAAACCCACTCGGCTAGACCCAAACCCACTCGGCTAGACACATACCCACTCCGCTAGACCCAAACCCACTCGGCTAGACACAAACCCACTCGGCTAGATCCAAACCCACTCCGCTAGACCCAAACCCACTCGGTTAGACCCAAACCCACTCGGCTAGACCCAAACCCACTCGGCTGGACCCAACCCCACTGGGCTAGACCCAAACCCACTCGGCTAGACCCACACCCATTCTGCTAGACCCAAACCCACTCGGCTAGACACAAACCCACTCGGCTAGACCCAAACCCACTCGGCTAGACCCTAACCCACTCGGCTGGACACAAACCCACTCGGCTAGACCCAAACCCACTCGGCTAGACCCAAACCCACTCGGCTAGACCCAAACCCAATCGGCTACACCCAAACCCATTCGGCTAGACCCAAACCCACTCGGCTAGATCCAAACCCACTCCGCTAGACCCAAACCCACTGGGCTAGACCCAAACCCACTCGGCTAGACCCAAACCCACTCGGCTAGACCCAAACCCACTCCGCTAGACCCAAATCCACTCGGCTAGACCCAAACCCACTCGGCGAGACCGAAACCCACTTGGCTAGACGCAAACCCACTCGGCTAGACCCAAACCCACTCGGCTAGGCCCAAACCCACTCGGCTAAACCCAAACCCACTCGGCTAGACCGAAAACCACTCGGCTAGACCCACACCCACTCGGCTAGACACAAACCCACTCCGCTAGACCCAAACCCACTCCGCTAGACCCAAACCCACTCCGCTAGACCCAAACCCACTCGGCTAGACCCAAACCCACTCGGCTAGACCCAAGCCCACTCGGCTAGGCCCAAACCCACTCGGCTAGACCCAAACCCACTCGGCTACACCCAAACCCACTCGGCTAGACCCAAACCCACACTGCTAGACCCAAACACACTCGGCTAGACCCAAACCCACTCGGCTAGACCCAAATCCAGTCGTCTAGACACAAACCCACTCCGCTAGACCCAAACCCACTCGCCTAGACCCAAACCCACTCGGCTAGACCCAAACCCACTCGGCCAGACACAAACCCACTCGGCTAGACCCAAACCCAATCGGCTAGGCCTAAATCCCACTCGGCTAGACCCAAACCCACTCGGCTAGACCCAAACCCACTCGGCTAGACCCAAACCCACTCGGCTAGACCCAAACCACTCGGCTAGACCCAAACCCACTCGGCTAGACCCAAACCCTCTCCGCTAGACCCAAATCCACACGGCTAGACCCAAACCCACTCGGCGAGACCCAAACCCACTCGGCTAGACACATACCCACTCCGCTAGACCCAAATCCACTCGGCTAGACCCAAACCCACTCCGCTTGACCCAAACCCTCTCGGCTAGTCGCAAACCCACTCCGCTAGACCCAAACCCACTCGGCTAGACCCAAACCCACTCGGCTAGACCCAAGCCCACTCGGCTAGGCCCAAACCCACTCGGCTAGACCCAAACCCACTCGGCTAGACCCAAACCCACTCGGCTAGACCCAAACCCACTCTGCTAGACCCAAACACACTCGGCTAGACCCAAACCCACTCGGCTAGACCCAAACCCAGTCGTCTAGACACAAACCCACTCCGCTAGACCCAAACCCACTCGCCTAGACCCAAACCCACTCGGCTAGACCCAAACCCACTCGGCTAGACCCAAACCCTCTCCGCTAGACCCAAATCCACACGGCTAGACCCAAACCCACTCGGCGAGACCCAAACCCACTCGGCTAGACACATACCCACTCCACTAGACCCAAATCCACTCGGCTAGACCTAAACCAACTCGGCGAGACCGAAACCCACTTGGCTAGACGCAAACCCACTCGGCTAGACCCAAACCCACTCGGCTAGGCCCAAACCCACTCGGCTAAACCCAAACCCACTCGGGTAGACCGAAAACCACTCGGCTCGACCCACACCCACTTGGCTAGACACAAACCCACTCCGCTAGACCCAAACCCACTCCGCTAGTCCCAAACCCACTCTGCTAGACCCAAACCCACTCGGCTGGACCCAAACACACTCGGCTGGACCCAACCCCACTCGGCTAGGCCCAAACCCACTCTGCTAGTCCCAAACCCACTCGGCTAGATCCAAACCCACTCCGCTAGACCCAAACCCACTCGGCTAGTCCCAAACCCACTCCGCTAGACCCAAATCCACTCGGCTAGACCCAAACCCACTCCGCTTGACCCAAACCCACTCGGCTAGTCGCAAACCCACTCCGCTAGACCCAAACCCACTCGGCAAGACCCAAACCCACTCGGCTAGACCCAAGCCCACTCGGCTAGGCCCAAACCCACTCGGCTAGACCCAAACCAACTCGGCTAGACCCAAACCCACTCGGCTAGACCCAAACCCACTCTGCTAGACCCAAACACACTCGGCTAGACCCAAACCCACTCGGCTAGACCCAAACCCTCTCCGCTAGACCCAAATCCACACGGCTAGACCCAAACCCACTCGGCGAGACCCAAACCCACTCGGCTAGACACATACCCACTCCGCTAGACCCAAATCCACTCGGCTAGACCCAAACCCACTCCGCTTGACCCAAACCCTCTCGGCTAGTCGCAAACCCACTCCGCTAGACCCAAACCCACTCGGCTAGACCCAAACCCACTCGGCTAGACCCAAGCCCACTCGGCTAGGCCCAAACCCACTCGGCTAGACCCAAACGCACTCGGCTAGACCCAAACCCACTCGGCTAGACCCAAACCCACTCTGCTAGACCCAAACACACTCGGCTAGACCCAAACCCACTCGGCTAGACCCAAACCCAATCGTCTAGACACAAACCCACTCCGCTAGACCCAAACCCACTCGCCTAGACCCAAACCCACTCGGCTAGACCCAAACCCACTCGGCTAGACCCAAACCCTCTCCGCTAGACCCAAATCCACACGGCTAGACCCAAACCCACTCGGCGAGACCCAAACCCACTCGGCTAGACACATACCCACTCCACTAGACCCAAATCCACTCGGCTAGACCCAAACCAACTCGGCGAGACCGAAACCCACTTGGCTAGACGCAAACCCACTCGGCTAGACCCAAACCCACTCGGCTAGGCCCAAACCCACTCGGCTAAACCCAAACCCACTCGGGTAGACCGAAAACCACTCGGCTCGACCCACACCCACTTGGCTAGACACAAACCCACTCCGCTAGACCCAAACCCACTCCGCTAGTCCCAAACCCACTCTGCTAGACCCAAACCCACTCGGCTGGACCCAAACCCACTCGGCTGGACCCAACCCCACTCGGCTAGGCCCAAACCCACTCTGCTAGTCCCAAACCCACTCGGCTAGATCCAAACCCACTCCGCTAGACCCAAACCCACTCGGCTAGTCCCAAACCCACTCCGCTAGACCCAAATCCACTCGGCTAGACCCAAACCCACTCCGCTTGACCCAAACCCACTCGGCTAGTCGCAAACCCACTCCGCTAGACCCAAACCCACTCCGCAAGACCCAAACCCACTCGGCTAGACCCAAGCCCACTCGGCTAGGCCCAAACCCACTCGGCTAGACCCAAACCAACTCGGCTAGACCCAAACCCACTCGGCTAGACCCAAACCCACTCTGCTAGACCCAAACACACTCGGCTAGACCCAAACCCACTCGGCTAGACCCAAACCCAGTCGTCTAGACACAAACCCACTCCGCTAGACCCAAACCCACTCGCCTAGACCCAAACCCACTCGGCTAGACCCAAACCCACTCGGCTAGACACAAACCCACTCGGCTAGACCCAAACCCAATCGGCGAGGCCTAAATCCCACTCGGCTAGACCCAAACCCACTCGGCTAGACACATACCCACTCCACTAGACCCAAACCCACTCGGCTGGACCCAAACCCACTCCGCTAGACCCAAACCCACTCGGCTAGACACATACCCACTCCGCTAGACACAAACCCACTCCGCTAGACCCAAACCCACTCCGCTAGACGCAAACCCACTCAGCTAGACCCAAACCCACTTGGCTAGACCCAAACCCACTCCGCTAGACCCAAACCCACTCGGCTAGACCTAAACCCACTCGGCTAGACCCAAACCCACTCGGCTAGACCCAAACCCACTCGGCTAGACCCAAACCCACTCGGCTAGACCCAAACCCAGTCGGCTAGACCCAAACCCACTCGGCTAGACCCAAACCCAATCGGCTAGGCCCAAACCCACTCGGCTAGACCCAAACCCACTCGGCTAGATCCAAACCCACTCCGCTAGACCCAAACCCACTCGGTTAGACCCAAACCCACTCGGCTAGACCCAAACCCACTCGGCTGGACCCAACCCCAATCGGCTAGACCCAAACGCACTCGGCTAGACCCAAACCCACTCGGCTAGACCCAAACCCACTCGGCTAGACACATACCCACTCCGCTAGACCCAAACCCACTCGGCTAGACACAAACCCACTCGGCTAGATCCAAACCCACTCCGCTAGACCCAAACCCACTCCGCTAGACCCAAAACCACTCGGCTCGACCCACACCCACTTGGCTAGACACAAACCCACTCCGCTAGACCCAAACCCACTCCGCTAGTCCCAAACCCACTCTGCTAGACCCAAACCCACTCGGCTGGACCCAAACCCACTCGGCTGGACCCAACCCCACTCGGCTAGGCCCAAACCCACTCTGCTAGTCCCAAACCCACTCGGCTAGATCCAAACCCACTCCGCTAGACCCAAACCCACTCGGCTAGTCCCAAACCCACTCCGCTAGACCCAAATCCACTCGGCTAGACCCAAACCCACTCCGCTTGACCCAAACCCACTCGGCTAGTCGCAAACCCACTCCGCTAGACCCAAACACACTCGGCAAGACCCAAACCCACTCGGCTAGACCCAAGCCCACTCGGCTAGGCCCAAACCCACTCGGCTAGACCCAAACCAACTCGGCTAGACCCAAACCCACTCGGCTAGACCCAAACCCACTCTGCTAGACCCAAACACACTCGGCTAGACCCAAACCCACTCGGCCAGACCCAAACCCAGTCGTCTAGACACAAACCCACTCCGCTAGACCCAAACCCACTCGCCTAGACCCAAACCCACTCGGCTAGACCCAAACCCACTCGGCTAGACACAAACCCACTCGGCTAGACCCAAACCCAATCGGCGAGGCCTAAATCCCACTCGGCTAGACCCAAACCCACTCGGCTAGACACATACCCACTCCACTAGACCCAAACCCACTCGGCTGGACCCAAACCCACTCCGCTAGACCCAAACCCACTCGGCTAGACACATACCCACTCCGCTAGACACAAACCCACTCCGCTAGACCCAAACCCACTCCGCTAGACGCAAACCCACTCGGCTAGACCCAAACCCACTTGGCTAGACCCAAACCCACTCCGCTAGACCCAAACCCACTCGGCTAGACCTAAACCCACTCGGCTAGACCCAAACCCACTCGGCTAGACCCAAACCCACTCGGCTAGACCCAAACCCACTCGGCTAGACCCAAACCCAGTCGGCTAGACCCAAACCCACTCGGCTAGACCCAAACCCAATCGGCTAGGCCCAAACCCACTCGGCTAGACCCAAACCCACTCGGCTAGATCCAAACCCACTCCGCTAGACCCAAACCCACTCGGTTAGACCCAAGCCCACTCGGCTAGACCCAAACCCACTCGGCTGGACCCAACCCCACTCGGCTGGACCCAAACGCACTCGGCTAGACCCAAACCCACTCGGCTAGACCCAAACCCACTCGGCTAGACACATACCCACTCCGCTAGACCCAAACCCACTCGGCTAGACACAAACCCACTCGGCTAGATCCAAACCCACTCCGCTAGACCCAAACCCACTCGGTTAGACCCAAACCCACTCGGCTAGACCCAAACCCACTCGGCTGGACCCAACCCCACTCGGCTAGACGCAAACCCACTCGGCGAGACCGAAACCCACTTGGCTAGACGCAAACCCACTCGGCTAGACCCAAACCCACTCGGCTAGGCCCAAACCCAGTCGGCTAAACCCAAACCCACTCGGCTAGACCGAAAACCACTCGGCTAGACCCACACCCACTCGGCTAGACACAAACCCACTCCGCTAGACCCAAACCCACTCCGCTAGACCCAAACCCACTCCGCTTGACGCAAACCCACTCGGCTAGACCCAAACCCACTCGGTTAGACCCAAGCCCACTCGGCTAGGCCCAAACCCACTCGGCTAGACCCAAACCCACTCGGATAGACCCAAACCCACTCGGCTAGACCCAAACCCACTCTGCTAGACCCAAACACACTCGGCTAGACCCAAACCCACTCGGCTAGACCCAAACCCAGTCGTCTAGACACAAACCCACTCCGCTAGACCCAAACCCACTCGCCTAGACCCAAACCCACTCGGCTAGACCCAAACCCACTCGGCTAGACACAAATCCACTCGGCTAGACCCAAACCCAATCGGCTAGGCCTAAATCCCACTCGGCTAGACCCAAACCCACTCGGCTAGACCCAAACCCACTCGGCTAGACCCAAACCCACTCGGCTAGACCCAAACCACTCGGCTAGACCCAAACCCACTCGGCTAGACCCAAGCCCTCTCCGCTAGACCCAAATCCACACGGCTAGACCCAAACCCACTCGGCTAGACCCAAACCCACTCGGCTAGACCCAAACCCTCTCCGCTAGACCCAAATCCACACGGCTAGACCCAAACCCACTCGGCGAGACCCAAACCCACTCGGCTAGACACATACCCACTCCGCTAGACCCAAATCCACTCGGCTAGACCCAAACCCACTCCGCTTGACCCAAACCCACTCGGCTAGTCGCAAACCCACTCAGCTAGACCCAAACCAACTCGGCTAGACCCAAACCCACTCGGCTAGACCCAAGCCCACTCGGCTAGGCCCAAACCCACTCGGCTAGACCCAAACCCACTCGGCTAGACCCAAACCCACTCGGCTAGACCCAAACCCACTCTGCTAGACCCAAACACACTCGGCTAGACCCAAACCCACTCGGCTAGACCCAAACCCAGTCGTCTAGACACAACCCACTCCGCTAGACCCAAACCCACTCGCCTAGACCCAAACCCACTCGGCTAGACCCAAACCCACTCGGCTAGACCCAAACCCACTCGGCTAGACCCAAACCCACTCGGCTAGACCCAAACCACTCGGCTAGACCCAAACCCACTCGGCTAGACCCAAACCCTCTCCGCTAGACCCAAATCCACACGGCTAGACCCAAACCCACTCGGCGAGACCCAAACCCACTCGGCAAGACACATACCCACTCCACTAGACCCAAACCCACTCGGCTGGACCCAAACCCACTCCGCTAGACCCAAACCCACACGGCTAGACACATACCCACTCCGCTAGACACAAACCCACTCCGCTAGACCCAAACCCACTCCGCTAGACGCAAACCCACTCGGCTAGACCCAAACCCACTTGGCTAGACCCAAACCCACTCCGCTAGACCCAAACCCACTCGGCTAGACCTAAACCCACTCGGCTAGACCCAAACCCACTCGGCTAGACCCAAACCCACTCCGCTAGACCCACACCCACTCGGCTAGACCCAAACCCACTCGGCTAGACCCAAACCCACTCGGCTAGACCCAAACCCACTCTGCTAGACCCAAACACACTCGGCTAGACCCAAACCCACTCGGCTAGACCCAAACCCAGTCGTCTAGACACAAACCCACTCCGCTAGACCCAAACCCACTCGCCTAGACCCAAACCCACTCGGCTAGACACAAACCCACTCGGCTAGACACAAACCCACTCGGCTAGACCCAAACCCAATTGGCTAGGCCTAAATCCCACTCGGCTAGACCCAAACCCACTCGGCTAGACCCAAACCCACTCGGCTAGACCCAAACCCACTCGGCTAGACCCAAACCACTCGGCTAGACCTAAACCCACTCGGCTAGACCCAAACCCTCTCCGCTAGACCCAAATCCACACGGCTAGACCCAAACCCACTCGGCGAGACCCAAACCCACTTGGCTAGACACATACCCACTCCGCTAGACCCAAATCCACTCGGCTAGACCCAAACCCACTCCGCTTGACCCAAACCCACTCGGCTAGTCGCAAACCCACTCCGCTAGACCCAAACCCACTCCGCTAGACCCAAACCCACTCGGCTAGACCCAAGCCCACTCGGCTAGGCCCAAACCCACTCGGCTAGACCAAAACCCACTCGGCTAGACCCAAACCCACTCGGCTAGACCCAAACCCACTCTGCTAGACCCAAACACACTCGGCTAGACACAAACCCACTCGGCTAGACCCAAACCCAGTCGTCTACACAGAAACCCACTCCGCTAGACCCAAACCCACTCGCCTAGACCCAAACCCACTCGGCTAGACCCAAACCCACTCGGCTAGAAACAAACCCACTCGGCTAGACCCAAACCCAATCGGCTAGGCCTAAATCCCACTCGGCTAGACCCAAACGCACTCGGCTAGACCCAAACCCACTCGGCTAGACCCAAACCCACTCGGCTAAACCCAAACCCTCTCCGCTAGACCCAAATCCACACGGCTAGACCCAAACCCACTCGGCGAGACCCAAACCCACTCGGCTAGACACATACCCACTCCACTAGACCCAAACCCACTCGGCTGGACCCAAACCCACTCCGCTAGACCCAAACCCACTCGGCTAGACACATACCCACTCCGCTAGACACAAACCCAGTCCGCTAGACCCAAACCCACTCCGCTAGACGCAAACCCACTCGGCTAGACCCAAACCCACTTGGCTAGACCCAAACCCACTCCGCCAGACCCAAACCCACTCGGCTAGACCTAAACCCACTCGGCTAGACCCAAACCCACTCGGCTAGACCCAAACCCACTCGGCTAGACCCAAACCCACTCGGCTAGACCCAAACCCAGTCGGCTGGACCCAAACCCACTCGGCTAGACCCAAACCCAATCGGCTAGGCAAAAACCCACTCGGCTAGACCCAAACCCACTCGGCTAGATCCAAACCCACTCCGCTAGACCCAAACCCACTCGGTTAGACCCAAACCCACTCGGCTAGACCCAAACCCACTCAGCTGGACCCAACCCCACTCGGCTAGACCCAAACGCACTCGGCTAGACCCAAACCCACTCGGCTAGACCCAAACCCACTCGGCTAGACCCAAACCCGCCCGGCTAGACCCAAACCCCCTCGGCTAGACCCAACCCCACTCGGCTAGACCCAAACGCACTCGGCTAGACCCAAACCCACTCGGCTAGACCCAAACCCACTCGGCTAGACACATACCTACTCCGCTAGACACAAACCCACTCGGCTAGACCCAAACCTATTCCGCTAGACCCAAACCCACTCGGCTAGACCCAACCCCACTCGGCTAGTCCCAACCCCACTCGGCTACACCCAAACCCACTCGGCTAGACCCAAACCCACTCTGCTAGACCCAAACACACTCGGCTAGACCCAAACCCACTCGGCTAGACCCAAACCCAGTCGTCTAGACACAAACCCACTCCGCTAGACCCAAACCCACTCGCCTAGACCCAAACCCACTCGGCTAGACCCAAACCCACTCGGCTAGACACAAACCCACTCAGCTAGACCCAAACCCAATCGGCTAGGCCTAAATCCCACTCGGCTAGTCCCAAACCCACTCGGCTAGACCCAAACCCACTCGGCTAGAGCCAAACCCACTCGGCTAGACCCAAACCACTCGGCTAGACACAAACCCACTCGGCTAGACCCAAACCCTCTCCGCTAGACCCAAATCCACACGGCTAGACCCAAACCCACTCGGCGAGACCCAAACCCACTCGGCTAGACACATACCCACTCCACTAGACCCAAACCCACTCGGCTGGACCCAAACCCACTCCGCTAGACCCAAACCCACTCGGCTAGACACATACCCACTCCGCTAGACACAAACCCAGTCCGCTAGACCCAAACCCACTCCGCTAGACGCAAACCCACTCCGCTAGACCCAAACCCACTTGGCTAGACCCAAACCCACTCCGCTAGACCCAAAGCCACTCGGCTAGACCTAAACCCACTCGGCTAGACCCAAACCCACTCGGCTAGACCCAAACCCACTCGGCTAGACCCAAACCCACTCGGCTAGACCCAAACCCAGTCGGCTAGACCCAAACCCACTCGGCTAGACCCAAACCCAATCGGCTAGGCCCAAACCCACTCGGCTAGACCCAAACCCACTCGGCTAGATCCAAACCCACTCGGCTAGACCCAAACCCACTCGGTTAGACCCAAACCCACTCGGCTAGACCCAAACCCACTCAGCTGGACCCAACCCCACTCGGCTAGACCCAAACGCACTCGGCTAGACCCAAACCCACTCGGCTAGACCCAAACCCAATCGGCTAGGCCCAAACCCACTCGGCTAGACCCAACCCCACTCGGCTAGACCCAAACGCACTCGGCTAGACCCAAACCCACTCGGCTAGACCCAAACCCACTCGGCTAGCCCAAACCCACTCGGCTAGACACAAAACCACTCGGCTAGACCCAAACCCACTCGGCTAGACCCAAACCACTCGGCTAGACCCAAACCCACTTGGCTAGACCCAAACCCTCTCCGCTAGACCCAAATCCACACGGCTAGACCCAAACCCACTCGGCGAGACCCAAACCCACTCGGCAAGACACATACCCACTCCACTAGACCCAAACCCACTCGGCTGGACCCAAACCCACTCCGCTAGACCCAAACCCACTCGGCTAGACACATACCCACTCCGCTAGACACAAACCCACTCCGCTAGACCCAAACCCACTCCGCTAGACGCAAACCCACTCGGCTAGACCCAAACCCACTTGGCTAGACCCAAACCCACTCCGCTAGACCCAAACCCACTCGGCTAGACCTAAACCCACTCGGCTAGACCCAAACCCACTCGGCTAGACCCAAACCCACTCCGCTAGACCCACACCCACTCGGCTAGACCCACACCCACTCGGCTAGACCCAAACCCACTCGGCTAGACCCAAACCCACTCGGCTAGACCCAAACCCACTCGGCTAGACGCAAACCCACTCGGCTAGACCCAAACCCACTCGGCTAGATCCAAACCCACTCCGCTAGACCCAAACCCACTCGGTTCGACCCAAACCCACTCGGCTAGACCCAAACCCACTCAGCTGGACCCAACCCCACTCGGCTAGACCCAAACGCACTCGGCTAGACCCAAACCCACTCGGCTAGACCCAAACCCACTCGGCTAGACACATACCCACTCCGCTAGACCCAAACCCACTCGGCTAGACACAAACCCACTCCGCTAGACCCAAACCCACTCGGCTAGACCCAAACCCACTCGGCTAGACCCAAACCCACTCGGCTAGCCCAAACCCACTCGGCTAGACACAAAACCACTCGGCTAGACCCAAACCCACTCGGCTAGACCCAAACCCACTCGGCTAGACCCACACACACTCGGCTAGATCCAAACCCAATCGGCTAGGCCCAAACCCACTCGGCTAGACCCAAACCCACTCGGCTAGACCCAAACCCACTCGGCTAGACCCAAACCCACTCTGCTAGACCCAAACACACTCGGCTAGACCCAAACCCACTCGGCTAGACCCAAACCCAGTCGTCTAGACACAAACCCACTCCGCTAGACCCAAACCCACTCGCCTAGACCCAAACCCACTCGGCTAGACCCAAACCCACACGGCTAGACACAAACCCACTCGGCTAGACCCAAACCCAATTGGCTAGGCCTAAATCCCACTCGGCTAGACCCAAACCCACTCGGCTAGACCCAAAACCACTCGGCTAGACCCAAACCCACTCGGCTAGACCCAAACCACTCGGCTAGACCCAAACCCACTCGGCTAGACCCAAACCCTCTCCGCTAGACCCAAATCCACACGGCTAGACCCAAACCCACTCGGCGAGACCCAAACCCACTTGGCTAGACACATACCCACTCCGCTAGACCCAAATCCACTCGTCTAGACCCAAACCCACTCCGCTTGACCCAAACCCACTCGGCTAGTCGCAAACCCACTCCGCTAGACCCAAACCCACTCCGCTAGACCCAAACCCACTCGGCTAGACCCAAGCCCACTCGGCTAGGCCCAAACCCACTCGGCTAGACCAAAACCCACTCGGCTAGACCCAAACCCACTCGGCTAGACCCAAACCCACTCTGCTAGACCCAAACACACTCGGCTAGACACAAACCCACTCGGCTAGACCCAAACCCAGTCGTCTAGACAGAAACCCACTCCGCTAGACCCAAACCCACTCGCCTAGACCCAAACCCACTCGGCTAGACCCAAACCCACTCGGCTAGACACAAACCCACTCGGCTAGACCCAAACCCAATCGGCTAGGCCTAAATCCCACTCGGCTAAACCCAAACCCACTCGGCTAGACCCAAACCCACTCGGCTAGACCCAAACCCACTCGGCTAGACCCAAACCCTCTCCGCTAGACCCAAATCCACACGGCTAGACCCAAACCCACTCGGCGAGACCCAAACCCACTCGGCTAGACACATACCCACTCCACTAGACCCAAACCCACTCGGCTGGACCCAAACCCACTCCGCTAGACCCAAACCCACTCGGCTAGACACATACCCACTCCGCTAGACACAAACCCAGTCCGCTAGACCCAAACCCACTCCGCTAGACGCAAACCCACTCGGCTAGACCCAAACCCACTTGGCTAGACCCAAACCCACTCCGCCAGACCCAAACCCACTCGGCTAGACGTAAACCCACTCGGCTAGACCCAAACCCACTCGGCTAGACCCAAACCCACTCGGCTAGACCCAAACCCACTCGGCTAGACCCAAACCCAGTCGGCTAGACCCAAACCCACTCGGCTAGACCCAAACCCAATCGGCTAGGCAAAAACCCACTCGGCTAGACCCAAACCCACTCGGCTAGATCCAAACCCACTCCGCTAGACCCAAACCCACTCGGTTAGACCCAAACCCACTCGGCTAGACCCAAACCCACTCAGCTGGACCCAACCCCACTCGGCTAGACCCAAACGCACTCAGCTAGACCCAAACCCACTCGGCTAGACCCAAACCCACTCGGCTAGACCCAAACCCGCCCGGCTAGACCCAAACCCCCTCGGCTAGACCCAACCCCACTCGGCTAGACCCAAACGCACTCGGCTAGACCCAAACCCACTCGGCTAGACCCAAACCCACTCGGCTAGACACATACCTACTCCGCTAGACACAAACCCACTCGGCTAGACCCAAACCTACTCCGCTAGACCCAAACCCACTCGGCTAGACCCAACCCCACTCGGCTAGACCCAACCCCACTCGGCTACACCCAAACCCACTCGGCTAGACCCAAACCCACTCTGCTAGACCCAAACACACTCGGCTAGACCCAAACCCACTCGGCTAGACACAAACCCAGTCGTCTAGACACAAACCCACTCCGCTAGACCCAAACCCACTCGCCTAGACCCAAACCCACTCGGCTAGACCCAAACCCACTCGGCTAGACACAAACCCACTCAGCTATACCCAAACCCAATCGGCTAGGCCTAAATCCCACTCGGCTAGACCCAAACCCACTCGGCTAGACCCAAACCCACTCGGCTAGAGCCAAACCCACTCGGCTAGACCCAAACCACTCGGCTAGACCCAAACCCACTCGGCTAGACCCAAACCCTCTCCGCTAGACCCAAATCCACACGGCTAGACCCAAACCCACTCGGCGAGACCCAAACCCACACGGCTAGACACATACCCACTCCACTAGACCCAAACCCACTCGGCTGGACCCAAACCCACTCCGCTAGACCCAAACCCACTCGGCTAGACACATACCCACTCCGCTAGACACAAACCCAGTCCGCTAGACCCCAACCCACTCCGCTAGACGCAAACCCACTCCGCTAGACCCAAACCCACTTGGCTAGACCCAAACCCACTCCGCTAGACCCAAAGCCACTCGGCTAGACCTAAACCCACTCGGCTAGACCCAAACCCACTCGGCTAGACCCAAACCCACTCGGCTAGACCCAAACCCACTCGGCTAGACCCAAACCCAGTCGGCTAGACCCAAACCCACTCGGCTAGACCCAAACCCAATCGGCTAGGCCCAAACCCACTCGGCTAGACCCAAACCCACTCGGCTAGATCCAAACCCACTCGGCTAGACCCAAACCCACTCGGTTAGACCCAAACCCACTCGGCTAGACCCAAACCCACTCAGCTGGACCCAACCCCACTCGGCTAGACCCAAACGCACTCGGCTAGACCCAAACCCACTCGGCTAGACCCAAACCCAATCGGCTAGGCCCAAACCCACTCGGCTAGACCCAAACCCACTCGGCTAGACACATACCTACTCCGCTAGACACAAACCCACTCGGCTAGACCCAAACCTACTCCGCTAGACCCAAACCCACTCGGCTAGACCCAACCCCACTCGGCTACACCCAAACCCACTCGGCTAGACCCAAACCCACTCGGCTAGACCCAACCCCACTCGGCTAGGCCCAAACCCACTCTGCTAGTCCCAAACGCACTCGGCTAGACCCAAACCCACTCGGCTAGACCCAAACCCACTCGGCTAGACACATACCCACTCCGCTAGACCCAAACCCACTCGGCTAGACACAAACCCACTCCGCTAGACCCAAACCCACTCGGCTAGACCCAAACCCACTCGGCTAGACCCAAACCCACTCGGCTAGCCCAAACCCACTCGGCTAGACACAAAACCACTCGGCTAGACCCAAACCCACTCGGCTAGACCCAAACCCACTCGGCTAGACCCAAACCCACTCGGCTAGACCCAAACCCAATCGGCTAGGCCCAAACCCACTCGGCTAGACCCAAACCCAATCGGCTAGACCCAAACCCACTCGGCTAGACCCAAACCCGCCCGGCTAGACCCAAACCCCCTCGGCTAGACCCAACCCCACTCGGCTAGACCCAAACGCACTCGGCTAGACCCAAACCCACTCGGCTAGACCCAAACCCACTCGGCTAGACACATACCTACTCCGCTAGACACAAACCCACTCGGCTAGACCCAAACCTACTCCGCTAGACCCAAACCCACTCGGCTAGACCCAACCCCACTCGGCTACACCCAAACCCACTCGGCTAGACCCAAACCCACTCTGCTAGACCCAAACACACTCGGCTAGACCCAAACCCACTCGGCTAGACCCAAACCCAGTCGTCTAGACACAAACCCACTCCGCTAGAGCCAAACCCACTCGGCTAGACCCAAACCCACTCGGCGAGACCCAAACCCACTTGGCTAGACACATACCCACTCCGCTAGACCCAAATCCACTCGTCTAGACCCAAACCCACTCCGCTTGACCCAAACCCACTCGGCTAGTCGCAAACCCACTCCGCTAGACCCAAACCCACTCCGCTAGACCCAAACCCACTCGGCTAGACCCAAGCCCACTCGGCTAGGCCCAAACCCACTCGGCTAGACCAAAACCCACTCGGCTAGACCCAAACCCACTCGGCTAGACCCAAACCCACTCTGCTAGACCCAAACACACTCGGCTAGACACAAACCCACTCGGCTAGACCCAAACCCAGTCGTCTAGACAGAAACCCACTCCGCTAGACCCAAACCCACTCGCCTAGACCCAAACCCACTCGGCTAGACCCAAACCCACTCGGCTAGACACAAACCCACTCGGCTAGACCCAAACCCAATCGGCTAGGCCTAAATCCCACTCGGCTAAACCCAAACCCACTCGGCTAGACCCAAACCCACTCGGCTAGACCCAAACCCACTCGGCTAGACCCAAACCCTCTCCGCTAGACCCAAATCCACACGGCTAGACCCAAACCCACTCGGCGAGACCCAAACCCACTCGGCTAGACACATACCCACTCCACTAGACCCAAACCCACTCGGCTGGACCCAAACCCACTCCGCTAGACCCAAACCCACTCGGCTAGACACATACCCACTCCGCTAGACACAAACCCAGTCCGCTAGACCCAAACCCACTCCGCTAGACGCAAACCCACTCGGCTAGACCCAAACCCACTTGGCTAGACCCAAACCCACTCCGCCAGACCCAAACCCACTCGGCTAGACGTAAACCCACTCGGCTAGACCCAAACCCACTCGGCTAGACCCAAACCCACTCGGCTAGACCCAAACCCACTCGGCTAGACCCAAACCCAGTCGGCTAGACCCAAACCCACTCGGCTAGACCCAAACCCAATCGGCTAGGCAAAAACCCACTCGGCTAGACCCAAACCCACTCGGCTAGATCCAAACCCACTCCGCTAGACCCAAACCCACTCGGTTAGACCCAAACCCACTCGGCTAGACCCAAACCCACTCAGCTGGACCCAACCCCACTCGGCTAGACCCAAACGCACTCAGCTAGACCCAAACCCACTCGGCTAGACCCAAACCCACTCGGCTAGACCCAAACCCGCCCGGCTAGACCCAAACCCCCTCGGCTAGACCCAACCCCACTCGGCTAGACCCAAACGCACTCGGCTAGACCCAAACCCACTCGGCTAGACCCAAACCCACTCGGCTAGACACATACCTACTCCGCTAGACACAAACCCACTCGGCTAGACCCAAACCTACTCCGCTAGACCCAAACCCACTCGGCTAGACCCAACCCCACTCGGCTAGACCCAACCCCACTCGGCTACACCCAAACCCACTCGGCTAGACCCAAACCCACTCTGCTAGACCCAAACACACTCGGCTAGACCCAAACCCACTCGGCTAGACACAAACCCAGTCGTCTAGACACAAACCCACTCCGCTAGACCCAAACCCACTCGCCTAGACCCAAACCCACTCGGCTAGACCCAAACCCACTCGGCTAGACACAAACCCACTCAGCTATACCCAAACCCAATCGGCTAGGCCTAAATCCCACTCGGCTAGACCCAAACCCACTCGGCTAGACCCAAACCCACTCGGCTAGAGCCAAACCCACTCGGCTAGACCCAAACCACTCGGCTAGACCCAAACCCACTCGGCTAGACCCAAACCCTCTCCGCTAGACCCAAATCCACACGGCTAGACCCAAACCCACTCGGCGAGACCCAAACCCACACGGCTAGACACATACCCACTCCACTAGACCCAAACCCACTCGGCTGGACCCAAACCCACTCCGCTAGACCCAAACCCACTCGGCTAGACACATACCCACTCCGCTAGACACAAACCCAGTCCGCTAGACCCCAACCCACTCCGCTAGACGCAAACCCACTCCGCTAGACCAAAACCCACTTGGCTAGACCCAAACCCACTCCGCTAGACCCAAAGCCACTCGGCTAGACCTAAACCCACTCGGCTAGACCCAAACCCACTCGGCTAGACCCAAACCCACTCGGCTAGACCCAAACCCACTCGGCTAGACCCAAACCCAGTCGGCTAGACCCAAACCCACTCGGCTAGACCCAAACCCAATCGGCTAGGCCCAAACCCACTCGGCTAGACCCAAACCCACTCGGCTAGATCCAAACCCACTCGGCTAGACCCAAACCCACTCGGTTAGACCCAAACCCACTCGGCTAGACCCAAACCCACTCAGCTGGACCCAACCCCACTCGGCTAGACCCAAACGCACTCGGCTAGACCCAAACCCACTCGGCTAGACCCAAACCCAATCGGCTAGGCCCAAACCCACTCGGCTAGACCCAAACCCACTCGGCTAGACACATACCTACTCCGCTAGACACAAACCCACTCGGCTAGACCCAAACCTACTCCGCTAGACCCAAACCCACTCGGCTAGACCCAACCCCACTCGGCTACACCCAAACCCACTCGGCTAGACCCAAACCCACTCGGCTAGACCCAACCCCACTCGGCTAGGCCCAAACCCACTCTGCTAGTCCCAAACGCACTCGGCTAGACCCAAACCCACTCGGCTAGACCCAAACCCACTCGGCTAGACACATACCCACTCCGCTAGACCCAAACCCACTCGGCTAGACACAAACCCACTCCGCTAGACCCAAACCCACTCGGCTAGACCCAAACCCACTCGGCTAGACCCAAACCCACTCGGCTAGCCCAAACCCACTCGGCTAGACACAAAACCACTCGGCTAGACCCAAACCCACTCGGCTAGACCCAAACCCACTCGGCTAGACCCAAACCCACTCGGCTAGACCCAAACCCAATCGGCTAGGCCCAAACCCACTCGGCTAGACCCAAACCCAATCGGCTAGACCCAAACCCACTCGGCTAGACCCAAACCCGCCCGGCTAGACCCAAACCCCCTCGGCTAGACCCAACCCCACTCGGCTAGACCCAAACGCACTCGGCTAGACCCAAACCCACTCGGCTAGACCCAAACCCACTCGGCTAGACACATACCTACTCCGCTAGACACAAACCCACTCGGCTAGACCCAAACCTACTCCGCTAGACCCAAACCCACTCGGCTAGACCCAACCCCACTCGGCTACACCCAAACCCACTCGGCTAGACCCAAACCCACTCTGCTAGACCCAAACACACTCGGCTAGACCCAAACCCACTCGGCTAGACCCAAACCCAGTCGTCTAGACACAAACCCACTCCGCTAGAGCCAAACCCACTCGGCTAGACCCAAACCCACTCGGCTAGACCCAAACCCACTCGGCTAGACCCAAACCCTCTCCCCTAGACCCAAATCCACACGGCTAGACCCAAACCCACTCGGCGAGACCCAAACCCACTCGGCTAGACACATACCCACTCCACTAGACCCAAACCCACTCGGCTGGACCCAAACCCACTCCGCTAGACCCAAACCCACTCGGCTAGACACATACCCACTCCGCTAGACACAAACCCAGTCCGCTAGACCCAAACCCACTCCGCTAGACGCAAACCCACTCCGCTAGACCCAAACCCACTTGGCTAGACCCAAACCCACTCCGCTAGACCCAAAGCCACTCGGCTAGACCTAAACCCACTCGGCTAGACCCAAACCCACTCGGCTAGACCCAAACCCACTCGGCTAGACCCAAACCCACTCGGCTAGACCCAAACCCAGTCGGCTAGACCCAAACCCACTCGGCTAGACCCAAACCCAATCGGCTAGGCCCAAACCCACTCAGCTGGACCCAACCCCACTCGGCTAGACCCAAACGCACTCGGCTAGACCCAAACCCACTCGGCTAGACCCAAACCCAATCGGCTAGGCCCAAACCCACTCGGCTAGACCCAACCCCACTCGGCTAGACCCAAACGCACTCGGCTAGACCCAAACCCACTCGGCTAGACCCAAACCCACTCGGCTAGACACATACCTACTCCGCTAGACACAAACCCACTCGGCTAGACCCAAACCTACTCCGCTAGACCCAAACCCACTCGGCTAGACCCAACCCCACTCGGCTACACCCAAACCCACTCGGCTAGACCCAAACCCACTCGGCTAGACCCAACCCCACTCGGCTAGGCCCAAACCCACTCTGCTAGTCCCAAACCCACTCGGCTAGATCCAAACCCACTCCGCTAGACCCAAACCCACTCGGCTAGTCCCAAACCCACTCCGCTAGATCCAAATCCACTCGGCTAGACCCAAACCCACTCCGCTTGACCCAAACCCACTCGGCTAGACCCAAGCCCACTCGGCTAGGCCCAAACCCACTCGGCTAGACCCAAACCCACTCGGCTAGACCCAAACCCACTCGGCTAGACCCAAACCCACTCTGCTAGACCCAAACACACTCGGCTAGACCCAAACCCACTCGGCTAGACCCAAACCCACTCGTCTAGACACAAACCCACTCCGCTAGACCCAAACCCACTCGCCTAGACCCAAACCCACTCGGCTAGACCCAAAGCCACTCTGCTAGACCCAAACACACTCGGCTAGACCCAAACCCACTCGGCTAGACCCAAACCCAGTCGTCTAGACACAAACCCACTCCGCTAGACACAAACCCACTCGCCTAGACCCAAACCCACTCGGCTAGACCCAAACCCACTCGGCTAGACACAAACCCACTCGGCTAGACCCAAACCCAATCGGCTAGGCCTAAATCCCACTCGGCTAGACCCAAACCCACTCGGCTAGACCCAAACCCACTCGGCTAGACCCAAACCCACTCGGCTAGACCCAAACCACTCGGCTAGACCCAAACCCACTCGGCTAGACCCAAACCCTCTCCGCTAGACCCAAATCCACACGGCTAGACCCAATCCCACTCGGCGAGACCCAAACCCACTCGGCTAGACACATACCCACTCCACTAGACCCAAACCCACTCGGCTGGACCCAAACCCACTCCGCTAGACCCAAACCCACTCGGCTAGACACATACCCACTCCGCTAGACACAAACCCACTCCGCTAGACCCAAACCCACTCCGCTAGACGCAAACCCACTCGGCTAGACCCAAACCCACTTGGCTAGACCCAAACCCACTCCGCTAGACCCAAACCCACTCGGCTAGACCTAAACCCACTCGGCTAGACCCAAACCCACTCGGCTAGACCCAAACCCACTCGGCTAGACCGAAACCCACTCGGCTAGACCCAAACCCAGTCGGCTAGACCCAAACCCACTCGGCTAGACCCAAACCCAATCGGCTAGGCCCAAACCCACTCGGCTAGACCCAAACCCACTCGGCTAGACCCAAACCCACTCGGCTAGACCCAAACCCACTCTGCTAGACCCAAACACACTCGGCTAGACCCAAACCCACTCGGCTAGACCCAAACCCACTCGTCTAGACACAAACCCACTCTGCTAGACCCAAACCCACTCGCCTAGACCCAAACCCACTCGGCTAGACCCAAACCCACTCGGCTAGACACAAACCCACTCGGCTAGACCCAAACCCAATCGGCTAGGCCTAAATCCCACTCGGCTAGACCCAAACCCACTCGGCTGGACCCAAACCCACTCGGCTAGACCCAAACCCAGTCGGCTAGACCCAAACCACTCGGCTAGACCCAAACCCACTCGGCATGACCCAAACCTTCTCCGCCAGACCCAAATCCACACGGCTAGACCCAAACCCACTCGGCGAGACCCAAACCCACTCGGCGAGACACATACCCACTCCACTAGACCCAAACCCACTCGTCTAGACGCAAACCCACTCCGCTAGACCCAAACCCACTCGGCTAGACACATACCCACTCCGCTAGACACAAACCCACTCCGCTAGACCCAAACCCACTCCGCTAGACGCAAACCCACTCGGCTAGACCCAAACCCACTTGGCTAGACCCAAACCCACTCCGCTAGACCCAAACCCACTCGGCTAGACCCAAACCCACTCGGCTAGACCCAAACCCACTCGGCTAGACCCAAACCCACTCGGCTAGACCCAAACCCACTCGGCTAGACCCAAACCCACTCGGCTAGACCCAAACCCACTCGGCTAGACCCAAACCCACTCGGCTAGACCCAAACCCAATCGGCTAGGCCCAAACCCACTCGGCTAGACCCAAACCCACTCGGCTAGACCCAAACCCGCTCGGCTAGACGCAAACCCGCTCGGCTAGACCCAAACCCCCTCGGCTAGACCCAACCCCACTCGGCTAGACCCAAACACACTCGGCTAGACCCAAACCCACTCGGCTAGACCCAAACCCACTCGGCTAGACACATACCCACTCCGCTAGACCCAAACCCACTCGGCTAGACCCAAACCTACTCCGCTAGACCCAAACCCACTCGGCTAGACCCAACCCCACTCGGCTACACCCAAACCCACTTGGCTAGACCCAAACCCACTCGGCTAGACCCAAACCCACTCGGCTAGACCCAAACCCACTCCGCTAGACCCAAACCCACTCGGCTAGACACAAACCCACTCGGCTAGACCCAAACCCACTCGGCTAGACCCTAACCCACTCGGCTAGACACAAACCCACTCGGCTAGACCCAAACCCACTCGGCTAGACCCAAACCCACTCGGCTAGATCCAAACCCACTCCGCTAGACCCAAACCCACTCGGCTAGTCCCAAACCCACTCCGCTAGATCCAAATCCACTCGGCTAGACCCAAACCCACTCCGCTTGACCCAAACCCACTCGGCTAGACCCAAGCCCACTCGGCTAGGCCCAAACCCACTCGGCTAGACCCAAACCCACTTGGCTAGACCCAAACCCACTCGGCTAGACCCAAACCCACTCTGCTAGACCCAAACACACTCGGCTAGACCCAAACCCACTCGGCTAGACCCAAACCCACTCGTCTAGACACAAACCCACTCCGCTAGACCCAAACCCACTCGCCTAGACCCAAACCCACTCGGCTAGACCCAAACCCACTCTGCTAGACCCAAACACACTCGGCTAGACCCAAACCCAGTCGTCTAGACACAAACCCACTCCGCTAGACCCAAACCCACTCGCCTAGACCCAAACCCACTCGGCTAGACCCAAACCACTCGGCTAGACCCAAACCCACTCGGCTAGACCCAAACCCTCTCCGCTAGACCCAAATCCACATGGCTAGACCCAAACCCACTCGGCGAGACCCAAACCCACTCGGCTAGACACATACCCACTCCACTAGACCCAAACCCACTCGGCTGGACCCAAACCCACTCCGCTAGACCCAAACCCACTCGGCTAGACACATACCCACTCCGCTAGACCCAAACCCACTCGGCTAGACCTAAACCCACTCGGCTAGACCCAAACCCACTCGGCTAGACCCAAACCCACTCGGCTAGACCCAAACCCACTCGGCTAGACCCAAACCCAGTCGGCTAGACCCAAACCCACTCGGCCAGACCCAAACCCAATCGGCTAGGCCCAAACCCACTCGGCTAGACCCAAACCCACTCGGCTAGACCCAAACCCACTCGGCTAGACCCAAACCCACTCTGCTAGACCCAAACACACTCGGCTAGACCCAAACCCACTCGGCTAGACCCAAACCCACTCGTCTAGACACAAACCCACTCTGCTAGACCCAAACCCACTCGCCTAGACCCAAACCCACTCGGCTAGACCCAAACCCACTCGGCTAGACACAAACCCACTCGGCTAGACCCAAACCCAATCGGCTAGGCCTAAATCCCACTCGGCTAGACCCAAACCCACTCGGCTAGACCCAAACCCACTCGGCTAGACCCAAACCCAGTCGGCTAGACCCAAACCACTCGGCTAGACCCAAACCCACTCGGCTGGACCCAAACCCTCTCCGCCAGACCCAAATCCACACGGCTGGACCCAAACCCACTCGGCGAGAACCAAACCCACTCGGCGAGATACATACCCACTCCACTAGACCCAAACCCACTCGTCTAGACGCAAACCCACTCCGTTAGACCCAAACCCACTCGGCTAGACACATACCCACTCCGCTAGACACAAACCCACTCCGCTAGACCCAAACCCACTCCGCTAGACGCAAACCCACTCGGCTAGACCCAAACCCACTGGGCTAGACCCAAACCCACTCCGCTAGACCCAAACCCACTCGGCTAGACCCAAACCCACTCGGCTAGACCCAAACCCACTCGGCTAGACCCAAACCCACTCGGCTAGACCCAAACCCACTCGGCTAGACCCAAACCCACTCGGCTAGACCCAAACCCACTCGGCTAGACCCAAACCCACTCGGCTAGACCCAAACCCAATCGGCTAGGCCCAAACCCACTCCGCTAGACCCAAACCCACTCGGCTAGATCCAAACCCACTCCGCTAGACCCAAACCCACTCGGTTAGACCCAAACCCACTCGGCTAGACCCAAACCCACTCGGCTGGACCCAACCCCACTCGGCTAGACCCAAACGCACTCGGCTAGACCCAAACCCACTCGGCTAGACCCAAACCCACTCGGCTAGACACATACCCACTCCGCTAGACCCAAACCCACTCGGCTAGACACAAACCCACTCCGCTAGACCCAAACCCACTCGGCTAGACCCAAACCCACTCGGCTAGACCCAAACCCACTCGGCGAGCCCAAACCCACTCGGCTAGACACAAAACCACTCGGCTAGACCCAAACCCACTCGGCTAGACCCAAACCCACTCGGCTAGACCCAAACCCACTCGGCTAGACCCAAACCCAATCGGCTGGGCCCAAACCCACTCGGCTAGACCCAAACCCACTCGGCCAGACCCAAACCCACTCGGCTAGACCCAAACCCGCTCGGCTAGGCCCAAACCCACTCGGCTAGACCCAAACCCACTCGGCTAGACCCAAACCCACTCGGCTAGACCCACACCCACTCGGCTAGACCCAAACCCACTCCGCTATACCCAAACCCACTCCGCTAGACCCAAACCCACTCTGCTAGACCCAAACCCACTCGGCAAGACCCAAACCCACTCAGCTAGACCCAACCCCACTCGGCTAGGCCCAAACCCACTCTGCTGGTCCCAAACCCACTCGGCTAGATCCAAACCCACTCCGCTAGACCCAAACCCACTCGGCTAGTCCCAAACCCACTCCGCCAGACCCAAACCCACTCGGCTAGACCCAAACCCACTCCGCTAGACCCAAACCCACTCGGCTAGTCCCAAACCCACTCGGCTGGACCCAAACCCACTCGTCTAGACACAAACCCACTCCGCCAGACCCAAACCCACTCGGCTAGACCCAAACCCACTCGGCTATACCCAAACCCACTCGGCTAGACAGAAACCCACTCGGCTAGACCCAAGCCCACTCAGCTAGACCCAAACCCACTCGGCTAGACCCAAACCCACTCGTCTAGACACAAACCCACTCCGGCAGACCCAAACCCACTCGGCTAGACCCAAACCCACTCGGCTATACCCAAACCCACTCGGCTAGACAGAAACCCACTCGGCTAGACCCAAACCCAATCGGCTAGGCCCAAATCCCACTCGGCTAGACCCAAACCCACTCGGCTAGACCCAAACCCACTCGGCAAGACCCAAACCCACTCGGCTAGACCCAAACCACTCGGCTAGACCCAAACCCTCTCGGCTAGACCCAAACCCACTCCGCTATACCCAAATCCACACGGCTAGACCCAAACCCACTCGGCGAGACCCAAACCCACTCGGCTAGACACATACCCACTCCGCTAGACCCAAACCCAGTCGGCTAGACCCAAACCCACTCCGCTAGACCCAAACCCACTCGGCTAGACACATACCCATTCCGCTAGACCCAAACCCACTCCGCTAGACCCAAACCCACTCCGCTAGACGCAAACCCACTCGGCTAGACGCAAACCCACTTGGCTAGACCCAAACCCACTCGGCTAGACCCAAACCCACTTGGCTAGACCCAAACCCACTCGGCTAGACCCAAACCCACTCGGCTGGACCCAAACCCACTCGGCTAGTCCCATACCCACTCCGCTAGACCCAAACCCACTCGGCAAGACCCAAACCCACTCGGCTAGACCCAAGCCCACTCGGCTAGAAACAAACCCACTCCACTAGACCCAAACCCACTCGTCTAGACGCAAACCCACTCCGCTAGACCCAAACCCACTCGGCTAGACACATACCCACTCCGCTAGACACAAACCCACTCCGCTAGACCCAAACCCACTCCGCTAGACGCAAACCCACTCGGCTAGACCCAAACCCACTGGGCTAGACCCAAACCCACTCCGCTAGACCCAAACCCACTCGGCTAGACCCAAACCCACTCGGCTAGACCCAAACCCACTCGGCTAGACCCAAACCCACTCGGCTAGACGCAAACCCACTCGGCTAGACCCAAACCCACTCGGCTAGACCCAAACCCACTCGGCTAGACCCAAACCCACTCGGCTAGACCCAAACCCAATCGGCTAGGCCCAAACCCACTCCGCTAGACCCAAACCCACTCGGCTAGATCCAAACCCACTCCGCTAGACCCAAACCCACTCGGTTAGACCCAAACCCACTCGGCTAGACCCAAACCCACTCGGCTGGACCCAACCCCACTCGGCTAGACCCAAACGCACTCGGCTAGACCCAAACACACTCGGCTAGACCCAAACCCACTCGGCTAGACACATACCCACTCCGCTAGACCCAAACCCACTCGGCTAGACACAAACCCACTCCGCTAGACCCAAACCCACTCGGCTAGACCCAAACCCACTCGGCTAGACCCAAACCCACTCGGCGAGCCCAAACCCACTCGGCTAGACACAAAACCACTCGGCTAGACCCAAACCCACTCGGCTAGACCCAAACCCACTCGGCTAGGCCCAAACCCACTCGGCTAGACCCAAACCCAATCGGCTGGGCCCAAACCCACTCGGCTAGACCCAAACCCACTCGGCCAGACCCAAACCCACTCGGCTAGACCCAAACCCGCTCGGCTAGGCCCAAACCCACTCGGCTAGACCCAAACCCACTCGGCTAGACCCAAACCCACTCGGCTAGACCCACACCCACTCGGCTAGACCCAAACCCACTCCGCTATACCCAAACCCACTCCGCTAGACCCAAACCCACTCTGCTAGACCCAAACCCACTCGGCAAGACCCAAACCCACTCAGCTAGACCCAACCCCACTCGGCTAGACCCAAGCCCACTCGGCTAGACCCAAACACACTCTGCTAGACCGAAACACACTCAGCTAGACCCAAACCCACTCGGCTAGACCCAAACCCACTCGTCTAGACACAAACCCACTCCGCCAGACCCAAACCCACTCGGCTAGACCCAAACCCACTCGGCTATACCCAAACCCACTCGGCTAGACAGAAACCCACTCGGCTAGACCCAAGCCCACTCGGCTAGGCCCAAACACACTCGGCTAGACCCAAACCCACTCGGCTAGACCCAAACCCACTCGGCTAGACCCAAACCCACTCTGCTAGACCAAAACACACTCAGCTAGACCCAAACCCACTCGGCTAGACCCAAACCCACTCGTCTAGACACAAACCCACTCCGCCAGACCCAAACCCACTCGGCTAGACCCAAACCCACTCGGCTATACCCAAACCCACTCGGCTAGACAGAAACCCACTCGGCTAGACCCAAACCCAATCGGCTAGGCCCAAATCCCACTCGGCTAGACCCAAACCCACTCGGCTAGACCCAAACCCACTCGGCAACACCCAAACCCACTCGGCTAGACCCAAACCACTCGGCTAGACCCAAACCCTCTCGGCTAGACCCAAACCCACTCCGCTATACCCAAATCCACACGGCTAGACCCAAACCCACTCGGCGAGACCCAAACCCACTCGGCTAGACACATACCCACTCCGCTAGACCCAAACCCAGTCGGCTAGACCCAAACCCACTCCGCTAGACCCAAACCCACTCGGCTAGACACATACCCATTCCGCTAGACCCAAACCCACTCCGCTAGACCCAAACCCACTCCGCTAGACGCAAACCCACTCGGCTAGACCCAAACCCACTTGGCTAGACCCAAACCCACTCGGCTAGACCCAAACCCACTTGGCTAGACCCAAACCCACTCGGCTAGACCCAAACCCACTCGGCTGGACCCAAACCCACTCGGCTAGTCCCATACCCACTCCGCTAGACCCAAACCCACTCGGCAAGACCCAAACCCACTCGGCTAGACCCAAGCCCACTCGGCTAGAAACAAACCCACTCGGCTAGGCCCAAACCCACTCGGCTAGACCCAAACCCACTCGGCTAGACCCAAACCCATTCGGCTAGACCCAAACCCACTCTGCTAGACCCAAACACACTCGGCTTGACCCAAACCCACTCGGCTAGACCCAAACCCACTCGTCTAGACACAAACCCACTCCGCTAGACCCAAACCCACTCGGCTAGACCCAAACCCACTCCGCTACACCCAAACCCACTCGGCTTGACCCAAACCCACACGGCTAGACCCAAACCCACTCGGCTAAACCCAAACCCACTCCGCTAGACCCAAACCCACTCGGCTAGACCCAAACCCACTCGGCTAGACCCAAGCCCACTCGGCTAGACCCAAACCCACTCGGTTAGACCCAAACCCACTCGGCTAGACCCAAACCCACTCGGCTAAACCCAAACCCACTCGCTAGACCCAAACCCACTCGGCTAGACCCAAACCCACTGGGCTAGACCCAAACCCACTCGAATAGACGCAAACCCAGTCCGCTAGACCCAAACCCACTCAGCTGGACCCAAACCCACTCGGCTAGACACAAACCCACTCGGCTAGACCCAAATCCACTCGGCTAGACCCTAACCCACTCCGCTAGACCCAAACCCACTCGGCTGGACCCCAACCCACTCGGCTAGACCCAAATCCACTCGGCTAGGCCCAAACCCACTCGGCTAGACCTAAACCCACTCGGCTAGACCCAAACCCACTTGGCTAGACCCAAACCCACTCCGCTAGACCCACACCCACTAGGCTAGACCCAAACCCACTCGGCTAGACCCAAACCCACTCGGCTAGACCCAAACCCACTCGGCTAGACCCAAACCCACTCGGCTAGACCCAAACCCACTCGGCTAGACCCAAACCCACTCGGCTAGACCCAAACCCACTCGGCTAGACCCAAACCCACTCGGCTAGACCCAAACCCAATCGGCTCGGCCCAAACCCACTTGGCTAGACCCCAATCCACTCGGTAAGACCCAAACCCACTCGGCTAGACCCAAACCCACTCTGTAGACCCAAACCCACTCGGCTAGACCCAAACCCACTAGGCTGGACCCAAACCCACTCGGCTAGTCCCAAACCCACTCGGCTAGACCCAAACCCACTCGGCTAGACCCAAACCCACTCGGCTAGACCCAAGCCCACTCGGCTAGGCCCAAACCCACTTGGCTAGACCCAAACCCACTCGGCTAGACCCAAACCCACTCGGCTAGACCCAAACACACTCTGCTAGACCGAAACACACTCAGCTAGACCCAAACCCACTCGGCTAGACCCAAACCCACTCGTCTAGACACAAACCCACTCCGCCAGACCCAAACCCACTCGGCTAGACCCAAACCCACTAGGCTATACCCAAACCCACTCGGCTAGACAGAAACCCACTCGGCTAGACCCAAGCCCACTCGGCTAGGCCCAAACACACTCGGCTAGACCCAAACCCACTCGGCTAGACCCAAACCCACTCGGCTAGACCCAAACCCACTCTGCTAGACCCAAACACACTCAGCTAGACCCAAACCCACTCGGCTAGACCCAAACCCACTCGTCTAGACACAAACCCACTCCGCCAGACCCAAACCCACTCGGCTAGACCCAAACCCACTCGGCTATACCCAAACCCACTCGGCTAGACAGAAACCCACTCGGCTAGACCCAAACCCAATCGGCTAGGCCCAAATCCCACACGGCTAGACCCAAACCCACTCGGCTAGACCCAAACCCACTCGGCAAGACCCAAACCCACTCGGCTAGACCCAAACCACTCGGCTAGACCCAAACCCTCTCGGCTAGACCCAAACCCACTCCGCTATACCCAAATCCACACGGCTAGACCCAAACCCACTCGGCGAGACCCAAACCCACTCGGCTAGACACATACCCACTCCGCTAGACCCAAACCCAGTCGGCTAGACCCAAACCCACTCCGCTAGACCCAAACCCACTCGGCTAGACACATACCCATTCCGCTAGACCCAAACCCACTCCGCTAGACCCAAACCCACTCCGCTAGACGCAAACCCACTCGGCTAGACCCAAACCCACTTGGCTAGACCCAAACCCACTCGGCTAGACCCAAACCCACTTGGCTAGACCCAAACCCACTCGGCTAGACCCAAACCCACTCGGCTGGACCCAAACCCACTCGGCTAGTCCCATACCCACTCCGCTAGACCCAAACCCACTCGGCAAGACCCAAACCCACTCGGCTAGACCCAAGCCCACTCGGCTAGAAACAAACCCACTCGGCTGGGCCCAAACCCACTCGGCTAGACCCAAACCCACTCGGCTAGACCCAAACCCATTCGGCTAGACCCAAACCCACTCTGCTAGACCCAAACACACTCGGCTTGACCCAAACCCACTCGGCTAGACCCAAACCCACTCGTCTAGACACAAACCCACTCCGCTAGACCCAAACCCACTCGGCTAGACCCAAACCCACTCCGCTACACCCAAACCCACTCGGCTTGACCCAAACCCACACGGCTAGACCCAAACCCACTCGGCTAAACCCAAACCCACTCCGCTAGACCCAAACCCACTCGGCTAGACCCAAACCCACTCGGCTAGACCCAAGCCCACTCGGCTAGACCCAAACCCACTCGGTTAGACCCAAACCCACTCGGCTAGACCCAAACCCACTCGGCTAAACCCAAACCCACTCGCTAGACCCAAACCCACTCGGCTAGACCCAAACCCACTGGGCTAGACCCAAACCCACTCGAATAGACCCAAACCCAGTCCGCTAGACCCAAACCCACTCAGCTGGACCCAAACCCACTCGGCTAGACACAAACCCACTCGGCTAGACCCAAATCCACTCGGCTAGACCCTAACCCACTCGGCTAGACACAAACCCACTCGGCTAGACCCAAACCCACTCGGCTAGACCCAAACCCACTCAGCTAGACCCAAACCCACTCGGCTACACACAAACCCACTCGGCTAGACCCAAACCCACTCGGCTGGATCCAAACCCACTCTGCTAGACCCAAACCCACTCGGCTAGACCCAAACCCACTCCGCTAGACCCAAACCCACTCGGCTGGACCCCAACCCACTCGGCTAGACCCAAATCCACTCGGCTAGGCCCAAACCCACTCGGCTAGAACTAAACCCACTCGGCTAGACCCAAACCCACTTGGCTAGACCCAAACCCACTCCGCTAGACCCACACCCACTAGGCTAGACCCAAACCCACTCGGCTAGACCCAAACCCACTCCGCTAGACCCAAACCCACTCGGCTAGACCCAAACGCACTCGGCTAGACCCAGACCCACTCGGCTAGACCCCAACCCACTCGGGTAGACCCAAACCCACTCGGCTAGAGCCAAACCCACTCGGCTAGACCCAAACCCACTCGGCTAGACCCAAACCCACTCGGCCAGACCCAAACCCACTCGGCTAGACCCAAACCCACTCGGCTAGACCCGAACGCACTTGGCTAGACACAAACCCACTAGGCTGGACCCAAACCCACTCGGCTAGACCCAAACCCACTCTGCTAAACCCAAACCCACTCGGCTAGACCCAAACCCATTCAGCAAGATGCAAACCCACTCCGCTAGACCCAAACCCACTCGGCTAGACCCAAACCCACTCCGCTAGACCCAATCCCACTCGGCTAGACCCAAACCCACTCGGCATGACCCAATCCCACTCGGCTAAACCCAAACCCACTCGGCTAGACCCAAACCCACTCGGTTAGACCCAAACCCACTCGGCTAGACCCAAACCCACTCGGCTAGTCCCAAAACCACTGGGCTAGACCCAAACCCACTCGGCTGGACCCAAACCCACTCGGCTAGACCCAAACCCACTCCGCTAGACCCAAACCCACTCGGCTGACCCAAACCCACTCGGCTAGACCCAAACCCACTCGGCTAGACCCAAACCCCACTCGGCTAGACCCAAACCCACTCGGCTAGACCCAAACCCACTCGGCAAGACCCAAACCCACTCGGCTAGACCCAAACCACTCGGCTAGACCCAAACCCTCTCGGCTAGACCCAAACCCACTCCGCTATACCCAAATCCACACGGCTAGACCCAAACCCACTCGGCGAGACCCAAACCCACTCGGCTAGACACATACCCACTCCGCTAGACCCAAACCCAGTCGGCTAGACCCAAACCCACTCCGCTAGACCCAAACCCACTCGGCTAGACACATACCCATTCCGCTAGACCCAAACCCACTCCGCTAGACCCAAACCCACTCCGCTAGACGCAAACCCACTCGGCTAGACCCAAACCCACTTGGCTAGACCCAAACCCACTCGGCTAGACCCAAACCCACTTGGCTAGACCCAAACCCACTCGGCTAGACCCAAACCCACTCGGCTGGACCCAAACCCACTCGGCTAGTCCCAAACACACTCGGCTTGACCCAAACCCACTCGGCTAGACCCAAACCCACTCGTCTAGACACAAACCCACTCCGCTAGACCCAAACCCACTCGGCTAGACCCAAACCCACTCCGCTACACCCAAACCCACTCGGCTTGACCCAAACCCACACGGCTAGACCCAAACCCACTCGGCTAAACCCAAACCCACTCCGCTAGACCCAAACCCACTCGGCTAGACCCAAACCCACTCGGCTAGACCCAAGCCCACTCGGCTAGACCCAAACCCACTCGGTTAGACCCAAACCCACTCGGCTAGACCCAAACCCACTCGGCTAAACCCAAACCCACTCGCTAGACCCAAACCCACTCGGCTAGACCCAAACCCACTGGGCTAGACCCAAACCCACTCGAATAGACCCAAACCCAGTCCGCTAGACCCAAACCCACTCAGCTGGACCCAAACCCACTCGGCTAGACACAAACCCACTCGGCTAGACCCAAATCCACTCGGCTAGACCCTAACCCACTCGGCTAGACACAAACCCACTCGGCTAGACCCAAACCCACTCGGCTAGACCCAAACCCACTCAGCTAGACCCAAACCCACTCGGCTACACACAAACCCACTCGGCTAGACCCAAACCCACTCGGCTGGATCCAAACCCACTCTGCTAGACCCAAACCCACTCGGCTAGACCCAAACCCACTCCGCTAGACCCAAACCCACTCGGCTGGACCCCAACCCACTCGGCTAGACCCAAATCCACTCGGCTAGGCCCAAACCCACTCGGCTAGAACTAAACCCACTCGGCTAGACCCAAACCCACTTGGCTAGACCCAAACCCACTCCGCTAGACCCACACCCACTAGGCTAGACCCAAACCCACTCGGCTAGACCCAAACCCACTCCGCTAGACCCAAACCCACTCGGCTAGACCCAAACGCACTCGGCTAGACCCAGACCCACTCGGCTAGACCCCAACCCACTCGGGTAGACCCAAACCCACTCGGCTAGAGCCAAACCCACTCGGCTAGACCCAAACCCACTCGGCTAGACCCAAACCCACTCGGCCAGACCCAAACCCACTCGGCTAGACCCAAACCCACTCGGCTAGACCCGAACGCACTTGGCTAGACACAAACCCACTAGGCTGGACCCAAACCCACTCGGCTAGACCCAAACCCACTCTGCTAAACCCAAACCCACTCGGCTAGACCCAAACCCATTCAGCAAGATGCAAACCCACTCCGCTAGACCCAAACCCACTCGGCTAGACCCAAACCCACTCCGCTAGACCCAATCCCACTCGGCTAGACCCAAACCCACTCGGCATGACCCAATCCCACTCGGCTAAACCCAAACCCACTCGGCTAGACCCAAACCCACTCGGTTAGACCCAAACCCACTCGGCTAGACCCAAACCCACTCGGCTAGTCCCAAACCCACTGGGCTAGACCCAAACCCACTCGGCTGGACCCAAACCCACTCGGCTAGACCCAAACCCACTCCGCTAGACCCAAACCCACTCGGCTGACCCAAACCCACTCGGCTAGACCCAAACCCACTCGGCTAGACCCAAACCCACTCGGCTAGACCCAAACCCACTCGGCTAGACCCAAACCCACTCGGCTAGACCCAAACCCAATCGGCTCGGCCCAAACCCACTTGGCTAGACCCCAATCCACTCGGTAAGACCCAAACCCACTCGGCTAGACCCAAACCCACTCTGTAGACCCAAACCCACTCGGCTAGACCCAAACCCACTAGGCTGGACCCAAACCCACTTGGCTAGACCCAAACCCACTCGGTTAGACCCAAACCCACTCGGCTAGACACAAACCCACTCGGCTATACCCAAACCCACTCCGCTAGACCCAAACCCACTCGGCTAGACCCAAACCCACTCGGCATGACCCAATCCCACTCGGCTAAACCCAAACCCACTCGGCTAGACCCAAACGCACTCGGCTAGACCCAGACCCACTCGGCTAGACCCCAACCCACTCGGGTAGACCCAAACCCACTCGGCTAGAGCCAAACCCACTCGGCTAGACCCAAACCCACTCGGCTAGACCCAAACCCACTCGGCCAGACCCAAACCCACTCGGCTAGACCCAAACCCAGTCGGCTAGACCCGAACGCACTTGGCTAGACACAAACCCACTCGGCTGGACCCAAACCCACTCGGCTAGACCCAAACCCACTCTGCTAAACCCAAACCCACTCGGCTAGACCCAAACCCATTCAGCAAGATGCAAACCCACTCCGCTAGACCCAAACCCACTCGGCTAGACCCAAACCCACTCCGCTAGACCCAAACCCACTCGGCTAGACCCAAACCCACTCGGCATGACCCAATCCCACTCGGCTAAACCCAAACCCACTCGGCTAGACCCAAACCCACTCGGTTAGACCCAAACCCACTCGGCTAGACCCAAACCCACTCGGCTAGTCCCAAACCCACTGGGCTAGACCCAAACCCACTCGGCTGGACCCAAACCCACTCGGATAGACCCAAACCCACTCTGCTAGACCCAAACGGACTCGGCTAGACCCAAACCCACTCGGCTAGAACCAAACCCACTCGGCTAGACCCAAACCCACTCTTCTAGACCCTAACCCACTCGGCTAGACCCAAACCCACTCGGCTAGACCCAAACCCAATCGGCGAGTCCCAAACCCACTCGGCTGGACCCAAACCCACTCAGCTAGACCCAAACCCACTCGGCTAGACCCAAACCCACACGGCTAGACCCAAACTTACTCGGCTATACCCAAACCCACTCGGCTCGACCCAAACCCACTCGGCTAGACCTAAACCCACTCTGCTAGACCCAAACGCACTCGGCTAGACCCAGACCCACTCGGGTAGACCCCAACCCACTCGGGTAGACCCAAACCCACTCGGCTAGAGCCAAACCCACTCGGCTAGACCCAAACCCACTCGGCTAGACCCAAACCCAATCGGCCAGACCCAAACCCACTCGGCTAGACCCAAACCCACTCGGCTAGACCCGAACGCACTGGGCTAGACACAAACCCACTCGGCTAGACCCAAACCCACTCGGCTAGACCCAAACCCTCTCGGATAGACCGAAACCGACTCGGGTAGACCCAAACCCATTCGGATAGACCCAAACCCACTCGGCTAGACCCAAACCCACTCGGCTAGACCCAAACCCACTCGGCCAGACCCAAACCCACTCGGCTAGACCCAAACCCACTCGGCTAGACCCGAACGCACTTGGCTAGACACAAACCCACTCGGCTAGACCCAAACCCACTCGGCTAGACCCAAACCCTCTCGGCTAGACCCAAACCCACTCCGCTATACCCAAATCCACTCGGCTAGACCCAAACCACTCGGCTAGACCCAAACCCTCTCGGCTAGACCCAAACCCACTCCGCTATACCCAAATCCACACGGCTAGACCCAAACCCACTCGGCGAGACCCAAACCCACTCGGCTAGACACATACCCAATCCGCTAGACCCAAACCCAGTCGGCTAGACCCAAACCCACTCCGCTAGACCCAAACCCACTCGGCTAGACACATACCCATTCCGCTAGACCCAAACCCACTCCGCTAGTCCCAAACCCACTCCGCTAGACGCAAACCCACTCGGCTAGACCCAAACCCACTTGGCTAGACCCAAACCCACTCGGCTAGACCCAAACCCACTTGGCTAGACCCAAACCCACTCGGCTAGACCCAAACCCACTCGGCTGGACCCAAACCCACTCGGCTAGTCCCATACCCACTCCGCTAGACCCAAACCCACTCGGCAAGACCCAAACCCACTCGGCTAGACCCAAGCCCACTCGGCTAGAAACAAACCCACTCGGCTAGGCCCAAACCCACTCGGCTAGACCCAAACCCACTCGGCTAGACCCAAACCCATTCGGCTAGACCCAAACCCACTCTGCTAGACGCAAACACACTCGCCTTGACCCAAACCCACTCGGCTAGACCCAAACCCACTCGTCTAGACACAAACCCACTCCGCTAGACCCAAACCCACTCGGCTAGACCCAAACCCACTCGGCTAGACCCAAACCCACTGGGCTAGACCCAAACCCACTCGAATAGACCCAAACCCAGTCCGCTAGACCCAAACCCACTCAGCTGGACCCAAACCCACTCGGCTAGACACAAACCCACTCGGCTAGACCCAAATCCACTCGGCTAGACCCTAACCCACTCGGCTAGACACAAACCCACTCGGCTAGACCCAAACCCACTCGGCTAGACCCAAACCCACTCAGCTAGACCCAAACCCACTCGGCTACACACAAACCCACTCGGCTAGACCCAAACCCACTCGGCTAGATCCAAACCCACTCTGCTAGACCCAAACCCACTCGGCTAGACCCAAACCCACTCCGCTAGACCCAAACCCACTCGGCTGGACCCCAACCCACTCGGCTAGACCCAAATCCACTCGGCTAGGCCCAAACCCACTCGGCTAGACCCAAACCCACTCGGCTAGACCCAAACCCACTTGGCTAGACCCAAACCCACTCCGCTAGACCCACACCCACTAGGCTAGACCCAAACCCACTCGGCTAGACCCAAACCCACTCCGCTAGACCCAAACCCACTCGGCTAGACCCAAACCCACTCGGCTAGACCCAAACCCACTCGGCTAGACCCAAACCCACTCGGCTAGACCCAAACCCACTCGGCTAGACCCAAACCCACTCGGCTAGACCCAAACCCACTCGGCTAGACCCAAACCCAATCGGCTCGGCCCAAACCCACTTGGCTAGACCCCAATCCACTCGGTTAGACCCAAACCCACTCGGCTAGACACAAACCCACTCGGCTATACCCAAACCCACTCCGCTAGACCCAAACCCACTCAGCTAGACCCAAACCCACTCGGCATGACCCAATCCCACTCGGCTAAACCCAAACCCACTCGGCTAGACCCAAACACACTCGGCTAGACCCAGACCCACTCGGCTAGACCCCAACCCACTCGGGTAGACCCAAACCCACTCGGCTAGAGCCAAACCCACTCGGCTAGACCCAAACCCACTCGGCTAGACCCAAACCCACTCGGCCAGACCCAAACCCACTCGGCTAGACCCAAACCCACTCGGCTAGACCCGAACGAACTTGGCTAGACACAAACCCACTCGGCTGGACCCAAACCCACTCGGCTAGACCCAAACCCACTCGGCTAGACCCAAACCCACTCCGCTAGACCCAAACCCACTCGGCTAGACCCAAACCCACTCGGCATGACCCAATCCCACTCGGCTAAACCCAAACCCACTCGGCTAGACCCAAACCCACTCGGTTAGACCCAAACCCACTTGGCTAGACCCAAACCCACTCGGCTAGTCCCAAACCCACTGGGCTAGACCCAAACCCACTCGGCTGGACCCAAACCCACTCGGCTAGACCCAAACCCACTCTGCTAGACCCAAACGGACTCGGCTAGACCCAAACCCACTCGGCTAGAACCAAACCCACTCGGCTAGACCCAAACCCACTCTTCTAGACCCAAACCCACTCGGCTAGACCCAAACCCACTCGGCTAGACCCAAACCCAATCGGCGAGTCCCAAACCCACTCGGCTGGACCCAAACCCACTCAGCTAGACCCAAACCCACTCGGCTAGACCTAAACCCACTCTGCTAGACCCAAACGCACTCGGCTAGACCCAGACCGACTCGGGTAGACCCCAACCCACTCGGGTAGACCCAAACCCACTCGGCTAGAGCCAAACCCACTCGGCTAGACCCAAACCCACTCGGCTAGACCCAAACCCAATCGGCCAGACCCAAACCCACTCGGCTAGACCCAAACCCACTCGGCTAGACCCGAACGCACTGCGCTAGACACAAACCCACTCGGCTAGACCCAAACGCACTCGGCTAGACCCAAACCCTCTCGGATAGACCGAAACCGACTCGGGTAGACCCAAACCCACTCGGATAGACCCAAACCCACTCGGCTAGACCCAAACCCACTCGGCTAGACCCAAACCCACTCGGCCAGACCCAAACCCACTCGGCTAGACCCAAACCCACTCGGCTAGACCCGAACGCACTTGGCTAGACACAAACCCACTCGGCTAGACCCAAACCCACTCGGCTAGACCCAAACCCACTCTGCTAAACCCAAACCCACTCGGCTAGACCCAAACCCATTCGGCAAGACGCAAACCCACTCCGCTAGACCCAAACCCACTCCGCTAGACCCAAACCCACTCCGCTAGACCCAAACCCACTCGGCGAGACCCAAACCCACTCGGCATGACCCAATCCCACTCGGCTAAACCCAAACCCACTCGGCTAGACCCAAACCCACTCGGCTAGACCCAAACCCACTCTGCTAAACCCAAACCCACTCGGCTAGACCCAAACCCACTCGGCTAGACCCAAACCCACTCTTCTAGACCGAAACCCACTCGGCTAGACCCAAACCCACTCGGCTAGACCCAAACCCAATCGGAGAGTCCCAAACCCACTCGGCTGGACCCAAACCCACTCAGCTAGACCCAAACCCACTCGGCTAGACCCAAACCCACACGGCTAGACCCAAACTCACTCGGCTATACCCAAACCCACTCGGCTCGACCCAAACCCACTCGGCTAGACCTAAACCCACTCCGCTAGACCCAAACGCACTCGGCTAGACCCAGACCCACTCGGGTAGACCCCAACCCACTCGGGTAGACCCAAACCCACTCGGCTAGAGCCAAACCCACTCGGCTAGACCCAAACCCACTCGTCTAGACCTAAACCCACTCGGCCAGACCCGAACGCACTGGGCTGGACACAAACCCACTCGGCTAGACCCAAACCCACTCGGCTAGACCCAAACCCACTCGGTTAGACCCAAACCCACTTGGCTAGACCCAAACCCACTCGGCTAGTCCCAAACCCACTGGGCTAGACCCAAACCCACTCGGCTGGACCCAAACCCACTCGGCTAGACCCAAACCCACTCTGCTAGACCCAAACGGACTCGGCTAGACCCAAACCCACTCGGCTAGAACCAAACCCACTCGGCTAGACCCAAACCCACTCTTCTAGACCCAAACCCACTCGGCTAGACCCAAACCCACTCGGCTAGACCCAAACCCAATCGGCGAGTCCCAAACCCACTCGGCTGGACCCAAACCCACTCAGCTAGACCCAAACCCACTCGGCTAGACCTAAACCCACTCTGCTAGACCCAAACGCACTCGGCTAGACCCAGACCGACTCGGGTAGACCCCAACCCACTCGGGTAGACCCAAACCCACTCGGCTAGAGCCAAACCCACTCAGCTAGACCCAAACCCACTCGGCTAGACCCAAACCCAATCGGCCAGACCCAAACCCACTCGGCTAGACCCAAACCCACTCGGCTAGACCCGAACGCACTGCGCTAGACACAAACCCACTCGGCTAGACCCAAACCCACTCGGCTAGACCCAAACCCTCTCGGATAGACCGAAACCGACTCGGGTAGACCCAAACCCACTCGGATAGACCCAAACCCACTCGGCTAGACCCAAACCCACTCGGCTAGACCCAAACCCACTCGGCCAGACCCAAACCCACTCGGCTAGACCCAAACCCACTCGGCTAGACCCGAACGCACTTGGCTAGACACAAACCCACTCGGCTAGACCCAAACCCACTCGGCTAGACCCAAACCCACTCTGCTAAACCCAAACCCACTCGGCTAGACCCAAACCCATTCGGCAAGACGCAAACCCACTCCGCTAGACCCAAACCCACTCCGCTAGACCCAAACCCACTCCGCTAGACCCAAACCCACTCGGCGAGACCCAAACCCACTCGGCATGACCCAATCCCACTCGGCTAAACCCAAACCCACTCGGCTAGACCCAAACCCACTCGGCTAGACCCAAACCCACTCTGCTAAACCCAAACCCACTCGGCTAGACCCAAACCCACTCGGCTAGACCCAAACCCACTCTTCTAGACCGAAACCCACTCGGCTAGACCCAAACCCACTCGGCTAGACCCAAACCCAATCGGAGAGTCCCAAACCCACTCGGCTGGACCCAAACCCACTCAGCTAGACCCAAACCCACTCGGCTAGACCCAAACCCACACGGCTAGACGCAAACTCACTCGGCTATACCCAAACCCACTCGGCTCGACCCAAACCCACTCGGCTAGACCTAAACCCACTCCGCTAGACCCAAACGCACTCGGCTAGACCCAGACCCACTCGGGTAGACCCCAACCCACTCGGGTAGACCCAAACCCACTCGGCTAGAGCCAAACCCACTCGGCTAGACCCAAACCCACTCGTCTAGACCTAAACCCACTCGGCCAGACCCGAACGCACTGGGCTGGACACAAACCCACTCGGCTAGACCCAAACCCACTCGGCTAGACCCAAACCCTCTCGGATAGACCGAAACCGACTCGGGTAGACCCAAACCCACTCGGACAGACCCAAACCCACTCGGTTAGACCCAAACCCACTCGGCTAGACCCAAACCCACTCGGCTGGACCCAAACCCACTCAGCTAGACCCAAACCCACTCGGCTAGACCCAAACCCACTCGTCTAGACCCAAACCCACTCGGCCACTCCCAAACCCACTCCGCTAGACCAAAACTACTCGGCTGGACCAAAACCCACTCGGCTAGACCCAAACGCATTCGGCTAGACCCAAACCCACTCGGCTACACCCAAACCCACTCCGCTAGACACAAACCCACTCGGCTACACTCAAACCCACTCGGCTAGACCCAAACCCACTCGGCTAGACCCAAACCCACTTGGCTAGAACCAAACCCACTCGGCTAGACCCAAACCCACTCGGCGAGTCCCAAACCCACTCGGCTAGACCCAAACGGACTCGGCTAGACCGAAACCCACTCGGCTAGAACCAAACCCACTCGGCTAGACCCAAACCCACTCGGCTAGACCCAAACCCACTCGGCTAGACCCAAACCCACTCGGCTAGACCCAAATCCACTCGGCTAGTCCGAAACCCACTCGGCTTGACCCAAACCCACTCGGCTAGACCCAAACCCACTCGGCTAGACCCAAACCCACTCGGCTAGACCCAAACCCACTCGGCTACTCCCAAACCCACTCCGCCAGAGCCAAACCTACTCGGCTAGACCAAAACCCACTCGGCTAGACCCAAACCCACTCGGCTAGACCCAAACCCACTCGGCTACACCCAAACCCACTCCGCTAGACACAAACCCACTCGGCTACACCCAAACCAACTCGGCTAGACCCAAACCCACTCGGATAGACCCAAACCCACTCGGTTAGACCCAAACCCACTCGGCTAGACCCAAACCCACTCGGCTAGACCCAAACCCACTCAGCTGGACCCAAACCCACTCGGCCAGACCCAAACCCACTTGGCTAGACACAAACCCACTCGGCTAGACCCAAACCCACTCGGCTAGACCCAAACCCTCTCGGATAGACCGAAACCTCCTCAGCTAGAGCCAAACCCACTCGGATTGACCCAAACCCACTCGGCCAGACCCAAACCCACTCGGCTAGACCCAAACCCACTCGGCCACTCCCAAACCCACTCCGCTAGACCAAAACTACTCGGCTAGACCAAAACCCACTCGGCTAGACCCAAACGCATTCGGCAAGACCCAAACCCACTCGGCTACACCCAAACCCACTCCGCTAGACACAAACCCACTCGGCTACACTCAAACCCACTCAGCTGGACCCAAACCCACTCGGCTAGACCCAAACCCACTTGGCTAGACACAAACCCACTCGGCTAGACCCAAACCCACTCGGCTAGACCCAAACCCTCTCGGATAGACCGAAACCTCCTCAGCTAGAGCCAAACCCACTCGGATTGACCCAAACCCACTCGGCCAGACCCAAACCCACTCGGCTAGACCCAAACCCACTCGGCTTGACGCAAACCCACTCGGCTAGACCCAAACCCACTCGGCTAGACCCAAACCCACTCGGATAGACACAAACCCCCTCGGCTAGACCCAAACCCACACGGCTAGACCCAAACCCACTCGGCTAGACCCAAACCCACTCGGCTAGACCCAAACCGACTCGGCTACTCCCAAACCCACTCGCTAGATCCAAACCTACTCGGCTAGACTAAAACCCACTCGGTAGACCCAAACCCACTCGGCTAGACCGAAACGCACTCGGCTAGACGCAAACCCACTCGGCTACTCCCAAACCCACTCCGCTAGACCCAAACCTACTCGGCTAGACCAAAACCCACTCGGCTAGACCCAAACTGACTCGGCTAGACACAAACCCACTCGGCTATACCCAAACCCACTCGGCTAGCCCGAAACCCACTCGGCTAGACCCAAACCCACTCCGCTAGACCGAAACGCACTCGGCTAGACGCAAACCCACTCGGCTAAACCCAAACCCACTCGGCTTGACCCAAACCCAATCGGCTAGACCCAAACCCACTCCGCTAGACCCAAACCCACTCGGCTAGACCAAAACCCACTCGGTCGACCCAAACCCACTCGGCTGTACCCAAACCCACTCGGCTAAACCCAAACCCACTCAGTAGACCCAAACCCACTCGGCTAGACCCAAACCCACTGGGCTAGACCCAAACCCACTCGAATAGACCCAAACCCAGTCCGCTAGACCCAAACCCACTCAGCTGGACCCAAACCCACTCGGCTAGACACAAACCCACTCGGCTAGACCCAAATCCACTCGGCTAGACCCTAACCCACTCGGCTAGACACAAACCCACTCGGCTAGACCCAAACCCACTCGGCTAGACCCAAACCCACTCAGCTAGACCCAAACCCACTCGGCTACACACAAACCCACTCGGCTAGACCCAAACCCACTCGGCTAGATCCAAACCCACTCTGCTAGACCCAAACCCACTCGGCTAGACCCAAACCCACTCCGCTAGACCCAAACCCACTCGGCTGGACCCCAACCCACTCGGCTAGACCCAAATCCACTCGGCTAGGCCCAAACCCACTCGGCTAGACCCAAACCCACTCGGCTAGACCCAAACCCACTTGGCTAGACCCAAACCCACTCCGCTAGACCCACACCCACTAGGCTAGACCCAAACCCACTCGGCGAGACCCAAACCCACTCCGCTAGACCCAAACCCACTCGGCTAGACCCAAACCCACTCGGCTAGACCCAAACCCACTCGGCTAGACCCAAACCCACACGGCTAGACCCAAACCCACTCGGCTAGACCCAAACCCACTCGGCTAGACCCAAACCCAATCAGCTCGGCCCAAACCCACTTGGCTAGACCCCAATCCACTCGGTAAGACCCAAACCCACTTGGCTAGACCCAAACCCACTCTGTAGACCCAAACCCACTCGGCTAGACCCAAACCCACTAGGCTGGACCCAAACCCACTTGGCTAGACCCAAACCCACTCAGTTAGACCCAAACCCACTCGGCTAGACACAAACCCACTCGGCTATACCCAAACCCACTCCGCTAGACCCAAACCCACTCGGCTAGACCCAAACCCACTCGGCATGACCCAATCCCACTCGGCTAAACCCAAACCCACTCGGCTAGACCCAAACGCACTCGGCTAGACCCAGACCCACTCGGCTAGACCCCAACCCACTCGGGTAGACCCAAACCCACTCGGCTAGACCCAAACCCACTCGGCCAGACCCAAACCCACTCGGCTAGACCCAAACCCACTCGGCTAGACCCGAACGCACTTGGCTAGACACAAACCCACTCGGCTGGACCCAAACCCACTCGGCTAGACCCAAACCCACTCTGCTAAACCCAAACCCACTCGGCATGACCCAATCCCACTCGGCTAAACCCAAACCCACTCGGCTAGACCCAAACCCACTCGGTTAGACCCAAACCCACTCGGCTAGACCCAAACCCACTCGGCTAGTCCCAAACCCACTGGGCTAGACCCAAACCCACTCGGCTGGACCCAAACCCACTCGGCTAGACCCAAACCCACTCTGCTAGACCCAAACGGACTCGGCTAGACCCAAACCCACTCGGCTAGAACCAAACCCACTCGGCTAGACCCAAACCCACTCTTCTAGACCCAAACCCACTCGGCTAGACCAAAACCCACTCGGCTAGACCCAAACCCAATCGGCGAGTCCCAAACCCACTCGGCTGGACCCAAACCCACTCAGCTAGACCCAAACCCACTCGGCTAGACCCAAACCCACACGGCTAGACCCAAACTCACTCGGCTAGACCCAAACCCACTCGGCCAGACCCAAACCCACTCGGCTAGACCCAAACCCACTCGGCTAGACCCGAACGCACTTGGCTAGACACAAACCCACTCGGCTAGACCCAAACCCACTCGGCTAGACCCAAACCCTCTCGGCTAGACCCAAACCCACTCCGCTATACCCAAATCCACTCGGCTAGACCCAAACCACTCGGCTAGACCCAAACCCTCTCGGCTAGACCCAAACCCACTCCGCTATACCCAAATCCACACGGCTAGACCCAAACCCACTCGGCGAGACCCAAACCCACTCGGCTAGACACATACCCACTCCGCTAGACCCAAACCCAGTCGGCTAGACCCAAACCCACTCCGCTAGACCCAAACCCACTCGGCTAGACACATACCCATTCCGCTAGACCCAAACCCACTCCGCTAGTCCCAAACCCACTCCGCTAGACGCAAACCCACTCGGCTAGACCCAAACCCACTTGGCTAGACCCAAACCCACTCGGCTAGACCCAAACCCACTTGGCTAGACCCAAACCCACTCGGCTAGACCCAAACCCACTCGGCTGGACCCAAACCCACTCGGCTAGTCCCATACCCACTCCGCTAGACCCAAACCCACTCGGCAAGACCCAAACCCACTCGGCTAGACCCAAGCCCACTCGGCTAGAAACAAACCCACTCGGCTAGGCCCAAACCCACTCGGCTAGACCCAAACCCACTCGGCTAGACCCAAACCCATTCGGCTAGACCCAAACCCACTCTGCTAGACCCAAACACACTCGCCTTGACCCAAACCCACTCGGCTAGACCCAAAGCCACTCGTCTAGACACAAACCCACTCCGCTAGACCCAAACCCACTCGGCTAGACCCAAACCCACTCCGCTACACCCAAACCCACTCCGCTAGACCCAAACCCAGTCGGCTAGACCCAAACCCACTCCGCTAGACCCAAACCCACTCGGCTAGACACATACCCATTCCGCTAGACCCAAACCCACTCCGCTAGTCCCAAACCCACTCCGCTAGACGCAAACCCACTCGGCTAGACCCAAACCCACTTGGCTAGACCCAAACCCACTCGGCTAGACCCAAACCCACTTGGCTAGACCCAAACCCACTCGGCTAGACCCAAACCCACTCGGCTGGACCCAAACCCACTCGGCTAGTCCCATACCCACTCCGCTAGACCCAAACCCACTCGGCAAGACCCAAACCCACTCGGCTGGACCCAAGCCCACTCGGCTAGAAACAAACCCACTCGGCTAGGCCCAAACCCACTCGGCTAGACCCAAACCCACTCGGCTAGACCCAAACCCATTCGGCTAGACCCAAACCCACTCTGCTAGACCCAAACACACTCGCCTTGACCCAAACCCACTCGGCTAGACCCAAACCCACTCGTCTAGACACAAACCCACTCCGCTAGACCCAAACCCACTCGGCTAGACCCAAACCCACTCCGCTACACCCAAACCCACTCGGCTTGACCCAAACCCACACGGCTAGACCCAAACCCACTCGGCTAAACCCAAACCCACTCCGCTAGACCCAAACCCACTCAGCTAGACCCAAAACCACTCGGCTAGACCCAAGCCCACTCGGCTAGACCCAAACCCACTCGGTTAGACCCAAACCCACTCGGCTAGACCCAAACCCACTCGGCTAAACCCAAACCCACTCGCTAGACCCAAGCCCACTCGGCTAGACCCAAACCCACTCGGTTAGACCCAAACCCACTCGGCTAGACCCAAACCCACTCGGCTAAACCCAAACCCACTCGCTAGACCCAAACCCACTCGGCTAGACCCAAACCCACTGGGCTAGACCCAAACCCACTCGAATAGACCCAAACCCAGTCCGCTAGACCCAAACCCACTCAGCTGGACCCAAACCCACTCGGCTAGACACAAACCCACTCGGCTAGACCCAAATCCACTCGGCTAGACCCTAACCCACTCGGCTAGACACAAACCCACTCGGCTAGACCCAAACCCACTCGGCTAGACCCAAACCCACTCAGCTAGACCCAAACCCACTCGGCTACACACAAACCCACTCGGCTAGACCCAAACCCACTCGGCTAGATCCAAACCCACTCTGCTAGACCAAAACCCACTCGGCTAGACCCAAACCCACTCGGCTAGACCCAAATCCACTCGGCTAGACCCAAACCCACTTGGCTAGACCCAAACCCACTCCGCTAGACCCACACCCACTAGGCTAGACCCAAACCCACTCGGCTAGACCCAAACCCACTCCGCTAGACCCAAACCCACTCGGCTAGACCCAAACCCACTCGGCTAGACCCAAACCCACTCGGCAAGACCCAAACCCACTCGGCGAGACCCAAACCCACTCGGCTAGACCCAAACCCACTCGGCTAGACCCAAACCCACTCGGCTAGACCCAAACCCAATCGGCTCGGCCCAAACCCACTTGGCTAGACCCCAATCCACTCGGTAAGACCCAAACCCACTCGGGTAGACCCAAACCCACTCTGTAGACCCAAACCCACTCGGCTAGACCCAAACGCACTAGGCTGGACCCAAACCCACTTGGCTAGACCCAAACCCACTCGGTTAGACCCAAACCCACTCGGCTAGACACAAACCCACTCGGCTATACCCAAACCCACTCCGCGAGACCCAAACCCACTCAGCTAGACCCAAACCCACTCGGCATGACCCAATCCCACTCGGCTAAACCCAAACCCCCTCGGCATGACCCAATCCCACTCGGCTAAACCCAAACCCACTCGGCTAGACCAAACCCACTCGGTTAGACCCAAACCCACTCGGCTAGACCCAAACCCACTCGGCTAGTCCCAAACCCACTGGGCTAGACCCAAACCCACTCGGCTGGACCCAAACCCACTCGGCTAGACCCAAACCCACTCTGCTAGACCCAAACGGACTCGGCTAGACCCAAACCCACTCGGCTAGACCCAAACCCAATCGGCGAGTCCCAAACCCACTCGGCTGGACCCAAACCCACTCAGCTAGACCCAAACCCACTCGGCTAGACCCAAACCCACACGGCTAGACCCAAACTCACTCGGCTATACCCAAACCCACTCGGCTCGACCCAAACCCACTCGGCTAGACCTAAACCCACTCTGCTAGACCCAAACGCACTCGGCTAGACCCAGACCGACTCGGGTAGACCCCAACCCACTCGGGTAGACCCAAACCCACTCGGCTAGAGCCAAACCCACTCGGCTAGACCCAAACCCACTCGGCTAGACCCAAACCCAATCGGCCAGACCCATACCCACTCGGCTAGACCCAAACCCACTCGGCTAGACCCGAACGCACTGGGCTAGACACAAACCCACTCGGCTAGACCCAAACCCACTCGGCTAGACCCAAACCCTCTCGGATAGACCGAAACCGACTCGGGTAGACCCAAACCCACTCGGATAGACCCAAACCCACTCGGCTAGACCCAAACCCACTCGGCTAGACCCAAACCCACTCGGCCAGACCCAAACCCACTCGGCCAGACCCAAACCCACTCGGCTAGACCCGAACGCACTTGGCTAGACACAAACCCACTCGGCTAGACCCAAACCCACTCGGCTAGACCCAAACCCACTCTGCTAAACCCAAACCCACTCGGCTAGACCCAAACCCATTCGGCAAGACGCAAACCCACTCCGCTAGACCCAAACCCACTCCGCTAGACCCAAACCCACTCCGCTAGACCCAAACCCACTCGGCGAGACCCAAACCCACTCGGCATGACCCAATCCCACTCGGCTAAACCCAAACCCACTCGGCTAGACCCAAACCCACTCGGTTAGACCCAAACCCACTCGGCTAGACCCAAACCCACTCGGCTAGTCCCAAACCCACTGGGCTAGACCCAAACCCACTCGGCTGGACCCAAACCCACTCGGCTAGACCCAAACCCACTCTGCTAGACCCAAACGGACTCGGCTAGACCCAAACCCACTCGGCTAGAACCAAACCCACTCGGCTAGACCCAAACCCACTCTTCTAGACCCAAACCCACTCGGCTAGACCCAAACCCACTCGGCTAGACCCAAACCCAATCGGAGAGTCCCAAACCCACTCGGCTGGACCCAAACCCACTCAGCTAGACCCAAACCCACTCGGCTAGACCCAAACCCACACGGCTAGACCCAAACTCACTCGGCTATACCCAAACCCACTCGGCTCGACCCAAACCCACTCGGCTAGACCTAAACCCACTCCGCTAGACCCAAACGCACTGGGCTAGACACAAACCCACTCGGCTAGACCCAAACCCACTCGGCTAGACCCAAACCCTCTCGGATAGACCGAAACCGACTCGGGTAGACCCAAACCCACTCGGACAGACCCAAACCCACTCGGTTAGACCCAAACCCATTCGGCTAGACCCAAACCCACTCGGCTGGACCCAAACCCACTCAGCTAGACCCAAACCCACTCGGCTAGACCCAAACCCACTCGGCTAGACCCAAACCCACTCGGCCACTCCCAAACCCACTCCGCTAGACCAAATCTACTCGGCTAGACCAAAACCCACTCGGCTAGACCCAAACGCATTCGGCTAGACCCAAACCCACTCGGCTACACCCAAACCCACTCCGCTAGACACAAACCCACTCGGCTACACTCAAACCCACTCGGCTAGACCCAAACCCACTCGGCTAGACCCAAACCCACTTGGCTAGAACCAAACCCACTCGGCTAGACCCAAACCCACTCGGCGAGTCCCAAACCCACTCGGCTAGACCCAAACGGACTCGGCTAGACCGAAACCCACTCGGCTTGAACCAAACCCACTCGGCTAGACCCAAACCCACTCGGCTAGACCCAAACCCACTCGGCTAGACCCAAACCCACTCGGCTAGACCCAAATCCACTCGGCTAGTCCGAAACCCACTCGGCTTGACCCAAACCCACTCGGCTAGACCCAAACCCACTCGGCTAGACCCAAACCCACTCGGCTAGACCCAAACCCACTCGGCTACTCCCAAACCCACTCCGCCAGAGCCAAACCTACTCGGCTAGACCAAAACCCACTCGGCTAGACCCAAACCCACTCGGCTAGACCCAAACCCACTCGGCTACACCCAAACCCACTCCGCTAGACACAAACCCACTCGGCTACACCCAAACCAACTCGGCTAGACCCAAACCCACTTGGATAGACCCAAACCCACTCGGTTAGACCCAAACCCACTCGGCTAGACCCAAACCCACTCGGCTAGACCCAAACCCACTCAGCTGGACCCAAACCCACTCGGCTAGACCCAAACCCACTTGGCTAGACACAAACCCACTCGGCTAGACCCAAACCCACTCGGCTAGACCCAAACCCTCTCGGATAGACCGAAACCTCCTCAGCTAGAGCCAAACCCACTCGGATTGACCCAAACCCACTCGGCCAGACCCAAACCCACTCGGCTAGACCCAAACCCACTCGGCTAGACGCAAACCCACTCGGCTAGACCCAAACCCACTCGGCTAGACCCAAACCCACTCGGATAGACACAAACCCCCTCGGCTAGACCCAAACCCACACGGCTAGACCCAAACCCACTCCGCTAGACACAAACCCACTCGGCTACACTCAAACCCACTCGGCTAGACCCAAACCCACTCGGCTAGACCCAAACCCACTTGGCTAGAACCAAACCCACTCGGCTAGACCCAAACCCACTCGGCGAGTCCCAAACCCACTCGGCTAGACCCAAACGGACTCGGCTAGACCGAAACCCACTCGGCTTGAACCAAACCCACTCGGCTAGACCCAAACCCACTCGGCTAGACCCAAACCCACTCGGCTAGACCCAAACCCACTCGGCTAGACCCAAATCCACTCGGCTAGTCCGAAACCCACTCGGCTTGACCCAAACCCACTCGGCTAGACCCAAACCCACTCGGCTAGACCCAAACCCACTCGGCTAGACCCAAACCCACTCGGCTACTCCCAAACCCACTCCGCCAGAGCCAAACCTACTCGGCTAGACCAAAACCCACTCGGCTAGACCCAAACCCACTCGGCTAGACCCAAACCCACTCGGCTACACCCAAACCCACTCCGCTAGACACAAACCCACTCGGCTACACCCAAACCAACTCGGCTAGACCCAAACCCACTTGGATAGACCCAAACCCACTCGGTTAGACCCAAACCCACTCGGCTAGACCCAAACCCACTCGGCTAGACCCAAACCCACTCAGCTGGACCCAAACCCACTCGGCTAGACCCAAACCCACTTGGCTAGACACAAACCCACTCGGCTAGACCCAAACCCACTCGGCTAGACCCAAACCCTCTCGGATAGACCGAAACCTCCTCAGCTAGAGCCAAACCCACTCGGATTGACCCAAACCCACTCGGCCAGACCCAAACCCACTCGGCTAGACCCAAACCCACTCGGCTAGACGCAAACCCACTCGGCTAGACCCAAACCCACTCGGCTAGACCCAAACCCACTCGGATAGACACAAACCCCCTCGGCTAGACCCAAACCCACACGGCTAGACCCAAACCCACTCGGCTAGACCCAAACCCACTCGGCTAGACCCAAACCGACTCGGCTACTCCCAAACCCACTCGCTAGACCCAAACCTACTCGGCTAGACTAAAACCCACTCGGTAGACCCAAACCCACTCGGCTAGACCCAAACCCACTCGGCTACTCCCAAACCCACTCCGCTAGACCCAAACCTACTCGGTTAGACCAAAACCCACTCGGCTAGACCCAAACCGACTCGGCTGGGCACAAACCCACTCGGCTATACCCAAACCCACTCGGCTAGCCCGAAACCCACTCGGTTAGACCCAAACCCACTCCGCTAGACCCAAACGCACTCGGCTAGACGCAAACCCACTCGGCTAAACCCAAACCCACTCGGCTTGACCCAAACCCAATCGGCTAGACCCAAACCCACTCTGCTAGACCCAAACCCACTCGGCTAGACCAAAACCCACTCGGTCGACCCAAACCCACTCGGCTGTACCCAAACCCATTCGGCTAGACCCAAATCCACTTGGCTACACCCAAACCCACTCCGCTAGACACAAACCCACTCGGCTACACCCAAACCCACTCAGCTACACTCAAACCCACTCGGCTATACCCAAACCCACTGGGCTAGACCCAAACCCACTCAGCTAGACCCAAACCCACTCGGCTACACCCAAACCCATTCGGCTAGACCCAAACCCACTTGGCTAGACCCAAACCCACTCCACTAGACGCAAACCCACTCCGCTAGACCCAAACCCACTCCGCTAACCCAAACCCACTCCGCTAGACGTAAACCCACTCCGCTAGACCCAAACCCACTCCGGCAGACCCAAACCACTCGGCTAGACCCAAACGCACTCGGCTAGACCCAAGCCCACTCGGCCAGACCCAACCCCACTCGGTTAGACCCAAACCCACTCGGTTAGACCCAAACCCACTCCGCTAGACCCAAACCCACTCGGCTAGACCCAAACCCACTCGGCTAGACCCAAACCCACTCGGCTAGACCCAAACCCAGTCTCCTAGACCCAAACCCACTCAGCTAGACCCAAACCCACTCTGCTAGACCCCAACCCACTCGGCATGACCCAAACCCAGTCGGCTAGACCCAAACCCACTCCGCTAGACCCAAACCCACTCGGCTAGCCCCAAACCCACTCGGCTAGCCCCAAACCCATTCGGCTAGAGCCAAACACACTCAGCTAGACCCAAACCCACTCGGCTAGACCCAAACCCACTCGGCTAGACCCAAACCCACTCAGCTGGACCCAAACACACTCCGCTAGACCCAAACCCACTTGGCTAGAAACAAACCCACTCGGCTAGACCCAAACCCACTCGGCTAGACACAAACCCTCTCGGATAGACCGAAACCTCCTCAGCTAGACCCAAACCCACTCGGATTGACCCAAACCCACTCGGCCAGACCCAAACCCACTCGGCTAGACCCAAACCCACTCGGCTAGACGCAAACCCACTCGGCTAGACCCAAACCCACTCGGCTAGGCCCAAACCCACTCGGATAGACACAAACCCCCTCGGCTAGACCCAAACCCACACGGCTAGACCCAAACCCACTCGGCTAGACCCAAACCCACTCGGCTAGACCCAAACCCACTCGGCTACTCCCCAAACCACTCGCTAGACCCAAACCTACTCGGCTAGACTAAAACCCACTCGGCTAGACCCAAACCCACTCGGCTAGACCTAAACCCACTCGGCTACACCCAAACCCACTCAGCTAGATGCAAACCCACTCGGCTAGACCCACACCCACTCGGCTAGACCCAAACCCACTCGGCTAGAACCAAACCCACTCGGCTAGACCCAAACCCACTCGGCTAGACCCAAACCCACTCAGCTACTCCCAAACCCACTCCGCTAGACCCAAACCTACTCGGCTAGACCAAAGCCCACTCGGCTAGACCCAAACCGACTCGGCTAGACCCAAACCCACTCGGCTACACCCAAACCCACTCGGCTAGACCCAAACCCACTCGGTAGACCCAAACCCACTCGGCTAGACCCAAACCCAATCGGCTGAACCCAAACCCACTCGGCTAGACCCAAACCCACTCGGCTAGTCCCAAACCCACTCGGCTAGACACAAACCCACTCGGCTATACCCAAACCCACTCGGCCAGCCCCAAACCCACTCGGCTAGACCCAAACCCACTCCGCTAGACCCAAACGCACTCGGCTAGACGTAAACCCACTCGGCTAAACCCAAACCCACTCGGCTAGACCCAAACCCAATCGGCTAGACCCAAACCCACTCCGCTAGACCCAAACCCACTCGGCTAGACCAAAACCCACTCGGTCGACCCAAACCCACTCGGCTGGACCCATACCCATTCGGCTAGACCCAAATCCACTTGGCTACAACCAAACCCACTCCGCTAGACACAAACCCACTCGGCTACACCCAAACCCACTCGGCTACACGCAAACCCACTCGGCTATACCCAAACCCACTGGGCTAGACTCAAACCCACTCGGCTAGACCCAAACCCACTCGGCTACACCCAAACCCACTCGGCTAGACCCAAACCCACTCGGCTAGACCCAAACCCACTCCACTAGACGCAAACCCACTCCGCTAGACCCAAACCCACTCCGCTAGACCCAAACTCACTCCGCTAGACGTAAACCCACTCCGCTAGACCCAAACCCACTCCGGCAGACCCAAACCACTCGGCTAGACCCAAACGCACTCGGCTAGACCCAAGCCCACTCGGCCAGACCCACCCCCACTCGGCTAGACCCAAACCCACTCGGTTAGACCCAAACCCACTCCGCTAGACCCAAACCCACTGGGCTAGACCCAAACCCACTCGGCCAGACCCAAACCCACTCGGCTAGACCCAAACGCACTCGGCTAGACCCAAGCCCACTCGGCCAGACCCAACCCCACTCGGCTAGACCCAAACCCAGTCTCCTAGACCCAAACCCACTCAGCTAGACCCAAACCCACTCTGCTAGACCCAAACCCACTCGGCATGACCCAAACCCAGTTGGCTAGACCCAAACCCACTCCGCTAGACCCAAACCCACTCGGCTAGCCCCAAACCCACTCGGCTAGCCCCAAACCCACTCGGCTAGAGCCAAACACACTCAGCTAGACCCAAACACACTCGGCTAGACGCAAACCCACTCCGCTAGACCCAAACCCACTCCGCTAGACCCAAACCCACTCCGCTAGACCCAAACCCAGTCCGCTAGACCCAAACCCACTCCGCTAGACCCAAATCCACTCAGCTAGACCCAAACCCACTCGGCCAGCCCCAAACCCACTCGGCTAGACCCAAACCCACTCGGCTAGACCCAAACCCACTCGGCTAGACCCAAACCCACTCCGCTAGACCCAAACCCACTCCGCTAGACCCAAACCCACTCGGCTAGACCGAAACACACTCGGCTAGAGCCAAACCCTCTCGGCTAGACCCAAACCCACTCGGCTGGACCCAAACCGACTCGGCTGGACCCAAACCCACTCCGCTAGACCCAAACCCACTCGGCTAGACACAAACCCACTCGGCTAGACCGAAACCCACTCGGCTAGAGCCAAACCCACTCGGCTAGACCCAAACCCACTCGGATAGACCCAAACCCACTCGGCTAGACCCAAACCCACTCGGCTAGACCCAAACCCACTCGGCTGGACCCAAACCCACTCCGCTAGACCCAAACCCACTCGGCTAGACACAAACCCACTCGGCTAGACCGAAACCCACTCGGCTAGAGCCAAACCCACTCGGCTAGACCCAAACCCACTCAGCTAGACCCAAACCCACTCGGCTAGACCCAAACCCACTCGGCCAGACCCAAACCCACTCGGCTAGACCCAAACCCACTCCGCTAGACGCAAACCCACTCGGCTAGACCCAAACCCACTCGGCTAGACCCAAACCCACTCGGCTAGACCCAAACCCAATCGGCCAGACCCATACCCACTCGGCTAGACCCAAACCCACTCGGCTAGGCACAAACCCACTCGGCTATACCCAAACCCACTCGGCTAGCCCGAAACCCACTCGGTTAGACCCAAACCCACTCCGCTAGACCCAAACGCACTCGGCTAGACGCAAACCCACTCGGCTAAACCCAAACCCACTCGGCTTGACCCAAACCCAATCGGCTAGACCCAAACCCACTCTGCTAGACCCAAACCCACTCGGCTAGACCAAAACCCACTCGGTCGACCCAAACCCACTCGGCTGTACCCAAACCCATTCGGCTAGACCCAAATCCACTTGGCTACACCCAAACCCACTCCGCTAGACACAAACCCACTCGGCTACACCCAAACCCTCTCAGCTACACTCAAACCCACTCGGCTATACCCAAACCCACTGGGCTAGACCCAAACCCACTCAGCTAGACCCAAACCCACTCGGCTACACCCAAACCCATTCGGCTAGACCCAAACCCACTTGGCTAGACCCAAACCCACTCCACTAGACGCAAACCCACTCCGCTAGACCCAAACCCACTCCGCTAACCCAAACCCACTCCGCTAGACGTAAACCCACTCCGCTAGACCCAAACCCACTCCGGCAGACCCAAACCACTCGGCTAGACCCAAACGCACTCGGCTAGACCCAAGCCCACTCGGCCAGACCCAACCCCACTCGGTTAGACCCAAACCCACTCGGTTAGACCCAAACCCACTCCGCTAGACCCAAACCCACTCGGCTAGACCCAAACCCACTCGGCTAGACCCAAACCCACTCGGCTAGACCCAAACCCAGTCTCCTAGACCCAAACCCACTCAGCTAGACCCAAACCCACTCTGCTAGACCCCAACCCACTCGGCATGACCCAAACCCAGTCGGCTAGACCCAAACCCACTCCGCTAGACCCAAACCCACTCGGCTAGCCCCAAACCCACTCGGCTAGCCCCAAACCCATTCGGCTAGAGCCAAACACACTCAGCTAGACCCAAACCCACTCGGCTAGACCCAAACCCACTCGGCTAGACCCAAACCCACTCAGCTGGACCCAAACACACTCCGCTAGACCCAAACCCACTTGGCTAGAAACAAACCCACTCGGCTAGACCCAAACCCACTCGGCTAGACACAAACCCTCTCGGATAGACCGAAACCTCCTCAGCTAGACCCAAACCCACTCGGATTGACCCAAACCCACTCGGCCAGACCCAAACCCACTCGGCTAGACCCAAACCCACTCGGCTAGACGCAAACCCACTCGGCTAGACCCAAACCCACTCGGCTAGGCCCAAACCCACTCGGATAGACACAAACCCCCTCGGCTAGACCCAAACCCACACGGCTAGACCCAAACCCACTCGGCTAGACCCAAACCCACTCGGCTAGACCCAAACCCACTCGGCTACTCCCCAAACCACTCGCTAGACCCAAACCTACTCGGCTAGACTAAAACCCACTCGGCTAGACCCAAACCCACTCGGCTAGACCTAAACCCACTCGGCTACACCCAAACCCACTCAGCTAGATGCAAACCCACTCGGCTAGACCCAAACCCACTCGGCTAGACCCAAACCCACTCGGCTAGAACCAAACCCACTCGGCTAGACCCAAACCCACTCGGCTAGACCCAAACCCACTCAGCTACTCCCAAACCCACTCCGCTAGACCCAAACCTACTCGGCTAGACCAAAGCCCACTCGGCTAGACCCAAACCGACTCGGCTAGACCCAAACCCACTCGGCTACACCCAAACCCACTCGGCTAGACCCAAACCCACTCGGTAGACCCAAACCCACTCGGCTAGACCCAAACCCAATCGGCTGAACCCAAACCCACTCGGCTAGACCCAAACCCACTCGGCTAGTCCCAAACCCACTCGGCTAGACACAAACCCACTCGGCTATACCCAAACCCACTCGGCCAGCCCCAAACCCACTCGGCTAGACCCAAACCCACTCCGCTAGACCCAAACGCACTCGGCTAGACGTAAACCCACTCGGCTAAACCCAAACCCACTCGGCTAGACCCAAACCCAATCGGCTAGACCCAAACCCACTCCGCTAGACCCAAACCCACTCGGCTAGACCAAAACCCACTCGGTCGACCCAAACCCACTCGGCTGGACCCATACCCATTCGGCTAGACCCAAATCCACTTGGCTACAACCAAACCCACTCCGCTAGACACAAACCCACTCGGCTACACCCAAACCCACTCGGCTACACGCAAACCCACTCGGCTATACCCAAACCCACTGGGCTAGACTCAAACCCACTCGGCTAGACCCAAACCCACTCGGCTACACCCAAACCCACTCGGCTAGACCCAAACCCACTCGGCTAGACCCAAACCCACTCCACTAGACGCAAACCCACTCCGCTAGACCCAAACCCACTCCGCTAGACCCAAACTCACTCCGCTAGACGTAAACCCACTCCGCTAGACCCAAACCCACTCCGGCAGACCCAAACCACTCGGCTAGACCCAAACGCACTCGGCTAGACCCAAGCCCACTCGGCCAGACCCACCCCCACTCGGCTAGACCCAAACCCACTCGGTTAGACCCAAACCCACTCCGCTAGACCCAAACCCACTGGGCTAGACCCAAACCCACTCGGCCAGACCCAAACCCACTCGGCTAGACCCAAACGCACTCGGCTAGACCCAAGCCCACTCGGCCAGACCCAACCCCACTCGGCTAGACCCAAACCCAGTCTCCTAGACCCAAACCCACTCAGCTAGACCCAAACCCACTCTGCTAGACCCAAACCCACTCGGCATGACCCAAACCCAGTAGGCTAGACCCAAACCCACTCCGCTAGACCCAAACCCACTCGGCTAGCCCCAAACCCACTCGGCTAGCCCCAAACCCACTCGGCTAGAGCCAAACACACTCAGCTAGACCCAAACACACTCGGCTAGACGCAAACCCACTCCGCTAGACCCAAACCCACTCCGCTAGACCCAAACCCACTCCGCTAGACCCAAACCCAGTCCGCTAGACCCAAACCCACTCCGCTAGACCCAAATCCACTCAGCTAGACCCAAACCCACTCGGCCAGCCCCAAACCCACTCGGCTAGACCCAAACCCACTCGGCTAGACCCAAACCCACTCGGCTAGACCCAAACCCACTCCGCTAGACCCAAACCCACTCCGCTAGACCCAAACCCACTCGGCTAGACCGAAACACACTCGGCTAGAGCCAAACCCTCTCGGCTAGACCCAAACCCACTCGGCTGGACCCAAACCGACTCGGCTGGACCCAAACCCACTCCGCTAGACCCAAACCCACTCGGCTAGACACAAACCCACTCGGCTAGACCGAAACCCACTCGGCTAGAGCCAAACCCACTCGGCTAGACCCAAACCCACTCGGATAGACCCAAACCCACTCGGCTAGACCCAAACCCACTCGGCTAGACCCAAACCCACTCGGCTGGACCCAAACCCACTCCGCTAGACCCAAACCCACTCGGCTAGACACAAACCCACTCGGCTAGACCGAAACCCACTCGGCTAGAGCCAAACCCACTCGGCTAGACCCAAACCCACTCAGCTAGACCCAAACCCACTCGGCTAGACCCAAACCCACTCGGCCAGACCCAAACCCACTCGGCTAGACCCAAACCCACTCCGCTAGACGCAAACCCACTCGGCTAGACCCAAACCCACTCGGCTAGACCCAAACCCACTCGGCTAGACCCAAACCCACTCCGCTAGACCCAAACCCACTCGGCTAGACCGAAACCCACTCGGCTAGACCGAAACCCACTCGGCTAGAGTGAAACCCACTCGCTAGACACAAACCCACTCGGCTAGACCCAAACCCACTCGGCTAGACCCAAACACACTCCGCTAGACCCAAACCCACTCCGCTACACCCAAACCCACTCGGCTAGACCCAAACCCACTCGGTAGACCCAAACCCACTCGGCTAGACTCAAACCCACTCGGCTGAACCCAAACCCACTCGGCTAGACCCAAACCCACTCGGCTAGACCCAAACCCACTCGGCTAGACACAAACCCAATCGGCTATACCCAAACCCACTCGGCTAACCCCAAACCCACTCGGCTAGACCCAAACCCACTCCGCTAGACCCAAACGCACTCGGCTAGACGCAAACCCACTCGGATAAAACCCAAACCCACTCGGCTAGACCCAAACCCAATCGGCTAGACCCAAACCCACTCCGCTAGACCCAAACCCACTCGGCTAGACCAAAACCCACTCGGTCGACCCAAACCCACTCGGCTGGACCCAAACCCATTCGGCTAGACCCAAACCCACTCGGCTAGACCCAAACCCACTCCGCTAGACCCAAACCCACTCCGCTAGACCCAAACCCACTCCGCTAGACGTAAACCCACTCCGCTAGACCCAAACCCACTCCGGCAGACCCAAACCACTCGACTAGACCCAAACGCACTCGGCTAGACCCAAGCACACTCGGCCAGACCCAACCCTACTCGGCTAGACCCAAACCCACTCGGTTAGACCCAAACCCACTCCGCTAGACCCAAACCCACTCGGCTAGACCCAAACCCACTCGGCTAGACCCAAACCCACTCGGCTGGACGCAAACCCACTCTGCTAGACCCAAACCCACTCGGCATGACCCAAACCCAGTCGGCTAGACCCAAACCCACTCCTCTAGACCCAAACTCACTCGGCTAGCCCCAAACCCACTCGGCTAGCCCCAAACCCACTCGGCTAGAGCCAAACACACTCAGCTAGACCCAAACACACTCGGCTAGACGCAAACCCACTCCGCTAGACCCAAACCCACTCCGCTAGACCCAAACCCACTCCGCTAGACCCAAACCCACTCCGCTAGACCCAAACCCACTCCGCTAGACCCAAATCCACTCGGCTAGACCCAAACCCACTCGGCCAGACTCAAACCCACTTGGCTACACCCAAACCCACTCCGCTAGACACAAACCCACTCGGCTACACCCAAACCCACTCGGCTACACGCAAACCCACTCGACTATACCCAAACCCACTGGGCTAGACCCAAACCCACTCGGCTAGACGTAAACCCACTCGGCTACACCCAAACCCACTCGGCTAGACACAAACCAACTCGGCTAGACCCAAACCCACTCGGCTAGACCCAAGCCCACTCGGCCAGGCCCAACCCCACTCGGCTAGACCCAAACCCACTCGGTTAGACCCAAACCCACTCCGCTAGACCCAAACCCACTCGGCTAGACCCAAACCCACTCGGCTAGACCCAAACCCACTCGGCTAGACCCAAACGCACTCGGCTAGACCCAAGCCCACTCGGCCAGACCCAACCCCACTCGGCTAGACCCAAACCCAGTCTCCTAGACCCAAACCCACTCAGCTAGACGCAAACCCACTCTGCTAGACCCAAACCCACTCGGCATGACCCAAACCCAGTCGGCTAGACCCAAACCCACTCCGCTAGACCCAAACCCACTCGGCTAGCCCCAAACCCACTCGGCTAGCCCCAAACCCACTCGGCTAGAGCCAAACACACTCAGCTCAACCCAAACACACTCGGATAGTCGCAAACCCACTCCGCTAGACCCAAACCCACTCCGCTAGACCCAAACCCACTCCGCTAGACCCAAACCCAGTCCGCTAGACCCAAACCCACTCCGCTAGACCCAAATCCACTCGGCTAGACCCAAACCCACTCGGCCAGACCCAAACCCACTCGGCGAGACCCAAACCCACTCGGCTAGACCCAAACCCACTCGGCTAGACCCAAACCCACTCCGCTAGACCCAAACCCACTCGGCTAGACCCAAACCCACTCGGCTAGACCGAAACCCACTCGGCTAGAGCCAAACCCTCTCGGCTAGACCCAAACCCACTCGGCTAGACCCAAACCCACTCGGCTGGACCCAAACCCACTCCGCTAGACCCAAACCCACTCGGCTTGACACAAACCCACTCGGCTAGACCCAAACCCACTCGGCTAGACCCAAACACACTCCGCTAGACCCAAACCCACTCCGCTACACCCAAACCCACTCGGCTAGACCCAAACCCACTCGGTAGACCCAAACCCACTCGGCTAGACCCAAACCCACTCGGCTGAACCAAACCCACTCGGCTAGACCCAAACCCACTCGGCTAGACCCAAACCCACTCGGCTAGACACAAACCCACTCGGCTATACCCAAACCCACTCGGCTAGCCCCAAACCCACTCGGCTAGACCCAAACCCACTCCGCTAGACCCAAACGCACTCGGCTAGACGCAAACCCACTCGGCTAAACCCAAACCCACTCGGCTAGACCCAAACCCAATCGGCTAGACCCAAACCCACTCCGCTAGACCCAAACCCACTCGGCTAGACCAAAACCCACTCGGTCGACCCAAACCCACTCGGCTGGACCCAAACCCATTCGGCTAGACCCAAACCCACTCGGCTAGACCCAAACCCACTCCGCTAGACCCAAACCCACTCCGCTAGACCCAAACCCACTCCGCTAGACGTAAACCCACTCCGCTAGACCCAAACCCACTCCGGCAGACCCAAACCACTCGACTAGACCCAAACGCACTCGGCTGGACCCAAGCCCACTCGGCCAGACCCAACCCCACTCGGCTAGACCCAAACCCACTCGGTTAGACCCAAACCCACTCCGCTAGACCCAAACCCACTCGGCTAGACACAAACCCACTCGGCCAGGCCCAACCCCACTCGGCTAGACCCAAACCCACTCGGTTAGACCCAAACCCACTCCGCTAGACCCAAACCCACTCCGCTAGACCCAAACCCACTCGGCTAGACCCAAACCCACTCGGCTAGACCCAAACGCACTCGGCTAGACCCAAGCCCACTCGGCCAGACCCAACCCCACTCGGCTAGACCCAAACCCAGTCTCCTAGACCCAAACCCACTCAGCTAGACGCAAACCCACTCTGCTAGACCCAAACCCACTCGGCATGACCCAAACCCAGTCGGCTAGACCCAAACCCACTCCGCTAGACCCAAACCCACTCGGCTAGCCCCAAACCCACTCGGCTAGCCCCAAACCCACTCGGCTAGAGCCAAACACACTCAGCTAGACCCAAACACACTCGGATAGTCGCAAACCCACTCCGCTAGACCCAAACCCACTCCGCTAGACCCAAACCCACTCCGCTAGACCCAAACCCAGTCCGCTAGACCCAAACCCACTCCGCTAGACCCAAATCCACTCGGCTAGACCCAAACCCACTCGGCCAGACCCAAACCCACTCGGCGAGACCCAAACCCAGTCGGCTAGACCCAAACCCACTCGGCTAGACCCAAACCCACTCCGCTAGACCCAAACCCACTCGGCTAGACCCAAACCCACTCGGCTAGACCGAAACCCACTCGGCTAGAGCCAAACCCTCTCGGCTAGACCCAAACCCACTCGGCTAGACCCAAACCCACTCGGCTGGACCCAAACCCACTCCGCTAGACCCAAACCCACTCGGCTTGACACAAACCCACTCGGCTAGACCCAAACCCACTCGGCTAGACCCAAACACACTCCGCTAGACCCAAACCCACTCCGCTACACCCAAACCCACTCGGCTAGACCCAAACCCACTCGGTAGACCCAAACCCACTCGGCTAGACCCAAACCCACTCGGCTGAACCCAAACCCACTCGGCTAGACCCAAACCCACTCGGCTAGACCCAAACCCACTCGGCTAGACACAAACCCACTCGGCTATACCCAAACCCACTCGGCTAGCCCCAAACCCACCAGGCTAGACCCAAACCCACTCCGCTAGACCCAAACGCACTCGGCTAGACGCAAACCCACTCGGCTAAACCCAAACCCACTCGGCTAGACCCAAACCCAATCGGCTACACCCAAACCCACTCCGCTAGACCCAAACCCACTCGGCTAGACCAAAACCCACTCGGTCGACCCAAACCCACTCGGCTGGACCCAAACATATTCGGCTAGACCCAAACCCACTCGGCTAGACCCAAACCCACTCCGCTAGACCCAAACCCACTCCGCTAGACCCAAACCCACTCCGCTAGACGTAAACCCACTCCGCTAGACCCAAACCCACTCCGGCAGACCCAAACCACTCGACTAGACCCAAACGCACTCGGCTAGACCCAAGCCCACTCGGCCAGACCCAACCCCACTCGGCTAGACCCAAACCCACTCGGTTAGACCCAAACCCACTCCGCTAGACCCAAACCCACTCGGCTAGACCTAAACACACTTGGCTAGACCCAAACCCACTCGGCTGGACGCAAACCCACTCTGCTAGACCCAAACCCACTCGGCATGACCCAAACCCAGTCGGCTAGACCCAAACCCACTCCTCTAGACCCAAACTCACTCGGCTAACCCCAAACCCACTCGGCTAGCCCCAAACCCACTCGGCTAGAGCCAAACACACTCAGCTAGACCCAAACACACTCGGCTAGATGCAAACCCACTCCGCTAGACCCAAACCCACTCCGCTAGACCCAAACCCACTCCGCTAGACCCAAACCCAGTCCGCTAGACCCAAACCCACTCCGCTAGACCCAAACGCACTCGGCTAGACGCAAACCCACTCGGATAAAACCCAAACCCACTCGGCTAGACCCAAACCCAATCGGCTAGACCCAAACCCACTCCGCTAGACCCAAACCCACTCGGCTAGACCCAAACCCACTCGGCTAGACCCAAACCCAGTCCGCTAGAGCCAAACCCTCTCGGCTAGACCCAAACCCACTCGGCTAGACCCAAACCCACTCGGCTGGACGCAAACCCACTCCGCTAGACCCAAACCCACTCGGCTTGACACAAACCCACTCGGCTAGACCCAAACCCACTCGGCTAGACCCAAACACACTCCGCTAGACCCAAACCCACTCCGCTACACCCAAACCCACTCGGCTAGACCCAAACCCACTCGGTAGACCCAAACCCACTCGGCTAGACCCAAACCCACTCGGCTGAACCCAAACCCACTCGGCTAGACCCAAACGCACTCGGCTAGACCCAAACCCACTCGGCTAGACACAAACCCACTCGGCTATACCCAAACCCACTCGGCTAGCCCCAAACCCACTCGGCTAGACCCAAACCCACTCCGCTAGACCCAAACGCACTCGGCTAGACGCAAACCCACTCGGCTAAACCCAAACCCACTCGGCTAGACCCAAACCCAATCGGCTACACCCAAACCCACTCCGCTAGACCCAAACCCACTCGGCTAGACCAAAACCCACTCGGTCGACCCAAACCCACTCGGCTGGACCCAAACCCATTCGGCTAGACCCAAACCCACTCGGCTAGACCCAAACCCACTCCGCTAGACCCAAACCCACTCCGCTAGACCCAAACCCACTCCGCTAGACGTAAACCCACTCCGCTAGACCCAAACCCACTCCGGCAGACCCAAACCACTCGACTAGACCCAAACGCACTCGGCTAGACCCAAGCCCACTCGGCCAGACCCAACCCCACTCGGCTAGACCCAAACCCACTCGGTTAGACCCAAACCCACTCCGCTAGACCCAAACCCAGTCGGCTAGACCTAAACCCACTTGGCTAGACCCAAACCCACTCGGCTGGACGCAAACCCACTCTGCTAGACCCAAACCCACTCGGCATGACCCAAACCCAGTCGGCTAGACCCAAACCCACTCCTCTAGACCCAAACTCACTCGGCTAACCCCAAACCCACTCGGCTAGCCCCAAACCCACTCGGCTAGAGCCAAACACACTCAGCTAGACCCAAACACACTCGGCTAGATGCAAACCCACTCCGCTAGACCCAAACCCACTCCGCTAGACCCAAACCCACTCCGCTAGACCCAAACCCAGTCCGCTAGACCCAAACCCACTCCGCTAGACCCAAACGCACTCGGCTAGACGCAAACCCACTCGGATAAAACCCAAACCCACTCGGCTAGACCCAAACCCAATCGGCTAGACCCAAACCCACTCCGCTAGACCCAAACCCACTCGGCTAGACCAAAACCCACTCGGTCGACCCAAACCCACTCGGCTGGACCCAAACCCATTCGGCTAGACCCAAACCCACTCGGCTAGACCCAAACCCACTCCGCTAGACCCAAACCCACTCCGCTAGACCCAAACCCACTCCGCAAGACGTAAACCCACTCCGCTAGACCCAAACCCACTCCGGCAGACCCAAACCACTCGACTAGACCCAAACGCACTCGGCTAGACCCAAGCACACTCGGCCAGACCCAACCCCACTCGGCTAGACCCAAACCCACTCGGTTAGACCCAAACCCACTCCGCTAGACCCAAACCCACTCGGCTAGACCCAAACCCACTCGGCTAGACCCAAACCCACTCGGCTGGACGCAAACCCACTCTGCTAGACCCAAACCCACTCGGCATGACCCAAACCCAGTCGGCTAGACCCAAACCCACTCCTCTAGACCCAAACTCACTCGGCTAGCCCCAAACCCACTCGGCTAGCCCCAAACCCACTCGGCTAGAGCCAAACACACTCAGCTAGACCCAAACACACTCGGCTAGACGCAAACCCACTCCGCTAGACCCAAACCCACTCCGCTAGACCCAAACCCACTCCGCTAGACCCAAACCCACTCCGCTAGACCCAAACCCACTCCGCTAGACCCAAATCCACTCGGCTAGACCCAAACCCACTCGGCCAGACCCAAACCCACTTGGCTACACCCAAACCCACTCCGCTAGACACAAACCCACTCGGCTACACCCAAACCCACTCGGCTACACGCAAACCCACTCGACTATACCCAAACCCACTGGGCTAGACCCAAACCCACTCGGCTAGACGTAAACCCACTCGGCTACACCCAAACCCACTCGGCTAGACACAAACCAACTCGGCTAGACCCAAACCCACTCGGCTAGACCCAAGCCCACTCGGCCAGACCCAACCCCACTCGGCTAGACCCAAACCCACTCGGTTAGACCCAAACCTACTCCGCTAGACCCAAACCCATTCGGCTAGACCCAAACCCACTCGGCTAGACCCAAACCCACTCGGCTAGACCCAAACGCACTCGGCTAGACCCAAGCCCACTCGGCCAGACCCAACCCCACTCGGCTAGACCCAAACGCAGTCTCCTAGACCCAAACCCACTCAGCTAGACGCAAACCCACTCTGCTAGACCCAAACCCACTCGGCATGACCCAAACCCAGTCGGCTAGACCCAAACCCACTCCGCTAGACCCAAACCCACTCGGCTAGCCCCAAACCCACTCGGCTAGCCCCAAACCCACTCGGCTAGAGCCAAACACACTCAGCTAGACCCAAACACACTCGGATAGTCGCAAACCCACTCCGCTAGACCCAAACCCACTCCGCTAGACCCAAACCCACTCCGCTAGACCCAAACCCAGTCCGCTAGACCCAAACCCACTCCGCTAGACCCAAATCCACTCGGCTAGACCCAAACCCACTCGGCCAGACCCAAACCCACTCGGCGAGACCCAAACCCACTCGGCTAGACCCAAACCCACTCGGCTAGACCCAAACCCACTCCGCTAGACCCAAACCCACTCGGCTAGACCCAAACCCACTCGGCTAGACCGAAACCCACTCGGCTAGAGCCAAACCCTCTCGGCTAGACCCAAACCCACTCGGCTAGACCCAAACCCACTCGGCTGGGCCCAAACCCACTCCGCTAGACCCAAACCCACTCGGCTTGACACAAACCCACTCGGCTAGACCCAAACCCACTCGGCTAGACCCAAACACACTCCGCTAGACCCAAACCCACTCCGCTACACCCAAACCCACTCGGCTAGACCCAAACCCATTCGGTAGACCCAAACCCACTCGGCTAGACCCAAACCCACTCGGCTGAACCCAAACCCACTCGGCTAGACCCAAACCCACTCGGCTAGACCCAAACCCACTCGGCTAGACACAAACCCACTCGGCTATACCCAAACCCACTCGGCTAGCCCCAAACCCACTCGGCTAGACCCAAACCCACTCCGCTAGACCCAAACGCACTCGGCTAGACGCAAACCCACTCGGCTAAACCCAAACCCACTCGGCTAGACCCAAAACCAATCGGCTAGACCCAAACCCACTCCGCTAGACCCAAACCCACTTGGCTAGACCAAAACCCACTCGGTCGACCCAAACCCACTCGGCTGGACCCAAACCCATTCGGCTAGACCCAAATCCACTCGGCTAGACCCAAACCCACTCCGCTAGACCCAAACCCACTCCGCTAGACCCAAACCCACTCCGCTAGACCCAAACCCACTCCGCTAGACCCAAACCCAGTCCGCTAGACCCAAACCCACTCCGCTAGACCCAAATCCACTCGGCTAGACCCAAACCCACTCGGCCAGACCCAAACCCACTCGGCGAGACCCAAACCCACTCGGCTAGACCCAAACCCACTCGGCTAGACCCAAACCCACTCCGCTAGACCCAAACCCACTCGGCTAGACCCAAACCCACTCGGCTACACCGAAACCCACTCGGCAAGAGCCAAACCCTCTCGGCTAGACCCAAACCCACTCGGCTAGACCCAAACCCACTCGGCTGGACCCAAACCCACTCCGCTAGACCCAAACCCACTCGGCTTGACACAAACCCACTCGGCTAGACCGAAACCCACTCGGCTAGAGCCAAACCCACTCGGCTAGACCCAAACCCACTCGGATAGACCCAAACCCACTCGGCTAGACCCAAACCCACTCGGCGAGACCCAAACCCACTCGGCCAGACCCAAACCCACTCGGCTAGACCCAAACCCACTCGGCTAGACCCAAACCCACTCCGCTAGACCCAAACCCACTCCGCTAAACCCAAACCCACTCCGCTAGACCCAAACCCACTCCGCTAGACCCAAACCCACTCCGCTAGACCCAAACCCACTCGGCTAGACCCAAACCCACTCGGCTAGACCCAAACCCACTCGGCTAGACCCAAGCCCACTCGGCCAGACCCAACCCCACTCGGCTAGACCCAAACCCAGTCTCCTAGACCCAAACCCACTCGGCTAGACCCAAACCCACTCTGCTAGACCCAAACCCACTCGGCTAGACCCAAACCCACTCGGCTAGACCCAAACCCACTCGGCTCGACCCAAGCCCACTCGGCTAGACCCAAGCCCACTCGGCTAGACCCAAACCCACTCCGCTAGACCCAAACCCAGTCGGCTAGACCCAAACCCACTCCGCTAGACCCAAACCCACTCGGCTAGCCCCAAACCCACTCGGCTAGCCGCAAACCCACTCGGCTAGAGCCAAACACACTCAGCTAGACCCAAACTCACTCGGCTAGACGCAAACCCACTCTGCTAGACCCAAACCCACTCCGCTAGACCCAAACCCACTCCGCTAGACCCAAACCCACTCCGCTAGACCCAAATCCACTCGGCTAGACACAAACCCACTCGGCCAGGCCCAAACCCACTCGGCTAGGCCCAAACCCACTCGGCTAGACCGAAACCCACTCGGCTAGAGCCAAACCCACTCCGCTAGACCCAAACCCACTCGGCTAGACCCAAACCCACTCGGCTAGACCCAAACCCACTCCGCTAGACCCAAACCCACTCGGCTAGACCCAAACCCACTCAGCTAGATCCAAACCCACTCCGCTAGACCCAAACCCACTCCGCTAGACCCAAACCCACTCGGCTAGATTCAAACCCAAACGGCTAGACCCAAACCCACTCGGCTAGACCCAAACCCACTCCGCTAGACCCAAACCCACTCCGCTAGACCCAAACCCACTCGGCTAGATTCAAACCCACTCGGCCAGATGCAAACCCAATCGGCTAGACCCAAACCCACTCGGCTAGACCCAAACCCACTCGGCTAGACCCAAACGCACTCGGCTAGACCCAAGCCCACTCGGCCAGACCCAACCCCACTCGGCTAGTCCCAAACCCAGTCTCCTAGATCCAAACCCACTCGGCTAGGCCCAAACCCACTCGGCTAGACCCAAACCCACTCGGCTACACCCAAACCCACTCGGCTAGACCCAAACCCACTCGGCTACACTCAAACCCACTCGGCTACACCTAAACGACTCGGCTAGACCCAAACCCACTCGGATAGACCCAAACCCAATCGGTTAGACCCAAACCCACTCGGCTAGACCCAAACCCACTCGGCTAGACCCAAACCCACTCAGCTGGACCCAAACCCACTCGGCTCGACCCAAACCCACTTGGCTAGACACAAACCCACTCGGCTGGACCCAAACCCACTCGGCTAGACCCAAACCCTCTCGGATAGGCCGAAACCTCCTCAGCTAGACCCAAACCCACTCGGATTGACGCAAACCCACTCGGCCAGACCCAAACCCACTCGGCTAGACCCAAACCCACTCCGCTAGACACAAACCCATTCGGCTAGACCCAAACCCTCTCGGCTAGACCCAAACCCGCTCGGATAGACACAAACCCCCTCGGCTAGACCCAAACCCACACGGCTAGACCCAAACCCACTCGGCTAGACCCAAACCCACTCGGCTAGACCCAAACCCACTCGGCTACTCCCAAACCCACTCGCTAGACCCAAACCTACTCTGCTAGACTAAAACCCACTCGGCTAGACCCAAACCCACTCGGCTAGACCCAAACCCACTCGGCTACACCCAAACCCACTCAGCTAGACGCAAACCCACTCGGCTAGACCCAAACCCACTCGGCTAGACCCAAACCCACTCGGCTACTCCCAAACCCACTCCGCTAGACCCAAACCTACTCGGCTAGACCAAAACCCACTCGGCTAGACCCAAACCCACTCGGCTAGACCCAAACCCACTCGGCTAGACCCAAGCCCACTCGGCTAGACCCAAACCCACTCCGCTAGACCCAAACCCAGTCGGCTAGACCCAAACCCACTCCGCTAGACCCAAACCCACTCGGCTAGCCCCAAACCCACTCGGCTAGCCCCAAACCCACTCGGCTAGAGCCAAACACACTCAGCTAGACCCAAACTCACTCGGCTAGACGCAATCCCACTCTGCTAGACCCAAACCCACTCCGCCAGACCCAAACCCACTCCGCTAGACCTAAACCCACTCAGCTAGATCCAAACCCACACCGCTAGACCCAAACCCACTCCGCTAGACCCAAACCCACTCCGCTAGACCCAAACCCACTCGGCTAGATTCAAACCCAAACGGCTAGACCCAAACCCATGCGGCTAGACCCAAACCCACTCCGCTAGACCCAAACCCACTCCGCTAGACCCAAACCCACTCGGCTAGATTCAAACCCACTCGGCCAGACGCAAACACAATCGGCTAGACCCAAACCCACTCGGCTAGACCCAAACCCACTCGGCTAGACCCAAACGCACTCGGCTAGACGCAAGCCCACTCGGCCAGACCCAACCCCACTCGGCTAGTCCCAAACCCAGTCTCCTAGATCCAAACCCACTCGGCTAGGCCCAAACCCACTCGGCTAGACCCAAACCCACTCGGCTACACCCAAACCCACTCCGCTAGACATAAACCCACTCGGCTACACTCAAACCCACTCGGCTAGACCCAAACCCACTCGGCTAGACCCAAACCCACTCCGCTAGACACAAACCCACTCGGCTACACCCAAACCGACTCGGCTAGACCCAAACCCACTCGGATAGACCCAAACCCACTCGGTTAGACCCAAACCCACTCGGCTAGACCCAAACCCACTCGGCTAGACCCAAACCCACTCAGCTGGACCCAAACCCACTCGGCTCGAACCAAACCCACTTGGCTAGACACAAACCCACTCGGCTGGACCCAAACCCACTCGGCTAGACCCAAACCCTCTCGGATAGACCGAAACCTCCTCAGCTAGACCCAAACCCACTCGGATTGACCCAAACCCACTCGGCCAGACCCAAACCCACTCGGCTAGACCCAAACCCACTCGGCTAGACGCAAACCCACTCGGCTAGACCCAAACCCTCTCGGCTAGACCCAAACCCACTCGGATAGACACAAACCCCCTCGGCTAGACCCAAACCCACACGGCTAGACCCAAACCCACTCGGCTAGACCCAAGCCCACTCGGCCAGACCCAACCCCACTTGGCTAGACCCAAACCCAGTCTCCTAGACCCAAACCCACTCAGCTAGACGCAAACCCACTCTGCTAGACCCAAACCCACTCGGCATGACCCAAACCCAGTCGGCTAGACCAAAACCCACTCCGCTAGACCCAAACCCACTCGGCTAGCCCCAAACCCACTCGGCTAGCCCCAAACCCACTCGGCTAGAGCTAAACACACTCAGCTAGACCCAAACACACTCGGCTAGTCGCAAACCCACTCCGCTAGACCCAAACCCACTCCGCTAGACCCAAACCCACTCCGCTAGACCCAAACGCAGTCCGCTAGACCCAAACCCACTCCGCTAGACCCAAATCCACTCGGCTAGACCCAAACCCACTCGGCCAGACCCAAACCCACTCGGCGAGACCCAAACCCTCTCGGCTAGACCCAAACCCACTCGGCTAGACCTAAACCCACTCCGCTAGACCCAAACCCACTCGGCTAGACCCAAACCCACTCGGCTAGACCGAAACCCACTCGGCTAGAGCCAAACCCTCTCGGCTAGACCCAAACCCACTCGGCTAGACCCAAACCCACTCGGCTGGACCCAAACCCACTCCGCTAGACCCAAACCCACTCGGCTTGACACAAACCCACTCGGCTAGACCGAAACCCACTCGGCTAGACCCAAACCCACTCGGCTAGACCCAAACCCACTCGGATAGACCCAAACCTACTCGGCTAGACCCAAACCCACTCGGCTAGACCCAAACCCACTCGGCTGGACCCAAACCCACTCCGCTAGACCCAAACCCACTCGGCTAGACACAAACCCACTCGGCTAGACCGAAACCCACTCGGCTAGAGCCAAACCCACTCGGCTAGACCCAAACACACTCAGCTAGACCCAAACCCACTCGGCTAGACCCAAACCCACTCGGCTAGACCCAAACCCACTCGGCTAGACCCAAACTCACTCCGCTAGACCCAAACCCACTCGGCTAGACCCAAACCCACTCGGCTAGACCCAAACCCACTCGGCTAGACCCAAACCCACTCCGCTAGACCCAAACCCACTCGGCTAGACCCAAACCCACTCGGCTAGACCGAAACCCACTCGGCTAGAGCGAAACCCACTCGGCTAGACACAAACCCACTCGGCTAGACCCAAACCCACTCGGCTAGACCCAAACACACTCCCCTAGACCCAAACCCACTCCGCTAGACCCAAACCCACTCCGCTAGACACAAACCCACTCGGCTAGACCCAAACCCACTCGGCTAGACCCAAACCCACTCGGCTGAACCCAAACCCACTCGGCTAGACCCAAACCCACTCGGCTACTCCCAAACCCACTCCGCCAGACCCAAACCTACTCGGCTAGACCAAAACCCACTCGGCTAGACCCAAACCCACTCGGCTAGACCCAAACCCACTTGGCTACACCCAAACCCACTCCGCTAGACACAAACCCACTCGGCTACACCCAAACCGACTCGGCTAGACCCAAACCCACTCGGATAGACCCAAACCCACTCGGTTAGACCCAAACCCACTCGGCTAGACCCAAACCCACTCGGCTAGACCCAAACCCACTCGGCTAGACCCAAACCCACTCGGCTACTCCCAAACCCACTCGCTAGACCCAAACCTACTCGGCTAGACTAAAACCCACTCGGCTAGACCCAAACCCACTCGGCTAGACCCAAACCCACTCGGCTACACCCAAACCCACTCAGCTAGACGCAAACCCACTCGGCTAGACCCAAACCCACTCGGCTAGACCCAAACCCACTCGGCTAGAACCAAACCCACTCGGCTAGACCCAAACCCACTCGGCTAGACCCAAACCCACTCGGCTACTCCCAAACCCACTCCGCTAGACCCAAACCTACTCGGCTAGACCAAAACCCACTCGGCTAGACCCAAACCGACTCGGCTAGACCCAAACCCACTCGGCTACACCCAAACCCACTCGGCTAGACCCAAACCCACTCGGTAGACCCAAACCCACTCGGCTAGACCCAAACCCACTCGGCTGAACCCAAACCCACTCGGCTAGACCCAAACCCACTCGGCTAGACCCAAACCCACTCGGCTAGAAACAAACCCACTCGGCTATACCCAAACCCACTCGGCTAGCCCCAAACCCACTCGGCTAGACCCAAACCCACTCCGCTAGACCCAAACGCACTCGGCTAGACGCAAACCCACTCGGCTAAACCCAAACCCACTCGGCTAGACCCAAACCCAATCGGCTAGACCCAAACCCACTCCGCTGGACCCAAACCCACTCGGCTAGACCAAAACCCACTCGGCTCGACCCAAACCCACTCGGCTGGACCCAAACCCATTCGGCTAGACCCAAATCCACTTGGCTACACCCAAACCCACTCCGCTAGACACAAACCCACTCGGCTACACCCAAACCCACTCGGCTACACCCAAACCCACTCGGCTATACCCAAACCCACTGGGCTAGACCCAAACCCACTCGGCTAGACCCAAACCCACTCGGCTACACCCAAACCCACTCGGCTAGACCCAAACCCACTCGGCTAGACCCAAACCCACTCCACTAGACGCAAACCCACTCCGCTAGACCCAAACCCACTCCGCTAGACCCAAACCCACTCCGCTAGATGTAAACCCACTCCGCTAGACCCAAACCCACTCCGGCAGACCCAAACCACTCGGCTAGACCCAAACGCAGTCGGCTAGACCCAAGCCCACTCGGCCAGACCCAACCCCACTCGGCTAGACCCAAACCCACTCGGTTAGACCCAAACCCACTCTGCTAGACCCAAACCCACTCGGCTAGACCCAAACCCACTCCGCTAGACCCAAACCCACTCGGCTAGACCCAAACCCACTCGGCTAGACCGAAACCCACTCGGCTAGAGCCAAACCCACTCGGCTAGACCCAAACCCACTCGGCTAGACCCAAACCCACTCGGCTGGACCCAAACCCACTCCGCTAGACCCAAACCCACTCGGCTAGACACAAACCCACTCGGCTAGACCGAAACCCACTCGGCTAGAGCCAAACCCACTCGGCTAGACCCAAACCCACTCGGATAGACCCAAACCCACTCGGCTAGACCCAAACCCACTCGGCTAGACCCAAACCCACTCGGCTGGACCCAAACCCACTCCGCTAGACCCAAACCCACTCGGCTAGACACAAACCCACTCGGCTAGACCGAAACCCACTCGGCTAGAGCCAAACCCACTCGGCTAGACCCAAACCCACTCGGATAGGCCCAAACCCACTCGTCTAGACCCAAACCCACTCGGCTAGACCCAAACCCACTCCGCTAGACCCAAACCCACTCTGCTAGACCCAACCCCACTCCGCCAGACACAAACCCACTCCGCTAGACCCAAACCCACTCGGCTAGACCCAAACCCACTCCGCTAAACGCAAACCCACTCCGCTAGACCCAAACCCACTCCGCTACACCCAAACCCACTCGGCTAGACCCAAACCCACTCCGCTACACCCAAACCCACTCGGCTACACCCAAACCCACTCGGCTAGACCCAAACCCACTCCGCTAGACCCAAACGCACTTGGCTAGACCAAACCCACTCGGCGAGACCCAAACCCACTCCGCTAGACCCAAACGCACTTGGCTAGACCCAAACCCACTCGGCTAGACCCAAACCCACTCGGCTCGACCCAAACCCACTCGGCTAGACCCAAACCCACTCCGCTAGACCCAAACCCACTCGCTAGACCCAAACCCACTCGGCTAGACCGAAACCCACTCGGCTAGAGCCAAACCCACTCGGCTACACCCAAGCCCACTCGGCCAGACCCAAACCCACTCGGCTAGACCCAAACCCACTCGGCTAGACTCAAACCCACTCCGCTAGACCCAAACCCACTCCGCTAGACCCAAACCCACTCGGCTAGACCCAAACCCACTCGGCTAGACCCAAACCCACTCCGCCAGACCCAAACCCACTCGGCTAGACCCAAACCCACTCGGCTAGACCCAAACCCACTCGGCTAGACCCAAACCCACTCGGCTAGAGCGAAACCCACTCGGCTAGACACAAACCCACTCGGCTAGACCCAAACCCACTCGGCTAGACCCAAACACACTCCGCTAGACCCAAACCCACTCTGCTAGACCCAAACCCACTCCGCTAGACCCAAACCCACTCCGCTAGACCCAAACCCACTCCGCTAGACCCAAACCCACTCGGCTAGACCCAAACCCACTCGGCTAGTCCCAAACCCACTCGGCTAGACCCAAACCCACTCGGTTAGACCCAAACCCACTCGGCTAGACCCAAACCCACTCGGCTAGACCCAACCCACTCGGCTAGACCCAAACCCACTCGGCCAGACCCAAACCCGCTCGGCTAGACCCAAACCCACTCGGCCAGACCCAAACCCACTCGGCTAGACCCAAACCCACTCGGCTAGACCCAAACCCACTCCGCTAGACCCAAACCCACTCGGCTAGACCCAAACCCACTCCGCTAGACCCAAACCCACTCGGCTAGACCAAACCCACTCGGCTAGACCCAAACCCACTCGGCTAGACCCAAACCCACTCGGCTAGTCCCAAACGCACTCGGCTAGACCCAAGCCCACTCAGCCAGACCCAACCCCACTCGGCTAGACCCAAACCCAGTCTCCTAGACCCAAACCCACTCGGCTAGACCCAAACCCAATCGGCTAGACCCAAACCCACTCGGCTAGACCCAAACCCACTCATCTGGACCCAAACCCACTCGGCTAGACCCAAACCCACTCGGCTAGACCCAAACCCACTCGGCTGGACCCAAACCCACTCCGCTAGACCCAAACCCACTCGGCTAGACACAAACCCACGCGGCTAGACCGAAACCCACTCGGCTAAAGCCAAACCCACTAGGCTAGACCCAAACCCACTCGGATAGACCCAAACCCACTCGGCTAGACCCAAACCCACTCGGCTAGACCCAAACCCACTCCGCTAGACCCAAACCCACTCCGCTAGACCCAAACCCACTCCGCCAGACACAAACCCACTCCGCTAGACCCAAACCCACTCGGCTAGACCCAAACCCACTCCGCTAAATGCAAACCCACTCCGCTAGACCCAAACCCACTCCGCTACACCCAAACCCACTCGGCTAGACCCAAACCCACTCCGCCACACCCAAACCCACTCGGCTACACCGAAACCCACTCGCCTAGACCCAAACCCACTCCGCTAGACCCAAACGCACTTGGCTAGACCAAACCCACTCGGCTAGACCCAAACCCACTCCGCTAGACCCAAACGCACTTGGCTAGACCCAAACCCACTCGGCTAGACCCAAACCCACTCGGCTCGACCCAAACCCACTCGGCTAGACCCAAACCCACTCCGCTAGACCCAAACCCACTCGGCTAGACCCAAACCCACTCGGCTAGACCGAAACCCACTCGGCTAGAGCCAAACCCACTCGGCTAGACCCAAACCCACTCGGCTAGACCCAAACCCACTCCGCTAGACCCAAACCCACTCGGCTAGACCCAAACCCACTCCGCTAGACCCAAACCCACTCGGCTAGACCCAAACCCACTCGGCTAGTCCCAAACCCACTCGGCTAGACCCAAACCCACTCGGCTAGACCCAAACCCACTCGGCTAGACCCAAACCCACTCGGCTAGACCCAAACCCACTCGGCCAGACCCAAACCCACTCGGCTAGACCCAAACCCACTCGGCTAGACCCAAACACACTCGGCTAGACGCAAACCCACTCTGCTAGACCCAAACCCACTCCGCCAGACCCAAACCCACTCCGTTAGACCCAACCCCACTCCGCTAGACCCAAACCCACTCCGCTAGACCCAAATCCACTCGGCTAGACCCAAACCCACTCGGCCAGACCCAAACCCACTCGGCTAGACCCAAACCCACTCGGCTAGACCCAAACCCACTCGCCTAGACCCAAACCCACTCGGCTAGACCCAAACCCACTCGGCTAGACCGAAACCCACTCGGCTAGACCGAAACCCACTCGGCTAGAGCCAAACCCACTCGGCTAGACCCAAACCCACTCGGCTAGACCCAAACCCACTCGGCTAGACCCAAACCCACTCCGCTAGACCCAAACCCACTCGGCTAGACACAAACCCACTCGGCTAGAGCCAAACCCACTCGGCTAGAGCCAAACCCACTCGGCTAGACCCAAACCCACTCGGATATCCCAAACCCACTCGGCTAGACCCAAACCCACTCCGCTAGACCCAAACCCACTCGGCTAGACCCAAACCCACTCAGCTAGATCCAAACCCACTCAGCTAGACCCAAACCCACTCCGCTAGACCCAAACCCACTCCGCTAGACCCAAACCCACTCGGCTAGATTCAAACCCACTCGGCTAGACCCAAACCCACTCGGCTAGACCCAAACCCACTCCGCTAGACCCAAACCCACTCCGCTAGACCCAAACCCACTCGGCTAGATTCAAACCCACTCGGCCAGACGCAAACCCAATCGGCTAGTCCCAAACCCACTCGGCTAGACCCAAACACACTCGGCTAGACCCCAACGCACTCGGCTAGACCCAAGCCCACTCGGCCAGACCCAACCCCACTCGGCTAGACCCAAACCCAGTCTCCTAGACCCAACCCTACTCGGCTAGACCCAAACCCACTCGGCTAGACCCAAACCCACTCGGCTACACCCAAACACACTCGGCTAGACCCAAACCCACTCGGCTAGACCCAAACCCACTCGGCCAGACCCAAACCCACTCGGATAGACCCAAACCCACTCGGCTAGACCCAATCCCACTCGGCGAGACCCAAGCCCACTCGGCTAGACCCAAACCCACCTAGCTAGACCCAAACCCACTCCGCTAGACGCAAACCCACTCCGCTAGACCCAAACCCACTCCGCTAGACCCAAACCCACTCCGCTAGACCTAAACCCACTCCGCTAGACCCAAACCCACTCCGGTAGACCCAAACCCACTCGGCTAGACCCAAACGCACTTAGCTAGACCCAAACCCACTCGGCTAGACCCTAACCCACCTAGCTAGACCCAAACCCACTCCGCTAGACGCAAACCCTCTCCGCTAGACCCAAACCCACTCCGCTAGACCCAAACCCACTCCGCTAGACCTAAACCCACTCCGCTAGACCCAAACCCACTCCGGTAGACCCAAACCCACTCGGTTAGACCCAAACCCACTCCGCTAGACCCAAACCCACTCGGCTAGACCCTAACCCACTCGGCTAGACCCAAACCCACTCGGCTAGACACAAACGCACTCGGCTAGACCCAAGCCCACTCGGCCAGACCCAACCCCACTCAGCTAGACCCAAACCCAGTCTCCTAGACCCAAACCCACTCGTCTAGACCCAAACCCACTCTGCTAGACCCAAACCCACTCGGCTAGACCCAAACCCACTCGGCTAGACCCAAACCCACTCGGCTAGACCCAAGCCCACTCGGCTAGACCCAAACCCACTCCGCTAGACCCAAACCCAGTCGGCTAGACCCAAACCCACTCCGCTAGACCCAAACCCACTCGGCCAGCCCCAAACCCACTCGGCTAGCCCCAAACCCACTCGGCTAGAGCCAAACACACTCAGCTAGACCCAAACACACTCGGCTAGACGCAAACCCACTCCGCTAGACCCAAACCCACTCCGCCAGACCCAAACCCACTCCGCGAGACCCAAACCCACTCCGCTAGACCCAAACCCACTCCGCTAGACCCAAATCCACTCGGCTAGACCCAAACCCACTCGGCCAGACCCAAACCCACTCGGCTAGACCCAAACCCACTCGGCTAGACCCAAACCCATTCGGCTAGACCCAAACCCACTCGGCTAGACCCAAACCCACTCGGCTAGACCCAAACCCACTCGGCTAGACTCAAACCCAATCGGCTAGACCCAAACCCCCTCCGCTAGACCCAAACCCACTCGGCTAGACCCAAACCCACTCGGCTAGACCCAAACCCACTCGGCAAGACCCAAACCCACTCGGCTAGACCCAAACCCACTCGGCTAGACCCAAACCCACTTGGCTGGACCCCAACCCACTCGGCAAGACCCAAACCCACTCAGCTAGACCCAAACCCACTCGGCTGGACCCAAACCCACTCGGCTAGACCCAAACCCACTCCGCTAGACCCAAACCCACTCGGCTAGACACAAACTAGACTCAGTCTTCCCGTGGATTTTGAAGCAACAGCAACAAAGAGAAGCAGGAGAAAGCACTGATTGGCTCTAGCCCAAGTGGGAGGAGAGTTCTCAGTGAGTCAGAGGGGGAGAGCAGTTAAAAAGGAGAGGCAAGCACAGGCAGACTTCACTCAGTCTTCCCGTGGATTTTGAAGCAACAGCAACAAAGAGAAGCAGGAGAAAGCACTGATTGGCTCTAGCCCAAGTGGGAGGAGAGTTCTCAGTGAGTCAGAGGGGGCGAGCAGTTAAAAAGGAGAGGCAAAGCACAGGCAGACTTCACTCAGTCTTCCCGTGGATTTTGAAGCAACAGCAACAAAGAGAAGCAGGAGAAAGCACTGATTGGCTCTAGCCCAAGTGGGAGGAGAGTTCTCAGTGAGTCAGAGGGGGAAAGCAGTTCCTCAAAACTGAGGAATTTGGTTTGTAAATTAGGCAATTGAACAGTCAATATAAGCAAGGCAGCTCTTGGGGAGCGGCAGTGAGGGAAGTGCCCTGTGAGTAAAGTGTGAGTCTTTGGCTCGAGAGTCTTCGGCGAGGAGGCTGCGCAAAATACTGGATAGGGCGAGACCGAGGCAAAAGAAGATGTCAAGCAAGCTGATGCAGTGTGATGCTTGCAGTATGTGGGAGGTCAAGGACACTGCTGGTGCCTCTGGATGCTACAAATGTGAGAAGTGCATCCAGGTACAGCTCCTGAAGGATCGTGTTGGGGAACTGGAGAAACAAGTGGATGACCTCAGGTTCATTCGAGAAACTGAGTCGTTTCTCGACAAGTCCTTCAGTGAGATTGTTACACCCAAGGCACTAGAAGAGAGAAGGTGGGTGACGGTGAGAAAGGGAGGAAAACATGGGATGCAAAGGTCCCCGGGTGTTGTACCTCTTGTGAACAGGTTCACCCACGTGGAAGCTGCCGGGACAGAAGACGGTATCCCACTGAGCGGCGGACTGGCTTGCCAAACAAAAAGGGCTGATGAGCCAAACCCACAGAGGCCAAAGTCGGGCAACGCCATTGTAGTTGGAGACTCCATTGTGAGAGGTACGGACAGGGGTTTTTGCGGCAACAGACGGGATTCCAGGATGGTGTGCTGCCTTCCTGGTGCCAGGATCCAGGATGTTACGGACAGAGTGCAGACAATCCTCAAGGGCGAAGGTGACCAGCCGGAAGTGGTCGTGCATGTTGGCACAAATGATGTTGGAAAGAAGGAGATGAATTTTTTGCAGCGGGACTTCAGAGAGCTCGGAAAAATGCTGAAAAGCAGGACTTCCAGGGTTGTTATCTCCGGTTTGCTTCCAGTTCCTCGTGCTGGCGAGAGCAGGAACAGGGAGATATGGGACCTGAATGTGTGGCTGAGGAACTGGTGCAGGGGGCAGGGATTTAGATTCTTAGATCACTGGGATTTTTTTTATAGTAAGGGGGAACTGTACAAAAGGGACGGATTGCATCTTAACAGGTGGGGGACCAGCATTCTGGCCGGCAGGTTTGCCACTGCTACACGGATGGTTTTAAACTGAATAAGGGGGGTGGGGTATCAAATGGGATAGTCGAGGACGGAGTTAGAGGGAAAGAGAGTAAAGCGATGGTTAATGACCCCAGAATTAACGGGGAAGAAAGCTCACAAAGGGATAGGAGAGTATGGCCAAGTGGAATAGGGATCGATGTGAAAGGGGCCACTTGTCAACATAATTGTATAAGGAGTAAGAGTGTTGTAAAAACAAGCCTGAAGGCTTTGTGTCTCAATGCGAGGAGCATTCGTAATAAGGTGGATGAGTTGAAGGTGCAGATAGCGATTAATGACTATGCTATAGTTGGAATCACGGAGACTTGGCTCCAGGATGACCAAGGCTGGGAGCTGAACATCCAGGGATATTCAATATTCAGGAGGGATAGACGAAAAGGAAAAGGAGGTGGGGTAGCGTTGCTGGTGAGAGAGGAGATTAATGCAATAGAAAGGAAGGACATTAGCGTGGAGGATGTGGAATCGATATGGGTAGAGCTGCGAAACTCTAAGGGGCAGAAAACGCTAGTGGGAACTGTGTACAGGCCACCTAACAGTAGTATTGGAGTTGGGGATGGCATCAAACAGGAAATTAGAAATGCGTGCAACAAGGGTAACACGGTTATAATGGGTGACTTCAATCTGCATGTAGATTGGGTGAATCAAATTGGCAGGGGTGCTGAGGAAGAGGATTTCCTGGAATGTATGCGGGATAGTTTTCTCAACCAACATGTGGAGGAACCAACGAGAGAGCAGGCTATTCTAGACTGGGTATTGAGTAATGAGGAAGGGTTAGTTAGCAGTCTTGTTGTGCGTGGCCCCTTGGGCAAGAGTGACCATAATATGGTTGAGTTCTTCATTAGGATGGAGAGTGACAAAATTAAGTCAGAAACAAGGGTTCTGAACTTGAACAAAGGTAACTTTGAAGGTATGAGATGTGAATTGGCCAAGATAGACTGGCAGGTGATTCTTAAAGGGTTGACAGTGGATGTGCAATGGAAGGTATTTAAAGACTGCATGGATGAAGTACAAAAGTTGTTAATACCAGTTTGGCAAAAGAATAAATCGGGGAAGGTGGTGCATCCATGGATAACAAGGGAAATCAGGGATAGTATAAAAACAAAAGATGAGGCATACAAATTTGCCAGAAAAAGCAGCCTACCGGAGGACTGGGAGAAATTCAGAATCCAGCAGAGGAGGACAAAGGGCTTAATTAGGAAAGGGAAAATAGATTATGAAAGGAAACTGGCAGGGAACATAAAAACTGACTGCAAAAGTTTTTATAGATATGTAAAGAGAAAGAGACTAGTTAAAACAAATGTTGGTCCCTTGCAGTCAGAAACAGGTGAATTGATCATGGGGAACAAGGACATGGCAGACCAATTGAATAACTACTTTGGTTCTGTCTTCAATAAGGAAGACATAAATAATCTGCCGGAAATAGCAGTGGAACGGGGGTCAAATAAGATGGAGGAACTGAGTGAAATCCAGGTTAGCCGGGAGGTGGTGTTGGGTAAATTGAACGGATTAAAGGCCGATAAATCCCCAGGGCCAGATAGTCTGCATCCCAGAGTACTCAAGGAGGTAGCCACAGAAATAGTGGATGCATTAGTGATAATTTTTCAAAATTCCTTAGATTCTGGAGTAGTTCCTGAGGATTGGAGGGTAGCTAATGTAACCCCACTTTTTAAAAAAGGAGGGAGAGAGAAAGCGGGGAATTACAGACCAGTTAGTCTAACATCGGTAGTGGGGAAACTGCTAGAGTCAGTTATTAAAGATGGGATAGCAGCGCATTTGGAAAGTGGTGAAATCATTGGACAAAGTCAGCATGGATTTACGAAAGGTAAATCATGTCTGACAAATCTGATAGAATTTTTCGAGGATGTAACTAGTAGAGTGGATAAGGGAGAACCAGTGGATGTGTTATATCTAGACTTTCAGAAGGCTTTCGACAAGGTCCCGCATAAGAGATTAGCATACAAACTTAAAGCACACGGTATTGGGGGTTCAGTATTGATGTGGATAGAGAACTGGCTAGCAGACAGGAGGCAAAGGGTAGGAGTAAACGGGTCCTTTTCAGAATGGCAGGCAGTGACTAGTGGGGTGCCGCAAGGCTCAGTGCTGGGACCCCAGCTATTTACAATATATATTAATGATTTGGACGAGGGAATTCAATGCAACATCTCCAAATTTGCAGATGATACCAAGCTGGGGGGTATAGTTAGGTGTGAGGAGGATGCTTGGAGGCTGCAGGGTGATTTGGATAGGCTGAGTGAATGGGCAGATGCATGGCAGATGCAGTACAATGTGGATAAATGTGAGGTTATCCACTTTGGTGGCAAAAACATGAGGGTAGACTATTATCTGAATGGTGGCAGATTAGGTGAGGGGGAGATGCAACGAGACCTGGGTGTCATGGTACACCAGTCATTGAAAGTAGGCATGCAGGTGCAGCAGGCAGTGAAGAAAGCAAATGGTATGTTAGCATTCATAGCGAAAGGATTTGAGTATAGGAGCAGGGAGGTTCTACTGCAGTTGTACAGGGTTTTGGTGAGGCCACACCTGGAGTACTGCGTACAGTTTTGGTCTCCAAATCTGAGGAAAGACATCCTTGCCATAGAGGGGGTACAGAGAAGATTCACCAGACTGATTCCTGGGATGTCAGGACTTTCATATGAGGAAAGATTGGATAGACTCGGTTTGTACTCGATGGAATTTAGAAGATTGAGGGGGGATCTTATAGAAACCTACAAAATTCTTAAGGGGTTGGACAAGCTAGATGCTGGAAGATTGTTCCCGATGTTGGGGGAGTCCAGAACAAGGGGTCACAGTCTAAGGATAAGGGGGAATTCCTTTAGGACCGAAATGAGGAAAACATTCTTTACACAGAGAGTGGTGAGTCTCTGGAATTCTCTGCCACAGAAGGTAGTTGAGGCCAGTTCATTGGCTATATTTAAGAGGGCGTTAGATGTGGCACTTGTGGCTAAAGGGATCAGGGGGTATGGAGAGAAGGCAGGTACGGGATACTGAGTTGGATGATCAGCCATGATCACATTGAATGGCGGTGCAGGCTCGAAGGGCCGAATGGCCTACTCCTGCACCTATTTTCTATGTTTCTATGTTTCTAAACCCACTCGGCTAGACCCAAACCCACTCGGCTAGAGCCAAACCCACTCGGCTAGACCCAAACCCACTCGGATAGCCCCAAACCCACTCGGCTAGACCCAAACCCACTCCGCTAGACCCAAACCCACTCGGCTAGACCCAAACCCACTCAGCTAGATCCAAACCCACTCCGCTAGACCCAAACCCACTCCGCTAGACCCAAACCCACTCCGCTAGACCCAAACCCACTCGGCTAGACCCAAACCCACTCGGCTAGACCCAAACCCACTCGGCTAGACCCAAACCCACTCCGCTAGACACAAACCCACTTCGCTAGACCCAAGCCCACTCGGCTAGATTCAAACCCACTCGGACAGATGCAAACCCAATCGGCTAGTCCCAAACCCACTCGGCTAGACCCAAACCCACTCGGCCAGACCCAACCCCACTCGGCTGGTCCCAAACCCAGTCTCCTAGATCCAAACCCACTCAGCTAGACCCAAACCCACTCGGCTAGACCCAAACCCACTCCGCTAAACCCAAACCCACTCGGCTAGATTCAAACCCACTCGGCCAGAGGCAAACCCACTCGGCTAGACCCAAACCCACTCGGCTAGACCCAAACCCACTCGGCTAGACCCAAGCCCACTCGGCTAGACCCAAACCCACTCGGCTAGACCCCAACGCACTCGGCTAGACCCAAGCCCACTCGGCCAGACCCAACCCCACTCGGCTAGACCCAAACCCAGTCTCCTAGACCCAAACCTACTCGGCTAGACCCAAACCCACTCGGCTAGACCCAAACCCACTCGGCTACACCCAAACCCACTCGGCTAGACCCAAACCCACTCGGCCAGACCCAAACCCACTCGGATAGACCCAAACTCACTCGGCTAGACCCAATCCCACTCGGCGAGACCCAAGCCCACTCGGCTAGACCCAAACCCATTCGGCTAGACCCAAACCCACTCCGCTAGACGCAAACCCACTCTGCTAGACCCAAACCCACTCCGCTAGACCCAAACCCACTCCGCTAGACCTAAACCCACTCCGCTAGACCCAAACCCACTCCGGTAGACCCAAACCCACTCGGCTAGACCCAAACGCACTTAGCTAGACCCAAGCCCACTCGGCCAGACCCAACCCCACTCGGCTAGACCCAAACCCACTCGGTTAGACCCAAACCCACTCCGCTAGACCCAAACCCACTCGGCTAGACCCAAACCCACTCGGCTAGACCCAAACCCACTCGGCTAGACACAAACGCACTCGGCTAGACCCAAGCCCACTCGGCCAGACCCAACCCCACTCAGCTAGACCCAAACCCAGTCTCCTAGACCCAAACCCACTCGTCTAGACCCAAACCCACTCTGCTAGACCCAAACCCACTCGGCTAGACCCAAACCCACTCGGCTAGACCCAAACCCACTCGGCTAGACCCAAGCCCACTCGGCTAGACCGAAACCCACTCCGCTAGACCCAAACCCAGTCGGCTAGACCCAAACCCACTCCGCTAGACCCAAACCCACTCGGCCAGCCCCCAACCCACTCGGCTAGCCCCAAACCCACTCGGCTAGAGCCAAACACACTCAGCTAGACCCAAACACACTCGACTAGACGCAAACCCACTCCGCTAGACCCAAACCCACTCGGCCAGACCCAAACCCACTCCGCGAGACCCAAACCCACTCCGCGAGACCCAAACCCACTCCGCTAGACCCAAACCCACTCGGCTAGACCCAAACCCACTCGGCCAGACCCAAACCCACTCGGCTAGACCCAAACCCACTCGGCTAGACCCAAACCCACTCGGCTAGACCCAAACCCACTCGGCTAGACCCAAACCCACTCGGCTAGACCGAAACCCACTCGGCTAGACCGAAACCCACTCGGCTAGACCGAAACCCACTCGGCTAGAGCCAAACCCACTCGGCTAGACCCAAACCCACTCAGCTAGACCCAAACCCACTCGGCTAGACCCAAACCCGGTCGGTTAGACCCAAACCGACTCGGCTAGACCCAAACCCACTCGGCGAGACCCAAACCCACTCGGCTAGACCCAAACCCACTCGGCGAGTCCCAAACCCAATCGGCTAGACCCAAACCCCCTCCGCTAGACCCAAACCCCCTCCGCTAGACCCAAACCCACTCGGCAAGACCCAAACCCACTCGGCTAGACCCAAACCCACTCGGCTAGACCCAAACCCACTTCGCTGGACCCCAACCCACTCGGCAAGACCCAAACCCACTCAGCTAGACCCAAACCCACTCGGTAGACCCAAACCCACTCGGCTAGACCCAAAACCACTCGGCTGGACCCAAACCCACTCAGCTAGCCCAAACCCACTCGGCTAGACCCAAACCCACTCGGCTAGACACAAACCCACTCGGCTATACCCAAACCCTCTCGGCTAGACCCAAACCCACTCTGCTAGGCCCAAACCCACTCCGCTAGACCCAAACGCACTCGGCTAGACACAAACCCACTCGACTAAACCCAAACCCACTCGGCTAGACCCAAATCCAATCGGCTAGACCCAAACCCACTCGGCTAGACCCAAACCCACTCGGCTAGACCCAAACCCACTCCGCTAGACCCAAACCCACTCGGCTAGACCCAAACCCACTCGGCTAGACCCAAACCCACTCGGCTAGACCCAAACCCACTCGGCTAGACCCAAACCCAGTCGGTTAGACCCAAACCCACTCGGCTAGACCCAAACCCACTCGGCGAGTCCCAAACCCACTCGGGTAGACCCAAACAGACTCGGTTAGACCCAAACCAACTCGGCTAGAACCAAACCCACTCGGCCAGACCCAAACCCACTCGGCTAGACCCAACCCCTCTCGGCTAGACCCAAACCCACTCGGCTAGACCCAAACCCACTCGGCTAGACCCAAACCCACTCGGCTAGACCCAAACCCACTCGGCTAGACCCAAACCCACTCGGCTAGACTCAAACCTACTCAGCGAGACCCAAACCCCTTCCGCTAGACCCAAACCCACTCGGCTAGACCCAAACCCACTCGGCTAGACCCAAACCCACTCGGCTAGACCCAAACCCACTCGGCAAGACCCAACCCACTCGGCTAGACCCAAACCCACTCGGCTAGACCCAAACCCACTTGGCTAGACCCCAACCCACTCGGCAAGACCCAAACCCACTCGGCTAGACCCAAACCCACTCGGTAGACCCAAACCCACTCGGCTAGACCCAAACCCACTCGGCTGGACCCAAACCCACTCAGCTAGCCCAAACCCACTCGGCTAGACCCAAACCCACTCGGCTAGACACAAACCCACTCGGCTATACCCAAACCCTCTCGGCTAGACCAAAACCCACTCTGCTAGACCCAAACCCACTCCGCTAGACCCAAACGCACTCGGCTAGACACAAACCCACTCGACTAAACCCAAACCCACTCTGCTAGACCCAAATCCAATCGGCTAGACCCAAACCCACTCGGCTAGACCCAAACCCACTCGGCTAGACCCAAACCCACTCGGCTAGACCCAAACCCACTCGGCTAGACCCAAACCCACTCGGCTACACCCAAACCCACTCGGCTAGACCCAAACCCACTCGGCTAGACCCAAACCCAGTCGGTTAGACCCAAACCCACTCGGCTAGACCCAAACCCACTCGGCGAGTCCCAAACCCACTCGGGTAGACCCAAACAGACTCGGCTAGACCCAAACCAACTCGGCTAGAACCAAACCCACTCGGCCAGACCCAAACCCACTCGGCTAGACCCAACCCCTCTCGGCTAGACCCAAACCCACTCGGCTAGACCCAAACCCACTCGGCTAGACCCAAACCCACTCGGCTAGACCCAAACCCACTCGGCTAGACCCAAACCCACTCGGCTAGACTCAAACCTACTCAGCGAGACCCAAACCCCTTCCGCTAGACCCAAACCCACTCGGCTAGACCCAAACCCACTCGGCTAGACCCAAACCCACTCGGCTAGACCCAAACCCACTCGGCAAGACCCAACCCACTCGGCTAGACCCAAACCCACTCGGCTAGACCCAAACCCACTTGGCTAGACCCCAACCCACTCGGCAAGACCCAAACCCACTCGGCTAGACCCAAACCCACTCGGTAGACCCAAACCCACTCGGCTAGACCCAAACCCACTCGGCTGGACCCAAACCCACTCAGCTAGCCCAAACCCACTCGGCTAGACCCAAACCCACTCGGCTAGACACAAACCCACTCGGCTATACCCAAACCCTCTCGGCTAGACCAAAACCCACTCTGCTAGACCCAAACCCACTCCGCTAGACCCAAACGCACTCGGCTAGACACAAACCCACTCGACTAAACCCAAACCCACTCTGCTAGACCCAAATCCAATCGGCTAGACCCAAACCCACTCGGCTAGACCCAAACCCACTCGGCTAGACCCAAACCCACTCCGCTAGACCCAAACCCACTCGGCTAGACCCAAGCCCACTCGGCTAGACCCAAACCCACTCGGCTAGACCCAAACCCACTCGGCTAGACCCAAACCCAGTCGGTTAGACCCAAACCCACTCGGCTAGACCCAAACCCACTCGGCGAGACCCAAACCCACTCGGCTAGACCCAAACCCACACGGCTAGACCGAAACCCACTCGGCTTTACCCAAACCCACTCGGCTAGACCCAAACCCACTCGGCTAGACCCAAACCCACTCCGCTAGACCCAAACGCACTCGGCTAGACCCAAATCCACTCGGCTAGACCCCAACCCACTCGGCTAGACCCAAACCCGCTCGGCTAGACCCAAACCCGCTCGGCTAGACCCAAACCCACTCGGCTAGACCCACACCCACTCGCCTAGACCCAAACCCACTCGGCTAGACCCAAACCCACTCGGCTAGACCCAAACCCACTCGGCTAGACCCAAACCCACTCGGCTTGACCCAAACCCACTCGGCTTGACCCAAACCCACTCGGCTAGACCCAAACCCTCTCGGCTAGACCCAAACCCACTCCGCTAGACCCAAACCCACTCCGCTAGACCCAAACGCACTCGGCTAGACACAAACCCACTCGACTAAACCCAAACCCACTCGGCTAGACCCAAATCCAATCGGCTAGACCCAAACCCACTCGGCTAGACCCAAACCCACTCGGCTAGACCCAAACCCACTCGGCTAGACCCAAACCCACTCCGCTAGACCCAAACCCACTCGGCTAGACCCAAACCCACTCGGCTAGACCCAAACCCACTCGGCTAGACCCAAACCCACTCGGCTAGACCCAAACCCAGTCGGTTGGACCCAAACCCACTCGGCTAGACCCAAACCCACTCGGCGAGTCCCAAACCCACTCGGGTAGACCCAAACAGATTCGGCTAGACCCAAACCAACTCGGCTAGAACCAAACCCACTCGGCCAGACCCAAACACACTCGGCTAGACCCAACCCCTCTCGGCTAGACCCAAACCCACTCGGCTAGACACAAATCCACTCGGCTAGACCCAAACCCAGTCGGCTAGACCCAAACCCACTCGGCTAGACCCAAACCCACTCGGCTAGACCCAAACCCACTCGGCTAGACCCAAACCCACTCGGCTAGACTCAAACCTACTCAGCTAGACCCAAACCCCTTCCGCTAGACCCAAACCCACTCGGCTAGACCCAAACCCACTCGGCTAGACCCAAACCCACTCGGCTAGACCCAAACCCACTCGGCTAGACCCAAACCCACTCGGCAAGACCCAACCCCAATCGGCTAGACCCAAACCCACTCGGCTAGACCCCAACCCACTCGGCAAGACCCAAACCCACTCGGCTAGACCCAAACCCACTCGATAGACCCAAACCCACTCGGCTAGACCCAAACCCACTCGGCTGGACCCAAACCCACTCAGCTAGCCCAAACCCACTCGGCTAGACCCAAACCCACTCGGCTAGACCCAAACCCACTCGGCTAGACCCAAACCCACTCGGCTAGACCCAAACCCACTCGGCTAGACTCAAACCTACTCAGCTAGACCCAAACCCCTTCCGCTAGACCCAAACCCACTCGGCTAGACCCAAACCCACTCGGCGAGACCCAAACCCACGCGGCTAGACCTAAACCCGCACGGCTAGACCGAAACCCACTCGGCTAGACCCAAACCCACTTGGCTAGACCCCAACCCACTCGGCTAGACCCAAACCCACTCGGCTAGACCCAAACGCACTCGGCTAGACCCAAATCCACTCGGCTAGACCCCAACCCACTCGCTAGACCCAAACCCGCTCGGCTAGACTCAAACCCGCTCGGCTAGACCCAAACCCACTCGGCTAGACACAAGCCCACTCGGCTAGACCCAAACCCACTCGGCTAGACCCAAACCCACTCGGCTAGACCCAAACCCAGTCGGTTAGACCCAAACCCACTCGGCTAGACCCAAACCCACTCGGCGAGACCCAAACCCACTCGGCTAGACCCAAACCCACACGGCTAGACCCAAACGCACTCGGCTAGACCCAAATCCACTCGGCTAGACCCCAACCCACTCGGCTAGACCCAAACCCGCTCCGCTAGACCCAAACCCGCTCCGCTAGACCCAAACCCGCTCGGCTAGACCCAAACCCGCTCGGCTAGACCCAAACCCACTCGCCTAGACCCAAACCCACTCGGCTAGACCCAAACCCACTCGGCTAGACCCAAACCCACTCGGCTAGACCCAAACCCACTCGGCTAGACCCAAACCCACTCGGCTAGACCCAAACCCACTCGGCTAGACCCAAACCCACCCGGCCAGACCCAAACCCACTCGGCTAGACACAAACCCACTCCGCTAGACACAAACCCACTCGGCTAGACCCAAACCCACTCGGCGAGTCCCAAACCCACTCGGCTAGACCAAAACAGACTCGGCTAGATCCAAACCCACTCGGCTAGACCCAAACCCACTTGGCTAGACCCCAACCCACTCGGCAAGACCAAAACCCACTCGGCTAGACCCAAACCCACTCGGTAGACCCAAACCCACTCGGCTAGACCCAAAACCACTCGGCTGGACCCAAACCCACTCAGCTAGCCCAAACCCACTCGGCTAGACCCAAACCCTCTCGGATAGACCCAAACCCACTCTGCTAGACCCAAACCCACTCCGCTAGACCCAAACGCACTCGGCTAGACACAAACGCACTCGGCTAGACACAAACCCACTCGGCTAGACCCAAACCCACTCGGCGAGTCCCAAACCCACTCGGCTAGACCCAAACGGACTCGGCTAGACAAAAACCCACTCGGCTAGAACCAAACCCACTCGGCTAGACCCAAACCCACTCGGCTAGACCCAAACCCACTCGGCTAGACCCAAACCCACTCGGCTAGACCCAAACCCACTCCGCTAGACCCAAACGCACTCGGCTAGACGCAAACCCACTCGGCTAAACCCCAACCCGCTCGGCTAGACCCAATCCCGCTCGGCTAGACCCAAACCCGCTCGGCTAGACCCAAACCCACTCGGCTAGACCCAAACCCACTCGCCTAGACCCAAACCCACTCGGCTAGACCCAAACCCACTCGGCTGGACCCAAACCCACTTGGCTAGACACAAACCCACTCGGCTAGACCCAAACCTACTCGGCTAGACCCAGACCCTCTCGGATAGACCAAAACCGACTCGGCTACACCCAAACCCACTCGGATAGACGCAAACCCACTCGGCTAGACCCAAACCCACACGGCTAGGCCCAAACCCGCTCGGCAAGACCCAAACCCACTCGGCTAGACCCAAACCCTCTCGGCTAGACCTAAACCCACTCTGCTAGACCCAAACCCACTCCGCTAGACCCAAACCCACTCGGCTAGACACAAACCCACTCGACTAAACCCAAACCCACTCTGCTAGACCCAAATCCAATCGGCTAGACCCAAACCCACTCGGCTAGACCCAAACCCACTCGGCTAGACCCAAACCCACATGGCTAGACCGAAACCCACTCGGCTTTACCCAAACCCACTCGGCTAGACCCAAACCCACTTGGCTAGAACCAAACCCACTCGGCTAGACCCAAACCCACTCGGCGAGTCCCAAACCCACTCGGCTAGACGCAAACAGACTTGGCTAGACCCAAACCCACTCGGCTAGACCCAAACCCACTTGGCTAGATCCCAACCCACTCGGCAAGACCAAAACCCACTCAGCTAGACCCAAACCCACTCGGCTAGACCCAAACCCACTTGGCTAGACCCAAACCCACTCGGCGAGTCCCAAACCCACTCGGCTAGACCCAAACAGACTCGGCTAGACCCAAACCCACTCGGCTAGACCCAAACCCACTTGGCTAGACCCCAACCCACTCGGCAAGACCAAAACCCACTCAGCTAGACCCAAACCCACTCGGCTAGACCCAAACCCACATGGCTAGACCTAAACCCACTCTGCTAGACCCAAACCCACTCTGCTAGACCCAAACCCACTCCGCTAGACCCAAACCCACTCGGCTAGACCCAAACCCACTCTGCTAGACCCAAACCCACTTGGCTAGACCCAAACCCACTCGGCGAGTCCCAAACCCACTCGGCTAGACCCAAACAGACTTGGCTAGACCCAAACCCACTCGGCTAGACCCAAACCCACTTGGCTAGACCCCAACCCACTCGGCAAGACCAAAACCCACTCAGCTAGACCCAAACCCACTCGGCTAGACCCAAACCCACATGGCTAGACCTAAACCACTCTGCTAGACCCAAACCCACTCCGCTAGACCCAAACCCACTCGGCTAGACACAAACCCACTCGACTAAACCCAAACCCACTCTGCTAGACCCAAATCCAATCGGCTAGACCCAAACCCACTCGGCTAGACCCAAACCCACTCGGCTAGACCCAAACCCACATGGCTAGACCGAAACCCACTCGGCTTTACCCAAACCCACTCGGCTAGACCCAAACCCACTCGGCTAGACCCAAACCCACCCAGCCAGACCCAAACCCACTCGGCTAGACCCAAACCCACTTGGCTAGAACCAAACCAACTCGGCTAGACCCAAACCCACTCGGCGAGTCCCAAACCCACTCGGCTAGACCCAAACAGACTTGGCTAGACCCAAACCCACTCGGGTAGACCCAAACCCACTTGGCTAGACCCCAACCCACTCGGCAAGACCAAAACCCACTCAGCTAGACCTAAACCCACTCTGCTAGACCCAAACCCACTCCGCTAGACCCAAACCCACTCGGCTAGACACAAACCCACTCGACTAAACCCAAACCCACTCTGCTAGACCCAAACCCGCTCGGCTAGACCCAAACCCACTCGGCTAGACCCAAACCCACTCGCCTAGACCAAACCCACTCGGCTAGACTCAAACCCACTCGGCTAGACCCAAACCCACTCGGCTAGACCCAAACGCACTCGGCTAGACCCAAACGCACTCGGCTAGACCCAAACCCACTCGGCTAGACCCAAACCCACTCGGCTAGACCCAAACCCACCCGGCCAGACACAAACCCACTCCGCTAGACCCAAACCCACTCGGCTAGACCCAAACCCACTTGGCGAGTCCCAAACCCACTCGGCTAGACCAAAACAGACTCGGCTAGATCCAAACCCACTCGGCTAGACCCAAACCCACTTGGCTAGACCCCAACCCACTCGGCAAGACCAAAACCCACTCAGCTAGACCCAAACCCACTCGGTAGACCCAAACCCACTCGGCTAGACCCAAAACCACTCGGCTGGACCCAAACCCACTCAGCTAGCCCAAACCCACTCGGCTAGACCCAAACCCTCTCGGATAGACCCAAACCCACTCTGCTAGACCCAAACCCACTCCGCTAGACCCAAACGCACTCGGCTAGACACAAACCCACTCGGCTAGACCCAAACCCACTCGGCTAGACCCAAACCCACTCGGCGAGTCCCAAACCCACTCGGCTAGACCCAAACGGACTCGGCTAGACAAAAACCCACTCGGCTAGAACCAAACCCACTCGGCTAGACCCAAACCCACTCGGCTAGACCCAAACCCACTCGGCTAGACCCAAACCCACTCGGCTAGACCCAAACCCACTCGGCTAGACACAAACCCACTCGGCTAGACCCAAACCCACTCGGCGAGACCCAAACCCACTCGGCTAGACCTAAACCCACACGGCTAGACCGAAACCCACTCGGCTTTACCCAAACCCACTCGGCTGGACCCAAACCCACTCGGCTAGACCCAAACCCACTCGGCTAGACCCAAACGCACTCGGCCAGACCCAAATCCACTCGGCTAGACCCCAACCCACTCGGCTAGACCCAAACCCGCTCGGCTAGACCCAAACCCGCTCGGCTAGACCCAAACCCTCTCGGCTAGACCCAAACCTACTCGCCTAGACCCAAACCCACTAGGCTAGACCCAAACCCACTCGGCTAGACCCAAACACACTTGGCTAGACACAAACCCACTCGGCTCGACCCAAACCTACTCGGCTAGACCCAAACCCTCTCGGATAGACCAAAACCGACTCGGCTAGACCCAAACCCACTCGGATAGACTCAAACCCACTCGGCTAGACCCAAACCCACTGGGCTAGACCCAAACCCGCTCGTCTAGACCCAAACCCACTCGGCTAGACCCAAACCCACTCGGCTAGATCTAAACCCGCTCGAATAGACCCAAACCCCCTCGGCTTGACCCAAACCCACACGGCTAGACCCAAACCCACTCGGCGAGTCCCAAACCCACTCGGCTAGACCCAAACAGACTTGGCTAGACCCAAACCCACTCGGGTAGACCCAAACCCACTCGGCTAGACCCAAACCCACCCGGCCAGACCCAAACCCACTCGGCTAGACACAAACCCACTCCGCTAGACCCAAACCCACTCTGCTAGACCCAAACCCACTCGGCGAGTCCCAAACCCACTCGGCTAGACCAAAACAGACTCGGCTAGATCCAAACCCACTCGGCTAGACCCAAACCCACTTGGCTAGACCCCAACCCACTCGGCAAGACCAAAACCCACTCAGCTAGACCCAAACCCACTCGGTAGACCCAAACCCACTCGGCTAGACCCAAAACCACTCGGCTGGACCCAAACCCACTCAGCTAGCCCAAACCCACTCGGCTAGACCCAAACCCTCTCGGATAGACCCAAACCCACTCTGCTAGACCCAAACCCACTCCGCTAGACCCAAACGCACTCGGCTAGACCCAAACCCACTCGGCTAGACCCAAACCCACTCGGCTAGACCCAAACCCACTCGGCGAGTCCCAAACCCACTCGGCTAGACCCAAACGGACTCGGCTAGACAAAAACCCACTCGGCTAGAACCAAACCCACTCGGCTAGACCCAAACCCACTCGGCTAGACCCAAACCCACTCGGCTAGACCCAAACCCACTCGGCTAGACCCAAAACCACTCGGCTAGACACAAACCCACTCGGCTAGACCCAAACCCACTCGGCGAGACCCAAACCCACTCGGCTAGACCTAAACCCACACGGCTAGACCGAAACCCACTCGGCTTTACCCAAACCCACTCGGCTGGACCCAAACCCACTCGGCTAGACCCAAACCCACTCGGCTAGACCCAAACGCACTCGGCCAGACCCAAATCCACTCGGCTAGACCCCAACCCACTCGGCTAGACCCAAACCCGCTCGGCTAGACCCAAACCCGCTCGGCTAGACCCAAACCCACTAGGCTAGACCCAAACCTACTCGCCTAGACCCAAACCCACTAGGCTAGACCCAAACCCACCCGGCTAGACCCAAACACACTTGGCTAGACACAAACCCACTCGGCTCGACCCAAACCTACTCGGCTAGACCCAAACCCTCTCGGATAGACCAAAGCCGACTCGGCTAGACCCAAACCCACTCGGATAGACCCAAACCCACTCGGCTAGACCCAAACCCACTCGGCTAGACCCAAACCCACTCGTCTAGACCCAAACCCACTCGGCTAGACCCAAACCCACTCGGCTAGACCCAAACCCACATGGCTAGACCGAAACCCACTCGGCTTTACCCAAACCCACTCGGCTAGACCCAAACCCTCTCGGCTAGACCCAAACCCACTCCGCTAGACACAAACGCACTCGGCTAGACGCAAACCCACTCGGCTAAACCCCAACCCGCTCGGCTAGAACCAATCCCGCTCGGCTAGACCCAAACCCGCTCGGCTAGACCCAAACCCACTCGGCTAGACCCAAACCCACTCGCCTAGACCCAAACCCACTCGGCTAGACCCAAACCCACTCGGCTGGACCCAAACCCACTTGGCTAGACACAAACCCACTCGGCTAGACCCAAACCTACTCGGCTAGACCCAGACCCTCTCGGATAGACCAAAACCGACTCGGCTACACCCAAACCCACTCGGATAGACCCAAACCCACTCGGCTAGACCCAAACCCACACGGCCAGGCCCAAACCCGCTCGGCAAGACCCAAACCCACTTGGCTAGACCCAAACCCTCTCGGCTAGACCTAAACCCACTCTGCTAGACCCAAACCCACTCCGCTAGACCCAAACCCACTCGGCTAGACACAAACCCACTCGACTAAACCCAAACCCACTCTGCTAGACCCAAATCCAATCGGCTAGACCCAAACCCACTCGGCTAGACCCAAACCCACTCGGCTAGACCCAAACCCACATGGCTAGACCGAAACCCACTCGGCTTTACCCAAACCCACTCGGCTAGACACAAACCCACTCGGCTAGACCCAAACCCACCCGGCCAGACCCAAACCCACTCGGCTAGACCCAAACCCACTCGGCTAGACCCAAACCCACACGGCTAGACCCAAACCCACATGGCTAGACTGAAACCCACTCGGCTTTACCCAAACCCACTCGGCTAGACCCAAACCCACTCGGCTAGACCCAAACCCACTCGGCTAGACCCAAACCCACCCGGCCAGACCCAAACCCACTCGGCTAGACCCAAACCCACTTGGCTAGAACCAAACCCACTCGGCTAGACCCAAACCCACTCGGCGAGTCCCAAACCCACTCGGCTAGACCCAAACAGACTTGGCTAGACCCAAACCCACTCGGCTAGACCCAAACCCACTTGGCTAGACCCCAACCCACTCGGCAAGACCAAAACCCACTCAGCTAGACCTAAACCCACTCTGCTAGACCCAAACCCACTCCGCTAGACCCAAACCCACTCGGCTAGACACAAACCCACTCGACTAAACCCAAACCCACTCTGCTAGACCCAAACCCGCTCGGCTAGACCCAAACCCACTCGGCTAGACCCAAACCCACTCGCCTAGACCCAAACCCACTCGGCTAGACCCAAACCCACTCGGCTAGACCCAAACCCACTCGGCTAGACCCAAACGCACTCGGCTAGACCCAAACCCACTCGGCTAGACCCAAACCCACTCGGCTAGACCCAAACCCACCCGGCCAGACCCAAACCCACTCGGCCAGACACAAACCCACTCCGCTAGACCCAAACCCACTCGGCTAGACCCAAACCCACTTGGCGAGTCCCAAACCCACTCGGCTGGACCAAAACAGACTCGGCTAGATCCAAACCCACTCGGCTAGACCCAAACCCACTTGGCTAGACCCCAACCCACTCGGCAAGACCAAAACCCACTCAGCTAGACCCAAACCCACTCGGTAGACTCAAACCCACTCGGCTAGACCCAAAACCACTCGGCTGGACCCAAACCCACTCAGCTAGCCCAAACCCACTCGGCTAGACCCAAACCCTCTCGGATAGACCCAAACCCACTCTGCTAGACCCAAACCCACTCCGCTAGACCCAAACGCACTCGGCTAGACACAAACCCACTCGGCTAGACCCAAACCCACTCGGCTAGACCCAAACCCACTCGGCGAGTCCCAAACCCACTCGGCTATACCCAAACGGACTCGGCTAGACAAAAACCCACTCGGCTAGAACCAAACCCACTCGGCTAGACCCAAACCCACTCGGCTAGACCCAAACCCACTCGGCTAGACCCAAACCCACTCGGCTAGACCCAAACCCACTCGGCTAGACCCAAACCCACTCGGCTAGACCCAAACCCACTCGGCTAGACCCAAACCCACTCGGCGAGACCCAAACCCACTCGGCTAGACCCAAACCCACTCGGCTAGACCCAAACGCACTCGGCCAGACCCAAATCCACTCGGCTGGACCCCAACCCACTCGGCTAGACCCAAACCCGCTCGGCTAGACCCAAACCCGCTCGGCTAGACCCAAACCCTCTCGGCTAGACCCAAACCTACTCGCCTAGACCCAAACCCACTAGGCTAGACCCAAACCCACTCGGCTAGACCCAAACACACTTGGCTAGACACAAACCCACTCGGCTCGACCCAAACCTACTCGGCTAGACCCAAACCCTCTCGGATAGACCAAAACCGACTCGGCTAGACCCAAACCCACTCGGATAGACCCAAACCCACTCGGCTAGACCCAAACCCACTCGGCTAGACCCAAACCCGCTCGTCTAGACCCAAACCCACTCGGCTAGACCCAAACCCACTCGGCTAGATCTAAACCCGCTCGAATAGACCCAAACCCCCTCGGCTTGACCCAAACCCACACGGCTAGACCCAAACCCACTCGGCTAGACTCAAACCCACTCGGCTGCACCCAAACCCACTCCGCTAGACACAAACCCACTAGGCTACACCCAAACCCACTCGGCTAGACCCAAACCCACTCGGCTAGACCCAAACCCACTCGGCTAGACCCAAACCAACTCGGCTAGACCCAAACCCACTCGGCTAGACCCAAACCCACATGGCTAGACCGAAACCCACTCGGCTTTACCCAAACCCACTCGGCTAGACCCAAACCCACTCGGCTAGACCCAAACCCACTCCGCTAGACCCAAACGCACTCGGCTAGACGCAAACCCACTCGGCTAAACCCCAACCCGCTCGGCTAGACCCAATCCCGCTCGGCTAGACCCAAACCCGCTCGGCTAGACCCAAACCCGCTCGGCTAGACCCAAACCCACTCGCCTAGACCCAAACCCACTCGGCTAGACCCAAACCCACTCGGCTGGACCCAAACCCACTTGGCTAGACACAAACCCACTCGGCTAGACCCAAACCTACTCGGCTAGACCCAGACCCTCTCGGATAGACCAAAACCGACTCGGCTACACCCAAACCCACTCGGATAGACCCAAACCCACTCGGCTAGACCCAAACCCACACGGCTAGGCCCAAACCCGCTCGGCAAGACCCAAACCCACTCGGCTAGACCCAAACCCTCTCGGCTAGACCTAAACCCACTCTGCTAGACCCAAACCCACTCCGCTAGACCCAAACCCACTCGGCTAGACACAAACCCACTCGACTAAACCCAAACCCACTCTGCTAGACCCAAATCCAATCGGCTAGACCCAAACCCACTCGGCTAGACCCAAACCCACTCGGCTAGACCCAAACCCACATGGCTAGACCGAAACCCACTCGGCTTTACCCAAACCCACTCGGCTAGACCCAAACCCACTCGGCTAGACCCAAACCCACCCGGCCAGACCCAAACCCACTCGGCTAGACCCAAACCCACTTGGCTAGAACCAAACCCACTCGGCTAGACCCAAACCCACTCGGCGAGTCCCAAACCCACTCGGCTAGACCCAAACAGACTTGGCTAGACCCAAACCCACTCGGCTAGACCCAAACCCACTTGGCTAGACCCCAACCCACTCGGCAAGACCAAAACCCACTCAGCTAGACCCAAACCCACTCGGCTAGACCCAAACCCACTTGGCTAGACCCAAACCCACTCGGCGAGTCCCAAACCCACTCGGCTAGACCCAAACAGACTTGGCTAGACCCAAACCCACTCGGCTAGACCCAAACCCACTTGGCTAGACCCCAACCCACTCGGCAAGACCAAAACCCACTCAGCTAGACCCAAACCCACTCGGCTAGACCCAAACCCACATGGCTAGACCTAAACCCACTCTGCTAGACCCAAACCCACTCCGCTAGACCCAAACCCACTCGGCTAGACACAAACCCACTCGACTAAACCCAAACCCACTCTGCTAGACCCAAATCCAATCGGCTAGACCCAAACCCACTCGGCTAGACCCAAACCCACTCGGCTAGACCCAAACCCACATGGCTAGACCGAAACCCACTCGGCTTTACCCAAACCCACTCGGCTAGACCCAAACCCACTCGGCTAGACACAAACCCACCCGGCCAGACCCAAACCCACTCGGCTAGACCCAAACCCACTTGGCTAGAACCAAACCCACTCGGCTAGACCCAAACCCACTCGGCGAGTCCCAAACCCACTCGGCTAGACCCAAACAGACTTGGCTAGACCCAAACCCACTCGGCTAGACCCAAACCCACTTGGCTAGACCCCAACCCACTCGGCAAGACCAAAACCCACTCAGCTAGACCTAAACCCACTCTGCTAGACCCAAACCCACTCCGCTAGACCCAAACCCACTCGGCTAGACACAAACCCACTCGACTAAACCCAAACCCACTCTGCTAGACCCAAATCCAATCGGCTAGACCCAAACCCACTCGGCTAGACCCAAACCCACTCGGCTAGACCCAAACCCACTCCGCTAGCCCCAAACCCACTCGGCTAGACCCAAACCCACTCGGCTAGACCCAAACCCACTTGGCTAGACCCAAACCCACTTGGCTAGAACCAAACCCACTCGGCTAGACCCAAACCCACTCGGCGAGTCCCAAACCCACTCGGCTAGACCCAAACAGACTTGGCTAGACCCAAACCCACTCGGCTAGACCCAAACCCACTTGGCTAGACCCCAACCCACTCGGCAAGACCAAAACCCACTCAGCTAGACCCAAACCCACTCGGCTAGACCCAAACCCACTTGGCTAGACCCAAACCCACTCGGCGAGTCCCAAACCCACTCGGCTAGACCCAAACAGACTTGGCTAGACCCAAACCCACTCGGCTAGACCCAAACCCACTTGGCTAGACCCCAACCCACTCGGCAAGACCAAAACCCACTCAGCTAGACCCAAACCCACTCGGCTAGACCCAAACCCACATGGCTAGACCTAAACCCACTCTGCTAGACCCAAACCCACTCCGCTAGACCCAAACCCACTCGGCTAGACACAAACCCACTCGACTAAACCCAAACCCACTCTGCTAGACCCAAATCCAATCGGCTAGACCCAAACCCACTCGGCTAGACCCAAACCCACTCGGCTAGACCCAAACCCACATGGCTAGACCGAAACCCACTCGGCTTTACCCAAACCCACTCGGCTTTACCCAAACCCACTCGGCTAGACCCAAACCCACTCGGCTAGACCCAAACCCACCCGGCCAGACCCAAACCCACTCAGCTAGACCCAAACCCACTTGGCTAGAACCAAACCCACTCGGCTAGACCCAAACCCACTCGGCGAGTCCCAAACCCACTCGGCTAGACCCAAACAGACTTGGCTAGACCCAAACCCACTCGGCTAGACCCAAACCCACTTGGCTAGACCCCAACCCACTCGGCAAGACCAAAACCCACTCAGCTAGACCTAAACCCACTCTGCTAGACCCAAACCCACTCCGCTAGACCCAAACCCACTCGGCTAGACACAAACCCACTCGACTAAACCCAAACCCACTCTGCTAGACCCAAATCCAATCGGCTAGACCCAAACCCACTCGGCTAGACCCAAACCCACTCGGCTAGACCCAAACCCACTCCGCTAGCCCCAAACCCACTCGGCTAGACCCAAACCCACTCGGCTAGACCCAAACCCACTTGGCTAGACCCAAACCCACTCGGCTAGACACAAACCCACTCGGCTAGACCCAAACCCATTCCGCTAGACCCAAACCCACTCGGCTAGACCCAAACCCACTCGGCTAGACCCAAACCCACCCGGCCAGACCCAAACCCACTCGGCTAGACCCAAACCCACTTGGCTAGAACCAAACCCACTCGGCTAGACCCAAACCCACTCGGCGAGTCCCAAACCCACTCGGCGAGACCCAAACAGACTTGGCTAGACCCAAACCCACTCGGCTAGACCCAAACCCACTTGGCTAGACCCCAACCCACTCGGCAAGACCAAAACCCACTCAGCTAGACCCAAACCCACTCGGCTAGACCCAAACCCACTCGGCTAGACCCAAACCCACTCGGCTAGACCCAAACCCAGTCGGTTAGACCCAAACCGACTCGGCTAGACCCAAACCCACTCGGCGAGACCCAAACCCACTCGGCTAGACCCAAACCCGCTCGGCTAGACCCAAACCCACTCGGCTAGACCCAAACCCACACGGCTAGGCCCAAACCCGCTCGGCAAGACCCAAACCCACTCGGCTAGACCCAAACCCTCTCGGCTAAACCTAAACCCACTCTGCTAGACCCAAACCCACTCCGCTAGACCCAAACCCACTCGGCTAGACCCAAACCCACTCGGCTAGACCCAAACCCACATGGCTAGACCGAAACCCACTCGGCTTTACCCAAACCCACTCGGCTTTACCCAAACCCACTCGGCTAGACCCAAACCCACTCGGCTAGACCCAAACCCACCCGGCCAGACCCAAACCCACTCAGCTAGACCCAAACCCACTTGGCTAGAACCAAACCCACTCGGCTAGACCCAAACCCACTCGGCGAGTCCCAAACCCACTCGGCTAGACCCAAACAGACTTGGCTAGACCCAAACCCACTCGGCTAGACCCAAACCCACTTGGCTAGACCCCAACCCACTCGGCAAGACCAAAACCCACTCAGCTAGACCTAAACCCACTCTGCTAGACCCAAACCCACTCCGCTAGACCCAAACCCACTCGGCTAGACACAAACCCACTCGACTAAACCCAAACCCACTCTGCTAGACCCAAATCCAATCGGCTAGACCCAAACCCACTCGGCTAGACCCAAACCCACTCGGCTAGACCCAAACCCACTCCGCTAGCCCCAAACCCACTCGGCTAGACCCAAACCCACTCGGCTAGACCCAAACCCACTTGGCTAGACCCAAACCCACTCGGCTAGACACAAACCCACTCGGCTAGACCCAAACCCATTCCGCTAGACCCAAACCCACTCGGCTAGACCCAAACCCACTCGGCTAGACCCAAACCCACCCGGCCAGACCCAAACCCACTCGGCTAGACCCAAACCCACTTGGCTAGAACCAAACCCACTCGGCTAGACCCAAACCCACTCGGCGAGTCCCAAACCCACTCGGCGAGACCCAAACAGACTTGGCTAGACCCAAACCCACTCGGCTAGACCCAAACCCACTTGGCTAGACCCCAACCCACTCGGCAAGACCAAAACCCACTCAGCTAGACCCAAACCCACTCGGCTAGACCCAAACCCACTCGGCTAGACCCAAACCCACTCGGCTAGACCCAAACCCAGTCGGTTAGACCCAAACCGACTCGGCTAGACCCAAACCCACTCGGCGAGACCCAAACCCACTCGGCTAGACCCAAACCCGCTCGGCTAGACCCAAACCCAGTCGGCTAGACCCAAACCCACACGGCTAGGCCCAAACCCGCTCGGCAAGACCCAAACCCACTCGGCTAGACCCAAACCCTCTCGGCTAAACCTAAACCCACTCTGCTAGACCCAAACCCACTCCGCTAGACCCAAACCCACTCGGCTAAACACAAACCCACTCGACTAAACCCAAACCCACTCTGCTAGACCCAAACCCACTCGGCTAGACCCAAACCCACTCGGCTAGACCCAAACCCACTTGGCTAGACCCAAACCCACATGGCTAGACCGAAACCCACTCGGCTTTACCCAAACCCACTCGGCTAGACCCAAACCCACTCGGCTAGACCCAAACCCACCCGGCCAGACCCAAACCCACTCGGCTAGACCCAAACCCACTCGGCTAGACCCAAACCCACTCGGCTAGACCCAAACCCACTCGGCTAGACCCAAACAGACTTGGCTAGACCCAAACCCACTCGGCTAGACCCAAACCCACTTGGCTAGACCCCAACCCACTCGGCAAGACCAAAACCCACTCAGCTAGACCCAAACCCACTCGGCTAGACCCAAACCCACTTGGCTAGACCCAAACCCACTCGGCGAGTCCCAAACCCACTCGGCTAGACCCAAACAGACTTGGCTAGACCCAAACCCACTCGGCTAGACCCAAACCCACTTGGCTAGACCCCAACCCACTCGGCAAGACCAAAACCCACTCAGCTAGACCCAAACCCACTCGGCTAGACCCAAACCCACATGGCTAGACCTGAACCCACTCTGCTAGACCCAAACCCACTCCGCTAGACCCAAACCCACTCGGCTAAACACAAACCCACTCGACTAAACCCAAACCCACTCTGCTAGACCCAAATCCAATCGGCTAGACCCAAACCCACTCGGCTAGACCCAAACCCACTCGGCTAGACCCAAACCCACATGGCTAGACCGAAACCCACTCGGCTTTACCCAAACCCACTCGGCTAGACCCAAACCCACTCGGCTAGACCCAAACCCACCCGGCCAGACCCAAACCCACTCGGCTAGACCCAAACCCACTTGGCTAGAACCAAACCCACTCGGCTAGACCCAAACCCACTCGGAGAGTCCCAAACCCACTCGGCTAGACCCAAACAGACTTGGCTAGACCCAAACCCACTCGGCTAGACCCAAACCCACTTGGCTAGACCCCAACCCACTCGGCAAGACCAAAACCCACTCAGCTAGACCTAAACCCACTCTGCTAGACCCAAACCCACTCCGCTAGACCCAAACCCACTCGGCTAGACACAAACCCACTCGACTAAACCCAAACCCACTCTGCTAGACCCAAATCCAATCGGCTAGACCCAAACCCACTCGGCTAGACCCAAACCCAATCGGCTAGACCCAAACCCACTCCGCTAGCCCCAAACCCACTCGGCTAGACCCAAACCCACTCGGCTAGACCCAAACCCACTTGGCTAGACCCAAACCCACTTGGCTAGAACCAAACCCACTCGGCTAGACCCAAACCCACTCGGCGAGTCCCAAACCCACTCGGCTAGACCCAAACAGACTTGGCTAGACCCAAACCCACTCGGCTAGACCCAAACCCACTTGGCTAGACCCCAACCCACTCGGCAAGACCAAAACCCACTCAGCTAGACCCAAACCCACTCGGCTAGACCCAAACCCACTTGGCTAGACCCAAACCCACTCGGCGAGTCCCAAACCCACTCGGCTAGACCCAAACAGACTTGGCTAGACCCAAACCCACTCGGCTAGACCCAAACCCACTTGGCTAGACCCCAACCCACTCGGCAAGACCAAAACCCACTCAGCTAGACCCAAACCCACTCGGCTAGACCCAAACCCACATGGCTAGACCTAAACCCACTCTGCTAGACCCAAACCCACTCCGCTAGACCCAAACCCACTCGGCTAGACACAAACCCACTCGACTAAACCCAAACCCACTCTGCTAGACCCAAATCCAATCGGCTAGACCCAAACCCACTCGGCTAGACCCAAACCCACTCGGCTAGACCCAAACCCACATGGCTAGACCGAAACCCACTCGGCTTTACCCAAACCCACTCGGCTAGACCCAAACCCACTCGGCTAGACCCAAACCCACCCGGCCAGACCCAAACCCACTCGGCTAGACCCAAACCCACTTGGCTAGAACCAAACCCACTCGGCTAGACCCAAACCCACTCGGCGAGTCCCAAACCCACTCGGCTAGACCCAAACAGACTTGGCTAGACCCAAACCCACTCGGCTAGACCCAAACCCACTTGGCTAGACCCCAACCCACTCGGCAAGACCAAAACCCACTCAGCTAGACCTAAACCCACTCTGCTAGACCCAAACCCACTCCGCTAGACCCAAACCCACTCGGCTAGACACAAACCCACTCGACTAAACCCAAACCCACTCTGCTAGACCCAAATCCAATCGGCTAGACCCAAACCCACTCGGCTAGACCCAAACCCACTCGGCTAGACCCAAACCCACTCCGCTAGCCCCAAACCCACTCGGCTAGACCCAAACCCACTCGGCTAGACCCAAACCCACTCGGCTAGACCCAAACCCACTCGGCTAGACACAAACCCACTCGGCTAGACCCAAACCCATTCCGCTAGACCCAAACCCACTCGGCTAGACCCAAACCCACTCGGCTAGACCCAAACCCACCCGGCCAGACCCAAACCCGCTCGGCTAGACCCAAACCCACTTGGCTAGAACCAAACCCACTCGGCTAGACCCAAACCCACTCGGCGAGTCCCAAACCCACTCGGCTAGACCCAAACAGACTTGGCTAGACCCAAACCCACTCGGCTAGACCCAAACCCACTTGGCTAGACCCCAACCCACTCGGCAAGACCAAAACCCACTCGGCTAGACCCAAACCCACTCGGCTAGACCCAAACCCACTCGGCTAGACCCAAACCCACTCAGCTAGACCCAAACCCAGTCGGTTAGACCCAAACCGACTCGGCTAGACCCAAACCCACTCGGCGAGACCCAAACCCGCTCGGCTAGACCCAAACCCGCTCGGCTAGACCCAAACCCGCTCGGCTAGACCCAAACCCACTCGGCTAGACCCAAACCTACTCGCCTAGACTCAAACCCACTCGGCTAGACCCAAACCCACTCGGCTAGACCCAAACACACTTGGCTAGACACAAACCCACTCGGCTCGACCCAAACCTACTCGGCTGGACCCAAACCCTCTCGGATAGACCAAAACCGACTCGGCTAGACCCAAACCCACTCGGATAGACCCAAACCCACTCGGCTAGACCCAAACCCACTCGGCTAGACCCAAACCCGCTCGTCTAGACCCAAACCCACTCGGCTAGACTCAAACCCACTCGGCTAGATCTAAACCCACTCGAATAGACCCAAACCCCCTCGGCTTGACCCAAACCCACACGGCTAGACCCAAACCCTCTCGGCTAGACTCAAACCCACTCGGCTGCACCCAAACCCACTCCGCTAGACACAAACCCACTAGGCTCCACCCAAACCCACTCGGCTAGACCCAAACCCACTCGGCTAGACCCAAACCCACTCGGCTAGACCCAAACACACTCGGCTAGACCCAAACGCACTTGGCTAGACACAAACCCACTCGGCTAGACACAAACCCACTCGGCTAGACCCAAACCCTCTCGGATAGACCGAAACAGACTCGGCTAGACCCAAACCCACTCGGATTCACCCAAACCCACTCGGCTAGACCCAAACCCACTCGGCTAGACCCAAACCCACACGGCTAGACCCAAACCCACTCGGCTAGACCCAAACCCACATGACTAGACCGAAACCAACTCGGCTTTACCCAAACCCACTCGGCTAGACCCAAACCCACTCGGCTAGACCCAAACCCACCCGGCCAGACCCAAACCCACTCGGCTAGACCCAAACCCACTTGGCTAGAACCAAACCCACTTGGCTAGACCCAAACCCACTCGGCGAGTCCCAAACCAACTCGGCTAGACCCAAACAGACTTGGCTAGACCAAAACCCACTCGGCTAGACCCAAACCCACTTGGCTAGACCCCAACCCACTCGGCAAGACCAAAACCCACTCAGCTAGACCCAAACCCACTCGGCTAGACCCAAACCCACTCGGCTAGACCCAAACCCACTCGGCTAGACCCAAACCCAGTCGGTTAGACCCAAACCGACTCGGCTAGACCCAAACCCACTCGGCGAGACCCAAACCCACTCGGCTAGACCCAAACCCGCTCGGCTAGACCCAACCCCGCTCGGCTAGACCCAAACCCACTCGGCTAGACCCAAACCTACTCGCCTAGACCCAAACCCACTCGTCTAGACCCAAACCCACTCGGCTAGACCCAAACACACTTGGCTAGACACAAACCCACTCGGCTCGACCCAAACCTACTCGGCTGGACCCAAACCCTCTCGGATAGACCAAAACCGACTCGGCTAGACCCAAACCCACTCGGATAGACCCAAACCCACTCGGCTAGACCCAAACCCACTCGGCTAGACCCAAACCCGCTCGTCTGGACCCAAACCCACTCGGCTAGACTCAAACCCACTCGGCTAGATCTAAACCCACTCGAATAGACCCAAACCCCCTCGGCTTGACCCAAACCCACACGGCTAGACCCAAACCCACTCGGCTAGACTCAAACCCACTCGGCTGCACCCAAACCCACTCCGCTAGACACAAACCCACTAGGCTACACCCAAACCCACTCGGCTAGACCCAAACCCACTCGGCTAGACCCAAACCCACTCCGCTAGACCCAAACACACTCGGCTAGACCCAAACCCACTCGGCTAGACCCAAACCCACTTGGCTAGACCCAAACCCACTCGGCTAGACACAAACCCACTCGGCTAGACCCAAACCCATTCCGCTAGACCCAAACCCACTCGGCTAGACCCAAACCCACTCGGCTAGACCCAAACCCACTCGGCTAGACCCAAACCCACCCGGCCAGACCCAAACCCACTCGGCTAGACCCAAACCCACTTGGCTAGAACCAAACCCACTCGGCTAGACCCAAACCCAATCGGCGACTCCCAAACCCACTCGGCTAGACCCAAACAGACTTGGCTAGACCCAAACCCACTCGGCTAGACCCAAACCCACTTGGCTAGACCCCAACCCACTCGGCAAGACCAAAACCCACTCAGCTAGACCCAAACCCACTCGGCTAGACCCAAACCCACTCGGCTAGACCCAAACCCACTCGGCTAGACCCAAACCCAGTCGGTTAGACCCAAACCGACTCGGCTAGACCCAAACCCTCTCGGCGAGACCCAAACCCACTCGGTTAGACCCAAACCGACTCGGCTAGACCCAAACCCACTCGGCGAGACCCAGACCCACTTGGCTAGACCCAAACCTACTCGCCTAGACCCAAACCCACTCGGCTAGACCCAAACCCACTCGGCTAGACCCAAACACACTTGGCTAGACACAAACCCACTCGGCTCGACCCAAACCTACTCGGCTGGACCCAAACCCTCTCGGATAGACCAAAACCAACTCGGCTAGACCCAAACCCACTCGGATAGACCCAAACCCACTCGGCTAGACCCAAACCCACTCGGTTAGACCCAAACCCGCTCGTCTAGACCCAAACGCACTCGGCTAGACTCAAACCCACTCGGCTAGATTTAAACCCACTCGAATAGACCCAAACCCCCTCGGCTTGACACAAACCCACACGGCTAGACCCAAACCCACTCGGCTAGACTCAAACCCACTCGGCTGCACCCAAACCCACTCCGCTAGACACAAACCCACTAGGCTACACCCAAACCCACTCGGCTAGACCCAAACCCACTCGGCTAGACCCAAACCCACTCGGCTAGACCCAAACACACTCGGCTAGACCCAAACCCTCTCGGATAGACCGAAACAGACTCGGCTTGACCCAAACCCACTCGGATACACCCAAACCCACTCGGCTAGACCCAAACCCACTCGGCTAGACCCAAACCCACACGGCTAGACCCAAACCCACTCGGCTAGACCCAAACCCACATGGCTAGACCGAAACCCACTCGGCTTTACCCAAACCCACTCGGCTAGACCCAAACCCACTCGGCTAGACCCAAACCCACTCCGCTAGACCCAAACGCACTCGGCTAGACGCAAACCCACTCGGCTAGACCCCAACCCGCTCGGCTAGACCCAATCCCGCTCGGCTAGACCCAAACCCGCTCGGCTAGACCCAAACCCACTCGGCTACACCCAAACCCACTTGGCTAGACACAAACCCACTCGGCTAGACCCAAACCTACTCGGCTAGACCCAGACCCTCTCGGATAGACCAAAACCGACTCGGCTACACCCAAACCCACTCGGATAGACCCAAACCCACTCGGCTAGACCCAAACCCACACGGCTAGACCCAAACCCGCTCGGCTAGACCCAAACCCACTCGGCTAGACCCAAACCCACTCGGCTAGACCCAAACCCACTCGGCTGGACCCAAACCCACTCGGCTAGACTCAAACCCACTCTGCTAGACCCAAACCCACTCCGCTAGACCCAAACCCTCTCGGCTAGACCCAAGCCCACTCGGCTAGACCCAAACCCACTCGGCTAGACCCAAACCCACTCGGCTTTACCCAAACCCACTCGGCTAGACCCAAACCCACTCGACTAAACCCAAACCCACTCGGCGAGACCCAAACCCACTCGGCGAGACCCAAATCCAATCGGCTAGACCCAAACCCACTCGGCTTTACCCAAACCCACTCGGCTAGACCCAAACCCACTCCGCTAGACCCAAGCCCACTCGGCTAGACCCAAGCCCACTCGGCTAGACCCAAACCCACTCGGCTAGACCCAAACCCAGTCGGTTAGACCCAAACCCACTCGGCTAGACCCAAACCTACTCGGCGAGACCCAAACCCACTCGGCTAGACCCAAACCCACACGGCTAGACCGAAACCCACTCGGCTTTACCCAAACCCACTCGGCTAGACCCAAACCCACTCGGCTAGACCCAAACCCACTCCGCTAGACCCAAACGCACTCGGCTAGACCCAAACCCACTCCGCTAGACCCAAACCCACTCGGCTAGACCCAAATCCACTCGGCTAGACCCAAACCCACTCCGCTAGACCCAAACCCACTCGGCTATACCCAAGCCCACTCGGCTAGACCCAAACCCACTCGGCTAGACCCAAACCCAGTCGGTTAGACCCAAACCCACTCGGCTAGACCCAAACCCACTCGGCGAGACCCAAACCCACTCGGCTAGACCCAAACCCACACGGCTAGACCGAAACCCACTCGGCTTTACCCAAACCCACTCGGCTAGACCCAAACCCACTCGGCTAGACCCAAACCCACTCCGCTAGACCCAAACGCACTCGGCTAGACCCAAACCCACTCCGCTAGACCCAAACGCACTCGGCTAGACTCAAATCCACTCGGCTAGACCCCAACCCACTCGGCTAGACCCAAACCCGCTCGGCTAGACCCAAACCCGCTCGGCTAGACCCAAACCCGCTCGGCTAGACCCAAACCCACTCCGCTAGACCCAAACGCACTCGGCTAGACACAAACCCACTCGACTAAACCCAAACCCACTCTGCTAGACCCAAATCCAATCGGCTAGACCCAAACCCACTCGGCTAGACCCAAACCCACTCGGCTAGACCCAAACCCACTCCGCTAGACCCAAACCCACTCGGCTAGACCCAAGCCCACTCGGCTAGACCCAAACCCACTCGGCTAGACCCAAACCCAGTCGGTTAGACCCAAACCCACTCGGCTAGACCCAAACCCACTCGGCGAGACCCAAACCCACTCGGCTAGTCCCAAACCCACACGGCTAGACCGAAACCCACTCGGCTTTACCCAAACCCACTCGGCTAGACCCAAACCCACTCGGCCAGACCCAAACCCACTCCGCTAGACCCAAACGCACTCGGCTAGACCCAAACCCACTCCGCTAGACCCAAACGCACTCGGCTAGACTCAAATCCACTCGGCTAGACCCCAACCCACTCGGCTAGACCCAAACCCGCTCGGCTAGACCCAAACCCGCTCGGCTAGACCCAAACCCGCTCGGCGAGACCCAAACCCGCTCGGCTAGACCCAAACCCGCTCGCCTAGACCCAAACCCGCTCGGCTAGACCCAAACCCACTCGGCTAGACCCAAACCCACTCGGCTAGACCCAAACCCACTCGGCTAGACCCAAACCCACTCGGCTAGACCCAAACCCACTCGGCTAGACCCAAACCCACTCGGCTAGACCCAAACCCACTCGGCTAGACACAAACCCACCTGGCTAGACCCAAACCCACTCGGCCAGACCCAAACCCACCCGGCCAGACCCAAACCCACTCGGCTAGACCCAAACCCACTTGGCTAGAACCAAACCCACTCGGCTAGACCCCAACCCACTCGGCGAGTCCCAAACCCACTCGGCTAGACCCAAACCCACTCGGTAGACCCAAACCCACTCGGCTAGACCCAAAACCACTCGGCTGGACCCAAACCCACTCAGCAAGCCCAAACCCACTCGGCTAGACCCAAACCCTCTCGGATAGACCCAAACCCACTCTGCTAGACCCAAACCCACTCCGCTAGACCCAAACCCACTCGGCTAGACACAAACCCACTCGACTAAACCCAAACCCACTCGGCTAGACCCAAATCCAATCGGCTAGACCCAAACCCACTCGGCTAGACCCAAACCCACTCGGCTAGACCCAAACCCACTCGGCTAGACCCAAACCCACTCGGCTAGACCCAAACCAACTCGGCTAGACCCAAACCAACTCGGCTAGACCCAAACCCACTCGGCTAGACCCTAACCCACTCGGCTAGACCCAAACCCAGTCGGTTAGACCCAAACCGACTCGGCTAGACCCAAACCCACTCGGCGAGACCCAAACCCGCTCGGCTAGACCCAAACCCGCTCGGCTAGACCCAAACCCGCTCGGCTAGACCCAAACCCATTCGGCTAGACCCAAACCTACTCGCCTAGACCCAAACCCACTCGGCTAGACCCAAACCCACTCGGCTAGACCCAAACACACTTGGCTAGACACAAACCCACTCGGCTCGACCCAAACCTACTCGGCTAGACCCAAACCCTCTCGGATAGACCAAAACCGACTCGGCTAGACCCAAACCCACTCGGATAGACCCAAACCCACTCGGCTACACCCAAACCCACTCGGCTAGACCCAAACCCGCTCGTCTAGACCCAAACCCACTCGGCTAGACCCAAACCCACTCGGCTAGATCTAAACCCACTCGAATAGACCCAAACCCCCTCGGCTTGACCCAAACCCACACGGCTAGACCCAAACCCACTCGGCTAGACTCAAACCCACTCGGCTGCACCCAAACCCACTCCGCTAGACACAAACCCACTAGGCTACACCCAAACCCACTCGGCTAGACCCAAACCCACTCGGCTAGACCCAAACCCACTCGGCTAGACCCAAACACACTCGGCTAGACCCAAACGCACTTGGCTAGACACAAACCCACTCGGCTAGACCCAAACCCACTCGGCTAGACCCAAACCCTCTCGGATAGACCGAAACAGACTCGGCTAGACCCAAACCCTCTCGGATACACCCAAACCCACTCGGCTAGACCCAAACCCACTCGGCTAGACCCAAACCCACTCGGCTAGACCCAAACCCACTCGGCTAGACCCAAACCCACTCGGTTAGGCCCAAACCCACTCGGCTAGACCCAAACCCACTCGGCTAGACCCAAACCCACTCGGCTAGACCCAAACCCACTCCGCTAGACCCAAACGCACTCGGCTAGACCCAAACCCACTCGGCTAGACCCAAACCCACTGGGCTAGACCCAAACCCACTCGGCTAGACACAAACCCACTCGGCTAGACCCAAACCCATTCCGCTAGACCCAAACCCACTCGGCTAGACCCAAACCCACTCGGCTAGACCCAAACCCACCCGGCCAGACCCAAACCCACTCGGCTAGACCCAAACCCACTTGGCTAGAACCAAACAGACTTGGCTAGACCCAAACCCACTCGGCTAGACCCAAACCCACTTGGCTAGACCCCAACCCACTCGGCAAGACCAAAACCCACTCAGCTAGACCCAAACCCACTCGGCTAGACCCAAACCCACTCGGCTAGACCCAAACCCAGTCGGTTAGACCCAAACCGACTCGGCTAGACCCAAACCCACTCGGCGAGACCCAAACCCACTCGGTTAGACCCAAACCGACTCGGCTAGACCCAAACCCACTCGGCGAGACCCAAACCCACTCGGCTAGACCCAAACCTACTCGCCTAGACCCAAACCCACTCGGCTAGACCCAAACCCACTCGGCTAGACCAAAACACACTTGGCTAGACACAAACCCACTCGGCTCGACCCAAACCTACTCGGCTGGACCCAAACCCTCTCGGATAGACCAAAACCAACTCGGCTAGACCCAAACCCACTCGGATAGACCCAAACCCACTCGGCTAGACCCAAACCCACTCAGTTAGACCCAAACCCGCTCGTCTAGACCCAAACCCACTCGGCTAGACTCAAACCCACTCGGCTAGATCTAAACCCACTCGAATAGACCCAAACCCCCTCGGCTTGACCCAAACCCACACGGCTAGACCCAAACCCACTCGGCTAGACTCAAACCCACTCGGCTGCACCCAAACCCACTCCGCTAGACACAAACCCACTCGGCTACACCCAAACCCACTCGGCTAGACCCAAACCCACTCGGCTAGACCCAAACCCACTCGGCTAGACCCAAACACACTCGGCTAGACCCAAACGCACTTGGTTAGACACAAACCCACTCGGCTAGACCCAAACCCACTCGGCTAGACCCAAACCCTCTCGGATAGACCGAAACAGACTCGGCTAGACCCAAACCCACTCGGATACACCCAAACCCACTCGGCTAGACCCAAACCCACTCGGCTAGACCCAAACCCACACGGCTAGATCCAAACCCACTCGGCTAGACCCAAACCCACATGGCTAGACCGAAACCCACTCGGCTTTACCCAAACCCACTCGGCTAGACTCAAACCCACTCGGCTAGACCCAAACCCACTCCGCTAGACCCAAACGCACTCGGCTAGACGCAAACCCACTCGGCTAGACCCCAACCCGCTCGGCTAGACCCAATCCCGCTCGGCTAGACCCAAACCCGCTCGGCTAGACCCAAACCCACTCGGCTAGACCCAAACCCACTTGGCTAGACACAAACCCACTCGGCTAGACCCAAACATACTCGGCTAGACCCAGACCCTCTCGGATAGACCAAAACCGACTCGGCTACACCCAAACCCACTCGGATAGACCCAAACCCACTCGGCTAGACCCAAACCCACACGGCTAGACCCAAACCCGCTCGGCTAGACCCAAACCCACTCGGCTAGACCCAAACCCACTCGGCTAGACCCAAACCCACTCGGCTGGACCCAAACCCACTCAGCTAGCCCAAACCCACTCGGCTAGACCCAAACCCACTCGGCTGGACACAAACCCACTCCGCTATACCCAAACCCTCTCGGCTAGACCTAAACCCACTCTGCTAGACCCAAACCCACTCCGCTAGACCCAAACGCACTCGGCTAGGCACAGACCCACTCGACTAAACCCAAACCCACTCTGCTAGACCCAAATCCAATCGGCTAGACCCAAACCCACTCGGCTAGACTCAAACCCACTCGGCTAGACCCAAACCCACTCCGCTAGACCCAAACCCACTCGGCTAGACCCAATCCCACTCGGCTAGACCCAAACCCACTCGGCTAGACCCAAACCCACTCGGCTAGACCCAAACCCAGTCGGTTAGACCCAAACCCACTCGGCTAGACCCAAACCCACTCGGCGAGACCCAAACCCACTCGGCTAGACCCAAACCCACACGGCTAGACCGAAACCCACTCGGCTTTACCCAAACCTACTCGGCTAGACCCAAACCCACTCGGCTAGACCCAAACCCACTCGGCTAGACCCAAACGCACTCGGCTAGACTCAAATCCACTCGGCTAGACCCAAACCCGCTCGGCTAGACCCAAACCCGCTCGGCTAGACCCAAACCCGCTCGGCTAGACCCAAACCCCCTCGGCTAGACCCAAACCCACTCGGCTAGACCCAAACCCACTCGGCTAGACCCAAACCCACTCGGCTAGACCCAAACCCACTCGGCTAGACCCAAACCCACTCGGCTAGACCCAAACCCACACGGCTAGACCCAAACCCGCTCGGCTAGACCCAAACCCACTCGGCTAGACCCAAACCCACTCGGCTAGACCCAAACCCACTCGGCTGGACCCAAACCCACTCAGCTAGCCCAAACCCACTCGGCTAGACCCAAACCCACTCGGCTGGACACAAACCCACTCCGCTATACCCAAACCCTCTCGGCTAGACCTAAACCCACTCTGCTAGACCCAAACCCACTCCGCTAGACCCAAACGCACTCGGCTAGGCACAGACCCACTCGACTAAACCCAAACCCACTCTGCTAGACCCAAATCCAATCGGCTAGACCCAAACCCACTCGGCTAGACTCAAACCCACTCGGCTAGACCCAAACCCACTCCGCTAGACCCAAACCCACTCGGCTAGACCCAATCCCACTCGGCTAGACCCAAACCCACTCGGCTAGACCCAAACCCACTCGGCTAGACCCAAACCCAGTCGGTTAGACCCAAACCCACTCGGCTAGACCCAAACGCACTCGGCTAGACCCAAACCCACTCGGCTAGACCCAAACCCACACGGCTAGACCGAAACCCACTCGGCTTTACCCAAACCTACTCGGCTAGACCCAAACCCACTCGGCTAGACCCAAACCCACTCGGCTAGACCCAAACGCACTCGGCTAGACTCAAATCCACTCGGCTAGACCCAAACCCGCTCGGCTAGACCCAAACCCACGCGGCTAGACCCAAACCCACTCCGCTAGACCCAAACCCACTCGGCTAGACCCAAACCCACTCGGCTAGACCCAAACCCACCCGGCCAGACCCAAACCCACTCGGCTAGACACAAACCCACTTGGCTAGAACCAAACCCACTCGGCTAGACCCAAACCCACTCGGCGAGTCCCAAACCCACTCGGCTAGACCCAAACAGACTCGCCTAGACCCAAACCCACTCGGCTAGACCCAAACCCACTTGGCTAGACCCAAACCCACTCGGTAGACCCAAACCCACTCGGCTAGACCCAAAACCACTCGGCTGGACCCAAACCCACTCAGCTAGCCCAAACCCACTCGGCTAGACCCAAACCCTCTCGGATAGACCCAAACCCACTCTGCTAGACCCAAACCCACTCCGCTAGACCCAAACGCACTCGGCTAGACACAAACCCACTCGACTAGACCCAAACCCACTCGGCTAGACCCAAATCCAATCGGCTAGACCCAAACCCACTCGGCTAGACCCAAACCCACTCGGCTAGACCCAAACCCACTCGGCTAGACCCAAACACACTTGGCTAGACACAAACCCACTCGGCTCGACCCAAACCTACTCGGCTGGACCCAAACCCTCTCGGATAGACCAAAACCAACTCGGCTAGACCCAAACCCACTCAGTTAGACCCAAACCCGCTCGTCTAGACCCAAACCCACTCGGCTAGACTCAAACCCACTCGGCTAGATCTAAACCCACTCGAATAGACCCAAACCCCCTCGGCTTGACCCAAACCCACACGGCTAGACCCAAACCCACTCGGCTAGACTCAAACCCACTCGGCTGCACCCAAACCCACTCCGCTAGACACAAACCCACTCGGCTACACCCAAACCCACTCGGCTAGACCCAAACCCACTCGGCTAGACCCAAACCCACTCGGCTGGACCCAAACACACTCGGCTAGACCCAAACGCACTTGGTTAGACACAGACCCACTCGGCTAGACCCAAACCCACTCGGCTAGACCCAAACCCTCTCGGATAGACCGAAACAGACTCGGCTAGACCCAAACCCACTCGGATACACCCAAACCCACTCGGCTAGACCCAAACCCACTCGGCTAGACCCAAACCCACACGGCTAGATCCAAACCCACTCGGCTAGACCCAAACCCACATGGCTAGACCGAAACCCACTCGGCTTTACCCAAACCCACTCGGCTAGACTCAAACCCACTCGGCTAGACCCAAACCCACTCCGCTAGCCCCAAACGCACTCGGCTAGACGCAAACCCACTCGGCTAGACCCCAACCCGCTCGGCTAGACCCAATCCCGCTCGGCTAGACCCAAACCCGCTCGGCTAGACCCAAACCCACTCGGCTAGACCCAAACCCACTTGGCTAGACACAAACCCACTCGGCTAGACCCAAACATACTCGGCTAGACCCAGACCCACTCGGATAGACCAAAACCGACTCGGCTACACCCAAACCCACTCGGATAGACCCAAACCCACTCGGCTAGACCCAAACCCACACGGCTAGACCCAAACCCGCTCGGCTAGACCCAAACCCACTCGGCTAGACCCAAACCCACTCGGCTAGACCCAAACCCACTCGGCTGGACCCAAACCCACTCAGCTAGCCCAAACCCACTCGGCTAGACCCAAACCCACTCGGCTGGACACAAACCCACTCCGCTATACCCAAACCCTCTCGGCTGGACCTAAACCCACTCTGCTAGACCCAAACCCACTCCGCTAGACCCAAACGCACTCGGCTAGGCACAAACCCACTCGACTAAACCCAAACCCACTCTGCTAGACCCAAATCCAATCGGCTAGACCCAAACCCACTCGGCTAGACTCAAACCCACTCGGCTAGACCCAAACCCACTCCGCTAGACCCAAACCCACTCGGCTAGACCCAAGCCCACTCGGCTAGACCCAAACCCACTCGGCTAGACCCAAACCCACTCGGCTAGACCCAAACCCAGTCGGTTAGACCCAAACCCACTCGGCGAGACCCAAACCCACTCGGCTAGACCCAAACCCACACGGCTAGACCGAAACCCACTCGGCTTTACCCAAACCCACTCGGCTAGACCCAAACCCACTCGGCTAGACCCAAACCCACTCGGCTAGATCCAAACGCACTCGGCTAGACTCAAATCCACTCGGCTTGACCCAAACCCGCTCGGCTAGACCCAAACCCGCTCGGCTGGACCCAAACCCGCTCGGCTAGACCCAAACCCACTCGGCTAGACCCAAACCCACTCGGCTAGACCCAAACCCACTCGGCTAGACCCAAACCCACTCGGCTAGACCCTAACCCACTCGGCTAGACCCAAACCCACTCGGCTAGACCCAAACCCACTCGGCTAGACCCAAACCCACTCGGCTAGACCCAAACCCACGCGGCTAGACCCAAACCCACTCCGCTAGACCCAAACCCACTCGGCTAGACCCAAACCCACTCGGCTAGACCCAAACCCACCCGGCCAGACCCAAACCCACTCGGCTAGACACAAACCCACTTGGCTAGAACCAAACCCACTCGGCTAGACCCAAACCCACTCGGAGAGTCCCAAACCCACTCGGCTAGACCCAAACAGACTCGGCTAGACCCAAACCCACTCGGCTAGACCCAAACCCACTTGGCTAGACCCAAACCCGCTCGGTAGACCCAAACCCACTCGGCTAGACCCAAAACCACTCGGCTGGACCCAAACCCACTCAGCTAGCCCAAACCCACTCGGCTAGACCCAAACCCTCTCGGATAGACCCAAACCCACTCTGCTAGACCCAAACCCACTCCGCTAGACCCAAACGCACTCGGCTAGACACAAACCCACTCGACTAAACCCAAACCCACTCGGCTAGACCCAAATCCAATCGGCTAGACCCAAACCCACTCGGCTAGACCCAAACCCACTCGGCTAGACCCAAACCCACTCGGCTAGACCCAAACACACTTGGCTAGACACAAACCTACTCGGCTCGACCCAAACCTACTCGGCTAGACCCAAACCCTCTCGGATAGACCAAAACCGACTTGGCTAGACCCAAACCCACTCGGCGAGACCCAAACCCACTCGGCTAGACCCAAACCCACACGGCTAGACCGAAACCCACTCGGCTTTACCCAAACCTACTCGGCTAGACCCAAACCCACTCGGCTAGACCCAAACCCACTCGGCTAGACCCAAACGCACTCGGCTAGACTCAAATCCACTCGGCTAGACCCAAACCCGCTCGGCTAGACCCAAACCCACTCGGCTAGACCCAAACCCACTCGGCTAGACCCAAACCCACTCGGCTAGACCCTAACCCACTCGGCTAGACCCAAACCCACTCGGCTAGACCCAAACCCACTCGGCTAGACCCAAACCCACTCGGCTAGACCCAAACCCACGCGGCTAGACCCAAACCCACTCCGCTAGACCCAAACCCACTCGGCTAGACCCAAACCCACTCGGCTAGACCCAAACCCACCCGGCCAGACCCAAACCCACTCGGCTAGACACAAACCCACTTGGCTAGAACCAAACCCACTCGGCTAGACCCAAACCCACTCGGCGAGTCCCAAACCCACTCGGCTAGACCGAAACAGACTCGCCTAGACCCAAACCCACTCGGCTAGACCCAAACCCACTTGGCTAGACCCAAACCCACTCGGTAGACCCAAACCCACTCGGCTAGACCCAAAACCACTCGGCTGGACCCAAACCCACTCAGCTAGCCCAAACCCACTCGGCTAGACCCAAACCCTCTCGGATAGACCCAAACCCACTCTGCTAGACCCAAACCCACTCCGCTAGACCCAAACGCACTCGGCTAGACACAAACCCACTCGACTAAACCCAAACCCACTCGGCTAGACCCAAATCCAATCGGCTAGACCCAAACCCACTCGGCTAGACCCAAACCCACTCGGCTAGACCCAAACCCACTCGGCTAGACCCAAACACACTTGGCTCGACCCAAACCTACTCGGCTAGACCCAAACCCTCTCGGATAGACCAAAACCGACTTGGCTAGACCCAAACCCACTCGGATAGACCCAAACCCACTCGGCTAGACCCAAACCCACTCGGCTAGACCCAAACCCGCTCGTCTAGACCCAAACCCACTCGGCTAGACTCAAACCCACTCGGCTAGATCTAAACCCACTCCAATAGACCCAAACCCCCTCGGCTTGACCCAAACCCACACGGCTAGACCCAAACCCACTCGTCTAGACTCAAACCCACTCGGCTGCACCCAAACCCACTCCGCTAGACACAAACCCACTAGGCTACACCCAAACCCACTCGGCTAGACCCAAACCCACTCGGCTAGACCCAAACCCACTCGGTAGACCCAAACACACTCGGCTAGACCCAAACGCACTTGGCTAGACACAAACCCACTCGGCTAGACCCAAACCCACTCGGCTAGACCCAAACCCTCTCGGATAGACCGAAACAGACTCGGCTAGACCCAAACCCACTCGGATACACCCAAACCCACTCGGCTAGACCCAAACCCACTCGGCTAGACCCAAACCCACACGGCTAGACCCAAACCCACTCGGCTAGACTCAAACCCACATGGCTAGACCGAAACCCACTCGGCTTTACCCAAACCCACTCGGCTAGACCCAAACCCACTCGGCTAGACCCAAACCCACTCCGCTAGACCCAAACGCACTCGTCTAGACGCAAACCCACTCGGCTAGACCCCAACCCGCTCGGCTAGACCCAATCCCGCTCGGCTAGACCCAAACCCGCTCGGCTAGACCCAAACCCACTCGGCTAGACCCAAACCCACTCGGCTAGACACAAACCCACTCGGCTAGACCCAAACCTACTCGGCTAGACCCAGACCCTCTCGGATAGACCAAAACCGACTCGGCTACACCCAAACCCACTCGGATAGACCCAAACACACTCGGCTAGACCCAAACCCACACGGCTAGACCCAAACCCGCTCGGCTGGACCCAAACCCTCTCGGCTAGACCCAAACCCACTCGGCTGGACCCAAACCCACTCAGCTAGCCCAAACCCACTCGGCTAGTCCCAAACCCACTCGGCTAGACACAAACCCACTCGGCTATACCCAAACCCTCTCGGCTAGACCTAAACCCACTCTGCTAGACCCAAACCCACTCCGCTAGACCCAAACGCACTCGGCTAGACACAAACACACTCGACTAAACCCAAACCCACTCTGCTAGACCCAAACCCACTCGGCGAGACCCAAACCCACTCGGCTAGACCCAAACCCACACGGCTAGACCGAAACCCACTCGGCTTTACCCAAACCCACTCGGCTAGACCCAAACCCACTCGGCTAGACCCAAACCCACTCGGCTAGACCCAAACGCACTCGGCTAGACTCAAATCCACTCGGCTAGACCCAAACCCGCTCGGCTAGACCCAAACCCGCTCGGCTAGACCCAAACCCGCTCGGCTAGACCCAAACCCACTCGGCTAGACCCAAACCCACTCGGCTAGACCCAAACCCACTCGGCTAGACCCAAACCCACTCGGCTAGACCCTAACCCACTCGGCTAGACCCAAACCCACTCGGCTAGACCCAAACCCACTCGGCTAGACCCAAACCCACTCGGCTAGACCCAAACCCACGCGGCTAGACCCAAACCCACTCCGCTAGACCCAAACCCACTCGGCTAGACCCAAACCCACTCGGCTAGACCCAAACCCACCCGGCCAGACCCAAACCCACTCGGCTAGACACAAACCCACTTGGCTAGAACCAAACCCACTCGGCTAGACCCAAACCCACTCGGCGAGTCCCAAACCCACTCGGCTAGACCCAAACAGACTCGGCTAGACCCAAACCCACTCGGCTATACCCAAACCCTCTCGGCTAGACCTAAACCCACTCTGCTAGACCCAAACCCACTCCGCTAGACCCAAACGCACTCGGCTAGGCACAAACCCACTCGACTAAACCCAAACCCACTCTGCTAGACCCAAATCCAATCGGCTAGACCCAAACCCACTCGGCTAGACTCAAACCCACTCGGCTAGACCCAAACCCACTCCGCTAGACCCAAACCCACTCGGCTAGACCCAAGCCCACTCGGCTAGACCCAAACCCACTCGGCTAGACCCAAACCCACTCGGCTAGACCCAAACCCAGTCGGTTAGACCCAAACCCACTCGGCTAGACCCAAACCCACTCGGCGAGACCCAAACCCACTCGGCTAGACCCAAACCCACACGGCTAGACCGAAACCCACTCGGCTTTACCCAAACCCACTCGGCTAGACCCAAACCCACTCGGCTAGACCCAAACCCACTCGGCTAGACCCAAACGCACTCGGCTAGACTCAAATCCACTCGGCTAGACCCAAACCAGCTCGGCTAGACCCAAACCCGCTCGGCTGGACCCAAACCCGCTCGGCTAGACCCAAACCCACTCGGCTAGACCCAAACCCACTCGGCTAGACCCAAACCCACTCGGCTAGACCCAAACCCACTCGGCTAGACCCTAACCCACTCGGCTAGACCCAAACCCACTCGGCTAGACCCAAACCCACTCGGCTAGACCCAAACCCACTCGGCTAGACCCAAACCCACGCGGCTAGACCCAAACCCACTCCGCTAGACCCAAACCCACTCGGCTAGACCCAAACCCACTCGGCTAGACCCAAACCCACCCGGCCAGACCCAAACCCACTCGGCTAGACACAAACCCACTTGGCTAGAACCAAACCCACTCGGCTAGACCCAAACCCACTCGGAGAGTCCCAAACCCACTCGGCTAGACCCAAACAGACTCGGCTAGACCCAAACCCACTCGGCTAGACCCAAACCCACTTGGCTAGACCCAAACCCACTCGGTAGACCCAAACCCACTCGGCTAGACCCAAAACCACTCGGCTGGACCCAAACCCACTCAGCTAGCCCAAACCCACTCGGCTAGACCCAAACCCTCTCGGATAGACCCAAACCCACTCTGCTAGACCCAAACCCACTCCGCTAGACCCAAACGCACTCGGCTAGACACAAACCCACTCGACTAAACCCAAACCCACTCGGCTAGACCCAAATCCAATCGGCTAGACCCAAACCCACTCGGCTAGACCCAAACCCACTCGGCTAGACCCAAACCCACTCGGCTAGACCCAAACACACTTGGCTAGACACAAACCCACTCGGCTCGACCCAAACCTACTCGGCTAGACCCAAACCCTCTCGGATAGACCAAAACCGACTTGGCTAGACCCAAACCCACTCGGATAGACCCAAACCCACTCGGCTAGACCCAAACCCACTCGGCTAGACCCAAACCCGCTCGTCTAGACCCAAACCCACTCGGCTAGACTCAAACCCACTCGGCTAGATCTAAACCCACTCCAATAGACCCAAACCCCCTCGGCTTGACCCAAACCCACACGGCTAGACCCAAACCCACTCGTCTAGACTCAAACCCACTCGGCTGCACCCAAACCCACTCCGCTAGACACAAACCCACTAGGCTACACCCAAACCCACTCGGCTAGACCCAAACCCACTCGGCTAGACCCAAACCCACTCGGCTAGACCCAAACACACTCGGCTAGACCCAAACGCACTTGGCTAGACACAAACCCACTCGGCTAGACCCAAACCCACTCGGCTAGACCCAAACCCTCTCGGATAGACCGAAACAGACTCGGCTAGACCCAAACCCACTCGGATACACCCAAACCCACTCGGCTAGACCCAAACCCACTCGGCTAGACCCAAACCCAGACGGCTAGACCCAAACCCACTCGGTTAGACCCAAACCCACATGGCTAGACCGAAACCCACTCGGCTTTACCCAAACCCACTCGGCTAGACCCAAACCCACTCGGCTAGACCCAAACCCACTCCGCTAGACCCAAACGCACTCGTCTAGACGCAAACCCACTCGGCTAGACCCCAACCCGCTCGGCTAGACCCAATCCCGCTCGGCTAGACCCAAACCCGCTCGGCTAGACCCAAACCCACTCGGCTAGACCCAAACCCACTTGGCTAGACACAAACCCACTCGGCTAGACCCAAACCTACTCGGCTAGACCCAGACCCTCTCGGATAGACCAAAACCGACTCGGCTACACCCAAACCCACTCGGATAGACCCAAACCCACTCGGCTAGACCCAAACCCACACGGCTAGACCCAAACCCGCTCGGCTGGACCCAAACCCACTCGGCTAGACCTAAACCCACTCTGCTAGACCCAAACCCACTCCGCTAGACCCAAACGCACTCGGCTAGACACAAACCCACTCGACTAAACCCAAACCCACTCTGCTAGACCCAAATCCAATCGGCTAGACCCAAACCCACTCGGCTAGACCCAAACCCAGTCGGTTAGACCCAAACCCACTCGACGAGACCCAAACCCACTCGGCGAGACCCAAACCCACTCGGCTAGACCCAAACCCACACGGCTAGACCGAAACCCACTCGGCTTTACCCAAACCCACTCGGCTAGACCCAAACCCACTCCGCTAGACCCAAACGCACTCGGCTAGACCCAAACCCACTCCGCTAGACCCAAACGCACTCGGCTAGACCCAAACCCACTCGGCTAGACCCAAACCCACTCGGCTAGACCCAAACCCACTCGGCTAGACACAAACCCACTCGGCTAGACCCAAACCCACTCGGCCAGACCCAAACCCACCCGGCCAGACCCAAACCCACTCGGCTAGACCCAAACCCACTTGGCTAGAACCAAACCCACTCGGCTAGACCCAAACCCACTCGGCTAGTCCCAAACCCACTCGGCTAGACCCAAACAGACTCGGCTAGACCCAAACCAACTCGGCTAGACCCAAACCCACTTGGCTAGACCCCAACCCACTCGGCAAGACCCAAACCCACTCAGCTAGACCCAAACCCACTCGGTAGACCCAAACCCACTCGGCTAGACCCAAAACCACTCGGCTGGACCCAAACCTACTCAGCTAGCCCAAACCCACTCGGCTAGACCCAAACCCTCTCGGATAGACCCAAACCCACTCTGCTAGACCCAAACCCACTCCGCTAGATCCAAACGCACTCGGCTAGACACAAACCCACTCGACTAAACCCAAACCCACTCGGCTAGACCCAAATCCAATCGGCTAGACCCAAACCCACTCGGCTAGACCCAAACCCACTCGGCTAGACCCAAACCCACTCCGCTAGACCCAAACCAACTCGGCTAGACCCAAACCCACTCGGCTAGACCCAAACCCACTCGGCTAGACCCTAACCCACTCGGCTAGACCCAAACCCGGTCGGTTAGACCCAAACCGACTCGGCTAGACCCAAACCCACTCGGCGAGACCCAAACCCGCTCGGCTAGACCCAAACCCGCTCGGCTAGACCCAAACCCGCTCGGCTAGACCCAAACCCACTCGGCTAGACCCAAACCTACTCGCCTAGACCCAAACCCACTCGGCTAGACCCAAACACACTCGGCTAGACCCAAACACACTTGGCTAGACACAAACCCACTCGGCTCGACCCAAACCTACTCGGCTAGACCCAAACCCTCTCGGATAGACCAAAACCGACTCGGCTAGACCCAAACCCACTCGGATAGACCCAAACCCACTCGGCTACACCCAAACCCACTCGGCTACACCCAAACCCGCTCGTCTAGACCCAAACCCACTCGGCTGCACCCAAACCCACTCCGCTAGACACAAACCCACTAGGCTAGACCCAAACCCACTCGGCTAGACCCAAACCCACTCGGCTAGACCCAAACCCACTCGGCTAGACCCAAACACACTCGGCTAGACCCAAACGCACTTGGCTAGACACAAACCCACTCGGCTAGACCCAAACCCACTCGGCTAGACCCAAACCCTCTCGGATAGACCGAAACAGACTCGGCTAGACCCAAACCCACTCGGATACACCCAAACCCACTCGGCTAGACCCAACCCCACTCGGCTAGACCCAAACCCACTCGGCTAGACCCAAACCCACTCGGCTAGACCCAAACCCTCTCGGCTAGACCTAAACCCACTCTGCTAGACCCAAACCCACTCCGCTAGACCCAAACGCACTCAGCTAGGCACAAACCCACTCGACTAAACCCAAACCCACTCTGCTAGACCCAAATCCAATCGGCTAGACCCAAACCCACTCGGCTAGACTCAAACCCACTCGGCTAGACCCAAACCCACTGCGCTAGACCCAAACCCACTCGGCTAGACCCAAGCCCACTCGGCTAGACCCAAACCCACTCGGCTAGACCCAAACCCACTCGGCTAGACCCAAACCCAGTCGGTTAGACCCAAACCCACTCGGCTAGACCCAAACCCACTCGGCGAGACCCAAACCCACTCGGCTAGACCCAAACCCACACGGCTAGACCGAAACCCACTCGGCTTTACCCAAACCCACTCGGCTAGACCCAAACCCACTCGGCTAGACCCAAACCCACTCGGCTAGACCCAAACGCACTCGGCTAGACTCAAATCCACTCGGCTAGACCCAAACCCGCTCGGCTAGACCCAAACCCGCTCGGCTAGACCCAAACCCGCTCGGCTAGACCCAAACCCACTCGGCTAGACCCAAACCCACTCGGCTAGACCCAAACCCACTCGGCTAGACCCAAACCCACTCGGCTAGACCCTAACCCACTCGACTAGACCCAAACCCACTCGGCTAGACCCAAACCCACTCGGCTAGACCCAAACCCACTCGGCTAGACCCAAACCCACCCGGCCAGACCCAAACCCACCCGGCTAGACACAAACCCACTTGGCTAGAACCAAACCCACTCGGCTAGACCCAAACCCACTCGGAGAGTCCCAAACCCACTCGGCTAGACCCAAACAGACTCGGCTAGACCCAAACCCACACGGCTAGACCCAAACCCACTTGGCTAGACCCAAACCCACTCGGTAGACCCAAACCCACTCGGCTAGACCCAAAACCACTCGGCTGGACCCAAACCCACTCAGCTAGCCCAAACCCACTCGGCTAGACCCAAACCCTCTCGGATAGACCCAAACCCACTCTGCTAGACCCAAACCCACTCCGCTAGACCCAAACGCACTCGGCTAGACACAAACCCACTCGACTAAACCCAAACCCACTCGGCTAGACCCAAATCCAATCGGCTAGACCCAAACCCACTCGGCTAGACCCAAACCCACTCGGCTAGACCCAAACCCACTCGGCTAGACCCAAACACACTTGGCTAGACACAAACCCACTCGGCTCGACCCAAACCTACTCGGCTAGACCCAAACCCTCTCGGATAGACCAAAACCGACTTGGCTAGACCCAAACCCACTCGGATAGACCCAAACCCACTCGGCTAGACCCAAACCCACTCGGCTAGACCCAAACCCGCTCGTCTAGACCCAAACCCACTCGGCTAGACTCAAACCCACTCGGCTAGATCTAAACCCACTCCAATAGACCCAAACCCCCTCGGCTTGACCCAAACCCACACGGCTAGACCCAAACCCACTCGTCTAGACTCAAACCCACTCGGCTGCACCCAAACCCACTCCGCTAGACACAAACCCACTAGGCTACACCCAAACCCACTCGGCTAGACCCAAACCCACTCGGCTAGACCCAAACCCACTCGGCTAGACCCAAACACACTCGGCTAGACCCAAACGCACTTGGCTAGACACAAACCCACTCGGCTAGACCCAAACCCACTCGGCTAGACCCAAACCCTCTCGGATAGACCGAAACAGACTCGGCTAGACCCAAACCCACTCGGATACACCCAAACCCACTCGGCTAGACCCAAACCCACTCGGCTAGACCCAAACCCAGACGGCTAGACCCAAACCCACTCGGCTAGACCCAAACCCACATGGCTAGACCGAAACCCACTCGGCTTTACCCAAACCCACTCGGCTAGACCCAAACCCACTCGGCTAGACCCAAACCCACTCCGCTAGACCCAAACGCACTCGTCTAGACGCAAACCCACTCGGCTAGACCCCAACCCGCTCGGCTAGACCCAATCCCGCTCGGCTAGACCCAAACCCGCTCGGCTAGACCCAAACCCACTCGGCTAGACCCAAACCCACTTGGCTAGACACAAACCCACTCGGCTAGACCCAAACCTACTCGGCTAGACCCAGACCCTCTCGGATAGACCAAAACCGACTCGGCTACACCCAAACCCACTCGGATAGACCCAAACCCACTCGGCTAGACCCAAACCCACACGGCTAGACCCAAACCCGCTCGGCTGGACCCAAACCCACTCGGCTAGACCCAAACCCACTCGGCTAGACCCAAACCCACTCGGCTGGACCCAAACCCACTCAGCTAGCCCAAACCCACTCGGCTAGTCCCAAACCCACTCGGCTAGACACAAACCCACTCGGCTATACCCAAACCCTCTCGGCTAGACCTAAACCCACTCTGCTAGACCCAAACCCACTCCGCTAGACCCAAACGCACTCGGCTAGACACAAACCCACTCGACTAAACCCAAACCCACTCTGCTAGACCCAAATCCAATCGGCTAGACCCAAACCCACTCGGCTAGACCCAAACCCAGTCGGTTAGACCCAAACCCACTCGGCGAGACCCAAACCCACTCGGCGAGACCCAAACCCACTCGGCTAGACCCAAACCCTCTCGGATAGACCCAAACCCACTCTGCTAGACCCAAACCCACTCCGCTAGACCCAAACGCACTCGGCTAGACACAAACCCACTCGACTAAACCCAAACCCACTCGGCTAGACCCAAATCCAATCGGCTAGACCCAAACCCACTCGGCTAGACCCAAACCCACTCGGCTAGACCCAAACCCACTCCGCTAGACCCAAACCAACTCGGCTAGACCCAAACCCACTCGGCTAGCCCCAAACCCACTCGGCTAGACCCTAACCCACTCGGCTAGACCCAAACCCAGTCGGTTAGACCCAAACCGACTCGGCTAGACCCAAACCCACTCGGCGAGACCCAAACCCGCTCGGCTAGACCCAAACCCGCTCGGCTAGACCCAAACCCGCTCGGCTAGACCCAAACCCACTCGGCTAGACCCAAACCTACTCGCCTAGACCCAAACCCACTCGGCTAGACCCAAACCCACTCGGCTAGACCCAAACACACTTGGCTAGACACAAACCCACTCGGCTCGACCCAAACCTACTCGGCTAGACCCAAACCCTCTCGGATAGACCAAAACCGACTCGGCTAGACCCAAACCCACTCGGATAGACCCAAACCCACTCGGCTACACCCAAACCCACTCGGCTAGACCCAAACCCGCTCGTCTAGACCCAAACCCACTCGGCTAGACCCAAACCCACTCGGCTAGATCTAAACCCACTCGAATAGACCCAAACCCCCTCGGCTTGACCCAAACCCACACGGCTAGACCCAAACCCACTCGGCTAGACTCAAACCCACTCGGCTGCACCCAAACCCACTCCGCTAGACACAAACCCACTAGGCTACCCCCAAACCCACTCGGCTAGACCCAAACCCACTCGGCTAGACCCAAACCCACTCGGCTAGACCCAAACACACTCGGCTAGACCCAAACGCACTTGGCTAGACACAAACCCACTCGGCTAGACCCAAACCCACTCGGCTAGACCCAAACCCTCTCGGATAGACCGAAACAGACTCGGCTAGACCCAAACCCACTCGGATACACCCAAACCCACTCGGCTAGACCCAACCCCACTCGGCTAGACCCAAACCCACTCGGCTAGACCCAAACCCACTCGGCTAGACCCAAACCCACTCGGTTAGACCCAAACCCACTCGGCTAGACCCAAACCCACTCGGCTAGACCCAAACCCACTCGGCTAGACCCAAACCCACATGGCTAGACCGAAACCCACTCGGCTACACCCAAACCCACTCGGATAGACCCAAACCCACTCGGCTAGACCCAAACCCACACGGCTAGACCCAAACCCGCTCGGCTGGACCCAAACCCACTCGGCTAGACCCAAACCCACTCGGCTAGACCCAAACCCACTCGGCTGGACCCAAACCCACTCAGCTAGCCCAAACCCACTCGGCTAGTCCCAAACCCACTCGGCTAGACACAAACCCACTCGGCTATACCCAAACCCTCTCGGCTAGACCTAAACCCACTCTGCTAGACCCAAACCCACTCCGCTAGACCCAAACGCACTCGGCTAGACACAAACCCACTCGACTAAACCCAAACCCACTCTGCTAGACCCAAATCCAATCGGCTAGACCCAAACCCACTCGGCTAGACCCAAACCCAGTCGGTTAGACCCAAACCCACTCGGCGAGACCCAAACCCACTCGGCGAGACCCAAACCCACTCGGCTAGACCCAAACCCTCTCGGATAGACCCAAACCCACTCTGCTAGACCCAAACCCACTCCGCTAGACCCAAACGCACTCGGCTAGACACAAACCCACTCGACTAAACCCAAACCCACTCGGCTAGACCCAAATCCAATCGGCTAGACCCAAACCCACTCGGCTAGACCCAAACCCACTCGGCTAGACCCAAACCCACTCCGCTAGACCCAAACCAACTCGGCTAGACCCAAACCCACTCGGCTAGACCCAAACCCACTCGGCTAGACCCTAACCCACTCGGCTAGACCCAAACCCAGTCGGTTAGACCCAAACCGACTCGGCTAGACCCAAACCCACTCGGCGAGACCCAAACCCGCTCGGCTAGACCCAAACCCGCTCGGCTAGACCCAAACCCGCTCGGCTAGACCCAAACCCACTCGGCTAGACCCAAACCTACTCGCCTAGACCCAAACCCACTCGGCTAGACCCAAACCCACTCGGCTAGACCCAAACACACTTGGCTAGACACAAACCCACTCGGCTCGACCCAAACCTACTCGGCTAGACCCAAACCCTCTCGGATAGACCAAAACCGACTCGGCTAGACCCAAACCCACTCGGATAGACCCAAACCCACTCGGCTACACCCAAACCCACTCGGCTAGACCCAAACCCGCTCGTCTAGACCCAAACCCACTCGGCTAGACCCAAACCCACTCGGCTAGATCTAAACCCACTCGAATAGACCCAAACCCCCTCGGCTTGACCCAAACCCACACGGCTAGACCCAAACCCACTCGGCTAGACTCAAACCCACTCGGCTGCACCCAAACCCACTCCGCTAGACACAAACCCACTAGGCTACCCCCAAACCCACTCGGCTAGACCCAAACCCACTCGGCTAGACCCAAACCCACTCGGCTAGACCCAAACCCACTCGGCTAGACCCAAACGCACTCGGCTAGACACAAACCCACTCGGCTAGTCCCAAACCCACTCGGCTAGACCCAAACCCTCTCGGATAGACCGAAACAGACTCGGCTAGACCCAAACCCACTCGGATACACCCAAACCCACTCGGCTAGACCCAACCCCACTCGGCTAGACCCAAACCCACTCGGCTAGACCCAAACCCACTCGGCTAGACCCAAACCCACTCGGTTAGACCCAAACCCACTCGGCTAGACCCAAACCCACTCGGCTAGACCCAAACCCACTCGGCTAGACCCAAACCCACATGGCTAGACCGAAACCCACTCGGCTTTACCCAAACCCACTCGGCTAGACCCAAACCCACTCGGCTAGACCCAAACCCATTCCGCTAGACCCAAACGCACTCGGCTAGACGCAAACCCACTCGGCTAGACCCCAACCCGCTCGGCTAGACCCACTCCCGCTCGGCTAGACCCAAATCCGCTCGGCTAGACCCAAACCCACTCGGCTAGACCCAAACCCACTCGCCTACACCCAAACCCACTCGGCTAGACCCAAACCCACTCGGCTAGACCCAAACCCACTTGGCTAGACACAAACCCACTCGGCTAGACCCAAACCTACTCGGCTAGACCCAAACCCTCTCAGATAGACCAAAACCGACTCGGCCACACCCAAACCCACTCGGATAGACCCAAACCCACTCGGCTAGACCCAAACCCACACGGCTAGACCGAAACCCGCTCGGCTAGACCCAAACCCACTCGGCTAGACCCAAACCCACTCGGCTAGAACTAAACCCACTCGAATAGACCCAAACCCCCTCGGCTTGACCCAAACCCACACGGCTAGACCCAAACCCACTCGGCTAGATCCAAACCCACTCGGCTAGACCCAAACCCACTCGGCTACACCCAAACCCACACCGCTAGACCCAAACCCACTCGGCTAGACCAAAACCCACTAGGCTAGACACAAACCCACGCGGCTAGACCCAAACCCACTCCGCTAGACATAAACCCACTCGGCTAGACCCAAACCCACTCCGCTAGACCCAAACCCACTTGGCTAGACACAAACCCACTCGGCTAGACCGAAACCCACTCGGCTAGAGCCAAACCCACTCGGCTAGACCCAAACCCACTCGGATAGACCCAAACCCACTCGGCTAGACCCAAACCCACTCGGCTAGACCCAAACCCACTCGGCTAGACCCAAACCCACTCAGCTAGATCCAAACACACTCCGCTAGACCCAAACCCACTCCGCTAGACCCAAACCCACTCCGCTAGACCCAAACCCACTCGGCTAGATTCAAACCCACTCGGCTAGACCCAAACCCACTCGGCTAGACCCAAACCCACTCGGCTAGACCCAAACCCACTCCGCTAGACCCAAACCCACTCCGCTAGACCCAAACCCACTCGGCTAGATTCAAACCCACTTGGCCAGACGCAAACCCAATCGGCTAGACCCAAACCCACTCGGCTAGACCCAAACCCACTCGGCTAGACCCAAACGCACTCGGCTAGACCCAAGCCCACTCGGCCAGACCCAACCCCACTCGGCTAGTCCCAAACCCAGTCTCCTAGATCCAAACCCACTCGGCTAGACCCAAACCCACTCGGCTAGACCCAAACCCACTCCGCTAAACCCAAACCCACTCGGCTAGATTCAAACCCACTCGGCCAGAGGCAAACCCTCTCGGCTAGACCCAAATCCACTCGGCTTGACCCAAACCCACTCGGCTAGACCCAAGCCCACTCGGCTAGACCCAAACCCACTCGGCTGGACCCCAACGCACTCGGCTAGACCCAAGCCCACTCGGCCAGACCCAACCCCACTCGGCTAGACCCAAACCCAGTCTCCTAGACCCAAACCCACTCGGCTAGAACCAAACCCACTCGGCTTTACCCAAACCCACTCGGCTAGACCCAAACCCACTCGGCTAGACCCAAACCCACTCGGCTAGACCCAAACGCACTCGGCTAGACTCAAATCCACTCGGCTAGACCCAAACCCGCTCGGCTAGACCCAAACCCGCTCGGCTAGACCCAAACCCACTCGGCCAGAGGCAAACCCACTCGGCTAGACCCAAATCCACTCGGCTAGACCCAAACCCACTCGGCTAGACCCAAGCCAACTCGGCTAGACCCAAACCCACTCGGCTGGACCCCAACGCACTCGGCTAGACCCAAGCCCACTCGGCCAGACCCAACCCCACTCGGCTAGACCCAAACCCAGTCTCCTAGACCCAAACCCACTCGGCTAGAACCAAACCCACTCGGCTACACCCAAACCCACTCGGCTACACCCAAACACACTCGGCTACACCCAAACACACTCGGCTAGACCCAAACACACTCGGCCAGACCCAAACCCACTCGGATAGACCCTAACCCACTCGGCTAGACCCAATCCCACTCGGCGAGACCCAAGCCCACTCGGCTAGACCCAAACCCACTCGGCTAGACCCAAACCCACACTGCTAGACGCAAACCCACTCCGCTAGACCCAAACCCACTCCGCTAGACACAAACCCACTCCGCTAGACCTAAACCCACTCCGCTAGACCCAAACCCACTCCGGTAGACCCAAAGCCACTCGGCTAGACCCAAACGCACTCAGCTAGACCCAAGCCCACTCGGCCAGACCCAACCCCACTCGGCTAGTCCCAAACCCACTCGGTTAGACCCAAACCCACTCGGCTAGACCCAAACCCACTCGGCTAGACCCAAACCCACTCGGCTAGACCCAAACCCACTCGGCCAGACCCAAACGCACTCGGCTAGACCCAAGCCCACTCGGCCAGATCCAACCCCACTCGGCTAGACCCAAACCCACTCGGCTAGACTCAAACCTACTCAGCTAGACCCAAACCCCCTCCGCTAGACCCAAACCCACTCGTCTGACCCAAACCCACTCGGCTAGACACAAACCCACTCGGCTAGACCCAAACCCACTCGGCAAGACCCAAACCCACTCGGCTAGACCCAAACCCACTCGGCTAGACCCAAACCCACTTGGCTAGACCCCAACCCACTCGGCAAGACCCAAACCCACTCGGCTAGACCCAAACCCACTCGGCTAGACCCAAGCCCACTTGGCTAGACCCCAACCCACTCGGCAAGACCCAAACCCACTCAGCTAGACCCAAACCCACTCGATAGACCCAAACCCACTCGGCTAGACCCAAACCCACTCGGCTGGACCCAAACCCACTCAGCTAGCCCAAACCCACTCGGCTAGACCCAAACCCACACGGCTAGACCGAAACCCACTCGGCTTTACCCAAACCCACTCGGCTAGACCCAAACCCACTCGGCTAGACCCAAACCCACTCCGCTAGACCCAAACGCACTGGGCTAGACCCAAATCCACTCGGCTAGACCCCAACCCACTCGGCTAGACCCAAACCCGCTCGGCTAGACCCAAACCCGCTCGGCTAGACCCAAACCCACACGCCTAGACCCAAACCCACTCGGCTAGACCCAAACCCACTCGGCTAGACCCAAACCCACTCGGCTAGACCCAAACCCACTCGGCTAGACCGAAACCCACTCGGCTAGAGCCAAACCCACTCGGCTAGACCCAAACCCACTCAGCTAGACCCAAACCCACTCGGCTAGACCCAAACCCAGTCGCGTAGACCCAAACCGACTCGGCTAGACCCAAACCCACCCGGCGAGACGCAAACCCACTCGGCTAGCCCCAAACCCACTCGGCGAGTCCCAAACCCACTCGACTAGACCCAAACCCACTCGGCTAGACCCAAACCCACTCGGCTAGACCCAAAGCCACTCGGCAAGACCCAAACCCACTCGGCTAGACCCAAACCCACTCGGCTAGACCCAAACCCACTTGGCTAGACCCCAACCCACTCGGCAAGACCAAAACCCACTCAGCTGGACCCAAACCCACTCGGTAGACCCAAACCCACTCGGCTAGACCCAAAACCACTCGGCTGGACCCAAACCCACTCAGCTAGCCCAAACCCACTCCGCTAGACCCAAACCCACTCGGCTAGACCCAAACCCACTCGGCTGGACACAAACCCACTCGGCTATACCCAAACCCACTCGGCTAGACCCAAACCCACTCGGCTAGTCCCAAACCCACTGGGCTAGACCCAAACCCACTCGGCTGGACCCAAACCCACTCGGCTAGACCCAAACCCACTCGGCTAGACCCAAACCCACTCGGCGAGTCCCAAACCCACTCGGCTAGACCCAAACAGACTCGGCTAGACCCAAACCCACTCGGCTAGACCCAAACCCACAAGGCTAGACCGAAACCCACTCGGCTTTACCCAAACCCACTCGGCTAGACCCAAACCCACTCGGCTAGACCCAAACCCACTCCGCTAGACCAAAACGCACTGGGCTAGACCCAAATCCACTCGGCTAGACCCCAACCCACTCGGCTAGACCCAAACCCGCTCGGCTAGACCCAAACCCGCTCGGCTAGACCCAAACCCGCTCGGCTAGACCCAAACACACTCGCCTAGACCCAAACCCACTCGGCTAGACCCAAACCCACTCGGCTAGACCCAAACCCACTCGGCTAGACCCAAACCCACTCGGCTAGACCCAAACCCACTCGGCTAGACCCAAACCCACTCGGCTAGACCCAAACCCACTCGGCTAGACACAAACCCACTTGGCTAGACCCAAACCCACTCGGCTAGACCCAAACCCACCCGGCCAGACCCAAACCCACTCGGCTAGACCCAAACCCACTTGGCTAGAACCAAACCCACTCGGCTAGACCCAAACCCACTCGGCGAGTCCCAAACCCACTCGGCTAGACCCAAACAGACTCGGCTAGACCCAAACCCACTCGGCTAGACCCAAACCCACTTGGCTAGACCCCAACCCACTCGGCAAGACCCAAACCCACTTGGCTAGACCCAAACCCACTCGGTAGACCCAAACCCACTCGGCTAGACCCAAAACCACTCGGCTGGACCCAAACCCACTCAGCTAGCCCAAACCCACTCGGCTAGACCCAAACCCTCTCGGATAGACCCAAACACACTCTGCTAGACCCAAACCCACTCCGCTAGACCCAAACGCACTCGGCTAGACACAAACCCACTCGACGAAACCCAAACCCACTCGGCTAGATCCAAATCCAATCGGCTAGACCCAAACCCACTCGGCTAGACCCAAACCCACTCGGCTAGACCCAAACCCACTCCGCTAGACCCAAACCAACTCGGCTAGACCCAAACCCACTCGGCTAGACCCAAACCCACTCGGCTAGACCCAAACCCACTCGGCTAGACCCAAACCCAGTCGGTTAGACCCAACCCGACTCGGCTAGACCCAAACCCACTCGGCGAGACCCAAACCCACTCGGCTAGACCCAAACCCTCACGGCTAGACCGAAACCCACTCGGCTTTACCCAAACCCACTCGGCTAGACCCAAACCCACTCGGCTAGACCCAAACCCACTCGGCTAGACCCAAAACCACTCGGCTGGACCCAAACCCACTCAGCTAGCCCAAACCCACTCCGCTAGACCCAAACCCACTCGGCTAGACCCAAACCCACTCGGCTAGACACAAACCCACTCGGCTATACCCAAACCCTCTCGGCTAGACCCAAACCCACTCTGCTAGACCCAAACCCACTCCGCTAGACCCAAACGCACTCGGCTAGACACAAACCCACTCGACTAAACCCAAACCCACTCGGCTAGACCCAAATCCAATCGGCTAGACCCAAACCCACTCGGCTAGACCCAAACCCACAAGGCTAGACCGAAACCCACTCGGCTTTACCCAAAACCACTCGGCTAGACACAAACCCACTCGGCTAGACCCAAACCCACTCCGCTAGATCAAAACGCACTGGGCTAGACCCAAATCCACTCGGCTAGACCCCAACCCACTCGGCTAGACCCAAACCCGCTCGGCTAGACCCAAACCCGCTCGGCTAGACCCAAACCCACTCGGCTAGACCCAAACACACTCGCCTAGACCCAAACCCACTCGGCTAGACCCAAACCCACTCGGCTAGACCCAAACCCACTCGGCTAGACCCAAACCCACTCGGCTAGACCCAAACCCACTCGGCTAGACCCAAACCCACTCGGCTAGACCCAAACCCACTCGGCTAGACACAAACCCACTTGGCTAGACCCAAACCCACTCCGCTAGACCCAAACCCACTCGGCTAGACCCAAACCCACTCGGCTAGACCCAAACCCACCCGGCCAGACCCAAACCCACTCGGCTAGACCCAAACCCACTTGGCTAGAACCAAACCCACTCGGCTAGACCCAAACCCACTCGGCGAGTCCCAAACCCACTCGGCTAGACCCAAACAGACTCGGCTAGACCCAAACCCACTCGGCTAGACCCAAACCCACTTGGCTAGACCCCAACCCACTCGGCAAGACCCAAACCCACTCGGCTAGACCCAAACCCACTCGGTAGACCCAAACCCACTCGGCTAGACCCAAACCCACTCGGCTAGACCCAAACCCACTCAGCTAGACCCAAACCCAATCGGCTAGACCCAAACCCACTTGGCCAGACACAAACCCACTCGGCTAGACCCAAACCCACTCGGCAAGACCCAAACCCACTCGGCTAGTCCCAAACCCACTGGGCTAGACCCAAACCCACTCGGCTGGACCCAAACCCACTCGGCTAGACCCAAACCCACTCGGCTAGACCCAAATGGACTCGGCTAGACCCAAACCCACTCGGCTAGAACCAAAACCACTCGGCTAGACCCAAACCCACTCGGCTAGACCCAAACCCACTCGGCTAGACCCAAACCCACTCGGCTAGACCCAAACCCAATCGGCTAGTCCCAAACCCACTCGGCTGGACCCAAACCCACTCAGCTAGACCCAAACCCACTCGGCTAGACCCAAACCCACATGGCTAGACCCAAACCCACTCGGCTATACCCAAACCCACTCGGCTCGACCCAAACCCACTCGGCTAGACCCAAACCCACTCTGCTAGACCCAAACGCACTCGGCTAGACCCAGACCCACTCGGCTAGACCCCAACCCACTCGGCTAGACCCAAACCCACTCGGCTACAGCCAAACCCACTCGGCTAGACCCAAACCCACTCGGCTAGACCCAAACCCACTCGGAGAGACCCAAACCCACTCGGCTAGACCCAAACCCACTCGGCTAGACCCGAACGCACTTGGCTAGACACAAACCCACTCGGCTAGACCCAAACCCACTCGGCTAGACCCAAACCCTCTCGGATAGACCGAAACCGACTCGGGTACACCAAAACCCACTCGGTTAGACCCAAACCCACTCGCCTAGACCCAAACCCACTCGGCTAGTCCCAAACCCACTGGGCTAGACCCAAACCCACTCGGCTGGACCCAAACCCACTCGGCTAGACGCAAACCCACTCGGCTAGACCCAAACGGACTCGGCTAGACCCAAACCGACTCGGCTAGAACCAAACCCACTCGGCTAGACCCAAACCCACTCGGCTAGACCCAAACCCACTCGGCTAGACCCAAACCCACTCGGCTAGACCCAAACCCAATCGGCTAGTCCCAAACCCACTCGGCTGGACCCAAACCCACTCAGCTAGACCCAAACCCACTCGGTTAGACCCAAACCCACACGGCTAGACCCAAACGCACTCGGCTAGACCCAGACCCACTCGGCTAGACCCCAACCCACTCGGCTAGACCCAAACCCACTTGGCTACAGCCAAACCCACTCGGCTAGACCCAAACCCACTCGGCTAGACCCAAACCCACTCGGCCAGACCCTAACCCACTCGGCTAGACCCAAACCCACTCGGCTAGACCCGAACGCACTTGGCTAGACACAAACCCACTCGGCTAGACCCAAACCCACTCGGCTAGACCCAAACCCTCTCGGATAGACCGAAACCGACACGGGTAGACCCAAACCCACTCGGATAGACCCAAACCCACTCGGTTAGACCCAAACCCACTCGGCTAGACCCAAACCCACTCGGCTAGACGCAAACCCACTCGGCTAGACCCAAACCCACTCAGCTAGACCCAAACCCACTCGGCCAGACCCAACCCCACTTGGCCAGACACAAACCCACTCGGCTAGACCCAAACCCACTCGGCTAGACCCAAACCCACTCGGCTAGTCCCAAACCCACTGGGCTAGACCCAAACCCACTCGGCTGGACCCAAACCCACTCGGCTAGACCCAAACCCACTCGGCTAGACCCAAACCCACTCGGCTAGACCCAAACCCACTCGGCTAGACCCAAACCCACTCGGCTAGACCCAAACCCACTCGGCTAGACCCAAACCCACTCGGCTAGACACAAACCCACTTGGCTAGACCCAAACCCACTCCGCTAGACCCAAACCCACTCGGCTAGACCCAAACCCACTCGGCTAGACCCAAACCCACCCGGCCAGACCCAAACCCACTCGGCTAGACCCAAACCCACTTGGCTAGAACCAAACCCACTCGGCTAGACCCAAACCCACTCGGCGAGTCCCAAACCCACTCGGCTAGACCCAAACAGACTCGGCTAGACCCAAACCCACTCGGCTAGACCCAAACCCACTTGGCTAGACCCCAACCCACTCGGCAAGACCCAAACCCACTCGGCTAGACCCAAACCCACTCGGTAGACCCAAACCCACTCGGCTAGACCCAAACCCACTCGGCTACACCCAAACCCACTCAGCTAGACCCAAACCCAATCGGCTAGACCCAAACCCACTTGGCCAGACACAAACCCACTCGGCTAGACCCAAACCCACTCGGCAAGACCCAAACCCACTCGGCTAGTCCCAAACCCACTGGGCTAGACCCAAACCCACTCGGCTGGACCCAAACCCACTCGGCTAGACCCAAACCCACTCGGCTAGACCCAAACGGACTCGGCTAGACCCAAACCCACTCGGCTAGAACCAAAACCACTCGGCTAGACCCAAACCCACTCGGCTAGACCCAAACCCACTCGGCTAGACCCAAACCCACTCGGCTAGACCCAAACCCAGTCGGCTAGTCCCAAACCCACTCGGCTGGACCCAAACCCACTCAGCTAGACCCAAACCCACTCGGCTAGACCCAAACCCACATGGCTAGACCCAAACCCACTCGGCTATACCCAAACCCACTCGGCTCGACCCAAACCCACTCGGCTAGACCCAAACCCACTCTGCTAGACCCAAACGCACTCGGCTAGACCCAGACCCACTCGGCTAGACCCCAACCCACTCGGCTAGACCCAAACCCACTCGGCTACAGCCAAACCCACTCGGCTAGACCCAAACCCACTCGGCTAGACCCAAACCCACTCGGAGAGACCCAAACCCACTCGGCTAGACCCAAACCCACTCGGCTAGACCCGAACGCACTTGGCTAGACACAAACCCACTCGGCTAGACCCAAACCCACTCGGCTAGACCCAAACCCTCTCGGATAGACCGAAACCGACTCGGGTACACCAAAACCCACTCGGTTAGACCCAAACCCACTCGCCTAGACCCAAACCCACTCGGCTAGTCCCAAACCCACTGGGCTAGACCCAAACCCACTCGGCTGGACCCAAACCCACTCGGCTAGACGCAAACCCACTCGGCTAGACCCAAACGGACTCGGCTAGACCCAAACCGACTCGGCTAGAACCAAACCCACTCGGCTAGACCCAAACCCACTCGGCTAGACACAAACCCACTCGGATAGACCCAAACCCACTCGGCTAGACCCAAACCCAATCGGCTAGTCCCAAACCCACTCGGCTGGACCCAAACCCACTCAGCTAGACCCAAACCCACTCGGTTAGACCCAAACCCACACGGCTAGACCCAAACGCACTCGGCTAGACCCAGACCCACTCGGCTAGACCCCAACCCACTCGGCTAGACCCAAACCCACTTGGCTACAGCCAAACCCACTCGGCTAGACCCAAACCCACTCGGCTAGACCCAAACCCACTCGGCCAGACCCTAACCCACTCGGCTAGACCCAAACCCACTCGGCTAGACCCGAACGCACTTGGCTAGACACAAACCCACTCGGCTAGACCCAAACCCACTCGGCTAGACCCAAACCCTCTCGGATAGACCGAAACCGACACGGGTAGACCCAAACCCACTCGGATAGACCCAAACCCACTCGGTTAGACCCAAACCCACTCGGCTAGACCCAAACCCACTCGGCTAGACGCAAACCCACTCGGCTAGACCCAAACCCACTCAGCTAGACCCAAACCCACTCGGCCAGACCCAACCCCACTTGGCCAGACACAAACCCACTCGGCTAGACCCAAACCCACTCGGCTAGACCCAAACCCACTCGGCTAGTCCCAAACCCACTGGGCTAGACCCAAACCCACTCGGCTGGACCCAAACCCACTCGGCTAGACCCAAACCCACTCGGCTAGACCCAAACGGACTCGGCTAGACCCAAACGGACTCGGCTAGAACCAAAACCACTCGGCTAGACCCAAACCCACTCGGCTAGACCCAAACCCACTCGGCTAGACCCAAACCCACTCGGCTAGACCCAAACCCAATCGGCTAGTCCCAAACCCACTCGGCTGGACCCAAACCCACTCAGCTAGACCCAAACCCACAAGGCTAGACCCAAACCCACACGGCTAGACCCAAACCCACTCGGCTATACCCAAACCCACTCGGCTCGACCCAAACCCACTCGGCTAGACCCAAACCCACTCTGCTAGACCCAAACGCACTCGGCTAGACCCAGACCCACTCGGCTAGACCCCAACCCACTCGGCTAGACCCAAACCCACTCGGCTACAGCCAAACCCACTCGGCTAGACCCAAACCCACTCGGCGAGACCCAAACCCACTCGGCCAGACCCAAACCCACTCGGCTAGACCCAAACCCACTCGGCTAGACCCGAACGCACTTGGCTAGACACAAACCCACTCGGCTAGACCCTAACCCACTCGGCTAGACCCAAACCCTCTCGGATAGACCGAAACCGACTCGGGGAGACCAAAACCCACTCGGATAGACCCAAACCCACTCGGTTAGACCTAAACCCACTCGGCTAGACCCAAACCCACTCGGCTAGACCCAAACCCACTCAGCTAGACCCAAACCCATTTGGCCAGACACAAACCCACTCGGCTAGACCCAAACCCACTCTGCGAGACCAAAACCCTCTCGTATAGACCAAAACCTCCTCGGCTAGACCCAAACCCACTCGGCTAGACCCAAACCCACTCGGCTAGACCCAAACCCACTCGGCTAGACGCAAACCCACTCGGCTAGACCCAAACCCACTCGGCTAGACCCAAACCCACTCGGCTAGACACAAACCCCTTCGGCTAGACCTAAACCCACTCGGCTAGACCCAAACCCACTCGGCGAGTACCAAACCCACTCGGCTAGACCCAAACGGACTCGGCTAGACCCAAACCCACTCGGCTAGAACCAAACCCACTCGGCTAGACCCAAACCCACTCGGCTAGACCCAAACCCACTCGGCTAGACCCAAACCCACTCGGCTAGACCCAAACCCACTCGGTTAGACACAAACCACTCGGCTAGACCCAAGCCCACTCAGCTAGTCCCAAACCCATTCGGCTTGACCCAAACCCACTTGGCTAGACCCAAACCCACTCGGCTAGACACAAACCCACTCGGCTAGACCCAAACCCACTCGGCTACTGCCAAACCCACTCCGCTAGACCCAAACCTACTCGGCTAGACCAAAACCCACTCGGCCCTACCCAAACCCACTCGGCGAGACCCAAACCCACTCAGCTGGACCCAAACCCACTCGGCTAGACCCAAACCCACTTGGCTAGACACAAACCCACTCGGCTAGACCCAAACCCACTCGGCTAGACCCAAACCCTCTCGGATAGACCAAAACCTCCTCGGCTAGACCCAAACCCACTCGGATTGACCCAAACCCACTCGGCTACACCCAAACCCACTCGGCTAGACCCAAACCCACTCGGCTAGACGCAAACCCTCTCGGCTAGACCCAAACCCACTCGGCTACTCCCAAACCCACTCCGCTAGACCCAAACCTACTCGGCTAGACCAAAACCCACTCGGCTAGACCCAAACCCACTCGGCTAGACCCAAACCCACTAAGCTACACCCAAACCCACTCCGCTAGACCCAAACCCACTCGGCTAGACCCAAACCCAATTGGCTAGAACCAAACCCACTCGGCTAGACCCAAACCCACTCGGCTAGTCCCAAACCCACTCGGCTAGACCCACGCGGAATCGGCTAGACCCAAACCCACTCGGCTAGAACCAAACCCACTCGGCTAGACCCAAACCCACTCGGCTAGACCCAAGCCCACTCGGCTAGACCCAAACCCACTCGGCTAGACACAAACCTACTTGGCTAGAACCAAACCCACTCGGCTAGACCCAAACCCACTCGGCTATACCCAAACCCACTGGGCTAGACCCAAACCCACTCGGCTAGACCCAAACCCACTCCGCTAGACCCAAACGCACTCGGCTACACCCAAACCCACTCGGCTAAACCCAAACCCACTCGGCTAGACCCAAACCCAATCGGCTAGACCCCAACCCACTCCGCTAGACCCAAACCCACTCGGCTAGACCAAACCCACTCGGCTAGACCCAAACCCACTCGGCTAGACCCAAACCCACTCGGCTAGACCCAAACCCACTCGGCTACACCCAAACCCACTCCGCTAGACACAAACTTATTCGGCTGCACCCAAACCCACGCGTCTACACCCAAACCCACTCGGCTAGATCCTAACCCACTCGGCTAGACCCAAACCCACACAGCTAGACCCAAACCCACTTGGCTAGAAGCAAACCCACTCGGCTACACCCAAACCCACTCGGCTAGACCCAAACCCACACAGCTAAACCCAAACCCACTTGGCTAGCACCAAACCCATTCGGCTAGACCCAAACCCACTCGGCTAGTCCCAAAGCCACTCGGCTAGACCCAAACGGACTCGGCTAGACCCAAACCCACTCGGCTAGACCCAAACCCACTCGGCTAGACCCAAACCCACTCGGCTGGACCCAAACCCACTCGGCTAGACCCAAACCCACTCGGCTAGACCCAAACCCACTCGGCTAGACCCAAACCCACTCGGCTAGACCCAAACCCACTCGGTTAGACCCAAACCCACTCGGCTAGACCCAAACCCACTCGGCTAGTCCCAAACCCACTGGGCCAGACCCAAACCCACTCGGCTGGACCCAAACCCACTCGGCTAGACCCAAACCCACTCGGCTAGACCCAAACGGACTCGGCTAGACCCAAACCTACTCGGCTAGACCCAAACCCACTCGGCTAGACCCAAACCAACTCGGCTAGACCCAAACCCACTCGGCTAGACCCAAACCCACTCGGCTAGACCCAAACCCAATCGGCTAGTCCCAAACCCACTCGGCTGAACCCAAACCCACTCAGCTAGACCCAAACCCACTCGGCTAGACCCAAACCCACACGGCTAGACCCAAACCCACTCGGCTATACCCAAACCTACTCGGCTCGACCCAAACCCACTCGGCTAGACCCAAACCCACTCCGCTAGACCCAAACGCACTCGGCTAGACCCAGACCCACTCGGCTAGACCCCAACCCAATCGGCTATACCCAAACCCACTCCGCTAGACCCAATCCCACTCGGCTAGACGCAAACCCACTCGGCATGACCCAATCCCACTCGGCTAAACCCAAACCCACTCGGCTAGACCCAAACCGACTCGGTTAGACCCAAACCCACTCGGCTAGACCCAAAACCACTCGGCTAGTCCCAAACCCACTGGGCTAGACCCAAACCCACTCGGCTGGACCCAAACCCACTCGGCTAGACCCAAACCCACTCGGCTAGACCCAAACGGACTCGGCTAGACCCAAACCCACTCGGCTAGATCCAAACCCACTCGGCTAGACCCAAACCCACTCGGCTAGACCCAAACCCACTCGGCTAGACCCAAACCCACTCGGCTAGACCCAAACCCAATCGGCTAGTCCCAAACCCACTCGGCTGAACCCAAACCCACTCAGCTAGACCCAAACCCACTCGGCTAGACCCAAACCCACTCGGCTATACCCAAACCCACTCGGCTATACCCAAACCCACTCGGCTCGACCCAAACCCACTCGGCTAGACCCAAACCCACTCCGCTAGACCCAGACCCACTCGGCTAGACCCCAACCCACTCGGCTAGACCCAAACCCACTCGGCTAGAGCCAAACCCACTCGGCTAGACCCAAACCCACTCGGCCAGAACCAAACCCACTCGGCAAGACCGAAACCCACTCGGCTAGACCGAAACGCACTTGGCTAGACACAAACCCACTCGGCTAGACCCAAACCCACTCGGCTAGACCCAAACCCACTCTGCTAAACCCAAACCCACTCGGCTAGACCCAAACCCAATCGGCAAGACGCAAACCCACTCCGCTAGACCCAAACCCACTCGGCTGGACCCAAACCCACTCCGCTAGACCCAAACCCACTCGGCTAGACCTAAACCCACATCGGCATGACCCAATCCCACTCGGCTAAACCCAAACCCACTCGGCTAGACCCAAACCCACTCGGTTAGACCCAAACCCACTCGGCTAGACCCAAACCCACTCGGCTAGTCCCAAACCCACTGGGCTAGACCCAAACCCACTCGGCTGGGCCCAAACCCACTCGGCTAGACCCAAACCCACTCGGCTAGACCCAAACGCACTTGGCTAGACACAAACCCACTCGGCTAGACCCAAACCCACTCGGCTAGACCCAAACCCTCTCGGATAGACCGAAACCGACTCGGATAGACCCAAACCCACTCGGATAGACCCAAACCCACTCGGTTAGACCCAAACCCACTCGGCTAGACCCAAACCCACTCGGCTGGACACAAACCCACTCAGCTGGACCCAAACCCACTCGGCTAGACCCAAACCCACTCGGCTAGACCCAAACCCACTCGGCCACTCCCAAACCCACTCCGCTAGACCAAAACTACTCGGCTAGACCAAAACCCACTCGGCTAGACCCAAACGCATTCGGCTAGACCCAAACCCACTCGGCTACACCCAAACCCACTCCGCTCGACACAAACCCACTCGGCCACACTCAAACCCACTCGGCTAGACCCAAACCCACTCGGCTAGACCCAAACCCACTTGGCTAGAACCAAACCCACTCGGCTAGACCCAAACCCACTCGGCGAGTACCAAACCAACTCGGCTAGACCCAAACAGACTCGGCTAGACCCAAACCCACTCAGCTAGTCCCAAACCCACTGGGCTAGACCCAAACCCACTCGGCTGGACCCAAACCCACTCGGCTAGACCCAAACCCACTCGGCTAGACCCAAACGGACTCGGCTAGACCCAAACCCACTCGGCTAGAACCAAACCCACTCGGCTAGACCCAAACCCACTCGGCTAGACCCAAACCCACTCCGCTAGACCCAAACCCACTCGGCTAGACCCAAACCCAATCGGCTAGTCCCAAACCCACTCGGCTGAACCCAAACCCACTCAGCTAGACCCAAACCCACTCGGCTAGACCCAAACCCACACGGCTAGACCCAAACCCACTCGGCTATACCCAAACCCACTCGGCTCGACACAAACCCACTCGGCTAGACCCAAACCCAGTCCGCTAGACCCAAACACACTCGGCTAGACCCAGACCCACTCGGCTAGACCCCAACCCACTCGGTGGACCCAAACCCACTCGGCTAGAGCCAAACCCACTCGGCTAGACCCAAACCCACTCGGCTAGACCCAAACCCACTCGGGCAGAACCAAACCCACTCGGCAAGACCGAAACCCACTCGGCTAGACCCGAACGCACTTGGCTAGACACAAACCCACTCGGCTAGACCCAAACCCACTCGGCTAGACCCAAACCCACTCTGCTAAACCCAAACCCACTCGGCTAGACCCAAACCCAATCGGCAAGACGCAAACCCACTCCGCTAGACCCAAACCCACTCGGCTAGACCCAAACCCACTCCGCTAGACCCAAACCCACTCGGCTAGACCCAAACCCACATCGGCATGACCCAATCCCACTCGGCTAAACCCAAACCCACTCGGCTAGACCCAAACCCACTCGGTTAGACCCAAACCCACTCGGCTAGACCCAAACCCACTCGGCTAGTCCCAAACCCACTGGGCTAGACCCAAACCCACTCGGCTGGACCCAAACCCACTCAGCTAGACCCAAACCCACTCGGCTAGACCCAAACCCACACGGCTAGACCCAAACTCACTCGGCTATACCCAAACCCACTCGGCTCGACCCAAACCCACTCGGCTAGACCCAAACCCAATCCGCTAGACCCAAACGCACTCGGCTAGACCCAGACCCACTCGGGTAGACCCCAACCCACTCGGGTAGACCCAAACCCACTCGGCTAGAGCCAAACCCACTCGGCTAGACCCAAACCCACTCGGCTAGACCCAAACCCACTCGGCTAGACCCAAACCCTCTCGGATAGACCGAAACCGGCTCGGGTAGACCCAAACCCACTCGGATAGACCCAAACCCACTCGGTTAGACCCAAACCCACTCGGCTAGACCCAAACCCACTCGGCTGGACCCAAACCCACTAAGCTAGACCCAAACCCACTCGGCTAGACCCAAACCCACTTGGCTAGACCCAAACCCACTCGGCCACTCCCAAACCCACTCCGCTAGACCAAAACTACTCGGCTAGACCAAAACCCACTCGGCTAGACCCAAACGCATTCGGCTAGACCCAAACCCACTCGGCTACACCCAAACCCACTCCGCTAGACACAAACCCACTCGGCTACACTCAAACCCACTCGGCTAGACCCAAACCCACTCGGCTAGACCCAAACCCACTTGGCTAGAACCAAACCCACTCGGCTAGACCCAAACCCACTCGGCGAGTACCAAACCCACTCGGCTAGACCCAAACGGACTCGGCTAGACCCAAACCCACTCGGCTAGAACCAAACCCACTCGGCTAGACCCAAACCCACTCGGCTAGACCCAAACCCACTCGGCTAGACCCAAACCCACTCGGCTAGACCCAAACCCACTCGGCTAGACCCAAACCCACTCGGCTAGACCCAAACCCACTCGGCTAGACCCAAACCCACTCGGCTTGACCCAAACCCACTCGGCTAGACCCAAACCCACTCGGCTAGACCCAAACCCACTCGGCTAGACCCAAACCCACTCGGCTACTCCCAAACCCACTCCGCCAGACCCAAACCTACTCGGCTAGACCAAAACCCACTCGGCTAGACCCAAACCCACTCGGCTACACCCAAACCCACTCGGCTACACCCAAACCCACTCCGCTAGACACAAACCCACTCGGCTACACCCAAACCGACTCGGCTAGACCCAAACCCACTCGGATAGACCCAAACCCACTCGGTTGGACCCAAACCCACTCGGCTAGACCCAAAACCACTCGGCTAGACCCAAACCCACTCAGCTGGACCCAAACCCACTCGGCTAGACCCAAACCCACTTGGCTAGACCCAAACCCAATCGGCTAGACCCAAACCCTCTCGGATAGACCGAAACCTCCTCAGCTAGACCGAACCCTCCTCAGCTAGACCCAAACCCACTCGGATTGACCCAAACCCACTCGGCCAGACCCAAACCCACTCGGCTAGACCCAAACCCACTCGGCTAGACGCAAACCCACTCGGCTAGACCCAAACCCACTCGGCTAGACCCAAACCCACTCGGCTAGACCCAAACCCCCTCGGCTAGACCCAAACCCACACGGCTAGACCCAAACCCACTCGGCTGGACCCAAACCCACTCGGCTAGATCCAAACCCACTCGGCTACTCCCAAACCCACTCGCTAGACCCAAACCTACTCGGCTAGACTAAAACCCACTCGGCTAGACCCAAACCCACTCGGCTAGACCCAAACCCACTCGGCTACACCCAAACCCACTCAGCTAGACGCAAACCCACTCGGCTAGACCCAAACCAACTCGGCTAGACCCAAACCCACTCGGCTAGAACCAAACCCACTCGGCTAGACCCAAACCCACTCGGCCAGACCCAAACCCACTCGGCTACTCCCAAACCCACTCCGCTAGACCCAAACCTACTCGGCTAGACCAAAACCCACTCGGCTAGACCCAAACCGACTCGGCTAGACCCAAACCCACTCGGCTACACCCAAACCCACTCGGCTAGACCCAAACCCACTCGGTAGACCCAAACCCACTCGGCTAGACCCAAACCCACTCGGCTGAACCCAAACCCACTCGGCTAGACCCAAACCCACTCGGCTAGACCCAAACCCACTCGGCTAGACACAAACCCACTCGGCTATACCCAAACCCACTCGGCTAGCCCCAAACCTACTCGGCTAGACCCAAACCCACTCCGCTAGACCCAAACGCACTCGGCTAGACGCAAACCCACTCGGCTAAACCCAAACCCACTCGGCTAGACCCAAACCCAATCGGCTAGACCCAAAACCACTCCGCTAGACCAAAACCCACTCGGCTCGACCCAAACCCACTCGGCTGGACCCAAACCCATTCGGCTAGACCCAAATCCACTTGGCTACACCCAAACCCACTCCGCTAGACACAAACCCACTCGGCTACACCCAAACCCACTCGGCTACACCCAAACCCACTCGGCTATACCCAAACCCACTGGGCTAGACCCAAACCCACTCGGCTAGACCCAAACCCACTCCGCTAGACCCAAACGCACACGGCTACACCCAAACCCACTCGGCTAAACCCAAACCCACTCGGCTAGACCCAAACCCAATCGGCTAGACCCAAACCCACTCCGCTAGACCCAAACCCACTCGGCTAGACCAAACCCACTCGGCTAGACCCAAACCCACTCGGCTACACCCAAACCCACTCGGCTAGACCCAAACCCACTCGGCTACACCCAAACCCACTCCGCTATACACAAACCCACTCGGCTACACCCAAACCCACTCGTCTAGACCCAAACCCACTCGGCTAGACCCAAACCCACTCGGCTAGACCCAAACCCACACAGCTAGACCCAAACCCACTTGGCTAGAACCAAACCCAGTCGGCTAGACCCAAAGCCAATCGGCTAGTCCCAAAGCCACTCGGCTAGACCCAAACGGACTCGGCTAGACGCAAACCCACTCGGCTAGACCCAAACCCACTCGGCCAGACCCAAACCCACTCGGCTACTCCCAAACCCACTCCGCTAGACCCAAACCTACTCGGCTAGACCAAAACCCACTCGGCTAGACCCAAACCGACTCGGCTAGACCCAAACCCACTCGGCTACACCCAAACCCACTCGGCTAGACCCAAACCCACTCGGTAGACCCAAACCCACTCGGCTAGACCCAAACCCACTCGGCTGAACCCAAACCCACTCGGCTAGACCCAAACCCACTCGGCTAGACCCAAACCCACTCGGCTAGACACAAACCCACTCGGCTATACCCAAACCCACTCGGCTAGCCCCAAACCCACTCGGCTAGACCCAAACCCACTCCGCAAGACCCAAACGCACTCGGCTAGACGCAAACCCACTCGGCTAAACCCAAACCCACTCGGCTAGACCCAAACCCAATCGGCTAGACCCAAACCCACTCCGCTAGACCCAAACCCACTCGGCTAGACCAAAACCCACTCGGCTCGACCCAAACCCACTCGGCTGGAACCAAACCCATTCGGCTAGACCCAAATCCACTTGGCTACACCCAAACCCACTCCGCTAGACACAAACCCACTCGGCTACACCCAAACCCACTCGGCTACACCCAAACCCACTCGGCTATACCCAAACCCACTGGGCTAGACCCAAACCCACTCGGCTAGACCCAAACCCACTCCGCTAGACCCAAACGCACTCGGCTACACCCAAACCCACTCGGCTAAACCCAAACCCACTCGGCTAGACCCAAACCCAATCGGCTAGACCCAAACCCACTCCGCTAGACCCAAACCCACTCGGCTAGACCAAACCCACTCGGCTAGACCCAAACCCACTCGGCTAGACCCAAACCCACTCGGCTAGACCCAAACCCACTCGGCTACACCCAAACCCACTCCGCTAGACACAAACCCACTCGGCTACACCCAAACCCACTCGTCTAGACCCAAACCCACTCGGCTAGACCCAAACCCACTCGGCTAGACCCAAACCCACACAGCTAGACCCAAACCCACTTGGCTAGAACCAAACCCACTCGGCTACACCCAAACCCACTCGGCTAGACCCAAACCCACACAGCTAGACCCAAACCCACTTGGCTAGAACCAAACCCAGTCGGCTAGACCCAAAGCCAATCGGCTAGTCCCAAAGCCACTCAGCTAGACCCAAACGGACTCGGCTAGACGCAAACCCACTCGGCTAGACCCAAACCCACTCGGCTAGACCCAAACCCACTCGGCTAGACCCAAACCCACTCAGCTAGACCGAAACCCACTCGGCTAGACCCAAACCCACTCGGCTAGACCCAAACCCACTCGGCTAGACCCAAACCCACTCGGCTAGACCCAAACACACTCGGCTAGACCCAAACCCACTCGGCTAGACCCATACCCACTCGGCTAGACCCAAACCCACTCGGCTAGACCCAAACCCACTCGGCTACACCCATACCCACTCGGCTGGACCCAAACCCACTTGGCTAGACCCCAACCCACTCGGTAAGACCCAAACCCACTCGGCTAGACCCAAACCCACTCTGTAGACCCAAACCCACTCGGCTGGACCCAAACCCACTCGGCTAGACCCAAACCCACTCGGCTAGACCCAAACCCACTCGGCTAGACACAAACCCACTCGGCTATACCCAAACCCACTCGGTTAGACCCAAACCCACTCGGCTAGACGCAAACCCACTCGGCTAGACCCAAACCCACTCGGCTAGACCCAAACCCACTCGGCTAGACCCAAACCCACTCGGATAGACCCAAACCCACTCGGCTAGACCCAAACCCACTCGGCTACTCCCAAACCCACTCGCTAGACCCAAACCCACTCGGCTAGACTAAAACCCACTCGGCTAGACCCAAACCCACTCGGCTAGACCCAAACCCACTCGGCTACACCCAAACCCACTCAGCTAGACGCAAACCCACTCGGCTCGACCCAAACCCACTCGGCTAGACCCAAACCCACTCGGCTAGAACCAAACCCACTCGGCTAGACCCAAACCCACTCGGCCAGACCCAAACCCACTAGGCTACTCCCAAACCCACTCGGCTGAACCCAAACCCACTCGGCTAGACCCAAACCCACTCGGCTAGACCCAAACCCACTCGGCTAGACACAAACCCACTCGGCTATACCCAAACCCACTCGGCTAGCCCCAAACCCACTCGGCTAGACCCAAACCCACTCCGCTAGACCCAAACGCACTTGGCTAGACGCAAACCCACTCGGCTTAACCCAAACCCACTCGGCTAGACCCAAACCCAATCGGCTAGACCCAAACCCACTCCGCTAGACCCAAACCCACTCGGCTAGACCAAAACCCACTCGGCTCGATCCAAACCCACTCGGCTGGACCCAAACCCATTCGGCTAGACCCAAATACACTTGGCTACACCCAAACCCACTCCGCTAGACACAAACCCACTCGGCTACACCCAAACCCACTCGGCTACACCCAAACCCACTCGGCTTAACCCAAACCCACTCGACTAGACCCAAACCCAATCGGCTAGACCCAAACCCACTCCGCTAGACCCAAACCCACTCGGCTAGACCAAAACCCACTCGGCTCGATCCAAACCCACTCGGCTGGACCCAAACCCATTCGGCTAGACCCAAATACACTTGGCTACACCCAAACCCACTCCGCTAGACACAAACCCACTCGGCTACACCCAAACCCACTCGGCTACACCCAAACCCACTCGGCTATACCCAAACCCACTCCGCTAGACCCAAACACACTCGGCTACACCCAAACCCACTCGGCTAAACCCAAACCCACTCGGCTAGACCCAAACCCAATCGGCTAAACCCAAACCCACTCCGCTAGACCCAAACCCACTCGGCTAGACCAAACCCACTCGGCTAGACCCAAACCCACTCGGCTAGACCCAAACCCACTCGGCTAGACCCAAACCCACTCGGCTACACCCAAACCCACTCGGCTAGACCCAAACCCACACAGCTAGACCCAAACCCACTTGGCTAGAACCAAACCCACTCGGCTAGACCCAAAGCCACTCGGCTAGTCCCAAAGCCCCTCGGCTAGACCCAAACGGACGCGGCTAGACGCAAACCCACTCGGCTAGACCCAAACCCACGCGGCTAGACCCAAACCCACTCGGCTTGACCCAAACCCACTCGGCTAGACCGAAACCCACTCGGCTAGACCCAAACCCACTCGGCTAGACCCAAACCCACTCGGCTAGACCCAAACCCACTCGGCTAGACCCAAACCCACTCGGCTAGACCCAAACCCACTCGGCTAGACCCAAACCCATTCGGCTAGACCCAAACCCACTCGGCTAGACCCAAACCCACTCGGCTAGACCCAAACCCACTCGGCTGGACCCAAACCCACTCGGCTGGACCCAAACCCACTTGGCTGGACCCCAACCCACTCGGTAAGACCCAAACCCACTCGGCTAGACCCAAACCCACTCTGTAGACCCAAACCCACTCGGCTGGACCCAAACCCACTCGGCTAGACCCAAACCCACTCGGCTAGACCCAAACCCACTCGGCTAGACACAAACCCACTCGGCTATACCCAAACCCACTCGGCTAGACCCAAACCCAATCGGCTAGACCCAAACCCACTCGGCTAGACCCAAACCCAATCGGCTAGACGCAAACCCACTCCGCTAGACCCAAACCCACTCGGCTAGACCCAAACCCACTCCGCTAGACCCAAAACCCACTCGGCTAGACCCAAACCCACTCGGCATAACCCAATCCCACTCGGATAAACCCAAACCCACTCGGCTAGACCCAAACCCACTCGGTTAGACCCAAACCCACTCGGCTAGACCCAAACCCACTTGGCTAGTCCCAAACCCACTGGGCTATACCCAAACCCACTCGGCTGGACCCAAACCCACTCGGCTAGACCCAAACCCACACAGCTAGACCCAAACCCACTTGGCTAGAACCAAACCCAGTCGGCTAGACCCAAAGCCAATCGGCTAGTCCCAAAGCCACTCAGCTAGACCCAAACGGACTCGGCTAGACGCAAACCCACTCGGCTAGGCCCAAACCCACTCGGCTAGACCCAAACCCACTCAGCTAGACCCAAACCCACTCGGCTAGACCGAAACCCACTCGGCTAGACCCAAACCCACTCGGCTAGACCCAAACCCACTCGGCTAGACCCAAACCCACTCGGCTAGACCCAAACACACTCGGCTAGACCCAAACCCACTCGGCTAGACCCATACCCACTCGGCTAGACCCAAACCCACTCGGCTAGACCCAAACCCACTCGGCTACACCCATACCCACTCGGCTGGACCCAAACCCACTTGGCTAGACCCCAACCCACTCGGTAAGACCCAAACCCACTCGGCTAGACCCAAACCCACTCTGTAGACCCAAACCCACTCGGCTGGACCCAAACCCACTCGGCTAGACCCAAACCCACTCGGCTAGACCCAAACCCACTCGGCTAGACACAAACCCACTCGGCTATACCCAAACCCACTCGGTTAGACCCAAACCCACTCGGCTAGACGCAAACCCACTCGGCTAGACCCAAACCCACTCGGCTAGACCCAAACCCACTCGGCTAGACCCAAACCCACTCGGATAGACACAAACCCCCTCGGCTAGACCCAAACCCACACGGCTAGACCCAAACCCACTCGGCTAGACCCAAACCCACTCGGCTAGACCCAAACCCACTCGGCTACTCCCAAACCCACTCGCTAGACCCAAACCCACTCGGCTAGACTAAAACCCACTCGGCTAGACCCAAACCCACTCGGCTAGACCCAAACCCACTCGGCTACACCCAAACCCACTCAGCTAGACGCAAACCCACTCGGCTCGACCCAAACCCACTCGGCTAGACCCAAACCCACTCGGCTAGAACCAAACCCACTCGGCTAGACCCAAACCCACTCGGCCAGACCCAAACCCACTAGGCTACTCCCAAACCCACTCGGCTGAACCCAAACCCACTCGGCTAGACCCAAACCCACTCGGCTAGACCCAAACCCACTCGGCTAGACACAAACCCACTCGGCTATACCCAAACCCACTCGGCTAGCCCCAAACCCACTCGGCTAGACCCAAACCCACTCCGCTAGACCCAAACGCACTTGGCTAGACGCAAACCCACTCGGCTTAACCCAAACCCACTCGGCTAGACCCAAACCCAATCGGCTAGACCCAAACCCACTCCGCTAGACCCAAACCCACTCGGCTAGACCAAAACCCACTCGGCTCGATCCAAACCCACTCGGCTGGACCCAAACCCATTCGGCTAGACCCAAATACACTTGGCTACACCCAAACCCACTCCGCTAGACACAAACCCACTCGGCTACACCCAAACCCACTCGGCTACACCCAAACCCACTCGGCTTAACCCAAACCCACTCGGCTAGACCCAAACCCAATCGGCTAGACCCAAACCCACTCCGCTAGACCCAAACCCACTCGGCTGGACCAAAACCCACTCGGCTCGATCCAAACCCACTCGGCTGGACCCAAACCCATTCGGCTAGACCCAAATACACTTGGCTACACCCAAACCCACTCCGCTAGACACAAACCCACTCGGCTACACCCAAACCCACTCGGCTACACCCAAACCCACTCGGCTATACCCAAACCCACTCCGCTAGACCCAAACACACTCGGCTACACCCAAACCCACTCGGCTAAACCCAAACCCACTCGGCTAGACCCAAACCCAATCGGCTAGACCCAAACCCACTCCGCTAGACCCAAACCCACTCGGCTAGACCAAACCCACTCGGCTAGACCCAAACCCACTCGGCTAGACCCAAAGCCACTCGGCTAGTCCCAAAGCCCCTCGGCTAGACCCAAACGGACTAGGCTAGACGCAAACCCACTCGGCTAGACCCAAACCCACGCGGCTAGACCCAAACCCACTCGGCTAGACCCAAACCCACTCGGCTAGACCCAAACCCACTCGGCTAGACCCAAACCCACTCGGCTAGACCCAAACCCACTCGGCTAGACCCAAACCCACTCGGCTAGACCCAAACCCACTCGGCTAGACCCAAACCCACTCGGCTAGACCCAAACCCACTCGGCTAGACCCAAACCCACTCGGCTAGACCCAAACCCACTCGGCTAGACCCAAACCCACTCGGCTGGACCCAAACCCACTCGGCTGGACCCAAACCCACTTGGCTGGACCCCAACCCACTCGGTAAGACCCAAACCCACTCGGCTAGACCCAAACCCACTCTGTAGACCCAAACCCACTCGGCTGGACCCAAACCCACTCGGCTAGACCCAAACCCACTCGGCTAGACCCAAACCCACTCGGCTAGACACAAACCCACTCGGCTATACCCAAACCCACTCGGCTAGACCCAAACCCAATCGGCTAGACCCAAACCCACTCGGCTAGACCCAAACCCAATCGGCTAGACGCAAACCCACTCCGCTAGACCCAAACCCACTCGGCTAGACCCAAACCCACTCCGCTAGACCCAAAACCCACTCGGCTAGACCCAAACCCACTCGGCATAACCCAATCCCACTCGGATAAACCCAAACCCACTCGGCTAGACCCAAACCCACTCGGTTAGACCCAAACCCACTCGGCTAGACCCAAACCCACTTGGCTAGTCCCAAACCCACTGGGCTATACCCAAACCCACTCGGCTGGACCCAAACCCACTCGGCTAGACCCAAACCCACTCGGCTAGACCCAAACGGACTCGGCTAGACCCAAACACACTCGGCTAGAACCAAACCCACTTGGCTAGACCCCAACCCACTCGGTAAGACCCAAACCCACTCGGCTAGACCCAAACCCACTCTGTAGACCCAAACCCACTCGGCTGGACCCAAACCCACTCGGCTAGACCCAAACCCACTCGGCTAGACCCAAACCCACTCGGCTAGACACAAACCCACTCGTCTATACCCAAACCAACTCGGCTAGACCCAAACCCACTCGGCTAGACCCAAACCCACTCGGCTAGACCCAAACCCAATCGGCTCGATGCAAACCCACTCCGCTAGACCCAAACCCACTCGGCTAGACCCAAACCCACTCCGCTAGACCCAAAACCCACTTGGCTAGACCCAAACCCACTCGGCATAACCCAATCCCACTCGGCTAAACCCAAACCCACTCGGCTAGACCCAAACCCACTCGGCTAGACCCAAACCCACTCGTCTAGACCCAAACCCACTTGGCTAGTCCCAAACCCACTGGGCTATACCCAAACCCACTCGGCTGGACCCAAACCCACTCGGCTAGACCCAAACCCACTCGGCTAGACCCAAACGGACTCGGCTAGACCCAAACGCACTCGGCTAGACCCAAACGCACTCGGCTAGACCCAAACCCACTCGGCTAGACCCAATCCCACTCGGCTAGACCGAAACCCACTCGGCTAGACCCAAACCCACTCGGCTAGACCCAAACCCACTCGGCTAGACCCAAACCCACTCGGCTAGACCCAAACCCACTCGGCTAGACCCAAACCCACTCGGCTAGACCCAAACCCACTCGGCTAGACCCAAACCCACTCGGCTAGACCCAAACCCACTCGGCTAGACCCAAACCCACTCGGCTGGACCCAAACCCACTCGGCTGGACCCAAACCCACTTGGCTGGACCCCAACCCACTCGGTAAGACCCAAACCCACTCGGCTAGACCCAAACCCACTCTGTAGACCCAAACCCACTCGGCTGGACCCAAACCCACTCGGCTAGACCCAAACCCACTCGGCTAGACCCAAACCCACTCGGCTAGACACAAACCCACTCGGCTATACCCAAACCCACTCGGCTAGACCCAAACCCAATCGGCTAGACCCAAACCCACTCGGCTAGACCCAAACCCAATCGGCTAGACGCAAACCCACTCCGCTAGACCCAAACCCACTCGGCTAGACCCAAACCCACTCCGCTAGACCCAAAACCCACTCGGCTAGACCCAAACCCACTCGGCATAACCCAATCCCACTCGGATAAACCCAAACCCACTCGGCTAGACCCAAACCCACTCGGTTAGACCCAAACCCACTCGGCTAGACCCAAACCCACTTGGCTAGTCCCAAACCCACTGGGCTATACCCAAACCCACTCGGCTGGACCCAAACCCACTCGGCTAGACCCAAACCCACTCGGCTAGACCCAAACGGACTCGGCTAGACCCAAACGCACTCGGCTAGAACCAAACCCACTTGGCTAGACCCCAACCCACTCGGTAAGACCCAAACCCACTCGGCTAGACCCAAACCCACTCTGTAGACCCAAACCCACTCGGCTGGACCCAAACCCACTCGGCTAGACCCAAACCCACTCGGCTAGACCCAAACCCACTCGGCTAGACACAAACCCACTCGTCTATACCCAAACCAACTCGGCTAGACCCAAACCCACTCGGCTAGACCCAAACCCACTCGGCTAGACCCAAACCCAATCGGCTCGATGCAAACCCACTCCGCTAGACCCAAACCCACTCGGCTAGACCCAAACCCACTCCGCTAGACCCAAAACCCACTCGGCTAGACCCAAACCCACTCGGCATAACCCAATCCCACTCGGCTAAACCCAAACCCACTCGGCTAGACCCAAACCCACTCGGCTAGACCCAAACCCACTCGTCTAGACCCAAACCCACTTGGCTAGTCCCAAACCCACTGGGCTATACCCAAACCCACTCGGCTGGACCCAAACCCACTCGGCTAGACCCAAACCCACTCGGCTAGACCCAAACGGACTCGGCTAGACCCAAACGCACTCGGCTAGACCCAAACGCACTCGGCTAGACCCAAACCCACTCGGCTAGACCCAATCCCACTCGGCTAGACCCAAACCCACTCGGCTAGACCCAAACCCAATCGGCTAGTCCCAAACCCACTCGGCTGGACCCAAACCCACTCAGCTCGACCCAAACCCACTCGGCTAGACCCAAACCCACAAGGCTAGACCCTAACCCACTCGGCTATACCCAAACCCACTCGGCTCGACCCAAACCCAGTCGGCTAGACCCAAACCCACTCTGCTAGACCCAAACGCACTCGGCTAGACCCAGACCCACTCGGCTAGACCCAAACCCACTCGGCCACTCCCAAACCCATTCCGCTAGACCCAAACCTACTCGGCTAGACCAAAACCCACTCGGCTAGACCCAAACGCACTCGGCTTGTCCCAAACCCACTCGGCTACACCCAAACCCACTCCGCTAGACACAAACCCACTCGGCTACACTCAAACCCACTCGGCTAGACCCAAACCCACTCGGCTAGACCCAAACCCACTCGGCTAAAACCAAACCCACTCGGCTAGACCCAAACCCACTCGGCGAGTCCCAAACCCACTCGGCAAAACCCAAACGGACTCGGCTAGACCCAAACCCACTCGGCTAGAACCAAACCCACTTGGCTAGACCCAAACCCACTCGGCTAGACCCAAACCCACTCGGCTAGACCCAAACCCACTCGGCTAGACCCAAACCCACTCGGCTACACCCAAACCCACTCCGCTAGACACAAACCCACTCGGCTACACTCAAACCCACTCGGCTAGACCCAAACCCACTCGGCTAGACCCAAACCCACTCGGCTAAAACCAAACCCACTCGGCTAGACCCAAACCCACTCGGCGAGTCCCAAACCCACTCGGCAAAACCCAAACGGACTCGGCTAGACCCAAACCCACTCGGCTAGAACCAAACCCACTCGGCTAGACCCAAACCCACTCGGCTAGACCCAAACCCACTCGGCTAGACCCAAACCCACTCGGCTAGACCCAAACCCACTCGGCTAGACACAAACCCACTCGGCTAGACCCAAGCCCACTCGGCTAGTCCCAAACCCATTTGGCTTGACCCAAACCCACTTGGCTAGACCCAAACTCACTCGGCTAGACCCAAACCCACTCGGCTAGACCCAAACCCACTCGGCTACTCCCAAACCCACTCGGCGAGACCCAAACCCACTCAGCTGGACCCAAACCCACTCGGCTAGACCCAAACCCACTCGGCTAGACACAAACCCACTCGGCTAGACCCAAACCCACTCGGCTAGACCCAAACCCTCTCGGATAGACCGAAACCTCCTCGGCTAGACCCAAACCCACTCGGATTCACCCAAACCCACTCGGCTAGACCCAAACCCACTCGGCTAGACCCAAACCCACTCGGCTAGATGCAAACCCACTCGGCTAGACCCAAACCCACTCGGCTAGACCCAAACCCACTCGGATAGACACAAACCCCCTCGGTTAGACCCAAACCCACACGGCTAGACCCAAACCCACTCGGCTAGACCCAAACCCACTCGGCTAGACCCAAACCCACTCGGCTACTCCCAAACCCACTCCGCTAGACCCAAACCTACTCGGCTAGACCAAAACCCACTCGGCTAGACCCAAACCCACTCGTCTAGACCCAAACCCACTTGGCTAGTCCCAAACCCACTGGGCTATACCCAAACCCACTCGGCTGGACCCAAACCCACTCGGCTAGACCCAAACCCACTCGGCTAGACCCAAACGGACTCGGCTAGACCCAAACGCACTCGGCTAGACCCAAACGCACTCGGCTAGACCCAAACCCACTCGGCTAGACCCAATCCCACTCGGCTAAACCCAAACCCACTCGGCTAGACCCAAACCCAATCGGCTAGTCCCAAACCCACTCGGCTGGACCCAAACCCACTCAGCTCGACCCAAACCCACTCGGCTAGACCCAAACCCACAAGGCTAGACCCTAACCCACTCGGCTATATCCAAACCCACTCGGCTCGACCCAAACCCAGTCGGCTAGACCCAAACCCACTCTGCTAGACCCAAACGCACTCGGCTAGACCCAGACCCACTCGGCTAGACCCAAACCCACTCGGCCACTCCCAAACCCATTCCGCTAGACCCAAACCTACTCGGCCAGACCAAAACCCACTCGGCTAGACCCAAACGCACTCGGCTTGACCCAAACCCACTCGGCTACACCCAAACCCACTCCGCTAGACACAAACCCACTCGGCTAGACCCAAACCCACTCGGCTAGACCCAAACGGACTCGGCTAGACCCAAACGCACTCGGCTAGACCCAAACGCACTCGGCTAGACCCAAACCCACTCGGCTAGACCCAATCCCACTCGGCTAGACCCAAACCCACTCGGCTAGACCCAAACCCAATCGGCTAGTCCCAAACCCACTCGGCTGGACCCAAACCCACTCAGCTCGACCCAAACCCACTCGGCTAGACCCAAACCCACAAGGCTAGACCCTAACCCACTCGGCTATACCCAAACCCACTCGGCTCGACCCAAACCCAGTCGGCTAGACCCAAACCCACTCTGCTAGACCCAAACGCACTCGGCTAGACCCAGACCCACTCGGCTAGACCCAAACCCACTCGGCCACTCCCAAACCCATTCCGCTAGACCCAAACCTACTCGGCTAGACCAAAACCCACTCGGCTAGACCCAAACGCACTCGGCTTGACCCAAACCCACTCGGCTACACCCAAACCCACTCCGCTAGACACAAACCCACTCGGCTACACTCAAACCCACTCGGCTAGACCCAAACCCACTCGGCTAGACCCAAACCCACTCGGCTAGACCCAAACGGACTCGGCTAGACCCAAACGCACTCGGCTAGACCCAAACGCACTCGGCTAGACCCAAACCCACTCGGCTAGACCCAATCCCACTCGGCTAGACCCAAACCCACTCGGCTAGACCCAAACCCAATCGGCTAGTCCCAAACCCACTCGGCTGGACCCAAACCCACTCAGCTCGACCCAAACCCACTCGGCTAGACCCAAACCCACAAGGCTAGACCCTAACCCACTCGGCTATACCCAAACCCACTCGGCTCGACCCAAACCCAGTCGGCTAGACCCAAACCCACTCTGCTAGACCCAAACGCACTCGGCTAGACCCAGACCCACTCGGCTAGACCCAAACCCACTCGGCCACTCCCAAACCCATTCCGCTAGACCCAAACCTACTCGGCTAGACCAAAACCCACTCGGCTAGACCCAAACGCACTCGGCTTGACCCAAACCCACTCGGCTACACCCAAACCCACTCCGCTAGACACAAACCCACTCGGCTACACTCAAACCCACTCGGCTAGACCCAAACCCACTCGGCTAGACCCAAACCCACTCGGCTAAAACCAAACCCACTCGGCTAGACCCAAACCCACTCGGCGAGTCCCAAACCCACTCGGCAAAACCCAAACGGACTCGGCTAGACCCAAACCCACTCGGCTAGAACCAAACCCACTCAGCTAGACCCAAACCCACTCGGCTAGACCCAAACCCACTCGGCTAGACCCAAACCCACTCGGCTAGACCCAAACCCACTCGGCTAGACACAAACCCACTCGGCTAGACCCAAGCCCACTCGGCTAGTCCCAAACCCATTCGGCTTGACCCAAACCCACTTGGCTAGACCCAAACTCACTCGGCTAGACCCAAACCCACTCGGCTAGACCCAAACCCACTCGGCTACTCCCAAACCCACTCGGCGAGACCCAAACCCACTCAGCTGGACCCAAACCCACTCGGCTAGACCCAAACCCACTCGGCTAGACACAAACCCACTCGGCTAGACCCAAACCCACTCGGCTAGACCCAAACCCTCTCGGATAGACCGAAACCTCCTCGGCTAGACCCAAACCCACTCGGATTCACCCAAACCCACTCGGCTAGACCCAAACCCACTCGGCTAGACCCAAACCCACTCGGCTAGACGCAAACCCACTCGGCTAGACCCAAACCCACTCGGCTAGACCCAAACCCACTCGGATAGACACAAACCCCCTCGGTTAGACCCAAACCCACACGGCTAGACCCAAACCCACTCGGCTAGACCCAAACCCACTCGGCTAGACCCAAACCCACTCGGCTACTCCCAAACCCACTCCGCTAGACCCAAACCTACTCGGCTAGACCAAAACCCACTCGGCTAGACCCAAACCCACTCGGCTAGACCCAAACCCACTAGGCTACACCCAAACCCACTCCGCTAGACCCAAACCCACTCGGCCACTCCCAAACCCATTCCGCTAGACCGAAACCTACTCGGCTTGACCCAAACCCACTCGGCTACACCCAAACCCACTCCGCTAGACACAAACCAACTCGGCTACACTCAAACCCACTCGGCTAGACCCAAACCCACTCGGCTAGACTCAAACCCACTTGGCTAGAACCAAACCCACTCGGCGAGACCCAAACCCACTCGGCGAGTCCCAAACCCACTCGGCTAGACCCAAACGGACTCGGCTAGACCCAAACCCACTCGGCTAGAACCAAACCCACTCGGTTAGACACAAACCCACTCGGCTAGACCCAAACCCACTCGGCTAGACCCAAACCCACTCGGCTAGACCCAAACCCACTCGGCTAGACACAAACCCACTTGGCTAGACCCAAGCCCACTCGGCTAGTCCCAAACCCATTCGGCTTGCCCCAAACCCACTTGGCTAGACCCAAACTCACTCGGCTAGACCCAAACCCACTCGGCTAGACCCAAACCCTACTCGGCTACTCCCAAACCCAGTCCGCTAGACCCAAACCTACTCGGCTAGACCAAAACCCACTCGGCTAGACCCAAACCCACTCGGCTAGACCCAAACCCACTCGGCTACACCCAAACCCACTCCGCCAGACACAAACCCACTCGGCTACACCCAAACCGAATCGGCTAGACCCAAATCCACTCGGATAGACCCAAACCCACTCGGTTAGACCCAAACCCACTCGGCTAGACCCAAACCCACTCGGCGAGACCCAAACCCACTCAGCTGGACCCAAACCCACTCGGCTAGACCCAAACCCACTTGGCTAGACACAAACCCACTCGGCTAGACCCAAACCCACTCGGCTAGACCCAAACCCTCTCGGATAGACCGAAACCTCCTCGGCTAGACCCAAACCCACTCGGATTGACCCAAACCCACTCGGCTAGACCCAAACCCACTCGGCTAGACCCAAACCCACTCGGCTAGACGCAAACCCACTCGGCTAGACCCAAACCCACTCGGCTAGACCCAAACCCACTCGGATAGACACAAACCCCCTCGGCTAGACCCAAACCCACACGGCTAGACCCAAACCCACTCGGCTAGACCCAAACCCACTCGGCTAGACCCAAACCCACTCGGCTACTCCCAAACCCACTCCGCTAGACCCAAAACTACTCGGCTAGACCAAAACCCACTCGGCTAGACCCAAACCCACTCGGCCAGACCCAAACCCACTAGGCTACACCCAAACACGCTCCGCTAGACACAGACCCACTCGGCTACACCCAAACCCACTCGGCTAGACCCAAACCTCCTCGGCTAGACCCAAACCCACTCGGCTAGACCCAAACCCACTGGGCTAGACCCAAAACCACTCGGCTAGACGCAAACCCACTCGGCTAGACCCAAACCCACTCGGCTAGACCCAAACCCACTCGGATAGACACAAACCCCCTCGGCTAGACCCAAACCCACACGGCTAGACCCAAACCCACTCGGCTAGACCCAAACCCACTCGGCTACTCCCAAACCCACTCCGCTAGACCCAAACCTACTCGGCTAGACCAAAACCCACTCGGCTAGACCCAAACCCACTCGGCTAGACCCAAACCCACTAGGCTACACCCAAACCCACTCCGCTAGACACAAACCCACTCGGCTAGACCCAAACCCACTCGGCTAGACCCAAATCCACTCGGCTAGACACAAACCCACTCGGCTAGACCCAAACCCACTCGGCTAGACCCAAACCCAATTGGCTAGAACCAAACCCACTCGGCTAGACCCAAACCCACTCGGCTAGTCCCAAACCCACTCGGCTAGACCCAAACGAAATCGGCTAGTCCCAAACCAACTCGGCTAGAACCAAACCCACTCGGCTAGACCCAAACCCACTCGGCTAAACCCAAGCCCACTCGGCTAGACCCAAACCCACTCGGCTAGACACAAACCTACTTGGCTAGAACCAAACCCACTCGGCTAGACCCAAACCCACTCGGCTATACCCAAACCCATTGGGCTAGACCCAAACCCACTCGGCTAGACCCAAACCCACTCCGCTAGACCCAAACGCACTCGGCTACACCCAAACCCACTCGGCTAAACCCAAACCCACTCGGCTAGACCCAAACCCAATCGGCTAGACCCCAACCCACTCCGCTAGACCCAAACCCACTCGGCTAGACCAAACCCAATCGGCTAGACCCAAACCCACTCGGCTAGTCCCAAACCCACTCGGCTACACCCAAACCCACTCGGCTACACCCAAACCCACTCCGCTAGACACAAACTCACTCGGCTGCACCCAAACCCACGCGTCTAGACCCAAACCCACTCGGCTAGACCCAAACCCACTCGGCTAGACCCATACCCAATTGACTAGAACCAAACCCACTCGGCTAGACCCAAACCCACTCGGCTAGATCCAAACCCACTCGGCTAGACCCAAACCCAATCGGCTAGACGCAAACCCACTCCGCTAGACCCAAACCCACTCGGCTAGACCCAAACCCACTCGGCATTACCCAATCCCACTCGGATAAACCCAAACCCACTCGGCTAGACCCAAACCCACTCGGTTAGACCCAAACCCACTCGGCTAGACCCAAACCCACTTGGCTAGTCCCAAACCCACTGGGCTATACCCAAACCCACTCGGCTGGACCCAAACCCACTCGGCTAGACCCAAACCCACTCGGCTAGACCCAAACGGACTCGGCTAGACCCAAACGCTCTCGGCTAGAACCAAACCCACTCGGCTAGACCCAAACCCACTCGGCTAGACCCAATCCCACTCGGCTAGACCCAAACCCACTCGGCTAGACCCAAACCCAATCGGCTAGTCCCAAACCCACTCGGCTGGACCCAAACCCACTCAGCTCGACCCAAACCCACTCGGCTAGACCCAAACCCACACGGCTAGACCCAAAACCACTCGGCTATACCCAAACCCACTCGGCTCGACCCAAACCCACTCGGCTAGACCCAAACCCACTCTGCTAGACCCAAACGCACTCGGCTAGACCCAGACCCACTCGGCTAGACCCAAACCCACTCGGCCACTCCCAAACCCATTCCGCTAGACCCAAACCTACTCGGCTAGACCAAAACCCACTCGGCTAGACCCAAACGCACTCGGCTTGACCCAAACCCACTCGGCTACACCCAAACCCACTCCGCTAGACACAAACCCACTCGGTTACACTCAAACCCACTCGGCTACACTCAAACCCACTCGGCTAGACCCAAACCCACTCGGCTAGACCCAAACCCACTCGGCTAGACCCAAACCCACTCGGCTAGACCCAAACCCACTCGGCTAGACCCAAACCCACTCGGCTAGACCCAAACCCACTCGGCTAGACACAAACCCACTCGGCTAGACCCAAGCCCACTCGGCTAGTCCCAAACCCATTCGGCTTGACCCAAACCCACTTGGCTAGACCCAAACTCACTCGGCTAGACCCAAACCCACTCGGCTAGACCCAAACCCACTCGGCTACTCCCAAACCCACTCCGCTAGACCCAAACCTACTCGGCTAGACCAAAACCCACTCGGCTAGACCCAAACCCACTCGGCTAGACCCAAACCCACTCGGCTACACCCAAACCCACTCCGCTAGACACAAACCCACTCGGCTACACCCAAACCGAATCGGCTAGACTCAAACCCACTCGGATAGACCGAAACCCACTCGGTTAGACCCAAACCCACTCGGCTAGACCCAAACCCACTCGGCGAGACCCAAACCCACTCAGCTGGACCCAAACCCACTCGGCTAGACCCAAACCCACTTGGCTAGACACAAACCCACTCGGCTAGACCCATACCCACTCGGCTGGACCCAAACCCACTTGGCTACACCCCAACCCACTCGGTAAGACCCAAACCCACTCGGCTAGACCCAAACCCACTCTGTAGACCCAAACCCACTCGGCTGGACCCAAACCCACTCGGCTAGACCCAAACCCACTCGGCTAGACCCAAACCCACTCGGCTAGACACAAACCCACTCGGCTATACCCAAACCCACTCGGCTAGACCCAAACCCACTCGGCTAGACCCAAACCCACTCGGCTAGACCCAAACCCAATCGGCTAGACACAAACCCACTCGGCTAGACCCAAACCCACTCCGCTAGACCCAAAACCCACTCGGCTAGACCCAAACCCACTCGGCATAACCCAATCCCACTCGGCTAAACCCAAACCCACTCGGCCAGACCCAAACCCACTCGGTTAGACCCAAACCCACTCGGCTAGACCCAAACCCACTTGGCTAGTCCCAAACCCACTGGGCTATACCCAAACCCACTCGGCTGGACCCAAACCCACTCGGCTAGACCCAAACCCACTCTGCTAGACCCAAACGCACTCGGCTAGACCCAGACCCACTCGGCTAGACCCAAACCCACTCGGCCACTCCCAAACCCATTCCGCTAGACCCAAACCTACTCGGCTAGACCAAAACCCACTCTGCTAGACCCAAACGCACTCGGCTTGACCCAAACCCACTCGGCTACACCCAAACCGACTCCGCTAGACACAAACCCACTCGGCTACACTCAAACCCACTCGGCTAGACCCAAACCCACTCGGCTAGACCCAAACCCACTTGGCTAGAACCAAACCCACTCGGCTAGACCCAAACCCACTCGGCGAGTCCCAAACCCACTCGGCTAGACCCAAACGGACTCGGCTAGACCCAAACCCACTCGGCTAGAACCAAACCCACTCGGCTAGACCCAAACCCACTCGGCTAGACCCAAACCCACTCGGCTAGACCCAAACCCACTCGGTTAGACCCAAACCCACTCGGCCAGACACAAACCCACTCGGCTAGACCCAAGCCCACTCGGCTAGTCCCAAACCCATTCGGCTAGACCCAAACCCACTCGGCTACTCCCAAACCCACTCGGCGAGACCCAAACCCACTCAGCTGGACCCAAACCCACTCGGCTAGACCCAAACCCACTTGGCTAGACACAAACCCACTCGGCTAGACTCAAACCCACTCGGCTAGACCCAAACCCTCTCGGATAGACCGAAACCTCCTCGGCTAGACCCAAACCCACTCGGATTCACCCAAACCCACTCGGCTAGACCCAAACCCACTCGGCTAGACCCAAACCCACTCGGCTAGACCCAAACCCAATCGGCTAGACGCAAACCCACTCCGCTAGACCCAAACCCACTCGGCTAGACCCAAACCCACTCCGCTAGACCCAAAACCCACTCGGCTAGACCCAAACCCACTCGGCATAACCCAATCCCACTCGGCTAAACCCAAACCCACTCGGCTAGACCCAAACCCACTCGGTTAGACCCAAACCCACTCGGCTAGACCCAAACCCACTTGGCTAGTCCCAAACCCACTGGGCTATACCCAAACCCACTCGGCTGGACCCAAACCCACTCGGCTAGACCCAAACCCACTCGGCTAGACCCAAACGGACTCGGCTAGACGGAAACGCACTCGGCTAGAACCAAACCCACTCGGCTAGACCCAAACCCACTCGGCTAGACCCAATCCCACTCGGCTAGACCCAAACCCACTCGGCTAGACCCAAACCCAATCGGCTAGTCCCAAACCCACTCGGCTGGACCCAAACCCACTCAGCTCGACCCAAACCCACTCGGCTAGACCCAAACCCACAAGGCTAGACCCTAACCCACTCGGCTATACCCAAACCCACTCGGCTCGACCCAAACCCACTCGGCTAGACCCAAACCCACTCTGCTAGACCCAAACGCACTCGGCTAGACCCAGACCCACTCGGCTAGACCCAAACCCACTCGGCCACTCCCAAACCCATTCCGCTAGACCCAAACCTACTCGGCTAGACCAAAACCCACTCGGCTAGACCCAAACGCACTCGGCTTGACCCAAACCCACTCGGCTACACCCAAACCCACTCCGCTAGACACAAACCCACTCGGCTACACTCAAACCCACTCGGCTAGACCCAAACCCACTCGGCTAGACCCAAACCCACTTGGCTAGAACCAAACCCACTCGGCTAGACCCAAACCCACTCGGCGAGTCCCAAACCCACTCGGCTAGACCCAAACGGACTCGGCTAGACCCAAACCCACTCGGCTAGAACCAAACCCACTCAGCTAGACCCAAACCCACTCGGCTAGACCCAAACCCACTCGGCTAGACCCAAACCCACTCGGCTAGACCCAAACCCACTCGGCTAGACACAAACCCACTCGGCTAGACCCAAGCCCACTCGGCTAGTCCCAAACCCATTCGGCTTGACCCAAACCCACTTGGCTAGACCCAAACTCACTCGGCTAGACCCAAACCCACTCGGCTAGACCCAAACCCACTCGGCTACTCCCAAACCCACTCGGCGAGACCCAAACCCACTCAGCTGGACCCAAACCCACTCGGCTAGACCCAAACCCACTTGGCTAGACACAAACCCACTCGGCTAGACCCAAACCCACTCGGCTAGACCCAAACCCTCTCGGATTGACCGAAACCTCCTCGGCTAGACCCAAACCCACTCGGATTCACCCAAACCCACTCGGCTAGACCCAAACCCACTCGGCTAGACCCAAACCCACTCGGCTAGACGCAAACCCACTCGGCTAGACCCAAACCCACTCGGCTAGACCCAAACCCACTCGGATAGACACAAACCCCCTTGGTTGGACCCAAACCCACACGGCTAGACCCAAACCCACTCGGCTAGACCCAAACCCACTCGGCTAGACCCAAACCCACTCGGCTACTCCCAAACCCACTCCGCTAGACCCAAACCTACTCGGCTAGACCAAAACCCACTCGGCTAGACCCAAACCCACTCGGCTAGACCCAAACCCACTAGGCTACACCCAAACCCACTCCGCTAGACCCAAACCCACTCGGCCACTCCCAAACCCATTCCGCTAGACCGAAACCTACTCGGCTTGACCCAAACCCACTCGGCTACACCCAAACCCACTCCGCTAGACACAAACCCACTCGGCTACACTCAAACCCACTCGGCTAGACCCAAACCCACTCGGCTAGACCCAAACCCACTTGGCTAGAACCAAACCCACTCGGCTAGACCCAAACCCACTCGGCGAGTCCCAAACCCACTCGGCTAGACCCAAACCCACTCGGCTAGAACCAAACCCACTCGGTTAGACCCAAACCCACTCGGCTAGACCCAAACCCACTCGGCTAGACCCAAACCCACTCGGCTAGACCCAAACCCACTCGGCTAGACACAAACCCACTTGGCTAGACCCAAGCCCACTCGGCTAGTCCCAAACCCATTCGGCTTGACCCAAACCCACTTGGCTTGACCCAAACTCACTCGGCTAGACCCAAACCCACTCGGCTAGACCCAAACCCTACTCGGCTACTCCCAAACCCACTCCGCTAGACCCAAACCTACTCGGCTAGACCAAAACCCACTCGGCTAGACCCAAACCCACTCGGCTAGACCCAAACCCACTCGGCTACACCCAAACCCACTCCGCTAGACACAAACCCACTCGGCTTCACCCAAACCGAATCGGCTAGACCCAAATCCACTCGGATAGACCCAAACCCACTCGGTTAGACCCAAACCCACTCGGCTAGACCCAAACCCACTCGGCGAGACCCAAACCCACTCAGCTGGACCCAAACCCACTCGGCTAGACCCAAACCCACTCGGCTAGACCCAAACCCACTCGGCTAGACGCAAACCCACTCGGCTAGACCCAAACCCACTCGGCTAGACCCAAACCCACTCGGATAGACACAAACCCCCTCGGCTAGACCCAAACCCACACGGCTAGACCCAAACCCACTCAGCTAGACCCAAACCCACTCGGCTAGACCCAAACCCACTCGGCTACTCCCAAACCCACTCCGCTAGACCCAAACCTACTCGGCTAGACCAAAACCCACTCGGCTAGACCCAAACCCACTCGGCTAGACCCAAACCCACTAGGCTACACCCAAACACGCTCCGCTACACACGCTTCTTTACACAGAGAGTGGTGAGTCTCTGGAATTCTCTGCCACAGAATGTAGTTGAGGCCAGTTCATTGGCTATATTTAAGAGGGCGTTGGATGTGGCACTTGTGGCTAAAGGGATCAGGGGGTATGGAGAGAAGGCAGGTACGGGATACTGAGTTGGATGATCAGCCATGATCACATTGAATGGCGGTGCAGGCTCGAAGGGCCGAATGGCCTACTCCTGCACCTATTTTCTATGTTTCTATGTTTCTATGCTAGACACAAACCCACTCGGCTACACCCAAACCCACTCGGCTAGACCCAAACCTCCTCGGCTAGACCCAAACCCACTCGGATTGACCCAAACCCACTCGGCTAGACCCAAACCCACTCGGCTAGACCCAAACCCACTCGGCTAGACGCAAACCCACTCGGCTAGACCCAAACCCACTCGGCTAGACCCAAACCCACTCGGATAGACACAAACCCCCTCGGCTAGACCCAAACCCACACGGCTAGACCCAAACCAACTCGGCTAGACCCAAACCCACTCGGCTAGACCCAAACCCACTCGGCTACTCCCAAACCCACTCCGCTAGACCCAAACCTACTCGGCTAGACCAAAACCCACTCGGCTAGACCCAAACCCACTCGGCTAGACCCAAACCCACTAGGCTACACCCAAACCCACTCCGCTAGACACAAACCCACTCGGCTAGACCCAAACCCACTCGGCTAGACCCAAACCCACTCGGCTAGACACAAACCCACTCGGCTAGACCCAAACCCACTCGGCTAGACCCAAACCCAATTGGCTAGAACCAAACCCACTCGGCTAGACACAAACCCACTCGGCTAGTCCCAAACCCACTCGGCTAGACCCAAACGAAATCGGCTAGACCCAAACCCACTCGGCTAGAACCAAACCCACTCGGCTAGACCCAATCCCACTCGGCTAAACACAAGCCCACTCGGCTAGACCCAAACCCACTCGGCTAGACACAAACCTACTTGGCTAGAACCAAACCCACTCGGCTAGACCCAAACCCACTCGGCTATACCCAAACCCATTGGGCTAGACCCAAACCCACTCGGCTAGACCCAAACCCACTCCGCTAGAGCCAAACGCACTCGGCTACACCCAAACCCACTCGGCTAAACCCAAACCCACTCGGCTAGACCCAAACCCAATCGGCTAGACCCCAACCCACTCCGCTAGACCCAAACCCACTCGGCTAGACCAAACCCACTCGGCTAGACCCAAACCCACTCGGCTAGTCCCAAACCCACTCGGCTACACCCAAACCCACTCGGCTACACCCTAACCCACTCCGCTAGACACAAACTCACTCGGCTGCACCCAAACCCACGCGTCTCGACCCAAACCCACTCGGCTAGACCCTAACCCACTCGGCTAGACCCAAACCCACACAGCTAGACCCAAACCCACTTGGCTAGAACCAAACCCACTCGGCTACACCCAAAGCCACTCGGCTAGACCCAAACGGACTCGGCTAGACCCAAACCCACTCGGCTAGAACCAAACCCACTCGGCTAGACCCAAACCCACTCGGCTAGACCCAAACCCAATTGGCTAGAACCAAACCCACTCGGCTAGACCCAAACCCACTCGGCTAGTCCCAAACCCACTCGGCTAGACCCAAACGAAATCGGCTAGACCCAAACCCACTCGGCTAGAACCAAACCCACTCGGCTAGACCCAAACCCACTCGGCTAAACCCAATCCCACTCGGCTAGACCCAAACCCACTCGGCTAGACACAAACCTACTTGGCTAGAACCAAACCCACTCGGCTAGACCCAAACCCACTCGGCTATACCCAAACCCATTGGGCTAGACCCAAACCCACTCGGCTAGACCCAAACCCACTCCGCTAGACCCAAACGCACTCGGCTACACCCAAACCCACTCGGCTAAACCCAAACCCACTCGGCTAGACCCAAACCCAATCGGCTAGACCCCAACTCACTCCGCTAGACCCAAACCCACTCGGCTAGACCAAACCCACTCGGCTAGACCCAAACCCACTCGGCTAGTCCCAAACCCACTCGGCTACACCCAAACCCACTCGGCTACACCCAAACCCACTCCGCTAGACACAAACTCACTCGGCTGCACCCAAACCCACGCGTCTAGACCCAAACCCAATTGGCTAGAACCAAACCCACTCGGCTAGACCCAAACCCACTCGGCTAGTCCCAAACCCACTCGGCTAGACCCAAACGAAATCGGCTAGACCCAAACCCACTCGGCTACAACCAAACCCACTCGGCTAGACCCAATCCGACTCGGCTAAACACAAGCCCACTCGGCTAGACCCAAACCCACTCGGCTAGACACAAACCTACTTGGCTAGACCCAAACCCACTCGGCTAGACCCAAACCCACTCGGCTATACCCAAACCCATTGGGCTAGACCCAAACCCACTCGGCTAGACCCAAACCCACTCCGCTAGAGCCAAACGCACTCGGCTACACCCAAACCCACTCGGCTAAACCCAAACCCACTCGGCTAGACCCAAACCCAATCGGCTAGACCCCAACCCACTCCGCTAGACCCAAACCCACTCGGCTAGACCAAACCCACTCGGCTAGACCCAAACCCACTCGGCTAGTCCCAAACCCACTCGGCTACACCCAAACCCACTCGGCTACACCCTAACCCACTCCGCTAGACACAAACTCACTCGGCTGCACCCAAACCCACGCGTCTCGACCCAAACCCACTCGGCTAGACCCTAACCCACTCGGCTAGACCCAAACCCACACAGCTAGACCCAAACCCACTTGGCTAGAACCAAACCCACTCGGCTACACCCAAAGCCACTCGGCTAGACCCAAACGGACTCGGCTAGACCCAAACCCACTCGGCTAGAACCAAACCCACTCGGCTAGACCCAAACCCACTCGGCTAGACCCAAACCCAATTGGCTAGAACCAAACCCACTCGGCTAGACCCAAACCCACTCGGCTAGTCCCAAACCCACTCGGCTAGACCCAAACGAAATCGGCTAGACCCAAACCCACTCGGCTAGAACCAAACCCACTCGGCTAGACCCAAACCCACTCGGCTAAACCCAATCCCACTCGGCTAGACCCAAACCCACTCGGCTAGACACAAACCTACTCCGCTAGACCCAAACCTACTCGGCTAGACCAAAACCCACTCGGCTAGACCCAAACCCACTCGGCTAGACCCAAACCCACTAGGCTACACCCAAACCCACTCCGCTAGACACAAACCCACTCGGCTAGACCCAAACCCACTCGGCTAGACCCAAACCCACTCGGCTAGACACAAACCCACTCGGCTAGACCCAAACCCACTCGGCTAGACCCAAACCCAATTGGCTAGAACCAAACCCACTCGGCTAGACCCAAACCCACTCGGCTAGTCCCAAACCCACTCGGCTAGACCCAAACGAAATCGGCTAGACCCAAACCCACTCGGCTAGAACCAAACCCACTCGGCTAGACCCAATCCCACTCGGCTAAACACAAGCCCACTCGGCTAGACCCAAACCCACTCGGCTAGACACAAACCTACTTGGCTAGAACCAAACCCACTCGGCTAGACCCAAACCCACTCGGCTATACCCAAACCCATTGGGCTAGACCCAAACCCACTCGGCTAGACCCAAACCCACTCCGCTAGAGCCAAACGCACTCGGCTACACCCAAACCCACTCGGCTAAACCCAAACCCACTCGGCTAGACCCAAACCCAATCGGCTAGACCCCAACCCACTCCGCTAGACCCAAACCCACTCGGCTAGACCAAACCCACTCGGCTAGACCCAAACCCACTCGGCTAGTCCCAAACCCACTCGGCTACACCCAAACCCACTCGGCTACACCCTAACCCACTCCGCTAGACACAAACTCACTCGGCTGCACCCAAACCCACGCGTCTCGACCCAAACCCACTCGGCTAGACCCTAACCCACTCGGCTAGACCCAAACCCACACAGCTAGACCCAAAGCCACTTGGCTAGAACCAAACCCACTCGGCTACACCCAAAGCCACTCGGCTAGACCCAAACGGACTCGGCTAGACCCAAACCCACTCGGCTAGAACCAAACCCACTCGGCTAGACCCAAACCCACTCGGCTAGACCCAAACCCAATTGGCTAGAACCAAACCCACTCGGCTAGACCCAAACCCACTCGGCTAGTCCCAAACCCACTCGGCTAGACCCAAACGAAATCGGCTAGACCCAAACCCACTCGGCTAGAACCAAACCCACTCGGCTAGACCCAAACCCACTCGGCTAAACCCAATCCCACTCGGCTAGACCCAAACCCACTCGGCTAGACACAAACCTACTTGGCTAGAACCAAACCCACTCGGCTAGACCCAAACCCACTCGGCTATACCCAAACCCATTGGGCTAGACCCAAACCCACTCGGCTAGACCCAAACCCACTCCGCTAGACCCAAACGCACTCGGCTACACCCAAACCCACTCGGCTAAACCCAAACCCACTCGGCTAGACCCAAACCCAATCGGCTAGACCCCAACTCACTCCGCTAGACCCAAACCCACTCGGCTAGACCAAACCCACTCGGCTAGACCCAAACCCACTCGGCTAGTCCCAAACCCACTCGGCTACACCCAAACCCACTCGGCTACACCCAAACCCACTCCGCTAGACACAAACTCACTCGGCTGCACCCAAACCCACGCGTCTAGACCCAAACCCAATTGGCTAGAACCAAACCCACTCGGCTAGACCCAAACCCACTCGGCTAGTCCCAAACCCACTCGGCTAGACCCAAACGAAATCGGCTAGACCCAAACCCACTCGGCTAGAACCAAACCCACTCGGCTAGACCCAATCCCACTCGGCTAAACACAAGCCCACTCGGCTAGACCCAAACCCACTCGGCTAGACACAAACCTACTTGGCTAGAACCAAACCCACTCGGCTAGACCCAAACCCACTCGGCTATACCCAAACCCATTGGGCTAGACCCAAACCCACTCGGCTAGACCCAAACCCACTCCGCTAGAGCCAAACGCACTCGGCTACACCCAAACCCACTCGGCTAAACCCAAACCCACTCGGCTAGACCCAAACCCAATCGGCTAGACCCCAACCCACTCCGGTAGACCCAAACCCACTCGGCTAGACCAAACCCACTCGGCTAGACCCAAACCCACTCGGCTAGTCCCAAACCCACTCGGCTACACCCAAACCCACTCGGCTACACCCTAACCCACTCCGCTAGACACAAACTCACTCGGCTGCACCCAAACCCACGCGTCTCGACCCAAACCCACTCGGCTAGACCCTAACCCACTCGGCTAGACCCAAACCCACACAGCTAGACCCAAAGCCACTTGGCTAGAACCAAACCCACTCGGCTACACCCAAAGCCACTCGGCTAGACCCAAACGGACTCGGCTAGACCCAAACCCACTCGGCTAGAACCAAACCCACTCGGCTAGACCCAAACCCACTCGGCTAGACCCAAACCCAATTGGCTAGAACCAAACCCACTCGGCTAGACCCAAACCCACTCGGCTAGTCCCAAACCCACTCGGCTAGACCCAAACGAAATCGGCTAGACCCAAACCCACTCGGCTAGAACCAAACCCACTCGGCTAGACCCAAACCCACTCGGCTAAACCCAATCCCACTCGGCTAGACCCAAACCCACTCGGCTAGACACAAACCTACTTGGCTAGAACCAAACCCACTCGGCTAGACCCAAACCCACTCGGCTATACCCAAACCCATTGGGCTAGACCCAAACCCACTCGGCTAGACCCAAACCCACTCCGCTAGACCCAAACGCACTCGGCTACACCCAAACCCACTCGGCTAAACCCAAACCCACTCGGATAGACCCAAACCCAATCGGCTAGACCCCAACTCACTCCGCTAGACCCAAACCCACTCGGCTAGACCAAACCCACTCGGCTAGACCCAAACCCACTCGGCTAGTCCCAAACCCACTCGGCTACACCCAAACCCACTCGGCTACACCCAAACCCACTCCGCTAGACACAAACTCACTCGGCTGCACCCAAACCCACGCGTCTAGACCCAAACCCACTCGGCTAGACCCTAACCCACTCGGCTAGACCCAAACCCACACAGCTAGACCCAAACCCACTTGGCTAGAACCAAACCCACTCGGCTACACCCAAACCCACTCGGCTAGACCCAAACCCACACAGCTAGACCCAAACCCACTTGGCTAGAACCAAACCCACTCGGCTAGACCCAAACCCACTCGGCTAGTCCCAAAGCCACTCGGCTAGACCCAAACGGACTCGGCTAGACCCAAACCCACTCGGCTAGACCCAAACCCACTCGGCTAGACCCAAACCCACTCGGCTAGACCCAAACCCACTCGGCTAGACCCAAACCCACTCGGCTAGACCCAAACCCACTCGGCTAGACCCAAACCCACTCGGCTAGACCCAAACCCACTCCGCTAGACCCAAACCCACTCCGCTAGACCCAAACCCACTCCGCTAGACCCAAACCCACTCGTCTAGACCCAAACCCACTCGGCTAGACCCAAACCCACTCGGCTACACCCAAACCCACTCGGCTAGACCCAAACCCACTTGGCTAGACCCCAACCCACTCGGTAAGACCCAAACCCACTCGGCTAGACCCAAACCCACTCTGTAGACCCAAACCCACTCGGCTAGACCCAAACCCACTCGGCTGGACCCAAACCCACTCGGCTAGACCCAAACCCACTCGGCTAGACCCAAACCCACTCGGCTAGACACAAACCCACTCGGCTATACCCAAACCCACTCCGCTAGACCCAAACCCACTCGGCGAGACCCAAACCCACTCGGCATGACCCAATCCCACTCGGTTAGACCCAAACCCACTCGGCTAGACCCAAACCCACTCGGCTAGTCCCAAACCCACTGGGCTAGACCCAAACCCACTCGGCTGGACCCAAACCCACTCGGCTAGACCCAAACCCACTCGGCTAGACCCAAACGGACTCGTCTAGACCCAAACCCACTCGGCTAGAACCAAACCCACTCGGCTAGACCCAAACCCACTCGGCTAGTCCCAAACCCACTCGGCTAGACCCAAACCCACTCGGCTAGACCCAAACCCAATTGGCTAGAACCAAACCCACTCGGCTAGACCCAAACCCACTCGGCTAGTCCCAAACCCACTCGGCTAGACCCAAACGAAATCGGCTAGACCCAAACCCACTCGGCTAGAACCAAACCCACTCGGCTAGACCCAAACCCACTCGGCTAAACCCAATCCCACTCGGCTAGACCCAAACCCACTCGGCTAGACACAAACCTACTTGGCTAGAACCAAACCCACTCGGCTAGACCCAAACCCACTCGGCTATACCCAAACCCATTGGGCTAGACCCAAACCCACTCGGCTAGACCCAAACCCACTCCGCTAGACCCAAACGCACTCGGCTACACCCAAACCCACTCGGCTAAACCCAAACCCACTCGGCTAGACCCAAACCCAATCGGCTAGACCCCAACTCACTCCGCTAGACCCAAACCCACTCGGCTAGACCAAACCCACTCGGCTAGACCCAAACCCACTCGGCTAGTCCCAAACCCACTCGGCTACACCCAAACCCACTCGGCTACACCCAAACCCACTCCGCTAGACACAAACTCACTCGGCTGCACCCAAACCCACGCGTCTAGACCCAAACCCAATTGGCTAGAACCAAACCCACTCGGCTAGACCCAAACCCACTCGGCTAGTCCCAAACCCACTCGGCTAGACCCAAACGAAATCGGCTAGACCCAAACCCACTCGGCTAGAACCAAACCCACTCGGCTAGACCCAATCCCACTCGGCTAAACACAAGCCCACTCGGCTAGACCCAAACCCACTCGGCTAGACACAAACCTACTTGGCTAGAACCAAACCCACTCGGCTAGACCCAAACCCACTCGGCTATACCCAAACCCATTGGGCTAGACCCAAACCCACTCGGCTAGACCCAAACCCACTCCGCTAGAGCCAAACGCACTCGGCTACACCCAAACCCACTCGGCTAAACCCAAACCCACTCGGCTAGACCCAAACCCAATCGGCTAGACCCCAACCCACTCCGGTAGACCCAAACCCACTCGGCTAGACCAAACCCACTCGGCTAGACCCAAACCCACTCGGCTAGTCCCAAACCCACTCGGCTACACCCAAACCCACTCGGCTACACCCTAACCCACTCCGCTAGACACAAACTCACTCGGCTGCACCCAAACCCACGCGTCTCGACCCAAACCCACTCGGCTAGACCCTAACCCACTCGGCTAGACCCAAACCCACACAGCTAGACCCAAAGCCACTTGGCTAGAACCAAACCCACTCGGCTACACCCAAAGCCACTCGGCTAGACCCAAACGGACTCGGCTAGACCCAAACCCACTCGGCTAGAACCAAACCCACTCGGCTAGACCCAAACCCACTCGGCTAGACCCAAACCCAATTGGCTAGAACCAAACCCACTCGGCTAGACCCAAACCCACTCGGCTAGTCCCAAACCCACTCGGCTAGACCCAAACGAAATCGGCTAGACCCAAACCCACTCGGCTAGAACCAAACCCACTCGGCTAGACCCAAACCCACTCGGCTAAACCCAATCCCACTCGGCTAGACCCAAACCCACTCGGCTAGACACAAACCTACTTGGCTAGAACCAAACCCACTCGGCTAGACCCAAACCCACTCGGCTATACCCAAACCCATTGGGCTAGACCCAAACCCACTCGGCTAGACCCAAACCCACTCCGCTAGACCCAAACGCACTCGGCTACACCCAAACCCACTCGGCTAAACCCAAACCCACTCGGATAGACCCAAACCCAATCGGCTAGACCCCAACTCACTCCGCTAGACCCAAACCCACTCGGCTAGACCAAACCCACTCGGCTAGACCCAAACCCACTCGGCTAGTCCCAAACCCACTCGGCTACACCCAAACCCACTCGGCTACACCCAAACCCACTCCGCTAGACACAAACTCACTCGGCTGCACCCAAACCCACGCGTCTAGACCCAAACCCACTCGGCTAGACCCTAACCCACTCGGCTAGACCCAAACCCACACAGCTAGACCCAAACCCACTTGGCTAGAACCAAACCCACTCGGCTACACCCAAACCCACTCGGCTAGACCCAAACCCACACAGCTAGACCCAAACCCACTTGGCTAGAACCAAACCCACTCGGCTAGACCCAAACCCACTCGGCTAGTCCCAAAGCCACTCGGCTAGACCCAAACGGACTCGGCTAGACCCAAACCCACTCGGCTAGACCCAAACCCACTCGGCTAGACCCAAACCCACTCGGCTAGACCCAAACCCACTCGGCTAGACCCAAACCCACTCGGCTAGACCCAAACCCACTCGGCTAGACCCAAACCCACTCGGCTAGACCCAAACCCACTCCGCTAGACCCAAACCCACTCCGCTAGACCCAAACCCACTCCGCTAGACCCAAACCCACTCGTCTAGACCCAAACCCACTCGGCTAGACCCAAACCCACTCGGCTACACCCAAACCCACTCGGCTAGACCCAAACCCACTTGGCTAGACCCCAACCCACTCGGTAAGACCCAAACCCACTCGGCTAGACCCAAACCCACTCTGTAGACCCAAACCCACTCGGCTAGACCCAAACCCACTCGGCTGGACCCAAACCCACTCGGCTAGACCCAAACCCACTCGGCTAGACCCAAACCCACTCGGCTAGACACAAACCCACTCGGCTATACCCAAACCCACTCCGCTAGACCCAAACCCACTCGGCGAGACCCAAACCCACTCGGCATGACCCAATCCCACTCGGTTAGACCCAAACCCACTCGGCTAGACCCAAACCCACTCGGCTAGTCCCAAACCCACTGGGCTAGACCCAAACCCACTCGGCTGGACCCAAACCCACTCGGCTAGACCCAAACCCACTCGGCTAGACCCAAACGGACTCGTCTAGACCCAAACCCACTCGGCTAGAACCAAACCCACTCGGCTAGACCCAAACCCACTCGGCTAGTCCCAAACCCACTCGGCTAGACCCAAACCCACTCGGCTAGACCCAAACCCAATCGGCTAGTCCCAAACCCACTCGGCTGGACCCAAACCCACTCAGCTAGACCCAAACCCACTCGGCTAGACCCAAACCCACACGGCTAGACCCAAACCCACTCGACTATACCCAAACCCACTCGGCTCGACACAAACCCACTAGGCTAGACCCAAACCTACTCCGCTAGACCCAAACGCACTCGGCTAGACCCAGACCCACTCGGCTAGATCCCAACCCACTCGGGTAGACCCAAACCCACTCGGCTAGAGCCATACCCACTCGGCTAGACCGAAACCCACTCGGCTAGACCCAAACCCACTCGGCCAGACCCAAACCCACTCGGCTAGACCCAAACCCACTCGGCTAGACCCGAACGCACTCGGCTAGACACAAACCCACTCGGCTAGACCCAAACCCACTCGGCTAGACCCAAACCCACTCTGCTAAACCCAAACCCACTCGGCTAGACCCAAACCCAATCGGCAAGACGCAAACCCACTCCGCTAGACCCAAACCCACTCGGCTAGACCCAAACCCTCTCGGATAGACCGAAAACGACTCGTGTAGACCCAAACCCACTCGGATACACCCAAACCCACTCGGCCAGACCCAAACCCACTCGGCTGGACCCAAACCCACTCGGCTAGACCCAAACCCACTCGGCTAGACCCAAACCCACTCGGCCACTCCCAAACCCACTCCGCTAGACCAAAACTACTCGGCTAGACCAAAACCCACTCGGCTAGACCCAAACGCATTCGGCTAGACCCAAACCCACTCGGCTACACACAAACCCACTCCGCTAGACACAAACCCACTCGGCTACACTCAAACCCACTCGGTTAGACCCAAACCCACTCGGCTAGACCCAAACCCACTTGGCTAGAACCAAACCCACTCGGCTCGACCCAAACCCACTCGGCGAGTCCCAAACCCACTCGGCTAGACCCAAACGGACTCGACTAGACCCAAACCCACTCGGCTAGAACCAAACCCACTCGGCTAGACCCAAACCCACTCGGCTAGACCCAAACCCACTCGGCTAGACCCAAACCCACTCGGCTAGACCCAAACCCACTCGGCTAGACCCAAACCCACTCGGCTAGACCCAAATCCACTCGGCTAGTCCCAAACCCACTTGGCTTGACCCAAACCCACTTGGCTAGACCCAAACCCACTCGGCTAGACCCAAACCCAATCGGCTAGACCCAAACCCACTCGGCTACTCCCAAACCCACTCCGCCAGACCCAAACCTACTCGGCTAGACCAAAACCCACTCGGCTAGACCCAAACCCACTCGGCTACACCCAAACCCACTCGGCTACACCCAAACCCACTCCGCTAGACACAAACCCACTCGGCTACACCCAAACCCACTCGGCTAGACCCAAACCCACTCGGATAGACCCAAACCCACTCGGTTAGACCCAAACCCACTCGGCTAGACCCAAACCCACTCGGCTAGACCCAAACCCACTCAGCTGGACCCAAACCCACTCGGCTAGACCCAAACCCACTTGGCTAGACCCAAACCCACTCGGCTAGACCCAAACCCTCTCGGATAGACCGAAACCTCCTCAGCTAGACACAAACCTCCTCAGCTAGACCCAAACCCACTCGGATTGACCCAAACCCACTCGGCCAGACCCAAACCCACTCGGCTAGACCCAAACCCACTCGGCTAGACGCAAACCCACTCGGCTAGACACAAACCCACTCGGCTAGACCCAAACCCACTCGGATAGACACAAACCCCCTCGGCTAGACCCAAACCCACACGGCTAGACCCAAACCCACTCGGCTAGACCCAAACCCACTCGGCAAGATCCAAACCCACTCGGCTACTCCCAAACACACTCCGCTAGACCCAAACGCACTCGGCTACACCCAAACCCACTCGGCTAAACCCAAACCCACTCGGCTAGACCCAAACCCAATCGGCTAGACCCAAACCCACTCCACTAGACCAAAACCCACTCGGCTAGACCAAACCCACTCGGCTAGACACAAACCCACTCGGCTAGACCCAAACCCATTCGGCTAGACCCAAACCCACTCGGCTACACCCAAACCCACTCCGCTAGACACAAACCTACTCGGCTACACCCAAACCCACTCGTCCAGTCCCAAACCCACTCGGCTAGACCCAAACCCACTCGGCTAGACCCAAACCCACTCGGCTGGACCCAAACCCACTCGGCTAGACCTAAAACCACTCGGCGAGACCCAAACCCACTCGGCTAGACCCAAACCCACTCGGCTAGACCCACACCCACTCGGCTAGACCCAAACCCACTCCGCTAGACCCAAACCCACTCGGCTAGACCCAAACCCACTCGGCTAGACCCAAACCCACTCGGCTAGACCCAAACCCACTCGGTTACACCCAAACCCACTCGGCTAGACTCAAACCCACTCGGCTAGACCCCAACCCACTCAGTAAGACCCAAACGCACTCGGCTAGACCCAAACCCACTCTGTAGACCCAAACCCACTCGGCTAGACCCAAACCCACTCGGCTGGACCCAAACCCACTCGGCTAGACGCAAACCCACTCGGCTAGACCCAAACCCACTCGGCTAGACACAAACCCACTCGGCTTTTCCCAAACCCACTCGGCTAGACCCAAACCCACTCGGCTACACCCAAAGCCACTACGCTAGACCCAAACCCACTCGGCTACACCCAAACCCACTTGGCTCGACCCAAACCCACTCGGTAGGATCCAAACCCAGTCGGCTGGACCCAAACCCACTCGGCTAGACCCAAACTCACTCGGCTAGACCCAAACCCACTCGGCTAGACCCAAACCCACTCTGTAGACGCAAACCCACTCGGCTAGACCCAAACCCACTCGGCTGGACCCAAACCCACTCGGCTAGACCCAAACCCACTCGGCTAGACCCAAACCCACTCGGCTAGACACAAACCCACTCGGCTATACCCAAACCCACTCGGCTAGACCCAAACCCACTCGGCTAGACCCAAACCCACTCCGCTCGACCCAAACCCACTCGGCTAGACCCAAACCCACTCGGCATGACCCAATCCCACTTGGCTAGACCCAAACCCACTCGGCTAGACCCAAACCCACTCGGTTAGACCCAAACCCACTCGGCTAGACCCAAACCCACTCGGCTAGTCCCAAACCCACTGGGCTAGACCCAAACCCACTCGGCTGGACCCAAACCCACTCGGCTAGACCCAAACCCACTCGGCTAGACCCATACCCACTCGGCTAGACCCAAACCCACTCGGCTAGACCCAAGCCCACTCGGCTAGACCCAAACCCACTCGGCTAGACACAAACCCACTCGGCTATACCCAAACCACTGGGCTAGACCCAAACCCACTCGGCTAGACCCAAACCCACTCCGCTAGACCAAAACGCACTCGGCTACACCCAAACCCACTCGGCTAAACCCAAACCCACTCGGCTGGACCCAAACCCAATTGGCTAGACCCAAACCCACTCGGCTACACCCAAACCCACTCCGCTAGACACAAACCCACTCGGCTACACCCAAACCCACTCGTCTAGACCCAAACCCACTCGGGTAGACCCAAACCCACTCGGCTAGACCCAAACCCACACAGCTAGACCCAAACCCACTTGGCTAGAACCAAACCCACTCGGCTAGACCCAAACCCACTCGGCTAGTCCCAAACCCACTCGGCTAGACCCAAACCCACTCGGCTAGACCCAAACCCACTCCGCTAGACCCAACCGCACTCGGCTAGACACAAACCCACTCGGCTAGACACAAACCCACTAGGCTAGACCCAAACCCACTCAGCTGAACCCAAACCCACTCGGCTAGACCCAAGCCCACTCGGCTAGACCCAAACCCACTCGGCTAGACACAAACCCACTCGGCTATACCCAAACCCACTGGGCTAGACCCAAATCCACTCGGCTAGACTCAAACCCACTGCGCTGGACCCAAACGCACTCGGCTACACCCAAACCCACTCGGCTAAACCCAAACCCACTCGGCAAGACCCAAACCCAATCGGCTAGACCCAAACCCTCTCCGCTAGACCCAAACCCACTCGGCTAGACCAAACCCACTCGGCTAGACCCAAACCCACTCGGCTAGACCCAAACCCACTCGGTTAGACCCAAACCCACTCGGCTACACCCAAACCCACTCCGCTAGACACAAACCCACTCGGCTACACACAAACCCACTCGTCTAGACCCAAACCCACTCGGCTAGACCCAAACCCACTCAGCTAGACCCAAACCCACACAGCTAGACCCAAACCCACTTGGCTAGAACCAAACCCACTCGGCTAGACCCAAACCCACTCAGCTAGTCCCAAACCCACTCGGCTAGACCCAAACGGACTCGGCTAGACCCAAACCCACTCGGCTAGACCCAAACCCACTCGGCTAGACCCAAACCCACTCGGCTAGACCCAAACCCACTCGGCTAGACACAAACCCACTCGGCTATACCCAAACCCACTCGGCTAGACCCAAACCCACTCGGCTAGACCCAAACCCACTCCGCTCGACCCAAACCCACTCGGCTAGACCCAAACCCACTCGGCATGACCCAAACCCACTCGGCTAGTCCCAAACCCACTGGGCGAGACAAAAACCCACTCGGCTGGACCCAAACCCACTCGGCTAGACCCAAACCCACTCGGCTAGACCCAAACCCACTCGTCTAGACCCAAACCCACTCGGCTAGACCCAAACCCACTCGGCTACACCCAAACCCACACAGCTAGACCCAAACCCACTCGGTTACACCTAAACCCACTCGGCTAGACCCAAACCCACTTGGCTAGACCCCAACCCACTCAGTAAGACCCAAACCCACTCGGCTGGACCCAAACCCACTCTGTAGACCCAAACCCACTCGGCTAGACCCAAACCCACTCGGCTGGACCCAAACCCACTCGGCTAGACCCAAACCCACTCGGCTAGACCCAAACCCACTCGGCTAGACACAAACCCACTCGGCTTTTCCCAAACCCACTCCGCTAGACCCAAACCCACTCGGCTAGACCCAAACCCACTACGCTAGACCCAAACCCACTCGGCTAGACCCAAACCCACTTGGCTAGACCCAAACCCACTCGGTAGACCCAAACCCACTTGGCAAGACCCAAACCGAGTCGGCTGGACCCAAACCCACTCGGCTAGACCCAAACTCACTCGGCTAGACCCAAACCCACTCGGCTAGACCCAAACCCACTCTGTAGACGCAAACCCACTCGGCTAGACCCAAACCCACTCGGCTGGACCCAAACCCACTCAGCTAGACCCAAACCCACTCGTCTAGACCCAAACCCACTTGGCCAGACACAAACCCACTCGGCTAGACCCAAACCCACTCGGCGAGACCCAAACCCTCTCGGATAGACCGAAACCTCCTCGGCTAGACCCAAACCCACTCGGTTTGACCCAAACCCACTCGGCTAGACCCAAACCCACTCGGCTAGACACAAACCCACTCGGCTAGACGCAAACCCACTCGGCTAGACCCAAACCCACTCGGCTAGACCCAAACCCACTCGGATAGACATAAACCCCCTCGGCTAGACCCAAACCCACACGGCTAGACCCAAACCCACTCGGCTAGACCCAAACCCACTCGGCTAGACCCAAACCCACTCGGCCACTCCCAAACCCACTCCGCTAGACCAAACCTACTCGGCTAGACCAAAACCCATTTGGCTAGTCCCAAACGCATTCGGCTAGACCCAAACCCACTCGGCTACACCCAAACCCACTGCGCTAGACACAAACCCACTCGGCTACACTCAAACCCACTCGGCTAGACCCAAACCCACTCGGCTAGACCCAAACCCACTTGGCTAGAACCAAACCCACTCGGCTAGACCCAAACCCACTCGGCGAGTCCCAAACCCACTCGGCTAGACCCAAACGGACTCGGCTAGACCCAAACCCACTCGGCTAGAACCAAACCCACTCGGCTAGACCCAAACCCACTTGGCTAGACCCAAACCCACTCGGCTAGACCCAAACCCACTCGGCTGGACCCAAACCCACTCGGCTAGACCCAAACCCACTCGGCTAGACCCAAACCCACTCGGCTAGACCCAAACCTACTCGGCTAGACCAAAACCCACTCAGCTAGACCCAAACCCACTCGGCTAGACCCAAACCCACTCGGCTACACCCAAACCCACTCCGCTAGACACAAACCCACTCGGCTACACCCAAATCAACTCGGCTAGACCCAAACCCACTCGGTTAGACCCAAACCCACTCGGTTGGACCCAAACCCACTCGGCTAGACCCAAACCCACTCGGCTAGACCCAAACCCACTCAGCTGTACCCAAACCCACTCGGCTAGACCCAAACCCACTTGGCTAGACACAAACCCACTCCGCTAGACCCAAACCTACTCGGCTAGACTGAAACCCACTCGGCTAGACCCAAACCCACTCGGCTAGACCCAAACCCACTCGGCTACACCCAAACCCACTCCGCTGGACACAAACCCACTCGGCTACACCCAATCCCACTCGGCTAGACGCAAACCCACTCGGCTAGACCCAAACCCACTTGGCTAGAACCAAACCCACTCGGCTAGACCCAAACCCACTCGGCGAGTCCCAAACCCACTCGGCTAGACCCAAACGGACTCGGCTAGACCCAAACCCACTCGGCTAGAACCAAACCCACTCGGCTAGACCCAAACCCACTCGGCTAGACCCAAACCCACTCGGCTACTCCCAAACCCACTCCGCTAGACCCAAACCTACTCGGCTAGACCAAAACCCACTCGGCTAGACCCAAACCCACTCGGCTAGACCCAAACCCACTCGGCTACACCCAAACCCACTCGGCTAGACCCAAACCCACTCGGTAGACCCAAACCCACTCGGCTAGACCCAAACCCACTCGGCTGAAACCAAACCCACTCGGCTAGACCCAAACCCACTCGGCTAGACCCAAACCCACTCAGCTAGACACAAACCCACTCGGCTATACCCAAACCCACTCGGCTAGCCCCAAACCCACTCGGCTAGACCCAAACCCACTCCGCTAGACCCAAACGCACTCGGCTAGACGCAAACCCACTCGGCTAAACCCAAACCCACTCGGCTAGACCCAAACCCAATCGGCTAGACCCAAACCCACTCCGCTAGACCCAAACCCACTCGGCTAGACCAAAACCCACTCGGCTCGACCTAAACCCACTCGGCTGGACCCAAACCCATTCGGCTAGACCCAAATCCACTCGGCTACACCCACACCCACTCCGCTAGACACAAACCCACTCGGCTACACCCAAACCCACTCGGCTACACCCAAACCCACTGGGCTAGACCCAAACCCACTCGGCTAGACCCAAACCCACTTGGCCAGACACAAACCCACTCGGCTAGACCCAAACCCACTCGGCGAGACCCAAACCCTCTCGGATAGACCGAAACCTCCTCGGCTAGACCCAAACCCACTCGGTTTGACCCAAACCCACTCGGCTAGACCCAAACCCACTCGGCTAGACACAAACCCACTCGGCTAGACGCAAACCCACTCGGCTAGACCCAAACCCACTCGGCTAGACCCAAACCCACTCGGATAGACATAAACCCCCTCGGCTAGACCCAAACCCACACGGCTAGACCCAAACCCACTCGGCTAGACCCAAACCCACTCGGCTAGACCCAAACCCACTCGGCCACTCCCAAACCCACTCCGCTAGACCAAACCTACTCGGCTAGACCAAAACCCACTCGGCTAGTCCCAAACGCATTCGGCTAGACCCAAACCCACTCGGCTACACCCAAACCCACTGCGCTAGACACAAACCCACTCGGCTACACTCAAACCCACTCGGCTAGACCCAAACCCACTCGGCTAGACCCAAACCCACTTGGCTAGAACCAAGCCCACTCGGCTAGACCCAAACCCACTCGGCGATTCCCAAACCCACTCGGCTAGACCCAAACGGACTCGGCTAGACCCAAACCCACTCGGCTAGAACCAAACCCACTCGGCTAGACCCAAACCCACTTGGCTAGACCCAAACCCACTCGGCTAGACCCAAACCCACTCGGCTGGACCCAAACCCACTCGGCTAGACCCAAACCCACTCGGCTAGACCCAAACCCACTCGGCTAGACACAAACCCACTCGGCTACACCCAAACCCACTCGTCTAGACCCAAACTCACTCGGCTAGACCCAAACCCACTCGGCTAGACCCAAACCCACACAGCTAGACCCAAACCCACTTGGCTAGAACCAAACCCACTCGGCTAGCCCCAAACCCACTCGGCTAGTCCCAAACCCACTCGGCTAGACCCAAACCCACTCGGCTAGACCCAAACCCACTCCGCTAGACCCAACCGCACTCGGCTAGACACAAACCCACTCGGCTAGACACAAACCCACTAGGCTAGACCCAAACCCACTCAGCTGAACCCAAACCCACTCGGCTAGACCCAAGCCCACTCGGCTAGACCCAAACCCACTCGGCTAGACACAAACCCACTCGGCTATACCCAAACCCACTGGGCTAGACCCAAATCCACTCGGCTAGACTCAAACCCACTCCGCTGGACCCAAACGCACTCGGCTACACCCAAACCCACTCGGCTAAACCCAAACCCACTCGGCTAGACCCAAACCCAATCGGCTAGACCCAAACCCACTCCGCTAGACCCAAACCCACTCGGCTAGACCAAACCCACTCGGCTAGACCCAAACCCACTCGGCTAGACCCAAACCCACTCGGCTAGACCCAAACCCACTCGGCTACACCCAAACCCAGTCCGCTAGACACAAACCCACTCGGCTACACACAAACCCACTCGTCTAGACCCAAACCCACTCGGCTAGACCCAAACCCACTCGGCTAGACCCAAACCCACACAGCTAGACCCAAACCCACTTGGCTAGAACCAAACCCACTCGGCTAGACCCAAACCCACTCAGCTAGTCCCAAACCCACTCGGCTAGACCCAAACCCACTCGGTTAGACCCAAACCCACTCGGCTAGACCCAAACCCACTCGGCTGGACCCAAACCCACTCAGCTAGACCCAAACCCACTCGGCTAGACCCAACCCCACTTGGCCAGACACAAACCCACTCGGCTAGACCCAAACCCACTCGGCGAGACCCAAACCCTCTCGGATAGACCGAAACCTCCTCGGCTAGACCCAAACCCACTCGGTTTGACCCAAACCCACTCGGCTAGACCCAAACCCACTCGGCTAGACACAAACCCACTCGGCTAGACGCAAACCCACTCGGCTAGACCCAAACCCACTCGGCTAGACCCAAACCCACTCGGATAGACATAAACCCCCTCGGCTAGACCCAAACCCACACGGCTAGACCCAAACCCACTCGGCTAGACCCAAACCCACTCGGCTAGACCCAAACCCACTCGGCCACTCCCAAACCCACTCCGCTAGACCAAACCTACTCGGCTAGACCAAAACCCACTCGGCTAGTCCCAAACGCATTCGGCTAGACCCAAACCCACTCGGCTACACCCAAACCCACTGCGCTAGACACAAACCCACTCGGCTACACTCAAACCCACTCGGCTAGACCCAAACCCACTCGGCTAGACCCAAACCCACTTGGCTAGAACCAAACCCACTCGGCTAGACCCAAACCCACTCGGCGAGTCCCAAACCCACTCGGCTAGACCCAAACGGACTCGGCTAGACCCAAACCCACTCGGCTAGAACCAAACCCACTCGGCTAGACCCAAACCCACTTGGCTAGACCCAAACCCACTCGGCTAGACCCAAACCCACTCGGCTGGACCCAAACCCACTCGGCTAGACCCAAACCCACTCGGCTAGACCCAAACCCACTCGGCTAGTCCCAAACCCACTCGCCTTGACCCAAACCCACTCGGCTAGACCCAAACCCACTCGGCTAGACCCAAACCCACTCGGCTAGACCCAAACCCACTCGGCTACACCCAAACCCACTCCGCTAGACACAAACCCACTCGGCTACACCCAAACCCACTCGTCTAGACCCAAACTCACTCGGCTAGACCCAAACCCACTCGGCTAGACCCAAACCCACACAGTTAGACCCAAACCCACTTGGCTAGAACCAAACCCACTCGGCTAGCCCCAAACCCACTCGGCTAGTCCCAAACCCACTCGGCTAGACCCAAACCCACTCGGCTAGACCCAAACCCACTCCGCTAGACCCAACCGCACTCGGCTAGACACAAACCCACTCGGCTAGACACAAACCCACTAGGCTAGACCCAAACCCACTCAGCTGAACCCAAACCCACTCGGCTAGACCCAAGCCCACTCGGCTAGACCCAAACCCACTCGGCTAGACACAAACCCACTCGGCTATACCCAAACCCACTGGGCTAGACCCAAATCCACTCGGCTAGACTCAAACCCACTCCGCTGGACCCAAACGCACTCGGCTACACCCAAACCCACTCGGCTAAACCCAAACCCACTCGGCTAGACCCAAACCCAATCGGCTAGACCCAAACCCACTCCGCTAGACCCAAACCCACTCGGCTAGACCAAACCCACTCGGCTAGACCCAAACCCACTCGGCTAGACCCAAACCCACTCGGCTAGACCCAAACCCACTCGGCTACACCCAAACCCAGTCCGCCAGACACAAACCCACTCGGCTACACACAAACCCACTCGTCTAGACCCAAACCCACTCGGCTAGACCCAAACCCACTCGGCTAGACCCAAACCCACACAGCTAGACCCAAACCCACTTGGCTAGAACCAAACCCACTCGGCTAGACCCAAACCCACTCAGCTAGTCCCAAACCCACTCGGCTAGACCCAAACGGACTCGGCTAGACCCAAACCCACTCGGCTAGACCCAAACCCACTCGGCTAGACCCAAACCCACTCGGCTAGACCCAAACCCACTCGGCTAGACACAAACCCACTCCGCTCGACCCAAACCCACTCGGCTAGACCCAAACCCACTCGGCTAGACCCAAACCCACTCCGCTCGACCCAAACCCACTCGGCTAGACCCAAACCCACTCGGCATGACCCAATCCCACTTGGCTAGACCCAAACCCACTTGGCTAGACCCAAACCCACTCGGTTAGACCCAAACCCACTCGGCTAGACCCAAACCCACTCGGCTAGTCCCAAACCCACTGGGCTAGACCCAAACCCACTCGGCTGGACCCAAACCCACTCGGCTAGACCCAAACCCACTTGGCTAGACCCAAACCCACTCGTCTAGACCCAAACCCACTCGGCTAGACCCAAACCCACTCGGCTAGACCCAAACCCACACAGCTAGACCCAAACCCACTCGGTTACACCCAAACCCACTCGGCTAGACCCAAACCCACTTGGCTAGTCCCCAACCCACTCAGTAAGACCCAAACCCACTCGGCTAGACCCAAACCCTCTCTGTAGACCCAAACCCACTCGGCTAGACCCAAACCCACTCGGCTGGACCCAAACCCACTCGGCTAGACCCAAACCCACTCGGCTAGACCCAAACCCACTCGGCTAGACACAAACCCACTCGGCTTTTCCCAAACCCACTCGGCTCGACCCAAACCCACTCGGCTAGACCCAAACCCACTACGCTAGACCCAAACCCACTCGGCTAGACCCAAACCCACTTGGCTAGACCCAAACCCACTCGGTAGACCCAAACCCACTCGGCAAGACCCAAACCCAGTCGGCTGGACCCAAACCCACTCGGCTAGACCCAAACCCACTCGGCTAGACCCAAACCCACACAGCTAGACCCAAACCCACTCGGTTACACCCAAACCCACTCGGCTAGACCCAAACCCACTTGGCTAGTCCCCAACCCACTCAGTAAGACCCAAACCCACTCGGCTAGACCCAAACCCACTCTGTAGACCCAAACCCACTCGGCTAGACCCAAACCCACTCGGCTGGACCCAAACCCACTCGGCTAGACCCAAACCCACTCGGCTAGACCCAAACCCACTCGGCTAGACACAAACCCACTCGGCTTTTCCCAAACCCACTCGGCTCGACCCAAACCCACTCGGCTAGACCCAAACCCACTACGCTAGACCCAAACCCACTCGGCTAGACCCAAACCCACTTGGCTAGACCCAAACCCACTCGGTAGACCCAAACCCACTCGGCAAGACCCAAACCCAGTCGACTGGACCCAAACCCACTCGGCTAGACCCAAACTCACTCGGCTAGACCCAAACCCACTCGGCTAGACCCAAACCCACTCTGTAGACGCAAACCCACTCGGCTAGACCCAAACCCACTGGGCTAGACCCAAACCCACTCGGCTAGACCCAAACCCACTCGGCTGGACCCAAACCCACTCGGCTAGACCCAAACTCACTCGGCTAGACCCAAACCCACTCGGCTGGACCCAAACCCACTCGGTTACACCCAAACCCACTCGGCTAGACCCAAACCCACTTGGCTAGACCCAAACCCACTCGGCTAGACCCAAACCCACTCTGTAGACCCAAACCCACTCGGCTAGACCCAAACCCACTCGGCTGGACCCAAACCCACTCGGCTAGACCCAAACCCACTCGGCTAGACCCAAACCCACTCGGCTAGACACAAACCCACTCGGCTTTTCCCAAACCCACTCGGCTCGACCCAAACCCACTCGGCTAGACCCAAACCCACTACGCTAGACCCAAACCCACTCGGCTAGACCCAAACCCACTTGGCTAGACCCAAACCCACTCGGTAGACCCAAACCCACTCGGCAAGACCCAAACCCAGTCGACTGGACCCAAACCCACTCGGCTAGACCCAAACTCACTCGGCTAGACCCAAACCCACTCGGCTAGACCCAAACCCACTCTGTAGACGCAAACCCACTCGGCTAGACCCAAACCCACTGGGCTAGACCCAAACCCACTCGGCTAGACCCAAACCCACTCGGCTGGACCCAAACCCACTCGGCTAGACCCAAACTCACTCGGCTAGACCCAAACCCACTCGGCTGGACCCAAACCCACTCGGTTACACCCAAACCCACTCGGCTAGACCCAAACCCACTTGGCTAGACCCCAACCCACTCGGTAAGACCAAAACCCACTCGGCTAGACCCAAACCCACTCTGTGGACCCAAACCCACTCGGCTAGACCCAAACCCACTCGGCTGGACCCAAACCCACTCGGCTAGACCCAAACCCACTCGGCTAGACCCAAACCCACTCGGCTAGACACAAACCCACTCGGCTTTTCCCAAACCCACTCGGCTAGACCCAAACCCACTCGGCTAGACCCAAACCCACTAAGCTAGACCCAAACCCACTCGGCTAGACCGAAACCCACTCGGCATGACCCAATCCCACTCGGCTAGATCCAAACCCACTCGGCTAGACCCAAACCCACTCGGCTATACCCACACCCTCTCGGCTAGACCCAAACCCACTCGGCTAGACCCAAACCCACTCCGCTAGACCCAAACCCACTCGGCATGACCCAATCCCACTCGGCTAGACCCAAACCCACTCGGCTAGACCCAAACCCACTCGGTTAGACCCAAACCCACTCGGCTAGACCCAAACCCACTCGGCTAGTCCCAAACCCACTGGGCTAGACCCAAACCCACTCGTCTGGACCCAAACCCACTCGGCTAGACCCAAACCCACTCGGCTAGACCCAAACCCACTCGGCTAGACCCAAACCCACTCAGCTAGACCGAAGCCCACTCGGCTAGACCCAAACCCACTCGGCTAGACACAAACGCACTCGGCTATACCCAAACCCACTGGGCTAGACCCAAACCCACTCGGCTAGACCCAAACCCACTCCGCTAGACCCAAACGCACTCGGCTACACCCAAACCCACTCGGCTAAACCCAAACCCACTCGGCTAGACCCAAACCCAATCGGCTAGACCCAAACCCACTCCGCTAGACCAAAACCCACTCGGCTAGACCAAACCCACTCGGCTAGACACAAACCCACTCGGCTAGACCCAAACCCATTCGGCTAGACCCAAACCCACTCGGCTACACCCAAACCCACTCCGCTAGACACAAACCTACTCGGCTACACCCAAACCCACTCGTCCAGTCCCAAACCCACTCGGCTAGACCCAAACCCACTCGGCTAGACCCAAACCCACTCGGCTAGACCCAAACCCACTCGGCTAGACCTAAAACCACTCGGTGAGACCCAAACCCACTCGGCTAGACCCAAACCCACTCGGCTAGACCCACACCCACTCGGCTAGACCCAAACCCACTCCGCTAGACCCAAACCCACTCGGCTAGACCCAAACCCACTCGGCTAGACCCAAACCCACTCGGCTAGACCCAAACCCACTCGGTTACACCCAAACCCACTCGGCTAGACTCAAACCCACTCGGCTAGACCCCAACCCACTCAGTAAGACCCAAACGCACTCGGCTAGACCCAAACCCACTCTGTAGACCCAAACCCACTGGGCTAGACCCAAACCCACTCGGCTGGACCCAAACCCACTCGGCTAGACCCAAACCCACTCGGCTAGACCCATACCCACTCGGCTAGACCCAAACCCACTCGGCTAGACCCAAGCCCACTCGGCTAGACCCAAACCCACTCGGCTAGACACAAACCCACTCGGCTATACCCAAACCACTGGGCTAGACCCAAACCCACTCGGCTAGACCCAAACCCACTCCGCTAGACCAAAACGCACTCGGCTACACCCAAACCCACTCGGCTAAACCCAAACCCACTCGGCTAGACCCAAACCCAATTGGCTAGACCCAAACCCACTCGGCTACACCCAAACCCACTCCGCTAGACACAAACCCACTCGGCTACACCCAAACCCACTCGTCTGGACCCAAACCCACTCGGGTAGACCCAAACCCACTCGGCTAGACGCAAACCCACACAGCTAGACCCAAACCCACTTGGCTAGAACCAAACCCACTCGGCTAGACCCAAACCCACTCGGCTAGTCCCAAACCCACTCGGCTAGACCCAAACCCACTCGGCTAGTCCCAAACCCACTCCGCTAGACCCAACCGCACTCGGCTAGACACAAACCCACTCGGCTAGACACAAACCCACTAGGCTAGACCCAAACCCACTCAGCTGAACCCAAACCCACTCGGCTAGACCCAAGCCCACTCGGCTAGACCCAAACCCACTCGGCTAGACACAAACCCACTCGGCTATACCCAAACCCACTGGGCTAGACCCAAATCCACTCGGCTAGACTCAAACCCACTCCGCTGGACCCAAACGCACTCGGCTACACCCAAACCCACTCGGCTAAACCCAAACCCACTCGGCAAGACCCAAACCCAATCGGCTAGACCCAAACCCACTCCGCTAGACCCAAACCCACTCGGCTAGACCAAACCCACTCGGCTAGACCCAAACCCACTCGGCTAGACCCAAACCCACTCGGTTAGACCCAAACCCACTCGGCTACACCCAAACCCACTCCGCTAGACACAAACCCACTCGGCTACACACAAACCCACTCGTCTAGACCCAAACCCACTCGGCTAGACCCAAACCCACTCAGCTAGACCCAAACCCACACAGCCAGACCCAAACCCACTTGGCTAGAACCAAACCCACTCGGCTAGACCCAAACCCACTCAGCTAGTCCCAAACCCACTCGGCTAGACCCAAACGGACTCGGCTAGACCCAAACCCACTCGGCTAGACCCAAACCCACTCGGCTAGACCCAAACCCACTCGGCTAGACCCAAACCCACTCGGCTAGACACAAACCCACTCGGCTATACCCAAACCCACTCGGCTAGACCCAAACCCACTCGGCTAGACCCAAACCCACTCCGCTCGACCCAAACCCACTCGGCTAGTCCCAAACCCACTCGGCATGACCCAAACCCACTCGGCTAGTCCCAAACCCACTGGGCTAGACCCAAACCCACTCGGCTGGACCCAAACCCAATCGGCTAGACCCAAACCCACTCGGCTAGACCCAAACCCACTCGTCTAGACCCAAACCCACTCGGCTAGACCCAAACCCACTCGGCTACACCCAAACCCACACAGCTAGACCCAAACCCACTCGGTTACACCTAAACCCACTCGGCTAGACCCAAACCCACTTGGCTAGACCCCAACCCACTCAGTAAGACCCAAACCCACTCGGCTGGACCCAAACCCACTCTGTAGACCCAAACCCACTCGGCTAGACCCAAACCCACTCGGCTGGACCCAAACCCACTCGGCTAGACCCAAACCCACTCGGCTAGACCCAAACCCACTCGGCTAGACACAAACCCACTCGGCTTTTCCCAAACCCACTCGGCTAGACCCAAACCCACTCGGCTAGACCCAAACCCACTACGCTAGACCCAAACCCACTCGGCTAGACCCAAACCCACTTGGCTAGACCCAAACCCACTCGGCTAGACCCAAACCCACTCGGTTAGACCCAAACCCACTCGGCTAGACCCAAACCCACTCGGCTAGTCCCAAACCCACTGGGCTAGACCCAAACCCACTCGGCTGGACCCAAACCCACTCGGCTAGACCCAAACCCACTCGGCTAGACCCAAACCCACTCGGCTAGACCCAAACCCACTCGGCTAGACCCAAGCCCACTCGGCTAGACCCAAACCCACTCGGCTAGACACAAACCCACTCGGCTATACCCAAACCCACTGGGCTAGACCCAAACCCACTCGGCTAGACTCAAACCCACTCCGCTAGACCAAAACGCACTCGGCTACACCCAAACCCACTCGGCTAAACCCAAACCCACTCGGCTAGAACCAAAACCAATTGGCTAGACCCAAACCCACTCCGCTAGACCAAAACCCACTCGGCTAGACCAAACCCACTCGGCTAGACCCAAACCCACTCGGCTAGACCCAAACCCAGTCGGCTAGACCCAAACCCACTCCGCTCGACCCAAACCCACTCGGCTAGACCCAAACCCACTCGGCATGACCCAATCCCACTTGGCTAGACCCAAACCCACTCGGCTAGACCCAAACCCACTCGGTTAGACCCAAACCCACTCGGCTAGACCCAAACCCACTCGGCTAGTCCCAAACCCACTGGGCTAGACCCAAACCCACTCGGCTGGACCCAAACCCACTCGGCTAGACCCAAACCCACTCGGCTAGACCCAAACCCACTCGTCTAGACCCAAACCCACTCGGCTAGACCCAAACCCACTCGGCTAGACCCAAACCCACACAGCTAGACCCAAACCCACTCGGTTACACCCAAACCCACTCGGCTAGACCCAAACCCACTTGGCTAGACCCCAACCCACTCAGTAAGACCCAAACCCACTCGGCTAGACCCAAACCCACTCTGTAGACCCAAACCCACTCGGCTAGACCCAAACCCACTCGGCTGGACCCAAACCCACTCGGCTAGACCCAAACCCACTCGGCTAGACCCAAACCCACTCGGCTAGACACAAACCCACTCGGCTTTTCCCAAACCCACTCGGCTCGACCCAAACCCACTCGGCTAGACCCAAACCCACTACGCTAGACCCAAACCCACTCGGCTAGACCCAAACCCACTTGGCTAGACCCAAACCCACTCGGTAGACCCAAACCCACTCGGCAAGACCCAAACCCAGTCGGCTGGACCCAAACCCACTCGGCTAGACCCAAACTCACTCGGCTAGACCCAAACCCACTCGGCTAGACCCAAACCCACTCGGCTAGACCCAAACTCACTCGGCTAGACCCAAACCCACTCGGCTAGACCCAAACTCACTCGGCTAGACCCAAACCCACTCGGCTAGACCCAAACCCACTCGGTTACACCCAAACCCACTCGGCTAGACCCAAACCCACTTGGCTAGACCCCAACCCACTCGGTAAGACCCAAACCCACTCGGCTAGACCCAAACCCACTCTGTGGACCCAAACCCACTCGGCTAGACCCAAACCCACTCGGCTGGACTCAAACCCACTCGGCTAGACCCAAACCCACTCGGCTAGACCAAAACCCACTCGGCTAGACCCAAACCCACTACGCTAGACCCAAACCCACTCGGCTAGACCGAAACCCACTCGGCATGACCCAATCCCACTCGGCTAGATCCAAACCCACTCGGCTAGACCCAAACCCACTCGGCTATACCCACACCCACTCGGCTAGACCCAAACCCACTCGGCTAGACCCAAACCCACTCCGCTAGACCCAAACCCACTCGGCATGACCCAATCCCACTCGGCTAGACCCAAACCCACTCGGCTAGACCCAAACCCACTCGGTTAGACCCAAACCCACTCGACTAGACCCAAACCCACTAGGCTAGTCCCAAACCCACTGGGCTAGACCCAAACCCACTCGTCTGGACCCAAACCCACTCGGCTAGACCCAAACCCACTCGGCTAGACCCAAACCCACTCGGCTAGACCCAAACCCACTCGGCTAGACTAAAGCCCACTCGGCTAGACCCAAACCCACTCGGCTAGACACAAACCCACTCGGCTATACCCAAACCCACTGGGCTAGACCCAAACCCACTCGGCTAGACCCAAACCCACTCCGCTAGACCCAAACGCACTCGGCTACACCCAAACCCACTCGGCTAAACCCAAACCCACTCGGCTAGACCCAAACCCAATCGGCTAGACCCAAACTCACTCCGCTAGACCAAAACCCACTCGGCTAGACCAAACCCACTCGGCTAGACCCAAACCCACTCGGCTAGACCCAAACCCACTCGGCTAGACCCACACCCACTCGGCTAGACCCATACCCACTCCGCTAGACCCAAACCCACTCGGCTAGACCCAAACCCACTCGGCTAGACCCAAACCCACTCGGCTAGACCCAAACCCACTCGGTTACACCCAAACCCACTCGGCTAGACTCAAACCCACTTGGCTAGACCCCAACCCACTCAGTAAGACCCAAACCCACTCTGTAGACCCAAACCCACTCGGCTAGACCCAAACCCACTCGGCTAGACCCAAACCCACTCGGCTGGACCCAAACCCACTCGGCTAGACCCAAACCCACTCGGCTAGACCCAAACCCACTCGGCTAGACACAAACCCACTCGGCTTTTCCCAAACCCACTCGGCTAGACCCAAACCCACTCGGCTAGACCCAAAGCCACTACGCTAGACCCAAACCCACTCGGCTAGACCCAAACCCACTTGGCTAGACCCAAACCCACTCGGTAGATCCAAACCCACTCGGTAGACCCAAACCCACTCGGCAAGATCCAAACCCAGTCGGCTGGACCCAAACCCACTCGGCTAGACCCAAACTCACTCGGCTAGACCCAAACCCACTCGGCTAGACCCAAACCCACTCTGTAGACGCAAACCCACTCGGCTAGACCCAAACCCACTCGGCTGGACCCAAACCCACTCGGCTAGACCCAAACCCACTCGGCTAGACCCAAACCCACTCGGCTAGACACAAACCCACTCGGCTATACCCAAACCCACTCGGCTAGACCCAAACCCACTCGGCTAGACCCAAACCCATTCCGCTCGACCCAAACCCACTCGGCTAGACCCAAACCCACTCGGCATGACCCAATCCCACTTGGCTAGACCCAAACCCACTCGGCTAGACCCAAACCCACTCGGTTAGACCCAAACCCACTCGGCTAGACCCAAACCCACTCGGCTAGTCCCAAACCCACTGGGCTAGACCCAAACCCACTCGGCTGGACCCAAACCCACTCGGCTAGACCCAAACCCACTCGGCTAGACCCATACCCACTCGGCTAGACCCAAACCCACTCGGCTAGACCCAAGCCCACTCGGCTAGACCCAAACCCACTCGGCTAGACACAAACCCACTCGGCTATACCCAAACCCACTGGGCTAGGCCCAAACCCACTCGGCTAGACCCAAACCCACTCCGCTAGACCAAAACGCACTCGGCTACACCCAAAGCCACTCGGCTAAACCCAAACCCACTCGGCTAGACCCAAACCCAATTGGCTAGACCCAAACCCACTCCGCTAGACCAAAACCCACTCGGCTAGACCAAACCCACTCGGCTAGACCCAAACCCACTCGGCTAGACCCAAACTCAGTCGGCTAGACCCAAACCCACTCCGCTAGACCCAAACCCACTCGGCTAGACCAAACCCACTCGGCTAGACCCAAACCCACTCGGCTAGACCCAAACACACTCGGCTAGACCCACACCCACTCGGCTAGACCCATACCCACTCCGCTAGACCCAAACCCACTCGGCTACACCCAAACCCACTCCGCTAGACACAAACCCACTCGGCTACACCCAAACCCACTCGTCTAGACCCAAACCCACTCGGCTAGACCCAAACCCACACAGCTAGACCCAAACCCACTTGGCTAGAACCAAACCCACTCGGCTAGACCCAAACCCACTCGGCTAGTCCCAAACCCACTCGGCTAGACCCAAACCCACTCGGCTAGACCCAAACCCACTCCGCTAGACCCAACCGCACTCGGCTAGACACAAACCCACTCGGCTAGACACAAACCCACTAGGCTAGACCCAAACCCGCTCAGCTGAACCCAAACCCACTCGGCTAGACCCAAGCCCACTCGGCTAGACCTAAACCCACTCGGCTAGACACAAACCCACTCGGCTATACCCAAACCCACTGGGCTAGACCCAAATCCACTCGGCTAGACTCAAACCCACTCCGCTGGACCCAAACGCACTCGGCTACACCCAAACCCACTCGGCTAAACCCAAACCCACTCGGCTAGACCAAACCCACTCGGCTAGACCCAAACCCACTCGGCTAGACCCAAACCCACTCGGTAGACGCAAACCCACTCGGCTAGACCCAAACCCACTCGGCTGGACCCAAACCCACTCGGCTAGACCCAAACCCACTCGGCTGGACCCTAACCCACTCGGCTAGACACAAACTCACTCGGCTAGACCCAAACCCACTCTGCTAGACCCAAACCCACTCGGTTAAACCCAAACCCACTCGGCTAGACCCAAACCCACTTGGCTAGACCCCAACCCACTCGGTAAGACCCAAACCCACTCGGCTAGACCCAAACCCACTCTGTGGACCCAAACCCACTCGGCTAGACCCAAACCCACTCGGCTGGACCCAAACCCACTCGGCTAGACCCAAACCCACTCGGCTAGACCCAAACCCACTCGGCTAGACCCAAACCCACTACGCTAGACCCAAACCCACTCGGCTAGACCGAAACCCACTCGGCATGACCCAATCCCACTCGGCTAGATCCAAACCCACTCGGCAAGACCCAAACCCACTCGGCTATACCCACACCCACTCGGCTAGACCCAAACCCACTCGGCTAGACCCAAACCCACTCCGCTAGACCCAAACCCACTCGGCATGACCCAATCCCACTCGGCTAGACCCAAACCCACTCGGCTAGACCCAAACCCACTCGGTTAGACCCAAACCCACTCGGCTAGACCCAAACCCACTAGGCTAGTCCCAAACCCACTGGGCTAGACCCAAACCCACTCGTCTGGACCCAAACCCACTCGGCTAGACCCAAACCCACTCGGCTAGACCCAAACCCACTCGGCTAGACCCAAACCCACTCGGCTAGACTAAAGCCCACTCGGCTAGACCCAAACCCACTCGGCTAGACACAAACCCACTCGGCTATACCCAAACCCACTGGGCTAGACCCAAACCCACTCGGCTAGACCCAAACCCACTCCGCTAGACCCAAACGCACTCGGCTACACCCAAACCCACTCGGCTAAACCCAAACCCACTCGGCTAGACCCAAACCCAATCGGCTAGACCCAAACCCACTCCGCTAGACCAAAACCCACTCGGCTAGACCAAACCCACTCGGCTAGACCCAAACCCACTCGGCTAGACCCAAACCCATTCGGCTAGACCCAAACCCACTCGGCTAGACCCAAACCCACTCGGCTAGACCCAAACCCACTCGGCTAGACCCAAACCCACTCGGCTAGACCCAAAACCACTCGGTTACACCCAAACCCACTCGGCTAGACCCAAACCCACTTGGCTAGACCCCAACCCACTCGGTAAGACCCAAACCCACTCGGCTAGACCCAAACCCACTCTGTGGACCCAAACCCACTCGGCTAGACCCAAACCCACTCGGCTGGACCCAAACCCACTCGGCTAGACCCAAACTCACTCGGCTAGACCCAAACCCACTCGGCTAGACCCAAACCCACTACGCTAGACCCAAACCCACTCGGCTAGACCGAAACCCACTCGGCATGACCCAATCCCACTCGGCTAGATCCAAACCCACTCGGCAAGACCCAAACCCACTCGGCTATACCCACACCCACTCGGCTAGACCCAAACCCACTCGGCTAGACCCAAACCCACTCCGCTAGACCCAAACCCACTCGGCATGACCCAATCCCACTCGGCTAGACCCAAACCCACTCGGCTAGACCCAAACCCACTCGGTTAGACCCAAACCCACTCGGCTAGACCCAAACCCACTAGGCTAGTCCCAAACCCACTGGGCTAGACCCAAACCCACTCGTCTGGACCCCAACCCACTCGGCTAGACCCAAACCCACTCGGCTAGACCCAAACCCACTCGGCTAGACCCAAACCCACTCGGCTAGACTAATGCCCACTCGGCTAGACCCAAACCCACTCGGCTAGACACAAACCCACTCGGCTATACCCAAACCCACTGGGCTAGACCCAAACCCACTCGGCTAGACCCAAACCCACTCCGCTAGACCCAAACGCACTCGGCTACACCCAAACCCACTCGGCTAAACCCAAACCCACTCGGCTAGACCCAAACCCAATCGGCTAGACCCAAACCCACTCCGCTAGACCAAAACCCACTCGGCTAGACCAAACCCACTCGGCTAGACCCAAACCCACTCGGCTAGACCCAAACCCATTCGGCTAGACCCAAACCCACTCGGCTAGACCCAAACCCACTCGGCTAGACCCAAACCCACTCGGCTAGTCCCAAACCCACTCGGCTAGACCCAAAACCACTCGGCTAGACCCAAACCCACTCGGCTAGACCCAAACCCACTCGGCTAGACCCACACCCACTCGGCTAGACCCATACCCACTCCGCTAGACCCAAACCCACTCGGCTAGACCCAAACCCACTCGGCTAGACCCAAACCCACTCGGCTAGACCCAAACCCACTCGGTTACACCCAAACCCACTCGGCTAGACTCAAACCCACTTGGCTAGACCCCAACCCACTCAGTAAGACCCAAACGCACTCGGCTAGACCCAAACCCACTCTGTAGACCCAAACCCGCTCGGCTAGACCCAAACCCACTCGGCTGGACCCAAACCCACTCGGCTAGACCCAAACCCACTCGGCTAGACCCAAACCCACTCGGCTAGACACAAACCCACTCGGCTTTTCCCAAACCCACTCGGCTAGACCCAAACCCACTCGGCTAGACCCAAAGCCACTACGCTAGACCCAAACCCACTCGGCTAGACCCAAACCCACTTGGCTAGACCCAAACCCACTCGGTAGACCCAAACCCACTCGGTAGACCCAAACCCACTCGGCAAGATCCAAACCCAGTCGGCTGGACCCAAACCCACTCGGCTAGACCCAAACTCACTCGGCTAGACCCAAACCCACTCGGCTAGACCCAAACCCACTCTGTAGACGCAAACCCACTCGGCTATACCCAAACCCACTCGGCTGGACCCAAACCCACTCGGCTAGACCCAAACCCACTCGGCTAGACCCAAACCCACTCGGCTAGACACAAACCCACTCGGCTATACCCAAACCCACTCGGCTAGACCCAAACCCACTCGGCTAGACCCAAACCCATTCCGCTCGACCCAAACCCACTCGGCTAGACCCAAACCCACTCGGCATGACCCAATCCCACTGGGCTAGACCCAAACCCACTCGGCTAGACCCAAACCCACTCGGTTAGACCCAAACCCACTCGGCTAGACCCAAACCCACTCGGCTAGTCCCAAACCCACTGGGCTAGACCCAAACCCACTCGGCTGGACCCAAACCCACTCGGCTAGACCCAAACCCACTCGGCTAGACCCATACCCACTCGGCTAGACCCAAACCCACTCGGCTAGACCCAAGCCCACTCGGCTAGACCCAAACCCACTCGGCTAGACACAAACCCACTCGGCTATACCCAAACCCACTGGGCTAGACCCAAACCCACTCGGCTAGACCCAAACCCACTCCGCTAGACCAAAACGCACTCGGCTACACCCAAACCCACTCGGCTAAACCCAAACCCACTCGGCTAGACCCAAACCCAATTGGCTAGACCCAAACCCACTCCGCTAGACCAAAACCCACTCGGCTAGACCAAACCCACTTGGCTAGACCCAAACCCACTCGGCTAGACCCAAACTCAGTCGGCTAGACCCAAACCCACTCCGCTAGACCCAAACCCACTCGGCTAGACCAAACCCACTCGGCTAGACCCAAACCCACTCGGCTAGACCCAAACACACTCGGCTAGACCCAAACCCACTCGGCTACACTCAAACCCACTCCGCTAGACACAAACCCACTCGGCTACACCCAAACCCACTCGTCTAGACCCAAACCCACTCGGCTAGACCCAAACCCACACAGCTAGACCCAAACCCACTTGGCTAGAACCAAACCCACTCGGCTAGACCCAAACCCACTCGGCTAGTCCCAAACCCACTCGGCTAGACCCAAACCCACTCGGCTAGACCCAAACCCACTCCGCTAGACCCAACCGCACTCGGCTAGACACAAACCCACTCGGCTAGACACAAACCCACTAGGCTAGACCCAAACCCACTCAGCTGAACCCAAACCCACTCGGCTAGACCCAAGCCCACTCGGCTAGACCCAAACCCACTCGGCTAGACACAAACCCACTCGGCTATACCCAAACCCACTGGGCTAGACCCAAATCCACTCGGCTAGACTCAAACCCACTCCGCTGGACCCAAACGCACTCGGCTACACCCAAACCCACTCGGCTAAACCCAAACCCACTCGGCTAGACCAAACCCACTCGGCTAGACCCAAACCCACTCGGCTAGACCCAAACCCACTCGGTTAGACCCAAACCCACTCGGCTACATCCAAACTCACTCTGCTAGACACAAACCCACTCGGCTACACACAAACCCACTCGTCTAGACCCAAACCCACTCGGCTAGACCCAAACCCACTCGGCTAGACCCAAACCCACACAGCTAGACCCAAACCCACTTGGCTAGAACCAAACCCACTCGGCTAGACCCAAACCCACTCAGCTAGTCCCAAACCCACTCGGCTAGACCCAAACGGACTCGGCTAGACCCAAACCCACTCGGCTAGACCCAAACCCACTCGGCTAGACCCAAACCCACTCGGCTAGACCCAAACCCACTCGGCTAGACACAAACCCACTCGGCTAGACCCAAACCCACTCGGCTAGACCCAAACCCACTCGGCTAGACCCAAACCCACTCGGCTAGACCCAAACCCACTCGGCATGACCCAAACCCACTCGGCTAGTCCCAAACCCCCTGGGCTAGACCCAAACCCACTCGGCTGGACCCAAACCCACTCGGCTAGACCCAAACCCACTCGGCTAGACCCAAACCCACTCGTCTAGACCCAAACCCACTCGGCTAGACCCAAACCCACTCGGCTACACCCAAACCCACACAGCTAGACCCAAACCCACTCGGTTACACCCAAACCCACTCGGCTAGACCCAAACCCACTTGGCTAGACCCCAACCCACTCAGTAAGACCCAAACCCACTCGGCTGGACCCAAACCCACTCTGTAGACGCAAACCCACTCGGCTAGACCCAAACCCACTCGGCTGGACCCAAACCCACTCGGCTAGACCCAAACCCACTCGGCTAGACCCAAACCCACTCGGCTAGACACAAACCCACTCGGCTTTTCCCAAACCCACTCGGCTAGACCCAAACCCACTCGGCTAGACCCAAACCCACTACGCTAGACCCAAACCCACTCGGCTAGACCCAAACCCACTTGGCTAGACCCAAACCCACTCGGTAGACCCAAACCCACTCGGCAAGACCCAAACCCAGTCGGCTGGACCCAAACCCACTCGGCTAGACCCAAACTCACTCGGCTAGACCCAAACCCACTCGGCTAGACCCAAACCCACTCTGTAGATGCAAACCCACTCGGCTAGACCCAAACCCACTCGGCTGGACCCAAACCCACTCGGCTAGACCCAAACCCACTCGGCTAGACCCAAACCCACTCGGCTAGACACAAACCCACTCGGCTATACCCAAACCCACTCGGCTAGACCCAAACCCACTCGGCTAGACCCAAACCCACTCCACTCGACCCAAACCCACTCGGCTAGACCCAAACCCACTCGGCATGACCCAATCCCACTTGGCTAGACCCAAACCCACTCGGCTAGACCCAAACCCACTCGGTTAGACCCAACCCACTCGGCTAGACCCAAACCCACTCGGCTAGTCCCAAACCCACTGGGCTAGACCCAAACCCACTCGGCTGGACCCAAACCCACTCGGCTAGACCCAAACCCACTTGGCTAGACCCAAACCCACTTGGCTACACCCAAACCCACTCCGCTAGACACAAACCCACTCGGCTACACCAAACCCACTCGTCTAGACCCAAACCTACTCGGCTAGACCCAAACCCACTCGGCTAGACCCAAACCCACACAGCTAGACCCAAACCCACTTGGCTAGAACCAAACCCACTCGGCTAGACCCAAACCCACTCGGCTAGTCCCAAACCCACTCGGCTAGACCCAAACCCACTCGGCTAGACCCAAACCCACTCCGCTGGACCCAACCGCACTCGGCTAGACACAAACCCACTCGGCTAGACACAAACCCACTAGGCTAGACCCAAACCCACTCAGCTGAACCCAAACCCACTCGGCGAGACCCAAGCCCACTCGGCTAGACCCAAACCCACTCGGCTAGACACAAACCCACTCGGCTATACCCAAACCCACTGGGCTAGACCCAAATCCACTCGGCTAGACTCAAACCCACTCCGCTGGACCCAAACGCACTCGGCTACACCCAAACCCACTCGGCTAAACCCAAACCCACTCGGCTAGACCCAAACCCAATCGGCTAGACCCAAACCCACTCGGCTAGACCCAAACCCACTCGGCTAGACCCAAACCCAGTCGGCTAGACCCAAACCCACTCGGCTAGACACAAACCCACTCGGCTATACCCAAACCCACTCGGCTAGACCCAAACCCACTCGGTAGACCCAAACCCACTCCGCTCGACCCAAACCCATTCGGCTAGACCCAAACCCACTCGGCATGACCTAATCCCACTTGGCTAGACCCAAACCCACTCGGCTAGACCCAAACCCACTCGGTTAGACCCAAACCCACTCGGCTAGACCCAAACCCACTCGGCTAGTCCCAAACGCACTGGGCTAGACCCAAACCCAGTCGGCTGGACCCAAACCAACTCGGCTAGACCCAAACCCACTCGGCTAGACCCAAACCCACACGTCTAGACCCAAACCCACTCGGCTAGACCCAAACCCACTCGGCTAGACCCAAACCTACACAGCTAGACCCAAACCCACTTAGCTAGAACCAAACCCACTCGGCTAGACCCAAACCCACTCAGCTAGTCCCAAACCCACTCGGCTAGACCCAAACGGACTCGGCTAGACCCAAACCCACTCGGCTAGACCCAAACCCACTCGGCTAGACCCAAACCCACTCGGCTAGACCCAAACCCACTCGGCTAGACACAAACCCACTCGGCTATACCCAAACCCACTCGGCTAGACCCAAACCCACTCGGCTAGACCCAAACCCACTCCGCTCGACCCAAACCCACTCGGCTAGACCCAAACCCACTCGGCATGACCCAATCCCACTTGGCTAGACCTAAACCCACTCGGCTAGACCCAAACCCACTCGGTTAGACCCAAACCCACTCGGCTAGACCCAAACCCACTCAGCTAGTCCCAAACCCACTGGGCTAGACCCAAACCCACTCGGCTGGACCCAAACCCACTCGGCTAGACCCAAACCCACTCGGCTAGACCCAAACCCACTCAGCTAGACCCAAACCCACTCGGCTAGACCCAAGCCCACTCGGCTAGACCCAAACCCACTCGGCTAGACACAAACCCACTCGGCTATACCCAAACCCACTGGGCTAGACCCAAACCCACTCGGCTAGACCCAAACCCACTCCGCTAGACCAAAACGCACTCGGCTACACCCAAACCCACTCGGCTAAACCCAAACCCACTCGGCTAGACCCAAACCCAATTGGCTAGACCCAAACCCACTCCGCTAGACCAAAACCCACTCGGCTAGACCAAACCCACTTGGCTAGACCCAAACCCACTCGGCTAGACCCAAACTCAGTCGGCTAGACCCAAACCCACTCCGCTAGACCCAAACCCACTCGGCTAGACCAAACCCACTCGGCTAGACCCAAACCCACTCGGCTAGACCCAAACACACTCGGCTAGACCCAAACCCACTCGGCTACACTCAAACCCACTCCGCTAGACACAAACCCACTCGGCTACACCCAAACCCACTCGTCTAGACCCAAACCCACTCGGCTAGACCCAAACCCACACAGCTAGACCCAAACCCACTTGGCTAGAACCAAACCCACTCGGCTAGACCCAAACCCACTCGGCTAGTCCCAAACCCACTCGGCTAGACCCAAACCCACTCGGCTAGACCCAAACCCACTCCGCTAGACCCAACCGCACTCGGCTAGACACAAACCCACTCGGCTAGACACAAACCCACTAGGCTAGACCCAAACCCACTCAGCTGAACCCAAACCCACTCGGCTAGACCCAAGCCCACTCGGCTAGACCCAAACCCACTCGGCTAGACACAAACCCACTCGGCTATACCCAAACCCACTGGGCTAGACCCAAATCCACTCGGCTAGACTCAAACCCACTCCGCTGGACCCAAACGCACTCGGCTACACCCAAACCCACTCGGCTAAACCCAAACCCACTCGGCTAGACCAAACCCACTCGGCTAGACCCAAACCCACTCGGCTAGACCCAAACCCACTCGGTTAGACCCAAACCCACTCGGCTACATCCAAACTCACTCTGCTAGACACAAACCCACTCGGCTACACACAAACCCACTCGTCTAGACCCAAACCCACTCGGCTAGACCCAAACCCACTCGGCTAGACCCAAACCCACACAGCTAGACCCAAACCCACTTGGCTAGAACCAAACCCACTCGGCTAGACCCAAACCCACTCAGCTAGTCCCAAACCCACTCGGCTAGACCCAAACGGACTCGGCTAGACCCAAACCCACTCGGCTAGACCCAAACCCACTCGGCTAGACCCAAACCCACTCGGCTAGACCCAAACCCACTCGGCTAGACACAAACCCACTCGGCTAGACCCAAACCCACTCGGCTAGACCCAAACCCACTCGGCTAGACCCAAACCCACTCGGCTAGACCCAAACCCACTCGGCATGACCCAAACCCACTCGGCTAGTCCCAAACCCCCTGGGCTAGACCCAAACCCACTCGGCTGGACCCAAACCCACTCGGCTAGACCCAAACCCACTCGGCTAGACCCAAACCCACTCGTCTAGACCCAAACCCACTCGGCTAGACCCAAACCCACTCGGCTACACCCAAACCCACACAGCTAGACCCAAACCCACTCGGTTACACCCAAACCCACTCGGCTAGACCCAAACCCACTTGGCTAGACCCCAACCCACTCAGTAAGACCCAAACCCACTCGGCTGGACCCAAACCCACTCTGTAGACGCAAACCCACTCGGCTAGACCCAAACCCACTCGGCTGGACCCAAACCCACTCGGCTAGACCCAAACCCACTCGGCTAGACCCAAACCCACTCGGCTAGACACAAACCCACTCGGCTTTTCCCAAACCCACTCGGCTAGACCCAAACCCACTCGGCTAGACCCAAACCCACTACGCTAGACCCAAACCCACTCGGCTAGACCCAAACCCACTTGGCTAGACCCAAACCCACTCGGTAGACCCAAACCCACTCGGCAAGACCCAAACCCAGTCGGCTGGACCCAAACCCACTCGGCTAGACCCAAACTCACTCGGCTAGACCCAAACCCACTCGGCTAGACCCAAACCCACTCTGTAGATGCAAACCCACTCGGCTAGACCCAAACCCACTCGGCTGGACCCAAACCCACTCGGCTAGACCCAAACCCACTCGGCTAGACCCAAACCCACTCCACTCGACCCAAACCCACTCGGCTAGACCCAAACCCACTCGGCATGACCCAATCCCACTTGGCTAGACCCAAACCCACTCGGCTAGACCCAAACCCACTCGGTTAGACCCAACCCACTCGGCTAGACCCAAACCCACTCGGCTAGTCCCAAACCCACTGGGCTAGACCCAAACCCACTCGGCTGGACCCAAACCCACTCGGCTAGACCCAAACCCACTTGGCTAGACCCAAACCCACTTGGCTACACCCAAACCCACTCCGCTAGACACAAACCCACTCGGCTACACCAAACCCACTCGTCTAGACCCAAACCTACTCGGCTAGACCCAAACCCACTCGGCTAGACCCAAACCCACACAGCTAGACCCAAACCCACTTGGCTAGAACCAAACCCACTCGGCTAGACCCAAACCCACTCGGCTAGTCCCAAACCCACTCGGCTAGACCCAAACCCACTCGGCTAGACCCAAACCCACTCCGCTGGACCCAACCGCACTCGGCTAGACACAAACCCACTCGGCTAGACACAAACCCACTAGGCTAGACCCAAACCCACTCAGCTGAACCCAAACCCACTCGGCGAGACCCAAGCCCACTCGGCTAGACCCAAACCCACTCGGCTAGACACAAACCCACTCGGCTATACCCAAACCCACTGGGCTAGACCCAAATCCACTCGGCTAGACTCAAACCCACTCCGCTGGACCCAAACGCACTCGGCTACACCCAAACCCACTCGGCTAAACCCAAACCCACTCGGCTAGACCCAAACCCAATCGGCTCGACCCAAACCCACTCCGCTAGACCCAAGCCCACTCGGCTAGACCAAACCCACTCGGCTAGACCCAAACCCACTCAGCTAGACCCAAACCCACTCGGCTAGACCCAAACCCACTCAGCTAGACCCAAACCCACTCGGCTAGACCCAAGCCCACTCGGCTAGACCCAAACCCACTCGGCTAGACACAAACCCACTCGGCTATACCCAAACCCACTGGGCTAGACCCAAACCCACTCGGCTAGACCCAAACCCACTCCGCTAGACCCAAACGCAATCGGCTACACCCAAACCCACTCGGCTAAACCCAAACCCACTTGGCTAGACCCAAACCCAATCGGCTAGACCCAAACCCACTCCGCTAGACCAAAACCCACTCGGCTAGACCAAACCCACTCGGCTAGACCCAAACCCACTCGGCTAGACCCAAACCCAGTCGGCTAGACCCAAACCCACTCCGCTAGAACCAAACCCACTCGGCTAGACCCAAACCCACTCCGCTAGACCCAACCGCACTCGGCTAGACACAAACCCACTCGGCTAGACACAAACCCACTAGGCTAGACCCAAACCCACTCAGCTGAACCCAAACCCACTCGGCTAGACCCAAGCCCACTCGGCTAGACCCAAACCCACTCGGCTAGACACAAACCCACTCGGCTATACCCAAACCCACTGGGCTAGACCCAAATCCACTCGGCTAGACTCAAACCCACTCCGCTAGACCCAAACGCACTCGGCTACACCCAAACCCACTCGGCTAAACCCAAACCCACTCGGCTAGACCCAAACCCAATCGGCTAGACCCAAACCCACTCCGCTAGACCCAAGCCCACTCGGCTAGACCAAACCCACTCGGCTAGACCCAAACCCACTCGGCTAGACCCAAACCCACTCGGCTAGACCCAAACCCACTCGGCTACACCCAAACCCACTCTGCTGGACCCAAACCCACTCGGCTAGACCCAAACCCACACGTCTAGACCCAAACCCACTCGGCTAGACCCAAACCCACTCGGCTAGACCCAAACCTACACAGCTAGACCCAAACCCACTTAGCTAGAACCAAACCCACTCGGCTAGACCCAAACCCACTCAGCTAGTCCCAAACCCACTCGGCTAGACCCAAACGGACTCGGCTAGACCCAAACCCACTCGGCTAGACCCAAACCCACTCGGCTAGACCCAAACCCACTCAGCTAGACCCAAACCCACTCGGCTAGACCCAAGCCCACTCGGCTAGACCCAAACCCACTCGGCTGGACCCAAACCCACTCGGCTAGACCCAAACCCACTCGGCTAGACCCAAACCCACTCAGCTAGACCCAAACCCACTCGGCTAGACCCAAGCCCACTCGGCTAGACCCAAACCCACTCGGCTAGACACAAACCCACTCGGCTATACCCAAACCCACTGGGCTAGACCCAAACCCACTCGGCTAGACCCAAACCCACTCCGCTAGACCCAAACGCAATCGGCTACACCCAAACCCACTCGGCTAAACCCAAACCCACTTGGCTAGACCCAAACCCAATCGGCTAGACCCAAACCCACTCCGCTAGACCAAAACCCACTCGGCTAGACCAAACCCACTCGCCTAGACCCAAACCCACTCGGCTAGACCCAAACCCAGTCGGCTAGACCCAAACCCACTCCGCTAGACCCAAACCCACTCGGCTAGACCAAACCCACTCGGCTAGACCCAAACCCACTCGGCTAGACCCAAACCCACTCGGCTAGACCCAAACCCACTCGGCTACACCCAAACTCACTCCGTTAGACACAAACCCACTCGGCTACACCCAAACCCACTCGTCTAGACCCAAACCCACTCGGCTAGACCCAAACCCAATCGGCTAGACCCAAACCCACTCGGCTAGACCCAAACCCACTCGGCTAGACCCAAACCCACACAGCTAGACCCAAACCCACTTGGCTAGAACCAAACCCACTCGGCTAGACCCAAACCCACTCGGCTAGTCCCAAACCCACTCGGCTAGACCCAAACCCACTCGGCTAGACCCAAACCCACTCCGCTAGACCCAACCGCACTCGGCTAGACACAAACCCACTCGGCTAGACACAAACCCACTAGGCTAGACCCAAACCCACTCAGCTGAACCCAAACCCACTCGGCTAGACCCAAGCCCACTCGGCTAGACCCAAACCCACTCGGCTAGACACAAACCCACTCGGCTATACCCAAACCCACTGGGCTAGACCCAAATCCACTCGGCTAGACTCAAACCCACTCCGCTAGACCCAAACGCACTCGGCTACACCCAAACCCACTCGGCTAAACCCAAACCCACTCGGCTAGACCCAAACCCAATCGGCTAGACCCAAACCCACTCCGCTAGACCCAAGCCCACTCGGCTAGACCAAACCCACTCGGCTAGACCCAAACCCACTCGGCTAGACCCAAACCCACTCGGCTAGACCCAAACCCACTCGGCTACACCCAAACCCACTCTGCTAGACACAAACCCACTCGGCTACACACAAACCCACTCGTCTAGACCCAAACCCACTCGGCTAGACCCAAACCCACTCGGCTAGACCCAATCCAACACAGATAGACCCAAACCCACTTGGCTAGAACCAAACCCACTCGGCTAGACCCAAACCCACTCAGCTAGTCCCAAACCCACTCGGCTAGACCCAAACGGACTCGGCTAGACCCAAACCCACTCGGCTAGACCCAAATCCACTCGGCTAGACCCAAACCCACTCGGCTAGACCCAAACCCACTCGGCTAGACACAAACCCACTCGGCTATACCCAAACCCACTCGGCTAGACCCAAACCCACTCGGTAGACCCAAACCCACTCCGCTCGACCCAAACCCACTCGGCTAGACCCAAACCCACTCGGCATGACCCAATCCCACTTGGCTAGACCCAAACCCACTCGGCTAGACCCAAACCCACTCGGTTAGACCCAAACCCACTCGGCTAGACCCAAACCCACTCGGCTAGTCCCAAACCCACTGGGCTAGACCCAAACCCAGTCGGCTGGACCCAAACCCACTCGGCTAGACCCAAACCCACTCGGCTAGACCCAAACGGACTCGGCTAGACCCAAACCCACTCGGCTAGACCCAAACCCACTCGGCTAGACCCAAACCCACTCAGCTAGACCCAAACCCACTCGGCTAGACCCAAGCCCACTCGGCTAGACCCAAACCCACTCGGCTGGACCCAAACCCACTCGGCTAGACCCAAACCCACTCGGCTAGACCCAAACCCACTCAGCTAGACCCAAACCCACTCGGCTAGACCCAAGCCCACTCGGCTAGACCCAAACCCACTCGGCTAGACACAAACCCACTCGGCTATACCCAAACCCACTGGGCTAGACCCAAACCCACTCGGCTAGACCCAAACCCACTCCGCTAGACCCAAACGCAATCGGCTACACCCAAACCCACTCGGCTAAACCCAAACCCACTTGGCTAGACCCAAACCCAATCGGCTAGACCCAAACCCACTCCGCTAGACCAAAACCCACTCGGCTAGACCAAACCCACTCGCCTAGACCCAAACCCACTCGGCTAGACCCAAACCCAGTCGGCTAGACCCAAACCCACTCCGCTAGACCCAAACCCACTCGGCTAGACCAAACCCACTCGGCTAGACCCAAACCCACTCGGCTAGACCCAAACCCACTCGGCTAGACCCAAACCCACTCGGCTACACCCAAACTCACTCCGTTAGACACAAACCCACTCGGCTACACCCAAACCCACTCGTCTAGACCCAAACCCACTCGGCTAGACCCAAACCCAATCGGCTAGACCCAAACCCACTCGGCTAGACCCAAACCCACTCGGCTAGACCCAAACCCACACAGCTAGACCCAAACCCACTTGGCTAGAACCAAACCCACTCGGCTAGACCCAAACCCACTCGGCTAGTCCCAAACCCACTCGGCTAGACCCAAACCCACTCGGCTAGACCCAAACCCACTCCGCTAGACCCAACCGCACTCGGCTAGACACAAACCCACTCGGCTAGACACAAACCCACTAGGCTAGACCCAAACCCACTCAGCTGAACCCAAACCCACTCGGCTAGACCCAAGCCCACTCGGCTAGACCCAAACCCACTCGGCTAGACACAAACCCACTCGGCTATACCCAAACCCACTGGGCTAGACCCAAATCCACTCGGCTAGACTCAAACCCACTCCGCTAGACCCAAACGCACTCGGCTACACCCAAACCCACTCGGCTAAACCCAAACCCACTCGGCTAGACCCAAACCCAATCGGCTAGACCCAAACCCACTCCGCTAGACCCAAGCCCACTCGGCTAGACCAAACCCACTCGGCTAGACCCAAACCCACTCGGCTAGACCCAAACCCACTCGGCTAGACCCAAACCCACTCGGCTACACCCAAACCCACTCTGCTAGACACAAACCCACTCGGCTACACACAAACCCACTCGTCTAGACCCAAACCCACTCGGCTAGACCCAAACCCACTCGGCTAGACCCAATCCAACACAGATAGACCCAAACCCACTTGGCTAGAACCAAACCCACTCGGCTAGACCCAAACCCACTCAGCTAGTCCCAAACCCACTCGGCTAGACCCAAACGGACTCGGCTAGACCCAAACCCACTCGGCTAGACCCAAATCCACTCGGCTAGACCCAAACCCACTCGGCTAGACCCAAACCCACTCGGCTAGACACAAACCCACTCGGCTATACCCAAACCCACTCGGCTAGACCCAAACCCACTCGGTAGACCCAAACCCACTCCGCTCGACCCAAACCCACTCGGCTAGACCCAAACCCACTCGGCATGACCCAATCCCACTTGGCTAGACCCAAACCCACTCGGCTAGACCCAAACCCACTCGGTTAGACCCAAACCCACTCGGCTAGACCCAAACCCACTCGGCTAGTCCCAAACCCACTGGGCTAGACCCAAACCCAGTCGGCTGGACCCAAACCCACTCGGCTAGACCCAAACCCACTCGGCTAGACCCAAACCCACTCGGCTAGACCCAAACCCACTCGGCTAGACCCAAACCCACACAGCTAGACCCAAACCCACTTGGCTAGAATCAAACCCACTCGGCTAGACCCAAACCCACTCAGCTAGTCCCAAACCCACTCGGCTAGACCCAAACGGACTCGGCTAGACCCAAACCCACTCGGCTAGACCCAAACCCACTCGGCTAGACCCAAACCCACTCGGCTAGACCCAAACCCACTCGGCTAGACACAAACCAACTCGGCTATACCCAAACCCACTCGGCTAGACCCAAACCCACTCGGCTAGACCCAAACCCACTCCGCTCGACCCAAACCCACTCGGCTAGACCCAAACCCACTCGGCATGACCCAATCCCACTTGGCTAGACCCAAACCCACTCGGCTAGACCCAAACCCACTCGGTTAGACCCAAACCCACTCGGCTAGACCCAAACCCACTCAGCTAGTCCCAAACCCACTGGGCTAGACCCAAACCCACTCGGCTGGACCCAAACCCACTCGGCTAGACCCAAACCCACTCGGCTAGACCCAAACCCACTCGGCTAGACCCAACCGCACTCGGCAAGACACAAACCCACTCGGCTAGACACAAACCCACTAGGCTAGACCCAAACCCACTCAGCTGAACCCAAACCCACTCGGCTAGACCCAAGCCCACTCGGCTAGACCCAAACCCACTCGGCTAGACACAAACCCACTAGGCTATACCCAAACCCACTGGGCTAGACCCAAATCCACTCGGCTAGACTCAAACCCACTCCGCTGGACCCAAACGCACTCGGCTACACCCAAACCCACTCGGCTAAACCCAAACCCACTCGGCTAGACCCAAACCCAATCGGCTAGACCCAAACCCACTCCGCTAGACCCAAGCCCACTCGGCTAGACCAAACCCACTCGGCTAGACCCAAACCCACTCGGCTAGACCCAAACCCACTCGGCTAGACCCAAACCCACTCGGCTACACCCAAACCCACTCTGCTAGACACAAACCCACTCGGCTACACACAAACCCACTCGTCTAGACCCAAACCCACTCGGCTAGACCCAAACCCACTCGGCTAGACCCAATCCCACACAGATAGACCCAAACCCACTTGGCTAGAACCAAACCCACTCGGCTAGACCCAAACCCACTCAGCTAGTCCCAAACCCACTCGGCTAGACCCAAACGGACTCGGCTAGACCCAAACCCACTCGGCTAGACCCAAATCCACTCGGCTAGACCCAAACCCACTCGGCTAGACCCAAACCCACTCGGCTAGACACAAACCCACTCGGCTATACCCAAACCCACTCGGCTAGACCCAAACCCACTCGGTAGACCCAAACCCACTCCGCTCGACCCAAACCCACTCGGCTAGACCCAAACCCACTCGGCATGACCCAATCCCACTTGGCTAGACCCAAACCCACTCGGCTAGACCCAAACCCACTCGGTTAGACCCAAACCCACTCGGCTAGACCCAAACCCACTCGGCTAGTCCCAAACCCACTGGGCTAGACCCAAACCCAGTCGGCTGGACCCAAACCCACTCGGCTAGACCCAAACCCACTCGGCTAGACCCAAACCCACTCGGCTAGACCCAAACCCACTCGGCTAGACCCAAACCCACACAGCTAGACCCAAACCCACTTGGCTAGAACCAAACCCACTCGGCTAGACCCAAACCCACTCAGCTAGTCCCAAACCCACTCGGCTAGACCCAAACGGACTCGGCTAGACCCAAACCCACTCGGCTAGACCCAAACCCACTCGGCTAGACCCAAACCCACTCGGCTAGACCCAAACCCACTCGGCTAGACACAAACCAACTCGGCTATACCCAAACCCACTCGGCTAGACCCAAACCCACTCGGCTAGACCCAAACCCACTCCGCTCGACCCAAACCCACTCGGCTAGACCCAAACCCACTCGGCATGACCCAATCCCACTTGGCTAGACCCAAACCCACTCGGCTAGACCCAAACCCACTCGGTTAGACCCAAACCCACTCGGCTAGACCCAAACCCACTCAGCTAGTCCCAAACCCACTGGGCTAGACCCAAACCCACTCGGCTGGACCCAAACCCACTCGGCTAGACCCAAACCCACTCGGCTAGACCCAAACCCACTCGGCTAGACCCAAACCCACTCGGCTAGACCCAAGCCCACTCGGCTAGACCCAAACCCACTCGGCTAGACACAAACCCACTCGGCTATACCCAAACCCACTGGGCTAGACCAAAACCCACTCGGCTAGACCCAAACCCACTCCGCCAGACCCAAACGCAATCGGCTACACCCAAACCCACTCGGCTAAACCCAAACCCACTTGGCTAGACCCAAACCCAATCGGCTAGACCCAAACCCAATCCGCTAGACCAAAACCCACTCGGCTAGACCAAACCCACTCGGCTAGACCCAAACCCACTCGGCTAGACCCAAACCCAGTCGGCTAGACCCAAACCCACTCCGCTAGACCCAAACCCACTCGGCTAGACCAAACCCACTCGGCTAGACGCAAACCCACTCGGCTAGACCCAAACCCACTCGGCTAGACCCAAACCCACTCGGCTACACCCAAACCCACTCCGCTAGACACAAACCCACTCGGCTACACCCAAACCCACTCGTCTAGACCCAAACCCACTCGGCTAGACCCAAACCCACTCGGCTAGACCCAAACCCACACAGATAGACCCAAACCCACTTGGCTAGAACCAAACCCACTCGGCTAGACCCAAACCCACTCAGCTAGTCCCAAACCCACTCGGCTAGACCCAAACGGACTCGGCTAGACCCAAACCCACTCGGCTAGACCCAAATCCACTCGGCTAGACCCAAACCCACTCGGCTAGACCCAAACCCACTCGGCTAGAAACAAACCCACTCGGCTATACCCAAACCCACTCGGCTAGACCCAAACCCACTCGGTAGACCCAAACCCACTCCGCTCGACCCAAACCCACTCGGCTAGACCCAAACCCACTCGGCATGACCCAATCCCACTTGGCTAGACCCAAACCCACTCGGCTAGACCCAAACCCACTCGGTTAGACCCAAACCCACTCGGCTAGACCCAAACCCACTCGGCTAGTCCCAAACCCACTGGGCTAGACCCAAACCCAGTCGGCTGGACCCAAACCCACTCGGCTAGACCCAAACCCACTCGGCTAGACCCAAACCCACTCGTCTAGACCCAAACCCACTCGGCTAGACCCAAACCCACTCGGCTAGACCCAAACCCACACAGCTAGACCCAAACCCACTTGGCTAGAACCAAACCCACTCGGCTAGACCCAAACCCACTCAGCTAGTCCCAAACCCACTCGGCTAGACCCAAACGGACTCGGCTAGACCCAAACCCACTCGGCTAGACCCAAACCCACTCGGCTAGACCCAAACCCACTCGGCTAGACCCAAACCCACTCGGCTAGACACAAACCAACTCGGCTATACCCAAACCCACTCGGCTAGACCCAAACCCACTCGGCTAGACCCAAACCCACTCCGCTCGACCCAAACCCACTCGGCTAGACCCAAACCCACTCGGCATGACCCAATCCCACTTGGCTAGACCCAAACCCACTCGGCTAGACCCAAACCCACTCGGTTAGACCCAAACCCACTCGGCTAGACCCAAACCCACTCAGCTAGTCCCAAACCCACTGGGCTAGACCCAAACCCACTCGGCTGGACCCAAACCCACTCGGCTAGACCCAAACCCACTCGGCTAGACCCAAACCCACTCGGCTAGACCCAAACCCACTCGGCTAGACCCAAGCCCACTCGGCTAGACCCAAACCCACTCGGCTAGACACAAACCCACTCGGCTATACCCAAACCCACTGGGCTAGACCAAAACCCACTCGGCTAGACCCAAACCCACTCCGCTAGACCCAAACGCAATCGGCTACACCCAAACCCACTCGGCTAAACCCAAACCCACTTGGCTAGACCCAAACCCAATCGGCTAGACCCAAACCCAATCCGCTAGACCAAAACCCACTCGGCTAGACCAAACCCACTCGGCTAGACCCAAACCCACTCGGCTAGACCCAAACCCAGTCGGCTAGACCCAAACCCACTCCGCTAGACCCAAACCCACTCGGCTAGACCATACCCACTCGGCTAGACTCAAACCCACTCGGCTAGACCCAAACCCACTCGGCTAGACCCAAACCCACTCGGCTACACCCAAACCCACTCCGCTAGACACAAACCCACTCGGCTACACCCAAACCCACTCGTCTAGACCCAAACCCACTCGGCTAGACCCAAACCCACTCGGCTAGACCCAAACCCACACAGCTAGACACAAACCCACTTGGCTAGAACCAAACCCACTCGGCTAGACCCAAACCCACTCGGCTAGTCCCAAACCCACTGGGCTAGACCTAAACCCACTCGGCTAGACCCAAACCCACTCCGCTAGACCCAAACGCAATCGGCTACACCCAAACCCACTCGGCTGAACCCAAACCCACTTGGCTAGACCCAAACCCAATCGGCTAGACCCAAACCCACTCCGCAAGACCAAAACCCACTCGGCTAGACCAAACCCACTCGGCTAGACCCAAACCCACTCGGCTAGACCCAAACCCAGTCGGCTAGACCCAAACCCACTCCGCTAGACCCAAACCCACTCGGCTAGACCAAACCCACTCGGCTAGACCCAAACCCACTCGGCTAGACCCAAACCCACTCGGCTAGACCCAAACCCACTCGACTACACCCAAACCCACTCCGCTAGACACAAACCCACTCGGCTACACCCAAACCCACTCGTCTAGACCCAAACCCACTCGGCTAGACCCAAACCCACTCGGCTAGACCCAAACCCACACAGCTAGACCCAAACCCACTTGGCTAGAACCAAACCCACTCGGCTAGACCGAAACCCACTCGGCTAGACCCAAAACCACTCGGCTAGACCCAAACCCACTCGGCTAGACCCAACCGCACTAGGCTAGACCCAAACCCACTCAGCTGAACCCAAACCCACTCGGCAAGACCCAAGCCCACTCCGCTAGACCCAAACCCACTCGGCTAGACACAAACCCACTCGGCTATACCCAAACACACTGGGCTAGACCCAAACCCACTCGGCTAGACCCAAACCCACTCCGCTGGACCCAAACACACTCGGCTACACCCAAACCCACTCGGCTAAATCCAAACCCACTCGGCTGGACCCAAACCCAATCGGCTAGACCCAAACCCACTCCGCTAGACCCAAACCCACTCGGCTAGACCAAACCCACTCGGCTAGACCCAAACCCACTCGGCTAGACCCAAACCCACTCGGCTAGACCCAAACCCACTCGGCTAACCCAAACCCACTCCGCTAGACACAAACCCACTCGGCTAGACCCAAACCCACTCGGCTAGACCCAAACCCACTCGGCTAGACCCAAACCCACTCGGCTACACCCAAACCCACTCGGCTAGACCCAAACCCACTTGGCTGGACCCCAACCCACTCGTTAAGACCCAAACCCACTCGGCTAGACCCAAACCCACTCTGTAGACGCAAACCCACTCGGCTACACCCAAACCCACTCGGCTGGACCCAAACCCACTCGGCTAGACCCAAACCCACTCGGCTAGGCCCAAACCCACTCGGCTAGACACAAACCCACTCGGCTATACCCAAACCCACTCGGCTAGACCCAAACCCACTCGGCTAGACTCAAACCCACTCCGCTAGACCCAAACCCACTCGGCTAGACCCAAACCCACTCGGCATGACCCAATCCCACTCGGCTAGACCCAAACCCACTCGGCTAGACCCAAACCCACTCGGTTAGACCCAAACCCACTCGGCTAGACCCAAACTCACTCGGCTAGTCCCAAACCCACTGGGCTAGACCCAAACCCACTCGGCTGGACCCAAACCCACTCGGCTATACCCAAACCCACTGGGCTAGACCCAAACCCACTCGGCTAGACCCAAACCCACTCCGCTAGACCCAAACGCACTCGGCTACACCCAAACCCACTCGGCTAAACCCAAACCCACTCGGCTAGACCCAAACCCAATCGGCTAGACCCAAACCCACTCCGCTAGACCAAAACCCACTCGGCTAGACCAAACCCACTCGGCTAGACCCAAACCCACTCGGCTAGACCCAAACCCATTCGGCTAGACCCAAACCCACTCGGCTACACCCAAACCCACTCCGCTAGACACAAACCCACTCGGCTACACCCAAACCCACTCGTCCAGTCCCAAACCCACTCGTCCAGTCCCAAACCCACTCGGCTAGACCCAAACCCACTCGGCTAGACCCAAACCCACTAGGCTAGACCCAAACCCACTCGGCTAGACCCAAAACCACTCGGCTAGACCCAAAACCACTCGGCTAGACCCTAACCCACTCGGCTAGAGCCAAACCCACTCGGCTAGACCCACACCCACTCGGCTAGACCCAAACCCACTCCGCTAGACCCAAACCCACTCGGCTAGACCCAAACCCACTCGGCTAGACCCAAACCCACTCGGCTAGACCCAAACCCACTGGGTTACACCCAAACCCACTCGGCTAGACCCAAACCCACTCGGCTAGACCCAAACCCACTTGGCTAGACCCCAACCCACTCGGTAAGACCCAAACCCACTCGGCTAGACCCAAACCCACTCTGTAGACCCAAACCCACTCGGCTAGACCCAAACCCACTCGGCTGGACCCAAACCCACTCGGCTAGACCCAAACCCACTCGGCTAGACCCAAACCCACTCGGCTAGACCCAAACCCACTCGGCTAGTCCCAAACCCACTGGGCTAGACCCAAACCCACTCGGCTGGACCCAAACCCACTCGGCTAGACCCAAACCCTCTCGGCTAGACCCAAACCCACTCGGCTAGACCCAAACCCACTCGGCTAGACCCAAGCCCACTCGGCTAGACCCAAACCCACTCGGCTAGACACAAACCCACTCGGCTATACCCAAACCAACTGGGCTAGACCCAAACCCACTCGGCTAGACCCAAACCCACTCCGCTAGACCCAAACGCACTCGGCTACACCCAAACCCACTCGGCTAAACCCAAACCCACTCGGCTAGACCCAAACCCAATCGGCTAGACCCAAACCCACTCCGCTAGACCAAAACCCACTCGGCTAGACCAAACCCACTCGGCTAGACCCAAACCCACTCGGCTAGACCCAAACCCATTCGGCTAGACCCAAACCCACTCGGCTACACCCAAACCCACTCCGCTAGACACAAACCCACTCGGCTAGACCCAAAACCACTCGGCTAGACCCAAACCCACTCGGCTAGACCCAAACCCACTCGGCTAGACCCACACCCACTCGGCTAGACCCAAACCCACTCCGCTAGACCCAAACCCACTCGGCTAGACCCAAACCCACTCGGCTAGACCCAAACCCACTCGGCTAGACCCAAACCCACTCGGTTACACCCAAACCCACTCGGCTAGACCCAAACCCACTTGGCTAGACCCCAACCCACTCAGTAAGACCCAAACCCACTCGGCTAGACCCAAACCCACTCTGTAGACCCAAACCCACTCGGCTAGACCCAAACCCACTCGGCTGGACCCAAACCCACTCGGCTAGACCCAAACCCACTCGGCTAGACCCAAACCCACTCGGCTAGACACAAACCCACTCGGCTTTTCCCAAACCCACTCGGCTAGACCCAAACCCACTCGGCTAGACCCAAACCCACTACGCTAGACCCAAACCCACTCGGCTAGACCCAAACCCACTTGGCTAGACCCAAACCCACTCGGTAAACCCAAACCCACTCGGCTAGACCCAAACCCAGTCGGCTGGACCCAAACCCACTCGGCTAGACCCAAACTCACTCGGCTAGACCCAAACCCACTCGGCTAGACCCAAACCCACTCGGCTAGACCCAAACCCACTCCGCCAGACCCAAACGCACTCGGCTAGACACAAACCCACTCGGCTAGACCCCAACCCACTCGGCTAGACCCAAACCCACTCGGCTAGACCCAAACCCACTCGGCTACACCCAAACCCACTCGGCTAGACGCAAACCCACTCGGCTAGATGCAAACCCACTCGGCTAGACCCAAACCCACTCGGCTAGACGCAAACCCACTCGGTTAGACCCAAACCCACTCGGCTAGACCCAAACTGACTCGGCTAGACCCAAACCCACTCGGCTACACCCAAACCCACTCGGCTAGACACAAACCCACTCGGCTAGACCCAAACCCACTCGGCTAGACCCAAACCCACTCGGCTAGACCCAAATCCCCTCCGCTAGACCCAAAGCCACTCGGCTAGACCCAAACCCACTCGGCTAGACCCAAACCCACTCGGCTAGACCAAACCCACTCGGCTAGACCCAAACCCACTCGGCCACACCCAAACCCTCTTGGCTAGACCCAAACCCACTTGGCTAGACCCCAACCCACTCGGCAAGACCCAAACCCACTCGGCTAGACCCAAACCCACTCGGTAGACCCAAACCCACTCGGCTAGACCCAAACCCAGTCGGCTGCACCCAAACCCACTCGGCTAGACACAAACTCACTCGGCTAGACCCAAACCCACTCGGCTAGACCCAAACCCACAAAGCTAGACCCTAACCCACTCGGCTATACCCAAACCCACTCGGCTAGACCCAAACCGACTCGGCTAGACCCAAACCCACTCCGCCAGACCCAAACGCACTCGGCTAGACACAGACCCACTCGGCTAGACCCCAACCCACTCGGCTAGACCCAAACCCACTCGGCTAGACCCAAACCCATTCGGCTAGAGCCAAAGCCACTCGGCTAGACCCAAACCCACTCGGCTAGACCCAAACCCAATCGGCTACACCCAAACCCACTCGGCTAGACCCAAACCCACTTGGCTCGACCCCAACCCACTCAGCAAGACACAAACCCACTCGGCTAGACCCAAACCCACTCGGTAGACCCAAACCCACTCGGCTGGACCCAAACCCACTGAGCTAGACCCAAACCCACTCGGCTAGCCCCAAACCCACTTGGCTAGACACAAACCCACTCGGCTAGACCGAAACCGACTCGGCTAGACCGAAACCGACTCGGCTAGACCCAAACCCACTCGGATAGACCAAAAACCCACTCGGCATGACCCAATCCCACTCGGCTAGACCCAAACCCACTCGGCTAGACCCAAACCCACTCGGTTAGACCCAAACCCACTCGGCTAGACCCAAACCCACTCGGCTAGTCCCAAACCCACTGGGCTAGACCCAAACCCACTCGGCTGGACCCAAACCCACTCGGCTAGACCCAAACCCACTCGGCTAGACCCAAACCCACTCGGCTAGACCCAAACCCACTCGGCTAGACCCAAGCCCACTCGGCTAGACCCAAACCCACTCGGCTAGATACAAACCCACTCGGCTACACCCAAACCCACTCGTCCAGTCCCAAACCCACTCGGCTAGACCCAAACCCACTCGGCTAGGCCCAAACCCACTCGGCTAGACCCAAACCCACTCGGCTAGACACAAACCCACTCGGCTAGACCCAAAACCACTCGGCTAGACCCAAACCCACTCGGCTAGACCCAAACCCACTCGGCTAGACCCACACCCACTCGGCTAGACCCAAACCCACTCCGCTAGACCCAAACCCACTCGGCTAGACCCAAACCCACTCGGCTAGACCCAAACCCACTCGGCTAGACCCAAACCCACTCGGTTACACCCAAACCCACTCGGCTAGACCCAAACCCACTTGGCTAGACCCCAACCCACTCAGTAAGACCCAAACCCACTCGGCTAGACCCAAACCCACTCTGTAGACCCAAACCCACTCGGCTAGACCCAAACCCACTCGGCTGGACCCAAACCCACTCGGCTAGACCCAAACCCACTCGGCTAGACCCAAACCCACTCGGCTAGACACAAACCCACTCGGCTTTTCCCAAACCCACTCGGCTAGACCCAAACCCACTCGGCTAGACCCAAACCCACTACGCTAGACCCAAACCCACTCGGCTAGACCCAAACCCACTTGGCTAGACCCAAACCCACTCGGTAAACCCAAACCCACTCGGCTAGACCCAAACCCAGTCGGCTGGACCCAAACCCACTCGGCTAGACCCAAACTCACTCGGCTAGACCCAAACCCACTCGGCTAGACCCAAACCCACACGGCTAGACCCTAACCCACTCGGCTATACCCAAACCCACTCGGCTAGACCCAAACCCACTCGGCTAGACCCAAACCCACTCCGCCAGACCCAAACGCACTCGGCTAGACACAAACCCACTCGGCTAGACCCCAACCCACTCGGCTAGACCCAAACCCACTCGGCTAGACCCAAACCCACTCGGCTACACCCAAACCCACTCGGCTAGACCCAAACCCACTCGGCTAGACGCAAACCCACTCGGCTAGACCCAAACCCACTCGGCTAGACGCAAACCCACTCGGTTAGACCCAAACCCACTCGGCTAGACCCAAACTGACTCGGCTAGACCCAAACCCACTCGGCTACACCCAAACCCACTCGGCTAGACACAAACCCACTCGGCTAGACCCAAACCAACTCGGCTAGACCCAAACCCACTCGGCTAGACCCAAATCCCCTCCGCTAGACCCAAAGCCACTCGGCTAGACCCAAACCCACTCGGCTAGACCCAAACCCACTCGGCTAGACCAAACCCACTCGGCTAGACCCAAACCCACTCGGCCACACCCAAACCCACTTGGCTAGACCCAAACCCACTTGGCTAGACCCCAACCCACTCGGCAAGACCCAAACCCACTCGGCTAGACCCAAACCCACTCGGTAGACCCAAACCCACTCGGCTAGACCCAAACCCAGTCGGCTGCACCCAAACCCACTCGGCTAGACACAAACTCACTCGGCTAGACCCAAACCCACTCGGCTAGACCCAAACCCACTCGGCTAGACCCCAACCCACTCGGCTAGACCCAAACCCACTCGGTAGACCCAAACCCACTCGGCTGGACCCAAACCCACTCAGCTAGACCCAAACCCACTCGGCTAGCCCCAAACCCACTTGGCTAGACACAAACCCACTCGGCTAGACCGAAACCGACTCGGCTAGACCGAAACCGACTCGGCTAGACCCAAACCCACTCGGATAGACCAAAAACCCACTCGGCTAGACCCAAACCCACTCGGCTAGAACCAAACCCACTCGGCAAGACCCAAACCCACTCGGCTACACCCAAACCCACTTGGCTACACCCAAACCCACTCGCCTAGACCCAAACCCAGTCGGCTGGACCCAAACCCACTCGGCTAGACCCAAACTCACTCGGCTAGACCCAAACCCACTCGGCTAGACCCAAACCCACACGGCTAGACCCTAACCCACTCGGCTATACCCAAACCCACTCGGCTAGACCCAAACCCACTCGGCTAGACCCAAACCCACTCCGCCAGACCCAAACGCACTCGGCTAGACACAAACCCACTCGGCTAGACCCCAACCCACTCGGCAAGACCCAAACCCACTCGGCCAGACCCAAACCCACTCGGTAGACCCAAACCCACTCGGCTAGACCCAAACCCAGTCGGCTGGACCCAAACCCACTCGGCTAGACCCAAACTCACTCGGCTAGACCCAAACCCACTCGGCTAGACCCAAACCCACACGGCTAGACCCTAACCCACTCGGTACACCCAAACCCACTCGGCTAGACCCAAACCCACTCGGCTAGACCCAAACGCACTCGGCTAGACACAAACCCACTCGGCTAGACCCCAACCCACTCGGCTAGACCCAAACCCACTCGGCTAGACCCAAACCCACTCGGCTAGAGCCAAACCCACTCGGCTAGACCCAAACCCACTCGGCTAGACCCAAACCCACTCGGCTACACCCAAACCCACTCGGCTAGACCCAAACCCACTTGGCTCGACCCCAACCCACTCGGCAAGACGCAAACCCACTCGGCTAGACCCAAACCCACTCGGTAGACCCAAACCCACTCGGCTGGACCCAAACCCACTCGGCTAGACCCAAACCCACACGGCTAGACCCAAACTCACTTGGCTAGACACAAACCCACTCGGCTAGACCGAAACCGACTCGGCTAGACCGAAACCGACTCGGCTAGACCCAAACCCACTCGGATAGACCCAAACCCACTCGGCTAGACCCAAACCCACTCGGCTAGAACCAAACCCACTCGGCAAGACCCAAACCCACTCGGCTACACCCAAACACACTCAGCTAGACCCAAACCCACTCGGCTAGACCCAAACCCACTCGGCTACACCCAAACCCACTCGGCCACACACAAACCCTCTCGGCTAGACCCAAACCCAGTTGGCTAGACCCCAACCCACTCGGCAAGACCCAAACCCACTCGGCCAGACCCAAACCCACTCGGTAGACCCAAACCCACTCGGCTAGACCCAAACCCAGTCGGCTGGACCCAAACCCACTCGGCTAGACCCAAACTCACTCGGCTAGACCCAAACCCACTCGGCTAGACCCAAACCCACACGGCTAGACCCTAACCCACTCGGCTATACCCAAACCCACTCGGCTAGACCCAAACCCACTCGGCGAGACCCAAACCCACTCGGCCACACACAAACCCACTCGGCTACACCCAAACACACTCAGCTAGACCCAAACCCACTCGGCTAGACCCAAACCCACTCGGCTAGAGCCAAACCCACTCGGCTAGACCCAAACCCACTCGGCTAGACCCAAACCCACTCGGCTACACCCAAACCCACTCGGCTAGACCCAAACCCACTTGGCTCGACCCAACCCACTCGGCAAGACCCAAACCCACTCGGCTAGACCCAAACCCACTCGGTAGACCCAAACCCACTCGGCTGGACCCAAACCCACTCAGCTAGACCCAAACCCACACGGGTAGACCCAAACCCACTTGGCTAGACACAAACCCACTCGGCTAGAACGAAACCGACTCGGCTAGACCGAAACCGACTCGGCTAGACCCAAACCCACTCGGATAGACCCAAACCCACTCGGCTAGACCCAAACCCACTCGGCTAGAACCAAACCCACTCGGCAAGACCGAAACCCACTCGGCTACACCCAAACACACTCAGCTAGACCCAAACCCACTCGGCTAGACCCAAACCCACTCGGCTACACCCAAACCCACTCGGCCACACACGAACCCTCTCGGCTAGACACAAACCCACTTGGCTGGACCCCAACCCACTCGGCAAGACCCAAACCCACTCGGCCAGACCCAAACCCACTCGGTAGACCCAAACCCACTTGGCTAGACCCAAACCCAGTCGGCTGGACCCAAACCCACTCGGCTAGACCCAAACTCACTCGGCTAGACCCAAACCCACTCGGCTAGACCCAAACCCACACGGCTAGACCCTAACCCACTCGGCTAGACCCAAACCCACTCGGCTAGACCCAAACCCACTCGGCCACACACAAACCCACTCGGCTAGACCCAAACCCACTTGGCTAGACCCCAACCCACTCGGCAAGACCCAAACCCACTCGGTCAGACCCAAACCCACTCGGTAGACCCAAACCCACTCGGCTAGACCCAAACCCAGTCGGCTGGACCCAAACCCACTCGGCTAGACCCAAACTCACTCGGCTAGACCCAAACCCACTCGGCTAGACCCAAACCCACACGGCGAGACCCTAACCCACTCGGCTATACCCAAACCCACTCGGCTAGACCCAAACCCACTCGGCTAGACCCAAACCCACTCTGCCAGACCCAAACGCACTCGGCTAGACACAAACCCACTCGGCTAGACCCCAACCCACTCGGCTAGATCCAAACCCACTCGGCTAGACCCAAACGACTCGGCTAGACCCAAACCCATTCGGCTAGACCCAAACCCACTCGGCTAGACGCAAACCCTCTCGGCTAGACCCAAACCCACTCGGCTAGACGCAAACCCACTCGGCTAGACCCAAACCCACTCGGCCAGACCCAAACCCACTCGGTAGACCCAAACCCACTCGGCTAGACCCAAACCCAGTCGGCTGGACCCAAACCCACTCGGCTAGACCCAAGCTCACTCGGCTAGACCCAAACCCACTCGGCTAGACCGAAACCCACACGGCTAGACCCTAACCCACTCGGCTATACCCAAACCCACTCGGCTAGACCCAAACCCACTCGGCTAGACCCAAACCCACTCCGCCAGACCCAAACGCACTCGGCTAGACACAAACCCACTCGGCTAGACCCCAACCCACTCGGCTAGATCCAAACCCACTCGGCTAGACCCAAACCCACTCGGCTAGACCCAAACCCATTCGGCTAGACCCAAACCCACTCGGCGAGGCACAAACCCACTCGGCTAGACCCAAACCCACTCGGCTAGACGCAAACCCACTCGGCTAGACCCAAACCCACTCGGCTAGACCCAAACCCACTCGGCTAGAACCAAACCCACTTGGCTAGACACAAACCAACTCGGCTAGACCCAAACCCACTTGGCTAAACCCAAATCCTCTCGGATAGACCGAAACCGACTCGGCTAGACCCAAACCCACTCGGCGACACCCAAACCCACTCCGCAAGACACAAAACCACTCGGCTACACCCAAACCCACTCGGCTAGACCCAAACCCACTCGGCTACACCCAAACCCACTCGGCTCGACGCAAACCCACTCGGCTAGACCCAAACCCACTCGGCTAGACCCAAACCCACTTGGCTAGACGCAAACCCACTCGGCTAGACCCAAACCCACTCGGCTAGACGCAAACCCACTCGGCTAGACCCAAACCCACTCGGCTAGACCCAAACCAACTCGGCTAGACCCAAACCCACTTGGCTAAACCCAAATCCTCTCGGATAGACCGAAACCGACTCGGCTAGACCCAAACCCACTCGGCGACACCCAAACCCACTCCGCAAGACACAAACCCACTCGGCTACACCCAAACCCACTCGGCTAGACCCAAACCCACTCGGCTACACCCAAACCCACTCGGCTCGACGCAAACCCACTCGGCTAGACCCAAACCCACTCGGCTAGACCCAAACCCACTGGGCTAGACGCAAACCCACTCGGCTAGACCCAAACCCACTCGGCTAGACGCAAACCCACTCGGCTAGACCCAACCCACTCGGCTAGACCCAAACCCACTCGGCCACACACAAACCCACTCGGCTAGACCCAAACCCACTTGGCTAGACCCCAACCCACTCGGCAAGACCCAAACCCACTAGGCCAGACCCAAACCCACTCGGTAGACCCAAACCCACTCGGCTAGACCCAAACCCAGTCGGCTGGACCCAAACCCACTCGGCTAGACCCAAACTCACTCGGCTAGACCCAAACCCACTCGGCTAGACCCAAACCCATACGGCTAGACCCTAACCCACTCGGCTATACCCAAACCCACTCGGCTAGACCCAAACCCACTCGGCTAGACCCAAACCCACTCCGCCAGACCCAAACGCACTCGGCTAGACACAAACCCACTCGGCTAGACCCCAACCCACTCGGCTAGATCCAAACCCACTCGGCTAGACCCAAACCCACTCGGCTAGACCCAAACCCATTCGGCTAGACCCAAACCCACTCGGCTAGACGCAAACCCACTCGGCTAGACCCAAACCCACTCGGCTAGACGCAAACCCACTCGGCTAGACCCAAACCCACTCGGCTAGACCCAAACCCACTCGGCTAGACCCAAACCCAGTCGGCTGGACCCAAACCCACTCGGCTAGACCCAAACCCACTCGGCTAGACCCAAACACACTCAGCTAGACCCAAACGCGCTCGGCTAGACCCAAACCCACTCGGCTACACCCAAACCCACTCGGCTAGACCCAAACCCACTCGGCTTGACCCAAACCCACTCGGCTAGACCCAAACCCACTCGGCTAGACCCAAACCCACTCGGCTAGACCCAAATCCCCTCCACTAGACCCAAACCCACTCGGCTAGAGCCAAACCCACTCGGCTAGACCCAAACCCACTCGGCTAGACCCAAACCCACTCGGCTGCACCCAAACCCACTCGGCTAGACCCAAACCCACTTGGCTCGACCCCAACCCACTCGGCAAGACCCAAACCCACTCGGCTAGACCCAAACCCACTCGGTAGACCCAAACCCACTCGGTAGACCCAAACCCACTCGGCTAGACCCAAACCCACTCGGCTAGACCCAAACCCACACGGCTATTCCCATACCCACTCGGCTATACCCAAACCCACTCGGTTAGACCCAAACCCACTCGGCTAGACCCAAACACACTCCGCTAGACCCAAACGCACTCAGTAAGACACAAACCCACTCGGCTAGACCCCAACCCACTCGGCTAGACCCAAACCCACTCGGCTAGACCCAAACCCACTTGGCTAGAACCAAACCCACTCGGCAAGACCCAAACCCACTCGGCTAGACCCAAACCCAATCGGCTAGACCCAAACCCACTCGGATAGACCCAAACCCACTCGGCTAGACCCAAACCCACTCGGCTAGAACCAAACCCACTCGGCAAGACCCAAACCCACTCGGCTACACCCAAACCCACTCGGCTACACCCAAACCCACTCGGCTAGACCCAAACCCACTCGGCTAGACCCAAACCCACTCGGCTAGACCCAAACCCACTCGGCTAGACCCAAATCCCCTCCGCTAGATCAAAAGCCACTCGGCTGGACCCAAACCCACTCGGCTAGACCCAAACCCACTCGGCTAGACCCAAACCCACTCGGCTAGACCCAAACCCACTCGGCCACACCCAAACCCTCTCGGCTAGACCCAAACCCACTTGGCTAGACCCCAACCCACTCGGCAAGACCCAAACCTACTCGGCTAGACCCAAACCCACTCGGTAGACCCAAACCCACTCGGCTAGACCCAAACCCAGTCGGCTGGACCCAAACCCACTCGGCTAGACCCAAACTCACTCGGCTAGACCCAAACCCACTCGGCTAGACCCAAACCCACACGGCTAGACCGTAACCCACTCGGCTATACCCAAACCCACTCGGCTGGACCCAAACCCACTCGGCTAGACCCAAACCCACTCCGCCAGACCCAAACGCACTCGGCTAGACACAAACCCACTCGGCTAGACCCCAACCAACTCGGCTAGACCCAAACCCACTCGGCTAGACCCAAACCCACTCGGCTACACCCAAACCCACTCGGCTAGACCCAAACCCACTCGGCTAGACGCAAACCCACTCGGCTAGACCCAAACCCACTCGGCTAGACGCAAACCCACTCGGTTAGACCCAAACCCACTCGGCTAGACCCAAACCCACTCGGCTAGACCCAAACCCACTCGGCTACACCCAAACACACTCCGCTAGACACAAACCCACTCGGCTAGACCCAAACCCACTCGGCTAGACCCAAACCCACTCGGCTAGACCCAAATCCCCTCCGCTAGACCCAAAGCCACTCGGCTAGACCCAAACCCACTCGGCTAGACCCAAACCCCCTCGGCTAGACCCAAACCCACTCGGCTAGACCCAAACCCACTCGGCTAGACCCAAATCCCCTCCGCTAGATCAAAAGCCACTCGGCTGGACCCAAACCCACTCGGCTAGACCCAAACCCACTCGGCTAGACCCAAACCCACTCGGCTAGACCCAAACCCACTCGGCCACACCCAAACCCTCTCGGCTAGACCCAAACCCACTTGGCTAGACCCCAACCCACTCGGCAAGACCCAAACCTACTCGGCTAGACCCAAACCCACTCGGTAGACCCAAACCCACTCGGCTAGACCCAAACCCAGTCGGCTGGACCCAAACCCACTCGGCTAGACCCAAACTCACTCGGCTAGACCCAAACCCACTCGGCTAGACCCAAACCCACACGGCTAGACCGTAACCCACTCGGCTATACCCAAACCCACTCGGCTGGACCCAAACCCACTCGGCTAGACCCAAACCCACTCCGCCAGACCCAAACGCACTCGGCTAGACACAAACCCACTCGGCTAGACCCCAGCCCACTCGGCTAGACCCAAACCCACTCGGCTAGACCCAAACCCACTCGGCTACACCCAAACCCACTCGGCTAGACCCAAACCCACTCGGCTAGACGCAAACCCACTCGGCTAGACCCAAACCCACTCGGCTAGACGCAAACCCACTCGGTTAGACCCAAACCCACTCGGCTAGACCCAAACCCACTCGGCTAGACCCAAACCCACTCGGCTACACCCAAACACACTCCGCTAGACACAAACCCACTCGGCTAGACCCAAACCCACTCGGCTAGACCCAAACCCACTCGGCTAGACCCAAATCCCCTCCGCTAGACCCAAAGCCACTCGGCTAGACCCAAACCCACTCGGCTAGACCCAAACCCCCTCGGCTAGACCCAAACCCACTCGGCTAGACCCAAACCCACTCGGCCACACCCAAACCCTCTTGGCTAGACCCAAACCCACTTGGCTAGACCCCAACCCACTCGGCAAGACCCAAACCCACTCATCTAGACCCAAACCCACTCGGTAGACCCAAACCCACTCGGCTAGACCCAAACCCAGTCGGCTGCACCCAAACCCACTCGGCTAGACCCAAACTCACTCGGCTAGACCCAAACCCACTCGGCTAGACCCGAACCCACATGGCTTGACCCTAACCCACTCGGCTATACCCAAACCCACTTGGCTAGACCCAAACCCACTCGGCTAGACCCAAACCCACTCCGCCAGACCCAAACGCACTCGGCTAGACACAAACCCACTCGGCTAGACCCCAACCCACTCGGCTAGACCCAAACCCACTCGGCTACACCCAAACCCACTCGGCTAGACCCAAACCCACTCGGCTAGACGCAAACCCACTCGGCTAGACCCAAACCCACTCGGCTAGACGCAAACCCACTCGGTTAGACCCAAACCCACTCGGCTAGACCCAAACCCACTCGGCTAGACCCAAACCCACTCGGCTACACCCAAACCCACTCGGCTAGACCCAAACCCACTCGGCTAGACCCAAACCCACTCGGCCACACCCAAACCCTCTTGGCTAGACCCAAACCCACTTGGCTAGACCCCAACCCACTCGGCAAGACCCAAACCCACTCATCTAGACCCAAACCCACTCGGTAGACCCAAACCCACTCGGCTAGACCCAAACCCAGTCGGCTGCACCCAAACCCACTCGGCTAGACCCAAACTCACTCGGCTAGACCCAAACCCACTCGGCTAGACCCGAACCCACACGGCTTGACCCTAACCCACTCGGCTATACCCAAACCCACTTGGCTAGACCCAAACCCACTCGGCTAGACCCAAACCCACTCCGCCAGACCCAAACGCACTCGGCTAGACACAAACCCACTCGGCTAGACCCCAACCCACTCGGCTAGACCCAAACCCACTCACCTAGACGCAAAGCCACTCGGCTAGAGCCAAACCCACTCGGCTAGACCCAAACCCACTCGGCTAGACCCAAACCCACTCGGCTACACCCAAACCCACTCGGCTAGACCCAAACCCACTTGGCTCGACCCCAACCCACTCGGCAAGACCCAAACCCACTCGGCTAGATCCAAACCCACTCGGTAGACCCAAACCCACTCGGCTGGACCCAAACCCACTCAGCTAGACCCAAACCCACTCGGCTAGACCCAAACCCACTTGGCTAGACACAAACCCACTCGGCTAGACCGAAACCGACTCGGCTAGACCGAAACCGACTCGGCTAGACCCCAACCCACTCGGATAGACCCAAACCCACTCGGCTAGACCCAAACCCACTCGGCTAGAACCAAACCCACTCGGCAAGACCCAAACCCACTCGGCAAGACCCAAACCCACTCGGCTACACCCAAACCCACTCGCCTAGACCCAAACCCACTCGGCTAGACCCAAACCCACGCGGCTAGACCCAAACCCACTCGGCTACACCCAAACCCACTCGGCTAGACCCAAACCCACTCGGCTAGACGCAAACCCACTCGGCTGGACCCAAACCCACTCGGCTAGACCCAAACCCACTCGGCTAGACCCAAACCCACTCGGCTAGACCCAAACCCACTCGGTACACCCAAACCCACTCGGCTAGACCCAAACCCACTCGGCTAGACCCCAACCAACTCGGCTAGACCCAAACCCTCTCGGCTAGACCCAAACCCACTCGGCTAGACCCAAACCCGCTCGGCTAGACCCAAACCCACTCGGCTAGACCCAAACCCACTCGGCTACACCCAAACCCACTCGGCTACACCCAAACACCCTCGGCTAGACACAAACCCACTCGGCTCGACCCAAACCCACTCGGCTTGACCCAAACCCACTCGGCTAGACCCAAACCCACTCGGCTAGACCCTGACCCACTCAGCTACACCCAAAATCACTCCCCTAGACCCAAACCCACTCGGCTGGACCCAAACCCACACGGCTGGACCCAAACCCACTCGACTAGACCCAAACCCACTCCGCGAGACCCAAACCCACTCCGCTAGACACAAACCCACTCGGCTGGACACAAACCCACTCGGCTGGACCCAAACCCACTCGGATAGACCAAAACCCACTCGGCTAGACCCAAACCCACTCGGCTAGACCCAAACCCACTCCGCTAGACCCAAATCCACTCCGCTACAATCAAACCCACTCGGCTAGACCCAAACCCATTCGGCTAGACCCAAACACACTCCGCTAGACCCAAACCCACTCCGCTACACGCAAACCCACTCCGCTAGACCCAAACCCACTCCGCTAGACCCAAACCCACACGGCTAGACCGAAACCCACTAGGCTAGACCCAAACGCACTCGGCTAGAACCAAACCCACTCGGCTAGACCCAAACCCACTCAGCTAGACCCAAACCCACTCGGCTAGACCCAAACCCACTCGGCTACACCCAAACCCACTCGGCTAGACCCAAACCCCCTCAGCTAGACACAAACCCTCTTGGATAGACCGAAACCGATTCGGCTAGACCCAAACCCACTCGGATAGACCCAAACCCACTCGGCTAGACCCAAACCCACTCGGCTAGACCCAAACCCACTCGGCTAGTCCCAAACCCACTCGGCTAGACCCAAACCCACGCGGCTAGACCCAAACCCACTCGGCTCGACCCAAACCCACTCGGCTAGACCCAAACCCACTCGGCTACACCCAAACCCACTCCGCTAGGCCCAAACCCACTCGCGTGGACCCAAACCCACTCGGCTAGACCCAAACCCACTCGGCTAGACCCAAACCAACTCGGCAACACCCAAACCCACTCGGCTAGACCCAGACCGACTCGGCTAGATGATTACCCACTCGGCTACACCCAAACCCACGCGGCTAGACCCAAACCCACTCGGCTCAACCCAAACCCACTCGGCTAGTCGCAAACCCACCCGGCTGGACCCAAACCCACTCGGCTAGACCCAAACCCACTCGGCAAGACCTAAACCCACTCGGCTAGACCCAAACCCACTCGGCTAGACGACTACCCACTCGGCTAGACCCAAACCCACTCGGATAGACCCAAACCCACTCTGCTCGATCCAAACCCATTCGGCTAGACCCAAACCCACGCGACTACACCCAAACCCACATCGCTTGACCCAAACCCACTCGGCTAGACCCAAACCCACTCGGCTGGACCCAAACCCACTCGGCTAGAGCCAAACCCACTCGGCTAGACCCAAACCCACTCGGCTAGACCCAAACCCACTCGGCTAGACCCAAACCCACTCGGCTAGACCCAAACCCACACGGCTAGACCCAAACCCACTTGGCTAGACCCAAACCCACTCGGCTAGACCCAAACCCACTCGGCTAGACCCAAACCCACTCGGCTAGACCCAAACCCACTCGGCTACACCCAAACCCACTCGGTTCGACCCAAACCCACTCGGCCACACCCAAACCCACTCGGCTAGACCCAAACCCACTCGGCTAGACCCAAACCCATTCGGCTAGACCCAAACCCTCTCGGCTAGACCCAAACCCACTCGGCTAGACCCAAAACCACTCGGCTAGACCCAAACCCACTCGGCTACACCCAAACCCACTTGGCTAGACCCAAACCCACTCGGCTAGACCCAAACCCAATCGGCTAGACCCAAACCCACTCGGCTACACCCAAACCCACTCGGCTAGACCCAAGCCCACTCGGCTAGACCCAAACCCACTCGGCTAGACCCAAACCCTCTCGGATAGACCCAAACCCACTCGGCTAGACTCAAACCCACTCGGCTAGACCCAAACCCACTCGGCTAGACCCAAACCCACTCGGCTAGACCCAAACCCACTCGGCTAGACCCACACCCACTCGGCTAGACCCAAACCCACTCGGCTAGACCCAAACCCATTCGGCTAGTCCAAAACCCACTCGGCTAGAGCCAAACCCACTTGGCTAGACCCAAACCCACTTGGCTCGACCCAAACCCACTCCGCTTGACCCAAACCCACTCGGCTAGACCCAAACCCACTCCGCTAGACCCAAACCCACTCGGCTAGACCCAAACCCACTCGGCTAGACCCAAATCCACTCCGCTAGACCCAAACCCACTCGGCTAGACCCAAACGCATTCGGCTAGACCCAAATCCACTCCGCTAGACCCAAACCCACTCCGCTAGACCCAAACCCACTCCGCTAGACTCAAACCCACTCCGCTAGACCCAAACCCACTCGGCAAGACCCAAACCCACTGCGCTAGACCCAAACCCACTCGGCTAGGCCCAAACCCACTCGGCGAGACCCAAACCCACTCGGCTAGACACAAACCCACTCGGCTGGACTCAAATCCACTCGGCTAGACCCAAACCCACTCGGCTACACCCAAACCCGATCGGCTAGACCCAAACCCACTCGGCTAGACCCAAACCCACTCGGCTGGACCCAAACCCACTCGGCTAGACCCAAACCCACTCGGCTAGACCCAAACCCACTCGGCTAGACCCAAACCCACTCGGCTAGACCCAAACCCACTCGGCTAGACCCAAACCCACTCGGCTAGACCCAAATCCACTCCGCTAGACCCAAATCCACTCCGCTAGACACAAACCCACTCGGCTAGACCCAAACCCATTCGGCTAGACCCAAACCCACACCGCTAGACCCAAACCCACTCCGCTAGACCCAAACCCACTCGGCTGGACCCAAACCCACTCGGCTAGACCCAAACCCACTCGGCTAGACCCAAACCCACTCGGCTAGACCCAAACCCACTCGGCTAGACCCAAACCCACTCGGCCAGACTCAAACCCACTCGGCTACACCCAAACCCACTCGGCTAGACCCAAAACCCACTCGGCTAGACCCAAATCCACTCCGCTAGACCCAAACCCACTCGGCTAGACCCAAACCCATTCGGCTAGACCCAAACCCACTCCGCTAGACCCAAACCCACTCCGCTAGACCCAAACCCACTCCGCTAGACTCAAACCCACTCAGCTAGACCCAAACCCACTCGGCTAGACCCAAACCCACTCCGCTAGACCCAAACCCACTCGGCTAGATCCAAACCCACTCGGCTAGACCCAAACCCACTCGGCTAGACCCAAACCCACTCGGCTGGGCCCAAACCCACTCGGCTAGACCCAAACCCACTCGGCTACACCCAAACCCGCTCGGGTAGACCCAAACCCTTTCGGCTAGACCCAAACCCACTCGGCTAGACCCAAACCCACTCGGCTAGACCCACACCCACTCGGCCAGACCCAAACCCACTCGGCTAGACCCAAACCCACTCGGCTAGACCTAAACCCACTCGGCCAGACACAAACCCACTCGGCTAGACCCAAACCCACTCGGCTAGACCTAAACCCACTCGGCTAGACCCAAACCCACTCGGCTAGACCCAAACCCACTCGGCTAGACCCAAACCAACTCGCCTCGACCCAAACCCACTCCGCTTGACCCAAACCCACTCGGCTAGACCCAAACCCACTCCGCTAGACCCAAACCCACTCGGCTAGACCCAAACCCACTCGGCTAGACCCAAACCCATTCGGCTAGACCCAAACCCACTCGGCTAGACCCAAACCCACTCGGCTAGACCCAAAACCACTCGGCTAGACCCAAACCCACTCGGCTACACCCAAACCCACTGGGCTAGACCCAAACCCACTCGGCTAGACCCAAACCCAATCGGCTAGACCCAAACCCACTCGGCTACACCCAAACCCACTCGGCTAGACCCAAACCCACTCGGCTAGACCCAAACCCACTCGGCTAGACCCAAACCCTCTCGGATAGACCCAAACCCACTCGGCTAGACCCAAACCCACTCGACTAGACCCAAACCCACTCGGCTAGACCCAAACCCACTCGGCTAGACCCAAACCCACTCGGCTAGACCCACACCAACTCGGCTAGACCCAAACCCACTCGGCTAGACCCAAACCCACTCGGCTAGTCCAAAACCCACTCGGCTAGAGCCAAACCCACTCGGCTAGACCCAAACCCACTCGGCTCGACCCAAACCCACTCCGCTTGACCCAAACCCACTTGGCTAGACCCAAACCCACTCCGCTAGACCGAAACCCACTCGGCTAGACCCAAACCCACTCGGCTAGACCCAAACCCATTCGGCTAGACCCAAACCCACTCCGCTAGACCCAAACCCACTCTGCTAGACCCAAACCCACTCCGCTAGACTCAAACCCACTCCGCTAGACCCAAACCCACTCGGCTAGACCCAAACCCACTCGGCTAGACCCAAACCCACTCGGCTAGACCCAAACCCACTCGGCTGGGCCCAAACCCAATCGGCTAGACCCAAACCCACTCGGCTACACCCAAACCCGCTCGGCTAGACCCAAACCCGCTCGGCTAGACCCAAACCCGCTCGGCCAGACCCAAACCCACTCGGCTAGACCCAAACCCACTCGGCTAGACCCAAACCCACTCGGCTAGACCCAAACCCACTCGGCCAGACCCAAACCCACTCGGCTAGACCCAAACCCACTCGGCTAGACCCAAACCCACTCGGCTAGACCCAAACCCACTCGGCTAGACCCAAACCCAATCGGCTAGACCCAAACCCACTCGGCTAGACCCAAACACACTCGGCTAGACCCAAACCCACTCGGCCAGACCCAAACCCACTCGGCAAGACCCAAACCCACTCGGCTAGACCCAAACCCAATCGGCTACACCCAAAGCCACTCGGCTAGACCCAAACCCATTCGGCTAGACACAAACCCCCTCGGCTAGACCCAAACCCACTCGGCTAGACCCAAACCCACTCGGCTAGACCCAAACCCACTCGGCTCGACCCAAACCCACTCGGCTAGACCCAAACCCACTCCGCTAGACACAAACCCACTCCGCTAGACTCAAACCCACTCCGCTAGACCCAAACCCACTCGGCTAGAACCAAACCCACTCGGCTAGACCCAAACACACTCGGCTAGACCCAAACCCACTCGGCTAGTCCCAAACCCACTCGGCTAGACCCAAACCCACACGGCTAGACCCAAATCCACTCCGCTAGACCCAACCCCACTCGGCTAGACCCAAACCCATTCGGCTAGACCCAAATCCACTCCGCTAGAACCAAACCCACTCCGCTAGACCCAAACCCACTCCGCTAGACTCAAACCCACTCCGCTAGACCCAAACCCACTCGGCTAGACCCAAACCCACTCCGCTAGACCCAAACCCACTCGGCTAGACCCAAACCCACTCGGCTCGACCCAAACCCACTCGGCTAGAGCTAATCCAACTCGGCTAGACCCAAACCCACTCGGCTAGACCCAAACCCACTCGGCTAGACCGAAACCCACTCGGCTAGACCCAAACCCACTCGGCTAGACCCAAACCCACTCGGCTAGACCCAAACCCACTCGGCTAGACCCAAACCCACTCGGCTAGATCCAAACCCACTCGGCTAGACCCAAACCCACTCGGCTAAACCCAAACCCACTCGGCTAGACCCAAACCCACTCGGCTAGACTCAAACCCACTCGGCTACACCCAAACCCACTCGGCTAGACCCAAACCCACTCGGCTAGACCCAAACCCACTCGGCTAGACCCAAACCCACTCGGCTAGACCCAAACCCACTCGGCTGGGCCCAAACCCACTCGGCTAGACCCAAACCCACTCGGCTACACCCAAACCCGCTCGGCTCGACCCAAACCCACTCGGATAGACCCAAACCCACTCGGCTAGGCCCAAACCCACTCGGCTAGACCCAAACCCACTCGGCTAGACCCAAACCCACTCGGCTAGACCCAAACCCACTCGGCTAGACCCAAACCCACTCGGCTAGACCCAAACCAACTCGGCCAGACCCAAACCCACTCGGCTAGACCCAAACCCACTCGGCTTGACCCAAACCCACTCGGCTAGACCCAAACCCACTCGGCTAGACCCAAACCCAATCGGCTAGACCCAAACCCTCCCGGCTAGACCCAAACACACTCGGCTAGACCCAAACCCACTCGGCTTGACCCAAACCGACTCGGCTAGACCCAAACCCACTCGGCTAGACCCAAACCCAATCGGCTACACCCAAAGCCACTCGGCTAGACCCAAACCCACTCGGCTAGACACAAACCCCCTCGGCTAGACCCAAACCCATTCGGCTAGACCCAAACCCACTCGGCTAGACCCAAACCCACTCGGCTCGACCCAAACCACTCGGCTAGATCCAAACCCACTCCACTAGACACAAACCCACTCCGCTAGACTCAAACCCATTCCGCTAGACCCAAACCCACTCGGCTAGACAAAAACCCACAGAGGCTAGACCCAAACCCACTCGGCTACACCCAAACACACTCGGCTAGACACAAACCCACTCGGCTACACCCAAACCCACTCGGCTAGACCCAAACCCACTCGGCTAGACCCAAACCCACTCGGCTGGACCCAAACCCACTCGGTTAGACCCAAACCCACTGGGCTAGACCCAAACCCACTCGGCTAGACACAAACCCCCTCGGCTCGACCCAAACCCACTCGGCTAGACCCAAACCCACTCGGCTAGACCCAAACCCACTCGGCTAGACCCAAACCCATTCGGCTAGACCCACACCCACTCGGCTAGACCCAAACCCACTCGGCTAGACCCAAACCCACTCGGCTAGACCCAATCCCACTCGGCTAGACCCAAACCCATTCGGCTAGACCCAAAACCACTCCGCTAGACCCAAACCCACTCCGCTAGACCCAAACCCACTCCGCTAGACTCAAACCCACTCGGCTAGACCCAAACCCACTCGGCTAGACCCAAACCCACTCGGCTAGACCCAAACCCACTCGGCTAGACCCAAACCCACTCGGCTAGACCCAAACCCACTCCGCTAGACCCAAACCCACTCCGCTAGACCCAAACCCACTCGGCTAGACCCAAACCCACTCCACTAGACCCAAACCCACTCGGCTAGACACAAACCCACTCGGCTAGACCCAAACCCACTCGGCTAGACCCAAACCCACTCGGCTGGGCCCAAACCCACTCGGCTGGACCCAAACCCACTCGGCTACACCCAAACTCGCTCGGCTAGACCCAAACCCACTCGGATAGACCCAAACCCACTCGGCTAGACCCAAACCCACTCGGCTAGACCCAAACCCACTCGGCTAGACTCAAACCCACTCGGCTAGACCCAAACCCACTCGGCTAGACCCAAACCCACTCGTCTAGACCCAAACCAACTCGGCCAGACCCAAACCCACTCGGCTAGACCCAAACCCACTCGGCTAGACCCAAACCCACTCGGCTAGACCCAAACCCACTCGGCTAGACCCAAACCCAATCGGCTAGACCCAAACCCTCTCGGCTAGACCCAAACACACTCGGCTAGACCCAAACCCACTCGGCTAGACCCAAACCGACTCGGCTAGACCCAAACCCACTCGGCTAGACCCAAACCCAATCGGCTACACCCAAAGCCACTCGGCTATACCCAAACCCACTCGGCTAGACACAAACCCCCTCGGCTAGACCCAAACCCATTCGGCTAGACCCAAACCCACTCGGCTAGACCCAAACCCACTCGGCTAGACCCAAACCCACTCGGCTGGGCCCAAACCCACTCGGCTAGACCCAAACCCACTCGGCTACACCCAAACCCGCTCGGCTCGACCCAAACCCACTCGGATAGACCCAAACCCACTCGGCTAGGCCCAAACCCACTCGGCTAGACCCAAACCCACTCGGCTAGACCCAAACCCACTCGGCTAGACCCAAACCCACTCGGCTAGACCCAAACCCACTCGGCTAGACCCAAACCAACTCGGCCAGACCCAAACCCACTCGGCTAGACCCAAACCCACTCGGCTAGACCCAAACCCACTCGGCTAGACCCAAACCCAATCGGCTAGACCCAAACCCTCCCGGCTAGACCCAAACACACTCGGCTAGACCCAAACCCACTCGGCTTGACCCAAACCGACTCGGCTAGACCCAAACCCACTCGGCTACACCCAAACCCAATCGGCTACACCCAAAGCCACTCGGCTAGACCCAAACCCACTCGGCTAGACACAAACCCCCTCGGCTAGACCCAAACCCATTCGGCTAGACCCAAACCCACTCGGCTAGACCCAAACCCACTCGGCTCGATCCAAACCACTCGGCTAGATCCAAACCCACTCCGCTAGACACAAACCCACTCCGCTAGACTCAAACCCATTCCGCTAGACCCAAACCCACTCGGCTAGACAAAAACCCACAGAGGCTAGACCCAAACCCACTCGGCTACACCCAAACACACTCGGCTAACCCAAACCCACTCGGCTAGACCCAAACCCACTCCGCTAGACCCAAACCCACTCGGCTGGACCCAAACCCACTCGGCTACACCCAAACTCGCTCGGCTAGACCCAAACCCACTCGGATAGACCCAAACCCACTCGGCTAGACCCAAACCCACTCGGCTAGACCCAAACCCACTCGGCTAGACTCAAACCCACTCGGCTAGACCCAAACCCACTCGGCTAGACCCAAACCCACTCGTCTAGACCCAAACCAACTCGGCCAGACCCAAACCCACTCGGCTAGACCCAAACCCACTCGGCTAGACCCAAACCCACTCGGCTAGACCCAAACCCACTCGGCTAGACCCAAACCCAATCGGCTAGACCCAAACCCTCTCGGCTAGACCCAAACACACTCGGCTAGACCCAAACCCACTCGGCTAGACCCAAACCGACTCGGCTAGACCCAAACCCACTCGGCTAGACCCAAACCCAATCGGCTACACCCAAAGCCACTCGGCTATACCCAAACCCACTCGGCTAGACACAAACCCCCTCGGCTAGACCCAAACCCATTCGGCTAGACCCAAACCCACTCGGCTAGACCCAAACCCACTCGGCTCGACCCAAACCACTCGGCTAGATCCAAACCCACTCCGCTACACACAAACCCACTCCGCTAGAGTCAAACCCATTCCGCTAGACCCAAACCCACTCGGCTAGACAAAAACCCACAGAGGCTAGACCCAAACCCACTCGGCTACACCCAAACACACTCGGCTAGACCCAAACCCACTTGGCTACACCCAAACCCACTCGGCTAGACCCAAACCCACTCGGCTAGACCCAAACCCACTCGGCTAGACCCAAACCCACTCGGCTAGACCCAAACCCACTGGGCTAGACCCAAACCCACTCGGCTAGACACAAACCCCCTCGGCTAGACCCAAACCCACTCGGCTGGACCCAAACCCACTCGGCTAGACCCAAACCCACTCGGCTAGACACAAACCCATTCGGCTAGACCCAAACCCACTTGGATAGACCCAAACCCACTCGGCTAGACCCAAACCCACTCCTCTAGACCCAAACCCACTCGGCTATACCCAAACCCATTCGGCTAGACCCAAACCCACTCCGCTAGACCCAAACCCACTCCGCTAGACCCAAACCCACTCGGCTAGACCCAAACACAATCGGCTACACCCAAAGCCACTCGGCTAGACCCAAACCCACTCGGCTAGACACAAACCCCCTCGGCTAGACCCAAACCCATTCGGCTAGACCCAAACCCACTCGGCTAGACCCAAACCCACTCGGCTCGACCCAAACCACTCGGCTAGATCCAAACCCACTCCGCTAGACACAAACCCACTCCGCTAGACTCAAACCCATTCCGCTAGACCCAAACCCACTCGGCTAGACAAAAACCCACAGAGGCTAGACCCAAACCCACTCGGCTACACCCAAACACACTCGGCTAGACCGAAACCCACTCGGCTACACCCAAACCCACTCGGCTAGACCCAAACCCATTCGGCTAGACCCAAACCCACTCTGCTAGACCCAAACCCACTCCGCTAGACGCAAACCCACTCCGCTAGACCCAAACCCACTCCGCTAGACCCAAACCCACTCGGCTACACCCAAACCCACTCGGCTAGACCCAAACCCACTCGGCTAGACCCAAACCCACTCGGCTAGACCCAAACCCACTCGGCTAGACCCAAACCCACTCGGCTAGACCCAAACCCAATCGGCTACACCCAAATCCACTCGGCTATACCCAAACCCACTCGGCTAGACACAAACCCCCTCGGCTAGACCCAAACCCATTCGGCTAGACCCAAACCCACTCAACTAGACCCAAACCCACTCGGCTCGACCCAAACCACTCGGCTAGATCCAAACCCACTCCGCTACACACAAACCCACTCCGCTAGAGTCAAATCCATTCCGCTAGACCCAAACCCACTCGGCTAGACAAAAACCCACAGAGGCTAGACCCAAACCCACTCGGCTACACCCAAACACACTCGGCTAGACCCAAACCCACTTGGCTACACCCAAACCCACTCGGCTAGACCCAAACCCACTCGGCTAGACCCAAACCCACTCGGCTAGACCCAAACCCACTCGGCTAGACCCAAACCCACTGGGCTAGACCCAAACCCACTCGGCTAGACACAAACCCCCTCGGCTAGACCCAAACCCACTCGGCTAGACCCAAACCCACTCGGCTAGACCCAAACCCACTCGGCTAGACACAAACCCATTCGGCTAGACCCAAACCCACTTGGCTAGACCCAAACCCACTCGGCTAGACCCAAACCCACTCCGCTAGACCCAAACCCACTCGGCTAGACCCAAACCCATTCGGCTAGACCCAAACCCACTCCGCTAGACCCAAACCCACTCCGCTAGACCCAAACCCACTCCGCTAGACTCAAACCCAGTCGGCTAGACCCAAACCCACTCGGCTAGACCCAAACCCACTCGGCTAGACCCAAACCCACTCGGCTAGACCCAAACCCATTCGGCTAGACCCAAACCGACTCGGCTAGACCCAAACCCACTCGGCTAGACCCAAACACAATCGGCTACACCCAAAGCCACTCGGCTAGACCCAAACCCACTCGGCTAGACACAAACCCCCTCGGCTAGACCCAAACCCATTCGGCTAGACCCAAACCCACTCGGCTAGACCCAAACCCACTCGGCTCGACCCAAACCACTCGGCTAGATCCAAACCCACTCCGCTAGACACAAACCCACTCCGCTAGACTCAAACCCATTCCGCTAGACCCAAACCCACTCGGCTAGACAAAAACCCACAGAGGCTAGACCCAAACCCACTCGGCTACACCCAAACACACTCGGCTAGACCGAAACCCACTCGGCTACACCCAAACCCACTCGGCTAGACCCAAACCCATTCGGCTAGACCCAAACCCACTCTGCTAGACCCAAACCCACACCGCTAGACCCAAACCCACTCCGCTAGACCCAAACCCACTCCGCTAGACCCAAACCCACTCGGCTACACCCAAACCCACTCGGCTAGACCCAAACCCACTCGGCTAGACCCAAACCCACTCGGCTAGACCCAAACCCACTCGGCTAGACCCAAACCCACTGGGCTAGACCCAAACCCACTCGGCTAGACACAAACCCCCTCGGCTAGACCCAAGCCCACTCGGCTAGACCCAAACCCACTCGGCTAGACCCAAACCCACTCGGCTAGACCCAAACCCATTCGGCTAGACCCACACCCACTGGGCTAGACCCAAACCCACTCGGCTAGACCCAAACCCACTCCGCTAGACCCAAACCCACTCCGCTAGACACAAACCCACTCGGCTAGACCCAAACCCACTCCACTAGACCCAAACCCACTCGGCTAGACACAAACCCACTCGGCTAGACCCAAACCCACTCGGCTAGACCCAAACCCACTCGGCTGGGCCCAAACCCACTCGGCTAGACTCAAACCCACTCGGCTAGACCCAAATCCACTCGGCTAGACCCAAACCCACTCGGCTAGACCCAAACCCACTCGGCTACGCGCAAACCCACTAGGCTATACCCAAACCCACTCGGCTAGACCCAAACCCACTCGGCTAGACCCAAACCCACTGGGCGAGACCCAAACTCCCTCGGCTAGACACAAACCCACTCGCCTAGACCCAAACCCGCTCGGCTACACCCAAACCCACTCGGCTAGACCCAAACACACTCGGCTAGACCCAAACCCACTCCGCTAGACCCAAACCCACTTGGCTAGACCGAAACCCACTCGGCTAGACCCAAACGCACTCGGCTAGACCCATCCCACTCGGCTAGACTCAAACCCACTCGGCTAGACCCAAACCCACTCGGCTAGACCCAAACCCACTCGCTAGACCCAAACCCACTCGGCTAGACCCAAGCCCACTCGGCTAGACCCAAACCCACTCGGCTAGACCCAAACCGACTCGGCTAGACCCAAACCCTCTCGGCTAGACCCAAACCCACTCCGCTAGACCAAAACCCACTCAGCTAGACTGAAACCCTCTCCGCTAGACCCAAACCCACTCGGCTAGACCCAAACCTTCTCGGGTAGACCCAAACCCACTAGGCTAGACCCAAACCCACTGGGCTAGACCCAAACCCCCTCGGCTAGACCCAAACCCACTCCGCTAGACCCAAACCCACTCCGCTAGACCCAAAACCCACTCCGCTAGACCCAAACCCACTCGGCTAGACCCAAACCCACTCGGCTAGACCCAAACCCACTCAGCTAGACCCAAACCCACTCGGCTGGACCCAAACCCACTCGGCTCGACCCAAACCCACTCGGCTACACCCAAACCCACTCGGCTACTCCCAAACCCACTCGGCTAGACCCAAACCCACTCGGCTAGACCCAAACCCACTCGGCTAGACCCAAACCCACTCGGCTAGACCCAAACCCACTCGGCTAGACCCAAACCCAATCGACTAGACCCAAACCCACTCGGCTAGACCCAAACCCACTCGGCTAGACCCAAACCCACTCGGCTAGACCCACACCCACTCGGCTAGACCCAAACCCAGTCGGCTAGACCCAAACATACTCGGGTAGACCCAAACCCACTCGGCTAGACACAAACCCACTTGGCTAGACCCAAACACACTCGGCTACACCCAAACCCACTCCGCTAGACCCAAACCCACTCGGCTAGATGGAAACCCACTCGGCTGGACCCAAACCCACTCGGCTAGACCCAAACCCACTCGGCTAGGCCCAAACCCACTGGGCTACACCCAAACCCACTCCACTAGACCCAAACCCACTCCACTAGACCCAAACCCACTTGGCTAGACCCAAACCCACTCGGCTAGACCCAAACCCACTCCGCTAGACACAAACCCACTCGGCTAGACCCAAACCCACTCGGCTAGACCCAAACCCACTCGGCTGGACCCAAACCCACTCGGCTAGACCCAAACCCACTCGGCTACACCCAAACCCACTCCGCTAGACCCAAACCCACTCGGCTAGACCGAAACCCACTCAGCTAGACCCAAACCCACTCGGCTAGACCCAAACCCACTCGGCTAGACCCAAACCCACTTGGCTACACCCAAACCCACTCCACTAGACCCAAACCCACTCCGCTAGACCAAAACCCCACTCCGCTGGACCCAAACCCACTCGGCTAGACCGAAACCCACTCGGCTAGACCCAAACGCACTCGGCTAGGCCCATCCCACTCGGCTAGACTCAAACCAACTAGGCTAGACCCAAACCCACTCGGCTAGACCCAAACCCACTCGGCTAGACCCAAACCCACTCCGCTAGACCCAAACCCACTCGGCTAGACCCAAACCCACTCGGCTAGACCCAACCCACTCGGCTAGACCAAACCCACTCGGCTACACCCAAACCCACTCCGCTAGACCCAAACCCACTCGGCTAGATGGAAACCCACTCGGCTGGACCTAAACCCACTCGGCTAGAGCCATACCCACTCGGCTAGGCCCAAACCCACTGGGCTACACCCAAACCCACTCCACTAGACCCAAACCGACTCGGCTAGACCCAAACCCATTCGGCTAGACCCAAACCCACTCCGCTAGACCCAAACCCACTCGGCTAGACCGAAACCCACTCGGCTAGACCCAAAACAACTCGGCCAGACCCAAACCCGCTCGGCTAGACCCAAACCCACTCCGCTAGACCCAAACCCATTCAGCTAGACCGAAACCCACTCCGCTAGACCCAAACCCACTCGGCTAGACCCAAACCGACTCGGCTAGACCCAAACCCACTCGGCTAGACCCAAACACAATCGGCTACACCCAAAGCCACTCGGCTAGACCCAAACCCACTCGGCTAGACACAAACCCCCTCGGCTAGACCCAAACCCATTCGGCTAGACCCAAACCCACTCGGCTAGACCCAAACCCACTCGGCTCGACCCAAACCACTCGGCTAGATCCAAACCCACTCCGCTAGACACAAACCCACTCCGCTAGACTCAAACCCATTCCGCTAGACCCAAACCCACTCGGCTAGACAAAAACCCACAGAGGCTAGACCCAAACCCACTCGGCTACACCCAAACACACTCGGCTAGACCGAAACCCACTCGGCTACACCCAAACCCACTCGGCTAGACCCAAACCCATTCGGCTAGACCCAAACCCACTCTGCTAGACCCAAACCCACACCGCTAGACCCAAACCCACTCCGCTAGACCCAAACCCACTCCGCTAGACCCAAACCCACTCGGCTACACCCAAACCCACTCGGCTAGACCCAAACCCACTCGGCTAGACCCAAACCCACTCGGCTAGACCCAAACCCACTCGGCTAGACCCAAACCCACTGGGCTAGACCCAAACCCACTCGGCTAGACACAAACCCCCTCGGCTAGACCCAAACCCACTCGGCTAGACCCAAACCCACTCGGCTAGACCCAAACCCACTCGGCTAGACCCAAACCCATTCGGCTAGACCCACACCCACTGGGCTAGACCCAAACCCACTCGGCTAGACCCAAACCCACTCCGCTAGACCCAAACCCACTCCGCTAGACACAAACCCACTCGGCTAGACCCAAACCCACTCCACTGGACCCAAACCCACTCGGCTAGACACAAACCCACTCGGCTAGACCCAAACCCACTCGGCTAGACCCAAACCCACTCGGCTGGGCCCAAACCCACTCGGCTAGACTCAAACCCACTCGGCTAGACCCAAATCCACTCGGCTAGACCCAAACCCACTCGGCTAGACCCAAACCCACTCGGCTATACGCAAACCCACTAGGCTATACCCAAACCCACTCGGCTAGACCCAAACCCACTCGGCTAGACCCAAACCCACAGGGCGAGACCCAAACTCCCTCGGCTAGACACAAACCCACTCGCCTAGACCCAAACCCGCTCGGCTACACCCAAACCCACTCGGCTAGACCCAAACACACTCGGCTAGACCCAAACCCACTCCGCTAGACCCAAACCCACTTGGCTAGACCGAAACCCACTCGGCTAGACCCAAACGCACTCGGCTAGACCCATCCCACTCGGCTAGACTCAAACCCACTCGGCTAGACCCAAACCCACTCGGCTAGACCCAAACCCACTCGCTAGACCCAAACCCACTCGGCTAGACCCAAGCCCACTCGGCTAGACCCAAACCCACTCGGCTAGACCCAAACCGACTCGGCTAGACCCAAACCCTCTCGGCTAGACCCAAACCCACTCCGTTAGACCAAAACCCACTCAGCTAGACTGAAACCCTCTCCGCTAGACCCAAACCCACTCGGCTAGACCCAAACCTTCTCGGGTAGACCCAAACCCACTAGGCTAGACCCAAACCCACTGGGCTAGACCCAAACCCCCTCGGCTAGACCCAAACCCACTCCGCTAGACCCAAACCCACTCCGCTAGACCCAAAACCCACTCCGCTAGACCCAAACCCACTCGGCTAGACCCAAACCCACTCGGCTAGACCCAAACCCACTCGGCTAGACCCAAACCCACTCGGCTAGACCCAAACCCACTCGGCTCGACCCAAACCCACTCGGCTACACCCAAACCCACTCGGCTACTCCCAAACCCACTCGGCTAGACCCAAACCCACTCGGCTAGACCCAAACCCACTCGGCTAGACCCAAACCCACTCGGCTAGACCCAAACCCACTCGGCTAGACCCAAACCCAATCGACTAGACCCAAACCCACTCGGCTAGACCCAAACCCACTCGGCTAGACCCAAACCCACTCGGCTAGACCCACACCCACTCGGCTAGACCCAAACCCAGTCGGCTAGACCCAAACATACTCGGGTAGACCCAAACCCACTCGGCTAGACACAAACCCACTTGGCTAGACCCAAACACACTCGGCTACACCCAAACCCACTCCGCTAGACCCAAACCCACTCGGCTAGATGGAAACCCACTCGGCTGGACCCAAACGCACTCGGCTAGACCCAAACCCACTCGGCTAGGCCCAAACCCACTGGGCTACACCCAAACCCACTCCACTAGACCCAAACCCACTCCACTAGACCCAAACCCACTTGGCTAGACCCAAACCCACTCGGCTAGACCCAAACCCACTCCGCTAGACACAAACCCACTCGGCTAGACCCAAACCCACTCGGCTAGACCCAAACCCACTCGGCTGGACCCAAACCCACTCGGCTAGACCCAAACCCACTCGGCTACACCCAAACCCACTCCGCTAGACCCAAACCCACTCGGCTAGACCGAAACCCACTCAGCTAGACCCAAACCCACTCGGCTAGACCCAAACCCACTCGGCTAGACCCAAACCCACTTGGCTACACCCAAACCCACTCCACTAGACCCAAACCCACTCCGCTAGACCAAAACCCCACTCCGCTAGACCCAAACCCACTCGGCTAGACCGAAACCCACTCGGCTAGACCCAAACGCACTCGGCTAGGCCCATCCCACTCGGCTAGACTCAAACCAACTAGGCTAGACCCAAACCCACTCGGCTAGACCCAAACCCACTCGGCTAGACCCAAACCCACTCCGCTAGACCCAAACCCACTCGGCTAGACCCAAACCCACTCGGCTAGACCCAACCCACTCGGCTAGACCAAACCCACTCGGCTACACCCAAACCCACTCCGCTAGACCCAAACCCACTCGGCTAGATGGAAACCCACTCGGCTGGACCTAAACCCACTCGGCTAGAGCCATACCCACTCGGCTAGGCCCAAACCCACTGGGCTACACCCAAACCCACTAGGCTAGACCCAAACCCACTGGGCTAGACCCAAACCCCCTCGGCTAGACCCAAACCCACTCCGCTAGACCCAAACCCACTCCGCTAGACCCAAAACCCACTCCGCTAGACCCAAACCCACTCGGCTAGACCCAAACCCACTCGGCTAGACCCAAACCCACTCGGCTAGACCCAAACCCACTCGGCTAGACCCAAACCCACTCGGCTCGACCCAAACCCACTCGGCTACACCCAAACCCACTCGGCTACTCCCAAACCCACTTGGCTAGACCCAAACCCACTCGGCTAGACCCAAACCCACTCGGCTAGACCCAAACCCACTCGGCTAGACCCAAACCCACTCGGCTAGACCCAAACCCAATCGACTAGACCCAAACCCACTCGGCTAGACCCAAACCCACTCGGCTAGACCCAAACCCACTCGGCTAGACCCACACCCACTCGGCTAGACCCAAACCCAGTCGGCTAGACCCAAACATACTCGGGTAGACCCAAACCCACTCGGCTAGACACAAACCCACTTGGCTAGACCCAAACACACTCGGCTACACCCAAACCCACTCCGCTAGACCCAAACCCACTCGGCTAGATGGAAACCCACTCGGCTGGACCCAAACGCACTCGGCTAGACCCAAACCCACTCGGCTAGGCCCAAACCCACTGGGCTACACCCAAACCCACTCCACTAGACCCAAACCCACTCCACTAGACCCAAACCCACTTGGCTAGACCCAAACCCACTCGGCTAGACCCAAACCCACTCCGCTAGACACAAACCCACTCGGCTAGACCCAAACCCACTCGGCTAGACCCAAACCCACTCGGCTGGACCCAAACCCACTCGGCTAGACCCAAACCCACTCGGCTACACCCAAACCCACTCCGCTAGACCCAAACCCACTCGGCTAGACCGAAACCCACTCAGCTAGACCCAAACCCACTCGGCTAGACCCAAACCCACTCGGCTAGACCCAAACCCACTTGGCTACACCCAAACCCACTCCACTAGACCCAAACCCACTCCGCTAGACCAAAACCCCACTCCGCTAGACCCAAACCCACTCGGCTAGACCGAAACCCACTCGGCTAGACCCAAACGCACTCGGCTAGGCCCATCCCACTCGGCTAGACTCAAACCAACTAGGCTAGACCCAAACCCACTCTGCTAGACCCAAACCCACTCGGCTAGACCCAAACCCACTCCGCTAGACCCAAACCCACTCGGCTAGACCCAAACCCACTCGGCTAGACCCAACCCACTCGGCTAGACCAAACCCACTCGGCTACACCCAAACCCACTCCGCTAGACCCAAACCCACTCGGCTAGATGGAAACCCACTCGGCTGGACCTAAACCCACTCGGCTAGAGCCATACCCACTCGGCTAGGCCCAAACCCACTGGGCTACACCCAAACCCACTCCACTAGACCCAAACCGACTCGGCTAGACCCAAACCCATTCGGCTAGACCCAAACCCACTCCGCTAGACCCAAACCCACTCGGCTAGACCGAAACCCACTCGGCTAGACCCAAAACAACTCGGCCAGACCCAAACCCGCTCGGCTAGACTCAAACCCACTCGGCTAGACCCAAACCCACTCGGCTAGACCCAAACCCACTCCGCTAGACCCAAACCCATTCAGCTAGACCGAAACCCACTCCGCTAGACCCAAACCCACTCGGCTAGACCGAAACCCTCTCGGCTAGACCCAAAAGCACTCGGCCAGACCCAAACCCGCTCGGCTAGACCCAAACCCACTCGGCTAGACCCAAACCCACTCGGCTAGACCCAAACCCACTCGGCTAGACCCAAACCCACTCTGCTAGACCCAAACCCACTCGGCTAGACCCAAACCCACTCGGCTAGACCCAAACCCACTCGGCTAGACCCAAACCCACTCGGCTAGACCCAAACCCACTCGGCTACACCCAAACCCACTCCGCTAGACCCAAACCCACTCGGCTAGACCGAAACCCACTCCGCTAGACCCAAACCCACTCGGCTAGACCCAAACCCACTCGGCTAGACCCAAACCCACTTGGCTACACCCAAACCCACTCCACTAGACCCAAACCCACTCCGCTAGACCCAAACCCACTCCGCGAGACCCAAACCCACTCGGCTAGATGGAAACCCACTCGGCTGGACCCAAACCCACTCGGCTAGACCCATACCCACTCGGCTAGGCCCAAACCCACTGGGCTACACCCAAACCCACTCCACTAGACCCAAACCGACACGGCTAGACCCAAACCCATTCGGCTAGACCCAAACCCACTCCGCTAGACCGAAACCCACTCGGCTAGACCGAAACCCACTCGGCTATACCCAAAACAACTCGGCCATACCCAAACCCGCTCGGCTAGACTCAAACCCACTCGGCTAGACCCAAACCCAGTCGGCTAGACCCAAACCCACTCCGCTAGACCCAAACCCACTCGGATAGACACAAACCCACTCGGCTAGACCCAAACCCACTCGGCTAGACCAAACCCACTCGACTACACCCAAACCCACTCCGCTAGACCCAAACCCACTCGGCTAGATGGAAACCCACTCGGCTGGAACCAAACCCACTCGGCTAGACCCAAGCCAACTCGGCCAGGCCCAAACCCACTGGGCTACACCCAAACCCACTCCACTAGACCCAAACCGACTCGGCTAGACCCAAACCCATTCGGCTAGACCCAAACCCACTCCGCTAGACCCAAACCCACTCGGCTAGACCGAAACCCTCTCGGCTAGACCCAAAAGCACTCGGCCAGACCCAAACCCGCTCGGCTAGACTCAAACCCACTCGGCTAGACCCAAACCCACTCGGCTAGACCCAAACCCACTCGGCTAGACCCAAACCCACTCTGCTAGACCCAAACCCACTCGGCTAGACCCAAACCCAATCGGCTAGACCCAAACCCACTCGGCTAGACCCAAACCCACTCGGCTAGACCGAAACCCACTCGGCTAGACCGAAACCCACTCCGCTAGACCCAAACCCACTCGGCTAGACCGAAACCCACTCAGCTAGACGCAAAACAACTCGGCCAGACCCAAACCCGCTCGGCTAGACTCAAACCCACTCGGCTAGACACAAACCCACTCGGCTAGACCCAAACCCACTCCGCTAGACCCAAACCCACTCGGATAGACACAAACCCACTCGGCTAGACCCAAACCCACTCGGCTAGACCCAAACCCACTCGGATAGACACAAACCCACTCGGCTAGACCCAAACCCACTCGGCTAGACCAAACCCACTCGGCTACACCCAAACCCACTCCACTAGACCCAAACCCACTCCGCTAGACCCAAACCCACTCGGCTAGACCGAAACCCTCTCGGCTAGACCCAAAAGCACTCGGCCAGACCCAAACCCGCTCGGCTAGACCCAAACCCACTCGGCTAGACCGAAACCCACTCGGCTAGACCCAAACGCACTCGGCTAGACCCATCCCACTCGGCTAGACTCAAACCCACTCGGCTAGACCCAAACCCACTCGGCTAGACCCAAACCCACTCGGATAGACACAAACCCACTCGGCTAGACCCAAACCCACTCGGCTAGACCAAACCCACTCGGCTACACCCAAACCCACTCCGCTAGACCCAAACCCACTCGGCTAGATGGAAACCCACTCGGCTGGACCCAAACCCACTCGGCTAGACCCAAGCCCACTCGGCCAGGCCCAAACCCACTGGGCTACACCCAAACCCACTCCACTAGACCCAAACCGACTCGGCTAGACCCAAACCCATTCGGCTAGACCCAAACCCACTCCGCTAGACCCAAACCCACTCGGCTAGACCGAAACCCTCTCGGCTAGACCCAAAAGCACTCGGCCAGTCCCAAACCCGCTCGGCTAGACTCAAACCCACTCGGCTAGACCCAAACCCACTCGGCTAGACCCAAACCCATTCGGCTAGACCCAAACCCACTCCGCTAGACACAAACCCACTCGGCTAGACCCAAACACACTCGGCTAGACCCAAACCCACTCGGCTAGACCCAAACCCACTCGGCTAGACCCAAACCCACTCTGCTAGACCCAAACCCACTCGGCTAGACCCAAACCCAATCGGCTAGACCCAAACCCACTCGGCTAGACCCAAACCCACTCGGCTAGACCGAAACCCACTCGGCTAGACCGAAACCCACTCCGCTAGACCCAAACCCACTCGGCTAGACCGAAACCCACTCAGCTAGACCCAAACCCACTCGGCTAGACCCAAACGCACTCGGCTAGACCCAAACCCAATTGGCTACACCCAAACCCACTCCACTAGACCCAAACCCACTCCGCTAGACCCAAACCCCACTCCGCTAGACCGAAACCCACTCGGCTAGACCGAAACCCACTCGGCTAGACCCAAACGCACTCGGCTAGACCCATCCCGCTCGGCTAGACTCAAACCCACTCGGCTAGACCCGAACCCACTCGGCTAGACCCAAACCCACTCGGCTAGACCCAAACCCACTCGGCTAGACCCAAACCCACTCGGCTAGACCCAAACCCACGCCGCTAGACCCAAACCCACTCGGCTAGACCCAAACGCACTCGGCTAGACCCAAACCCACTCGGCTAGGCTCAAACCCACTCGGCAAGACCCAAACCCACTCGGCTAGACCCAAACCCACTCGGCTAGACCCAAACCCACTCCGCTAGACCCAAACCCACTCGGCTAGACCCAAACCCACTCGGCTAGACCCAAACCCACTCGGCTACACCCAAACCCACTCCGCTACACCCAAACCCACTCCGCTAGACCCAAACCCACTCGGCTAGATGGAAACCCACTCGGCTGGACCCAAACCCACTCGGCTAGACCCATACCCACTCGGCTAGGCCCAAACCCACTGGGCTACACCCAAACCCACTCCACTAGACCCAAACCGACTCGGCTAGACCCAAACCCATTCGGCTAGTCCCAAACCCACTCCGCTAGACCCAAACCCACTCGGCTAGACCGAAACCCACTCGGCTAGACCCAAAAGCACTCGGCCAGACCCAAACCCGCTCGGCTAGACTCAAACCCACTCGGCTAGACCCAAACCCACTCGGCTAGACCCAAACCCACTCGGCTGGACCCAAACCCATTCCGCTAGACACAAACCCACTCGGCTAGACCCAAACCCACTCGGCTAGACCCAAACCCACTGGGCTAGACCCAAACCCACTCGGCTAGACACAAACCCACTCGGCTAGCCCCAAACCCACTGGGCTAGACCCAAACCCCCTCGGCTAGACCCAAACCCATTCGGCTAGACCCAAACCCACTCGGCTACACCCAAACCCTCTCGGCTAGACCCAAACACACTCGGCTACACCCAAACCCACTCCGCTACACCCAAACCCACTCGGCTAGACCAAACCCACTCGGCTGGACCCAAACCCACTCGGCTGGACCCAAACCCACTCGGCTAGACCCAAACCCATTCGGCTAGACCCAAACCCACTCGGCTAGACCCAAACCCACTCGGCTAGACCCAAACCCACTCGGCTAGACCCAAACCCACTCGGCTACGCCCAAACCCACTAGGCTAGACCCAAACCCACTCGGCTAGACCCAAACCCACTCGGCTTGACCCAAACCCACTGGGCTAGACCCAAACCCCCTCGGCCAGACCCAAACCCACTCGGCTAGGCCCAAACCCACTCGGCTACACCCAAACCCACTCGGCTAGACCCAAACACACTCTGCTAGACCCAAACCCACTCCGCTAGACCCAAACCCACTCGGCTAGACTGAAACCCATTCAGGTAGACCCAAACCCACTCGGCTAGACCCAAACCCACTCGGCTAGACCCAAACCCACTCGGCTACACCCAACCCCACTCCACTAGACCCAAACCCACTCCGCTAGACCCAAACCCCACTCCGCTAGACCCAAACCCACTCGGCTAGACCGAAACCCGCTCGGCTAGACCCAAACGCACTCGGCTAGACGCAAACCCACTCGGCTGGACTCAAACCCACTCGCCTAGACCCAAACCCACCCGGCTAGACCCAAACCAACTCGGCTCGACCCAAACCCACTCGGCTAGACCCAAACGCACTCGGCTAGACCCAATCCCAATCGGCTGGACCCAAACCCACTCGGCTAGACCCAAACCCACTCGGCTACACCCAAACCCAGTCGGCTAGACCCAAACCCGCTTGGCTGGACCCAAGCCCACTCGGCTAGACCCAAACCCACTCGGCTGGACCCAAACCCACTCGGCTAGACCCAAACCCACTCGGCTAGACCCAAACCCACTCGGCTAGACCCAAACCCACTTGGCTAGACCCAAATCCACTCGGCTAGACCCAAACCCACTCCGCTACACCCAAACCCACTAGGCTAGACCCAAACCCACTCGGCTGGACCCAAACCCACTCGGCTAGACCCAAACACACTCGGCTACGCCCAAACCCACTATGCTAGACCCAAACCCACTCGGCTAGACCAAAACCCACTCGGCTAGACCCAAACCCACTGGGCTAGACCCAAACCCCCTCGGCTAGACCCAAACCCACTCGGCTAGACCCAAACCCACTCGGCTAGACAAAACCCAATCGGCTACACCCAAACCCACTCCGCTAGACCCAAACCCACTCGGCTAGATGGAAACCCACTCGGCTGGACCCAAACCCACTCGGCTACAGCCATACCCACTCGGCTAGGCCCAAACCCACTGGGCTACACCCAAACCCACTCCACTAGACCCAAACCGACTCGGCTAGACCCAAACCCATTCGGCTAGACCCAAACCCACTCCGCTAGACCCAAACCCACTCGGCCAGACCGAAACCCACTCGGCTAGACCCAAAAGCACTCGGCCAGACCCAAACCCGCTCGGCTAGACTCAAACCCACTCGGCTAGACCCAAACCCACTCGGCTAGACCCAAACCCACTCGGCTGGACCCAAACCCATTCCGCTAGACACAAACCCACTCGGCTAGACCCAAACCCACTCGGCTAGACCCAAACCCACTCGGCTAGACCCAAACCCACTCGGCTAGACCCAAATCCACTCTGCTAGACCCAAACCCACTCGGCTAGACCCAAACCCACTCGGCTAGACCCAAACCCACTCCGCTAGACCCAAACCCACTCGGCTACACCCAAACCCACTCTGCTAGACCCAAACCCACTCGGCTAGACCGAAACCCACTCAGCTAGACCCAAACCCACTCGGCTAGACCCAAACCCACTCGCTAGACCCAAACCCACTCGGCTAGACCAAAACCCACTCGGCTAGACCCAAACCCACTCCGCTAGACCAAAACCCACTCAGCTAGACCCAAACCCACTCGGCTAGACCCAAACCAACTCGGCTCGACCCAAACCCACTCGGCTAGACCCCAACCCGCTCGGCTGGACCCAAGCCCACTCGGCTAGACCCAAACCCACTCGGCTGGACCCAAACCCACTCGGCTAGACCCAAACCCACTCGGCTAGACTCAAACCCACTCGGCTAGACCCAAACCCACTCGGCTAGACCCAAATCCACTCGGCTAGACCCAAACCCACTCGGCTAGACCCAAACCCACTCGGCTACACCCAAACCCACTCGGCAAGACCCAAACCCACTCGGCCAGACACAAACCCACTCGGCTAGACCCAAACCCACTGGGCTAGACCCAAACCCCCTCGGCTAGACCCAAACCCACTCGGCTAGACCCAAACCCACTCGGCTACACCCAAACCCTCTCGGCTAGACCCAAAGACACTCGGCTACACCCAAACCCACTCCGCTACACCCAAACCCACTCGGCTAGACCAAACCCACTCGGCTGGACCCAAGCCCACTCGGCTAGACCCAAACCCACTCGGCTGGACCCAAACCCACTCGGCTAGACCCAAACCCACTCGGCTAGACTCAAACCCACTCGGCTAGACCCAAACCCACTCGGCTAGACCCAAATCCACTCGGCTAGACCCAAACCCACTCGGCTAGACCCAAACCCACTCGGCTAGACCCAAACCCACTCGGCTAGACCCAAACCCACTCGGCTAGACACAAACCCACTCGGCTAGACCCAAACCCACTGGGCTAGACCCAAACCCCCTCGGCTAGACCCAAACCCATTCGGCTAGACCCAAACCCACTCGGCTACACCCAAACCCTCTCGGCTAGACCCAAACACACTCGGCTACACCCAAACCCACTCCGCTACACCCAAACCCACTCGGCTAGACCAAACCCACTCGGCTGGACCCAAACCCACTCGGCTAGACCCAAACCCATTCGGCTAGACCCAAACCCACTCGGCTAGACCCAAACCCACTCGGCTAGACCCAAATCCACTCGGCTAGACCCAAACCCACTCGGCTAGACCCAAACCCACTCGGCTACGCCCAAACCCACTAGGCTAGACCCAAACCCACTCGGCTAGACCCAAACCCACTCGGCTTGACCCAAACCCACTGGGCTAGACCCAAACCCCCTCGGCCAGACCCAAACCCACTCGGCTAGGCCCAAACCCACTCGGCTACACCCAAACCCACTCGGCTAGACCCAAACACACTCTGCTAGACCCAAACCCACTCCGCTAGACCCAAACCCACTCGGCTAGACTGAAACCCATTCAGGTAGACCCAAACCCACTCGGCTAGACCCAAACCCACTCGGCTAGACCCAAACCCACTCGGCTACACCCAAACCCACTCCACTAGACCCAAACCCACTCCGCTAGACCCAAACCCCACTCCGCTAGACCCAAACCCACTCGGCTAGACCGAAACCCGCTCGGCTAGACCCAAACGCACTCGGCTAGACGCAAACCCACTCGGCTGGACTCAAACCCACTCGCCTAGACCCAAACCCACCCGGCTAGACCCAAACCAACTCGGCTCGACCCAAACCCACTCGGCTAGACCCAAACGCACTCGGCTAGACCCAATCCCAATCGGCTGGACCCAAACCCACTCGGCTAGACCCAAACCCACTTGGCTACACCCAAACCCACTCGGCTAGACCCAAACCCGCTCGGCTGGACCCAAGCCCACTCGGCTAGACCCAAACCCACTCGGCTGGACCCAAACCCACTCGGCTAGACTCAAACCCACTCGGCTAGACCGAAACCCACTCGGCTAGACCCAAACCCACTTGGGTAGACCCAAATCCACTCGGCTAGACCCAAACCCACTCCGCTACACCCAAACCCACTAGGCTAGACCCAAACCCACTCGGCTAGACCCAAACCCACTCGGCTAGACCCAAACACACTCGGCTACGCCCAAACCCACTATGCTAGACCCAAACCCACTCGGCTAGACCAAAACCCACTCCGCTAGACCCAAACCCACTCGGCTAGACCGAAACCCACTCGGCTGGAACCAAACGCACTCGGCTAGACCCATCCCACTCGGCTAGACTCAAACCCACTGGGCGAGACCCAAACCCACTCGGCTAGACCCAAACCCACTCGCTAGACCCAAACCCACTCGGCTAGACCAAAACCCACTCGGCTAGACCCAAACCCACTCCGCTAGACCAAAACCCACTCAGCTAGACCCAAACCCACTCGGCTAGACCCAAACCAACTCGGCTCGACCCAAACCCACTCGGCTAGACCCAAACGCACTCGGCTAGACCCAATCCCAATTGGCTGGACCCAAACCCACACGGCTAGACCCAAACCCACACGGCTACACCCAAACCCACTCGGCTAGACCCCAACCCGCTCGGCTGGACCCAAGCCCACTCGGCTAGACCCAAACCCACTCGGCTGGACCCAAACCCACTCGGCTAGACCCAAACCCACTCGGCTAGACTCAAACCCACTCGGCTAGACCCAAACCCACTCGGCTAGACCCAAATCCACTCGGCTAGACCCAAACCCACTCGGCTAGACCCAAACCCACTCGGCTACACCCAAACCCACTCGGCAAGACCCAAACCCACTCGGCCAGACACAAACCCACTCGGCTAGACCCAAACCCACTGGGCTAGACCCAAACCCCCTCGGCTAGACCCAAACCCATTCGGCTAGACCCAAACCCACTCGGCTACACCCAAACCCTCTCGGCTAGACCCAAAGACACTCGGCTACACCCAAACCCACTCCGCTACACCCAAACCCACTCGGCTAGACCAAACCCACTCGGCTGGACCCAAGCCCACTCGGCTAGACCCAAACCCACTCGGCTGGACCCAAACCCACTCGGCTAGACCCAAACCCACTCGGCTAGACTCAAACCCACTCGGCTAGACCCAAACCCACTCGGCTAGACCCAAATCCACTCGGCTAGACCCAAACCCACTCGGCTAGACCCAAACCCACTCGGCTAGACCCAAACCCACTCGGCTAGACCCAAACCCACTCGGCTAGACACAAACCCACTCGGCTAGACCCAAACCCACTGGGCTAGACCCAAACCCCCTCGGCTAGACCCAAACCCATTCGGCTAGACCCAAACCCACTCGGCTACACCCAAACCCTCTCGGCTAGACCCAAACACACTCGGCTACACCCAAACCCACTCCGCTACACCCAAACCCACTCGGCTAGACCAAACCCACTCGGCTGGACCCAAACCCACTCGGCTAGACCCAAACCCATTCGGCTAGACCCAAACCCACTCGGCTAGACCCAAACCCACTCGGCTAGACCCAAATCCACTCGGCTAGACCCAAACCCACTCGGCTAGACCCAAACCCACTCGGCTACGCCCAAACCCACTAGGCTAGACCCAAACCCACTCGGCTAGACCCAAACCCACTCGGCTTGACCCAAACCCACTGGGCTAGACCCAAACCCCCTCGGCCAGACCCAAACCCACTCGGCTAGGCCCAAACCCACTTGGCTACACCCAAACCCACTCGGCTAGACCCAAACACACTCTGCTAGACCCAAACCCACTCCGCTAGACCCAAACCCACTCGGCTAGACTGAAACCCATTCAGGTAGACCCAAACCCACTCGGCTAGATCCAAACCCACTCGGCTAGACCCAAACCCACTCGGCTACACCCAAACCCACTCCACTAGACCCAAACCCACTCCGCTAGACCCAAACCCCACTCCGCTAGACCCAAACCCACTCGGCTAGACCGAAACCCGCTCGGCTAGACCCAAACGCACTCGGCTAGACGCAAACCCACTCGGCTGGACTCAAACCCACTCGCCTAGACCCAAACCCACCCGGCTAGACCCAAACCAACTCGGCTCGACCCAAACCCACTCGGCTAGACCCAAACGCACTCGGCTAGACCCAATCCCAATCGGCTGGACCCAAACCCACTCGGCTAGACCCAAACCCACTTGGCTACACCCAAACCCACTCGGCTAGACCCAAACCCGCTCGGCTGGACCCAAGCCCACTCGGCTAGACCCAAACCCACTCGGCTGGACCCAAACCCACTCGGCTAGACCCAAACCCACTCGGCTAGACCCAAACCCACTCGGCTAGACCCAAACCCACTTGGGTAGACCCAAATCCACTCGGCTAGACCCAAACCCACTCCGCTACACCCAAACCCACTAGGCTAGACCCAAACCCACTCGGCTAGACCCAAACCCACTCGGCTAGACCCAAACACACTCGGCTACGCCCAAACCCACTATGCTAGACCCAAACCCACTCGGCTAGACCAAAACCCACTCGGCTAGACCCAAACCCACTGGGCTAGACCCAAACCCCCTCGGCTAGACCCAAACCCACTCGGCTAGACCCAAACCCACTCGGCTAGACCAAACCCACTCGGCTACACCCAAACCCACTCCGCTAGACCCAAACCCACTCGGCTAGATGGAAACCCACTCGGCTGGACCCAAACCCACTCGGCTACAGCCATACCCACTCGGCTAGGCCCAAACCCACTGGGCTACACCCAAACCCACTCCACTAGACCCAAACCGACTCGGCTAGACCCAAACCCATTCGGCTAGACCCAAACCCACTCCGCTAGACCCAAACCCACTCGGCCAGACCGAAACCCACTCGGCTAGACCCAAAAGCACTCGGCCAGACACAAACCCGCTCGGCTAGACTCAAACCCACTCGGCTAGACCCAAACCCACTCGGCTAGACCCAAACCCACTCGGCTAGACCCAAACCCACTCGGCTAGACCCAAACCCACTCGGCTAGACCCAAACCCACTCCGCTAGACCCAAACCCACTCGGCTACACCCAAACCCACTCCGCTAGACCCAAACCCACTCGGCTAGACCGAAACCCACTCAGCTAGACCCAAACCCACTCGGCTAGACCCAAACCCACTCGGCTAGACCCAAACCCACTTGGCTACACCCAAACCCACTCCACTAGACCCAAACCCACTCCGCTAGACCCAAACCCCACTCCGCTAGACCCAAACCCACTCGGCTAGACCGAAACCCACTCGGCTGGAACCAAACGCACTCGGCTAGACCCATCCCACTCGGCTAGACTCAAACCCACTGGGCGAGACCCAAACCCACTCGGCTAGACCCAAACCCACTCGCTAGACCCAAACCCACTCGGCTAGACCAAAACCCACTCGGCTAGACCCAAACCCACTCCGCTAGACCAAAACCCACTCAGCTAGACCCAAACCCACTCGGCTAGACCCAAACCAACTCGGCTCGACCCAAACCCACTCGGCTAGACCCAAACGCACTCGGCTAGACCCAATCCCAATTGGCTGGACCCAAACCCACACGGCTAGACCCAAACCCACACGGCTACACCCAAACCCACTCGGCTAGACCCCAACCCGCTCGGCTGGACCCAAGCCCACTCGGCTCGACCCAAACCCACTCGGCTGGACCCAAACCCACTCGGCTAGACCCAAACCCACTCGGCTAGACTCAAACCCACTCGGCTAGACCCAAACCCACTCGGCTAGACCCAAATCCACTCGGCTAGACCCAAACCCACTCGGCTAGACGCAAACCCACTCGGCTACACCCAAACCCACTCGGCTAGACCCAAACCCACTCGGCTAGACACAAACCCACTCGGCTAGACCCAAACCCACTGGGCTAGACCCAAACCCCCTCGGCTAGACCCAAACCCATTCGGCTAGACCCAAACCCACTCGGCTACACCCAAACCCTCTCGGCTAGACCCAAACACACTCGGCTACACCCAAACCCACTCCGCTACACCCAAACCCACTCGGCTAGACCAAACCCACTCGGCTGGACCCAAACCCACTCGGCTGGACCCAAACCCACTCGGCTAGACCCAAACCCATTCGGCTAGACCCAAACCCACTCGGCTAGACCCAAACCCACTCGGCTAGACCCAAATCCACTCGGCTAGACCCAAACCCACTCGGCTAGACCCAAACCCACTCGGCTACGCCCAAACCCACTAGGCTAGACCCAAACCCACTCGGCTAGACCCAAACCCACTCGGCTTGACCCAAACCCACTGGGCTAGACCCAAACCCCCTCGGCTAGACCCAAACCCACTCGGCTAGGCCCAAACCCACTCGGCTACACCCAAACCCACTCGGCTAGACCCAAACGCACTCTGCTAGACCCAAACCCACTCCGCTAGACCCAAACCCACTCGGCTAGACCGAAACCCATTCAGGTAGACCCAAACCCACTCGGCTAGACCCAAACCCACTCGGCTAGACCCAAACCCACTCGGCTACACCCAAACCCACTCCACTAGACCCAAACCCACTCCGCTAGACCCAAACCCCACTCCGCTAGACCCAAACCCACTCGGCTAGACCGAAACCCGCTCGGCTAGACCCAAACGCACTTGTCTAGACCCAAACCCACTCGGCTGGACTCAAACCCACTCGCCTAGACCCAAACCCACCCGGCTAGACCCAAACCAACTCGGCTCGACCCAAACCCACTCGGCTAGACCCAAACGCACTCGGCTAGACCCAATCCCAATCGGCTGGACCCAAACCCACTCGGCTAGACCCAAACCCACTCGGCTACACCCAAACCCACTCGGCTAGACCCAAACCCGCTCGGCTGGACCCAAGCCCACTCGGCTAGACCCAAACACACTCGGCTACGCCCAAACCCACTATGCTAGACCCAAACCCACTCGGCTAGACCAAAACCCACTCGGCTAGACCCAAACCCACTGGGCTAGACCCAAACCCACTCGGCTAGACCCAAACCCACTCGGCTACACCCAAACCCACTCGGCTAGACGCAAAGCCACTCGGTTACACCCAAACCCACTCGGCGAGACCCAAACCCAGTCGGCTAGACCCAAACCCACTCGGCTAGACCGAAACCCATTCAGCTTGACCCAAACACACTCGGCTAGACCCAAACCCACTCGGCTAGACCCAAACCCACTCGGCTACACCCAAACCCACTCCACTAGACCCAAACCCACACCGCAAGGCCCAAACCCCACTCCGCTAGACCCAAACCCACTCGGCTAGACCGAAACCCACTCGGCTAGACCCAAACGCACTCGGCTAGACCCATCCCACTCGGCTAGACTCAAACCCACTCGGCTAGACCCAAACCCACTCGGCTAGACCCAAACCCACTCGCTAGACCCAAACCCACTCGGCTAGACCCAAGCCCACTCGGCTAGACCCAAACCCACTCGGCTAGACCCAAACCCACTCGGCTAGACCCAAACCCACTCCGCTAGACCCAAACCCACTCCGCTAGACCAAAACCCACTCAGCTAGACCCAAACCGACTCGGCTAGACCCAAACCAACTCGGCTCGAACCAAACCCACTCGGCTAGACCCAAACGCATTCGGCTAGACCCAATCCCAATCGGCTGGACCCAAACCCACTCGGCTGGACCCAAACCCACTCGGCTACACCCAAACCCACTCGGCTAGACCCAAACCCGCTCGGCTGGACCCAAGCCCACTCGGCTAGACCCAAACCCACTCGGCTGGACCCAAACCCACTCGGCTAGACCCAAACCCACTCGGCTAGACCCAAACCCACTCCGCTAGACACAAATCCACTCCGCTAGACCCAATCCCACTCGGCTAGACCCAAACCCATTCGGCTAGACCCAAACCCACTCCGCTAGACCCAAACCCACTCCGCTAGACCCAAACCCACTCCGCTAGACTGAAACCCACTCCGCTAGACCCAAACCCACTCGGCTAGACCGAAACCCACTCGGCTAGACTCAAACCCACTCGGCTAGACCCAAACCCACTCGGCTAGACCCTAACCCACTTGGCTAGACCCAAACCCACTCCGCTAGACCCAAACCCACTCGGCTAGACCCAAACCCACTCGGCTAGACCCAAACCCACTCGGCTACACCCAAACCCACTCGGCTAGACCCAAACCCACTCGGATTCACCCAAACCCACTCCACTAGACCCAAACCCACTCGGCTAGACCCAAACCCATTCGGCTAGACACACACCCACTCCGCTAGACCCAAACCCACTCCGCTAGACCCAAGCCCACTCCGCTAGACCCAAAACCCACTCCGCGAGACCTAAACCCACTCGGCTCGACCGAAACCCACTCCGCTAGACCCAAACGCACTCGGCGAGACCCATCCCACTCGGCTAGACTCAAACCCACTCGGCTAGACCCAAACCCACTCGGCTAGACCGAAACCCACTCATGCTAGACCCAAACCCATTCGGCTAGACGCAAACCCACTCGGCTAGCCCCAAACCCACTCGGCTAGACCCAAACCCACTCGGCTAGACGCAAAGCCACTCGGTTACACCCAAACCCACTCGGCGAGACCCAAACCCAGTCGGCTAGACCCAAACCCATTCGGCTAGACCCAAACCCACTCGGCTAGACACAAACCCACTCGGCTAGTCCCAAACCCACTCGGCTAGACCCAAACCCACTCGGCTAGACCCAAACCCAATCGGCTAGACCCAAACCCACTCGGCTATACCCAAACCCACTCGGCTAGACCCAAACCCACTCGGCTAGACCCAAACCCACTCGGCTAGACCCAAACCCACTCGGCTAGGCTCAAACCCACTCGGCTAGACCCAAACCCACTCGGCTAGACCCAAACCCACTCCGCTAGACATAAATCCACTCCGCTAGACCCGGACCCACTCGGCTAGACCCAAACCCATTCGGCTAGACCCAAACCCACTCCGCTAGACCCAAACCCACTCCGCTAGACCCTAACCCACTCCGCTAGACTCAAACCCACTCCGCTAGACCCAAACCCACTCGGCGAGACTGAAACCCACTCGGCTAGACCCAAAAGCACTCGGCTACACCCAACCCACTCGGCTAGACCCAAACCCACTCGGATTCACCCAAACCCACTCCACTAGACCCAAACCCACTCGGCTAGACCCAAACCCATTCGGCTAGACACACACCCACTCCGCTAGACCCAAACCCACTCCGCTAGACCCAAACCCACTCCGCTAGACCCAAAACCCACTCCGCTAGACCTAAACCCACTCGGCTAGACCGAAACCCACTCCGCTAGACCCAAACGCACTCGGCTAGACCCATCCCACTCGGCTAGACTCAAACCCACTCGGCTAGACCCAAACCCACTCGGCTAGACCGAAACCCACTCATGCTAGACCCAAACCCATTTGGCTAGACGCAAACCCACTCGGCTAGCTCCAAACCCACTCGGCTAGACCCAAACCCACTCGGCTAGACGCAAAGCCACTCGGTTACACCCAAACCCACTCGGCGAGACCCAAACCCACTCGGCTAGACCCAAACCCATTCGGCTAGACCCAAACCCACTCGGCTAGACACAAACCCACTCGGCTAGACCCAAACCCACTCGGCTAGACCCAAACCCACTCGGCTAGACCCAAACCCAATCGGCTAGACCCAAACCCACTCGGCTATACCCAAACCCACTCGGCTAGACCCAAACCCACTCGGCTAGACCCAAACCCACTCGGCTAGACCCAAACCCACTCGGCTAGGCTCAAACCCACTCGGCTAGACCCAAACCCACTCGGCTAGACCCAAACCCACTCCGCTAGACATAAATCCACTCCGCTAGACCCAGACCCACTCGGCTAGACCCAAACCCATTCGGCTAGACCCAAACCCACTCCGCTAGACCCAAACCCACTCCGCTAGACCCTAACCCACTCCGCTAGACTCAAACCCACTCCGCTAGACCCAAACCCACTCGGCGAGACTGAAACCCACTCGGCTAGACCCAAAAGCACTCGGCTAGACACAAAGCCACTCGGCTAGACTCAAACCCACTCGGCTAGACCCAAACCCACTCGGCTAGACCCAAACCCACTCGGCTAGACCCAAACCCACTCGGCTAGACTCAAACCCACTCGGCTAGACCCAAACCCACTGGGCTAGACCCAAACCCACTCGGCTAGACGCAAACCCACTGGGCTAGACCCAAACCCCCTCGGCTAGACCCAAACCCACTCGGCTAGACCCAAACCCACTCGGCTACACACAAACCCACTCGGCTAGACCAAAACACACTCGGCTAGACCCAAACCCACTCGGCTAGACCCAAACCCACTCGGCTAGACCGAAACCCATTCAGCTAGACCCAAACCCACTCGGCTAGACCCAAACCCACTCGGCTAGACCCAAACCCACTCGGCTACACCCAAACCCACTCCACTAGACCCAAACCCACACCGCAAGGCCCAAACCCCACTCCGCTAGACCCAAACCCACTCGGCTAGACCAAAACCCACTCGGCTAGACCCAAACGCACTCGGCTAGACCCATCCCACTCGGCTAGACTCAAACCCACTCGGCTAGACCCAAACCCACTCGGCTAGACCCAAACCCACTCGCTAGACCCAAACCCACTCGGCTAGACCCAAGCCCACTCGGCTAGACCCAAACCCACTCGGCTAGACCCAAACCCACTCGGCTAGACCCAAACCCACTCGGCTAGACCCAAACCCACTCCGCTAGACCAAAACCCACTCAGCTAGACCCAAACCGACTCGGCTAGACCCAAACCAACTCGGCTCGACCCAAACCCACTCGGCTAGACCCAAACGCATTCGGCTAGACCCAATCCCAATCGCCTGGACCCAAACCCACTCGGCTGGACCCGAACCCACTCGGCTACACCCAAACCCACTCGGCTAGACCCAAACCCGCTCGGCTGGACCCAAGCCCACTCGGCTAGACCCAAACCCACTCGGCTGGACCCAAACCCACTCGGCTAGACCCAAACCCACTCGGCTAGACCCAAACCCACTCGGCTAGACCCAAACCCACTCGGCTACACCCAAACCCACTCCGCTAGACCCAAACCCACTCGGCTAGACCGAAACCCACTCGGCTGGACCCAAACCCACTCGGCTAGACCCAAACCCAATCGGCTAGACCCAAACCCACTCGGCTACACCCAAACCCACTCCACTAGTCCCAAACCCACTCGGATAGACCCAAACCCATTCGGCTAGACCCAAACCCACTCCGCTAGACCCAAACCCACTCCGCTAGACCCAAACCCACTCCGCTAGACCCAAAACCCACTCCGCTAGACCCAAACCCACTCCGCTAGACCCAAACCCACTCGGCTAGACCCAAACCCACTCGGCTACACCCAAACCCACTCGGCTAGACCCAAACTCACTGGGCCAGACCCAACCCACTCGGCTAGACCCAAACCCACTCGGCTAGACCCAAACCCACTCGGCTAGACCCAAACCCACTCGGCTAGACCCAAACCCACTCGGCTCGACCCAAACCCACTCGGCTAGACCCAAACCCACTCGGCTAGAACCAAACCCACTCGGCTAGACCCAAACCCACTCGGCTAGACCCAAACCCACTCGGCTAGACCCAAACTCACTGGGCCAGACCCAACCCACTCGGCTAGACGCAAACCCACTCGGCTAGACCCAAACCCACTCGGCTAGACCCAAACCCACTCGGCTAGACCCAAACCCACTCGGCTCGACCCAAACCCACTCGGCTAGACCCAAACCCACTCGGCTAGACCCAAACCCACTCGGCTAGACCCAAACCCACTTGGCGAGACCCAAACCCACTCGGCTAGACCCAAACCCACTCGGCTAGACCCAAAGCCACTCGGCTAGACCCAAACCCAATCGGCTAGACCCAAACCCACTCGGCTAGACCCAAACCCACTCGGCTAGACCCAAACCCACTCGGCTAGACACACACCCACTCGGCTAGACCCAAACCCAGTCGGCTAGACCCAAACATACTCGGGTAGACCCAAACCCACTCGGCTAGACACAAACCCACTCGGCTAGACCCAAACCCACTCGGCTAGACCCAAACCCACTCGGCTACACCCAAACCCTCTCGGCTAGACCCAAACACACTCGGCTACACCCAAACCCACTCCGCTACACCCAAACCCACTAGGCTAGACCCAAACCCACTAGGCTGGACCGAAACCCACTCGGCTGGACCCAAACCCACTCAGCTAGACCCAAACCCATTCGGCTAGACCCAAACCCACTCGGCTAGACCCAAACCCACTCGGCTAGACCCAAATCCACTCGGCTAGACCCAAACCCACTCGGCTAGACCCAAACACACTCGGCTACGCCCAAACCCACTAGGCTAGACCCAAAACCACTCGGCTAGACCAAAACCCACTCGGCTAGACCCAAACCCACTGGGCTAGACCCAAACCCCCTCGGCTAGACCCAAACCCACTCGGCTAGACCCAAACCCACTCGGCTACACCCAAACCCACTCGGCTAGACCCAAACACACTCGGCTAGACCCAAACCCACTCGGCTAGACCCAAACCCACTCGGCTAGACCGAAACCCATTCAGCTAGACCCAAACCCACTCGGCTAGACCCAAACCCACTCGGCTAGACCCAAACCCACTCGGCTACACCCAAACCCACTCCACTAGACCCAAACCCACTCCGCAAGACCCAAACCCCACTCCGCTAGACCCAAACCCACTCGGCTAGACCGAAACCCACTCGGCTAGACCCCAACGCACTCGGCTAGACCCATCCCACTCGGCTAGACTCAAACCCACTCGGCTAGACCCAAACCCACTCGGCTAGACCCAAACCCACTCGCTAGACCCAAACCCACTCGGCTAGACCCAAGCCCACTCGGCTGGACCCAAACCCACTCGGCTAGACCCAAACCCACTCGGCTAGACCCAAACCCACTCGGCTAGACCCAAACCCACTCGGCTAGACCCAAACCCACTTGGCTAGAACCAAACCCACTCGGCTAGACCAAACCCACTCGGCTACACCCAAACCTACTCCGCTAGACCCAAACCCACTCGGCTAGACCCAAACCCACTCTGCTAGACCCAAACCCACTCGGCTAGACCCAAACCCACTCGGCTAGACCCAAACCCACTCGGCAAGACCCAAACCCACTCGGCTATACCCAAACCCACTCGGCTACACCCAAACCCACTCCGCTAGACCCAAACCCTCTCGGCTAGACCGAAACCCACTCAGCTAGACCCAAACCCACTCGGCTAGACACAAACCCACTCGGCTAGACCCAAACCCACTTGGCTACACCCAAACCCACTCCACTAGACCCAAAACCACTCCGCTAGACCCAAACCCCACTCCGCTAGACCCAAACCCACTCGGCTAGACCGAAACCCACTCGGCTAGACCCAAACGCACTCGGCTAGACCCAGCCCACTCGGCTAGACTCAAACCCACTCGGGTAGACCCAAACCCACTCGGCTAGGCCCAAACCCACTCGGCTAGACCCAAACCCACTCGGCTAGACACAAACCCACTCGGCTAGACCCAAACCCACGCCGCCAGACCCAAACCCACTCGGCTAGACCCAAACGCACTCGGCTAGACCCAAACCCACTCGGCTAGGCTCAAACCCACTCGGCAAGACCCAAACCCACTCGGCTAAACCCAAACCCACTCGGCTAGACCCAAACCCACTCCGCTAGACCCAAACCCACTCGGCCAGACCCAAACCCACTCGGCTAGACCCAAACCCACTCGGCTAGACCCAAACCCACTCGGCTAGACCAAACCCACTCGGCTACACCCAAACCCACTCCGCTAGACCCAAACCCACTCGGCTAGATGGAAACCCACTCGGCTGGGCCCAAACCCACTCGGCTACAGCCATACCCACTCGGCTAGGCCCAAACCCACTGGGCTACACCCAAACCCACTCCACCAGACCCAAACCGACTCGGCTAGACCCAAACCCATTCGGCTAGACCCAAACCCACTCCGCTAGACCCAAACCCACTCGGCCAGACCGAAACCCACTCGGCTAGACCCAAAAGCACTCGGCCAGACCCAAACCCGCTCGGCTAGACTCAAACCCACTCGGCTAGACCCAAACCCACTCGGCTAGACCCAAACCCACTCGGCTGGACCCAAACCCATTCCGCTAGACACAAACCCACTCGGCTAGACCCAAACCCACTCAGCTAGACCCAAACCCACTCGGCTAGACCCAAACCCACTCGGCTAGACCCAAACCCACTCGGCTAGACCCAAACCCACTCGGCTACACCCAAACCCACTCCACTAGTCCCAAACCCACTCGGATAGACCCAAACCCATTCGGCTAGACCCAAACCCACTCCGCTAGACCCAAACCCACTCCGCTAGACCCAAACCCACTCCGCTAGACCCAAAACCCACTCCGCTAGACCCAAACCCACTCCGCTAGACCCAAACCCACTCGGCTAGACCCAAACCCACTCGGCTACACCCAAACCCACTCGGCTAGACCCAAACTCACTGGGCCAGACCCAACCCACTCGGCTAGACCCAAACCCACTCGGCTAGACCCAAACCCACTCGGCTAGACCCAAACCCACTCGGCTAGACCCAAACCCACTCGGCTCGACCCAAACCCACTCGGCTAGACCCAAACCCACTCGGCTAGAACCAAACCCACTCGGCTTGACCCAAACCCACTCGGCTAGACCCAAACCCACTCGGCTAGACCCAAACTCACTGGGCCAGACCCAACCCACTCGGCTAGACGCAAACCCACTCGGCTAGACCCAAACCCACTCGGCTAGACCCAAACCCACTCGGCTAGACCCAAACCCACTCGGCTCGACCCAAACCCACTCGGCTAGACCCAAACCCACTCGGCTAGACCCAAACCCACTCGGCTAGACCCAAACCCACTTGGCGAGACCCAAACCCACTCGGCTAGACCCAAACCCACTCGGCTAGACCCAAAGCCACTCGGCTAGACCCAAACCCAATCGGCTAGACCCAAACCCACTCGGCTAGACCCAAACCCACTCGGCTAGACCCAAACCCACTCGGCTAGACACACACCCACTCGGCTAGACCCAAACCCAGTCGGCTAGACCCAAACATACTCGGGTAGACCCAAACCCACTCGGCTAGACACAAACCCACTTGGCTAGACCCAAACCCATTCGGCTAGACCCAAACCCACTCGGCTACACCCAAACCCTCTCGGCTAGACCCAAACACACTCGGCTACACCCAAACCCACTCCGCTACACCCAAACCCACTAGGCTAGACCCAAACCCACTAGGCTGGACCGAAACCCACTCGGCTGGACCCAAACCCACTCAGCTAGACCCAAACCCATTCGGCTAGACCCAAACCCACTCGGCTAGACCCAAACCCACTCGGCTAGACCCCAACGCACTCGGCTAGACCCATCCCACTCGGCTAGACTCAAACCCACTCGGCTAGACCCAAACCCACTCGGCTAGACCCAAACACACTCGGCTACGCCCAAACCCACTAGGCTAGACCCAAAACCACTCGGCTAGACCAAAACCCACTCGGCTAGACCCAAACCCACTGGGCTAGACCCAAACCCCCTCGGCTAGACCCAAACCCACTCGGCTAGACCCAAACCCACTCGGCTAGACCCAAACACACTCGGCTAGACCCAAACCCACTCGGCTAGACCCAAACCCACTCGGCTAGACCGAAACCCATTCAGCTAGACCCAAACCCACTCGGCTAGACCCAAACCCACTCGGCTAGACCCAAACCCACTCGGCTACACCCAAACCCACTCCACTAGACCCAAACCCACTCCGCAAGACCCAAACCCCACTCCGCTAGACCCAAACCCACTCGGCTAGACCGAAACCCACTCGGCTAGACCCCAACGCACTCGGCTAGACCCATCCCACTCGGCTAGACTCAAACCCACTCGGCTAGACCCAAACCCACTCGGCTAGACCCAAACCCACTCGCTAGACCCAAACCCACTCGGCTAGACCCAAGCCCACTCGGCTAGACTCAAACCCACTCGGCTAGACCCAAACCCACTCGGCTAGACCCAAACCCACTCGCTAGACCCAAACCCACTCGGCTAGACCCAAGCCCACTCGGCTAGACCCAAACCCACTCGGCTAGACCCAAACCCACTCGGCTACACCCAAACCTACTCCGCTAGACCCAAACCCACTCGGCTAGACCCAAACCCACTCGGCTAGACCCAAACCCACTCGGCTAGACCAAACCCACTCGGCTAGACCAAACCCACTCGGCTACACCCAAACCCACTCCGCTAGACCCAAACCCACTCGGCTAGATGGAAACCCACTCGGCTGGGCCCAAACCCACTCGGCTACAGCCATACCCACTCGGCTAGGCCCAAACCCACTGGGCTACACCCAAACCCACTCCACCAGACCCAAACCGACTCGGCTAGACCCAAACCCATTCGGCTAGACCCAAACCCACTCCGCTAGACCCAAACCCACTCGGCCAGACCGAAACCCACTCGGCTAGACCCAAAAGCACTCGGCCAGACCCAAACCCGCTCGGCTAGACTCAAACCCACTCGGCTAGACCCAAACCCACTCGGCTAGACCCAAACCCAATCGGCTGGACCCAAACCCATTCCGCTAGACACAAACCCACTCGGCTAGACCCAAACCCACTCAGCTAGACCCAAACCCACTCGGCTAGACCCAAACCCACTCGGCTAGACCCAAACCCACTCGGCTAGACCCAAACCCACTCGGCTACACCCAAACCCACTCCACTAGTCCCAAACCCACTCGGATAGACCCAAACCCATTCGGCTAGACCCAAACCCACTCCGCTAGACCCAAACCCACTCCGCTAGACCCAAACCCACTCCGCTAGACCCAAAACCCACTCCGCTAGACCCAAACCCACTCCGCTAGACCCAAACCCACTCGGCTAGACCCAAACCCACTCGGCTACACCCAAACCCACTCGGCTAGACCCAAACTCACTGGGCCAGACCCAACCCACTCGGCTAGACCCAAACCCACTCGGCTAGACCCAAACCCACTCGGCTAGACCCAAACCCACTCGGCTAGACCCAAACCCACTCGGCTCGACCCAAACCCACTCGGCTAGACCCAAACCCACTCGGCTAGAACCAAACCCACTCGGCTAGACCCAAACCCACTCGGCTAGACCCAAACCCACTCGGCTAGACCCAAACTCACTGGGCCAGACCCAACCCACTCGGCTAGACGCAAACCCACTCGGCTAGACCCAAACCCACTCGGCTAGACCCAAACCCACTCGGCTAGACCCAAACCCACTCGGCTCGACCCAAACCCACTCGGCTAGACCCAAACCCACTCGGCTAGACCCAAACCCACTCGGCTAGACCCAAACCCACTTGGCGAGACCCAAACCCACTCGGCTAGACCCAAACCCACTCGGCTAGACCCAAAGCCACTCGGCTAGACCCAAACCCAATCGGCTAGACCCAAACCCACTCGGCTAGACACAAACCCACTCGGCTAGACCCAAACCCACTCGGCTAGACACACACCCACTCGGCTAGACCCAAACCCAGTCGGCTAGACCCAAACATACTCGGGTAGACCCAAACCCACTCGGCTAGACACAAACCCACTTGGCTAGACCCAAACCCATTCGGCTAGACCCAAACCCACTCGGCTACACCCAAACCCTCTCGGCTAGACCCAAACACACTCGGCTACACCCAAACCCACTCCGCTACACCCAAACCCACTAGGCTAGACCCAAACCCACTAGGCTGGACCGAAACCCACTCGGCTGGACCCAAACCCACTCAGCTAGACCCAAACCCATTCGGCTAGACCCAAACCCACTCGGCTAGACCCAAACCCACTCGGCTAGACCCCAACGCACTCGGCTAGACCCATCCCACTCGGCTAGACTCAAACCCACTCGGCTAGACCCAAACCCACTCGGCTAGACCCAAACACACTCGGCTACGCCCAAACCCACTAGGCTAGACCCAAAACCACTCGGCTAGACCAAAACCCACTCGGCTAGACCCAAACCCACTGGGCTAGACCCAAACCCCCTCGGCTAGACCCAAACCCACTCGGCTAGACCCAAACCCACTCGGCTACACCCAAACCCACTCGGCTAGACCCAAACACACTCGGCTAGACCCAAACCCACTCGGCTAGACCCAAACCCACTCGGCTAGACCGAAACCCATTCAGCTAGACCCAAACCCACTCGGCTAGACCCAAACCCACTCGGCTAGACCCAAACCCACTCGGCTACACCCAAACCCACTCCACTAGACCCAAACCCACTCCGCAAGACCCAAACCCCACTCCGCTAGACCCAAACCCACTCGGCTAGACCGAAACCCACTCGGCTAGACCCCAACGCACTCGGCTAGACCCATCCCACTCGGCTAGACTCAAACCCACTCGGCTAGACCCAAACCCACTCGGCTAGACCCAAACCCACTCGCTAGACCCAAACCCACTCGGCTAGACCCAAGCCCACTCGGCTAGACTCAAACCCACTCGGCTAGACCCAAACCCACTCGGCTAGACCCAAACCCACTCGCTAGACCCAAACCCACTCGGCTAGACCCAAGCCCACTCGGCTAGACCCAAACCCACTCGGCTAGACCCAAACCCACTCGGCTACACCCAAACCTACTCCGCTAGACCCAAACCCACTCGGCTAGACCCAAACCCACTCGGCTAGACCCAAACCCACTCGGCTAGACCAAACCCACTCGGCTACACCCAAACCTACTCCGCTAGACCCAAACCCACTCGGCTGGACCCAAACCCACTCTGCTAGACCCAAACCCACTCGGCTAGACCCAAACCCACTCGGCTAGACCCAAACCCACTCGGCAAGACCCAAACCCACTCGGCTATACCCAAACCCACTCGGCTACACCCAAACCCACTCCGCTAGACCCAAACCCTCTCGGCTAGACCGAAACCCACTCAGCTAGACCCAAACCCACTCGGCTAGACACAAACCCACTCGGCTAGACCCAAACCCACTTGGCTACACCCAAACCCACTCCACTAGACCCAAAACCACTCCGCTAGACCCAAACCCCACTCCGCTAGACCCAAACCCACTCGGCTAGACCGAAACCCACTCGGCTAGACCCAAACGCACTCGGCTAGACCCAGCCCACTCGGCTAGACTCAAACCCACTCGGCTAGACCCAAACCCACTCGGCTAGGCCCAAACCCACTCGGCTAGACCCAAACCCACTCGGCTAGACACAAACCCACTCGGCTAGACCCAAACCCACGCCGCCAGACCCAAACCCACTCGGCTAGACCCAAACGCACTCGGCTAGACCCAAACCCACTCGGCTAGGCTCAAACCCACTCGGCAAGACCCAAACCCACTCGGCTAAACCCAAACCCACTCGGCTAGACCCAAACCCACTCCGCTAGACCCAAACACACTCGGCCAGACCCAAACCCACTCGGCTAGACCCAAACCCACTCGGCTAGACCCAAACCCACTCGGCTAGACCAAACCCACTCGGCTACACCCAAACCCACTCCGCTAGACCCAAACCCACTCGGCTAGATGGAAACCCACTCGGCTGGGCCCAAACCCACTCGGCTACAGCCATACCCACTCGGCTAGGCCCAAACCCACTGGGCTACACCCAAACCCACTCCACTAGACCCAAACCGACTCGGCTAGACCCAAACCCATTCGGCTAGACCCAAACCCACTCCGCTAGACCCAAACCCACTCGGCCAGACCGAAACCCACTCGGCTAGACCCAAAAGCACTCGGCCAGACCCAAACCCGCTCGGCTAGACTCAAACCCACTCGGCTAGACCCAAACCCACTCGGCTAGACCCAAACCCACTCGGCTGGACCCAAACCCATTCCGCTAGACACAAACCCACTCGGCTAGACCCAAACCCACTCAGCTAGACCCAAACTCACTCGGCTAGACCCAAACCCACTCGGCTAGACCCAAACCCACTCTGCTAGACCCAAACCCACTCGGCTAGACCCAAACCCACTCGGCTAGACCCAAACCCACTCTGCTAGACCCAAACCCACTCGGCTACACCCAAACCCACTCCGCTAGAACCAAACCCACTCGGCTAGACCGAAACCCACTCAGCTAGACCCAAACCCACTCGGCTAGACCCAAACCCACTCGGCTAGACCCAAACCCACTTGGCTACACCCAAACCCACTCCACTAAACCCAAACCCACTCCGCTAGACCCAAACCCCACTCCGCTAGACCCAAACCCACTCGGCTAGACCGAAACCCACTCGGCTGGAACCAAACGCACTCGGCTAGACCCATCCCACTTGGCTAGACTCAAACCCACTCGGCGACACCCAAACCCACTCGGCTAGACCCAAACCCACTCGCTAGACCCAAACCCACTCGGCTAGACCCAAACCCACTCGGCTAGACCCAAACCCACTCGGCTAGACCCAAACCCACTCGGCTAGACCCAAACCCACTCGGCTAGACCAAAACCCACTCGGCTAGATCCAAACCCACTCCGCTAGAGCAAAACCCACTCAGCTAGACCGAAACCCACTCGGCTAGACCCAAACCAACTCGGCTCGACCCAAACCCACTCGGCTAGACCCAAACGCACTCGGCTAGACCAAATCCCAATCGGCTGGACCCAAACCCACACGGCTAGACCCAAACCCACACGGCTACACCCAAACCCACTCGGCTAGACCCCAACCCGCTCGGCTGGGCCCAAGCCCACTCGGCTAGACCCAAACCCACTCGGCTGGACCCAAACCCACTCGGCTAGACCCAAACCCACTCGGCTAGACTCAAACCCACTCGGCTAGACCCAAACCCACACGGCTAGACCCAAATCCACTCAGCTAGAACCAAACCCACTCGGCTAGACCCAAACCCACTCGGCTACACCCAAACCCACTCGGCTAGACCCAAACCCACTCGGCTAGACACAAACCCACTCGGCTAGACCCAAACCCACTCGGCTACACCCAAACCCACTCCACTAGTCCCAAACCCACTCGGATAGACCCAAACCCATTCGGCTAGACCCAAACCCACTCCGCTAGACCCAAACCCACTCCGCTAGACCCAAACCCACTCCGCTAGACCCAAAACCCACTCCGCAAGACCCAAACCCACTCCGCTAGACCCAAACCCACTCGGCTAGACCCAAACCCACTCGGCTACACCCAAACCCACTCGGCTAGACCCAAACCCACTCGGCTCGACCCAAACCCACTCGGCTAGACCCAAACCCACTCGGCTAGACACAAACCCACTCGGCTAGACCCAAACCCACTCGGCGAGACCCAAACCCACTCGGCTACACCCAAACCCACTCGGCTAGACCCAAAGCCACTCGGCTAGACCCAAACCCAATCGGCTAGACCCAAACCCACTCGGCTAGACACAAACCCACTCGGCTAGACCCAAACCCACTCGGCTAGACACACACCCACTCGGCTAGACCCAAACCCAGTCGGCTAGACCCAAACATACTCGGGTAGACCCAAACCCACTCGGCTAGACACTAACCCACTTGGCTAGACCCAAACCCATTCGGCTAGACCCAAACCCACTCGGCTACACCCAAACCCTCTCGGCTAGACCCAAACACACTCGGCTACACCCAAACCCACTCCGCTACACCCAAACCCACTCGGCTAGACCCATACCCACTCGGCTGGACCCAAACCCATTCGGCTGGACCCAAACCCATCGGCTAGACCCAAACCCACTCGGCTAGACCCAAACCCACTCGGCTAGACTCAAACCCACTCGGCTAGACCCAAATCCACTCGGCTAGACCCAAACCCACTCGGCTAGACCCAAACCCACTCGGCTACGCGCAAACTCACTAGGCTAGACCCAAACCCACTCGGCTAGACTCAAACCCACTCGGCTAGACCCAAACCCACTCGGCAAGACACTAACCCTCTTGGCTAGACCCAAACCCACTCCGCTAGACGCAAACCCACTCGGCTAGACCCAAACCCACTCGGCTAGACCCAAACCCACTCGGCTAGACCCAAACCCACTCGGCTAGACCCAAACCCACTCGGCTACACCCAAACCCACTCCGCTAGACCCAAACCCACTCGGCTAGACCGAAACCCACTCGGCTGGACCCAAACCCACTCGGCTAGACCCAAACCCACTCGGCTAGACCCAAACCCACTCGGCCACACACAAACCCACTCCACTAGTCCCAAACCCACTCGGATAGACCCAAACCCACTCGGCTAGACCCAAACCCACTCGGCTAGACCAAAACCCACTCGGCTAGACCCAAACCCAATCGGCTAGACCCAAACCCACTCGGCTAGACCCAAGCCCACTCGGCTAGACCCAAACCCACTCGGCAAGACCCATACCCACTCGGCTAGACCCAAACCCAGTCGGCTAGACCCAAACCTACTCAGGTAGACCCAAACCCACTCGGCTAGACACAAACCCACTTGGCTAGACACAAACCCATTCGGCTAGACCCAAACCCACTGGGCTAGACCCAAACCCACTCGGCTAGACCCAAACCCACTTGGCTAGACCCAAACCCACTCCGCTAGACCCAAACCCACTCGGCTCGACCCAAACCCACTCGGCTAGACCCAAACCCACTCGGCTACACACAAACCCACTCCACTAGTCCCAAACCCACTCGGATAGACCCAAACCCATTCGGCTAGACCCAAACCCACTCCGCTAGACCGAAACCCACTCCGCTAGACCCAAACCCACTCCGCTAGACCCAAAACCCACTCCGCTAGACCCAAACCCACTCCGCTAGTCCCAAACCCACTCGGCTAGACCCAAACCCACTCGGCTAGACCCAAACCCACTCGGCTACACCCAAACCCACTGGGCTAGACCCAACCCACTCGGCTAGACCCAAACCCACTCGGCTAGACCCAAACCCACTCGGCTAGACCCAAACCAACTCGGCTAGACCCAAACCCACTCGGCTCGACCCAAACCCACTCGGCTACACCCAAACCCACTCGGCTAGTCCCAAACCCACTCGGCTAGACCCAAACCCACTCGGCTAGACCCAAACCCACTCGGCTAGACCCAAACCCACTCGGCTAGACCCAAACCCACTCGGCTAGACCCAAACCCAATCGGCTAGACCCAAACCCACTCGGCTAGACCCAAACCCACTCGGCTAGACCCAAACCCACTCGGCTAGACCCACACCCACTCGGCAAGACCCAAACCCAGTCGGCTAGACCCAAACATACTCGGGTAGACCCAAACCCACTCGGCTAGACACAAACCCACTTGGCTAGACCCAAACCCATTCGGCTAGACCCAAACCCACTCGGCTACACCCAAACCCTCTCGGCTAGACCCAAACACACTCGGCTACACCCAAACCCACTCCGCTACACCCAAACCCACTCGGCTAGACCCAAACCCACTCGGCTGGACCCAAACCCACTCGGCTGGACCCAAACCCATCGGCTAGACCCAAACCCACTCGGCTAGACCCAAAGCCACTCGGCTAGACTCAAACCCACTCGGCTAGACCAAAATCCACTCGGCTAGACCCAAACCCACTCGGTTAGACCCAAACCCACTCGGCTACGCGCAAACCCACTAGGCTAGACCCAAACCCACTCGGCTAGACCCAAACCCACTCGGCTAGACCCAAACCCACTGGGCTAGACGCAAACTCCCTCGGCTAGACCCAAACCCACTCAGCTAGACCCAAACCCACTCGGCTACACCCAAACCCACTCGGCTAGACCCAAACACACTCGGCTAGACCCAAACCCACTCCGCTAGACCCAAACCCACTCGGCTAGACCGAAACCCATTCAGCTAGACCCAAACCCACTCGGCTACACCCAAACCCACTCGGCTAGACCCAAACCCACTCGGCTACACCCAAACCCACTCCACTAGACCCAAATCCACTCCGCTAGACCCAAACTCCACTCCGCTAGACCCAAACCCACTCGGCTAGACCGAAACCCACTCGGCTAGACCAAACGCACTCGGCTAGACCCATCCCACTCGGCTCGACTCAAACCCACCCGGCTAGACCCAAACCCACTCGGCTAGACCCAAACCCACTCGCTAGACCCAAACCCACTCGGCTAGACCCAAGCCCACTCGGCTAGACCCAAACCCACTCGGCTAGACCCAAACCGACTCGGCTTGACCCAAACCCTCTCGGCTAGACCCAAACCCACTCCGCTAGACCAAAACCCACTCAGCTAGACTGAAACCCTCTCCGCTAGACCCAAACCCACTCGGCTAGACTCAAACCTACTCGGGTAGACCCAAACCCACTAGGCTAGACCCAAACCCACTCGGCTAGACCCAAACCCATTCGGCTAGACCCAAACCCACTGGGCTAGACGCAAACCCCCTCGGCTAGACCCAAACCCACTCGGCTAGACCCAAACCCACTCGGCTAGACCCAAACCCACTCGGCTAGACCCAAACCCACTCGGCTAGACCCAAACCCACTCGGCTAGACCCAAACCCACTCGGCTAGACCCAAACCCACTCGGCTAGACCCAAACCCAATCGGCTAGACCCAAACCCACTCGGCTAGACCCAAATCCACTCCGCTAGACCCAAACCCACTCGGCTAGACCCAAACCCATTCGGCTAGACCCAAACCCACTCCGCTAGACCCAAACCCACTCCGCTAGACACTAACCCACTCCGCTAGACTCAAACCCACTCCGCTAGACCCAAACCCACTCCGCTAGACCCAAACCCACTCCGCGAGACCCAAAACCCACTCCGCCAGACCCAAACCCACTCCGCTAGACCCAAACCCACTCGGCTAGACCCAAACCCACTCGGCTACACCCAAACCCACTCGGCTAGACCCAAACCCACTGGGCCAGACCCAACCCACTCGGCTAGACCCAAACCCACTCGGCTAGACCCAAACCCACTCGGCTAGACCCAAACCCACTCGGCTAGACCCAAACCCACTCGGCTCGACCCAAACCCACTCGGCTAGACCCAAACCCACTCGGCTAGACCCAAACCCACTCGGCTAGACCCAAACCCACTCGGCTAGACCCAAACCCACTCGGCTAGACCCAAACCCACTCGGCTAGACCCAAAGCCACTCGGCTAGACCCAAACCCAATCGGCTAGACCCAAACCCAATCGGCTAGACCCAAACCCACTCGGCTAGACCCAAACCCACTCGGCTAGACACACACCCACTCGGCTAGACCCAAACCCAGTCGGCTAGACCCAAACATACTCGGGTAGACCCAAACCCACTCGGCTAGACACAAACCCACTTGGCTAGACCCAAACCCATTCGGCTAGACCCAAACCCACTCGGCTACACCCAAACCCTCTCGGCTAGACCCAAACACACTCGGCTACACCCAAACCCACTCCGCTACACCCAAACCCACTCGGCTAGACCCAAACCCACTCGGCTGGACCCAAACCCACTCGGCTGGACCCAAACCCATCGGCTAGACCCAAACCCACTCGGCTAGACCCAAACCCACTCGGCTAGACTCAAACCCACTCGGCTAGACCCAAATCCACTCGGCTGGACCCAAACCCACTCGGCTAGACCCAAACCCATTCGGCTACGCGCAAACTCACTAGGCTAGACCCAAACCCACTCGGCTAGACTCAAACCCACTCGGCTAGACCCAAACCCACTCGGCAAGACCCTAACCCTCTTGGCTAGACCCAAACCCACTCCGCTAGATGCAAACCCACTCGGCTAGACCCAAACCCACTCGGCTAGACCCAAACCCACTCGGCTAGACCCAAACCCACTCGGCTAGACCCAAACCCACTCGGCTACACGCAAACCCACTCCGCTAGACCCAAACCCACTCGGCTAGACCGAAACCCACTCGGCTGGACCCAAACCCACTCGGCTAGACCCAAACCCACTCGGCTAGACCCAAACCCACTCGGCTACACACAAACCCACTCCACTAGTCCCAAACCCACTCGGATAGACCCAAACCCACTCGGCTAGACCCAAACCCACTCGGCTAGACCAAAACCCACTCGGCTAGACCCAAACCCAATCGGCTAGACCCAAACCCACTCGGCTAGACCCAAGCCCACTCGGCTAGACCCAAACCCACTCGGCAAGACCCACACCCACTCGGCTAGACACAAACCCAGTCGGTTAGACCCAAACCTACTCGGGTAGACCCAAACCCACTCGGCTAGACACAAACCCACTTGGCTAGACCCAAACCCATTCGGCTAGACCCAAACCCACTGGGCTAGACCCAAACCCACTCGGCTAGACCCAAACCCACTTGGCTAGACCCAAACCCACTCCGCTCGACCCAAACCCACTCGGCTCGACCCAAACCCACTCGGCTAGACCCAAACCCACTCGGCTACACACAAACCCACTCCACTAGTCCCAAACCCACTCAGATAGACACAAACCCATTCGGCTAGACCCAAACCCACTCCGCTAGACCGAAACCCACTCCGCTAGACCCAAACCCACTCCGCTAGACCCAAAACCCACTCCGCTAGACCCAAACCCACTCCGCTAGACCCAAACCCACTCGGCTAGACCCAAACCCACTCGGCTAGACCCAAACCCACTCGGCTACACCCAAACCCACTGGGCTAGACCCAACCCACTCGGCTAGACCCAAACCCACTCGGCTAGACCCAAACCCACTCGGCTAGACCCAAACCCACTCGGCTAGACCCAAACCCACTCGGCTCGACCCAAACCCACTCGGCTACACCCAAACCCACTCGGCTAGTCCCAAACCCACTCGGCTAGACCCAAACCCACTCGGCTAGACCCAAACCCACTCGGCTAGACCCAAACCCACTCGGCTAGACCCAAACCCACTCGGCTAGACCCAAACCCAATCGGCTAGACCCAAACTCACTCGGCTAGACCCAAACCCACTCGGCTAGACCCAAACCCACTCGGCTAGACCCACACCCACTCGGCTAGACCCAAACCCAGTCGGCTAGACCCAAACATACTCGGGTAGACCCAAACCCACTCGGCTAGACACAAACCCACTTGGCTAGACCCAAACCCATTCGGCTAGACCCAAACCCACTCGGCTACACCCAAACCCTCTCGGCTAGACCCAAACACACTCGGCTACACCCAAACCCACTCCGCTACACCCAAACCCACTCGGCCAGACCCAAACCCACTCGGCTGGACCCAAACCCACTCGGCTGGACCCAAACCCATCGGCTAGACCCAAACCCACTCGGCTAGACCCAAACCCACTCGGCTAGACTCAAACCCAGTCGGCTAGACCCAAATCCACTCGGCTAGACCCAAACCCACTCGGCTAGACCCAAACCCACTCAGCTACGCGCAAACCCACTAGGCTAGACCCAAACCCACTCGGCTAGACCCAAACCCACTCGGCTACACCCAAACCCACTCGGCTAGACCCAAACACACTCGGCTAGACCCAAACCCACTCCGCTAGACCCAAACCCACTTGGCTAGACCGAAACCCATTCCGCTAGACCCAAACCCACTCGGCTACACCCAAACCCACTCGGCTAGACCCAAACCCACTCGGCTACACCCAAACCCACTCCACTAGACCCAAATCCACTCCGCTAGACCCAAACTCCACTCCGCTAGACCCAAACCCACTCGGCTAGACCGAAACCCACTCGGCTAGACCCAAACGCACTCGGCTAGACCCATCCCACTCGGCTAGACTCAAACCCACTCGGCTAGACCCAAACCCACTCGGCTAGACCCAAACCCACTCGCTAGACCAAAACCCACTCGGCTAGACCCAAGCCCACTCGGCTAGACCCAAACCCACTCGGCTAGACCCAAACCCACTCGGCTAGACCCAAACCCTCTCGGCTAGACCCAAACCCACTCCGCTAGACCAAAACCCACTCAGCTAGACTGAAACCCTCTCCGCTAGACCCAAACCCACTCGGCTAGACCCAAACCTACTCGGGTAGACCCAAACCCACTAGGCTAGACCCAAACCCACTCGGCTAGACCCAAACCCATTCGGCTAGACCCAAACCCACTGGGCTAGACCCAAACCCACTCGGCTAGACCCAAACCCACTCTGCTAGACCCAAACCCACTCGGCTAGACCCAAACCCAATCGGCTAGACCCAAACCCACTCGGCTAGACCCAAACCCACTCGGCTAGACCCAAACCCACTCGGCAAGACCCACACCCACTCGGCTAGACCCAAACCCGGTCGGCTAGACCCAAACCTACTCGGGTAGACCCAAACCCACTCGGCTAGACACAAACCCACTTGGCTAGACCCAAACCCATTCGGCTAGACCCAAACCCACTGGGCTAGACCCAAACCCCCTCGGCTAGACCCAAACCCACTAGGCTAGACCCAAACCCTCTCGGCTAGACCCAAACCCACTCCGCTAGACCAAAACCCACTCAGCTAGACTGAAACCCTCTCCGCTAGACCCAAACCCACTCGGCTAGACCCAAACCTACTCGGGTAGACCCAAACCCACTAGGCTAGACCCAAACCCACTCGGCTAGACCCAAACCCATTCGGCTAGACCCAAACCCACTGGGCTAGACCCAAACCCACTCGGCTAGACCCAAACCCACTCTGCTAGACCCAAACCCACTCGGCTAGACCCAAACCCAATCGGCTAGACCCAAACCCACTCGGCTAGACCCAAACCCACTCGGCTAGACCCAAACCCACTCGGCAAGACCCACACCCACTCGGCTAGACCCAAACCCGGTCGGCTAGACCCAAACCTACTCGGGTAGACCCAAACCCACTCGGCTAGACACAAACCCACTTGGCTAGACCCAAACCCATTCGGCTAGACCCAAACCCACTGGGCTAGACCCAAACCCCCTCGGCTAGACCCAAACCCACTCCGCTAGACCCAAACCCACTCCGCTAGACCCAAAACCCACTCCGCTAGACCCAAACCCACTCCGCTAGACCCAAACTCACTCGGCTAGACCCAAACCCACTCGGCTAGACCCAAACCCACTCGGCTACACCCAAACCCACTGGGCTAGACCCAACCCACTCGGCTAGACCCAAACCTACTCGGCTAGACCCAAACCCACTCGGCTAGACCCAAACCCACTCGGCTAGACCCAAACCCACTCGGCTCGACCCAAACCCACTCGGCTACACCCAAACCCACTCGGCTACTCCCAAACCCACTCGGCTAGACCCAAACCCACTCGGCTAGACCCAAACCCACTCGGCTAGACCCAAACCCACTCGGCTAGACCCAAAGCCACTCGGCTAGACCCAAACCCAATCGGCTAGACCCAAACCCACTCGGCTGGACCCAAACCCACTCGGCTAGACCCAAACCCACTCGGCTAGACCCACACCCACTCGGCTAGACCCAAACCCATTCGGCTAGACCCAAACATACTCGGGTAGACCCAAACCCACTCGGCTAGACACAAACCCACTTGGCTAGACCCAAACCCATTCGGCTAGACCCAAACCCACTCGGCTACACCCAAACCCTCTCGGCTAGACCCAAACCCACTCGCTAGACCCAAACCCACTCGGCTAGACCCAAGCCCACTCGGCTAGACCCAAACCCACTCGGCTAGACCCAAACCGACTCGGCTAGACCCAAACCCACTCGGCTAGACCCAAACCCACTCGGCTAGACCCAAACCCACTCGGCAAGACCCACACCCACTCGGCTAGACCCAAACCCGGTCGGCTAGACCCAAACCTACTCGGGTAGACCCAAACCCACTCGGCTAGACACAAACCCACTTGGCTAGACCCAAACCCATTCGGCTAGACCCAAACCCACTGGGCTAGACCCAAACCCCCTCGGCTAGACCCAAACCCACTCCGCTAGACCCAAACCCACTCCGCTAGACCCAAAACCCACTCCGCTAGACCCAAACCCACTCCGCTAGACCCAAACTCACTCGGCTAGACCCAAACCCACTCGGCTAGACCCAAACCCACTCGGCTACACCCAAACCCACTGGGCTAGACCCAACCCACTCGGCTAGACCCAAACCTACTCGGCTAGACCCAAACCCACTCGGCTAGACCCAAACCCACTCGGCTAGACCCAAACCCACTCGGCTCGACCCAAACCCACTCGGCTACACCCAAACCCACTCGGCTACTCCCAAACCCACTCGGCTAGACCCAAACCCACTCGGCTAGACCCAAACCCACTCGGCTAGACCCAAACCCACTCGGCTAGACCCAAAGCCACTCGGCTAGACCCAAACCCAATCGGCTAGACCCAAACCCACTCGGCTGGACCCAAACCCACTCGGCTAGACCCAAACCCACTCGGCTAGACCCACACCCACTCGGCTAGACCCAAACCCATTCGGCTAGACCCAAACATACTCGGGTAGACCCAAACCCACTCGGCTAGACACAAACCCACTTGGCTAGACCCAAACCCATTCGGCTAGACCCAAACCCACTCGGCTACACCCAAACCCTCTCGGCTAGACCCAAACCCACTCGCTAGACCCAAACCCACTCGGCTAGACCCAAGCCCACTCGGCTAGACCCAAACCCACTCGGCTAGACCCAAACCGACTCGGCTAGACCCAAACCCACTCGGCTAGACCCAAACCCACTCCGCTAGACCAAAAGCCACTCAGCTAGACTGAAACCCACTCCGCTAGACCCAAACCCACTCGGCTAGACTGAAACCCACTCGGCTAGACTCAAACCCACTCGGCTGGACCCAACCCACTCGGCTAGACCCAAACCCACTTGGCTAGACCCAAACCCACTCCGCTAGACCCAAACCCACTCGGCTCGACCCAAACCCACTCGGCTAGACCCAAACCCACTCGGCTAGACCCAAACCCACTCGGCTAGACCCAAACCCACTCGGCTAGACCCAAACCCACTCGGCTAGACCCAAACCCACTCGGCTAGACCCAAACCCACTCGGCTAGACCCAAACCCAATCGGCTAGACCCAAACCCACTCGGCTAGACCCAAACCCACTCGGCTAGACCCAAACCCACTCGGCAAGACGCACACCCACTCGGCTAGACCCAAACCCAGTCGGCTAGACCCAAACCTACTCGGGTAGACCCAAACCCACTCGGCTAGACACAAACCCACTTGGCTAGACCCAAACCCACTCGGCTAGACCCAAACCCACTCGGCTACACCCAAACCCTCTCGGCTAGACCCAAACACACTCGGCTACACCCAAACCCACTCCGCTACACCCAAACCCACTCGGCTAGACCCAAACCCACTCGGCTGGACCCAAACCCACTCGGCTGGACCCAAACCCATCGGCTAGACCCAAACCCACTCGGCTAGACCCAAACCCACTCGGCTAGACTCAAACCCACTCGGCTAGACCCAAATCCACTCGGCTAGACCCAAACCCACTCGGCTAGACCCAAACCCACTCGGCTACGCGCAAACCCACTAGGCTAGACCCAAACCCACTCGGCTAGACCCAAACCCACTCGGCTAGACCCAAACCCACTGGGCTAGACCCAAACCCCCTCGGCTAGACCCAAACCCACTCGGCTAGACCCAAACCCACTCGGCTACACCCAAACCCACTCGGCTAGACCCAAACACACTCGGCTAGACCCAAACCCACTCCGCTAGACCCAAACCCACTCGGCTAGACCGAAACCCATTCAGCTAGACCCAAACCCACTCGGCTGCACCCAAACCCACTCCGCTAGACCCAAAACCCACTCCGCTAGACCCAAGCCCACTCCGCTAGACCCAAACCCACTCCGCTAGACCCAAACCCACTCGGCTAGTCCCAAACCCACTCGGCTACACCCAAACCCACTGGGCTAGACCCAACCCACTCGTCTAGACCCAAACCCACTCGGCCAGACCCAAACCCACTCGGCTAGACCCAAACCCACTCGGCTAGACCCAAACCCACTCGGCTCGACCCAAACCCACTCGGCTACACCCAAACCCACTCGGCTACTCCCAAACCCACTCGGCTAGATCCAAACCCACTCGGCTAGACCCAAACCCACTCGGCTAGACCCAAACCCACTCGGCTAGACCCAAAGCCACTCGGCTAGACCCAAACCCAATCGGCTAGACCCAAACCCACTCGGCTAGACCCAAACCCACTCGGCTAGACCCAAACCCACTCGGCTAGACCCAAACCCACTCGGCTAGACCCACACCCACTCGGCTAGACCCAAACCCAGTCGGCTAGACCCAAACATACTCGGGTAGACCCAAACCCACTCGGCTAGACACAAACCCACTCGCTAGACCCAAACCCACTCGGCTAGACCCAAGCCCACTCCGCTAGACCCAAACCCACTCGGCTCGACCCAAACCCACTCGGCTAGACCCAAACCCACTCGGCTAGACCCAAACCCACTCGGCTAGACCCAAACCCACTCGGCTAGACCCAAACCCACTCGGCTAGACCCAAACCCACTCGGCTAGACCCAAACCCACTCGGCTAGACCCAAACCCAATCGGCTAGACCCAAACCCACTCGGCTAGACCCAAACCCACTCGGCTAGACGCAAACCCACTCGGCAAGACCCACACCCACTCGGCTAGACCCAAACCCAGTCGGCTAGACCCAAACCTACTCGGGTAGACCCAAACCCACTCGGCTAGACACAAACCCACTTGGCTAGACCCAAACCCATTCGGCTAGACCCAAACCCACTCGGCTACACCCAAACCCTCTCGGCTAGACCCAAACACACTCGGCTACACCCAAACACACTCCGCTACACCCAAACCCACTCGGCTAGACGCAAACCCACTCGTCTAGACCCAAACACACTCGGCTAGACCCAAACCCACTCCGCTAGACCCAAACCCACTCGGCTAGACCGAAACCCATTCAGCTAGACCCAAACCCACTCGGCTGCACCCAAACCCACTCCGCTAGACCCAAAACCCACTCCGCTAGACCCAAACCCACTCCGCTAGACCCAAACCCACTCGGCTAGACCCAAACCCACTCGGCTAGACCCAAACCCACTCGGCTACACCCAAACCCACTGGGCTAGACCCAACCCACTCGTCTAGACCCAAACCCACTCGGCTAGACCCAAACCCACTCGGCTAGACCCAAACCCACTCGGCTAGACCCAAACCCACTCGGCTCGACCCAAACCCACTCGGCTACACCCAAACCCACTCGGCTACTCCCAAACCCACTCGGCTAGACCCAAACCCACTCGGCTAGACCCAAACCCACTCGGCTAGACCCAAACCCACTCGGCTAGACCCAAAGCCACTCGGCTAGACCCAAACCCAATCGGCTAGACCCAAACCCACTCGGCTAGACCCAAACCCACTCGGCTAGACCCAAACCCACTCGGCTAGACCCACACCCACTCGGCTAGACCCAAACCCAGTCGGCTAGACCCAAACATACTCGGGTAGACCCAAACCCACTCGGCTAGACACAAACCCACTCGCTAGACCCAAACCCACTCGGCTAGACCCAAGCCCACTCGGCTAGACCCAAACCCATTCGGCTAGACCGAAACCGACTCGGCTAGACCCAAACCCACTCGGCTAGACCCAAACCCACTCCGCTAGACCAAAACCCACTCAGCTAGACTGAAACCCACTCCGCTAGACCCAAACCCACTCGGCTAGACCGAAACCCACTCGGCTAGACTCAAACCCACTCGGCTAGACCCAAACCCACTCGGCTAGACCCAAACCCACTTGGCTAGACCCAAACCCACTCAGCTAGACCCAAACCCACTCGGCTCGACCCAAACCCACTCGGCTAGACCCAAACCCACTCGGCTAGACCCAAACCCACTCGGCTAGACCCAAACCCACTCGGCTAGACCCAAACCCACTCGGCTAGACCCAAACCCACTCGGCTAGACCCAAACCCACTCGGCTAGACCCAAACCCAATCGGCTAGACCCAAACCCACTCGGCTAGACCCAAACCCACTCGGCTAGACCCAAACCCACTCGGCAAGACCCAAACCCATCGGCTAGACCCAAACCCACTCGGCTAGACCCAAACCCACTCGGATAGACTCAAACCCACTCGGCTAGACCCAAATCCACTCGGCTAGACCCAAACCCACTCGGCTAGACCCAAACCCACTCGGCTACGCGCAAACCCACTAGGCTAGACCCAAACCCACTCGGCTAGACCCAAACCCACTCGGCCAGACCCAAACCCACTGGGCTAGACCCAAACCCCCTCGGCTAGACCCAAACCCACTCGGCTAGACCCAAACCCACTCGGCTACACCCAAACCCACTCGGCTAGACCCAAACACACTCGGCTAGACCCAAACCCACTCCGCTAGACCCAAACCCACTCGGCTACACCCAAACCCACTCCACTAGACCCAAACCCACTCCGCTAGACCCAAACCCCACTCCGCTAGACCCAAACCCACTCGGCTAGATCGAAACCCACTCGGCTAGACCCAAACGCACTCGGCTAGACCCATCCCACTCGGCTAGACTCAAACCCACTCGGCTAGACCCAAACCCACTCGGCTAGACCCAAACCCACTCGCTAGACCCAAACCCACTCGGCTAGACACAAGCCCACTCGGCTAGACCCAAACCCACTCGGCTAGACCCAAACCGACTCGGCTAGACCCAAACCCACTCGGCTAGACCCAAACCCACTCCGCTAGACCAAAACCCACTCAGCTAGACCCAAACCGACTCGGCTAGACCCAAACCAACTCGGCTCGACCCAAACCCACTCGGCTAGACCCAAACGCACTCAGCTAGACCCAATCCCAATCGGCTGGACCCAAACCCACTCGGCTAGACCCAAACCCACTCGGCTACACCCAAACCCACTCGGCTAGACCCAAACCAGCTCGGCTGGACCCAAGCCCACTCGGCTAGACCCAAACCCACTCGGCTGGACCCAAACCCAACCGGGTAGACCCAAACCCACTCGGCTAGACCCAAACCCACTCCGCTAGACACAATAACACTCCGCTAGACCCAAACCCACTCGGCTAGACCCAAACCCACTCCGCTAGACCCAAACCCACTCCGCTAGACCCAAACCCACTCCGCTAGACTGAAACCCACTCCGCTAGACCCAAACCCACTCGGCTAGACCGCAACCCACTCGGCTAGACTCAAACCCACTCGGCTAGACCCAAACCCACTCGGCTAGACCCTAACCCACTTGGCTAGACCCAAACCCACTCCACTAGACCCAAACCCACGCGGCTAGACCCAACCGCACTCGGATAGACCCAAACTCACTCGGCTAGACCCAAACCCACTCGGCTAGACCCAAACCCACTCGCTGTCACCCAAACCCACTCCACTAGACCCAAACCCACTCGGCTAGACCCAAACCCACTCGGCTACACCCAAACCCACTCGGCTAGACCCAAACACACTCGGCTAGACCCAAACCCACTCCGCTAGACCCACACCCACTCGGCTAGACCCAAACCCAGTCGGCTAGACCCAAACCTACTCGGGTAGACCCAAACCCACTCGGCTAGACACAAACCCACTTGGCTAGACCCAAACCCATTCGGCTAGACCCAAACCCACTCGGCTACACCCAAACCCTCTCGGCTAGACCCAAACACACTCGGCTACACCCAAACCCACTCCGCTACACCCAAACCCACTCGGCTAGACCCAAACCCACTCGGCTGGACCCAAACCCACTCGGCTGGACCCAAACCCATCGGCTAGACCCAAACCCACTCGGCTAGACCCAAACCCACTCAGCTAGACTCAAACCCACTCGGCTAGACCCAAATCCACTCGGCTAGACCCAAACCCACTCGGCTAGACCCAAACCCACTCGGCTACGCGCAAAGCAACAAGGCTAGACCCAAACCCACTCGGCTAGAACCAAACCCACTCGGCTAGACCCAAACCCACTGGGCTAGACCCAAACCCCCTCGGCTAGACCCAAACCCACTCGGCTAGACCCAAACCCACTCGGCTACACCCAAACCCACTCGGCTAGACCCAAACACACTCGGCTAGACCCAAACCCACTCGGCTAGACCCAAACCCACTCGGCTAGACCGAAACCCATTCAGCTAGACCCAAACCCACTCGGCTGCACCCAAACCCACTCAGCTAGACCCAAACCTACTCGGCTACACGCAAACCCACTCCACTAGACCCAAACCCAATCCGCTAGACCCAAACCCCACTCCACTAGACCCAAACCCACTCGGCTAGACCGAAACCCACTCGGCTAGACCCAAATGCACTCGGCTAGACCCATCCCACTCGGCTAGACTCAAACCCACTCGGCTAGACCCAAACCCACTCGGCTAGACCCAAACCCACTCGCTAGACCCAAACCCACTCGGCTAGACCCAAGCCCACTCGGCTAGACCCAAACCCACTCGGCTAGACCCAAACCGACTCGGCTAGACCCAAACCCACTCGGCTAGACCCAAACCCACTCCGCTAGACCCAAACCCACTCCGCTACACCCAAACCCACTCGGCTAGACCCAAACCCACTCGGCTGGACCCAAACCCACTCGGCTGGACCCAAACCCATCGGCTAGACCCAAACCCACTGGGCTGGACCCAAACCCACTCGGCTGGACCCAAACCCACTCGGCTACACCCAAACCCACTCGGCTAGACCCAAACCAGCTCGGCTGGACCCAAGCCCACTCGGCTAGACCCAAACCCACTCGGCTGGACCCAAACCCACTCGGCTAGACTCAAACCCACTCGGCTAGACCCAAACCCACTCCGCTAGACACAATAACACTCCGCTAGACCCAAACCCACTCGGCTAGACCCAAACCCATTCGGCTAGACCCAAACCCACTCCGCTAGACCCAAACCCACTCCGCTAGACCCAAACCCACTCCGCTAGACTGAAACCCACTCGGCTCGACCCAAACCCACTCGGCTAAACCCAAACGCACTCGGCTAGACCCAATCCCAATCGGCTGGACCCAAACCCACTCGGCTAGACCCAAACCCAATCGGCTAGACCCAAACCCACTCGGCTAGACCCAAACCCACTCGGCTAGACCCAAACCCACTCGGCAAGACCCACACCCACTCGGCTAGACCCAAACCCAGTCGGCTAGACCCAAACCTACTCGGCTAGACCCAAACCCACTCGGCTAGACACAAACCCACTTGGCTAGACCCAAACCCATTCGGCTAGACATAAACCCACTCGGCTACACCCAAACCCTCTCGGCTAGACCCAAACCCACTCCACTAGACCCAAACCCACGCGGCTAGACCCAACCGCACTCGGATAGACCCAAACTCACTCGGCTAGACCCAAACCCACTCGGCTAGACCCAAACCCACTCGCTGTCACCCAAACCCACTCCACTAGACCCAAACCCACTCGGCTAGACCCAAACCCACTCGGCTACACCCAAACCCACTCGGCTAGACCCAAACACACTCGGCTAGACCCAAACCCACTCCGCTAGACCCACACCCACTCGGCTAGACCCAAACCCAGTCGGCTAGACCCAAACCTACTCGGGTAGACCCAAACCCACTCGGCTAGACACAAACCCACTTGGCTAGACCCAAACCCATTCGGCTAGACCCAAACCCACTCGGCTACACCCAAACCCTCTCGGCTAGACCCAAACACACTCGGCTACACCCAAACCCACTCCGCTACACCCAAACCCACTCGGCTAGACCCAAACCCACTCGGCTGGACCCAAACCCACTCGGCTGGACCCAAACCCATCGGCTAGACCCAAACCCACTCGGCTAGACCCAAACCCACTCAGCTAGACTCAAACCCACTCGGCTAGACCCAAATCCACTCGGCTAGACCCAAACCCACTCGGCTAGACCCAAACCCACTCGGCTACGCGCAAAGCAACAAGGCTAGACCCAAACCCACTCGGCTAGAACCAAACCCACTCGGCTAGACCCAAACCCACTGGGCTAGACCCAAACCCCCTCGGCTAGACCCAAACCCACTCGGCTAGACCCAAACCCACTCGGCTACACCCAAACCCACTCGGCTAGACCCAAACACACTCGGCTAGACCCAAACCCACTCGGCTAGACCCAAACCCACTCGGCTAGACCGAAACCCATTCAGCTAGACCCAAACCCACTCGGCTGCACCCAAACCCACTCAGCTAGACCCAAACCCACTCGGCTACACGCAAACCCACTCCACTAGACCCAAACCCAATCCGCTAGACCCAAACCCCACTCCACTAGACCCAAACCCACTCGGCTAGACCGAAACCCACTCGGCTAGACCCAAATGCACTCGGCTAGACCCATCCCACTCGGCTAGACTCAAACCCACTCGGCTAGACCCAAACCCACTCGGCTAGACCCAAACCCACTCGCTAGACCCAAACCCACTCGGCTAGACCCAAGCCCACTCGGCTAGACCCAAACCCACTCGGCTAGACCCAAACCGACTCGGCTAGACCCAAACCCACTCGGCTAGACCCAAACCCACTCCGCTAGACCCAAACCCACTCCGCTACACCCAAACCCACTCGGCTAGACCCAAACCCACTCGGCTGGACCCAAACCCACTCGGCTGGACCCAAACCCATCGGCTAGACCCAAACCCACTGGGCTGGACCCAAACCCACTCGGCTGGACCCAAACCCACTCGGCTACACCCAAACCCACTCGGCTAGACCCAAACCAGCTCGGCTGGACCCAAGCCCACTCGGCTAGACCCAAACCCACTCGGCTGGACCCAAACCCACTCGGCTAGACTCAAACCCACTCGGCTAGACCCAAACCCACTCCGCTAGACACAATAACACTCCGCTAGACCCAAACCCACTCGGCTAGACCCAAACCCATTCGGCTAGACCCAAACCCACTCCGCTAGACCCAAACCCACTCCGCTAGACCCAAACCCACTCCGCTAGACTGAAACCCACTCGGCTCGACCCAAACCCACTCGGCTAAACCCAAACGCACTCGGCTAGACCCAATCCCAATCGGCTGGACCCAAACCCACTCGGCTAGACCCAAACCCAATCGGCTAGACCCAAACCCACTCGGCTAGACCCAAACCCACTCGGCTAGACCCAAACCCACTCGGCAAGACCCACACCCACTCGGCTAGACCCAAACCCAGTCGGCTAGACCCAAACCTACTCGGCTAGACCCAAACCCACTCGGCTAGACACAAACCCACTTGGCTAGACCCAAACCCATTCGGCTAGACATAAACCCACTCGGCTACACCCAAACCCTCTCGGCTAGACCCAAACACACTCGGCTACACCCAAACCCACTCCGCTACACCCAAACCCACTCGGCTAGACCCAAACCCACTCGGCTGGACCCAAACCCACTCGGCTGGACCCAAACCCATCGGCTAGATCCAAACCCACTCGGCTAGACCCAAACCCACTCGGATAGACTCAAACCCACTCGGCTAGACCCAAATCCACTCGGCTAGACCCAAACCCACTCGGCTAGACCCAAACCCACTCGGCTACGCGCAAACCCACTAGGCTAGACCCAAACCCACTCGGCTAGACCCAAACCCACTCGGCCAGACCCAAACCCACTGGGCTAGACCCAAACCCCCTCGGCTAGACCCAAACCCACTCGGCTAGACCCAAACCCACTCGGCTACACCCAAACCCACTCGGCTAGACCCAAACACACTCGGCTAGACCCAAACCCACTCCGCTAGACCCAAACCCACTCGGCTAGACCGAAACCCATTCAGCTAGACCCAAACCCACTCGGCTGCACCCAAACCCACTCAGCTAGACCCAAACCCACTCGACTACACCCAAACCCACTCCACTAGACCCAAACCCACTCCGCTAGACCCAAACCCCACTCCGCTAGACCCAAACCCACTCGGCTAGACCGAAACCCACTCGGCTAGACCCAAACGCACTCGGCTAGACCCATCCCACTCGGCTAGACTCAAACCCACTCGGCTAGACCCAAACCCACTCGGCTAGACCCAAACCCACTCGCTAGACCCAAACCCACTCGGCTAGACACAAGCCCACTCGGCTAGACCCAAACCCACTCGGCTAGACCCAAACCGACTCGGCTAGACCCAAACCCACTCGGCTAGACCCAAACCCACTCCGCTAGACCAAAACCCACTCAGCTAGACCCAAACCGACTCGGCTAGACCCAAACCAACTCGGCTCGACCCAAACCCACTCGGCTAGACCCAAACGCACTCAGCTAGACCCAATCCCAATCGGCTGGACCCAAACCCACTCGGCTAGACCCAAACCCACTCGGCTACACCCAAACCCACTCGGCTAGACCCAAACCAGCTCGGCTGGACCCAAGCCCACTCGGCTAGACCCAAACCCACTCGGCTGGACCCAAACCCACTCGGCTAGACCCAAACCCACTCGGCTAGACCCAAACCCACTCCGCTAGACACAATAACACTCCGCTAGACCCAAACCCACTCGGCTAGACCCAAACCCACTCCGCTAGACCCAAACCCACTCCGCTAGACCCAAACCCACTCCGCTAGACGGAAACCCACTCCGCTAGACCCAAACCCACTCGGCTAGACCGAAACCCACTCGGCTAGACTCAAACCCACTCGGCTAGACCCAAACCCACTCGGCTAGACCCTAACCCACTTGGCTAGACCCAACCCCACTCGGCTAGACCCAAACTCACTCGGCTAGACCCAAACCCACTCGGCTAGACCCAAACCCACTCGGCGTCACCCAAACCCACTCCACTAGACCCAAACCCACTCGGCTAGACCCAAACCCACTCGGCTACACCCAAACCCACTCGGCTAGACCCAAACACACTCGGCTAGACCCAAACCCACTCCGCTAGACCCAAACCCACTCGGCTAGACCGAAACCCATTCAGCTAGACCCAAACCCACTCGGCTGCACCCAAACCCACTCAGCTAGACCCAAACCCACTCGGCTAGACCCAAACCCACTCCACTAGACCCAAACCCACTCCGCTAGACCCAAACCCACTCCGCCAGGCTGAAACCCACTCCGCTAGACCCAAACCCACTCGGCTAGACCGAAACCCACTCGGCTAGACTCAAACCCAGTCGGCTAGACCCAAACCCACTCGGCTAGACCCTAACCCACTTGGCTAGACCCAAACCCACTCCGCTAGACCCAAACCCACGCGGCTAGACCCAACCCCACTCGGCTAGACCCAAACTCACTCGGCTAGACCCAAACCCACTCGGCTAGACCCAAACCCACTCGGCGTCACCCAAACCCACTCCACTAGACCCAAACCCACTCGGCTAGACCCAAACCCATTCGGCTAGACCCACACCCACTCCGCTAGACCCAAACCCACTCCGCTAGACCCAAACCCACTCCGCTAGACCCAAAACCCACTCCGCTAGACCTAAACCCACTCGGCGAGACCGAAACACACTCCGCTAGACCCAAACGCACTCGGCTAGACCCATCCCACTCGGCTAGACTCAATCCCACTCGGCTAGACCCAAACCCACTCGGCTAGACCGAAACCCACTCGGCTAGACCCAAACCCATTCGGCTAGACGCAAACCCACTCGGCTAGCCCCAAACCCACTCGGCTAGACCCAAACCCACTCGGCTAGACGCAAAGCCACTCGGCTACACCCAAACCCACTCGGCTACACCCAAACCCACTCGGCTAGACCCAAACCCATTCGGCTAGACCCAAACCCACTCGGCCAGACACAAACCCACTCGGCAAGACCCAAACCCACTCGGCTAGACCCAAACCCACTCGACTAGACCCAAACCCAATCGGCTAGACCCAAACCCACTCCGCTAGACCCAAACCCACTCAGCCAGACCAAAACCCACTCGGCTAGACCCAAACCCACTCGGCTGGACCCAAACCCACTCGGCTAGACTCAAACCCACTCGGCTAGACCCAAACCCACTCGCTGTCACCCAAACCCACTCCACTAGACCCAAACCCACTCGGCTAGACCCAAACCCACTCGGCTACACCCAAACCCACTCGGCTAGACCCAAACACACTCGGCTAGACCCAAACCCACTCCGCTAGACCCACACCCACTCGGCTAGACCCAAACCCAGTCGGCTAGACCCAAACCTACTCGGGTAGACCCAAACCCACTCGGCTAGACACAAACCCACTTGGCTAGACCCAAACCCATTCGGCTAGACCCAAACCCACTCGGCTACACCCAAACCCTCTCGGCTAGACCCAAACACACTCGGCTACACCCAAACCCACTCCGCTACACCCAAACCCACTCGGCTAGACCCAAACCCACTCGGCTGGACCCAAACCCACTCGGCTGGACCCAAACCCATCGGCTAGACCCAAACCCACTCGGCTAGACCCAAACCCACTCGGCTAGACTCAAACCCACTCGGCTAGACCCAAATCCACTCGGCTAGACCCAAACCCACTCGGCTAGACCCAAACCCACTCGGCTACGCGCAAAGCAACAAGGCTAGACCCAAACCCACTCGGCTAGAACCAAACCCACTCGGCTAGACCCAAACCCACTGGGCTAGACCCAAACCCCCTCGGCTAGACCCAAACCCACTCGGCTAGACCCAAACCCACTCGGCTACACCCAAACCCACTCGGCTAGACCCAAACACACTCGGCTAGACCCAAACCCACTCGGCTAGACCCAAACCCACTCGGCTAGACCGAAACCCATTCAGCTAGACCCAAACCCACTCGGCTGCACCCAAACCCACTCAGCTAGACCCAAACCCACTCGGCTACACGCAAACCCACTCCACTAGACCCAAACCCAATCCGCTAGACCCAAACCCCACTCCACTAGACCCAAACCCACTCGGCTAGACCGAAACCCACTCGGCTAGACCCAAATGCACTCGGCTAGACCCATCCCACTCGGCTAGACTCAAACCCACTCGGCTAGACCCAAACCCACTCGGCTAGACCCAAACCCACTCGCTAGACCCAAACCCACTCGGCTAGACCCAAGCCCACTCGGCTAGACCCAAACCCACTCGGCTAGACCCAAACCGACTCGGCTAGACCCAAACCCACTCGGCTAGACCCAAACCCACTCCGCTAGACCCAAACCCACTCCGCTACACCCAAACCCACTCGGCTAGACCCAAACCCACTCGGCTGGACCCAAACCCACTCGGCTGGACCCAAACCCATCGGCTAGACCCAAACCCACTGGGCTGGACCCAAACCCACTCGGCTGGACCCAAACCCACTCGGCTACACCCAAACCCACTCGGCTAGACCCAAACCAGCTCGGCTGGACCCAAGCCCACTCGGCTAGACCCAAACCCACTCGGCTGGACCCAAACCCACTCGGCTAGACTCAAACCCACTCGGCTAGACCCAAACCCACTCCGCTAGACACAATAACACTCCGCTAGACCCAAACCCACTCGGCTAGACCCAAACCCATTCGGCTAGACCCAAACCCACTCCGCTAGACCCAAACCCACTCCGCTAGACCCAAACCCACTCCGCTAGACTGAAACCCACTCGGCTCGACCCAAACCCACTCGGCTAAACCCAAATGCACTCGGCTAGACCCAATCCCAATCGGCTGGACCCAAACCCACTCGGCTAGACCCAAACCCAATCGGCTAGACCCAAACCCACTCGGCTAGACCCAAACCCACTCGGCTAGACCCAAACCCACTCGGCAAGACCCACACCCACTCGGCTAGACCCAAACCCAGTCGGCTAGACCCAAACCTACTCGGCTAGACCCAAACCCACTCGGCTAGACACAAACCCACTTGGCTAGACCCAAACCCATTCGGCTAGACATAAACCCACTCGGCTACACCCAAACCCTCTCGGCTAGACCCAAACACACTCGGCTACACCCAAACCCACTCCGCTACACCCAAACCCACTCGGCTAGACCCAAACCCACTCGGCTGGACCCAAACCCACTCGGCTGGACCCAAACCCATCGGCTAGATCCAAACCCACTCGGCTAGACCCAAACCCACTCGGATAGACTCAAACCCACTCGGCTAGACCCAAATCCACTCGGCTAGACCCAAACCCACTCGGCTAGACCCAAACCCACTCGGCTACGCGCAAACCCACTAGGCTAGACCCAAACCCACTCGGCTAGACCCAAACCCACTCGGCCAGACCCAAACCCACTGGGCTAGACCCAAACCCCCTCGGCTAGACCCAAACCCACTCGGCTAGACCCAAACCCACTCGGCTACACCCAAACCCACTCGGCTAGACCCAAACACACTCGGCTAGACCCAAACCCACTCCGCTAGACCCAAACCCACTCGGCTAGACCGAAACCCATTCAGCTAGACCCAAACCCACTCGGCTGCACCCAAACCCACTCAGCTAGACCCAAACCCACTCGGCTACACCCAAACCCACTCCACTAGACCCAAACCCACTCCGCTAGACCCAAACCCCACTCCGCTAGACCCAAACCCACTCGGCTAGACCGAAACCCACTCGGCTAGACCCAAACGCACTCGGCTAGACCCATCCCACTCGGCTAGACTCAAACCCACTCGGCTAGACCCAAACCCACTCGGCTAGACCCAAACCCACTCGCTAGACCCAAACCCAATCGGCTAGACACAAGCCCACTCGGCTAGACCCAAACCCACTCGGCTAGACCCAAACCGACTCGGCTAGACCCAAACCCACTCGGCTAGACCCAAACCCACTCCGCTAGACCAAAACCCACTCAGCTAGACCCAAACCGACTCGGCTAGACCCAAACCAACTCGGCTCGACCCAAACCCACTCGGCTAGACCCAAACGCACTCAGCTAGACCCAATCCCAATCGGCTGGACCCAAACCCACTCGGCTAGACCCAAACCCACTCGGCTACACCCAAACCCACTCGGCTAGACCCAAACCAGCTCGGCTGGACCCAAGCCCACTCGGCTAGACCCAAACCCACTCGGCTGGACCCAAACCCACTCGGCTAGACCCAAACCCACTCGGCTAGACCCAAACCCACTCCGCTAGACACAATAACACTCCGCTAGACCCAAACCCACTCGGCTAGACCCAAACCCACTCCGCTAGACCCAAACCCACTCCGCTAGACCCAAACCCACTCCGCTAGACGGAAACCCACTCCGCTAGACCCAAACCCACTCGGCTAGACCGAAACCCACTCGGCTAGACTCAAACCCACTCGGCTAGACCCAAACCCACTCGGCTAGACCCTAACCCACTTGGCTAGACCCAAACCCACTCCGCTAGACCCAAACCCACGCGGCTAGACCCAACCCCACTCGGCTAGACCCAAACTCACTCGGCTAGACCCAAACCCACTCGGCTAGACCCAAACCCACTCGGCGTCACCCAAACCCACTCCACTAGACCCAAACCCACTCGGCTAGACCCAAACCCACTCGGCTACACCCAAACCCACTCGGCTAGACCCAAACACACTCGGCTAGACCCAAACCCACTCCGCTAGACCCAAACCCACTCGGCTAGACCGAAACCCATTCAGCTAGACCCAAACCCACTCGGCTGCACCCAAACCCACTCAGCTAGACCCAAACCCACTCGGCTAGACCCAAACCCACTCCACTAGACCCAAACCCACTCCGCTAGACCCAAACCCACTCCGCCAGGCTGAAACCCACTCCGCTAGACCCAAACCCACTCGGCTAGACCGAAACCCACTCGGCTAGACTCAAACCCAGTCGGCTAGACCCAAACCCACTCGGCTAGACCCTAACCCACTTGGCTAGACCCAAACCCACTCCGCTAGACCCAAACCCACGCGGCTAGACCCAACCCCACTCGGCTAGACCCAAACTCACTCGGCTAGACCCAAACCCACTCGGCTAGACCCAAACCCACTCGGCGTCACCCAAACCCACTCCACTAGACCCAAACCCACTCGGCTAGACCCAAACCCATTCGGCTAGACCCACACCCACTCCGCTAGACCCAAACCCACTCCGCTAGACCCAAACCCACTCCGCTAGACCCAAAACCCACTCCGCTAGACCTAAACCCACTCGGCGAGACCGAAACACACTCCGCTAGACCCAAACGCACTCGGCTAGACCCATCCCACTCGGCTAGACTCAATCCCACTTGGCTAGACCCAAACCCACTCGGCTAGACCGAAACCCACTCGGCTAGACCCAAACCCATTCGGCTAGACGCAAACCCACTCGGCTAGCCCCAAACCCACTCGGCTAGACCCAAACCCACTCGGCTAGACGCAAAGCCACTCGGCTACACCCAAACCCACTCGGCTACACCCAAACCCACTCGGCTAGACCCAAACCCATTCGGCTAGACCCAAACCCACTCGGCCAGACACAAACCCACTCGGCAAGACCCAAACCCACTCGGCTAGACCCAAACCCACTCGACTAGACCCAAACCCAATCGGCTAGACCCAAACCCACTCCGCTAGACCCAAACCCACTCAGCCAGACCAAAACCCACTCGGCTAGACCCAAACCCACTCGGCTGGACCCAAACCCACTCGGCTAGACTCAAACCCACTCGGCTAGACCCAAACCCACTCGGCTAGACCCAAACCCACTCCGCTAGACATAAATCCACTCCGCTAGACCCAAACCCACTCGGCTAGACCCAAACCCATTCGGCTAGACCCAAACCCACTCCGCTAGACCCAAACCCACTCCGCTAGACCCTAACCCACTCCGCTAGACTCAAACCCACTCCGCTAGACCCAAACCCACTCGGCGAGACTGAAACCCACTCGGCTAGACCCAAAAGCACTCGGCTAGACCCAAACCCACTCGGCTAGACTCAAACCCACTCGGCTAGACCCAAACCCACTCGTCTAGACCCAAACCCACTCGGCTAGACGCAAAGCCACTCGGCTACACCCAAACCCACTCGGCTAGACCCAAACCCACTCGGCTAGACCCAAACCCTTTCGGATAGACCCAAACCCACTCGGCTAGACCCAAAACCACTTGGCTAGACCCAAACCCACTCGGCTAGACCCAAACCCACTCGGCTAGACCCAAACGCACTCGGCTAGACCCAAATCCAATCGGCTAGACCCAAACCCACTCGGCTAGACCCAAACCCACTCGGCTAGACCCAAACCCACTCAGCTAGACCCAAACCCACTCGGATGGACCCAAACCCACTCGGATAGACTCAAACCCACTCGGCTAGACCCAAACCCACTCGGCTCGACCCAATCCCACTCCGCTAGACATGAATCCACTCCGCTAGACACAAACCCACTCGGCTAGACCCAAACCCGTTCGGCTAGACCCAAACCCACTCCGCTAGACCCAAACCCACTCCGCTAGACCCTAACCCACTCCGCTAGACTCAAACCCACTCCGCTAGACCCAAACCCACTCGGCTAGACTGAAACCCACTCGGCTAGACCCAAAAGCACTCGGCTAGACCCAAACCCACTCGGCTAGACTCAAACCCACTCGGCTAGACCCAAACCCACTCGGCTAGACCCTAACCCTCTTGGCTAGACCCAAACCCACTCCGCTAGACCCAAACCCACTCCGCTAGACCCACACCCACTCCGCGAGACCCAAACCCACTCCGCTAGACCCAAACCCACTCGGCTAGACCCAAACCCACTCGGCTAGACCCAAACCCACTCGGCTACACCCAAACCCACTCAGCTAGACCCAAACCCACTCGGCTAGACCCAACCCACTCGGCTAGACACAAGCCCACTCGGCTAGACCCAAACCGACTCGGCTAGACCCAAACCCACTCGGCTAGACCCAAACCCACTCCGCTAGACCAAAACCCACTCAGCTAGACCCAAACCGACTCGGCTAGACCCAAACCAACTCGGCTCGACCCAAACCCACTCGGCTAGACCCAAACGCACTCAGCTAGACCCAATCCCAATCGGCTGGACCCAAACCCACTCGGCTAGACCCAAACCCACTCGGCTACACCCAAACCCACTCGGCTCGACCCAATCCCACTCCGCTAGACATAAATCCACTCCGCTAGACCCAAACCCACTCGGCTAGACCCAAACCCATTCGGCTAGACCCAAACCCACTCCGCTAGACCCAAACCCACTCCGCTAGACCCTAACCCACTCCGCTAGACTCAAACCCACTCCGCTAGACCCAAACCCACTCGGCGAGACTGAAACCCACTCGGCTAGACCCAAAAGCACTCGGCTAGACCCAAACCCACTCGGCTAGACTCAAACCCACTCGGCTAGACCCAAACCCACTCGTCTAGACCCAAACCCACTCGGCTAGACGCAAAGCCACTCGGCTACACCCAAACCCACTCGGCTAGACCCAAACCCACTCGGCTAGACCCAAACCCTTTCGGATAGACCCAAACCCACTCGGCTAGACCCAAAACCACTTGGCTAGACCCAAACCCACTCGGCTAGACCCAAACCCACTCGGCTAGACCCAAACGCACTCGGCTAGACCCAAATCCAATCGGCTAGACCCAAACCCACTCGGCTAGACCCAAACCCACTCGGCTAGACCCAAACCCACTCAGCTAGACCCAAACCCACTCGGATGGACCCAAACCCACTCGGATAGACTCAAACCCACTCGGCTAGACCCAAACCCACTCGGCTCGACCCAATCCCACTCCGCTAGACATGAATCCACTCCGCTAGACACAAACCCACTCGGCTAGACCCAAACCCGTTCGGCTAGACCCAAACCCACTCCGCTAGACCCAAACCCACTCCGCTAGACCCTAACCCACTCCGCTAGACTCAAACCCACTCCGCTAGACCCAAACCCACTCGGCTAGACTGAAACCCACTCGGCTAGACCCAAAAGCACTCGGCTAGACCCAAACCCACTCGGCTAGACTCAAACCCACTCGGCTAGACCCAAACCCACTCGGCTAGACCCTAACCCTCTTGGCTAGACCCAAACCCACTCCGCTAGACCCAAACCCACTCGGCTAGACCCAAACCCACTCGGCTAGACCCAAACCCACTCCGCCAGACCCAAACCCACTCGGCTAGACCGAAACCCACTTGGCTGGACCTAAACCCACTCGGCTAGACCCAAACCCACTCGGCTAGACCCAAACCCACTCGGCTACACCCAAACCCACTCCACTAGACCCAAACCCACTCGGAATGACCCAAACCCATTCGGCTAGACCCAAACCCACTCCGCTAGACCCACACCCACTCCGCGAGACCCAAACCCACTCCGCTAGACCCAAACCCACTCGGCTAGACCCAAACCCACTCGGCTAGACCCAAACCCACTCGGCTACACCCAAACCCACTCAGCTAGACCCAAACCCACTCGGCTAGACCCAACCCACTCGGCTAGACACAAGCCCACTCGGCTAGACCCAAACCGACTCGGCTAGACCCAAACCCACTCGGCTAGACCCAAACCCACTCCGCTAGACCAAAACCCACTCAGCTAGACCCAAACCGACTCGGCTAGACCCAAACCAACTCGGCTCGACCCAAACCCACTCGGCTAGACCCAAACGCACTCAGCTAGACCCAATCCCAATCGGCTGGACCCAAACCCACTCGGCTAGACCCAAACCCACTCGGCTACACCCAAACCCACTCGGCTAGACCCAAACCAGCTCGGCTGGACCCAAGCCCACTCGGCTAGACCCAAACCCACTCGGCTGGACCCAAACCCACTCGGCTAGACCCAAACCCACTCGGCTAGACCCAAACCCACTCCGCTAGACACAATAACACTCCGCTAGACCCAAACCCACTCGGCTAGACCCAAACACACTCCGCTAGACTGAAACCCACTCCGCTAGACCCAAACCCACTCGGCTAGACCGAAACCCACTGGGCTAGACGCAAACCCACTCGGCTAGACCCAAACCCACTCGGCTAGACCCTAACCCACTTGGCTAGACCCAAACCCACTCCGCTAGACCCAAACCCACGCGGCTAGACCCAACCCCACTCGGCTAGACCCAAACTCACTCGGCTAGACCCAAACCCACTCGGCTAGACCCAAACCCACTCGGCGTCACCCAAAACCACTCCACTAGACCCAAACCCACTCGGCTGCACCCAAACCCACTCAGCTAGACCCAAACCCACTCGGCTACACCCAAACCCACTCCACTAGACCCAAACCCACTCCGCTAGACCCAAACCCCACTCCGCTAGACCCAAACTCACTCGGCTAGCCCGAAACCCACTCGGCTAGACCCAAACGCACTCGGCTAGACCCATCCCACTCGGCTTGACTCAAACCCACTCGGCTAGACCCAAACCGACTCGGCTAGACCCAAACCCACTCGCTAGACCCAAACCCACTCGGCTAGACCCAAGCCCACTCGGCTAGACCCAAACCCACTCGGCTAGACCCAAACCGACTCGGCTAGACCCAAACCCACTCGGCTAGACCCAAACCCACTCCGCTAGACCAAACCCCACTCAGGTAGACCCAAACCGACTCGGCTAGACCCAAACCAACTCGGCTCGACCCAAACCCACTCGGCTCGACCCAAACGCACTCAGCTAGACCCAATCCCAATCGGCTGGACCCAAACCCACTCGGCTAGACCCAAACCCACTCGGCTACACCCAAACCCACTTGGCTAGACCCAAACCAGCTCGGCTGGACCCAAGCCCACTCGGCTAGACCCAAACCCACTCGGCTGGACCCAAACCCACTCGGCTAGACCCAAACCCACTCGGCTAGACCCAAACCCACTCCGCTAGACACAATAACACTCCGCTAGACCCAAACCCACTCGGCTAGACCCAAACCCACTCCGCTAGACCCAAACCCACTCCGCTAGACCCAAACCCACTCCGCTAGACTGAAACCCACTCCGCTAGACCCAAACCCACTCGGCTAGACCGAAACCCACTCGGCTAGACTCAAACCCACTCGGCTAGACCCAAACCCACTCGGCTAGACCCTAACCCACTTGGCTAGACCCAAACCCACTCCGCTAGACCCAAACCCACGCGGCTAGACCCAACCCCACTCGGCTAGACCCAAACTCACTCGGCTAGACCCAAACCCACTCGGCTAGACCCAAACCCACTCGGCGTCACCCAAACCCACTCCACTAGACCCAAACCCACTCGGCTAGACCCAAACCCATTCGGCTAGACCCACACCCACTCCGCTAGACCCAAACCCACTCCGCTAGACCCAAACCCACTCCGCTAGACCCAAAACCCACTCCGCTAGACCTAAACCCACTCGGCGAGACCGAAACACACTCCGCTAGACCCAAACGCACTCGGCTAGACCCATCCCACTCGGCTAGACTCAAACTCACTCGGCTAGACCCAAACCCACTCGGCTAGACCCAAACCCACTCGGCTAGACCCAAACCCATTCGGCTAGACGCAAACCCACTCGGCTAGCCCCAAACCCACTCGGCTAGACCCAAACCCACTCGGCTAGACGCAAAGCCACTCGGCTACACCCAAACCCACTCGGCTACACCCAAACCCACTCGGCTAGACCCAAACCCATTCGGCTAGACCCAAACCCACTCGGCCAGACACAAACCCACTCGGCAAGACCCAAACCCACTCGGATAGACCCAAACCCACTCGACTAGACCCAAACCCAATCGGCTAGACCCAAACCCACTCCGCTAGACCCAAACCCACTCGGCCAGACCCAAACCCACTCGGCTAGACCCAAACCCACTTGGCTGGACCCAAACCCACTCGGCTAGACTCAAACCCACTCGGCTAGACCCAAACCCACTCGGCTAGACCCAAACCCACTCCGCTAGACATAAATCCACTCCGCTAGACCCAAACCCACTCGGCTAGACCCAAACCCATTCGGCTAGACCCAAACCCACTCCGCTAGACCCAAACCCACTCCGCTAGACCCTAACCCACTCCGCTAGACTCAAACCCACTCCGCTAGACCCAAACCCACTCGGCGAGACTGAAACCCACTCGGCTAGACCCAAAAGCACTCGGCTAGACCCAAACCCACTCGGCTAGACTCAAACCCACTCGGCTAGACCCAAACCCACTCGTCTAGACCCAAACCCACTCGGCTAGACGCCAAGCCACTCGGCTACACCCAAACCCACTCGGCTAGACCCAAACCCACTCGGCTAGACCCAAACCCATTCGGATATACCCAAACCCACTCGGCTAGACCCAAAACCACTCGGCTAGACCCAAACCCACTCGGCTAGACCCAAACCCACTCGGCTAGACCCAAACGCACTCGGCTAGACCCAAACCCAATCGGCTAGACCCAAACCCACTCGGCTAGACCCAAACCCACTCGGCTAGACCCAAACCCACTCAGCTAGACCCAAACCCACTCGGATGGACCCAAACCCACTCGGATAGACTCAAACCCACTCGGCTAGACCCAAACCCACTCGGCTCGACCCAAACCCACTCCGCTAGACATGAATCCACTCCGCTAGACACAAACCCACTCGGCTAGACCCAAACCCGTTCGGCTAGACCCAAACCCACTCCGCTAGACCCAAACCCACTCCGCTAGACCCTAACCCACTCCGCTAGACTCAAACCCACTCCGCTAGACCCAAACCCACTCGGCTAGACTGAAACCCACTCGGCTAGACCCAAAAGCACTCGGCTAGACCCAAACCCACTCGGCTAGACTCAAACCCACTCGGCTAGACCCAAACTCACTCGGCTAGACCCTAACCCTCTTGGCTAGACCCAAACCCACTCCGCTAGACCCAAACCCACTCGGCTAGACCCAAACCCACTCGGCTAGACCCAAACCCACTCCGCCAGACCCAAACCCACTCGGCTAGACCGAAACCCACTCGGCTGGACCTAAACCCACTCGGCTAGACCCAAACCCACTCGGCTAGACCCAAACCCACTCGGCTACACCCAAACCCACTCCACTAGACCCAAACCCACTCGGAATGACCCAAACCCATTCGGCTAGACCCAAACCCACTCCGCTAGACCCACACCCACTCCGCTAGACCCAAACCCACTCCGCTAGACCCAAACCCACTCGGCTAGACCCAAACCCACTCGGCTAGACCCAAACCCACTCGGCTACACCCAAACCCACTCAGCTAGACCCAAACCCACTCGGCTAGACCCAACCCACTCAGCTAGACCCAAACCCACTCGGCTAGACCCAAACCCACTCGGCTAGACCCAAACCCACTCGGCTAGACCCAAACCCACTCGGCTCGACCCAAACCCACTCGGCTAGACCCAACCCCACTCGGCTAGACCCAAACCCACTCGGCTAGACCCAAACTCACTCGGCTAGACCCAAACCCACTCGGCTAGACCCAAACCCACTCGGCGTCACCCAAACCCACTCCACTAGACCCAAACCCACTCGGCTAGACCCAAACCCATTCGGCTAGACCCACACCCACTCCGCTAGACCCAAACCCACTCCGCTAGACCCAAAGCCACTCCGCTAGACCCAAAACCCACTCCGCTAGACCTAAACCCACTCGGCGAGACCGAAACACACTCCGCTAGACCCAAACGCACTCGGCTAGACCCATCCCACTCGGCTAGACTCAAACCCACTCGGCTAGACCCAAACCCACTCGGCTAGACCGAAACCCACTCGGCTAGACCCAAACCCATTCGGCTAGACGCAAACCCACTCGGCTAGCCCCAAACCCACTCGGCTAGACCCAAACCCACTCGGCTAGACGCAAAGCCACTCGGCTACACCCAAACCCACTCGGCTACACCCAAAACCACTCGGCTAGACCCAAACCCATTCGGCTAGACCCAAACCCACTCGGCCAGACACAAACCCACTCGGCAAGACCCAAACCCACTCGGCTAGACCCAAACCCACTCGACTAGACCCAAACCCAATCGGCTAGACCCAAACCCACTCCGCTAGACCCAAACCCACTCGGCTAGACCCAAACCCACTCGGCTAGACCCAAACCCACTCGGCTGGACCCAAACCCACTCGGCTAGACTCAAACCCACTCGGCTAGACCCAAACCCACTCGGCTAGACCCAAACCCACTCCGCTAGACATAAATCCACTCCGCTAGACCCAAACCCATTCGGCTAGACCCAAACCCACTCCGCTAGACCCAAACCCACTCCGCTAGACCCTAACCCACTCCGCTAGACTCAAACCCACTCCGCTAGACCCAAACCCACTCGGCGAGACTGAAACCCACTCGGCTAGACCCAAAAGCACTCGGCTAGACCCAAACCCACTCGGCTAGACTCAAACCCACTCGGCTAGACCCAAACCCACTCGGCTAGACCCAAACCCACTCGGCTAGACGCAAAGCCACTCGGCTACACCCAAACCCACTCGGCTAGACCCAAACCCACTCGGCTAGACCCAAACCCATTCGGATAGACCCAAACCCACTCGGCTAGACCCAAAACCACTCGGCTAGACCCAAACCCACTCGGCTAGACCCAAACCCACTCGGCTAGACCCAAACGCACTCGGCTAGACCCAAACCCAATCGGCTAGACCCAAACCCACTCGGCTAGACCCAAACCCACTCGGCTAGACCCAAACCCACTCAGCTAGACCCAATCCCACTCGGATAGACCCAAACCCACTCGGATAGACTCAAACCCACTCGGCTAGACCCAAACCCACTCGGCTAGACCCAAACCCACTCCGCTAGACATGAATCCACTCCGCTAGACACAAACCCACTCGGCTAGACCCAAACCCGTTCGGCTAGACCCAAACCCACTCCGCTAGACCCAAACCCACTCCGCTAGACCCTAACCCACTCCGCTAGACTCAAACCCACTCCGCTAGACCCAAACCCACTCGGCTAGACTGAAACCCACTTGGCTAGACCCAAAAGCACTCGGCTAGACCCAAACCCACTCGGCTAGACTCAAACCCACTCGGCTAGACCCAAACCCACTCGGCTAGACCCTAACCCTCTTGGCTAGACCCAAACCCACTCCGCTAGACCCAAACCCACTCGGATAGACTGAAACCCACTCGGCTAGACCCAAACCCACTCGGCTAGACCCAAACCCACTCCGCTAGACATGAATCCACTCCGCTAGACACAAACCCACTCGGCTAGACCCAAACCCGTTCGGCTAGACCCAAACCCACTCCGCTAGACCCAAACCCACTCCGCTAGACCCTAACCCACTCCGCTAGACTCAAACCCACTCCGCTAGACCCAAACCCACTCGGCTAGACTGAAACCCACTCGGCTAGACCCAAAAGCACTCGGCCAGACCCAAACCCACTCGGCTAGACTCAAACCCACTCGGCTAGACCCAAACCCACTCGGCTAGACCCTAACCCTCTTGGCTAGACCCAAATCCACTCCGCTAGACCCAAACCCACTCGGCTAGACCCAAACCCACTCGGCTAGACCCAAACCCACTCCGCCAGACCCAAACCCACTCGGCTAGACCGAAACCCACTCGGCTGGACCCAAACCCACTCGGCTAGACCCAAACCCACTCGGCTAGACCCAAACCCACTCGGCTACACCCAAACCCACTCCACTAGACCCAAACCCACTCGGAATGACCCAAACCCATTCGGCTAGACCCAAACCCACTCCGCTAGACCCACACCCACTCCGCTAGACCCAAACCCACTCCGCTAGACCCAAACCCACTCCGCTAGACCCAAACCCACTCGGCCAGACCCAAACCCACTCGGCTACACCCAAACCCACTCAGCTAGGCCCAAACCCACTCGGCTAGACCCAACCCACTCAGCTAGACCCAAACCCACTCGGCTAGACCCAAACCCACTCGGCTAGACCCAAACCCACTCGGCTGGACCCAAACCCACTCGGCTCGACCCAAACCCACTCGGCTAGACCCAACCCCACTCGGCTAGACCCAAACCCACTCGGCTAGACCCAAACCCAATCCGCTAGACCCAAACCCACTCGGCTAGACCCAAACCCACTAGGCTAGACCCAAACCCACTCGGCTACACCCAAACCCACTCGGCTAGACCCAAACCCACTCCGCCAGACCAAAACCCACGCAGCTAGACACAAACCCACTCGGCTAGACCCAAACCCACTCGGCTAGACCCAAACCCACTCGTCTAGACGCAAGCCCACTCGGCTAGACCCAATCCCACTCGGCTGGACCCAAACCCACTCGGCTAGACCCAAACCCACTCGGCTAGACTCAAACCCACTCGGCTAGACCCAAACCCGCTCGGCTAGACACAAGCCCCCTCGGCTAGACCCAAACCCACTCGGCTGGACCCAGACCCACTCGGCTAGACCCAAACCCACTCGGCTAGACCCAAACCCTCTCGGCTGCACCCAAACCCACTCGGCTGGACCCAAACCCACTCGGCTAGACCCAAACCCACTCGGCTCGACCCAAACCCACTCGGCTAGACGCAAACCTACTCGGCTAGACCCAAACCCACTCGGCTAGACCCAAACCCACTCGGCTAGACCCAAACCCACTCGGCTAGACCCAAACCCACTCCGCCAGACCCAAACCCACTCGGCTAGACCGAAACCCACTCGGCTGGACCCAAACCCACTCGGCTAGACCCAAACCCACTCGGCTAGACCCAAACCCACTCGGCTACACCCAAACCCACTCCACCAGACCCAAACCCACTCGGAATGACCCAAACCCATTCGGCTAGACCCAAACCCACTCCGCTAGACCCACACCCACTCCGCTTGACCCAAACCCACTCCGCTAGACCCAAACCCAATCCGCTAGACCCAAACCCACTCGGCTAGACCCAAACCCACTCGGCTACACCCAAACCCACTCAGCTAGACCCAAACCCACTCGGCTAGACCCAACCCACTCAGCTAGACCCAAACCCACTCGGCTAGACCCAAACCCGCTTGGCTAGACCCAAGCCCACTCGGCTAGAGCCAAACCCACTCGGCTAGACCCAAACCCACTCAGCTAGACCCAATCCCACTCGGATAGACCCAAACCCACTCGGATAGACTCAAACCCACTCGGCTAGACCCAAACCCACTCGGCTAGACCCAAACCCACTCCGCTAGACATGAATCCACTCCGCTAGACACAAACCCACTCGGCTAGACCCAAACCCGTTCGGCTAGACCCAAACCCACTCCGCTAGACCCAAACCCACTCCGCTAGACCCTAACCCACTCCGCTAGACTCAAACCCACTCCGCTAGACCCAAACCCACTCGGCTAGACTGAAACCCACTCGGCTAGACCCAAACCCACTCGGCCAGACCCAAACCCACTCGGCTAGTCCCAAACCCACTCGGCTAGACCCAATCCCACTCGGCTGGACCCAAACCCACTCGGCTAGACCTAAACACACTCGGCTGCACGCAAACCCACTCGGCTAGACCCAAACCCGCTTGGCTAGACCCAAGCCCACTCGGCTAGAGCCAAACCCACTCGGCTAGACCCAAACCCACTCGGCTAGACCCAAACCAACACGGCTACACCCAAACCGACTCGGCTAGACCCAAACCCACTCGGCTAGACCCTATCCCACTGGGCTACACCCAAACCCACTCGGCGAGACCCAAACCCACTCGGCTAGACCCAAACCCACTCGGCTAGACCCAAACCCACTCCGCCAGACCAAAACCCACGCAGCTAGACCCAAACCCACTCGGCTAGACCCAAACCCACTCGGCTAGACCCAAACCCACTCGTCTAGACGCAAGCCCACTCGGCTAGACCCAATCCCACTCGGCTGGACCCAAACCCACTCGGCTAGACCCAAACCCACTCGGCTAGACTCAAACCCACTCGGCTAGACCCAAACCCGCTCAGCTAGACACAAGCCCACTCGGCTAGACCCAAACCCACTCGGCTGGACCCAAACCCACTCGGCTAGACCCAAACCCACTCGGCTAGACCCAAACCCTCTCGGCTGCACCCAAACCCACTCGGCTGGACCCAAACCCACTCGGCTAGACCCAAACCCACTCGGCTCGACCCAAACCCACTCGGTTAGACGCAAACCTACTCGGCTAGCCCCAAACCCACTCGGCTAGACCCAAACCCACTCGGCTAGACCCAAACCCACTCGGCTAGACCCAAACCCACTCCACCAGACCCAAACCCACTCGGCTAGACCGAAACCCACTCGGCTGGACCCAAACCCACTTGGCTAGACCCAAACCCACTCAGCTAGACCCAAACCCACGCGGCTACACCCAAACCCACTCCACTAGACCCAAACCCACTCGGAATGACCCAAACCCATTCGGCTAGACCCAAACCCACTCCGCTAGACCCACACCCACTCCGCTAGACCCAAACCCACTCCGCTAGACCCAAACCCAATCCGCTAGACCCAAACCCACTCGGCTAGACCCAAACCCACTCGGCTACACCCAAACCCACTCAGCTAGACCCAAACCCACTCGGCTAGACCCAACCCACTCAGCTAGACCCAAACCCACTCGGCTAGACCCAAACCCGCTTGGCTAGACCCAAGCCCACTCGGCTAGAGCCAAACCCACTCGGCTAGACCCAAACCCACTCGGCTAGACCCAAACCAACTCGGCTACACCCAAACCGACTCGGCTAGACCCAAACCCACTCGGCTAGACCCTATCCCACTCGGCTACACCCAAACCCACTCGGCGAGACCCAAACCCACTCGGCTAGACCCAAACCCACTCGGCTAGACCCAAACCCACTCCGCCAGACCAAAACCCACGCAGCTAGACACAAACCCACTTGGCTAGACCCAAACCCACTCGGCTAGACCCAAACCCACTCGTCTAGACGCAAGCCCACACGGCTAGACCCAATCCCACTCGGCTGGACCCAAACCCACTCGGCTAGACCCAAACCCACTCGGCTAGACTCAAACCCACTCGGCTAGACCCAAACCCGCTCGGCTAGACACAAGCCCACTCGGCTAGACCCAAACCCACTCGGCTGGACCCAAACCCACTCAGCTAGACCCAAACCCACTCGGCTTGACCCAAACCCTCTCGGCTACACCCAAACCCACTCGGCTGGACCCAAACCCACTCGGCTAGACCCAAACCCACTCGGCTCGACCCAAACCCACTCGGCTAGACGCAAACCTACTCGGCTAGACCCAAACCCACTCGGCTAGACCCAAACCCACTCGGCTAGACCCAAACCCACTCGGCTAGACCCAAACCCACTCCGCCAGACCCAAACCCACTCGGCTAGACCGAAACCCACTCGGCTGGACCCAAACCCACTCGGCTAGACCCAAACCCACTCGGCTAGACCCAAACCCACTCGGCTACACCCAAACCCACTCCACTAGACCCAAACCCACTCGGAATGACCCAAACCCATTCGGCTAGACCCAAACCCACTCCGCTAGACCCACACCCACTCCGCTAGACCCAAACCCACTCCGCTAGACCCACTCCCACTCCGCTAGACCCAACCCCACTCGGCTAGACCCAAACCCACTCGGCTAGACCCAAACCCAATCCGCTAGACCCAAACCCACTCGGCTAGACCCAAACCCACTAGGCTAGACCCAAACCCACTCGGCTACACCCAAAACCACTCGGCTAGACCCAAACCCACTCCGCCAGACCAAAACCCACTCAGCTAGACCCAAACCCACTCGGCTAGACCCAAACCCACTCGGCCAGACCCAAGCCCACTCGGCTAGACCCAAACCCATTCGGCTAGACCCAATCCCACTCGGCTGGACCCAAACCCACTCGGCTAGACCTAAACCCACTCGGCTGCACGCAAACCCACTCGGCTAGACCCAAACCCGCTTGGCTAGACCCAAGCCCGCTCGGCTAGAGCCAAACCCACTCGGCTAGACCCAAACCCACTCGGCTAGACCCAAACCAACTCGGCTACACCCAAACCGACTCGGCTAGACCCAAACCCACTCAGCTAGACCCTATCCCACTCGCCTACACCCAAACCCACTCGGCGAGACCCAAACCCACTCGGCTAGACCCAAACCCACTCGGCTAGACCCAAACCCACTCGGCTAGACCCAAACCCACTCGGCTAGACCCAAACCCACTCGTCTAGACGCAAGCCCACTCGGCTAGACCCAATCCCACTCGGCTGGACCCAAACCCACTCGGCTAGACCCAAACCCACTCGGCTAGACTCAAACCCACTCGGCTAGACCCAAACCCGCTCGGCTAGACACAAGCCCACTCGGCTAGACCCAAACCCACTCGGCTGGACCCAAACCCACTCGGCTAGACCCAAACCCACTCGGCTAGACCCAAACCCTCTCGGCTACACCCAAACCCACTCGGCTGGACCCAAACCCACTCGGCTAGACCCAAACCCACTCGGCTCGACCCAAACCCACTCGGCTAGACGCAAACCTACTCGGCTAGACTCAAACCCACTCGGCTAGACCCAAACCCACTCGGCTAGACCCAAACCCACTCGGCTAGACCCAAACCCACTCCGCCAGACACAAACCCACTCGGCTAGACCGAAACCCACTCGGCTGGACCCAAACCCACTCGGCTAGACCCAAACCCACTCGGCTAGACCCAAACCCACTCGGCTACACCCAAACCCACTCCACTAGACCCAAACCCACTCGGAATGACCCAAACCCATTCGGCTAGACCCAAACCCACTCCGCTAGACCCACACCCACTCCGCTAGACCCAAACCCACTCCGCTAGACCCAAACCCACTCCGCTAGACCCAAACCCACTCGGCTAGACCCAAACCCACTCGGCTACACCCAAACCCACTCAGCTAGACCCAAACCCACTCGGCTAGACCCAACCCACTCAGCTAGACCCAAACCCACTCGGCTAGACCCAAACCCACTCGGCTAGACCCAAACCCACTCGGCTAGACCCAAACCCACTCGGCTCGACCCAAACCCACTCGGCTAGCCCCAACCCCACTCGGCTAGACCCAAACCCACTCGGCTAGACCCAAACCCAATCCGCTAGACCCAAACCCACTCGGCTAGACCCAAACCCACTAGGCTAGACCCAAACCCACTCGGCTACACCCAAACCCACTCGGCTAGACCCAAACCCACTCCGCCAGACCAAAACCCACTCAGCTAGACCCAAACCCACTCGGCTAGACCCAAACCCACTCGGCCAGACCCAAACCCACTCGGCTAGACCCAAACCCACTCGGCTAGACCCAATCCCACTCGGCTGGACCCAAACCCACTCGGCTAGACCCAAACCCACTCGGCTGCACGCAAACCCACTCGGCTAGACCCAAACCCGCTTGGCTAGACCCAAGCCCACTCGGCTAGAGCCAAACCCACTCGGCTAGAACCAAACCCACTCGGCTAGACCCAAACCAACTCGGCTACACCCAAACCGACTCGGCTAGACCCAAACCCACTCAGCTAGACCCTATCCCACTCGGCTACACCCAAACCCACTCGGCGAGACCCAAACCCACTCGGCTAGACCCAAACCCACTCGGCCAGACCCAAACCCACTCCGCCAGACCAAAACCCACGCAGCTAGACCCAAACCCACTCGGCTAGACCCAAACCCACTCGGCTAGACCCAAACCCACTCGTCTAGACGCAAGCCCACTCGGCTAGACCCAATCCCACTCGGCTGGACCCAAACCCACTCGGCTAGACCCAAACCCACTCGGCTAGACTCAAACCCACTCGGCTAGACCCAAACCCGCTCGGCTAGACACAAGCCCACTCGGCTAGACCCAAACCCACTCGGCTGGACCCAAACCCACTCGGCTAGACCCAAACCCACTCGGCTAGACCCAAACCCTCTCGGCTACACCCAAACCCACTCGGCTGGACCCAAACCCACTCGGCTAGACCCAAACCCACTCGGCTCGACCCAAACCCACTCGGCTAGACCCAAACCTACTCGGGTAGACCCAAACCCACTCGGCTAGACACAAACCCACTCGGCTAGACCCAAACCCAATCCGCTAGACCCAAACCCACTCGGCTAGACCGAAACCCACTAGGCTAGACCCAAACCCACTCGGCTAGACCCAAACCCACTCGGCTAGACCCAAACCTACTCCGCTAGACCAAAACCCACTCAGCTATACCCAAACCCACTCGGCTAGACCCAAACCCACTCGGCTAGACCCAAACCCACTCGGCTAGACCCAAACCCAATCGGCTAGACACAAACCCACTCGGCTAGACCCAAACCCATTCGGCTAGACCCACACCCACTCGGCTAGACCCAAACCCACTCGGCTAGACCCAAACCTACTCGGGTACACCCAAACCCACTCGGCTAGACTCAAACCCACTCGGCTACACCCCAACCCACTCCGCTAGACCCAAACCCACTCCGCTAGACCCATACCAACTCCGCTAGACCCAAACCCACTCGGCTAGACCCAAACCCACTCGGCTAGACCCAAACCCACTCGGCTAGACCCAAACCCACTCGGCTCGACCCAAACCCACTCGGCTAGACCCAACCCCACTCGGCTAGACCCAAACCCACTCGGCTAGACCCAAACCCAATCCGCTAGACCCAAACCCACTCGGCTAGACCCAAACCCACTAGGCTAGACCCAAACCCACTCGGCTACACCCAAACCCACTCGGCCAGACCCAAACCCACTCGGCTAGACCCAAACCCACTCGGCTAGACCCAATCCCACTCGGCTGGACCGAAACCCACTCGGCTAGACCCAAACCCACTCGGCTGCACGCAAACCCACTCGGCTAGACCCAAACCCGCTTGGCTAGACCCAAGCCCACTCGGCTAGAGCCAAACCCACTCGGCTAGACCCAAACCCACTCGGCTAGACCCAAACCAACTCGGCTAGACCCAAACCCACTCCGCCAGACCAAAACCCACGCAGCTAGACCCAAACCCACTCGGCTAGACCCAAACCCACTCGGCTAGACCCAAACCCACTCGTCTAGACGCAAGCCCACTCGGCTAGACCCAATCCCACTCGGCTGGACCCAAACCCACTCGGCTAGACCCAAACCCACTCGGCTAGACTCAAACCCACTCGGCTAGACCCAAACCCGCTCGGCTAGACACAAGCCCACTCGGCTAGACCCAAACCCACTCGGCTGGACCCAAACCCACTCGGCTAGACCCAAACCCACTCGGCTAGACCCAAACCCTCTCGGCTACACCCAAACCCACTCGGCTGGACCCAAACCCACTCGGCTAGACCCAAACCCACTCGGCTCGACCCAAACCCACTCGGCTAGACCCAAACCTACTCGGGTAGACCCAAACCCACTCGGCTAGACACAAACCCACTCGGCTAGACCCAAACCCAATCCGCTAGACCCAAACCCACTCGGCTAGACCGAAACCCACTAGGCTAGACCCAAACCCACTCGGCTAGACCCAAACCCACTCGGCTAGACCCAAACCTACTCCGCTAGACCAAAACCCACTCAGCTATACCCAAACCCACTCGGCTAGACCCAAACCCACTCGGCTAGACCCAAACCCACTCGGCTAGACCCAAACCCAATCGGCTAGACACAAACCCACTCGGCTAGACCCAAACCCATTCGGCTAGACCCACACCCACTCGGCTAGACCCAAACCCACTCGGCTAGACCCAAACCTACTCGGGTACACCCAAACCCACTCGGCTAGACTCAAACCCACTCGGCTACACCCCAACCCACTCCGCTAGACCCAAACCCACTCCGCTAGACCCATACCAACTCCGCTAGACCCAAACCCACTCGGCTAGACCCAAACCCACTCGGCTAGACCCAAACCCACTCGGCTAGACCCAAACCCACTCGGCTCGACCCAAACCCACTCGGCTAGACCCAACCCCACTCGGCTAGACCCAAACCCACTCGGCTAGACCCAAACCCAATCCGCTAGACCCAAACCCACTCGGCTAGACCCAAACCCACTAGGCTAGACCCAAACCCACTCGGCTACACCCAAACCCACTCGGCCAGACCCAAACCCACTCGGCTAGACCCAAACCCACTCGGCTAGACCCAATCCCACTCGGCTGGACCGAAACCCACTCGGCTAGACCCAAACCCACTCGGCTGCACGCAAACCCACTCGGCTAGACCCAAACCCGCTTGGCTAGACCCAAGCCCACTCGGCTAGAGCCAAACCCACTCGGCTAGACCCAAACCCACTCGGCTAGACCCAAACCAACTCGGCTACACCCAAACCGACTCGGCTAGACCCAAACCCACTCGGCTAGACCCTATCCCACTCGGCTACACCCAAACCCACTCGGCGAGACCCAAACCCACTCGGCTAGACCCAAACCCACTCGGCTAGACCCAAACCCACTCCGCCAGACCAAAACCCACGCAGCTAGACCCAAACCCACTCGGCTAGACCCAAACCCACTCGTCTAGACACAAGCCCACTCGGCTAGACCCAATCCCACTCGGCTGGACCCAAACCCACTCGGCTAGACCCAAACCCACTCGGCTAGACTCAAACCCACTCGGCTAGACCCAAACCCGCTCGGCTAGACACAAGCCCACTCGGCTAGACCCAAACCCACTCGGCTGGACCCAAACCCACTCGGCTAGACCCAAACCCACTCGGCTAGACCCAAACCCTCTCGGCTACACCCAAACCCACTCGGCTGGACCCAAACCCACTCGGCTAGACCCAAACCCACTCGGCTCGACCCAAACCCACTCGGCTAGACGCAAACCCACTCGGCTAGACCCAAACCCACTCGGCTAGACCCAAACCCACTCGGCTAGACCCAAACCCACTCGGCTAGACCCAAACCCACTCCGCTAGACCCAAACCCACTACGCTAGACCCAAACCCAATCGGCTAGACCCAAACCCACTCGGCTAGACCCAAACCCACTCGGCTAGACCCAAACCCACTCGGCTAGACCCAAACCAACTCGGCTAGACCCAAACCTACTCGGGTAGACCCAAAACCACTCGGCTAGACACAAACCCACTCGGCTAGACCCAAACCCAATCCGCTAGACCCAAACCCACTCGGCTAGACCCAAACCCACTAGGCTAGACCCAAACCCACTCGGCTAGACCCTAACCCACTCGGCTAGACCCAAACCTACTCCGCTAGACCAAAACCCACTCAGCTATACCCAAACCCACTCGGCTAGACCCAAACCCACTCGGCTAGACCCAAACCCACTCGGCTAGACCCAAACCCATTCGGCTAGACACAAACCCACTCGGCTAGACCCAAACCCATTCGGCTAGACCCACACCCACTCGGCTAGACCCAAACCCACTCGGCTAGACCCCAACCTACTCGGGTACACCCAAACCCACTCGGCTAGACTCAAACCCACTCGGCTGCACCCAAACCCACTCCGCTAGACCCAAACCCACTCCGCTAGACCCATACCAACTCCGCTAGACCCAAACCCACTCGGCTAAACCCAAACCTACTCGGCTAGACCCAAACCCACTCGGCTAGACCCAAACCCATTCTGCTAGACCCAAACCCACTCGGCTACACGCAAACCCACTCGGCTAGACCCAAACCCGCTCGGCGAGACCCAAGCCCACTCGGCTAGACCCAAACCCACTCGGCTAGACCCAAACCCACTCGGCTGGACCCAAACCCACTCGGCTAGACCCCAACCGACTCGGCTAGACCCAAACCCACTCGGCTAGATGCAATCCGACTCGGCTAGACCCAAACCCACTCGGCTAGACCCAAACCCACTCAGCTAGACCCAAACCCAGTCGGCTAGACCCAAACCCACTTGGCTAGACCCAAACCCACTCGGCTAGACCCAAACCCACTTGGCTAGACCCAAACCCCCTCGGCTAGACCCAAACCCAATCGGCTAGACCCAAACCCACTCGGCTAGACCCAAACCCACTCGGCTAGACCCAAACCCACTCGGCTAGACCCAAACCAACTCGGCTAGACCCAAACCTACTCGGGTAGACCCAAACCCACTCGGCAAGACACAAACCCACTCGGCTAGACCCAAACCCAATCCGCTAGACCCAAACCCACTCGGCTAGACCCAAACCCACTAGGCTAGACCCAAACCCACTCGGCTAGACCCAAACCCACTCGGCTAGACCCAAACCTACTGCGCTAGACCAAAACCAACTCGGCTAGACCCAAACCCACTCGGCTAGACCCAAACCCACTCGGCTAGACCCAAACCCAATCGGCTAGACACAAACCCACTCGGCTAGACCCAAACCCATTCGGCTAGACCCACACCCACTCGGCTAGACCCAAACCCACTCGGCTAGACCCAAACCTACTCGGCTACACCCAAACCCACTCCGCTCGACCCAAACCCACTCCGCTAGACCCATACCAACTCCGCTAGACCCAAACCCACTCGGCTAAACCCAAACCCACTCGGCTAGACCCAAACCCACTCGGCTAGACCCAAACCCATTCTGCTAGACCCAAACCCACTCGGCTACACGCAAACCCACTCGGCTAGACCCATCCCGCTCGGCGAGACCCAAGCCCACTCGGCTAGACCCAAACCCACTCGGCTAGACCCAAACCCACTCGGCTAGACCCAAACCCACTCGGCTAGACCCCAACCGACTCGGCTAGACCCAAACCCACTCGGCTAGATGCAATCCGACTCGGCTAGACCCAAACCCACTCGGCTAGACCCAAACCCACTCGGCTAGACCCAAACCCAGTCGGCTAGACCCAAACCCACTTGGCTAGACCCAAACCCACTCGACTAGACCCAAACCCACTTGGCTAGACCCAAACCCCCTCGGCTAGACCCAAACCCACTCGGCTAACCCAAACCCACTCGGCTAGACCCAAACCCACTCGGCTCGACCCAATCCCACTCGGCTAGACCCAAACCCACTCGGCTACACCCAAACCCACTCGGCTAGACGCAAACCCAATCGGCTAGACCCAAACCCACTCGGCTAGACCAAACCCACTCGGCTAGACCCAAACACACTCGGCTAGACCCAAACCCACTCGGCTAGATGCAAACCCACTCGGCTAGACCCAAACCCAATCGGCTAGACACAAACCCACTCGGCTAGACCCAAACCCATTCGGCTAGACCCACACCCACTCGGCTAGACCCAAACCCACTCGGCTAGACCCAAACCTACTCGGGTACACCCAAACCCACTCGGCTAGACTCAAACCCACTCGGCTACACCCAAACCCACTCCGCTAGACCCAAACCCACTCCGCTAGACCCATACCAACTCCGCAAGACCCAAACCCACTCGGCTAGACCCAAACCCACTCGGCTAGACCCAAACCCACTCGGCTAGACCCAAACCCACTCGGTTCGACCCAAACCCACTCGGCTAGACCCAACCCCACTCGGCTAGACCCAAACCCACTCGGCTAGACCCAAACCCAATCCGCTAGACCCAAACCCACTCGGCTAGACCCAAACCCACTAGGCTAGACCCAAACCCACTCGGCTACACCCAAACCCACTCGGCCAGACCCAAACCCACTCGGCTAGACCCAAACCCACTCGGCTAGACCCAATCCCACTCGGCTGGACCGAAACCCACTCGGCTAGACCCAAACCCACTCGGCTGCACGCAAACCCACTCGGCTAGACCCAAACCCGCTTGGCTAGACCCAAGCCCACTCGGCTAGAGCCAAACCCACTCGGCTAGACCCAAACCCACTCGGCTAGACCCAAACCAACTCGGCTACACCCAAACCGACTCGGCTAGACCCAAACCCACTCGGCTAGACCCTATCCCACTCGGCTACACCCAAACCCACTCGGCGAGACCCAAACCCACTCGGCTAGACCCAAACCCACTCGGCTAGACCCAAACCCACTCCGCCAGACCAAAACCCACGCAGCTAGACCCAAACCCACTCGGCTAGACCCAAACCCACTCGTCTAGACACAAGCCCACTCGGCTAGACCCAATCCCACTCGGCTGGACCCAAACCCACTCGGCTAGACCCAAACCCACTCGGCTAGACTCAAACCCACTCGGCTAGACCCAAACCCGCTCGGCTAGACACAAGCCCACTCGGCTAGACCCAAAGCCACTCGGCTGGACCCAAACCCACTCGGCTAGACCCAAACCCACTCGGCTAGACCCAAACCCTCTCGGCTACACCCAAACCCACTCGGCTGGACCCAAACCCACTCGGCTAGACCCAAACCCACTCGGCTCGACCCAAACCCACTCAGCTAGACGCAAACCCACTCGGCTAGACCCAAACCCACTCGGCTAGACCCAAACCCACTCGGCTAGACCCAAACCCACTCGGCTAGACCCAAACCCACTCCGCTAGACCCAAACCCACTACGCTAGACCCAAACCCAATCGGCTAGACCCAAACCCACTCGGCTAGACCCAAACCCACTCGGCTAGACCCAAACCCACTCGGCTAGACCCAAACCAACTCGGCTAGACCCAAACCTACTCGGGTAGACCCAAAACCACTCGGCTAGACACAAACCCACTCGGCTAGACCCAAACCCAATCCGCTAGACCCAAACCCACTCGGCTAGACCCAAACCCACTAGGCTAGACCCAAACCCACTCGGCTAGACCCTAACCCACTCGGCTAGACCCAAACCTACTCCGCTAGACCAAAACCCACTCAGCTATACCCAAACCCACTCGGCTAGACCCAAACCCACTCGGCTAGACCCAAACCCACTCGGCTAGACCCAAACCCATTCGGCTAGACACAAACCCACTCGGCTAGACCCAAACCCATTCGGCTAGACCCACACCCACTCGGCTAGACCCAAACCCACTCGGCTAGACCCCAACCTACTCGGGTACACCCAAACCCACTCGGCTAGACTCAAACCCACTCGGCTACACCCAAACCCACTCCGCTAGACCCAAACCCACTCCGCTAGACCCATACCAACTCCGCTAGACCCAAACCCACTCGGCTAAACCCAAACCTACTCGGCTAGACCCAAACCCACTCGGCTAGACCCAAACCCATTCTGCTAGACCCAAACCCACTCGGCTACACGCAAACCCACTCGGCTAGACCCAAACCCGCTCGGCGAGACCCAAGCCCACTCGGCTAGACCCAAACCCACTCGGCTAGACCCAAACCCACTCGGCTGGACCCAAACCCACTCGGCTAGACCCCAACCGACTCGGCTAGACCCAAACCCACTCGGCTAGATGCAATCCGACTCGGCTAGACCCAAACCCACTCGGCTAGACCCAAACCCACTCGGCTAGACCCAAACCCAGTCGGCTAGACCCAAACCCACTTGGCTAGACCCAAACCCACTCGGCTAGACCCAAACCCACTTGGCTAGACCCAAACCCCCTCGGCTAGACCCAAACCCAATCGGCTAGACCCAAACCCACTCGGCTAGACCCAAACCCACTCGGCTAGACCCAAACCCACTCGGCTAGACCCAAACCAACTCGGCTAGACCCAAACCTACTCGGGTAGACCCAAACCCACTCGGCAAGACACAAACCCACTCGGCTAGACCCAAACCCAATCCGCTAGACCCAAACCCACTCGGCTAGACCCAAACCCACTAGGCTAGACCCAAACCCACTCGGCTAGACCCAAACCCACTCGGCTAGACCCAAACCTACTGCGCTAGACCAAAACCAACTCAGCTATACCCAAACCCACTCGGCTAGACCCAAACCCACTCGGCTAGACCCAAACCCAGTCGGCTAGACCCAAACCCAATCGGCTAGACACAAACCCACTCGGCTAGACCCAAACCCATTCGGCTAGACCCACACCCACTCGGCTAGACCCAAACCCACTCGGCTAGACCCAAACCTACTCGGCTACACCCAAACCCACTCCGCTAGACCCAAACCCACTCCGCTAGACCCATACCAACTCCGCTAGACCCAAACCCACTCGGCTAAACCCAAACCCACTCGGCTAGACCCAAACCCACTCGGCTAGACCCAAACCCATTCTGCTAGACCCAAACCCACTCGGCTACACGCAAACCCACTCGGCTAGACCCAAACCCGCTCGGCGAGACCCAAGCCCACTCGGCTAGACCCAAACCCACTCGGCTAGACCCAAACCCACTCGGCTAGACCCAAACCCACTCGGCTAGACCCCAACCGACTCGGCTAGACCCAAACCCACTCGGCTAGATGCAATCCGACTCGGCTAGACCCAAACCCACTCGGCTAGACCCAAACCCACTCGGCTAGACCCAAACCCAGTCGGCTAGACCCAAACCCACTTGGCTAGACCCAAACCCACTCGACTAGACCCAAACCCACTTGGCTAGACCCAAACCCCCTCGGCTAGACCCAAACCCACTCGGCTAACCCAAACCCACTCGGCTGGACCCAAACCCACTCGGCTCGACCCAATCCCACTCGGCTAGACCCAAACCCACTCGGCTACACCCAAACCCACTCGGCTAGACGCAAACCCAATCGGCTAGACCCAAACCCACTCGGCTAGACCAAACCCACTCGGCTAGACCCAAACACACTCGGCTAGACCCAAACCCACTCGGCTAGATGCAAACCCACTCGGCTAGACCCAAACCCACTCGGCTAGACCCAAACCCACTCGGCTACACACAAACCCACTCGGCTAGACCCAAACCCACTCGGCTAGACCCAAGCCCACTCGGCTAGACCCAAACCCACTCGGCTAGACCTAAACCCACTCGGCTAGACCTAAACCCACTCGGCTAGACTCAAACCCACTCGGCTAGACCCAAACCCACTCGGCTAGACCCAAACCGACTTGGCTAGACCCAAACCCAATCGGCTAGACCCAAACCCACTCGGCTAGACCCAAACCGACTCGGCTAGACCCAAACCCACTCGGCTAGACCCAAACCCAATCGGCTAGACCCAAACCCACTCGGCTAGACCCAAACCGACTCGGCTAGACCCAAACCCAATCGGCTAGACCCAAACCCACTCGGCTAGACCCAAATCCACTCGGCTAGACCCAAACTCACTCGGCTAGACGCAAACCCAATCGGCTAGACCCAAACCCACTCGGCTAAACCCAAACCCACTCGGCTAGACTCACACCCACTCGGGTAGACCCAAACCACTCGGCTAGACCCAAACCCACTCGGCTAGACCCAAACCCACTCGGCTAGACCCAAACCCACTCGGCTAGACCCAAACCCACTCGGCTAGACTCAAACCCACTCGGCTAGACCCAAACCAACTGGGCTAGACCCAAACCCTGTCCGCTAGACCCATACCAACTCCGCTAGACCCAAACCCACTCGGCTAAACCCAAACCCACTCGGCTAGACCCAAACCCACTTGGCCAGACCCAAACCCACTCGGCTAGACCCAAACCCGATCGTCTAGACCCAAACTAACTCGGCTACAGCCAAACTAACTCGGCTAGACCCAAACCCACTCGGCTAAACCCAAACCCACTTGGCCTGACCCAAACCCACTCGGCTAGACCCAAACCCACTCGGCTAGACCCAAACCCACTCGGCTAGACCCAAACCCACTCGGCTAGACCCAAACCCACTCGGCTAGACCCAAACCCACTCGGCTAGACACAAACCCACTCGGCTAGACCCAAACCCACTCGGATAGACCCAAGCCCATTCGGCTAGACGCAAACCCACTCAGCTAGACCCAAACCCACTCGGCTAGACCCAAACCCACTCGGCTAGACCCAAACCCACTCGGCTAGACCTAAACCCACCCGGCTAGACCCAAACCCACTCGGCTAGACCCAAACCCACTCGGCTAGACCCAAACCCTCTGGGATAGACCCAACCCACTCGGCTAGACCCAAGCCCACTCGGCTAGAACAAAACCCATTCGGCTAGACCCACACCCACTCCGCTAGACCCAAACCCACTCGGCTAGACCCAAACCTACTCGGGTAGACCCAAACCCACTCGGCTAGACTCAAACCCACTCGGCTACACGCAAACCCACTCCGCTAGACCCAAACCCACTCCGCTAGACCCATACCAACTCCGCTAGACCCAAACCCACTCGGCTAAACCCAAACCCACTCGGCTAGACCCAAGCCCACTCGGCTAGTCCCAAACCCACTCAGCTACACCCAAACCCACTCCACTAGACCCAAACCCACTCGAATAGACCCAAACCCATTCGGCTAGACCCAAACCCACTCCGCTAGACCCAAGCCCACTCCGCTAGACACAAACCCACTCCGCTAGACCCAAAACCCACTCCGCTAGACCCAAACCCAGTCGGCTAGATGCAATCCGACTCGGCTAGACCCAATCCCACTCGGCTAGACCCAAACCCACTCGGCTAGGCCCAAACCCAGTCGGCTAGACCCAAACCCACTTGGCTAGACCCAAACCCACTCGGCTAGACCCAAACCCGATCGTCTAGACCCAAACTAACTCGGCTACAGCCAAACTAACTCGGCTAGACCCAAACCCACTCGGCTAAACCCAAACCCACTCGGCCTGACCAAAACCCACTCGGCTAGACCCAAACCCACTCGGCTAGACCCAAACCCACTCAGCTAGACCCAAACCCACTCGGCCAGACCCAAACCCACTCGGCTAGACCCAAACCCACTCGGCTAGACACAAACCCACTCGGCTAGACCCAAACCCACTCGGATAGACCCAAGCCCATTCGGCTAGACGCAAACCCACTCAGCTAGACCCAAACCCACTCGGCTAGACCCAAACCCACTCGGCTAGACCCAAACCCACTCGGCTAGACCCAAACCCACCCGGCTAGACCCAAACCCACTCGGCTAGACCCAAACCCTCTGGGCTAGACCCAACCCACTCGGCTAGACCCAAGCCCACTCGGCTAGACCGAAACCCATTCGGCTAGACCCACACCCAGTCCGCTAGACCCAAACCCACTCGGCTAGACCCAAACCTACTCGGGTAGCCCCAAACCCACTCGGCTAGACTCAAACCCACTCGGCTACACCCAAACCCACTCCGCTAGACCCAAACCCACTCCGCTAGACCCATACCAACTCCGCTAGACCCAAACCCACTCGGCTAAACCCAAACCCACTCGGCTAGTCCCAAACCCACTCGGCTAGACCCAAACCCACTCGGCTACACCCAAACCCACTCCACTAGACCCAAAACCCACTCGGCTAGACCCAAACCCAGTCGGCTAGACCCAAACCCACTCCGCTAGACACAAACCCACTCCGCTAGACCCAAAACCCACTCGGCTAGACCCAAACCCAGTCGGCTAGACCCAAACCCACTTGGCTAGACCCAAACCCACTCGACTAGACCCAAACCCACTTGGCTAGACCCAAACCCCCTCGGCTAGACCCAAACCCACTCGGCTAGACCCAAACCCACTCGGCTAGACCCAAACCCACTCGGCTCGACCCAATCCCACTCGGCTAGACCCAAACCCACTCGGCTACACCCAAACCCACTCGGCTAGACCCAAACCCAATCGGCTAGACCCAAACCCACTCGGCTAGACCAAACCCACTCGGCTAGACCCAAACACACTCGGCTAGACCCAAACCCACTCGGCTAGATGCAAACCCACTCGGCTAGACCCAAACCCACTCGGCTAGACCCAAACCCACTCGGCTACACACAAACCCACTCGGCTAGACCCAAACCCACTCGGCTAGACCCAAGCCCACTCGGCTAGACCCAAACCCACTCGGCTAGACCTAAACCCACTCGGCTAGACCCAAACCCACTCGGCTAGACTCAAACCCACTCGGCTAGACCCAAACCCACTCGGCTAGACCCAAACCGACTTGGCTAGACCCAAACCCAATCGGCTGGACCCAAACCCACTCGGCTAGACCCAAACCCACTCGGCTCGACCCAAACCCTGTCCGCTAGACCCATACCAACTCCGCTAGACCCAAACCCACTCGGCTAAACCCAAACCCACTCGGCTAGACCCAAACCCACTCGGCTAGACCCAAACCCACTCGGCTAGACCCAAACCCGATCGTCTAGACCCAAACTAACTCGGCTACAGCCAAACTAACTCGGCTAGACCCAAACCCACTCGGCTAAACCCAAACCCACTCGGCCTGACACAAACCCACTCGGCTAGACCCAAACCCACTCGGCTAGGCCCAAACCCACTCGGCTAGACCCAAACCCACTCGGCTAGACCCAAACCCACTCGGCTAGACACAAACCCACTCGGCTAGACACAAACCCACTCGGATAGACCCAAGCCCATTCGGCTAGACGCAAACCCACTCAGCTAGACCCAAACCCACTCGGCTAGACCCAAACCCACTCGGCTAGACCCAAACCCACTCGGCTAGACCCAAACCCACCCGGCTAGACCCAAACCCACTCGGCTAGACCCAAACCCACTCGGCTTGACCCAAACCCTCTGGGCTAGACCCAACCCACTCGGCTAGACCCAAGCCCACTCGGCTAGACCCAAGCCCACTCGGCTAGACCGAAACCCATTCGGCTAGACCCACACCCACTCCGCTAGACCCAAACCCACTCGTCTAGACCCAAACCCACTCGGGTAGACCCAAACCCACTCGGCTAGACTCAGACCCACTCGGCTACACCCAAACCCACTCCGCTAGACCCATACCAACTCCGCTAGACCCAAACCCACTCGGCTAAACCCAAACCCACTCGGCTAGTCCCAAACCCACTCGGCTAGACCCAAACCCACTCGGCTACACCCAAACCCACTCCACTAGACCCAAAACCCACTCGGCTAGACCCAAACCCAGTCGGCTAGACCCAAACCCACTCCGCTAGACACAAACCCACTCCGCTAGACCCAAAACCCACTCGGCTAGACCCAAACCCAGTCGGCTAGACCCAAACCCACTTGGCTAGACCCAAACCCACTCGACTAGACCCAAACCCACTTGGCTAGACCCAAACCCCCTCGGCTAGACCCAAACCCACTCGGCTAGACCCAAACCCACTCGGCTAGACCCAAACCCACTCGGCTCGACCCAATCCCACTCGGCTAGACCCAAACCCACTCGGCTACACCCAAACCCACTCGGCTAGACCCAAACCCAATCGGCTAGACCCAAACCCACTCGGCTAGACCAAACCCACTCGGCTAGACCCAAACACACTCGGCTAGACCCAAACCCACTCGGCTAGATGCAAACCCACTCGGCTAGACCCAAACCCACTCGGCTAGACCCAAACCCACTCGGCTACACACAAACCCACTCGGCTAGACCCAAACCCACTCGGCTAGACCCAAGCCCACTCGGCTAGACCCAAACCCACTCGGCTAGACCTAAACCCACTCGGCTAGACCCAAACCCACTCGGCTAGACTCAAACCCACTCGGCTAGACCCAAACCCACTCGGCTAGACCCAAACCGACTTGGCTAGACCCAAACCCAATCGGCTGGACCCAAACCCACTCGGCTAGACCCAAACCCACTCGGCTCGACCCAAACCCTGTCCGCTAGACCCATACCAACTCCGCTAGACCCAAACCCACTCGGCTAAACCCAAACCCACTCGGCTAGACCCAAACCCACTCGGCTAGACCCAAACCCACTCGGCTAGACCCAAACCCGATCGTCTAGACCCAAACTAACTCGGCTACAGCCAAACTAACTCGGCTAGACCCAAACCCACTCGGCTAAACCCAAACCCACTCGGCCTGACACAAACCCACTCGGCTAGACCCAAACCCACTCGGCTAGGCCCAAACCCACTCGGCTAGACCCAAACCCACTCGGCTAGACCCAAACCCACTCGGCTAGACACAAACCCACTCGGCTAGACACAAACCCACTCGGATAGACCCAAGCCCATTCGGCTAGACGCAAACCCACTCAGCTAGACCCAAACCCACTCGGCTAGACCCAAACCCACTCGGCTAGACCCAAACCCACTCGGCTAGACCCAAACCCACCCGGCTAGACCCAAACCCACTCGGCTAGACCCAAACCCACTCGGCTTGACCCAAACCCTCTGGGCTAGACCCAACCCACTCGGCTAGACCCAAGCCCACTCGGCTAGACCCAAGCCCACTCGGCTAGACCGAAACCCATTCGGCTAGACCCACACCCACTCCGCTAGACCCAAACCCACTCGTCTAGACCCAAACCCACTCGGGTAGACCCAAACCCACTCGGCTAGACTCAGACCCACTCGGCTACACCCAAACCCACTCCGCTAGACCCAAACCCACTCCGCTAGACCCATACCAACTCCGCTAGACCCAAACCCACTCGGCTAAACCCAAACCCACTCGGCTAGACCCAAACCCACTCGGCTAGACCCAAACCCACTCGGCTACACCCAAACCCACTCCACTAGACCCAAACCCACTCGGATAGACCCAAACCCATTCGGCAAGACCCAAACCCACTCCGCTAGACCCAAACCCACTCCGTTAGACACAAACCCACTTCGCTAGACCCAAAACCCACTCCGCTAGACCCAAACCCACTCGGCTAGACCCAAACCCACTCGGCTAGACCCAAACCCACTCGGCTACACCCAAACCCACTCGGCTAGACCCAACCCACTCGGCTAGACCCAAACCCACTCGGCTAGACCCAAACCCACTCGGCTCGACCCAAACCCACTCGGCTAAACCCAAACCCACTCGGCTACACCCAAACCCACTCGGCTAGACCCAAACCCACTCGGCTAGACCCAAACCCACTCGGCTAGACCCAAACCCACTCGGCTGGACCCAAACACAATCGGCTAGACCCAAACCCACTCGGCTAGACCCACACCCACTCGGCTAGACCCAAACCCACGCGGCTAGACCCAAACCCACTCCGCTAGACCCAAGCCCACTCGGCTAGACCCAAACCCACTCGGGTAGACCCAAACCCACTTGGCTAGACTCAGACCCACTCGGCTACACCCAAACCCACTCCGCTAGACCCAAACCCACTCCGCTAGACCCATACCAACTCCGCTAGACCCAAACCCACTCGGCTAAACCCAAACCCACTCGGCTAGACCCAAACCCACTCGGCTAGACCCAAACCCACTCGGCTACACCCAAACCCACTCCACTAGACCCAAACCCACTCGGATAGACCCAAACCCATTCGGCTAGACCCAAACCCACTCCGCTAGACCCAAACCCACTCCGCTAGACACAAACCCACTTCGCTAGACCCAAAACCCACTCCGCTAGACCCAAACCCACTCGGCTAGACCCAAACCCACTCGGCTAGACCCAAACCCACTCGGCTACACCCAAACCCACTCGGCTAGACCCAACCCACTCGGCTAGACCCAAACCCACTCGGCTAGACCCAAACCCACTCGGCTCGACCCAAACCCACTCGGCTAAACCCAAACCCACTCGGCTAGACCCAAACCCACTCGGCTAGACCCAAACCCACTCGGCCAGACCCAAACCCACTCGGCTAGACCCAAACCCACTCGGCTGGACCCAAACACAATCGGCTAGACCCAAACCCACTCGGCTAGACCCACACCCACTCGGCTAGACCCAAACCCACGCGGCTAGACCCAAACCCACTCCGCTAGACCCAAACCCACTCGGCTAGACCCAAACCCACTCGGTGGACCCAAACCCACTCGGCTAGACCCATACCCACTCGGCTAGACCCAAACCCACTCCGCCAGACCAAAACGCACTCAGCCAGACCCAAACCCACTCGGCTAGACCCAAACCCACTCGGCTAGACCCAAACCCACTCGGCTAGACCCAAACCCACTCGTCTAGACCCAAACCCACTCGGCTAGACCCAATCCCACTCGGCTGGACCCAAACCCACTCGGCTAGACCCAAACCCACTCGGCTAGACCCAAACCCGCTCGGCTAGACACAAGCCCGCTCGGCTAGACCCAAACCCACTCGGCTGGACCCAAACCCACTCGGATAGACCCAAACCCACTCGGCTAGACCCAAACCCACTCGGCTAGACCCAAACCCTCTCGGCTACACCCAAACCCACTCGGCTAGACCCAAACCCACTCGGCTAGACCCAAATCCACTCGGCTCGACCCAAACCCACTCGGCTAGAGCCAAACCCACTCGGCTAGACCCAAACCCACTCGGCTAGACCCAAACCCACTCGGCTAGACCCAAACCCACTCGGCTAGACCCAAACCCACTCGGCTAGACCCAAACCCACTCGGCTAGACCCAAACCCAATCGGCTAGACCCAAACCCACTCGGCTAGACCCAAACCCACTCGGCTAGACCCACACCCACTCGGCTAGACCCAAACCAACTCGGCTAGACCCAAACCTACTCGGGTAGACTCAAACCCACTCGGCTAGACACAAACCCACTCGGCTAGACCCAAACCCAATCCGCTAGTCCCAAACCCACTCGGCTAGACCCAAACCCAATCGGCCAGACCCAAACCCACTCGGCTAGACCCAAACCGACTCGGCTAGACCCAAACCCACTCGGCTCGACCCAAACCCTGTCCGCTAGACCCATACCAACTCCGCTAGACCCAAACCCACTCGGCTAAACCCAAACCCACTCGGCTAGACCCAAACCCACTCGGCTAGACCCAAACCCACTCGGCTAGACCCAAACCCGATCGTCTAGACCCAAACTAACTCGGCTACAGCCAAACTAACTCGGCTAGACCCAAACCCACTCGGCTAAACCCAAACCCACTCGGCCTGACCCAAACCCACGCGGCTAGACCCAAACCCACTCGGCTAGACACAAACCCACTCGGCTAGACACAAACCCACTCGGATAGACCCAAGCCCATTCGGCTAGACGCAAACCCACTCAGCTAGACCCAAACCCACTCGGCTAGACCCAAACCCACTCGGCTAGACCCAAACCCACTCGGCTAGACCCAAACCCACCCGGCTAGACCCAAACCCACTCGGCTAGACCCAAACCCACTCGGCTTGACCCAAACCCTCTGGGCTAGACCCAACCCACTCGGCTAGACCCAAGCCCACTCGGCTAGACCCAAGCCCACTCGGCTAGACCGAAACCCATTCGGCTAGACCCACACCCACTCCGCTAGACCCAAACCCACTCGGCTAGACCCAAACCCACTCGGGTAGACCCAAACCCACTCGGCTAGACTCAGACCCACTCGGCTACACCCAAACCCACTCCGCTAGACCCAAACCCACTCCGCTAGACCCATACCAACTCCGCTAGACCCAAACCCACTCGGCTAAACCCAAACCCACTCGGCTAGACCCAAACCCACTCGGCTAGACCCAAACCCACTCGGCTACACCCAAACCCACTCCACTAGACCCAAACCCACTCGGATAGACCCAAACCCATTCGGCTAGACCCAAACCCACTCCGCTAGACCCAAACCCACTCCGCTAGACACAAACCCAATTCGCTAGACCCAAAACCCACTCCGCTAGACCCAAACCCACTCGGCTAGACCCAAACCCACTCGGCTAGACCCAAACCCACTCGGCTACACCCAAACCCACTCGGCTAGACCCAACCCACTCGGCTAGACCCAAACCCACTCGGCGAGACCCAAACCCACTCGGCTCGACCCAAACCCACTCGGCTAAACCCAAACCCACTCGGCTAGACCCAAACCCACTCGGCTAGACCCAAACCCACTCGGCTAGACCCAAACCCACTCGGCTAGACCCAAACCCACTCGGCTGGACCCAAACACAATCGGCTAGACCCAAACCCACTCGGCTAGACCCACACCCACTCGGCTAGACCCAAACCCACGCGGCTAGACCCAAACCCACTCCGCTAGACCCAAACCCACTCGGCTACACCCAAACCACTCGGTGGACCCAAACCCACTCGGCTAGACCCATACCCACTCGGCTAGACCCAAACCCACTCCGCCAGACCAAAACCCACTCAGCCAGACCCAAACCCACTCGGCTAGACCCAAACCCACTCGGCTAGACCCAAACCCACTCGGCTAGACCCAAACCCACTCGTCTAGACCCAAACCCACTCGGCTAGACCCAATCCCACTCGGCTGGACCCAAACCCACTCGGCTAAACCCAAACCCACTCGGCTAGACCCAAACCCACTCGGCTAGACCCAAACCCGCTCGGCTAGACACAAGCCCGCTCGGCTAGACCCAAACCCACTCGGCTGGACCCAAACCCTCTCGGCTAGACCCAAACCCACTCGGCTAGACCCAAACCCACTCGGCTAGACCCAAACCCTCTCGGCTACACCCAAACCCACTCGGCTAGACCCAAACCCACTCGGCTAGACCCAAATCCACTCGGCTCGACCCAAACCCACTCGGCTAGAGCCAAACCCACTCGGCTAGACCCAAACCCACTCGGCTAGACCCAAACCCACTCGGCTAGACCCAAACCCACTCGACTAGACCCAAACCCACTCGGCTAGACCCAAACCCCCTCGGCTAGACCCAAACCCACTCGGCTAGACCCAAACCCACTCGGCTAGACCCAAACCCACTCGGCTCGACCCAATCCCACTCGGCTAGACCCAAACCCACTCGGCTACACCCAAACCCACTCGGCTAGACCCAAACCCAATCGGCTAGACCCAAACCCACTCGGCTAGACCAAACCCACTCGGCTAGACCCAAACACACTCGGCTAGACCCAAACCCACTCGGCTAGACGCAAACCCACTCGGCTAGACCCAAACCCACTCGGCTAGACCCAAACCCACTCGGCTACACACAAACCCACTCGGGTAGACCCAAACCCACTCGGCTAGACCCAAGCCCACTCGGCTAGACCCAAACCCACTCGGCTAGACCTAAACCCACTCGGCTAGACCCAAACCCACTCGGCTAGACTCAAACCCACTCGGCTAGACCCAAACCCACTCGGCTAGACCCAAACCGACTGGGCTAGACCCAAACCCAATCGGCTGGACCCAAACCCACTCGGCTAGACCCAAACCCACTCGGCTCGACCCAAACCCTGTCCGCTAGACCCATACCAACTCCGCTAGACCCAAACCCACTCGGCTAAACCCAAACCCACTCGGCTAGACCCAAACCCACTCGGCTAGACCCAAACCCACTCGGCTAGACCCAAACCCGATCGTCTAGACCCAAACTAACTCGGCTACAGCCAAACTAACTCGGCTAGACCCAAACCCACTCGGCTAAACCCAAACCCACTCGGCCTGACCCAAACCCACTCGGCTAGACCCAAACCCACTCGGCTAGACCCAAACCCACTCGGCTAGACCCAAACCCACTCGGCTAGACCCAAACCCACTCGGCTAGACACAAACCCACTCGGCTAGACACAAACCCACTCGGATAGACCCAAGCCCATTCGGCTAGACGCAAACCCACTCAGCTAGACCCAAACCCACTCGGCTAGACCCAAACCCACTCGGCTTGATCCAAACCCTCTGGGCTAGACCCAACCCACTCGGCTAGACCCAAGCCCACTCGGCTAGACCCAAGCCCACTCGGCTAGACCGAAACCCATTCGGCTAGACCCACACCCACTCCGCTAGACCCAAACCCACTCGGCTAGACCCAAACCCACTCGGGTAGACCCAAACCCACTCGGCTAGACTCAGACCCACTCGGCTACACCCAAACCCACTCCGCTAGACCCAAACCCACTCCGCTAGACCCATACCAACTCCGCTAGACCCAAACCCACTCGGCTAAACCCAAACCCACTCGGCTAGACCCAAACCCACTCGGCTAGACCCAAACCCACTCGGCTACACCCAAACCCACTCCACTAGACCCAAACCCACTCGGATAGACCCAAACCCATTCGGCTAGACCCAAACCCACTCCGCTAGACCCAAACCCACTCCGCTAGACACAAACCCACTTCGCTAGACCCAAAACCCACTCCGCTAGACCCAAACCCACTCGGCTAGACCCAAACCCACTCGGCTAGACCCAAACCCACGCGGCTACACCCAAACCCACTCGGCTAGACCCAACGCACTCGGCTAGACCCAAACCCACTCGGCTAGACCCAAACCCACTCGGCTCGACCCAAACCCACTCGGCTAAACCCAAACCCACTCGGCTAGACCCAAACCCACTCGGCTAGACCCAAACCCACTCGGCTAGACCCAAACCCACTCGGCTAGACCCAAACCCACTCGGCTGGACCCAAACACAATCGGCTAGACCCAAACCCACTCGGCTAGACCCACACCCACTCGGCTAGACCCAAACCCACGCGGCTAGACCCAAACCCACTCCGCTAGACCCAAACCCACTCGGCTAGACCCAAACCCACTCGGTGGACCCAAACCCACTCGGCTAGACCCATACCCACTCGGCTAGACCCAAACCCACTCCGCCAGACCAAAACCCACTCAGCCAGACCCAAACCCACTCGGCTAGACCCAAACCCACTCGGCTAGACCCAAACCCACTCGGCTAGACCCAAACCCACTCGTCTAGACCCAAACCCACTCGGCTAGACCCAATCCCACTCGGCTGGACCCAAACCCACTCGGCTAGACCCAAACCCACTCGGCTAGACCCAAACCCACTCGGCTAGACCCAAACCCGCTCGGCTAGACACAAGCCCGCTCGGCTAGACCCAAACCCACTCGGCTGGACCCAAACCCACTCGGCTAGACCCAAACCCACTCGGCTAGACCCAAACCCACTCGGCTAGACCCAAACCCTCTCGGCTACACCCAAACCCACTCGGCTAGACCCAAACCCACTCGGCTAGACCCAAATCCACTCGGCTCGACCCAAACCCACTCGGCTAGAGCCAAACCCACTCGGCTAGACCCAAACCCACTCGGCTAGACCCAAACCCACTCGGCTAGACCCAAACCCACTCGGCTAGACCCAAACCCACTCGGCTAGACCCAAACCCACTCGGCTAGACCCAAACCCAATCGGCTAGACCCAAACCCACTCGGCTAGACCCAAACCCACTCGGCTAGACCCACACCCACTCGGCTAGACCCAAACCAACTCGGCTAGACCCAAACCTACTCGGGTAGACTCAAACCCACTCGGCTAGACACAAACCCACTCGGCTAGACCCAAACCCAATCCGCTAGTCCCAAACCCACTCGGCTAGACCCAAACCCAATCGGCTAGACCCAAACCCACTCGGCTAGACCCAAACCGACTCGGCTAGACCCAAACCCAATCGGCTAGACCCAAACCCACTCGGCTAGACCCAAACCCACTCGGCTAGACCCAAACTCACTCGGCTAGATGCAAACCCAATCGGCTAGACCCAAACCCACTCGGCTAAACCCAAACCCACTCGGCTAGACCCACACCCACTCGGGTAGACCCAAACCCACTCGGCTAGACCCAAACCCACTCGGCTAGACCGAAGCCCACTCGGCTAGACCCAAACCCACTCGGCTAGACCCAAACCCACTCGGCTAGACCCAAACCCACTCGGCTAGACTCAAACCCACTCGGCTAGACCCAAACCCACTCGGCTAGACCCAAACCCTGTCCGCTAGACCCATACCAACTCCGCTAGACCCAAACCCACTCGGCTAGACCCAAACCCACTCGGATAGACCCAAACCCACTCGGCTCGACCCAAACCCACTCAGCTAGACCCAAACCCACTCGGCTAGACCCAAACCCACTCGGCTAGACCCAAACCCACTCGGCTAGACCCAATCCCACCCGGCTAGACCCAAACCCACTCGGCTAGACCCAAACCCACTCGGCTAGACCCAAACCCTCTGGGCTAGACCCAACCCACTCGGCTAGACCCAAGCCCACTCGGCTAGACCGAAACCCATTCGGCTAGACCCACACCCACTCCGCTAGACCCAAACCCACTCGGCTAGACCCAAACCTACTCGGGTAGACCCAAACCCACTCGGCTAGACTCAAACCCACTCGGCTACACCCAAACCCACTCCGCTAGACCCAAACCCACTCCGCTAGACCCATACCAACTCCGCTAGACCCAAACCCACTCGGCTAAACCCAAACCCACTCGGCTAGACCCAAACCCACTCGGCTAGACCCAAACCCACTCGGCTACACCCAAACCCACTCCACTAGACCCAAACCCACTCGGATAGACCCAAACCCATTTGGCTAGACCCAAACCCACTCCGCTAGACCCAAACCCACTCCGCTAGACACAAACCCACTCCGCTAGACCCAAAACCCACTCCGCTAGACCCAAACCCACTCGGCTAGACCCAAACCCACTCGGCTAGACCCAAACCCACTCGGCTACACCCAAACCCACTCGGCTAGACCCAAACCCACTCGGCTAGACCCAAACCCACTCGGCTCGACCCAAACCCACTCGGCTAGACCCAAACCCACTCGGCGAGACCCAAACCCACTCGGCTAGACCCAAACCCACTCGGCTAGACCCAAACCCACTCGGCTAGACCCAAACACAATCGGCTAGACCCAAACCCACTCGGCTAGACCCAAACCCACTCGGCTAGACCCACACCCACTCGGCTAGACCCAAACCAACTCGGCTAGACCCAAACACACTCCGCTAGACCCAAACCCACTCGGCTAGACCCAAACCCACTCGGTGGACGCAAACCCACTCGGCTAGACCCATACCCACTCGGCTAGACCCAAACCCACTCCGCCAGACCAAAACCCACTCAGCTAGACCCAAACCCACTCGGCTAGACCCAAACCCACTCGGCTAGACCCAAAACCACTCGTCTAGACCCAAACCCACTCGGCTAGACCCAATCCCACTCGGCTGGACCCAAACCCACTCGGCTAGACCCAAACCCACTCGGCTAGAACCAAACCCACTCGGCTAGACCCAAACCCGCTCGGCTAGACACAAGCCCGCTCGGCTAGACCCAAACCCACTCGGCTGGACCCAAACCCACTCGGCTAGACCCAAACCCACTCGGCTAGACCCAAACCCACTCAGCTAGACCCAAACCCTCTCGGCTACACCCAAACCCACTCGGCTAGACCGAAACCCACTCGGCTAGACCCAAATCCACTCGGCTCGACCCAAACCCACTCGGCTAGACCCAAACCCACTCGGCTAGACCCAAACCCACTCGGCTAGACCCAAACCCACTCGGCTAGACCCAAACCCACTCGGCTAGACCCAAACCCACTCGGCTAGACCCAAACCCACTCGGCTAGACCCAAACCCAATCGGCTAGACCCAAACCCACTCGGCTAGACCCAAACCCACTCGGCTAGACCGACACCCACTCGGCTAGACCCAAACCAACTCGGCTAGACCCAAACCTACTCGGGTAGACTCAAACCCACTCGGCTAGACACAAACCCACTCGGCTAGACCCAAACCCAATCCGCTAGACCCAAACCCACTCGGCTAGACCCAAACCCACTAGGCTAGACCCAAACCCACTCGGCTAGACCCAAACCCACTCGGCTAGACCCAAACCCACTCCGCTAGACCAAAACCCACTCAGCTATACCCAAACCCACTCGGCTAGACCCAAACCCGCTCGGCTAGACCCAAACCCACTCGGCTAGACCCAAACCCACTCGGCTAGACCCAATCCCACTCGGCTGGACCCAAACCCACTCGGCTGCACGCAAACCCACTCGGCTAGACCCAAACCCGCTCGGCTGGACCCAAGCCCACTCGGCTAGACCCAAACCCACTCGGCTAGACCGAAACCCACTCGGCTAGACCCAAACCCACTCGGCTAGACCCAAACCCACTCGGCTAGACCCAAACCCACTCGGCTAGACCCAAACCCACTCGGCTAGACCCAAACCGACTCGGCTAGACCCAAACCCACTCGGCTAGACCCTAACCCACTCGGCTATACCCAAACCCACTCGGCGAGACCCAAACCCACTCGGCTAGACCCAAACCCACTCGGCTCGACCCAAACCCACTCGGCTATACCCAAACCCACTCGGCTAGACCCAAAGCCACTCGGCTAGACCCAAACCCACTCGGCTCGACCCAAACCCACTCGGCTAGACCCAAACCCACTCGGCTAGACCCAAACCCACTCGGCTAGACCCAAACCCACTCGGCTAGACCCAAACCCACTCGGCTAGACCCAAACACAATCGGCTAGACCCAAACCCACTCGGCTAGACCCAAACCCACTCGGCTAGACCCACACCCACTCGGCTAGACCCAAACCAACTCGGCTAGACCCAAACACACTCCGCTAGACCCAAACCCACTCGGCTAGACCCAAACCCACTCGGTGGACGCAAACCCACTCGGCTAGACCCATACCCACTCGGCTAGACCCAAACCCACTCCGCCAGACCAAAACCCACTCAGCTAGACCCAAACCCACTCGGCTAGACCCAAACCCACTCGGCTAGACCCAAAACCACTCGTCTAGACCCAAACCCACTCGGCTAGACCCAATCCCACTCGGCTGGACCCAAACCCACTCGGCTAGACCCAAACCCACTCGGCTAGAACCAAACCCACTCGGCTAGACCCAAACCCGCTCGGCTAGACACAAGCCCGCTCGGCTAGACCCAAACCCACTCGGCTGGACCCAAACCCACTCGGCTAGACCCAAACCCACTCGGCTAGACCCAAACCCACTCAGCTAGACCCAAACCCTCTCGGCTACACCCAAACCCACTCGGCTAGACCGAAACCCACTCGGCTAGACCCAAATCCACTCGGCTCGACCCAAACCCACTCGGCTAGACCCAAACCCACTCGGCTAGACCCAAACCCACTCGGCTAGACCCAAACCCACTCGGCTAGACCCAAACCCACTCGGCTAGACCCAAACCCACTCGGCTAGACCCAAACCCACTCGGCTATACCCAAACCCAATCGGCTAGACCCAAACCCACTCGGCTAGACCCAAACCCACTCGGCTAGACCGACACCCACTCGGCTAGACCCAAACCAACTCGGCTAGACCCAAACCTACTCGGGTAGACTCAAACCCACTCGGCTAGACACAAACCCACTCGGCTAGACCCAAACCCAATCCGCTAGACCCAAACCCACTCGGCTAGACCCAAACCCACTAGGCTAGACCCAAACCCACTCGGCTAGACCCAAACCCACTCGGCTAGACCCAAACCCACTCCGCTAGACCAAAACCCACTCAGCTATACCCAAACCCACTCGGCTAGACCCAAACCCGCTCGGCTAGACCCAAACCCACTCGGCTAGACCCAAACCCACTCGGCTAGACCCAATCCCACTCGGCTGGACCCAAACCCACTCGGCTGCACGCAAACCCACTCGGCTAGACCCAAACCCGCTCGGCTGGACCCAAGCCCACTCGGCTAGACCCAAACCCACTCGGCTAGACCGAAACCCACTCGGCTAGACCCAAACCCACTCGGCTAGACCCAAACCCACTCGGCTAGACCCAAACCCACTCGGCTAGACCCAAACCCACTCGGCTAGACCCAAACCGACTCGGCTAGACCCAAACCCACTCGGCTAGACCCTAACCCACTCGGCTATACCCAAACCCACTCGGCGAGACCCAAACCCACTCGGCTAGACCCAAACCCACTCGGCTCGACCCAAACCCACTCGGCTATACCCAAACCCACTCGGCTAGACCCAAAGCCACTCGGCTAGACCCAAACCCACTCGGCTCGACCCAAACCCACTCGGCTAGACCCAAACCCACTCGGCTAGACCCAAACCCACTCGGCTAGACCCAAACCCACTCGGCTAGACCCAAACCCACTCGGCTAGACCCAAACCCACTCGGCTAGACCAAAACACAATCGGCTAGACCCAAACCCACTCGGCTAGACCCAAACCCACTCGGCTAGACCCACACCCACTCGGCTAGACCCAAACCCACTCGGCTAGACCCAAACCCACTCGGCTAGACCCAAACCCACTCGGCTAGACCCAAACCCACTCGGCTAGACCAAAACACAATCGGCTAGACCCAAACCCACTCGGCTAGACCCAAACCCACTCGGCTAGACCCACACCCACTCGGCTAGACCCAAACCCACTCGGCTAGACCCAAACCCACTCCGCTAGACCCAAACCCACTCGGCTAGACCCAAACCCACTCGGTGGACCCAAACCCACTCGGCTAGACCCATACCCACTCGGCTAGACCCAAACCCACTCCGCCAGACCAAAACCCACTCAGCCAGACCCAAACCCACTCGGCTAGACCCAAACCCACTCGGCAAGACCCAAATCCGCTCGGCTAGACACAAGCCCGCTCGGCTAGACCCAAACCCACTCGGCTGGACCCAAACCCACTCGGCTAGACCCAAACCCACTCGGCTAGACCCAAACCCACTCGGCTAGACCCAAACCCTCTCGGCTACACCCAAACCCACTCGGCTAGACCCAAACCCACTCGGCTAGACCCAAATCCACTCGGCTCGACCCAAACCCACTCGGCTAGACCCAAACCCACTCGGCTACACCCAAACCCACTCGGCTGGACCCAAACCCACTCGGCTAGACCCAAACCGACTCGGCTAGACCCAAACCCACTCGGCTAGACCCTAACCCACTCGGCTCTACCCAAACCCACTCGGCGAGACCCAAACCGACTCGGCTAGACCCAAACCCACTCGGCTAGACCCTAACCCACTCGGCTATACCCAAACCCACTCGGCTAGACCCAAAGCCACTCGGCTAGACCCAAACCCACTCGGCTCGACCCAAACCCACTCGGCTAGACCCAAACCCACTCGGCTAGACCCAAACCCACTCGGCTAGACCCAAACCCACTCGGCTAGACCCAAACCCACTCGGCTAGACCCAAACCCACTCGGCTAGACCCAATCCCACTCGGCTGGACCCAAACCCGCTCGGCTAGACACAAGCCCGCTCGGCTAGACCCAATCCCACTCGGCTGGACCCAAACCCGCTCGGCTAGACCCAATCCCACTCGGCTGGACCCAAACCCACTCGGCTAGACCCAAACCCTCTCGGCTGGACCCACACCCACTCGGCTAGACCCAAACCGACTCGGCTAGACCCAAACCCACTCGGGTAGACCCTAACCCACTCGGCTCTACCCAAACCCACTCGGCGAGACCCAAACCGACTCGGCTAGACCCTAACCCACTCGGCTAGACCCTAACCCACTCGGCTATACCCAAACCCACTCGGCTAGACCCAAAGCCACTCGGCTAGACCCAAACCCACTCGGCTCGACCCAAACCCACTCGGCTAGACCCAAACCCACTCGGCTAGACCCAAACCCACTCGGCTAGACCCAAACCCACTCGGCTAGACCCAAACCCACTCGGCTAGACCCAAACGCACTCGGCTAGACCCAATCCCACTCGGCTGGACCCAAACCCGCTCGGCTAGACACAAGCCCGCTCGGCTAGACCCAAACCCACTCGGCTGGACACAAACCCACTCGGCTAGACCCAAACCCACTCGGCTAGACCCAAACCCACTCGGCTAGACCCAAACCCTCTCGGCTACACCCAAACCCACTCGGCTAGACCCAAATCCACTCGGCTCGACCCAAACCCACTCGGCTAGACCCAAACCCACTCGGCTAGACCCAAACCCTCTCGGCTACACCCAAACCCACTCGGCTAGACCCAAACCCACTCCGCTAGACCCACACCCACTCGGCTAGACCCAAACCAACTCGGCTAGACCCAAACCTACTCGGGTAGACTCAAACCCACTCGGCTAGACACAAACCCACTCGGCTAGACCCAAACCCAATCCGCTAGTCCCAAACCCACTCGGCTAGACCCAAACCCAATCGGCTAGACCCAAACCCACTCGGCTAGACCCAAACCGACTCGGCTAGACCCAAACCCAATCGGCTAGACCCAAACCCACTCGGCTAGACCCAAACCGACTCGGCTAGACCCAAACCCAATCGGCTAGACCCAAACCCCCTCGGGTAGACCCAAACCGACTCGGCTAGACCCAAACCCACTCGGCTAGACCCAAACCCAATCGGCTAGACCCAAACCCACTCGGCTAGACACAAACCCACTCGGCTAGACCTAAACCCACTCGGCTAGACGCACACCCACTTGGCTAGACTCAAACCCACTCGGCTAGAGCCAAGCCCACTCGGCTACACCCAAGCCCACTCGGCTAGACCCAAACCCATTCGGCTAGACCCACACCCACTCGGCTAGACCCACACCCACTCGGCTAGACCCAAATACACTCGGCTAGACCCAAACCCACTCGGCTAGACCCAAACCCACTCGGCTAGACCCAAACCCACTCGGCTACACCTAAACCCACTCGGCTAGACCCAAACCCACTCGGCTAGACCCAAGCCCACTCGGCTAGACCCAAACCCACTCGGCTAGACCCAAACCCACTCGGCTAGACTCAAACCCACTCGGCTAGAACCAAACCCACTCGGCTAGAACCAAACCCACTCGGCTAGACCCAAACCCAATCGGCAAGACCCAAACCCAATCGGCTAGACCCAAACCCACTCGGCTAGACCCAAATCCACTCGGCTAGACCCAAACCCAATCGGCTAGACCCAAACCCACTCGGCTAGACACAAACCCACTCGGCTAGACACAAACCCACTCGGCTAGACCCAAACCCACTCGGCTAGACGCACACCCACTCGGCTAGACTCAAACCCACTCGGCTAGACCCAAACCCACTCGGGTAGACCCAAACCCACTCGGCTAGACTCAAACCCACTCGGCTACACCCAAACCCACTCCGCTAGACCCAAACCCTCTCCGCTAGACCCATACCAACTCCGCTAGACCCAAACCCACTCGGCTGGACCCAAACCCACTCGGCTAGACCCAAACCCCCTCGGCTAGACCCAAACCCAATCGGCTAGACCCAAACACACTCGGCTAGACCCAAACCCAATCGGCTAGACCCAAACCCACTCGGCTAGACCCAAACCCACTCGGCTAGACCCAAACCCACTCGGCTAGACCCAAACCCAATCGGCTAGACACAAACCCACTCGGCTAGACCCAAACCCATTCGGCTAGACCCACACCCACTCGGCTAGACCCAAACCCACTCGGCTAGACCCAAACCCACTCGGCTAGACTCAAACCCACTCGGCTACACCCAAACCCACTCCGCTAGACCCAAACCCACTCTGCTAGACCCATACCAACTCCGCTAGACCCAAACCCACTCGGCTAAACCCAAACCCACTCGGCTAGACCCAAACCCACTCGGCTAGACCCAAACCCACTCTGCTAGACCCAAACCCACTCGGCTACATGCAAACTCACTCGGCTAGACCCAAACCCGCTCGGCGAGACCCAAGCCCGCTCGGCTAGACCCAAACCCACTCGGCTAGACCCAAACCCACTCGGCTAGATCCAAACCCACTCGGCTACACCCAAACCCACTCGGCTAGACCCAAACCCACTCGGCTAGACCCAAGCCCACTCGGCTAGACCCAAACCCACTCGGCTAGACCTAAACCCACTCGGCTAGACCCAAACCCACTCGGCTATACTCAAACCCACTCGGCTGGACCCAAACCCACTCGGCTAGACCCAAACCGACTCGGCTAGACCCAAACCCAATCGGCTAGACCCAAACCCACTCGGCTAGACCCAAACCGACTCGGCAAGACCCAAACGCACTCGGCTAGACCCAAACCCAATCGGCTAGACCCAAACCCACTCGGCTAGACCCAAACCGACTCGGCTATACCCAAACCGAATCGGCTAGACCCAAACCCTCTCGGCTAGACCCAAACCCACTCGGCTAGACACAAACTCACTCGGCTAGACCCAAACCCAATCGGCTAGACCCAAACCCACTAGGCTAGACCCAAACCCACTCGGCTAGACCCAAACCCACTCGGCTAGACCCAAACCCACTCGGCTAGACCCAAACCCACTCAGCTATACCCAAACCCACTCGGCTAGACCCAAACCCACTGGGCTAGACGCAAGCCCACTCGGCTACACCCAAGCCCACTCGGCTAGACCCAAACCCATTCGGCTAGACCCACACCCACTCGGCTAGACCCACACCCACTCGGCTAGACCCAAACACACTCGGCTAGAGCCAAACCCACTCGGCTAGACCCAAACCCACTCGGCTAGACCCAAACCCACTCGGCTACACCCAAACCCACTCGGCTAGACACAAACCCACTCGGCTAGACCCAAGCCCACTCGGCTAGACCCAAACCCACTCGGCTAGACCCAAACCCACTCGGCTAGACTCAAACCCACTCGGCTAGAACCAAACCCACTCGGCTAGACACAAACCCACTCGGCTAGACACAAACCCACTCGGCTAGACCCAAACCCACTCGGCTAGACGCACACCCACTCGGCTAGACTCAAACCCACTCGGCTAGACCCAAACCCACTCGGGTAGACCCAAACCCACTCGGCTAGACTCAAACCCACTCGGCTACACCCAAACCCACTCCGCTAGACCCAAACCCTCTCCGCTAGACCCATACCAACTCCGCTAGACCCAAACCCACTCGGCTGGACCCAAACCCACTCGGCTAGACCCAAACCCCCTCGGCTAGACCCAAACCCAATCGGCTAGACCCAAACACACTCGGCTAGACCCAAACCCAATCGGCTAGACCCAAACCCACTCGGCTAGACCCAAACCCACTCGGCTAGACCCAAACCCACTCGGCTAGACCCAAACCCAATCGGCTAGACACAAACCCACTCGGCTAGACCCAAACCCATTCGGCTAGACCCACACCCACTCGGCTAGACCCAAACCCACTCGGCTAGACCCAAACCCACTCGGCTAGACTCAAACCCACTCGGCTACACCCAAACCCACTCCGCTAGACCCAAACCCACTCTGCTAGACCCATACCAACTCCGCTAGACCCAAACCCACTCGGCTAAACCCAAACCCACTCGGCTAGACCCAAACCCACTCGGCTAGACCCAAACCCACTCTGCTAGACCCAAACCCACTCGGCTACATGCAAACTCACTCGGCGAGACCCAAGCCCGCTCGGCTAGACCCAAACCCACTCGGCTAGACCCAAACCCACTCGGCTAGATCCAAACCCACTCGGCTACACCCAAACCCACTCGGCTAGACCCAAACCCACTCGGCTAGACCCAAGCCCACTCGGCTAGACCCAAACCCACTCGGCTAGACCTAAACCCACTCGGCTAGACCCAAACCCACTCGGCTAGACCCAAACCGACTCGGCTAGACCCAAACCCACTCGGCTAGACCCAAACCCAATCGGCTAGACCCAAACCCACTCGGCTAGACCCAAACCGACTCGGCTATACCCAAACCGAATCGGCTAGACCCAAACCCTCTCGGCTAGACCCAAACACACTCGGCTAGACCCAAACTCACTCGGCTAGACCCAAACCCAATCGGCTAGACCCAAACCCACTAGGCTAGACCCAAACCCACTCGGCTAGACCCAAACCCACTCGGCTAGACCCAAACCCACTCGGCTAGACCCAAACCCACTCGGCTAGACCCAAACCCACTCGGCTAGACCCAAACCCAATCGGCTAGACACAAACCCACTCGGCTAGACCCAAACCCATTCGGCTAGACCCACACCCACTCGGCTAGACCCAAACCCACTCGGCTAGACCCAAACCCACTCGGCTAGACTCAAACCCACTCGGCTACACCCAAACCCACTCCGCTAGACCCAAACCCACTCTGCTAGACCCATACCAACTCCGCTAGACCCAAACCCACTCGGCTAAACCCAAACCCACTCGGCTAGACCCAAACCCACTCGGCTAGACCCAAACCCACTCTGCTAGACCCAAACCCACTCGGCTACATGCAAACTCACTCGGCTAGACCCAAACCCGCTCGGCGAGACCCAAGCCCGCTCGGCTAGACCCAAACCCACTCGGCTAGACCCAAACCCACTCGGCTAGATCCAAACCCACTCGGCTACACCCAAACCCACTCGGCTAGACCCAAACCCACTCGGCTAGACCCAAGCCCACTCGGCTAGACCCAAACCCACTCGGCTAGACCTAAACCCACTCGGCTAGACCCAAACCCACTCGGCTATACTCAAACCCACTCGGCTGGACCCAAACCCACTCGGCTAGACCCAAACCGACTCGGCTAGACCCAAACCCAATCGGCTAGACCCAAACCCACTCGGCTAGACCCAAACCGACTCGGCTAGACCCAAACGCACTCGGCTAGACCCAAACCCAATCGGCTAGACCCAAACCCACTCGGCTAGACCCAAACCGACTCGGCTATACCCAAACCGAATCGGCTAGACCCAAACCCTCTCGGCTAGACCCAAACCCACTCGGCTAGACCCAAACTCACTCGGCTAGACCCAAACCCAATCGGCTAGACCCAAACCCACTAGGCTAGACCCAAACCCACTCGGCTAGACCCAAACCCACTCGGCTAGACCCAAACCCACTCGGCTAGACCCAAACCCACTCAGCTATACCCAAACCCACTCGGCTAGACCCAAACCCACTGGGCTAGACGCAAGCCCACTCGGCTACACCCAAGCCCACTCGGCTAGACCCAAACCCATTCGGCTAGACCCACACCCACTCGGCTAGACCCACACCCACTCGGCTAGACCCAAACACACTCGGCTAGAGCCAAACCCACTCGGCTAGACCCAAACCCACTCGGCTAGACCCAAACCCACTCGGCTACACCCAAACCCACTCGGCTAGACCCAAACCCACTCGGCTAGACCCAAGCCCACTCGGCTAGACCCAAACCCACTCGGCTAGACCCAAACCCACTCGGCTAGACTCAAACCCACTCGGCTAGAACCAAACCCACTCGGCTAGACACAACCCCACTCGGCTAGACACAAACCCACTCGGCTAGACCCAAACCCACTCGGCTAGACGCACACCCACTCGGCTAGACTCAAACCCACTCGGCTAGACCCAAACCCACTCGGGTAGACCCAAACCCACTCGGCTAGACTCAAACCCACTCGGCTACACCCAAACCCACTCCGCTAGACCCAAACCCTCTCCGCTAGACCCATACCAACTCCGCTAGACCCAAACCCACTCGGCTGGACCCAAACCCACTCGGCTAGACCCAAACCCCCTCGGCTAGACCCAAACCCAATCGGCTAGACCCAAACACACTCGGCTAGACCCAAACCCAATCGGCTAGACCCAAACCCACTCGGCTAGACCCAAACCCACTCGGCTAGACCCAAACCCACTCGGCTAGACCCAAACCCAATCGGCTAGACACAAACCCACTCGGCTAGACCCAAACCCATTCGGCTAGACCCACACCCACTCGGCTAGACCCAAACCCACTCGGCTAGACCCAAACCCACTCGGCTAGACTCAAACCCACTCGGCTACACCCAAACCCACTCCGCTAGACCCAAACCCACTCTGCTAGACCCATACCAACTCCGCTAGACCCAAACCCACTCGGCTAAACCCAAACCCACTCGGCTAGACCCAAACCCACTCGGCTAGACCCAAACCCACTCTGCTAGACCCAAACCCACTCGGCTACATGCAAACTCACTCGGCTAGACCCAAACCCGCTCGGCGAGACCCAAGCCCGCTCGGCTAGACCCAAACCCACTCGGCTAGACCCAAACCCACTCGGCTAGATCCAAACCCACTCGGCTACACCCAAACCCACTCGGCTAGACCCAAACCCACTCGGCTAGACCCAAGCCCACTCGGCTAGACCCAAACCCACTCGGCTAGACCTAAACCCACTCGGCTAGACCCAAACCCACTCGGCTAGACCCAAACCGACTCGGCTAGACCCAAACGCACTCGGCTAGACCCAAACCCAATCGGCTAGACCCAAACCCACTCGGCTAGACCCAAACCGACTCGGCTATACCCAAACCGAATCGGCTAGACCCAAACCCTCTCGGCTAGACCCAAACACACTCGGCTAGACCCAAACTCACTCGGCTAGACCCAAACCCAATCGGCTAGACCCAAACCCACTAGGCTAGACCCAAACCCACTCGGCTAGACCCAAACCCACTCGGCTAGACCCAAACCCACTCGGCTAGACCCAAACCCACTCAGCTATACCCAAACCCACTCGGCTAGACCCAAACCCACTGGGCTAGACGCAAGCCCACTCGGCTACACCCAAGCCCACTCGGCTAGACCCAAACCCATTCGGCTAGACCCACACCCACTCGGCTAGACCCACACCCACTCGGCTAGACCCAAACACACTCGGCTAGAGCCAAACCCACTCGGCTAGACCCAAACCCACTCGGCTAGACCCAAACCCACTCGGCTACACCCAAACCCACTCGGCTAGACCCAAACCCACTCGGCTAGACCCAAGCCCACTCGGCTAGACCCAAACCCACTCGGCTAGACCCAAACCCACTCGGCTAGACTCAAACCCACTCGGCTAGAACCAAACCCACTCGGCTAGAACCAAACCCACTCGGCTAGACCCAAACCCAATCGGCTAGACCCAAACCCAATCGGCTAGACCCAAACCCACTCGGCTAGACCCAAACCCACTCGGCTAGACCCAAACCCAATCGGCTAGACCCAAACCCACTCGGCTAGACACAAACCCACTCGGCTAGACACAAACCCACTCGGCTAGACCCAAACCCACTCGGCTAGACGCACACCCACTCGGCTAGACTCAAACCCACTCGGCTAGACCCAAACCCACTCGGGTAGACCCAAACCCACTCGGCTAGACTCAAACCCACTCGGCTACACCCAAACCCACTCCGCTAGACCCAAACCCTCTCCGCTAGACCCATACCAACTCCGCTAGACCCAAACCCACTCGGCTGGACCCAAACCCACTCGGCTAGACCCAAACCCCCTCGGCTAGACCCAAACCCAATCGGCTAGACCCAAACACACTCGGCTAGACCCAAACCCAATCGGCTAGACCCAAACCCACTCGGCTATACCCAAACCCACTCGGCTAGACCCAAACCCACTCGGCTAGACCCAAACCCAATCGGCTAGACACAAACCCACTCGGCTAGACCCAAACCCATTCGGCTAGACCCACACCCACTCGGCTAGACCCAAACCCACTCGGCTAGACCCAAACCCACTCGGGTAGACCCAAACCCACTCGGCTAGACTCAAACCCACTCGGCTACACCCAAACCCACTCCGCTAGACCCAAACCCACTCCGCTAGACCCATACCAACTCCGCTAGACCCAAACCCACTCGGCTAAACCCAAACCCACTCGGCTAGACCCAAACCCACTCGGCTAGACCCAAACCCACTCTGCTAGACCCAAACCCACTCGGCTACATGCAAACTCACTCGGCTAGACCCAAACCCGCTCGGCGAGACCCAAGCCCACTCGGCTAGACCCAAACCCACTCGGCTAGACCCAAACCCACTCGGCTAGACCCAAACCCACTCGGCTACACCCAAACCCACTCGGCTAGACCCAAACCCACTCGGCTAGACCCAAGCCCACTCGGCTAGACCCAAACCCACTCGGCTAGACCTAAACCCACTCGGCTAGACCCAAACCCACTCGGCTAGACTCAAACCCACTCGGCTGGACCCAAACCCACTCGGCTAGACCCAAACCGACTCGGCTAGACCCAAACCCAATCGGCTAGACCCAAACCCACTCGGCTAGACCCAAACCGACTCGGCTAGACCCAAACCCACTCGGCTAGACCCAAACCCAATCGGCTAGACCCAAACCCACTCGGCTAGACCCAAACCGACTCGGCTCGACCCAAACCGAATCGGCTAGACCCAAACCCACTCGGCTAGACCCAAACCCACTCGGCTAGACCCAAACTCACTCGGCTAGACCCAAACCCAATCGGCTAGACCCAAACCCACTAGGCTAGACCCAAACCCACTCGGCTAGACCCAAACCCACTCGGCTAGACCCAAACCCACTCGGCTAGACCCAAACCCACTCCGCTATACCCAAACCCACTCGGCTAGACCCAAACCCACTCGGCTAGACCCAAACCCACTCGGCTTGACCCAAACCCACTCGGCTAGACCCAATGCCACTCGGCTGGACCCAAACCCACTCGGCTGCACGCAAACCCACTCGGCTAGACCCAAACCCGCTCGGCTAGACCCAAGTCCGCTCGGCTAGACACAAACCCACTCGGCTAGACCGAAACCCACTCGGCTAGACCCAAACCCACTCGGCTAGACCCAAACCCACTCGGCTAGACCCAAACCCACTCGGCTAGACCCAAACCCACTCGGCTAGACCCAAACTCACTCGGGTAGACCCAAACCCACTCGGCTAGACTCAAACCCACTCGGCTACACCCAAACCCACTCCGCTAGACCCAAACCCACTCCGCTAGACCCATACCAACTCCGCTAGACCCAAACCCACTCGGCTAAACCCAAACCCACTCGGCTAGACCCAAACCCACTCGGCTAGACCCAAACCCACTCTGCTAGACCCAAACCCACTCGGCTACATGCAAACTCACTCGGCTAGACCCAAACCCGCTCGGCGAGACCCAAGCCCACTCGGCTAGACCCAAACCCACTCGGCTAGACCCAAACCCACTCGGCTAGACCCAAACCCACTCGGCTACACCCAAACCCACTCGGCTAGACCCAAACCCACTCGGCTAGACCCAAGCCCACTCGGCTAGACCCAAACCCACTCGGCTAGACCTAAACCCACTCGGCTAGACCCAAACCCACTCGGCTAGACTCAAACCCACTCGGCTGGACCCAAACCCACTCGGCTAGACCCAAACCGACTCGGCTAGACCCAAACCCAATCGGCTAGACCCAAACCCACTCGGCTAGACCCAAACTCACTCGGCTAGACCCAAACCCAATCGGCTAGACCCAAACCCACTAGGCTAGACCCAAACCCACTCGGCTAGACCCAAACCCACTCGGCTAGACCCAAACCCACTCGGCTAGACCCAAACCCACTCCGCTATACCCAAACCCACTCGGCTAGACCTAAACCCACTCGGCTAGACCCAAACCCACTCGGCTTGACCCAAACCCACTCGGCTAGACCCAATGCCACTCGGCTGGACCCAAACCCACTCGGCTGCACGCAAACCCACTCGGCTAGACCCAAACCCGCTCGGCTAGACCCAAGTCCGCTCGGCTAGACACAAACCCACTCGGCTAGACCGAAACCCACTCGGCTAGACCCAAACCCACTCGGCTAGACCCAAACCCACTCGGCTAGACCCAAACCCACTCGGCTAGACCCAAACCCACTCGGCTAGACCCAAACTCACTCGGCTAGACCCAAACCCACTCGGCTAGACCCAAACACACTCGGGTAGACCCAAACCCACTCGGCTAGATGCAAACCCACTCGGCTAGACCCAAACCCACTCGGCTAGACCCAAACACACTCGGCTACACCCAAACCCACTCGGCTAGACCCAAACCCACTCGGCTAGACCCAAGCCCACTCGGTTAGACCCAAACCCACTCGGCTAGACCTAAACCCACTCGGCTAGACCCAAACCCACTCGGCTAGACTCAAACCCACTCGGCTGGACCCAAACCCACTCGGCTAGACCCAAACCGCCTCGGCTAGACCCAAACCCAATCGGCTAGACCCAAGCCCACTCGGCTAGACCCAAACCGACTCGGCTAGACCCAAACCCACTCGGCTAGACCCAAACCCATTCGGCTAGACCCAAACCCACTCGGCTGGACCCAAACCGACTCGGTTAGACCCAAACCGAATCGGCTAGACCCAAACCCACTCGGCTAGACCCAAACCCACTCGGCTACACCCAAACTCACTCGGCTAGACCCAAACCCAATCGGCTAGACCCAAACCCACTCGGCTAGACCCAAACCCACTCGGCTAGACCCAAACCCACTCGGCTACACCCAAGCCCACTCGGCTAGACCCAAACCCACTCGGCTAGACCCAAACCCACTCGGCTAGACCCAAACCCACTCGGCTAGACTCAAACCCACTCGGCTAGACCCAAACCCACTCGGCTAGACCCAAACCGACTCGGCTAGACCCAAACCCAATCGGCTAGACCCAAACCCACTCGGCTAGACCTAAACCCACTCGGCAAGACCTAAACCCACTCGGCCATACCCAAACCCACTCAGCTATACCCAAACCCACTCGGCTAGACCCAAACCCACTGGGCTAGACGCAAGCCCACTCGGCTACACCCAAGCCCACTCGGCTAGACCCAAACCCATTCGGCTAGACCCACACCCACTCGGCTAGACCCACACCCACTCGGCTAGACCCAAACACACTCGGCTAGAGCCAAACCCACTCGGCTAGACCCAAACCCACTCGGCTACACCCAAACCCACTCGGCTAGACCCAAACCCACTCGGCTAGACCCAAGCCCACTCGGCTAGACCCAAACCCACTCGGCTAGACCCAAACCCACTCGGCTAGACTCAAACCCACTCGGCTAGAACCAAACCCACTCGGCTAGAACCAAACCCACTCGGCTAGACCCAAACCCAATCGGCTAGACCCAAACCCAATCGGCTAGACCCAAACCCACTCGGCTAGACCCAAACCCACTCGGCTAGACCCAAACCCAATCGGCTAGACCCAAACCCACTCGGCTAGACACAAACCCACTCGGCTAGACACAAACCCACTCGGCTAGACCCAAACCCACTCGGCTAGACGCACACCCACTCGGCTAGACTCAAACCCACTCGGCTAGACCCAAACCCACTCGGGTAGACCCAAACCCACTCGGCTAGACTCAAACCCACTCGGCTACACCCAAACCCACTCCGCTAGACCCAAACCCTCTCCGCTAGACCCATACCAACTCCGCTAGACCCAAACCCACTCGGCTGGACCCAAACCCACTCGGCTAGACCCAAACCCCCTCGGCTAGACCCAAACCCAATCGGCTAGACCCAAACACACTCGGCTAGACCCAAACCCAATCGGCTAGACCCAAACCCACTCGGCTATACCCAAACCCACTCCGCTAGACCCAAACCCACTCCGCTAGACCCATACCAACTCCGCTAGACCCAAACCCACTCGGCTAAACCCAAACCCACTCGGCTAGACCCAAACCCACTCGGCTAGACCCAAACCCACTCTGCTAGACCCAAACCCACTCGGCTACATGCAAACTCACTCGGCTAGACCCAAACCCGCTCGGCGAGACCCAAGCCCACTCGGCTAGACCCAAACCCACTCGGCTAGACCCAAACCCACTCGGCTAGACCCAAACCCACTCGGCTACACCCAAACCCACTCGGCTAGACCCAAACCCACTCGGCTAGACCCAAGCCCACTCGGCTAGACCCAAACCCACTCGGCTAGACCTAAACCCACTCGGCTAGACCCAAACCCACTCGGCTAGACTCAAACCCACTCGGCTGGACCCAAACCCACTCGGCTAGACCCAAACCGACTCGGCTAGACCCAAACCCAATCGGCTAGACCCAAACCCACTCGGCTAGACCCAAACTCACTCGGCTAGACCCAAACCCAATCGGCTAGACCCAAACCCACTAGGCTAGACCCAAACCCACTCGGCTAGACCCAAACCCACTCGGCTAGACCCAAACCCACTCGGCTAGACCCAAACCCACTCCGCTATACCCAAACCCACTCGGCTAGACCTAAACCCACTCGGCTAGACCCAAACCCACTCGGCTTGACCCAAACCCACTCGGCTAGACCCAATGCCACTCGGCTGGACCCAAACCCACTCGGCTGCACGCAAACCCACTCGGCTAGACCCAAACCCGCTCGGCTAGACCCAAGTCCGCTCGGCTAGACACAAACCCACTCGGCTAGACCGAAACCCACTCGGCTAGACCCAAACCCACTCGGCTAGACCCAAACCCACTCGGCTAGACCCAAACCCACTCGGCTAGACCCAAACCCACTCGGCTAGACCCAAACTCACTCGGCTAGACCCAAACCCACTCGGCTAGACCCAAACACACTCGGGTAGACCCAAACCCACTCGGCTAGATGCAAACCCACTCGGCTAGACCCAAACCCACTCGGCTAGACCCAAACACACTCGGCTACACCCAAACCCACTCGGCTAGACCCAAACCCACTCGGCTAGACCCAAGCCCACTCGGTTAGACCCAAACCCACTCGGCTAGACCTAAACCCACTCGGCTAGACCCAAACCCACTCGGCTAGACTCAAACCCACTCGGCTGGACCCAAACCCACTCGGCTAGACCCAAACCGCCTCGGCTAGACCCAAACCCAATCGGCTAGACCCAAGCCCACTCGGCTAGACCCAAACCGACTCGGCTAGACCCAAACCCACTCGGCTAGACACAAACCCATTCGGCTAGACCCAAACCCACTCGGCTGGACCCAAACCGACTCGGTTAGACCCAAACCGAATCGGCTAGACCCAAACCCACTCGGCTAGACCCAAACCCACTCGGCTACACCCAAACTCACTCGGCTAGACCCAAACCCAATCGGCTAGACCCAAACCCACTCGGCTAGACCCAAACCCACTCGGCTAGACCCAAACCCACTCGGCTACACCCAAGCCCACTCGGCTAGACCCAAACCCACTCGGCTAGACCCAAACCCACTCGGCTAGACCCAAACCCACTCGGCTAGACTCAAACCCACTCGGCTAGACCCAAACCCACTCGGCTAGACCCAAACCGACTCGGCTAGACCCAAACCCAATCGGCTAGACCCAAACCCACTCGGCTAGACCTAAACCCACTCGGCAAGACCTAAACCCACTCGGCCATACCCAAACCCACTCAGCTATACCCAAACCCACTCGGCTAGACCCAAACCCACTGGGCTAGACGCAAGCCCACTCGGCTACACCCAAGCCCACTCGGCTAGACCCAAACCCATTCGGCTAGACCCACACCCACTCGGCTAGACCCACACCCACTCGGCTAGACCCAAACACACTCGGCTAGAGCCAAACCCACTCGGCTAGACCCAAACCCACTCGGCTACACCCAAACCCACTCGGCTAGACCCAAACCCACTCGGCTAGACCCAAGCCCACTCGGCTAGACCCAAACCCACTCGGCTAGACCCAAACCCACTCGGCTAGACTCAAACCCACTCGGCTAGAACCAAACCCACTCGGCTAGAACCAAACCCACTCGGCTAGACCCAAACCCAATCGGCTAGACCCAAACCCAATCGGCTAGACCCAAACCCACTCGGCTAGACCCAAACCCACTCGGCTAGACCCAAACCCAATCGGCTAGACCCAAACCCACTCGGCTAGACACAAACCCACTCGGCTAGACACAAACCCACTCGGCTAGACCCAAACCCACTCGGCTAGACGCACACCCACTCGGCTAGACTCAAACCCACTCGGCTAGACCCAAACCCACTCGGGTAGACCCAAACCCACTCGGCTAGACTCAAACCCACTCGGCTACACCCAAACCCACTCCGCTAGACCCAAACCCTCTCCGCTAGACCCATACCAACTCCGCTAGACCCAAACCCACTCGGCTGGACCCAAACCCACTCGGCTAGACCCAAACCCCCTCGGCTAGACCCAAACCCAATCGGCTAGACCCAAACACACTCGGCTAGACCCAAACCCAATCGGCTAGACCCAAACCCACTCGGCTAGACCCAAACCCACTCGGCTAGACCCAAACCCACTCTGCTAGACCCAAACCCACTCGGCTACATGCAAACTCACTCGGCTAGACCCAAACCCGCTCGGCGAGACCCAAGCCCACTCGGCTAGACCCAAACCCACTCGGCTAGACCCAAACCCACTCGGCTAGACCCAAACCCACTCGGCTACACCCAAACCCACTCGGCTAGACCCAAACCCACTCGGCTAGACCCAAGCCCACTCGGCTAGACCCAAACCCACTCGGCTAGACCTAAACCCACTCGGCTAGACCCAAACCCACTCGGCTAGACTCAAACCCACTCGGCTGGACCCAAACCCACTCGGCTGGACCCAAACCGACTCGGCTAGACCCAAACCCAATCGGCTAGACCCAAACCCACTCGGCTAGACCCAAACCGACTCGGCTAGACCCAAACCCACTCGGCTAGACCCAAACCCAATCGGCTAGACCCAAACCCACTCGGCTAGACCCAAACCGACTCGGCTAGACCCAAACCGAATCGGCTAGACCCAAACCCACTCGGCTAGACCCAAACCCACTCGGCTAGACCCAAACTCACTCGGCTAGACCCAAACCCAATCGGCTAGACCCAAACCCACTAGGCTAGACCCAAACCCACTCGGCTAGACCCAAACCCACTCGGCTAGACCCAAACCCACTCGGCTAGACCCAAACCCACTCCGCTATACCCAAACCCACTCGGCTAGACCCAAACCCACTCGGCTAGACCCAAACCCACTCGGCTTGACCCAAACCCACTCGGCTAGACCCAATGCCACTCGGCTGGACCCAAACCCACTCGGCTGCACGCAAACCCACTCGGCTAGACCCAAACCCGTTCGGCTAGACCCAAGTCCGCTCGGCTAGACACAAACCCACTCGGCTAGACCGAAACCCACTCGGCTAGACCCAAACCCACTCGGCTAGACCCAAACCCACTCGGCTAGACCCAAACCCACTCGGCTAGACCCAAACCCACTCGGCTAGACCCAAACTCACTCGGGTAGACCCAAACCCACTCGGCTAGACTCAAACCCACTCGGCTACACCCAAACCCACTCCGCTAGACCCAAACCCACTCCGCTAGACCCATACCAACTCCGCTAGACCCAAACCCACTCGGCTAAACCCAAACCCACTCGGCTAGACCCAAACCCACTCGGCTAGACCCAAACCCACTCTACTAGACCCAAACCCACTCGGCTACATGCAAACTCACTCGGCTAGACCCAAACCCGCTCGGCGAGACCCAAGCCCACTCGGCTAGACCCAAACCCACTCGGCTAGACCCAAACCCACTCGGCTAGACCCAAACCCACTCGGCTACACCCAAACCCACTCGGCTAGACCCAAACCCACTCGGCTAGACCCAAGCCCACTCGGCTAGACCCAAACCCACTCGGCTAGACCTAAACCCACTCGGCTAGACCCAAACCCACTCGGCTAGACTCAAACCCACTCGGCTGGACCCAAACCCACTCGGCTAGACCCAAACCGACTCGGCTAGACTCAAACCCACTCGGCTGGACCCAAACCCACTCGGCTAGACCCAAACCGCCTCGGCTAGACCCAAACCCAATCGGCTAGACCCAAGCCCACTCGGCTAGACCCAAACCGACTCGGCTAGACCCAAACCCACTCGGCTAGACCCAAACCCATTCGGCTAGACCCAAACCCACTCGGCTGGACCCAAACCGACTCGGTTAGACCCAAACCGAATCGGCTAGACCCAAACCCACTCGGCTAGACCCAAACCCACTCGGCTACACCCAAACTCACTCAGCTAGACCCAAACCCAATCGGCTAGACCCAAACCCACTCGGCTAGACCCAAACCCACTCGGCTAGACCCACACCCACTCGGCTAGACCCAAACCCACTCGGCTAGACCCAAACCCACTCGGCTACACCCAAGCCCACTCGGCTAGACCCAAACCCACTCGGCTAGACCCAAACCCACTCGGCTAGACCCAAACCCACTCGGCTAGACTCAAACCCACTCGGCTAGACCCAAACCCACTCGGCTAGACCCAAACCGACTCGGCTAGACCCAAACCCAATCGGCTAGACCCAAACCCACTCGGCTAGACCTAAACCCACTCGGCTAGACCCAAACCCACTCGGCCATACCCAAACCCACTCGGCTAGACCCAAACCCACTCGGCTAGACCCACACCCACTCGGCTAGACCCAAACCCACTCGGCTAGACCCAAACCCACTCGGCTACACCCAAGCCCACTCGGCTAGACCCAAACCCACTCGGCTAGACCCAAACCCACTCGGCTAGACCCAAACCCACTCGGCTAGACTCAAACCCACTCGGCTAGACCCAAACCCACTCGGCTAGACCCAAACCGACTCGGCTAGACCCAAACCCAATCGGCTAGACCCAAACCCACTCGGCTAGACCTAAACCCACTCGGCAAGACCCAAACCCACTCGGCCAGACCCAAACCCACTCGGCTAGACCCAAACCCACTCGGCTAGACCCACACCCACTCGGCTAGACCCAAACCCACTCGGCTAGACCCAAACCCACTCGGGTAGACCCAAACCCACTCGGCTAGACTCAAACCCACTCGGCTACACCCAAACCCACTCCGCTAGACCCAAACCCTCTCCGCTAGACCCATACCAACTCCGCTAGACCCAAACCCACTCGGCTAAACCCAAACCCACTCGGCTAAACCCAAACCCACTCGGCTAGACCCAAACCCACTCGGCTAGACCCAAACCCACTCGGCTAGACCCAAACCCGATCGTCTAGACCCAAACTAACTCGGCTACAGCCAAACTAACTCGGCTAGACCCAAACCCACTCGGCTAAACCCAAACCCACTCGGCTAGACCCAAACCCACTCGGCTAGACCCAAACCCACTCGGCTAGACCCAAACCCACTCGGCTAGACCCAAACCCACTCGGCTAGACTGAAACCCACTCGGCTAGACCCAAACCCACTCAGCTAGACACAAACCCACTCGGCGAGACCCAAACCCACTCGGATAGACCCAAGCCCATTCGGCTAGACGCAAACCCACTCAGCTAGACCCAAACCCACTCGGCTAGACCCAAACCCACTCGGCTAGACCCAAACCCACTCGGCTAGACCCAAACCCACCCGGCTAGACCCAAACCCACTCGGCTAGACCCAAACCCACTCGGCTAGACCCAAACCCACTCGGCTAGACCCAAGCCCACTCGGCTACACCCAAGCCCACTCGCCTAGACCCAAACCCATTCGGCTAGACCCACACCCACTCGGCTAGACCCAAACCCACTCGGCTAGACCCAAACCCACTCGGCTAGACCCAAACCCACTCGGCTAGACCCAAACCCACTCGGCTACACCCAAACCCACTCGGCTAGACCCAAACCCACTCGGCTAGACCCAAGCCCACTCGTCTAGACCTAAACCCACTCGGCTAGACCTAAACCCACTCGGCTAGACCCAAACCCACTCGGCTAGACTCAAACCCACTCGGCTAGAACCAAACCCACTCGGCTAGACCCAAACCGACTCGGCTAGACCCAAACCCAATCGGCTAGACCCAAACCCACTCGGGTAGACCCAAACCGACTCGGCTAGACCCAAACCCACTCGGCTAGACCCAAACCCAATCGGCTAGACCCAAACCCACTCGGCTAGACACAAACCCACTCGGCTAGACCCAAACCCACTCGGCTAGACGCACACCCACTCGGCTAGACTCAAACCCACTCGGCTAGACCCAAACCTACTCGGGTAGACCCAAACCCACTCGGCTAGACTCAAACCCACTCGGCTACACCCAAACCCACTCCGCTAGACCCAAACCCTCTCCGCTAGACCCATACCAACTCCGCTAGACCCAAACCCACTCGGCTAAACCCAAACCCACACGGCTAGACCCAAACCCACTCGGCTAGACCCAAACCCACTCGGCTAGACCCAAACCCTATCGTCTAGACCCAAACTAACTCGGCTAAAGCCAAACTAACTCGGCTAGACCCAAACCCACTCGGCTAAACCCAAACCCACTCGGCTAGACCCAAACACACTCGGCTAGACCCAAACCCACTCGGCTAGACCCAAACCCACTCGGCTAGACCCAAACCCACTCGGCTAGACCGAAACCCACTCGGCTAGACCCAAACCCACTCCGCTAGACACAAACCCACTCGGCTAGACCCAAACCCACTCGGATAGACCCAAGCCCATTCGGCTAGACGCAAACCCACTCAGCTAGACCCAAACCCACTCGGCTAGACCCAAAGCCACTCGGCTAGACCCAAACCCACTCGGCTAGACACAAACCCACCCGGCTAAACCCAAACCCACTCGGCTAGACCGAAACCCACTCGGCTAGACCCAAACCCACTTGGCTAGACCCAAGCCCACTCGGCGAGACCCAAGCCCACTCGGCTAGACCCAAACCCATTCGACTAGACCCACACCCACTCGGCTAGACCCAAACCCTATCGTCTAGACCCAAACTAACTCGGCTACAGCCAAACTAACTCGGCTAGACCCAAACCCACTCGGCTAAACCCAAACCCACTCGGCTAGACCCAAACACACTCGGCTAGACCCAAACCCACTCGGCTAGACCCAAACCCACTCGGCTAGACCCAAACCCACTCGGCTAGACCCAAACCCACTCGGCTAGACCCAAACCCACTCAGCTAGACACAAACCCACTCGGCTAGACCAAAACCCACTCGGATAGACCCAAGCCCATTCGGCTAGACGCAAACCCACTCGGCTAGACCCAAACCCACTCGGCTAGACCCAAACCCACTCGGCTAGACCCAAACCCACGCGGCTAGACCCAAACCCACTCGGCTAGACGCAAACCCACTCGGCTAGACCCAAACCGACTCGGCTAGACCCAAACCCACTCGGGTAGACCCAAACCCACTCGGCTAGATGCAAACCCACTCGGCTACACCCAAACCCACTCCGCTAGACCCAAACCCTCTCCGCTAGACCCATACCAACTCCGCTAGACCCAAACCCACTCGGCTAAACCCAAACCCACTCGGCTAGACCCAAACCCACTCGGCTAGACCCAAACCCACTCGGCTAGACCCAAACCCACTCGGCTAGACCCAAACCCACTCGGCTAGACACAAACCCACCCGGCTAAACCCAAACCCACTCGGCTAGACCCAAACCCACTCGGCTAGACCCAAACCCACTTGGCTAGACCCAAGCCCACTCGGCTAGACCCAAGCCCACTCGGCTAGACCCAAACCCATTCGACTAGACCCACACCCACTCGGCTAGGCCCAAACCCACTCGGCTAGACCCAAACCTACTCGGGTAGACCCAAACCCACTCGGCAAGACGCAAACCCACTCGGCTACACCCAAACCCACTCCGCTCGACCCAAACCCACTCCGCTAGACCCATACCAACTCCGCTAGACCCAAACCCACTCGGCTAAACCCAAACCCACTCGGCTAGACCCAAACCCACTCGGCTAGACCCAAACCCACTCTGCTAGACCCAAACCCACTCGGCCACGTGCAAACACACTCGGCTAGACCCAAACCCGCTCGGCGAGACCCAAGCCCACTCGGCTAGACCCAAACCCACTCGGCTAGACCCAAACCCACTCGGCTAGACCCAAACCCACTCGGCTAGACCCAAGCCCACTCGGCTAGACCCAAACCCATTCGGCTACACCCAAGCCCACTCGGCTAGACCCAAACCCATTCGGCTAGACCCAAACCTACTCGGCTAGACCCAAACACACTCGGCTAGACCCAAACCCACTCGGCTAGATGCAAACCCACTCGGCTAGACCCAAACCCACTTGGCTACACCCAAACCCACTCGGCTAGACCCAAACCCACTCGGCTAGACCCAAGCCCACTCGGCTAGACCCAAACCCACCCGGCTAGACCTAAACCCACTCGGCTAGACCCAAACCCACTCGGCTAGACTCAAACCCACTCGGCTAGACCCAAACCCACTCGGCTAGACCCAAACCCACTCGGCTAGACCCAAACCCACTCGGCTACACCCAAACCCACTCGGCTACACCCAAACCCACTCCGCTAGACCCAAACCCACTCGGCTAGACCCAAACCCACTCGGCTAGACCCAAACCCACCCGGCTAGACCCAAACCCACTCGGCTAGACCCAAACCCACTCGGCTAGACCCAAACCCACTTGGCTAGACCCAAGCCCACTCGGCTACACCCAAGCCCACTCGGCTAGACCCAAACCCATTCGGCTAGACCCACACCCACTCGGCTAGACCCAAACACACTCGGCTAGACCCAAACCCACTCGGCTAGATGCAAACCCACTCGGCTAGACCCAAACCCACTCGGCTAGACCCAAACCCACTCGGCTACACCCAAACTCACTCGGCTAGACCCAAACCCACTCGGCTAGACCAAAGCCCACTCGGCTAGACCCAAACCCACTCGGCTAGACCTAAACCCACTCGGCTAGACCCAAACCCACTCGGCTAGACTCAAACCCACTCGGCTAGAACCAAACCCACTCGGCTAGACCCAAACCGACTCGGCTAGACCCACACCCAATCGGCTAGACCCAAACCCACTCGGCTAGACCCAAACCGACTCGGCTAGACCCAAACCCACTCGGCTAGACCCAAAACCAATCGGCTAGACCCAAACCCACTCGGCTAGACCCAAACCCACTCGGCTAGACCCAAACCCAATCGGCTAGACCCAAACCCACTCGGCTAGACCCAAACCCACTCGGCTAGACCCAAACTCACTTGGCTAGACCCAAACTCAATCGGCTAGACCCAAACCCACTCGGCTAGACCCAAACCCACTCGGCTAGACCCACACCCACTCGGCTAGGCCCAAACCCACTCGTCTAGACCCAAACCCACTCGGCTAGACCCAAGCCAACTCGGCTAGACCCAAACCCACTCGGCTAGACCCAAACCCACTCGGCTAGACACAAACCCACTCGGCTAGACCCAAACCCACTCGGCTAGACCCACACCCACTCGGCTAGACTCAAACCCACTCGGCTAGACCCAAACCTACTCGGGTAGACCCAAACCCACTCGGCTAGACTCAAACCCACTCGGCTACACCCAAACCCACTCCGCTAGAGCCAAACCCTCTCCACTAGACCCATACCAACTCCGCTAGACCCAAACCCACTCGGCTAAACCCAAACCCACACGGCTAGACCCAAACCCACTCGGCTAGACCCAAACCCACTCAGCTAAACCCAAACCCACTCGGCTAGACCCAAACCCACTCGGCTAGACCCAAACCCACTCGGCAAGACACAAACCCACCCGGCTAGACCCAAACCCACTCGGCTAGACCCAAACCCACTCGGCTAGACCCAAACCCACTTGGCTAGACCCAAACCCACTCGGCTAGACCCAAGCCCACTCGGCTAGACCCAAACCCATTCGGCTAGACCCACACCCACTCGGCTAGGCCCAAACCCACTCGGCTAGACCCAAACCTACTCGGGTAGACCCAAACCCACTCGGCTAGATGCAAACCCACTCGGCTACACCCAAACCGACTCCGCTAGACCCAAACCCACTCCGCTAGACCCATACCAACTCCGCTAGACCCAAACCCACTCGGCTAAACCCAAACCCACTCGGCTAGACCCAAACCCACTCGGCTAGACCCAAACCCACTCTGCTAGACCCAAACCCACTCGGCCACATGCAAACACACTCGGCTAGACCCAAACCCGCTCGGCGAGACCCAAGCCCACTCGGCTAGACCCAAACCCACTCGGCTAGACCCAAACCCACTCGGCTAGACCCAAACCCACTCGGCTAGACCCCAACCGACTCGGCTAGACCCAAACCCACTCGGCTAGATGCAATCCGACTCGGCTAGACACAAACCCACCCGGCTAAACCCAAACCCACTCGGCTAGACCCAAACCCACTCGGCTAGACCCAAACCCACTTGGCTAGACCCAAGCCCACTCGGCTAGACCCAAGCCCACTCGGCTAGACCCAAACCCATTCGACTAGACCCACACCCACTCGGCTAGGCCCAAACCCACTCGGCTAGACCCAAACCTACTCGGGTAGACCCAAACCCACTCGGCAAGACGCAAACCCACTCGGCTACACCCAAACCCACTCCGCTCGACCCAAACCCACTCCGCTAGACCCATACCAACTCCGCTAGACCCAAACCCACTCGGCTAAACCCAAACCCACTCGGCTAGACCCAAACCCACTCGGCTAGACCCAAACCCACTCTGCTAGACCCAAACCCACTCGGCCACGTGCAAACACACTCGGCTAGACCCAAACCCGCTCGGCGAGACCCAAGCCCACTCGGCTAGACCCAAACCCACTCGGCTAGACCCAAACCCACTCGGCTAGACCCAAACCCACTCGGCTAGACCCAAGCCCACTCGGCTAGACCCAAACCCATTCGGCTACACCCAAGCCCACTCGGCTAGACCCAAACCCATTCGGCTAGACCCAAACCTACTCGGCTAGACCCAAACACACTCGGCTAGACCCAAACCCACTCGGCTAGATGCAAACCCACTCGGCTAGACCCAAACCCACTTGGCTACACCCAAACCCACTCGGCTAGACCCAAACCCACTCGGCTAGACCCAAGCCCACTCGGCTAGACCCAAACCCACCCGGCTAGACCTAAACCCACTCGGCTAGACCCAAACCCACTCGGCTAGACTCAAACCCACTCGGCTAGACCCAAACCCACTCGGCTAGACCCAAACCCACTCGGCTAGACCCAAACCCACTCGGCTACACCCAAACCCACTCGGCTACACCCAAACCCACTCCGCTAGACCCAAACCCACTCGGCTAGACCCAAACCCACTCGGCTAGACCCAAACCCACCCGGCTAGACCCAAACCCACTCGGCTAGACCCAAACCCACTCGGCTAGACCCAAACCCACTTGGCTAGACCCAAGCCCACTCGGCTACACCCAAGCCCACTCGGCTAGACCCAAACCCATTCGGCTAGACCCACACCCACTCGGCTAGACCCAAACACACTCGGCTAGACCCAAACCCACTCGGCTAGATGCAAACCCACTCGGCTAGACCCAAACCCACTCGGCTAGACCCAAACCCACTCGGCTACACCCAAACTCACTCGGCTAGACCCAAACCCACTCGGCTAGACCCAAGCCCACTCGGCTAGACCCAAACCCACTCGGCTAGACCTAAACCCACTCGGCTAGACCCAAACCCACTCGGCTAGACTCAAACCCACTCGGCTAGAACCAAACCCACTCGGCTAGACCCAAACCGACTCGGCTAGACCCACACCCAATCGGCTAGACCCAAACCCACTCGGCTAGACCCAAACCGACTCGGCTAGACCCAAACCCACTCGGCTAGACCCAAAACCAATCGGCTAGACCCAAACCCACTCGGCTAGACCCAAACCCACTCGGCTAGACCCAAACCCAATCGGCTAGACCCAAACCCACTCGGCTAGACCCAAACCCACTCGGCTAGACCCAAACTCACTTGGCTAGACCCAAACTCAATCGGCTAGACCCAAACCCACTCGGCTAGACCCAAACCCACTCGGCTAGACCCACACCCACTCGGCTAGGCCCAAACCCACTCGTCTAGACCCAAACCCACTCGGCTAGACCCAAGCCAACTCGGCTAGACCCAAACCCACTCGGCTAGACCCAAACCCACTCGGCTAGACACAAACCCACTCGGCTAGACCCAAACCCACTCGGCTAGACCCACACCCACTCGGCTAGACTCAAACCCACTCGGCTAGACCCAAACCTACTCGGGTAGACCCAAACCCACTCGGCTAGACTCAAACCCACTCGGCTACACCCAAACCCACTCCGCTAGAGCCAAACCCTCTCCACTAGACCCATACCAACTCCGCTAGACCCAAACCCACTCGGCTAAACCCAAACCCACACGGCTAGACCCAAACCCACTCGGCTAGACCCAAACCCACTCAGCTAAACCCAAACCCACTCGGCTAGACCCAAACCCACTCGGCTAGACCCAAACCCACTCGGCAAGACACAAACCCACCCGGCTAGACCCAAACCCACTCGGCTAGACCCAAACCCACTCGGCTAGACCCAAACCCACTTGGCTAGACCCAAACCCACTCGGCTAGACCCAAGCCCACTCGGCTAGACCCAAACCCATTCGGCTAGACCCACACCCACTCGGCTAGGCCCAAACCCACTCGGCTAGACCCAAACCTACTCGGGTAGACCCAAACCCACTCGGCTAGATGCAAACCCACTCGGCTACACCCAAACCGACTCCGCTAGACCCAAACCCACTCCGCTAGACCCATACCAACTCCGCTAGACCCAAACCCACTCGGCTAAACCCAAACCCACTCGGCTAGACCCAAACCCACTCGGCTAGACCCAAACCCACTCTGCTAGACCCAAACCCACTCGGCCACATGCAAACACACTCGGCTAGACCCAAACCCGCTCGGCGAGACCCAAGCCCACTCGGCTAGACGCAAACCCACTCGGCTAGATCCAAACCCACTCGGCTAGACCCAAACCCACTCGGCTAGACCCCAACCGACTCGGCTAGACCCAAACCCACTCGGCTAGATGCAATCCGACTCGGCTAGACCCAAACCCACTCGGCTAGACCCAAACCCACTCGGCTAGACCCAAACCCACTTGGCTAGACCCAAACCCACTCGGCTAGACCCAAACCCACTCGGCTACACCCAAACCCACTCCGCTAGACCCAAACCCACTCGGCTAGACCCAAACCCACTCGGCTAGACCCAAACCCACCCGGCTAGACCCAAACCCACTCGGCTAGACCCAAACCCACTCGGCTAGACCCAAACCCACTTGGCTAGACCCAAGCCCACTCGGCTACACCCAAGCCCACTCGGCTAGACCCAAACCCATTCGGCTAGACCCACACCCACTCGGCTAGACCCAAACACATTCGGCTAGACCCAAACCCACTCGGCTAGATGCAAACCCACTCGGCTAGACCCAAACCCACTCGGCGAGACCCAAATCCACTCGGCTACACCCAAACCCACTTGGCTAGACCCAAACCCACTCGGCTAGACCCAAGCCCACTCGGCTAGACCCAAACCCACTCGGCTAGACCTAAACCCACTCGGCTAGACACAAACCCACTCGGCTAGACTCAAACCCACTCGGCTAGACCCAAACCCACTCGGCTAGACCCAAACCCACTCGGCTAGACCCAAACCCACTCGGCTAGACCCAAACCCACTCGGCTACACCCAAACCCACTCCGCTAGACCCAAACCCACTCGGCTAGACCCAAACCCACTCGGATAGACCCAAACCCACCCGGCTAGACCCAAACCCACTCGGCTAGACTCAAACCCACTCGGCTAGACCCAAACCCACTTGGCTAGACCCAAGCCCACTCGGCTACACCCAAGCCCACTCGGCTAGACCCAAACCCATTCGGCTAGACCCACACCCACTCGGCTAGACCCAAACACACTCGGCTAGACCCAAACACACTCGGCTAGATGCAAACCCACTCGGCTAGACCCAAACCCACTCGGCTAGAACCAAACCCACTCGGCTAGACCCAAACCGACTCGGCTAGACCCAAACCCAATCGGCTAGACCCAAACCCACTCGGCTAGACCCAAACCGACTCGGCTAGACCCAAACCCACTCGGCTAGACCCAAACCCAATCGGCTAGACCCAAACCCACTCGGCCAGACCCAAACCCACTCGGCTAGACCCACACCCACTCGGCTAGGCCCAAACCCACTCGTCTAGACCCAAACCCACTCGGCTAGACCCAAGCCAACTCGGCTAGACCCAAACCCACTCGGCTAGACCCAAACCCACGCGGCTAGACCCAAACCCACTCGGCTAGACGCAAACCCACTCGGCTAGACCCAAACCCACTCGGCTAGACCCAAACCCACTCGGGTAGACCCAAACCCACTCGGCTAGACGCAAACCCACTCGGCTACACCCAAACCCACTCCGCTAGACCCAAACCCTCTCCGCTAGACCCATACCAACTCCGCTAGACCCAAACCCACTCGGCTAAACCCAAACCCACTCGGCTAGACCCAAACCCACTCGGCTAGACCCAAACCCACTCGGCTAGACCCAAACCCACTCGGCTAGACCCAAACCCACTCGGCTAGACTGAAACCCACTCGGCTAGACCCAAACCCACTCAGCAAGACACAAACCCACTCGGCTAGACCCAAACCCACTCGGCTAGACCCAAACCCACGCGGCTAGACCCAACCCACTCGGCTAGACACAAACCCACTCGGCTAGACCCAAACCGACTCGGCTAGACCCAAACCCACTCGGGTAGACCCAAACCCACTCGGCTAGACGCAAACCCACTCGGCTACACCCAAACCCTCTCCGCTAGACCCAAACCCTCTCCGCTAGACCCATACCAACTCCGCTAGACCCAAACCCACTCGGCTAAACCCAAACCCACTCGGCTAGACCCAAACCCACTCGGCTAGACCCAAACCCACTCGGCTAGACCCAAACCCACTCGGCTAGACCCAAACCCACTCGGCTAGACCCAAACCCACTCGGCTAGACTGAAACCCACTCGGCTAGACCCAAACCCACTCAGCAAGACACAAACCCACTCGGCTAGACCCAAACCCACTCGGATAGACCCAAGCCCATTCGGCTAGACGCAAACCCACTCAGCTAGACCCAAACCCACTCGGCTAGACCCAAACCCACTCGGCTAGACCCAAACCCACTCGGCTAGACCCAAACCCACCCGGCTAGACCCAAACCCACTCGGCTAGACCCAAACCCACTCGGCTAGACCCAAACCCACTCGGTTAGACCCAAGCCCACTCGGCTACACCCAAGCCCACTCGGCTAGACCCAAACCCATTCGGCTAGACCCACACCCACTGGGCTAGACCCAAACACACTCGGCTAGACCCAAACCCACTCGGCTAGACGCAAACCCACTCGGCTAGACCCAAACCCACTCGGCTAGACCCAAACCCACTCGGATAGACCCAAGCCCATTCGGCTAGACGCAAACCCACTCAGCTAGACCCAAACCCACTCGGCTAGACTCAAACCCACTCGGCTAGAACCAAACCCACTCGGCTAAACCCAAACCCACACGGCTAGACCCAAACCCACTCGGCTAGACTCAAACCCACTCGGCTACACCCAAACCCACTCCGCTAGACCCAAACCCTCTCCACTAGACCCATACCAACTCCGCTAGACCCAAACCCACTCGGCTAAACCCAAACCCACACGGCTAGACCCAAACCCACTCGGCTAGACTCAAACCCACTCGGCTACACCCAAACCCACTCCGCTAGACCCAAACCCTCTCCGCTAGACCCATACCAACTCCGCTAGACCCAAACCCACTCAGCTAAACCCAAACCCACTCGGCTAGACCCAAACCCACTCGGCTAGACCCAAACCCACTCGGCTAGACACAAACCCACCCGGCTAGACCCAAACCCACTCGGCTAGACCCAAACCCACTCGGCTAGACCCAAACCCACTTGGCTAGACCCAAACCCACTCGGCTAGACCCAAGCCCACTCGGCTAGACCCAAACCCATTCGGCTAGACCCACACCCTCTCGGCTAGGCCCAAACCCACTCGGCTAGACCCAAACCTACTCGGGTAGACCCAAACCCACTCGGCTAGACGCAAACCCACTCGGCTACACCCAATCCGACTCCGCTAGACCCAAACCCACTCCGCTAGACCCATACCAACTCCGCTAGACCCAAACCCACTCGGCTAAACCGAAACCCACTCGGCTAGACCCAAACCCACTCGGCTAGACCCAAACCCACTCTGCTAGACCCAAACCCACTCGGCCACACGCAAACACACTCGGCTAGACCCAAACCCGCTCGGCGAGACCCAAGCCCACTCGGCTAGACCCAAACCCACTCGGCTAGACCCAAACCCACTCGGCTAGACACAAACCCACTCGGCTAGACCCCAACCGACTCGGCTGGACCCAAACCCACTCGGCTAGATGCAATCCGACTCGGCTAGACCCAAACCCACTCGGCTAGACCCAAACCCACTCGGCTAGACCCAAACCCACTGGGCTAGACCCAAACCCACTCGGCTAGACCCAAACCCACTCGGCTAGACCCAAACCGACTCGGCTAGACGCAAACCCACTCGGCTAGACCCAAACCCAATCGGCTAGACCCAAACCCACTCGGCCAGACCCAAACCCACTCGGCTAGACCCACACCCACTCGGCTAGGCCCAAACCCACTCGTCTAGACCGAAACCCACTCGGCTAGACCCAAGCCAACTCGGCTAGACCCAAACCCACTCGGCTAGACCCAAACCCACGCGGCTAGACCCAAACCTACTCGGCTAGACGCAAACCCACTCGGCTAGACCCAAACCAACTCGGCTAGACCCAAACCCACTCGGGTAGACCCAAACCCACTCGGCTAGACGCAAACCCACTCGGCTACACCCAAACCCACTCCGCTAGACCCAAACCCTCTCCGCTAGACCCATACCAACTCCGCTAGACCCAAACCCACTCGGCTAAACCCAAACCCACTCGGCTAGACCCAAACCCAATCGGCTAGACCCAAACCCACTCGGCTAGACCCAAACCCACTCGGCTAGACCCAAACCCACTCGGCTAGACTGAAACCCACTCGGCTAGACCCAAACCCACTCAGCAAGACACAAACCCACTCGGCTAGACCCAAACCCACTCGGCTAGACCCAAACCCACGCGGCTAGACCCAAACCCACTCGGCTAGACGCAAACCCACTCGGCTAGACCCAAACCGACTCGGCTAGACCCAAACCCACTCGGGTAGACCCAAACCCACTCGGCTAGACGCAAACCCACTCGGCTACACCCAGACCCACTGCGCTAGACCCAAACCCTCTCCGCTAGACCCATACCAACTCCGCTAGACCCAAACCCACTCGGCTAAACCCAAACCCACTCGGCTAGACCCAAACCCACTCGGCTAGACCCAAACCCACTCGGCTAGACCCAAACCCACTCGGCTAGACCCAAACCCACTCGGCTAGACCCAAACCCACTCGGCTAGACTGAAACCCACTCGGCTAGACCCAAACCCACTCAGCAAGACACAAACCCACTCGGCTAGACCCAAACCCACTCGGATAGACCCAAGCCCATTCGGCTAGACGCAAACCCACTCAGCTAGACCCAAACCCACTCGGCTAGACCCAAACCCACTCGGCTAGACCCAAACCCACTCGGCTAGACCCAAACCCTCCCGGCTAGACCCAAACCCACTCGGCTAGACCCAAACCCACTCGGCTAGACCCAAACCCACTCGGTTAGACCCAAGCCCACTCGGCTACACCCAAGCCCACTCGGCTAGACCCAAACCCATTCGGCTAGACCCACACCCACTCGGCTAGACCCAAACACACTCGGCTAGACCCAAACCCACTCGGCTAGACGCAAACCCACTCGGCTAGACCCAAACCCACTCGGCTAGACCCAAACCCACTCGGATAGACCCAAGCCCATTCGGCTAGACGCAAACCCACTCAGCTAGACCCAAACCCACTCGGCTAGACTCAAACCCACTCGGCTAGAACCAAACCCACTCGGCTAGACCCAAACCGACTCGGCTAGACCCACACCCAATCGGCTAGACCCAAACCCACTCGGCTAGACCCAAACCGACTCGGCTAGACCCAAACCCACTCGGCTAGACCCAAACCAAATCGGCTAGACCCAAACCCACTCGGCTAGACCCAAACCCACTCGGCTAGACCCAAACCCAATCGGCTAGACCCAAACCCACTCGGCTAGACCCAAACCCACTCGGCTAGACCCAAACTCACTTGGCTAGACCCAAACTCAATCGGCTAGACCCAAACCCACTCGGCTAGACTCAAACCTACTCGGGTAGACCCAAACCCACTCGGCTAGACTCAAACCCACTCGGCTACACCCAAACCCACTCCGCTAGACCCAAACCCTCTCCACTAGACCCATACCAACTCCGCTAGACCCAAACCCACTCGGCTAAACCCAAACCCACACGGCTAGACCCAAACCCACTCGGCTAGACTCAAACCCACTCGGCTACACCCAAACCCACTCCGCTAGACCCAAACCCTCTCCGCTAGACCCATACCAACTCCGCTAGACCCAAACCCACTCAGCTAAACCCAAACCCACTCGGCTAGACCCAAACCCACTCGGCTAGACCCAAACCCACTCGGCTAGACACAAACCCACCCGGCTAGACCCAAACCCACTCGGCTAGACCCAAACCCACTCGGCTAGACCCAAACCCACTTGGCTAGACCCAAACCCACTCGGCTAGACCCAAGCCCACTCGGCTAGACCCAAACCCATTCGGCTAGACCCACACCCACTCGGCTAGGCCCAAACCCACTCGGCTAGACCCAAACCTACTCGGGTAGACCCAAACCCACTCGGCTAGACGCAAACCCACTCGGCTACACCCAAACCGACTCCGCTAGACCCAAACCCACTCCGCTAGACCCATACCAACTCCGCTAGACCCAAACCCACTCGGCTAAACTCAAACCCACTCGGCTAGACCCAAACCCACTCGGCTAGACCCAAACCCACTCTGCTAGACCCAAACCCACTCGGGCACACGCAAACACACTCGGCTAGACCCAAACCCGCTCGGCGAGACCCAAGCCCACTCGGCTAGACCCAAACCCACTCGGCTAGACCCAAACCCACTCGGCTAGACCCAAACCCACTCGGCTAGACCCCAACCGACTCGGCTAGACCCAAACCCACTCGGCTAGATGCAATCCGACTCGGCTAGACCCAAACCCACTCGGCTAGACCCAAACCCACTCGGCTAGACCCAAACCCACTTGGCTAGACCCAAACCCACTCGGCTAGACCCAAACCCACTCGGCTACACCCAAACCCACTCCGCTAGACCCAAACCCACTCGGCTAGACCCAAACCCACTCGGCTAGACCCAAACCCACCCGGCTAGACCCAAACCAATCGGCTAGACCCAAACCCACGCGGCTAGACCTAAACCCACTTGGCTAGACCCAAGCCCACTCGGCTACACCCAAGCCCACTCGGCTAGACCCAAACCCATTCGGCTAGACCCACACCCACTCGGCTAGACCCAAACACACTCGGCTAGACCCAAACACACTCGGCTAGATGCAAACCCACTCGGCTAGACCCAAACCCACTCGGCTAGACCCAAACCCACTCGGCTACACCCAAACCCACTCGGCTAGACCCAAACCCACTCGGCTAGACCCAAGCCCACTCGGCTAGACCCAAACCCACTCGGCTAGACGTAAACCCACTCGGCTAGACCCAAACCCACTCGGCTAGACTCAAACCCACTCGGCTAGAACCAAACCCACTCAGCTAGACCCAAACCGACTCGGCTAGACCCAAACCCAATCGGCTAGACCCAAACCCACTCGGCTAGACCCAAACCGACTCGGCTAGACCCAAACCCACTCGGCTAGACCCAAACCCAATCGGCTAGACCCAAACCCACTCGGCCAGACCCAAACCCACTCGGCTAGACCCACACCCACTCGGCTAGGCCCAAACCCACTCGTCTAGACCCAAACCCACTCGGCTAGACCCAAGCCAACTCGGCTAGACGCAAACCCACTCGGCTAGACCCAAACCGACTGGGCTAGACCCAAACCCACTCGGGTAGACCCAAACCCACTCGGCTAGACGCAAACCCACTCGGCTACACCCAAACCCACTCCGCTAGACCCAAACCCTCTCCGCTAGACCCATACCAACTCCGCTAGACCCAAACCCACTCGGCTAAACCCAAACCCACTCGGCTAGACCCAAACCCACTCGGCTAGACCCAAACCCACTCGGCTAGACCCAAACCCACTCGGCTAGACCCAAACCCACTCGGCTAGACTGAAACCCACTCGGCTAGACCCAAACCCACTCAGCAAGACACAAACCCACTCGGCTAGACCCAAACCTACTCGGATCGACCCAAGCCCATTCGGCTAGACGCAAACCCACTCAACTAGACCCAAACCCACTCGGCTAGACCCAAACCCACTCGGCTAGACCCAAACCCACTCGGCTAGACACAAACCCACCCGGCTAGACCCAAACCCACTCGGCTAGACCCAAACCCACTCGGCTAGACCCAAACCCACTCGGCTAGACCCAAGCCCACTCGGCTACACCCAAGCCCACTCGGCTAGACCCAAACCCATTCGGCTAGACCCACACCCACTCGGCTAGACCCAAACACACTCGGCTAGACCCAAACCCACTCGGCTAGATGCAAACCCACTCGGCTAGACCCAAACCCACTCGGCTAGACCCAAACCCACTCGGCTAGACCCAAACCCACTCGGCTACACCCAAGCCCACTCGGCTAGACCCAAGCCCACTCGGCTAGACCTAAACCCACTCGGCTAGACCGAAACCCACTCGGCTAGACGCAAACCCACTCGGCTAGAACCAAACCCACTCGGCTAGACCCAAACCGACTCGGCTAGACCCAAACCCAATCGGCTAGACCCAAACGCACTCGGCTAGACCCAAACCCACTCGGCTAGACCCAAACTCACTCGGCTAGACCCAAACCCACTCGGCTGGACCCAAACTCACTCGGCTAGACCCAAACCCAATCGGCTAGACCCAAACCCACTCGGCTAGACCCAAACCCACTCGGTTAGACCCACACCCACTCGGCTAGGCCCAAACCCACTCGTCTAGACCCAAACCCACTCGGCTAGACCCAAGCCAACCCGGCTAGACCCAAACCCACTCGGCTAGACCCAAACCCACTCGGCTAGACCCAAACCCACTCGGCTAGACTCAAACCCACTCGGCTAGACCCAAACCCACTCGGCTAGACCCAAACTGAATCGGCTAGACCCAAACCCAATCGGCTAGACCCAAACCCACTCGGCAAGACCCAAACCCACTCGGCAAGACCCAAACCCACTCGGCTAGACACAAACCCACTCGGCTAGACCCAAACCCACTCGGCTAGACCCACACCCACTCGGCTAGACTCAAACCCACTCGGCTAGACCCAAACCTACTCGGGTAGACCCAAACCCACTCGGCTAGACTCAAACCCACTCGGCTACACCCAAACCCACTCCGCTAGACCCAAACCCTCTCCGCTAGACCCATACCAACTCCGCTAGACCCAAACCCACTCGGCTAACCCCAAACCCACACGGCTAGACCCAAACCCACTCGGCTAGACTCAAACCCACTCGGCTAGACCCAAACCCACTTGGCCAGACCCAAGCCCACTCGGCTACACCCAAGCCCACTCGGCTAGACCCAAACCCATTCGGCTAGACCCACACCCACTCGGCTAGACCCAAACACACTCGGCTAGACCCAAACACACTCGGCTAGATGCAAACCCACTCAGCTAGACCCAAACCCACTCGGCTAGACCCAAACCCACTTGGCTACACCCAAACCCACTCGGCTAGACCCAAACCCACTCGGCTAGACCCAAGCCCACTCGGCTAGACCCAAACCCACTCGGCTAGACCTAAACCCACTCGGCTAGACCCAAACCCACTCGGCTAGACTCAAACCCACTCGGCTAGAACCAAACCCACTCAGCTAGACCCAAACCCAATCGGCTAGACCCAAACCCACTCGGCTAGACCCAAACCGACTCGGCTAGACCCAAACCCACTCGGCTAGACCCAAACCCAATCGGCTAGACCCAAACCCACTCGGCCAGACCCAAACCCACTCGGCTAGACCCACACCCACTCGGCTAGGCCCAAACCCACTCGTCTAGACCCAAACCCACTCGGCTAGACCCAAGCCAACTCGGCTAGACGCAAACCCACTCGGCTAGACCCAAACCGACTCGGCTAGACCCAAACCCACTCGGGTAGACCCAAACTCACTCGGCTAGACGCAAACCCACTCGGCTACACCCAAACCCACTCCGCTAGACCCAAACCCTCTCCGCTAGACCCATACCAACTCCGCTAGACCCAAACCCACTCGGCTAAACCCAAACCCACTCGGCTAGACCCAAACCCACTCGGCTAGACCCAAACCCACTCGGCTAGACCCAAACCCACTCGGCAAGACCCAAACCCACTCGGCTAGACTGAAACCCACTCGGCTAGACCCAAACCCACTCAGCAAGACACAAACCCACTCGGCTAGACCCAAACCCACTCGGATAGACCCAAGCCCATTCGGCTAGACGCAAACCCACTCAACTAGACCCAAACCCACTCGGCTAGACCCAAACCCACTCGGCTAGACCCAAACCCACTCGGCTAGACACAAACCCACCCGGCTAGACCCAAACCCACTCGGCTAGACCCAAACCCACTCGGCTAGACCCAAACCCACTCGGCTAGACCCAAGCCCACTCGGCTACACCCAAGCCCACTCGGCTAGACCCAAACCCATTCGGCTAGACCCACACCCACTCGGCTAGACCCAAACACACTCGGCTAGACCCAAACCCACTCGGCTAGATGCAAACCCACTCGGCTAGACCCAAACCCACTCGGCTAGACCCAAACCCACTCGGCTACACCCAAGCCCACTCGGCTAGACCCAAGCCCACTCGGCTAGACCTAAACCCACTCGGCTAGACCCAAACCCACTCGGCTAGACTCAAACCCACTCGGCTAAACCCAAACCCACTCGGCTAGACCCAAACTGAATCGGCTAGACCCAAACCCAATCGGCTAGACCCAAACCCACTCGGCCAGACCCAAACCCACTCGGCAAGACCCAAACCCACTCGGCTAGACACAAACCCACTCGGCTAGACCCAAACCCACTCGGCTAGACCCACACCCACTCGGCTAGACTCAAACCCACTCGGCTAGACCCAAACCTACTCGGGTAGACCCAAACCCACTCGGCTAGACTCAAACCCACTCGGCTACACCCAAACCCACTCCGCTAGACCCAAACCCTCTCCGCTAGACCCATACCAACTCCGCTAGACCCAAACCCACTCGGCTAACCCCAAACCCACACGGCTAGACCCAAACCCACTCGGCTAGACCCAAACCCACTCGGCTAGACCCAAACCCGATCGTCTAGACCCAAACTAACTCGGCTACAGCCAAACTAACTCGGCTAGACCCAAACCCACTCGGCTAAACCCAAACCCACTCGGCTAGACCCAAACCCACTCGGCTAGACCCAAACCCACTCGGCTAGACCCAAACCCACTCGGCTAGACCCAAACCCACTCGGCTAGACCGAAACCAACTCGGCTAGACCCAAACCCACTCAGCTAGACACAAACCCACTCGGCTGGACCCAAACCCACTCGGATAGACCCAAGCCCATTCGGCTAGACGCAAACCCACTCAGCTAGACCCAAACCCACTCGGCTAGACCCAAACCCACTCGGCTAGACCCAAACCCACTCGGCTAGACACAAACCCACCCGGCTAGACCCAAACCCACTCGGCTAGAACCAAACCCAATCGGCTAGACCCAAACCCACTTGGCTAGACCCACGCCCACTCGGCTAGACCCAAGCCCACTCGGCTAGACCCAAACCTACTCGGCTAGACCCAAACTGAATCGGCTAGACCCAAACCCAATCGGCTAGACCCAAACCCACTCGGCAAGACCCAAACCCACTCGGCAAGACCCAAACCCACTCGGCTAGACACAAACCCACTCGGCTAGACCCAAACCCACTCGGCTAGACCCACACCCACTCGGCTAGACTCAAACCCACTCGGCTAGACCCAAACCTACTCGGGTAGACCCAAACCCACTCGGCTAGACTCAAACCCACTCGGCTACACCCAAACCCACTCCGCTAGACCCAAACCCTCTCCGCTAGACCCATACCAACTCCGCTAGACCCAAACCCACTCGGCTAACCCCAAACCCACACGGCTAGACCCAAACCCACTCGGCTAGACCCAAACCCACTCGGCTAGACCCAAACCCGATCGTCTAGACCCAAACTAACTCGGCTACAGCCAAACTAACTCGGCTAGACCCAAACCCACTCGGCTAAACCCAAACCCACTCGGCTAGACCCAAACCCACTCGGCTAGACCCAAACCCACTCGGCTACACCCAAACCCACTCGGCTAGACCCAAACCCACTCGGCTAGACCGAAACCAACTCGGCTAGACCCAAACCCACTCAGCTAGACACAAACCCACTCGGCTAGACCCAAACCCACTCGGATAGACCCAAGCCCATTCGGCTAGACGCAAACCCACTCAGCTAGACCCAAACCCACTCGGCTAGACCCAAACCCACTCGGCTAGACCCAAACCCACTCGGTTAGACCCACACCCACTCGGCTAGGCCCAAACCCACTCGGCTAGACCCAAACCCACACGGCTAGACTCAAACCCACTCGGCTAGACCCAAACCCACTCGGCTAGACCCAAACTGAATCGGCTAGACCCAAACCCAATCGGCTAGACCCAAACCCACTCGGCAAGACCCAAACCCACTCGGCAAGACCCAAACCCACTCGGCTAGACACAAACCCACTCGGCTAGACCCAAACCCACTCGGCTAGACCCACACCCACTCGGCTAGACTCAAACCCACTCGGCTAGACGCAAACCTACTCGGGTAGACCCAAACCCACTCGGCTAGACTCAAACCCACTCGGCTACACCCAAACCCACTCCGCTAGACCCAAACCCTCTCCGCTAGACCCATACCAACTCCGCTAGCCCCAAACCCACTCGGCTAACCCCAAACCCACACGGCTAGACCCAAACCCACTCGGCTAGACCCAAACCCACTCGGCTAGACCCAAACCCGATCGTCTAGACCCAAACTAACTCGGCTACAGCCAAACTAACTCGGCTAGACACAAACCCACTCGGCTAAACCCAAACCCACTCGGCTAGACCCAAACCCACTCGGCTAGACCCAAACCCACTCGGCTAGACCCAAACCCACTCGGCTAGACCCAAACCCACTCGGCTAGACCGAAACCAACTCGGCTAGACCCAAACCCACTCAGCTAGACACAAACCCACTCGGCTAGACCCAAACCCACTCGATAGACCCAAGCCCATTCGGCTAGACGCAAACCCACTCAGCTAGACCCAAACCCACTCGGCTAGACCCAAACCCACTCGGCTAGACCCAAACCCACTCGGCTAGACACAAACCCACCCGGCTAGACCCAAACCCACTCGGCTAGACCCAAACCCAATCGGCTAGACCCAAACCCACTTGGCTAGACCCAAGCCCACTCGGCTAGACCCAAGCCCACTCGGCTAGACCCAAACCTACTCGGGTAGACCCAAACCCACTCGGCTAGACTCAAACCCACTCGGCTAGACCCAAACCCACTCGGCTAGACCCAAACTGAATCGGCTAGACCCAAACCCAATCGGCTAGACCCAAACCCACTCGGCAAGACCCAAACCCACTCGGCAAGACCCAAACCCACTCGGCTAGACACAAACCCACTCGGCTAGACCCAAACCCACTCGGCTAGACCCACACCCACTCGGCTAGACTCAAACCCACTCGGCTAGACCCAAACCTACTCGGGTAGACCCAAACCCACTCGGCTAGACTCAAACCCACTCGGCTACACCCAAACCCACTCCGCTAGACCCAAACCCTCTCCGCTAGACCCATACCAACTCCGCTAGACCCAAACCCACTCGGCTAACCCCAAACCCACACGGCTAGACCCAAACCCACTCGGCTAGACCCAAACCCACTCGGCTAGACCCAAACCCGATCGTCTAGACCCAAACTAACTCGGCTACAGCCAAACTAACTCGGCTAGACCCAAACCCACTCGGCTAAACCCAAACCCACTCGGCTAGACCCAAACCCACTCGGCTAGACCCAAACCCACTCGGCTACACCCAAACCCACTCGGCTAGACCCAAACCCACTCGGCTAGACCGAAACCAACTCGGCTAGACCCAAACCCACTCAGCTAGACACAAACCCACTCGGCCAGACCCAAACCCACTCGGATAGACCCAAGCCCATTCGGCTAGACGCAAACCCCCAAACCCACTCGGCTAAACCCAAACCCACTCGGCTAGACCCAAACCCACTCGGCTAGACCCAAACCCACTCGGCTAGACCCAAACCCACTCGGCTAGACCGAAACCCACTCGGCTAGACCGAAACCAACTCGGCTAGACCCAAACCCACTCAGCTAGACACAAACCCACTCGGCTAGACCCAAACCCACTCGGATAGACCCAAGCCCATTCGGCTAGACGCAAACCCACTCAGCTAGACCCAAACCCACTCGGCTAGACCCAAACCCACTCGGCTAGACCCAAACCCACTCGGCTAGACACAAACCCACCCGGCTAGACCCAAACCCACTCGGCTAGAACCAAACCCAATCGGCTAGACCCAAACCCACTTGGCTAGACCCACGCCCACTCGGCTAGACCCAAGCCCACTCGGCTAGACCCAAACCTACTCGGCTAGACCCAAACTGAATCGGCTAGACCCAAACCCAATCGGCTAGACCCAAACCCACTCGGCAAGACCCAAACCCACTCGGCAAGACCCAAACCCACTCGGCTAGACACAAACCCACTCGGCTAGACCCAAACCCACTCGGCTAGACCCACACCCACTCGGCTAGACTCAAACCCACTCGGCTAGACCCAAACCTACTCGGGTAGACCCAAACCCACTCGGCTAGACTCAAACCCACTCGGCTACACCCAAACCCACTCCGCTAGACCCAAACCCTCTCCGCTAGACCCATACCAACTCCGCTAGACCCAAACCCACTCGGCTAACCCCAAACCCACACGGCTAGACCCAAACCCACTCGGCTAGACCCAAACCCACTCGGCTAGACCCAAACCCGATCGTCTAGACCCAAACTAACTCGGCTACAGCCAAACTAACTCGGCTAGACCCAAACCCACTTGGCTAAACCCAAACCCACTCGGCTAGACCCAAACCCACTCGGCTAGACCCAAACCCACTCGGCTACACCCAAACCCACTCGGCTAGACCCAAACCCACTCGGCTAGACCGAAACCAACTCGGCTAGACCCAAACCCACTCAGCTAGACACAAACCCACTCGGCTAGACCCAAACCCACTCGGATAGACCCAAGCCCATTCGGCTAGACGCAAACCCACTCAGCTAGACCCAAACCCACTCGGCTAGACCCAAACCCACTCGGCTAGACCCAAACCCACTCGGTTAGACCCACACCCACTCGGCTAGGCCCAAACCCACTCGGCTAGACCCAAACCCACACGGCTAGACTCAAACCCACTCGGCTAGACCCAAACCCACTCGGCTAGACCCAAACTGAATCGGCTAGACCCAAACCCAATCGGCTAGACCCAAACCCACTCGGCAAGACCCAAACCCACTCGGCAAGACCCAAACCCACTCGGCTAGACACAAACCCACTCGGCTAGACCCAAACCCACTCGGCTAGACCCACACCCACTCGGCTAGACTCAAACCCTCTCGGCTAGACGCAAACCTACTCGGGTAGACCCAAACCCACTCGGCTAGACTCAAACCCACTCGGCTACACCCAAACCCACTCCGCTAGACCCAAACCCTCTCCGCTAGACCCATACCAACTCCGCTAGACCCAAACCCACTCGGCTAACCCCAAACCCACACGGCTAGACCCAAACCCACTCGGCTAGACCCAAACCCACTCGGCTAGACCCAAACCCGATCGTCTAGACCCAAACTAACTCGGCTACAGCCAAACTAACTCGGCTAGACCCAAACCCACTCGGCTAAACCCAAACCCACTCGGCTAGACCCAAACCCACTCGGCTAGACCCAAACCCACTCGGCTAGACCCAAACCCACTCGGCTAGACCCAAACCCACTCGGCTAGACCGAAACCAACTCGGCTAGACCCAAACCCACTCAGCTAGACACAAACCCACTCGGCTAGACCCAAACCCACTCGATAGACCCAAGCCCATTCGGCTAGACGCAAACCCACTCAGCTAGACCCAAACCCACTCGGCTAGACCCAAACCCACTCGGCTAGACCCAAACCCACTCGGCTAGACACAAACCCACCCGGCTAGACCCAAACCCACTCGGCTAGACCCAAACCCAATCGGCTAGACCCAAACCCACTTGGCTAGACCCAAGCCCACTCGGCTAGACCCAAGCCCACTCGGCTAGACCCAAACCTACTCGGGTAGACCCAAACCCACTCGGCTAGACTCAAACCCACTCGGCTAGACCCAAACCCACTCGGCTAGACCCAAACTGAATCGGCTAGACCCAAACCCAATCGGCTAGACCCAAACCCACTCGGCAAGACCCAAACCCACTCGGCAAGACCCAAACCCACTCGGCTAGACACAAACCCACTCGGCTAGACCCAAACCCACTCGGCTAGACCCACACCCACTCGGCTAGACTCAAACCCACTCGGCTAGACCCAAACCTACTCGGGTAGACCCAAACCCACTCGGCTAGACTCAAACCCACTCGGCTACACCCAAACCCACTCCGCTAGACCCAAACCCTCTCCGCTAGACCCATACCAACTCCGCTAGACCCAAACCCACTCGGCTAACCCCAAACCCACACGGCTAGACCCAAACCCACTCGGCTAGACCCAAACCCACTCGGCTAGACCCAAACCCGATCGTCTAGACCCAAACTAACTCGGCTACAGCCAAACTAACTCGGCTAGACCCAAACCCACTCGGCTAAACCCAAACCCACTCGGCTAGACCCAAACCCACTCGGCTAGACCCAAACCCACTCGGCTACACCCAAACCCACTCGGCTAGACCCAAACCCACTCGGCTAGACCGAAACCAACTCGGCTAGACCCAAACCCACTCAGCTAGACACAAACCCACTCGGCCAGACCCAAACCCACTCGGATAGACCCAAGCCCATTCGGCTAGACGCAAACCCACTCAGCTAGACCCAAACCCACTCGGCTAGACCCAAACCCACTCGGCTAGACCCAAACCCACTCGGCTAGACACAAACCCACCCGGCTAGACCCAAACCCACTCGGCTAGACCCAAACCCAATCGGCTAGACCCAAACCCACTTGGCTAGACCCAAGCCCACTCGGCTAGACCCAAGCCCACTCGGCTAGACCCAAACCCACTCGGCTAGACCCAAACCCACTCGGCTAGACTCAAACCCACTCGGCTAGACCCAAACCCACTCGGCTAGACCCAAACTGACTCGGCTAGACCCAAACCCAATCGGCTAGACCCAAACCCACTCGGCAAGACCCAAACCCCCTCGGCAAGACCCAAACCCACTCGGCTAGACACAAACCCACTCGGCTAGACCCAAACCCACTCGGCTAGACACAAACCCACTCGGCTAGACCCAAACCCACTCGGCTAGACCCACACCCACTCGGCTAGACTCAAACCCACTCGGCTAGAACCAAACCTACTCGGGTAGACACAAACCCACTCGGCTAGACTCAAACCCACTCGGTTACACCCAAACCCACTCCGCTAGACCCAAACCCTCTCCGCTAGACCCATACCAACTCCGCTAGACCCAAACCCACTCGGCTAAACCCAAACCCACACGGCTAGACCCAAACACACTCGGCTAGACCCAAACCCACTCGGCTAGACCCAAACCCGATCGTCTAGACCCAAACTAACTCGGCTACAGCCAAACTAACTCGGCTAGACCCAAACCCACTCGGCTGGACCCAAACCCACTCGGCTAGACCGAAACCCACTCGGCTAGACCCAAACCCACTCGGCTAGACCCAAACCCACTCGGCTAGACCGAAACCAACTCGGCTAGACCCAAACCCACTCAGCTAGACACAAACCCACTCGGCTAGACCCAAACCCACTCGGATAGACCCAAGCCCATTCGGCTAGACGCAAACCCACTCAGCTAGACCCAAACCCACTCGGCTAGACCCAAACCCACTCGGCTAGACCCAAACCCACTCTGCTAGACACAAACCCACCCGGCTAGACCCAAACCCACTCGGCTAGACCCAAACCCAATCGGCTAGACCCAAACCCACTTGGCTAGACCCAAGCCCACTCGGCTAGACCCAAGCCCACTCGGCTAGACCCAAACCCATTCGGCTAGACCCACACCCACTCGGCTAGACCCACACCCACTCGGCTAGACCCAAACCTACTCGGGTAGACCCAAACCCACTCGGCTAGACGCAAACCCACTCGGCTACACCCAAACCCACTCCGCTAGACCCAAACCCACTCCGCTAGACCCATACCAACTCCGCTAGACCCAAACCCACTCGGCTAAACCCAAACCCACTCGGCTAGACCCAAACCCACTCGGCTAGACCCAAACCCACTCTGCTAGACCCAAACCCACTCGGCCACACGCAAACACACTCGGCTAGACCCAAACCCGCTCGGCGAGACCCAAGCCCGCTCGGCTAGACCCAAGCCCACTCGACTAGACCCAAACCCACTCGGCTAGACCCAAACCCACTCGGCTAGACCCCAACCGACTCGGCTAGACCCAAACCCACTCGGCTAGATGCAATCCGACTCGGCTAGACCCAAACCCACTCGGCTAGACCCAAACCCACTCGGCTAGACCCAAACCCACTCGGCTAGACCCAAACCCACTTGGCTAGACCCATAGACCCAAACCCCCTCGGCTAGACCCAAACCCACTCGGCTATACCCAAACCCACTCGGCTAGACCCAAACCCACTCGGCTCGACCCAATCCCACTCGGCTAGACCCAAACCCACTCGGCTACACCCAAACCCACTCGGCTACACCCAAACCCAATCGGCTAGACCCAAACCCACTCGGCTAGACCAAACCCACTCGGCTAAACCCAAACACACGCGGCTAGACCCAAACCCACTCGGCTACATGCAAACCCACTCGGCTAGACCCAAACCCACTCGGCTAGACCCAAACACAATCGGCTAGACCCAAACACAATCGGCTAGACCCAAACCCACTCGGCTAGACCCAAACCCACTCGGCTAGACCCACACCCACTCGGCTAGACCCAAACCCACTCGGCTAGACCCAAACCCACTCAGCTAGACCCAAGCCCACTCGGCTAGACCCAAACCGACTCGGCTAGACCCAAACCCACTCGGCTAGACTCAAACCCACTCGGCTAGACCCAAACCCACTCGGCTAGACCCAAACCCACTCGGCTAGACCCACACCCACTCGGCTAGACTCAAACCCACTCGGCTACACCCAAACCCACTCCGCTAGACCCAAACCCTCTCCGCTAGACCCATACCAACTCCGCTAGACCCAAACCCACTCGGCCAAACCCAAACCCACTCGGCTAGACCCAAACCCACTCGGCTAGACCCAAACCCACTCGGCTAGACCCAAGCCCACTCGGCTAGACCCAAACCCACTCGTCTGGACCTAAACACACTCGGCTAGACCCAAACCCACTCGGCTAGACTCAAACCCACTCGGCTAGACCCAAACCGGCTCGGCTAGACCCAAACCCAATCGGCTAGACCCAAACCCACTCGGCTAGACCCAAACCGACTCGGCTAGACCCAAACCGACTCGGCTAGACCCAAACCGACTCGGCTAGACCCAAACCGACTCGGCTAGACCCAAACCGACTCGGCTAGACCCAAACCCAATCGGCTAGACCCAAACCCACTCGGCTAGACCCAAACCCACTCGGCTAGACCCAAACTCACTCGGCTAGACCCAAACCCAATCGGCTAGACCCAAACCCACTCGGCTAGACCCAAACCCACTCGGCTAGACCCACACCCACTCGGCTCGGCCCAAACCCACTCGGCTAGACCCAAACCCACTCGGCTAGACCCAAGCCAACTCGGCTAGACCCAAACCCACTCGGCTAGACCCAAACCCACTCGGCTAGACCCAAACCCACTCGGCTAGACTCAAACCCACTCGGCTAGACCCAAACCCACTCGGCTAGACCCAAACCGACTCGGCTAGACCCAAACCCAATCGGCTAGACGCAAACCCACTCGGCTAGACCCAAACCCACTCGGCAAGACCCAAACCCACGCGGCTAGACACAAACCCACTCGGCTAGACCCAAACCCACTCGGCTAGACCCACACCCACTCGGCTAGACTCAAACCCACTCGGCTAGACCCAAACCTACTCGGGTAGACCCAAACCCACTTGGCTAGACTCAAACCCACTCGGCTACACCCAAACCCACTCCGCTAGACCCAAACTCTCTCCGCTAGACCCATACCAACTCCGCTAGACCCAAACCCACTCGGCTAAACCCAAACCCACTCGGCTAGACCCAAACCCACTCGGCTAGACCCAAACCCACTCGGCTACACCCAAACCCGATCGTCTAGACCCAAACTAACTCGGCTACAGCCAAACTAACTCGGCTAGACCCAAACCCACTCGGCTAAACCCAAACCCACTCGGCTAGACCCAAACCCACTCGGCTAGACGCAAACCCACTCGGCTATACCCAAACCCACTCGGCTAGACCCAAACCCACCCGGCTAGACCCAAACCCACTCGGCTAGACCCAAACCCACTCGGCTAGACCCAAACCCACTTGGCTAGACCCAAGCCCACTCGGCTAGACCCAAGCCCACTCGGCTAGACCCAAACCCACTGGGCTAGACCCAAACTCACTCGGCTAGACCCAAACACAATCGGCTAGACCCAAACCCACTCGGCTAGACCCAAACCCACTCGGCTAGACCCACACCCACTCGGCTAGACCCAAACCCACTCGGCTAGACCCAAACCCACTCGGCTAGACCCAAACCCACCCGGCTAGACCCAAACCCACTCGGCTAGACCCAAACCCACTCGGCTAGACCCAAGCCCACTCGGCTAGACCCAAGCCCACTCGGCTAGACCCAAACCCACTCGGCTAGACCCAAACCCACTCGGCTAGACCCAAACCCACTCGGCTAGACTCAAACCCACTCGGCTAGACTGAAACCCACTCGGCTAGACCCAAACCCACTCGGCTAGACCCAAACCGACTCGGCTAGACCCAAACCCAATCGGCTAGACCCAAACCCACTCGGCTAGATCCAAACCGACCGGGCTAGACCCAAACCGACTCGGCTAGACCCAAACCAAATCGGCTAGACCCAAACCCACTCGGCTAGACCCAAACCGACTCGGCTAGACCCAAACCCAATCGGCTAGACCCAAACCCACTCGGCTAGACCCAAACCCACTCGGCTAGACCCAAACTCACTCGGCTAGACCCAAACCCAATCGGCTAGACCCAAACCCACTCGGCTAGACCCACACCCACTCGGCTAGACCCACACCCACTCGGCTAGGCCCAAACCCACTCGGCTAGACCCAAACCCACTCGGCTAGACCCAAGCCCACTCGGCTAGACCCAAACCCACTCGGCTAGACCCAAACTCACTCGGCTAGACCCAAACACCATCGGCTAGACCCAAACCCACTCGGCTAGACCCAAACCCACTCGGCTAGACCCACACCCACTCGGCTAGACCCAAACCCAATCGGCTAGACCCAAACCCACTCGGCTAGACCCAAACCCACCCGGCTAGACCCAAACCCACTCGGCTAGACCCAAACCCACTCGGCTAGACCCAAGCCCACTCGGCTAGACCCAAACCCACTCGGCTAGACCCAAACCCACTCGGCTAGACCCAAACCCACTCGGCTAGACTCAAACCCACTCCGCTAGACTCAAACCCACTCGGCTAGACCCAAACCCACTCGGCTAGACGCAAACCCAATCGGCTAGACCCAAACCCACTCGGCTAGACCCAAACCCACTCGGCTAGACCCAAACCGACTCGGCTAGACCCAAACCCAATCGGCTAGACCCAAACCCAATCGGCTAGACCCAAACCGACTCGGCTAGACCCAAACCCAATCGGCTAGACCCAAACCCACTCGGCTAGACCGAAACCCACTCGGCTAGACCCAAACTCACTCGGCTAGACCCAAACCCAATCGGCTAGACCCAAACCCACTCGGCTAGACCCAAACCCACTCGGCTAGACCCACACCCACTCGGCTAGGCCCAAACCCACTCGGCTAGACCCAAACCCACTCGGCTAGACCCAAGCCAACTCGGCTGGACCCAAACCCACTCGGCTAGACACAAACCCACTCGGCTAGACCCAAACCCACTGGGCTAGACTCAAACCCACTCGGCTAGACCCAAACCCCCTCGGCTAGACCCAAACCGACTCGGCTAGACCCAAACCCAATCGGCTAGACCCAAACCCACTCGGCTAGACCCAAACCCACTCGGCAAGACCCAAACCCACGCGGCTATACACAAACCCACTCGGCTAGACCCAAACCCACTCGGCTAGACCCACACCCACTCGGCTAGACTCAAACCCACTCGGCTAGACCCAAACCTACTCGGGTAGACCCAAACCCACTCGGCGAGACTCAAACCCACTCGGCTACACCCAAACCCACTCCGCTAGACCCAAACCCTCTCCGCTAGACCCATACCAACTCCGCTAGACCCAAACCCAATCGGCTAAACCCAAACCCACTCGGCTAGACCCAAACCCACTCGGCTGGACCCAAACCCACTCGGCTACACCCAAACCCGATCGTCTAGACCCAAACTAACTCGGCTATACCCAAACCCACTCGGCTAGACCCAAACCCACTCGGCTAGACCCAAACCCACTCGGCTAGACCCAAACCCACTCGGCTAGACCGAAACCCACTCGGCTAGACCCAAACCCACTCAGCTAGACACAAACCCACTCGGCTAGACCCAAACCCACTCGGATAGACCCAAGCCCATTCGGCTAGACGCAAACCCACTCAGCTAGACCCAAACCCACTCGGCTAGACCCAAACCCACTCGGCTAGACCCAAACCCACTTGGCTAGACCCAAACCCACCCGACTAGACCCAAACCCACTCGGCTAGACCCAAACCCACTCGGCTAGACCCAAACCCACTTGGCTACACCCAAGCCCACTCGGCTAGACCCAAACCCACTCGGCTAGACCCAAACTCACTCGGCTAGACCCAAACCCAATCGGCTAGACCCAAACCCACTCGTTTAGACCCAAACCCACTCGGCTAGACCCACACCCACTCGGCTAGACCCAAACCCAATCGGCTAGACCCAAACCCACTCGGCTAGACCCAAGCCCACTCGGCTAGACCCAAACCCACTCGGCTAGACCCAAACCCACTCGGCTAGACCCAAACCCACTCGGCTAGACTCAAACCCACTCGGCTAGACCCAAACCCACTCGGCTATACCCAAACCGACTCGGCTAGACCCAAACCCAATCGGCTAGACCCAAACCCACTCGGCTAGACCCAAACCCACTCGGCAAGACCCAAACCCACTCGGCTAGACCCAAACCCACTCGGCTAGACCCAAACCCACTCGGCTAGACCCACACCCACTCGGCTAGACTCAAACCCACTCGGCTACACCCAAACCCACTCCGCTAGACCCAAACCCTCTCCGCTAGACCCATACCAACTCCGCCAGACCCAAACCCACTTGGCTAGACCCAAACCCACCCGGCTAGACCCAAACCCACTCGGCTAGACCCAAACCCACTCGGCTAGACCCAAACCCACTTGGCTAGACCCAAGCCCACTCAGCTAGACCCAAGCCCACTCGGCTAGATCCAAACCCATTCGGCTAGACCCACACCCACGCGGCTAGACCCAAACACACTCGGCTAGACCCAAACCCACTCGGCTAGATGCAAACCCACTCGGCTAGACCCAAACCCACTCGGCTAGACCCAAACCCACTCGGCTACACCCAAACCAACTCGGCTACACCCAAACCCACTCGGCTAGACCCAAGCCCACTCGGCTAGACCCAAACCCACTCGTCTAGACCTAAACCCACTCGGCTAGACCCAAACCCACTCGGATAGACTCAAACCCACTCGGCTAGACCCAAACCCACTCGGCTAGACCCAAACCGAGTCGGCTAGACCCAAACCCAATCGGCTAGACCCAAACCCACTCGGCTAGACCCAAACCGATTCGGCTAGACCCAAACCCACTCGGCTAGACCCAAACCCACTTGGCTAGACCCAAACCCACCCGACTAGACCCAAACCCACTCGGCTAGACCCAAACCCACTCGGCTAGACCCAAACCCACTTGGCTACACCCAAGCCCACTCGGCTAGACCCAAACCCACTCGGCTAGACCCAAACTCACTCGGCTAGACCCAAACCCAATCGGCTAGACCCAAACCCACTCGTTTAGACCCAAACCCACTCGGCTAGACCCACACCCACTCGGCTAGACCCAAACCCAATCGGCTAGACCCAAACCCACTCGGCTAGACCCAAGCCCACTCGGCTAGACCCAAACCCACTCGGCTAGACCCAAACCCACTCGGCTAGACCCAAACCCACTCGGCTAGACTCAAACCCACTCGGCTAGACCCAAACCCACTCGGCTATACCCAAACCGACTCGGCTAGACCCAAACCCAATCGGCTAGACCCAAACCCACTCGGCTAGACCCAAACCCACTCGGCAAGACCCAAACCCACTCGGCTAGACCCAAACCCACTCGGCTAGACCCAAACCCACTCGGCTAGACCCACACCCACTCGGCTAGACTCAAACCCACTCGGCTACACCCAAACCCACTCCGCTAGACCCAAACCCTTTCCGCTAGACCCATACCAACTCCGCCAGACCCAAACCCACTTGGCTAGACCCAAACCCACCCGGCTAGACCCAAACCCACTCGGCTAGACCCAAACCCACTCGGCTAGACCCAAACCCACTTGGCTAGACCCAAGCCCACTCAGCTAGACCCAAGCCCACTCGGCTAGATCCAAACCCATTCGGCTAGACCCACACCCACGCGGCTAGACCCAAACACACTCGGCTAGACCCAAACCCACTCGGCTAGATGCAAACCCACTCGGCTAGACCCAAACCCACTCGGCTAGACCCAAACCCACTCGGCTACACCCAAACCAACTCGGCTACACCCAAACCCACTCGGCTAGACCCAAGCCCACTCGGCTAGACCCAAACCCACTCGTCTAGACCTAAACCCACTCGGCTAGACCCAAACCCACTCGGATAGACTCAAACCCACTCGGCTAGACCCAAACCCACTCGGCTAGACCCAAACCGAGTCGGCTAGACCCAAACCCAATCGGCTAGACCCAAACCCACTCGGCTAGACCCAAACCGATTCGGCTAGACCCAAACCGACTCGGCTAGACCCAAACCCATTCGGCTAGACCCAAACCCACTCGGCTAGACCCAAACCAACTCGGCTAGACCCAAACCCAATCGGCTAGACCCAAGCCAACTCGGCTAGACCCAAACCCACTCGGCTAGACCCAAACCCACTCGGCTAGACCCAAACCCACTCGGCTAGACTCAAACCCATTCGGCTAGACCCAAACCCACTCGGCTAGACCCAAACCGACTCGGCTAGACCCAAACCCAATCGGCTAGACCCAAACCCACTCGTTTAGACCCAAACCCACTCGGCAAGACCCAAACCCACGCGGCTAGACACAAACCCACTCGGCTAGACCCAAACCCACTCGGCTAGACCCACACCCACTCGGCTAGACTCAAACCCACTCGGCTAGACCCAAACCTACTCGGCTAGACCCAAACCCACTCGGCAAGACCCAAACCCACTCGGCTAGACCCAAACCCACTCGGCTAGACCCAAACCCACTCGGCTAGACCCACACCCATTCGGCTAGACTCAAACCCACTCGGCTACACCCAAACCCACTCCGCTAGACCCAAACCCTCTCCGCTAGACCCATACCAACTCCGCTAGACCCAAACCCACTTGGCTAGACCCAAACCCACCCGGCTAGACCCAAACCCACTCGGCTAGTCCCAAACCCACTCGGCTAGACCCCAACCCACTCGGCTAGACCCAAGCCCACTCGGCTAGACCCAAGCCCACTCGGCTAGACCCAAACCCACTCGTCTAGACCTAAACCCACTCTGCTAGACCCAAACCCACTCGGATAGACTCAAACACACTCGGATAGACTCAAACCCACTCGGCTAGACCCAAACCCACTCGGCTAGACCCAAACCGAGTCGGCTAGACCCAAACCCAATCGGCTAGACCCAAACCCACTCGGCAAGACCCAAACCGACTCGGCTAGACCCAAACCGACTCGGCTAGACCCAAACCCAATCGGCTAGACCCAAACCCACTCGGCTAGACCCAAACCGACTCGGCTAGACCCAAACCCAATCGGCTAGACCCAAACCCACTCGGCTAGACCCAAACCCACTCGGCTAGACCCAAACTCACTCGGCTAGACCCAAACCCAATCGGCTAGACCCAAACCCACTCGGCTAGACCCAAGCCCACTCGGCTAGACCCACACCCACTCGGCTAGGCCCAAACCCACTCAGCTAGACCCAAACCCACTCGGCTAGACCCAAGCCAACTCGGCTAGACCCAAACCCACTCGGCTAGGCCCAAACCCACTCGGCTAGACCCAAACCCACTCGGCTAGACCCAAGCCCACTCGGCTAGACCCAAACCCACTCGGCTAGACCCAAACTCACTCGGCTAGACCCAAACACAATCGGCTAGACCCAAACCCACTCGGCTAGACCCAAACCCACTCGGCTAGACCCAAACCCACTCGGCTAGACCCAAACCGACTCGGCTAGACCCAAACCCAATCGGCTAGACCCAAACCCACTCGGCTAGACCCAAACCCAATCGGCTAGACCCAAACCCAATCGGCTAGACCCAAACCCACTCGGCTAGACCCAAACCCACTCGGCTAGACCCAAACTCACTCGGCTAGACCCAAACCCAATCGGCTAGACCCAAACCCACTCGGCTAGACCCACACCCACTCGGCTAGGCCCAAACCCACTCGGCTAGACCCAAACCCACTCGGCTAGACCCAAGCCAACTCGGCTGGACCCAAACCCACTCGGCTAGACCCAAACCCACTCGGCTAGACCCAAACCCACCCGGCTAGACCCAAACCCACTCGGCTAGACCCAAACCCACTCGGCTAGACCCCAACCCACTCGGCTAGACCCAAGCCCACTCGGCTAGACCCAAGCCCACTCGGCTAGACCCAAACCCACTCGTCTAGACCTAAACCCACTCTGCTAGACCCAAACCCACTCGGATAGACTCAAACACACTCGGATAGACTCAAACCCACTCGGCTAGACCCAAACCCACTCGGCTAGACCCAAACCGAGTCGGCTAGACCCAAACCCAATCGGCTAGACCCAAACCCACTCGGCAAGACCCAAACCGACTCGGCTAGACCCAAACCGACTCGGCTAGACCCAAACCCAATCGGCTAGACCCAAACCCACTCGGCTAGACCCAAACCGACTCGGCTAGACCCAAACCCAATCGGCTAGACCCAAACCCACTCGGCTAGACCCAAACCCACTCGGCTAGACCCAAACTCACTCGGCTAGACCCAAACCCAATCGGCAAGACCCAAACCCACTCGGCTAGACCCAAGCCCACTCGGCTAGACCCACACCCACTCGGCTAGGCCCAAACCCACTCAGCTAGACCCAAACCCACTCGGCTAGACCCAAGCCAACTCGGCTAGACCCAAACCCACTCGGCTAGGCCCAAACCCACTCGGCTAGACCCAAACCCACTCGGCTAGACCCAAGCCCACTCGGCTAGACCCAAACCCACTCGGCTAGACCCAAACTCACTCGGCTAGACCCAAACACAATCGGCTAGACCCAAACCCACTCGGCTAGACCCAAACCCACTCGGCTAGACCCACACCCACTCGGCTAGACGCAAACCCAATCGGCTAGACCCAAACCCACTCGGCTAGACCCAAACCCACTCGGCTAGACCCAAACCGACTCGGCTAGACCCAAACCCAATCGGCTAGACCCAAACCCACTCGGCTAGACCCAAACCCAATCGGCTAGACCCAAACCCAATCGGCTAGACCCAAACCCACTCGGCTAGACCCAAACCCACTCGGCTAGACCCAAACTCACTCGGCTAGACCCAAACCCAATCGGCTAGACCCAAACCCACTCGGCTAGACCCACACCCACTCGGCTAGGCCCAAACCCACTCGGCTAGACCCAAACCCACTCGGCTAGACCCAAGCCAACTCGGCTGGACCCAAACCCACTCGGCTAGACCCAAACCCACTCGGCTAGACCCAAACCCACTCGGCTAGACTCAAACCCACTCGGCTAGACCCAAACCCACTCGGCTAGACCCAAACCGACTCGGCTAGACCCAAACCCAATCGGCTAGACCCAAACCCACTCGGCTAGACCCAAACCCACTCGGCAAGACCCAAACCCACGCGGCTAGACACAAACCCACTCGGCTAGACCCAAACCCACTCGGCTAGACCCACACCCACTCGGCTAGACTCAAACACACTCGGTTTGACCCAAACCTACTCGGGTAGACCCAAACCCACTCGGCGAGACTCAACCCCACTCGGCTACACCCAAACCCACTCCGCTAGACCCAAACCCTCTCCGCTAGACCCATACCAACTCCGCTAGACCCAAACCCAATCGGCTAAACCCAAACCCACTCGGCTAAACCCAAACCCACTCGGCTGGACCCAAACCCACTCGGCTACACCCAAACCCGATCGTCTAGACCCAAACTAACTCAGCTAGACCCAAACCCACTCGGCTAGACCCAAACCCACTCGGCTAGACCCAAACCCACTTGGCTAGACCCAAACCCACCCGGCTAGACCCAAACCCACTCGGCTATACCCAAACCCACTCGGCTAGACCCAAACCCACTTGGCTACACCCAAGCCCACTCGGCTAGACCCAAGCCCACTCGGCTAGACCCAAACCCACTCGGCTAGACCCAAACTCACTCGGCTAGACCCAAACACAATCGGCTAGACCCAAACCCACTCGGCTAGACCCAAACCCACTCGGCTAGACCCACACCCACTCGGCTAGACCCAAACCCAATCGGCTAGACCCAAACCCACTCGGCTAGACCCAAGCCCACTCGGCTAGACCCAAACCCACTCGGCTAGACCCAAACCCACTCGGCTAGACCCAAACCCACTCGGCTAGACTCAAACCCACTCGGCTAGACCCAAACCCACTCGGCTATACCCAAACCGACTCGGCTAGACCCAAACCCAATCGGCTAGACCCAAACCCACTCGGCTAGACCCAAACCCACTCGGCAAGACCCAAACCCACTCGGCTAGACCCAAGCCCACTCGGCTAGATCCAAACCCATTCGGCTAGACCCACACCCACGCAGCTAGACCCAAACACACTCGGCTAGACCCAAACCCACTCGGCTAGATGCAAACCCACTCGGCTAGACCCAAACCCACTCGGCTAGACCCAAACCCACTCGGCTACACCCAAACCCACTCGGCTACACCCAAACCCACTCGGCAAGACCCAAGCCCACTCGGCTAGACCCAAACCCACTCGTCTAGACCTAAACCCACTCGGCTAGACCCAAACCCACTCGGATAGACTCAAACCCACTCGGCTAGACCCAAACCCACTCGGCTAGACCCAAACCGAGTCGGCTAGACCCAAACCCAATCGGCTAGACCCAAACCCACTCGGCTAGACCCAAACCGATTCGGCTAGACCCAAACCCACTCGGCTAGACCCAAACCCACTCGGCTAGACCCAAACCCACTCGGCTAGACCCAAACCGACTCGGCTAGACCCAAACCCAATCGGCTAGACCCAAACCCACTCGGCTAGACCCAAACCCACTCGGCTAGACCCAAACTCACTCGGCTAGACCCAAACCCAATCGGCTAGACCCAAACCCACTCGGCTAGACCCAAACCCACTCGGCTAGACCCACACCCACTCGGCTAGGCCCAAACCCACTCGGCTAGACCCAAACCCACTCGGCTAGACCCAAGCCAACTCGGCTAGACCCAAACCCACTCGGCTAGACCCAAACCCACTCGGCCAGACCCAAACCCACTCGGCTAGACTCAAACCCACTCGGCTAGACCCAAACCCACTCGGCTAGACCCAAACCGACTCGGCTAGACCCAAACCCAATCGGCTAGACCCAAACCCACTGGTTTAGACCCAAACCCACTCGGCAAGACCCAAACCCACGCGGCTAGACACAAACCCACTCGGCTAGACCCAAACCCACTCGGTTAGACCCACACCCACTCGGCTAGACTCAAACCCACTCGGCTAGACCCAAATCTACTCGGCTAGACCCAAACCCACTCGGCAAGACCCAAACCCACTCGGCTAGACCCAAACCCACTCGGCTAGACCCAAACCCACTCGGCTAGACCCACACCCACTCGGCTAGACTCAAACCCACTCGGCTACACCCAAACCCACTCCGCTAGACCCAAACCCTCTCTGCTAGACCCATACCAACTCCGCTAGACCCAAACCCACTTGGCTAGACCCAAACCCACCCGGCTAGACCCAAACCCACTCGGCTAGACCCAAACCCACTCGGCTAGACCCAAACCCACTTGGCTAGACCCAAGCCCACTCGGCTAGACCCAAGCCCACTCGGCTAGACCCAAACCCACTCGTCTAGACCTAAACCCACTCTGCTAGACCCACTCGGATAGACTCAAACACACTCGGATAGACTCAAACCCACTCGGCTAGACCAAACCCACTCGGCTAGACCCAAACCGAGTCGGCTAGACCCAAACCCAATCGGCTAGACCCAAACCCACTCGGCTAGACCCAAACCGACTCGGCTAGACCCAAACCGACTCGGCTAGACCCAAACCCAATCGGCTAGACCCAAACCCACTCGGCTAGACCCAAACCGACTCGGCTAGACCCAAACCCAATCGGCTAGACCCAAACCCACTCGGCTAGACCCAAACCCACTCGGCTAGACCCAAATCTACTCGGCTAGACCCAAACCCACTCGGCAAGACCCAAACCCACTCGGCTAGACCCAAACCCACTCGGCTAGACCCAAACCCACTCGGCTAGACCCACACCCACTCGGCTAGACTCAAACCCACTCGGCTACACCCAAACCCACTCCGCTAGACCCAAACCCTCTCTGCTAGACCCATACCAACTCCGCTAGACCCAAACCCACTTGGCTAGACCCAAACCCACCCGGCTAGACCCAAACCCACTCGGCTAGACCCAAACCCACTCGGCTAGACCCAAACCCACTTGGCTAGACCCAAGCCCACTCGGCTAGACCCAAGCCCACTCGGCTAGACCCAAACCCACTCGTCTAGACCTAAACCCACTCTGCTAGACCCAAACCCACTCGGATAGACTCAAACACACTCGGATAGACTCAAACCCACTCGGCTAGACCCAAACCCACTCGGCTAGACCCAAACCGAGTCGGCTAGACCCAAACCCAATCGGCTAGACCCAAACCCACTCGGCTAGACCCAAACCGACTCGGCTAGACCCAAACCGACTCGGCTAGACCCAAACCCAATCGGCTAGACCCAAACCCACTCGGCTAGACCCAAACCGACTCGGCTAGACCCAAACCCAATCGGCTAGACCCAAACCCACTCGGCTAGACCCAAACCCACTCGGCTAGACCCAAACTCACTCGGCTAGACCCAAACCCAATCGGCTAGACCCAAACCCACTCGGCTAGACCCAAACCCACTCGGCTAGACCCACACCCACTCGGCTAGGCCCAAACCCACTCGGCTAGACCCAAACCTACTCGGCTAGACCCAAGCCAACTCGGCTAGACCCAAACCCGCTCGGCTAGACCCAAACCCACTCGGCTAGACCCAAACCCACTCGGCTAGACTCAAACCCACTCGGCTAGACCCAAACCCACTCGGCTAGACCCAAACCGACTCGGCTAGACCCAAACCCAATCGGCTAGACCGAAACCCACTCGTTTAGACCCAAACCCACTCGGCAAGACCCAAACCCACGCGGCTAGACACAAACCCACTCGGCTAGACCCAAACCCACTCGGTTAGACCCACACCCACTCGGCTAGACTCAAACCCACTCGGCTAGACCCAAACCTACTCGGCTAGACCCAAACCCACTCGGCAAGACCCAAACCAACTCGGCTAGACCCAAACCCACTCGGCTAGACCCAAACCCACTCGGCTAGACCCACACCCACTCGTTTAGACCCAAACCCACTCGGCAAGACCCAAACCCACGCGGCTAGACACAAACCCACTCGGCTAGACCCAAACCCACTCGGCTAGACCCACACCCACTCGGCTAGACCCAAACCTACTCGGGTAGACCCAAACCCACTCGGCTACACCCAAACCCACTCCGCTAGACCCAAACCCTCTCCGCTAGACCCAAACCCACTCGGCTACACCCAAACCCACTCGGCTACACCCAAGCCCACTCGGCTAGACCCAAACCCACTCGTCTAGACCTAAACCCACTCGGCTAGACCCAAACCCACTCGGATAGACTCAAACCCACTCGGCTAGACCCAAACCCACTCGGTTAGACCCACACCCACTCGGCTAGACTCAAACCCACTCGGCTAGACCCAAATCTACTCGGCTAGACCCAAACCCACTCGGCAAGACCCAAACCCACTCGGCTAGACCCAAACCCACTCGGCTAGACCCAAACCCACTCGGCTAGACCCACACCCACTCGGCTAGACTCAAACCCACTCGGCTACACCCAAACCCACTCCGCTAGACCCAAACCCTCTCTGCTAGACCCATACCAACTCCGCTAGACCCAAACCCACTTGGCTAGACCCAAACCCACCCGGCTAGACCCAAACCCACTCGGCTAGACCCAAACCCACTCGGCTAGACCCAAACCCACTTGGCTAGACCCAAGCCCACTCGGCTAGACCCAAGCCCACTCGGCTAGACCCAAACCCACTCGTCTAGACCTAAACCCACTCTGCTAGACCCACTCGGATAGACTCAAACACACTCGGATAGACTCAAACCCAATCGGCTAGACCCAAACCCACTCGGCTAGACCCAAACCCACTCGGCTAGACCCAAATCTACTCGGCTAGACCCAAACCCACTCGGCAAGACCCAAACCCACTCGGCTAGACCCAAACCCACTCGGCTAGACCCAAACCCACTCGGCTAGACCCACACCCACTCGGCTAGACTCAAACCCACTCGGCTACACCCAAACCCACTCCGCTAGACCCAAACCCTCTCTGCTAGACCCATACCAACTCCGCTAGACCCAAACCCACTTGGCTAGACCCAAACCCACCCGGCTAGACCCAAACCCACTCGGCTAGACCCAAACCCACTCGGCTAGACCCAAACCCACTTGGCTAGACCCAAGCCCACTCGGCTAGACCCAAGCCCACTCGGCTAGACCCAAACCCACTCGTCTAGACCTAAACCCACTCTGCTAGACCCAAACCCACTCGGATAGACTCAAACACACTCGGATAGACTCAAACCCACTCGGCTAGACCCAAACCCACTCGGCTAGACCCAAACCGAGTCGGCTAGACCCAAACCCAATCGGCTAGACCCAAACCCACTCGGCTAGACCCAAACCGACTCGGCTAGACCCAAACCGACTCGGCTAGACCCAAACCCAATCGGCTAGACCCAAACCCACTCGGCTAGACCCAAACCGACTCGGCTAGACCCAAACCCAATCGGCTAGACCCAAACCCACTCGGCTAGACCCAAACCCACTCGGCTAGACCCAAACTCACTCGGCTAGACCCAAACCCAATCGGCTAGACCCAAACCCACTCGGCTAGACCCAAACCCACTCGGCTAGACCCACACCCACTCGGCTAGGCCCAAACCCACTAGGCTAGACCCAAACCTACTCGGCTAGACCCAAGCCAACTCGGCTAGACCCAAACCCGCTCGGCTAGACCCAAACCCACTCGGCTAGACCCAAACCCACTCGGCTAGACTCAAACCCACTCGGCTAGACCCAAACCCACTCGGCTAGACCCAAACCGACTCGGCTAGACCCAAACCCAATCGGCTAGACCCAAACCCACTCGTTTAGACCCAAACCCACTCGGCAAGACCCAAACCCACGCGGCTAGACACAAACCCACTCGGCTAGACCCAAACCCACTCGGTTAGACCCACACCCACTCGGCTAGACTCAAACCCACTCGGCTAGACCCAAACCTACTCGGCTAGACCCAAACCCACTCGGCAAGACCCAAACCAACTCGGCTAGACCCAAACCCACTCGGCTAGACCCAAACCCACTCGGCTAGACCCACACCCACTCGTTTAGACCCAAACCCACTCGGCAAGACCCAAACCCACGCGGCTAGACACAAACCCACTCGGCTAGACCCAAACCCACTCGGCTAGACCCACACCCACTCGGCTAGACCCAAACCTACTCGGGTAGACCCAAACCCACTCGGCTACACCCAAACCCACTCCGCTAGACCCAAACCCTCTCCGCTAGACCCAAACCCACTCGGCTACACCCAAACCCACTCGGCTACACCCAAGCCCACTCGGCTAGACCCAAACCCACTCGTCTAGACCTAAACCCACTCGGCTAGACCCAAACCCACTCGGATAGACTCAAACCCACTCGGCTAGACCCAAACCCACTCGGCTAGACCCAAACCGAGTCGGCTAGACCCAAACCCAATCGGCTAGACCCAAACCCACTCGGCTAGACCCAAACCGATTCGGCTAGACCCAAACCGACTCGGCTAGACCCAAACCCATTCGGCTAGACCCAAACCCACTCGGCTAGACCCAAACCGACTCGGCTAGACCCAAACCCAATCGGCTAGACCCAAACCCACTCGGCTAGACCCAAACCCACTCGGCTAGACCCAAACTCACTCGGCTAGACCCAAACCCAATCGGCTAGACCCAAACCCACTCGGCTAGACCCAAACCCACTCGGCTAGACCCACACCCACTCGGCTAGGCCCAAACCCACTCGGCTAGACCCAAACCCACTCGGCTAGACCCAAGCCAACTCGGCTAGACCCAAACCCGCTCGGCTAGACCCAAACCCACTCGGCTAGACCCAAACCCACTCGGCTAGACTCAAACCCACTCGGCTAGACCCAAACCCAATCGGCTAGACCCAAACCGACTCGGCTAGACCCAAACCCAATCGGCTAGACCCAAACCCACTCGTTTAGACCCAAACCCACTCGGCAAGACCCAAACCCACGCGGCTAGACACAAACCCACTCGGCTAGACCCAAACCCACTCGGTTAGACCCACACCCACTCGGCTAGACTCAAACCCACTCGGCTAGACCCAAACCTACTCGGCTAGACCCAAACCCACTCGGCAAGACCCAAACCAACTCGGCTAGACCCAAACCCACTCGGCTAGACCCAAACCCACTCGGCTAGACCCACACCCACTCGGCTAGACTCAAACCCACTCGGCTACACCCAAACCCACTCCGCTAGACCCAAACCCTCTCCGCTAGACCCATACCAACTCCGCTAGACCCAAACCCACTTGGCTAGACCCAAACCCACCCGGCTAGACCCAAACCCACTCGGCTAGACCCAAACCCACTCGGCTAGACCCAAACCCACTTGGCTAGACCCAAGCCCACTCGGCTAGACCCAAGCCCACTCGGCTAGACCCAAACCCACTCGTCTAGACCTAAACCCACTCTGCTAGACCCAAACCCACTCGGATAGACTCAAACACACTCGGATAGACTCAAACCCATTCGGCTAGACCCAAACCCACTCGGCTAGACCCAAACCGAGTCGGCTAGACCCTAACCCAATCGGCTAGACCCAAACCCACTCGGCTAGACCCAAACCGACTCGGCTAGACCCAAACCGACTCGGCTAGACCCAAACCCAATCGGCTAGACCCAAACCCACTCGGCTAGACCCAAACCAACTCGGCTAGACCCAAACCCAATCGGCTAGACCCAAACCCACTCGGCTAGACCCAAACCCACTCGGCTAGACCCAAACTCACTCGGCTAGACCCAAACCCAATCGGCTAGACCCAAACCCACTCGGCTAGACCCAAACCCACTCGGCTAGACCCACACCCACTCGGCTAGGCCCAAACCCACTCGGCTAGACCCAAACCCACTCGGCTAGACCCAAGCCAACTCGGCTAGACCCAAACCCACTCGGCTAGACCCAAACCCACTCGGCTAGACCCAAACCCACTCGGCTAGACTCAAACCCACTCGGCTACACCCAAACCCACTCGGCTAGACCCAAACCGACTCGGCTAGACCCAAACCCAATCGGCTAGACCCAAACCCACTCGTTTAGACCCAAACCCACTCGGCAAGACCCAAACCCACGCGGCTAGACACAAACCCACTCGGCTAGACCCAAACCCACTCGGCTAGACCCACACCCACTCGGCTAGACTCAAACCCACTCGGCTAGACCCAAACCTACTCGGGTAGACCCAAACCCACTCGGCTACACCCAAACCCACTCCGCTAGACCCAAACCCTCTCCGCTAGACCCAAACCCACTCGGCTACACCCAAACCCACTGGGCTAGACCCAAGCCCACTCGGCTAGACCCAAACCCACTCGTCTAGACCTAAACCACTCGGCTAGACCCAAACCCACTCGGATAGACTCAAACCCATTCGGCTAGACCCAAACCCACTCGGCTAGACCCAAACCGAGTCGGCTAGACCCAAACCCAATCGGCTAGACCCAAACCCACTCGGCTAGACCCAAACCGATTCGGCTAGACCCAAACCGACTCGGCTAGACCCAAACCCAATCGGCTAGACCCAAACCCACTCGGCTAGTCCCAAACCGACTCGGCTAGACCCAAACCCAATCGGCTAGACCCAAACCCACTCGGCTAGACCCAAACCCACTCGGCTAGACCCAAACTCACTCGGCTAGACCCAAACCCAATCGGCTAGACCCAAACCCACTCGGCTAGACCCAAACCCACTCGGCTAGACCCACACCCACTCGGCTAGGCCCAAACCCACTCAGCTAGACCCAAACCCACTCGGCTAGACCCAAGCCAACTCGGCTAGACCCAAACCCACTCGGCTAGACCCAAACCCACTCGGCTAGACCCAAACCCACTCGGCTAGACCCACACCCACTCGGCTAGACTCAAACCCACTCGGCTAGACCCAAACCTACTCGGTAGACCCAAACCCACTCGGCTAGACTCAAACCCACTCGGCTACACCCAAACCCACTCCGCTAGACCCAAACCCTCTCCGCTAGACCCATACCAACTCCGCTAGACCCAAACCCACTCGGCTAAACCCAAACCCACACGGCTAGACCCAAACCCACTCGGCTAGACCCAAACCCATTCGGCTAGACCCACACCCACTCGGCTAGGCCCAAACCCACTCGGCTAGACCCAAACCTACTCGGGTAGACCCAAACCCACTCGGCTAGACGCAAACCCACTCGGCTACACCCAAACCCACTCCGCTAGACCCAAACCCACTCCGCTAGACCCATACCAACTCCGCTAGACCCAAACCCACTCGGCTAGACCCAAACCCACTCTGCTAGACCCAAACCCACTCGGCCACACGCAAACACACTCGGCTAGACCCAAACCCGCTCGGCGAGACCCAAGCCCACTCGGCTAGACCCAAACCCACTCGGCTAGACCCAAACCCACTCGGCTAGACCCAAACCCACTCGGCTAGACCCCAACCGACTCGGCTAGACCCAAACCCACTCGGCTAGATGCAATCCGACTCGGCTAGACCCAAACCCACTCGGCTAGACCCAAACCCACTCGGCTAGACCCAAACCCACTCGGCTAGACCCAAACCCACTCGGCTAGACCCAAACCCACTCGGCTACACCCAAACCCACTCCGCTAGACCCAAACCCACTCGGCTAGACACAAACCCACTCGGCTAGACCCAAACCCACCCGGCTAGACCCAAACCCACTCGGCGAGACCCAAACCCACTCGGCTAGACCCAAACCCACTTGGCTAGACCCAAGCCCACTCGGCTACACCCAAGCCCACTCGGCTAGACCCAAACCCACTCGGCTAGACCCAAACCCACTCGGCTAGACCCAAACCCGATCGTCTAGACCCAAACTAACTCGGCTACAGCCAAACGAACTCGGCTAGACCCAAACCCACTCGGCTAAACCCAAACCCACTCGGCTAGACCCAAACCCACTCGGCTAGACCCAAACCCACTCGGCTAGACCCAAGCCCACTCGGCTAGACCCAAACCCACTCGGCTAGACCTAAACCCACTCGGCTAGACCCAAACCCACTCGGCTAGACTCAAACCCACTCGGCTAGACCCAAACCCACTCGGCTAGACCCAAACCCACTCGGCTAGACCCAAACCCACTCGGCTAGACCCAAACCCACTCGGCTACACCCAAACCCACTCCGCTAGACCCAAACCCACTCGGCTAGACCCAAACCCACTCGGATAGACCCAAACCCACACGGCTAGACCCAAACCCACTCGGCTAGACTCAAACCCACTCGGCTAGACCCAAACCCACTTGGCTAGACCCAAGCCCACTCGGCTACACCCAAGCCCACTCGGCTAGACCCAAACCCATTCGGCTAGACCCACACCCACTCGGCTAGACCCAAACACACTCGGCTAGACCCAAACACACTCGGCTAGATGCAAACCCACTCGGCTAGACCCAAACCCACTCGGCTAGACCCAAACCCACTCGGCTACACCCAAACCCACTCGGCTAGACCCAAACCCACTCGGCTAGACCCAAGCCCACTCGGCTAGACCCAAACCCACTCGGCTAGACCTAAACCCACTCGGCTAGACCCAAACCCACTCGGCTAGACTCAAACCCACTCGGCTAGAACCAAACCCACTCGGCTAGACCCAAACCGACTCGGCTAGACCCAAACCCAATCGGCTAGACCCAAACCCACTCAGCTAGACCCAAACCGACTCGGCTAGACCCAAACCCACTCGGCTAGACCCAAACCTAATCGGCTAGACCCAAACCCACTCGGCCAGACCCAAACCCACTCGGCTAGACCCACACCCACTCGGCTAGGCCCAAACCCACTCGTCTAGACCCAAACCCACTCGGCTAGACCCAAGCCAACTCGGCTAGACCCAAACCCACTCGGCTAGACCCAAACCCACGCGGCTAGACCCAAACCCACTCGGCTAGACGCAAACCCACTCGGCAAGACCCAAACCGACTCGGCTAGACCCAAACCCACTCGGGTTGACCCAAACCCACTCGGCTAGACGCAAACCCACTCGGCTACACCCAAACCCACTCCGCTAGACCCAAACCCTCTCCGATAGACCCATACCAACTCCGCTAGACCCAAACCCACTCGGCTAAACCCAAACCCACTCGGCTAGACCCAAACCCACTCGGCTAGACCCAAACCCGCTCGGCTAGACCCAAACCCGCTCGGCTAGACCCAAACCCACTCGGCTAGACTGAAACCCACTCGGCTACACCCAAACCCACTCAGCTAGACACAAACCCACTCGGCTAGACCCAAACCCACTCGGATAGACCCAAGCCGATTCGGCTAGACGCAAACCCACTCAGCTAGACCCAAACGCACTCGGCTAGACCCAAACCCACTCGGCTAGACCCAAACCCACTCGGCTAGACCCAAACCCACCCGGCTAGACCCAAACCCACTCGGCTAGACCCAAACCCACTCGGCTAGACCCAAACCCACTCGGCTAGACCCAAGCCCACTCGGCTACACCCAAGCCCACTCGGCTAGACCCAAACCCATTCGGCTAGACCCACACCCACTCGGCTAGACCCAAACACACTCGGCTAGACCCAAACCCACTCGGCTAGACGCAAACCCACTCGGCTAGACCCAAACCCACTCGGCTAGACCCAAACCCACTCGGCTAGACCCAAACCCACTCGGCTAGACCCAAGCCCACTCGGCTAGACCCAAGCCGACTCGGCTAGAACTAAACCCACTCGGCTAGACCCAAACCCACTCGGCTAGACGCAAACCCACTCGGCTAGAACCAAACCCACTCGGCTAGACGCAAACCAACTCGGCTAGACCCAAACCCAATCGGCTAGACCCAAACCCACTCGGCTAGACCCAAACCGACTCGGCTAGACCCAAACCGACTCGGCTAGACCCAAACCCACTCGGCTAGACCCAAACCCAATCGGCTAGACCCAAACCCACTCGGCTAGACCCAAACCCACTCGGCTAGACCCAAACCCAATCGGCTAGACCCAAACCCACTCGGCTAGACCCAAACTCACTCGGCTAGACCCAAACCCACTCGGCTAGACCCAAACTCACTCGGCTAGACCCAAACCCAATCGGCTAGACCCAAACCCACTCGGCTAGACCCAAACCCACTCGGTTAGACCCACACCCACTCGGCTAGGCCCAAACCCACTCGTCTAGACCCAAACCCACTCGGCTAGACCCAAGCCAACTCGGCTAGACCCAAACCCACTCGGCTAGACCCACACCCACTCGGCTAGACTCAAACCCACTCGGCTAGACCCAAACCTACTCGGGTAGACCCAAACCCACTCGGCTAGACTCAAACCCACTCGGCTACACCCAAACCCACTCCGCTAGACCCAAACCCTCTCCGCTAGACCCATACCAACTCCGCTAGACCCAAACCCACTCGGCTAAACCCAAACCCGCACGGCTAGACCCAAACCCACTCGGCTAGACCCAAACCCACTCGGCTAGACCCAAACCCGATCGTCTAGACCCAAACTAACTCGGCTACAGCCAAACGAACTCGGCTAGACCCAAACCCACTCGGCTAAACCCAAACCCACTCGGCTAGACCCAAACCCACTCGGCTAGACCCAAACCCACTCGGCTAGACCCAAACCCACTCGGCTAGACCCAAACCCACTCGGCTAGACCGAAACCAACTCGGCTAGACCCAAACCCACTCAGCTAGACACAAACCCACTCGGCTAGACCCAAACCCACTCGGATAGACCCAAGCCCATTCGGCTAGACGCAAACCCACTCAGCTAGACCCAAACCCACTCGGCTAGACCCAAACCCACTCGGCTAGACCCAAACCCACTCGGCTAGACACAAACCCACCCGGCTAGACCCAAACCCACTCGGCTATACCCAAACCCACTCGGCTAGACCCAAACCCACTTGGCTAGACCCAAGCCCACTCGGCTAGACCCAAGCCCACTCGGCTAGACCCACACCCACTCGGCTAGACCCACACCCACTCGGCTAGACCCAAACCTACTCGAGTAGACCCAAACCCACTCGGCTAGACGCAAACCCACTCGGCTACACCCAAACCCACTCCGCTAGACCCATACCAACTCCGCTAGACCCAAACCCACTCGGCTAAACCCAAACCCACTCGGCTAGACCCAAACACACTCGGCTAGACCCAAACCCACTCTGCTAGACCCAAACCCACTCGGCCACACGCAAACACACTCGGCTAGACCCAAACCCGCTCGGCGAGACCCAAGCCCGCTTGGCTAGACCCAAGCCCGCTCGGCTAGACCCAAACCCACTCGGATAGACCCAAGCCCATTCGGCTAGACGCAAACCCACTCAGCTAGACCCAAACCCACTCGGCTAGACCCAAACCCACTCGGCTAGACCCAAACCCACTCGGCTAGACACAAACCCACCCGGCTAGACCCAAACCCACTCGGCTAGACCCAAACCCACTCGGCTAGACCCAAACCCACTTGGCTAGACCCAAGCCCACTCGGCTAGACCCAAGCCCACTCGGCTAGACCCACACCCACTCGGCTAGACCCACACCCACTCGGCTAGACCCAAACCTACTCGAGTAGACCCAAACCCACTCGGCTAGACGCAAACCCACTCGGCTACACCCAAACCCACTCCGCTAGACCCATACCAACTCCGCTAGACCCAAACCCACTCGGCTAAACCCAAACCCACTCGGCTAGACCCAAACACACTCGGCTAGACCCAAACCCACTCTGCTAGACCCAAACCCACTAGGCCACACGCAAACACACTCGGCTAGACCCAAACCCGCTCGGCGAGACCCAAGCCCGCTTGGCTAGACCCAAGCCCGCTCGGCTAGACCCAAACCCACTCGGCTAGACCCAAACCCACTCGGCTGGACCCCAACCGACTCGGCTAGACCCAAACCCACTCGGCTAGATGCAATCCGACTCGGCTGGACCCAAACCCACTCGGCTAGACCCAAACCCACTCGGCTAGACCCAAACCCACTCGGCTAGACCCAAACCCACTTGGCTAGACCCAAACCCACACGACTAGACCCAAACCCACTCGGCTAGACCCAAACCCCCTCGGCTAGACCCAAACCCACTCGGCTATACCCAAACCCACTCGGCTAGACCCAAACCCATTCGGCTCGACCCAATCCCACTCGGCTAGACCCAAACCCACTCGGCTACACCCAAACCCACTCGGCTACACCCAAACCCAATCGGCTAGACCCAAACCCACTCGGCTAGACCAAACCCACTCGGCTAAACCCAAACACACTCGGCTAGACCCAAACCCACTCGGCTACATGCAAACCCACTCGGCTAGACCCAAACCCAATCGGCTAGACCCAAACCCACTCGGCTAGACCCAAACCCACTCGGCTAGACCCAAACCCACTCGGCTAGACCCAAACCGAATCGGCTAGACCCAAACCCACTCGGCTAGACCCAAACCCACTCGGCTAGACCCAAACTCACTCGGCTAGACCCAAACACAATCGGCTAGACCCAAACCCACTCGGCTAGACCCACACCCACTCGGCTAGACTCAAACCCACTCGGCTAGACCCAAACCTACTCGGGTAGACCCAAACCCACTCGGCTAGACTCAAACCCACTCGGCTACACCCAAACCCACTCCGCTAGACCCAAACCCTCTCCGCTAGACCCATACCAACTCCGCTAGACCCAAACCCACTCGGCTAAACCCAAACCCACACGGCTAGACCCAAACCCACTCGGCTAGACCCAAACCCACTCGGCTAGACCCAAACCCGATCGTCTAGACCCAAACTAACTCGGCTACAGCCAAACTAACTCGGCTAGACCCAAACCCACTCGGCTAAACCCAAACCCACTCGGCTAGACCCAAACCCACTCGGCTAGACCCAAACCCACTCGGCTAGACCCAAACCCACTCGGCTAGACCCAAACCCACTCGGCTAGACCGAAACCAACTCGGCTAGACCCAAACCCACTCAGCTAGACACAAACCCACTCGGCTAGACCCAAACCCACTCGGATAGACCCAAGCCCATTCGGCTAGACGCAAACCCACTCAGCTAGACCCAAACCCACTCGGCTAGACCCAAACCCACTCGGCTAGACCCAAAACCACTCGGCTAGACACAAACCCACCCGGCTAGACCCAAACCCACTCGGCTAGACCCAAACCCACTCGGCTAGACCCAAACCCACTTGGCTAGACCCAAGCCCACTCGGATAGACCCAAGCCCACTCGGCTAGACCCATACCCACTCGGCTAGACCCAAACCGACTCGGCTAGACCCAAACCCACTCGGCTAGACCCAAACCCAATCGGCTAGACCCAAACCCACTCGGCTAGACCCAAACCCACTCGGCTAGACCCAAACCCAATCGGCTAGACCCAAACCCACTCGGCTAGACCCAAACTCACTCGGCTAGACCCAAACCCACTCGGCTAGACACAAACTCACTTGGCTAGACCCAAACCCAATCGGCTAGACCCAAACCCACTCGGCTAGACCCAAACCCACTCGGTTAGACCCACACCCACTCGGCTAGGCCCAAACCCACTCGTCTAGACCCAAACCCACTCGGCTAGACCCAAGCCAACTCGGCTAGACCCAAACCCACTCGGCTAGACCCAAACCCACTCGGCTAGAACCAAACCCACTCGGCTAGACTCAAACCCACTCGGCTAGACCCAAACCCACTCGGCTAGACCCAAACCGACTCGGCTAGACCCAAACCCAATCGGCTAGACCCAAACCCACTCGGCTAGACCCAAACCCACTCGGCAAGACCCAAACCCACTCGGCTAGACACAAACCCACTCGGCCAGACCCAAACCCACTCGGCTAGACCCACACCCACTCGGCTAGACTCAAACCCACTCGGCTAGACCCAAACCTACTCGGGTAGACCCAAACCCACTCGGCTAGACTCAAACCCACTCGGCTACACCCAAACCCACTCCGCTAGACCCAAACCCTCTCCGCTAGACCCATACCAACTCCGCTAGACCCAAACCCACTCGGCTAAACCCAAACCCACACGGCTAGACCCAAACCCACTCGGCTAGACCCAAACCCACTCGGCTAGACCCAAACCCGATCGTCTAGACCCAAACTAACTCGGCTACAGCCAAACTAACTCGGCTAGACCCAAACCCACTCGGCTAAACCCAAACCCACTCGGCTAGACCCAAACCCACTCGGCTAGACCCAAACCCACTCGGCTAGACCCAAACCCACTCGGCTAGACCCAAACCCACTCGGCTAGACCGAAACCAACTCGGCTAGACCCAAACCCACTCAGCTAGACACAAACCCACTCGGCTAGACCCAAACCCACTCGGATAGACCCAAGCCCATTCGGCTAGATGCAAACCCACTCAGCTAGACCCAAACCCACTCGGCTAGACCCAAACCCACTCGGCTAGACCCAAACCCACTCGGCTAGACACAAACCCACCCGGCTAGACACAAACCCACCCGGCTAGACCCAAACCCACTCGGCTAGACCCAAACCCACTCGGCTAGACCCAAACCCACTTGGCTAGACCCAAGCCCACTCGGCTACACCCCAGCCCACTCGGCTAGACCCACACCCACTCGGCTAGACCCAAACCGACTCGGCTAGACCCAAACCCACTCGGCTAGACCCAAACCCAATCGGCTAGACCCAAACCCACTCGGCTAGACCCAAACCCACTCGGCTAGACCCAAACCCAATCGGCTAGACCCAAACCCACTCGGCTAGACCCAAAATCACTCGGCTAGACCCAAGCCAACTCGGCTAGACCCAAACCCACTCGGCTCGACCCAAACCCACTCGGCTAGAACCAAACCCACTCGGCTAGACTCAAACCCACTCGGCTAGACCCAAACCCACTCGGCTAGACCCAAACCGACTCGGCTAGCCCCAAACCCAATCGGCTAGACCCAAACCCACTCGGCTAGACCCAAACCCACTCGGCAAGACCCAAACCCACTCGGCTAGACCCAAACCCACTCGGCTAGACCCAAACCCACTCGGCTAGACCCACACCCACTCGGCTAGACTCAAACCCACTCGGCTAGACCCAAACCTACTCGGGTAGACCCAAACCCACTCGGCTAGACTCAAACCCACTCGGCTACACCCAAACCCACTCCGCTAGACCCAAACCCTCTCCGCTAGACCCATACCAACTCCGCTAGACCCAAACCCACTCGGCTAAACCCAAACCCACACGGCTAGACCCAAACCCACTCGGCTAGACCCAAACCCACTCGGCTAGACCCAAACCCGATCGCCTAGACCCAAACTAACTCCGCAACAGCCAAACTAACTCGGCTAGACCCAAACCCACTCGGCTAAACCCAAACCCACTCGGCTAGACCAAACCCACTCGGCTAGACACAAACCCACTCGGCTAGACCCAAACCCACTCGGCTAGACCCAAACCCACTCGGCTAGACCGAAACCAACTCGGCTAGACCCAAACCCACTCAGCTAGACACAAACCCACTCGGCTAGACCCAAACCCACTCGGATAGACCCAAGCCCATTCGGCTAGACGCAAACCCACTCAGCTAGACCCAAACCCACTCGGCTAGACCCAAACCCACTCGGCTAGACCGAAACCAACTCGGCTAGACCCAAACCCACTCAGCTAGACACAAACCCACTCGGCTAGACCCAAACCCACTCGGATAGACCCAAGCCCATTCGGCTAGACGCAAACCCACTCAGCTAGACCCAAACCCACTCGGCTAGACCCAAACCCACTCGGCTAGACCCAAACCCACTCGGCTAGACACAAACCCACCCGGCTAGACCCAAACCCACTCGGCTAGACCCAAACCCACTCGGCTAGACCCAAACCCACTTGGCTAGACCCAAGCCCACTCGGCTAGACCCAAGCCCACTCGGCTAGACCCACACCCACTCGGCTAGACCCACACCCACTCGGCTAGACCCAAACCTACTCGAGTAGACCCAAACCCACTCGGCTAGACGCAAACCCACTCGGCTACACCCAAACCCACTCCGCTAGACCCATACCAACTCCGCTAGACCCAAACCCACTCGGCTAAACCCAAACCCACTCGGCTAGACCCAAACCCACTCGGCTAGACCCAAACCCACTCTGCTAGACCCAAACCCACTCGGCCACACGCAAACACACTCGGCTAGACCCTAACCCGCTCGGCGAGACCCAAGCCCGCTCGGCTAGACCCAAGCCCGCTCGGCTAGACCCAAACCCACTCGGCTAGACCCAAACCCACTCGGCTAGACCCCAACCGACTCGGCTAGACCCAAACCCACTCGGCTAGATGCAATCCGACTCGGCTAGACCCAAACCCACTCGGCTAGACCCAAACCCACTCGGCTAGACCCAAACCCACTCGGCTAGACCCAAACCCACTTGGCTAGACCCAAACCCACACGACTAGACCCAAACCCACTCGGCTAGACCCAAACCCCCTCGGCTAGACCCAAACCCACTCGGCTATACCCAAACCCACTCGGCTAGACCCAAACCCACTCGCCTCGACCCAATCCCACTCGGCTAGACCCAAACCCACTCGGCTACACCCAAACCCACTCGGCTACACCCAAACCCAATCGGCTAGACCCAAACCCACTCGGCTAGACCAAACCCACTCGGCTAAACCCAAACACACTCGGCTAGACCCAAACCCACTCGGCTACATGCAAACCCACTCGGCTAGACCCAAACCCAATCGGCTAGACCCAAACCCACTCGGGTAGACCCAAACCCACTCGGCTAGACACAAACCCACTCGGCTACACCCAAACCCACTCCGCTAGACCCATACCAACTCCGCTAGACCCAAACCCACTCGGCTAAACCCAAACCCACTCGGCTAGACCCAAACCCACTCGGCTAGACCCAAACCCACTCTGCTAGACCCAAACCCACTCGGCCACACGCAAACACACTCGGCTAGACCCAAACCCGCTCGGCGAGACCCAAGCCCGCTCGGCTAGACCCAAGCCCGCTCGGCTAGACCCAAACCCACTCGGCTAGACCCAAACCCACTCGGCTAGACCCCAACCGACTCGGCTAGACCCAAACCCACTCGGCTAGATGCAATCCGACTCGGCTAGACACAAACCCACTCGGCTAGACCCAAACCCACTCGGCTAGACCCAAACCCACTCGGCTAGACCCAAACCCACTTGGCTAGACCCAAACCCACACGACTAGACCCAAACCCACTCGGCTAGACCCAAACCCCCTCGGCTAGACCCAAACCCACTCGGCTATACCCAAACCCACTCGGCTAGAACCAAACCCACTCGGCTCGACCCAATCCCACTCAGCTAGACCCAAACCCACTCGGCTACACCCAAACCCACTCGGCTACACCCAAACCCAATCGGCTAGACCCAAACCCACTCGGCTAGACCAAACCCACTCGGCTAAACCCAAACCCACTCGGCTAGACCCAAACCGAATCGGCTAGACCCAAACCCACTCGGCTAGACCCAAACCCACTCGGCTAGACCCAAACTCACTCGGCTAGACCCAAACACAATCGGCTAGACACAAACCCACTCGGCTAGACCCAAACCCACTCGGCTAGACCCACACCCACTCGGCTAGACCCAAACCCACTCGGCTAGACCCAAACCCACTCGGCTAGACCCAAGCCCACTCGGCTAGACTCAAACCCACTCGGCTAGACCCAAACCGACTCGGCTAGACCCAAACCCACTCGGCTAGACTCAAACCCACTCGGCTAGACCCAAACCCACTCGGCTAGACCCAAACCGACTCGGCTAGACCCAAACCCACTCGGCTAGACCCAAACACACTCGGCTGGGCCCAAACCCACTCGGCTAGACCCAAACCCACTCGGCTATACCCAAACCCACTCGGCTAGACCCAAACCCACTCGGCTCGACCCAATCCCACTCGGCTAGACCCAAACCCACTCGGCTACACCCAAACCCACTCGGCTACACCCAAACCCAATCGGCTAGACCCAAACCCACTCGGCTAGACCAAACCCACTCGGCTAAACCCAAACACACTCGGCTAGACCCAAACCCACTCGGCTACATGCAAACCCACTCGGCTAGACCCAAACCCAATCGGCTAGACCCAAACCCACTCGGCTAGACCCAAACCCACTCGGCTAGACCCAAACCGAATCGGCTAGACCCAAACCCACTCGGCTAGACCCAAACCCACTCGGCTAGACCTAAACTCACTCGACTAGACCCAAACACAATCGGCTAGACCCAAACCCACTCGGCCAGACCCAAACCCACTCGGCTAGACCCACACCCACTCGGCTAGACCCAAACCCACTCGGCTAGACCCAAACCCACTCGGCTAGACCCAAACCCACTCGGCTAGACCCAAACCCACTCGGCTAGACCCAAACCGACTCGGCTAGACCCAAACCCACTCGGCTAGACTCAAACCCACTCGGCTAGACCCAAACCCACTCGGCTAGACCCAAACCAACTCGGCTAGACCCAAACCCAATCGGCTAGACCCAAACCCACTCGGCTAGACCCAAACCCACTCGGCAAGACCCAAACCCACTCGGCTAGACGCAAACCCACTCGGCTAGACCCAAACCCACTCGGCTAGACCCAAACCCACCCGGCTAGACCCAAACCCACTCGGCTAGACCCAAACCCACTCGGCTAGACCCAAACCCACTTGGCTAGACCCAAGCCCACTCGGCTAGACCCAAGCCCACTCGGCTAGATCCAAACCCATTCGGCTAGACCCACACCCACTCGGCTAGACCCAAACACACTCGGCTAGACCCAAACCCACTCGGCTAGATGCAAACCCACTCTGCTAGACCCAAACCCACTCGGCTAGACCCAAACCCACTCGGCTAGACCCAAGCCCACTCGGCTAGACCCAAACCCACTCGTCTAGACCTAAACACACTCGGCTAGACCCAAACCCACTCGGCTAGACTCAAACCCACTCGGCTAGACCCAAACCCACTCGGCTAGACCCAAACCGAATCGGCTAGACCCAAACCCAATCGGCTAGACCCAAACCCACTCGGCTAGACCCAAACCGACTCAGCTAGACCCAAACCGACTCGGCTAGACCCAAACCCAATCGGCTAGACCCAAACCCACTCGGCTAGACCCAAACCGACTCGGCTAGACCCAAACCCAATCGGCTAGACCCAAACCCACTCGGCTAGACCCAAACCCACTCGGCTAGACCCAAACTCACTCGGCTAGACCCAAACCCACTCGGCTAGACCCAAACCCACTCGGCTAGACCCAAACCCACTCGGCTAGACCCAAACCCACTCGGCTAGACCCAAACCCACTCAGCTAGACACAAACCCACTCGGCTAGACCCAAACCCACTCGGATAGACCCAAGCCCATTCGCCTAGACGCAAACCCACTCAGCTAGACCCAAACCCACTCGGCTAGACGCAAACCCACTCGGCTAGACCCAAACCCACTCGGCTAGACCCAAACCCACCCGGCTAGACCCAAACCCACTCGGCTAGACCCAAACCCACTCGGCTAGACCCAAACCCACTTGGCTAGACCCAAGCCCACTCGGCTAGACCCAAGCCCACTCGGCTAGATCCAAACCCATTCGGCTAGACCCACACCCACTCGGCTAGACCCAAACACACTCGGCTAGACCCAAACCCACTCGGCTAGATGCAAACCCACTCGGCTAGACCCAAACCCACTCGGCTAGACCCAAACCCACTCGGCTACACCCAAACCCACTCGGCTAGACCCAAACCCACTCGGCTAGACCCAAGCCCACTCGGCTAGACCCAAACCCACTCGTCTAGACCTAAACACACTCGGCTAGACCCAAACCCACTCGGCTAGACTCAAACCCACTCGGCTAGACCCAAACCCACTCGGCTAGACCCAAACCGACTCGGCTAGACCCAAACCCAATCGGCTAGACCCAAACCCACTCGGCTAGACCCAAACCGACTCGGCTAGACCCAAACCGACTCGGCTAGACCCAAACCCAATCGGCTAGACCCAAACCCACTCGGCTAGACCCAAACCGACTCGGCTAGACCCAAACCCAATCGGCTAGACCCAAACCCACTCGGCTAGACCCAAACCCACTCGGCTAGACCCAAACTCACTCGGCTAGACCCAAACCCAATCGGCTAGACCCAAACCCACTCGGCTAGACCCACACCCACTCGGTTCGGCCCAAACCCACTCGGCTAGACCCAAACCCACTCGGCTAGACCCAAGCCAACTCGGCTAGACCCAAACCCACTCGGCTAGACCCAAACCCACTCGGCTAGACCCAAACCCACTCGGCTAGACTCAAACCCACTCGGCTAGACCCAAACCCACTCGGCTAGACCAAAACCGACTCGGCTAGACCCAAACCCAATCGGCTAGACCCAAACCCACTCGGCTAGACCCAAACCCACTCGGCAAGACCCAAACCCACGCGGCTAGACACAAACCCACTCGGCTAGACCCAAACCCACTCGGCTAGACCCACACCCACTCGGCTAGACCCAAACCCACTCGGCTAGACCCAAACCTAATCGGGTAGACCCAAACCCACTTGGCTAGAATCAAACCCACTCGGCTACACCCAAACCCACTCCGCTAGACCCAAACCCTCTCCGCTAGACCCATACCAACTCCACTAGACCCAAACCCACTCGGCTAAACCCAAACCCACTCGGCTAGACCCAAACCCACTCGGCTAGACCCAAACCCACTCGGCTACACCCAAACCCGATCGTCTAGACCCAAACTAACTCGGCTACAGCCAAACTAACTCGGCTAGACCCAAACCCACTCGGCTAAACCCAAACCCACTCGGCTAGACCCAAACCCACACGGCTAGACCCAAACCCACTCGGCTAGACCCAAACCCACTCGGCTAGACCCAAACCCACCCGGCTAGACCCAAACCCACTCGGCTAGACCCAAACCCACTCGGCTAGACCCAAACCCACTTGGCTAGACCCAAGCCCACTCGGCTAGACCCAAGCCCACTCGGCTAGACCCAAACCCACTTGGCTAGACCCAAACTCACTCGGCTAGACCCAAACACAATCGGCTAGACCCAAACCCACTCGGCTAGACCCAAACCCACTCGGCTAGACCCACACCCACTCGGCTGGACCCAAACCCACTCGGCTAGACCCAAACCCACTCGGCTAGACCCAAACCCACCCGGCTAGACCCAAACCCACTCGGCTAGACCCAAACCCACCCGGCTAGACCCAAGCCCACTCGGCTAGACCCAAACCCACTCGGCTAGACCCAAACCCACTCGGCTAGACCCAAACCCACTCGGCTAGACTCAAACCCACTCGGTTAGACTCAAACCCACTCGGCTAGACCCAAACCCACTCGGCTAGACCCAAACGGACTCGGCTAGACCCAAACCCAATCGGCTAGACCCAAACCCACTCGGCTAGACCCAAACCGACTCGGCTAGACCCAAACCGACTCGGCTAGACCCAAACCCAATCGGCTAGACCCAAACCCACTCGGCTACACCCAAACCGACTCGGCTAGACCCAAACCGACTCGGCTAGAACCAAACCCAATCGGCTAGACCCAAACCCACTCGGCTAAACGCAAACCCACTCGGCTACACCCAAACCCACTCCGCTAGACCCATACCAACTCCGCTAGACCCAAACCCACTCGGCTAAACCCAAACCCACTCGGCTAGACCCAAACCCACTCGGCTAGACCCAAACCCACTCTGCTAGACCCAAACCCACTCGGCCACACGCAAACACACTCGGCTAGACCCTAACCCGCTCGGCGAGACCCAAGCCCGCTCGGCTAGACCCAAGCCCGCTCGGCTAGACCCAAACCCACTCGGCTAGACCCAAACCCACTCGGCTAGACCCCAACCGACTCGGCTAGACCCAAACCCACTCGGCTAGATGCAATCCGACTCGGCTAGACCCAAACCCACTCGGCTAGACCCAAACCCACTCGGCTAGACCCAAACCCACTCGGCTAGACCCAAACCCACTTGGCTAGACCCAAACCCACACGACTAGACCCAAACCCACTCGGCTAGACCCAAACCCCCTCGGCTAGACCCAAACCCACTCGGCTATACCCAAACCCACTCGGCTAGACCCAAACCCACTCGCCTCGACCCAATCCCACTCGGCTAGACCCAAACCCACTCGGCTACACCCAAACCCACTCGGCTACACCCAAACCCAATCGGCTAGACCCAAACCCACTCGGCTAGACCAAACCCACTCGGCTAAACCCAAACACACTCGGCTAGACCCAAACCCACTCGGCTACATCCAAACCCACTCGGCTAGACCCAAACCCAATCGGCCAGACCCAAACCCACTCGGGTAGACCCAAACCCACTCGGCTAGACACAAACCCACTCGGCTACACCCAAACCCACTCCGCTAGACCCATACCAACACCGCTAGACCCAAACCCACTCGGCTAAACCCAAACCCACTCGGCTAGACCCAAACCCACTCGGCTAGACCCAAACCCACTCTGCTAGACCCAAACCCACTCGGCCACACGCAAACACACTCGGCTAGACCCAAACCCGCTCGGCGAGACCCAAGCCCGCTCGGCTAGACCCAAGCCCGCTCGTCTAGACCCAAACCCGCTCGGCTAGACCCAAACCCACTCGGCTAGACCCCAACCGACTCGGCTAGACCCAAACCCACTCGGCTAGATGCAATCCGACTCGGCTAGACACAAACCCACTCGGCTAGACCCAAACCCACTCGGCTAGACCCAAACCCACTCGGCTAGACCCAAACCCACTTGGCTAGACCCAAACCCACACGACTAGACCCAAACCCACTCGGCTAGACCCAAACCCCCTCGGCTAGACCCAAACCCACTCGGCTATACCCAAACCCACTCGGCTGGAACCAAACCCACTCGGCTCGACCCAATCCCACTCAGCTAGACCCAAACCCACTCGGCTACACCCAAACCCACTCGGCTACACCCAAACCCAATCGGCTAGACCCAAACCCACTCGGCTAGACCAAACCCACTCGGCTAAACCCAAACACACTCGGCTAGACCCAAACCCACTCGGCTACATGCAAACCCACTCGGCTAGACCCAAACCCAATCGGCTAGACCCAAACCCACTCGGCTAGACCCAAACCCACTCGGCTAGACCCAAACCCACTCGGCTAGACCCAAACCGAATCGGCTAGACCGAAACCCACTCGGCTAGACCCAAACCCACTCGGCTAGACCCAAACTCACTCGGCTAGACCCAAACACAATCGGCTAGACCCAAACCCACTCGGCTAGACCCAAACCCACTCGGCTAGACCCACACCCACTCGGCTAGACCCAAACCCACTCGGCTAGACCCAAACCCACTCGGCTAGACCCAAGCCCACTCGGCTAGACTCAAACCCACTCGGCTAGACCCAAACCGACTCGGCTAGACCCAAACCCACTCGGCTAGACTCAAACCCACTCGGCTAGACCCAAACCCACTCGGCTAGACCCAAACCGACTTGGCTAGACCCAAACCCACTCGGCTAGACCCAAACACACTCGGCTGGGCCCAAACCCACTCGGCTAGACCCAAACCCACTCGGCTATACCCAAACCCACTCGGCTAGACCCAAACCCACTCGGCTCGACCCAATCCCACTCGGCTAGACCCAAACCCACTCGGCTACACCCAAACCCACTCGGCTACACCCAAACCCAATCGGCTAGACCCAAACCCACTCGGCTAGACCAAACCCACTCGGCTAAACCCAAACACACTCGGCTAGACCCAAACCCACTCGGCTACATGCAAACCCACTCGGCTAGACCCAAACCAATCGGCTAGACCCAAACCCACTCGGCTAGACCCAAACCCACTCGGCTAGACCCAAACCGAATCGGCTAGACCCAAACCCACTCGGCTAGACCCAAACCCACTCGGCTAGACCTAAACTCACTCGACTAGACCCAAACACAATCGGCTAGACCCAAACCCACTCGGCCAGACCCAAACCCACTCGGCTAGACCCACACCCACTCGGCTAGACCCAAACCCACTCGGCTAGACCCAAACCCACTCGGCTAGACCCAAACCCACTCGGCTAGACCCAAACCCACTCGGCTAGACCCAAACCGACTCGGCTAGACCCAAACCCACTCGGCTAGACTCAAACCCACTCGGCTAGACCCAAACCCACTCGGCTAGACCCAAACCGACTCGGCTAGACCCAAACCCAATCGGCTAGACCCAAACCCACTCGGCTAGACCCAAACCCACTCGGCAAGACCCAAACCCACTCGGCTAGACCCAAACCCACTCGGCTAGACCCAAACCCACTCGGCTAGACTCAAACCCGCTCGGCTACACCCAAACCCACTCCTCTAGACCCAAACCCTCTCCGCTAGACCCATACCAACTCCGCTAGACCCAAACCCACTCGGCCAAACCCAAACCCACTCGGCTAGACCCAAACCCACTCGGCTAGACCCAAACCCACTCGGCTAGACCCAAACCCACTCGGCTAGACCCAAACCCACTCGGCTAGACCCAAACCCACTCGGCTAGACCCAAACCCACTCAGCTAGACACAAACCCACTCGGCTAGACCCAAACCCACTCGGATAGACCCAAGCCCATTCGCCTAGACGCAAACCCACTCAGCTAGACCCAAACCCACTCGGCTAGACGCAAACCCACTCGGCTAGACCCAAACCCACTCGGCTAGACCCAAACCCACCCGGCTAGACCCAAACCCACTCGGCTAGACCCAAACCCACTCGGCTAGACCCAAACCCACTTGGCTAGACCCAAGCCCACTCGGCTAGACCCAAGCCCACTCGGCTAGATCCAAACCCATTCGGCTAGACCCACACCCACTCGGCTAGACCCAAACACACTCGGCTAGACCCAAACCCACTCGGCTAGACGCAAACCCACTCGGCTAGACCCAAACCCACTCGGCTAGACCCAAACCCACTCGGCTACACCCAAACCCACTCGGCTAGACCCAAACCCACTCGGCTAGACCCAAGCCCACTCGGCTAGACCCAAACCCACTCGTCTAGACCTAAACACACTCGGCTAGACCCAAACCCACTCGGCTAGACTCAAACCCACTCGGCTAGACCCAAACCCACTCGGCTAGACCCAAACCGACTCGGCTAGACCCAAACCCAATCGGCTAGACCCAAACCCACTCGGCTAGACCCAAACCGACTCGGCTAGACCCAAACCGACTCGGCTAGACCCAAACCCAATCGGCTAGACCCAAACCGACTCGGCTAGACCCAAACCGACTCGGCTAGACCCAAACCCAATCGGCTAGACCCAAACCCACTCGGCTAGACCCAAACCCACTCGGCTAGACCCAAACTCACTCGGCTAGACCCAAACCCACTCGGCTAGACCCAAACCCACTCGGCTAGACCCAAACCCACTCGGCTAGACCCAAACCCACTCGGCTAGACCCAAACCCACTCAGCTAGACACAAACCCACTCGGCTAGACCCAAACCCACTCGGATAGACCCAAGCCCATTCGCCTAGACGCAAACCCACTCAGCTAGACCCAAACCCACTCGGCTAGACGCAAACCCACTCGGCTAGACACAAACCCACTCGGCTAGACCCAAACCCACCCGGCTAGACCCAAACCCACTCGGCTAGACCCAAACCCACTTGGCTAGACCCAAGCCCACTCGGCTAGACCCAAGCCCACTCGGCTAGATCCAAACCCATTCGGCTAGACCCACACCCACTCGGCTAGACCCAAACACACTCGGCTAGACCCAAACCCACTCGGCTAGACTCAAACCCACTCGGCTAGACCCAAACCCACTCGGCTAGACCCAAACCGACTCGGCTAGACCCAAACCCAATCGGCTAGACCCAAACCCACTCGGCTAGACCCAAACCGACTCGGCTAGACCCAAACCGACTCGGCTAGACCCAAACCCAATCGGCTAGACCCAAACCCACTCGGCTAGACCCAAACCGACTCGGCTAGACCCAAACCCAATCGGCTAGACCCAAACCCACTCGGCTAGACCCAAACCCACTCGGCTAGACCCAAACTCACTCGGCTAGACCCAAACCCAATCGGCTAGACCCAAACCCACTCGGCTAGACCCACACCCACTCGGCTCGGCCCAAACCCACTCGGCTAGACCCAAACCCACTCGGCTAGACCCAAGCCAACTCGGCTAGACCCAAACCCACTCGGCTAGACCCAAACCCACTCGGCTAGACCCAAACCCACTCGGCTAGACTCAAACCCACTCGGCTAGACCCAAACCCACTCGGCTAGACCAAAACCGACTCGGCTAGACCCAAACCCAATCGGCTAGACCCAAACCCACTCGGCTAGACCCAAACCCACTCGGCAAGACACAAACCCACGCGGCTAGACACAAACCCACTCGGCTAGACCCAAACCCACTCGGCTAGACCCACACCCACTCGGCTAGACCCAAACCCACTCGGCTAGACCCAAACCTAATCGGGTAGACCCAAACCCACTTGGCTAGAATCAAACCCACTCGGCTACACCCAAACCTACTCCGCTAGACCCAAACCCTCTCCGCTAGACCCATACCAACTCCGCTAGACCCAAACCCACTCGGCTAAACCCAAACCCACTCGGCTAGACCCAAACCCACTCGGCTAGACCCAAACCCACTCGGCTACACCCAAACCCGATCGTCTAGACCCAAACTAACTCGGCTACAGCCAAACTAACTCGGCTAGACCCAAACCCACTCGGCTAAACCCAAACCCACTCGGCTAGACCCAAACCCACACGGCTAGACCCAAACCCACTCGGCTAGACCCAAACCCACTCGGCTAGACCCAAACCCACCCGGCTAGACCCAAACCCACTCGGCTAGACCCAAACCCACTCGGCTAGACCCAAACCCACTTGGCTAGACCCAAGCCCACTCGGCTAGACCCAAGCCCACTCGGCTAGACCCAAACCCACTTGGCTAGACCCAAACTCACTCGGCTAGACCCAAACACAATCGGCTAGACCCAAACCCACTCGGCTAGACCCAAACCCACTCGGCTAGACCCACACCCACTCGGCTGGACCCAAACCCATTCGGCTAGACCCAAACCCACTCGGCTAGACCCAAACCCACCCGGCTAGACCCAAACCCACTCGGCTAGACCCAAACCCACCCGGCTAGACCCAAGCCCACTCGGCTAGACCCAAACCCACTCGGCTAGACCCAAACCCACTCGGCTAGACCCAAACCCACTTGGCTAGACCCAAACCCACCCGGCTAGACCCAAACCCACTCGGCTAGACCCAAACCCACTCGGCTAGACCCAAACCCACTTGGCTACACCCAAGCCCACTCGGCTAGACCCAAGCCCACTCGGCTAGACCCAAACCCAGTCGGCTAGACCCAAACTAACTCGGCTAGACCCAAACACAATCGGCTAGACCCAAACCCACTCGGCTAGACCCAAACCCACTCGGCTAGACCCACACCCACTCGGCTAGACCCAAACCCAATCGGCTAGACCCAAACCCACTCGGCTAGACCCAAGCCCACTCGGCTAGACCCAAACCCACTCGGCTAGACCCAAACCCACTCGGCTAGACCCAAACCCACTCGGCTAGACTCAAACCCACTCGGCTAGACCCAAACCCACTCGGCTATACCCAAACCGACTCGGCTAGACCCAAACCCAATCGGCTAGACCCAAACCCACTCGGCTAGACCCAAACCCACTCGGCAAGACCCAAACCCACTCGGCTAGACCCAAACCCACTCGGCTAGACCCAAACCCACTCGGCTAGACCCACACCCACTCGGCTAGACTCAAACCCACTCGGCTACACCCAAACCCACTCCGCTAGACCCAAACCCTCTCCGCTAGACCCATACCAACTCCGCTAGACCCAAACCCACTTGGCTAGACCCAAACCCACCCGGCTAGACCCAAACCCACTCGGCTAGATCCAAACCCACTCGGCTAGACCCAAACCCACTTGGCTAGACCCAAGCCCACTCGGCTAGACCCAAGCCCACTCGGCTAGATCCAAACCCATTCGGCTAGACCCACACCCACGCGGCTAGACCCAAACACACTCAGCTAGACCCAAACCCACTCGGCTAGATGCAAACCCACTCGGCTAGACCCAAACCCACTCGGCTAGACCCAAACCCACTCGGCTACACCCAAACCCACTCGGCTACACCCAAACCCACTCGGCTAGACCCAAGCCCACTCGGCTAGACCCAAACCCACTCGTCTAGACCTAAACCCACTCGGCTAGACCCAAACACACTCGGATAGACTCAAACCCACTCGGCTAGACCCAAACCCACTCGGCTAGACCCAAACCGAGTCGGCTAGACCCAAACCCAATCAGTTAGACCCAAACCCACTCGGCTAGACGCAAACCGATTCGGCTAGACCCAAACCGACTCGGCTAGACCCAAACCCATTCGGCTAGACCCAAACCCACTCGGCTAGAACCAAACCGACTCGGCTAGACCCAAACCCAATCGGCTAGACCCAAACCCACTCGGCTAGACCCAAACCCACTCGGCTAGACCCAAACTCACTCGGCTAGACCCAAACCCAATCGGCTAGACCCAAACCCACTCGGCTAGACCCAAACCCACTCGGCTAGACCCACACCCACTCGGCTAGGCCCAAACCCACTCGGCTAGACCCAAACCCACTCGGCTAGACCCAAGCCAACTCGGCTAGACCCAAACCCACTCGGCTAGACCCAAACCCACTCGGCTAGACCCAAACCCACTCGGCTAGACTCAAACCCACTCGGCTAGACCCAAACCCACTCGGCTAGACCCAAACCGACTCGGCTAGACCCAAACCCAATCGGCTAGACCCAAACCCACTCGTTTAGACCCAAACCCACTCGGCAAGACCCAAACCCACGCGGCTAGACACAAACCCATTCGGCTAGACCCAAACCCACTCGGCTAGACCCACACCCACTCGGCTAGACTCAAACCCACTCGGCTAGACCCAAACCTACTCGGCTAGACCCAAACCCACTCGGCAAGACCCAAACCCACTCAGCTAGACCCAAACCCACTCGGCTAGACCCAAACCCACTCGGCTAGACCCACACCCACTCGGCTAGACTCAAACCCACTCGGCTACACCCAAACCCACTCCGCTAGACCCAAACCCTCTCCGCTAGACCCATACCAACTCCGCTAGACCCAAACCCACTTGGCTAGACCCAAACCCACCCGGCTAGACCCAAACCCACTCGGCTAGACCCAAACCCACTCGGCTAGACCCAAACCCAATCGGCTAGACCCAAACCCACTTGGCTAGACCCACACCCACTCGGCTAGGCCCAAACCCACTCGGCTAGACCCAAACCCAATCGACTAGACCCAAGCCAACTCGGCTAGACCCAAACCCACTCGGCTAGACCCAAACCCACTCGGCTAGACCCAAACCCACTCGGCTAGACTCAAACCCACTCGGCTAGACCCAAACACACTCGGCTAGTCCCAAACCCACTCGGCTAGACCAAACCCAATCGGCTAGACCGAAACCCACTCGTTTAGACCCAAACCCACTCGGCAAGACCCAAACCCACGCGGCTAGACACAAACCCACTCGGCTAGACCCAAACCCACTCGGCTAGACCCACACCCACTCGGCTAGACTCAAACCCACTCGGCTAGACCCAAACCTACTCGGCTAGACCCAAACCCACTCGGCAAGACCCAAACCCACTCGGCTTGACCCAAACCCACTCGGCTAGACCCAAACCCACTCGGCCAGACCCACACCCACTCGGCTAGACTCAAACCCACTCGGCTACACCCAAACCCACTCCGCTAGACCCAAACCCTCTCCGCTAGATCCATACCAACTCCGCTAGACCCAAACCCACTTGGCTAGACCCAAACCCACCCGGCTAGACCCAAACCCACTCGGCTAGACCCAAACCCACTCGGCTAGACCCAAACCCACTTGGCTAGACCCAAGCCCACTCGGCTAGACCCAAGCCCACTCGGCTAGATCCAAACCCATTCGGCTAGACCCACACCCACTCGGCTAGACCCAAACACACTCGGCTAGACCCAAACCCACTCGGCTAGATGCAAACCCACTCGGCTAGACCCAAACCCACTCGGCTAGACCCAAACCCACTCGGCTACACCCAAACCCACTCGGCTACACCCAAACCCACTCGGCTAGACCCAAGCCCACTCGGCTAGACCCAAACCCACTCGTCTAGACATAAACCCACTCGGCTAGACCCAAACCCACTCGGATAGACTCAAACCCACTCGGATAGACTCAAACCCACTCGGCTAGACCCAAACCCACTCGGCTAGACCCAAACTCACTCGGCCAGACCCAAACCCAATCGGCTAGACCCAAACCCACTCGGCTAGACCCAAACCCACTCGGCTAGACCCACACCCACTCGGCTAGGCCCAAACCCACTCGGCTAGACCCAAACCCACTCGGCTAGACCCAAGCCAACTCGGCTAGACCCAAACCCACTCGGCTAGACCCAAACCCACTCGGCTAGACCCAAACCCACTCGGCTAGACTCAAACCCACTCGGCTAGACCCAAACCCACTCGGCTAGACCCAAACCGACTCGGCTAGACCCAAACCCAATCGGCTAGACCCAAACCCACTCGTTTAGACCCAAACCCACTCGGCAAGACCCAAACCCACGCGGCTAGACACAAACCCACTCGGCTAGACCCAAACCCACTCGGCTAGACCCACACACACTCGGCTAGACTCAAACCCACTCGGCTAGACCCAAACCTACTCGGGTAGACCCAAACCCACGCGGCTACACCCAAACCCACTCCGCTAGACCCAAACCCTCTCCGCTAGACGCAAACCCACTCGGCTACACCCAAACCCACTCGGCTAGACCCAAGCCCACTCGGCTAGACCCAAACCCACTCGTCTAGACGTAAACCCACACGGCTAGACCCAAACCCACTCGGATAGACTCAAACCCACTCGGCTAGACCCAAACCCACTCGGCTAGACCCAAACCGAGTCGGCTAGACCGAAACCCAATCGGCTAGACCCAAACCCACTGGCTAGACCCAAACCGATTCAGCTAGACCCAAACCGACTCGGCTAGACCCAAACCCAATCGGCTAGACCCAAACCCACTCGGCTAGACCCAAACCCACTCGGCTAGACCCAAACTCACTCGGCTAGACCCAAACCCAATCGGCTAGACCCAAACCCACTCGGCTAGACCCAAACCCACTCGGCTAGACCCACACCCACTCGGCTAGGCCCAAACCCACTCGGCTAGACCCAAACCCACTCGGCTAGACCCAAGCCAACTCGGCTAGACCCAAACCCACTCGGCTAGACCCAAACCCACTCGGCTAGACCCAAACCCACTCGGCTAGACTCAAACCCACTCGGCTAGACCCAAACCCACTCGGCTAGACCCAAACCGAATCGGCTAGACCCAAACCCAATCGGCTAGACCCAAACCCACTCGTTTAGACCCAAACCCACTCGGCAACACCCAAACCCACGCGGCTTGACACAAACCCACTCGGCTAGACCCAAACCCACTCGGCTAGACCCAAACCCACTCGGCTAGACTCAAACCCACTCGGCTAGACCCAAACACACTCGGGTAGACCCAAACCCACTCGGCTAGACCAAACCCAATCGGCTAGACCCAAACCCACTCGTTTAGACCCAAACCCACTCGGCAAGACCCAAACCCACGCGGCTAGACACAAACCCACTCGGCTAGACCCAAACCCACTCGGCTAGACCCACACCCACTCGGCTAGACTCAAACCCACTCGGCTAGACCCAAACCTACTCGGCTAGACCCAAACCCACTCGGCAAGACCCAAACCCACTCGGCTTGACCCAAACCCACTCGGCTAGACCCAAACCCACTCGGACAGACCCACACCCACTCGGCTAGACTCAAACCCACTCGGCTACACCCAAACCCACTCCGCTAGACCCAAACCCTCTCCGCTAGACCCATACCAACTCCGCTAGACCCAAACCCACTTGGCTAGACCCAAACCCACATGGCTAGACCCAAACCCACTCGGCTAGACCCAAACCCACTCGGCTAGACCCAAACCCACTTGGCTAGACCCAAGCCCACTCGGCTAGACCCAAGCCCACTCGGCTAGATCCAAACCCATTCGGCTAGACCCACACCCACTCGGCTAGACCCAAACACACTCGGCTAGACCCAAACCCACTCGGCTAGATGCAAACCCACTCGGCTAGACCCAAACCCACTCGGCTAGAATCAAACCCACTCGGCTACACCCAAACCCACTCGGCTACACCCAAACCCACTCGGCTAGACCCAAGCCCACTCGGCTAGACCCAAACCAACTCGTCTAGACATAAACCCACTCGGCTAGACCCAAACCCACTCGGATAGACTCAAACCCACTCGGATAAACTCAAACCCACTCGGCTAGACCCAAACCCACTCGGCTAGACCCAAACTCACTCGGCCAGACCCAAACCCAATCGGCTAGACCCAAACCCACTCGGCTAGACCCAAACCCACTCGGCTAGACCCACACCCACTCGGCTAGGCCCAAACCCACTCGGCTAGACCCAAACCCACTCGGCTAGACCCAAGCCAACTCGGCTAGACCCAAACCCACTCGGCTAGACCCAAACCCACTCGGCTAGACCCAAACCCACTCGGCTAGACTCAAACCCACTCGGCTAGACCCAAACCCACTCGGCTAGACCCAAACCGACTCGGCTAGACCCAAACCCAATCGGCTAGACCCAAACCCACTCGTTTAGACCCAAACCCACTCGGCAAGACCCAAACCCACGCGGCTAGACACAAACCCACTCGGCTAGACCCAAACCCACTCGGCTAGACCCACACACACTCGGCTAGACTCAAACCCACTCGGCTAGACCCAAACCTACTCGGGTAGACCCAAACCCACGCGGCTACACCCAAACCCACTCCGCTAGACCCAAACCCTCTCCGCTAGACCCAAACCCACTCGGCTACACCCAAACCCACTCGGCTAGACCCAAGCCCACTTGGCTAGACCCAAACCCACTCGTCTAGACCTAAACCCACACGGCTAGACCCAAACCCACTCGGATAGACTCAAACCCACTCGGCTAGACCCAAACCCACTCGGCTAGACCCAAACCGAGTCGGCTAGACCGAAACCCAATCGGCTAGACCCAAACCCACTGGCTAGACCCAAACCGATTCAGCTAGACCCAAACCGACTCGGCTAGACCCAAACCCAATCGGCTAGACCCAAACCCACTCGGCTAGACCCAAACCCACTCGGCTAGACCCAAACTCACTCGGCTAGACCCAAACCCAATCGACTAGACCCAAACCCACTCGGCTAGACCCAAACCCACTCGGCTAGACCCACACCCACTCGGCTAGGCCCAAACCCACTCGGCTAGACCCAAACCCACTCGGCTAGACCCAAGCCAACTCGGCTAGACCCAAACCCACTCGGCTAGACCCAAACCCACTCGGCTAGACCCAAACCCACTCGGCTAGACTCAAACCCACTCGGCTAGACCCAAACCCACTCGGCTAGACCCAAACCGAATCGGCTAGACCCAAACCCAATCGGCTAGACCCAAACCCACTCGTTTAGACCCAAACCCACTCGGCAACACCCAAACCCACGCGGCTTGACACAAACCCACTCGGCTAGACCCAAACCCACTCGGCTAGACCCACACCCACTCGGCTAGACTCAAACCCACTCGGCTAGACCCAAACCTACTCGGGTAGACCCAAACCCACTCGGCTAGACTCAAACCCACTCGGCTACACCCAAACCCACTCCGCTAGACCCAAACCCTCTCCGCTAGACCCATACCAACTCCGCTAGACCCAAACCCACTCGGCTAAACCCAAACCCACTCGACTAGACCCAAACCCACTCGGCTAGACCCAAACCCACTCGGCTACACCCAAACCCGATCGTCTAGACCCAAACTAACTCAGCTACAGCCAAACTAACTCGGCTAGACGCAAACCCACTCGGCTAAACCCAAACCCACTCGGCTAGACCCAAACCCACTCGGCTAGACCCAAACCCACTGGGCTAGACCCAAACCCACTCGGCTAGACCCAAACCCACTCGGCTAGACCGAAACCCACTCGGCTAGACCCAAACCCACTCGGCTAGACACAAACCCACTCGGCTAGACCCAAACCCACTCGGATAGACCCAAGCCCATTCGGCTAGACGCAAACCCACTCGGCTAGACCCAAACCCACTCGGCTAGACCCAAACCCACTCGGCTAGACCCAAACCCACTCGGCTAGACCCCAACCCACCCGGCTAGACCCAAACCCACTCGGCTAGGCCCAAACCCACTCGGCTAGACCCAAACCCACTTGGCTAGACCCAAGCCCACTCGGCTAGACCCAAGCCCACTCGGCTGGACCCAAACCCACTCGGCTAGACCCAAACTCACTCGGCTAGACCCAAACACAATCGGCTAGACCCAAACCCACTCGTCTAGACCCAAACCCACTCGGCTAGACCCACACCCACTCGGCTAGACCCAAACCCACTCGGCTAGACCCAAACCCACTCGGCTAGACCCAAGCCCACTCGGCTAGACCCAAACCCACTCGGCTAGACCCAAACCCACTCGGCTGGACCCAAACCCAGTCGGCTAGACTCAAACCCACTCGGCTAGACCCAAACACACTCGGCTAGACCCAAACCCACTCGGCTAGACTCAAACCCACTCGGCTAGACCCAAACCCACTCAGCTAGACACAAACCCACTCGGCTAGACCCAAACCCACTCGGATAGACCCAAGCCGATTCGGCTAGATGCAAACCCACTCAGCTAGACCCAAACCCACTCGGCTAGACCCAAACCCACTCGGCTAGACCCAAACCCACTCGGCTAGACCCAAACCCACCCGGCTAGACCCAAACCCACTCGGCTAGACCCAAACCCACTCGGCTAGACCCAAACCCACTCGGCTAGACCCAAGCCCACTGGGCTACACCCAAGCCCACTCGGCTAGACCCAAACCCATTCGGCTAGACCCACACCCACTCGGCTAGACCCAAACACACTCGGCTAGACCCAAACCCACTCGGCTAGACGCAAACCCACTCGGCTAGACCCAAACCCACTCGGCTAGACCCAAACCCACTCGGCTAGACCCAAACCCACTCGGCTAGACCCAAGCCCACTCGGCTAGACCCAAGCCGACTCGGCTAGAACTAAACCCACTCGGCTAGACCCAAACCCACTCGGCTAGACGCAAACCCACTCGGCTAGAACCAAACCCACTCGGCTAGACCCAAACCGACTCGGCTAGACCCAAACCCAATCGGCTAGACCCAAACGCACTCGGCTAGACCCAAACCGACTCGGCTAGACCCAAACCCACTCGGCTAGACCCAAACCCACTCGGCTAGACCCAAACCCACTCGGCTAGACCCAAACCCAATCGGCTAGACCCAAACCCACTCGGCTAGACCCAAACTCACTCGGCTAGACCCAAACCCACTCGGCTAGACCCAAACTCACTCGGCTAGACCCAAACCCAATTGGCTAGACCCAAACCCACTCGGCTAGACCCAAACCCACTCGGTTAGACCCACACCCACTCGGCTAGGCCCAAACCCACTCGTCTAGACCCAAACCCACTCGGCTAGACCCAAGCCAACTCGGCTAGACCCAAACCCACTAGGCTAGACCCAAACCCACTCGGCTAGACCCAAACCCACTCGGCTAGACTCAAACCCACTCGGCTAGACCCAAACCCACTCGGCTAGACCCAAACCGACTCGGCTAGACCCAAACCCAATCGGCTAGACCCAAACCCACTCGGCTAGACCCAAACCCACTCGGCTAGACCCAAACCCACCCGGCTAGACCCAAACCCACTCGGCTAGACCCAAACCCACTCGGCTAGACCCAAACCCACTCGGCTAGACCCAAGCCCACTCGGCTACACCCAAGCCCACTCGGCTAGACCCAAACCCATTCGGCTAGACCCACACCCACTCGGCTAGACCCAAACACACTCGGCTAGACCCAAACCCACTCGGCTAGATGCAAACCCACTCGGCTAGACCCAAACCCACTCGGCTAGACCCAAACCCACTCGGCTAGACCCAAACCCACTCGGCTAGACCCAAGCCCACTCGGCTAGACCCAAGCCGACTCGGCTAGAACTAAACCCACTCGGCTAGACCCAAACCCACTCGGCTAGACGCAAACCCACTCGGCTAGAACCAAACCCACTCGGCTAGACCCAAACCGACTCGGCTAGACCCAAACCCAATCGGCTAGACCCAAACGCACTCGGCTAGACCCAAACCCACTCGGCTAGACCCAAACCCACTCGGCTAGACCCAAACCCAATCGGCTAGACCCAAACCCACTCGGCTAGACCCAAACTCACTCGGCTAGACCCAAACCCACTCGGCTAGACCCAAACTCACTCGGCTAGACCCAAACCCAATCGGCTAGACCCAAACCCACTCGGCTAGACCCAAACCCACTCGGTTAGTCCCACACCCACTCGGCTAGGCCCAAACCCACTCGTCTGGACCCAAACCCACTCGGCTAGACCCAAGCTAACTCGGCTAGACCCAAACCCACTCGGCTAGACCCAAACCCACTCGGCTAGACCCAAACCCACTCGGCTAGACTCAAACCCACTCGGCTAGACCCAAACACACTCGGCTAGACCCAAACCGACTCGGCTAGACCCAAACCCAATCGGCTAGACCCAAACCCACTCGGCTAGACCCAAACCCACTCGGCAAGACCCAAACCCACTCGGCTAGACACAAACCCACTCGGCTAGACCCAAACCCACTCGGCTAGACCCACACCCACTCGGCTGGACTCAAACCCACTCGGCTAGACCCAAACCTACTCGGGTAGACCCAAACCCACTCGGCTAGACTCAAACCCACTCGGCTACACCCAAACCCACTCCGCTAGACCCAAACCCACTCGGCTAGACCCAAACCCACTCGGCTAGACCCAAACCCGATCGTCTAGACCCAAACTAACTCGGCTACAGCCAAACTAACTCGGCTAGACCCAAACCCACTCGGCTAAACCCAAACCCACTCGGCTAGACCCAAACCCACTCGGCTAGACCCAAACCCACTCGGCTAGACCCAAACTCACTCGGCTAGACCCAAACCCAATCGGCCAGACCCAAACCCACTCGGCTAGACCCAAACCCACTCGGCTAGACCCACACCCACTCAGCTAGGCCCAAACCCACTCGGCTAGACCCAAACCCACTCGGCTAGACCCAAGCCAACTCGGCTAGACCCAAACCCACTCGGCTAGACCCAAACCCACTCGGCTAGACCCAAACCCACTCGGCTAGACTCAAACGCACTCGGCTAGACCCAAACCCACTCGGCTAGACCAAAACCGACTCGGCTAGACCCAAACCCAATCGGCTAGACCCAAACCCACTCGTTTAGACCCAAACCCACTCGGCAAGACCCAAACCCACGCGGCTAGACACAAACCCACTCGGCTAGACCCAAACCCACTCGGCTAGACCCACACCCACTCGGCTAGACTCAAACCCACTCGGCTAGACCCAAACCTACTCGGGTAGACCCAAACCCACTCGGCTACACCCAAACCCACTCCGCTAGACCCAAACCCTCTCCGCTAGACCCAAACCCACTCGGCTACACCCAAACCCACTCGGCTAGACCCAAGCCCACTCGGCTAGACCCAAACCCACTCGTCTAGACCTAAACCCACCCGGCTAGACACAAACCCACTCGGATAGACTCAAACCCACTCGGATAGACCCAAACCCACTCGGCTAGACCCAAACCGAGTCGGCTAGACCCAAACCCAATCGGCTAGACCCAAACCCACTCGGCTAGACCCAAACCGATTCAGCTAGACCCAAACCGACTCGGCTAGACCCAAACCCAATCGGCTAAACCCAAACCCACTCGGCTAGACTCAAACCCACTCGGATAGACCCAAACCCACTCGGCTAGACCCAAACCGAGTCGGCTAGACCCAAACCCAATCGGCTAGACCCAAACCCACTCGGCTAGACCCAAACCGATTCAGCTAGACCCAAACCGACTCGGCTAGACCCAAACCCAATCGGCTAGACCCAAACCCACTCGGCTAGACCCAAACCCACTCGGCTAGACCCAAACCGACTCGGCTAGACCCAAACCCAATCGGCTAGACCCAAACCCACTCGGCTAGCCCCAAACCCACTCGGCTAGACCCAAACTCACTCGGCTAGACCCAAACCCAATCGGCTAGACCCAAACCTACTCGGCTAGACCCAAACCCACTCGGCTAGACCCACACCCACTCGGCTAGGCCCAAACCCACTCGGCTAGAGCCAAACCCACTCGGCTAGACCCACACCCACTCGGATAGACTCAAACCCACTCGGCTAGACCCAAACCTACTCGGGTAGACCCAAACCCACTCGGCTAGACTCAAACCCACTCGGCTACACCCAAACCCACTCCGCTAGACCCAAACCCTCTCCGCTAGACCCATACCAACTCCGCTAGACCCAAACCCACTCGGCTAAACCCAAACCCACTCGGCTAGAACCAAACCCACTCGGCTAGACCCAAACCCACTCGGCTACACCCAAACCCGATCGTCTAGACCCAAACTAACTCGGCTACAGCCAAACTAACTCGGCTAGACCCAAACCCACTCGGCTAAACCCAAACCCACTCGGCTAGACCCAAACCCACTCCGCTAGACCCAAACCCACTCGGATAGACCCAAACCCACTCGGCTAGACCCAAACCCACTCGGCTAGACCCAAACCCACTCGGCTAGACCCCAACCCACCCGGCTAGACCCAAACCCACTCGGCTAGGCCCAAACCCACTCGGCTAGACCCAAACCCACTCGGCTAGACCCAAGCCCACTCGGCTAGACCCAAGCCCTCTCGGCTAGACCCAAACCCACTCGGCTAGACCCAAACTCACTCGGCTAGACCCAAACCCACTCGGCTAGACCCAAACCGACTCGGCTAGACCCAAACCCAATCGGCTAGACCCAAACCCACTCGTTTAGACCCAAACCCACTCGGCAAGACCCAAACACACGCGGCTAGACACAAACCCACTCGGCTAGACCCAAACCCACTCGGCTAGACCCACACCCACTCGGCTAGACTCAAACCCAATCGGCTAGACATAAACCTACTCGGGTAGACCCAAACCCACTCGGCTAGACTCAAACCCACTCGGCTACACCCAAACCCACTCCGCTAGACCCAAACCCTCTCCGCTAGACCCATACCAACTCCGCTAGACCCAAACCCACTCGGCTACACCCAAACCCGATCGTCTAGACCCAAACTAACTCGGCTACAGCCAAACTAACTCGGCTAGACCCAAACCCACTCGGCTAAACCCAAACCCACTCGGCTAGACCCAAACCCACTCGGCTAGACCCAAACCCACTCGGCTAGACCCAAACCCACTCGGCTAGACCCAAACCCACTCGGCTAGACCGAAACCCACTCGGCTAGACCCAAACCCACTCGGCTAGACACAAACCCACTCGGCTAGACCCAAACCCACTCGGATAGACCCAAGCCCATTCGGCTAGACCCAAAACCACCTGGCTAGACTCAAACCCACTCGGCTACACACAAACCCACTCCGCTAGACCCAAACACTCTCCGCTAGACCCATACCAACTCCGCTAGACCCAAACCCACTCGGCTAGACCCAAACCCACTCGGCTAGACCCAAACCCACTCGGCTAGACCCAAACCCACTCGGCCAGACCCAAACCCGATCGTCTAGACCCAAACTAACTCGGCTACAGCCAAACTAACTCGGCTGGACCCAAACCCACTCGGCTAAACCCAAACCCACTCGGCTAGACCCAAACACACTCGGCTAGACCCAAACCCACTCGGCTAGACCCAAACCCACTCGGCTAGACCCAAACCCACTCGGCTAGACCGAAACCCACTCGGCTAGACCCAAACCCACTCAGCTAGACACAAACCCACTCGGCTAGACCCAAACCCACTCGGCTAGACCCAAACCCACTCGGCTAGACCCAAACTCACTCGGCTACACCCAAACCCAATCGGCAAGACCCAAACCCACTCGGCTAGACCCAAACCCACTCGGCAAGACCCAAACCCACTCGGCTAGACCCAAACCCACTCGGCTAGACCCAAACCCACTCGGCTAGACCCACACCCACTCGGCTAGACTCAAACCCACTCGGCTACACCCAAACCCACTCCGCTAGACCCAAACACTCTCCGCTAGACCCATACCAACTCCGCTAGACCCAAACCCACTCGGCTAGACCCAAACCCACTCGGCTAGACCCAAACCCACTCGGCTAGACCCAAACCCACTCGGCTAGACCCAAACCCGATCGTCTAGACCCAAACTAACTCGGCTACAGCCAAACTAACTCGGCTGGACCCAAACCCACTCGGCTAAACCCAAACCCACTCGGCTAGACCCAAACCCACTCGGCTAGACCCAAACCCACTCGGCTAGACCCAAACCCACTCGGCTAGACCCAAACCCACTCGGCTAGACCGAAACCCACTCGGCTAGACCCAAACCCACTCAGCTAGACACAAACCCACTCGGCTAGACCCAAACCCACTCGGATAGACCCAAGCCCATTCGGCTAGACGCAAACCCACTCAGCTAGACCCAAACCCACTCGGCTAGACCCAAACCCACTCGGCTAGACCCAAACCCACCCGGCTAGACCCAAACCCACCCGGCTAGACCCAAACCCGCTCGGCTAGACCCAAACCCACTCGGCTAGACCGAAACCCACTTGGCTAGACCCAAGCCCACTCGGCTAGACCCAAGCCCACTCGGCTAGACCCAAACCCATTTGTCTAGACCCACACCCACTCGGCTAGACCCAAACACACTCGGCTAGACCCAAACACACTCGGCTAGACCCAAACCCACTCGGCTACACCCAAACCCACTCGGCTAGACCCAAACCCACTTGGCTAGACCCAAACCCACTCGGCTAGACCCAAGCCCACTCGGCTAGACCCAAACCCACTCGGCTAGACCCAAACCCACTCGGCTAGACCCAAACCCACTCGGCTAGACCCAAACCCACTCGGCTAGACCCAAACCGACTCGGCTAGACCCAAACCCAATCGGCTAGTCCCAAACCCACTCGGCTAGACCCATACCGACTCGGCTAGACCCAAACCCACTCGGCTAGACCCAAACCCAATCGGCTAGACCCAAACCCACTCGGCTAGACCCAAACCCACTCGGCTAGACCCAAACCCAATCGGCTAGACCCACACCCACTCGGCTAGACCCAAACACACTCGGCTAGACCCAAACCCACTCGGCTAGACACACACCCACTCGGCTAGACGCAAACCCACCCGGCTAGACCCAAACCCACCCGGCTAGACCCAAACCCACTCGGCAAGACCCAAACCCACTCGGCTAGACCCAAACTCACTCGGCTAGACCCAAACCCACTCGGCTAGACCCAAACCGACTCGGCTAGATCCAAACCCACTCGGCTAGACCCACACCCACTCGGCTAGGCCCAAACCCACTCGGCTAGACCCAAACCCACTCGGCTAGACCCAAGCCAACTCGGCTAGACCCAAACCCACTCGGCTAGACCCAAACCCACTCGGATAGACCCAAGCCCATTCGGGTAGACGCAAACCCACTCGGCTAGACCCAAACCCACTCGGCTAGACCCAAACCCACTCGGCTAGACCCAAACCCACTCGGCTAGACCCAAACCCACCCGGCTAGACCCAAACCCACTCGGCTAGACCCAAACCCACTCGGCTAGACCCAAACCCACTCGGCTAGACCCAAACCCACTCGGCTAGATGCAAACCCAGTCGGCTAGACCCAAACCCACTCGGCTAGACCCAAACCCACTCGGCTAGACCCAAACTCACTCGGCTAGACCCAAACCCAATCGGCTAGACCCAAACCCACTCGGATAGACCGAAACCCACTCGGCTAGACCCACACCCACTCGGCTAGACCCAAACCCACCCGGCTAGACCCAAACCCACTCGGCTAGACCCAAACCCACTCGGCTAGACCCAAACCGACTCGGCTAGACCCAAACCCAATCGGCAAGACCCAAACCCACTCGGCTAGACCCAAACCCACTCGGCTAGACCCAAACCGACTCGGCTAGACCCAAACCCACTCGGCTAGACCCAAACCCAATCGGCTAGACCCAAACACACTCGGCTAGAACCAAACCGACTCGGCTAGACCCAAACCCAATCGGCTAGACCCAAACCCACTCGGCTGGACCCAAACCCACTCGGCTAGACCCACACCCACTCGGCTAGACCCAAACCCACCCGGCTAGACCCAAACCCACTCGGCTAGACCCAAACCCACTCGGCTAGACCCATACCGACTCGGCTAGACCCAAACCCAATCGGCTAGACCCAAACCCACTCGGCTAGACCTAACCCCACTCGGCTAGACCCAAGCCAACTCGGCTAGACCCAAACCCACTCGGCTAGACCCAAACCCACTCGGCTAGACCCAAACGCACTCGGCTAGTCCCAAACCCACTCGGCTAGACCCAAACCGACTCGGCTAGACCCAAACCCAAACGGCTAGACCCAAACCCACTCGGCTAGACCCAAACCCACTCGGCAAGACCCAAACCCACTCGGCTAGACACAAACCCACTCGGCTAGACCCAAACCCACTCGGCTGGACCCACACCCACTCGGCTAGACTCAAACCCACTCGGCTAGACCCAAACCTACTCGGGTAGACCCAAACCCACTCGGCTAGACTCAAACCCACTCGGCTACACCCAAACCCACTCCGCTAGACCCAAACCCTCTCCGCTAGACCCATACCAACTCCGCTATACCCAAACCCACTCGGCTAGACGCAAACCCACTCGGCTAGACCCACACCCACTCGGCTAGGCCCAAACCCACTCGGCTAGACCCAAACCCACTCGGCTAGACCTAAACCCACTAGGCTAGACCCAAACCCACTCGGCTAGACTCAAACCCACTCGGCTAGACCCAAACCGACTCGGCTAGACCCAAACCCACTCGGCTAGACCGAAACCCACTCGGCTAGACCGAAACCCACTCGGCTAGACACAAACCGACTCGGCTAGACCCAAACCCACTCGGATAGACCCAAGCCCATTCGGCTAGACGCAAACCCACTCGGCTAGACCCAAACCCACTCGGCTAGACCCAAACCCACTCGGCTAGACCCAAACCCACTCGGCTAGACCCAAACCCACCCGGCTAGACCCAAACCCACTCGGCTAGACCCAAACCCACTCGGCTAGACCCAAACTCACTCGGCTAGACCCAAACCCACTCGGCTAGACCCAAACCGACTCGGCTAGACCCAAACCCACTCGGCTAGACCCACACCCACTCGGCTAGGCCCAAACCCACTCGGCTAGACCCAAACCCACTCGGCTAGACCCAAGCCAACTCGGCTAGACCCAAACCCACTCGGCTAGACCCAAACCCACTCGGATAGACCCAAGCCCATTCGGGTAGACGCAAACCCACTCGGCTAGACCCAAACCCACTCGGCTAGACCCAAACCCACTCGGCTAGACCCAAACCCACTCGGCTAGACCCAAACCCAATCGGCTAGACCCAAACCCACTCGGCTAGACCCAAACCCACTCGGCTAGACCCAAACCCAATCGGCTAGACCCAAACCCACTCGGCTAGACCCAAACCCACTCGGCTAGACCCACACCCACTCGGCTAGACCCAAACCCACCCGGCTAGACCCAAACCCACTCGGCTAGACCCAAACCCACTCGGCTAGACCCATACCGACTCGGCTAGACACAAACCCACTCGGCTAGACCCAAACCCACTCGGCTAGACCCAAACCCACTCGGCTAGACCCAAACCCACTCGGCTAGACCCAACCCCACTCGGCTAGACCCAAACCCACTCGGCTAGACCCAAACCCACTCGGCTAGACCCAAACGCACTCGGCTAGTCCCAAACCCACTCGGCTAGACCCAAACCGACTCGGCTAGACCCAAACCCAAACGGCTAGACCCAAACCCACTCGGCTAGACCCAAACCCACTCGGCAAGACCCAAACCCACTCGGCTAGACACAAACCCACTCGGCTAGACCCAAACCCACTCGGCTAGACCCACACCCACTCGGCTAGACTCAAACCCACTCGGCTAGACCCAAACGTACTCGGGTAGACCCAAACCCACTCGGCTAGACTCAAACCCACTCGGCTACACCCAAACCCACTCCGCTAGACCCAAACCCTCTCCGCTAGACCCATACCAACTCCGCTATACCCAAACCCACTCGGCTAGACCCAAACCCACTCGGCTAGACCCACACCCACTCGGCTAGGCCCAAACCCACTCGGCTAGACCCAAACCCACTCGGCTAGACCTAAACCCACTCGGCTAGACCCAAACCCACTCGGCTAGACCCAAACCCACTCGGCTAGACCCAAACCCACTCGGCTAGACCCAAACCCACCCGGCTAGACCCAAACCCACTCGGCTAGACCCAAACCCACTCGGCTAGACCCAAACTCACTCGGCTAGACCCAAACCCACTCGGCTAGACCCAAACCGACTCGGCTAGACCCAAACCCACTCGGCTAGACCCACACCCACTTGGCTAGGCCCAAACCCACTCGGCTAGACCCAAACCCACTCGGCTAGACCCAAGCCAACTCGGCTAGACCCAAACCCACTCGGCTAGACCCAAACCCACTCGGATAGACCCAAGCCCATTCGGGTAGACGCAAACCCACTCGGCTAGACCCAAACCCACTCGGCTAGACCCAAACCCACTCGGCTAGACCCAAACCCACTCGGCTAGACCCAAACCCACCCGGCTAGACCCAAACCCACTCGGCTAGACCCAAACCCACTCGGCTAGACCCAAACCCACTCGGCTAGACCCAAACCCACTCGGCTAGATGCAAACCCAATCGGCTAGACCCAAACCCACTCGGCTAGACCCAAACCCACTCGGCTAGACCCAAACTCACTCGGCTAGACCCAAACCCAATCGGCTAGACCCAAACCCACTCGGATAGACCGAAACCCACTCGGCTAGACCCACACCCACTCGGCTAGACCCAAACCCACCCGGCTAGACCCAAACCCACTCGGCTAGACCCAAACCCACTCGGCTAGACCCAAACCGACTCGGCTAGACCCAAACCCAATCGGCAAGACCCAAACCCACTCGGCTAGACCCAAACCCACTCGGCTAGACCCAAACCCACTCGGCTAGACTCAAACCCACTCGGCTAGACCCAAACACACTCGGCTAGACCCAAACCGACTCGGCTAGACCCAAACCCAATCGGCTAAACCCAAACCCACTCGGCTAGACCCAAACCCACTCGGCAAGACCCAAACCCACTCGGCTAGACACAAACCCACTCGGCTAGACCCAAACCCACTCGGCTAGACCCACACCCACTCGGCTGGACTCAAACCCACTCGGCTAGACCCAAACCTACTCGGGTAGACCCAAACCCACTCGGCTAGACTCAAACCCACTCGGCTACACCCAAACCCACTCCGCTAGACCCAAACCCACTCGGCTAGACCCAAACCCACTCGGCTAGACCCAAACCCGATCGTCTAGACCCAAACTAACTCGGCTACAGCCAAACTAACTCGGCTAGACCCAAACCCACTCGGCTAAACCCAAACCCACTCGGCTAGACCCAAACCCACTCGGCTAGACCCAAACCCACTCGGCTAGACCCAAACTCACTCGGCTAGACCCAAACCCAATCGGCCAGACCCAAACCCACTCGGCTAGACCCAAACCCACTCGGCTAGACCCACACCCACTCAGCTAGGCCCAAACCCACTCGGCTAGACCCAAACCCACTCGGCTAGACCCAAGCCAACTCGGCTAGACCCAAACCCACTCGGCTAGACCCAAACCCACTCGGCTAGACCCAAACCCACTCGGCTAGACTCAAACGCACTCGGCTAGACCCAAACCCACTCGGCTAGACCAAAACCGACTCGGCTAGACCCAAACCCAATCGGCTAGACCCAAACCCACTCGTTTAGACCCAAACCCACTCGGCAAGACCCAAACCCACGCGGCTAGACACAAACCCACTCGGCTAGACCCAAACCCACTCGGCTAGACCCACACCCACTCGGCTAGACTCAAACCCACTCGGCTAGACCCAAACCTACTCGGGTAGACCCAAACCCACTCGGCTACACCCAAACCCACTCCGCTAGACCCAAACCCTCTCCGCTAGACCCAAACCCACTCGGCTACACCCAAACCCACTCGGCTAGACCCAAGCCCACTCGGCTAGACCCAAACCCACTCGTCTAGACCTAAACCCACCCGGCTAGACACAAACCCACTCGGATAGACTCAAACCCACTCGGATAGACCCAAACCCACTCGGCTAGACCCAAACCGAGTCGGCTAGACCCAAACCCAATCGGCTAGACCCAAACCCACTCGGCTAGACCCAAACCGATTCAGCTAGACCCAAACCGACTCGGCTAGACCCAAACCCAATCGGCTAAACCCAAACCCACTCGGCTAGACTCAAACCCACTCGGATAGACCCAAACCCACTCGGCTAGACCCAAACCGAGTCGGCTAGACCCAAACCCAATCGGCTAGACCCAAACCCACTCGGCTAGACCCAAACCGATTCAGCTAGACCCAAACCGACTCGGCTAGACCCAAACCCAATCGGCTAGACCCAAACCCACTCGGCTAGACCCAAACCCACTCGGCTAGACCCAAACCGACTCGGCTAGACCCAAACCCAATCGGCTAGACCCAAACCCACTCGGCTAGCCCCAAACCCACTCGGCTAGACCCAAACTCACTCGGCTAGACCCAAACCCAATCGGCTAGACCCAAACCTACTCGGCTAGACCCAAACCCACTCGGCTAGACCCACACCCACTCGGCTAGGCCCAAACCCACTCGGCTAGAGCCAAACCCACTCGGCTAGACCCACACCCACTCGGATAGACTCAAACCCACTCGGCTAGACCCAAACCTACTCGGGTAGACCCAAACCCACTCGGCTAGACTCAAACCCACTCGGCTACACCCAAACCCACTCCGCTAGACCCAAACCCTCTCCGCTAGACCCATACCAACTCCGCTAGACCCAAACCCACTCGGCTAAACCCAAACCCACTCGGCTAGAACCAAACCCACTCGGCTAGACCCAAACCCACTCGGCTACACCCAAACCCGATCGTCTAGACCCAAACTAACTCGGCTACAGCCAAACTAACTCGGCTAGACCCAAACCCACTCGGCTAAACCCAAACCCACTCGGCTAGACCCAAACCCACTCCGCTAGACCCAAACCCACTCGGATAGACCCAAACCCACTCGGCTAGACCCAAACCCACTCGGCTAGACCCAAACCCACTCGGCTAGACCCCAACCCACCCGGCTAGACCCAAACCCACTCGGCTAGGCCCAAACCCACTCGGCTAGACCCAAACCCACTCGGCTAGACCCAAGCCCACTCGGCTAGACCCAAGCCCTCTCGGCTAGACCCAAACCCACTCGGCTAGACCCAAACTCACTCGGCTAGACCCAAACCCACTCGGCTAGACCCAAACCGACTCGGCTAGACCCAAACCCAATCGGCTAGACCCAAACCCACTCGTTTAGACCCAAACCCACTCGGCAAGACCCAAACACACGCGGCTAGACACAAACCCACTCGGCTAGACCCAAACCCACTCGGCTAGACCCACACCCACTCGGCTAGACTCAAACCCAATCGGCTAGACATAAACCTACTCGGGTAGACCCAAACCCACTCGGCTAGACTCAAACCCACTCGGCTACACCCAAACCCACTCCGCTAGACCCAAACCCTCTCCGCTAGACCCATACCAACTCCGCTAGACCCAAACCCACTCGGCTACACCCAAACCCGATCGTCTAGACCCAAACTAACTCGGCTACAGCCAAACTAACTCGGCTAGACCCAAACCCACTCGGCTAAACCCAAACCCACTCGGCTAGACCCAAACCCACTCGGCTAGACCCAAACCCACTCGGCTAGACCCAAACCCACTCGGCTAGACCCAAACCCACTCGGCTAGACCGAAACCCACTCGGCTAGACCCAAACCCACTCGGCTAGACACAAACCCACTCGGCTAGACCCAAACCCACTCGGATAGACCCAAGCCCATTCGGCTAGACCCAAAACCACCTGGCTAGACTCAAACCCACTCGGCTACACACAAACCCACTCCGCTAGACCCAAACACTCTCCGCTAGACCCATACCAACTCCGCTAGACCCAAACCCACTCGGCTAGACCCAAACCCACTCGGCTAGACCCAAACCCACTCGGCTAGACCCAAACCCACTCGGCCAGACCCAAACCCGATCGTCTAGACCCAAACTAACTCGGCTACAGCCAAACTAACTCGGCTGGACCCAAACCCACTCGGCTAAACCCAAACCCACTCGGCTAGACCCAAACACACTCGGCTAGACCCAAACCCACTCGGCTAGACCCAAACCCACTCGGCTAGACCCAAACCCACTCGGCTAGACCGAAACCCACTCGGCTAGACCCAAACCCACTCAGCTAGACACAAACCCACTCGGCTAGACCCAAACCCACTCGGCTAGACCCAAACCCACTCGGCTAGACCCAAACTCACTCGGCTAGACCCAAACCCAATCGGCAAGACCCAAACCCACTCGGCTAGACCCAAACCCACTCGGCAAGACCCAAACCCACTCGGCTAGACCCAAACCCACTCGGCTAGACCCAAACCCACTCGGCTAGACCCACACCCACTCGGCTAGACTCAAACCCACTCGGCTACACCCAAACCCACTCCGCTAGACCCAAACACTCTCCGCTAGACCCATACCAACTCCGCTAGACCCAAACCCACTCGGCTAGACCCAAACCCACTCGGCTAGACCCAAACCCACTCGGCTAGACCCAAACCCACTCGGCTAGACCCAAACCCGATCGTCTAGACCCAAACTAACTCGGCTACAGCCAAACTAACTCGGCTGGACCCAAACCCACTCGGCTAAACCCAAACCCACTCGGCTAGACCCAAACCCACTCGGCTAGACCCAAACCCACTCGGCTAGACCCAAACCCACTCGGCTAGACCCAAACCCACTCGGCTAGACCGAAACCCACTCGGCTAGACCCAAACCCACTCAGCTAGACACAAACCCACTCGGCTAGACCCAAACCCACTCGGATAGACCCAAGCCCATTCGGCTAGACGCAAACCCACTCAGCTAGACCCAAACCCACTCGGCTAGACCCAAACCCACTCGGCTAGACCCAAACCCACCCGGCTAGACCCAAACCCACCCGGCTAGACCCAAACCCGCTCGGCTAGACCCAAACCCACTCGGCTAGACCGAAACCCACTTGGCTAGACCCAAGCCCACTCGGCTAGACCCAAGCCCACTCGGCTAGACCCAAACCCATTTGTCTAGACCCACACCCACTCGGCTAGACCCAAACACACTCGGCTAGACCCAAACACACTCGGCTAGACCCAAACCCACTCGGCTACACCCAAACCCACTCGGCTAGACCCAAACCCACTTGGCTAGACCCAAACCCACTCGGCTAGACCCAAGCCCACTCGGCTAGACCCAAACCCACTCGGCTAGACCCAAACCCACTCGGCTAGACCCAAACCCACTCGGCTAGACCCAAACCCACTCGGCTAGACCCAAACCGACTCGGCTAGACCCAAACCCAATCGGCTAGTCCCAAACCCACTCGGCTAGACCCATACCGACTCGGCTAGACCCAAACCCACTCGGCTAGACCCAAACCCAATCGGCTAGACCCAAACCCACTCGGCTAGACCCAAACCCACTCGGCTAGACCCAAACCCAATCGGCTAGACCCACACCCACTCGGCTAGACCCAAACACACTCGGCTAGACCCAAACCCACTCGGCTAGACACACACCCACTCGGCTAGACGCAAACCCACCCGGCTAGACCCAAACCCACCCGGCTAGACCCAAACCCACTCGGCAAGACCCAAACCCACTCGGCTAGACCCAAACTCACTCGGCTAGACCCAAACCCACTCGGCTAGACCCAAACCGACTCGGCTAGATCCAAACCCACTCGGCTAGACCCACACCCACTCGGCTAGGCCCAAACCCACTCGGCTAGACCCAAACCCACTCGGCTAGACCCAAGCCAACTCGGCTAGACCCAAACCCACTCGGCTAGACCCAAACCCACTCGGATAGACCCAAGCCCATTCGGGTAGACGCAAACCCACTCGGCTAGACCCAAACCCACTCGGCTAGACCCAAACCCACTCGGCTAGACCCAAACCCACTCGGCTAGACCCAAACCCACCCGGCTAGACCCAAACCCACTCGGCTAGACCCAAACCCACTCGGCTAGACCCAAACCCACTCGGCTAGACCCAAACCCACTCGGCTAGATGCAAACCCAGTCGGCTAGACCCAAACCCACTCGGCTAGACCCAAACCCACTCGGCTAGACCCAAACTCACTCGGCTAGACCCAAACCCAATCGGCTAGACCCAAACCCACTCGGATAGACCGAAACCCACTCGGCTAGACCCACACCCACTCGGCTAGACCCAAACCCACCCGGCTAGACCCAAACCCACTCGGCTAGACCCAAACCCACTCGGCTAGACCCAAACCGACTCGGCTAGACCCAAACCCAATCGGCAAGACCCAAACCCACTCGGCTAGACCCAAACCCACTCGGCTAGACCCAAACCGACTCGGCTAGACCCAAACCCACTCGGCTAGACCCAAACCCAATCGGCTAGACCCAAACACACTCGGCTAGAACCAAACCGACTCGGCTAGACTCAAACCCAATCGGCTAGACCCAAACCCACTCGGCTGGACCCAAACCCACTCGGCTAGACCCACACCCACTCGGCTAGACCCAAACCCACCCGGCTAGACCCAAACCCACTCGGCTAGACCCAAACCCACTCGGCTAGACCCATACCGACTCGGCTAGACCCAAACCCAATCGGCTAGACCCAAACCCACTCGGCTAGACCTAACCCCACTCGGCTAGACCCAAGCCAACTCGGCTAGACCCAAACCCACTCGGCTAGACCCAAACCCACTCGGCTAGACCCAAACGCACTCGGCTAGTCCCAAACCCACTCGGCTAGACCCGAACCGACTCGGCTAGACCCAAACCCAAACGGCTAGACCCAAACCCACTCGGCTAGACCCAAACCCACTCGGCAAGACCCAAACCCACTCGGCTAGACACAAACCCACTCGGCTAGACCCAAACCCACTCGGCTGGACCCACACCCACTCGGCTAGACTCAAACCCACTCGGCTAGACCCAAACGTACTCGGGTAGACCCAAACCCACTCGGCTAGACTCAAACCCACTCGGCTACACCCAAACCCACTCCGCTAGACCCAAACCCTCTCCGCTAGACCCATACCAACTCCGCTATACCCAAACCCACTCGGCTAGACGCAAACCCACTCGGCTAGACCCACACCCACTCGGCTAGGCCCAAACCCACTCGGCTAGACCCAAACCCACTCGGCTAGACCTAAACCCACTAGGCTAGACCCAAACCCACTCGGCTAGACTCAAACCCACTCGGCTAGACCCAAACCGACTCGGCTAGACCCAAACCCACTCGGCTAGACCGAAACCCACTCGGCTAGACCGAAACCCACTCGGCTAGACACAAACCGACTCGGCTAGACCCAAACCCACTCGGATAGACCCAAGCCCGTTCGGCTAGACGCAAACCCACTCGGCTAGACCCAAACCCACTCGGCTAGACCCAAACCCACTCGGCTAGACCCAAACCCACTCGGCTAGACCCAAACCCACCCGGCTAGACCCAAACCCACTCGGCTAGACCCAAACCCACTCGGCTAGACCCAAACTCACTCGGCTAGACCCAAACCCACTCGGCTAGACCCAAACCGACTCGGCTAGACCCAAACCCACTCGGCTAGACCCACACCCACTCGGCTAGGCCCAAACCCACTCGGCTAGACCCAAACCCACTCGGCTAGACCCAAGCCAACTCGGCTAGACCCAAACCCACTCGGCTAGACCCAAACCCACTCGGATAGACCCAAGCCCATTCGGGTAGACGCAAACCCACTCGGCTAGACCCAAACCCACTCGGCTAGACCCAAACCCACTCGGCTAGACCCAAACCCACTCGGCTAGACCCAAACCCAATCGGCTAGACCCAAACCCACTCGGCTAGACCCAAACCCACTCGGCTAGACCCAAACCCAATCGGCTAGACCCAAACCCACTCGGCTAGACCCAAACCCACTCGGCTAGACCCACACCCACTCGGCTAGACCCAAACCCACCCGGCTAGACCCAAACCCACTCGGCTAGACCCAAACCCACTCGGCTAGACCCATACCGACTCGGCTAGACACAAACCCACTCGGCTAGACCCAAACCCACTCGGCTAGACCCAAACCCACTCGGCTAGACCCAAACCCACTCGGCTAGACCCAACCCCACTCGGCTAGACCCAAACCCACTCGGCTAGACCCAAACCCACTCGGCTAGACCCAAACGCACTCGGCTAGTCCCAAACCCACTCGGCTAGACCCAAACCGACTCGGCTAGACCCAAACCCAAACGGCTAGACCCAAACCCACTCGGCTAGACCCAAACCCACTCGGCAAGACCCAAACCCACTCGGCTAGACACAAACCCACTCGGCTAGACCCAAACCCACTCGGCTAGACCCACACCCACTCGGCTAGACTCAAACCCACTCGGCTAGACCCAAACGTACTCGGGTAGACCCAAACCCACTCGGCTAGACTCAAACCCACTCGGCTACACCCAAACCCACTCCGCTAGACCCAAACCCTCTCCGCTAGACCCATACCAACTCCGCTATACCCAAACCCACTCGGCTAGACCCAAACCCACTCGGCTAGACCCACACCCACTCGGCTAGGCCCAAACCCACTCGGCTAGACCCAAACCCACTCGGCTAGACCTAAACCCACTCGGCTAGACCCAAACCCACTCGGCTAGACCCAAACCCACTCGGCTAGACCCAAACCCACTCGGCTAGACCCAAACCCACCCGGCTAGACCCAAACCCACTCGGCTAGACCCAAACCCACTCGGCTAGACCCAAACTCACTCGGCTAGACCCAAACCCACTCGGCTAGACCCAAACCGACTCGGCTAGACCCAAACCCACTCGGCTAGACCCACACCCACTTGGCTAGGCCCAAACCCACTCGGCTAGACCCAAACCCACTCGGCTAGACCCAAGCCAACTCGGCTAGACCCAAACCCACTCGGCTAGACCCAAACCCACTCGGCTAGACCCAAACCCACTCGGCTAGACCCAAACCCACCCGGCTAGACCCAAACCCACTCGGCTAGACCCAAACCCACTCGGCTAGACCCAAACCCACTCGGCTAGACCCAAACCCACTCGGCTAGATGCAAACCCAGTCGGCTAGACCCAAACCCACTCGGCTAGACCCAAACCCACTCGGCTAGACCCAAACTCACTCGGCTAGACCCAAACCCAATCGGCTAGACCCAAACCCACTCGGATAGACCGAAACCCACTCGGCTAGACCCACACCCACTCGGCTAGACCCAAACCCACCCGGCTAGACCCAAACCCACTCGGCTAGACCCAAACCCACTCGGCTAGACCCAAACCGACTCGGCTAGACCCAAACCCAATCGGCAAGACCCAAACCCACTCGGCTAGACCCAAACCCACTCGGCTAGACCCAAACCGACTCGGCTAGACCCAAACCCACTCGGCTAGACCCAAACCCAATCGGCTAGACCCAAACACACTCGGCTAGAACCAAACCGACTCGGCTAGACCCAAACCCAATCGGCTAGACCCAAACCCACTCGGCTGGACCCAAACCCACTCGGCTAGACCCACACCCACTCGGCTAGACCCAAACCCACCCGGCTAGACCCAAACCCACTCGGCTAGACCCAAACCCACTCGGCTAGACCCATACCGACTCGGCTAGACCCAAACCCAATCGGCTAGACCCAAACCCACTCGGCTAGACCTAACCCCACTCGGCTAGACCCAAGCCAACTCGGCTAGACCCAAACCCACTCGGCTAGACCCAAACCCACTCGGCTAGACCCAAACGCACTCGGCTAGTCCCAAACCCACTCGGCTAGACCCAAACCGACTCGGCTAGACCCAAACCCAAACGGCTAGACCCAAACCCACTCGGCTAGACCCAAACCCACTCGGCAAGACCCAAACCCACTCGGCTAGACACAAACCCACTCGGCTAGACCCAAACCCACTCGGCTGGACCCACACCCACTCGGCTAGACTCAAACCCACTCGGCTAGACCCAAACGTACTCGGGTAGACCCAAACCCACTCGGCTAGACTCAAACCCACTCGGCTACACCCAAACCCACTCCGCTAGACCCAAACCCTCTCCGCTAGACCCATACCAACTCCGCTATACCCAAACCCACTCGGCTAGACGCAAACCCACTCGGCTAGACCCACACCCACTCGGCTAGGCCCAAACCCACTCGGCTAGACCCAAACCCACTCGGCTAGACCTAAACCCACTAGGCTAGACCCAAACCCACTCGGCTAGACTCAAACCCACTCGGCTAGACCCAAACCGACTCGGCTAGACCCAAACCCACTCGGCTAGACCGAAACCCACTCGGCTAGACCGAAACCCACTCGGCTAGACACAAACCGACTCGGCTAGACCCAAACCCACTCGGATAGACCCAAGCCCATTCGGCTAGACGCAAACCCACTCGGCTAGACCCAAACCCACTCGGCTAGACCCAAACCCACTCGGCTAGACCCAAACCCACTCGGCTAGACCCAAACCCACCCGGCTAGACCCAAACCCACTCGGCTAGACCCAAACCCACTCGGCTAGACCCAAACTCACTCGGCTAGACCCAAACCCACTCGGCTAGACCCAAACCGACTCGGCTAGACCCAAACCCACTCGGCTAGACCCACACCCACTCGGCTAGGCCCAAACCCACTCGGCTAGACCCAAACCCACTCGGCTAGACCCAAGCCAACTCGGCTAGACCCAAACCCACTCGGCTAGACCCAAACCCACTCGGATAGACCCAAGCCCATTCGGGTAGACGCAAACCCACTCGGCTAGACCCAAACCCACTCGGCTAGACCCAAACCCACTCGGCTAGACCCAAACCCACTCGGCTAGACCCAAACCCAATCGGCTAGACCCAAACCCACTCGGCTAGACCCAAACCCACTCGGCTAGACCCAAACCCAATCGGCTAGACCCAAACCCACTCGGCTAGACCCAAACCCACTCGGCTAGACCCACACCCACTCGGCTAGACCCAAACCCACCCGGCTAGACCCAAACCCACTCGGCTAGACCCAAACCCACTCGGCTAGACCCATACCGACTCGGCTAGACACAAACCCACTCGGCTAGACCCAAACCCACTCGGCTAGACCCAAACCCACTCGGCTAGACCCAAACCCACTCGGCTAGACCCAACCCCACTCGGCTAGACCCAAACCCACTCGGCTAGACCCAAACCCACTCGGCTAGACCCAAACGCACTCGGCTAGTCCCAAACCCACTCGGCTAGACCCAAACCGACTCGGCTAGACCCAAACCCAAACGGCTAGACCCAAACCCACTCGGCTAGACCCAAACCCACTCGGCAAGACCCAAACCCACTCGGCTAGACACAAACCCACTCGGCTAGACCCAAACCCACTCGGCTAGACCCACACCCACTCGGCTAGACTCAAACCCACTCGGCTAGACCCAAACGTACTCGGGTAGACCCAAACCCACTCGGCTAGACTCAAACCCACTCGGCTACACCCAAACCCACTCCGCTAGACCCAAACCCTCTCCGCTAGACCCATACCAACTCCGCTATACCCAAACCCACTCGGCTAGACCCAAACCCACTCGGCTAGACCCACACCCACTCGGCTAGGCCCAAACCCACTCGGCTAGACCCAAACCCACTCGGCTAGACCTAAACCCACTCGGCTAGACCCAAACCCACTCGGCTAGACCCAAACCCACTCGGCTAGACCCAAACCCACTCGGCTAGACCCAAACCCACCCGGCTAGACCCAAACCCACTCGGCTAGACCCAAACCCACTCGGCTAGACCCAAACTCACTCGGCTAGACCCAAACCCACTCGGCTAGACCCAAACCGACTCGGCTAGACCCAAACCCACTCGGCTAGACCCACACCCACTTGGCTAGGCCCAAACCCACTCGGCTAGACCCAAACCCACTCGGCTAGACCCAAGCCAACTCGGCTAGACCCAAACCCACTCGGCTAGACCCAAACCCACTCGGATAGACCCAAGCCCATTCGGGTAGACGCAAACCCACTCGGCTAGACCCAAACCCACTCGGCTAGACCCAAACCCACTCGGCTAGACCCAAACCCACTCGGCTAGACCCAAACCCACCCGGCTAGACCCAAACCCACTCGGCTAGACCCAAACCCACTCGGCTAGACCCAAACCCACTCGGCTAGACCCAAACCCACTCGGCTAGATGCAAACCCAATCGGCTAGACCCAAACCCACTCGGCTAGACCCAAACCCACTCGGCTAGACCCAAACTCACTCGGCTAGACCCAAACCCAATCGGCTAGACCCAAACCCACTCGGATAGACCGAAACCCACTCGGCTAGACCCACACCCACTCGGCTAGACCCAAACCCACCCGGCTAGACCCAAACCCACTCGGCTAGACCCAAACCCACTCGGCTAGACCCAAACCGACTCGGCTAGACCCAAACCCAATCGGCAAGACCCAAACCCACTCGGCTAGACCCAAACCCACTCGGCTAGACCCAAACCGACTCGGCTAGACCCAAACCCACTCGGCTAGGCCCAAACCCAATCGGCTAGACCCAAACACACTCGGCTAGAACCAAACCGACTCGGCTAGACCCAAACCCAATCGGCTAGACCCAAACCCACTCGGCTAGACCCAAACCCACTCGGCTAGACCCACACCCACTCGGCTAGACCCAAACCCACCCGGCTAGACCCAAACCCACTCGGCTAGACCCAAACCCACTCGGCTAGACCCATACCGACTCGGCTAGACCCAAACCCAATCGGCTAGACCCAAACCCACTCGGCTAGACCCAACCCCACTCGGCTAGACCCAAGCCAACTCGGCTAGACCCAAACCCACTCGGCTAGACCCAAACCCACTCGGCTAGACCCAAACGCACTCGGCTAGTCCCAAACCCACTCGGCTAGACACAAACCGACTCGGCTAGACCCAAACCCAAACGGCTAGACCCAAACCCACTCGGCTAGACCCAAACCCACTCGGCAAGACCCAAACCCACTCGGCTAGACACAAACCCACTCGGCTAGACCCAAACCCACTCGGCTAGACCCACACCCACTCGGCTAGACTCAAACCCACTCGGCTAGACCCAAACCCACTCGGGTAGACCCAAACCCACTCGGCTAGACTCAAACCCACTCGGCTACACCCAAACCCACTCCGCTAGACCCAAACCCTCTCCGCTAGACCCATACCAACTCCGCTATACCCAAACCCACTCGGCTAGACCCAAACCCACTCGGCTAGACCCACACCCACTCGGCTAGGCCCAAACCCACTCGGCTAGACCCAAACCCACTCGGCTAGACCTAAACCCACTAGGCTAGACCCAAACCCACTCGGCTAGACTCAAACCCACTCGGCTAGACCCAAACCGACTCGGCTAGACCCAAACCCACTCGGCTAGACCGAAACCCACTCGGCTAGACTGAAACCCACTCGGCTAGACACAAACCGACTCGGCTAGACCCAAACCCACTCGGATAGACCCAAGCCCATTCGGCTAGACGCAAACCCACTCGGCTAGACCCAAACCCACTCGGCTAGACCCAAACCCACTCGGCTAGACCCAAACCCACTCGGCTAGACCCAAACCCACCCGGCTAGACCCAAACCCACACGGCTAGACCCAAACCCACTCGGCTAGACCCAAACCCACTTGGCTATACCCAAGCCCACTCGGCTAGACCCAAGCCCACTCGGCTAGACCCAAACCCATTCGTCTAGACCCACACCCACTCGGCTAGACCCAAACACACTCGGCTAGACCCAAACACACTCGGCTAGACCCAAACCCACTCGGCTAGACCCAAACCGACTCGGCTAGACCCAAACCCAATCGGCTAGACCCAAACCCACTCGGCTAGACCCAAACCGACTCGGCTGGACCCAAACCCACTCGGCTAGACCCAAACACAATCGGCTAGACCCAAACCCACTCGGCTAGAACCAAACCGACTCGGCTGGACCCAAACCCAATCGGCTGGACCCAAACCCAATCGGCTAGACCCAAACCCACTCGGCTAGACCCAAACCCACTCGGCTAGACCCACACCCACTCGGCTAGACCCAAACCCACTCGGCTAGACCCAAACCCACCCGGCTATACACAAACCCACTCGGCTAGACCCAAACCCACTCGGCTAGACCCAATCCGACTCGGCTAGACCCAAACCCAATCGGCTTGACCCAAACCCACTCGGCTAGACCCAAACCCACTCGGCTAGACCCAAACCCACTCGGCTAGACCCAAACCCACCCGGCTATACACAAACCCACTCGGCTAGACCCAAACCCACTCGGCTAGACCCAATCCGACTCGGCTAGACCCAAACCCAATCGGCTTGACCCAAACCCACTCGGCTAGACCCAAACCCACTCGGCTAGACCCAAACCCACTCGGCTAGACCCAAACCCACTCGGCTAGACCCAAACCGACTCGGCTAGACCCAAACCCAATCGGATAGACCCAAACCCACTCGGCTAGACCCAAACCGACTCGGCCAGACCCAAACCCACTCGGCTAGACCCAAACCCAATCGGCTAGACCCAAACCCACTCGGCTAGAACCAAACCGACTCGGCTGGACCCAAACCCAATCGGCTAGACCCAAACCCACTCGGCTAGACCCAAACCCACTCGGCTAGACCCACACCCACTCGGCTAGACACAAACCCACTCGGCTAGACACAAACCCACTCGGCTAGACCCAAACCCACTCGGCTAGACCCAAACCCAATCGGCTTGACCCAAACCCACTCGGCTAGACCCAAACCCACTCGGCTAGACCCAAACCCACTCGGCTAGACCCAAACCCAATCGGCTAGACCCAAACCCACTCGGCTAGACCCAAACCCACTCGGCTAGACCCACACCCACTCGGCTAGGCCCAAACCCACTCGGCTAGACCCAAACCCACCCGGCTAGACCCAAACCCACTCGGCTAGACCCAAACCCACTCGGCTAGACCCATACCGACTCGGCTAGACCCAAACCCAATCGGCTAGACCCAAACCCACTCGGCTAGACCCAAACCCACTCGGCTAGACCCAAACTCACTCGGCTAGACCCAAACCCAATCGGCTAGACCCAAACCCACTCGGCTAGTCCCAAACCCACTCGGCTAGACCCAAACCGACTCGGCTAGACCCAAACCCAAACGGCTAGACCCAAACCCACTCGGCTAGACCCAAACCCACTCGGCAAGACCCAAACCCACTCGGCTAGACACAATCCCACTCGGCTAGACCCAAACCCACTCGGCTAGACCCACACCCACTCGGCTAGACTCAAACCCACTCGGCTAGACCCAAACCCACTCGGGTAGACCCAAACCCACTCGGCTAGACTCAAACCCACTCGGCTATATCCAAACCCACTCCGCCAGACCCAAACCCTCTCCGCTAGACCCATACCAACTCCGCTAGACCCAAACCCACTCGGCTAGACCCAAACCCACTCGGCTAGACCCACACCCACTCGGCTAGGCCCAAACCCACTCGGCTAGACCCAAACCCACTCGGCTAGACCTAAACCCACTCGGCTAGACCTAAACCCACTCGGCTAGACTCAAACCCACTCGGCTAGACCCAAACCGACTCGGCTAGACCCAAACCCACTCGGCTAGACCGAAACCCACTCGGCTAGACCGAAACCCACTCGGCTAGACACAAACCCACTCGGCTAGACCCAAACCCACTCGGATAGACCCAAGCCCATTTGGCTAGACGCAAACCCACTCGGCTAGACCCAAACCCACTCGGCTAGACCCAAACCCACTCGGCTAGACCCAAACCCACTCGGCTAGACCCAAACCCACCCGGCTAGACCCAAACCCACACGGCTAGACCCAAACCCACTCGGCTAGACCCAAGCCCACTCGGCTAGACCCAAACCCATTCGTCTAGACCCACACCCACTCGGCTAGATCCAAACACACTCGGCTAGACCCAAACCCACTCGGCTAGACCCAAACCCACTCGGCTAGACCCAAACCGACTCGGCTAGACCCAAACCCAATCGGCTAGACCCAAACCCACTCGGCTAGACCCAAAACGACTCGGCTAGACCCAAACCCACTCGGCTAGACCCAAACACAATCGGCTAGACCCAAACCCACTCGTCTAGAACCAAACCGACTCGGCTGGACCCAAACCCAATCGGCTGGACCCAAACCCAATCGGCTAGACCCAAACCCACTCGGCTAGACCCAAACCCACTCGGCTAGACCCACACCCACTCGGCTAGACCCAAACCCACTCGGCTAGACCCAAACCCACCCGGCTATACACAAACCCACTCGGCTAGACCCAAACCCACTCGGCTAGATCCAATCCGACTCGGCTAGACCCAAACCCAATCGGCTTGACCCAAACCCACTCGGCTAGACCCAAACCCACTCGGCTAGACACAAACCCACTCGGCTAGACCCAAACCCACTCGGCTAGACCCACACCCACTCGGCTAGACTCAAACCCACTCGGCTAGACCCAAACCTACTCGGGTAGACCCAAACCCACTCGGCTAGACTCAAACCCACTCGGCTACACCCAAACCCACTCCGCTAGACCCAAACCCTCTCCGCTAGACCCATACCAACTCCGCTAGACCCAAACCTACTCGGCTAGACCCAAACCCACTCGGCTAGACCCACACCCACTCGGCTAGGCCCAAACCCACTCGGCTAGACCCAAACACACTCGGCTAGACCTAAACCCACTCGGCTAGACCTAAACCCACTCGGCTAGACTCAAACCCACTCGGCTAGACCCAAACCGACTCGGCTAGACCCAAACCCACTCGGCTAGACCGAAACCCACTCGGCTAGACCGAAACCCACTCGGCTAGACACAAACCCACTCGGCTAGACCCAAACCCACTCGGATAGACCCAAGCCCATTTGGCTAGACGCAAACCCACTCGGCTAGACCCAAACCCACTCGGCTAGACCCAAACCCACTCGGCTAGACCCAAACCCACTCGGCTAGACCCAAACCCACCCGGCTAGACCCAAACCCACACGGCTAGACCCAAACCCACTCGGCTAGACCCAAGCCCACTCGGCTAGACCCAAACCCATTCGTCTAGACCCACATCCACTCGGCTAGACCCAAACACACTCGGCTAGACCCAAACCCACTCGGCTAGACCCAAACCCACTCAGCTAGACCCAAACCGACTCGGCTAGACCCAAACCCAATCGGCTAGACCCAAACCCACTCGGCTAGACCCAAACCCACTCGGCTAGACCCAAACCCACTCGGCTAGACCCAAACACAATCGGCTAGACCCAAACCCACTCGTCTAGAACCAAACCGACTCGGCTGGACCCAAACCCAATCGGCTGGACCCAAACCCAATCGGCTAGACCCAAACCCACTCGGCTAGACCCAAACCCACTCGGCTAGACCCACACCCACTCGGCTAGACCCAAACCCACTCGGCTAGACCCAAACCCACCCGGCTATACACAAACCCACTCGGCTAGACCCAAACCCACTCGGCTAGATCCAATCCGACTCGGCTAGACCCAAACCCAATCGGCTTGACCCAAACCCACTCGGCTAGACCCAAACCCACTCGGCTAGACCCAAACCCACTCGGCTAGACCCAAACCCACTCGGCTAGACCCAAACCGACTCGGCTAGACCCAGACCCAATCGGCTAGACCCAAACCGACTCGGCTAGACCCAAACCCACTCGGCTAGACCGAAACCCACTCGGCTAGACCGAAACCCACTCGGCTAGACACAAACCCACTCGGCTAGACCCAAACCCACTCGGATAGACCCAAGCCCATTTGGCTAGACGCAAACCCACTCGGCTAGACCCAAACCCACTCGGCTAGACCCAAACCCACTCGGCTAGACCCAAACCCACTCGGCTAGACCCAAACCCACCCGGCTAGACCCAAACCCACACGGCTAGACCCAAACCCACTCGGCTAGACCCAAGCCCACTCGGCTAGACCCAAACCCATTCGTCTAGACCCACATCCACTCGGCTAGACCCAAACACACTCGGCTAGACCCAAACCCACTCGGCTAGATGCAAACCCACTCAGCTAGACCCAAACCGACTCGGCTAGACCCAAACCCAATCGGCTAGACCCAAACCCACTCGGCTAGACCCAAACCGACTCGGCTAGACCCAAACCCACTCGGCTAGACCCAAACACAATCGGCTAGACCCAAACCCACTCGTCTAGAACCAAACCGACTCGGCTGGACCCAAACCCAATCGGCTGGACCCAAACCCAATCGGCTAGACCCAAACCCACTCGGCTAGACCCAAACCCACTCGGCTAGACCCACACCCACTCGGCTAGACCCAAACCCACTCGGCTAGACCCAAACCCACCCGGCTATACACAAACCCACTCGGCTAGACCCAAACCCACTCGGCTAGATCCAATCCGACTCGGCTAGACCCAAACCCAATCGGCTTGACCCAAACCCACTCGGCTAGACCCAAACCCACTCGGCTAGACCCAAACCCACTCGGCTAGACCCAAACCCACTCGGCTAGACCCAAACCGACTCGGCTAGACCCAGACCCAATCGGCTAGACCCAAACCCACTCGGCTAGACCCAAACAGACTCGGCTAGACCCAAACCCACTCGGCTAGACCCAAACCCAATCGGCTAGACCCAAACCCACTCGGCTAGAACCAAACCGACTCGGCTGGACCCAAACCCAATCGGCTAGACCCAAACCCACTCGGCTAGACCCAAACCCACTCGGCTAGACCCACACCCACTCGGCTAGACACAAACCCACTCGGCTAGACACAAACCCACTCGGCTAGACCCAAACCCACTCGGCTAGACCCAAACCCACTCGGCTAGACCCAAACCCACTCGGCTAGACCCAAACTCACTCGGCTAGACCCAAACCCAATCGGCTAGACCCAAACCCACTCGGCTAGACCCAAACCCACTCGGCTAGACCCACACCCACTCGGCTAGGCCCAAACCCACTCGGCTAGACCCAACCCCACTCGGCTAGACCCAAGCCAACTCGGCTAGACCCAAACCCACTCGGCTAGACCCAAACCCACTCGGCTAGACCCAAACGCACTCGGCTAGTCCCAAACCCACTCGGCTAGACCCAAACCGACTCGGCTAGACCCAAACCCAAACGGCTAGACCCAAACCCACTCGGCTAGACCCAAACCCACTCGGCAAGACCCAAACCCAGTCGGCTAGACACAAACCCACTCGGCTAGACCCAAACCCACTCGGCTAGACCCACACCCACTCGGCTAGACTCAAACCCACTCGGCTAGACCCAAACCTACTCGTGTAGACCCAAACCCACTCGGCTAGACTCAAACCCACTCGGCTACACCCAAACCCACTCCGCTAGACCCAAACCCTCTCCGCTAGACCCATACCAACTCCGATAGACCCAAACCCACTGGGCTAGACCCAAACCCACTCGGCTAGACCCACACCCACTCGGCTAGGCCCAAACCCACTCGGCTAGACCCAAACCCACTCGGCTAGACCCATACCGACTCGGCTAGACCCAAACCCAATCGGCTAGACCCAAACCCACTCGGCTAGACCCAAACCCACTCGGCTAGACCCAAACTCACTCGGCTAGACCCAAACCCAATCGGCTAGACCCAAACCCTCTCGGCTAGACCCAAACCCACTCGGCTAGACCCACACCCACTCGGCTAGGCCCAAACCCACTCGGCTAGACCCAACCCCACTCGGCTAGACCCAAGCCAACTCGGCTAGACCCAAACCCACTCGGCTAGACCCAAACCCACTCGGCTAGACCCAAACGCACTCGGCTAGTCCCAAACCCACTCGGCTAGACCCAAACTGACTCGGCTAGACCCAAACCCAAACGGCTAGACCCAAACCCACTCGGCTAGACCCAAACCCACTCGGCAAGACCCAAACCCACTCGGCTAGACACAAACCCACTCGGCTAGACCCAAACCCACTCGGCTAGACCCACACCCACTCGGCTAGACTCAAACCCACTCGGCTAGACCCAAACCTACTCGGGTAGACCCAAACCCACTCGGCTAGACTCAAACCCACTCGGCTACACCCAAACCCACTCCGCTGGACCCAAACCCTCTCCGCTAGACCCATACCAACTCCGCTAGACCCAAACCCACTCGGCTAGACCCAAACCCACTCGGCTAGACCCACACCCACTCGGCTAGGCCCAAACCCACTCGGCTAGACCCAAACCCACTCGGCTAGACCTAAACCCACTCGGCTAGACCTAAACCCACTCGGCTAGACTCAAACCCACTCGGCTAGACCCAAACCGACTCGGCTAGACCCAAACCCACTCGGCTAGACCCAAACCCACTCGGCTAGACCGAAACCCACTCGGCTAGACACAAACCCACTCGGCTAGACCCAAACCCACTCGGATAGACCCAAGCCCATTTGGCTAGACTCAACCCCACTCGGCTAGACCCAAGCCAACTCGGCTAGACCCAAACAGACTCGGCTAGACCCAAACCCACTCGGCTAGACCCAAACGCACTCGGCTAGTCCCAAACCCACTCGGCTAGACCCAAACCGACTCGGCTAGACCCAAACCCAAACGGCTAGACCCAAACCCATTCGTCTAGACCCACATCCACTCGCTAGACCCAAACACACTCGGCTAGACCCAAACCCACTCGGCTAGAACCAAACCGACTCGGCTGGACCCAAACCCAATCGGCTGGACCCAAACCCAATCGGCTAGACCCAAACCCACTCGGCTAGACCCAAATCCACTCGGCTAGACCCACACCCACTCGGCTAGACCCAAACCCACTCGGCTAGACCCAAACCCACCCGGCTATACACAAACCCACTCGGCTAGACCCAAACCCACTCGGCTAGATCCAATCCGACTCGGCTAGACCCAAACCCAATCGGCTTGACCCAAACCCACTCGGCTAGACCCAAACCCACTCGGCTAGACCCAAACCCCCTCGGCTAGACCCAAACCCACTCGGCTAGACCCAAACCGACTCGGCTAGACCCAGACCCAATCGGCTAGACCCAAACCCACTCGGCTAGACCCAAACAGACTCGGCTAGACCCAAACCCACTCGGCTAGACCCAAACCCAATCGGCTAGACCCAAACCCACTCGGCTAGAACCAAACCGACTCGGCTGGACCCAAACCCAATCGGCTAGACCCAAACCCACTCGGCTAGACCCAAACCCACTCGGCTAGACCCACACCCACTCGGCTAGACACAAACCCACTCGGCTAGACACAAACCCACTCGGCTAGACCCAAACCCACTCGGCTAGACCCAAACCCAATCGGCTTGACCCAAACCCACTCGGCTAGACCCAAACCCACTCGGCTAGACCCAAACCCACTCGGCTAGACCCAAACCCAATCGGCTAGACCCAAACCCACTCGGCTAGACCCAAACCCACTCGGCTAGACCCACACCCACTCGGCTATGCCCAAACCCACTCGGCTAGGCCCAAACCCACTCGGCTAGGCCCAAGCCAACTCGGTTGACCCAAACCCACTCGGCTAGACCCAAACCCACTCGGCTAGACCCAAACCCACTCGGCTAGACTCAAACCCATTCGGCTAGACCCAAACCCACTCGGCTAGACCCAAACCGACTCGGCTAGACCCAAACCCAATCGGCTAGACCCAAACCCACTCGGCTATACCCAAACCCACTCGGCAAGACCCAAACCCACTCGGCTAGACACAAACCCACTCGGCTAGACACAAACCCACTCGGCTAGACCCACACCCACTCGGCTAGACTCAAACCCACTCGGCTAGACCCAAACCCACTCGGGTAGACCCAAACCCACTCGGCTAGACTCAAACCCACTCGGCTACACCCAAACCCACTCCGCTAGACCCAAACCCTCTCCGCCAGACCCATACCAACTCTGCTAGACCCAAACCCACTCGGCTAAACCCAAACCCACTCGGCTAGACCCAAACCCACTCGGCTAGACCCAAACCCACTCGGCTAGACCCAAACCCGATCGGCTAGACCCAAACTAACTCGGCTACAGCCAAACTAACTCGGCTAGACCCAAACCCACTCGGCTAAACCCAAACCCATTCGGCTAGACCCAAACCCACTCGGCTAGACCCAAACCCACTCGGCTAGACCCAAACCCACTCGGCTAGGCCCAAACCCACTTGGCTAGACCCAAGCCCACTCGGCTAGACCCAAGCCCACTCGGCTAGACCCAAACCCATTCGGCTAGACCCACACCCACTCGGCTAGACCCAAACCCACTCGGCTAGACCCAAACCTACTCGGGTAGACCCAAACCCACTCGGCTAGACTCAAACCCACTCGGCTACACCCAAACCCACTCCGCTAGACCCAAACCCACTCCGCTAGACACATACCAACTCGGCTAGACCCAAATCCACTCGGCTAGACCCAAACCCACTACGCTAGACCCAAACCCACTCGGCTAGACCCAAACCTACTCGGGTAGACCCAAACCCACTCGGCTAGCCCAAACCCACTCGGCTACACCAAAACCCACTCCGCTAGACCCAAACCCACTCCGCTAGACCCATACCTACTCCGCTGGAACCAAACCCACTCGGCAAGAACCAAACCCACTCGGCTAGACACAAACCCACTCGGCTAGACCCAAACCCACTCGGCTAGACCCACACCCACTCGGCTAGACTCAAACCCACTCGGCTAGACTCAAACCCACTCGGGTAGACCCAAACCCACTCGGCTAGACTCAAACCCACTCGGCTACACCCAAACCCACTCCGCTAGACCCAAACCCTCTCCGCCAGACCCATACCAACTCTGCTAGACCCAAACCCACTCGGCTAAACCCAAACCCACTCGGCTAGACCCAAACCCACTCGGCTAGACCCAAACCCACTCGGCTAGACCCAAACCCGATCGGCTAGACCCAAACTAACTCGGCTACAGCCAAACTAACTCGGCTAGACCCAAACCCACTCGGCTAAACCCAAACCCACTCGGCTAGACCCAAACCCACTCGGCTAGACCCAAACCCACTCGGCTAGACCCAAACCCACTCGGCTAAACGCAAACCCACTTGGCTAGACCCAAACCCACTCGGCTAGACCCAAACCCACTCGGCTAGACCCAAACCCGATCGTCTAGACCCAAACTAACTCGGCTACAGCCAAACTAACTCGGCTAGACCCAAACCCACTCGGCTAAACCCAAACCCACTCGGCTAGACCCAAACCCACTCGGCTAGACCCAAACCCACTCGGCTAGACCCAAACCCACTCGGCTAGACCCAAACCCACTCGGATAGACCCTAGCCCATTCGGCTAGACGCAAACACACTCAGCTAGACCCAAACCCACTCGGCTAGACCCAAACCCACTCGGCTAGACCCAAACCCACTCGGCTAGACCCAAACCCACTCGGCTAGACCCAAACCCACTTGGCTTGACCCAAGCCCACTCGGCTAGACCCAAGCCCACTCGGCTAGACCCAAACCCACTCGGCTAGACCCAAACCCACTCGGCTAGACCCAAACCCACTCGGCTAGACCCAAACCGACTCGGGTAGACCCAAACCCTCTCGGCTAGACCCTAACCCACTCGGCTAGACCCAAACCCACTCGGCTAGACCCAAACCCACTCGGCTAGACCCATACCCACTCGGCTAGACCCAAACCCACTCGGCTAGACCCAATCCCACTCGGCTAGACCCAAACCCACTCGGCTACACCCAAAACCACTCGGCTAGACCCAAACCCCCTCGGCTAGACCCAAACCCACTACGCTAGACCCAAACCCACTCGGCTAGACCCAAACCTACTCGGGTAGACCCAAACCCACTCGGCTAGATCCAAACCCACTCGGCTACACCAAAACCCACTCCGCTAGACCCAAACCCACTCCGCTAGACCCATACCTACTCCGCTGGACCCAAACCCACTCGGCTAGACCCAAACCCACTCGGCTAGACCCAAACCCACTCGGCTAGACCCAAACCCACTCGGCTAGACCCAAACCCACTCGGCTAGACCCAAACCCACTCGGCTAGACCCAAACCCGCTCGGCTAGACCCAAACTAACTCGGCTACACCCAAACTAACTCGGCTAGACCCAAACCCTCTCGGCTGGACCCAAACCCACTGGGCTAGACCGAAACCCACTCGGCTAGACCCAAATCCACTCGGCTAGACCCAAACCCACTCGGCTAGACCCAAACCCACTCGGCTAGAACCACACCCACTCGGCTTGACCCAAACCCACTCGGCTAGACCCAAACCCACTCGGCTAGACCCAAGCCCACTCGGCTAGACCCAAACCCACTCGGCTAGACCCAAACCCACTCGGCTAGACCCAAACCCACTCGGCTAGACTCAAACCCACTCGGCTAGACCCAAACCCACTCGGCTAGACCCAAACCGACTCGGCTAGACCCAAACCCAATCGGCTAGACCCAAACCCACTCGGCTAGACCCAAACCCACTCGGCAAGACCCAAACCCACTCGGCTAGACACAAACCCACTCGGCTGGACCCAAACCCACTCGGCTAGACCCACACCCACTCGGCTAGACCCAAACCCACTCGGCTAGACCCAAACCTACTCGGGTAGACACAAACCCACTCGGCTAGACTCAAACCCACTCGGCTACACCCAAACCCACTCCGCTAGACCCAAACCCTCTCCGCTAGACCCATACCAACTCCGCTAGACCCAAACCCACTCGGCTAGACCCAAACCCACTCGGCTAGACCCAAACCTGATCGTCTAGACCCAAACTAACTCGGCTACAGCCAAACTAACTCGGCTAGACCCAAACCCACTCGGCTAAACCCAAACCCACTCGGCTAGACCCAAACCCACTCGGCTAGACCCAAACCCACTCGGCTAGACCCAAACCCACTCGGCTAGACCCAAACCCACTCGGCTAGACCGAAACCCACTCGGCTAGACCCAAACCCACTCAGCTAGACACAAACCCACTCGGCTAGACCCAAACCCACTCGGCTAGACCCAAACCGACTCGGGTAGACCCAAACCCACTCGGCTAGACCCTAACCCACTCGGCTAGACCCAAACCCACTCGGCTAGACCCAAACCCACTCGGCTAGACGCAAACCCACTCGGCTAGACCCAAACCCACTGGGCTACACCCAAAACCCACTCGGCTACACCCAAACCCCCTCGGCTAGACCCAAACCCACTACGCTAGACCCAAACCCACTCGGCTAGACCCAAACCCACTCGGCTAGACCCAAACCCACTCGGCTAGACCCAAACCCACTCGGCTACACCAAAACCCACTCCGCTAGACACAAACCCACTCCGCTAGACCCATACCTACTCCGCTGGAACCAAACCCACTCGGCTAGACGCAAACCCACTAGGCTAGACCCAAACCCACTCGGCTAGACCCAAACCCACTCGGCTAGACCCAAACCCGCTCGGCTAGACCCAAACTAACTCGGCTACACCCAAACTAACTCGGCTAGACGCAAACCCTCTCGGCTGGACCCAAACCCACTGGGCTAGACCGAAACCCACTCGGCTAGACCCAAATCCACTTGGCTAGACCCAAACCCACTCGGCTAGACCCACACCCACTCGGCTAGACCCAAACCCACTCGGCTAGACCCAAACCCACTCGGCTAGACCCAAACCCACTCGGCTAGACGCAAACCCACTCGGCTAGACGCAAACCCACTCGGCTAGACCCAAACCCACTGGGCTAGACCCAAACCCACTCGGCTATACCCAAACCCACTCGGCTAGACCCAAACCCACTCGGCTAGACCCAAACCCACTCGGCTGGACCCAAACCCACTTGGCTAGACCCAAACCCCCTCGGCTAGACCCAAACCCACTCGGCTAGACCCAAACCCACTCGGCTAGACCCAAACCCACTCGGCCAAACCCAAACCCACTCGGCTCGACCCAAACCCATTCGGCTAGACCCAAACCCACTCGGCTAGACCCAAACCCGATCGTCTAGACCCAAACTAACTCGGCTACAGCCAAACTAACTCGGCTATACCCAAACCCACTCGGCTAGACCGAAACCCACTCGGCTAGACCCAAACCCACTCAGCTGGACACAAACCCACTCGGCTAGACCCAAACCCACTCGGATAGACCCAAGCCCATTCGGCTAGACGCAAACCCACTCAGCTAGACCCAAACCCACTCGGCTAGACCCAAACCCACTCGGCTAGACCCCAACCGACTCGGCTAGACCCAAACCCACTCGGCTAGATGCAATCCGACTCGGTTAGACCCAAACCCACTCGGCTACATCCAAACCCACTCGTCCAGACCCAAACCCACTCGGCTAGACCCAAACCCACTTGGCTAGACCCAAACCCACTCGACTAGACCCAAACCCACTCAGCTAGACCCAAACCCCCTCGGCTAGACCCAAACCCACTCCGCTAGACCCAAACCCACTCGGCTAGACCCAATCCCACTCGGCACGACCCAATCCCACTCGGTTAGACCCAAACCCACTCGGCTACACCCAAACCCACTCGGCTAGACCCAAACCCAATCGGCTAGACCCAAACCCACTCGGCTAGACCAAACCCACTCGGCTAGACCCAAACACATTCGGCTAGACGCAAACCCTCTCGGCTGGAACCAAACCCACTGGGCTAGACCGAAACCCACTCGGCTAGACCCAAATCCACTCGGCTAGACCCAAACCCACTCGGCTAGACCCAATCCCACTCGGCTAGACCCAAACCCACTCGGCTACACCCAAAACCCACTCGGCTACACCCAAACCCCCTTGGCTAGACCCAAACCCACTACGCTAGACCCAAACCCACTCGGCTAGACCCAAACCTACTCGGGTAGACCCAAACCCACTCGGCTAGACCCAAACCCACTCGGCTACACCAAAACCCACTCCGCTAGACCCAAACCCACTCCGCTAGACCCATACCTACTCCGCTGGAACCAAACCCACTCGGCTAGACCCAAACCCACTAGGCTAGACCCAAACCCACTCGGCTAGACCCAAACCCACTCGGCTAGACCCAAACCCGCTCGGCTAGACCCAAACTAACTCGGCTACACCCAAACTAACTCGGCTAGACCCAAACACACTCGGCTAGACGCAAACCCACTCGGCTAGACGCAAACCCACTCGGCTAGACCCAAACCCACTGGGCTAGACCCAAACCCACTCGGCTAGACCCAAACCCACTCGGCTAGACCCAAAGCCACTCGGCTAGACCCAAACCCACTTGGCTAGACCCAAACCCCCTCGGCTAGACACAAACCCACTCGGCTAGACCCAAACCCACTCGGCTAGACCCAAACCCACTCGGCCAAACCCAAACCCACTCGGCTAGACCCAAACCCACTCGGCTAGACCCAAACCCACTCGGCTAGACCCAAACCCGAACGTCTAGACCCAAACTAACTCGGCTACAGCCAAACTAACTCGGCTAGACCCAAACCCACTCGGCTAAACCCAAACCCACTCGGCTGGACCCAAACCCACTCGGCTAGACCCAAACCCACTCGGCTAGACCCAAACCCACTCGGCTAGACCCAAACCCACTCGGCTAGACCGAAACCCACTCGGCTAGACCCAAACCCACTCAGCTAGACACAAACCCACTCGGCTAGACCCAAACCCACTCGGATAGACCCAAGCCCATTCGGCTAGACGCAAACCCACTCAGCTAGACCCAAACCCACTCGGCTAGACCCAAACCCACTCGGCTACACCCAAACCCACTCGGCTAGACCCAAAACCCAATCGGCTAGACCCAAACCCACTCGGCTAGACCCAAACCCACTCGGCTAGACCAAACCCACTTGGCTAGACCCAAGCCCACTCGGCTAGACCCAAGCCCACTCGGCTAGACCCAAACCCATTCGGCTAGACCCACACCCACTCGGCTAGACCCAAACCCACTCGGCTAGTCCCAAACCTACTCGGGTAGACCCAAACCCACTCGGCTAGACTCAAACCCACTCGGCTACACCCAAACCCACTCCGCTAGACCCAAACCCACTCCGCTAGACCCATACCAACTCCGCTAGACCGAAACCCACTCGGCTAAACCCAAACCCACTCGGCTAGACCCAAACCCACTCGGCTAGACCCAAACCCACTCTGCTGGACCCAAACCCACTCGGCCACACGCAAACACACTCGGCTAGACCCAAACCCGCTCGGCGAGACCCAAGCCCACTCGGCTAGACCCAAACCCACTCGGCTAGACCCAAACCCACTCGGCTAGACCCAAACCCACTCGGCTAGACCCCAACCGACTCGGCTAGACCCAAACCCTCTCGGCTAGATGCAATCCGACTCGGTTAGACCCAAACCCACTCGACTAGACCCAAACCCACTCGGCTAGACCCAAACCCACTCGGCTAGACCCAAACCCACTTGGCTAGACCCAAACCCACTCGACTAGACCCAAACCCACTCGGCTAGACCCAAACCCCCTCGGCTAGACCCAAACCCACTCGGCTAGACCCAAACCCACTCGGCTAGACCCAATCCCACTCGGCTCGACCCAATCCCACTCGGCTAGACCCAAACCCACTCGGCTACACCCAAACCCACTCGGCTAGACCCAAACCCAATCGGCTAGACCCAAACACACTCGGCTAGACCAAACCCACTCGGCTAGACCCAAACACACACGGCTAGACCCAAACCCACTCGGCTAGATGCAAACCCACTCGGCGAGACCCAAACCCACTCGGCTAGACCAAATCCCACTCGGCTACACCCAAACCCACTCGGCTAGACCCAAACCCACTCGGCTAGACCCAAGCCCACTCGGCTAGACCCAAACCCACCTGGCTAGACCTAAACCCACTCGGCTAGACCCAAACCCACTCGGCTAGACTCAAACCCACTCGGCTAGACCCAAATCCACTCGGCTAGCCCCAAACCGACTCGGCTAGACCCAAACCCAATCGGCTAGACCCAAACCCACTCGGCTAGACCCAAAATCACTCGGCTAGACCCAAACCCACTCGGCTAGACCCAAACCCACTCGGCTAGAACCACACCCATTCGGCTTGACCCAAACCCACTCGGCTAGACCCAAACCCACTCGGCTAGACCCAAGCCCACTCGGCTAGACCCAAACCCACTCGGCTAGACCCAAACCCCCTCGGCTAGACCCAAACCCACTCGGCTAGACCCAAACCCACTCGGCTAGACCCAATCCCACTCGGCTCGACCCAATCCCACTCGGCTAGACCCAAACCCACTCGGCTACACCCAAACCCACTCGGCTAGACCCAAACCCAATCGGCTAGACCCAAACCCACTCGGCTAGACCAAACCCACTCGGCTAGACCCAAACACACTCGGCTAGACCCAAACCCACTCGGCTAGACCCAAACTCACTCGGCTAGACCCAAACCCAATCGACTAGACCCAAACCCACTCGGCTAGACCCAAACCCACTCGGCTAGAACCACACCCATTCAGCTTGACCCAAACCCACTCGGCTAGACCCAAACCCACTCAGCTAGACCCAAACCCACTCGGCTAGACCCAAACCCACTCGGCTAGACCCCAACCGACTCGGCTAGACCCAAACCCACTCGGCTAGATGCAATCCGACTCGGTTAGACCCAAACCCACTCGGCTACATCCAAACCCACTCGTCCAGACCCAAACCCACTCGGCTAGACCCAAACCCACTTGGCTAGACCCAAACCCACTCGACTAGACCCAAACCCACTCAGCTAGACCCAAACCCCCTCGGCTAGACCCAAACCCACTCCGCTAGACCCAAACCCACTCGGCTAGACCCAATCCCACTCGGCACGACCCAATCCCACTCGGTTAGACCCAAACCCACTCGGCTACACCCAAACCCACTCGGCTAGACCCAAACCCAATCGGCTAGACCCAAACCCACTCGGCTAGACCAAACCCACTCGGCTAGACCCAAACACATTCGGCTAGACGCAAACCCTCTCGGCTGGAACCAAACCCACTGGGCTAGACCGAAACCCACTCGGCTAGACCCAAATCCACTCGGCTAGACCCAAACCCACTCGGCTAGACCCAATCCCACTCGGCTAGACCCAAACCCACTCGGCTACACCCAAAACCCACTCGGCTACACCCAAACCCCCTTGGCTAGACCCAAACCCACTACGCTAGACCCAAACCCACTCGGCTAGACCCAAACCTACTCGGGTAGACCCAAACCCACTCGGCTAGACCCAAACCCACTCGGCTACACCAAAACCCACTCCGCTAGACCCAAACCCACTCCGCTAGACCCATACCTACTCCGCTGGAACCAAACCCACTCGGCTAGACCCAAACCCACTAGGCTAGACCCAAACCCACTCGGCTAGACCCAAACCCACTCGGCTAGACCCAAACCCGCTCGGCTAGACCCAAACTAACTCGGCTACACCCAAACTAACTCGGCTAGACCCAAACCCTCTCGGCTGGACCCAAACCCACTGGGCTAGACCGAAACCCACTCGGCTAGACCCAAATCCACTCGGCTAGACCCAAACCCACTCGGCTAGACCCAAACCCACTCGGCTAGACCCAAACCCACTCGGCTAGACCCAAACCCACTTGGCTAGACCCAAACACACTCGGCTAGACGCAAACCCACTCGGCTAGACGCAAACCCACTCGGCTAGACCCAAACCCACTGGGCTAGACCCAAACCCACTCGGCTAGACCCAAACCCACTCGGCTAGACCCAAAGCCACTCGGCTAGACCCAAACCCACTTGGCTAGACCCAAACCCCCTCGGCTAGACACAAACCCACTCGGCTAGACCCAAACCCACTCGGCTAGACCCAAACCCACTCGGCCAAACCCAAACCCACTCGGCTAGACCCAAACCCACTCGGCTAGACCCAAACCCACTCGGCTAGACCCAAACCCGATCGTCTAGACCCAAACTAACTCGGCTACAGCCAAACTAACTCGGCTAGACCCAAACCCACTCGGCTAAACCCAAACCCACTCGGCTGGACCCAAACCCACTCGGCTAGACCCAAACCCACTCGGCTAGACCCAAACCCACTCGGCTAGACCCAAACCCACTCGGCTAGACCGAAACCCACTCGGCTAGACCCAAACCCACTCAGCTAGACACAAACCCACTCGGCTAGACCCAAACCCACTCGGATAGACCCAAGCCCATTCGGCTAGACGCAAACCCACTCAGCTAGACCCAAACCCACTCGGCTAGACCCAAACCCACTCGGCTACACCCAAACCCACTCGGCTAGACCCAAAACCCAATCGGCTAGACCCAAACCCACTCGGCTAGACCCAAACCCACTCGGCTAGACCAAACCCACTTGGCTAGACCCAAGCCCACTCGGCTAGACCCAAGCCCACTCGGCTAGACCCAAACCCATTCGGCTAGACCCACACCCACTCGGCTAGACCCAAACCCACTCGGCTAGTCCCAAACCTACTCGGGTAGACCCAAACCCACTCGGCTAGACTCAAACCCACTCGGCTACACCCAAACCCACTCCGCTAGACCCAAACCCACTCCGCTAGACCCATACCAACTCCGCTAGACCGAAACCCACTCGGCTAAACCCAAACCCACTCGGCTAGACCCAAACCCACTCGGCTAGACCCAAACCCACTCTGCTGGACCCAAACCCACTCGGCCACACGCAAACACACTCGGCTAGACCCAAACCCGCTCGGCGAGACCCAAGCCCACTCGGCTAGACCCAAACCCACTCGGCTAGACCCAAACCCACTCGGCTAGACCCAAACCCACTCGGCTAGACCCCAACCGACTCGGCTAGACCCAAACCCTCTCGGCTAGATGCAATCCGACTCGGTTAGACCCAAACCCACTCGACTAGACCCAAACCCACTCGGCTAGACCCAAACCCACTCGGCTAGACCCAAACCCACTTGGCTAGACCCAAACCCACTCGACTAGACCCAAACCCACTCGGCTAGACCCAAACCCCCTCGGCTAGACCCAAACCCACTCGGCTAGACCCAAACCCACTCGGCTAGACCCAATCCCACTCGGCTCGACCCAATCCCACTCGGCTAGACCCAAACCCACTCGGCTACACCCAAACCCACTCGGCTAGACCCAAACCCAATCGGCTAGACCCAAACACACTCGGCTAGACCAAACCCACTCGGCTAGACCCAAACACACACGGCTAGACCCAAACCCACTCGGCTAGATGCAAACCCACTCGGCGAGACCCAAACCCACTCGGCTAGACCAAATCCCACTCGGCTACACCCAAACCCACTCGGCTAGACCCAAACCCACTCGGCTAGACCCAAGCCCACTCGGCTAGACCCAAACCCACCTGGCTAGACCTAAACCCACTCGGCTAGACCCAAACCCACTCGGCTAGACTCAAACCCACTCGGCTAGACCCAAATCCACTCGGCTAGCCCCAAACCGACTCGGCTAGACCCAAACCCAATCGGCTAGACCCAAACCCACTCGGCTAGACCCAAAATCACTCGGCTAGACCCAAACCCACTCGGCTAGACCCAAACCCACTCGGCTAGAACCACACCCATTCGGCTTGACCCAAACCCACTCGGCTAGACCCAAACCCACTCGGCTAGACCCAAGCCCACTCGGCTAGACCCAAACCCACTCGGCTAGACCCAAACCCCCTCGGCTAGACCCAAACCCACTCGGCTAGACCCAAACCCACTCGGCTAGACCCAATCCCACTCGGCTCGACCCAATCCCACTCGGCTAGACCCAAACCCACTCGGCTACACCCAAACCCACTCGGCTAGACCCAAACCCAATCGGCTAGACCCAAACCCACTCGGCTAGACCAAACCCACTCGGCTAGACCCAAACACACTCGGCTAGACCCAAACCCACTCGGCTAGACCCAAACTCACTCGGCTAGACCCAAACCCAATCGACTAGACCCAAACCCACTCGGCTAGACCCAAACCCACTCGGCTAGAACCACACCCATTCAGCTTGACCCAAACCCACTCGGCTAGACCCAAACCCACTCGGCTAGACCCAAACTCACTCGGCTAGACCCAAACCCAATCGACTAGACCCAAACCCACTCGGCTAGACCCAAACCCACTCGGCTAGAACCACACCCATTCGGCTTGACCCAAACCCACTCGGCTAGACCCAAACCCACTCGGCTAGACCCAAGCCCACTCGGCTAGACCCAAACGCACTCGGCTAGATCCAAACCCACTCGGCTAGACTCAAACCCACTCGGCTAGATCCTAACCCACTCGGCTAGACCCAAACCCACTCGGCTAGACCCAAACCCACTCGGCTAGACCCAAACCCGATCGTCTAGACCCAAACTAACTCGGCTACAGCCAAACTAACTCGGCTAGACCCAAACCCACTCGGCTAAACCCAAACCCACTCGGCTAGACCCAAACCCACTCGGCTAGACCCAAACCCACTCGGCTAGACCCAAACCCACTCGGCTAGACCCAAACCCACTCGGCTAGACCGAAACCCACTCGGCCCGACCCAAACCCACTCAGCTAGACACAAACCCACTCGGCTAGACCCAAACCCACTCGGATAGACCCAAGCCCATTCGGCTAGACGCAAACACACTCAGCTAGACCCAAACCCACTCGGCTAGACCCAAACCCACTCGGCTAGACCCAAACCCACTCGGCTAGACCCAAACCCACCCGGCTAGACCCAAACCCACACGGCTAGACCCAAACCCACTCGGCTACACCCAAACCCACTTGGCTTGACCCAAGCCCACTCGGCTAGACCCAAGCCCACTCGGCTAGACACAAACCCACTCGGCTAGACCCAAACCCACTCGGCTAGACCCAAACCCACTCGGCTAGACCCAAACCCACTCGGGTAGACCCAAACCCACTCGGCTAGACCCTAACCCACTCGGCTTGACCCAAACCCACTCGGCCAGACCCAAACCCACTCGGCTAGACCCATACCCACTCGGCTAGACCCAAACCCACTCGGCTTGACCCAATCCCACTCGGCTAGACCCAAACCCACTCGGCTACACCCAAAACCACTCGGCTAGACCCAAACCCCCTCGGCTAGACCCAAACCCACTACGCTAGACCCAAACCCACTCGGTTAGACCCAAACCTACTCGGGTGGACCCAAACCCACTCGGGTAGACCCAAACCCACTCGGCTAGACCCAAACCCACTACGCTAGACCCAAACCCACTCGGCTAGACTCAAACCCACTCGGCTAGACCCAAACCCACTCGGGTAGACCCAAACCCACTCGGCTAGACTCAAACCCACTCGGCTACACCCAAACCCACTCCGCTAGACCCAAACCCTCTCCGCCAGACCCATACCAACTCTGCTAGACCCAAACCCACTCGGCTAAACCCAAACCCACTCGGCTAGACCCAAACCCACTCGGCTAGACCCAAACCCACTCGGCTAGACCCAAACCCGATCGGCTAGACCCAAACTAACTCGGCTACAGCCAAACTAACTCGGCTAGACCCAAACCCACTCGGCTAAACCCAAACCCACTCGGCTAGACCCAAACCCACTCGGCTAGACCCAAACCCACTCGGCTAGACCCAAACCCACTCGGCTAGGCCCAAACCCACTTGGCTAGACCCAAGCCCACTCGGCTAGACCCAAGCCCACTCGGCTAGACCCAAACCCATTCGGCTTGACCCACACCCACTCGGCTAGACCCAAACCCACTCGGCTACACCCAAACCCACTCGGCTAGACCCAAACCCAATCGGCTAGACCCAAACACACTCGGCTAGACCAAACCCACTCGGCTAGACCCAAACACACACGGCTAGACCCAAACCCACTCGGCTAGATGCAAACCCACTCGGCGAGACCCAAACCCACTCGGCTAGACCAAATCCCACTCGGCTACACCCAAACCCACTCGGCTAGACCCAAACCCACTCGGCTAGACCCAAGCCCACTCGGCTAGACCCAAACCCACCTGGCTAGACCTAAACCCACTCGGCTAGACCCAAACCCACTCGGCTAGACTCAAACCCACTCGGCTAGACCCAAATCCACTCGGCTAGCCCCAAACCGACTCGGCTAGACCCAAACCCAATCGGCTAGACCCAAACCCACTCGGCTAGACCCAAAATCACTCGGCTAGACCCAAAACCAATCGGCTAGACCCAAACCCACTCGGCTAGACCCAAACCCACTCGGCTAGAACCACACCCATTCGGCTTGACCCAAACCCACTAGGCTAGACCCAAACCCACTCGGCTAGACCCAAGCCCACTCGGCTAGACCCAAACCCACTCGGCTAGACCCAAACCCCCTCGGCTAGACCCAAACCCACTCGGCTAGACCCAAACCCACTCGGCTAGACCCAATCCCACTCGGCTCGACCCAATCCCACTCGGCTAGACCCAAACCCACTCGGCTACACCCAAACCCACTCGGCTAGACCCAAACCCAATCGGCTAGACCCAAACCCACTCGGCTAGACCAAACCCACTCGGCTAGACCCAAACACACTCGGCTAGACCCAAACCCACTCGGCTAGACCCAAACTCACTCGGCTAGACCCAAACCCAATCGACTAGACCCAAACCCACTCGGCTAGACCCAAACCCACTCGGCTAGAACCACACCCATTCAGCTTGACCCAAACCCACTCGGCTAGACCCAAACCCACTCGGCTAGACCCAAACTCACTCGGCTAGACCCAAACCCAATCGACTAGACCCAAACCCACTCGGCTAGACCCAAACCCACTCGGCTAGAACCACACCCATTCGGCTTGACCCAAACCCACTCGGCTAGACCCAAACCCACTCGGCTAGACCCAAGCCCACTCGGCTAGACCCAAACGCACTCGGCTAGATCCAAACCCACTCGGCTAGACTCAAACCCACTCGGCTAGATCCTAACCCACTCGGCTAGACCCAAACCCACTCGGCTAGACCCAAACCCACTCGGCTAGACCCAAACCCGATCGTCTAGACCCAAACTAACTCGGCTACAGCCAAACTAACTCGGCTAGACCCAAACCCACTCGGCTAAACCCAAACCCACTCGGCTAGACCCAAACCCACTCGGCTAGACCCAAACCCACTCGGCTAGACCCAAACCCACTCGGCTAGACCCAAACCCACTCGGCTAGACCGAAACCCACTCGGCCCGACCCAAACCCACTCAGCTAGACACAAACCCACTCGGCTAGACCCAAACCCACTCGGATAGACCCAAGCCCATTCGGCTAGACGCAAACACACTCAGCTAGACCCAAACCCACTCGGCTAGACCCAAACCCACTCGGCTAGACCCAAACCCACTCGGCTAGACCCAAACCCACCCGGCTAGACCCAAACCCACACGGCTAGACCCAAACCCACTCGGCTACACCCAAACCCACTTGGCTTGACCCAAGCCCACTCGGCTAGACCCAAGCCCACTCGGCTAGACACAAACCCACTCGGCTAGACCCAAACCCACTCGGCTAGACCCAAACCCACTCGGCTAGACCCAAACCGACTCGGGTAGACCCAAACCCACTCGGCTAGACCCTAACCCACTCGGCTTGACCCAAACCCACTCGGCCAGACCCAAACCCACTCGGCTAGACCCATACCCACTCGGCTAGACCCAAACCCACTCGGCTTGACCCAATCCCACTCGGCTAGACCCAAACCCACTCGGCTACACCCAAAACCACTCGGCTAGACCCAAACCCCCTCGGCTAGACCCAAACCCACTACGCTAGACCCAAACCCACTCGGTTAGACCCAAACCTACTCGGGTGGACCCAAACCCACTCGGGTAGACCCAAACCCACTCGGCTAGACCCAAACCCACTACGCTAGACCCAAACCCACTCGGCTAGACTCAAACCCACTCGGCTAGACCCAAACCCACTCGGGTAGACCCAAACCCACTCGGCTAGACTCAAACCCACTCGGCTACACCCAAACCCACTCCGCTAGACCCAAACCCTCTCCGCCAGACCCATACCAACTCTGCTAGACCCAAACCCACTCGGCTAAACCCAAACCCACTCGGCTAGACCCAAACCCACTCGGCTAGACCCAAACCCACTCGGCTAGACCCAAACCCGATCGGCTAGACCCAAACTAACTCGGCTACAGCCAAACTAACTCGGCTAGACCCAAACCCACTCGGCTAAACCCAAACCCACTCGGCTAGACCCAAACCCACTCGGCTAGACCCAAACCCACTCGGCTAGACCCAAACCCACTCGGCTAGGCCCAAACCCACTTGGCTAGACCCAAGCCCACTCGGCTAGACCCAAGCCCACTCGGCTAGACCCAAACCCATTCGGCTAGACCCACACCCACTCGGCTAGACCCAAACCCACTCGGCTAGACCCAAACCTACTCGGGTAGACCCAAACCCACTCGGCTAGACTCAAACCCACTCGGCTACACCCAAACCCACTCCGCTAGACCCAAACCCACTCCGCTAGACACATACCAACTCGGCTAGACCCAAATCCACTCGGCTAGACCCAAACCCACTACGCTAGACCCAAACCCACTCGGCTAGACCCAAACCTACTCGGGTAGACCCAAACCCACTCGGCTAGACCCAAACCCACTCGGCTACACCAAAACCCACTCCGCTAGACCCAAACCCACTCCGCTAGACCCATACCTACTCCGCTGGAACCAAACCCACTCGGCTAGACCCAAACCCACTAGGCTAGACCCAAACCCACTCGGCTAGACCCAAACCCACTCGGCTAGACCCAAACCCGCTCGGCTAGACCCAAACTAACTCGGCTACACCCAAACTAACTCGGCTAGACCCAAACCCTCTCGGCTGGACCCAAACCCACTGGGCTAGACCGAAACCCACTCGGCTAGACCCAAATCCACTCGGCTAGACCCAAACCCACTCGGCTAGACCCAAACCCACTCGGCTAGACCCAAACCCACTCGGCTAGACCCAAACCCACTTGGCTAGACCCAAACACACTCGGCTAGACGCAAACACACTCGGCTAGATGCAAACCCACTCGGCTAGACCCAAACCCACTGGGCTAGACCCAAACCCACTCGGCTAGACCCAAACCCACTCGGCTAGACCCAAACCCACTCGGCTAGACCCAAACCCACTTGGCTAGACCCAAACCCCCTCGGCTAGACCCAAACCCACTCGGCTAGACCCAAACCCACTCGGCTAGACCCAAACCCACTCGGCCAAACCCAAACCCACTCGGCTAGACCCAAACCCACTCGGCTAGACCCAAACCCACTCGGCTAGACCCAAACCCGATCGGCTAGACCCAAACCCGATCGTCTAGACCCAAACTAACTCGGCTACAGCCAAACTAACTCGGCTAGACCCAAACCCACTCGGCTAAACCCAAACCCACTCGGCTGGACCCAAACCCACTCGGCTAGACCCAAACCCACTCGGCTAGACCCAAACCCACTCGGCTAGACCCAAACCCACTCGGCTAGACCGAACCCACTCGGCTAGACCCAAACCCACTCAGCTAGACACAAACCCACTCGGCTAGACCCAAACCCACTCGGATAGACCCAAGCCCATTCGGCTAGACGCAAACCCACTCAGCTAGACCCAAACCCACTCGGCTAGACCCAAACCCACTCGGCTACACCCAAACCCACTCGGCTAGACCCAAAACCCAATCGGCTAGACCCAAACCCACTCGGCTAGACCCAAACCCACTCGGCGAGACCCAAACCCACTCGGCTAGACCCAAGCCCACTCGGCTAGACCCAAGCCCACTCGGCTAGACCCAAACCCATTCGGCTAGACCCACACCCACTCGGCTAGACCCAAACCCACTCGGCTAGTCCCAAACCTACTCGGGTAGACCCAAACCCACTCGGCTAGACTCAAACCCACTCGGCTACACCCAAACCCACTCCGCTAGACCCAAACCCACTCCGCTAGACCCATACCAACTCCGCTAGACCCAAACCCACTCGGCTAAACCCAAACCCACTCGGCTAGACCCAAACCCACTCGGCTAGACCCAAACCCACTCTGCTGGACCCAAACCCACTCGGCCACACGCAAACACACTCGGCTAGACCCAAACCCGCTCGGCGAGACCCAAGCCCACTCGGCTAGACCCAAACCCACTCGGCTAGACCCAAACCCACTCGGCTAGACCCAAACCCACTCTGCTAGACCCCAACCGACTCGGCAAGACCCAAACCCACTCGGCTAGATGCAATCCGACTCGGTTAGACCCAAACCCACTCGACTAGACCCAAACCCACTCGGCTAGACCCAAACCCACTTGGCTAGACCCAAACCCACTTGGCTAGACCCAAACCCAATCGACTAGACCCAAACCCACTCGGCTAGACCCAAACCCCCTCGGCTAGACCCAAACCCACTCGGCTAGACCCAAACCCACTCGGCTAGACCCAATCCCACTCGGCTCGACCCAATCCCACTCGGCTAGACCCAAACCCACTCGGCTACACCCAAACCCACTCGGCTAGACCCAAACCCAATCGGCTAGACCCAAACCCACTCGGCTAGACCAAACCCACTCGGCTAGACCCAAACACACACGGCTAGACCCAAACCCACTCGGCTAGATGCAAGCCCACTCGGCTAGACCCAAACCCACCTGACTAGACCTAAACCCACTCGGCTAGACCCAAACCCACTTGGCTAGACTCAAACCCACTCGGCTAGACCCAAATCCACTCGCCTAGCCCCAAACCGACTCGGCTAGACCCAAACCCAATCGGCTAGACCCAAACCCACTCGGCTAGACCCAAAATCACTCGGCTAGACCCAAAACCAATCGGCTAGACCCAAACCCACTCGGCTAGACCCAAACCCACTCGGCTAGAACCACACCCATTCGGCTTGACCCAAACCCACTCGGCTAGACCCAAACCCACTCGGCTAGACCCAAGCCCACTCGGCTAGACACAAACCCACTCGGCTAGACCCAAACCCCCTCGGCTAGACCCAAACCCACTCGGCTAGACCCAAACCCACTCGGCTAGACCCAATCCCACTCGGCTCGACCCAATCCCACTCGGCTAGACCCAAACCCACTCGGCTACACCCAAACCCACTCGGCTAGACCCAAACCCAATCGGCTAGACCCAAACCCACTCGGCTAGACCAAACCCACTCGGCTAGACCCAAACATACTCGGCTAGACCCAAACCCACTCGGCTAGACCCAAACTCACTCGGCTAGACCCAAACCCACTCGGCCAGACCCAAACCCACTCGGCTAGACCCATACCCACTCGGCTAGACCCAAACCCACTCGGCTTGACCCAATCCCACTCGGCTAGACCCAAACCCACTCGGCTACACCCAAAACCACTCGGCTAGACCCAAACCCCCTCGGCTAGACCCAAACCCACTACGCTAGACCCAAACCCACTCGGTTAGACCCAAACCTACTCGGGTGGACCCAAACCCACTCGGGTAGACCCAAACCCACTCGGCTAGACCCAAACCCACTACGCTAGACCCAAACCCACTCGGCTAGACTCAAACCCACTCGGCTAGACCCAAACCCACTCGGGTAGACCCAAACCCACTCGGCTAGACTCAAACCCACTCGGCTACACCCAAACCCACTCCGCTAGACCCAAACCCTCTCCGCCAGACCCATACCAACTCTGCTAGACCCAAACCCACTCGGCTAAACCCAAACCCACTCGGCTAGACCCAAACCCACTCGGCTAGACCCAAACCCACTCGGCTAGACCCAAACCCGATCGGCTAGACCCAAACTAACTCGGCTACAGCCAAACTAACTCGGCTAGACCCAAACCCACTCGGCTAAACCCAAACCCACTCGGCTAGACCCAAACCCACTCGGCTAGACCCAAACCCACTCGGCTAGACCCAAACCCACTCGGCTAGGCCCAAACCCACTTGGCTAGACCCAAGCCCACTCGGCTAGACCCAAGCCCACTCGGCTAGACCCAAACCCATTCGGCTAGACCCACACCCACTCGGCTAGACCCAAACCCACTCGGCTAGACCCAAACCTACTCGGGTAGACCCAAACCCACTCGGCTAGACTCAAACCCACTCGGCTACACCCAAACCCACTCCGCTAGACCCAAACCCACTCCGCTAGACACATACCAACTCGGCTAGACCCAAATCCACTCGGCTAGACCCAAACCCACTACGCTAGACCCAAACCCACTCGGCTAGACCCAAACCTACTCGGGTAGACCCAAACCCACTCGGCTAGACCCAAACCCACTCGGCTACACCAAAACCCACTCCGCTAGACCCAAACCCACTCCGCTAGACCCATACCTACTCCGCTGGAACCAAACCCACTCGGCTAGACCCAAACCCACTAGGCTAGACCCAAACCCACTCGGCTAGACCCAAACCCACTCGGCTAGACCCAAACCCGCTCGGCTAGACCCAAACTAACTCGGCTACACCCAAACTAACTCGGCTAGACCCAAACCCTCTCGGCTGGACCCAAACCCACTGGGCTAGACCGAAACCCACTCGGCTAGACCCAAATCCACTCGGCTAGACCCAAACCCACTCGGCTAGACCCAAACCCACTCGGCTAGACCCAAACCCACTCGGCTAGACCCAAACCCACTTGGCTAGACCCAAACACACTCGGCTAGACGCAAACACACTCGGCTAGATGCAAACCCACTCGGCTAGACCCAAACCCACTGGGCTAGACCCAAACCCACTCGGCTAGACCCAAACCCACTCGGCTAGACCCAAACCCACTCGGCTAGACCCAAACCCACTTGGCTAGACCCAAACCCCCTCGGCTAGACCCAAACCCACTCGGCTAGACCCAAACCCACTCGGCTAGACCCAAACCCACTCGGCCAAACCCAAACCCACTCGGCTAGACCCAAACCCACTCGGCTAGACCCAAACCCACTCGGCTAGACCCAAACCCGATCGGCTAGACCCAAACCCGATCGTCTAGACCCAAACTAACTCGGCTACAGCCAAACTAACTCGGCTAGACCCAAACCCACTCGGCTAAACCCAAACCCACTCGGCTGGACCCAAACCCACTCGGCTAGACCCAAACCCACTCGGCTAGACCCAAACCCACTCGGCTAGACCCAAACCCACTCGGCTAGACCGAACCCACTCGGCTAGACCCAAACCCACTCAGCTAGACACAAACCCACTCGGCTAGACCCAAACCCACTCGGATAGACCCAAGCCCATTCGGCTAGACGCAAACCCACTCAGCTAGACCCAAACCCACTCGGCTAGACCCAAACCCACTCGGCTACACCCAAACCCACTCGGCTAGACCCAAAACCCAATCGGCTAGACCCAAACCCACTCGGCTAGACCCAAACCCACTCGGCTAGACCCAAACCCACTCGGCTAGACCCAAGCCCACTCGGCTAGACCCAAGCCCACTCGGCTAGACCCAAACCCATTCGGCTAGACCCACACCCACTCGGCTAGACCCAAACCCACTCGGCTAGTCCCAAACCTACTCGGGTAGACCCAAACCCACTCGGCTAGACTCAAACCCACTCGGCTACACCCAAACCCACTCCGCTAGACCCAAACCCACTCCGCTAGACCCATACCAACTCCGCTAGACCCAAACCCACTCGGCTAAACCCAAACCCACTCGGCTAGACCCAAACCCACTCGGCTAGACCCAAACCCACTCTGCTGGACCCAAACCCACTCGGCCACACGCAAACACACTCGGCTAGACCCAAACCCGCTCGGCGAGACCCAAGCCCACTCGGCTAGACCCAAACCCACTCGGCTAGACCCAAACCCACTCGGCTAGACCCAAACCCACTCTGCTAGACCCCAACCGACTCGGCAAGACCCAAACCCACTCGGCTAGATGCAATCCGACTCGGTTAGACCCAAACCCACTCGACTAGACCCAAACCCACTCGGCTAGACCCAAACCCACTTGGCTAGACCCAAACCCACTTGGCTAGACCCAAACCCAATCGACTAGACCCAAACCCACTCGGCTAGACCCAAACCCCCTCGGCTAGACCCAAACCCACTCGGCTAGACCCAAACCCACTCGGCTAGACCCAATCCCACTCGGCTCGACCCAATCCCACTCGGCTAGACCCAAACCCACTCGGCTACACCCAAACCCACTCGGCTAGACCCAAACCCAATCGGCTAGACCCAAACCCACTCGGCTAGACCAAACCCACTCGGCTAGACCCAAACACACACGGCTAGACCCAAACCCACTCGGCTAGATGCAAGCCCACTCGGCTAGACCCAAACCCACCTGACTAGACCTAAACCCACTCGGCTAGACCCAAACCCACTTGGCTAGACTCAAACCCACTCGGCTAGACCCAAATCCACTCGCCTAGCCCCAAACCGACTCGGCTAGACCCAAACCCAATCGGCTAGACCCAAACCCACTCGGCTAGACCCAAAATCACTCGGCTAGACCCAAAACCAATCGGCTAGACCCAAACCCACTCGGCTAGACCCAAACCCACTCGGCTAGAACCACACCCATTCGGCTTGACCCAAACCCACTCGGCTAGACCCAAACCCACTCGGCTAGACCCAAGCCCACTCGGCTAGACACAAACCCACTCGGCTAGACCCAAACCCCCTCGGCTAGACCCAAACCCACTCGGCTAGACCCAAACCCACTCGGCTAGACCCAATCCCACTCGGCTCGACCCAATCCCACTCGGCTAGACCCAAACCCACTCGGCTACACCCAAACCCACTCGGCTAGACCCAAACCCAATCGGCTAGACCCAAACCCACTCGGCTAGACCAAACCCACTCGGCTAGACCCAAACATACTCGGCTAGACCCAAACCCACTCGGCTAGACCCAAACTCACTCGGCTAGACCCAAACCCAATCGACTAGACCCAAACCCACTCGGCTAGACCCAAACCCACTCGGCTAGAACCACACCCATTCGGCTTGACCCAAACCCACCGGGCTAGACCCAAACCCACTCGGCTAGACCCAAACCCACTCGGCTAGACCCAAACCCACTCGGCTAGATCCAAACCCACTCGGCTAGACTCAAACCCACTCGGCTAGATCCAAACCCACTCGGCTAGACTCAAACCGACTCGGCTAGACCCAAACTCAATCGGCTAGACCCAAACCTACTCGGCAAGACCCAAACCCACTCGGCTAGACCCAAACCCACTCGGCTAGACCCAAACCCACTCGGCTAGACCCACACCCACTCGGCTAGACCCAAACCCACTCGGCTAGACCCAAACCTACTCGGGTAGACCCAAACCCACTCGGCTAGACTCAAACCCACTCGGCTACACCCAAACCCACTCCGCTAGACCCAAACCCTCTCCGCTAGACCCATACCAACTCCACTAGACCCAAACCCACTCGGCTCAACGCAAACCCACTCGGCTAGACCCAAACCCACTCGGCTAGACCCAAACCCACTCGGCTAGACCCAAACCCGATCGTCTAGACCCAAACTAACTCGGCTACAGCCAAACTAACTCGGCTAGACCCAAACCCACTCGGCTAAACCCAAACCCACTCGGCTAGACCCAAACCCACTCGGCTAGACCCAAACCCACTCGGCTAGACCCAAACCCACTCGGCTAGACCCAAACCCACTCGGATAGACCCAAGCCCATTCGGCTAGACGCAAACACACTCAGCTAGACCCAAACCCACTCGGCTAGACCCAAACCCACTTGGCTAGACCCAAACCCACTCGGCTAGACCCAAACCCACTCGGCTAGACCCAAACCCACTTGGCTTGACCCAAGCCCACTCGGCTAGACCCAAGCCCACTCGGCTAGACCCACTCGGCTAGACCCAAACCCACTCGGCTAGACCCAAACCCACTCGGCTAGACCCAAACCGACTCGGGTAGACCCAAACCCACTCGGCTGGACCGTAACCCACTCGGCTAGACCCAAACCCACTCGGCTAGACCCAAACCCACTCGGCTAGACCCATACCCACTCGGCTAGACCCAAACCCACTCGGCTAGACCCAATCCCACTCGGCTATACCCAAACCCACTCGGCTACACCCAAAACCACTCGGCTAGACCCAAACCCCCTCGGCTAGACCCAAACCCACTACGCTAGACCCAAACCCACTCGGCTAGACCCAAACCTACTCGGGTAGACCCAAACCCACTCGGCTAGACCCAAACCCACTCGGCTACACCAAAACCCACTCCGCTAGACCCAAACCCACTCCGCTAGACCCATACCTACTCCGCTGGACCCAAACCCACTCGGCTAGACCCAAACCCACTCGGCTAGACCCAAACCCACTCGGCTAGACCCAAACCCACTCGGCTAGACCCAAACCCGCTCGGCTAGACCCAAACTAACTCGGCTACACCCAAACTAACTCGGCTAGACCCAAACCCTCTCGGCTGGACCCAAACCCACTGGGCTAGACCGAAACCCACTCGGCTAGACCCAAATCCACTCGGCTAGACCCAAACCCACTCGGCTAGACCCAAACCCACTCGGCTAGAACCACACCCACTCGGCTTGACCCAAACCCACTCGGCTAGACCCAAACCCACTCGGCTAGACCCAAGCCCACTCGGCTAGACCCAAACCCACTCGGCTAGACCCAAACCCACTCGGCTAGACCCAAACCCACTCGGCTAGACTCAAACCCACTCGGCTAGACCCAAACCCACTCGGCTAGACCCAAACCGACTCGGCTAGACCCAAACCCAATCGGCTAGACCCAAACCCACTCGGCTAGACCCAAACCCACTCGGCAAGACCCAAACCCACTCGGCTAGACACAAACCCACTCGGCTGGACCCAAACCCACTCGGCTAGACCCACACCCACTCGGCTAGACCCAAACCCACTCGGCTAGACCCAAACCTACTCGGGTAGACACAAACCCACTCGGCTAGACTCAAACCCACTCGGCTACACCCAAACCCACTCCGCTAGACCCAAACCCTCTCCGCTAGACCCATACCAACTCCGCTAGACCCAAACCCACTCGGCTAGACCCAAACCCACTCGGCTAGACCCAAACCCGATCGTCTAGACCCAAACTAACTCGGCTACAGCCAAACTAACTCGGCTAGACCCAAACCCACTCGGCTAAACCCAAACCCACTCGGCTAGACCCAAACCCACTCGGCTAGACCCAAACCCACTCGGGTAGACCCAAACCCACTCGGCTAGACCCAAACCCACTCGGCTAGACCGAAACCCACTCGGCTAGACCCAAACCCACTCAGCTAGACACAAACCCACTCGGCTAGACCCAAACCCACTCGGCTAGACCCAAACCGACTCGGGTAGACACAAACCCACTCGGCTAGACCCTAACCCACTGGGCTAGACCCAAACCCACTCGGCTAGACCCAAACCCACTCGGCTAGACGCAAACCCACTCGGCTAGACCCAAACCCACTGGGCTACACCCAAAACCCACTCGGCTACACCCAAACCCCCTCGGCTAGTCCCAAACCCACTACGCTAGACCCAAACCCACTCGGCTAGACCCAAACCTACTCGGGTACACCCAAACCCACTCGGCTAGACCCAAACCCACTCGGCTACACCAAAACCCACTCCGCTAGACCCAAACCCACTCCGCTAGACCCATACCTACTCCGCTGGAACCAAACCCACTCGGCTAGACCCAAACCCACTAGGCTAGACCCAAACCCACTCGGCTAGACCCAAACCCACTCGGCTAGACCCAAACCCGCTCGGCTAGACCCAAACTAACTCGGCTACACCCAAACTAACTCGGCTAGACGCAAACCCTCTCGGCTGGACCCAAACCCACTGGGCTAGACCGAAACCCACTCGGCTAGACCCAAATCCACTTGGCTAGACCCAAACCCACTCGGCTAGACCCACACCCACTCGGCTAGACCCAAACCCACTCGGCTAGACCCAAACCCACTTGGCTAGACCCAAACCCACTCGGCTAGACGCAAACCCACTCGGCTAGACGCAAACCCACTCGGCTAGACCCAAACCCAATGGGCTAGACCCAAACCCACTCGGCTAGACCCAAACCCACTCGGCTAGACCCAAACCCACTCGGCTAGACCCAAACCCACTCGGCTAGACCCAAACCCACTTGGCTAGACCCAAACCCCCTCGGCTAGACCCAAACCCACTCGGCTAGACCCAAACCCACTCGGCTAGACACAAACCCACTCGGCCAAACCCAAACCCACTCGGCTAGACCCAAACCCATTCGGCTCGACCCAAACCCACTCGGCTAGACCCAAACCCGATCGTCTAGACCCAAACTAACTCGGCTACAGCCAAACTAACTCGGCTAGACCCAAACCCACTCGGCTAAACCCAAACCCACTCGGCTAGACCCAAACCCACTCGGCTAGACCCAAACCCACTCGGCTAGACCCAAACCCACTCGGCTAGACCCAAACCCACTCGGCTAGACCGAAACCCACTCGGCTAGACCCAAACCCACTCAGCTGGACACAAACCCACTCGGCTAGACCCAAACCCACTCGGATAGACCCAAGCCCATTCGGCTAGACGCAAACCCACTCAGCTAGACCCAAACCCACTCGGCTAGACCCAAACCCACTCGGCTAGACCCCAACCGACTCGGCTAGACCCAAACCCACTCGGCTAGATGCAATCCGACTCGGTTAGACCCAAACCCACTCGGCTACACCCAAACCCACTCGGCTAGACCCAAACCCACTCGGCTAGACCCAAACCCACTTGGCTAGACCCAAACCCACTCGACTAGACCCAAACCCACTCAGCTAGACCCAAACCCCCTCGGCTAGACCCAAACCCACTCGGCTAGACCCAAACCCACTCGGCTAGACCCAATCCCACTCGGCACGACCCAATCCCACTCGGTTAGACCCAAACCCACTCGGCTACACCCAAACCCACTCGGCTAGACCCAAACCCAATCGGCTAGACCCAAACCCACTCGGCTAGACCAGACCCACTCGGCTAGACCCAAACACATTCGGCTAGACGCAAACCCTCTCGGCTGGAACCAAACCCACTGGGCTAGACCCAAACCCACTCGGCTAGACCCAAACCCGATCGTCTAGACCCAAACTAACTCGGCTACAGCCAAACTAAGTCGGCTAGACCCAAACCCACTCGGCTAAACCCAAACCCACTCGGCTGGACCCAAACCCACTCGGCTAGACCCAAACCCACTCGGCTAGACCCAAACCCACTCGGCCAGACCCAAACCCACTCGGCTAGACCGAAACCCACTCAGCTAGACCCAAACCCACTCAGCTAGACACAAACCCACTCGGCTAGACCCAAACCCACTCGGATAGACCCAAGCCCATTCGGCTAGACGCAAACCCACTCAGCTAGACCCAAACCCACTCGGCTAGACCCAAACCCACTCGGCTACACCCAAACCCACTCGGCTAGACCCAAGCCCACTCGGCTAGACCCAAACCCATTCGGCTAGACCCACACCCACTCGGCTAGACCCAAACCCACTCGGCTAGTCCCAAACCTACTCGGGTAGACCCAAACCCACTCGGCTACACTCAAACCCACTCGGCTACACCCAAACCCACTCCGCTAGACCCAAACCCACTCCGCTAGACCCATACCAACTCCGCTAGACCCAAACCCACTCGGCTAAACCCAAACCCACTCGGCTAGACCCAAACCCACTCGGCTAGACCCAAACCCAATCTGCTGGACCCAAACCCACTCGGCCACACGCAAACACACTCGGCTAGACCCAAACCCGCTCGGCGAGACCCAAGCCCACTCGGCTAGACCCAAACCCACTCGGCTAGACCCAAACCCACTCGGCTAGACCCAAACCCACTCGGCTAGACCCCAACCGACTCGGCTAGACCCAAACCCTCTCGGCTAGATGCAATCCGACTCGGTTAGACCCAAACCCACTCGACTAGACCCAAACCCACTCGGCTAGACCCAAACCCACTCGGCTAGACCCAAACCCACTTGGCTAGACCCAAACCCACTCGACTAGACCCAAACCCACTCGGCTAGACCCAAACCCCCTCGGCTAGACACAAACCCACTCGGCTAGACCCAAACCCACTCGGCTAGACCCAATCCCACTCGGCTCGACCCAATCCCACTCGGCTGGACCCAAACCCACTCGGCTACACCCAAACCCACTCGGCTAGACACAAACCCAATCGGCTAGACCCAAACCCACTCGGCTAGACCAAACCCACTCGGCTAGACCCAAACACACACGGCTAGACCCAAACCCACTCGGCTAGATGCAAACCCACTCGGCTAGACCCAAACCCACTCGGCTAGACCAAATCCCACTCGGCTACACCCAAACCCACTCGGCTAGACCCAAACCCACTCGGCTAGACCCAAGCCCACTCGGCTAGACCCAAACCCACCTGGCTAGACCCAAACCCACTCGGCTAGACCCAAACCCACTCGGCTAGACTCAAACCCACTCGGCTAGACCCAAATCCACTCGGCTAGCCCCAAACCGACTCGGCTAGACCCAAACCCAATCGGCTAGACCCAAACCCACTCGGCCAGTCCCAAAATCACTCGGCTAGACCCAAAACCAATCGGCTAGACCCAAACCCACTCGGCTAGACCCAAACCCACTCGGCTAGAACCACACCAATTCGGCTTGACCCAAACCCACTCGGCTAGACCTAAACCCACTCGGCTAGACCCAAGCCCACTCGGCTAGACCCAAGCCCACTCGGCTAGACCCAAACCCCCTCGGCTAGACCCAAACCCACTCGGCTAGACCCAAACCCACTCGGCTAGACCCAATCCCACTCGGCTCGACCCAATCCCACTCGGCTAGACCCAAACCCACTCGGCTACACCCAAACCCACTCGGCTAGACCCAAACCCAATCGGCTAGACCCAAACCCACTCGGCTAGACCAAACCCACTCGGCTAGACCCAAACACACTCGGCTAGACCCAAACCCACTCGGCTAGACCCAAACTCACTCGGCTAGACCCAAACCCAATCGACTAGACCCAAACCCACTCGGCTAGACCCAAACCCACTCGGCTAGAACCACACCCATTCGGCTTGACCCAAACCCACTCGGCTAGACCCAAACCCACTCGGCTAGACCCAAACTCACTCGGCTAGACCCAAACCCAATCGACTAGACCCAAACCCACTCGGCTAGACCCAAACCCACTCGGCTAGAACCACACCCATTCGGCTTGACCCAAACCCACTCGGCTAGACCCAAACCCACTCGGCTAGACCCAAGCCCACTCGGCTAGACCCAAACCCACTCGGCTAGATCCAAACCCACTCGGCTAGACTCAAACCCACTCGGCTAGATCCAAACCCACTCGGCTAGACTCAAACCGACTCGGCTAGACCCAAACTCAATCGGCTAGACCCAAACCCACTCGGCTAGACCCAAACCTACTCGGCTACAGCCAAACTAACTCGGCTAGACCCAAACCCACTCGGCTAAACCCAAACCCACTCGGCTAGACCCAAACCCACTCGGCTAGACCCAAACCCACTCGGCTAGACCCAAACCCACTCGGCTAGACCCAAACCCACTCGGCTAGACCGAAACCCACTCGGCTCGACCCAAACCCACTCAGCTAGACACAAACCCACTCGGCTAGACCCAAACCCACTCGGATAGACCCAAGCCCATTCGGCTAGACGCAAACACACTCGGCTAGACCCAAACCCACTCGGCTAGACCCAAACCCACTCGGCTAGACCCAAACCCACTCGGCTAGACCCAAACCCACTCGGCTAGACCCAAACCCACCCGGCTAGACCCAAACCCACTCGGCTAGACCCAAACCCACTTGGCTAGACCCAAGCCCACTCGGCTAGACCCAAGCCCACTCGGCTAGACCCAAACCCACTCGGCTAGACCCAAACCCACTCGGCTAGACCCAAACCCACTCGGCTAGACCCAAACCGACTCGGGTAGACCCAAACCCACTCGGCTAGACACAAACCCACTCGGCTAGACCCAAACCCACTCGGCCAGACCCAAACCCACTCGGCTAGACCCAAACCGACTCGGGTAGACCCAAACCCACTCGGGTAGACCCAAACCCACTCGGCTAGACCCAAACCCACTCGGCCAGACCCAAACCCACTCGGCTAGACCCATACCCACTCGGCTAGACCCAAACCCACTCGGCTAGACCCAAACCCACTCGGCTTGACCCAATCCCACTCGGCTAGACCCAAACCCACTCGGCTACACCCAAAACTACTCGGCTAGACCCAAACCCCCTCGGCTAGACCCAAACCCACTACGCTAGACCCAAACCCACTCGGTTAGACCCAAACCTACTCGGGTGGACCCAAACCCACTCGGCTAGACCCAAACCCACTCGGCTACACCAAAACCCACTCCGCTAGACCCAAACCCACTCCGCTAGACCCATACCAACTCCGCTGGACCCAAACCCACTCGGCTAGACCCAAACCCACTCGGCTAGACCCAAACCCACTCGGCTAGACCCAAACCCTCTCGGCTAGACCCAAACCCGCTCGGCTAGACCCAAACTAACTCGGCTACACCCAAACTAACTCGGCTAGTCCCAAACCCTCTCGGCTGGACCCAAACCCACTGGGCTAGACCGAAACCCACTCGGCTAGACCCAAACCCACTGGGCTAGACCGAAACCCACTCGGCTAGACCCAAATCCACTCGGCTAGACCCAAACCCACTCGGCTAGACCCAAACCCACTCGGCTAAACCCAAACCCACTCGGCTAGACCCAAACCCACTCGGCTAGACCCAAACCCACTCGGCTAGACCCAAACCCACTAGGCTAGACCCAAACCCACTCGGCTAGACCGAAACCCACTCGGCTCGACCCAAACCCACTCAGCTAGACACAAACCCACTCGGCTAGACCCAAACCCACTCGGATAGACCCAAGCCCATTCGGCTAGACGCAAACACACTCAGCTGGACCCAAACCCACTCGGCTAGACCCAAACCCACTCGGCTAGACCCAAACCCACTCGGCTAGACCCAAACCCACCTGGCTAGACCCAAACCCACTCGGCTAGACCCAAACCCACTCGGCTAGACCCAAACCCACTTGGCTTGACCCAAGCCCACTCGGCTAGACCCAAGCCCACTCGGCTAGACACAAACCCACTCGGCTAGACCCAAACCCACTCGGCTAGACCCAAACCCACTCGGCTAGACCCAAACCGACTCGGGTAGACCCAAACCCACTCGGCTAGACCCTAACCCACTCGGCTAGACCCAAACCCACTCGGCCAGACCCAAACCCACTCGGCTAGACCCATACCCACTCGGCTAGACCCAAACCCACTCGGCTTGACCCAATCCCACTCGGCTAGACCCAAACCCACTCGGCTACACCCAAAACTACTCGGCTAGACCCAAACCCCCTCGGCTAGACCCAAACCCACTACGCTAGACCCAAACCCACTCGGTTAGACCCAAACCTACTCGGGTGGACCCAAACCCACTCGGCTAGACCCAAACCCACTCGGCTACACCAAAACCCACTCCGCTAGACCCAAACCCACTCCGCTAGACCCATACCAACTCCGCTGGACCCAAACCCACTTGGCTAGACCCAAACCCACTCGGCTAGACCCAAACCCACTCGGCTAGACCCAAACCCACTCGGCTAGACCCAAACCCGCTCGGCTAGACCCAAACTAACTCGGCTACACCCAAACTAACTCGGCTAGACCCAAACCCTCTCGGCTGGACCCAAACCCACTGGGCTAGACCGAAACCCACTCGGCTAGACCCAAACCCACTGGGCTAGACCGAAACCCACTTGGCTAGACCCAAATCCACTCGGCTAGACCCAAACCCACTCGGCTAGACCCAAACCCACTCGGCTAGACCCAAACCCACTCGGCTAGACCCAAACCCACTTGGCTAGACCCAAACCCACTCGGCTAGACCCAAACCCACTCGGCTAGACCCAAAATAACTCGGCTAGACCCAAAACCAATCGGCTAGACCCAAACCCACTCGGCTAGACACAAACCCACTCGGCTAGAACCACACCCATTCGGCTTGACCCAAACCCACTCGGCTAGACCCAAACCCACTCGGCTAGACCCAAGCCCACTCGGCTAGACCCAAACCCACTCGGCTAGACCCAAACCCCCTCGGCTAGACCCAAACCCACTCGGCTAGACCCAAACACACTCGGCTAGACCCAATCCCACTCGGCTCGACCCAATCCCACTCGGCTAGACCCAAACCCACTCGGCTACACCCAAACCCACTCGGCTAGACCCAAACCCAATCGGCTAGACCCAAACCCACTCGGCTAGACCAAACCCACTCGGCTAGGCCCAAACACACTCGGCTAGACCCAAACCCACTCGGCTAGACCCAAACTCACTCGGCTAGACCCAAACCCAATCGACTAGACCCAAACCCACTCGGCTAGACCCAAACCCACTCGGCTAGAACCACACCCATTCGGCTTGACCCAAACCCACTCGGCTAGACCCAAACCCACTCGGCTAGACCCAAGCCCACTCGGCTAGACCCAAACCCACTGGGCTAGACTGAAACCCACTCGGCTAGACCCAAATCCACTCGGCTAGACCCAAACCCACTCGGCTAGACCCACACCCACTCGGCTAGACCCAAACCCACTCGGCTAGACCCAAACCTACTCGGGTAGACCCAAACGCACTCGGCTAGACTCAAACCCACTCAGCTACACCCAAACCCACTCCGCTAGACCCAAACCCTCTCCGATAGACCCATACCAACTCCACTAGACCCAAACCCACTCGGCTAAACCCAAACCCACTCGGCTAGACCCAAACCCACTCGGCTAGACCCAAACCCACTCGGCTAGACCCAAACCCGATCGTCTAGACCCAAACTAACTCGGCTACAGCCAAACTAACTCGGCTAGACCCAAACCCACTCGGCTAAACCCAAACCCACTCGGCTAGACCCAAACCCACTCGGCTAGACCCAAACCCACTCGGCTAGACCCAAACCCACTCGGCTAGACCCAAACTCACTCGGCTAGACCGAAACCCACTCGGCTCGACCCAAACCCACTCAGCTAGACACAAACCCACTCGGCTAGACCCAAACCCACTCGGATAGACCCAAGCCCATACGGCTAGACGCAAACACACTCAGCTAGACCCAAACCCACTCGGCTAGACCCAAACCCACTCGGCTAGACCCAAACCCACTCGGCTAGACCCAAACCCACCCGGCTAGACCCAAACCCACTCGGCTAGACCCAAACCCACTCGGCTAGACCCAAACCCACTTGGCTTGACCCAAGCCCACTCGGCTAGACCCAAGCCCACTCGGCTAGACACAAACCCACTCGGCTAGACCCAAACCCACTCGGCTAGACCCAAACCCACTCGGCTAGACCCAAACCGACTCGGGTAGACCCAAACCCACTCGGCTAGACCCTAACCCACTCGGATAGACCCAAACCCACTCGGCCAGACCCAAACCCACTCGGCTAGACCCATACCCACTCGGCTAGACCCAAACCCACTCGGCTTGACCCAATCCCACTCGGCTAGACCCAAACCCACTCGGCTACACCCAAAACCACTCGGCTAGACCCAAACCCCCTCGGCTAGACCCAAACCCACTACGCTAGACCCAAACCCACTCGGTTAGACCCAAACCTACTCGGGTGGACCCAAACCCACTCGGCTAGACCCAAACCCACTCGGCTACACCAAAACCCACTCCGCTAGACCCAAACCCACTCCGCTAGACCCATACCAACTCCGCTGGACCCAAACCCACTCGGCTAGACCCAAACCCACTCGGCTAGACCCAAACCCACTCGGCTAGACCCAAACCCTCTCGGCTAGACCCAAACCCGCTCGGCTAGACCCAAACTAACTCGGCTACACCCAAACTAACTCGGCTAGACCCAAACCCTCTCGGCTGGACCCAAACCCACTGGGCTAGACCGATACCCACTCGGCTAGACCCAAATCCACTCGGCTAGACCCAAACCCACTCGGCTAGACCCAAACCCACTCGGCTAGACCCAAACCCACTCGGCTAGACCCAAACCCACTTGGCTAGACCCAAACCCACTCGGCTAGACGCAAACCCACTCGGCTAGACCCAAACCCACTCGGCTAGACCCAAACCCACTCGGCTAGACCCAAACCAACTCGGCTAGACCCAAACCCACTCGGCTAGACCCAAACCCACTCGGCTAGACCCAAACCCACTGGGCTAGACCCAAACCCCCTCGACCAGACCCAAACCCACTCGGCTCGACCCAAACCCACTCGGCTAGACCCAAACCCACTCGGCTCTACCCAAACCCACTCGGCTAGACCCAAACCCACTCGGCTAGACCCACACCCACTCGGCTATACCCAAACCCACTCGGCTAGACCCAAACCCACTCGGCTAGACCCAAACCCACTCGGCTAGACCCAAACCCACTCGGCTAGACCCAAACCCACTCGGATAGACCCAAACCCACTCGGCTAGACCAAAACCCACTTGGCTAAACCCAAACCCACTCGGCTAGACCCACACCAACTCGGCTAGACCCAAACCCACTCGGCTAGACCCAAACCCACTCGGGTAGACCCAAACCCACTCGGCTAGACCCAAACCCACTCGGCTACACCCAAACCCACTCCGCTAGACCCAAACCCACTCCGCTAGACCCATACCAACGACGATTAACCCATACCAACGACGCTTGACCCAAACCCGCTCGGCTAGACCCAAACTAACTGGGCTACACCGAAACATACTCGGCTAGACCCAAACCCACTCGGCTAGACCGAAACCCACTCAGCTAGACCCAAACCCACTCGGCTAGAGCCAAACCCACTCGGCTAGACCCAAACCCACTCGGCTAGACAAAAACCCACTCGGCTAGACGCAAACCCACTCGGCTAGACCCAAACCCACTCGGATAGACCCAAACCCACGCGGCTAGACCCAAACCCACTCGGCTAGACCCAAACCCATTCGGCCAGACGCAAACCCACTCGGCTAGACCCAAACCCACTCGGCAAGACCCAAACCCACTCGGCTAGACCCACACCCACTCGGCTAGACCCAAACCCACTCGGCTAGACCCAAACCCACGCGGGTAGACCCAAACCCACTCGGCTAGACCCAAACCCACTCGGCTACACCCAAACCCACTCCGCTAGACCCAAACCCACTCCGCTAAACCCATACCAACTCCGCTTGACCCAAACCCACTCGGCTAGACCCAAACCCACTCGGCTACACCCAAACCCACTCGGCTAGACCCAAACCCACTCAGCTAGACCCAAACCCGCTCGGCTACACACAAACTAACTCGGCTAGACCCAAACTAACTCGGCTAGACCCAAACCCACTCGGCTAGACCCAAACCCACTCGGCTAGACACAAACCCACTCGGCTACACCGAAACACACTCGGCTACACCGAAACACACTCGGCTAGACCCAAACCCACTCAGCTAGACCCAAACCCACTCGGCTAGACCCAAACCCACTCGGCTAGACGATAACCCACTCGGCTAGAACCAAACCAACTCGGCTAGACCCAAACCCACTCGGCTAGACCCAAACCCAGTCGGCTAGACCCAAACCCACTCGGCTAGACTCAAAGCCACTCGGCTAGACCCAAACCCACTCGGCTAGACCCAAACCCACTCGGCTACACCCAAACCCACTCGGCTGCACCCAAACCCACTCGGCTAGACCCAAATCCATTCGGCTAGAAGCAAACCCATTCGTCTAGACCCAAACCCACTCGGGTAGACCCAAACCAATTCGGCTAGACCCAAACCCACTCGGCTAGACCCAAACCCACTCGGCTAGACAAAAACCCACTCGGCTAGACCCAAACCCACTCGGCTAGACCCAAACCCACTCGGATAGACCCAAACCCACTCGGCTAGACCCAAACCCACTCGGCTAGACCCAAACCCACTCGGCTAGACCCAAACCCACTCGGCTAGACCCAAACCCATTCGGCCAGACGCAAACCCACTCGGCTAGACCCAAACCCACTCGGCAAGACCCAAACCCACTCGGCTAGACCCACACCCACTCGGCTAGACCCAAACCCACTCGGCTAGACCCAAACCCACGCGGGTAGACCCAAACCCACTCGGCTAGACCCAAACCCACTCGGCTACACCCAAACCCACTCCGCTAGACCCAAACCCACTCCGCTAAACCCATACCAACTCCGCTTGACCCAAACCCACTCGGCTAGACCCAAACCCACTCGGCTACACCCAAACCCACTCGGCTAGACCCAAACCCACTCAGCTAGACCCAAACCCGCTCGGCTACACACAAACTAACTCGGCTAGACCCAAACTAACTCGGCTAGACCCAAACCCACTCGGCTAGACCCAAACCCACTCGGCTAGACACAAACCCACTCGGCTACACCGAAACACACTCGGCTACACCGAAACACACTCGGCTAGACCCAAACCCACTCAGCTAGACCCAAACCCACTCGGCTAGACCCAAACCCACTCGGCTAGACGATAACCCACTCGGCTAGAACCAAACCAACTCGGCTAGACCCAAACCCACTCGGCTAGACCCAAACCCAGTCGGCTAGACCCAAACCCACTCGGCTAGACTCAAAGCCACTCGGCTAGACCCAAACCCACTCGGCTAGACCCAAACCCACTCGGCTACACCCAAACCCACTCGGCTGCACCCAAACCCACTCGGCTAGACCCAAATCCATTCGGCTAGAAGCAAACCCATTCGTCTAGACCCAAACCCACTCGGGTAGACCCAAACCAATTCGGCTAGACCCAAACCCACTCGGCTAGACCCAAACCCACTCGGCTAGACAAAAACCCACTCGGCTAGACCCAAACCCACTCGGCTAGACCCAAACCCACTCGGATAGACCCAAACCCACTCGGCTAGACCCAAACCCACTCGGCTAGACCCAAACCCACTCGGCTAGACGCAAACCCACTCGGCTAGACGCAAACCCACTCGGCTAGACCCAAACCCACTCGGCTAGACCCAAACCCACTCGGCTAGAACCAAACCCACTCGGCTAGACCCAAACCCACTCGGGTAGACCCAAACCCACTCGGCTAGACCCAAACCCACTCGGCTACACCCAAACCCACTCCGCTAGACCCAAACCCACTCCGCTAGACCCATACCAACTCCGCTTGACCCAAACCCACTCGGCTAGACCCAAACCCACTCGGCTACACCCAAACCCACTCGGCTCGGCTAGACCCAAACCCACTCGGCTAGACACAAACCCACTCAGCTAGGCCCAAACCCACTCGGCTACACCGAAACACACTCGGCTAGACCCAAACCCACTCAGCTAGACCCAAACCCACTCGGCTAGACCCAAACCCACTCGGCTAGACCCAAACCCACTCGGCTAGACCCAAACCCACTCGGCTAGACCCAAACCCACTCGGCTAGACCCAAACCCACTCGGCTAGACACAAACCCACTCGGCTAGACCCAAACCCACTCGGCTACACCCAAACCCACTCCGCTAGACCCAAACCCACTCGGCTGCACCCAAACCCACTCGGCTAGACCCAAATCCATTCGGCTAGAAGCAAACCCACTCGGCTAGACCCAAACCCACTCGGGTAGACCCAAACCAATTCGGCTACACCCAAACCCACTCGGCTAGACCCAAACCCACTCGGCTGGTCCCAAACCCACTCAGCTACACCCAAACCCACTCCGCTACACCCAAACCCACTCCGGTAGGCCCAAACCCACTCGGCTAGACCCAAACCCACTCGGCTAGACCCAAACCCACTCGGCTAGACGCAAACCCACTCGGCTGGACCCAAACCCACTCGGCTAGACCCAAACCCACTCGGCTAGACCCACACCCACTCGGCTAGACCCACACCCACTCGGCTCGACCCAAACCCACTCGGCTAGACCCAAACCCACTCGGGTAGACCCAAACCCACTCGGCTAGTCCCAAACCCACTTGGCTACACCCAAACCCACTCCGCTAGACCCAAACCCACTCCGCTAGACCCATACCAACTCCGCTTGACCCAAACCCACTCGGCTAGACCCAAACCCACTCGGCTACACCCAAACCCACTCGGCTAGACCCAAACCCACTAGGCTAGACCCAAACCCACTCGGCTAGACCAAAACCCACTCGGCTAGACGCAAACCCACTCCGCTAGACCCAAACCCACTCCGCTAGACCCAAACCCACTCCGCTAGACCCAAACCCACTCCGCTAGATCCAAACCCAGTCCGCTAGACCCAACCCCACTCCGCTAGACCCAAACCCACTCCGCTTGACCCAAACCCACTCCGCTAGACCCAAACCCACTCGGCTAGACCCAAAACCACTCGGCTGGACCCAAACCCACTCGGCTGGACCCAAACCCACTCGGCTAGACCCAACCCCACTCGACCAGACCTAAACCCACTCGGCTAGACCCAAACCCACACGGCTAGCCCCAAACCCACTCGGCTAGGCCCAAACCCACTCGGCTAGACCCAAACCCACTCGGCTAGACCCAAACCCACTCAGCTAGACCCAAACCCACTCGGCTAGACCCAAACCCACTCGGCTAGACCCAAACCCACTCGGCTAGACCCAAACCCACTCGGCTAGACCCAAACCCACTCCGCTAGACGCAAACCCACTCGGCTAGACCCAAACCCACTCGGCTAGACCCAAACCCACTCCGCAAGACCCAAACCCACTCGGCTAGACACAGACCCACTCGGCTAGACCAAACCCACTCGGCCAGACCCAATCCCACTCGGCTAGACCCAAACCCACTCGGCCACACCCAAACCCACTCGGCTAGACGCAAACCCACTCGGCTAGACCCAAACCCACTCGGCCACACCCAAACCCACTTGGCTAGATGCAAACCCACTCGGCTACACCCAAACCCACTCGGCTAGACCCAAACCCACTCGGCTAGACCCAAACCCACTCGGCTAGACCCAAACCCACTCGGCTAGACCCAAACCCACTCCGCTGGACCCAAACCCACTCGGCTAGACACAGACCCACTCGGCTAGACCCAAACCCACTCGGCTAGACCCAATCCCACTCGGCTAAACCCAAACCCACTCGGCCACACCCAAACCCACTCGGCTAGACGCAAACCCACTCGGCTAGGCCCAACCCACTCGGCTAGATCCAAACCCACTCGGCTAGACCCAAACCCACTCGGCTAGACCCAAACCCACTCGGCTAAACCCAAACCTACTCGGCTAGACCCAAACCCACTCCGCTAGACCCAAACCCACTCCGCTAGACGCAAACCAACTCGGCTAGACCCAAACCCACTCGGCTAGACACAAACCCACTCCGCTAGACCCACACCCACTCGGCTAGACCCACACCCACTCGGCTAGACCCAAACCCACTCGGCTAGACCCAAACCCACTCGGCTAGACCCAAACCCACTCGGCTAGACGCAAACCCACTCCGCTAGACCCAAACACACACCACTAGACCCAAACCCACTCCGCTAGACCCAAACCCACTCCGCTAGATCCAAACCCAGTCCGCTAGACCCAACCCCACTCCGCTAAACCCAAACCCACTCCGCTTGACCCAAACCCACTCCGCTAGACCCAAACCCACTCGGCTAGACCCAAAACGACTCGGCTGGAACCAAACCCACTCGGCTGGACCCAAACCCACTCGGCTAGACCCAACCCCACTCGACTAGACCTAAACCCACTCGGCTAGACCCAAACCCACTCGGCTAGGCCCAAACCCACTCGGCTAGGCCCAAACCCACTCGGCTAGACCTAAAAACCCACTCGGCTAGACCCAAACCCACTCGGCTAGACCCAAACCCACTCGGCTAGACCCAAACCCACTCGGCTAGACCCAAACCCACTCGGCCAGACCCAAACCCACTCGGCCACACCCAAACACACTCGGCTAGACCCAAACCCACTCGGCTAGACCCAAACCCACTCGGCTAGACACAAACCCACTCGGTTAGACCCAAACCCACTCCGCTAGACCCAAACCCACTCTGCAGGACCCAAACCCACTCTGCTAGACCCAAACCCACTCGGCTAGACGCAAACCCACTCCGCTAGACACAAACCCACTCGGCTAGACCCAAACCCACTCGGCTAGACGCAAACCCACTCCGCTAGACCCAAACACACTCCGCTAGACCCAAACCCACTCCGCTAGACCCAAACCCACTCCACTAGATCCAAACCCAGTCCGCTAGACCCAACCCCACTCCGCTAGACCCAAACCCACTCCGCTTGACCCAAACCCACTCCGCTAGACCCAAACCCACTCGGCTAGACCCAAAACGACTCGGCTGGAACCAAACCCACTCGGCTGGACCCAAACCCACTCGGCTAGACCCAACCCCACTCGACTAGACCTAAACCCACTCGGCTAGACCCAAACCCACTCGGCTAGGCCCAAACCCACTCGGCTAGGCCCAAACCCACTCAGCTAGACCTAAAAACCCACTCGGCTAGACCCAAACCCACTCGGCTAGACCCAAACCCACTCGGCTAGACCCAAACCCACTCGGCTAGACCCAAACCCACTCGGCCAGACCCAAACCCACTCGGCCACACCCAAACACACTCGGCTAGACCCAAACCCACTCGGCTAGACCCAAACCCACTCGGCTAGACACAAACCCGCTCGGTTAGACCCAAACCCACTCCGCTAGACGCAAACCCACTCCGCTAGACCCAAACCCACTCCGCTAGACCCAAACCCATTCCGCTAGACGCAAACCCACTCGGCTAGATTCAAACCCACTTGGCTAGACGCAAATCCACTCCGCTAGACCCACACCCACTCCGCTAGACGCAAACCCACTCGGCTAGACTCAAACCCACTCGGCTAGACCCAAACCCACTCCACTAGACTCAAATCCACTCCGCCAGACCCAAACCCACTCCGCTAGACCCAAACCCACTCGGCTAGACACAGACACACTCGGCTAGACCCAAACCCACTCGGCTAGACCCAATCGCACTCGGCTAGACTCAAACCCACTCGGCTAGACCCAAACCCACTCGGCTAGACCCAAACCCACTCGGCTAGACCCAAACCCACTCGGCTAGACCCAAACCCACTCCGCTAGACGCAAACCCACTCGGCTAGACTCAAACCCACTCGGCTAGACCCAAACCCACTCCGCTAGACTCAAACCCACTCGGCTAGACACAGACCCACTCGGCTAGACCCAAACCCACTCCGCTAGACCCAATCCCACTCGGCCAGACCCAAACCCACTCGGCCACACCCAAACCCACTCGGCTAGACGCAAACCCACTCGGCTAGACCCAAACCCACTCGGCTAGACCCAAACCCACTCAGCTAGACCCAAACCCACTCGGCTAGACCCAAACCCACTCGGCTAGACCCAAACCCACTCCGCTAGACCCAAACCCACTCGGCTGGACACAGACCCACTCGGCTAGACCCAAACCCACTCAGCTAGTTCCAATCCCACTCGGCTAGACCCAAACCCACTCGGCCACACCTAAACCCACTCGGCTAGATGCAAACCCACTTGGCTAGGCCCAAACCCACTCGGCTAGACCCAAACCCACTCGGCTAGACCCAAACCCACTCGGCTAGACCCAAACACACTCGGCTAGACCCAAACCCACTCGGCTAGACCCAACCCCACTCCGCTAAACCGAAACCCACTCGGCAAAACCAAACCCACTCGGCTAGACCCAAACCCACTCGCCTAGACCCAAACCCACTCCGCTAGACCCAAACCCACTCCGCTAGACCCAAACCCACTCCGCTAGACCCAAACCCACACGGCTAGACCCAACCCCACTCGGCTACACCCAAACCCACTCGGCTAGACCCAAACCAACTCGGCTAGACCCAAACCCACTCGGCTAGACCCAAACCCAATCGGCTAGACCCAAACCCACTCGACTAGACCCAAACCCACTCCGCTAGACCCAAACCCACTCCGCTAGACCCAAACCCACTCGGCTAGACCCAAACCCACTCGGCTAGACCCAAACCCACTCGGCTAGACCCAACCCCACTCCGCTAAACCCAAACCCACTCGGCTAGACAAAAACCCACTCCGCTAGACCCAAACCCACTCGGCAAACCCAAACCCACTCGGCTAGACCCAAACCCAATTGGCTACACCCAAACCCACTCGGCTAGACCCAAACCCACTCTGCTAGACCTCAACCCACTCCGCTAGACCCAAACCCACTCAGATAGACCCAACCCCACTCAGCTAGACCCAAACCCACTCCGCTAGATCCAAACCCACTCGGCTAGACCCAAACCCACTCCGCTAGACCCAAACCCACTCAGCTAGACCCAAACCCACTCAGCTAGACCCAAACCCACTCCGCTAGATCCAAACCCAGTCCGCTAGACCCAAACCCACTCCGCTAGACCCAAACCCACTCCGCTAGACCCAAACCCACTCGACAAACCCAAACCCACTCGGCTAGACCCAAACCCAATCGGCTAGACCCAAACCCACTCCGCTAGACCCAAACCCACTGCGCTAGACCCAAACCCACTCCGCTAGACCCAAACCCACTCGGCTAGACACAAACCCACTCGGCTAGACCCAAACCCACTCGGCTAGACCCTAACCCACTCGGCTAGACACAAACCCACTCGGCTAGACCCAAACCCGCTCGGCTAGACCCAAACCCACTCGGCTAGACCCAAACCCACTCTGCTAGACCCCAACCCACTCCGCTAGACCCAAACCCACTCAGATAGACCCAACCCCACTCAGCTAGACCCAAACCCACTCCGCTAGATCCAAACCCACTCGGCTAGACCCAAACCCACTCCGCTAGACCCAAACCCACTCAGCTAGACCCAAACCCACTCCGCTAGACCCAAACCCGCTCCGCTAGACCCAAACCCACTCGGCTAGACCCAAACCCACTCGGCTAGACCCAACCCCACTCCGCTAAACCCAAACCCACTCGGCTAGACAAAAACCCACTCGGCTAGACCCAAACCCACTCGGCAAACCCAAACCCACTCGGCTAGACCCAAACCCACTCGGCTAGACCCAAACCCACTCCGCTAGACCCAAACCCACTCCGCTAGACCCAAACCCACTCCGCTAGACCCAAACCCACACGGCTAGACCCAACCCCACTCGGCTGCGCGCAAACCCACTCGGCTAGACCCAAACCCACTCGGCTAGACACAGACCCACTCGGCTAGACCCAAACCCACTCGGCTAGACCCAATCCCACTCGGCTAAACCCAAACCCACTCGGCCACACCCAAACCCACTCGGCTAGACGCAAACCCACTCGGCTAGGCCCAACCCACTCGGCTAGACCCAAACCCACTCGGCTAGACCCAAACCCACTCGGCTAGACCCAAACCCACTCGGCTAAACCCAAACCTACTCGGCTAGACCCAAACCCACTCCGCTAGACCCAAACCCACTCCGCTAGACGCAAACCCACTCGGCTAGACCCAAACCCACTCGGCTAGACACAAACGCACTCCGCTAGACCCACACCCACTCGGCTAGACCCACACCCACTCGGCTAGACCCAAACCCACTCGGCTAGACCCAAACCCACTCGGCTAGACCCAAACCCACTCGGCTAGACGCAAACCCACTCCGCTAGACCCAAACACACTCCACTGGACCCAAACCCACTCTGCTAGACCCAAACCCACTCCGCTAGATCCAAACCCAGTCCGCTAGACCCAACCCCACTCCGCTAGACCCAAACCCACTCCGCTTGACCCAAACCCACTCCGCCAGACCCAAACCCACTCGGCTAGACCCAAAACGACTCGGCTGGAACCAAACCCACTCGGCTGGACCCAAACCCACTCGGCTAGACCCAACCCCACTCGACTAGACCTAAACCCACTCGGCTAGACCCAAACCCACTCGGCTAGGCCCAAACCCACTCGGCTAGGCCCAAACCCACTCGGCTAGACCTAAAAACCCACTCGGCTAGACCCAAACCCACTCGGCTAGACCCAAACCCACTCGGCTAGACCCAAACCCACTCGGCTAGACCCAAACCCACTCGGCCAGACCCAAACCCACTCCGCCACACCCAAACACACTCGGCTAGACCCAAACCGACTCGGCTAGACCCAAACCCACTCGGCTAGACACAAACCCACTCGGTTAGACCCAAACCCACTCCGCTACACGCAAACCCACTCCGCTAGACCAAACCCACTCCGCTAGACCCAAACCCATTCCGCTAGACGCAAACCCACTCGGCTAGATTCAAACCCACTCGGCTAGACGCAAATCCACTCCGCTAGACCCAAACCCACTCCGCTAGACCCAAACCCACTCTGCTGGACCCAAACCCACTCTGCTAGACCCAAACCCACTCGGCTAGACGCAAACCCACTCCGCTAGACACAAACCCACTCGGCTAGACCCAAACCCACTCGGCTAGACGCAAACCCACTCCGCTAGACCCAAACACACTCCGCTAGACCCAAACCCACTCCGCTAGACCCAAACCCACTCCGCTAGATCCAAACCCAGTCCGCTAGACCCAACCCCACTCCGCTAGACCCAAACCCACTCCACTTGACCCAAACCCACTCCGCTAGACCCAAACCCACTCGGCTAGACCCAAACCCACTCTGCTAGACCTCAACCCACTCCGCTAGACCCAAACCCACTCAGATAGACCCAACCCCACTCAGCTAGACCCAAACCCACTCCGCTAGATCCAAACCCACTCGGCTAGATCCAAACCCACTCCGCTAGACCCAAACCCACTCAGCTAGACCCAAACCCACTCAGCTAGACCCAAACCCACTCCGCTAGATCCAAACCCAGTCCGCCAGACCCAAACCCACTCCGCTAGACCCAAACCCACTCCGCTAGACCCAAACCCACTCGACAAACCCAATCCCACTCGGCTAGACCCAAACCCAATCGGCTAGACCCAAACCCACTCCGCTAGACCCAAACCCACTGCGCTAGACCCAAACCCACTCCGCTAGACCCAAACCCACTCGGCTAGACACAAACCCACTCGGCTAGACCCAAACCCACTCGGCTAGACCCTAACCCACTCGGCTAGACACAAACCCACTCGGCTAGACCCAAACCCACTCGGCTAGACCCAAACCCACTCGGCTAGACCCAAACCCACTCTGCTAGACCCCAACCCACTCCGCTAGACCCAAACCCACTCAGATAGACCCAACCCCACTCAGCTAGACCCAAACCCACTCCGCTAGATCCAAACCCACTCGGCCAGACCCAAACCCACTCCGCTAGACCCAAACCCACTCAGCTAGACCCAAACCCACTCCGCTAGACCCAAACCCGCTCCGCTAGACCCAAACCCACTCGGCTAGACCCAAACCCACTCGGCTAGACCCAACCCCACTCCGCTAAACCCAAACCCACTCGGCTAGACAAAAACCCACTCCGCTAGACCCAAACCCACTCGGCAAACCCAAACCCACTCGGCTAGACCCAAACCCACTCGGCTAGACCCAAACCCACTCCGCTAGACCCAAACCCACTCCGCTAGACCCAAACCCACTCCGCTAGACCCAAACCCACACGGCTAGACCCAACCCCACTCGTCTGCACGCAAACCCACTCGGCTAGACCCAAACCCACTCGGCTAGACACAAACCCACTCCGCTAGACCCACACCCACTCGGCTAGACCCACACCCACTCGGCTAGACCCAAACCCACTCGGCTAGACCCAAACCCACTCGGCTAGACCCAAACCCACTCGGCTAGACGCAAACCCACTCCGCTAGACCCAAACACACTCCACTAGACCCAAACCCACTCCGCTAGACCCAAACCCACTCCGCTAGATCCAAACCCAGTCCGCTAGACCCAACCCCACTCCGCTAGACCCAAACCCACTCCGCTTGACCCAAACCCACTCCGCTAGACCCAAACCCACTCGGCTAGACCCAAAACGACTCGGCTGGAACCAAACCCACTCGGCTGGACCCAAACCCACTCGGCTAGACCCAACCCCACTCGACTAGACCTAAACCCACTCGGCTAGACCCAAACCCACTCGGCTAGGCCCAAACCCACTCGGCTAGGCCCAAACCCACTCGGCTAGACCTAAAAACCCACTCGGCTAGACCCAAACCCACTCGGCTAGACCCAAACCCACTCGGCTAGACCCAAACCCACTCGCCTAGACCCAAACCCACTCGGCCAGACCCAAACCCACTCCGCCACACCCAAACACACTCGGCTAGACCCAAACCGACTCGGCTAGACCCAAACCCACTCGGCTAGACACAAACCCACTCGGTTAGACCCAAACCCACTCCGCTACACGCAAACCCACTCCGCTAGACCCAAACCCACTCCGCTAGACCCAAACCCATTCCGCTAGACGCAAACCCACTCGGCTAGATTCAAACCCACTCGGCTAGACGCAAATCCACTCCGCTAGACCCAAACCCACTCCGCTAGACCCAAACCCACTCTGGTGGACCCAAACCCACTCTGCTAGACCCAAACCCACTCGGCTAGACGCAAACCCACTCCGCTAGACACAAACCCACTCGGCTAGACCCAAACCCACTCGGCTAGACGCAAACCCACTCCGCTAGACCCAAACACACTCCGCTAGACCCAAACCCACTCCGCTAGACCCAAACCCACTCCGCTAGATCCAAACCCAGTCCGCTAGACCCAACCCCACTCCGCTAGACCCAAACCCACTCCACTTGACCCAAACCCACTCGGCTAGACCCAAACCCACTCGGCTATGCCCAAACCCACTCGGCTAGGCCCAAACCCACTCGGCTAGACCTAAAAACCCACTCGGCTAGACCCAAACCCACTCGGCTAGACCCAAACCCACTCGGCTAGACCCAAACCCACTCGGCTAGCCCCAAACCCACTCGGCCAGACCCAAACCCACTCGGCCACACCCAAACACACTCGGCTAGACCCAAACCCACTCGGCTAGACCCAAACCCACTCGGCTAGACACAAACCCACTCGGTTAGACCCAAACCCACTCCGCTAGACGCAAACCCACTCCGCTAGACCCAAACCCACTCCGCTAGACCCAAACCCATTCCGCTAGACGCAAACCCACTCGGCTAGATTCAAACCCACTCGGCTAGACGCAAATCCACTCCGCTAGACCCAAACCCACTCCGCTAGACCCAAACCCACTCTGCTGGACCCAAACCCACTCTGCTAGACCCAAACCCACTCGGCTAGACGCAAACCCACTCCACTAGACACAAACCCACTCGGCTAGACCCAAACCCACTCGGCTAGACCAAAACCCACTCGGCTAGACCCAGACCCACTCGGCTAGACCCAAACCCACTCGGCTAGACCCAAACCCACTCCGCTAGACGCAAACCCACTCGGCTAGACTCAAACCCACTCGGCTAGACCCAAACCCACTCCACTAGACTCAAACCCACTCCGCTAGACCCAAACCCACTCCGCTAGACCCAAACCCACTCGGCTAGACACAGACCCACTCGGCTAGACCCAAACCCACTCGGCTAGACCCAATCGCACTCGGCTAGACTCAAACCCACTGGGCTAGACCCAAACCCACTCGGCTAGACCCAAACCCACTCGGCTAGACCCAAACCCACTCGGCTAGACCCAAACCCACTCCGCTAGACGCAAACCCACTCGGCTAGACTCAAACCCACTCGGCTAGACCCAAACCCACTCCGCTAGACTCAAACCCACTCCGCTAGACCCAAACCCACTCTGCTGGACCCAAACCCACTCTGCTAGACCCAAACCCACTCGGCTAGACGCAAACCCACTCCACTAGACACAAACCCACTCGGCTAGACCCAAACCCACTCGGCTAGACCCAAACCCACTCGGCTAGACCCAGACCCACTCGGCTAGACCCAAACCCACTCGGCTAGACCCAAACCCACTCCGCTGGACGCAAACCCACTCGGCTAGACTCAAACCCACTCGGCTAGACCCAAACCCACTCCACTAGACTCAAACCCACTCCGCTAGACCCAAACCCACTCCGCTAGACCCAAACCCACTCGGCTAGACACAGACCCACTCGGCTAGACCCAAACCCACTCGGCTAGACCCAATCGCACTCGGCTAGACTCAAACCCACTCGGCTAGACCCAAACCCACTCGGCTAGACCCAAACCCACTCGGCTAGACCCGAAGCCACTCGGCTAGACCCAAACCCACTCCGCTAGACACAAACCCACTCGGCTAGACCCAAACCGACTCGGCTAGACCCAAACCCACTCGGCTAGACCCAAACCCACTCTGCTAGACCCCAACCCACTCCGCTAGACCCAAACCCACTCAGATAGACCCAACCCCACTCAGCTAGACCCAAACCCACTCCGCTAGATCCAAACCCACTCGGCTAGACCCAAACCCACTCCGCTAGACCCAAACCCACTCAGCTAGACCCAAACCCACTCCGCTAGACCCAAACCCGCTCCGCTAGACCCAAACCCACTCGGCTAGACCCAAACCCACTCGGCTAGACCCAACCCCACTCCGCTAAACCCAAACCCACTCGGCTAGACAAAAACCCACTCCGCTAGACCCAAACCCACTCGGCAAACCCAAACCCACTCGGCTAGACCCAAACCCACTCGGCTAGACCCAAACCCACTCCGCTAGACCCAAACCCACTCCGCTAGACCCAAACCCACTCCGCTAGACCCAAACCCACACGGCTAGACCCAACCCCACTCGGCTGCACGCAAACCCACTCGGCTAGACCCAAACCCACTCGGCTAGACACAGACCCACTCGGCTAGACCCAAACCCACTCGGCTAGACCCAATCCCACTCGGCTAAACCCAAACCCACTCGGCCACACCCAAACCCACTCGGCTAGACGCAAACCCACTCGGCTAGGCCCAACCCACTCGGCTAGACCCAAACCCACTCGGCTAGACCCAAACCCACTCGGCTAGACCCAAACCCACTCGGCTAAACCCAAACCTACTCGGCTAGACCCAAACCCACTCCGCTAGACCCAAACCCACTCCGCTAGACGCAAACCCACTCGGCTAGACCCAAACCCACTCGGCTAGACACAAACCCACTCCGCTAGACCCACACCCACTCGGCTAGACCCACACCCACTCGGCTAGACCCAAACCCACTCGGCTAGACCCAAACCCAATCGGCTAGACCCAAACCCACTCGGCTAGACGCAAACCCACTCCGCTAGACCCAAACACACTCCACTAGACCCAAACCCACTCCGCTAGACCCAAACCCACTCCGCTAGATCCAAACCCAGTCCGCTAGACCCAACCCCACTCCGCTAGACCCAAACCCACTCCGCTTGACCCAAACCCACTCCGCTAGACCCAAACCCACTCGGCTAGACCCAAAACGACTCGGCTGGAACCAAACCCACTCGGCTGGACCCAAACCCACTCGGCTAGACCCAACCCCACTCGACTAGACCTAAACCCACTCGGCTAGACCCAAACCCACTCGGCTAGGCCCAAACCCACTCGGCTAGGCCCAAACCCACTCGGCTAGACCTAAAAACCCACTCGGCTAGACCCAAACCCACTCGGCTAGACCCAAACCCACTCGGCCAGACCCAAACCCACTCCGCCACACCCAAACACACTCGGCTAGACCCAAACCGACTCGGCTAGACCCAAACCCACTCGGCTAGACACAAACCCACTCGGTTAGACCCAAACCCACTCCGCTACACGCAAACCCACTCCGCTAGACCCAAACCCACTCCGCTAGACCCAAACCCATTCCGCTAGACGCAAACCCACTCGGCTAGATTCAAACCCACTCGGCTAGACGCAAATCCACTCCGCTAGACCCAAACCCACTCCGCTAGACCCAAACCCACTCTGCTGGACCCAAACCCACTCTGCTAGACCCAAACCCACTCGGCCAGACGCAAACCCACTCCGCTAGACACAAACCCACTCGGCTAGACCCAAACCCACTCGGCTAGACGCAAACCCACTCCGCTAGACCCAAACACACTCCGCTAGACCCAAACCCACTCCGCTAGACCCAAACCCACTCCGCTAGATCCAAACCCAGTCCGCTAGACCCAACCCCACTCCGCTAGACCCAAACCCACTCCACTTGACCCAAACCCACTCCGCTAGACCCAAACCCACTCGGCTAGACCCAAAACGACTCGGCTGGAACCAAACCCAGTCGGCTGGACCCAAACCCACTCGGCTAGACCCAACCCCACTCGACTAGACCTAAACCCACTCGGCTAGACCCAAACCCATTCGGCTATGCCCAAACCCACTCGGCTAGGCCCAAACCCACTCGGCTAGACCTAAAAACCCACTCGGCTAGACCCAAACCCACTCGGCTAGACCCAAACCCACTCGGCTAGACCCAAACCCACTCGGCTAGCCCCAAACCCACTCGGCCAGACCCAAACCCACTCGGCCACACCCAAACACACTCGGCTAGACCCAAACCCACTCGGCTAGACCCAAACCCACTCGGCTAGACACAAACCCACTCGGTTAGACCCAAACCCACTCCGCTAGACGCAAACCCACTCCGCTAGACCCAAACCCACTCCGCTAGACCCAAACCCATTCCGCTAGACTCAAACCCACTCGGCTAGATTCAAACCCACTCGGCTAGACGCAAATCCACTCCGCTAGACCCAAACCCACTCCGCTAGACCCAAACCCACTCTGCTGGACCCAAACCCACTCTGCTAGACCCAAACCCACTCGGCTAGACGCAAACCCACTCCACTAGACACAAACCCACTCGGCTAGACCCAAACCCACTCGGCTAGACTCAAACCCACTCTGCTGGACCCAAACCCACTCTGCTAGACCCAAACCCACTCGGCTAGACGCAAACCCACTCCACTAGACACAAACCCACTCGGCTAGACCCAAACCCACTCGGCTAGACCCAAACCCACTCGGCTAGACCCAGACCCACTCGGCTAGACCCAAACCCACTCGGCTAGACCCAAACCCACTCCGCTAGACGCAAACCCACTCGGCTAGACTCAAACCCACTCGGCTAGACCCAAACCCACTCCACTAGACTCAAACCCACTCCGCTAGACCCAAACCCACTCCGCTAGACCCAAACCCACTCAGCTAGACACAGACCCACTCGGCTAGACCCAAACCCACTCGGCTAGACCCAATCGCACTCGGCTAGACTCAAACCCACTCGGCTAGACCCAAACCCACTCGGCTAGACCCAAACCCACTCGGCTAGACCCAAACCCACTCGGCTAGACCCAAACCCACTCCGCTAGACGCAAACCCACTCGGCTAGACTCAAACCCACTCGGCTAGACCCAAACCCACTCCGCTAGACTCAAACCCACTCGGCTAGACACAGACCCACTCGGCTAGACCCAAACCCACTCGGCTAGACCCAATCCCACTCGGCCAGACCCAAACCCACTCGGCCACACCCAAACCCACTCGGCTAGACGCAAACCCACTCGGCTAGACCCAAACCCACTCGGCTAGACCCAAACCCACTCAGCTAGACCCAAACCCACTCGGCTAGACCCAAACCCACTCGGCTAGACCCAAACCCACTCCGCTAGACCCAAACCCACTCGGCTGGACACAGACCCACTCGGCTAGACCCAAACCCACTCAGCTAGTTCCAATCCCACTCGGCTAGACCCAAACCCACTCGGCCACACCCAAACCCACTCGGCTAGATGCAAACCCACTCGGCTAGGCCCAAACCCACTCGGCTAGACCCAAACCCACTCGGCTAGACCCAAACCCACTCGGCTAGACCCAAACACACTCGGCTAGACCCAAACCCACTCGGCTAGACCCAACCCCACTCCGCTAAACCCAAACCACTCGGCAAAACCAAACCCACTCGGCTAGACCCAAACCCACTCGCCTAGACCCAAACCCACTCCGCTAGACCCAAACCCACTCCGCTAGACCCAAACCCACTCCGCTAGACCCAAACCCACACGGCTAGACCCAACCCCACTCGGCTACACCCAAACCCACTCGGCTAGACCCAAACCAACTCGGCTAGACCCAAACCCACTCGGCTAGACCCAAACCCACTCGGCTAGACCCAAACCCACTCGGCTAGACCCAAACCCACTCCGCTAGACCCAAACCCACTGGGCTAGACCCAAACCCACTCCGCTAGACCCAAACCCACTCCGCTAGACCCAAACCCACTCCGCTAGACCCAAACCCACTCGCCTAGACGCAAACACACTGCGCTAAACCCAAACCCACTCGGCTAGACAAAAACCCACTCCGCTAGACCCAAACCCACTCGGCAAACCCAAACCCACTCGGCTAGACCCAAACCCAATTGGCTACACCCAAACCCACTCGGCTAGACCCAAACCCACTCTGCTAGACCTCAACCCACTCCGCTAGACCCAAACCCACTCAGATAGACCCAACCCCACTCAGCTAGACCCAAACCCACTCTGCTAGATCCAAACCCACTCGGCTAGACCCAAACCCACTCCGCTAGACCCAAACCCACTCAGCTAGACCCAAACCCACTCAGCTAGACCCAAACCCACTCCGCTAGATCCAAACCCAGTCCGCTAGACCCAAACCCACTCCGCTAGACCCAAACCCACTCCGCTAGACCCAAACCCACTCGACAAACCCAAACCCACTCGGCTAGACCCAAACCCAATCGGCTAGACCCAAACCCACTCCGCTAGACCCAAACCCACTGCGCTAGACCCAAACCCACTCCGCTAGACCCAAACCCACTCGGCTAGACACAAACCCACTCGGCTAGACCCAAACCCACTCGGCTAGACCCTAACCCACTCGGCTAGACACAAACCCACTCGGCTAGACCCAAACCCACTCGGCTAGACCCAAACCCACTCGGCTAGACCCAAACCCACTCTGCTAGACCCCAACCCACTCCGCTAGACCCAAACCCACTCAGATAGACCCAACCCCACACGGCTAGACCCAACCCCACTCGGCTGCACCCAAACCCACTCGGCTAGACCCAAACCCACTCGGCTAGACCCAAACCCACTCGGCTAGACCCAAACCCACTCCACTAGACCCAAACCCACTCGGCCAGACACAAACCCACTCGGCCAGACCCAAACCCACTCGGCTAGACCCTAACCCACTCGGCTAGACACAAACCCACTCGGCTAGACCCAAACCCACTCGGCTAGACCCAAACCCACTCGGATAGACCCAAACCCACTCTGCTAGACCCCAACCCACTCCGCTAGACCCAAACCCACTCAGATAGACCCAACCCCACACGGCTAGACCCAACCCCACTCGGCTGCACCCAAACCCACTCGGCTAGACCCAAACCCACTCGGCTAGACCCAAACCCACTCGGCTAGACCCAAACCCACTCCACTAGACCCAAACCCACTCGGCCAGACACAAACCCACTCGGCTAGACCCAAACCCACTCGGCTAGAACCTAACCCACTCGGCTAGACACAAACCCACTCGGCTAGACCCAAACCCACTCGGCTAGACCCAAACCCACTCGGCTAGACCCAAAACCAATCGGCTACACCCAAACCCACTCGGCTAGACCCAAACCCACTCGCCTAGATCCAAACCCACTCCGCTAGACGCAAACCCACTTGGCCAGACCCAAACCCACTCGGCTAGGCCCAAACCCACTCCGCTAGACCCAAACCCACTCCGCTAGACGCAAATCCACTCGGCGAGACCGAAACCCACTTGGCTAGACCCAAACCCACTCGGCTAGACCCAAACCCACTCGGCTAGGCCCAAACCCACTCGGCTAGACCCAAACCCACTCGGCTAGACCCAAACCCACTCCGCTAGACGCAAAACCACTCGGCAAGACGCAAACCCACTTCGCTAGACCCAAACCCACTCCGCTAGACACACACCCACTCGGCTGGACCCAAACCCAATCGGCTAGACCCAAACCCACTCGGCTAGACCCAAACCCACTCGGCTAGACGCAAACCCACTCGGCTAGACGCAAAACCACTCTGCTAGACCCAAACCCACTCGGCTAGACCCTAACCCACTCGGCTAGACACAAACCCACTCGGCTAGACCCAAACCCACTCGGCTAGACCCAAACCCACTCGGCTAGCCCCCAACCCACTCTGCTAGACCCCAACCCACTCCGCTAGACCCAAACCCACTCAGCTAGACCCAAACCCACTCAGCTAGACCCAAACCCACTCCGCTAGATCCAACCCCACTCGGCTAGACCCAAACCCACTCCGCGAGACCCAAACCCACTCAGCTAGACCCAAACCCACTCAGCTAGACCCAAACCCACTCCGCTAGATCCAAACCCAGTCCGCTAGACCCAAACCCACTCCGCTAGACCCAAACCCACTCGGCTTGACCCAAACCCACTCGGCTAGACCCAAACCCACTCGGCTAGACCCAACCCCACTCGACAAGACCGAAACCCACTCGGCTGGACCCAAACCCTCTCGGCTAGCCCCAAACCCACTCCGCTAGACCCAAACCCACTCGGCTAGACCCAAACCCACTCGGCTAGACCCAAACCCACTCCGCTAGACCCAAACCCACTCCGCTAGACCCAAACCCACTCGGCTAGACCCAAACCCACTCGGCTAGACCCAAACCCACTCGGCTAGACCCAACCCCACTCCGCTAAACCCAAACCCACTCGGCTAGACAAAAACCCACTCCGCTAGACCCAAACCCACTCGGCAAACCCAAACCCACTCGGCTGGACCCAAACCCACTCGGCTGGACCCAAACCCACTCGGCTAGACCCAAACCCACTCGGCTAGACCCAAACCCACTCGGCTAGACCGAAACCCACTCTGCTAGACCCAAACCCACTCGGCTAGACCCTAACCCACTCGGCTAGACCCAAACCCACTCGGCTAGACCCAAACCCACTCGGCTAGACCCAATCCCACTCTGCTAGACCCCAACCCACTCCGCTAGACCCAAACCCACTCAGCTAGACCCAAACCCACTCAGCTAGACCCAAACCCACTCCGCTAGATCCAAACCCACTCGGCTAGACCCAAACCCACTCCGCTAGACCCAAACCCACTCCGCTAGACCCAAACCCACTCCGCTAGACCCAAACCCACACGGCTAGACCCAACCCCACTCGGCTACACCCAAACCCACTCGGCTAGACCCAAACCCACTCGGCTAGACCAAAACCCACTCGGCTAGACCCAAACCCACTCCGCTAGATGCAAATCCACTCGGCGAGACCGATACCCACTTGGCTAGACCCAAACCCACTCGGCTAGACGCAAACCCACTCGGCTAGGCCCAAACCCACTCGGCTAGACCCAAACCCACTCCGCTAGACCCAAACCCACTCCGCTAGATGCAAAACCACTCGGCTAGATGCAAACCCACTTCGCTAGACCCAAACCCACTCCGCTAGACCCACACCCACTCGGCTGGACCCAAACCCACTCGGCTAGACCCAAACCCACTCGGCTAGACCCAAACCCACTTGGCTGGACCCAAACCCACTCGGCTAGACGCAAACCCGCTCTGCTAGACCCAAACCCACTCGGCTAGAGCCTAACCCACTCGGCTAGACACAAACCCACTCGGCTAGACCCAAACCCACTCGGCTAGACCCAAACCCACTCGGCTAGACCCAAACCCACTCTGCTAGACCCCAACCCACTCCGCTAGACCCAAACCCACTCAGCTGGACCCAAACCCACTCAGCTATACCCAAACCCACTCCGCTAGATCCAACCCCACTCGGCTAGACCCAAACCCACTCCGCTAGCCCCAAACCCACTCAGCTAGACCCAAACCCACTCAGCTAGACCCAAACCCACTCCGCTAGATCCAAACCCAGTCCGCTAGACCCAAACCCACTTGGCTAGACCCACACCCACTCGGCTAGACCCAAACCCACTCCGCTAGACCCAAACCCACTCCGCTAGACCCAAACCCACTCTGCTAGACCCAAACCCACTCGGCTCGTCCCAAACCCACTCCGCTAGACCCAAACCCACTCGGCTAGACCCAAACCCACTCGGCTGGACCCAAACCCACTCGGCTGGACCCAAACCCACTCGGCTAGACCCAAACCCACTCGGCTAGACCGAAACCCACTCTGCTAGACCCAAACCCACTCGGCTAGACCCTAACCCACTCGGCTAGACCCAAACCCACTCGGCTAGACCCAAACCCACTCGGCTAGACCCAAACCCACTCTGCTAGACCCCAACCCACTCGGCTAGACCCAAACCCACTCGGCTAGACCCAAACCCACTCGGCTAGACCGAAACCCACTTAGCTAGACCAAAACCCACTCCGCTAGACCCACACCCACTCGGCTAGACCCAAACCCACTCGGCTAGACCCAAACCCACTCGGCTAGACCCAAGCCCACTCGGCTAGACGCAAACCCACTCCGCTAGACCCAAACCCACTCGGGTAGACCCAAACCCACTCCGCTAGACCCAAACCCACTCGGCTAGGCCCAAACCCACTCGGCTAGGCCCAAACCCACTCGGCTAGGCCCAAACCCACTCGGCTAGACCCAAACCGACTCGGCTAGACGCAAACCCACTCGGCTAGACCCAAACCCACTCGGCTAGATCCAAAACCCACTCCGCTAGACCCAAACCCACTCCGCTAGACCCAAACCCACTTGGCTAGACCCACACCCACTCGGCTAGACCCAAACCCACTCCGCTAGACCCAAACCCACTCGGCTAGACCCAAACCCTCTCGGCTAGACCCAAACCCACTCGGCTAGACCCAAACCCACTCCGCTAGACCCAAACCCACTCGGCTAGACCCAAACCCAATCGGCTAGACACAAAACCCACTCGGCTAGACCCAAACCCACTCGGCTAGTCCCAAACCCACTCCGCTAGACCCAAACCCACTCGGCTAGACCCAAACCCACTCGGCTAGAAACAAACCCACTAGGCTAGGCCCAAACCCACTCGGCTAGACGCAAACCCGCTCTGCTAGACCCAAACCCACTCGGCTAGAGCCTAACCCACTCGGCTAGACACAAACCCACTCGGCTAGACCCAAACCCACTCGGCTAGACCCAAACCCACTCGGCTAGACCCAAACCCACTCTGCTAGACCCCAACCCACTCCGCTAGACCCAAACCCACTCAGCTGGACCCAAACCCACTCAGCTATACCCAAACCCACTCCGCTAGATCCAACCCCACTCGGCTAGACCCAAACCCACTCCGCTAGCCCCAAACCCACTCAGCTAGACCCAAACCCACTCAGCTAGACCCAAACCCACTCCGCTAGATCCAAACCCAGTCCGCTAGACCCAAACCCACTGCGCTAGACCCAAACCCACTCCGCTAGACCCAAACCCACTCGGCTAGACCCAAACCCACTCGGCTAGACCCAACCCCACTCGACAAGACCGAAACCCACTCGGCTAGACCCAAACCCTCTCGACTAGCCCCAAACCCACTCCGCTTGACCCAAACCCACTCCGCTAGACCCAAACCCACTCGGCTAGACCCAAACCCACTCGGCTGGACCCAACCCCACTCCGCTAATCCCAAACCGACTCGGCTAGACAAAAACCCACTCCGCTAGACCCAAACCCACTCCGCTAGACCCAAACCCACTCGGCTAGACCCAAACCCACTCTGCTAGACCCAAACCCACTCGGCTAGACCCTAACCCATTTGGCTAGACCCAAACCCACTCGGCTAGACACAAACCCACTCGGCTAGGCCCAAACCCACTCGGCTAGACCCAAACCCACTCGGCTGGACCCAAACCCACTCGGCTAGACCCAAACCCACTCCGGTAGACCCAAACCCACTCGGCTAGACCCAAACCCACTCGGCGAGACCGAAACCCACTCGACTATACCCTAACCCACTCGGCTAGACACAAACCCACTCGGCTAGACCCAAACCCACTCGGCTAGACCCAAACCCACTCGGCTAGACCCAAACCCACTCCGCTAGACCCAAACCCACTCCGCTAGACCCAAACCCACTCGGCTAGACACAAACCCACTCGGCTAGACCCAAACCCACTCGGCTAGACACATACCCACTCCGCTAGACCCAAACCCACTCGGCTAGACCCAAACCCACTCCGCTCGACCTAAACCCACTCGGCTGGACCCAAACCCACTCGGCTAGACCCAAACCCACTCGGCTAGGCCCAAACCCACTCGGCTAGGCCGAAACCCACTCGGCTAGGCCCAAACCCACTCGGCTAGACCCAAACCCACTCGGCTAGACGCAAACCCACTCGGCTAGACCCAAACCCACTCGGCTAGGCCCAAACCCACTCGGCTAGGCCCAAACCCACTCGGCTAGACCCAAACCCACTCGGCTAGACGCAAACCCACTCGGCTAGACCCAAACCCACTTGGCTAGACCCAAACCCACTCCGCTAGACCCAAACCCACTCCGCTAGACGCAAACCCACTCGGCTAGACCCAAACCCACTTAGCTAGACCAAAACCCACTCCGCTAGACCCACACCCACTCGGCTAGACCCAAACCCACTCGGCTAGACCCAAACCCACTCGGCTAGACCCAAACCCACTCGGCTAGACCCAAACCCACTCGGCTGGACCCAAACCCACTCGGCTAGACGCAAACCCACTCGGCTAGACCCAACCGCACTCGACTAGACCTAAACCCACTCGGCTAGACCCAAACCCAATCGGCTACACCCAAACCCACTCGGCTAGACCCAAACCCACTCGGCTAGATCCAAACCCACTCCGCTAGACACAAACCCACATGGCTAGACCCAAACCCACTCGGCTAGACCCAAACCCACTCTGCTAGACCCAAACCCAATCCGCTAGACCCAAATGCACTCGGCTGGACCCAAACCCACTCGGCGAGACCGAAACCCACTCGGCTAGACCCAAACCCACTCGGCTAGACCCAAACCCACTCGGCTAGATCCAAAACCCACTCCGCTAGACCCAAACCCACTCGGCTAGAACCAAACCCACTCGGCTAGACCTTCAGCCACTCGGCTAGACCCAAACCCACTCCGCTAGACCCAAACCCACTCGGCGAGACCGAAACCCACTCGGCTAGACCCAAACCCACTCGGCTAGACCCAAACCAACTCGGCTAGGCCCAAACCCACTCGGCTAGACTCAAACCCACTCGGCTAGATCCAAACCCACTCGGCTAGATCCAAAACCCACTCCGCTAGACCCAAACCCACTCCGCTAGACCCAAACCCACTTGGCTAGACCCACACCCACTCGGCTAGACCCAAACCCACTCTGCTAGACCCAAACCCACTTAGCTAGACCAAAACCCACTCCGCTAGACCCACACCCACTCGGCTAGACCCAAACCCACTCGGCTAGACCCAAACCCACTCGGCTAGACCCAAACCCACTCGGCTAGACCCAAGCCCACTCGGCTAGACGCAAACCCACTCCGCTAGACCCAAACCCACTCGGGTAGACCCAAACCCACTCCGCTAGACCCAAACCCACTCGGCTAGGCCCAAACCCACTCGGCTAGGCCCAAACCCACTCGGCTAGGCCCAAACCCACTCGGCTAGACCCAAACTGACTCGGCTAGACGCAAACCCACTCGGCTAGACCCAAACCCACTCGGCTAGATCCAAAACCCACTCCGCTAGACCCAAACCCACTCCGCTAGACCCAAACCCACTTGGCTAGACCCACACCCACTCGGCTAGACCCAAACCCACTCCGCTAGACCCAAACCCACTCGGCTAGACCCAAACCCTCTCGGCTAGACCCAAACCCACTCGGCTAGACCCAAACCCACTCCGCTAGACCCAAACCCACTCGGCTAGACCCAAACCCAATCGGCTAGACACAAAACCCACTCGGCTAGACCCAAACCCACTCGGCTAGTCCCAAACCCACTCCGCTAGACCCAAACCCACTCGGCTAGACCCAAACCCACTCGGCTAGACCCAAACCCACTTGGCTGGACCCAAACCCACTTGGCTAGACTCAAACCCGCTCTGCTAGACCCAAACCCACTCGGCTAGAGCCTAACCCACTCGGCTAGACACAAACCCACTCGGCTAGACCCAAACCCACTCGGCTAGACCCAAACCCACTCGGCTAGACCCAAACCCACTCTGCTAGACCCCAACCCACTCCGCTAGACCCAAACCCACTCAGCTGGACCCAAACCCACTCAGCTATACCCAAACCCACTCCGCTAGATCCAACCCCACTCGGCTAGACCCAAACCCACTCCGCTAGCCCCAAACCCACTCAGCTAGACCCAAACCCACTCAGCTAGACCCAAACCCACTCCGCTAGATCCAAACCCAGTCCGCTAGACCCAAACCCACTGCGCTAGACCCAAACCCACTCCGCTAGACCCAAACCCACTCGGCTAGACCCAAACCCACTCGGCTAGACCCAACCCCACTCGACAAGACCGAAACCCACTCGGCTAGACCCAAACCCTCTCGACTAGCCCCAAACCCACTCCGCTTGACCCAAACCCACTCCGCTAGACCCAAACCCACTCGGCTAGACCCAAACCCACTCGGCTGGACCCAACCCCACTCCGCTAAACCCAAACCGACTCGGCTAGACAAAAACCCACTCCGCTAGACCCAAACCCACTCCGCTAGACCCAAACCCACTCGGCTAGACCCAAACCCACTCTGCTAGACCCAAACCCACTCGGCTAGACCCTAACCCATTTGGCTAGACCCAAACCCACTCGGCTAGACACAAACCCACTCGGCTAGGCCCAAACCCACTCGGCTAGACCCAAACCCACTCGGCTGGACCCAAACCCACTCGGCTAGACCCAAACCCACTCCGGTAGACCCAAACCCACTCGGCTAGACCCAAACCCACTCGGCGAGACCGAAACCCACTCGACTATACCCTAACCCACTCGGCTAGACACAAACCCACTCGGCTAGACCCAAACCCACTCGGCTAGACCCAAACCCACTCGGCTAGACCCAAACCCACTCCGCTAGACCCAAACCCACTCCGCTAGACCCAAACCCACTCGGCTAGACACAAACCCACTCGGCTAGACCCAAACCCACTCGGCTAGGCCCAAACCCACTCGGCTAGACCCAAACCCACTCGGCAAGATCCAAACCCACTCGGCTAGATACAAAACCCACTGTGCTACACCCAAACCCACTCGGCTAGACCCAAACCCACTCGGCTAGACCCACACCCACTCGGCTGGACCAAAACCCTCTCCGCTTGACCCAAACCCACTCCGCTAGACCCAAACCCACTCTGCTAGACCCAAACCCACTCGGCTAGTCCCAAACCCACTCCGCTAGACCCAAACCCACTCGGCTAGACCCGAACCCACTCGGCTAGATGCAAACCCACTCCGCTAGACCCAAACCCACTCGGCTAGACCCAAACCCACTCCGCTAGACCCAAACCCACTCCGCTAGATCCAAACCCAATCCGCTAGACCCAACCACACTCCGCTAGACCCAAACCCAATCCGCTTGACCCAAACCCACTCCGCTAGACCCAAACCCACTCCGCTAGACCCAAACCCACTCGGCTGGACCCAAACCCACTCGGCTAGACGCAAACCCACTCGGCTAGACCCAACCCCACTCGACTAGACCTAAACCCACTCGGCTAGACCCAAACCCAATCGGCTACACCCAAACCCACTCGGCTAGACCCAAACCCACTCGGCTAGATCCAAACCCACTCCGCTAGACACAAACCCACATGGCTAGACCCAAACCCACTCGGCTAGACCCAAACCCACTCTGCTAGACCCAAACCCAATCCGCTAGACCCAAATCCACTCGGCTGGACCCAAACCCACTCGGCGAGACCGAAACCCACTCGGCTAGACCCAAACCCACTCGGCTAGACCCAAACCCACTCGGCTAGATCCAAAACCCACTCCGCTAGACCCAAACCCACTCGGCTAGAACCAAACCCACTCGGCTAGACCTTCACCCACTCGGCTAGACCCAAACCCACTCCGCTAGACCCAAACCCACTCGGCTAGACCCAAACCCACTCGGCTTGACCCAAACCCACTCGGCTAGACCCAAACCCACTCGGCTAGGCCCAAACCCACTCGGCTAGACTAAAACCCACTCGGCTAGATCCAAACCCACTCGGCTAGATCCAAAACCCACTCCGCTAGACCCAAACCCACTCCGCCAGACCCAAACCCACTTGGCTCGACCCACACCCACTCGGCTAGACCCAAACCCACTCCGCTAGACCCAAACCCACTCCGCTAGACCCAAACCCACTCTGCTAGACCCAAACCCACTCGGCTCGTCCCAAACCCACTCCGCTAGACCCAAACCCACTCGGCTAGACCCAAACCCACTCGGCTAGACCCAAGCCCACTCGGCTAGAAACAAACCCACTTGGCTAGGCCCAAACCCACTCCGCTAGACCCAAACCCACTCCGCTAGACCCAAACCCACTCGGCTAGAACCAAACCCACTCTGCTAGACCCAAACCCACTCGGCTAGACCCAAACCCACTCGGCTAGGCCCAAACCCACTCGGCTGGACCCAAACCCACTCGGCTAGACCCAAACCCACTCGGCTAGACCCAAACCCACTCGGTTAGACCCAAACCCACACGGCTAGACCCAAACCCACTCGGCTAGACCCAAACCCACTCGGCTAGACACATACCCACTCCGCTACACCCAAACCCACTCGGCTAGACCCAAACCCACTCCGCTAGACCTAAACCCACTCGGCTGGACCCAAACCCACTCGGCTAGACCCAAACCCACTCGGCTAGGCCCAAACCCACTCGGCTAGGCCCAAACCCACTCGGCTAGGCCCAAACCCACTCGGCTAGACCCAAACCCACTCGGCTAGACGCAAACCCACTCGGCTAGACCCAAACCCACTTGGCTAGACCCAAACCCACTCCGCTAGACCCAAACCCACTCCGCTAGACGCAAACCCACTCGGCTAGACCCAAACCCACTTAGCTAGACCAAAACCCACTCCGCTAGACCCACACCCACTCGGCTAGACCCAAACCCACTCGGCTAGACCCAAACCCACTCGGCTAGACCCAAACCCACTCGGCTGGACCCAAACCCACTCGGCTAGACGCAAACCCACTCGGCTAGACCCAACCGCACTCGACTAGACCTAAACCCACTCGGCTAGACCCAAACCCAATCGGCTACACCCAAACCCACTCGGCTAGACCCAAACCCACTCGGCTAGATCCAAACCCACTCCGCTAGACACAAACCCACATGGCTAGACCCAAACCCACTCGGCTAGACCCAAACCCACTCTGCTAGACCCAAACCCAATCCGCTAGACCCAAATGCACTCGGCTGGACCCAAACCCACTCGGCGAGACCGAAACCCACTCGGCTAGACCCAAACCCACTCGGCTAGACCCAAACCCACTCGGCTAGATCCAAAACCCACTCCGCTAGACCCAAACCCACTCGGCTAGAACCAAACCCACTCGGCTAGACCTTCAGCCACTCGGCTAGACCCAAACCCACTCCGCTAGACCCAAACCCACTCGGCGAGACCGAAACCCACTCGGCTAGACCCAAACCCACTCGGCTAGACCCAAACCAACTCGGCTAGGCCCAAACCCACTCGGCTAGACTCAAACCCACTCGGCTAGATCCAAACCCACTCGGCTAGATCCAAAACCCACTCCGCTAGACCCAAACCCACTCCGCTAGACCCAAACCCACTTGGCTAGACCCACACCCACTCGGCTAGACCCAAACCCACTCTGCTAGACCCAAACCCACTTAGCTAGACCAAAACCCACTCCGCTAGACCCACACCCACTCGGCTAGACCCAAACCCACTCGGCTAGACCCAAACCCACTCGGCTAGACCCAAACCCACTCGGCTAGACCCAAGCCCACTCGGCTAGACGCAAACCCACTCCGCTAGACCCAAACCCACTCGGGTAGACCCAAACCCACTCCGCTAGACCCAAACCCACTCGGCTAGGCCCAAACCCACTCGGCTAGGCCCAAACCCACTCGGCTAGGCCCAAACCCACTCGGCTAGACCCAAACTGACTCGGCTAGACGCAAACCCACTCGGCTAGACCCAAACCCACTCGGCTAGATCCAAAACCCACTCCGCTAGACCCAAACCCACTCCGCTAGACCCAAACCCACTTGGCTAGACCCACACCCACTCGGCTAGACCCAAACCCACTCCGCTAGACCCAAACCCACTCGGCTAGACCCAAACCCTCTCGGCTAGACCCAAACCCACTCGGCTAGACCCAAACCCACTCCGCTAGACCCAAACCCACTCGGCTAGACCCAAACCCAATCGGCTAGACACAAAACCCACTCGGCTAGACCCAAACCCACTCGGCTAGTCCCAAACCCACTCCGCTAGACCCAAACCCACTCGGCTAGACCCAAACCCACTCGGCTAGACCCAAACCCACTTGGCTGGACCCAAACCCACTTGGCTAGACTCAAACCCGCTCTGCTAGACCCAAACCCACTCGGCTAGAGCCTAACCCACTCGGCTAGACACAAACCCACTCGGCTAGACCCAAACCCACTCGGCTAGACCCAAACCCACTCGGCTAGACCCAAACCCACTCTGCTAGACCCCAACCCACTCCGCTAGACCCAAACCCACTCAGCTGGACCCAAACCCACTCAGCTATACCCAAACCCACTCCGCTAGATCCAACCCCACTCGGCTAGACCCAAACCCACTCCGCTAGCCCCAAACCCACTCAGCTAGACCCAAACCCACTCAGCTAGACCCAAACCCACTCCGCTAGATCCAAACCCAGTCCGCTAGACCCAAACCCACTGCGCTAGACCCAAACCCACTCCGCTAGACCCAAACCCACTCGGCTAGACCCAAACCCACTCGGCTAGACCCAACCCCACTCGACAAGACCGAAACCCACTCGGCTAGACCCAAACCCTCTCGACTAGCCCCAAACCCACTCCGCTTGACCCAAACCCACTCCGCTAGACCCAAACCCACTCGGCTAGACCCAAACCCACTCGGCTGGACCCAACCCCACTCCGCTAAACCCAAACCGACTCGGCTAGACAAAAACCCACTCCGCTAGACCCAAACCCACTCCGCTAGACCCAAACCCACTCGGCTAGACCCAAACCCACTCTGCTAGACCCAAACCCACTCGGCTAGACCCTAACCCATTTGGCTAGACCCAAACCCACTCGGCTAGACACAAACCCACTCGGCTAGGCCCAAACCCACTCGGCTAGACCCAAACCCACTCGGCTGGACCCAAACCCACTCGGCTAGACCCAAACCCACTCCGGTAGACCCAAACCCACTCGGCTAGACCCAAACCCACTCGGCGAGACCGAAACCCACTCGACTATACCCTAACCCACTCGGCTAGACACAAACCCACTCGGCTAGACCCAAACCCACTCGGCTAGACCCAAACCCACTCGGCTAGACCCAAACCCACTCCGCTAGACCCAAACCCACTCCGCTAGACCCAAACCCACTCGGCTAGACACAAACCCACTCGGCTAGACCCAAACCCACTCGGCTAGGCCCAAACCCACTCGGCTAGACCCAAACCCACTCGGCAAGATCCAAACCCACTCGGCTAGATACAAAACCCACTGTGCTACACCCAAACCCACTCGGCTAGACCCAAACCCACTCGGCTAGACCCACACCCACTCGGCTGGACCAAAACCCTCTCCGCTTGACCCAAACCCACTCCGCTAGACCCAAACCCACTCTGCTAGACCCAAACCCACTCGGCTAGTCCCAAACCCACTCCGCTAGACCCAAACCCACTCGGCTAGACCCGAACCCACTCGGCTAGATGCAAACCCACTCCGCTAGACCCAAACCCACTCGGCTAGACCCAAACCCACTCCGCTAGACCCAAACCCACTCCGCTAGATCCAAACCCAATCCGCTAGACCCAACCACACTCCGCTAGACCCAAACCCAATCCGCTTGACCCAAACCCACTCCGCTAGACCCAAACCCACTCCGCTAGACCCAAACCCACTCGGCTGGACCCAAACCCACTCGGCTAGACGCAAACCCACTCGGCTAGACCCAACCCCACTCGACTAGACCTAAACCCACTCGGCTAGACCCAAACCCAATCGGCTACACCCAAACCCACTCGGCTAGACCCAAACCCACTCGGCTAGATCCAAACCCACTCCGCTAGACACAAACCCACATGGCTAGACCCAAACCCACTCGGCTAGACCCAAACCCACTCTGCTAGACCCAAACCCAATCCGCTAGACCCAAATCCACTCGGCTGGACCCAAACCCACTCGGCGAGACCGAAACCCACTCGGCTAGACCCAAACCCACTCGGCTAGACCCAAACCCACTCGGCTAGATCCAAAACCCACTCCGCTAGACCCAAACCCACTCGGCTAGAACCAAACCCACTCGGCTAGACCTTCACCCACTCGGCTAGACCCAAACCCACTCCGCTAGACCCAAACCCACTCGGCTAGACCCAAACCCACTCGGCTTGACCCAAACCCACTCGGCTAGACCCAAACCCACTCGGCTAGGCCCAAACCCACTCGGCTAGACTAAAACCCACTCGGCTAGATCCAAACCCACTCGGCTAGATCCAAAACCCACTCCGCTAGACCCAAACCCACTCCGCCAGACCCAAACCCACTTGGCTCGACCCACACCCACTCGGCTAGACCCAAACCCACTCCGCTAGACCCAAACCCACTCCGCTAGACCCAAACCCACTCTGCTAGACCCAAACCCACTCGGCTCGTCCCAAACCCACTCCGCTAGACCCAAACCCACTCGGCTAGACCCAAACCCACTCGGCTAGACCCAAGCCCACTCGGCTAGAAACAAACCCACTTGGCTAGGCCCAAACCCACTCCGCTAGACCCAAACCCACTCCGCTAGACCCAAACCCACTCGGCTAGAACCAAACCCACTCTGCTAGACCCAAACCCACTCGGCTAGACCCAAACCCACTCGGCTAGGCCCAAACCCACTCGGCTGGACCCAAACCCACTCGGCTAGACCCAAACCCACTCGGCTAGACCCAAACCCACTCGGTTAGACCCAAACCCACACGGCTAGACCCAAACCCACTCGGCTAGACCCAAACCCACTCGGCTAGACACATACCCACTCCGCTACACCCAAACCCACTCGGCTAGACCCAAACCCACTCCGCTAGACCTAAACCCACTCGGCTGGACCCAAACCCACTCGGCTAGACCCAAACCCACTCGGCTAGGCCCAAACCCACTCGGCTAGGCCCAAACCCACTCGGCTAGGCCCAAACCCACTCGGCTAGACCCAAACCCACTCGGCTAGACGCAAACCCACTCGGCTAGACCCAAACCCACTTGGCTAGACCCAAACCCACTCCGCTAGACCCAAACCCACTCCGCTAGACGCAAACCCACTCGGCTAGACCCAAACCCACTTAGCTAGACCAAAACCCACTCCGCTAGACCCACACCCACTCGGCTAGACCCAAACCCACTCGGCTAGACCCAAACCCACTCGGCTAGACCCAAACCCACTCGGCTAGACCCAAGCCCACTCGGCTAGACGCAAACCCACTCCGCTAGACCCAAACCCACTCGGGTAGACCCAAACCCACTCCGCTAGACCCAAACCCACTCCGCTAGATCCAAACCCAATCCGCTAGACCCAACCACACTCCGCTAGACCCAAACCCAATCCGCTTGACCCAAACCCACTCCGCTAGACCCAAACCCACTCCGCTAGACCCAAACCCACTCGGCTGGACCCAAACCCACTCGGCTAGACGCAAACCCACTCGGCTAGACCCAACCGCACTCGACTAGACCTAAACCCACTCGGCTAGACCCAAACCCAATCGGCTACACCCAAACCCACTCGGCTAGACCCAAACCCACTCGGCTAGATCCAAACCCACTCCGCTAGACACAAACCCACATGGCTAGACCCAAACCCACTCGGCTAGACCCAAACCCACTCTGCTAGACCCAAACCCAATCCGCTAGACCCAAATGCACTCGGCTGGACCCAAACCCACTCGGCGAGACCGAAACCCACTCGGCTAGACCCAAACCCACTCGGCTAGACCCAAACCCACTCGGCTAGATCCAAAACCCACTCCGCTAGACCCAAACCCACTCGGCTAGAACCAAACCCACTCGGCTAGACCTTCACCCACTCGGCTAGACCCAAACCCACTCCGCTAGACCCAAACCCACTCGGCGAGACCGAAACCCACTCGGCTAGACCCAAACCCACTCGGCTAGACCCAAACCCACTCGGCTAGGCCCAAACCCACTCGGCTAGACTCAAACCCACTCGGCTAGATCCAAACCCACTCGGCTAGATCCAAAACCCACTCCGCTAGACCCAAACCCACTCCGCTAGACCCAAACCCACTTGGCTAGACCCACACCCACTCGGCTAGACCCAAACCCACTCTGCTAGACCCAAACCCACTTAGCTAGACCAAAACCCACTCCGCTAGACCCACACCCACTCGGCTAGACCCAAACCCACTCGGCTAGACCCAAACCCACTCGGCTAGACCCAAACCCACTCGGCTAGACCCAAGCCCACTCGGCTAGACGCAAACCCACTCCGCTAGACCCAAACCCACTCGGGTAGACCCAAACCCACTCCGCTAGACCCAAACCCACTCGGCTAGGCCCAAACCCACTCGGCTAGGCCCAAACCCACTCGGCTAGGCCCAAACCCACTCGGCTAGACCCAAACCGACTCGGCTAGACGCAAACCCACTCGGCTAGACCCAAACCCACTCGGCTAGATCCAAAACCCACTCCGCTAGACCCAAACCCACTCCGCTAGACCCAAACCCACTTGGCTAGACCCACACCCACTCGGCTAGACCCAAACCCACTCCGCTAGACCCAAACCCACTCGGCTACACCCAAACCCACTCTGCTAGACCCAAACCCACTCGGCTCGTCCCAAACCCACTCCGCTAGACCCAAACCCACTCGGCTAGACCCAAACCCACTCGGCTAGACCCAAGCCCACTCGGCTAGAAACAAACCCACTCGGCTAGGCCCAAACCCACTCGGCTAGACCCAAACCCACTCCGCTAGACCCAAACCCACTCGGCTAGACCCAAACCCACTCTGCTAGACCCAAACCCACTCGGCTAGACCCAAACCCACTCGGCTAGGCCCAAACCCACTCGGCTGGACCCAAACCCACTCGGCTAGACCCAAACCCACTCGGCTAGACCCAAACCCACTCGGTTAGACCCAAACCCACACGGCTAGACCCAAACCCACTCGGCTAGACCCAAACCCACTCGGCTAGACACATACCCACTCCGCTAGACCCAAACCCACTCGGCTAGACCCAAACCCACTCCGCTCGACCTAAACCCACTCGGCTGGACCCAAACCCACTCGGCTAGACCCAAACCCACTCGGCTAGGCCCAAACCCACTCGGCTAGGCCGAAACCCACTCGGCTAGGCCCAAACCCACTCGGCTAGACCCAAACCCACTCGGCTAGACGCAAACCCACTCGGCTAGACCCAAACCCACTCGGCTAGGCCCAAACCCACTCGGCTAGGCCCAAACCCACTCGGCTAGACCCAAACCCACTCGGCTAGACGCAAACCCACTCGGCTAGACCCAAACCCACTTGGCTAGACCCAAACCCACTCCGCTAGACCCAAACCCACTCCGCTAGACGCAAACCCACTCGGCTAGACCCAAACCCACTTAGCTAGACCAAAACCCACTCCGCTAGACCCACACCCACTCGGCTAGACCCAAACCCACTCGGCTAGACCCAAACCCACTCGGCTAGACCCAAACCCACTCGGCTAGACCCAAACCCACTCGGCTGGACCCAAACCCACTCGGCTAGACGCAAACCCACTCGGCTAGACCCAACCGCACTCGACTAGACCTAAACCCACTCGGCTAGACCCAAACCCAATCGGCTACACCCAAACCCACTCGGCTAGACCCAAACCCACTCGGCTAGATCCAAACCCACTCCGCTAGACACAAACCCACATGGCTAGACCCAAACCCACTCGGCTAGACCCAAACCCACTCTGCTAGACCCAAACCCAATCCGCTAGACCCAAATGCACTCGGCTGGACCCAAACCCACTCGGCGAGACCGAAACCCACTCGGCTAGACCCAAACCCACTCGGCTAGACCCAAACCCACTCGGCTAGATCCAAAACCCACTCCGCTAGACCCAAACCCACTCGGCTAGAACCAAACCCACTCGGCTAGACCTTCAGCCACTCGGCTAGACCCAAACCCACTCCGCTAGACCCAAACCCACTCGGCGAGACCGAAACCCACTCGGCTAGACCCAAACCCACTCGGCTAGACCCAAACCAACTCGGCTAGGCCCAAACCCACTCGGCTAGACTCAAACCCACTCGGCTAGATCCAAACCCACTCGGCTAGATCCAAAACCCACTCCGCTAGACCCAAACCCACTCCGCTAGACCCAAACCCACTTGGCTAGACCCACACCCACTCGGCTAGACCCAAACCCACTCTGCTAGACCCAAACCCACTTAGCTAGACCAAAACCCACTCCGCTAGACCCACACCCACTCGGCTAGACCCAAACCCACTCGGCTAGACCCAAACCCACTCGGCTAGACCCAAACCCACTCGGCTAGACCCAAGCCCACTCGGCTAGACGCAAACCCACTCCGCTAGACCCAAACCCACTCGGGTAGACCCAAACCCACTCCGCTAGACCCAAACCCACTCGGCTAGGCCCAAACCCACTCGGCTAGGCCCAAACCCACTCGGCTAGGCCCAAACCCACTCGGCTAGACCCAAACCGACTCGGCTAGACGCAAACCCACTCGGCTAGACCCAAACCCACTCGGCTAGATCCAAAACCCACTCCGCTAGACCCAAACCCACTCCGCTAGACCCAAACCCACTTGGCTAGACCCACACCCACTCGGCTAGACCCAAACCCACTCCGCTAGACCCAAACCCACTCGGCTAGACCCAAACCCACTCTGCTAGACCCAAACCCACTCGGCTCGTCCCAAACCCACTCCGCTAGACCCAAACCCACTCGGCTAGACCCAAACCCACTCGGCTAGACCCAAGCCCACTCGGCTAGAAACAAACCCACTCGGCTAGGCCCAAACCCACTCGGCTAGACCCAAACCCACTCCGCTAGACCCAAACCCACTCGGCTAGACCCAAACCCACTCTGCTAGACCCAAACCCACTCGGCTAGACCCAAACCCACTCGGCTAGGCCCAAACCCACTCGGCTGGACCCAAACCCACTCGGCTAGACCCAAACCCACTCGGCTAGACCCAAACCCACTCGGTTAGACCCAAACCCACACGGCTAGACCCAAACCCACTCGGCTAGACCCAAACCCACTCGGCTAGACACATACCCACTCCGCTAGACCCAAACCCACTCGGCTAGACCCAAACCCACTCCGCTCGACCTAAACCCACTCGGCTGGACCCAAACCCACTCGGCTAGACCCAAACCCACTCGGCTAGGCCCAAACCCACTCGGCTAGGCCGAAACCCACTCGGCTAGGCCCAAACCCACTCGGCTAGGCCCAAACCCACTCGGCTAGACGCAAACCCACTCGGCTAGACCCAAACCCACTCGGCTAGACCCAAACCCACTCCGCTAGACCCAAACCCACTCGGCTAGACGCAAACCCACTCCGCTAGACCCAAACCCACTCGGGTAGACCCAAACCCACTCCGCTAGACCCAAACCCACTCCGCTAGATCCAAACCCAGTCCGCTAGACCCAACCACACTCCGCTAGACCCAAACCCAATCCGCTTGACCCAAACCCACTCCGTTAGACCCAAACCACTCCGCTAGACCCAAACCCACTCGGCTAGACCCAAACCCACTCGGCTAGACCCAAACCCACTCGGCTAGACCCAACCCCACTCGACTAGACCTAAACCCACTCGGCTAGACCCAAACCCAATCGGCTACACGCAAACCCACTCGGCTAGACCCAAACCCACTCCGCTCGACCCAAATCCACTCGGCTAGACCCAAACCCACTCGGCGAGACCGAAACCCACTGGGCTAGACCCAAACCTACTCGGCTAGACCCAAACCCACTCGGCTAGACCCAAACCTACTCGGCTAGGCCCAAACCCACTCGGCTAGACCCAAACCCACTCGGCTAGATGCAAACCCACTCGGCTAGATCCAAAACCCACTCCGCTAGACCCAAACCCACTCGGCTAGACCCAAACCCACTCGGCTAGACCCACACCCACTCGGCTAGACCCAAACCCACTCCGCTAGACCCAAACCCACTCCGCTAGACCCAAACCCACTCTGCTAGACCCAAACCCACTCGGCTAGTCCCAAACCCACTCCGCTAGACCCAAACCCGCTCGGATAGACCCAAACCCACTCTGCTAGACGCAAACCCACTCCGCTAGACCCAAACCCAATCGGCTTGACCCAAACCCACCCCGCTAGACCCAAACCCACTCCGCTAGATCCAAACCCAATCCGCTAGACCCAACCACACTCCGCTAGACCCAAACCCAATCCGCTTGACCCAAACCCACTCCGCTAGACCCAAACAATCTCCGCTAGACCCAAACCCACTCGGCTAGACCCAAACCCACTCGGCTAGACGCAAACCCACTCGGCTAGACCCAACCGCACTCGACTAGACCTAAACCCACTCGGCTAGACCCAAACCCAATCGGCTACACCCAAACCCACTCGGCTAGACCCAAACCCACTCGGCTAGATCCAAACCCACTCCGCTAGACACAAACCCACATCGCTAGACCCAAACCCACTCGGCTAGACCCAAACCCACTCTGCTAGACCCAAACCCAATCCGCTAGACCCAAATCCACTCGGCTGGACCCAAACCCACTAGGCGAGACCGAAACCCACTCGGCTAGACCCAAACCCACTCGGCTAGACCCAAACCCACTCGGCTAGATCCAAAACCCACTCCGCTAGACCCACACCCACTCGGCTAGAACCAAACCCACTCGGCTAGACCTTCACCCACTCGGCTAGACCCAAACCCACTCCGCTAGACCCAAACCCACTCGGCGAGACCGAAACCCACTCGGCTAGACCCAAACCCACTCGGCTAGACCCAAACCCACTCGGCTAGGCCCAATCCCACTCGGCCAGACTCAAACCCACTCGGCTAGATCCAAACCCACTCGGCTAGATCCAAAACCCACTCCGCTAGACCCAAACCCACTCCGCTAGACCCAAACCCACTTGGCTAGACCCACACCCACTCGGCTAGACCCAAACCCACTCCGCTAGACCCAAACCCACTCCGCTAGACCCAAACCCACTCTGCTAGACCCAAACCCACTCGGCTCGTCCCAAACCCACTCCGCTAGACCCAAACCCACTCGGCTAGACCCAAACCCACTCGGCTAGACCCAAGCCCACTCGGCTAGAAACAAACCCACTCGGCTAGGCCCAAACCCACTCGGCTAGACCCAAACTCACTCCGCTAGACCCAAACCCACTTGGCTTGACCCAAACCCACTCTGCTAGACCCAAACCCACTCGGCTAGACCCAAACCCACTCGGTTAGACCCAAACCCACACGGCTAGACCCAAACCCACTCGGCTGGACCCAAACCCACTCGGCTAGACACATACCCACTCCGCTAGACCCAAACAAACTCGGCTAGACCCAAACCCACTCCGCTAGACCTAAACCCACTCGGCTGGACCCAAACCCACTCGGATAGACCCAAACCCACTCGGCTAGGCCCAAACCCACTCGGCTAGGCCCAAACCCACTCGGCTAGGCCCAAACCCACTCGGCTAGACCCAAACCCACTCGGCTAGACGCAAACCCACTCGGCTAGACCCAAACCCACTCGGCTAGATCCAAAACCCACTCCGCTAGACCCAAACCCACTCCGCTAGACCCAAACCCACTTGGCTAGACCCACACCCACTCGGCTAGACCCAAACCCACTCCGCTAGACCCAAACCCACTCCGCTAGACCCAAACCCACTCTGCTAGACCCAAACCCACTCGGCTCGTCCCAAACCCACTCCGCTAGACCCAAACCCACTCGGCTAGACCCAAACCCACTCGGCTAGACCCAAGCCCACTCGGCTAGAAACAAACCCACTCGGCTAGGCCCAAACCCACTCGGCTAGACCCAAACCCACTCCGCTAGACCCAAACCCACTCGGCTAGACCCAAACCCACTCTGCTAGACCCAAACCCACTCGGCTAGACCCAAACCCACTCGGCTAGGCCCAAACCCACTCGGCTGGACCCAAACCCACTCGGCTAGTCCCAAACCCACTCGGCTAGACCCAAACCCACTCGGTTAGACCCAAACCCACACGGCTAGACCCAAACCCACTCGGCTAGACCCAAACCCACTCGGCTAGACACATACCCACTCCGCTAGACCCAAACCCACTCGGCTAGACCCAAACCCACTCCGCTCGACCTAAACCCACTCGGCTGGACCCAAACCCACTCGGCTAGACCCAAACCCACTCGGCTAGGCCCAAACCCACTCGGCTAGGCCCAAACCCACTCGGCTAGGCCCAAACCCACTCGGCTAGACCCAAACCCACTCGGCTAGACGCAAACCCACTCGGCTAGACCCAAACCCACTCGGCTGGACCCAAACCCACTCCGCTAGACCCAAACCCACTCCGCTAGACGCAAACCCACTCGGCTAGACCCAAACCCACTTAGCTAGACCAAAACCCACTCCGCTAGACCCACACCCACTCGGCTAGACCCAAACCCACTCGGCTAGACCCAAACCCACTCGGCTAGACCCAAACCCACTCGGCTAGACCCAAGCCCACTCGGCTAGACGCAAACCCACTCCGCTAGACCCAAACCCACTCGGGTAGACCCAAACCCACTCCGCTAGACCCAAACCCAATCTGCTAGATCCAAACCCAGTCCGCTAGACCCAACCACACTCCGCTAGACCCAAACCCAATCCGCTTGACCCAAACCCACTCCGTTAGACCCAAACCACTCCGCTAGACCCAAACCCACTCGGCTAGACCCAAACCCACTCGGCTGGACCCAAACCCACTCGGCTAGACCCAACCCCACTCGACTAGACCTAAACCCACTCGGCTAGACCCAAACCCAATCGGCTACACGCAAACCCACTCGGCTAGACCCAAACCCACTCCGCTCGACCCAAATCCACTCGGCTAGACCCAAACCCACTCGGCGAGACCGAAACCCACTGGGCTAGACCCAAACCCACTCGGCTAGACCCAAACCCACTCGGCTAGACCCAAACCTACTCGGCTAGGCCCAAACCCACTCGGCTAGACCCAAACCCACTCGGCTAGATGCAAACCCACTCGGCTAGATCCAAAACCCACTCCGCTAGACCCAAACTCACTCGGCTAGACCCAAACCCACTCGGCTAGACCCACACCCACTCGGCTAGACCCAAACCCACTCCGCTAGACCCAAACCCACTCCGCTAGACCCAAACCCACTCTGCTAGACCCAAACCCACTCGGCTAGTCCCAAACCCACTCCGCTAGACCCAAACCCGCTCGGATAGACCCAAACCCACTCTGCTAGACGCAAACCCACTCCGCTAGACCCAAACCCACTCGGCTTGACCCAAACCCACTCCGCTAGACCCAAACCCACTCCGCTAGATCCAAACCCAATCCGCTAGACCCAACCACACTCCGCTAGACCCAAACCCAATCCGCTTGACCCAAACCCACTCCGCTAGACCCAAACAATCTCCGCTAGACCCAAACCCACTCGGCTAGACCCAAACCCACTCGGCTAGACGCAAACCCACTCGGCCAGACCCAACCCCACTCGACTAGACCTAAACCCACTCGGCTGGACCCAAACCCAATCGGCTGCACCCAAACCCACTCGGCTAGACGCAAACCCACTCGGCTAGATCCAAACCCACTCCGCTAGACCCAAACCCACATGGCTAGACCCAAACCCACTCGGCTAGACCCAAACCCACTCGGCTAGACCCAAACCCAATCCGCTAGACCCAAATCCACTCGGCTAGACCCAAACCCACTCGGCGAGACCGAAACCCACTCGGCTAGATCCAAAACCCACTCCGCTAGACCCAAACCCACTCGGCTAGACCCAAACCCACTCGGCTAGACCCACACCCATTCGGCTAGACCCAAACCCACTCCGCTAGACCCAAACCCACTCCGCTAGACCCAAACCCACTCTCCAAACACACTCCGCTAGACCCAAACCCACTCGGCTTGACCCAAACCCACTCGGCTAAACCCAAACCCACTCCGCTAGACCCAAACCCACTCCGCTCGACCCAAACCCACTCGGCAAGACCCAAGCCCACTCGGCTAGACCCAAACCCACTCGGTTAGGCCTAAACCCACTCGGCTAGACCCAAACCCACTCGGCTAGACCCAAACCCACTCGGCTAGACCCAAACCCACTCGGCTAGACACAAACCCACTCGGCTAAACCCAAACCCACTCGGCTAGACCCAAACCCACTCGGCTAGACCCAAACCCACTCGCTAGACCCAAACCCACTCGGCTAGACCCAAACCCACTCCGCTAGACCCAAACCCACTCTGCTAGACCCAAACCCACTCGGCTAGTCCCAAACCCACTCCGCTAGACCCAAACACGCTCGGCTAGACCCAAACCCAATCGGCTAGACGCAAACCCACTCCGCTAGACCCAAACCCACTCGGCTAGACCCAAACCCACTCCGCTAGACCCAAACCCACTCCGCTAGATCCAAACCCAATCCGCTAGACCCAACCACACTCCGCTAGACCCAAACCCAATCCGCTAGACCCAACCACACTCCGCTAGACCCAAACCCAATCCGCTAGACCCAAATCCACTCGGCTAGACCCAAACCCACTCGGCGAGACCGAAACCCACTCGGCTAGACCCAAACCCACTCGGCTAGACCCAAACCCACTCGGCAAGGCCCAAACCCACTCGGCTAGACCCAAACCCACTCGGCTAGACCCAAACCCACTCGGCTAGATCCAAAACCCACTCCGCTAGACCCAAACCCACTCGGCTAGAACGAAACCCACTCGGCTAGACCCACACCCACTCGGCTAAACCCAAACCCACTACGCTAGACCCAAACCCACTCTGCTAGACCCAAACCCACTCGGCTAGTCCCAAACCCACTCCGCTAGACCCAAACCCACTCGGCTAGACCCAAACCCACTTGGCTAGACCCAAGCCCACTCGGCTAGAAACAAACCCACTCGGCTAGGCCCAAACCCACTCGGCTAGACCCAAACCCACTCGGCTAGACCCAAACCCACTCGGCTAGACCCAAACCCACTCTGCTAGACCCAAACACACTCGGCTAGACCCAAACGCACTCTGCTAGACCCAAACCCACTCGTCTAGACACAAACCCACTCCGCTAGACCCAAACCCACTCTTCTAGACCCAAACCCACTCGGCTAGACCCAAACCCAATCGGCTAGGCCCAAACCCACTCGGCTGGACCCAAAGCCACTCGGCTAGACCCAAACCCACTCGGCTAGACCCAAACCCTCTCCGCTAGACACAAACCCACTCGGCTAAACCCAAACCCACTCCGCTAGACCCAAACCCACTCGGCTAGACCCAAACCCACTGGACTAGACTCAAACCCACTCGACTAGACCCAAACCCACTCGGCTAGACCCAAACCCAATCCGCTAGACCCAAATCCACTCGGCTAGACCCAAACCCACTCGTCGAGACCGAAACCCACTCGGCTAGATCCAAAACCCACTCCGCTAGACCCAAACCCACTCGGCTAGACCCAAACCCACTCGGCTAGACGCACACCCACTCCGCTAGACCCAAACCCACTCCGCTAGACCCAAACCCACTCCGCTAGACCCAAACCCACTCTCCAAACCCACTCCGCTAGACCCAAACCCACTCGGCTTGACCCAAACCCACTCGGCTAAACCCAAACCCACTCCGCTAGACCAAAACCCACTCCGCTAGACCCAAACCCACTCGGCTAGACCCAAGCCCACTCGGCTAGACCCAAACCCACTCGGTTAGGCCTAAACCCACTCGCTTAGACCCAAACCCACTCGGCTAGACCCAAACCCACTCGGCTAGACCCAAACCCACTCGGCTAGACTCAAACCCACTCGGCTAAACCCAAACCCACTCGGCTAGACCCAAACCCACTCGGCTAGACCCAAACCCACTCGCTAGACCCAAACCCACTCGGCTAGACCCAAACCCTCTCGGCTAGACCCAAACCCACTCGGCTAGACCCAAACCCACTCCGCTAGACCCAAACCCACTCGGCTAGACCCAAACCCAATCGGCTAGACACAAAACCCACTCCGCTAGACCCAAACCCACTCGGCTAGACCCAAACCCACTCGGCTAGAAACAAACCCACTAGGCTAGGCCCAAACCCACTCGGCTAGACCCAAACCCACTCCGCTAGACCCAAACCCACTCTGCTAGACCCAAACCCACTCGGCTAGTCCCAAACCCACTCCGCTAGACCCAAACCCGCTCGGCTAGACCCAAACCCAATCGGCTAGACGCAAACCCACTCCGCTAGACCCAAACCCACTCGGCTAGACCCAAACCCACTCCGCTAGACCCAAACCCACTCCGCTAGATCCAAACCCAATCCGCTAGACCCAACCACACTCCGCTAGACCCAAACCCAATCCGCTTGACCCAAACCCACTCGGCTAGGCCCAAACCCACTCGGCTGGACCCAAACCCACTCGGCTAGACCCAAACCCACTCGGCTAGACGCAAACCCACTCGGCCAGACCCAACCCCACTCGACTAGACCTAAACCCACTCGGCTAGACCCAAACCCAATCGGATACACCCAAACCCACTCGGCTAGACCCAAACCCACTCGGCTAGACCCAAACCCAATCCGCTAGACCCAAATCCACTCGGCTAGACCCAAACCCACTGGCCGAGACCGAAACCCACTCGGCTAGACCCAAACCCACTCGGCAAGACCCAAACCCACTCGGCAAGGCCCAAACCCACTCGGCTAGACCCAAACCCACTCGGCTAGACCCAAACCCACTCGGCTAGATCCAAAACCCACTCCGCTAGACCCAAACCCACTCGGCTAGACCCAAACCCACTGGACTAGACCCAAACCCACTCGACTAGACCCAAACCCACTCGGCTAGACCCAAACCCAATCCGCTAGACCCAAATCCACTCGGCTAGACCCAAACCCACTCGTCGAGACCGAAACCCACTCGGCTAGATCCAAAACCCACTCCGCTAGACCCAAACCCACTCGGCTAGACCCAAACCCACTCGGCTAGACGCACACCCACTCGGCTAGACCCAAACCCACTCCGCTAGACCCAAACCCACTCCGCTAGACCCAAGCCCACTCTCCAAACCCACTCCGCTAGACCCAAACCCACTCGGCTTGACCCAAACCCACTCGGCTAAACCCAAACCCACTCCGCTAGACCAAAACCCACTCCGCTAGACCCAAACCCACTCGGCTAGACCCAAGCCCACTCGGCTAGACCCAAACCCACTCGGTTAGGCCTAAACCCACTCGCTTAGACCCAAACCCACTCGGCTAGACCCAAACCCACTCGGCTAGACCCAAACCCACTCGGCTAGACTCAAACCCACTCGGCTAAACCCAAACCCACTCGGCTAGACCCAAACCCACTCGGCTAGACCCAAACCCACTCGCTAGACCCAAACCCACTCGGCTAGACCCAAACCCTCTCGGCTAGACCCAAACCCACTCGGCTAGACCCAAACCCACTCCGCTAGACCCAAACCCACTCGGCTAGACCCAAACCCAATCGGCTAGACACAAAACCCACTCGGCTAGACCCAAACCCACTCGGCTAGTCCCAAACCCACTCCGCTAGACCCAAACCCACTCGGCTAGACCCAAACCCACTCGGCTAGAAACAAACCCACTAGGCTAGGCCCAAACCCACTCGGCTAGACCCAAACCCACTCCGCTAGACCCAAACCCACTCTGCTAGACCCAAACCCACTCGGCTAGTCCCAAACCCACTCCGCTAGACCCAAACCCGCTCGGCTAGACCCAAACCCAATCGGCTAGACGCAAACCCACTCCGCTAGACCCAAACCCACTCGGCTAGACCCAAACCCACTCCGCTAGACCCAAACCCACTCCGCTAGATCCAAACCCAATCCGCTAGACCCAACCACACTCCGCTAGACCCAAACCCAATCCGCTTGACCCAAACCCACTCGGCTAGGCCCAAACCCACTCGGCTGGACCCAAACCCACTCGGCTAGACCCAAACCCACTCGGCTAGACGCAAACCCACTCGGCCAGACCCAACCCCACTCGACTAGACCTAAACCCACTCGGCTAGACCCAAACCCAATCGGATACACCCAAACCCACTCGGCTAGACCCAAACCCACTCGGCTAGACCCAAACCCAATCCGCTAGACCCAAATCCACTCGGCTAGACCCAAACCCACTCGCCGAGACCGAAACCCACTCGGCTAGACCCAAACCCACTCGGCAAGACCCAAACCCACTCGGCAAGGCCCAAACCCACTCGGCTACACCCAAACCCACTCGGCTAGACCCAAACCCACTCGGCTAGATCCAAAACCCACTCCGCTAGACCCAAACCCACTCGGCTAGAACGAAACCCACTCGGCTAGACCCACACCCACTCGGCTAGACACAAACCCACTCCGCTAGACCCAAACCCACTCTGCTAGACCCAAACCCACTCGGCTAGTCCAAAACCCACTCCGCTAGACCCAAACCCACTCGGCTAGACCCAAACCCACTTGGCTAGACCCAAGCCCACTCGGCTAGAAACAAACCCACTCGGCTAGGCCCAAACCCACTCGGCTAGACCCAAACCCACTCGGCTAGACCCAAACCCACTCGGCTAGACCCAAACCCACTCTGCTAGACCCAAACACACTCGGCTAGACCCAAACCCACTCTGCTAGACCCAAACCCACTCGTCTAGACACAAACCCACTCCGCTAGACCCAAACCCACTCTTCTAGACCCAAACCCACTCGGCTAGACCCAAACCCAATCGGCTAGGCCCAAACCCACTCGGCTGGACCCAAAGCCACTCGGCTAGACCCAAACCCACTCGGCTAGACCCAAACCCTCTCCGCTAGACCCAAACCCACTCGGCTAAACCCAAACCCACTCCGCTAGACCCAAACCCACTCGGCTAGACCCAAACCCACTGGACTAGACCCAAACCCACTCGACTAGACCCAAACCCACTCCGCTAGACCCAAACCCACTCCGCTAGACCCAAATCAACTCCGCTAGACGCAAACCCACTCGGCTAGACCCAAACCCACTCGGCTAGACCCAAACCCACTCCGCTAGACCCACACCCACTCGGCTAGACCCAAACCCACTCGGCTAGACCCAAACGCACTCGGCTAGACCCAAACCCACTCGGCTAGACCCAAACCCACTCGGCTAGACACATACCCACTCCGCTAGACCCAAACCCACTCGGCTAGACACAAACCCACTCCGCTAGACCCAAACCCACTCGGCTAGACCCAAACCCACTCGGCTAGACCCAAACCCACTCGGCTAGCCCAAACCCACTCGGCTAGGCCCAAACCCACTCGGCTAGACCCAAACCCACTCGGCTAGACCCAAACCCACTCGGCTAGACCCAAACCCACTCGGCTAAACCCAAACCCACTCGGCTAGACCCAAACCCACTCCGCTAGACCCAAACCCACCCCGCTAGACGCAAACCCACTCGGCTAGACCCAAACCCACTCGGCTAGACCCAAACCCACTCGGCTAGACCCAAGCCCACTCGGCTAGAAACAAACCCACTCGGCTAGACCCAAACCCACTCGGCTAGACCCAAACCCACTCGGCTAGACCCAAACCCACTCTGCTAGACCCAAACACACTCGGCTAGACCCAAACACACTCGGCTAGACCCAAACCCACTCGTCTAGACACAAACCCACTCCGCTAGACCCAAACCCACTCGGCTAGACCCAAACCCACTCGGCTAGACCCAAACCCACTCGGCTAGACCCAAACCCACTCGGCTAGACCCAAACCCAATCGGCTAGGCCCAAACCCACTCGGCGAGACCCAAACCCTCTCGGCTAGACCCAAACTCACTCGGCTAGATCCAAACCCACTCCGCTAGACCCGAACCCACTCGGCTTGACCCAAACCCACTCGGCTAGACCCAAACCCACTCGGCTAAACCCAAACCCACTCCGCTAGACCCAAACCCACTCGGCTAGACCCAAGCCCACTCGGCTAGACACAAACCCACTCGGTTAGGCCCAAACCCACTCGGCTAGACCCAAACCCACTCGGCTAGACCCAAACCCACTCGGCTAGACCCAAACCCACTCGGCTAGACCCAAACGCACTCGGCTAGACCCAAACCCACTCGGCTAGACCCAAACCCACTCGGCTAGACACATACCCACTCCGCTAGACCCAAACCCACTCGGCTAGACACAAACCCACTCCGCTAGACCCAAACCCACTCGGCTAGACCCAAACCCACTCGGCTAGACCCAAACCTACTCGGCTAGCCCAAACCCACTCGGCTAGGCCCAAACCCACTCGGCTAGACCCAAACCCACTCGGCTAGACCCAAACCCACTCGGCTAGACCCAAACCCACTCGGCTAAACCCAAACCCACTCGGCTAGACCCAAACCCACTCCGCTAGACCCAAACCCACTCCGCTAGACGCAAACCCACTCGGCTAGACCCAAACCCACTCGGCTAGACCCAAACCCACTCGGCTAGACCCAAGCCCACTCGGCTAGAAACAAACCCACTCGGCTAGACCCAAACCCACTCGGCTAGACCCAAACCCACTCGGCTAGACCCAAACCCACTCTGCTAGACCCAAACACACTCGGCTAGACCCAAACACACTCGGCTAGACCCAAACCCACTCGTCTAGACACAAACCCACTCCGCTAGACCCAAACCCACTCGGCTAGACCCAAACCCACTCGGCTAGACCCAAACCCACTCGGCTAGACCCAAACCCACTCGGCTAGACCCAAACCCAATCGGCTAGGCCCAAACCCACTCGGCGAGACCCAAACCCTCTCGGCTAGACCCAAACTCACTCGGCTAGATCCAAACCCACTCCGCTAGACCCGAACCCACTCGGCTTGACCCAAACCCACTCGGCTAGACCCAAACCCACTCGGCTAAACCCAAACCCACTCCGCTAGACCCAAACCCACTCGGCTAGACCCAAGCCCACTCGGCTAGACACAAACCCACTCGGTTAGGCCCAAACCCACTCGGCTAGACCCAAACCCACTCGGCTAGACCCAAACCCACTCGGCTAGACCCAAACCCACTCGGCTAGACCCAAACCCACTCGGCTAGACCCAAACCCACTCGGCTAGACCCAAACCCACTCGGCTAGACCCAAACCCACTCGGCTAGACCCAAACCCACTCGGCTAGACCCAAACCCTCTCGGCTGGACCCAAACCCACTCGGCTAGACACAAACCCACTCGGCTAAACCCAAACCCACTCGGCTAGACCCAAACACACTCGGCTAGACCCAAACCCACTCGCTAGACCCAAACCCACTCGGCTAGACCCAAACCCTCTCGGCTAGACCCAAACCCACTCGGCTAGACCCAAACCCACTCCGCTAGACCCAAACCCACTCGGCTAGACCCAAACCCAATCGGCTAGACACAAAACCCACTCGGCTAGACCCAAACCCACTCGGCTAGTCCCAAACCCACTCCGCTAGACCCAAACCCACTCGGCTAGACCCAAACCCACTCGGCTAGAAACAAACCCACTAGGCTAGTCCCAAACCCACTCGGCTAGACCCAAACCCACTCCGCTAGACCCAAACCCACTCTGCTAGACCCAAACCCACTCGGCTAGACCCAAACCCACTCGGCTAGACCCAAACCCGCTCGGCTAGACCCAAACCCAATCGCTAGACCCAAATCCACTCGGCTAGACCCAAACCCACTCGGCGAGACCGAAACCCACTCGGCTAGACCCAAACCCACTCGGCAACACCAAAAACCCACTCGGCAAGGCCCAAACCCACTCGGCTAGACCCAAACCCACTCGGCTAGACCCAAACCCACTCGGCTAGATCCAAAACCCACTCCGCTAGACCCAAACCCACTCGGCTAGAATGAAACCCACTCGGCTAGACCCACACCCACTCGGCTAGACCCAAACCCACTCCGCTAGACCCAAACCCACTCTGCTAGACCCAAACCCACTTGGCTAGTCCCAAACCCACTCCGCTAGACCCAAACCCACTCGGCTAGACCCAAACCCACTTGGCTAGACCCAAGCCCACTCGGCTAGAAACAAACCCACTCGGCTAGGCCCAAACCCACTCGGCTAGACCCAAACCCACTCGGCTAGACCCAAACCCACTCGGCTAGACCCAAACCCACTCTGCTAGACCCAAACACACTCGGCTAGACCCAAACCCACTCTGCTAGACCCAAACCCACTCGTCTAGACACAAACCCACTCCGCTAGACCCAAACCCACTCTTCTAGACCCAAACCCACTCGGCTAGACCCAAACCCAATCGGCTAGGCCCAAACCCACTCGGCTGGACCCAAAGCCACTCGGCTAGACCCAAACCCACTCGGCTAGACCCAAACCCTCTCCGCTAGACCCAAACCCACTCGGCTAAACCCAAACCCACTCCGCTAGACCCAAACCCACTCGGCTAGACCCAAACCCACTGGACTAGACACAAACCCACTCGACTAGACCCAAACCCACTCCGCTAGACCCAAACCCACTCCGCTAGACCCAAATCAACTCCGCTAGACGCAAACCCACTCGGCTAGACCCAAACCCACTCGGCTAGACCCAAACCCACTCCGCTAGACCCACACCCACTCGGCTAGACCCAAACCCACTCGGCTAGACCCAAACGCACTCGGCTAGACCCAAACCCACTCGGCTAGACCCAAACCCACTCGGCTAGACACATACCCACTCCGCTAGACCCAAACCCACTCGGCTAGACACAAACCCACTCCGCTAGACCCAAACCCACTCGGCTAGACCCAAACCCACTCGGCTAGACCCAAACCCACTCGGCTAGCCCAAACCCACTCGGCTAGGCCCAAACCCACTCGGCTAGACCCAAACCCACTCGGCTAGACCCAAACCCACTCGGCTAAACCCAAACCCACTCGGCTAGACCCAAACCCACTCCGCTAGACCCAAACCCACTCCGCTAGACGCAAACCCACTCGGCTAGACCCAAACCCACTCGGCTAGACCCAAACCCACTCGGCTAGACCCAAGACCACTCGGCTAGAAACAAACCCACTCGGCTAGACCCAAACCCACTCGGCTAGACCCAAACCCACTCGGCTAGACCCAAACCCACTCTGCTAGACCCAAACACACTCGGCTAGACCCAAACACACTCGGCTAGACCCAAACCCACTCGTCTAGACACAAACCCACTCGGCTAGACCCAAACCCACTCGGCTAGACCCAAACCCACTCGGCTAGACCCAAACCCACTCGGCTAGACCCAAACCCAATCGGCTAGGCCCAAACCCAATCGGCTAGGCCCAAACCCACTCGGCTAGACCCAAACCCTCTCGGCTAGACCCAAACTCACTCGGCTAGATCCGAACCCACTCCGCTAGACCCGAACCCACTCGGCTTGACCCAAACCCACTCGGCTAGACCCAAACCCACTCGGCTAGACCCAAACCCACTCGGCTAGGCCCAAACCCACTCGGCTAGAACCAAACGCACTCGGCTAGACCCAAACGCACTCGGCTAGACCCAAGCCCACTCGGCTAGACACAAACCCACTCGGTTAGGCCCAAACCCACTCGGTTAGGCCCAAACCCACTCGGCTAGTCCCAAACCCACTCGGCTAGACCCAAACCCACTCGGCTAGACCCAAACCCACTCGGCTAGACCCAAACCCACTCGGCTAGACCCAAACCCACTCGGCTAGACCCAAACCCACTCGGCTAGACCCAAACCCACTCGGCTAGACCCAAACCCTCTCGGCTAGACCCAAACCCACTCGGCTAGACCCAAACCCACTCCGCTAGACCAAAACCCACTCGGCTATACCCAAACCCACTCGGCTAGACACAAAACCCACTCGGCTACACCCAAACCCACTCGGCTAGTCCCAAACCCACTCCGCTAGACCCAAACCCACTCGGCTAGACCCAAACCCACTCGGCTAGAAACAAACCCACTCGGCTAGGCCCAAACCCACTCGGCTAGACCCAAACCCACTCGGCGAGACCCAAACCCACTCGGCTAGACCCAAACCCACTCTGCTAGACCCAAACACACTCGGCTAGAAACAAACCCACTCGGCAAGGCCCAAACCCACTCGGCTAGATCCAAACCCACTCGGCTAGACCCAAACCCACTCGGCTAGACCCAAACCCACTCTGCTAGACCCAAACACACTGGGCTAGACCCAAACCCACTCGGCTAGACCCAAACCCACTCGTCTAGACACAAACCCACTCCGCTAGACCCAAACCCACTCGGCTAGAAACAAACCCACTCGGCTAGACCCAAACCCACTCGGCTAAACCCAAACCCACTCGGCCTGACCCAAACCCACTCCGCTAGACCCAAATCCACTCAGCTAGACCCAAACAAACTCGGCTAGACCCAAACACACTCGGCTAGACCCAAACCCACTCGTCTAGACACAAACCCACTCCGCTAGACCCAAACCCACTCGGCTAGACCCAAACCCACTCGGCTAGACCCAAACCCACTCGGCTAGACCCAAACCCACTCGGCTAGACCCAAACCCAATCGGCTAGGCCCAAACCCACTCGGCTAGACCCAAACCCACTCGGCTAGACCCAAACTCACTCGGCTAGATCCAAACCCACTCCGCTAGACCCAAACCCACTGGGCTTGACCCAAACCCACTCGGCTAGACCCAAACCCACTCGGCTAAAACCAAACCCACTCCGCTAGACCCAAACCCACTCGGCTAGACCCAAACCCACTCGGTTAGACCCAAACCCACTCCGCCAGACCCAAACCCACTCCGCTAGACCCAAACCCAGTCCGCTAGATCCAAACCCACTCCGCTAGACGCAAACCCATTCGGCTAGACCCAAACCCACTCGGCTAGACCCAAACCCACTCCGCTAGACCCAAACCCACTCGGCTAGGCCCAAACCCACTCGGCTGGACCCAAACCCACTCGGCTAGACCCAAACCCACTCGGCTAGACGCAAACCCACTCGGCCAGACCCAACCCCACTCGACTAGACCTAAACCCACTCCGCTAGACCCAAACCCACATGGCTAGACCCAAACCCACTCGGCTAGACCCAAACCCACTCGGCTAGACCCAAACCCACTCGGCTAGACCCAAACCCAATCGCTAGACCCAAATCCACTCGGCTAGACCCAAACCCACTCGGCGAGACCGAAACCCACTCGGCTAGACCCAAACCCACTCGGCAACACCCAAACCCACTCGGCAAGGCCCAAACCCACTCGGCTAGACCCAAACCCACTCGGCTAGACCCAAACCCACTCGGCTAGATCCAAAACCCACTCCGCTAGACCCAAACCCACTCGGCTAGAACGAAACCCACTCGGCTAGACCCACACCCACTCGGCTAGACCCAAACCCACTCCACTAGACCCAAACCCACTCTGCTAGACCCAAACCCACTCGGCTAGTCCCAAACCCACTCCGCTAGACCCAAACCCACTCGGCTAGACCCAAACCCACTTGGCTAGACCCAAGCCCACTCGGCTAGAAACAAACCCACTCGGCTAGGCCCAAACCCACTCGGCTAGACCCAAACCCACTCGGCTAGACCCAAACCCACTCGGCTAGACCCAAACCCACTCTGCTAGACCCAAACACACTCGGCTAGACCCAAACCCACTCTGCTAGACCCAAACCCACTCGTCTAGACACAAACCCACTCCGCTAGACCCAAACCCACTCTTCTAGACCCAAACCCACTCGGCTAGACCCAAACCCAATCGGCTAGGCCCAAACCCACTCGGCTGGACCCAAAGCCACTCAGCTAGACCCAAACCCACTCGGCTAGACCCAAACCCTCTCCGCTAGACCCAAACCCACTCGGCTAAACCCAAACCCACTCCGCTAGACCCAAACCCACTCGGCTAGACCCAAACCCACTGGACTAGACCCAAACCCACTCGATTAGACCCAAACCCACTCCGCTAGACCCAAACCCACTCCGCTAGACCCAAATCAACTCCGCTAGACGCAAACCCACTCGGCTAGACCCAAACCCACTCGGCTAGACCCAAACCCACTCCGCTAGACCCACACCCACTCGGCTAGACCCAAACCCACTCGGCTAGACCCAAACGCACTCGGCTAGACCCAAACCCACTCGGCTAGACCCAAACCCACTCGGCTAGACACATACCCACTCCGCTAGACCCAAACCCACTCGGCTAGACACAAACCCACTCCGCTAGACCCAAACCCACTCGGCTAGACCCAAACCCACTCGGCTAGACCCAAACCCACTCGGCTAGCCCAAACCCACTCGGCTAGGCCCAAACCCACTCGGCTAGACCCAAACCCACTCGGCTAGACCCAAACCCACTCGGCTAAACCCAAACCCACTCGGCTAGACCCAAACCCACTCCGCTAGACCCAAACCCACTCCGCTAGACGCAAACCCACTCGGCTAGACCCAAACCCACTCGGCTAGACCCAAACCCACTCGGCTAGACCCAAGCCCACTCGGCTAGAAACAAACCCACTCGGCTAGACCCAAACCCACTCGGCTAGACCCAAACCCACTCTGCTAGACCCAAACACACTCGGCTAGACCCAAACACACTCGGCTAGACCCAAACCCACTCGTCTAGACACAAACCCACTCCGCTAGACCCAAACCCACTCGGCTAGACCCAAACCCACTCGGCTAGACCCAAACCCACTCGGCTAGACCCAAACCCACTCGGCTAGACCCAAACCCAATCGGCTAGGCCCAAACCCACTCGGCTAGACCCAAACCCTCTCGGCTAGACCCAAACTCACTCTGCTAGATCCAAACCCACTCCGCTAGACCCGAACCCACTCGGCTTGACCCAAACCCACTCGGCTAGACCCAAACCCACTCGGCTAGACCCAAACCCACTCGGCTAGACACAAACCCACTCGGCTAGGCCCAAACCCACTCCGCTAGACCCAAACGCACTCGGCTAGACCCAAACCCACTCGGCTAGACCCAAGCCCACTCGGCTAGACACAAACCCACTCGGTTAGGCCCAAACCCACTCGGCTAGACCCAAACCCACTCGGCTAGACCCAAACCCACTCGGCTAGACCCAAACCCACTCGGCTAGACCCAAACCCACTCGGCTAGACCCAAACCCACTCGGCTAGACCCAAACCCACTCGGCTAGACCCAAACCCACTCGGCTAGACCCAAACCCACTCGGCTAGACCCAAACCCTCTCGGCTAGACCCAAACCCACTCGGCTAGACCCAAACCCACTCCGCTAGACCCAAACCCACTCGGCTATACCCAAACCCACTCGGCTAGACACAAAACCCACTCGGCTACACCCAAACCCACTCGGCTAGTCCCAAACCCACTCCGCTAGACCCAAACCCACTCGGCTAGACCCAAACCCACTCGGCTAGAAACAAACCCACTCGGCTAGGCCCAAACCCACTCGGCTAGACCCAAACCCACTCGGCGAGACCCAAACCCACTCGGCTAGACCCAAACCCACTCTGCTAGACCCAAACACACTCGGCTAGAAACAAACCCACTCGGCAAGGCCCAAACCCACTCGGCTAGACCCAAACCCACTCGGCTAGACCCAAACCCACTCGGCTAGACCCAAACCCACTCTGCTAGACCCAAACACACTGGGCTAGACCCAAACCCACTCGGCTAGACCCAAACCCACTCGTCTAGACACAAACCCACTCCGCTAGACCCAAACCCACTCGGCTAGAAACAAACCCACTCGGCTAGACCCAAACCCACTCGGCTAAACCCAAACCCACTCGGCCTGACCCAAACCCACTCGGCTAGACCCAAACCCACACGGCTAGACCCAAACCCACTCGGCTAGACCCAAACCCACTCGGCTAGACCCAAACCCACTCGGCTAAACCCAAACCCACTTGGCTAGACACAAACCCACTCCGCTAGACCCAAACCCACTCCACTAGACGCAAACCCACTCGGCTAGACCCAAACCCACTCGGCTAGACCCAAACCCACTCCGCTAGACCCACACCCACTCGGCTAGACTCAAACCCACTCGGCTAGACCCAAACCCAATCGGCTAGACCCAAACCCACTCGGCTAGACCCAAACCCACTCGGCTAGACGCAAACCCACTCCGTTAGACCCAAACCCACTCCGCCAGACCCAAACCCACTCCGCTAGACCCAAACCCACTCCGCTAGATCCAAACCCACTCCGCTAGACGCAAACCCATTCGGCTAGACCCAAACCCACTCGGCTAGACCCAAACCCACTCCGCTAGACCCACACCCACTCGGCTAGACTCAAACCCACTCGGCTAGACCCAAACCCAATCGGCTGGACCCAAACCCACTCGGCTAGACCCAAACCCACTCGGCTAGACGCAAACCCACTCCGTTAGACCCAAACCCACTCCGCCAGACCCAAACCCACTCCGCTAGACCCAAACCCACTCCGCTAGATCCAAACCCAGTCCGCTAGACCCAACCCCACTCCGCTAGACCCAAACCCACTCCGCTTGACACAAACCCACTCCGCTAGACCCAAACCCACTCGGCTAGACCCAAACCCACTCGGCTAGACCCAACCCCACTCGACTAGACCTAAACCCACTCGGCTAGACCCAAACCCACTCAGCTAGCCCCAAACCCACTCGGCTAGGCCCAAACCCACTCGGCTAGACCCAAACCCACTCGGCTAGACCCAAACCCACTCGGCTAGATCCAAACCCACTCTGCTAGACCCAAACCCACTCGGCTAGTCCCAAACCCACTCCGCTAGACCCAAACCCATTCGGCTAGACCCAAACCCACTCGGCTAGACCCAAGCCCACTCGGCTAGAACCAAACCCACTCGGCTAGGCCCAAACCCACTCGGCTAGACCCAAACCCACTCGGCTAGACCCAAACCCACTCGGCTAGACCCAAACCCACTCGGCTAGACCCAAACCCACTCGGCTAGACCCAAACCCTCTCGGCTAGACCAAAACCCACTCGGCTAGACCCAAACCCACTCCGCTAGACCCAAACCCACTCGGCTAGACCCAAACCCACTCGGCTAGACACAAAACCCACTCGGCTAGACCCAAACCCACTCGGCTAGTCCCAAACCCACTCCGCTAGACCCAAACCCCCTCCGCTAGACCCAAACCCACTCGGCTAGACCCAAGCCCACTCGGCTAGAAACAAACCCACTCGGCTAGGCCCAAACCCACTCGGCTAGACCCAAACCCACTCGGCTGGACCCAAACCCACTCGGCTAGACCCAAACCCACTCTGCTAGACCCAAGCACACTCGGCCAGACACAAACCCACTCGGCTAGACCCAAACCCACTCGTCTAGACACAAACCCACTCCGCTAGACCCAAACCCACTCGGCTAGAAACAAACCCACTCGGCTAGACACAAACCCACTCGGCTAGACCCAAACCCACTCGGCTAGACCCAAACCCACTCTGCTAGACCCAAACACACTCGGCTAGACCCAAACACACTCGGCTAGACCCAAACCCACTCGTCTTGACACAAACCCACTCCGCTAGACCCAAACCCACTCGGCTAGACCCAAACCCACTTGGCTAGACCCAAACCCACTCGGCTAGACCCAAACCCACTCGGCTAGACCCAAACCCACTCGGCTAGACCCAAACCCAATCGGCTAGGCCCAAACCCACTCGGCTAGACCCAAACCCTCTCGGCTAGACCCAAACTCACTCGGCCAGATCCAAACCCACTCCGCTAGACCCAAACCCACTCGGCTTGACCCAAACCCACTCGGCTAGACCCAAACCCACTCGGCTAAACCCAAACCCACTCCGCTAGACCCAAACCCACTCGGGTAGACCCAAACCCACTCGGCTAGACCCAAGCCCACTCGGCTAGACACAAACCCACTCGGTTAGGCGCAAACCCACTCGGCTAGACCCAAACCCACTCGGCTAGACCCAAACCCACTCGGCTAGACCCAAACACACTCGGCTAGACCCAAACCCACTCGGCTAAACCCAAACCCACTCGGCTAGACCCAAACCCACTCGGCTCGACCCAAACCCACTCGGCTAGACCCAAACCCACTCGGCTAGACCCAAACCCTCTCGGCTAGCCCAAACCCACTCGGCTAGACCCAAACCCACACCGCTAGACCCAATCCCACTCGGCTAGACCCAAACCCACTCGGCTAGACACAAAACCCACTCGGCTAGACCCAAACCCACTCGGCTAGAAACAAACCCACTCGGCTCGGCCCAAACCCACTCGGCTAGACCCAAACCCACTCGGCGAGACCCAAACCCACTCGGCTAGACCCAAACCCACTCTGCTAGACCCAAACACACTCGGCTAGAAACAAACCCACTCGGCAAGGCCCAAACCCACTCGGCTAGACCCAAACCCACTCGGCTAGACCCAAACCCACTCGGCTAGACCCAAACCCACTCTGCTAGACCCAAACACACTTGGCTAGACCCAAACCCACTCGGCTAGACACAAACCCACTCGTTTAGACACAAACCCACTCCGCTAGACCCAAACCCACTCGGCTAGAAACAAACCCACTCGGCTAGACCCAAACCCACTCGGCTAAACCCAAACCCACTCGGCTAGACCCAAACCCACTCCGCTAGACCGAAACCCACTCCGCTAGACGCAAACCCACTCGGCTAGACCCAAACCCACTCGGCTAGACCCAAACCCACTCGGCTAGACCCAAGCCCACTCGGCCAGAAACAAACCCACTCGGCTAGGCCCAAACCCACTCGGCTAGACCCAAACCCACTCGGCTTGACCCAAACCCACTCGGCTAGACCCAAATCCACTCTGCTAGACCTAAACAAACTCGGCTAGACCCAAACACACTCAGCTAGACCCAAATCCACTCTGCTAGACCGAAACAAACTCGGCTAGACCCAAACACACTCGGCTAGACCCAAACCCACTCGTCTAGACCCAAACCCACTCGGCTAGACCCAAACCCACTCGGCTAGACCCAAACTCACTCGGCTAGAGCCAAACCCACTCCGCTAGACCCAAACCCACTGGGCTTGACCCAAACCCACTCGGCCAGACCCAAACCCACTCGGCTAAAACCAAACCCACTCCGCTAGACCCAAACCCACTCGGCTAGACCCAAACCCATTCGGCTAGACCCAAGCCCACTCGGCTAGACCCAAATCCACTCGGTTAGGCCCAAACCCACTCGGCGAGACCCAAACCCACACGGCTAGACCCAAACCCACTCGGCTAGACCCAAACCCACTCGGCTAGACCCAAACCCACTCGGCTAAACCCAAACCCACTCGGCTACACCCAAACCCACTCCGCTAGACCAAAACCCACTCCGCTAGACGCAAACCCACTCGGCTAGACCCAAACCCACTCCGCTAGACCCACACCCACTCGGCTAGACTCAAACCCACTCGGCTAGACCCAAACCCACTCGGCTAGACCCAAACCCACTCGGCTAGACCCAAACCCACTCGGCTAGACGCAAACCCACTCCGTTAGACCCAAACCCACTCCGCCAGACCCAAACCCACTCCGCTAGACCCAAACCCACTCCGCTAGATCCAAACGCAGTCCGCTAGACCCAACCCCACTCCGCTAGACCCAAACCCACTCCGCTTGACACAAACCCACTCGGCTAGACCCAAACCCACTCAGCTAGACCCAAACCCACTCGGCTAGACCCAACCCCACTCGACTAGACCTAAACCCACTCGGCTAGACCCAAACCCACTCGGCTAGCCCCAAACCCACTCGGCTAGGCCCAAACCCACTCGGCTAGACCCAAACCCACTCGGCTAGACCCAAACCCACTCGGCTAGATCCAAACCCACTCTGCTAGACCCAAACCCACTCGGCTAGTCCCAAACCCACTCCGCTAGACCCAAACCCATTCGGCTCGACCCAAACCCACTCGGCTAGACCCAAGCCCACTCGGCTAGAACCAAACCCACTCGGCTAGGCCCAAACCCACTCGGCTAGACCCAAACCCACTCGGCTAGACCCAAACCCACTCGGCTAGACCCAAACCCACTCGGCTAGACCCAAACCCACTCGGCTAGACCCAAACCCTCTCGGCTAGACCAAAACCCACTCGGCTTGACCCAAACCCACTCCGCTAGACCGAAACCCACTCGGCTAGACCCAAACCCACTCGGCTAGACACAAAACCCACTCGGCTAGACCCAAACCCACTCGGCTAGTCCCAAACCCACTCCGCTAGACCCAAACCCCCTCCGCTAGACCCAAACCCACTCGGCTAGACCCAAGCCCACTCGGCTAGAAACAAACCCACTCGGCTAGACCCAAACCCACTCGGCTAGACCCAAACCCACTTGGCTAGACCCAAACCCACTCGGCTAGACCCAAACCCACTCTGCTAGACCCAAACACACTCGGTTAGACCCAACCCACTCGGCTAGACCCAAACCCACTCGTCTAGACCCAAACCCACTCGGCTAGACCCAAGCCCACTCGGCCAGAAACAAACCCACTCGGCTAGGCCCAAACCCACTCGGCTAGACCCAAACCCACTCGGCTTGACCCAAACCCACTCGGCTAGACCCAAATCCACTCTGCTAGACCTAAACAAACTCGGCTAGACCCAAACACACTCAGCTAGACCCAAATCCACTCTGCTAGACCTAAACAAACTCGGCTAGACCCAAACCCACTCGGCTAGACCCAAACCCACTCTGCTTGACCCAAACACACTCGGCTAGACCCAAACCCACTCGGCTAGACCCAAACCCATTCGTCTAGACACAAACCCACTCCGCTAGACCCAAACCCACTCGGCTAAACCCAAACCCACTCGGCTAGACACAAACCCACTCGGCTAGACCCAAACCCACTCGGCTAGACCCAAACCCAATCAGCTAGGCCCAAACCCACTCGGCTAGACCCAAACCCACTCGGCTAGACCCAAACCCACTCGGCTAGACCCAAACCCACTCCGCTAGACCCAAACTCACTCGGCTTGACCCAAACCCACTCGGCTAAACCCAAACCCACTCGGTTAAACCCAAACCCACTCCGCTAGACCCAAACCCACTCGGCTAGACCCAAAGCCACTCGGCTAGACCCAAGCCCACTCGGCTAGACCCAAACCCACTCGGCTAGACCCAACCCCACTCGACTTGACCTAAACCCACTCGGCTAGACCCAAACCCACTCGGCTAGCCCCAAACCCACTCGGCTAGGCCCAAACCCACTCGGCTAGACCCAAACCCACTCGGCTAGACCCAAACCCACTCGGCTAGATCCAAACCCACTCTGCTAGACCCAAACCCACTCGGCTAGTCCCAAACCCACTCCGCTAGACCCAAACCCACTCGGCTAAACCCAAACCCACTCGGTTAAACCCAAACCCACTCCGCTAGACCCAAACCCATTCGGCTAGACCCAAACCCACTCGGCTAGACCCAAACACACTCGGCTAGACCCAAACCCACTCGGCTAACCCAAACCCACTCGGCTAGACCCAAACCCACTCCGCTAGACCCAAACCCACTCCGCTAGACGCAAACCCACTCGGCTAGACCCAAACCCACTCGGCTAGACCCAAACCCACTCCGCTAGACCCACACCCACTCGGCTAGACTCAAACCCACTCGGCTAGACCCAAACCCACTTGGCTAGACCCAAACCCACTCGGCTAGACCCAAACCCACTCGGCTAGACGCAAACCCACTCCGCTAGACCCAAACCCACTCCACCAGACCCAAACCCACTCCGCTAGACCCAAACCCACTCCGCTAGATCCAAACCCAGTCCGCTAGACCCAACCCCACTCGGCTAGACCCAAACCCACTCCGCTTGACACAAACCCACTCCGCTAGACCCAAACCCACTCGGCTAGACCCAAACCCACTCGGCTAGACCCAAACCCACTCAGCTAGACCCAAACCCACTCGGCTAGACCCAACCCCACTCGACTAGACCTAAACGCACTCGGCTAGACCCAAACCCACTCGGCTAGCCCCAAACCCACTCGGCTAGGCCCAAACCCACTCGGCTAGACCCAAACCCACTCGGCTAGACCCAAACCCACTCGGCTAGATCCAAACCCACTCTGCTAGACCCAAACCCACTCGGCTAGTCCCAAACCCACTCCGCTAGACCCAAACCCATTCGGCTAGACCCAAACCCACTCGGCTAGACCCAAGCCCACTCGGCTAGAACCAAACCCACTCGGCTAGGCCCAAACCCACTCGGCTAGACCCAAACCCACTCGGCTAGACCCAAATCCACTCGGCTAGACCCAAACCCACTCGGCTAGACCCAAACCCACTCGGCTAGAACCAAACCCTCTCGGCTAGACCCAAACCCACTCGGCTTGACCCAAACCCACTCCGCTATACCCAAACCCACTCGGCTAGACCCAAACCCACTCGGCTAGACACAAAACCCACTCGGCTAGACCCAAACCCACTCGGCTAGTCCCAAACCCACTCCGCTAGACCCAAACCCCCACCGCTAGACCCAAACCCACTCGGCTAGACCCAAACCCACTCGGCTAGACCCAAACCCACTCTGCTAGACCCAAACACACTCGGCTAGACCCAAACACACTCGGCTAGACCCAAACCCACTCCGCTAGACCCAAACCCACTCGTCTAGACACAAACCCACTCCGCTAGACCCAAACCCACTCGGCTAAACCCAAACCCACTCGGCTAGACACAAACCCACTCGGCTAGACCCAAACCCACTCGGCTAGACCCAAACCCAATCAGCTAGGCCCAAACCCACTCGGCTAGACGCAAACCCACTCGGCTAGACCCAAACCCACTCGGCTAGACCCAAGCCCACTCGGCTAGACCCAAGCCCACTTGGCTAGACCCAAACCCACTCGGCTAGACCAAAACCCACTCGGCTTGACCCAAACCCACTCCGCTAGACCCAAACCCACTCGGCTAGACCCAAACCCACTCGGCTAGACACAAAACCCACTCGGCTAGACCCAAACCCACTCGGCTAGTCCCAAACCCACTCCGCTAGACCCAAACCCCCTCCGCTAGACCCAAACCCACTCGGCTAGACCCAAGCCCACTCGGCTAGAAACAAACCCACTCGGCTAGGCCCAAACCCACTCGGCTAGACCCAAACCCACTCGGCTAGACCCAAACCCACTCGGCTAGACACAAACCCACTCTGCTAGACCCAAACACACTCGGCTAGACCCAAACCCACTCGGCTAGACCCAAACCCACTCGTCTAGACACAAACCCACTCCGCTAGACCCAAACCCACTCGGCTAGAAACAAACCCACTCGGCTAGGCCCAAACCCACTCGGCTAGACCCAAACCCACTCTTCTAGACCCAAACCCACTCGGCTAGACCCAAACCCACTCGGCTAGACCCAAACCCCCTCGGCTAGACCCAAACCCACTCGGCTAGACCCAAACCCACTCCGCTAGACCCAAACCCACTCGGCTTGACCCAAACCCACTCGGATAAACCCAAACCCACTCGGTTAAACCCAAACCCACTCCGCTAGACCCAAACCCACTCGGCTAGACCCAAACCCACTCGGCTAGACCCAAGCCCACTCGGCTAGACCCAAACCCACTCGGCTAGACCCAACCCCACTCGACTAGACCTAATCCCACTCGGCTAGACCCAAACCCACTCGGCTAGACACAAAACCCACTCGGCTAGACCCAAACCCACTCGGCTAGTCCCAAACCCACTCCGCTAGACCCAAACCCCCTCCGCTAGACCCAAACCCACTCGGCTAGACCCAAGCCCACTCGGCTAGAAACAAACCCACTCGGCTAGACCCAAACCCACTCGGCTAGACCCAAACCCACTCGGCTAGACCCAAACCCACTCGGCTAGACCCAAACCCACTCTGCTAGACCCAAACACACTCGGTTAGACCCAAACCCACTCGGCTAGACCCAAACCCACTCGTCTAGACCCAAACCCACTCGGCTAGACCCAAGCCCACTCGGCCAGAAACAAACCCACTCGGCTAGGCCCAAACCCACTCGGCTAGACCCAAACCCACTCGGCTTGACCCAAACCCACTCGGCTAGACCCAAATCCACTCTGCTAGACCTAAACAAACTCGGCTAGACCCAAACACACTCAGCTAGACCCAAATCCACTCTGCTAGACCTAAACAAACTCGGCTAGACCCAAACCCACTCGGCTAGACCCAAACCCACTCTGCTAGACCCAAACACACTCGGCTAGACCCAAACACACTCGGCTAGACCCAAACCCACTCGGCTAGACCCAAACCCATTCGTCTAGACACAAACCCACTCCGCTAGACCCAAACCCACTCGGCTAAACCCAAACCCACTCGGCTAGACACAAACCCACTCGGCTAGACCCAAACCCACTCGGCTAGACCCAAACCCAATCAGCTAGGCCCAAACCCACTCGGCTAGACCCAAACCCACTCGGCTAGACCCAAACCCACTCGGCTAGACCCAAACCCACTCCGCTAGACCCAAACCCACTCGGCTTGACCCAAACCCACTCGGCTAAACCCAAACCCACTCGGTTAAACCCAAACCCACTCCGCTAGACCCAAACCCACTCGGCTAGACCCAAAGCCACTCGGCTAGACCCAAGCCCACTCGGCTAGACCCAAACCCACTCGGCTAGACCCAACCCCACTCGACTTGACCCAAACCCACTCGGCTAGACCCAAACCCACTCGGCTAGCCCCAAACCCACTCGGCTAGGCCCAAACCCACTCGGCTAGACCCAAACCCACTCGGCTAGACCCAAACCCACTCGGCTAGATCCAAACCCACTCTGCTAGACCCAAACCCACTCGGCTAGTCCCAAACCCACTCCGCTAGACCCAAACCCACTCGGCTAAACCCAAACCCACTCGGTTAAACCCAAACCCACTCCGCTAGACCCAAACCCATTCGGCTAGACCCAAACCCACTCGGCTAGACCCAAACACACTCGGCTAACCCAAACCCACTCGGCTAGACCCAAACCCACTCCGCTAGACCCAAACCCACTCCGCTAGACGCAAACCCACTCGGCTAGACCCAAACCCACTCGGCTAGACCCAAACCCACTCCGCTAGACCCACACCCACTCGGCTAGACTCAAACCCACTCGGCTAGACCCAAACCCACTTGGCTAGACCCAAACCCACTCGGCTAGACCCAAACCCACTCGGCTAGACGCAAACCCACTCCGCTAGACCCAAACCCACTCCGCCAGACCCAAACCCACTCCGCTAGACCCAAACCCACTCCGCTAGATCCAAACCCAGTCCGCTAGACCCAACCCCACTCGGCTAGACCCAAACCCACTCCGCTTGACACAAACCCACTCCGCTAGACCCAAACCCACTCGGCTAGACCCAAACCCACTCGGCTAGACCCAAACCCACTCAGCTAGACCCAAACCCACTCGGCTAGACCCAACCCCACTCGACTAGACCTAAACCCACTCGGCTAGACCCAAACCCACTCGGCTAGCCCCAAACCCACTCGGCTAGGCCCAAACCCACTCGGCTAGACCCAAACCCACTCGGCTAGACCCAAACCCACTCGGCTAGATCCAAACCCACTCTGCTAGACCCAAACCCACTCGGCTAGTCCCAAACCCACTCCGCTAGACCCAAACCCATTCGGCTAGACCCAAACCCACTCGGCTAGACCCAAGCCCACTCGGCTAGAACCAAACCCACTCGGCTAGGCCCAAACCCACTCGGCTAGACCCAAACCCACTCGGCTAGACCCAAATCCACTCGGCTAGACCCAAACCCACTCGGCTAGACCCAAACCCACTCGGCTAGACCCAAACCCTCTCGGCTAGACCCAAACCCACTCGGCTTGACCCAAACCCACTCCGCTATACCCAAACCCACTCGGCTAGACCCAAACCCACTCGGCTAGACACAAAACCCACTCGGCTAGACCCAAACCCACTCGGCTAGTCCCAAACCCACTCCGCTAGACCCAAACCCCCACCGCTAGACCCAAACCCACTCGGCTAGACCCAAACCCACTCGGCTAGACCCAAACCCACTCTGCTAGACCCAAACACACTCGGCTAGACCCAAACACACTCGGCTAGACCCAAACCCACTCCGCTAGACCCAAACCCACTCGTCTAGACACAAACCCACTCCGCTAGACCCAAACCCACTCGGCTAAACCCAAACCCACTCGGCTAGACACAAACCCACTCGGCTAGACCCAAACCCACTCGGCTAGACCCAAACCCAATCAGCTAGGCCCAAACCCACTCGGCTAGACCCAAACCCACTCGGCTAGACCCAAACCCACTCGGCTAGACCCAAACCCACTCCGCTAGACCCAAACCCACTCGGCTTGACCCAAACCCACTCGGCTAAACCCAAACCCACTCGGTTAAACCCAAACCCACTCCGCTAGACCCAAACCCACTCGGCTAGACCCAAACCCACTCGGCTAGACCCAAGCCCACTTGGCTAGACCCAAACCCACTCGGCTAGACCAAAACCCACTCGGCTTGACCCAAACCCACTCCGCTAGACCCAAACCCACTCGGCTAGACCCAAACCCACTCGGCTAGACACAAAACCCACTCGGCTAGACCCAAACCCACTCGGCTAGTCCCAAACCCACTCCGCTAGACCCAAACCCCCTCCGCTAGACCCAAACCCACTCGGCTAGACCCAAGCCCACTCGGCTAGAAACAAACCCACTCGGCTAGGCCCAAACCCACTCGGCTAGACCCAAACCCACTCGGCTAGACCCAAACCCACTCGGCTAGACACAAACCCACTCTGCTAGACCCAAACACACTCGGCTAGACCCAAACCCACTCGGCTAGACCCAAACCCACTCGTCTAGACACAAACCCACTCCGCTAGACCCAAACCCACTCGGCTAGAAACAAACCCACTCGGCTAGGCCCAAACCCACTCGGCTAGACCCAAACCCACTCTTCTAGACCCAAACCCACTCGGCTAGACCCAAACCCACTCTGCTAGACCCAAACACACTCGGCTAGACCCAAACACACTCGGCTAGACCCAAACCCACTCCGCTAGACCCAAACCCACTCGTCTAGACACAAAACCACTCCGCTAGACCCAAACCCACTCGGCTAAACCCAAACCCACTCGGCTAGACAAAAACCCACTCGGCTAGACCCAAACCCACTCGGCTAGACCCAAACCCAATCAGCTAGGCCCAAACCCACTCGGCTAGACCCAAACCCCCTCGGCTAGACCCAAACCCACTCGGCTAGACCCAAACCCACTCCGCTAGACCCAAACCCACTCGGCTTGACCCAAACCCACTCGGATAAACCCAAACCCACTCGGTTAAACCCAAACCCACTCCGCTAGACCCAAACCCACTCGGCTAGACCCAAACCCACTCGGCTAGACCCAAGCCCACTCGGCTAGACCCAAACCCACTCGGCTAGACCCAAACCCACTCGGCTAGCCCCAAACCCACTCGGCTAGGCCCAAACCCACTCGGCTAGACCCAAACCCACTCGGCTAGACCCAAACCCACTCGGCTAGATCCAAACCCACTCTGCTAGACCCAAACCCACTCGGCTAGTCCCAAACCCACTCCGCTAGACCCAAACCCATTCGGCTAGACCCAAACCCACTCGGCTAGACCTAAGCCCACTCGGCTAGAACCAAACCCACTCGGCTAGGCCCAAACCCACTCGGCTAGACCCAAACCCACTCGGCTAGACCCAAACCCACTCGGCTAGACCCAAACCCACTCGGCTAGACCCAAACCCACTCCGCTAGACCCAAACCCTCTCGGCTAGACCAAAACCCACTCGGCTTGACCCAAACCCACTCCGCTAGACCCAAACCCACTCGGCTAGACCCAAACCCACTCGGCTAGACACAAAACCCACTCGGCTAGACCCAAACCCACTCGGCTAGTCCCAAACGCACTCCGCTAGACCCAAACCCCCTCCACTAGACCCAAACCCACTCGGCTAGACCCAAGCCCACTCGGCTAGAAACAAACCCACTCGGCTACGCCCAAACCCACTCGTCTAGACCCAAACCCACTCGGCTAGACCCAAACCCACTCGGCTAGACCCAAACCCACTCTGCTAGACCCAAACACACTCGGCTAGACCCAAACCCACTCGGCTAGACCCAAACCCACTCGTCTAGACACAAACCCACTCCGCTAGACCCAAACCCACTCGGCTAGAAACAAACCCACTCGGCTAGGCCCAAACCCACTCGGCTAGACCCAAACCCACTCGGGTAGACCCAAACCCACTCGGCTAGACCCAACCCCACTCTGCTAGACCCAAACACACTCGGCTAGACCCAAACCCACTCGGGTAGACCCAAACCCACTCGTCTAGACACAAACCCACTCCGCTAGACCCAAACCCACTCGGCTAGACCCACACCCACTCGGCCAGACCCAAACCCACTCGGCTAGACCCAAACCCACTCGGCTTGACCCAAACCCACTCGGCTACACCCAAACCCACTCGGTTAAACCCAAACCCACTCCGCTAGACCCAAACACACTCGGCTAGACCCAACCCCACTCGGCTAGACCCAAACGCACTCGGCTAGACCCAAACCCACTCGGCTAGACCCAAACCCACTCGGCTAGACACATACCCACTCCGCTAGACCCAAACCCACTCGGCTAGACCCAAACCCACTCCGCTAGACCCAAACCCACTCGGCTAGACCCAACCCCACTCGGCTACACCCAAACCCACTCGGCTAGATGCAAACCCACTCGGCTAGACCCAAACCCACTCGGCTAGACCCAAACCCACTCCGCTAGACCCACACCCACTCGGCTAGACCCAAACCCACTCGGCTAGACCCAAACCCACTCGGCTAGACCCAAACCCACTCGGCTAGACCAAAACCCACTCGGCTTGACCCAAACCCACTCCGCTAGACCCAAACCCACTCGGCTAGACCCAAACCCACTCGGCTAGACACAAAACCCACTCGGCTAGACCCAAACCCACTCGGCTAGTCCCAAACCCACTCCGCTAGACCCAAACCCCCTCCGCTAGACCCAAACCCACTCGGCTAGACCCAAGCCCACTCGGCTAGAAACAAACCCACTCGGCTAGGCCCAAACCCACTCGGCTAGACCCAAACCCACTCGGCTAGACCCAAACCCACTCGGCTAGACACAAACCCACTCTGCTAGACCCAAACACACTCGGCTAGACCCAAACCCACTCGGCTAGACCCAAACCCACTCGTCTAGACACAAACCCACTCCGCTAGACCCAAACCCACTCGGCTAGAAACAAACCCACTCGGCTAGGCCCAAACCCACTCGGCTAGACCCAAACCCACTCTTCTAGACCCAAACCCACTCGGCTAGACCCAAACCCACTCTGCTAGACCCAAACACACTCGGCTAGACCCAAACACACTCGGCTAAACCCAAACCCACTCCGCTAGACCCAAACCCACTCGTCTAGACACAAAACCACTCCGCTAGACCCAAACCCACTCGGCTAAACCCAAACCCACTCGGCTAGACAAAAACCCACTCGGCTAGACCCAAACCCACTCGGCTAGACCCAAACCCAATCAGCTAGGCCCAAACCCACTCGGCTAGACCCAAACCCCCTCGGCTAGACCCAAACCCACTCGGCTAGACCCAAACCCACTCCGCTAGACCCAAACCCACTCGGCTTGACCCAAACCCACTCGGATAAACCCAAACCCACTCGGTTAAACCCAAACCCACTCCGCTAGACCCAAACCCACTCGGCTAGACCCAAACCCACTCGGCTAGACCCAAGCCCACTCGGCTAGACCCAAACCCACTCGGCTAGACCCAAACCCACTCGGCTAGCCCCAAACCCACTCGGCTAGGCCCAAACCCACTCGGCTAGACCCAAACCCACTCGGCTAGACCCAAACCCACTCGGCTAGATCCAAACCCACTCTGCTAGACCCAAACCCACTCGGCTAGTCCCAAACCCACTCCGCTAGACCCAAACCCATTCGGCTAGACCCAAACCCACTCGGCTAGACCTAAGCCCACTCGGCTAGAACCAAACCCACTCGGCTAGGCCCAAACCCACTCGGCTAGACCCAAACCCACTCGGCTAGACCCAAACCCACTCGGCTAGACCCAAACCCACTCGGCTAGACCCAAACCCACTCCGCTAGACCCAAACCCTCTCGGCTAGACCAAAACCCACTCGGCTTGACCCAAACCCACTCCGCTAGACCCAAACCCACTCGGCTAGACCCAAACCCACTCGGCTAGACACAAAACCCACTCGGCTAGACCCAAACCCACTCGGCTAGTCCCAAACGCACTCCGCTAGACCCAAACCCCCTCCACTAGACCCAAACCCACTCGGCTAGACCCAAGCCCACTCGGCTAGAAACAAACCCACTCGGCTACGCCCAAACCCACTCGTCTAGACCCAAACCCACTCGGCTAGACCCAAACCCACTCGGCTAGACCCAAACCCACTCTGCTAGACCCAAACACACTCGGCTAGACCCAAACCCACTCGGCTAGACCCAAACCCACTCGTCTAGACACAAACCCACTCCGCTAGACCCAAACCCACTCGGCTAGAAACAAACCCACTCGGCTAGGCCCAAACCCACTCGGCTAGACCCAAACCCACTCGGGTAGACCCAAACCCACTCGGCTAGACCCAACCCCACTCTGCTAGACCCAAACACACTCGGCTAGACCCAAACCCACTCGGGTAGACCCAAACCCACTCGTCTAGACACAAACCCACTCCGCTAGACCCAAACCCACTCGGCTAGACCCGCACCCACTCGGCCAGACCCAAACCCACTCGGCTAGACCCAAACCCACTCGGCTTGACCCAAACCCACTCGGCTACACCCAAACCCACTCGGTTAAACCCAAACCCACTCCGCTAGACCCAAACACACTCGGCTAGACCCAACCCCACTCGGCTAGACCCAAACGCACTCGGCTAGACCCAAACCCACTCGGCTAGACCCAAACCCACTCGGCTAGACACATACCCACTCCGCTAGACCCAAACCCACTCGGCTAGACCCAAACCCACTCCGCTAGACCCAAACCCACTCGGCTAGACCCAACCCCACTCGGCTACACCCAAACCCACTCGGCTAGATGCAAACCCACTCGGCTAGACCCAAACCCACTCGGCTAGACCCAAACCCACTCCGCTAGACCCACACCCACTCGGCTAGACCCAAACCCACTCGGCTAGACCCAAACCCACTCGGCTAGACCCAAACCCACTCGGCTAGACCCAAACCCACTCGGCTAGACGCAAACCCACTCCGCTAGACCCAAACCCACTCCGCTAGACCCAAACCCACTCCGCTAGACCCAAACCCACTCCGCTAGATCCAAACCCAGTCCGCTAGACGCAACCCCACTCCGCTAGACCCAAACCCACTCCGCTTGACACAAACCCACTCCGCTTGACCCAAACCCACTCGGCTAGACCCAAACCCACTCCGCTAGACCCAAACCCACTCGTCTAGACACAAAACCACTCCGCTAGACCCAAACCCACTCGGCTAAACCCAAACCCACTCGGCTAGACACAAACCCACTCGGCTAGACCCAAACCCACTCGGCTAGACCCAAACCCAATCAGCTAGGCCCAAACCCACTCGGCTAGACCCAAACCCCCTCGGCTAGACCCAAACCCACTCGGCTAGACCCAAACCCACTCCGCTAGACCCAAACCCACTCGGCTTGACCCAAACCCACTCGGATAAACCCAAACCCACTCGGTTAAACCCAAACCCACTCCGCTAGACCCAAACCCACTCGGCTAGACCCAAACCCACTCGGCTAGACCCAAGCCCACTCGGCTAGACCCAAACCCACTCGGCTAGACCCAAACCCACTCGGCTAGCCCCAAACCCACTCGGCTAGGCCCAAACCCACTCGGCTAGACCCAAACCCACTCGGCTAGACCCAAACCCACTCGGCTAGATCCAAACCCACTCTGCTAGACCCAAACCCACTCGGCTAGTCCCAAACCCACTCCGCTAGACCCAAACCCATTCGGCTAGACCCAAACCCACTCGGCTAGACCTAAGCCCACTCGGCTAGAACCAAACCCACTCGGCTAGGCCCAAACCCACTCGGCTAGACCCAAACCCACTCGGCTAGACCCAAACCCACTCGGCTAGACCCAAACCCACTCGGCTAGACCCAAACCCACTCCGCTAGACCCAAACCCTCTCGGCTAGACCAAAACCCACTCGGCTTGACCCAAACCCACTCCGCTAGACCCAAACCCACTCGGCTAGACCCAAACCCACTCGGCTAGACACAAAACCCACTCGGCTAGACCCAAACCCACTCGGCTAGTCCCAAACGCACTCCGCTAGACCCAAACCCCCTCCACTAGACCCAAACCCACTCGGCTAGACCCAAGCCCACTCGGCTAGAAACAAACCCACTCGGCTACGCCCAAACCCACTCGTCTAGACCCAAACCCACTCGGCTAGACCCAAACCCACTCGGATAGACCCAAACCCACTCTGCTAGACCCAAACACACTCGGCTAGACCCAAACCCACTCGGCTAGACCCAAACCCACTCGTCTAGACACAAACCCACTCCGCTAGACCCAAACCCACTCGGCTAGAAACAAACCCACTCGGCTAGGCCCAAACCCACTCGGCTAGACCCAAACCCACTCGGGCAGACCCAAACCCACTCGGCTAGACCCAACCCCACTCTGCTAGACCCAAACACACTCGGCTAGACCCAAACCCACTCGGCTAGACAAAAAACCCACTCGTCTAGACACAAACCCACTCCGCTAGACCCAAACCCACTCGGCTAGACCCACACCCACTCGGCCAGACCCAAACCCACTCGGCTAGACCCAAACCCACTCGGCTTGACCCAAACCCACTCGGCTAGACCCAAACCCACTCCGCTAGACCCACACCCACTCGGCTAGACCCAAACCCACTCGGCTAGACCCAAACCCACTCGGCTAGACCCAAACCCACTCGGCTAGACCCAAACCCACTCGGCTAGACGCAAACCCACTCCGCTAGACCCAAACCCACTCCGCTAGACCCAAACCCACTCCGCTAGACCCAAACCCACTCCGCTAGATCCAAACCCAGTCCGCTAGACGCAACCCCACTCCGCTAGACCCAAACCCACTCCGCTTGACACAAACCCACTCCGCTTGACCCAAACCCACTCGGCTAGACCCAAACCCACTCCGCTAGACCCAAACCCACTCGGCTAGACCCAAACCCACTCGGCTAGACCCAAACCCACTCGGCCAGACCCAAACCCACTCGGCTAGACCCAACCCCACTCGACTAGACCTAAACCCACTCGGCTAGATCCAAACCCACTCTGCTAGACCCAAACCCACTCGGCTAGACCCAAACCCACTCGGCTAGACCCAAACCCACTCGGCTAGACCCAAACCCACTCGGCTAGACCCAAACCCTCTCGGCTAGACCAAAACCCACTCGGCTTGACCCAAACCCACTCCGCTAGACCCAAACCCACTCGGCTAGACCCAAACCCACTAGGCTAGACACAAAACCCACTCGGCTAGACCCAAACCCACTCGGCTAGTCCCAAACGCACTCCGCTAGACCAAAACCCCCTCCACTAGACACAAACCCACTCGGCTAGACCCAAGCCCACTCGGCTAGAAACAAACCCACTTGGCTACGCCCAAACCCACTCGTCTAGACCCAAACCCACTCGGCTAGACCCAAACCCACTCGGCTAGACCCAAACCCACTCTGCTAGACCCAAACACACTCGGCTAGACCCAAACCCACTCGGCTAGACCCAAACACACTCATCTAGACACAAACCCACTCCGCTAGACCCAAACCCACTCGGCTAGAAACAAACCCACTCGGCTAGGCCCAAACCCACTCGGCTAGACCCAAACCCACTCGGGTAGACCCAAACCCACTCGGCTAGACCCAACCCCACTCTGCTAGACCCAAACACACTCGGCTAGAGGCAAACCCACTCGGCTAGACCCAAACCCACTCGTCTAGACACAAACCCACTCCGCTAGACCCAAACCCACTCGGCTAAACCCAAACCCACTCGGCTAGACACAAACCCACTCGGCTAGACCCAAACCCACTCGGCTAGACCCAAACCCAATCAGCTAGGCCCAAACCCACTCGGCTAGACCCAAACCCACTCGGCTAGACCCAAACCCACTCGGCTAGACCCAAACCCACTCGGCTAGACAGAAACCCACTCGGCTTCACCCAAACCCACTCGGCTACACCCAAACCCACTCAGTTAAACCCAAACCCACTCCGCTAGACCCAAACCCACTCGGCTAGACCCAACCCCACTCGGCTAGACCCAAACGCACTCGGCTAGACCCAAACCCACTCGGCTAGACCCAAACCCACTCGGCTAGACACATACCCACTCCGCTAGACCCAAACCCACGCGGCTAGACCCAAACCCACTCCGCTAGACCCAAACCCACTCGGCTAGACCCAACCCCACTCGGCTACACCCAAACCCACTCGGCTAGACGCAAACCCACTCGGCCAGACCCACACCCACTCGGCTAGACCCAAACCCACTCGGTTAGACCCAAACCCACTCGGCTAGACCCAAACCCACTCGGCTAGACCCAAACCCACTCGGCTAGACGCAAACCCACTCCGCTAGACGCAAACCCACTCCGCTAGACCCAAACCCACTCCGCTAGACCCAAACCCACTCCTCTAGATCCAAACCCAGTCCGGTACACGAAACCCCACTCCGCTAGACCCAAACCCACTCGGCTAGACCCAAACCCACTCGGCTAGACGCAAACCCACTCCGCTAGACGCAAACCCACTCCGCTAGACCCAAACCCACTCGGCTAGACCCAAACCCTTCCCGCTAGACCCAAACCCACTCGGCTAGACCCAAACCCACTCGGCTAGACCCAAACCCATTCGGCCAGACCCAAACCCACTCGGCTAGACCCAACCCCACTCGACTAGACCTAAACCCACTCGGCTAGACCCAAACCCACTCGGCTAGCCCCAAACCCACTCGGCTAGGCCCAAACCCACTCGGCTAGACCCAAACCCACTCGGCTAGACCCAAACCCACTCGGCTAGATCCAAACCCACTCTGCTAGACCCAAACCCACTCGGCTAGTCCCAAACCCACTCCGCTAGACCCAAACCCACTCGGCTACACCCAAACCCACTCCGCTAGACCCAAGCCCACTCGGCTAGAACCAAACCCACTCGGCTAGGCCCAAACCCACTCGGCTAGACCCAAACCCACTCGGCTAGACCCAAACCCACACGGCTAGACCCAAACCCACTCGGCTAGACCCAAACCCACTCGGCTAGACCCAAACCCACTCGGCTAGACCCAAACCCACGCTGCTAGACGCAAACCCACTCCGCTAGACCCAAACCCACGCGGCTAGACCCAAACCCACTCGGCTAGACACAAAACCCACTCGGCTAGACGCAAACCCACTCGGCTAGTCCCAAACCCACTCCGCTAGACCCAAACCCACTCGGCTAGACCCAAACCCACTCGGCTAGACCTAAACCCACTCGGCTAGACACAAACCCACTCGGCTAGACCCAAACCCACTCGGCTAGACGCAAACCCACTCCGCTAGACCCAAACCCACTCCGCTAGACCCAAACCCACTGGGCTAGACCCAAACCCACTCCGCTAGACCCAAACCCACTCGGCTAGACCCAAACCCACTCGGCTAGACCCAAGCCCACTCGACTAGGCCCAAACCCACTCGGTTAGGCCCAAACCCACTCGGCTAGGCCCAAACCCACTCGGCTAGACCCAAACCCACTCGGCTAGACCCAAACGCACTCGGCTAGACCCAACCTCACTCGACTAGACCTAAACCCACTCGGCTACACCCAAACCCACTCGGCTAGCCCCAAACCCACTTGTCTAGGCCCAAACCCACTCGGCTAGACCCAAACCCACTCGGCTAGACCCAAACCCACTCGGCTAGACCCAAACCCAATCGGCTAGACCTAAACCCACTCGGCTAGACCCAAACCCACTCGGCTAGACCCAACCCCACTCGGCTAGACCCAAACCCACTCGGCTAGACCCAAGCCCACTCGGCTAGACCCAAACCCACTCGGTTAGGCCCAAACCCACTCGGCTAGACCCAAACCCACTCGGCTAGACCCAAACCCACTCGGCTAGACACATACCCACTCCGCTAGACCCAAACCCACTCGGCTAGACACAAACCCACTCCGCTAGACCCAAACCCACTCGGCTAGACCCAAACCCACTCGGCTAGACCCAAACCCACTCGGCTAGCCCAAACCCACTCGGCTATGCCCAAACCCACTCGGCTAGACCCAAACCCACTCGGCTAGACCCAAACCCACTCGGCCAGACCCAAACCCACTCGGCCAGACCCAACCCCACTCGGCTAGACCCAAACGCACTCGGCTAGACCCAAACCCACTCGGCTAGACCCAAACCCACTCGGCTAGACGCAAACCCACTCGGCTAGACCCAAACCCACTCGGCTAGACCCAAACCCACTACGCTAGACGCAAACCCACTCGGCTAGACCCAAATCCACTCGGCTAGACCCAAACCCACTCCGCTAGACCCACACCCACTCGGCTAGACCCAAACCCACTCGGCTAGACCCAAACCCACTCGGCTAGACCCAAACCCGCTCGGCTAGACCCAAACCCACTCGGCTAGACGCCAACCCACTCCGCTAGACCCAAACCCACTCCGCTAGACCCAAACCCACTCCGCTAGACCCAAACCCACTCCGCTAGAACCAAACCCAGTCCGGTAGACCCAACCCCACTCCGCTAGACCCAAACCCACTCCGCTTGACCCAAACCCACTCGGCTAGCCCCAAACCCACTCGGCTAGGCCCAAACCCACTCGGCTAGACCCAAACCCACTCGGCTAGACACAAACCCACTCGGCTAGACCCAAACCCACTCGGCTAGACCCAAACCCAATCGGCTAGGCCCAAACCCACTCGGCTAGACCCAAACCCACTCGGCTAGATCCAAACCCACTCCGCTAGACCCAAACCCACTCGGTTAGACCCAAACCCACTCGGCTAGACCCAAACCCACTCGGCTAGACCCAACCCCACTTGGCTAGACCCAAACGCACTCGGCTAGACCCAAACCCACTCGGCTAGACCCAAACCCACTCGGCTAGACGCAAACCCACTCGGCTAGACCCAAACCCACTCGGCTAGACCCAAACCCACTCCGCTAGACCCACACCCACTCGGCTAGACCCAAACCCACTCGGCTAGACCCAAACCCACTCGGCTAGACCCAAACCCACTCGGGTAGACGCAAACCCACTCGGCTAGATGCAAACCCACTCCGCTAGACCCAAACCCACTCCGCTAGACCCAAACCCACTCCGCTAGACCCAAACCCACTCCGCTAGAACCAAACCCAGTCCGCTAGACCCAACCCCACTCCGCTAGACCCAAACCCACTCTGCTAGACCCAAACCCACTCCGTTAGACCCAAACCCACTCGGCTAGACCCAAACCCTCTCGGCTAGACCCAAACCCACTCGGCTGGACCCAAACCCACTCGGCTAGCCCCAAACCCACTCGGCTAGGCCCAAACCCACTCGGCTAGACCCAAACCCACTCGGCTAGCCCCAAACCCACTCGGCTAGGCCCAAACCCACTCGGCTAGACCCAAACCCACTCGGCTAGACGCAAACACACTCGGCTAGACCCAAACCCACTCGGCTAGACCCAAACCCAATCGGCTAGGCCCAAACCCACTCGGCTAGACCCAAACCCACTCGGCTAGATCCAAACCCACTCCGCTAGACCCAAACCCACTCGGTTAGACCCAAACCCACTCGGCTAGACCCAAACCCACTCGGCTGGACCCAACCCCACTCGGCTAGACCCAAACGCACTCGGCTAGACCCAAACCCACTCGGCTAGACCCAAACCCACTCGGCTAGACGCAAACCCACTCGGCTAGACCCAAACCCACTCGGCTAGACCCAAACCCACTCGGCTAGACCCAAACCCACTCCGCTAGACCCAAACCCACTCGGCTAGACCCAAACCCACTCGGCTAGACCCAAACCCACTCCGCTAGACCCAAACCCACTCGGCTAAACCGAAACCCACTCGGCTAGACCCAAACCCACTCCGCTAGACCCAAACCCACTCGGCTAGACGCAAACCCACTCGGCTAGACCCAAACCCACTCGGCTAGACCCAAACCCGCTCCGCTAGACCCACACCCGCTCGGCTAGACCCAAACCCACTCGGCTAGACCTAAACCCACTCGGCTAGACCCAAACCCACTCAGCTAGACCCAAACCCACTCGGCTAGACGCAAACCCACTCTGCTAGACCCAAACCCATACCGCTAGACCCAAACCCACTCGGCTAGACCCAAACCCACTCCGCTAGACCGAAACCCACTCGGCTAGACCCAAAGCCACTCGGCTAGACCCAAGCCCACTCGGCTAGGCCCAAACCCACTCGGTTAGGCCCAAACCCACTCGGCTAGACCCAAACCCACTCGGCTAGACCCAAACCCACTCGGCTAGACCCAAACGCACTCGGCTAGACCCAACCTCACTCGACTAGACCTAAACCCACTCGGCTAGACCCAAACCCACTCGGCTAGCCGCAAACCCACTTGTCTAGGCCCAAACCCACTCGGCTAGACCCAAACCCACTCGGCTAGACCCAAACCCACTCCGCTAGACCCAAACCCACTCGGCTAGACCCAAACCCACTCGGCTAGACCTAAACCCACTCGGCTAGACACAAACCCACTCGGCTAGACCCAAACCCACTCGGCTAGACGCAAACCCACTCCGCTAGACCCAAACCCACTCCGCTAGACCCAAACCCACTGGGCTAGACCCAAACCCACTCCGCTAGACCCAAACCCACTCGGCTAGACCCAAACCCACTCGGCTAGACCCAAGCCCACTCGACTAGGCCCAAACCCACTCGGTTAGGCCCAAACCCACTCGGCTAGGCCCAAACCCACTCGGCTAGACCCAAACCCACTCGGCTAGACCCAAACGCACTCGGCTAGACCCAACCTCACTCGACTAGACCTAAACCCACTCGGCTACACCCAAACCCACTCGGCTAGCCCCAAACCCACTTGTCTAGGCCCAAACCCACTCGGCTAGACCCAAACCCACTCGGCTAGACCCAAACCCACTCGGCTAGACCCAAACCCAATCGGCTAGACCTAAACCCACTCGGCTAGACCCAAACCCACTCGGCTAGACCCAACCCCACTCGGCTAGACCCAAACCCACTCGGCTAGACCCAAGCCCACTCGGCTAGACCCAAACCCACTCGGTTAGGCCCAAACCCACTCGGCTAGACCCAAACCCACTCGGCTAGACCCAAACCCACTCGGCTAGACACATACCCACTCCGCTAGACCCAAACCCACTCGGCTAGACACAAACCCACTCCGCTAGACCCAAACCCACTCGGCTAGACCCAAACCCACTCGGCTAGACCCAAACCCACTCGGCTAGCCCAAACCCACTCGGCTATGCCCAAACCCACTCGGCTAGACCCAAACCCACTCGGCTAGACCCAAACCCACTCGGCCAGACCCAAACCCACTCGGCCAGACCCAACCCCACTCGGCTAGACCCAAACGCACTCGGCTAGACCCAAACCCACTCGGCTAGACCCAAACCCACTCGGCTAGACGCAAACCCACTCGGCTAGACCCAAACCCACTCGGCTAGACCCAAACCCACTACGCTAGACGCAAACCCACTCGGCTAGACCCAAATCCACTCGGCTAGACCCAAACCCACTCCGCTAGACCCACACCCACTCGGCTAGACCCAAACCCACTCGGCTAGACCCAAACCCACTCGGCTAGACCCAAACCCGCTCGGCTAGACCCAAACCCACTCGGCTAGACGCCAACCCACTCCGCTAGACCCAAACCCACTCCGCTAGACCCAAACCCACTCCGCTAGACCCAAACCCACTCCGCTAGAACCAAACCCAGTCCGGTAGACCCAACCCCACTCCGCTAGACCCAAACCCACTCCGCTTGACCCAAACCCACTCGGCTAGCCCCAAACCCACTCGGCTAGGCCCAAACCCACTCGGCTAGACCCAAACCCACTCGGCTAGACACAAACCCACTCGGCTAGACCCAAACCCACTCGGCTAGACCCAAACCCAATCGGCTAGGCCCAAACCCACTCGGCTAGACCCAAACCCACTCGGCTAGATCCAAACCCACTCCGCTAGACCCAAACCCACTCGGTTAGACCCAAACCCACTCGGCTAGACCCAAACCCACTCGGCTAGACCCAACCCCACTTGGCTAGACCCAAACGCACTCGGCTAGACCCAAACCCACTCGGCTAGACCCAAACCCACTCGGCTAGACGCAAACCCACTCGGCTAGACCCAAACCCACTCGGCTAGACCCAAACCCACTCCGCTAGACCCACACCCACTCGGCTAGACCCAAACCCACTCGGCTAGACCCAAACCCACTCGGCTAGACCCAAACCCACTCGGGTAGACGCAAACCCACTCGGCTAGATGCAAACCCACTCCGCTAGACCCAAACCCACTCCGCTAGACCCAAACCCACTCCGCTAGACCCAAACCCACTCCGCTAGAACCAAACCCAGTCCGCTAGACCCAACCCCACTCCGCTAGACCCAAACCCACTCTGCTAGACCCAAACCCACTCCGTTAGACCCAAACCCACTCGGCTAGACCCAAACCCTCTCGGCTAGACCCAAACCCACTCGGCTGGACCCAAACCCACTCGGCTAGCCCCAAACCCACTCGGCTAGGCCCAAACCCACTCGGCTAGACCCAAACCCACTCGGCTAGCCCCAAACCCACTCGGCTAGGCCCAAACCCACTCGGCTAGACCCAAACCCACTCGGCTAGACGCAAACACACTCGGCTAGACCCAAACCCACTCGGCTAGACCCAAACCCAATCGGCTAGGCCCAAACCCACTCGGCTAGACCCAAACCCACTCGGCTAGATCCAAACCCACTCCGCTAGACCCAAACCCACTCGGTTAGACCCAAACCCACTCGGCTAGACCCAAACCCACTCGGCTGGACCCAACCCCACTCGGCTAGACCCAAACGCACTCGGCTAGACCCAAACCCACTCGGCTAGACCCAAACCCACTCGGCTAGACGCAAACCCACTCGGCTAGACCCAAACCCACTCGGCTAGACCCAAACCCACTCGGCTAGACCCAAACCCACTCCGCTAGACCCAAACCCACTCGGCTAGACCCAAACCCACTCGGCTAGACCCAAACCCACTCCGCTAGACCCAAACCCACTCGGCTAAACCGAAACCCACTCGGCTAGACCCAAACCCACTCCGCTAGACCCAAACCCACTCGGCTAGACGCAAACCCACTCGGCTAGACCCAAACCCACTCGGCTAGACCCAAACCCGCTCCGCTAGACCCACACCCGCTCGGCTAGACCCAAACCCACTCGGCTAGACCTAAACCCACTCGGCTAGACCCAAACCCACTCAGCTAGACCCAAACCCACTCGGCTAGACGCAAACCCACTCTGCTAGACCCAAACCCATACCGCTAGACCCAAACCCACTCGGCTAGACCCAAACCCACTCCGCTAGACCGAAACCCACTCGGCTAGACCCAAAGCCACTCGGCTAGACCCAAGCCCACTCGGCTAGGCCCAAACCCACTCGGTTAGGCCCAAACCCACTCGGCTAGACCCAAACCCACTCGGCTAGACCCAAACCCACTCGGCTAGACCCAAACGCACTCGGCTAGACCCAACCTCACTCGACTAGACCTAAACCCACTCGGCTAGACCCAAACCCACTCGGCTAGCCGCAAACCCACTTGTCTAGGCCCAAACCCACTCGGCTAGACCCAAACCCACTCGGCTAGACCCAAACCCACTCCGCTAGACCCAAACCCACTCGGTTACACCCAAACCCACTCGGCTAGACCCAAACCCACTCGGCTAGACCCAACCCCACTCGGCTAGACCCAAACCCACTCGGCTAGACCCAAGCCCACTCGGCTAGACCCAAACCCACTCGGTTAGGCCCAAACCCACTCGGCTAGACCCAAACCCACTCGGCTAGACCCAAACCCACTCGGCTAGAAACATACCCACTCCGCTAGACCCAAACCCACTCGGCTAGGCCCAAACCCACTCGGCTAGACCCAAACCCACTCGGCTAGCCCCAAACCCACTCGGCTAGGCCCAAACCCACTCGGCTAGACCCAAACCCACTCGGCTAGACGCAAACACACTCGGCTAGACCCAAACCCACTCGGCTAGACCCAAACCCAATCGGCTAGGCCCAAACCCACTCGGCTAGACCCAAACCCACTCGGCTAGATCCAAACCCACTCCGCTAGACCCAAACCCACTCGGTTAGACCCAAACCCACTCGGCTAGACCCAAACCCACTCGGCTGGACCCAACCCCACTCGGCTAGACCCAAACGCACTCGGCTAGACCCAAACCCACTCGGCTAGACCCAAACCCACTCGGCTAGACGCAAACCCACTCGGCTAGACCCAAACCCACTCGGCTAGACCCAAACCCACTCGGCTAGACCCAAACCCACTCCGCTAGACCCAAACCCACTCGGCTAGACCCAAACCCACTCGGCTAGACCCAAACCCACTCGGCTAGACCCAAACCCACTCGGCTAAACCCAAACCCACTCGGCTAGACCCAAACCCACTCCGCTAGACCCAAACCCACTCCGCTAGACGCAAACCCACTCGGCTAGACCCAAACCCACTCGGCTAGACCCAAACCCGCTCCGCTAGACCCACACCCGCTCGGCTAGACCCAAACCCACTCGGCTAGACCTAAACCCACTCGGCTAGACCCAAACCCACTCAGCTAGACCCAAACCCACTCGGCTAGACGCAAACCCACTCTGCTAGACCCAAACCCATACCGCTAGACCCAAACCCACTCGGCTAGACCCAAACCCACTCCGCTAGACCGAAACCCACTCGGCTAGACCCAAACCCACTCGGCTAGACCCAAGCCCACTCGGCTAGGCCCAAACCCACTCGGTTAGGCCCAAACCCACTCGGCTAGACCCAAACCCACTCGGCTAGACCCAAACCCACTCGGCTAGACCCAAACGCACTCGGCTAGACCCAACCTCACTCGACTAGACCTAAACCCACTCGGCTAGACCCAAACCCACTCGGCTAGCCCCAAACCCACTTGTCTAGGCCCAAACCCACTCGGCTAGACCCAAACCCACTCGGCTAGACCCAAACCCACTCCGCTAGACCCAAACCCACTCGGTTACACCCAAACCCACTCGGCTAGACCCAAACCCACTCGGCTAGACCCAACCCCACTCGGCTAGACCCAAACCCACTCGGCTAGACCCAAGCCCACTCGGCTAGACCCAAACCCACTCGGTTAGGCCCAAACCCACTCGGCTAGACCCAAACCCACTCGGCTAGACCCAAACCCACTCGGCTAGAAACATACCCACTCCGCTAGACCCAAACCCACTCGGCTAGACACAAACCCACTCCGCTAGACCCAAACCCACTCGGCTAGACCCAAACCCACTCGGCTAGACCCAAACCCACTCGGCTAGCCCAAACCCACTCGGCTAGGCCCAAACCCACTCGGCTAGACCCAAACCCACTCGGCTAGGCCCAAACCCACTCGGCTAGACCCAAACCCACTCGGCCAGACCCAACCCCACTCGGCTAGACCCAAACGCACTCGGCTAGACCCAAACCCACTCGGCTAGACCCAAACCCACTCGGCTACACCCAAACCCGCTCGGCTAGACCCAAACCCACTCGGCTAGACCCAAACCCACTCGGCCAGACCCAAACCCACTCGGCTAGACCCAAACGCACTCGGCTAGACCCAAACCCACTCGGCTAGACCCAAACCCACTCGGCTAGACTCAAACCCACTCGGCTACACCCAAACCCACTCGGCTACACCCAAACCCACTCGGCTAGACCCAAATCCACTCCGCTAGACCCAAACCCACTCGGCTAGACCCAAACCCATTCGGCTAGACCCAAATCCACTCCGCTAGACCCAAACCCACTCCGCTAGACCCAAACCACTCCGCTAGACTCAAACCCACTCCGCTAGACCCAAACCCACTCGGCTAGACCCAAACCCACTCCGCTAGACCCAAACCCACTCGGCTAGACCCAAACCCACTCGGCGAGACCCAAACCCACTCAGCTAGACACAAACCCACTCGGCTGGACCCAAATCCACTCGGCTAGACCCAAACCCACTCGGCTACACCCAAACCCGATCGGCTAGACCCAAACCCACTCGGCTAGACTCAAACCCACTCGGCTAGCCCCAAACCCACTCGGCTAGACTCAAACCCACTCGGCTAGACCCAAACCCACTCGGCTAGACTCAAACCCACTCGGCTACACCCAAACCCACTCGGCTAGACCCAAACCCACTCGGCTAGACCCAAATCCACTCCGCTAGACCCAAACCCAGTCGGCTAGACCCAAACCCATTCGGCTTGACCCAAATCCACTCCGCTAGACCCAAACCCACTCGGCTACACCCAAACCCGATCGGCTAGACCCAAACCCACTCGGCTAGACTCAAACCCACTCGGCTAGACCCAAACCCACTCGGCTAGACTCAAAACCAATCGGCTAGACCCAAACCCACTCGGCTAGACTCAAACCCACTCGGCTACACACAAACCCACTCGGCTAGACCCAAACCTACTCGGCTACACCCAAATCCACTCCGCTGGACCCAAACCCACTCGGCTAGACCCAAACCCATTCGGCTAGACCCAAACCCACTCCGCTAGACCCAAACCCACTCGGCTAGACCCAAACACACTCGGCTACACCCAAACCCACTCGGCTAGACCCAAACACACTCGGCTTGACCCAAATCCACTCCGCTAGACCCAAACCCACTCGGCTAGACCCAAACCCATTCGGCTAGACCCAAACCCACTCCGCTAGACCCAAACCCACTCCGCTAGACCCAAACCCACTCCGCTAGACCCAAACCCACTCCGCTAGACTCAAACCCACTCCGCTAGAACCAAACCCACTCGGCTAGACCCAAACCCACTCCGCAAGACCCAAACCCACTCGGCTAGACCCAAACCCACTCGGCTAGACCCAAACCCACTCGGCTAGACCCAAACCCACTCGGCTAGACCCAAACCCACTCGGCTAGACCCAAACCCACTCGGCTAGACCCAAACCCACTCGGCTAGGCTCAAACCCACTCGGCTACACCCAAACCCACTCGGCTAGACCCAAACCCACTCGGCTAGACCCAAATCCACTCGGCTAGACCCAAACCCACTCGGCTGGGCCCAAACCCACTCGGCTAGACCCAAACCCACTCGGCTACACCCAAACCCGCTCGGCTAGACTCAAACCCACTCGGCTAGACCCAAACCCACTCGGCCAGACCCACACCCACTCGGCTAGACCCAAACGCACTCGGCTAGACCCAAACCCACTCGGCTAGACCCAAACGCACTCGGCTAGACTCAAACCCACTCGGCTACACCCAAACCCACTCGGCTACACCCAAACCCACTCGGCTAGACCCAAATCCACTCCGCTAGACCCAAACCCACTCGGCTAGACCCAAACCCATTCGGCTAGACCCAAATCCACTCCGCTAGACCCAAACCCACTCCGCTAGACCCAAACCACTCCGCTAGACTCAAACCCACTCCGCTAGACCCAAACCCACTCGGCTAGACCCAAACCCACTCCGCTAGACCCAAACCCACTCGGCTAGACCCAAACCCACTCGGCGAGACCCAAACCCACTCAGCTAGACACAAACCCACTCGGCTGGACCCAAATCCACTCGGCTAGACCCAAACCCACTCGGCTACACCCAAACCCGATCGGCTAGACCCAAACCCACTCGGCTAGACTCAAACCCACTCGGCTAGCCCCAAACCCACTCGGCTAGACTCAAACCCACTCGGCTAGACCCAAACCCACTCGGCTAGACTCAAACCCACTCGGCTACACCCAAACCCACTCGGCTAGACCCAAACCCACTCGGCTAGACCCAAATCCACTCCGCTAGACCCAAACCCACTCGGCTAGACCCAAACCCATTCGGCTAGACCCAAACCCACTCCGCTAGATCCAAACCCACTCTGCTAGACCCAAACCCACTCGGTTAGACCCAAACCCACTCGGCTAGACCCAAACCCACTCGGCTAGACCCAACCCCACTCGGCTAGACCCAAACGCACTCGGCTAGACCCAAACCCACTCGGCTAGACCCAAACCCACTCGGCTAGCCCAAACCCACTCGGCTAGGCCCAAACCCACTCGGCTAGACCCAAACCCACTCGGCTAGACCCAAACCCACTCGGCCAGACCCAAACCCACTCGGCCAGACCCAACCCCACTCGGCTAGACCCAAACGCACTCGGCTAGACCCAAACCCACTCGGCTAGACCCAAACCCACTCGGCTAGACGCAAACACACTCGGCTAGACCCAAACCCACTCGGCTAGACCCAAACCCACTCCGCTAGACGCAAACCCACTCGGCTAGACCCAAATCCACTCGGCTAGACCCAAACCCACTCCGCTAGACACACACCCACTCGGCTAGACCCAAACCCACTCGGCTAGACCCAAACCCACTCGGCTAGACCCAAACCCACTCGGCTAGACCCAAACCCACTCGGCTAGACGCAAACCCACTCCGCTAGACCCAAACCCACTCCGCTAGACCCAAACCCACTGCGCTAGACCCAAACCCACTCCGCTAGAACCAAACCCAGTCCGCTAGACCCAACCCCACTCCGCTAGACCCAAACCCACTCCGCTTGACCCAAACCCACTCGGCTAGCCCCTAACCCACTCGGCTAGGCCCAAACCCACTCGGCTAGACCCAAACCCACTCGGCTAGACGCAAACCCACTCGGCTAGACCCAAACCCACTCGGCTAGATCCAAACCCACTCCGCTAGACCCAAACCCACTCGGTTAGACCCAAACCCACTCGGCTAGACCCAAACCCACTCGGCTAGACCCAACCCCACTCGGCTAGACCCAAACGCACTCGGCTAGACCCAAACCCACTCGGCTAGACCCAAACCCACTCGGCTAGACGCAAACCCACTCGGCTAGACCCAAACCCACTCGGCTAGACCCAAACCCACTCCGCTAGACCCACACCCACTCGGCTAGACCCAAACCCACTCGGCTAGACCCAAACCCACTCGGCTAGACCCAAACCCACTCGGCTAGACGCAAACCCACTCGGCTAGATGCAAACCCACTCCGCTAGACCCAAACCCACTCCGCTAGACCCAAACCCACTATGCTAGACCCAAACCCACTCCGCTAGAACCAAACCCAGTCCGCTAGACCCAACCCCACTCCGCTAGACCCAAACCCACTCCGCTAGACCCAAACCCACTCCGTTAGACCCAAACCCACTCGGCTAGACCCAAACCCTCTCGGCTAGACCCAAACCCACTCGGCTAGACCCAAACCCACTCGGCTAGACCCAACCCCACTCGACTAGACCTAAACCCACTCGCCTAGACCCAAACCCACTCGGCTAGCCCCAAACCCACTCGGCTAGGCCCAATCCCACTCGGCTAGACCCAAACCCACTCGGCTAGACCCAAACCCACTCGGCTAGACCCAAACCCACTCGGCTAGACCCAAACCCAATCGGCTAGGCCCAAACCCACTCGGCTAGACCCAAACCCACTCGGCTAGACACAAACCCACTCGGCTAGATCCAAACCCACTCCGCTAGACCCAAACCCACTCGGCTTGACCCAAACCCATTCGGCTAGACCCAAACCCACTCGGTTAAACCCAAACCCACTCCGCTAGACCCAAACCCACTCGGCTAAACCCAAACCCACTCGGCTAGACCCAAGCCCACTCGACTAGACCCAAACCCACTCCGCTAGACCCAAACCCACTCGGCTAGACCCAAACGCACTCGGCTAGACCCAAACCCACTCGGCTAGACCCAAACGCACTCGGCTAGACTCAAACCCACTCGGCTACACCCAAACCCACTCGGCTACACCCAAACCCACTCGGCTAGACCCAAATCCACTCCGCTAGACCCAAACCCACTCGGCTAGACCCAAACCCATTCGGCTAGACCCAAATCCACTCCGCTAGACCCAAACCCACTCCGCTAGACCCAAACCACTCCGCTAGACTCAAACCCACTCCGCTAGACCCAAACCCACTCGGCTAGACCCAAACCCACTCCGCTAGACCCAAACCCACTCGGCTAGACCCAAACCCACTCGGCGAGACCCAAACCCACTCAGCTAGACACAAACCCACTCGGCTGGACCCAAATCCACTCGGCTAGACCCAAACCCACTCGGCTACACCCAAACCCGATCGGCTAGACCCAAACCCACTCGGCTAGACTCAAACCCACTCGGCTAGCCCCAAACCCACTCGGCTAGACTCAAACCCACTCGGCTAGACCCAAACCCACTCGGCTAGACTCAAACCCACTCGGCTACACCCAAACCCACTCGGCTAGACCCAAACCCACTCGGCTAGACCCAAATCCACTCCGCTAGACCCAAACCCACTCGGCTAGACCCAAACCCATTCGGCTAGACCCAAACCCACTCCGCTAGATCCAAACCCACTCTGCTAGACCCAAACCCACTCGGTTAGACCCAAACCCACTCGGCTAGACCCAAACCCACTCGGCTAGACCCAACCCCACTCGGCTAGACCCAAACGCACTCGGCTAGACCCAAACCCACTCGGCTAGACCCAAACCCACTCGGCTAGCCCAAACCCACTCGGCTAGGCCCAAACCCACTCGGCTAGACCCAAACCCACTCGGCTAGACCCAAACCCACTCGGCCAGACCCAAACCCACTCGGCCAGACCCAACCCCACTCGGCTAGACCCAAACGCACTCGGCTAGACCCAAACCCACTCGGCTAGACCCAAACCCACTCGGCTAGACGCAAACACACTCGGCTAGACCCAAACCCACTCGGCTAGACCCAAACCCACTCCGCTAGACGCAAACCCACTCGGCTAGACCCAAATCCACTCGGCTAGACCCAAACCCACTCCGCTAGACACACACCCACTCGGCTAGACCCAAACCCACTCGGCTAGACCCAAACCCACTCGGCTAGACCCAAACCCACTCGGCTAGACCCAAACCCACTCGGCTAGACGCAAACCCACTCCGCTAGACCCAAACCCACTCCGCTAGACCCAAACCCACTGCGCTAGACCCAAACCCACTCCGCTAGAACCAAACCCAGTCCGCTAGACCCAACCCCACTCCGCTAGACCCAAACCCACTCCGCTTGACCCAAACCCACTCGGCTAGCCCCTAACCCACTCGGCTAGGCCCAAACCCACTCGGCTAGACCCAAACCCACTCGGCTAGACGCAAACCCACTCGGCTAGACCCAAACCCACTCGGCTAGATCCAAACCCACTCCGCTAGACCCAAACCCACTCGGTTAGACCCAAACCCACTCGGCTAGACCCAAACCCACTCGGCTAGACCCAACCCCACTCGGCTAGACCCAAACGCACTCGGCTAGACCCAAACCCACTCGGCTAGACCCAAACCCACTCGGCTAGACGCAAACCCACTCGGCTAGACCCAAACCCACTCGGCTAGACCCAAACCCACTCCGCTAGACCCACACCCACTCGGCTAGACCCAAACCCACTCGGCTAGACCCAAACCCACTCGGCTAGACCCAAACCCACTCGGCTAGACGCAAACCCACTCGGCTAGATGCAAACCCACTCCGCTAGACCCAAACCCACTCCGCTAGACCCAAACCCACTATGCTAGACCCAAACCCACTCCGCTAGAACCAAACCCAGTCCGCTAGACCCAACCCCACTCCGCTAGACCCAAACCCACTCCGCTAGACCCAAACCCACTCCGTTAGACCCAAACCCACTCGGCTAGACCCAAACCCTCTCGGCTAGACCCAAACCCACTCGGCTAGACCCAAACCCACTCGGCTAGACCCAACCCCACTCGACTAGACCTAAACCCACTCGCCTAGACCCAAACCCACTCGGCTAGCCCCAAACCCACTCGGCTAGGCCCAATCCCACTCGGCTAGACCCAAACCCACTCGGCTAGACCCAAACCCACTCGGCTAGACCCAAACCCACTCGGCTAGACCCAAACCCAATCGGCTAGGCCCAAACCCACTCGGCTAGACCCAAACCCACTCGGCTAGACACAAACCCACTCGGCTAGATCCAAACCCACTCCGCTAGACCCAAACCCACTCGGCTTGACCCAAACCCATTCGGCTAGACCCAAACCCACTCGGTTAAACCCAAACCCACTCCGCTAGACCCAAACCCACTCGGCTAAACCCAAACCCACTCGGCTAGACCCAAGCCCACTCGACTAGACCCAAACCCACTCGGCTAGACCCAAACCCACTCGGCTAGACCCAAGCCCACTCGACTAGACCCAAACCCACTCGCCTAGGCCCAAACCCACTCGGCTAGACCCAAACCCACTCGGCTAGACCCAAACCCACTCGGCTAGACCCAAACCCAATCGGCTAGGCCCAAACCCACTCGGCTAAGCCCAAACCCACTCGGCTAGACCCAAACCCACTCGGCTAGATCCAAACCCACTCCGCTAGACCCAAACCCACTCGGCTTGACCCAAACCCACTCGGCTAGCCCCAAACCCACTCGGCTAAACCCAAACCCACTCGGCTAGACCCAAACCCAATCGGCTAGCCCCAAACCCACTCGGCTAGACCCAAACCCACTCGGCTAGCCCCAAACCCACTCGGCTAGGCCCAAACCCACTCGGCTAGGCCCAAACCCGCTCGGCTAGACCCAAACCCACTCGGCTAGACCCAAACCCACTCGGCTAGACCCAAACCCACTCGGCTAGACGCAAACCCACTCGGCTAGATGCAAACCCACTCCGCTAGACCCAAACCCACTCCGCTAGACCCAAACCCACTCCGCTAGACCCAAACCCACTCCGCTAGAACCAAACCCAGTCCGCTAGACCCAACCCCACTCCGCTAGACCCAAACCCACTCCGCTAGACCCAAACCCACTCCGTTAGACCCAAACCCACTCGGCTAGACCCAAACCCTCTCGGCTAGACCCAAACCCACTCGGCTAGACCCAAACCCACTCGGCTAGACCCAACCCCACTCGACTAGACCTAAACCCACTCGCCTAGACCCAAACCCACTCGGCTAGCCCCAAACCCACTCGGCTAGGCCCAATCCCACTCGGCTAGACCCAAACCCACTCGGCTAGACCCAAACCCACTCGGCTAGACCCAAACCCACTCGGCTAGACCCAAACCCAATCGGCTAGGCCCAAACCCACTCGGCTAGACCCAAACCCACTCGGCTAGACCCAAACCCACTCGGCTAGATCCAAACCCACTCCGCTAGACCCAAACCCACTCGGCTTGACCCAAACCCATTCGGCTAGACCCAAACCCACTCGGTTAAACCCAAACCCACTCCGCTAGACCCAAACCCACTCGGCTAAACCCAAACCCACTCGGCTAGACCCAAGCCCACTCGACTAGACCCAAACCCACTCGGCTAGACCCAAACCCACTCGGCTAGACCCAAGCCCACTCGACTAGACCCAAACCCACTCGCCTAGGCCCAAACCCACTCGGCTAGACCCAAACCCACTCGGCTAGACCCAAACCCACTCGGCTAGACCCAAACACAATCGGCTAGGCCCAAACCCACTCGGCTAGGCCCAAACCCACTCGGCTAGACCCAAACCCACTCGGCTAGATCCAAACCCACTCCGCTAGACCCAAACCCACTCGGCTTGACCCAAACCCACTCGGCTAGCCCCAAACCCACTCGGCTAAACCCAAACCCACTCGGCTAGACCCAAACCCAATCGGCTAGCCCCAAACCCACTCGGCTAGACCCAAACCCACTCGGCTAGCCCCAAACCCACTCGGCTAGGCCCAAACCCACTCGGCTAGGCCCAAACCCGCTCGGCTAGACCCAAACCCACTCGGCTAGACCCAAACCCACTCGGCTAGACCCAAACCCAATTGGCTAGGCCCAATCCCACTCGGCTAGACCCAAACCCACTCGGCTAGACCCAAACCCACTCGGCTAGGCCCAAACCCACACGGCTAGACCCAAACCCACTCGGCTAGACCCAAACCCACTCGGCTAGACCCAAACCCAATTGGCTAGGCCCAAACCCACTCGGCTAGACCCAAACCCACTCGGCTAGACCCAACCCACTCGGCTAGATCCAAACCCTCTCGGCTAGACCCAAACCCACTCGGCTAGACCCAACCCCACTCGACTAGACCGAAACCCACTCGGCTAGACCCAAGCCCACTCGGCTAGACCCAAACCCACTCGGTTAGGCCCAAACCCACTCGGCTAGACCCAAACCCACTCGGCTAGACCCAAACCCACTCGGCTAGACCCAAACCCACTCGGCTAGCCCCAAACCCACTCGGCTAAACCCAAACCCACTCGGCTAGACCCAAACCCAATCGGCTAGCCCCAAACCCACTCGGCTAGGCCCAAACCCACTCGGCTAGGCCCAAACCCACACGGCTAGACCCAAACCCACTCGGCTAGACCCAAACCCACTCGGCTAGACCCAAACCCAATTGGCTAGGCCCAAACCCACTCGGCTAGACCCAAACCCACTCGGCTAGACCCAAACCCACTCGGCTAGATCCAAACCCACTCGGCTAGACCCAAACCCACTCGGCTAGACCCAACCCCACTCGACTAGACCGAAACCCACTCGGCTAGAGCCAAACCCACTCGGCTAGCCCCAAACCCACTCGGCTAGGCCCAAACCCACTCGGCTAGGCCCAAACCCACTCGGCTAGACCCAAACCAACTCGGCTAGACCCAAACCCACTCGGCTAGACCCAAACCCAATTGGCTAGGCCCAAACCCACTCGGCTAGACCCAAACCCACTCGGCTAGACCCAAACCCACTCGGCTAGATCCAAACCCACTCCGCTAGACCCAAACCCACTCGGCTTGACCCAAACCCACTCGGCTAGACCCAAACCCACTCGGCTAAACCCAAACCCACTCCGCTAGACCCAAACCCACTCGGCTAGACCCAAACCCACTCGGCTAGACCCAAACCCAATCGGCTAGGCCCAAACCCACTCGGCTAGACCCAAACCCACTCGGCTAGACCCAAACCCACTCGGCTAGATCCAAACCCACTCCGCTAGACCCAAACCCACTCGGCTTGACCCAAACCCATTCGGCTAGACCCAAACCCACTCGGTTAAACCCAAACCCACTCCGCTAGACCCAAACCCACTCGGCTAAACCCAAACCCACTCGGCTAGACCCAAGCCCACTCGACTAGACCCAAACCCACTCGGCTAGACCCAAACCCACTCGGCTAGACCCAAGCCCACTCGACTAGACCCAAACCCACTCGCCTAGGCCCAAACCCACTCGGCTAGACCCAAACCCACTCGGCTAGACCCAAACCCACTCGGCTAGACCCAAACACAATCGGCTAGGCCCAAACCCACTCGGCTAGGCCCAAACCCACTCGGCTAGACCCAAACCCACTCGGCTAGATCCAAACCCACTCCGCTAGACCCAAACCCACTCGGCTTGACCCAAACCCACTCGGCTAGCCCCAAACCCACTCGGCTAAACCCAAACCCACTCGGCTAGACCCAAACCCAATCGGCTAGCCCCAAACCCACTCGGCTAGACCCAAACCCACTCGGCTAGCCCCAAACCCACTCGGCTAGGCCCAAACCCACTCGGCTAGGCCCAAACCCGCTCGGCTAGACCCAAACCCACTCGGCTAGACCCAAACCCACTCGGCTAGACCCAAACCCAATTGGCTAGGCCCAATCCCACTCGGCTAGACCCAAACCCACTCGGCTAGACCCAAACCCACTCGGCTAGGCCCAAACCCACACGGCTAGACCCAAACCCACTCGGCTAGACCCAAACCCACTCGGCTAGACCCAAACCCAATTGGCTAGGCCCAAACCCACTCGGCTAGACCCAAACCCACTCGGCTAGACCCAACCCACTCGGCTAGATCCAAACCCTCTCGGCTAGACCCAAACCCACTCGGCTAGACCCAACCCCACTCGACTAGACCGAAACCCACTCGGCTAGACCCAAGCCCACTCGGCTAGACCCAAACCCACTCGGCTAGACCCAAACCCACTCGGCTAGACCCACACCCACTCGGCTAGACCCAAACCCACTCGGCTAGACCCAAACCCACTCGGCTAGACCCAAACCCACTCGGCTAGACCCAAACCCACGCGGCTAGACGCAAACCCACTCCGCTAGACCCAAACCCACTCCACTAGACCCAAACCCACTCGGCTAGACCCAAACCCACTCGGTTAGACCCAAACCCACTCGGCTAGACCCAAACCCACTCGGCTAGACCCAACACCACTCGGCTAGACCCAAACGCACTCGGCTAGACCCAAACCCACTCGGCTAGACCCAAACCCACTCGGCTAGACACATACCCACTCCGCTAGACCCAAACCCATTCGGCTAGACCCAAACCCACTCGGCTAGACCCAAACCCACTCGGCTAAACCCAAACCCACTCGGCTAGACCCAAACCCACTCCGCTAGACCCAAACCCACTCCGCTAGACGCAAACCCACTCGGCTAGACCCAAACCCACTCGGCTAGATCCAAACCCACTCCGCTAGACCCAAACCCACTCGGCTAGCCCAAACCCACTCGGCTAGACCCAAACCCACTCGGCTAGCCCCAAACCCACTCGGCTAGGCCCAAACCCACTCGGCTAGCCCCAAACCCACTCGGCTAGACCCAAACCCACTCGGCTAGACCCAAACCCACTCGGCTAGACCCAAACACAATTGGCTAGGCCCAAACCCACTCGGCTAGACCCAAACCCACTCGGCTAGACCCAAACCCACTCGGCTAGACACATACCCACTCCGCTAGACCCAAACCCACTCGGCTAGACACAAACCCACTCCGCTAGACCCAAACCCACTCCGCTAGACCCAAACCCACTCGGCTAGACCCAAACCCACTCGGCTAGCCCAAACCCACTCGGCTACGCCCAAACCCACTCGGCTAGACCCAAATCCACTCGGCTAGACCCAAACCCACACGGCTAGACCCAAACCCGCTCGGCTAAACCCAAACCCACTCGGCTAGACCCAAACCCACTCCGCTAGACCCAAACCCACTCCGCTAGACGCAAACCCACTCGGCTAGACCCAAACCCACTCGGCTAGACCCAAACCCACTCCGCTAGACCCACACCCACTCGGCTAGACCCAAACCCACTCGGCTAGACCCAAACCCACTCGGATAGACCCAATCCCACTCCGCTAGACCCAAACCCACTCCGCTAGACGCAAACCCACTCGGCTAGACCCAAACCAACTCGGCTAGACCCAAACCCACTCGGCTAGGCCCAAACCCACTCGGCTAGGCCCAAACCCACTCGGATAGACCCAAAACCCACTCGGCTAGACCCAAACCCACTCGGCTAGACCCAAACCCACTCGGCTAGACCCACACCCACTCGGCTAGACCCAAACCCACTCGGCTAGACCCAAACCCACTCGGCTAGACCCAAACCCACTCGGCTAGACCCAAACCCACGCGGCTAGACGCAAACCCACTCCGCTAGACCCAAACCCACTCCACTAGACCCAAACCCACTCGGCTAGACCCAAACCCACTCGGTTAGACCCAAACCCACTCGGCTAGACCCAAACCCACTCGGCTAGACCCAACACCACTCGGCTAGACCCAAACGCACTCGGCTAGACCCAAACCCACTCGGCTAGACCCAAACCCACTCGGCTAGACACATACCCACTCCGCTAGACCCAAACCCATTCGGCTAGACCCAAACCCACTCGGCTAGACCCAAACCCACTCGGCTAAACCCAAACCCACTCGGCTAGACCCAAACCCACTCCGCTAGACCCAAACCCACTCCGCTAGACGCAAACCCACTCGGCTAGACCCAAACCCACTCGGCTAGATCCAAACCCACTCCGCTAGACCCAAACCCACTCGGCTAGCCCAAACCCACTCGGCTAGACCCAAACCCACTCGGCTAGCCCCAAACCCACTCGGCTAGGCCCAAACCCACTCGGCTAGCCCCAAACCCACTCGGCTAGACCCAAACCCACTCGGCTAGACCCAAACCCACTCGGCTAGACCCAAACACAATTGGCTAGGCCCAAACCCACTCGGCTAGACCCAAACCCACTCGGCTAGATCCAAACCCACTCCGCTAGACCCAAACCCACTCGGTTAGACCCAACCCCACTCGGCTAGACCCAAACCCACTCGGCTAGACCCAACCCCACTCGGCTAGAACCAAACGCACTCGGCTAGACCCAAACCCACTCGGCTAGACCCAAACCCACTCGGCTAGACCCAAACCCACTCGGCTAGATCCAAACCCACTCCGCTAGACCCAAACCCACTCGGTTAGACCCAAACCCACTCGGCTAGACCCAAACCCACTCGGCTAGACCCAACCCCACTCGGCTAGACCCAAACCCACTCGGCTAGACGCAAACCCACTCGGCTAGACCCAAACCCACTCGGCTACACCCAAACCCACTCCGCTAGACCCACACCCACTCGGCTAGACCCAAACCCACTCGGCTAGACCCAAACCCACTCGGCTAGACGCAAACCCACTCGGCTAGACGCAAACCCACTCCGCTAGACCGAAACCCACTCCGCTAGACCCAAACCCACTCCGCTAGACCCAAACCCACTCCGCTAGAACCAAACCCAGTCCGCTAAACCCAACCCCACTCCGCTAGACCCAAACCCACTCCGCTTGACCCAAACCCACTCCGCTAGACCCAAACCCACTCGGCTAGACCCAAACCCTCTCGGCTAGACCCAAACCCACTCGGCTAGACCCAAACCCACTCGGCTAGACCTAACCCCACTCGGCTAGACCTAAACCCACTCGCCTAAACCTAAACCCACTCGCCTAAACCCAAACCCACTCGGCTAGGCCCAAACCCACTCGGCTAGGCCCAAACCCACTCGGCTAGACCCAAACCCACTCGGCTGGACCCAAACCCACTCGGCTAGACCCAAACCCACTCGGCTAGACCCAAACACAATCGGCTAGGCCCAAACCCACTCGGCCAGACCCAAACACACTCGGCTAGACCCAAACCCACTCGGCTAGATCCAAACCCACTCCGCTAGACCCAAACCCACTCGGCTTGACCCAAACCCATTCGGCTAGACCCAAACCCACTCGGCTAGACCCAAACCCACTCCGCTAGACCCAAACCCACTCGGCTAGACCCAAACCCACTCGGCTAAACCCAAGCCCACTCGGCTAGAGCCAAACCCACTCGGTTAGGCCCAAACCCACTCGGCTGGACCCAAACCCACTCGGCTAGACCCAAACCCACTCGGCTGGACCCAAACCCACTCGGCTACACCCAACCCCACTCGACTAGACCTAAACCCACTCGGCTAGACCCAAACCCAATCGGCTAGCCCCAAACCCACTCAGCTAGGCCCAAACCCACTCGGCTAGGCCCAAACCCACTCGGCCAGACCCAAACCCACTCGGCTAGACGCAAACCCACTCGGCTAGACGCAAACCCACTCCGCTAGACCGAAACCCACTCCGCTAGACCCAAACCCACTCCGCTAGACCCAAACCCACTCCGCTAGAACCAAACCCACTCCGCTAGACCCAAACCCACACGGCTAGACCCAAACCCGCTCGGCTAAACCCAAACCCACTCGGCTAGACCCAAACCCACTCCGCTAGACCCAAACCCACTCCGCTAGACGCAAACCCACTCGGCTAGACCCAAACCCACTCGGCTAGACCCAAACCCACTCCGCTAGACCCACACCCACTCGGCTAGACCCAAACCCACTCGGCTAGACCCAAACCCACTCGGCTAGACCCAATCCCACTCCGCTAGACCCAAACCCACTCCGCTAGACGCAAACCCACTCGGCTAGACCCAAACCAACTCGGCTAGACCCAAACCCACTCGGCTAGGCCCAAACCCACTCGGCTAGGCCCAAACCCACTCGGATAGACCCAAAACCCACTCGGCTAGACCCAAACCCACTCGGCTAGACCCAAACCCACTCGGCTAGACCCACACCCACTCGGCTAGACCCAAACCCACTCGGCTAGACCCAAACCCACTCGGCTAGACCCAAACCCACTCGGCTAGACCCAAACCCACGCGGCTAGACGCAAACCCACTCCGCTAGACCCAAACCCACTCCACTAGACCCAAACCCACTCGGCTAGACCCAAACCCACTCGGTTAGACCCAAACCCACTCGGCTAGACCCAAACCCACTCGGCTAGACCCAACACCACTCGGCTAGACCCAAACGCACTCGGCTAGACCCAAACCCACTCGGCTAGACCCAAACCCACTCGGCTAGACACATACCCACTCCGCTAGACCCAAACCCATTCGGCTAGACCCAAACCCACTCGGCTAGACCCAAACCCACTCGGCTAAACCCAAACCCACTCGGCTAGACCCAAACCCACTCCGCTAGACCCAAACCCACTCCGCTAGACGCAAACCCACTCGGCTAGACCCAAACCCACTCGGCTAGACCCAAACCCACTCCGCTAGACCCACACCCACTCGGCTAGACCCAAACCCACTCGGCTAGACCCAAACCCACTCGGCTAGACCCAATCCCACTCCGCTAGACCCAAACCCACTCCGCTAGACGCAAACCCACTCGGCTAGACCCAAACCAACTCGGCTAGACCCAAACCCACTCGGCTAGGCCCAAACCCACTCGGCTAGGCCCAAACCCACTCGGATAGACCCAAAACCCACTCGGCTAGACCCAAACCCACTCGGCTAGACCCAAACCCACTCGGCTAGACCCACACCCACTCGGCTAGACCCAAACCCACTCGGCTAGACCCAAACCCACTCGGCTAGACCCAAACCCACTCGGCTAGACCCAAACCCACGCGGCTAGACGCAAACCCACTCCGCTAGACCCAAACCCACTCCACTAGACCCAAACCCACTCGGCTAGACCCAAACCCACTCGGTTAGACCCAAACCCACTCGGCTAGACCCAAACCCACTCGGCTAGACCCAACACCACTCGGCTAGACCCAAACGCACTCGTTTAGACCCAAACCCACTCGGCTAGACCCAAACCCACTCGGCTAGACACATACCCACTCCGCTAGACCCAAACCCATTCGGCTAGACCCAAACCCACTCGGCTAGACCCAAACCCACTCGGCTAAACCCAAACCCACTCGGCTAGACCCAAACCCACTCCGCTAGACCCAAACCCACTCCGCTAGACGCAAACCCACTCGGCTAGACCCAAACCCACTCGGCTAGATCCAAACCCACTCCGCTAGACCTAAACCCACTCGGCTAGCCCAAACCCACTCGGCTAGACCCAAACCCACTCGGCTAGCCCCAAACCCACTCGGCTAGGCCCAAACCCACTCGGCTAGCCCCAAACCCACTCGGCTAGACCCAAACCCACTCGGCTAGACCCAAACCCACTCGGCTAGACCCAAACACAATTGGCTAGGCCCAAACCCACTCGGCTAGACCCAAACCCACTCGGCTAGATCCAAACCCACTCCGCTAGACCCAAACCCACTCGGTTAGACCCAAACCCACTCGGCTAGACCCAAACCCACTCGGCTAGACCCAACCCCACTCGGCTAGAACCAAACGCACTCGGCTAGACCCAAACCCACTCGGCTAGACCCAAACCCACTCGGCTAGACGCAAACCCACTCGGCTAGACCCAAACCCACTCGGCTAGACCCAAACCCACTCCGCTAGACCCACACCCACTCGGCTAGACCCAAACCCACTCGGCTAGACCCAAACCCACTCGGCTAGACGCAAACCCACTCGGCTAGACGCAAACCCACTCCGCTAGACCGAAACCCACTCCGCTAGACCCAAACCCACTCCGCTAGACCCAAACCCACTCCGCTAGAACCAAACCCAGTCCGCTAAACCCAACCCCACTCCGCTAGACCCAAACCCACTCCGCTTGACCCAAACCCACTCCGCTAGACCCAAACCCACTCGGCTAGACCCAAACCCTCTCGGCTAGACCCAAACCCACTCGGCTAGACCCAAACCCACTCGGCTAGACCTAACCCCACTCGGCTAGACCTAAACCCACTCGCCTAAACCTAAACCCACTCGCCTAAACCCAAACCCACTCGGCTAGGCCCAAACCCACTCGGCTAGGCCCAAACCCACTCGGCTAGACCCAAACCCACTCGGCTGGACCCAAACCCACTCGGCTAGACCCAAACCCACTCGGCTAGACCCAAACACAATCGGCTAGGCCCAAACCCACTCGGCCAGACCCAAACACACTCGGCTAGACCCAAACCCACTCGGCTAGATCCAAACCCACTCCGCTAGACCCAAACCCACTCGGCTTGACCCAAACCCATTCGGCTAGACCCAAACCCACTCGGCTAGACCCAAACCCACTCCGCTAGACCCAAACCCACTCGGCTAGACCCAAACCCACTCGGCTAAACCCAAGCCCACTCGGCTAGAGCCAAACCCACTCGGTTAGGCCCAAACCCACTCGGCTGGACCCAAACCCACTCGGCTAGACCCAAACCCACTCGGCTGGACCCAAACCCACTCGGCTACACCCAACCCCACTCGACTAGACCTAAACCCACTCGGCTAGACCCAAACCCAATCGGCTAGCCCCAAACCCACTCAGCTAGGCCCAAACCCACTCGGCTAGGCCCAAACCCACTCGGCCAGACCCAAACCCACTCGGCTAGACGCAAACCCACTCGGCTAGACGCAAACCCACTCCGCTAGACCGAAACCCACTCCGCTAGACCCAAACCCACTCCGCTAGACCCAAACCCACTCCGCTAGAACCAAACCCAGTCCGCTAAACCCAACCCCACTCCGCTAGACCCAAACCCACTCCGCTTGACCCAAACCCACTCCGCTAGACCCAAACCCACTCGGCTAGACCCAAACCCTCTCGGCTAGACCCAAACCCACTCGGCTAGACCCAAACCCACTCGGCTAGACCTAACCCCACTCGGCTAGACCTAAACCCACTCGCCTAAACCTAAACCCACTCGCCTAAACCCAAACCCACTCGGCTAGGCCCAAACCCACTCGGCTAGGCCCAAACCCACTCGGCTAGACCCAAACCCACTCGGCTGGACCCAAACCCACTCGGCTAGACCCAAACCCACTCGGCTAGACCCAAACACAATCGGCTAGGCCCAAACCCACTCGGCCAGACCCAAACCCACTCGGCTAGACCCAAACCCACTCGGCTAGATCCAAACCCACTCCGCTAGACCCAAACCCACTCGGCTTGACCCAAACCCATTCGGCTAGACCCAAACCCACTCGGCTAGACCCAAACCCACTCCGCTAGACCCAAACCCACTCGGCTAGACCCAAACCCACTCGGCTAAACACAAGCCCACTCGGCTAGAGCCAAACCCACTCGGTTAGGCCCAAACCCACTCGGCTGGACCCAAACCCACTCGGCTAGACCCAAACCCACTCGGCTGGACCCAAACCCACTCGGCTAGACCCAACCCCACTCGACTAGACCTAAACCCACTCGGCTAGACCCAAACCCAATCGGCTAGCCCCAAACCCACTCAGCTAGGCCCAAACCCACTCGGCTAGGCCCAAACCCACTCGGCTAGACCCAAACCCACTCGGCTAGACCCAAACCCACTCGGCTAGACCCAAACCCAATTGGCTAGGCCCAAACCCACTCGGCTAGACCCAAACCCACTCGGCTAGACCTAAACCCACTCCGCTAGATCCAAACCCACTCCGCTAGACCCAAACCCACTCGGCTTGACCCAAACGCACTCGGCTAGACCCAAACCCACTCGGCTAAACCCAAACCCACCCCGCTAGACCCAAACCCACTCGGCTAGACCCAAACCCACTCGGCTAGACCCAAGCCCACTCGGCTAGACCCAAACCCACTCGGTTAGGCCCAAACCACTCGGCTAGACCCAAACCCACTCGGCTAGACCCAAACCCACTCGGCTAGACCCAAACCCACTCGGCTAGCCGCAAACCCACTCGGCTAAACCCAAACCCACTCGGCTAGACCCAAACCCAATCGGCTAGGCCCAAACCCACTCCGCTAGACCCAAACCCACTCGGCTAGACCCAAACCCACTCGACTAGACCCAAGCCCACTCGGCTAGAACCAAACCCACTCGGCTAGGCCCAAACCCACTCGGCTAGACCCAAACCCACTCGGCTAGACCCAAACCCACACGGCTAGACCCAAACCCACTCGGCTAGACCCAAACCCAGTCCGCTAGACCCAACCCCACTCCGCTAGACCCAAACCCACTCGGCTAGACCCAAACCCAATCGGCTAGGCCCAAACCCACTCGGCTAGACCCAAACCCACTCGGCTAGATCCAAACCCACTCCGCTAGACCCAAACCCACTCGGTTAGACCCAAACCCACTCGGCTAGACCCAAACCCACTCGGCTAGCCCCAAACCCACTCGGCTAGACCCAAACCCACTCGGCTAGATCCAAACCCACTCCGCTAGACCCAAACCCACTCGGCTTGACCCAAACCCATTCGGCTAGACCCAAACCCACTCGGCTAAACCCAAACCCACTCCGCTAGACCCAAACCCACTCGGCTAGACCCAAACCCACTCGGCTAGACCCAAGCCCACTCGGCTAGACCCAAACCCACTCGGTTAGGCCCAAACCCACTCGGCTAGACCCAAACCCACTCGGCTAGACCCAAACCCACTCGGCTAGACCCAAACCCACTCGGCTAGACCCAAACCCACTCGGCTAGACCCAAGCACACTCGGCTAGACCCAAACCCACTTGGTTAGGCCCAAACCACTCGGCTAGACCCAAACCCACTCGGCGAGACCCAAACCCACTCGGCTAGACCCAAACCCACTCGGCTAGCCGCAAACCCACTCGGCTAAACCCAAACCCACTCGGCTAGACCCAAACCCAATCGGCTAGGCCCAAACCCACTCCGCTAGACGCAAACCCACTCGGCTAGACCCAAACCCACTCGGCTAGACCCAAGCCCACTCGGCTAGAACCAAACCCACTCGGCTAGGCCCAAACCCACTCGGCTAGACCCAAACCCACTCGGCTAGACCCAAACCCACTCGGCTAGACCCAAACCCACTCGGCTAGACCCAAACCCACTCGGCTAGACCCAAACCCAATTGGCTAGGCCCAAACCCACTCGGCTAGACCCAAACCCACTCGGCTAGACCTAAACCCACTCCGCTAGATCCAAACCCACTCCGCTAGACCCAAACCCACTCGGCTTGACCCAAACGCACTCGGCTAGACCCAAACCCACTCGGCTAAACCCAAACCCACTCCGCTAGACCCAAACCCACTCGGCTAGACCCAAACCCACTCGGCTAGACCCAAGCCCACTCGGCTAGACCCAAACCCACTCGGTTAGGCCCAAACCACTCGGCTAGACCCAAACCCACTCGGCTAGACCCAAACCCACTCGGCTAGACCCAAACCCACTCGGCTAGCCGCAAACCCACTCGGCTAAACCCAAACCCACTCGGCTAGACCCAAACCCAATCGGCTAGGCCCAAACCCACTCCGCTAGACCCAAACCCACTCGGCTAGACCCAAACCCACTCGACTAGACCCAAGCCCACTCGGCTAGAACCAAACCCACTCGGCTAGGCCCAAACCCACTCGGCTAGACCCAAACCCACTCGGCTAGACCCAAACCCACACGGCTAGACCCAAACCCACTCGGCTAGACCCAAACCCAGTCCGCTAGACCCAACCCCACTCCGCTAGACCCAAACCCACTCGGCTAGACCCAAACCCAATCGGCTAGGCCCAAACCCACTCGGCTAGACCCAAACCCACTCGGCTAGATCCAAACCCACTCCGCTAGACCCAAACCCACTCGGTTAGACCCAAACCCACTCGGCTAGACCCAAACCCACTCGGCTAGCCCCAAACCCACTCGGCTAGACCCAAACCCACTCGGCTAGATCCAAACCCACTCCGCTAGACCCAAACCCACTCGGCTTGACCCAAACCCATTCGGCTAGACCCAAACCCACTCGGCTAAACCCAAACCCACTCCGCTAGACCCAAACCCACTCGGCTAGACCCAAACCCACTCGGCTAGACCCAAGCCCACTCGGCTAGACCCAAACCCACTCGGTTAGGCCCAAACCCACTCGGCTAGACCCAAACCCACTCGGCTAGACCCAAACCCACTCGGCTAGACCCAAACCCACTCGGCTAGACCCAAACCGACTCGGCTAGACCCAAGCCCACTCGGCTAGACCCAAACCCACTTGGTTAGGCCCCAACCACTCGGCTAGACCCAAACCCACTCGGCGAGACCCAAACCCACTCGGCTAGACCCAAACCCACTCGGCTAGCCGCAAACCCACTCGGCTAAACCCAAACCCACTCGGCTAGACCCAAACCCAATCGGCTAGGCCCAAACCCACTCCGCTAGACGCAAACCCACTCGGCTAGACCCAAACCCACTCGGCTAGACCCAAGCCCACTCGGCTAGAACCAAACCCACTCGGCTAGGCCCAAACCCACTCGGCTAGACCCAAACCCACTCGGCTAGACCCAAACCCACACGGCTAGACCCAAACCCACTCGGCTAGACCCAAACCCAGTCCGCTAGACCCAACCCCACTCCGCTAGACCCACACCCACTCGGCTAGACCCAAACCCACTCGGTTAGGCCCAAACCCACTCGGCTAGCCCCAAACCCACTCGGCTAGACCCAAACCCACTCGGCTTGACCCAAACCCACTCGGCTAGACCCAACCCCACTCGACTAGACCTAAACCCACTCGGCTAGACCCAAACCCACTCGGCTAGCCCCAAACCCACTCGGCTAGGCCCAAACCCAATCGGCTAGACCCAAACCCACTCGGCTAGAACCAAACCCACTCGGCTAGACCCAAACCCACTCGGCTAGACCCAAACCCAATCGGCTAGGCCCAAACCCACTCCGCTAGACCCAAACCCACTCGGCTAGACCCAAACCCACTCGGCTAGACCCAAGCCCACTCGGCTAGGACCAAACCCACTCGGCTAGGCCCAAACCCACTCGGCTAGACCCAAACCCACTCGGCTAGACCCAAACCCACTCGGCTAGACCCAAACCCACTCGGCTAGACCCAAACCCACTCCGCTAGACCCACACCCACTCGGCTAGACCCACACCCACTCGGCTAGACCCAAGCCCACTCGGCTAGACCCAAACCCACTCGGTTAGGCCCAAACCACTCGGCTAGACCCAAACCCACTCGGCGAGACCCAAACCCACTCGGCTAGACCCAAACCCACTCGGCTAGCCGCAAACCCACTCGGCTAAACCCAAACCCACTCGGCTAGACCCAAACCCAATCGGCTAGGCCCAAACCCACTCCGCTAGACGCAAACCCACTCGGCTAGACCCAAACCCACTCGGCTAGACCCAAGCCCACTCGGCTAGAACCAAACCCACTCGGCTAGGCCCAAACCCACTCGGCTAGACCCAAACCCACTCGGCTAGACCCAAACCCACACGGCTAGACCCAAACCCACTCGGCTAGACCCAAACCCAGTCCGCTAGACCCAACCCCACTCCGCTAGACCCAAACCCACTCGGCTAGACCCAACCCCACTCGACTAGACCTAAACCCACTCGGCTAGCCCCAAACCCACTCGGCTAGACCCAAACCCACTCGGCTTGACCCAAACCCACTCGGCTAGACCCAACCCCACTCGACTAGACCTAAACCCACTCGGCTAGAGCCAAACCCACTCGGTTAGGCCCAAACCCACTCGGCTAGACCCAAACCCACTCGGCTAGACCCAAACCCACTCGGCTAGACCCAAACCCACTCGGCTAGACCCAAACCCACTCGGCTAGACCCAAGCCCACTCGGCTAGACCCAAACACACTCGGTTAGGCCCAAACCACTCGGCTAGACCCAAACCCACTCGGCGAGACCCAAACCCACTCGGCTAGACCCAAACCCACTCGGCTAGCCGCAAACCCACTCGGCTAAACCCAAACCCACTCGGCTAGACCCAAACCCAATCGGCTAGGCCCAAACCCACTCCGCTAGAAGCAAACCCACTCGGCTAGACCCAAACCCACTCGGCTAGACCCAAGCCCACTCGGCTAGAACCAAACCCACTCGGCTAGGCCCAAACCCACTCGGCTAGACCCAAACCCACTCGGCTAGACCCAAACCCACACGGCTAGACCCAAACCCACTCGGCTAGACCCAAACCCAGTCCGCTAGACCCAACCCCACTCCGCTAGACCCAAACCCACTCGGCTAGACCCAAACCCACTCGGTTAGGCCCAAACCCACTCGGCTAGCCCCAAACCCACTCGGCTAGACCCAAACCCACTCGGCTTGACCCAAACCCACTCGGCTAGACCCAACCCCACTCGACTAGACCTAAACCCACTCGGCTAGACCCAAACCCACTCGGCTAGCCCCAAACCCACTCGGCTAGGCCCAAACCCAATCGGCTAGACCCAAACCCACTCGGCTAGAACCAAACCCACTCGGCTAGACCCAAACCCACTCGGCTAAACCCAAACCCAATCGGCTAGGCCCAAACCCACTCCGCTAGACCCAAACCCACTCGGCTAGACCCAAACCCACTCGGCTAGACCCAAGCCCACTCGGCTAGGACCAAACCCACTCGGCTAGGCCCAAACCCACTCGGCTAGACCCAAACCCACTCGGCTAGACCCAAACCCACTCGGCTAGACCCAAACCCACTCGGCTAGACCCAAACCCACTCCGCTAGACCCACACCCACTCGGCTAGACCCACACCCACTCGGCTAGACCCAAACCCACTCGGCTAGACCCAAACCCACTCGGCTAGACCCAAACCCACTCGGCTAGACGCAAACCCACTCCGCTAGACGCAAACCCACTCCACTAGACCCAAACCCACTCCACTAGACCCAAACCCACTCGGCTGACCCAAACCCACTCCGCTAGACCCAATCCCACTCGGCTAGACCCAAACCCACTCGGTTACACCCAAACCCACTCGGCTAGAGCCAAACCCACTCGGCTAGACCCAACCCCACTCGGCTAGACCCAAACGCACTCGGCTAGACCCAAACCCACTCGGCTAGACCCAAACCCACTCGGCTAGACACATACCCACACCGCTAGACCCAAACCCACTCGGCTAGACACAAACCCACTCCGCTAGACCCAAACCCACTCGGCTAGACCCAAACCCACTCGGCTAGACCCAAACCCACTCGGCTAGACCCAAGCCCACTCGGCTAGAACCAAACCCACTCGGCTAGGCCCAAACCCACTCGGCTAGACCCAAACCCACTCGGCTAGACCCAAACCCACACGGCTAGACCCAAACCCACTCGGCTAGACCCAAACCCAGTCCGCTAGACCCAACCCCACTCCGCTAGACCCAAACCCACTCGGCTAGACCTAAACCCACTCGGTTAGGCCCAAACCCACTCGGCTAGCCCCAAACCCACTCGGCTAGACCCAAACCCACTCGGCTTCACCCAAACCCACTCGGCTAGACCCAACCCCACTCGACTAGACCTAAACCCACTCGGCAAGACCCAAACCCACTCGGCTAGCCCCAAACCCACTCGCCTAGGCCCAAACCCAATCGGCTAGACCCAAACCCACTCGGCTAGAACCAAACCCACTCGGCTAGACCCAAACCCACTCGGCTAGACCCAAACCCAATCGGCTAGGCCCAAACCCACTCCGCTAGACCCAAACCCACTCGGCTAGACCCAAACCCACTCGGCTAGACCCAAGCCCACTCGGCTAGGACCAAACCCACTCGGCTAGGCCCAAACCCACTCGGCTAGACCCAAACCCACTCGGCTAGACCCAAACCCACTCGGCTAGACCCAAACCCACTCGGCTAGACCCAAACCCACTCGGCTAGACCCAAACCCACTCGGCTAGACCCAAACCCACTCGGCTAGACCCAAACCCACTCGGCTAGCCCAAACCCACTCGGCTAGGCCCAAACCCACTCGGCTAGACCCAAATCCACTCGGCTAGACCCAAACCCACACGGCTAGACCCAAACCCGCTCGGCTAAACCCAAACCCACTCGGCTAGACCCAAACCCACTCCGCTAGACCCAAACCCACTCCGCTAGACGCAAACCCACTCGGCTAGACCCAAACCCACTCGGCTAGACCCAAACCCACTCCGCTAGACCCACACCCACTCGGCAAGACCCAAACCCACTCGGCTAGACCCAAACCCACTCGGCTAGACCCAATCCCACTCCGCTAGACCCAAACCCACTCTGCTAGACGCAAACCCACTCGGCTAGACCCAAACCCACTCGGCTAGACCCAAACCCACTCGGCTAGGCCCAAACCCACTCGGCTAGACCCAAACCCACTCGGATAGACCCAAACCCACTCGGCTAGACCCAAACCCACTCGGCTAGACCCAAACCCACTCGGCTAGACCCACACCCACTCGGCTAGACCCAAACCCACTCGGCTAGACCCAAACCCACTCGGCTAGACCCAAACCCACTCGGCTAGACCCAAACCCACGCGGCTAGACGCAAACCCACTCCGCTAGACCCAAACCCACTCCACTAGACCCAAACCCACTCGACTGACCCAAACCCACTCCGCTAGACCCAAACCCACTCGGCTAGACCCAAACCCACTCGGTTAGACCCAAACCCACTCGGCTAGACCCAAACCCACTCGGCTAGACCCAACACCACTCGGCTAGACCCAAACGCACTCGGCTAGACCCAAACCCACTCGGCTAGACCCAAACCCACTCGGCTAGACACATACCCACTCCGCTAGACCCAAACCCATTCGGCTAGACCCAAACCCACTCGGCTAGACCCAAACCCACTCGGCTAAACCCAAACCCACTCGGCTAGACCCAAACCCACTCCGCTAGACCCAAACCCAGTCCGCTAGACGCAAACCCACTCGGCTAGACCCAAACCCACTCGGCTAGATCCAAACCCACTCCGCTAGACCCAAACCCACTCGGCTAGCCCAAACCCACTCGGCTAGACCCAAACCCACTCGGCTAGCCCCAAACCCACTCGGCTAGGCCCAAACCCACTCGGCTAGCCCCAAACCCACTCGGCTAGACCCAAACCCACTCGGCTAGACCCAAACCCACTCGGCTAGACCCAAACACAATTGGCTAGGCCCAAACCCACTCGGCTAGACCCAAACCCACTCGGCTAGATCCAAACCCACTCCGCTAGACCCAAACCCACTCGGTTAGACCCAAACCCACTCGGCTAGACCCAAACCCACTCGGCTAGACCCAACCCCACTCGGCTAGAACCAAACGCACTCGGCTAGACCCAAACCCACTCGGCTAGACCCAAACCCACTCGGCTAGACGCAAACCCACTCGGCTAGACCCAAACCCACTCGGCTAGACCCAAACCCACTCCGCTAGACCCACACCCACTCGGCTAGACCCAAACCCACTCGGCTAGACCCAAACCCACTCGGCTAGACGCAAACCCACTCGGCTAGACGCAAACCCACTCCGCTAGACCGAATCCCACTCCGCTAGACCCAAACCCACTCCGCTAGACCCAAACCCACTCCGCTAGAACCAAACCCAGTCCGCTAAACCCAACCCCACTCCGCTAGACCCAAACCCACTCCGCTTGACCCAAACCCACTCCACTAGACCCAAACCCACTCCACTAGACCCAAACCCACTCGGCTGACCCAAACCCACTCCGCTAGACCCAATCCCACTCGGCTAGACCCAAACCCACTCGGTTACACCCAAACCCACTCGGCTAGAGCCAAACCCACTCGGCTAGACCCAACCCCACTCGGCTAGACCCAAACGCACTCGGCTAGACCCAAACCCACTCGGCTAGACCCAAACCCACTCGGCTAGACACATACCCACACCGCTAGACCCAAACCCACTCGGCTAGACACAAACCCACTCCGCTAGACCCAAACCCACTCGGCTAGACCCAAACCCACTCGGCTAGACCCAAACCCACTCGGCTAGACCCAAGCCCACTCGGCTAGAACCAAACCCACTCGGCTAGGCCCAAACCCACTCGGCTAGACCCAAACCCACTCGGCTAGACCCAAACCCACACGGCTAGACCCAAACCCACTCGGCTAGACCCAAACCCAGTCCGCTAGACCCAACCCCACTCCGCTAGACCCAAACCCACTCGGCTAGACCTAAACCCACTCGGTTAGGCCCAAACCCACTCGGCTAGCCCCAAACCCACTCGGCTAGACCCAAACCCACTCGGCTTCACCCAAACCCACTCGGCTAGACCCAACCCCACTCGACTAGACCTAAACCCACTCGGCAAGACCCAAACCCACTCGGCTAGCCCCAAACCCACTCGCCTAGGCCCAAACCCAATCGGCTAGACCCAAACCCACTCGGCTAGAACCAAACCCACTCGGCTAGACCCAAACCCACTCGGCTAGACCCAAACCCAATCGGCTAGGCCCAAACCCACTCCGCTAGACCCAAACCCACTCGGCTAGACCCAAACCCACTCGGCTAGACCCAAGCCCACTCGGCTAGGACCAAACCCACTCGGCTAGGCCCAAACCCACTCGGCTAGACCCAAACCCACTCGGCTAGACCCAAACCCACTCGGCTAGACCCAAACCCACTCGGCTAGACCCAAACCCACTCGGCTAGACCCAAACCCACTCGGCTAGACCCAAACCCACTCGGCTAGACCCAAACCCACTCGGCTAGCCCAAACCCACTCGGCTAGGCCCAAACCCACTCGGCTAGACCCAAATCCACTCGGCTAGACCCAAACCCACACGGCTAGACCCAAACCCGCTCGGCTAAACCCAAACCCACTCGGCTAGACCCAAACCCACTCCGCTAGACCCAAACCCACTCCGCTAGACGCAAACCCACTCGGCTAGACCCAAACCCACTCGGCTAGACCCAAACCCACTCCGCTAGACCCACACCCACTCGGCAAGACCCAAACCCACTCGGCTAGACCCAAACCCACTCGGCTAGACCCAATCCCACTCCGCTAGACCCAAACCCACTCTGCTAGACGCAAACCCACTCGGCTAGACCCAAACCCACTCGGCTAGACCCAAACCCACTCGGCTAGGCCCAAACCCACTCGGCTAGACCCAAACCCACTCGGATAGACCCAAACCCACTCGGCTAGACCCAAACCCACTCGGCTAGACCCAAACCCACTCGGCTAGACCCACACCCACTCGGCTAGACCCAAACCCACTCGGCTAGACCCAAACCCACTCGGCTAGACCCAAACCCACTCGGCTAGACCCAAACCCACGCGGCTAGACGCAAACCCACTCCGCTAGACCCAAACCCACTCCACTAGACCCAAACCCACTCGACTGACCCAAACCCACTCCGCTAGACCCAAACCCACTCGGCTAGACCCAAACCCACTCGGTTAGACCCAAACCCACTCGGCTAGACCCAAACCCACTCGGCTAGACCCAACACCACTCGGCTAGACCCAAACGCACTCGGCTAGACCCAAACCCACTCGGCTAGACCCAAACCCACTCGGCTAGACACATACCCACTCCGCTAGACCCAAACCCATTCGGCTAGACCCAAACCCACTCGGCTAGACCCAAACCCACTCGGCTAAACCCAAACCCACTCGGCTAGACCCAAACCCACTCCGCTAGACCCAAACCCAGTCCGCTAGACGCAAACCCACTCGGCTAGACCCAAACCCACTCGGCTAGATCCAAACCCACTCCGCTAGACCCAAACCCACTCGGCTAGCCCAAACCCACTCGGCTAGACCCAAACCCACTCGGCTAGCCCCAAACCCACTCGGCTAGGCCCAAACCCACTCGGCTAGCCCCAAACCCACTCGGCTAGACCCAAACCCACTCGGCTAGACCCAAACCCACTCGGCTAGACCCAAACACAATTGGCTAGGCCCAAACCCACTCGGCTAGACCCAAACCCACTCGGCTAGATCCAAACCCACTCCGCTAGACCCAAACCCACTCGGTTAGACCCAAACCCACTCGGCTAGACCCAAACCCACTCGGCTAGACCCAACCCCACTCGGCTAGAACCAAACGCACTCGGCTAGACCCAAACCCACTCGGCTAGACCCAAACCCACTCGGCTAGACGCAAACCCACTCGGCTAGACCCAAACCCACTCGGCTAGACCCAAACCCACTCCGCTAGACCCACACCCACTCGGCTAGACCCAAACCCACTCGGCTAGACCCAAACCCACTCGGCTAGACGCAAACCCACTCGGCTAGACGCAAACCCACTCCGCTAGACCGAATCCCACTCCGCTAGACCCAAACCCACTCCGCTAGACCCAAACCCACTCCGCTAGAACCAAACCCAGTCCGCTAAACCCAACCCCACTCCGCTAGACCCAAACCCACTCCGCTTGACCCAAACCCACTCCGCTAGACCCAAACCCACTCGGCTAGACCCAAACCCTCTCGGCTAGACCCAAACCCACTCGGCTAGACCCAAACCCACTCGGCTAGACCTAACCCCACTCGGCTAGACCTAAACCCACTCGCCTAAACCTAAACCCACTCGCCTAAACCCAAACCCACTCGGCTAGGCCCAAACCCACTCGGCTAGGCCCAAACCCACTCGGCTAGACCCAAACCCACTCGGCTGGACCCAAACCCACTCGGCTAGACCCAAACCCACTCGGCTAGACCCAAACACAATCGGCTAGGCCCAAACCCACTCGGCCAGACCCAAACCCACTCGGCTAGACCCAAACCCACTCGGCTAGATCCAAACCCACTCCGCTAGACCCAAACCCACTCGGCTTGACCCAAACCCATTCGGCTAGACCCAAACCCACTCGGCTAGACCCAAACCCACTCCGCTAGACCCAAACCCACTCCGCTAGACCCAAACCCACTCCGCTAGAACCAAACCCAGTCCGCTAAACCCAACCCCACTCCGCTAGACCCAAACCCACTCCGCTTGACCCAAACCCACTCCGCTAGACCCAAACCCACTCGGCTAGACCCAAACCCTCTCGGCTAGACCCAAACCCACTCGGCTAGACCCAAACCCACTCGGCTAGACCTAACCCCACTCGGCTAGACCTAAACCCACTCGCCTAAACCTAAACCCACTCGCCTAAACCCAAACCCACTCGGCTAGGCCCAAACCCACTCGGCTAGGCCCAAACCCACTCGGCTAGACCCAAACCCACTCGGCTGGACCCAAACCCACTCGGCTAGACCCAAACCCACTCGGCTAGACCCAAACCCACTCGGTTACACCCAAACCCACTCGGCCAGACCCAAACCCACTCGGCTAGACCCAAACCCACGCGGCTAGACCCAAACGCACCCGGCCAGACCCAAACCCACTCGGCTAGACCCAAACCCACTCGGCTAGACACAAACCCACTCCGCTAGACCCAAACCCACTCGGCTAGACACAAACCCACTCCGCTAGACCCAAACCCACTCGGCTAGACCCAAACCCACTCGGCTAGACCCAAACCCACTCGGCTAGCCCAAACCCACTCGGCTAGACCCAAACCCACTCCGCTAGACGCAAACCCACTCGGCTAGACCCAAACCCACTCGGCTAGACCCAAACCCACTCCGCTAGACCCACACCCACTCGGCTAGACCCAAACCCACTCGACTAGACCCAAACCCACTCGGCTAGACCCAATCCCACTCCGCTAGACCCAAACCCACTCCGCTAGACGCAAGCCCACTCGGCTAGACCCAAACCCACTCGGCTAGACCCAAACCCACTCGGCTAAACCCACACCCACTCGGCTAGACCCAAACCCACTCGGCTGGACCCAAACCCACTCGGCTAGACCCAAACCCACTCGGCTAGACCCAAACCCACGCGGCTAGACGCAAACCCACTCCGCTAGACCCAAAGCCACTCGGCTAGACCCAAACCCACTCGGCTAGACCCAAACCCACTCGGCTAGACCCAAACCCACTCGGCTAGACCCAAACCCAATCGGCTAGGCCCAAACCCACTCGGCTAGACCCAAACCCACTCGGCTAGATCCAAACCCACTCCGCTAGACCCAAACCCACTCGGTTAGACCCAAACCCACTCGGCTAGACCCAAACCCACTCGGCTAGCCCCAAACACACTCGGCTAGACCCAAACCCACTCGGCTAGATCCAAACCCACTCCGCTAGACCCAAACCCACTCGGCTTGACCCAAACCCATTCGGCTAGACCCAAACCCACTCGGCTAAACCCAAACCCACTCCGCTAGACCCAAACCCACTCGGCTAGACCCAAACCCACTCGGCTAGACCCAAGCCCACTCTTCTAGACAGAAACCCACTCGGTTAGGCCCAAACCCACTCGGCTAGACCCAAACCCACTCGGCTAGACCCAAACCCACTCGGCTAGACCCAAACCCACTCGGCTAGACCCAACCCCACTCGACTAGACCTAAACCCACTCGGCTAGACCCAAACCCACTCGGCTAGCCCCAAACCCACTCGGCTAGGCCCAAACCCACTCGGCTAGACCCAAACCCACTCGGCTAGACCCAAACCCACTCGGCTAGACCCAAACCCACTCGGCTTGACCCAAACCCAATGGGCTAGGCCCAAACCCACTCGGCTAGACCCAAACCCACTCGGCTAGACCCAAACCCACTCGGCTAGATCCAAACCCACTCCGCTAGACCCAAACCCACTCGGCTTGACCCAAACCCACTCGGCTAGACCCAAACCCACTCGGCTAGACCCACACCCACTCGGCTAGACCCAAACCCACTCGGCTAGACCCAAACCCACTCGGCTAGACCCAAACCCACTCGGCTAGACCCAAACCCACGCGGCTAGACGCAAACCCACTCCGCTAGACCCAAACCCACTCCACTAGACCCAAACCCACTCGACTGACCCAAACCCACTCCGCTAGACCCAAACCCACTCGGCTAGACCCAAACCCACTCGGTTAGACCCAAACCCACTCGGCTAGACCCAAACCCACTCGGCTAGACCCAACACCACTCGGCTAGACCCAAACGCACTCGGCTAGACCCAAACCCACTCGGCTAGACCCAAACCCACTCGGCTAGACACATACCCACTCCGCTAGACCCAAACCCATTCGGCTAGACCCAAACCCACTCGGCTAGACCCAAACCCACTCGGCTAAACCCAAACCCACTCGGTTAGACCCAAACCCACTCCGCTAGACCCAAACCCAGTCCGCTAGACGCAAACCCACTCGGCTAGACCCAAACCCACTCGGCTAGATCCAAACCCACTCCGCTAGACCCAAACCCACTCGGCTAGCCCAAACCCACTCGGCTAGACCCAAACCCACTCGGCTAGCCCCAAACCCACTCGGCTAGGCCCAAACCCACTCGGCTAGCCCCAAACCCACTCGGCTAGACCCAAACCCACTCGGCTAGACCCAAACCCACTCGGCTAGACCCAAACACAATTGGCTAGGCCCAAACCCACTCGGCTAGACCCAAACCCACTCGGCTAGATCCAAACCCACTCCGCTAGACCCAAAACCACTCGGTTAGACCCAAACCCACTCGGCTAGACCCAAACCCACTCGGCTAGACCCAACCCCACTCGGCTAGAACCAAACGCACTCGGCTAGACCCAAACCCACTCGGCTAGACCCAAACCCACTCGGCTAGACGCAAACCCACTCGGCTAGACCCAAACCCACTCGGCTAGACCCAAACCCACTCCGCTAGACCCACACCCACTCGGCTAGACCCAAACCCACTCGGCTAGACCCAAACCCACTCGGCTAGACGCAAACCCACTCGGCTAGACGCAAACCCACTCCGCTAGACCGAATCCCACTCCGCTAGACCCAAACCCACTCCGCTAGACCCAAACCCACTCCGCTAGAACCAAACCCAGTCCGCTAAACCCAACCCCACTCCGCTAGACCCAAACCCACTCCGCTTGACCCAAACCCACTCCGCTAGACCCAAACCCACTCGGCTAGACCCAAACCCTCTCGGCTAGACCCAAACCCACTCGGCTAGACCCAAACCCACTCGGCTAGACCTAACCCCACTCGGCTAGACCTAAACCCACTCGCCTAAACCTAAACCCACTCGCCTAAACCCAAACCCACTCGGCTAGGCCCAAACCCACTCGGCTAGGCCCAAACCCACTCGGCTAGACCCAAACCCACTCGGCTGGACCCAAACCCACTCGGCTAGACCCAAACCCACTCGGCTAGACCCAAACACAATCGGCTAGGCCCAAACCCACTCGGCCAGACCCAAACCCACTCGGCTAGACCCAAACCCACTCGGCTAGATCCAAACCCACTCCGCTAGACCCAAACCCACTCGGCTTGACCCAAACCCATTCGGCTAGACCCAAACCCACTCGGCTAGACCCAAACCCACTCCGCTAGACCCAAACCCACTCCGCTAGACCCAAACCCACTCCGCTAGAACCAAACCCAGTCCGCTAAACCCAACCCCACTCCGCTAGACCCAAACCCACTCCGCTTGACCCAAACCCACTCCGCTAGACCCAAACCCACTCGGCTAGACCCAAACCCTCTCGGCTAGACCCAAACCCACTCGGCTAGACCCAAACCCACTCGGCTAGACCTAACCCCACTCGGCTAGACCTAAACCCACTCGCCTAAACCTAAACCCACTCGCCTAAACCCAAACCCACTCGGCTAGGCCCAAACCCACTCGGCTAGGCCCAAACCCACTCGGCTAGACCCAAACCCACTCGGCTGGACCCAAACCCACTCGGCTAGACCCAAACCCACTCGGCTAGACCCAAACCCACTCGGTTACACCCAAACCCACTCGGCCAGACCCAAACCCACTCGGCTAGACCCAAACCCACGCGGCTAGACCCAAACGCACCCGGCCAGACCCAAACCCACTCGGCTAGACCCAAACCCACTCGGCTAGACACAAACCCACTCCGCTAGACCCAAACCCACTCGGCTAGACACAAACCCACTCCGCTAGACCCAAACCCACTCGGCTAGACCCAAACCCACTCGGCTAGACCCAAACCCACTCGGCTAGCCCAAACCCACTCGGCTAGGCCCAAACCCACTCGGCTAGACCCAAATCCACTCGGCTAGACCCAAACCCACACGGCTAGACCCAAACCCGCTCGGCTAAACCCAAACCCACTCGGCTAGACCCAAACCCACTCGGCTAGACCCAAACCCACTCCGCTAGACGCAAACCCACTCGACTAGACCCAAACCCACTCGGCTAGACCCAATCCCACTCCGCTAGACCCAAACCCACTCCGCTAGACGCAAACCCACTCGGCTAGACCCAAACCCACTCGGCTAGACCCAAACCCTCTCGGCTAGACCCAAACCCACTCGGCTAGACCCAAACCCACTCGGCTAGACCTAACCCCACTCGGCTAGACCTAAACCCACTCGCCTAAACCTAAACCCACTCGCCTAAACCCAAACCCACTCGGCTAGGCCCAAACCCACTCGGCTAGGCCCAAACCCACTCGGCTAGACCCAAACCCACTCGGCTGGACCCAAACCCACTCGGCTAGACCCAAACCCACTCGGCTAGACCCAAACACAATCGGCTAGGCCCAAACCCACTCGGCCAGACCCAAACCCACTCGGCTAGACCCAAACCCACTCGGCTAGATCCAAACCCACTCCGCTAGACCCAAACCCACTCGGCTTGACCCAAACCCATTCGGCTAGACCCAAACCCACTCGGCTAGACCCAAACCCACTCCGCTAGACCCAAACCCACTCCGCTAGACCCAAACCCACTCCGCTAGAACCAAACCCAGTCCGCTAAACCCAACCCCACTCCGCTAGACCCAAACCCACTCCGCTTGACCCAAACCCACTCCGCTAGACCCAAACCCACTCGGCTAGACCCAAACCCTCTCGGCTAGACCCAAACCCACTCGGCTAGACCCAAACCCACTCGGCTAGACCTAACCCCACTCGGCTAGACCTAAACCCACTCGCCTAAACCTAAACCCACTCGCCTAAACCCAAACCCACTCGGCTAGGCCCAAACCCACTCGGCTAGGCCCAAACCCACTCGGCTAGACCCAAACCCACTCGGCTGGACCCAAACCCACTCGGCTAGACCCAAACCCACTCGGCTAGACCCAAACCCACTCGGTTACACCCAAACCCACTCGGCCAGACCCAAACCCACTCGGCTAGACCCAAACCCACGCGGCTAGACCCAAACGCACCCGGCCAGACCCAAACCCACTCGGCTAGACCCAAACCCACTCGGCTAGACACAAACCCACTCCGCTAGACCCAAACCCACTCGGCTAGACACAAACCCACTCCGCTAGACCCAAACCCACTCGGCTAGACCCAAACCCACTCGGCTAGACCCAAACCCACTCGGCTAGCCCAAACCCACTCGGCTAGGCCCAAACCCACTCGGCTAGACCCAAATCCACTCGGCTAGACCCAAACCCACACGGCTAGACCCAAACCCGCTCGGCTAAACCCAAACCCACTCGGCTAGACCCAAACCCACTCGGCTAGACCCAAACCCACTCCGCTAGACGCAAACCCACTCGACTAGACCCAAACCCACTCGGCTAGACCCAATCCCACTCCGCTAGACCCAAACCCACTCCGCTAGACGCAAACCCACTCGGCTAGACCCAAACCCACTCGGCTAGACCCAAACCCACTCGGCTAAACCCACACCCACTCGGCTAGACCCAAACCCACTCGGCTGGACCCAAACCCACTCGGCTAGACCCAAACCCACTCGGCTAGACCCAAACCCACGCGGCTAGACGCAAACCCACTCCGCTAGACCCAAAGCCACTCGGCTAGACCCAAACCCACTCGGCTAGACCCAAACCCACTCGGCTAGACCCAAACCCACTCGGCTAGACCCAAACCCAATCGGCTAGGCCCAAACCCACTCGGCTAGACCCAAACCCACTCGGCTAGATCCAAACCCACTCCGCTAGACCCAAACCCACTCCGCTAGACCCAAACCCACTCCGCTAGAACCAAACCCAGTCCGCTAAACCCAACCCCACTCCGCTAGACCCAAACCCACTCCGCTTGACCCAAACCCACTCCGCTAGACCCAAACCCACTCGGCTAGACCCAAACCCACTCGGCTAGACCCAAACCCACTCGGCTAGACCTAACCCCACTCGGCTAGACCTAAACCCACTCGCCTAAACCTAAACCCACTCGCCTAAACCCAAACCCACTCGGCTAGGCCCAAACCCACTCGGCTAGGCCCAAACCCACTCGGCTAGACCCAAACCCACTCGGCTGGACCCAAACCCACTCGGCTAGACCCAAACCCACTCGGCTAGACCCAAACACAATCGGCTAGGCCCAAACCCACTCGGCCAGACCCAAACCCACTCGGCTAGACACAAACCCACTCGGCTAGATCCAAACCCACTCCGCTAGACCCAAACCCACTCGGCTTGACCCAAACCCATTCGGCTAGACCCAAACCCACTCGGCTAGACCCAAACCCACTCCGCTAGACCCAAACCCACTCCGCTAGACCCAAACCCACTCCGCTAGAACCAAACCCAGTCCGCTAAACCCAACCCCACTCCGCTAGACCCAAACCCACTCCGCTTGACCCAAACCCACTCCGCTAGACCCAAACCCACTCGGCTAGACCCAAACCCTCTCGGCTAGACCCAAACCCACTCGGCTAGACCCAAACCCACTCGGCTAGACCAAACCCCACTCGGCTAGACCTAAACCCACTCGCCTAAACCTAAACCCACTCGCCTAAACCCAAACCCACTCGGCTAGGCCCAAACCCACTCGGCTAGGCCCAAACCCACTCGGCTAGACCCAAACCCACTCGGCTGGACCCAAACCCACTCGGCTAGACCCAAACCCACTCGGCTAGACCCAAACCCACTCGGTTACACCCAAACCCACTCGGCCAGACCCAAACCCACTTGGCTAGACCCAAACCCACGCGGCTAGACCCAAACGCACCCGGCCAGACCCAAACCCACTCGGCTAGACCCAAACCCACTCGGCTAGACACAAACCCACTCCGCTAGACCCAAACCCACTCGGCTAGACACAAACCCACTCCGCTAGACCCAAACCCACTCGGCTAGACCCAAACCCACTCGGCTAGACCCAAACCCACTCGGCTAGCCCAAACCCACTCGGCTAGGCCCAAACCCACTCGGCTAGACCCAAATCCACTCGGCTAGACCCAAACCCACACGGCTAGACCCAAACCCGCTCGGCTAAACCCAAACCCACTCGGCTAGACCCAAACCCACTCGGCTAGACCCAAACCCACTCCGCTAGACGCAAACCCACTCGGCTAGACCCAAACCCACTCGGCTAGACCCAAACCCACTCCGCTAGACCCACACCCACTCGGCTAGACCCAAACCCACTCGACTAGACCCAAACCCACTCGGCTAGACCCAATCCCACTCCGCTAGACCCAAACCCACTCCGCTAGACGCAAACCCACTCGGCTAGACCCAAACCCACTCGGCTAGACCCAAACCCACTCGGCTAAACCCACACCCACTCGGCTAGACCCAAACCCACTCGGCTGGACCCAAACCCACTCGGCTAGACCCAAACCCACTCGGCTAGACCCAAACCCACGCGGCTAGACGCAAACCCACTCCGCTAGACCCAAAGCCACTCGGCTAGACCCAAACCCACTCGGCTAGACCCAAACCCACTCGGCTAGACCCAAACCCACTCGGCTAGACCCAAACCCAATCGGCTAGGCCCAAACCCACTCGGCTAGACCCAAACCCACTCGGCTAGATCCAAACCCACTCCGCTAGACCCAAACCCACTCGGTTAGACCCAAACCCACTCGGCTAGACCCAAACCCACTCGGCTAGCCCCAAACACACTCGGCTAGACCCAAACCCACTCGGCTAGATCCAAACCCACTCCGCTAGACCCAAACCCACTCGGCTTGACCCAAACCCATTCGGCTAGACCCAAACCCACTCGGCTAAACCCAAACCCACTCCGCTAGACCCAAACCCACTCGGCTAGACCCAAACCCACTCGGCTAGACCCAAGCCCACTCTTCTAGACAGAAACCCACTCGGTTAGGCCCAAACCCACTCGGCTAGACCCAAACCCACTCGGCTAGACCCAAACCCACTCGGCTAGACCCAAACCCACTCGGCTAGACCCAACCCCACTCGACTAGACCGAAACCCACTCGGCTAGACCCAAACCCACTCGGCTAGCCCCAAACCCACTCGGCTAGGCCCAAACCCACTCGGCTAGACCCAAACCCACTCGGCTAGACCCAAACCCACTCGGCTAGACCCAAACCCACTCGGCTTGACCCAAACCCAATGGGCTAGGCCCAAACCCACTCGGCTAGACCCAAACCCACTCGGCTAGACCCAAACCCACTCGGCTAGATCCAAACCCACTCCGCTAGACCCAAACCCACTCGGCTTGACCCAAACCCACTCGGCTAGACCCAAACCCACTCGGCTAAACCCAAACCCACTCCGCTAGACCCAAACCCACTCGGCTAGACCCAAACCCACTCGGCTAGACCCAAGCCCATTCGGCTAGACCCAAACCCACTCGGTTAGGCCCAAACCCACTCAGCTAGACCCAAACCCACTCGACTAGACCCAAACCCACTCGGCTAGACCCAAACCCACTCGGCTAGCCCCAAACCCACTCGGCTAAACCCAAACCCACTCGGCTAGACCCAAACCCACTCTGCTAGACCCAAACCCACTCCGCTAGACGCAAACCCACTCGGCTAGACCCAAACCCACTCGGCTAGACCCAAACCCACTCCGCTAGACCCACACCCACTCGGCTAGACCCAAACCCACTCGGCTAGACCCAAACCCACTCCGCTAGACCCAAACCCACTCCGCTAGTCCCAAACCCACTCTGCTAGATCCAAACCCAGTCCGCTAGACCCAACCCCACTCCGCCAGACCCAAACCCACTCGGCTAGGCCCAAACCCACTCGGCTAGACCCAAACCCACTCGGCTAGACCCAAACCCAATCGGCTAGGCCCAAACCCACTCCGCTAGACCCAAACCCACTCGACTAGACCTAAACCCACTCGGCTAGACCCAAACCCACTCGGCTAGCCCCAAACCCACTCGGCTAGGCCCAAACCCAATCGGCTAGACCCAAACCCACTCGGCTAGAACCAAACCCACTCGGCTAGACCCAAACCCACTCGGCTAGACCCAAACCCAATCGGCTAGGCCCAAACCCACTCCGCTAGACCCAAACCCACTCGGCTAGACCCAAACCCACTCGGCTAGACCCAAGCCCACTCGGCTAGGACCAAACCCACTCGGCTAGGCCCAAACCCACTCGGCTAGACCCAAACCCACTCGGCTAGACCCAAACCCACTCGGCTAGACCCAAACCCACTCGGCTAGACCCAAACCCACTCCGCTAGACCCACACCCACTCGGCTAGACCCACACCCACTCGGCTAGACCCAAACCCACTCGGCTAGACCCAAACCCACTCGGCTAGACCCAAACCCACTCGGCTAGACGCAAACCCACTCCGCTAGACGCAAACCCACTCCGCTAGACCCAAACCCACTCCACTAGACCCAAACCCACTCGGCTGACCCAAACCCACTCCGCTAGACCCAAACCCACTCGGCTAGACCCAAACCCACTCGGTTACACCCAAACCCACTCGGCTAGACCCAAACCCACTCGGCTAGACCCAACCCCACTCGGCTAGACCCAAACGCACTTGGCTAGTCCCAAACCCACTCGGCTAGACCCAAACCCACTCGGCTAGACACATACCCACTCCGCTAGACCCAAACCCACTCGGCTAGACACAAACCCACTCCGCTAGACCCAAACCCACTCGGCTAGACCCAAACCCACTCGGCTAGACCCAAACCCACTCGGCTAGCCCAAACCCACTCGGCTAGGCCCAAACCCACTCGGCTAGACCCAAACCCACTCGGCTAGACCCAAACCCACGCGGCTAGACGCAAACCCACTCCGCTAGACCCAAAGCCACTCGGCTAGACCCAAACCCACTCGGCTGGACCCAAACCCACTCGGCTAGACCCAAACCCACTCGGCTAGACCCAAACCCAATCGGCTAGGCCCAAACCCACTCGGCTAGACCCAAACCCACTCGGCTAGATCCAAACCCACTCCGCTAGACCCAAACCCACTCGGTTAGACCCAAACCCACTCGGCTAGACCCAAACCCACTCGGCTAGCCCCAAACCCACTCGGCTAGACCCAAACCCACTCGGCTAGATCCAAACCCACTCCGCTAGACCCAAACCCACTCGGCTTGACCCAAACCCATTCGGCTAGACCCAAACCCACTCGGCTAAACCCAAACCCACTCCGCTAGACCCAAACCCACTCGGCTAGACCCAAACCCACTCGGCTAGACCCAAGCCCACTCTTCTAGACCGAAACCCACTCGGTTAGGCCCAAACCCACTCGGCTAGACCCAAACCCACTCGGCTAGACCCAAACCCACTCGGCTAGACCCAAACCCACTCGGCTAGACCCAACCCCACTCGACTAGACCTAAACCCACTCGGCTAGACCCAAACCCACTCGGCTAGCCCCAAACCCACTCGGCTAGGCCCAAACCCACTCGGCTAGACCCAAACCCACTCGGCTAGACCCAAACCCACTCGGCTAGACCCAAACCCACTCGGCTAGACCCAAACCCAATGGGCTAGGCCCAAACCCACTCGGCTAGACCCAAACCCACTCGGCTAGACCCAAACCCACTCGGCTAGATCCAAACCCACTCCGCTAGACCCAAACCCACTCGGCTTGACCCAAACCCACTCGGCTAGACCCAAACCCACTCGGCTAAACCCAAACCCACTCCGCTAGACCCAAACCCACTCGGCTAGACCCAAACCCACTCGGCTAGACCCAAGCCCACTCGGCTAGACCCGAACCCACTCGGTTAGGCCCAAACCCACTCGGCTAGACCCAAACCCACTCGACTAGACCCAAACCCACTCGGCTAGACCCAAACCCACTCGGCTAGACCCAAACCCACTCCGCTAGACCCAAACCCACTCCGCTAGTCCCAAACCCACTCCGCTAGATCCAAACCCAGTCCGCTAGACCCAACCCCACTCCGCTAGACCCAAACCCACTCGGCTAGGCCCAAACCCACTCGGCTAGACCCAAACCCACTCGGCTAGACCCAAACCCAATCGGCTAGGCCCAAACCCACTCCGCTAGACCCAAACCCACTCGGCTAGACCCAAACCCACTCGGCTAGACCCAAGCCCACTCGGCTAGAACCAAACCCACTCGGCTAGGCCCAAACCCACTCGGCTAGACCCAAACCCACTCGGTTAGACCCAAACCCACTCGGCTAGACCCAAACCCACTCGGCTAGACCCAAACCCACTCGGCTAGACCCAAACCCACTCGGCTAGACCCAAACCCACGCGGCTAGACGCAAACCCACTCGGCTAGACCCAACACCATTCGACTAGAGTTAAACCCACTCGGCTAGACCAAAACCCACTCGGCTAGCCCCAAACCCACTCGGCTAGGCCCAAACCCACTCGGCTAGACCCAAACCCACTCGGCTAGACCCAAACCCACTCGGCTAGACCCAAACCCACTCGGCTAGACCCAAACCCAATCGGCTAGGCACAAACCCACTCGGGTAGACCCAAACCCACTCGGCTAGATCCAAACACACTCCGCTAGACCCAACCCCACTCGGCTAGAACCAAACGCACTCGGCTAGACCCAAACCCACTCGGCTAGACCCAAACCCACTCGGCTAGACGCAAACCCACTCGGCTAGACCCAAACCCACTCGGCTAGACCCAAACCCACTCCGCTAGACCCACACCCACTCGGCTAGACCCAAACCCACTCGGCTAGACCCAAACCCACTCGGCTAGACCCAAACCCACTCGGCTAGACGCAAACCCACTCGGCTAGACGCAAACCCACTCCGCTAGACCCAAACCCACTCCGCTAGACCCAAACCCACTCCGCTAGACCCAAACCCACTCCGCTAGAACCAAACCCAGTCCGCTAGACCCAACCCCACTCCGCTAGACCCAAACCCACTCCGCTTGACCCAAACCCACTCCGCTAGACCAAAACCCACTCGGCTAGACCCAAACCCTGTCGGCTAGACCCAAACCCACTCGGCTAGACCCAAACCCACTCGGCTATACCCAACCCCACTCGACTAGACCTAAACCCACTCGCCTAGACCCAAACCCACTCGGCTAGCCCAAACCCACTCGGCTAGGCCAAAACCACTCGGCTAGACCCAAACCCACTCGGCTAGACCCAAACCCACTCGGCTAGACCCAAACCCAATCGGCTAGGCCCAAACCCACTCGGCTAGACCCAAACCCACTCGGCTAGACCCAAACCCACTCGGCTAGATCCAAACCCACTCCGCTAGACCCAAACCCACTCGGCTTGACCCAAACCCATTCGGCTAGACCCAAACCCACTCGGCTAAACCCAAACCCACTCCGCTAGACCCAAACCCACTCGGCTAGACCCAAACCCACTCGGCTAGACCCAAGCCCACTCGGCTAGAGCCAAACCCACTCGGTTAGGCCCAAACCCACTCGGCTAGACCCAAACCCACTCGGCTAGACCCAAACCCACTCGGCTAGACCCAAACCCACTCGGCTAGACCCAACCCCTCTCGACTAGACATAAACCCACTCGGCTAGACCCAAACCCAATCGGCTAGCCCCAAACCCACTCGGCTAGGCCCAAACCCACTCGGCTAGGCCCAAACCCACTCGGCTAGGCCCAAACCCACTCGGCTAGACCCAAACCCACTCGGCTAGACCCAAACCCACGCGGCTAGACGCAAACCCACTCCGCTAGACCCAAACCCACTCCACTAGACCCAAACCCACTCGACTGACCCAAACCCACTCCGCTAGACCCAAACCCACTCGGCTAGACCCAAACCCACTCGGTTAGACCCAAACCCACTCGGCTAGACCCAAACCCACTCGGCTAGACCCAACACCACTCGGCTAGACCCAAACGCACTCGGCTAGACCCAAACCCACTCGGCTAGACCCAAACCCACTCGGCTAGACACATACCCACTCCGCTAGACCCAAACCCATTCGGCTAGACCCAAACCCACTCGGCTAGACCCAAACCCACTCGGCTAAACCCAAACCCACTCGGCTAGACCCAAAACCACTCCGCTAGACCCAAACCCAGTCCGCTAGACGCAAACCCACTCGGCTAGACCCAAACCCACTCGGCTAGATCCAAACCCACTCCGCTAGACCCAAACCCACTCGGCTAGCCCAAACCCACTCGGCTAGACCCAAACCCACTCGGCTAGCCCCAAACCCACTCGGCTAGGCCCAAACCCACTCGGCTAGCCCCAAACCCACTCGGCTAGACCCAAACCCACTCGGCTAGACCCAAACCCACTCGGCTAGACCCAAACACAATTGGCTAGGCCCAAACCCACTCGGCTAGACCCAAACCCACTCGGCTAGATCCAAACCCACTCCGCTAGACCCAAACCCACTCGGTTAGACCCAAACCCACTCGGCTAGACCCAAACCCACTCGGCTAGACCCAACCCCACTCGGCTAGAACCAAACGCACTCGGCTAGACCCAAACCCACTCGGCTAGACCCAAACCCACTCGGCTAGACGCAAACCCACTCGGCTAGACCCAAACCCACTCGGCTAGACCCAAACCCACTCCGCTAGACCCACACCCACTCGGCTAGACCCAAACCCACTCGGCTAGACCCAAACCCACTCGGCTAGACGCAAACCCACTCGGCTAGATGCAAACCCACTCCGCTAGACCGAATCCCACTCCGCTAGACCCAAACCCACTCCGCTAGACCCAAACCCACTCCGCTAGAACCAAACCCAGTCCGCTAAACCCAACCCCACTCCGCTAGACCCAAACCCACTCCGCTTGACCCAAACCCACTCCGCTAGACCCAAACCCACTCGGCTAGACCCAAACCCTCTTGGCTAGACCCAAACCCACTCGGCTAGACCCAAACCCACTCGGCTAGACCTAACCCCACTCGGCTAGACCTAAACCCACTCGCCTAAACCTAAACCCACTCGCCTAAACCCAAACCCACTCGGCTAGGCCCAAACCCACTCGGCTAGGCCCAAACCCACTCGGCTAGACCCAAACCCACTCGGCTGGACCCAAACCCACTCGGCTAGACCCAAACCCACTCGGCTAGACCCAAACACAATCGGCTAGGCCCAAACCCACTCGGCCAGACCCAAACCCACTCGGCTAGACCCAAACCCACTCGGCTAGATCCAAACCCACTCCGCTAGACCCAAACCCACTCGGCTTGACCCAAACCCATTCGGCTAGACCCAAACCCACTCGGCTAGACCCAAACCCACTCCGCTAGACCCAAACCCACTCCGCTAGACCCAAACCCACTCCGCTAGAACCAAACCCAGTCCGCTAAACCCAACCCCACTCCGCTAGACCCAAACCCACTCCGCTTGACCCAAACCCACTCCGCTAGACCCAAACCCACTCGGCTAGACCCAAACCCTCTCGGCTAGACCCAAACCCACTCGGCTAGACCCAAACCCACTCGGCTAGACCTAACCCCACTCGGCTAGACCTAAACCCACTCGCCTAAACCTAAACCCACTCGCCTAAACCCAAACCCACTCGGCTAGGCCCAAACCCACTCGGCTAGGCCCAAACCCACTCGGCTAGACCCAAACCCACTCGGCTGGACCCAAACCCACTCGGCTAGACCCAAACCCACTCGGCTAGACCCAAACCCACTCGGTTACACCCAAACCCACTCGGCCAGACCCAAACCCACTCGGCTAGACCCAAACCCACGCGGCTAGACCCAAACGCACCCGGCCAGACCCAAACCCACTCGGCTAGACCCAAACCCACTCGGCTAGACACAAACCCACTCCGCTAGACCCAAACCCACTCGGCTAGACACAAACCCACTCCGCTAGACCCAAACCCACTCGGCTAGACCCAAACCCACTCGGCTAGACCCAAACCCACTCGGCTAGCCCAAACCCACTCGGCTAGGCCCAAACCCACTCGGCTAGACCCAAATCCACTCGGCTAGACCCAAACCCACACGGCTAGACCCAAACCCGCTCGGCTAAACCCAAACCCACTCGGCTAGACCCAAACCCACTCGGCTAGACCCAAACCCACTCCGCTAGACGCAAACCCACTCGGCTAGACCCAAACCCACTCGGCTAGACCCAAACCCACTCCGCTAGACCCACACCCACTCGGCTAGACCCAAACCCACTCGACTAGACCCAAACCCACTCGGCTAGACCCAATCCCACTCCGCTAGACCCAAACCCACTCCGCTAGACGCAAACCCACTCGGCTAGACCCAAACCCACTCGGCTAGACCCAAACCCACTCGGCTAAACCCACACCCACTCGGCTAGACCCAAACCCACTCGGCTGGACCCAAACCCACTCGGCTAGACCCAAACCCACTCGGCTAGACCCAAACCCACGCGGCTAGACGCAAACCCACTCCGCTAGACCCAAAGCCACTCGGCTAGACCCAAACCCACTCGGCTAGACCCAAACCCACTCGGCTAGACCCAAACCCACTCGGCTAGACCCAAACCCAATCGGCTAGGCCCAAACCCACTCGGCTAGACCCAAACCCACTCGGCTAGATCCAAACCCACTCCGCTAGACCCAAACCCACTCGGTTAGACCCAAACCCACTCGGCTAGACCCAAACCCACTCGGCTAGCCCCAAACACACTCGGCTAGACCCAAACCCACTCGGCTAGATCCAAACCCACTCCGCTAGACCCAAACCCACTCGGCTTGACCCAAACCCATTCGGCTAGACCCAAACCCACTCGGCTAAACCCAAACCCACTCCGCTAGACCCAAACCCACTCGGCTAGACCCAAACCCACTCGGCTAGACCCAAGCCCACTCTTCTAGACAGAAACCCACTCGGTTAGGCCCAAACCCACTCGGCTAGACCCAAACCCACTCGGCTAGACCCAAACCCACTCGGCTAGACCCAAACCCACTCGGCTAGACCCAACCCCACTCGACTAGACCTAAACCCACTCGGCTAGACCCAAACCCACTCGGCTAGCCCCAAACCCACTCGGCTAGGCCCAAACCCACTCGGCTAGACCCAAACCCACTCGGCTAGACCCAAACCCACTCGGCTAGACCCAAACCCACTCGGCTTGACCCAAACCCAATGGGCTAGGCCCAAACCCACTCGGCTAGACCCAAACCCACTCGGCTAGACCCAAACCCACTCGGCTAGATCCAAACCCACTCCGCTAGACCCAAACCCACTCGGCTTGACCCAAACCCACTCGGCTAGACCCAAACCCACTCGGCTAGACCCACACCCACTCGGCTAGACCCAAACCCACTCGGCTAGACCCAAACCCACTCGGCTAGACCCAAACCCACTCGGCTAGACCCAAACCCACGCGGCTAGACGCAAACCCACTCCGCTAGACCCAAACCCACTCCACTAGACCCAAACCCACTCGACTGACCCAAACCCACTCCGCTAGACCCAAACCCACTCGGCTAGACCCAAACCCACTCGGTTAGACCCAAACCCACTCGGCTAGACCCAAACCCACTCGGCTAGACCCAACACCACTCGGCTAGACCCAAACGCACTCGGCTAGACCCAAACCCACTCGGCTAGACCCAAACCCACTCGGCTAGACACATACCCACTCCGCTAGACCCAAACCCATTCGGCTAGACCCAAACCCACTCGGCTAGACCCAAACCCACTCGGCTAAACCCAAACCCACTCGGCTAGACCCAAACCCACTCCGCTAGACCCAAACCCAGTCCGCTAGACGCAAACCCACTCGGCTAGACCCAAACCCACTCGGCTAGATCCAAACCCACTCCGCTAGACCCAAACCCACTCGGCTAGCCCAAACCCACTCGGCTAGACCCAAACCCACTCGGCTAGCCCCAAACCCACTCGGCTAGGCCCAAACCCACTCGGCTAGCCCCAAACCCACTCGGCTAGACCCAAACCCACTCGGCTAGACCCAAACCCACTCGGCTAGACCCAAACACAATTGGCTAGGCCCAAACCCACTCGGCTAGACCCAAACCCACTCGGCTAGATCCAAACCCACTCCGCTAGACCCAAACCCACTCGGTTAGACCCAAACCCACTCGGCTAGACCCAAACCCACTCGGCTAGACCCAACCCCACTCGGCTAGAACCAAACGCACTCGGCTAGACCCAAACCCACTCGGCTAGACCCAAACCCACTCGGCTAGACGCAAACCCACTCGGCTAGACCCAAACCCACTCGGCTAGACCCAAACCCACTCCGCTAGACCCACACCCACTCGGCTAGACCCAAACCCACTCGGCTAGACCCAAACCCACTCGGCTAGACGCAAACCCACTCGGCTAGACGCAAACCCACTCCGCTAGACCGAATCCCACTCCGCTAGACCCAAACCCACTCCGCTAGACCCAAACCCACTCCGCTAGAACCAAACCCAGTCCGCTAAACCCAACCCCACTCCGCTAGACCCAAACCCACTCCGCTTGACCCAAACCCACTCCGCTAGACCCAAACCCACTCGGCTAGACCCAAACCCTCTCGGCTAGACCCAAACCCACTCGGCTAGACCCAAACCCACTCGGCTAGACCTAACCCCACTCGGCTACACCTAAACCCACTCGCCTAAACCTAAACCCACTCGCCTAAACCCAAACCCACTCGGCTAGGCCCAAACCCACTCGGCTAGGCCCAAACCCACTCGGCTAGACCCAAACCCACTCGGCTGGACCCAAACCCACTCGGCTAGACCCAAACCCACTCGGCTAGACCCAAACACAATCGGCTAGGCCCAAACCCACTCGGCCAGACCCAAACCCACTCGGCTAGACCCAAACCCACTCGGCTAGATCCAAACCCACTCCGCTAGACCCAAACCCACTCGGCTTGACCCAAACCCATTCGGCTAGACCCAAACCCACTCGGCTAGACCCAAACCCACTCCGCTAGACCCAAACCCACTCCGCTAGACCCAAACCCACTCCGCTAGAACCAAACCCAGTCCGCTAAACCCAACCCCACTCCGCTAGACCCAAACCCACTCCGCTTGACCCAAACCCACTCCGCTAGACCCAAACCCACTCGGCTAGACCCAAACCCTCTCGGCTAGACCCAAACCCACTCGGCTAGACCCAAACCCACTCGGCTAGACCTAACCCCACTCGGCTAGACCTAAACCCACTCGCCTAAACCTAAACCCACTCGCCTAAACCCAAACCCACTCGGCTAGGCCCAAACCCACTCGGCTAGGCCCAAACCCACTCGGCTAGACCCAAACCCACTCGGCTGGACCCAAACCCACTCGGCTAGACCCAAACCCACTCGGCTAGACCCAAACCCACTCGGTTACACCCAAACCCACTCGGCCAGACCCAAACCCACTCGGCTAGACCCAAACCCACGCGGCTAGACCCAAACGCACCCGGCCAGACCCAAACCCACTCGGCTAGACCCAAACCCACTCGGCTAGACACAAACCCACTCCGCTAGACCCAAACCCACTCGGCTAGACACAAACCCACTCCGCTAGACCCAAACCCACTCGGCTAGACCCAAACCCACTCGGCTAGACCCAAACCCACTCGGCTAGCCCAAACCCACTCGGCTAGGCCCAAACCCACTCGGCTAGACCCAAATCCACTCGGCTAGACCCAAACCCACACGGCTAGACCCAAACCCGCTCGGCTAAACCCAAACCCACTCGGCTAGACCCAAACCCACTCGGCTAGACCCAAACCCACTCCGCTAGACGCAAACCCACTCGGCTAGACCCAAACCCACTCGGCTAGACCCAAACCCACTCCGCTAGACCCACACCCACTCGGCTAGACCCAAACCCACTCGACTAGACCCAAACCCACTCGGCTAGACCCAATCCCACTCCGCTAGACCCAAACCCACTCCGCTAGACGCAAACCCACTCGGCTAGACCCAAACCCACTCGGCTAGACCCAAACCCACTCGGCTAAACCCACACCCACTCGGCTAGACCCAAACCCACTCGGCTGGACCCAAACCCACTCGGCTAGACCCAAACCCACTCGGCTAGACCCAAACCCACGCGGCTAGACGCAAACCCACTCCGCTAGACCCAAAGCCACTCGGCTAGACCCAAACCCACTCGGCTAGACCCAAACCCACTCGGCTAGACCCAAACCCACTCGGCTAGACCCAAACCCAATCGGCTAGGCCCAAACCCACTCGGCTAGACCCAAACCCACTCGGCTAGATCCAAACCCACTCCGCTAGACCCAAACCCACTCGGTTAGACCCAAACCCACTCGGCTAGACCCAAACCCACTCGGCTAGCCCCAAACACACTCGGCTAGACCCAAACCCACTCGGCTAGATCCAAACCCACTCCGCTGGACCCAAACCCACTCGGCTTGACCCAAACCCATTCGGATAGACCCAAACCCACTCGGCTAAACCCAAACCCACTCCGCTAGACCCAAACCCACTCGGCTAGACCCAAACCCACTCGGCTAGACCCAAGCCCACTCTTCTAGACAGAAACCCACTCGGTTAGGCCCAAACCCACTCGGCTAGACCCAAACCCACTCGGCTAGACCCAAACCCACTCGGCTAGACCCAAACCCACTCGGCTAGACCCAACCCCACTCGACTAGACCTAAACCCACTCGGCTAGACCCAAACCCACTCGGCTAGCCCCAAACCCACTCGGCTAGGCCCAAACCCACTCGGCTAGACCCAAACCCACTCGGCTAGACCCAAACCCACTCGGCTAGACCCAAACCCACTCGGCTTGACCCAAACCCAATGGGCTAGGCCCAAACCCACTCGGCTAGACCCAAACCCACTCGGCTAGACCCAAACCCACTCGGCTAGATCCAAACCCACTCCGCTAGGCCCAAACCCACTCGGCTTGACCCAAACCCACTCGGCTAGACCCAAACCCACTCGGCTAAACCCAAACCCACTCCGCTAGACCCAAACCCACTCGGCTAGACCCAAACCCACTCGGCTAGACCCAAGCCCATTCGGCTAGACCCAAACCCACTCGGTTAGGCCCAAACCCACTCAGCTAGACCCAAACCCACTCGACTAGACCCAAACCCACTCGGCTAGACCCAAACCCACTCGGCTAGCCCCAAACCCACTCGGCTAAACCCAAACCCACTCGGCTAGACCCAAACCCACTCTGCTAAACCCAAACCCACTCCGCTAGACGCAAACCCACTCGGCTAGACCCAAACCCACTCGGCTAGACCCAAACCCACTCCGCTAGACCCACACCCACTCGGCTAGACCCAAACCCACTCGGCTAGACCCAAACCCACTCCGCTAGACCCAAACCCACTCCGCTAGTCCCAAACCCACTCTGCTAGATCCAAACCCAGTCCGCTAGACCCAACCCCACTCCGCCAGACCCAAACCCACTCGGCTAGGCCCAAACCCACTCGGCTAGACCCAAACCCACTCGGCTAGACCCAAACCCAATCGGCTAGGCCCAAACCCACTCCGCTAGACCCAAACCCACTCGACTAGACCTAAACCCACTCGGCTAGACCCAAACCCACTCGGCTAGCCCCAAACCCACTCGGCTAGGCCCAAACCCAATCGGCTAGACCCAAACCCACTCGGCTAGAACCAAACCCACTCGGCTAGACCCAAACCCACTCGGCTAGACCCAAACCCAATCGGCTAGGCCCAAACCCACTCCGCTAGACCCAAACCCACTCGGCTAGACCCAAACCCACTCGGCTAGACCCAAGCCCACTCGGCTAGGACCAAACCCACTCGGCTAGGCCCAAACCCACTCGGCTAGACCCAAACCCACTCGGCTAGACCCAAACCCACTCGGCTAGACCCAAACCCACTCGGCTAGACCCAAACCCACTCCGCTAGACCCACACCCACTCGGCTAGACCCACACCCACTCGGCTAGACCCAAACCCACTCGGCTAGACCCAAACCCACTCGGCTAGACCCAAACCCACTCGGCTAGACGCAAACCCACTCCGCTAGACGCAAACCCACTCCGCTAGACCCAAACCCACTCCACTAGACCCAAACCCACTCGGCTGACCCAAACCCACTCCGCTAGACCCAAACCCACTCGGCTAGACCCAAACCCACTCGGTTACACCCAAACCCACTCGGCTAGACCCAAACCCACTCGGCTAGACCCAACCCCACTCGGCTAGACCCAAACGCACTTGGCTAGTCCCAAACCCACTCGGCTAGACCCAAACCCACTCGGCTAGACACATACCCACTCCGCTAGACCCAAACCCACTCGGCTAGACACAAACCCACTCCGCTAGACCCAAACCCACTCGGCTAGACCCAAACCCACTCGGCTAGACCCAAACCCACTCGGCTAGCCCAAACCCACTCGGCTAGGCCCAAACCCACTCGGCTAGACCCAAACCCACTCGGCTAGACCCAAACCCACGCGGCTAGACGCAAACCCACTCCGCTAGACCCAAAGCCACTCGGCTAGACCCAAACCCACTCGGCTGGACCCAAACCCACTCGGCTAGACGCAAACCCACTCGGCTAGACCCAAACCCAATCGGCTAGGCCCAAACCCACTCGGCTAGACCCAAACCCACTCGGCTAGATCCAAACCCACTCCGCTAGACCCAAACCCACTCGGTTAGACCCAAACCCACTCGGCTAGCCCCAAACCCACTCGGCTAGGCCCAAACCCACTCGGCTAGACCCAAACCCACTCGGCTAGACCCAAACCCACTCGGCTAGACCCAAACCCACTCGGCTTGACCCAAACCCAATGGGCTAGGCCCAAACCCACTCGGCTAGACCCAAACCCACTCGGCTAGACCCAAACCCACTCGGCTAGATCCAAACCCACTCCGCTAGGCCCAAACCCACTCGGCTTGACCCAAACCCACTCGGCTAGACCCAAACCCACTCGGCTAAACCCAAACCCACTCCGCTAGACCCAAACCCACTCGGCTAGACCCAAACCCACTCGGCTAGACCCAAGCCCATTCGGCTAGACCCAAACCCACTCGGTTAGGCCCAAACCCACTCAGCTAGACCCAAACCCACTCGACTAGACCCAAACCCACTCGGCTAGACCCAAACCCACTCGGCTAGCCCCAAACCCACTCGGCTAAACCCAAACCCACTCGGCTAGACCCAAACCCACTCTGCTAGACCCAAACCCACTCCGCTAGACGCAAACCCACTCGGCTAGACCCAAACCCACTCGGCTAGACCCAAACCCACTCCGCTAGACCCACACCCACTCGGCTAGACCCAAACCCACTCGGCTAGACCCAAACCCACTCCGCTAGACCCAAACCCACTCCGCTAGTCCCAAACCCACTCTGCTAGATCCAAACCCAGTCCGCTAGACCCAACCCCACTCCGCCAGACCCAAACCCACTCGGCTAGGCCCAAACCCACTCGGTTAGACCCAAACCCACTCGGCTAGACCCAAACCCAATCGGCTAGGCCCAAACCCACTCCGCTAGACCCAAACCCACTCGACTAGACCTAAACCCACTCGGCTAGACCCAAACCCACTCGGCTAGCCCCAAACCCACTCGGCTAGGCCCAAACCCAATCGGCTAGACCCAAACCCACTCGGCTAGAACCAAACCCACTCGGCTAGACCCAAACCCACTCGGCTAGACCCAAACCCAATCGGCTAGGCCCAAACCCACTCCGCTAGACCCAAACCCACTCGGCTAGACCCAAACCCACTCGGCTAGACCCAAGCCCACTCGGCTAGGACCAAACCCACTCGGCTAGGCCCAAACCCACTCGGCTAGACCCAAACCCACTCGGCTAGACCCAAACCCACTCGGCTAGACCCAAACCCACTCGGCTAGACCCAAACCCACTCCGCTAGACCCACACCCACTCGGCTAGACCCACACCCACTCGGCTAGACCCAAACCCACTCGGCTAGACCCAAACCCACTCGGCTAGACCCAAACCCACTCGGCTAGACGCAAACCCACTCCGCTAGACGCAAACCCACTCCGCTAGACCCAAACCCACTCCACTAGACCCAAACCCACTCGGCTGACCCAAACCCACTCCGCTAGACCCAAACCCACTCGGCTAGACCCAAACCCACTCGGTTACACCCAAACCCACTCGGCTAGACCCAAACCCACTCGGCTAGACCCAACCCCACTCGGCTAGACCCAAACGCACTTGGCTAGTCCCAAACCCACTCGGCTAGACCCAAACCCACTCGGCTAGACACATACCCACTCCGCTAGACCCAAACCCACTCGGCTAGACACAAACCCACTCCGCTAGACCCAAACCCACTCGGCTAGACCCAAACCCACTCGGCTAGACCCAAACCCACTCGGCTAGCCCAAACCCACTCGGCTAGGCCCAAACCCACTCGGCTAGACCCAAACCCACTCGGCTAGACCCAAACCCACGCGGCTAGACGCAAACCCACTCCGCTAGACCCAAAGCCACTCGGCTAGACCCAAACCCACTCGGCTGGACCCAAACCCACTCGGCTAGACCCAAACCCACTCGGCTAGACCCAAACCCAATCGGCTAGGCCCAAACCCACTCGGCTAGACCCAAACCCACTCGGCTAGATCCAAACCCACTCCGCTAGACCCAAACCCACTCGGTTAGACCCAAACCCACTCGGCTAGACCCAAACCCACTCGGCTAGCCCCAAACCCACTCGGCTAGACCCAAACCCACTCGGCTAGATCCAAACCCACTCCGCTAGACCCAAACCCACTCGGCTTGACCCAAACCCATTCGGCTAGACCCAAACCCACTCGGCTAAACCCAAACCCACTCCGCTAGACCCAAACCCACTCGGCTAGACCCAAACCCACTCGGCTAGACCCAAGCCCACTCTTCTAGACCGAAACCCACTCGGTTAGGCCCAAACCCACTCGGCTAGACCCAAACCCACTCGGCTAGACCCAAACCCACTCGGCTAGACCCAAACCCACTCGGCTAGACCCAACCCCACTCGACTAGACCTAAACCCACTCGGCTAGACCCAAACCCACTCGGCTAGTCCCAAACCCACTCGGCTAGACCCAAACCCACTCGGCTTGACCCAAACCCATTCGGCTAGACCCAAACCCACTCGGCTAAACCCAAACCCACTCCGCTAGACCCAAACCCACTCGGCTAGACCCAAACCCACTCGGCTAGACCCAAGCCCACTCTTCTAGACCGAAACCCACTCGGTTAGGCCCAAACCCACTCGGCTAGACCCAAACCCACTCGGCTAGACCCAAACCCACTCGGCTAGACCCAAACCCACTCGGCTAGACCCAACCCCACTCGACTAGACCTAAACCCACTCGGCTAGACCCAAACCCACTCGGCTAGCCCCAAACCCACTCGGCTAGGCCCAAACCCACTCGGCTAGACCCAAACCCACTCGGCTAGACCCAAACCCACTCGGCTAGACCCAAACCCACTCGGCTAGACCCAAACCCAATGGGCTAGGCCCAAACCCACTCGGCTAGACCCAAACCCACTCGGCTAGACCCAAACCCACTCGGCTAGATCCAAACCCACTCCGCTAGACCCAAACCCACTCGGCTTGACCCAAACCCACTCGGCTAGACCCAAACCCACTCGGCTAAACCCAAACCCACTCCGCTAGACCCAAACCCACTCGGCTAGACCCAAACCCACTCGGCTAGACCCAAGCCCACTCGGCTAGACCCGAACCCACTCGGTTAGGCCCAAACCCACTCGGCTAGACCCAAACCCACTCGACTAGACCCAAACCCACTCGGCTAGACCCAAACCCACTCGGCTAGACCCAAACCCACTCCGCTAGACCCAAACCCACTCCGCTAGTCCCAAACCCACTCCGCTAGATCCAAACCCAGTCCGCTAGACCCAACCCCACTCCGCTAGACCCAAACCCACTCGGCTAGGCCCAAACCCACTCGGCTAGACCCAAACCCACTCGGCTAGACCCAAACCCAATCGGCTAGGCCCAAACCCACTCCGCTAGACCCAAACCCACTCGGCTAGACCCAAACCCACTCGGCTAGACCCAAGCCCACTCGGCTAGAACCAAACCCACTCGGCTAGGCCCAAACCCACTCGGCTAGACCCAAACCCACTCGGTTAGACCCAAACCCACTCGGCTAGACCCAAACCCACTCGGCTAGACCCAAACCCACTCGGCTAGACCCAAACCCACTCGGCTAGACCCAAACCCACGCGGCTAGACGCAAACCCACTCGGCTAGACCCAACACCATTCGACTAGAGTTAAACCCACTCGGCTAGACCAAAACCCACTCGGCTAGCCCCAAACCCACTCGGCTAGGCCCAAACCCACTCGGCTAGACCCAAACCCACTCGGCTAGACCCAAACCCACTCGGCTAGACCCAAACCCACTCGGCTAGACCCAAACCCAATCGGCTAGGCACAAACCCACTCGGGTAGACCCAAACCCACTCGGCTAGATCCAAACACACTCCGCTAGACCCAACCCCACTCGGCTAGAACCAAACGCACTCGGCTAGACCCAAACCCACTCGGCTAGACCCAAACCCACTCGGCTAGACGCAAACCCACTCGGCTAGACCCAAACCCACTCGGCTAGACCCAAACCCACTCCGCTAGACCCACACCCACTCGGCTAGACCCAAACCCACTCGGCTAGACCCAAACCCACTCGGCTAGACCCAAACCCACTCGGCTAGACGCAAACCCACTCGGCTAGACGCAAACCCACTCCGCTAGACCCAAACCCACTCCGCTAGACCCAAACCCACTCCGCTAGACCCAAACCCACTCCGCTAGAACCAAACCCAGTCCGCTAGACCCAACCCCACTCCGCTAGACCCAAACCCACTCCGCTTGACCCAAACCCACTCCGCTAGACCCACACCCACTCGGCTAGACCCAAACCCACTCGGCTAGACCCAAACCCACTCGGCTAGACCCAAACCCACTCGGCTAGACGCAAACCCACTCGGCTAGACGCAAACCCACTCCGCTAGACCCAAACCCACTCCGCTAGACCCAAACCCACTCCGCTAGACCCAAACCCACTCCGCTAGAACCAAACCCAGTCCGCTAGACCCAACCCCACTCCGCTAGACCCAAACCCACTCCGCTTGACCCAAACCCACTCCGCTAGACCAAAACCCACTCGGCTAGACCCAAACCCTGTCGGCTAGACCCAAACCCACTCGGCTAGACCCAAACCCACTCGGCTATACCCAACCCCACTCGACTAGACCTAAACCCACTCGCCTAGACCCAAACCCACTCGGCTAGCCCAAACCCACTCGGCTAGGCCCAAACCCACTCGGCTAGACCCAAACCCACTCGGCTAGACCCAAACCCACTCGGCTAGACCCAAACCCAATCGGCTAGGCCCAAACCCACTCGGCTAGACCCAAACCCACTCGGCTAGACCCAAACCCACTCGGCTAGATCCAAACCCACTCCGCTAGACCCAAACCCACTCGGCTTGACCCAAACCCATTCGGCTAGACCCAAACCCACTCGGCTAAACCCAAACCCACTCCGCTAGACCCAAACCCACTCGGCTAGACCCAAACCCACTCGGCTAGACCCAAGCCCACTCGGCTAGAGCCAAACCCACTCGGTTAGGCCCAAACCCACTCGGCTAGACCCAAACCCACTCGGCTAGACCCAAACCCACTCGGCTAGACCCAAACCCACTCGGCTAGACCCAACCCCTCTCGACTAGACATAAACCCACTCGGCTAGACCCAAACCCAATCGGCTAGCCCCAAACCCACTCGGCTAGGCCCAAACCCACTCGGCTAGGCCCAAACCCACTCGGCTAGGCCCAAACCCACTCGGCTAGACCCAAACCCACTCGGCTAGACCCAAACCCAATTGGCTAGGCCCAAACCCACTCGGCTAGACCCAAACCCACTCGGCTAGACCCAAACCCACTCCGCTAGATCCAAACCCACTCCGCTAGACCCAAACCCACTCGGCTTGACCCAAACCCACTCGGCTAGACCCAAACCCACTCGGCTAAACCCAAACCCACTCCGCTAGACCCAAACCCACTCGGCTAGACCCAAACCCACTCGGCTAGACCCAAGCCCACTCGGCTAGACACAAACCCACTCGGTTAGGCCCAAACCACTCGGCTAGACCCAAACCCACTCGGCTAGACCCAAACCCACTCGGCTAGACCCAAACCCAGTCCGCTAGACCCAACCCCACTCCGCTAGACCCAAACCCACTCGGCTCGACCCAAACCCACTCGGTTAGGCCCAAACCCACTCGGCTAGAGCCAAACCCACTCGGCTAGCCCCAAACCCACTCGGCTAGGCCCAAACCCACTCGTCTAGACCCAAACCCACTCGGCTAGACCCAAACCCAATCGGCTAGGCACAAACCCACTCGGGTAGACCCAAACCCACTCGGCTAGACCCAAACCCACTCGGCTAGACCCAATCCCACTCGGCTAGACCCAAACCCACTCGGCTAGACCCAAACCCACTTGGCTAGACCCAAACCCACGCGGCTAGACGCAAATCCACTCCGCTAGACCCAAACCCACTCCCCTAGACCCAAACCCACTCGGCTGACCCAAACCCACTCCGCTAGACCCAAACCCACTCGGCTGGACCCAAACCCACTCGGCTAGACCCAAGCCCACTCGGCTAGACCCAAACCCACTCGTTTAGGCCCAAACCCACTCGGCTAGACCCAAACCCACTCGGCTAGAACCAAACCCACTCGGCTAGACCCAAACCCACTCGGCTAGACCCAACACCATTCGACTAGAGCTAAACCCACTCGGCTAGACCCAAACCCACTCGGCTAGACCCAAACCCACTCGGCTAGATCCAAACACACTCCGCTAGACCCAACCCCACTCGGCTAGAACCAAACGCACTCGGCTAGACCCAAACCCACTCGGCTAGACCCAAACCCACTCGGCTAGACGCAAACCCACTCGGCTAGACCCAAACCCACTCGGCTAGACCCAAACCCACTCCGCTAGACCCACACCCACTCGGCTAGACCCAAACCCACTCGGCTAGACCCAAACCCACTCGGCTAGACCCAAACCCACTCGGCTAGACGCAAACCCACTCGGCTAGACGCAAACCCACTCCGCTAGACCCAAACCCACTCCGCTAGACCCAAACCCACTCCGCTAGACCCAAACCCACTCCGCTAGAACCAAACCCAGTCCGCTAGACCCAGCCCCACTCCGCTAGACCCAAACCCACTCCGCTTGACCCAAACCCACTCCGCTAGACCAAAACCCACTCGGCTAGACCCAAACCCTGTCGGCTAGACCCAAACCCACTCGGCTAGACCCAAACCCACTCGGCTAGACCCAACCCCACTCGACTAGACCTAAACCCACTCGCCTAGACCCAAACCCACTCGGCTAGCCCCAAACCCACTCGGCTAGGCCCAAACCCACTCGGCTAGACCCAAACCCACTCGGCTAGACCCAAACCCACTCGGCTAGACCCAAACCCACTCGGCTAGACCCAACCCCACTCGACTAGACCTAAACCCACTCGCCTAGACCCAAACCCACTCGGCTAGCCCCAAACCCACTCGGCTAGGCCCAAACCCACTCGGCTAGACCCAAACCCACTCGGCTAGACCCAAACCCACTCGGCTAGACCCAAACCCAATCGGCTAGGCCCAAACCCACTCGGCTAGACCCAAACCCACTCGGCTAGACCCAAACCCACTCGGCTAGATCCAAACCCACTCCGCTAGACCCAAACCCACTCGGCTTGACCCAAACCCATTCGGCTAGACCCAAACCCACTCGGCTAAACCCAAACCCACTCCGCTAGACCCAAACCCACTCGGCTAGACCCAAACCCACTCGGCTAGACCCAAGCCCACTCGGCTAGAGCCAAACCCACTCGGTTAGGCCCAAACCCACTCGGCTAGACCCAAACCCACTCGGCTAGACCCAAACCCACTCGGCTAGACCCAAACCCACTCGGCTAGACCCAACCCCTCTCGACTAGACATAAACCCACTCGGCTAGACCCAAACCCAATCGGCTAGCCCCAAACCCACTCGGCTAGGCCCAAACCCACTCGGCTAGGCCCAAACCCACTCGGCTAGACCCAAACCCACTCGGCTAGACCCAAACCCACTCGGCTAGACCCAAACCCAATTGGCTAGGCCCAAACCCACTCGGCTAGACCCAAACCCACTCGGCTAGACCCAAACCCACTCCGCTAGATCCAAACCCACTCCGCCAGACCCAAACCCACTCGGCTTGACCCAAACCCACTCCGCCAGACCCAAACCCACTCGGCTAAACCCAAACCCACTCCGCTAGACCCAAACCCACTCGGCTAGACCCAAACCCACTCGGCTAGACCCAAGCCCACTCGGCTAGACACAAACCCACTCGGTTAGACCCAAACCACTCGGCTAGACCCAAACCCACTTGGCTAGACCCAAACCCACTCGGCTAGACCCAAACCCAGTCCGCTAGACCCAACCCCACTCCGCTAGACCCAAACCCACTCGGCTAGACCCAAACCCAATCGGCTAGGCCCAAACCCACTCCGCTAGACCCAAACCCACTCGGCTAGACCCAAACCCACTCGGCTAGACCCAAGCCCACTCGGCTAGAACCAAACCCACTCGGCTAGGCCCAAACCCACTCGGCTAGACCCAAACCCACTCGGTTAGACCCAAACCCACTCGGCTAGACCCAAACCCACTCGGCTAGACCCAAACCCACTCGGCTAGACCCAAACCCACTCGGCTAGACCCAAACCCACGCGGCTAGACGCAAACCCACTCGGCTAGACCCAACACCATTCGACTAGAGTTAAACCCACTCGGCTAGACCAAAACCCACTCGGCTAGCCCCAAACCCACTCGGCTAGGCCCAAACCCACTCGGCTAGGCCCAAACCCACTCGGCTAGACCCAAACCCACTCGGCTAGACCCAAACCCACTCGGCTAGACCCAAAGCCACTCGGCTAGACCCAAACCCAATCGGCTAGGCACAAACCCACTCGGGTAGACCCAAACCCACTCGGCTAGATCCAAACACACTCCGCTAGACCCAACCCCACTCGGCTAGAACCAAACGCACTCGGCTAGACCCAAACCCACTCGGCTAGACCCAAACCCACTCGGCTAGACGCAAACCCACTCGGCTAGACCCAAACCCACTCGGCTAGACCCAAACCCACTCCGCTAGACCCACACCCACTCGGCTAGACCCAAACCCACTCGGCTAGACCCAAACCCACTCGGCTAGACCCAAACCCACTCGGCTAGACGCAAACCCACTCGGCTAGACGCAAACCCACTCCGCTAGACCCAAACCCACTCCGCTAGACCCAAACCCACTCCGCTAGACCCAAACCCACTCCGCTAGAACCAAACCCAGTCCGCTAGACCCAACCCCACTCCGCTAGACCCAAACCCACTCCGCTTGACCCAAACCCACTCCGCTAGACCAAAACCCACTCGGCTAGACCCAAACCCTGTCGGCTAGACCCAAACCCACTCGGCTAGACCCAAACCCACTCGGCTATACCCAACCCCACTCGACTAGACCTAAACCCACTCGCCTAGACCCAAACCCACTCGGCTAGCCCAAACCCACTCGGCTAGGCCCAAACCCACTCGGCTAGACCCAAACCCACTCGGCTAGACCCAAACCCACTCGGCTAGACCCAAACCCAATCGGCTAGGCCCAAACCCACTCGGCTAGACCCAAACCCACTCGGCTAGACCCAAACCCACTCGGCTAGATCCAAACCCACTCCGCTAGACCCAAACCCACTCGGCTTGACCCAAACCCATTCGGCTAGACCCAAACCCACTCGGCTAAACCCAAACCCACTCCGCTAGACCCAAACCCACTCGGCTAGACCCAAACCCACTCGGCTAGACCCAAGCCCACTCGGCTAGAGCCAAACCCACTCGGTTAGGCCCAAACCCACTCGACTAGACCCAAACCCACTCGGCTTGACCCAAACCCATTCGGCTAGACCCAAACCCACTCGGCTAGACCCAAACCCACTCCGCTAGACCCAAACCCACTCGGCTAGACCCAAACCCACTCGGCTAGACCCAAGCCCACTCGGCTAGACACAAACCCACTCGGTTAGGCCCAAACCACTCGGCTAGACCCAAACCCACTCGGCTAGACCCAAACCCACTCGGCTAGACCCAAACCCAGTCCGCTAGACCCAACCCCACTCCGCTAGACCCAAACCCACTCGGCTCGACTCAAACCCACTCGGTTAGGCCCAAACCCACTCGGCTAGAGCCAAACCCACTCGGCTAGCCCCAAACCCACTCGGCTAGGCCCAAACCCACTCGGCTAGACCCAAACCCACTCGGCTAGACCCAAACCCAATCGGCTAGGCACAAACCCACTCGGGTAGACCCAAACCCACTCGGCTAGACCCAAACCCTCTCGGCTAGACCCAATCCCACTCGGCTAGACCCAAACCCACTCGGCTAGACCCAAACCCACTTGGCTAGACCCAAACCCACGCGGCTAGACGCAAACCCACTCCGCTAGACCCAAACCCACTCCCCTAGACCCAAACCCACTCGGCTGACCCAAACCCACTCCGCTAGACCCAAACCCACTCGGCTGGACCCAAACCCACTCGGCTAGACCCAAGCCCACTCGGCTAGACCCAAACCCACTCGTTTAGGCCCAAACCCACTCGGCTAGACCCAAACCCACTCGGCTAGAACCAAACCCACTCGGCTAGGCCCAAACCCACTCGGCTAGACCCAACACCATTCGACTAGAGCTAAACCCACTCGGCTAGACCCAAACCCACTCGGCTAGACCCAAACCCACTCGGCTAGATCCAAACACACTCCGCTAGACCCAACCCCACTCGGCTAGAACCAAACGCACTCGGCTAGACCCAAACCCACTCGGCTAGACCCAAACCCACTCGGCTAGACGCAAACCCACTCGGCTAGACCCAAACCCACTCGGCTAGACCCAAACCCACTCCGCTAGACCCACACCCACTCGGCTAGACCCAAACCCACTCGGCTAGACCCAAACCCACTCGGCTAGACCCAAACCCACTCGGCTAGACGCAAACCCACTCGGCTAGACGCAAACCCACTCCGCTAGACCCAAACCCACTCCGCTAGACCCAAACCCACTCCGCTAGACCCAAACCCACTCCGCTAGAACCAAACCCAGTCCGCTAGACCCAGCCCCACTCCGCTAGACCCAAACCCACTCCGCTTGACCCAAACCCACTCCGCTAGACCAAAACCCACTCGGCTAGACCCAAACCCTGTCGGCTAGACCCAAACCCACTCGGCTAGACCCAAACCCACTCGGCTAGACCCAACCCCACTCGACTAGACCTAAACCCACTCGCCTAGACCCAAACCCACTCGGCTAGCCCCAAACCCACTCGGCTAGACCCAACCCCACTCGACTAGACCTAAACCCACTCGCCTAGACCCAAACCCACTCGGCTAGCCCCAAACCCACTCGGCTAGGCCCAAACCCACTCGGCTAGACCCAAACCCACTCGGCTAGACCCAAACCCACTCGGCTAGACCCAAACCCAATCGGCTAGGCCCAAACCCACTCAGCTAGACCCAAACCCACTCGGCTAGACCCAAACCCACTCGGCTAGATCCAAACCCACTCCGCTAGACCCAAACCCACTCGGCTTGACCCAAACCCATTCGGCTAGACCCAAACCCACTCGGCTAAACCCAAACCCACTCCGCTAGACCCAAACCCACTCGGCTAGACCCAAACCCACTCGGCTAGACCCAAGCCCACTCGGCTAGAGCCAAACCCACTCGGTTAGGCCCAAACCCACTCGGCTAGACCCAAACCCACTCGGCTAGACCGAAACCCACTCGGCTAGACCCAAACCCACTCGGCTAGACCCAACCCCTCTCGACTAGACATAAACCCACTCGGCTAGACCCAAACCCAATCGGCTAGCCCCAAACCCACTCGGCTAGGCCCAAACCCACTCGGCTAGGCCCAAACCCACTCGGCTAGACCCAAACCCACTCGGCTAGACCCAAACCCACTCGGCTAGACCCAAACCCAATTGGCTAGGCCCAAACCCACTCGGCTAGCCCCAAACCCACTCGGCTAGACCCAAACCCACTCCGCTAGATCCAAACCCACTCCGCTAGACCCAAACCCACTCGGCTTGACCCAAACCCACTCGGCTAGACCCAAACCCACTCGGCTAAACCCAAACCCACTCCGCTAGACCCAAACCCACTCGGCTAGACCCAAACCCACTCGGCTAGACCCAAGCCCACTCGGCTAGACACAAACCCACTCGGTTAGACCCAAACCACTCGGCTAGACCCAAACCCACTTGGCTAGACCCAAACCCACTCGGCTAGACCCAAACCCAGTCCGCTAGACCCAACACCACTCCGCTAGACCCAAACCCACTCGGCTAGACCCAAACCCACTCGGTTAGGCCCAAACCCACTCGGCTACACCCAAACCCACTCGGCTAGCCCCAAACCCACTCGGCTAGGCCCAAACCCACTCGGCTAGACCCAAACATACTCGGCTAGACCCAAACCCACTCGGCTAGACCCAAACCCACTCGGCTAGACCCAAACCCACTCGGCTAGACCCAATCCCACTCGGCTAGACCCAAACCCACTCGGCTAGACCCAAACCCACTTGGCTAGACCCAAACCCACGCGGCTAGACGCAAACCCACTCCGCTAGACCCAAACCCACTCCCCTAGACCCAAACCCACTCGGCTGACCCAAACCCACTCCGCTAGACCCAAACCCACTCGGCTGGACCCAAACCCACTCGGCTAGACCCAAGCCCACTCGGCTAGACCCAAACCCACTCGTTTAGGCCCAAACCCACTCGGCTAGACCCAAACCCACTCGGCTAGAACCAAACCCACTCGGCTAGACCCAAACCCACTCGGCTAGACCCAACACCATTCGACTAGAGCTAAACCCACTCGGCTAGACCCAAACCCACTCGGCTAGACCCAAACCCACTCGGCTAGATCCAAACACACTCCGCTAGACCCAACCCCACTCGGCTAGAACCAAACGCACTCGGCTAGACCCAAAACCACTCGGCTAGACCCAAACCCACTCGGCTAGACGCAAACCCACTCGGCTAGACCCAAACCCACTCGGCTAGACCCAAACCCACTCCGCTAGACCCACACCCACTCGGCTAGACCCAAACCCACTCGGCTAGACCCAAACCCACTCGGCTAGACCCAAACCCACTCGGCTAGACGCAAACCCACTCGGCTAGACGCAAACCCACTCCGCTAGACCCAAACCCACTCCGCTAGACCCAAACCCACTCCGCTAGACCCAAACCCACTCCGCTAGAACCAAACCCAGTCCGCTAGACCCAGCCCCACTCCGCTAGACCCAAACCCACTCCGCTTGACCCAAACCCACTCCGCTAGACCAAAACCCACTCGGCTAGACCCAAACCCTGTCGGCTAGACCCAAACCCACTCGGCTAGACCCAAACCCACTCGGCTAGACCCAACCCCACTCGACTAGACCTAAACCCACTCGCCTAGACCCAAACCCACTCGGCTAGCCCCAAACCCACTCGGCTAGGCCCAAACCCACTCGGCTAGACCCAAACCCACTCGGCTAGACCCAAACCCAATCGGCTAGACCCAAACCCACTCGGCTAGACCCAACCCCACTCGACTAGACCTAAACCCACTCGCCTAGACCCAAACCCACTCGGCTAGCCCCAAACCCACTCGGCTAGGCCCAAACCCACTCGGCTAGACCCAAACCCACTCGGCTAGACCCAAACCCACTCGGCTAGACCCAAACCCAATCGGCTAGGCCCAAACCCACTCGGCTAGACCCAAACCCACTCGGCTAGACCCAAACCCACTCGGCTAGATCCAAACCCACTCCGCTAGACCCAAACCCACTCGGCTTGACCCAAACCCATTCGGCTAGACCCAAACCCACTCGGCTAAACCCAAACCCACTCCGCTAGACCCAAACCCACTCGGCTAGACCCAAACCCACTCGGCTAGACCCAAGCCCACTCGGCTAGAGCCAAACCCACTCGGTTAGGCCCAAACCCACTCGGCTAGACCCAAACCCACTCGGCTAGACCCAAACCCACTCGGCTAGACCCAAACCCACTCGGCTAGACCCAACCCCTCTCGACTAGACATAAACCCACTCGGCTAGACCCAAACCCAATCGGCTAGCCCCAAACCCACTCGGCTAGGCCCAAACCCACTCGGCTAGGCCCAAACCCACTCGGCTAGACCCAAACCCACTCGGCTAGACCCAAACCCACTCGGCTAGACCCAAACCCAATTGGCTAGGCCCAAACCCACTCGGCTAGACCCAAACCCACTCGGCTAGACCCAAACCCACTCCGCTAGATCCAAACCCACTCCGCTAGACCCAAACCCACTCGGCTTGACCCAAACCCACTCGGCTAGACCCAAACCCACTCGGCTAAACCCAAACCCACTCCGCTAGACCCAAACCCACTCGGCTAGACCCAAACCCACTCGGCTAGACCCAAGCCCACTCGGCTAGACACAAACCCACTCGGTTAGACCCAAACCACTCGGCTAGACCCAAACCCACTTGGCTAGACCCAAACCCACTCGGCTAGACCCAAACCCAGTCCGCTAGACCCAACCCCACTCCGCTAGACCCAAACCCACTCGGCTAGACCCAAACCCACTTGGTTAGGCCCAAACCCACTCGGCTACACCCAAACCCACTCGGCTAGCCCCAAACCCACTCGGCTAGGCCCAAACCCACTCGGCTAGACCCAAACATACTCGGCTAGACCCAAACCCACTCGGCTAGACCCAAACCCACTCGGCTAGACCCAAACCCAATCGGCTAGGCCCAAACCCACTCGGCTAGACCCAAACCCACTCGGCTAAACCCAAACCCACTCGGCTAGATCCAAACCCACTCCGCTAGACCCAAACCCACTCGGCTTGACCCAAACCCATTCGGCTAGACCAAAACCCACTCGGCTAAACCCAAACCCACTCCGCTAGACCCAAACCCACTCGGCTAGACCCAAACCCACTCGGCTAGACCCAAGCCCACTCGGCTAGAGCCAAACCCACTCGGTTAGGCCCAAACCCACTCGGCTAGACCCAAACCCACTCGGCTAGACCCAAACCCACTCGGCTAGACCCAAACCCACTCGGCTAGACCCAACCCCACTCGACTAGACATAAACCCACTCAGCTGGACGCAAACCCAATCGGCTAGCCCCAAACCCACTCGGCTAGGCCCAAACCCACTCGGCTAGGCCCAAACCCACTCGGCTAGACCCAAACCCACTCGGCTAGACCCAAACCCACTCGGCTAGACCCAAACCCAATTGGCTAGGCCCAAACCCACTCGGCTAGACCCAAACCCACTCGGCTAGGCCCAAACCCACTCGGCTAGACCCAAACCCACTCGGCTAGACCCAAACCCACTCGGCTCGACCCAAACCCACTCGGCTAGACCCAAACCCAATCGGCTAGGCCCAAACCCACTCGGCTAGATCCAAACACACTCCGCTAGACCCAAACACACTCCGCTAGACCCAAACCCACTCGGCTAGACCCAAACCCACTCGGCTAGACCCAACCCCACTCGGCTAGACCCAAACGCACTCGGCTAGACCCAAACGCACTCGGCTAGACCCAAACCCACTCGGCTAGCCCAAACCCACTCGGCTAGGCCCAAACCCACTCGGCTAGGCCCAAACCCACTCGGCTAGACCCAAACCCACTCGGCTAGACCCAAACCCACTCGGCTAGACCCAAACCCACTCGGCTTGACCCAAACCCACTCCGCTAGACCCAAACCCACTCCGCTAGACCCAAACCCACTCGGCTAGACCCTCACCCACTCGGCTAGACCCAAGCCCACTCGGCTAGGCCCAAACCCACTCGGCTAGGCCCAAACCCATTCGGCTAGACCCAAACCCACTCGGCTAGACCCAAACCCACTCGGCTAGACCCAAACCCACTCGGCTAGACCCAAACCCACTCGGCTAGACCCAAACCCACGCGGCTAGACGCAAACCCACTCCGCTAGACGCAAACCCACTCCCCTAGACCCAAACCCACTCGGCTGACCCAAACCCACTCCGCTAGACCCAAACCCACTCGGCTGGACCCAAACCCACTCGGCTAGACCCAAGCCCACTCGGCTAGACCCAAACCCACTCGCTTAGGCCCAAACCCACTCGGCTAGGCCCAAACCCACTCGGCTAGAACCAAACCCACTCGGCTAGACCCAAACCCACTCGGCTAGACACAACACCATTCGACTAGAGCTAAACCCACTCGGCTAGACCCAAACCCACTCGGCTAGCCGCAAACCCACTCGGCTAGGCCCAAACCCACTCGGATAGACCCAAACCCACTCGGCTAGACCCAAACCCACTCGGCTAGACCCAAACCCACTCGGCTAGACCCAAAGCCAATCGGCTAGCCCCAAACCCACTCGGCTAGACCCAAACCCACTCGGCTAGATCCAAACACACTCCGCTAGACCCAAACCCACTCGGTTAGACCCAAACCCACTCGGCTAGACCCAAACCCACTCGGCTAGACCCAACCCCACTCGGCTAGACCCAAACGCACTCGGCTAGACCCAAACCCACTCGGCTAGACCCAAACCCACTCGGCTAGCCCAAACCCACTCGGCTAGGCCCAAACCCACTCGGCTAGACCCAACCCCACTCCGCTAGACCCAAACCCACTCGGCTAGACCCAAGCCCACTCGGCTAGGCCCAAACCCACTCGGCTAGGCCCAAACCCACTCCGCTAGACCCAAACCCACTCGGCTAGACCCAACCCCACTCGGCTAGACCCAAACCCACTCGGCTAGACACAAACCCACTCGGCTAGACCCAAACCCACTGCGCTAGACCCAAACCCACGCGGCTAGACGCAAACCCACTCCGCTAGACCCAAACCCACTCGGCTAGACCCAAACCCACTCGGCTAGAACCAAACCCACTCGGCTAGACCCAAACCCACTCGGCTAGACCCAACACCATTCGACTAGAGCTAAACCCACTCGGCTAGACCCAAACCCACTCGGCTAGCCGCAAACCCACTCGGCTAGGCCCAAACCCACTCGGATAGACCCAAACCCACTCGGCTAGACCCAAACCCACTCGGCTAGACCCAAACCCACTCGGCTAGACCCAAAGCCAATCGGCTAGGCCCAAACCCACTCGGCTAGACCCAAACCCACTCGGCTAGATCCAAACACACTCCGCTAGACCCAAACCCACTCGGTTAGACCCAAACCCACTCGGCTAGACCCAAACCCACTCGGCTAGACCCAAACCCACTCGGCTAGACCCAAACCCAATCGGCTAGGCCCAAACCCACTCCGCTAGACCCAAACCCACTCGGCTAGACCCAAACCCACTCGGCTAGACCCAAGCCCACTCGGCTTGAACCAAACCCACTCGGCTAGGCCCAAACCCACTCGGCTAGACCCAAACCCACTCGGCTAGACCCAAACCCACTCGGCTAGACCCAAACCCACTCGGCTAAACCCAAACCCACTCGGCTAGACCCAAACCCACTCGGCTAGACCCAAACCCACGCGGCTAGATGCAAACCCACTCGGCTAGACCCAACACCATTCGACTAGAGCTAAACCCACTCGGCTAGACCCAAACCCACTCGGCTAGCCCCAAACCCACTCGGCTAGGCCCAAACCCACTCGGCTAGACCCAAACCCACTCGGCTAGACCCAAACCCACTCGGCTAGACCCAAACCCACTCGGCTAGACCCAAACCCACTCGGTTAGACCCAAACCCACTCGGCTAGACCCAAACCCACTCGGCTAGACCCAACCCCACTCGGCTAGACCCAAACGCACTCGGCTAGACCTAAACCCTCTCGGCTAGACCCAAACCCACTCGGCTAGCCCAAACCCACTCGTCTAGGCCCAAACCCACTCGGCTAGACCCAAACCCACTCGGCTAGACCCAAACCCACTCGGCTAGACCCAAACCCACTCGGCTAAACCCAAACCCACTCGGCTAGACCCAAACCCACTCCGCTAGACCCAAACCCACTCCGCTAGACCCAAACCCACTCGGCTAGACCCAAACCCACTCGGCTAGACCCAAGCCCACTCGGCTAGAACCAAACCCACTGGGCTAGGCCCAAACCCACTCGGCTAGACCCAAACCCTCTCGTCTAGACCCAAACCCACTTGGCTAGGCCCAAACCCACTCGGCTAGACCCAAACCCATTCGGCTAGACCCAAACCCACTCGGCTAGACCCAAACCCACTCGGCTAGACCCAAACCCAATCGGCTAGGCCCAAACCCAATCGGCTAGACCCAAACCCACTCGGCTAGATCCAAACACACTCCGCTAGACCCAAACCCACTCGGTTAGACCCAAACCCACTCGGCTAGACCCAAACCCACTCGGCTAGACCCAACCCCACTCGACTAGACCCAAACGCACTCGGCTAGACCCAAACCCACTCGGCTAGACCCAAACACACTCGGCTAGCCCAAACCCACTCGGCTAGGCCCAAACCCACTCGGCTAGACCCAAACCCACTCGGCTAGACCCAAACCCACTCGGCTAGACCCAAACCCACTCGGCTAAACCCAAACCCACTCGGCTAGACCCAAACCCACTCCGCTAGACCCAAACCCCCTCCGCTAGACCCAAACCCACTCGGCTAGACCCAAACCCACTCGGCTAGACCCAAGCCCACTCGGCTAGGCCCAAACCCACTCGGCTAGGCCCAAACCCACTCGGCTAGACCCAAACCCACTCGGCTAGACCCAAACCCACTCGGCTAGACCCAAACCCACTCGGCTAGACCCAAACCCACTGCGCTAGACCCAAACCCACGCGGCTAGACGCAAACCCACTCCGCTAGACCCAAACCCACTCCACTAGACCCAAACCCACTCGGCTAGACCCAAACCCACTCGGCTAGAACCAAACCCACTCGGCTAGACCCAAACCCACTCGGCTAGACCCAACACCATTCGACTAGAGCTAAACCCACTCGGCTAGACCCAAACCCACTCGGCTAGCCGCAAACCCACTCGGCTAGGCCCAAACCCACTCGGATAGACCCAAACCCACTCGGCTAGACCCAAACCCACTCGGCTAGACCCAAACCCACTCGGCTAGACCCAAAGCCAATCGGCTAGGCCCTAACCCACTCGGCTAGACCCAAACCCACTCGGCTAGATCCAAACACACTCCGCTAGACCCAAACCCACTCGGTTAGACCCAAACCCACTCGGCTAGACCCAAACCCACTCGGCTAGACCCAACCCCACTCGGCTAGACCCAAACGCACTCGGCTGGACCCAAACCCACTCGGCTAGACCCAAACCCACTCGGCTAGGCCCAAACCCACTCGGCTAGACCCAAACCCACTCGGCTAGACCCAAACCCACTCGGCTAGACCCAAACCCACTCGGCTAGACACAAACCCACTCGGCTAGACCCAAACCCACTGCGCTAGACCCAAACCCACGCGGCTAGACGCAAACCCACTCCGCTAGACCCAAACCCACTCCACTAGACCCAAACCCACTCGGCTGACCCAAACCCACTCCGCTAGACCCAAAGCCACTCGGCTGGACCCAAACCCACTCGGCTAGACCCAAGCCCACTCGGCTAGACCCAAACCCACTCGGTTAGGCCCAAACCCACTCGGCTAGACCCAAACCCACTCGGCTAGAACCAAACCCACTCGGCTAGACCCAAACCCACTCGGCTAGACCCAACACCATTCGACTAGAGCTAAACCCACTCGGCTAGACCCAAACCCACTCGGCTAGCCGCAAACCCACTCGGCTAGGCCCAAACCCACTCGGATAGACCCAAACCCACTCGGCTAGACCCAAACCCACTCGGCTAGACCCAAACCCACTCGGCTAGACCCAAAGCCAATCGGCTAGGCCCAAACCCACTCGGCTAGACCCAAACCCACTCGGCTAGATCCAAACACACTCCGCTAGACCCAAACCCACTCGGTTAGACCCAAACCCACTCGGCTAGACCCAAACCCACTCGGCTAGACCCAACCCCACTCGGCTAGACCCAAACGCACTCGGCTGGACCCAAACCCACTCGGCTAGACCCAAACCCACACGGCTAGCCCAAACCCACTCGGCTAGGCCCAAACCCACTCGGCTAGACCCAAACCCACTCGGCTAGACCCAAACCCACTCCGCAAGACCCAAACCCACTCCGCTAGACACAATCCCACGCGGCTAGACGCAAACCCACTGCGCTAGACCCAAACCCACTCCACTAGACCCAAACCCACTCGGCTGACCCAAACCCACTCCGCTAGACCCAAACCCACTCGGCTAGACCCAAACCCACTCGGCTAGACCCAAGCCCACTCGGCTAGACCCAAACCCACTCGGTTAGGCCCAAACCCACTCGGCTAGACCCAAACCCACTCGGCTAGAACCAAACCCACTCGGCTAGACCCAAACCCACTCGGCTAGACCCAACACCATTCGACTAGAGCTAAACCCACTCGGCTAGACCCAAACCCACTCGGCTAGCCCCAAACCCACTCGGCTAGGCCCAAACCCACTCGGCTAGACCCAAACCCACTTGGCTAGACCCAAACCCACTCGGCTAGACCCAAACCCACTCGGCTAGACGCAAACCCACTCCGCTAGACCCAAACCCACTCCGCTAGACCCAAACCCACTCCGCTAGACCCAAACCCACTCCGCTAGATCCAAACCCAGTCCGCTAGACCCAACCCCACTCCGCTAGACCCAAACCCACTCCGCTTGACCCAAACCCACTCCGCTAGACCCAAACCCACTCGGATGGACCCAAGCCCAATCGGCTAGGCCCAAACCCACTCGGCTAGACCCAAACCCACTCGGCTAGACGCAAACCCACTCCGCTAGACCCAAACCCACTCCGCTAGACCTAAACCCACTCCGCTAGACCCAAACCCACTCCGCTAGATCCAAACCCAGTCCGCTAGACCCAACCCCACTCCGCTAGACCCAAACTCACTCCGCTTGACCCAAACCCACTCCGCTAGACCCAAACCCACTCGGCTGGACCCAAGCCCACTCGGCTAGACCCAAACCCACTCGGCTAGACCCAAACCCACACGGCTAGACCCAAACCCACTCGGCTAGACCCAAACCCACTCGGCTAGACCCAAACCCACTCGGCTAGACCCAAACCCACTCGGCTAGACCCAAACCCACTGCGCTAGACCCAAACCCACGCGGCTAGACGCAAACCCACTCCGCTAGACCCAAACCCTCTCCACTAGACCCAAACCCACTCGGCTGACCGAAACCCACTCCGCTAGACCCAAACCCACTCGGCTAGACCCAAACCCACTCGGCTAGACCCAAGCCCACTCGGCTAGACCCAAACCCACTCGGTTAGGCACAAACCCACTCGGCTAGACCCAAACCCACTCGGCTAGAACCAAACCCACTCGGCTAGACCCAAACCCACTCGGCTAGACCCAACACCATTCGACTAGAGCTAAACCCACTCGGCTAGACCCAAACCCACTCGGCTAGCCCCAAACCCACTCGGCTAGGCCCAAACCCACTCGGCTAGACCCAAACCCACTTGGCTAGACCCAAACCCACTCGGCTAGACCCAAACCCACTCGGCTAGACGCAAACCCACTCCGCTAGACCCAAACCCACTCCGCTAGACCCAAACCCACTCCGCTAGACCCAAACCCACTCCGCTAGATCCAAACCCAGTCCGCTAGACCCAACCCCACTCCGCTAGACCCAAACCCACTCCGCTTGACCCAAACCCACTCCGCTAGACCCAAACCCACTCGGCTGGACCCAAGCCCACTCGGCTAGGCCCAAACCCACTCGGCTAGGCCCAAACCCACTCGGCTAGACCCAAACCCACTCGGCTAGACCCAAACCCACTCGGCTAGACCCAAACCCACTCGGCTAGACCCAAACCCACTCGGCTAGACCCAAACCCACTGCGCTAGACCCAAACCCACGCGGCTAGACGCAAACCCACTCCGCTAGACCCAAACCCACTCCACTAGACCCAAACCCACTCGGCTGACCCAAACCCACTCCGCTAGACCCAAACCCACTCGGCTGGACCCAAACCCACTCGGCTAGACCCAAGCCCACTCGGCTAGACCCAAACCCACTCGGTTAGGCCCAAACCCACTCGGCTAGGCCCAAACCCACTCGGCTAGAACCAAACCCACTCGGCTAGACCCAAACCCACTCGGCTAGAGCTAAACCCACTCGGCTAGACCCAAACCCACTCGGCTAGCCGCAAACCCACTCGGCTAGGCCCAAACCCACTCGGATAGACCCAAACCTACTCGGCTAGACCCAAACCCACTTGGCTAGACCCAAACCCACTCGGCTAGACCCAAACCCACTCGGCTAGCCCCAAACCCACTCGGCTAGGCCCAAACCCACTCGGCTAGACCCAAACCCACTTGGCTAGACCCAAACCCACTCGGCTAGACCCAAACCCACTCGGCTAGACGCAAACCCACTCCGCTAGACCCAAACCCACTCCGCTAGACCCAAACCCACTCCGCTAGACCCAAACCCACTCCGCTAGATCCAAACCCAGTCCGCTAGACCCAACCCCACTCCGCTAGACCCAAACCCACTCTGCTTGACCCAAACCCACTCCGCTAGACCCAAACCCACTCGGCTGGACCCAAGCCCAATCGGCTAGGCCCAAACCCACTCGGCTAGACCCAAACCCACTCGGCTAGACGCAAACCCACTCCGCTAGACCCAAACCCACTCCGCTAGACCTAAACCCACTCCGCTAGACCCAAACCCACTCCGCTAGATCCAAACCCAGTCCGCTAGACCCAACCCCACTCCGCTAGACCCAAACTCACTCCGCTTGACCCAAACCCACTCCGCTAGACCCAAACCCACTCGGCTGGACCCAAGCCCACTCGGCTAGACCCAAACCAACTCGGCTAGACCCAAACCCACACGGCTAGACCCAAACCCACTCGGCTAGACCCAAACCCACTCGGCTAGACCCAAACCCACTCGGCTAGACCCAAACCCACTCGGCTAGACCCAAACCCACTGCGCTAGACCCAAACCCACGCGGCTAGACGCAAACCCACTCCGCTAGACCCAAACCCTCTCCACTAGACCCAAACCCACTCGGCTGACCGAAACCCACTCCGCTAGACCCAAACCCACTCGGCTAGACCCAAACCCACTCGGCTAGACCCAAGCCCACTCGGCTAGACCCAAACCCACTCGGTTAGGCCCAAACCCACTCGGCTAGACCCAAACCCACTCGGCTAGAACCAAACCCACTCGGCTAGACCCAAACCCACTCGGCTAGACCCAACACCATTCGACTAGAGCTAAACCCACTCGGCTAGACCCAAACCCACTCGGCTAGCCCCAAACCCACTCGGCTAGGCCCAAACCCACTCGGCTAGACCCAAACCCACTTGGCTAGACCCAAACCCACTCGGCTAGACCCAAACCCACTCGGCTAGACGCAAACCCACTCCGCTAGACCCAAACCCACTCCGCTAGACCCAAACCCACTCCGCTAGACCCAAACCCACTCCGCTAGATCCAAACCCAGTCCGCTAGACCCAACCCCACTCCGCTAGACCCAAACCCACTCCGCTTGACCCAAACCCACTCCGCTAGACCCAAACCCACTCGGCTGGACCCAAGCCCACTCGGCTAGGCCCAAACCCACTCGGCTAGGCCCAAACCCACTCGGCTAGACCCAAACCCACTCGGCTAGACCCAAACCCACTCGGCTAGACCCAAACCCACTCGGCTAGACCCAAACCCACTCGGCTAGACCCAAACCCACTGCGCTAGACCCAAACCCACGCGGCTAGACGCAAACCCACTCCGCTAGACCCAAACCCACTCCACTAGACCCAAACCCACTCGGCTGACCCAAACCCACTCCGCTAGACCCAAACCCACTCGGCTGGACCCAAACCCACTCGGCTAGACCCAAGCCCACTCGGCTAGACCCAAACCCACTCGGTTAGGCCCAAACCCACTCGGCTAGGCCCAAACCCACTCGGCTAGAACCAAACCCACTCGGCTAGACCCAAACCCACTCGGCTAGATCTAAACCCACTCGGCTAGACCCAAACCCACTCGGCTAGCCGCAAACCCACTCGGCTAGGCCCAAACCCACTCGGATAGACCCAAACCTACTCGGCTAGACCCAAACCCACTTGGCTAGACCCAAACCCACTCGGCTAGACCCAAACCCACTCGGCTAGCCCCAAACCCACTCGGCTAGGCCCAAACCCACTCGGCTAGACCCAAACCCACTTGGCTAGACCCAAACCCACTCGGCTAGACCCAAACCCACTCGGCTAGACGCAAACCCACTCCGCTAGACCCAAACCCACTCCGCTAGACCCAAACCCACTCCGCTAGACCCAAACCCACTCCGCTAGATCCAAACCCAGTCCGCTAGACCCAACCCCACTCCGCTAGACCCAAACCCACTCTGCTTGACCCAAACCCACTCCGCTAGACCCAAACCCACTCGGCTGGACCCAAGCCCAATCGGCTAGGCCCAAACCCACTCGGCTAGACCCAAACCCACTCGGCTAGACGCAAACCCACTCCGCTAGACCCAAACCCACTCCGCTAGACCTAAACCCACTCCGCTAGACCCAAACCCACTCCGCTAGATCCAAACCCAGTCCGCTAGACCCAACCCCACTCCGCTAGACCCAAACTCACTCCGCTTGACCCAAACCCACTCCGCTAGACCCAAACCCACTCGGCTGGACCCAAGCCCACTCGGCTAGACCCAAACCCACTCGGCTAGACCCAAACCCACACGGCTAGACCCAAACCCACTCGGCTAGACCCAAACCCACTCGGCTAGACCCAAACCCACTCGGCTAGACCCAAACCCACTCGGCTAGACCCAAACCCACTGCGCTAGACCCAAACCCACGCGGCTAGACGCAAACCCACTCCGCTAGACCCAAACCCTCTCCACTAGACCCAAACCCACTCGGCTGACCGAAACCCACTCCGCTAGACCCAAACCCACTCGGCTAGACCCAAACCCACTCGGCTAGACCCAAGCCCACTCGGCTAGACCCAAACCCACTCGGTTAGGCCCAAACCCACTCGGCTAGACCCAAACCCACTCGGCTAGAACCAAACCCACTCGGCTGGACCCAAACCCACTCGGCTAGACCCAACACCATTCGACTAGAGCTAAACCCACTCGGCTAGACCCAAACCCACTCGGCTAGCCCCAAACCCACTCGGCTAGGCCCAAACCCACTCGGCTAGACCCAAACCCACTTGGCTAGACCCAAACCCACTCGGCTAGACCCAAACCCACTCGGCTAGACGCAAACCCACTCCGCTAGACCCAAACCCACTCCGCTAGACCCAAACCCACTCCGCTAGACCCAAACCCACTCCGCTAGATCCAAACCCAGTCCGCTAGACCCAACCCCACTCCGCTAGACCCAAACCCACTCCGCTTGACCCAAACCCACTCCGCTAGACCCAAACCCACTCGGCTGGACCCAAGCCCACTCGGCTAGGCCCAAACCCACTCGGCTAGGCCCAAACCCACTCGGCTAGACCCAAACCCACTCGGCTAGACCCAAACCCACTCGGCTAGACCCAAACCCACTCGGCTAGACCCAAACCCACTCGGCTAGACCCAAACCCACTGCGCTAGACCCAAACCCACGCGGCTAGATGCAAACCCACTCCGCTAGACCCAAACCCACTCCACTAGACCCAAACCCACTCGGCTGACCCAAACCCACTCCGCTAGACCCAAACCCACTCGGCTGGACCCAAACCCACTCGGCTAGACCCAAGCCCACTCGGCTAGACCCAAACCCACTCGGTTAGGCCCAAACCCACTCGGCTAGGCCCAAACCCACTCGGCTAGAACCAAACCCACTCGGCTAGACCCAAACCCACTCGGCTAGACCCAACACCATTCGACTAGAGCTAAACCCACTCGGCTAGACCCAAACCCACTCGGCTAGCCGCAAACCCACTCGGCTAGGCCCAAACCCACTCGGATAGACCCAAACCTACTCGGCTAGACCCAAACCCACTCGGCTAGACCCAAACCCACTCGGCTAGACCCAAAGCCAATCGGCTAGGCCCAAACCCACTCGGCTAGACCCAAACCCACTCGGCTAGATCCAAACACACTCCGCTAGACCCAAACCCACTCGGTTAGACCCAAACCCACTCGGCTAGACCCAAACCCACTCGGCTAGACCCAACCCCACTCGGCTAGACCCAAACGCACTCGGCTAGACCCAAACCCACTCGGCTAGACCCAAACCCACACGGCTAGCCCAAACCCACTCGGCTAGGCCCAAACCCACTCGGCTAGACCCAACCCCACTCGGCTAGACCCAAACCCACTCCGCAAGACCCAAACCCACTCCGCTAGACCCAAACCCACGCGGCTAGACGCAAACCCACTGCGCTAGACCCAAACCCACTCCACTAGACCCAAACCCACTCGGCTGACCCAAACCCACTCCGCTAGACCCAAACCCACTCGGCTAGACCCAAACCCACTCGGCTAGACCCAAGCCCACTCGGCTAGACCCAAACCCACTCGGTTAGGCCCAAACCCACTCGGCTAGACCCAAACCCACTCGGCTAGAACCAAACCCACTCGGCTAGACCCAAACCCACTCGGCTAGACCAAACACAATTCGACTAGAGCTAAACCCACTCGGCTAGACCCAAACCCACTCGGCTAGCCCCAAACCCACTCGGCTAGGCCCAAACCCACTCGGCTAGACCCAAACCCACTCGGCTAGACCCAAACCCACTCGGCTCGACCCAAACCCACTCGGCCAGACGCAAACCCACTCCGCTAGACCCAAACCCACTCCGCTAGACCCAAACCCACTCCGCTAGACCCAAACCCACTCCGCTAGATCCAAACCCAGTCCGCTAGACCCAACCCGACTCCGCTAGACCCAAACCCACTCCGCTTGACCCAAACCCACTCCGCTAGACCCAAACCCACTCGGCTAGACCCAAACCCACTCGGCTAGACCCAAACCCACTCGGCTAGACCCAAACCCACTCGGCTAGACGCAAACCCACTCCGCTAGACCCAAACCCACTCCGCTAGACCCAAACCCACTCCGCTAGACCCAAACCCACTCCGCTAGATCCAAACCCAGTCCGCTAGACCCAACCCCACTCCGCTCGACCCAAACCCACTCCGCTTGACCCAAACCCACTCCGCTAGACCCAAACCCACTCGGCTAGACCCAAACCCACTCGGCTAGACCCAAACCCACTCGGCTAGACCCAAACCCACTCGGCTAGACCCAAACCCAATCGGCTAGGCCCAAACCCACTCCGCTAGACCCAAACCCACTCGGCTAGACCCAAACCCACTCGGCTAGACCCAAGCCCACTCGGCTAGAACCAAACCCACTCGGCTAGACCCAAACCCACTCGGCTAGACCCAAACCCACTCGGCTAGACCCAAACCCACGCGGCTAGATGCAAACCCACTCGGCTAGACCCAACACCATTCGACTAGAGCTAAACCCACTCGGCTAGACCCAACCCACTCGGCTAGCCCCAAACCCACTCGGCTAGGCCCAAACCCACTCGGCTAGACCCAAACCCACTCGGCTAGACCCAAACCCACTCGGCTAGACCCAAACCCACTCGGCTAGACCCAAACCCACTCGGTTAGACCCAAACCCACTCGGCCAGACCCAAACCCACTCGGCTAGACCCAACCCCACTCGGCTAGACCCAAACGCAGTCGGCTAGACCCAAACCCACTCGGCTAGACCCAAACCCACTCGGCTAGCCCAAACCCACTCGGCTAGGCCCAAACCCACTCGGCTAGACCCAAACCCACTCGGCTAGACCCAAACCCACTCGGCTAGACCCAAACCCACTCGGCTAAACCCAAACCCACTCGGCTAGACCCAAACCCACTCCGCTAGACCCAAACCCACTCGGCTAGACCCAAACCCACTCGGCTAGACCCAAACCCACTCGGCTAGACCCAAGCCCACTCGGCTAGAACCAAACCCACTGGGCTAGGCCCAAACCCACTCGGCTAGACCCAAACCCACTCGGCTAGACCCAAACCCGCTTGGCTAGGCCCAAACCCACTCGGCTAGACCCACACCCACTCGGCTAGACCCAAACCCACTCGGCTAGACCCAAACCCACTCGGCTAGACCCAAACCCAATCGGCTAGGCCCAAACCCAATCGGCTAGACCCAAACCCACTCGGCTAGATCCAAACACACTCCGCTAGACCCAAACCCACTCGGTTAGACCCAAACCCACTCGGCTAGACCCAAACCCACTCGGCTAGACCCAACCCCACTCGGCTAGACCCAAACGCACTCGGCTAGACCCAAACCCACTCGGCTAGACCCAAACCCACTCGGCTAGCCCAAACCCACTCGGCTAGGCCCAAACCCACTCGGCTAGACCCAAACCCACTCGGCTAGACCCAAACCCACTCGGCTAAACCCAAACCCACTCGGCTAGACCCAAACCCACTCCGCTAGACCCAAACCCCCTCCGCTAGACCCAAACCCACTCGGCTAGACCCAAACCCACTCGGCTAGACCCAAGACCACTCGGCTAGGCCCAAACCCACTCGGCTAGGCCCAAACCCACTCGGCTAGACCCAAACCCACTCGGCTAGACCCAAACCCACTCGGCTAGACCCAAACCCACTCGGCTAGACCCAAACCCACTCGGCTAGACCCAAACCCACTGCACTAGACCCAAACCCACGCGGCTAGACGGAAACCCACTCCGCTAGACCCAAACCCACTCCACTAGACCCAAACCCACTCGGCTGACCCAAACCCACTCCGCTAGACCCAAACCCACTCGGCTGGACCCAAACCCACTCGGCTAGACCCAAGCCCACTCGGCTAGACCCAAACCAACTCGGATAGGCCCAAACCCACTCGGCTAGACCCAAACCCACTCGGCTAGAACCAAACCCACTCGGCTAGACCCAAACCCACTCGGCTAGACCCAACACCATTCGACTAGAGCTAAACCCACTCGGCTAGACCCAAACCCACTCGGCTAGCCGCAAACCCACTCGGCTAGGCCCAAACCCACTCGGATAGACCCAAACCCACTCGGCTAGACCCAAACCCACTCGGCTAGACCCAAACCCACTCGGCTAGACCCAAAGCCAATCGGCTAGGCCCAAACCCACTCGGCTAGACCCAAACCCACTCGGCTAGATCCAAACACACTCCGCTAGACCCAAACCCACTCGGTTAGACCCAAACCCACTCGGCTAGACCCAAACCCACTCGGCTAGACCCAACCCCACTCGGCTAGACCCAAACGCACTCGGCTAGACCCTAACCCACTCGGCTAGACCCAAACCCACACGGCTAGCCCAAACCCACTCGGCTAGGCCCAAACCCACTCGGCTAGACCCAAACCCACTCGGCTAGACCCAAACCCACTCCGCAAGACCCAAACCCACTCTGCTAGACCCAAACCCACGCGGCTAGACGCAAACCCACTGCGCTAGACCCAAACCCACTCCACTAGACCCAAACCCACTCGGCTGACCCAAACCCACTCCGCTAGACCCAAACCCACTCGGCTAGACCCAAACCCACTCGGCTAGACCCAAGCCCACTCGGCTAGACCCAAACCCACTCGGTTAGGCCCAAACCCACTCGGCTAGACCCAAACCCACTCGGCTAGAACCAAACCCACTCGGCTAGACCCAAACCCACTCGGCTAGACCCAACACCATTCGACTAGAGCTAAACCCACTCGGCTAGACCCAAACCCACTCGGCTAGCCCCAAACCCACTCGGCTAGGCCCAAACCCACTCGGCTAGACCCAAGCCCACTCGGCTAGACCCAAACCCACTCGGATAGGCCCAAACCCACTCGGCTAGACCCAAACCCACTCGGCTAGAACCAAACCCACTCGGCTAGACCCAAACCCACTCGGCTAGACCCAACACCATTCGACTAGAGCTAAACCCACTCGGCTAGACCCAAACCCACTCGGCTAGCCGCAAACCCACTCGGCTAGGCCCAAACCCACTCGGATAGACCCAAACCCACTCGGCTAGACCCAAACCCACTCGGCTAGACCCAAACCCACTCGGCTAGACCCAAAGCCAATCGGCTAGGCCCAAACCCACTCGGCTAGACCCAAACCCACTCGGCTAGATCCAAACACACTCCGCTAGACCCAAACCCACTCGGTTAGACCCAAACCCACTCGGCTAGACCCAAACCCACTCGGCTAGACCCAACCCCACTCGGCTAGACCCAAACGCACTCGGCTAGACCCAAACCCACTCGGCTAGACCCAAACCCACACGGCTAGCCCAAACCCACTCGGCTAGGCCCAAACCCACTCGGCTAGACCCACACCCACTCGGCTAGACCCAAACCCACTCCGCAAGACCCAAACCCACTCCGCTAGACCCAAACCCACGCGGCTAGACGCAAACCCACTGCGCTAGACCCAAACCCACTCCACTAGACCCAAACCCACTCGGCTGACCCAAACCCACTCCGCTAGACCCAAACCCACTCGGCTAGACCCAAACCCACTCGGTTAGGCCCAAACCCACTCGGCTAGACCCAAACCCACGCGGCTAGAACCAAACCCACTCGGCTAGACCCAAACCCACTCGGCTAGACCCAACACCATTCGACTAGAGCTAAACCCACTCGGCTAGACCCAAACCCACTCGGCTAGCCCCAAACCCACTCGGCTAGGCCCAAACCCACTCGGCTAGACCCAAACCCACTCCGCAAGACCCAAACCCACTCTGCTAGACCCAAACCCACTCGGCTAGCCCCAAACCCACTCGGCTAGGCCCAAACCCACTCGGCTAGACCCAAACCCACTCCGCAAGACCCAAACCCACTCGGCTAGACCCAACCCACTCGGCTAGCCCCAAACCCACTCGGCTAGGCCCAAACCCACTCGGCTAGACCCAAACCCACTCGGCTAGACCCAAACCCACTCGGCTAGACCCAAACCCACTCGGCTAGACCCAAACCCACTCGGTTAGACCCAAACCCACTCGGCCAGACCCAAACCCACTCGGCTAGACCCAACCCCACTCGGCTAGACCCAAACGCACTCGGCTAGACCCAAACCCACTCGGCTAGACCCAAACCCACTCGGCTAGCCCAAACCCACTCGGCTAGGCCCAAACCCACTCGGCTAGACCCAAACCCACTCGGCTAGACCCAAACCCACTCGGCTAGACCCAAACCCACTCGGCTAAACCCAAACCCACTCGGCTAGACCCAAACCCACTCCGCTAGACCCAAACCCACTCGGCTAGACCCAAACCCACTCGGCTAGACCCAAACCCACTCGGCTAGACCCAAGCCCACTCGGCTAGAACCAAACCCACTGGGCTAGGCCCAAACCCACTCGGCTAGACCCAAACCCACTCGGCTAGACCCAAACCCGCTTGGCTAGGCCCAAACCCACTCGGCTAGACCCACACCCACTCGGCTAGACCCAAACCCACTCGGCTAGACCCAAACCCACTCGGCTAGACCCAAACCCAATCGGCTAGGCCCAAACCCAATCGGCTAGACCCAAACCCACTCGGCTAGATCCAAACACACTCCGCTAGACCCAAACCCACTCGGTTAGACCCAAACCCACTCGGCTAGACCCAAACCCACTCGGCTAGACCCAACCCCACTCGGCTAGACCCAAACGCACTCGGCTAGACCCAAACCCACTCGGCTAGACCCAAACCCACTCGGCTAGCCCAAACCCACTCGGCTAGGCCCAAACCCACTCGGCTAGACCCAAACCCACTCGGCTAGACCCAAACCCACTCGGCTAGACCCAAACCCACTCGGCTAAACCCAAACCCACTCGGCTAGACCCAAACCCACTCCGCTAGACCCAAACCCCCTCCGCTAGACCCAAACCCACTCGGCTAGACCCAAACCCACTCGGCTAGACCCAAGACCACTCGGCTAGGCCCAAACCCACTCGGCTAGGCCCAAACCCACTCGGCTAGACCCAAACCCACTCGGCTAGACCCAAACCCACTCGGCTAGACCCAAACCCACTCGGCTAGACCCAAACCCACTCGGCTAGACCCAAACCCACTGCACTAGACCCAAACCCACGCGGCTAGACGGAAACCCACTCCGCTAGACCCAAACCCACTCCACTAGACCCAAACCCACTCGGCTGACCCAAACCCACTCCGCTAGACCCAAACCCACTCGGCTGGACCCAAACCCACTCGGCTAGACCCAAGCCCACTCGGCTAGACCCAAACCCACTCGGATAGGCCCAAACCCACTCGGCTAGACCCAAACCCACTCGGCTAGAACCAAACCCACTCGGCTAGACCCAAACCCACTCGGCTAGACCCAACACCATTCGACTAGAGCTAAACCCACTCGGCTAGACCCAAACCCACTCGGCTAGCCGCAAACCCACTCGGCTAGGCCCAAACCCACTCGGATAGACCCAAACCCACTCGGCTAGACCCAAACCCACTCGGCTAGACCCAAACCCACTCGGCTAGACCCAAAGCCAATCGGCTAGGCCCAAACCCACTCGGCTAGACCCAAACCCACTCGGCTAGATCCAAACACACTCCGCTAGACCCAAACCCACTCGGTTAGACCCAAACCCACTCGGCTAGACCCAAACCCACTCGGCTAGACCCAACCCCACTCGGCTAGACCCAAACGCACTCGGCTAAACCCTAACCCACTCGGCTAGACCCAAACCCACACGGCTAGCCCAAACCCACTCGGCTAGGCCCAAACCCACTCGGCTAGACCCAAACCCACTCGGCTAGACCCAAACCCACTCCGCAAGACCCAAACCCACTCTGCTAGACCCAAACCCACGCGGCTAGACGCAAACCCACTGCGCTAGACCCAAACCCACTCCACTAGACCCAAACCCACTCGGCTGACCCAAACCCACTCCGCTAGACCCAAACCCACTCGGCTAGACCCAAACCCACTCGGCTAGACCCAAGCCCACTCGGCTAGACCCAAACCCACTCGGTTAGGCCCAAACCCACTCGGCTAGACCCAAACCCACTCGGCTAGAACCAAACCCACTCGGCTAGACCCAAACCCACTCGGCTAGACCCAACACCATTCGACTAGAGCTAAACCCACTCGGCTAGACCCAAACCCACTCGGCTAGCCCCAAACCCACTCGGCTAGGCCCAAACCCACTCGGCTAGACCCAAGCCCACTCGGCTAGACCCAAACCCACTTGGATAGGCCCAAACCCACTCGGCTAGACCCAAACCCACTCGGCTAGAACCAAACCCACTCGGCTAGACCCAAACCCACTCGGCTAGACCCAACACCATTCGACTAGAGCTAAACCCACTCGGCTAGACCCAAACCCACTCGGCTAGCCGCAAACCCACTCGGCTAGGCCCAAACCCACTCGGATAGACCCAAACCCACTCGGCTAGACCCAAACCCACTCGGCTAGACCCAAACCCACTCGGCTAGACCCAAAGCCAATCGGCTAGGCCCAAACCCACTCGGCTAGACCCAAACCCACTCGGCTAGATCCAAACACACTCCGCTAGACCCAAACCCACTCAGTTAGACCCAAACCCACTCGGCTAGACCCAAACCCACTCGGCTAGACCCAACCCCACTCGGCTAGACCCAAACGCACTCGGCTAGACCCAAACCCACTCGGCTAGACCCAAACCCACACGGCTAGCCCAAACCCACTCGGCTAGGCCCAAACCCACTCGGCTAGACCCACACCCACTCGGCTAGACCCAAACCCACTCCGCAAGACCCAAACCCACTCCGCTAGACCCAAACCCACGCGGCTAGACGCAAACCCACTGCGCTAGACCCAAACCCACTCCACTAGACCCAAACCCACTCGGCTGACCCAAACCCACTCCGCTAGACCCAAACCCACTCGGCTAGACCCAAACCCACTCGGTTAGGCCCAAACCCACTCGGCTAGACCCAAACCCACGCGGCTAGAACCAAACCCACTCGGCTAGACCCAAACCCACTCGGCTAGACCCAACACCATTCGACTAGAGCTAAACCCACTCGGCTAGACCCAAACCCACTCGGCTAGCCCCAAACCCACTCGGCTAGGCCCAAACCCACTCGGCTAGACCCAAACCCACTCCGCAAGACCCAAACCCACTCTGCTAGACCCAAACCCACGCGGCTAGACGCAAACCCACTGCGCTAGACCCAAACCCACTCCACTAGACCCAAACCCACTCGGCTGACCCAAACCCACTCCGCTAGACCCAAACCCACTCGGCTAGACCCAAACCCACTCGGCTAGACCCAAGCCCACTCGGCTAGACCCAAACCCACTCGGTTAGGCCCAAACCCACTCGGCTAGACCCAAACCCACTCGGCTAGAACCAAACCCACTCGGCTAGACCCAAACCCACTCGGCTAGACCCAACACCATTCGACTAGAGCTAAACCCACTCGGCTAGACCCAAACCCACTCGGCTAGCCCCAAACCCACTCGGCTAGGCCCAAACCCACTCGGCTAGACCCAAACCCACTCGGATAGGCCCAAACCCACTCGGCTAGACCCAAACCCACTCGGCTAGAACCAAACCCACTCGGCTAGACCCAAACCCACTCGGCTAGACCCAACACCATTCGACTAGAGCTAAACCCACTCGGCTAGACCCAAACCCACTCGGCTAGCCGCAAACCCACTCGGCTAGGCCCAAACCCACTCGGATAGACCCAAACCCACTCGGCTAGACCCAAACCCACTCGGCTAGACCCAAACCCACTCGGCTAGACCCAAAGCCAATCGGCTAGGCCCAAACCCACTCGGCTAGACCCAAACCCACTCGGCTAGATCCAAACCCACTCGGTTAGACCCAAACCCACTCGGCTAGACCCAAACCCACTCGGCTAGACCCAACCCCACTCGGCTAGACCCAAACGCACTCGGCTAGACCCAAACCCACTCGGCTAGACCCAAACCCACACGGCTAGCCCAAACCCACTCGGCTAGGCCCAAACCCACTCGGCTAGACCCACACCCACTCGGCTAGACCCAAACCCACTCCGCAAGACCCAAACCCACTCCGCTAGACCCAAACCCACGCGGCTAGACGCAAACCCACTGCGCTAGACCCAAACCCACTCCACTAGACCCAAACCCACTCGGCTGACCCAAACCCACTCCGCTAGACCCAAACCCACTCGGCTAGACCCAAACCCACTCGGTTAGGCCCAAACCCACTCGGCTAGACCCAAACCCACGCGGCTAGAACCAAACCCACTCGGCTAGACCCAAACCCACTCGGCTAGACCCAACACCATTCGACTAGAGCTAAACCCACTCGGCTAGACCCAAACCCACTCGGCTAGCCCCAAACCCACTCGGCTAGGCCCAAACCCACTCGGCTAGGCCCAAACCCACTCGGCTAGACCCAAACCAACTCGGCTAGACCCAAACCCACTCGTCTAGACGCAAACCCACTCCGCTAGACCCAAACCCACTCCGCTTGACCCAAACCCACTCCGCTAGACCCAAACCCACTCGGCTAGCCCAAACCCACTCGGCTAGGCCCAAACCCACTCGGCTAGACCCAAACCCACTCGGCTAGACCCAAACCCACTCGGCTAGACCCAAACCCACTCGGCTAAACCCAAACCCACTCGGCTAGACTCAAACCCACTCCGCTAGACCCAAACCCCCTCCGCTAGACCCAAACCCACTCGGCTAGACCCAAACCCACTCGGCTAGACCCAAGCCCACTCGGCTAGGCCCAAACCCACTCGGCTAGGCCCAAACCCACTCGGCTAGACCCAAACCCACTCGGCTAGACCCAAACCCACTCGGCTAGACCCAAACCCACTCGGCTAGACCCAAACCCACTGCGCTAGACCCAAACCCACGCGGCTAGATGCAAACCCACTCCGCTAGACCCAAACCCACTCCACTAGACCCAAACCCACTCGGCTGACCCAAACCCACTCCGCTAGACCCAAACCCACTCGGCTGGACACAAACCCACTCGGCTAGACCCAAGCCCACTCGGCTAGACCCAAACCCACTCGGTTAGGCCCAAACCCACTCGGCTAGCCCCAAACCCACTCGGCTAGAACCAAACCCACTCAGCTAGACCCAAACCCACTCGGCTAGACCCAAAGCCAATCGGCTAGGCCCAAACCCACTCGGCTAGACCCAAACCCACTCGGCTAGATCCAAACACACTCCGCTAGACCCAAACCCACTCGGTTAGACCCAAACCCACTCGGCTAGACCCAAACCAACTCGGCTAGACCCAACCCCAGTCGGCTAGACCCAAACGCACTCGGCTAGACCCAAACCCACTCGACTAGACCCAAACCCACACGGCTAGCCCAAACCCACTCGGCTAGGCCCAAACCCACTCGGCTAGACCCAAACCCACTCGGCTAGACCCAAACCCACTCGGCTAGACCCAAACCCACACGGCTAGCCCAAACCCACTCGGCTAGGCCCAAACCCACTCGGCTAGACCCAAACCCACTCAGCTAGACCCAAACCCACTCGGCTAGATCCAAACACACTCCGCTAGACCCAAACCCACTCGGTTAGACCCAAACCCACTCGGCTAGACCCAAACCCACTCGGCTAGACCCAACCCCACTCGGCTAGACCCAAACGCACTCGGCTAGACCCAAACCCACTCGGCTAGACCCAAACCCACACGGCTAGCCCAAACCCACTCGGCTAGGCCCAAACCCACTCGGCTAGACCCAAACCCACTCGGCTAGACCCAAACCCACTCCGCAAGACCCAAACCCACTCCGCTAGACCCAAACCCATGCGGCTAGATGCAAACCCACTGCGCTAGACCCAAACCCACTCCTCTAGACCCAAACCCACTCGGCTGACCCAAACCCACTCCGCTAGACCCAAACCCACTCGGCTAGACCCAAACCCACTCGGCTAGACCCAAGCCCACTCGGCTAGACCCAAACCCACTCGGTTAGGCCCAAACCCACTCGGCTAGACCCAAACCCACTCGGCTAGGACCAAACCCACTCGGCTAGACCCAAACCCACTCGGCTAGACCCAACACCATTCGACTAGAGCTAAACCCACTCGGCTAGACCCAAACCCACTCGGCTAGCCCCAAACCCACTCGGCTAGGCCCAAACCCACTCGGCTAGACCCAAACCCACTCGGCTAGACCCAAACCCACTCGGCTAGACCCAAACCCACTCGGCTAGACGCAAACCCACTCCGCTAGACCCAAACCCACTCCGCTAGACCCAAACCCACTCCGCTAGACCCAAACCCACTCCGCTAGATCCAAACCCAGTCCGCTAGACCCAACCCCACTCCGCTAGACCCAAACCCACTCCGCTTGACCCAAACCCACTCCGCTAGACCCAAACCCACTCGGCTAGACCCAAACCCACTCGGCTAGACCCAAACCCACTCGGCTAGACCCAAACCCACTCGGCTAAACCCAACCCCACTCGGCTAGACCCAAACCCACTCGGTTAGGCCCAAACCCACTCGGCTAGGCCCAAACCCACTCGGCTAGACCCAAACCCACTCGGCTGACCCAAACCCACTGCGCTAGACCCAAACCCACTCGGCTAGACCCAAACCCACTCGGCTAGACCCAAGCCCACTCGGCTAGACCCAAACCCACTCGGTTAGGCCCAAACCCACTCGGCTAGACCCAAACCCACTCGGCTAGAACCAAACCCACTCGGCTAGATCCAAACCCACTCGGCTAGACCCAAACCCACTCGGCTAGACCCAAACCCACTCGGCTAGACCCAACCCCACTCGACTAGACCTAAACCCACTCGGCTAGACCCAAACCCACACGGCTAGCCCCAAACCCACTCGGCTAGGCCCAAACCCACTCCACTAGACCCAAACCCACTCGGCTAGACCCAAACCCACTCGGCTAGACCCAAACCCAATCGGCTAGGCACAAACCCACTCGGCTAGACCCAAACCCACTCGGCTAGACCCAAACCCACACGGCTAGCCCTAACCCACTCGGCTAGGCCCAAACCCACTCGGCTAGACCCAAACCCACTCAGCTAGACCCAAACCCACTCGGCTAGATCCAAACACACTCCGCTAGACCCAAACCCACTCGGTTAGACCCAAACCCACTCGGCTAGACCCAAACCCACTCGGCTAGACCCAACCCCACTCGGCTAGACCCAAACGCACTCGGCTGGACCCAAACCCACTCGGCTAGACCCAAACCCACACGGCTAGCCCAAACCCACTCGGCTAGGCCCAAACCCACTCGGCTAGACCCAAACCCACTCGGCTAGACCCAAACCCACTCCGCAAGACCCAAACCCACTCCGCTAGACCCAAACCCACGCGGCTAGACGCAAACCCACTGCGCTAGACCCAAACCCACTCCTCTAGACCCAAACCCACTCGGCTGACCCAAACCCACTCCGCTAGACCCAAACCCACTCGGCTAGACCCAAACCCACTCGGCTAGACCCAAGCCCACTCGGCTAGACCCAAACCCACTCGGTTAGGCCCAAACCCACTCGGCTAGACCCAAACCCACTCGGCTAGGACCAAACCCACTCGGCTAGACCCAAACCCACTCGGCTAGACCCAACACCATTCGACTAGAGCTAAACCCACTCGGCTAGACCCAAACCCACTCGGCTAGCCCCAAACCCACTCGGCTAGGCCCAAACCCACTCGGCTAGACCCAAACCCACTCGGCTAGACCCAAACCCACTCGGCTAGACCCAAACCCACTCGGCTAGACCCAAACCCACTCCGCTAGACCCAAACCCACTCCGCTAGACCCAAACCCACTCCGCTAGACCCAAACCCACTCCGCTAGATCCAAACCCAGTCCGCTAGACCCAACCCCACTCCGCTAGACCCAAACCCACTCCGCTTGACCCAAACCCACTCCGCTAGACCCAAACCCACTCGGCTAGACCCAAACCCACTCGGCTAGACCCAAACCCACTCGGCTAGACCCAAACCCACTCGGCTAGACCCAAGCCCACTCGGCTAGACCCAAACCCACTCGGTTAGGCCCAAACCCACTCGGCTAGGCCCAAACCCACTCGGCTAGACCCAAACCCACTCGGCTGACCCAAACCCACTGCGCTAGACCCAAACCCACTCGGCTAGACCCAAACCCACTCGGCTAGACCCAAGCCCACTCGGCTAGACCCAAACCCACTCGGTTAGGCCCAAACCCACTCGGCTAGACCCAAACCCACTCGGCTAGAACCAAACCCACTCGGCTAGATCCAAACCCACTCGGCTAGACCCAAACCCACTCGGCTAGACCCAAACCCACTCGGCTAGACCCAACCCCACTCGACTAGACCTAAACCCACTCGGCTAGACCCAAACCCACACGGCTAGCCCCAAACCCACTCGGCTAGGCCCAAACCCACTCCACTAGACCCAAACCCACTCGGCTAGACCCAAACCCACTCGGCTAGACCCAAACCCAATCGGCTAGGCACAAACCCACTCGGCTAGACCCAAACCCACTCGGCTACACCCAAACCCACTCGGCTAGAACCAAACCCACTCGGCTAGGCCCAAACCCACTCGGCTAGGCCCAAACCCACTCGGCTAGACCCAAACCCACTCGGCTAGACCCAAACCCACTCGACTAGACCCAAACCCACTCGGCTAGACCCAAACCCTCTCGGCTAGACCAAAACCCACTCGGCTAGACGCAAACCCACTGCGCTAGACCCAAACCCACTGCACTAGACCCAAACCCACTCGGCTGACCCAAACCCACTGCGCTAGACCCAAACCAACTCGGCTAGACCCAAACCCACTCGGCTAGACGCAAGCCCACTCGGCTAGACCCAAACCCACTCGGTTAGGCCCAAACCCACTCGGCTAGACCCAAACCCACTCGGCTAGAACCAAACCCACTCAGCTAGACCCAAACCCACTCGGCTAGACCCAACACCATTCGACTAGAGCTAAACCCACTCGGCTAGACCCAAACCCACTCGGTTAGCCCCAAACCCACTCGGCTAGGCCCAAACCCACTCGGCTAGACCCAAACCCACTCGGCTAGACCCAAACCCACTCGGCTAGACCCAAACCCACTTGGCTAGACCCAAACCCAATCGGCTAGGCCCAAACCCACTCGGCTAGACCCAAACCCACTCGGCTAGATCCAAACACACTCCGCTAGACCCAAACCCACTCGGGTAGACCCAAACCCACTCGGCTAGACCCAAACCCACTCGGCTAGACCCAACCCCACTCGGCTAGACCCAAACGCACTCGGCTAGACCCAAACCCACTCGGCTAGACCCAAACCCACTCGGCTAGCCCAAACCCACTCGGCTAGGCCCAAACCCACTCGGCTAGACCCAAACCCACTCGGCTTGACGCAAACCAACTCCGCTAGACCAAAACCCACTCCGCTAGACCCAAACCCACTCCGCTAGACCCAAACCCACTCCGCTAGATCCAAACCCAGTCCGCTAGACCCAACCCCACTCCGCTAGACCCAAACCCACTCCGCTTGACCCAAACACACTCCGCTAGACCCATACCCACTCGGCTAGACCCAAACCCACTCGGCTAGACCCAAACCCACTCGGCTAGACCCAAACCCACTCGGCTAGACCCAACCCCACTCGACTAGACCTAAACCCACTCGGCTAGACCCAAACCCACTCGGCTAGACCCAAACCCACTCGGCTAGACCCAAAGCCAATCGGCTAGGCCCAAACCCACTCGGCTAGACCCAAACCCACTCGGCTAGATCCAAACACACTCCGCTAGACCCAAACCCACTCGGTTAGACCCAAACCCACTCGGCTAGACCCAAACCCACTCGGCTAGACCCAACCCCACTCGGCTAGACCCAAACGCACTCGGCTAGACCCAAACCCACTCGGCTAGACCCAAACCCACACGGCTAGCCCAAACCCACTCGGCTAGGCCCAAACCCACTCGGCTAGACCCAAACCCACTCGGCTAGACCCAAACCCACTCCGCTAGATCCAAACCCAGTCCGCTAGACCCAACCCCACTCCGCTAGACCCAAACCCACTCCGCTTGACCCAAACACACTCCGCTAGACCCATACCCACTCGGCTAGACCCAAACCCACTCGGCTAGACCCAAACCCACTCGGCTAGACCCAAACCCACTCGGCTAGACCCAACCCCACTCGACTAGACCTAAACCCACTCGGCTAGACCCAAACCCACTCGGCTAGACCCAAACCCACTCGGCTAGACCCAACCCCACTCGACTAGACCTAAACCCACTCGGCTAGACCCAAACCCACTCGGCTAGACCCAAACCCACTCGGCTAGACGCAAACCCACTCCGCTAGACCAAAACCCACTCCGCTAGACCCAAACCCACTCCGCTAGACCCAAACCCACTCCGCTAGATCCAAACCCAGTCCGCTAGACCCAACCCCACTCCGCTAGACCCAAACCCACTCCGCTTGACCCAAACACACTCCGCTAGACCCATACCCACTCGGCTAGACCCAAACCCACTCGGCTAGACCCAAACCCACTCGGCTAGACCCAAACCCACTCGGCTAGACCCAACCCCACTCGACTAGACCTAAACCCACTCGGCTAGACCCAAACCCACTCGGCTAGACCCAAACCCACTCGGCTAGACCCAAAGCCAATCGGCTAGGCCCAAACCCACTCGGCTAGACCCAAACCCACTCGGCTAGATCCAAACACACTCCGCTAGACCCAAACCCACTCGGTTAGACCCAAACCCACTCGGCTAGACCCAAACCCACTCGGCTAGACCCAACCCCACTCGGCTAGACCCAAACGCACTCGGCTAGACCCAAACCCACTCGGCTAGACCCAAACCCACACGGCTAGCCCAAACCCACTCGGCTAGGCCCAAACCCAATCGGCTAGACCCAAACCCACTCGGCTAGACCCAAACCCACTCCGCTAGATCCAAACCCAGTCCGCTAGACCCAACCCCACTCCGCTAGACCCAAACCCACTCCGCTTGACCCAAACACACTCCGCTAGACCCATACCCACTCGGCTAGACCCAAACCCACTCGGCTAGACCCAAACCCACTCGGCTAGACCCAAACCCACTCGGCTAGACCCAACCCCACTCGACTAGACCTAAACCCACTCGGCTAGACCCAAACCCACTCGGCTAGACCCAAACCCACTCGGCTAGACCCAAAGCCAATCGGCTAGGCCCAAACCCACTCGGCTAGACCCAAACCCACTCGGCTAGATCCAAACACACTCCGCTAGACCCAAACCCACTCGGTTAGACCCAAACCCACTCGGCTAGACCCAAACCCACTCGGCTAGACCCAACCCCACTCGGCTAGACCCAAACACACTCGGCTAGACCCAAACCCACTCGGCTAGACCCAAACCCACACGGCTAGCCCAAACCCACTCGGCTAGGCCCAAACCCACTCTGCTAGACCCAAACCCACTCGGCTAGACCCAAACCCACTCCGCAAGACCCAAACCCACTCCGCTAGACCCAAACCCACGCGGCTAGACGCAAACCCACTGCGCTAGACCCAAACCCACTCCGCTAGACCCAAACCCACTCGGCTAAACCCAAACCCACTCCGCTAGACCCAAACCCACTCGGCTAGACCCAAAACCACTCGGCTATACCCAAGCCCACTCGGCTAGACCCACACCCACTCGGTTAGGCCCAAACCCACTCGGCTAGATCCAAACCCACTCGGCCAGACCCAAACCCACTCGGCTAGACCCAAACCCACTCGGCTAGACCCAACCCCACTCGACTAGACCTAAACCCACTCGGCTAGACCCAAACCCACTCGGCTAGCCCCAAACCCACTCGGCTAGGCCCAAATCAACTCGGCTAGACCCAAACCCACTCGGCTAGACCCAAACCACTCGGCTAGACCCAAACCCACTCGGCTAGACCCAACCCCAATCGGCTAGGCACAAACCCACTCGGCTAGACCCAAACCCACTCGGCTAGACCCAAACCCACTCGGCTAGAACCAAACCCACTCGGCTAGGCCCAAACCCACTCGGCTAGGCCCAAACCCACTCTGCTAGACACAAATCCGCTCGGCTAGACCCAAACCCACTCGGCTAGACCCAAACCCACTCGGCTAGACCCAAACCCACTCGGCTAGACCCAAACCCACTCGGCTAGACCCAAGCCCACTCGGCTAGACCCAAACCCACTCGGTTAGGCCCAAACCCACTCGGCTAGGCCCAAACCCACTCGGCTAGACCCAAACCCACTCGGCTGACCCAAACCCACTGCGCTAGACCCAAACCCACTCGGCTAGACCCAAACCCACTCGGCTAGACCCAAGCCCACTCGGCTAGACCCAAACCCACTCGGTTAGGCCCAAACCCACTCGGCTAGACCCAAACCCACTCGGCTAGAACCAAACCCACTCGGCTAGATCCAAACCCACTCGGCTAGACCCAAACCCACTCGGCTAGACCCAAACCCACTCGGCTAGACCCAACCCCACTCGACTAGACCTAAACCCACTCGGCTAGACCCAAACCCACACGGCTAGCCCCAAACCCACTCGGCTAGGCCCAAACCCACTCCACTAGACCCAAACCCACTCGGCTAGACCCAAACCCACTCGGCTAGACCCAAACCCAATCGGCTAGGCACAAACCCACTCGGCTAGACCCAAACCCACTCGGCTACACCCAAACCCACTCGGCTAGAACCAAACCCACTCGGCTAGGCCCAAACCCACTCGGCTAGGCCCAAACCCACTCGGCTAGACCCAAACCCACTCGGCTAGACCCAAACCCACTCGACTAGACCCAAACCCACTCGGCTAGACCCAAACCCTCTCGGCTAGACCAAAACCCACTCGGCTAGACGCAAACCCACTGCGCTAGACCCAAACCCACTGCACTAGACCCAAACCCACTCGGCTGACCCAAACCCACTGCGCTAGACCCAAACCAACTCGGCTAGACCCAAACCCACTCGGCTAGACACAAGCCCACTCGGCTAGACCCAAACCCACACGGTTAGGCCCAAACCCACTCGGCTAGACCCAAACCCACTCGGCTAGAACCAAACCCACTCAGCTAGACCCAAACCCACTCGGCTAGACCCAACACCATTCGACTAGAGCTAAACCCACTCGGCTAGACCCAAACCCACTCGGTTAGCCCCAAACCCACTCGGCTAGGCCCAAACCCACTCGGCTAGACCCAAACCCACTCGGCTAGACCCAAACCCACTCGGCTAGACCCAAACCCACTTGGCTAGACCCAAACCCAATCGGCTAGGCCCAAACCCACTCGGCTAGACCCAAACCCACTCGGCTAGATCCAAACACACTCCGCTAGACCCAAACCCACTCGGCTAGACCCAAACCCACTCGGCTAGACCCAAACCCACTCGGCTAGACCCAAACCCACTCGGCTAGACCCAAGCCCACTCGGCTAGACCCAAACCCACTCGGTTAGGCCCAAACCCACTCGGCTAGGCCCAAACCCACTCGGCTAGACCCAAACCCACTCGGCTGACCCAAACCCACTGCGCTAGACCCAAACCCACTCGGCTAGACCCAAACCCACTCGGCTAGACCCAAGCCCACTCGGCTAGACCCAAACCCACTCGGTTAGGCCCAAACCCACTCGGCTAGACCCAAACCCACTCGGCTAGAACCAAACCCACTCGGCTAGATCCAAACCCACTCGGCTAGACCCAAACCCACTCGGCTAGACCCAAACCCACTCGGCTAGACCCAACCCCACTCGACTAGACCTAAACCCACTCGGCTAGACCCAAACCCACACGGCTAGCCCCAAACCCACTCGGCTAGGCCCAAACCCACTCCACTAGACCCAAACCCACTCGGCTAGACCCAAACCCACTCGGCTAGACCCAAACCCAATCGGCTAGGCACAAACCCACTCGGCTAGACCCAAACCCACTCGGCTACACCCAAACCCACTCGGCTAGAACCAAACCCACTCGGCTAGGCCCAAACCCACTCGGCTAGGCCCAAACCCACTCGGCTAGACCCAAACCCACTCGGCTAGACCCAAACCCACTCGACTAGACCCAAACCCACTCGGCTAGACCCAAACCCTCTCGGCTAGACCAAAACCCACTCGGCTAGACGCAAACCCACTGCGCTAGACCCAAACCCACTGCACTAGACCCAAACCCACTCGGCTGACCCAAACCCACTGCGCTAGACCCAAACCAACTCGGCTAGACCCAAACCCACTCGGCTAGACACAAGCCCACTCGGCTAGACCCAAACCCACTCGGTTAGGCCCAAACCCACTCGGCTAGACCCAAACCCACTCGGCTAGAACCAAACCCACTCAGCTAGACCCAAACCCACTCGGCTAGACCCAACACCATTCGACTAGAGCTAAACCCACTCGGCTAGACCCAAACCCACTCGGTTAGCCCCAAACCCACTCGGCTAGGCCCAAACCCACTCGGCTAGACCCAAACCCACTCGGCTAGACCCAAACCCACTCGGCTAGACCCAAACCCACTTGGCTAGACCCAAACCCAATCGGCTAGGCCCAAACCCACTCGGCTAGACCCAAACCCACTCGGCTAGATCCAAACACACTCCGCTAGACCCAAACCCACTCGGGTAGACCCAAACCCACTCGGCTAGACCCAAACCCACTCGGCTAGACCCAACCCCACTCGGCTAGACCCAAACGCACTCGGCTAGACCCAAACCCACTCGGCTAGACCCAAACCCACTCGGCTAGCCCAAACCCACTCGGCTAGGCCCAAACCCACTCGGCTAGACCCAAACCCACTCGGCTAGACGCAAACCCACTCCGCTAGACCAAAACCCACTCCGCTAGACCCAAACCCACTCCGCTAGACCCAAACCCACTCCGCTAGATCCAAACCCAGTCCGCTAGACCCAACCCCACTCCGCTAGACCCAAACCCACTCCGCTTGACCCAAACACACTCCGCTAGACCCATACCCACTCGGCTAGACCCAAACCCACTCGGCTAGACCCAAACCCACTCGGCTAGACCCAAACCCACTCGGCTAGACCCAACCCCACTCGACTAGACCTAAACCCACTCGGCTAGACCCAAACCCACTCGGCTAGACCCAAACCCACTCGGCTAGACCCAAAGCCAATCGGCTAGGCCCAAACCCACTCGGCTAGACCCAAACCCACTCGGCTAGATCCAAACACACTCCGCTAGACCCAAACCCACTCGGTTAGACCCAAACCCACTCGGCTAGACCCAAACCCACTCGGCTAGACCCAACCCCACTCGGCTAGACCCAAACGCACTCGGCTAGACCCAAACCCACTCGGCTAGACCCAAACCCACACGGCTAGCCCAAACCCACTCGGCTAGGCCCAAACCCACTCGGCTAGACCCAAACCCACTCGGCTAGACCCAAACCCACTCCGCTAGATCCAAACCCAGTCCGCTAGACCCAACCCCACTCCGCTAGACCCAAACCCACTCCGCTTGACCCAAACACACTCCGCTAGACCCATACCCACTCGGCTAGACCCAAACCCACTCGGCTAGACCCAAACCCACTCGGCTAGACCCAAACCCACTCGGCTAGACCCAACCCCACTCGACTAGACCTAAACCCACTCGGCTAGACCCAAACCCACTCGGCTAGACCCAAACCCACTCGGCTAGACCCAACCCCACTCGACTAGACCTAAACCCACTCGGCTAGACCCAAACCCACTCGGCTAGACCCAAACCCACTCGGCTAGACGCAAACCCACTCCGCTAGACCAAAACCCACTCCGCTAGACCCAAACCCACTCCGCTAGACCCAAACCCACTCCGCTAGATCCAAACCCAGTCCGCTAGACCCAACCCCACTCCGCTAGACCCAAACCCACTCCGCTTGACCCAAACACACTCCGCTAGACCCATACCCACTCGGCTAGACCCAAACCCACTCGGCTAGACCCAAACCCACTCGGCTAGACCCAAACCCACTCGGCTAGACCCAACCCCACTCGACTAGACCTAAACCCACTCGGCTAGACCCAAACCCACTCGGCTAGACCCAAACCCACTCGGCTAGACCCAAAGCCAATCGGCTAGGCCCAAACCCACTCGGCTAGACCCAAACCCACTCGGCTAGATCCAAACACACTCCGCTAGACCCAAACCCACTCGGTTAGACCCAAACCCACTCGGCTAGACCCAAACCCACTCGGCTAGACCCAACCCCACTCGGCTAGACCCAAACGCACTCGGCTAGACCCAAACCCACTCGGCTAGACCCAAACCCACACGGCTAGCCCAAACCCACTCGGCTAGGCCCAAACCCACTCGGCTAGACCCAAACCCACTCGGCTAGACCCAAACCCACTCCGCTAGATCCAAACCCAGTCCGCTAGACCCAACCCCACTCCGCTAGACCCAAACCCACTCCGCTTGACCCAAACACACTCCGCTAGACCCATACCCACTCGGCTAGACCCAAACCCACTCGGCTAGATGCAAACCCACTCGGCTAGACCCAAACCCACTCGGCTAGACCCAACCCCACTCGACTAGACCTAAACCCACTCGGCTAGACCCAAACCCACTCGGCTAGACCCAAACCCACTCGGCTAGACCCAAAGCCAATCGGCTAGGCCCAAACCCACTCGGCTAGACCCAAACCCACTCGGCTAGATCCAAACACACTCCGCTAGACCCAAACCCACTCGGTTAGACCCAAACCCACTCGGCTAGACCCAAACCCACTCGGCTAGACCCAACCCCACTCGGCTAGACCCAAACGCACTCGGCTAGACCCAAACCCACTCGGCTAGACCCAAACCCACACGGCTAGCCCAAACCCACTCGGCTAGGCCCAAACCCACTCTGCTAGACCCAAACCCACTCGGCTAGACCCAAACCCACTCCGCAAGACCCAAACCCACTCCGCTAGACCCAAACCCACGCGGCTAGACGCAAACCCACTGCGCTAGACCCAAACCCACTCCACTAGACCCAAACCCACTCGGCTAAACCCAAACCCACTCCGCTAGACCCAAACCCACTCGGCTAGACCCAAAACCACTCGGCTATACCCAAGCCCACTCGGCTAGACCCACACCCACTCGGTTAGGCCCAAACCCACTCGGCTTGATCCAAACCCACTCGGCCAGACCCAAACCCACTCGGCTAGACCCAAACCCACTCGGCTAGACCCAACCCCACTCGACTAGACCTAAACCCACTCGGCTAGACCCAAACCCACTCGGCTAGCCCCAAACCCACTCGGCTAGGCCCAAATCAACTCGGCTAGACCCAAACCCACTCGGCTAGACCCAAACCCACTCGGCTAGACCCAAACCCACTCGGCTAGACCCAACCCCAATCGGCTAGGCACAAACCCACTCGGCTAGACCCAAACCCACTCGGCTAGACCCAAACCCACTCGGCTAAAACCAAACCCACTCGGCTAGGCCCAAACCCACTCGGCTAGGCCCAAACCCACTCGGCTAGACCCAAACCCACTCGGCTAGACCCAAACCCACTCGACTAGACCCAGACCCACTCGGCTAGACCCAAACCCTCTCGGCTAGACCCAAACCCACTCCGCTAGACCCAAACCCACTCCGCTAGACCCAAACCCACTCGGCTAGACCCAAACCCACTCGGCTAGACACAAAACCCACTCGGCTAGACCCAAACCCACTTGGCTGGTCCCAAACCCACTCCGCTAGACCCAAACCCACTCGGCTAGACCCATACCCACTCGGCTAGACCCAAACCCACTCGGCTAGACCCAAACCCACTCGGCTAGACCCAAACCCACTCGGCTAGACCCAACCCCACTCGACTAGACCTAAACCCACTCGGCTAGACCCAAACCCACTCGGCTAGACCCAAACCCACTCGGCTAGACCCAACCCCACTCGACTAGACCTAAACCCACTCGGCTAGACCCAAACCCACTCGGCTAGACCCAAACCCACTCGGCTAGACGCAAACCCACTCCGCTAGACCAAAACCCACTCCGCTAGACCCAAACCCACTCCGCTAGACCCAAACCCACTCCGCTAGATCCAAACCCAGTCCGCTAGACCCAACCCCACTCCGCTAGACCCAAACCCACTCCGCTTGACCCAAACACACTCCGCTAGACCCATACCCACTCGGCTAGACTCAAACCCACTCGGCTAGACCCAAACCCACTCGGCTAGACCCAAACCCACTCGGCTAGACCCAACCCCACTCGACTAGACCTAAACCCACTCGGCTAGACCCAAACCCACTCGGCTAGACCCAAACCCACTCGGCTAGACCCAAAGCCAATCGGCTAGGCCCAAACCCACTCGGCTAGACCCAAACCCACTCGGCTAGATCCAAACACACTCCGCTAGACCCAAACACACTCGGTTAGACCCAAACCCACTCGGCTAGACCCAAACCCACTCGGCTAGACCCAACCCCACTCGGCTAGACCCAAACGCACTCGGCTAGACCCAAACCCACTCGGCTAGACCCAAACCCACACGGCTAGCCCAAACCCACTCGGCTAGGCCCAAACCCACTCGGCTAGACCCAAACCCACTCGGCTAGACCCAAACCCACTCCGCTAGATCCAAACCCAGTCCGCTAGACCCAACCCCACTCCGCTAGACCCAAACCCACTCCGCTTGACCCAAACACACTCCGCTAGACCCATACCCACTCGGCTAGACCCAAACCCACTCGGCTAGATGCAAACCCACTCGGCTAGACCCAAACCCACTCGGCTAGACCCAACCCCACTCGACTAGACCTAAACCCACTCGGCTAGACCCAAACCCACTCGGCTAGACCCAAACCCACTCGGCTAGACCCAAAGCCAATCGGCTAGGCCCAAACCCACTCGGCTAGACCCAAACCCACTCGGCTAGATCCAAACACACTCCGCTAGACCCAAACCCACTCGGTTAGACCCAAACCCACTCGGCTAGACCCAAACCCACTCGGCTAGACCCAACCCCACTCGGCTAGACCCAAACGCACTCGGCTAGACCCAAACCCACTCGGCTAGACCCAAACCCACACGGCTAGCCCAAACCCACTCGGCTAGGCCCAAACCCACTCTGCTAGACCCAAACCCACTCGGCTAGACCCAAACCCACTCCGCAAGACCCAAACCCACTCCGCTAGACCCAAACCCACGCGGCTAGACGCAAACCCACTGCGCTAGACCCAAACCCACTCCACTAGACCCAAACCCACTCGGCTAAACCCAAACCCACTCCGCTAGACCCAAACCCACTCGGCTAGACCCAAAACCACTCGGCTATACCCAAGCCCACTCGGCTAGACCCACACCCACTCGGTTAGGCCCAAACCCACTCGGCTTGATCCAAACCCACTCGGCCAGACCCAAACCCACTCGGCTAGACCCAAACCCACTCGGCTAGACCCAACCCCACTCGACTAGACCTAAACCCACTCGGCTAGACCCAAACCCACTCGGCTAGCCCCAAACCCACTCGGCTAGGCCCAAATCAACTCGGCTAGACCCAAACCCACTCGGCTAGACCCAAACCCACTCGGCTAGACCCAAACCCACTCGGCTAGACCCAACCCCAATCGGCTAGGCACAAACCCACTCGGCTAGACCCAAACCCACTCGGCTAGACCCAAACCCACTCGGCTAAAACCAAACCCACTCGGCTAGGCCCAAACCCACTCGGCTAGGCCCAAACCCACTCGGCTAGACCCAAACCCACTCGGCTAGACCCAAACCCACTCGACTAGACCCAGACCCACTCGGCTAGACCCAAACCCTCTCGGCTAGACCCAAACCCACTCCGCTAGACCCAAACCCACTCCGCTAGACCCAAACCCACTCGGCTAGACCCAAACCCACTCGGCTAGACACAAAACCCACTCGGCTAGACCCAAACCCACTTGGCTGGTCCCAAACCCACTCCGCTAGACCCAAACCCACTCGGCTAGACTCAAACCCACTCGGCTAGACCCAAGCCCACTCGGCTAGAAACAAACCCACTCGGCTAGGCCCAAACCCACTCGGCTAGACCCAAACCCACTCGGCTAGATCCAAACCCACTCGGCTAGACACAAACCCACTCTGCTAGACCCAAACACACTTGGCTAGACCCAAACCCACTCGGCTAGACCCAAACCCACTCGTCTAGACCCAAACCCACTCGGCTAGACCCAAACCCAATCGGCTAGGCCCAAAAACAATCGGCTAGACCCAAACCCACTCGGCTAGACCCAAACCCACTCGGCTAGATCCAAACCCACTCGGCTAGACCCAAACCCACTAGGCTAGGCCCAAACCCACTCGGCTAGACCCAAACCCACTCGGCTACACCCAAACCCACTCGGCTAGACCCAAACCCACTCGGCTAGACCGAAACCCACTCGGCTAGACCCAAACCCACTCGGCTAAACCCAAACCCACTTGGCTAGACCCAAACCCACTCCGCTAGACCCAAACCCACTCCGCTAGATGCAAACCCACTCGGCTAGACCCAAACCCACTCGGCTAGACCCAAACCCACTCCGCTAGACCCACACCCACTCGGCTAGACCCAAACCCACTCGGCTAGACCCAAACCCACTCGGCTAGACCCAAACCCACTCGGCTAGACGCAAACCCACTCCGCTAGACCCAAACCCACTCCGCTAGACCCAAACCCACTCCGCTAGACCCAAACCCACTCCGCTAGATCCAAACCCAGTCCGCTAGACCCAACCCCACTCCGCTAGACCCAAACCCACTCGGCTAGACCCAAACCCAATCGGTTAGGCCCAAACCCACTCGGCTAGACCCAAACCCACTCGGCTAGACCCAAACCCACTCGGCTAGACCCAAACCCACTCGGCTAGGCCCAAACCCACTCGGCTAGACCCAACCCCACTCGGCTAGAACCAAACCCACTCGGCTACACCCAAACCCACTCGGCTAGACCCAAACCCAATCGGCTAGGCCCAAACCCTCTCGGCTAGACCCAAACCCACTCCGCTAGACCCAACCCCACTCGGCTAGACCCAAACGCACTCGGCTAGACCCAAACCCACTCGGCTAGACCCAAACCCACACGGCTAGCCCAAACCCACTCGGCTAGGCCCAAACCCACTCTGCTAGACCCAAACCCACTCGGCTAGACCCAAACCCACTCCGCAAGACCCAAACCCACTCCGCTAGACCCAAACCCACGCGGCTAGACGCAAACCCACTGCGCTAGACCCAAACCCACTCCACTAGACCCAAACCCACTCGGCTAAACCCAAACCCACTCCGCTAGACCCAAACCCACTCGGCTAGACCCAAAACCACTCGGCTATACCCAAGCCCACTCGGCTAGACCCACACCCACTCGGTTAGGCCCAAACCCACTCGGCTTGATCCAAACCCACTCGGCCAGACCCAAACCCACTCGGCTAGACCCAAACCCACTCGGCTAGACCCAACCCCACTCGACTAGACCTAAACCCACTCGGCTAGACCCAAACCCACTCGGCTAGCCCCAAACCCACTCGGCTAGGCCCAAATCAACTCGGCTAGACCCAAACCCACTCGGCTAGACCCAAACCCACTCGGCTAGACCCAAACCCACTCGGCTAGACCCAACCCCAATCGGCTAGGCACAAACCCACTCGGCTAGACCCAAACCCACTCGGCTAGACCCAAACCCACTCGGCTAAAACCAAACCCACTCGGCTAGGCCCAAACCCACTCGGCTAGGCCCAAACCCACTCGGCTAGACCCAAACCCACTCGGCTAGACCCAAACCCACTCGACTAGACCCAGACCCACTCGGCTAGACCCAAACCCTCTCGGCTAGACCCAAACCCACTCCGCTAGACCCAAACCCACTCCGCTAGACCCAAACCCACTCGGCTAGACCCAAACCCACTCGGCTAGACACAAAACCCACTCGGCTAGACCCAAACCCACTTGGCTGGTCCCAAACCCACTCCGCTAGACCCAAACCCACTCGGCTAGACCCATACCCACTCGGCTAGACCCAAACCCACTCGGCTAGACCCAAACCCACTCGGCTAGACCCAAACCCACTCGGCTAGACCCAACCCCACTCGACTAGACCTAAACCCACTCGGCTAGACCCAAACCCACTCGGCTAGACCCAAACCCACTCGGCTAGACCCAACCCCACTCGACTAGACCTAAACCCACTCGGCTAGACCCAAACCCACTCGGCTAGACCCAAACCCACTCGGCTAGACGCAAACCCACTCCGCTAGACCAAAACCCACTCCGCTAGACCCAAACCCACTCCGCTAGACCCAAACCCACTCCGCTAGATCCAAACCCAGTCCGCTAGACCCAACCCCACTCCGCTAGACCCAAACCCACTCCGCTTGACCCAAACACACTCCGCTAGACCCATACCCACTCGGCTAGACTCAAACCCACTCGGCTAGACCCAAACCCACTCGGCTAGACCCAAACCCACTCGGCTAGACCCAACCCCACTCGACTAGACCTAAACCCACTCGGCTAGACCCAAACCCACTCGGCTAGACCCAAACCCACTCGGCTAGACCCAAAGCCAATCGGCTAGGCCCAAACCCACTCGGCTAGACCCAAACCCACTCGGCTAGATCCAAACACACTCCGCTAGACCCAAACACACTCGGTTAGACCCAAACCCACTCGGCTAGACCCAAACCCACTCGGCTAGACCCAACCCCACTCGGCTAGACCCAAACGCACTCGGCTAGACCCAAACCCACTCGGCTAGACCCAAACCCACACGGCTAGCCCAAACCCACTCGGCTAGGCCCAAACCCACTCGGCTAGACCCAAACCCACTCGGCTAGACCCAAACCCACTCCGCTAGATCCAAACCCAGTCCGCTAGACCCAACCCCACTCCGCTAGACCCAAACCCACTCCGCTTGACCCAAACACACTCCGCTAGACCCATACCCACTCGGCTAGACCCAAACCCACTCGGCTAGATGCAAACCCACTCGGCTAGACCCAAACCCACTCGGCTAGACCCAACCCCACTCGACTAGACCTAAACCCACTCGGCTAGACCCAAACCCACTCGGCTAGACCCAAACCCACTCGGCTAGACCCAAAGCCAATCGGCTAGGCCCAAACCCACTCGGCTAGACCCAAACCCACTCGGCTAGATCCAAACACACTCCGCTAGACCCAAACCCACTCGGTTAGACCCAAACCCACTCGGCTAGACCCAAACCCACTCGGCTAGACCCAACCCCACTCGGCTAGACCCAAACGCACTCGGCTAGACCCAAACCCACTCGGCTAGACCCAAACCCACACGGCTAGCCCAAACCCACTCGGCTAGGCCCAAACCCACTCTGCTAGACCCAAACCCACTCGGCTAGACCCAAACCCACTCCGCAAGACCCAAACCCACTCCGCTAGACCCAAACCCACGCGGCTAGACGCAAACCCACTGCGCTAGACCCAAACCCACTCCACTAGACCCAAACCCACTCGGCTAAACCCAAACCCACTCCGCTAGACCCAAACCCACTCGGCTAGACCCAAAACCACTCGGCTATACCCAAGCCCACTCGGCTAGACCCACACCCACTCGGTTAGGCCCAAACCCACTCGGCTTGATCCAAACCCACTCGGCCAGACCCAAACCCACTCGGCTAGACCCAAACCCACTCGGCTAGACCCAACCCCACTCGACTAGACCTAAACCCACTCGGCTAGACCCAAACCCACTCGGCTAGCCCCAAACCCACTCGGCTAGGCCCAAATCAACTCGGCTAGACCCAAACCCACTCGGCTAGACCCAAACCCACTCGGCTAGACCCAAACCCACTCGGCTAGACCCAACCCCAATCGGCTAGGCACAAACCCACTCGGCTAGACCCAAACCCACTCGGCTAGACCCAAACCCACTCGGCTAAAACCAAACCCACTCGGCTAGGCCCAAACCCACTCGGCTAGGCCCAAACCCACTCGGCTAGACCCAAACCCACTCGGCTAGACCCAAACCCACTCGACTAGACCCAGACCCACTCGGCTAGACCCAAACCCTCTCGGCTAGACCCAAACCCACTCCGCTAGACCCAAACCCACTCCGCTAGACCCAAACCCACTCGGCTAGACCCAAACCCACTCGGCTAGACACAAAACCCACTCGGCTAGACCCAAACCCACTTGGCTGGTCCCAAACCCACTCCGCTAGACCCAAACCCACTCGGCTAGACTCAAACCCACTCGGCTAGACCCAAGCCCACTCGGCTAGAAACAAACCCACTCGGCTAGGCCCAAACCCACTCGGCTAGACCCAAACCCACTCGGCTAGATCCAAACCCACTCGGCTAGACACAAACCCACTCTGCTAGACCCAAACACACTTGGCTAGACCCAAACCCACTCGGCTAGACCCAAACCCACTCGTCTAGACCCAAACCCACTCGGCTAGACCCAAACCCAATCGGCTAGGCCCAAAAACAATCGGCTAGACCCAAACCCACTCGGCTAGACCCAAACCCACTCGGCTAGATCCAAACCCACTCGGCTAGACCCAAACCCACTAGGCTAGGCCCAAACCCACTCGGCTAGACCCAAACCCACTCGGCTACACCCAAACCCACTCGGCTAGACCCAAACCCACTCGGCTAGACCGAAACCCACTCGGCTAGACCCAAACCCACTCGGCTAAACCCAAACCCACTTGGCTAGACCCAAACCCACTCCGCTAGACCCAAACCCACTCCGCTAGATGCAAACCCACTCGGCTAGACCCAAACCCACTCGGCTAGACCCAAACCCACTCCGCTAGACCCACACCCACTCGGCTAGACCCAAACCCACTCGGCTAGACCCAAACCCACTCGGCTAGACCCAAACCCACTCGGCTAGACGCAAACCCACTCCGCTAGACCCAAACCCACTCCGCTAGACCCAAACCCACTCCGCTAGACCCAAACCCACTCCGCTAGATCCAAACCCAGTCCGCTAGACCCAACCCCACTCCGCTAGACCCAAACCCACTCGGCTAGACCCAAACCCAATCGGTTAGGCCCAAACCCACTCGGCTAGACCCAAACCCACTCGGCTAGACCCAAACCCACTCGGCTAGACCCAAACCCACTCGGCTAGGCCCAAACCCACTCGGCTAGACCCAACCCCACTCGGCTAGAACCAAACCCACTCGGCTACACCCAAACCCACTCGGCTAGACCCAAACCCAATCGGCTAGGCCCAAACCCTCTCGGCTAGACCCAAACCCACTCCGCTAGACCCAAACCCACTCGGCTAGACCCAAACCCACTCGGCTAGACACAAAACCCACTCGGCTAGACCCAAACCCACTCGGCTATCCCAAACCCACTCCGCTAGACCCAAACCCACTCGGCTAGACCCAAACCCACTCGGCTAGACCCAAGCCCACTCGGCTAGAAACAAACCCACTCGGCTAGGCCCAAACCCACTCGGCTAGACCCAAACCCACTCGGCTAGACCCAAACCCACTCGGCTAGTCCCAAACCCACTCCGCTAGACCCAAACCCACTCGGCTAGACCCAAACCCACTCGGCTAGACCCAAGCCCACTCGGCTAGAAACAAACCCACTCGGCTAGACCCAAACCCACTCGGCTAGACCCAAACCCACTCGGCTAGACCCAAACCCACTCGGCTAGACACAAACCCACTCTGCTAGACCCAAACACACTTGGCGAGACCCAAACCCACTCAGCTAGACCCAAACCCACTCGTCTAGACCCAAATCCACTCGGCTAGACCCTAACCCACTCGGCTAGACACAAAACCACTCGGCTAGACACAAACCCACTCGGCTAGACCCAAACCCACTCAGCTAGACCTAAACCCACTCGGCTACACACAAACCCACTCGGCTAGACCCAAACCCACTCGGCTAGATCCAAACATACTCCGCTAGACCCAAACCCACTCGGCTAGACCCAAACCACTCGGCTAGACCCAAACCCACTCGGCTAGACCCAAACCCACTCCGCTAGACACAAATCCACTCGGCTAGACCCAAACCCACTCGGCGAGACCCAAACCCACTCGGCTAGACCCAAACACACTCGGCTAGACCCAAACCCACCCGGCTAGACCCAAACCCACTCGGCTAGACCCAAACCCACTCGGCTAGACCCAAACCCGCTCGGCTAGACCCAAACTCTCTCGGCTAGACCCAACCCCACTCGGCTAGACCCAAACGCACTCGGCTTACCCAAACCCACTCGGCTAGACCCAAACACACTCGGCTAGACACATACCCACTCCGCTAGACCCAAACCCACTCGGCTAGACCCAAACCCACTCGGCTAGACCCAACCCCACTCGGCTACACCCAAACCCACTCGGCTAGACCCAAACCCACTCGGCTAGACCCAAACCCACTCGGCTAGACCCAAACCCACTCCGCAAGACCCAAACCCACTCGGCTAGACACAAACTCACTCGGCTAGACCCAAACCCACTCGGCTAGACACATACCCACTCCGCTAAACCCAAACCCACTCGGCTTGACACAAACCCACTCCGCTAGACCCAAACCCACTCGGCTAGACCCAAACCCACTCGGCTAGCCCAAACCCACTCGGCTATGCCCAAACCCACTCGGCTAGGCCCAAACCCACTCGTCTAGACCCAAATCCACTCGGCTAGACCCAAACCCACTCGGCTAAACCCAAACCCACTCGGCTAGACCCAAACCCACTCCGCTAGACCCAAACCCACTCCGCTAGACGCAAACCCACTCGGCTAGACCCAAACCCACTCGGCTAGACCCAAACCCACTCCGCTAGACCCACACCCACTCCGCTAGACCCAAACCCACTCGGCTAGACCCAAACCCACTCGGCTAGACCCAAACCCACTCGGCTAGACCCAAACCCACTCGGCTAGACGCAAACCCAGTCCGCTAGACCCAAACCCACTCCGCTAGACGCAAACCCACTCGGCTAGACCCAAACCCACTCGGCTAGACCCAAACCCACTCCGCTAGACCCACACCCACTCGGCTAGACCCAAACCCACTCGGCTAGACCCAAACCCACTCGGCTAGACCCAAACCCACTCGGCTAGACGCAAACCCACTCCGCTAGACCTAAACCCACTCCGCTAGACCCAAACCCACTCCGCTAGACCCAAACCCACTCCGCTAGATCCAAACCCAGTCCGCTAGACCCAACCCCACTCCGCTAGACCCAAACCCACTCGGCTAGACCCAAACCCAATCGGTTAGGCCCAAACCCACTCGGCTAGACCCAAACCCACTCGGCTAGGCCCAAACCCACTCGGCTAGACCCAAACCCACTCGGCTAGAACCAAACCCACTCGGCTAGACCCAAACCCACTCGGCTAGACCCAAACCCAATCGGCTAGGCCCAAACCCACTCCGCTAGACCCAAACCCACTCGGCTAGACCCAAACCTACTCGGCTAGACCCAAGCCCACTCGGCTAGAACCAAAGCCACTCGGCTAGGCCCAAACCCACTCGGCTAGACCCAAACCCACTCGGCTAGACCCAAACCCACTCGGCTAGACCCAAACCCACTCGGCTAGACCCAAACCCACTCGGCGAGACCCAAACCCTCTCGGCTAGACCCAAACCCACTCGGCTAGACCCAAACCCACTCCGCTAGACCCAAACCCACTCGGCTAGACCCAAACCCACTCGGCTACACACAAAACCCACTCGGCTAGACCCAAACCCACTCGGCTAGTCCCAAACCCACTCCGCTAGACCCAAACCCACTCGGCTAGACCCAAACCCACTCGGCTAGACCCAAGCCCACTCGGCTAGAAACAAACCCACTCGGCTAGGTCCAAACCCACTCGGCTAGACCCAAACCCACTCGGCTAGACCCAAACCCACTCGGCTAGACACAAACCCACTCTGCTAGACCCAAACACACTTGGCTAGACCCAAACCCACTCAGCTAGACCCAAACCCACTCGTCTAGACCCAAATCCACTCGGCTAGACCCTAACCCACTCGGCTAGACACAAAACCACTCGGCTAGACCCAAACCCACTCGGCTAGACCCAAACCCACTCAGCTAGACCTAAACCCACTCGGCTACACACAAACCCGCTCGGCTAGACCCAAACCCACTCGGCTAGATCCAAACATACTCCGCTAGACCCAAACCCACTCGGCTAGACCCAAACCACTCGGCTAGACCCAAACCCACTCGGCTAGACCCAAACCCACTCCGCTAGACACAAATCCACTCGGCTAGACCCAAACCCACTCGGCGAGACCCAAACCCACTCGGCTAGACCCAAACACACTCGGCTAGACCCAAACCCACTCGGCTAGGCCCAAACCCACTGGGATAGACCCAAACCCACTCGGCTAGACTCAAACCCACTCGGCTAGACCCAAACCCACTCGGCTAGACCCAAACCCGCTCGGCTAGACCCAAACTCTCCCTTCTAGACCCAACCCCACTCGGCTAGACCCAAACGCACTCGGCTTACCCAAACCCACTCGGCTAGACCCAAACCCACTCGGCTAGACACATACCCACTCCGCTAGACCCAAACCCACTCGGCTAGACCCAAACCCACTCCGCTAGACCCAAACCCACTCGGCTAGACCCAACCCCACTCGGCTACACCCAAACCCACTCGGCTAGACCCAAACCCACTCGGCTAGACCCAAACCCACTCGGCTAGACCCAAACCCACTCCGCAAGACCCAAACCCACTCGGCTAGACACAAACTCACTCGGCTAGACCCAAACCCACTCGGCTAGACACATACCCACTCCGCTAAACCCAAACCCACTCGGATAGACACAAACCCACTCCGCTAGACCCAAACCCACTCGGCTAGACCCAAACCCACTCGGCTAGACCCAAACCCACTCGGCTAGCCCAAACCCACTCGGCTAGACACAAACCCACTCCGCTAGACCCAAACCAACTCGGCTAGACACAAACCCACTCCGCTAGACCCAAACCCACTCGGCTAGACCCAAACCCACTCGGCTAGACCCAAACCCACTCGGCTAGCCCAAACCCACTCGGCTAGGCCCAAACCCACTCGGCTAGGCCCAAACCCACTCGGCTAGACCCAAACCCACTCGGCTAGACCCAAGCCCACTCGGCTAGAAACAAACCCACTCGGCTAGGCCCAAACCCACTCGGCTAGACCCAAACCCACTCGGCTAGATCAAACCCACTCGGCTAGACACAAACCCACTCTGCTAGACCCAAACACACTTGGCTAGACCCAAACCCACTCAGCTAGACCCAAACCCACTCGTCTAGACCCAAATCCACTCGGCTAGACCCTAACCCACTCGGCTAGACACAAAACCACTCGGCTAGACCCAAACCCACTCGGCTAGACCCAAACCCACTCAGCTAGACCAAAACCCACTCGGCCACACACAAACCCACTCGGCTAGACCCAAACCCACTCGGCTAGATCTAAACATACTCCGCTAGACCCAAACCCACTCGGCTAGACCCAAACCACTCGGCTAGACCCAAGCCCACTCGGCTAGACCCAAACCCACTCCGCTAGACACAAATCCACTCGGCTAGACCCAAACCCACTCGGCGAGACCCAAACCCACTCGGCTAGACCCAAACACACTCGGCTAGACCCAAACCCACTCGGCTAGGCCCAAACCCACTGGGCTAGACCCAAACCCACTCGGCTAGGCCCAAACCCACTCGGCTAGACAAAACCCACTCGGCTAGACCCAAACCCGCTCGGCTAGACCCAAACTCTCTCGGCTAGACCCAACCCCACTCGGCTAGACCCAAACGCACTCGGCTTACCCAAACCCACTCGGCTAGACCCAAACCCACTCGGCTAGACACATACCCACTCCGCTAGACCCAAACCCACTCGGCTAGACAAAACCCACTCGGCTAGACCCAAACCCGCTCGGCTAGACCCAAACTCTCTCGGCTAGACCCAAACCCACTCGTCTAGACCCAAATCCACTCGGCTAGACCCTAACCCACTCGGCTAGACACAAAACCACTCGGCTAGACCCAAACCCACTCGGCTAGACCCAAACCCACTCAGCTAGACCAAAACCCACTCGGCCACACACAAACCCACTCGGCTAGACCCAAACCCACTCGGCTAGATCTAAACATACTCCGCTAGACCCAAACCCACTCGGCTAGACCCAAACCACTCGGCTAGACCCAAGCCCACTCGGCTAGACCCAAACGCACTCCGCTAGACACAAATCCACTCGGCTAGACCCAAACCCACTCGGCGAGACCCAAACCCACTCGGCTAGACCCAAACACACTCGGCTAGACCCAAACCCACTCGGCTAGGCCCAAACCCACTGGGCTAGACCCAAACCCACTCGGCTAGGCCCAAACCCACTCGGCTAGACAAAACCCACTCGGCTAGACCCAAACCCGCTCGGCTAGACCCAAACTCTCTCGGCTAGACCCAACCCCACTCGGCTAGACCCAAACGCACTCGGCTTACCCAAACCCACTCGGCTAGACCCAAACCCACTCGGCTAGACACATACCCACTCCGCTAGACCCAAACCCACTCGGCTAGACCCAAACCCACTCCGCTTGACCCAAACCCACTCGGCTAGACCCAACCCCACTCGGCTACACCCAAACCCACTCGGCTAGAGCCAAACCCACTCGGCTAGACCCAAACCCACTCGGCTAGACCCAAACCCACTCCGCAAGACCCAAACCCACTCGGCTAGACACAAACTCACTCGGCTAGACCCAAACCCACTCGGCTAGACACATACCCACTCCGCTAAACCCAAACCCACTCGGCTAGACACAAACCCACTCCGCTAGACCCAAACCCACTCGGCTAGACCCAAACCCACTCGGCTAGACCCAAACCCACACGGCTAGCCCAAACCCACTCGGCTAGACACAAACCTACTCCGCTAGACCCAAACCAACTCGGCTAGACACAAACCCACTCCGCTAGACCCAAACCCACTCCGCTAGACCCAAACCCACTCGGCTAGACCCAAACCCACTCGGCTAGCCCAAACCCACTCGGCTAGGCCCAAACCCACTCGGCTAGGCCCAAACCCACTCGGCTAGACCCAAACCCACTCGGCTAGACCCAAACCCACTCGGCTAAACCCAAACCCACTCGGCTAGACCCAAACCCACTCCGCTAGACCCAAACCCACTCCGCTAGACGCAAACCCACTCGGCTAGACCCAAACCCACTCGGCTAGACCCAAACCCACTCCGCTAGACCCACACCCACTCGGCTAGACCCAAACCCACTCGGCTAGACCCAAACCCACTCGGCTAGACCCAAACCCACTCGGCTAGACCCAAACACACTCGGCTAGACGCAAACCCACTCCGCTAGACCCAAACCCACTCCGCTAGACCCAAACCCACTCCGCTAGACCCAAACCCACTCCGCTAGATCCAAACCCAGTCGGCTAGACCCAACCCCACTCCGCTAGACCCAAACCCACTCCGCTTGACCCAAACCCACTCCGCTAGACCCAAACCCACTCGGCTAGATCCAAACCCACTCGGCTAGGCCCAAACCCACTCGGCTAGACCCAAACCCACTCGGCTAGACCCAACCCCACTCGACTAGACCTAACCCACTCGGCTAGACCCAAACCCACTCGGCTAGCCCCAAACCCACTCGGCTAGGCCCAAACCCACTCGGCTAGACCCAAACGCACTCGGCTTACCCAAACCCACTTGGCTAGACCCAAACCCACTCGGCTAGACACATACCCACTCCGCTAGACCCAAACCCACTCGGCTAGACCCAAACCCACTCCGCTAGACCCAAACCCACTCGGCTAGACCCAACCCCACTCGGCTACACCCAAACCCACTCGGCTAGACCCAAACCCACTCGGCTAGACCCAAACCCACTCGGCTAGACCCAAACCCACTCCGCAAGACCCAAACCCACTCGGCTAGACACAAACTCACTCGGCTAGACCAAAACCCACTCGGCTAGACACAAACCCACTCCGCTAGACCCAAACCCACTCGGCTAGACCCAAACCCACTCGGCTAGACCCAAACCCACACGGCTAGCCCAAACCCACTCGGCTAGACACAAACCCACTCCGCTAGACCCAAACCAACTCGGCTAGACACAAACCCACTCCGCTAGACCCAAACCCACTCGGCTAGACCCAAACCCACTCGGCTAGACCCAAACCCACTCGGCTAGCCCAAACCCACTCGGCTAGGCCCAAACCCACTCGGCTAGGCCCAAACCCACTCGGCTAGACCCAAACCCACTCGGCTAGACCCAAACCCACTCGGCTAAACCCAAACCCACTCGGCTAGACCCAAACCCACTCCGCTAGACCCAAACCCACTCCGCTAGACGCAAACCCACTCGGCAAGACCCAAACCCACTCGGCTAGACCCAAACCCACTCCGCTAGACCCACACCCACTCGGCTAGACCCAAACCCACTCGGCTAGACCCAAACCCACTCGGCTAGACCCATACCCACTCGGCTAGACCCAAACACACTCGGCTAGACGCAAACCCACTCCGCTAGACCCAAACCCACTCCGCTAGACCCAAACCCACTCCGCTAGACCCAAACCCACTCCGCTAGATCCAAACCCAGTCGGCTAGACCCAACCCCACTCCGCTAGACCCAAACCCACTCCGCTTGACCCAAACCCACTCCGCTAGACCCAAACCCACTCGGCTAGATCCAAACCCACTCGGCTAGGCCCAAACCCACTCGGCTAGACCCAAACCCACTCGGCTAGACCCAACCCCACTCGACTAGACCTAACCCACTCGGCTAGACCCAAACCCACTCGGCTAGCCCCAAACCCACTCGGCTAGGCCCAAACCCACTCGGCTAGACCCAAACCCACTCGGCTAGACCCAAACCCACTCGTCTAGACCCAAACCCACTCCGCTAGACCCAAACCCACTTGGCTAGATCCAAACCCACTCGGCTAGGCCCAAACCCACTCGGCTAGACCCAAACCCACTCGGCTAGACCCAACCCCACTCGACTAGACCTAACCCACTCGGCTAGACCCAAACCCACTCGGCTAGCCCCAAACCCACTCGGCTAGGCCCAAACCCACTCGGCTAGACCCAAACGCACTCGGCTTACCCAAACCCACTTGGCTAGACCCAAACCCACTCGGCTAGACACATACCCACTCCGCTAGACCCAAACCCACTCGGCTAGACCCAAACCCACTCCGCTAGACCCAAACCCACTCGGCTAGACCCAACCCCACTCGGCTACACCCAAACCCACTCGGCTAGACCCAAACCCACTCGGCTAGACCCAAACCCACTCGGCTAGACCCAAACCCACTCCGCAAGACCCAAACCCACTCGGCTAGACACAAACTCACTCGGCTAGACCCAAACCCACTCGGCTAGACACATACCCACTCCGCTAAACCCAAACCCACTCGGCTAGACACAAACCCACTCCGCTAGACCCAAACCCACTCGGCTAGACCCAAACCCACTCGGCTAGACCCAAACCCACACAGCTAGCCCAAACCCACTCGGCTAGACACAAACCCACTCCGCTAGACCCAAACCAACTCGGCTAGACACAAACCCACTCCGCTAGACCCAAACCCACTCGGCTAGACCCAAACCCACTCGGCTAGACCCAAACCCACTCGGCTAGCCCAAACCCACTCGGCTAGGCCCAAACCCACTCGGCTAGGCCCAAACCCACTCGGCTAGACCCAAACCCACTCGGCTAGACCCAAACCCACTCGGCTAAACCCAAACCCACTCGGCTAGACCCAAACCCACTCCGCTAGACCCAAACCCACTCCGCTAGACGCAAACCCACTCGGCTAGACCCAAACCCACTCGGCTAGACCCAAACCCACTCCGCTAGACCCACACCCACTCGGCTAGACCCAAACCCACTCGGCTAGACCCAAACCCACTCGGCTAGACCCAAACCCACTCGGCTAGACCCAAACACACTCGGCTAGACGCAAACCCACTCCGCTAGACCCAAACCCACTCCGCTAGACCCAAACCCACTCCGCTAGACCCAATCCCACTCCGCTAGATCCAAACCCAGTCGGCTAGACCCAACCCCACTCCGCTAGACCCAAACCCACTCCGCTTGACCCAAACCCACTCCGCTAGACCCAAACCCACTCGGCTAGATCCAAACCCACTCGGCTAGGCCCAAACCCACTCGGCTAGACCCAAACCCACTCGGCTAGACCCAAACGCACTCGGCTTACCCAAACCCACTTGGCTAGACCCAAACCCACTCGGCTAGACACATACCCACTCCGCTAGACCCAAACCCACTCGGCTAGACCCAAACCCACTCCGCTAGACCCAAACCCACTCGGCTAGACCCAACCCCACTCGGCTACACCCAAACCCACTCGGCTAGACCCAAACCCACTCGGCTAGACACAAACCCACTCGGCTAGACCCAAACCCACTCCGCAAGACCCAAACCCACTCGGCTAGACACAAACTCACTCGGCTAGACCCAAACCCACTCGGCTAGACACATACCCACTCCGCTAAACCCAAACCCACTCGGCTAGACACAAACCCACTCCGCTAGACCCAAACCCACTCGGCTAGACCCAAACCCACTCGGCTAGACCCAAACCCACACAGCTAGCCCAAACCCACTCGGCTAGACACAAACCCACTCCGCTAGACCCAAACCAACTCGGCTAGACACAAACCCACTCCGCTAGACCCAAACCCACTCGGCTAGACCCAAACCCACTCGGCTAGACCCAAACCCACTCGGCTAGCCCAAACCCACTCGGCTAGGCCCAAACCCACTCGGCTAGGCCCAAACCCACTCGGCTAGACCCAAACCCACTCGGCTAGACCCAAACCCACTCGGCTAAACCCAAACCCACTCGGCTAGACCCAAACCCACTCCGCTAGACCCAAACCCACTCCGCTAGACGCAAACCCACTCGGCTAGACCCAAACCCACTCGGCTAGACCCAAACCCACTCCGCTAGACCCACACCCACTCGGCTAGACCCAAACCCACTCGGCTAGACCCAAACCCACTCGGCTAGACCCAAACCCACTCGGCTAGACCCAAACACACTCGGCTAGACGCAAACCCACTCCGCTAGACCCAAACCCACTCCGCTAGACCCAAACCCACTCCGCTAGACCCAATCCCACTCCGCTAGATCCAAACCCAGTCGGCTAGACCCAACCCCACTCCGCTAGACCCAAACCCACTCCGCTTGACCCAAACCCACTCCGCTAGACCCAAACCCACTCGGCTAGATCCAAACCCACTCGGCTAGGCCCAAACCCACTCGGCTAGACCCAAACCCACTCGGCTAGACCCAACCCCACTCGACTAGACCTAACCCACTCGGCTAGACCCAAACCCACTCGGCTAGCCCCAAACCCACTCGGCTAGGCCCAAACCCACTCGGCTAGACCCAAACCCACTCGGCTAAACCCAAACCCACTCCGCTAGACCCAAACCCATTCGGCTAGACCCAAACCTACTCGGCTAGACCCAAGCCCACTCGGCTAGACCCAAACCCACTCGGTTCGGCCCAAACCCACTCGGCTAGGCCCAAACCCACTCGGCTAGACCCAAACCCACTCGGCTAGACCCAAACCCACTCGGCTAAACCCAAACCCACTCGGCTAGACCCAAACCCACTCCGCTAGACCCAAACCCACTCCGCTAGACGCAAACCCACTCGGCTAGACCCAAACCCACTCGGCTAGACCCAAACCCACTCCGCTAGACCCACACCCACTCGGCTAGACCCAAACCCACTCGGCTAGACCCAAACCCACTCGGCTCGACCCAAACCCACTCGGCTAGACCCAAACCCACTCGGCTAGACGCAAACCCACTCCGCTAGACCCAAACCCACTCCGCTAGACGCAAACCCACTCGGCTAGACCCAAACCCACTCGGCTAGACCCAAACCCACTCCGCTAGACCCACACCCACTCGGCTGGACCCAAACCCACTCGGCTAGACCCAAACCCACTCGGCTAGACCCAAACCCACTCGGCTAGACGCAAACCCACTCCGCTAGACCCAAACCCACTCCGCTAGACCCAAACCCACTCCGCTAGACCCAAACCCACTCCGCTAGATCCAAACCCAGTCCGCTAGACCCAACCCCACTCCGCTAGACCCAAACCCACTCGGCTAGACCCAAACCCAATCGGTTAGGCCCAAACCCACTCGGCTAGACCCAAACCCACTCGGCTAGACCCAAACCCACTCGGCTAGACCCAAACCCACTCGGCTAGGCCCAAACCCACTCGGCTAGACCCAAACCCACTCGGCTAGAACCAAACCCACTCGGCTAGACCCAAACCCACTCGGCTAGACACAAACCCAATCGGCTAGGCCCAAACCCACTCCGCTAGACCCAAACCCACTCGGCTAGACCCAAACCCACTCGGCTAGACCCAAGCCCACTCGGCTAGAACCAAAGCCACTCGGCTAGGCCCAAACCCACTCGGCTAGACCCAAACCCACTCGGCTAGACCCAAACGCTCTCGGCTAGACGCAAACCCACTCGGCTAGACCCAAACCCACTCGGCTAGACCCAAACCCTCTCGGCTAGACCCAAACCCACTCGGCTAGACCCAAACCCACTCCGCTAGACCCAAACCCACTCGGTTAGACCCAAACCCACTCGGCTAGACACAAAACCCACTCGGCTAGACCCAAACCCACCCGGCTAGACCCAAACCCACTCCGCTAGACCCAAACCCACTCGGCTAGACCCAAACCCACTCGGCTAGACCCAAGCCCACTCGGCTAGAAACAAACCCACTCGGCTAGGCCCAAACCCACTCGGCTAGACCCAAACCCACTCGGCTAGACCCAAACCCACTCGGCTAGACACAAACCCACTCTGCTAGACCCAAACACACTTGGCTAGACCCAAACCCACTCAGCTAGACCCAAACCCACTCGTCTAGACCCAAATCCACTCGGCTAGACCCCAACCCACTCGGCTAGACACAAAACCACTCGGCTAGACCCAAACCCACTCGGCTAGACCCAAACCCACTCGGCTAGATCCAAACATACTCCGCTAGACCCAAACCCACTCGGCTAGACCCAAACCACTCGGCTAGACCCAAACCCACTCGGCTAGACCCAAACCCACTCCGCTAGACACAAATCCACTCGGCTAGACCCAAACCCACTCGCCGTGACCCAAACCCACTCGGCTAGACCCAAACACACTCGGCTAGACCCAAACCCACTCGGCTAGGCCCAAACCCACTGGGCTAGACCCAAACCCACTCGGCTAGACCCAAACCCACTCGGCTAGACCCAAACCCACTCGGCTAGACCCAAACCCGCTCGGCTAGACCCAAACTCTCTCGGCTAGACCCAACCCCACTCGGCTAGACCCAAACGCACTCGGCTTACCCAAACCCACTCGGCTAGACCCAAACCCACTCGGCTAGACACATACCCACTCCGCTAGACCCAAACCCACTCGGCTAGACCCAAACCCACTCCGCTAGACCCAAACCCACTCGGCTAGACCCAACCCCACTCGGCTACACCCAAACCCACTCGGCTAGACCCAAACCCACTCGGCTAGACCCAAACCCACTCGGCTAGACCCAAACCCACTCCGCAAGACCCAAACCCACTCGGCTAGACACAAACTCACTCGGCTAGACCCAAACCCACTCGGCTAGACACATACCCACTCCGCTAAACCCAAACCCACTCGGCCAGACACAAACCCACTCCGCTAGACCCAAACCCACTCGGCTAGACCCAAACCCACTCGGCTAGACCCAAACCCACTCGGCTAGCCCAAACCCACTCGGCTAGACACAAACCCACTCCGCTAGACCCAAACCAACTCGGCTAGACACAAACCCACTCCGCTAGACCCAAACCCACTCGGCTAGACCCAAACCCACTCGGCTAGACCCAAACCCACTCGGCTAGCCCAAACCCACTCGGCTAGGCCCAAACCCACTCGGCTAGGCCCAAACCCACTCGGCTAGACCTAAAACCCACTCGGCTAGACCCAAACATACTCCGCTAGACCCAAACCCACTCGGCTAGACCCAAACCACTCGGCCAGACCCAAACCCACTCGGCTAGACCCAAACCCACTCCGCTAGACACAAATCCACTCGGCTAGACCCAAACCCACTCGGCGAGACCCAAACCCACTCGGCTAGACCCAAACACACTCGGCTAGACCCAAACCCACTCGGCTAGGCCCAAACCCACTGGGATAGGCCCAAACCCACTCGGCTAGACCCAAACCCACTCGGCTAGACCCAAACCCACTCGGCTAGACGCAAACCCACTCCGCTAGACCCAAACCCACTCCGCTAGACCCAAACCCACTCCGCTAGACCCAAACCCACTCCGCTAGATCCAAACCCAGTCGGCTAGACCCAACCCCACTCCGCTAGACCCAAACCCACTCCGCTTGACCCAAACCCACTCCGCTAGACCCAAACCCACTCGGCTAGACCCAAACCCACTCGGCTAGGCCCAAACCCACTCGGCTAGACCCAAACCCACTCGGCTAGACCCAACCCCACTCGACTAGACCTAAACCCACTCGGCTAGACCCAAACCCACTCGGCTAGCCCCAAACCCACTCGGCTAGGCCCAAACCCAATAGGCTAGGCCCAAACCCACTCCGCTAGACCCAAACCCACTCGGCTAGACCCAAACCCACTCGGCTAGACCCAAGCCCAATCGGCTAGAACCAAAGCCTCTCGGCTAGGCCCAAACCCACTCGGCTAGACCCAAACCCACTCGGCTAGACCCAAACCCACTCGGCTAGACCCAAACCCACTCGGCTAGACCCAAACCCACTCGGCTAGACCCAAACCCTCTCGGCTAGACCCAAACCCACTCGGCTAGACCCAAACACACTCCGCTAGACCCAAACCCACTCGGCTAGACCCAAACCCACTCGGCTAGACCCAAGCCCACTCGGCAAGAAACAAACCCACTCGGCTAGGCCCAAACCCACTCGGCTAGACCCAAACCCACTCGGCTAGACCCAAACCCACTCGGCTAGACACAAACCCACTCTGCTAGACCCAAACACACTTGGCTAGACCCAAACCCACTCAGCTAGACCCAAACCCTCTCGTCTAGACCCAAATCCACTCGGCTAGACCCTAACCCACTCGGCTAGACACAAAACCACTCGGCTAGACCCAAACCCACTCGGCTAGACCCAAACCCACTCAGCTAGACCTAAACCCACTCGGCTACACACAAACCCACTCGGCTAGACCCAAACCCACTCGGCTAGATCTAAACATACTCCGCTAGACCCAAACCCACTCGGCTAGACCCAAACCACTCGGCTAGACACAAACCCACTCGGCTAGACCCAAACCCACTCCGCTAGACACAAATCCACTCGGCTAGACCCAAACCCACTCGGCGAGACCCAAACCCACTCGGCTAGACCCAAACTCTCACGGCTAGACCCAACCCCACTCGGCTAGACCCAAACGCACTCGGCTTACCCAAACCCACTCGGCTAGACCCAAACCCACTCGGCTAGACACATACCCACTCCGCTAGACCCAAACCCACTCGGCTAGACCCAAACCCACTCCGCTAGACCCAAACCCACTCGGCTAGACCCAACCCCACTCGGCTACACCCAAACCCACTCGGCTAGACCCAAACCCACTCGGCTAGACCCAAACCCACTCGGCTAGACTCAAACCCACTCCGCAAGACCCAAACCCACTCGGCTAGACACAAACTCACTCGGCTAGACCCAAACCCACTCGGCTAGACACATACCCACTCCGCTAAACCCAAACCCACTCGGCTAGACACAAACCCACTCCGCTAGACCCAAACCCACTCGGCTAGACCCAAACCCACTCGGCTAGACCCAAACCCACACGGCTAGCCCAAACCCACTCGGCTAGACACAAACCCACTCCGCTAGACCCAAACCAACTCGGCTAGACACAAACCCACTCCGCTAGACCCAAACCCACTCGGCTAGACCCAAACCCACTCGGCTAGGCCCAAACCCACTCGGCTAGGCCCAAACCCACTCGGCTAGACCCAAACCCACTCGGCTAGACCCAAACCCACTCGGCTAGACCCAAACCCACTCGGCTAAACCCAAACCCACTCGGCTAGACCCAAACCCACTCCGCTAGACCCAAACCCACTCCGCTAGACGCAAACCCACTCGGCTAGACCCAAACCCACTCGGCTAGACCCAAACCCACTCCGCTAGACCCACACCCACTCGGCTAGACCCAAACCCACTCGGCTAGACCCAAACCCACTCGGCTAGACCCAAACCCACTCGGCTAGACCCAAACCCACTCGGCTAGACGCAAACCCACTCCGCTAGACCCAAACCCACTCCGCTAGACCCTAACCCACTCCGCTAGACCCAAACCCACTCCGCTAGATCCAAACCCAGTCGGCTAGACCCAACCCCACTCCGCTAGACCCAAACCCACTCCGCTTGACCCAAACCCACTCCGCTAGACCCAAACCCACTCAGCTAGATCCAAACCCACTCGGCTAGGCCCAAACCCACTCGGCTAGACCCAAACCCACTCGGCTAGACCCAACCCCACTCGACTAGACCCAACCCACTCGGCTAGACCCAAACCCACTCGGCTAGCCCCAAACCCACTCGGCTAGGCCCAAACCCACTCGGCTAGACCCAAACCCACTCGGCTAGACCCAAACCCACTCGGCTAGACCCAAACCCACTCGGCTAGACCCAAACCCACTCGGCTAGACCCAAACCCACTCGGCTAGACCCAAACCCTCTCCGCTAGACCCAAACCCACTCGGCTAGACCCAAACCCACTCGGCTAGACCCAAGCCCACTCGGCAAGAAACAAACCCACTCGGCTAGGCCCAAACCCACTCAGCTAGACCCAAACCCTCTCGTCTAGACCCAAATCCACTCGGCTAGACCCTAACCCACTCGGCTAGACACAAAACCACTCGGCTAGACCCAAACCCACTCGGCTAGACCCAAACCCACTCAGCTAGACCTAAACCCACTCGGCTACACACAAACCCACTCGGCTAGACCGAAACCCACTCGGCTAGATCTAAACATACTCCGCTAGACCCAAACCCACTCGGCTAGACCCAAACCACTCGGCTAGACACAAACCCACTCGGCTAGACCCAAACCCACTCCGATAGACACAAATCCACTCGGCTAGACCCAAACCCACTCGGCGAGACCCAAACCCACTCGGCTAGACCCAAACTCTCTCGGCTAGACCCAACCCCACTCGGCTAGACCCAAACGCACTCGGCTTACCCAAACCCACTCGGCTAGACCCAAACCCACTCGGCTAGACACATACCCACTCCGCTAGACCCAAACCCACTCGGCTAGACCCAAACCCACTCCGCTAGACCCAAACCCACTCGGCTAGACCCAACCCCACTCGGCTACACCCAAACCCACTCGGCTAGACCCAAACCCACTCGGCTAGACCCAAACCCACTCGGCTAGACCCAAACCCACTCCGCAAGACCCAAACCCACTCGGCTAGACACAAACTCACTCGGCTAGACCCAAACCCACTCGGCTAGACACATACCCACTCCGCTAAACCCAAACCCACTCGGCTAGACACAAACCCACTCCGCTAGACCCAAACCCACTCGGCTAGACCCAAACCCACTCGGCTAGACCCAAACCCACACGGCTAGCCCAAACCCACTCGGCTAGACACAAACCCACTCCGCTAGACCCAAACCAACTCGGCTAGACACAAACCCACTCCGCTAGACCCAAACCCACTCGGCTAGACCCAAACCCACTCGGCTAGACCCAAACCCACTCGGCTAGCCCAAACCCACTCGGCTAGGCCCAAACCCACTCGGCTAGGCCCAAACCCACTCGGCTAGACCCAAACCCACTCGGCTAGACCCAAACCCACTCGGCTAGACCCAAACCCACTCGGCTAAACCCAAACCCACTCGGCTAGACCCAAACCCACTCCGCTAGACCCAAACCCACTCCGCTAGACGCAAACCCACTCGGCTAGACCCAAACCCACTCGGCTAGACCCAAACCCACTCCGCTAGACCCACACCCACTCGGCTAGACCCAAACCCACTCGGCTAGACCCAAACCCACTCGGCTAGACCCAAACCCACTCGGCTAGACCCAAACCCAGTCGGCTAGACGCAAACCCACTCCGCTAGACCCAAACCCACTCCGCTAGACCCTAACCCACTCCGCTAGACCCAAACCCACTCCGCTAGATCCAAACCCAGTCGGCTAGACCCAACCCCACTCCGCTAGACCCAAACCCACTCCGCTTGACCCAAACCCACTCCGCTAGACCCAAACCCACTCAGCTAGATCCAAACCCACTCGGCTAGGCCCAAACCCACTCGGCTAGACCCAAACCCACTCGGCTAGACCCAACCCCACTCGACTAGACCCAACCCACTCGGCTAGACCCAAACCCACTCGGCTAGCCCCAAACCCACTCGGCTAGGCCCAAACCCACTCGGCTAGACCCAAACCCACTCGGCTAGACCCAAACCCACTCGGCTAGACCCAAACCCACTCGGCTAGACCCAAACCCACTCGGCTAGACCCAAACCCACTCGGCTAGACCCAAACCCACTCGGCTAGACCCAAACCCTCTCGGCTAGACCCAAACCCACTCGGCTAGACCCAAACACACTCCGCTATACCCAAACCCACTCCGCTAGACCCAAACCCACTCGGCTAGACCCAAACCCACTCGCCTAGACCCAAGCCCACTCGGCTAGAAACAAACCCACTCGGCCAGGCCCAAACCCACTCGGCTAGACCCAAACCCACTCGGCTAGACCCAAACCCACTCGGCTAGACACAAACCCACTCTGCTAGACCCAAACACACTTGGCTAGACCCAAACCCACTCAGCTAGACCCAAACCCACTCGTCTAGACCCAAATCCACTCGGCTAGACCCTAACCCACTCGGCTAGACACAAAACCACTCGGCTAGACCCAAACCCACTCGGCTAGACCCAAACCCACTCAGCTAGACCTAAACCCACTCGGCTACACACAAACCCACTCGGCTAGACCCAAACCCACTCGGCTAGATCTAAACATACTCCGCTAGACCCAAACCCACTCGGCAAGACCCAAACCACTCGGCTAGACCCAAACCCACTCGGCTAGACCCAAACCCACTCCGCTAGACACAAATCCACTCGGCTAGACCCAAACCCACTCGGCGAGACCCAAACCCACTCGGCTAGACCCAAACTCTCTCGGCTAGACCCAACCCCACTCGGCTAGACCCAAACGCACTCGGCTTACCCAAACCCACTCGGCTAGACCCAAACCCACTCGGCTAGACACATACCCACTCCGCTAGACCCAAACCCACTCGGCTAGACCCAAACCCACTCCGCTAGACCCAAACCCACTCGGCTAGACCCAACCCCACTCGGCTACACCCAAACCCACTCGGCTAGACCCAAACCCACTCGGCTAGACCCAAACCCACTCGGCTAGACCCAAACCCACTCGGCTAGACCCAAACCCACTCGGCTAGACACAAACCCACTCCGCTAGTCCCAAACCCACTCCGCTAGATGCAAACCCACTCGGCTAGACCCAAACCCACTCGGCTAGACCCAAACCCACTCCGCTAGACCCACACCCACTCGGCTAGACCCAAACCCACTCGGCTAGACCCAAACCCACTCGGCTAGACCCAAACCCACTCGGCTAGACCCAAACCCACTCGGCTAGACGCAAACCCACTCCGCTAGACCCAAACCCACTCCGCTAGACCCAAACCCACTCGGCTAGATCCAAACCCACTCGGCTAGGCCCAAACCCACTCGGCTAGACCCAAACCCACTCGGCTAGACCCAACCCCACTCGACTAGACCCAACCCACTCGGCTAGACCCAAACCCACTCGGCTAGCCCCAAACCCACTCGGCTAGGCCCAAACCCACTCGGCTAGACCCAAACCCACTCGGCTAGACCCAAACCCACTCGGCTAGACCCAAACCCAATCGGCTAGGCCCAAACCCACTCGGCTAGACCCAAACCCACTCGGCTAGACCCAAACCCACTCGACTAGATCCAAACCCACTCCGCTAGACCCAAACCCACTCGGCTTGACCCAAACCCACTCGGCAAGACCCAAACCCACTCGGCTAAACCCAAACCCACTCCGCTAGACCCAAACCCATTCGGCTAGACCCAAACCTACTCGGCTAGACCCAAGCCCACTCGGCTAGACCCAAACCCACTCGGTTCGGCCCAAACCCACTCGGCTAGGCCCAAACCCACTCGGCTAGGCCCAAACCCACTCGGCTAGACCCAAACCCACTCGGCTAGACCCAAACCCACTCGGCTAAACCCAAACCCACTCGGCTAGACCCAAACCCACTCCGCTAGACCCAAACCCACTCCGCTAGACGCAAACCCACTCGGCTAGACCCAAACCCACTCGGCTAGACCCAAACCCACTCCGCTAGACCCACACCCACTCGGCTAGACCCAAACCCACTCGGCTAGACCCAAACCCACTCGGCTAGACCCAAACCCACTCGGCTAGACCCAAACCCACTCGGCTAGACGCAAACCCACTCCGCTAGACCCAAACCCACTCCGCTAGACGCAAACCCACTCGGCTAGACCCAAACCCACTCGGCTAGACCCAAACCCACTCCGCTAGACCCACACCCACTCGGCTAGACCCAAACCCACTCGGCTAGACCCAAACCCACTCGGCTAGACCCAAACCCACTCGGCTAGACGCAAACCCACTCGGCTAGACCCAAACCCACTCCGCTAGACCCAAACCCACTCCGCTAGACCCAAACCCACTCCGCTAGATCCAAACCCAGTCCGCTAGACCCAACCCCACTCCGCTAGACCCAAACCCACTCCGCTAGACCCAAACCCAATCGGTTAGGCCCAAACCCACTCGGCTGGACCCAAACCCACTCGGCTAGACCCAAACCCACTCGGCTAGACCCAAACCCACTCGGCTAGGCCCAAACCCACTCGGCTAGACCCAAACCCACTCCGCTAGACCCAAACCCACTCCGCTAGACCCAAACCCACTCCGCTAGATCCAAACCCAGTCCGCTAGACCCAACCCCACTCCGCTAGACCCAAACCCACTCGGCTAGACCCAAACCCAATCGGTTAGGCCCAAACCCACTCGGCTAGACCCAAACCCACTCGGCTAGACCCAAACCCACTCGGCTAGACCCAAACCCACTCGGCTAGGCCCAAACCCACTCGGCTAGACCCAAACCCACTCGGCTAGAACCAAACCCACTCGGCTAGACCCAAACCCACTCGGCTAGACCCAAACCCAATCGGCTAGCCCCAAACCCACTCCGCTAGACCCAAACCCACTCGGCTAGACCCAAACCCACTCGGCTAGACCCAAGCCCACTCGGCTAGAACCAAAGCCACTCGGCTAGGCCCAAACCCACTCGGCTAGACCCAAACCCACTTGGCTAGACCCAAACGCACTCGGCTAGACGCAAACCCACTCGGCTAGACCCAAACCCACTCGGCTAGACCCAAACCCTCTCGGCTAGACCCAAACCCACTCGGCTAGACCCAAACCCACTCCGCTAGACCCAAACCCACTCGGCTAGACCCAAACCCACTCGGCTAGACACAAAACCCACTCGGCAAGACCCAAACCCACTCGGCTAGTCCCAAACCCACTCCGCTAGACCCAAACCCACTCGGCTAGACCCAAACCCACTCGGCTAGACCCAAGCCCACTCGGCTAGAAACAAACCCACTCGGCTAGGCCCAAACCCACTCGGCTAGACCCAAACCCACTCGGCTAGACCCAAACCCACTCGGCTAGACACAAACCCACTCTGCTAGACCCAAACACACTTGGCTAGACCCAAACCCACTCAGCTAGACCCAAACCCACTCGTCAAGACCCAAATCCACTCGGCTAGACCCTAACCCACTCGGCTAGACACAAAACCACTCGGCTAGACCCAAACCCACTCGGCTAGACCCAAACCCACTAAGCTAGCCCTAAACCCACTCGGCTTCACACAAACCCACTCGGCTAGACCCAAACCCACTCGGCTAGATCCAAACATACTCCGCTAGACCCAAACCCACTCGGCTAGACCCAAACCACTCGGCTAGACCCAAACCCACTCGGCTAGACCCAAACCCACTCCGCTAGACACAAATCCACTCGGCTAGACCCAAACCCACTCGGCGAGACCCAAACCCACTCGGCTAGACCCAAACACACTCGGCTAGACCCAAACCCACTCGGCTAGGCCCAAACCCACTGGGCTAGACCCAAACCCACTCGGCTAGACCCAAACCCACTCGGCTAGACCCAAACCCACTCGGCTAGACCCAAATCCGCTCGGCTAGACCCAAACTCTCTCGGCTAGACCCAACCCCACTCGGCTAGACCCAAACGCACTCGGCTTACCCAAACCTACTCGGCTAGACCCAAACCCACTCGGCTAGACACATACCCACTCCGATAGACCCAAACCCACTCGGCTAGACCCAAACCCACTCCGCTAGACCCAAACCCACTCAGCTAGACCCAACCCCACACGGCTACACCCAAACCCACTCGGCTAGACCCAAACCCACTCGGCTAGACCCAAACCCACTCGGCTAGACCCAAACCCACTCCGCAAGACCCAAACCCACTTGGCTAGACACAAACCAACTCAGCTAGACACAAACCCACTCGGCTAGACACATACCCACTCCGCTAGACCCAAACCCACTCGGCTAGACCCAAACCCACTCCGCTAGACCCAAACCCACTCGGCTAGACCCAACCCCACTCGGCTACACCCAAACCCACTCGGCTAGACCCAAACCCACTCGGCTAGACCCAAACCCACTCGGCTAGACCCAAACCCACTCCGCAAGACCCAAACCCACTCGGCTAGACACAAACTCACTCGGCTAGACCCAAACCCACTCGGCTAGACACATACCCACTCCGCTAAACCCAAACCCACTCGGCTAGACACAAACCCACTCCGCTAGACCCAAACCCACTCGGCTAGAGCCAAACCCACTCGGCTAGACCCAAACCCACTCGGCTAGCCCAAACCCACTCGGCTAGACACAAACCCACTCCGCTAGACCCAAACCAACTCGGCTAGACACAAACCCACTCCGCTAGACCCAAACCCACTCGGCTAGACCCAAACCCACTCCGCTAGACCCAAACCCACTCGGCTAGACCCAACCCCACTCGGCTACATCCAAACCCACTCAGCTAGACCCAAACCCACTCGGCTAGACCCAAACCCACTCGGCTAGACCCAAACCCACTCCGCAAGACCCAAACCCACTCGGCTAGACACAAACCCACTCGGCTAGACCCAAACCCACTCGGCTAGACCCAAACCCACTCGACTAGATCCAAACCCACTCCGCTAGACCCAAACCCACTCGGCTTGACCCAATCCCACTCGGCTAGACCCAAACCCACTCGGCTAAACCCAAACCCACTCCGCTAGACCCAAACCCACTCCGCTAGACGCAAACCCACTCGGCTAGACCCAAACCCACTCGGCTAGACCCAAACCCACTCCGCTAGACCCACACCCACTCGGCCAGACCCAAACCCACTCGGCTAGACCCAAACCCACTCGGCTAGACGCAAACCCACTCGGCTAGACCCAAACCCACTCCGCTAGACCCAAACCCACTCCGCTAGACCCAAACCCACTCGGCTAGACCCAAACCCACTCGGCTAGACCCAAACCCACTCCGCTAGACCCACACCCACTCGGCCAGACCCAAACCCACTCGGCTAGACCCAAACCCACTCGGCTAGACGCAAACCCACTCGGCTAGACCCAAACCCACTCCGCTAGACCCAAACCCACTCCGCTAGACCCAAACCCACTCAGCTAGATCCAAACCCAGTCCGCTAGACCCAACCCCACTCCGCTAGACCCAAACCCACTCGGCTAGACCCAAACCCAATCGGTTAGGCCCAAACCCACTCGGCTAGACCCAAACCCACTCGGCTAGACCCAAACCCACTCGGCTAGACCCAAACCCACTCGGCTAGGCCCAAACCCACTCGGCTAGACCCAAACCCACTCGGCTAGAACCAAACCCACTCGGCTAGACCCAAACCCACTCGGCTAGACCCAAACCCAATCGGCTAGGCCCAAACCCACTCGGCTAGACCCAAACCCACTCGGCTAGACCCAAACCCACTCCGCAAGACCCAAACCCACTTGGCTAGACACAAACCAACTCGGCTAGACACAAACCCACTCGGCTAGACACATACCCACTCCGCTAGACCCAAACCCACTCGGCTAGACCGAAACCCACTCCGCTAGACCCAAACCCACTCGGCTAGACCCAACCCCACTCGGCTACACCCAAACCCACTCGGCTAGACCCAAACCCACTCGGCTAGACCCAAACCCACTCGGCTAGACCCAAACCCACTCCGCAAGACCCAAACCCACTCGGCTAGACACAAACTCACTCGGCTAGACCCAAACCCACTCGGCTAGACACATACCCACTCCGCTAAACCCAAACCCACTCGGCTAGACACAAACCCACTCCGCTAGACCCAAACCCACTCGGCTAGAGCCAAACCCACTCGGCTAGACCCAAACCCACTCGGCTAGACACAAACCCACTCCGCTAGACCCAAACCCACTCGGCTAGAGCCAAACCCACTCGGCTAGACCCAAACCCACTCGGCTAGCCCAAACCCACTCGGCTAGACACAAACCCACTCCGCTAGACCCAAACCAACTCGGCTAGACACAAACCCACTCCGCTAGACCCAAACCCACTCGGCTAGACCCAAACCCACTCCGCTAGACCCAAACCCACTCGGCTAGACCCAACCCCACTCGGCTACATCCAAACCCACTCAGCTAGACCCAAACCCACTCGGCTAGACCCAAACCCACTCGGCTAGACCCAAACCCACTCCGCAAGACCCAAACCCACTCGGCTAGACACAAACCCACTCGGCTAGACCCAAACCCACTCGGCTAGACCCAAACCCACTCGACTAGATCCAAACCCACTCCGCTAGACCCAAACCCACTCGGCTTGACCCAATCCCACTCGGCTAGACCCAAACCCACTCGGCTAAACCCAAACCCACTCCGCTAGACCCAAACCCACTCCGCTAGACGCAAACCCACTCGGCTAGACCCAAACCCACTCGGCTAGACCCAAACCCACTCCGCTAGACCCACACCCACTCGGCCAGACCCAAACCCACTCGGCTAGACCCAAACCCACTCGGCTAGACGCAAACCCACTCGGCTAGACCCAAACCCACTCCGCTAGACCCAAACCCACTCCGCTAGACCCAAACCCACTCAGCTAGATCCAAACCCAGTCCGCTAGACCCAACCCCACTCCGCTAGACCCAAACCCACTCGGCTAGACCCAAACCCAATCGGTTAGGCCCAAACCCACTCGGCTAGACCCAAACCCACTCGGCTAGACCCAAACCCACTCGGCTAGACCCAAACCCACTCGGCTAGGCCCAAACCCACTCGGCTAGACCCAAACCCACTCGGCTAGAACCAAACCCACTCGGCTAGACCCAAACCCACTCGGCTAGACCCAAACCCAATCGGCTAGGCCCAAACCCACTCGGCTAGACCCAAACCCACTCGGCTAGACCCAAACCCACTCCGCAAGACCCAAACCCACTTGGCTAGACACAAACCAACTCGGCTAGACACAAACCCACTCGGCTAGACACATACCCACTCCGCTAGACCCAAACCCACTCGGCTAGACCGAAACCCACTCCGCTAGACCCAAACCCACTCGGCTAGACCCAACCCCACTCGGCTACACCCAAACCCACTCGGCTAGACCCAAACCCACTCGGCTAGACCCAAACCCACTCGGCTAGACCCAAACCCACTCCGCAAGACCCAAACCCACTCGGCTAGACACAAACTCACTCGGCTAGACCCAAACCCACTCGGCTAGACACATACCCACTCCGCTAAACCCAAACCCACTCGGCTAGACACAAACCCACTCCGCTAGACCCAAACCCACTCGGCTAGAGCCAAACCCACTCGGCTAGACCCAAACCCACTCGGCTAGCCCAAACCCACTCGGCTAGACACAAACCCACTCCGCTAGACCCAAACCAACTCGGCTAGACACAAACCCACTCCGCTAGACCCAAACCCACTCGGCTAGACCCAAACCCACTCCGCTAGACCCAAACCCACTCGGCTAGACCCAACCCCACTCGGCTACATCCAAACCCACTCGGCTAGACACAAACCCACTCCGCTAGACCCAAACCAACTCGGCTAGACACAAACCCACTCCGCTAGACCCAAACCCACTCGGCTAGACCCAAACCCACTCCGCTAGACCCAAACCCACTCGGCTAGACCCAACCCCACTCGGCTACATCCAAACCCACTCGGCTAGACCCAAACCCACTCGGCTAGACCCAAACCCACTCGGCTAGACCCAAACCCACTCCGCAAGACCCAAACCCACTCGGCTAGACACAAACCCACTCGGCTAGACCCAAACCCACTCGGCTAGACCCAAACCCACTCGACTAGATCCAAACCCACTCCGCTAGACCCAAACCCACTCGGCTTGACCCAATCCCACTCGGCTAGACCCAAACCCACTCGGCTAAACCCAAACCCACTCCGCTAGACCCAAACCCACTCCGCTAGACGCAAACGCACTCGGCTAGACCCAAACCCACTCGGCTAGACCCAAACCCACTCCGCTAGACCCACACCCACTCGGCCAGACCCAAACCCACTCGGCTAGACCCAAACCCACTCGGCTAGACGCAAACCCACTCGGCTAGACCCAAACCCACTCCGCTAGACCCAAACCCACTCCGCTAGACCCAAACCCACTCAGCTAGATCCAAACCCAGTCCGCTAGACCCAACCCCACTCCGCTAGACCCAAACCCACTCGGCTAGACCCAAACCCAATCGGTTAGGCCCAAACCCACTCGGCTAGACCCAAACCCACTCGGCTACACCCAAACCCACTCGGCTAGACCCAAACCCACTCGGCTAGGCCCAAACCCACTCGGCTAGACCCAAACCCACTCGGCTAGAACCAAACCCACTCGGCTAGACCCAAACCCACTCGGCTAGACCCAAACCCAATCGGCTAGGCCCAAACCCACTCGGCTAGACCCAAACCCACTCGGCTAGACCCAAACCCACTCCGCAAGACCCAAACCCACTTGGCTAGACACAAACCAACTCGGCTAGACACAAACCCACTCGGCTAGACACATACCCACTCCGCTAGACCCAAACCCACTCGGCTAGACCGAAACCCACTCCGCTAGACCCAAACCCACTCGGCTAGACCCAACCCCACTCGGCTACACCCAAACCCACTCGGCTAGACCCAAACCCACTCGGCTAGACCCAAACCCACTCGGCTAGACCCAAACCCACTCCGCAAGACCCAAACCCACTCGGCTAGACACAAACTCACTCGGCTAGACCCAAACCCACTCGGCTAGACACATACCCACTCCGCTAAACCCAAACCCACTCGGCTAGACACAAACCCACTCCACTAGACCCAAACCCACTCGGCTAGAGCCAAACCCACTCGGCTAGACCCAAACCCACTCGGCTAGCCCAAACCCACTCGGCTAGACACAAACCCACTCCGCTAGACGCAAACCAACTTGGCTAGACACAAACCCACTCCGCTAGACCCAAACCCACTCGGCTAGACCCAAACCCACTCCGCTAGACCCAAACCCACTCGGCTAGACCCAAACCCACTCGGCTAGACCCAAACCCACTCGGCTAGACCCAAACCCACTCCGCAAGACCCAAACCCACTCGGCTAGACACAAACCCACTCGGCTAGACCCAAACCCACTCGGCTAGACCCAAACCCACTCGACTAGATCCAAACCCACTCCGCTAGACCCAAACCCACTCGGCTTGACCCAATCCCACTCGGCTAGACCCAAACCCACTCGGCTAAACCCAAACCCACTCCGCTAGACCCAAACCCACTCCGCTAGACGCAAACCCACTCGGCTAGACCCAAACCCACTCGGCTAGACCCAAACCCACTCCGCTAGACCCACACCCACTCGGCCAGACCCAAACCCACTCGGCTAGACCCAAACCCACTCGGCTAGACGCAAACCCACTCGGCTAGACCCAAACCCACTACGCTAGACCCAAACCCACTCCGCTAGACCCAAACCCACTCAGCTAGATCCAAACCCAGTCCGCTAGACCCAACCCCACTCCGCTAGACCCAAACCCACTCGGCTAGACCCAAACCCAATCGGTTAGGCCCAAACCCACTCGGCTAGACCCAAACCCACTCTGCTAGACCCAAACCCACTCGGCTAGACCCAAACCCACTCGGCTAGGCCCAAACCCACTCGGCTAGACCCAAACCCACTCGGCTAGAACCAAACCCACTCGGCTAGACCCAAACCCACTCGGCTAGACCCAAACCCAATCGGCTAGGCCCAAACCCACTCCGCTAGACCCAAACCCACTCGGCTAGACCCAAACCCACTCGGCTAGACCCAAGCCCACTCGGCTGGATCCAAAGCCACTCGGCTAGGCCCAAACCCACTCGGCTAGACCCAAACCCACTCGGCTAGACCCAAACGCACTCGGCTAGACGCAAACCCACTCGGCTAGACCGAAACCCACTCGGCTAGACCCAAACCCTCTCGACTAGACCCAAACCCACTCGGCTAGACCCAAACCCACTCCGCTAGACCCAAACCCACTCGGCTAGACCCAAACCCACTCGGCTAGACACAAAACCCACTCGGCAAGACCCAAACCCACTCGGCTAGTCCCAAACCCACTCCGCTAGACCCAAACCCACTCGGCTAGACCCAAACCCACTCGGCTAGACCCAAGCCCACTCGGCTAGAAACAAACCCACTCGGCTAGGCCCAAACCCACTCGGCTAGACCCAAACCCACTCGGCTGGACCCAAACCCACTCGGCTAGACACAAACCCACTCTGCTAGACCCAAACACACATGGCTAGACCCAAACCCACTCGACTAGACCCAAACCCACTCGTCTAGACCCAAATCCACTCGGCTAGACCCTAACCCACTCGGCTAGACACAAAACCACTCGGCTAGACCCAAACCCACTCGGCTAGACCCAAACCCACTCAGCTAGACCTAAACCCACTCGGCTTCACACAAACCCACTCGGCTAGACCCAAACCCACTCGGCTAGATCCAAACATACTCCGCTAGACCCAAACCCACTCGGCTAGACCCAAACCACTCGGCTAGACCCAAACCCACTCGGCTAGACCCAAACCCACTCCGCTAGACACAAATCCACTCGGCTAGACCCAAACCCACTCGGCGAGACCCAAACCCACTCGGCTAGACCCAAACACACTCGGCTAGACCCAAACCCACTCGGCTAGGCCCAAACCCACTGGGCTAGACCCAAACCCACTCGGCTAGACCCAAACCCACTCGGCTAGACCCAAACCCACTCGGCTGGACCCAAACCCGCTCGGCTAGACCCAGCTCTCTCGGCTAGACCCAACCCCACTCGGCTAGACCCAAACGCACTCGGCTTACCCAAACCCACTCGGCTAGAACCAAACCCACTCGGCTAGACACATACCCACTCCGCTGGACCCAAACCCACTCGGCTAGACCCAAACCCACTCCGCTAGAACCAAACCCACTCGGCTAGACCCAACCCCACTCGGCTACACCCAAACCCACTCGGCTAGACCCAAACCCACTCGGCTAGACCCAAACCCACTCGGCTAGACCCAAACCCACTCCGCAAGACCCAAACCCACTTGGCTAGACACAAACCAACTCGGCTAGACACAAACCCACTCGGCTAGACACATACCCACTCCGCTAGACCCAAACCCACTCGGCTAGACCCAAACCCACTCCGCTAGACCCAAACCCACTCGGCTAGACCCAACCCCACTCGGCTACACCCAAACCCACTCGGCTAGACCCAAACCCACTCGGCTAGACCCAAACCCACTCGGCTAGACCCAAACCCACTCCACAAGACCCAAACCCACTCGGCTAGACACAAACTCACTCGGCTAGACCCAAACCCACTCGGCTAGACACATACCCACTCCGCTAAACCCAAACCCACTCGGCTAGACACAAACCCACTCCGCTAGACCCAAACCCTCTCGGCTAGACACAAACCCACTCGGCTAGACCCAAACCAACTCGGCTAGACACAAACCCACTCCGCTAGACCCAAACCCACTCGGCTAGACCCAAACCCACTCCGCAAGACCCAAACCCACTCGGCTAGACACAAACCAACTCGGCTAGACCCAAACCCACTCGGCTAGACCCAAACCGTCTCGGCTAGACCCAAACCCACTCGGCTAGACCCAAACCCACTCCGCTAGACCCAAACCCACTCGGCTAGACCCAAACCCACTCGGCTAGACACAAAACCCACTCGGCTAGACCCAAACCCACTCGGCTAGTCCCAAACCCACTCCGCTAGACCCAAACACACTCGGCTAGACCCAAACCCACTCGGCTAGACCCAAGCCCACTCGGCTAGAAACAAACCCACTCGGCTAGGCCCAAACCCACTCGGCTAGACCCAAACCCACTCGGCTAGACCCAAACCCACTCGGCTAGACACAAACCCACTCTGCTAGACCCAAACACACTTGGCTAGACCCAAACCCACTCAGCTAGAGCCAAACCCACTCGTCTAGACCCAAATCCACTCGGCTAGACCCTAACCCACTCGGCTAGACACAAAACCACTCGGCTAGACCCAAACCCACTCGGCTAGAACCAAACCCACTCAGCTAGACCTAAACCCACTCGGCTACACACAAACCCACTCGGCTAGACCCAAACCCACTCGGCTAGATCCAAACATACTCCGCTAGACCCAAACCCACTCGGCTAGACCCAAACCACTCGGCTAGACCCAAACCCACTCGGCTAGACCCAAACCCACTCCGCTAGACACAAATCCACTCGGCTAGACCCAAACCCACTCGGCGAGACCCAAACCCACTCGGCTAGACCCAAACACACTCGGCTAGACCTAAACCCACTCAGCTAGGCCCAAACCCACTGGGCTAGACCCAAACCCACTCGGCTAGACCCAAACCCACTCGGCTAGACCCAAACCCACTCGGCTAGACCCAAACCCGCTCGGCTAGACCCAAACTCTCTCGGCTAGACCCAACCCCACTCGGCTAGACCCAAACGCACTCGGCTTACCTAAACCCACTCGGCTAGACCCAAACCCACTCGGCTAGACCCAAACCCTCTCTGCTAGACACAAATCCGCTCGGCTAGACCCAAACCCACTCGGCGAGACCCAAACCCACTCGGCTAGACCCAAACACACTCGGCTAGACCCAAACCCACTCGGCTAGGCCCAAACCCACTCGGCTAGACCCAAACCCACTCGGCTAGACCCAAACCCACTCAGCTAGACCTAAACCCACTCGGCTAGACCCAAACCCACTCGGCTAGACCCAAACCCACTCGGCTAGACCCAAACCCACTCCGCAAGACCCAAACCCACTCGGCTAGACACAAACCAACTCGGCTAGACCCAAACCCACTCGGCTAGACCCAAACCGTCTCGGCTAGACCCAAACCCACTCGGCTAGACCCAAACCCACTCCGCTAGACCCAAACCCACTCGGCTAGACCCAAACCCACTCGGCTAGACACAAAACCCACTCGGCTAGACCCAAACCCACTCGGCTCGTCCCAAACCCACTCCGCTAGACCCAAACACACTCGGCTAGACCCAAACCCACTCGGCTAGACCCAAGCCCACTCGGCTAGAAACAAACCCACTCGGCTAGGCCCAAACCCACTCGGCTAGACCCAAACCCACTCGGCTAGACCCAAACCCACTCGGCTAGACACAAACCCACTCTGCTAGACCCAAACACACTTGGCTAGACCCAAACCCACTCAGCTAGAGCCAAACCCACTCGTCTAGACCCAAATCCACTCGGCTAGACCCTAACCCACTCGGCTAGACACAAAACCACTCGGCTAGACCCAAACCCACTCGGCTAGAACCAAACCCACTCAGCTAGACCTAAACCCACTCGGCTACACACAAACCCACTCGGCTAGACCCAAACCCACTCGGCTAGATCCAAACATACTCCGCTAGACCCAAACCCACTCGGCTAGACCCAAACCACTCGGCTAGACCCAAACCCACTCGGCTAGACCCAAACCCACTCCGCTAGACACAAATCCACTCGGCTAGACCCAAACCCACTCGGCGAGACCCAAACCCACTCGGCTAGACCCAAACACACTCGGCTAGACCTAAACCCACTCAGCTAGGCCCAAACCCACTGGGCTAGACCCAAACCCACTCGGCTAGACCCAAACCCACTCGGCTAGACCCAAACCCACTCGGCTAGACCCAAACCCGCTCGGCTAGACCCAAACTCTCTCGGCTAGACCCAACCCCACTCGGCTAGACCCAAACGCACTCGGCTTACCTAAACCCACTCGGCTAGACCCAAACCCACTCGGCTAGACCCAAACCCTCTCTGCTAGACACAAATCCGCTCGGCTAGACCCAAACCCACTCGGCGAGACCCAAACCCACTCGGCTAGACCCAAACACACTCGGCTAGACCCAAACCCACTCGGCTAGGCCCAAACCCACTCGGCTAGACCCAAACCCACTCGGCTAGACCCAAACCCACTCAGCTAGACCTAAACCCACTCGGCTAGACCCAAACCCACTCGGCTAGACCCAAACCCACTCGGCTAGACCCAAACCCACTCCGCAAGACCCAAACCCACTCGGCTAGACACAAACCAACTCGGCTAGACCCAAACCCACTCGGCTAGACCCAAACCGTCTCGGCTAGACCCAAACCCACTCGGCTAGACCCAAACCCACTCCGCTAGACCCAAACCCACTCGGCGAGACCCAAACCCACTCGGCTAGACACAAAACCCACTCGGCTAGACCCAAACCCACTCGGCTAGTCCCAAACCCACTCCGCTAGACCCAAACACACTCGGCTAGACCCAAACCCACTCGGCTAGACCCAAGCCCACTCGGCTAGAAACAAACCCACTCGGCTAGGCCCAAACCCACTCGGCTAGACCCAAACCCACTCGGCTAGACCCAAACCCACTCGGCTAGACACAAACCTACTCTGCTAGACCCAAACACACTTGGCTAGACCCAAACCCACTCAGCTAGAGCCAAACCCACTCGTCTAGACCCAAATCCACTCGGCTAGACCCTAACCCACTCGGCTAGACACAAAACCACTCGGCTAGACCCAAACCCACTCGGCTAGAACCAAACCCACTCAGCTAGACCTAAACCCACTCGGCTACACACAAACCCACTCGGCTAGACCCAAACCCACTTGGCTAGATCCAAACATACTCCGCTAGACCCAAACCCACTCGGCTAGACCCAAACCACTCGGCTAGACCCAAACCCACTCGGCTAGACCCAAACCCACTCCGCTAGACACAAATCCACTCGGCTAGACCCAAACCCACTCGGCGAGACCCAAACCCACTCGGCTAGACCCAAACACACTCGGCTAGACCTAAACCCACTCGGCTAGGCCCAAACCCACTGGGCTAGACCCAAACCCACTCGGCTAGACCCAAACCCACTCGGCTAGAGCCAAACCCACTCGTCTAGACCCAAATCCACTCGGCTAGACCCTAACCCACTCGGCTAGACACAAAACCACTCGGCTAGACCCAAACCCACTCGGCTAGAACCAAACCCACTCAGCTAGACCTAAACCCACTCGGCTACACACAAACCCACTCGGCTAGACCCAAACCCACTCGGCTAGATCCAAACATACTCCGCTAGACCCAAACCCACTCGGCTAGACCCAAACCACTCGGCTAGACCCAAACCCACTCGGCTAGACCCAAACCCACTCCGCTAGACACAAATCCACTCGGCTAGACCCAAACCCACTCGGCGAGACCCAAACCCACTCGGCTAGACCCAAACACACTCGGCTAGACCTAAACCCACTCGGCTAGGCCCAAACCCACTGGGCTAGACCCAAACCCACTCGGCTAGACCCAAACCCACTCGGCTAGACCCAAACCCACTCGGCTAGACCCAAACCCGCTCGGCTAGACCCAAACTCTCTCGGCTAGACCCAACCCCACTCGGCTAGACCCAAACGCACTCGGCTTACCTAAACCCACTCGGCTAGACCCAAACCCACTCGGCTAGACCCAAACCCTCTCTGCTAGACACAAATCCGCTCGGCTAGACCCAAACCCACTCGGCGAGACCCAAACCCACTCGGCTAGACCCAAACACACTCGGCTAGACCCAAACCCACTCGGCTAGGCCCAAACCCACTCGGCTAGACCCAAACCCACTCGGCTAGACCCAAACCCACTCAGCTAGACCTAAACCCACTCGGCTAGACCCAAACCCACTCGGCTAGACCCAAACCCACTCGGCTAGACCCAAACCCACTCGGCTAGTCCCAAACCCACTCCGCTAGACCCAAACACACTCGGCTAGACCCAAACCCACTCGGCTAGACCCAAGCCCACTCGGCTAGAAACAAACCCACTCGGCTAGGCCCAAACCCACTCGGCTAGACCCAAACCCACTCGGCTAGACCCAAACCCACTCGGCTAGACACAAACCTACTCTGCTAGACCCAAACACACTTGGCTAGACCCAAACCCACTCAGCTAGAGCCAAACCCACTCGTCTAGACCCAAATCCACTCGGCTAGACCCTAACCCACTCGGCTAGACACAAAACCACTCGGCTAGACCCAAACCCACTCGGCTAGAACCAAACCCACTCAGCTAGACCTAAACCCACTCGGCTACACACAAACCCACTCGGCTAGACCCAAACCCACTTGGCTAGATCCAAACATACTCCGCTAGACCCAAACCCACTCGGCTAGACCCAAACCACTCGGCTAGACCCAAACCCACTCGGCTAGACCCAAACCCACTCCGCTAGACACAAATCCACTCGGCTAGACCCAAACCCACTCGGCGAGACCCAAACCCACTCGGCTAGACCCAAACACACTCGGCTAGACCTAAACCCACTCGGCTAGGCCCAAACCCACTGGGCTAGACCCAAACCCACTCGGCTAGACCCAAACCCACTCGGCTAGAGCCAAACCCACTCGTCTAGACCCAAATCCACTCGGCTAGACCCTAACCCACTCGGCTAGACACAAAACCACTCGGCTAGACCCAAACCCACTCGGCTAGAACCAAACCCACTCAGCTAGACCTAAACCCACTCGGCTACACACAAACCCACTCGGCTAGACCCAAACCCACTCGGCTAGATCCAAACATACTCCGCTAGACCCAAACCCACTCGGCTAGACCCAAACCACTCGGCTAGACCCAAACCCACTCGGCTAGACCCAAACCCACTCCGCTAGACACAAATCCACTCGGCTAGACCCAAACCCACTCGGCGAGACCCAAACCCACTCGGCTAGACCCAAACACACTCGGCTAGACCTAAACCCACTCGGCTAGGCCCAAACCCACTGGGCTAGACCCAAACCCACTCGGCTAGACCCAAACCCACTCGGCTAGACCCAAACCCACTCGGCTAGACCCAAACCCGCTCGGCTAGACCCAAACTCTCTCGGCTAGACCCAACCCCACTCGGCTAGACCCAAACGCACTCGGCTTACCTAAACCCACTCGGCTAGACCCAAACCCACTCGGCTAGACCCAAACCCTCTCTGCTAGACACAAATCCGCTCGGCTAGACCCAAACCCACTCGGCGAGACCCAAACCCACTCGGCTAGACCCAAACACACTCGGCTAGACCCAAACCCACTCGGCTAGGCCCAAACCCACTCGGCTAGACCCAAACCCACTCGGCTAGACCCAAACCCACTCAGCTAGACCTAAACCCACTCGGCTAGACCCAAACCCACTCGGCTAGACCCAAACCCACTCGGCTAGACCCAAACCCACTCCGCAAGACCCAAACCCACTCGGCTAGACACAAACCAACTCGGCTAGACCCAAACCCACTCGGCTAGACCCAAACCGTCTCGGCTAGACCCAAACCCACTCGGCTAGACCCAAACCCACTCCGCTAGACCCAAACCCACTCGGCTAGACCCAAACCCACTCGGCTAGACACAAAACCCACTCGGCTAGACCCAAACCCACTCGGCTAGTCCCAAACCCACTCCGCTAGACCCAAACACACTCGGCTAGACCCAAACCCACTCGGCTAGACCCAAGCCCACTCGGCTAGAAACAAACCCACTCGGCTAGGCCCAAACCCACTCGGCTAGACCCAAACCCACTCGGCTAGACCCAAACCCACTCGGCTAGACACAAACCCACTCTGCTAGATCCAAACACACTTGGCTAGACCCAAACCCACTCAGCTAGAGCCAAACCCACTCGTCTAGACCCAAATCCACTCGGCTAGACCCTGACCCACTCGGCTAGACACAAAACCACTCGGCTAGACCCAAACCCACTCGGCTAGAACCAAACCCACTCAGCTAGACCTAAACCCACTCGGCTACACACAAACCCACTCGGCTAGACCCAAACCCACTCGGCTAGATCCAAACATACTCCGCTAGACCCAAACCCACTCGGCTAGACCCAAACCACTCGGCTAGACCCAAACCCACTCGGCTAGACCCAAACCCACTCCGCTAGACACAAATCCACTCGGCTAGACCCAAACCCACTCGGCGAGACCCAAACCCACTCGGCTAGACCCAAACACACTCGGCTAGACCTAAACCCACTGGGCTAGGCCCAAACCCACTGGGCTAGACCCAAACCCACTCGGCTAGACCCAAACCCACTCGGCTAGACCCAAACCCACTCGGCTAGACCCAAACCCGCTCGGCTAGACCCAAACTCTCTCGGCTAGACCCAACCCCACTCGGCTAGACCCAAACGCACTCGGCTTACCTAAACCCACTCGGCTAGACCCAAACCCACTCGGCTAGACCCAAACCCTCTCTGCTAGACACAAATCCGCTCGGCTAGACCCAAACCCACTCGGCGAGACCCAAACCCACTCGGCTAGACCCAAACACACTCGGCTAGACCCAAACCCACTCGGCTAGGCCCAAACCCACTCGGCTAGACCCAAACCCACTCGGCTAGACCCAAACCCACTCAGCTAGACCTAAACCCACTCGGCTTCACACAAACCCACTCGGCTAGACCCAAACCCACTCGGCTAGATCCAAACATACTCCGCTAGACCCAAACCCACTCGGCTAGACCCAAACCACTCGGCTAGACCCAAACCCACTCGGCTAGACCCAAACCCACTCGGCTAGACCCAAACCCACTCCGCAAGACCCAAACCCACTCGGCTAGACACAAACCAACTCGGCTAGACCCAAACCCACTCGGCTAGACCCAAACCGTCTCGGCTAGACCCAAACCCACTCGGCTAGACCCAAACCCACTCCGCTAGACCCAAACCCACTCGGCGAGACCCAAACCCACTCGGCTAGACACAAAACCCACTCGGCTAGACCCAAACCCACTCGGCTAGTCCCAAACCCACTCCGCTAGACCCAAACACACTCGGCTAGACCCAAACCCACTCGGCTAGACCCAAGCCCACTCGGCTAGAAACAAACCCACTCGGCTAGGCCCAAACCCACTCGGCTAGACCCAAACCCACTCGGCTAGACCCAAACCCACTCGGCTAGACACAAACCTACTCTGCTAGACCCAAACACACTTGGCTAGACCCAAACCCACTCAGCTAGAGCCAAACCCACTCGTCTAGACCCAAATCCACTCGGCTAGACCCTAACCCACTCGGCTAGACACAAAACCACTCGGCTAGACCCAAACCCACTCGGCTAGAACCAAACCCACTCAGCTAGACCTAAACCCACTCGGCTACACACAAACCCACTCGGCTAGACCCAAACCCACTTGGCTAGATCCAAACATACTCCGCTAGACCCAAACCCACTCGGCTAGACCCAAACCACTCGGCTAGACCCAAACCCACTCGGCTAGACCCAAACCCACTCCGCTAGACACAAATCCACTCGGCTAGACCCAAACCCACTCGGCGAGACCCAAACCCACTCGGCTAGACCCAAACACACTCGGCTAGACCTAAACCCACTCGGCTAGGCCCAAACCCACTGGGCTAGACCCAAACCCACTCGGCTAGACCCAAACCCACTCGGCTAGAGCCAAACCCACTCGTCTAGACCCAAATCCACTCGGCTAGACCCTAACCCACTCGGCTAGACACAAAACCACTCGGCTAGACCCAAACCCACTCGGCTAGAACCAAACCCACTCAGCTAGACCTAAACCCACTCGGCTACACACAAACCCACTCGGCTAGACCCAAACCCACTCGGCTAGATCCAAACATACTCCGCTAGACCCAAACCCACTCGGCTAGACCCAAACCACTCGGCTAGACCCAAACCCACTCGGCTAGACCCAAACCCACTCCGCTAGACACAAATCCACTCGGCTAGACCCAAACCCACTCGGCGAGACCCAAACCCACTCGGCTAGACCCAAACACACTCGGCTAGACCTAAACCCACTCGGCTAGGCCCAAACCCACTGGGCTAGACCCAAACCCACTCGGCTAGACCCAAACCCACTCGGCTAGACCCAAACCCACTCGGCTAGACCCAAACCCGCTCGGCTAGACCCAAACTCTCTCGGCTAGACCCAACCCCACTCGGCTAGACCCAAACGCACTCGGCTTACCTAAACCCACTCGGCTAGACCCAAACCCACTCGGCTAGACCCAAACCCTCTCTGCTAGACACAAATCCGCTCGGCTAGACCCAAACCCACTCGGCGAGACCCAAACCCACTCGGCTAGACCCAAACACACTCGGCTAGACCCAAACCCACTCGGCTAGGCCCAAACCCACTCGGCTAGACCCAAACCCACTCGGCTAGACCCAAACCCACTCAGCTAGACCTAAACCCACTCGGCTAGACCCAAACCCACTCGGCTAGACCCAAACCCACTCGGCTAGACCCAAACCCACTCCGCAAGACCCAAACCCACTCGGCTAGACACAAACCAACTCGGCTAGACCCAAACCCACTCGGCTAGACCCAAACCGTCTCGGCTAGACCCAAACCCACTCGGCTAGACCCAAACCCACTCCGCTAGACCCAAACCCACTCGGCTAGACCCAAACCCACTCGGCTAGACACAAAACCCACTCGGCTAGACCCAAACCCACTCGGCTAGTCCCAAACCCACTCCGCTAGACCCAAACACACTCGGCTAGACCCAAACCCACTCGGCTAGACCCAAGCCCACTCGGCTAGAAACAAACCCACTCGGCTAGGCCCAAACCCACTCGGCTAGACCCAAACCCACTCGGCTAGACCCAAACCCACTCGGCTAGACACAAACCCACTCTGCTAGATCCAAACACACTTGGCTAGACCCAAACCCACTCAGCTAGAGCCAAACCCACTCGTCTAGACCCAAATCCACTCGGCTAGACCCTGACCCACTCGGCTAGACACAAAACCACTCGGCTAGACCCAAACCCACTCGGCTAGAACCAAACCCACTCAGCTAGACCTAAACCCACTCGGCTACACACAAACCCACTCGGCTAGACCCAAACCCACTCGGCTAGATCCAAACATACTCCGCTAGACCCAAACCCACTCGGCTAGACCCAAACCACTCGGCTAGACCCAAACCCACTCGGCTAGACCCAAACCCACTCCGCTAGACACAAATCCACTCGGCTAGACCCAAACCCACTCGGCGAGACCCAAACCCACTCGGCTAGACCCAAACACACTCGGCTAGACCTAAACCCACTGGGCTAGGCCCAAACCCACTGGGCTAGACCCAAACCCACTCGGCTAGACCCAAACCCACTCGGCTAGACCCAAACCCACTCGGCTAGACCCAAACCCGCTCGGCTAGACCCAAACTCTCTCGGCTAGACCCAACCCCACTCGGCTAGACCCAAACGCACTCGGCTTACCTAAACCCACTCGGCTAGACCCAAACCCACTCGGCTAGACCCAAACCCTCTCTGCTAGACACAAATCCGCTCGGCTAGACCCAAACCCACTCGGCGAGACCCAAACCCACTCGGCTAGACCCAAACACACTCGGCTAGACCCAAACCCACTCGGCTAGGCCCAAACCCACTCGGCTAGACCCAAACCCACTCGGCTAGACCCAAACCCACTCAGCTAGACCTAAACCCACTCGGCTTCACACAAACCCACTCGGCTAGACCCAAACCCACTCGGCTAGATCCAAACATACTCCGCTAGACCCAAACCCACTCGGCTAGACCCAAACCACTCGGCTAGACCCAAACCCACTCGGCTAGACCCAAACCCACTCCGCTAGACACAAATCCACTCGGCGAGACCCAAACCCACTCGGCGAGACCCAAACCCACTCGGCTAGACCCAAACACACTCGGCTAGACCCAAACCCACTCGGCTAGGCCCAAACCCACTGGGCTAGACCCAAACCCACTCGGCTAGACCCAAACCCACTCGGCTAGACCCAAACCCACTCGGCTAGACCCAAACCCGCTCGGCTAGACCCAAACTCTCTCGGCTAGACCCAACCCCACTCGGCTAGACCCAAACGCACTCGGCTTACCCAAACCCACTCGGCTAGAACCAAACCCACTCGGCTAGACACATACCCACTCCGCTAGACCCAAACCCACTCGGCTAGACCCAAACCCACTCGGCTAGACCCAAACACACTCGGCTAGACCCAAACCCACTCGGCTAGGCCCAAACCCACTCGGCTAGACCCAAACCCACTCGGCTAGACCCAAACCCACTCAGCTAGACCTAAACCCACTCGGCTAGACCCAAACCCACTCGGCTAGACCCAAACCCACTCGGCTAGACCCAAACCCACTCCGCAAGACCCAAACCCACTCGGCTAGACACAAACCAACTCGGCTAGACCCAAACCCACTCGGCTAGACCCAAACCGTCTCGGCTAGACCCAAACCCACTCGGCTAGACCCAAACCCACTCCGCTAGACCCAAACCCACTCGGCTAGACCCAAACCCACTCGGCTAGACACAAAACCCACTCGGCTAGACCCAAACCCACTCGGCTAGTCCCAAACCCACTCCGCTAGACCCAAACACACTCGGCTAGACCCAAACCCACTCGGCTAGACCCAAGCCCACTCGGCTAGAAACAAACCCACTCGGCTAGGCCCAAACCCACTCGGCTAGACCCAAACCCACTCGGCTAGACCCAAACCCACTCGGCTAGACACAAACCCACTCTGCTAGACCCAAACACACTTGGCTAGACCCAAACCCACTCAGCTAGAGCCAAACCCACTCGTCCAGACCCAAATCCACTCGGCTAGAACCTAACCCACTCGGCTAGACACAAAACCACTCGGCTAGACCCAAACCCACTCGGCTAGAACCAAACCCACTCAGCTAGACCTAAACCCACTCGGCTACACACAAACCCACTCGGCTAGACCCAAACCCACTCGGCTAGATCCAAACATACTCCGCTAGACCCAAACCCACTCGGCTAGACCCAAACCACTCGGCTAGACCCAAACCCACTCGGCTAGACCCAAACCCACTCCGCTAGACACAAATCCACTCGGCTAGACCCAAACCCACTCGGCGAGACCCAAACCCACTCGGCTAGACCCAAACACACTCGGCTAGACCTAAACCCACTCGGCTAGGCCCAAACCCACTGGGCTAGACCCAAACCCACTCGGCTAGACCCAAACCCACTCGGCTAGACCCAAACCCACTCGGCTAGACCCAAACCCGCTCGGCTAGACCCAAACTCTCTCGGCTAGACCCAACCCCACTCGGCTAGACCCAAACGCACTCGGCTTACCTAAACCCACTCGGCTAGACCCAAACCCACTCGGCTAGACCCAAACCCTCTCTGCTAGACACAAATCCGCTCGGCTAGACCCAAACCCACTCGGCGAGACCCAAACCCACTCGGCTAGACCCAAACACACTCGGCTAGACCCAAACCCACTCGGCTAGGCCCAAACCCACTCGGCTAGACCCAAACCCACTCGGCTAGACCCAAACCCACTCAGCTAGACCTAAACCCACTCGGCTTCACACAAACCCACTCGGCTAGACCCAAACCCACTCGGCTAGATCCAAACATACTCCGCTAGACCCAAACCCACTCGGCTAGACCCAAACCACTCGGCTAGACCCAAACCCACTCGGCTAGACCCAAACCCACTCCGCTAGACACAAATCCACTCGGCTAGACCCAAACCCACTCGGCGAGACCCAAACCCACTCGGCTAGACCCAAACACACTCGGCTAGACCCAAACCCACTCGGCTAGGCCCAAACCCACTGGGCTAGACCCAAACCCACTCGGCTAGACCCAAACCCACTCGGCTAGACCCAAACCCACTCGGCTAGACCCAAACCCGCTCGGCTAGTCCCAAACTCTCTCGGCTAGACCCAACCCCACTCGGCAAGACCCAAACGCACTCGGCTTACCCAAACCCACTCGGCTAGAACCAAACCCACTCTGCTAGACACATACCCACTCCGCTAGACCCAAACCCACTCGGCTAGACCCAAACCCACTCCGCTAGACCCAAACCCACTCGGCTAGGCCCAACCCCACTCGGCTACACCCAAACCCACTCGGCTAGACCCAAACCCACTCGGCTAGACCCAAACCCACTCGGCTAGACCCAAACCCACTCCGCAAGACCCAAACCCACTTGGCTAGACACAAACCAACTCGGCTAGACACAAACCCACTCGGCTAGACACATACCCACTCCGCTAGACCCAAACCCACTCGGCTAGACCCAAACCCACTCCGCTAGACCCAAACCCACTCGGCTAGACCCAACCCCACTCGGCTACACCCAAACCCACTCGGCTAGACCCAAACCCACTCGGCTAGACCCAAACCCACTCGGCTAGACCCAAACCCACTCCACAAGACCCAAACCCACTCGGCTAGACACAAACTCACTCGGCTAGACCCAAACCCACTCGGCTAGACACATACCCACTCCGCTAAACCCAAACCCACTCGGCTAGACACAAACCCACTCCGCTAGACCCAAACCCTCTCGGCTAGAGCCAAACCCACTCGGCTAGACCCAAACCCACTCGGCTAGCCCAAACCCACTCGGCTAGACACAAACCCACTCCGCTAGACCCAAACCAACTCGGCTAGACACAAACCCACTCCGCTAGACCCAAACCCACTCGGCTAGACCCAAACCCACTCCGCTAGACCCAAACCCACTCGGCTAGACCCAACCCCACTCGGCTACACCCAAACCCACTCGGCTAGACCCAAACCCACTCGGCTAGACCCAAACCCACTCGGCTAGACCCAAACCCACTCCGCAAGACCCAAACCCACTCGGCTAGACACAAACCAACTCGGCTAGACCCAAACCCACTCGGCTAGACCCAAACCGTCTCGGCTAGACCCAAACCCACTCGGCTAGACCCAAACCCACTCCGCTAGACCCAAACCCACTCGGCTAGACCCAAACCCACTCGGCTAGACACAAAACCCACTCGGCTAGACCCAAACCCACTCGGCTAGTCCCAAACCCACTCCGCTAGACCCAAACACACTCGGCTAGACCCAAACCCACTCGGCTAGACCCAAGCCCACTCGGCTAGAAACAAACCCACTCGGCTAGGCCCAAACCCACTCGGCTAGACCCAAACCCACTCGGCTAGACCCAAACCCACTCGGCTAGACACAAACCCACTCTGCTAGACCCAAACACACTTGGCTAGACCCAAACCCACTCAGCTAGAGCCAAACCCACTCGTCTAGACCCAAATCCACTCGGCTAGACCCTAACCCACTCGGCTAGACACAAAACCACTCGGCTAGACCCAAACCCACTCGGCTAGAACCAAACCCACTCAGCTAGACCTAAACCCACTCGGCTACACACAAACCCACTCGGCTAGACCCAAACCCACTCGGCTAGATCCAAACATACTCCGCTAGACCCAAACCCACTCGGCTAGACCCAAACCACTCGGCTAGACCCAAACCCACTCGGCTAGACCCAAACCCACTCCGCTAGACACAAATCCACTCGGCTAGACCCAAACCCACTCGGCGAGACCCAAACCCACTCGGCTAGACCCAAACACACTCGGCTAGACCCAAACCCACTCGGCTAGGCCCAAACCCACTGGGCTAGACCCAAACCCACTCGGCTAGACCCAAACCCACTCGGCTAGACCCAAACCCACTCGGCTAGACCCAAACCCGCTCGGCTAGACCCAAACTCTCTCGGCTAGACCCAACCCCACTCGGCTAGACCCAAACGCACTCGGCTTACCCAAACCCACTCGGCTAGACCCAAACCCACTCGGCTAGACCCAAACCCTATCTGCTAGACACAAATCCGCTCGGCTAGACCCAAACCCACTCGGCGAGACCCAAACCCACTCGGCTAGACCCAAACACACTCGGCTAGACCCAAACCCACTCGGCTAGGCCCAAACCCACTCGGCTAGACCCAAACCCACTCGGCTAGACCCAAACCCACTCGGCTAGACCCAAACCCACTCGGCTAGACCCAAACCCGCTCGGCTAGACCCAAACTCTCTCGGCTAGACCCAACCCCACTCGGCTAGACCCAAACGCACTCGGCTTACCCAAACCCACTCGGCTAGACCCAAACCCACTCGGCTAGACACATACCCACTCCGCTAGACCCAAACCCACTCGGCTAGACCCAAACCCACTCCGCTAGACCCAAACCCACTCGGCTAGACCCAACCCCACTCGGCTACACCCAAACCCACTCGGCTAGACCCAAACCCACTCGGCTAGACCCAAACCCACTCGGCTAGACCCAAACCCACTCCGCAAGACCCAAACCCACTTGGCTAGACACAAACCAACTTGGCTAGACACAAACCCACTCGGCTAGACACATACCCACTCCGCTAGACCCAAACCCACTCGGCTAGACCCAAACCCACTCCGCTAGACCCAAACCCACTCGGCTAGACCCAACCCCACTCGGCTACACCCAAACCCACTCGGCTAGACCCAAACCCACTCGGCTAGACCCAAACCCACTCGGCTAGACCCAAACCCACTCCGCAAGACCCAAACCCACTCGGCTAGACACAAACTCACTCGGCTAGACCCAAACCCACTCGGCGAGACCCAAACCCACTCCGCTAGACCCAAACCCACTCGGCTAGACCCAACCCCACTCGGCTACACCCAAACCCACTCGGCTAGACCCAAACCCACTCGGCTAGACCCAAACCCACTCGGCTAGACCCAAACCCACTCGGCTAGACCCAAACCCACTCCGCAAGACCCAAACCCACTTGGCTAGACACAAACCAACTCGGCTAGACACAAACCCACTCGGCTAGACACATACCCACTCCGCTAGACCCAAACCCACTCGGCTAGACCCAAACCCACTCCGCTAGACACAAACCCACTCGGCTAGACCCAACCCCACTCGGCTACACCCAAACCCACTCGGCTAGACCCAAACCCACTCGGCTAGACCCAAACCCACTCGGCTAGACCCAAACCCACTCCGCAAGACCCAAACCCACTCGGCTAGACACAAACTCACTCGGCTAGACCCAAACCCACTCGGCTAGACACATACCCACTCCGCTAAACCCCAACCCACTCGGCTAGACACAAACCCACTCCGCTAGACCCAAACCCACTCGGCTAGAGCCAAACCCACTCGGCTAGACCCAAACCCACTAGGCTACTCCAAACCCACTCGGCTAGACACAAACCCACTCCGCTAGACCCAAACCAACTCGGCTAGACACAAACCCACTCCGCTAGACCCAAACCCACTCGGCTAGACCCAAACCCACTCCGCTAGACACAAACCCACTCGGCTAGACCCAACCCCACTCGGGTACACCCAAACCCACTCGGCTAGACACATACCCACTCCGCTAGACCCAAACCCACTCGGCTAGACCCAAACCCACTCCGCTAGACCCAAACCCACTCGGCTAGACCCAACCCCACTCGGCTACACCCAAACCCACTCGGCTACACCCAAACCCACTCGGCTAGACCCAAACCCACTCGGCTAGACCCAAACCCACTCCGCAAGACCCAAACCCACTCGGCTAGCCCCAAACCCACTCGGCTAGACCCAAACCCACTCGGCTAGACCCAAACCCACTCGGCTAGCCCAAACCCACTCGGCTAGACACAAACCCACTCCGCTAGACCCAAACCAACTCGGCTAGACACAAACCCACTCCGCTAGACCCAAACCCACTCGGCTAGACCCAAACCCACTCGGCTAGACCCAAACCCACTCGGCTAGCCCAAACCCACTCGGCTAGGCCCAAACCCACTCGGCTAGGCCCAAACCCACTCGGCTAGACCCAAACCCACTCGGCTAGACCCAAACCCACTCGGCTAAACCCAAACCCACTCGGCTAGACCCAAACCCACTCCGCTAGACCCAAACCCACTCCGCTAGACGCAAACCCACTCGACTAGACCCAAACCCACTCGGCTCGACCCAAACCCACTCCGCTAGAGCCACACCCACTCGGCTAGACCCAAACCCACTCGGCTAGACCCAAACCCACTCGGCTAGACCCAAACCCACTCGGCTAGACCCAAACCCACTCGGCTAGACGCAAACCCACTCCGCTAGACCCAAACCCACTCCGCTAGTCCCAAACCCACTCCGCTAGACCCAAACCCACTCCGCTAGATCCAAACCCAGTCGGCTAGACCCAACCCCACTCCGCTAGACCCAAACCCACTCCGCTAGACCCAAACCCACTCGGCTAGACCCAAACCCACTCGGCTAGGCCCAAACCCACTCGGCTAGACCCAAACCCACTCGGCTAGACCCAACCCCACTCGACTAGACCTAAACCCACTCGGCTAGACCCAAACCCACTCGGCTAGGCCCAAACCCACTCGGCTAGGCCCAAACCCACTCGGCTAGGCCCAAACCCACTCGGCTAGACCCAAACCCACTCGGCTAGACCCAAACCCACTCGGCTACACCCAAACCCACTCGGCTAGACCCAAACCCACTCGGCTAGACCCAAACCCACTCGGCTAGACGCAAACCCACTCGGCTAGACCCAAACCCACTCCGCTAGACCCAAACCCACTCCGCTAGACCCAAACCCACTCCGCTAGATCCAAACCCAGTCCGCTAGACCCAACCCCACTCCGCTAGACCCAAACCCACTCGGCTAGACCCAAACCCAATCGGTTAGGCCCAAACCCACTCGGCTAGACCCAAACCCACTCGGCTAGACCCAAACCCAATCGGCTAGGCCCAAACCCACTCCGCTAGACCCAAACCCACTCGGCTAGACCCAAACCCACTCGGCTAGACCCAAGCCCACTCGGCTAGAACCAAAGCCACTCGGCTAGGCCCAAACCCACTCGGCTAGACCCAAACCCACTCGGCTAGACCCAAACGCACTCGGCTAGACCCAAACCCACTCGGCTAGACCCAAACCCACTCGGCTAGACCCAAACCCTCTCGGCTAGACCCAAACCCACTCCGCTAGACCCACACCCACTCGGCTAGACCCAAACCCACTCGGCTAGACCCAAACCCACTCGGCTAGACCCAAACCCACTCGGCTAGACCCAAACCCACTCGGCTAGACGCAAACCCACTCCGCTAGACCCAAACCCAATCGGCTAGGCCCAAACCCACTCCGCTAGACCCAAACCCACTCGGCTAGACCCAAACCCACTCGGCTAGACCCAAGCCCACTCGGCTAGAACCAAAGCCACTCGGCTAGGCCCAAACCCACTCGGCTAGACCCAAACCCACTCGGCTAGACCCAAACGCACTCGGCTAGACCCAAACCCACTCGGCTAGACCCAAACCCACTCGGCTAGACCCAAACCCAATCGGCTAGGCCCAAACCCACTCCGCTAGACCCAAACCCACTCGGCTAGACCCAAACCCACTCGGCTAGACCCAAGCCCACTCGGCTAGAACCAAAGCCACTCGGCTAGGCCCAAACCCACTCGGCTAGACCCAAACCCACTCGGCTAGACCCAAACGCACTCGGCTAGACCCACTCCCACTCGGCTAGACCCAAACCCACTCGGCTAGACCCAAACCCTCTCGGCTAGACCCAAACCCACTCCGCTAGACCCACACCCACTCGGCTAGACCCAAACCCACTCGGCTAGACCCAAACCCACTCCGCTAGACCCACACCCACTCGGCTAGACCCAAACCCACTCGGCTAGACCCAAACCCACTCGGCTAGACCCAAACCCACTCGGCTAGACCCAAACCCACTCGGCTAGACGCAAACCCACTCCGCTAGACCCAAACCCACTCCGCCAGACGCAAACCCACTCGGCTAGACCCAAACCCACTCGGCTAGACCCAAACCCACTCCGCTAGACCCACACCCACTCGGCTAGACCCAAACCCACTCGCCTAGACCCAAACCCACTCGGCTAGACCCAAACCCACTCGGCTAGACGCAAACCCACTCGGCTAGACCCAAACCCACTCCGCTAGACCCAAACCCACTCCGCTAGACCCAAACCCACTCCGCTAGATCCAAACCCAGTCCGCTAGACCCAACCCCACTCCGCTAGACCCAAACCCACTCGGCTAGACCCAACCCCACTCGACTAGACCTAAACCCACTCGGCTAGACCCAAACCCACTCGGCTAGGCCCAAACCCACTCGGCTAGGCCCAAACCCACTCGGCTAGGCGCAAACCCACTCGGCTAGACGCAAACCCACTCGGCTAGACCCAAACCCACTCGGCTAAACCCAAACCCACTCGGCTAGACCCAAACCCACTCCGCTAGACCCAAACCCACTCCGCTAGATGCAAACCCGCTCGGCTAGACCCAAACCCACACGGCTAGACCCAAACCCACTCCGCTAGACCCACACCCACTCGGCTAGACCCAAACCCACTCGGCTAGACCCAAACCCACTCGGCTAGACCCAAACCCACTCGGCTAGACCCAAACCCACTCGGCTAGACGCAAACCCACTCCGCTAGACCCAAACCCACTCCGCCAGACGCAAACCCACTCGGCTAGACCCAAACCCACTCCGCTAGACACAAACCCACTCCGCTAGACCCACACCCACTCGGCTAGACCCAAACCCACTCGGCTAGACCCAAACCCACTCGGCTAGACCCAAACCCACTCGGCTAGACGCAAACCCACTCCGCTAGACCCAAACCCACTCCGCTAGACCCAAACCCACTCCGCTAGACCCAAACCCACTCCGCTAGATCCAAACCCAGTCCGCTAGACCCAACCCCACTCCGCTAGACCCAAACCCACTCGGCTAGACCCAAACCCAATCGGTTAGGCCCAAACCCACTCGGCTAGACCCAAACCCACTCGGCTAGACCCAAACCCACTTGGCTAGACCCAAACCCTCTCGGCTAGACCCAAACCCACTCCGCTAGACCCACACCCACTCGGCTAGACCCAAACCCACTCGGCTAGACCCAAACCCACTCCGCTAGACCCACACCCACTCGGCTAGACCCAAACCCACTCGGCTAGACCCAAACCCACTCGGCTAGACCCAAACCCACTCGGCTAGACCCAAACCCACTCGGCTAGACGCAAACCCACTCCGCTAGACCCAAACCCACTCCGCCAGACGCAAACCCACTCGGCTAGACCCAAACCCACTCGGCTAGACCCAAACCCACTCCGCTAGACCCACACCCACTCGGCTAGACCCAAACCCACTCGCCTAGACCCAAACCCACTCGGCTAGACCCAAACCCACTCGGCTAGACGCAAACCCACTCGGCTAGACCCAAACCCACTCCGCTAGACCCAAACCCAGTCCGCTAGACCCAAACCCACTCCGCTAGATCCAAACCCAGTCCGCTAGACCCAACCCCACTCCGCTAGACCCAAACCCACTCGGCTAGACCCAAACCCAATCGGTTAGGCCCAAACCCACTCGGCTAGACCCAAACCCACTCTGCTAGGCCCAAACCCACTCGGCTAGACCCAAACCCACTCGGCTAGAACCAAACCCACTCGGCTAGACCCAAACCCACTCGGCTAGACCCAAACCCAAACGGCTAGGCCCAAACCCACTCCGCTAGACCCAAACCCACTCGGCTAGACCCAAACCCACTCGGCTAGACCCAAGCCCACTCGGCTAGAACCAAAGCCACTCGGCTAGGCCCAAACCCACTCGGCTAGACCCAAACCCACTCGGCTAGACCCAAACGCACTCGGCTAGACCCAAACCCACTCGGCTAGACCCAAACCCACTCCGCTAGACCCAAACCCACTCCGCTAGACCCAAACCCACTCGGCTAGACACAAAACCCACTCGGCTAGACCCAAACCCACTCGGCTAGTCCCAAACCCACTCCGCTAGACCCAAACCCACTCCGCTAGACCCAAACCCACTCGGCTAGACCCAAGCCCACTCGGCTAGAAACAAATCCACTCGGCTAGGCCCAAACCCACTCGGCTAGACCCAAACCCACTCGGCTAGACCCAAACCCACTCGGCTAGACACAAACCCACTCTGCTCGACCCAAACACACTTGGCTAGACCCAAACCCACTCAGCTAGACCCAAACCCACTCGTCTAGACCCAAATCCACTCGGCTAGACCCTAACCCACTCGGCTAGACACAAAACTACTCGGCTAGACCCAAACCCAATCGGCTAGACCCAAACCCACTCGGCTAGACGCAAACCCACTCCGCTAGACCCAAACCCACTCCGCTATACGCAAACCCACTCGGCTAGACCCAAACCCACTCGGCTAGACCCAAACCCACTCCGCTAGACCCACACCCACTCGGCTAGACACAAACCCACTCGGCTAGACCCAAACCCACTCGGCTAGACCCAAACCCACTCGGCTAGACGCAAACCCACTCGGCTAGACCCAAACCCACTCCGCTAGACCGAAACCCACTCCGCTAGACCCAAACCCACTCCGCTAGATCCAAACCCAATCCGCTAGACCCAACCCCACTCCGCTAGACCCAAACCCACTCGGCTAGACCCAAACCCAATCGGTTAGGCCCAAACCCACTCGGCTAGACCCAAACCCACTCGGCTAGACCCAAACCCACTCGGCTAGACCCAAACCCACTCGGCTAGGACCAAACCCACTCGGCTAGACCCAAACCCACTCGGCTAGAACCAAACCCACTCGGCTAGACCCAAACCCACTTGGCTAGACCCAAACCCAATCGGCAAGGCCCAAACCCACTCCGCTAGACCCAAACCCACTCGGCTAGACCCAAACCCACTCGGCTAGACCCAAGCCCACTCGGCTAGAACCAAAGCCACTCGGCTAGGCCCAAACCCACTCGGCTAGACCCAAACCCACTCGGCTAGACCCAAACGCACTCGGCTAGACCCAAACCCACTCGGCTAGACCCAAACCCACTCGGCTAGACCCAAACCCTCTCGGCTAGACCCAAACCCACTCGGCTAGACCCAAACCCACTCCGCTAGACCCAATCCCACTCGGCTAGACCCAAACCCACTCGGCTAGACACAAAACCCACTCGGCTAGACCCAAACCCACTCGGCTAGTCCCAAACCCACTCCGCTAGACCCAAACCCACTCGGCTAGACCCAAACCCACTCGGCTAGACCCAAGCCCACTCGGCTAGAAACAAACCCACTCGGCTAGGCCCAAACCCACTCGGCTAGACCCAAACCCACTCGGCTAGACCCAAACCCACTCGGCTAGACACAAACCCACTCTGCTAGACCCAAACACACTTGGCTAGACCCAAACCCACTCAGCTAGACCCAAACCCACTCGTCTAGACCCAAATCCACTCGGCTAGACCCTAACCCACTCGGCTAGACACAAAACCACTCGGTTAGACCCAAACCCACTCGGCTAGACCCAAAACCACTCAGCAAGACCTAAACCCACTCGGCTACACACAAACCCACTCGGCTAGACCCAAACCCACTCGGCTAGATCCAAACATACTCCGCTAGACCCAAACCCACTCGGCTAGACCCAAACCACTCGGCTAGACCCAAACCCACTCGGCTAGACCCAAACCCACTCCGCTAGGCACAAATCCACTCGGCTAGACCCAAACCCACTCGGCGAGACCCAAACCCACTCGGCTAGACCCAAACACACTCGGCTAGACCCAAACCCACTCGGCTAGGCCCAAACCCACTGGGCTAGACCCAAACCCACTCGGCTAGACCCAAACCCACTCCGCAAGACCCAAACCCACTTGGCTAGACACAAACCAACTCGGCTAGACACAAACCCACTCGGCTAGACACATACCCACTCCGCTAGACCGAAACCCACTCCGCTAGACCCAAACCCACTCCGCTAGATCCAAACCCAATCCGCTAGACCCAACCCCACTCCGCTAGACCCAAACCCACTCGGCTAGACCCAAACCCAATCGGTTAGGCCCAAACCCACTCGGCTAGACCCAAACCCACTCGGCTAGACCCAAACCCACTCGGCTAGACCCAAACCCACTCGGCTAGGACCAAACCCACTCGGCTAGACCCAAACCCACTCGGCTAGAACCAAACCCACTCGGCTAGACCCAAACCCACTCGGCTAGACCCAAACCCAATCGGCAAGGCCCAAACCCACTCCGCTAGACCCAAACCCACTCGGCTAGACCCAAACCCACTCCGCTAGACCCAAGCCCACTCGGCTAGAACCAAAGCCACTCGGCTTGGCCCAAACCCACTCGGCTAGACCCAAACCCACTCGGCTAGACCCAAACGCACTCGGCTAGACCCAAACCCACTCGGCTAGACCCAAACCCACTCGGCTAGACCCAAACCCTCTCGGCTAGACCCAAACCCACTCGGCTAGACCCAAACCCACTCCGCTAGACCCAAACCCACTCGGCTAGACCCAAACCCACTCGGCTAGACACAAAACCCACTCGGCTAGACCCAAACCCACTCGGCTAGTCCCAAACCCACTCCGCTAGACCCAAACCCACTCGGCTAGACCCAAACCCACTCGGCTAGACCCAAGCCCACTCGGCTAGAAACAAACCCACTCGGCTAGGCCCAAACCCACTCGGCTAGACCCAAACCCACTCGGCTAGACCCAAACCCACTCGGCTAGACACAAACCCACTCTGCTAGACCCAAACACACTTGGCTAGACCCAAACCCACTCAGCTAGACCCAAACCCACTCGTCTAGACCCAAATCCACTCGGCTAGACCCTAACCCACTCGGCTAGACACAAAACCACTCGGTTAGACCCAAACCCACTCGGCTAGACCCAAACCCACTCAGCTAGACCTAAACCCACTCGGCTACACACAAACCCACTCGGCTAGACCCCAACCCACTCGGCTAGATCCAAACATACTCCGCTAGACCCAAACCCACTCGGCTAGACCCAAACCACTCGGCTAGACCCAAACCCACTCGGCTAGACCCAAACCCACTCCGCTAGGCACAAATCCACCCGGCTAGACCCAAACCCACTCGGCGAGACCCAAACCCACTCGGCTAGACCCAAACACACTCGGCTAGACCCAAACCCACTCGGCTAGGCCCAAACCCACTGGGCTAGACCCAAACCCACTCGGCTAGACCCAAACCCACTCCGCAAGACCCAAACCCACTCGGCTAGACACAAACCAACTCGGCTAGACACAAACCCACTCGGCTAGACACATACCCACTCCGCTAGACCCAAACCCACTCGGCTAGACCCAAACCCACTCCGCTAGACCCAAACCCACTCGGCTAGACCCAACCCCACTCGGCTAGACACAAACCCACTCGGCTAGACACATACCCACTCCGCTAGACCGAAACCCACTCCGCTAGACCCAAACCCACTCCGCTAGATCCAAACCCAATCCGCTAGACCCAACCCCACTCCGCTAGACCCAAACCCACTCGGCTAGACCCAAACCCAATCGGTTAGGCCCAAACCCACTCGGCTAGACCCAAACCCACTCGGCTAGACCCAAACCCACTCGGCTAGACCCAAACCCACTCGGCTAGGACCAAACCCACTCGGCTAGACCCAAACCCACTCGGCTAGAACCAAACCCACTCGGCTAGACACAAACCCACTCGGCTAGACCCAAACCCAATCGGCAAGGCCCAAACCCACTCCGCTAGACCCAAACCCACTCGGCTAGACCCAAACCCACTCGGCTAGACCCAAGCCCACTCGGCTAGAACCAAAGCCACTCGGCTAGGCCCAAACCCACTCGGCTAGACCCAAACCCACTCGGCTAGACCCAAACGCACTCGGCTAGACCCAAACCCACTCGGCTAGACCCAAACCCACTCGGCTAGACCCAAACCCTCTCGGCTAGACCCAAACCCACTCGGCTAGACCCAAACCCACTCCGCTAGACCCAAACCCACTCGGCTAGACCCAAACCCACTCGGCTAGACACAAAACCCACTCGGCTAGACCCAAACCCACTCGGCTAGTCCCAAACCCACTCCGCTAGACCCAAACCCACTCGGCTAGACCCAAACCCACTCGGCTAGACCCAAGCCCACTCGGCTAGAAACAAACCCACTCGGCTAGGCCCAAACCCACTCGGCTAGACCCAAACCCACTCGGCTAGACCCAAACCCACTCGGCTAGACACAAACCCACTCTGCTAGACCCAAACACACTTGGCTAGACCCAAACCCACTCAGCTAGACCCAAACCCACTCGTCTAGACCCAAATCCACTCGGCTAGACCCTAACCCACTCGGCTAGACACAAAACCACTCGGTTAGACCCAAACCCACTCGGCTAGACCCAAACCCACTCAGCTAGACCTAAACCCACTCGGCTACACACAAACCCACTCGGCTAGACCCAAACCCACTCGGCTAGATCCAAACATACTCCGCTAGACCCAAACCCACTCGGCTAGACCCAAACCACTCGGCTAGACCCAAACCCACTCGGCTAGACCCAAACCCACTCCGCTAGGCACAAATCCACTCGGCTAGACCCAAACCCACTCGGCGAGACCCAAACCCACTCGGCTAGACCCAAACACACTCGGCTAGACCCAAACCCACTCGGCTAGGCCCAAACCCACTGGGCTAGACCCAAACCCACTCGGCTAGACCCAAACCCACTCCGCAAGACCCAAACCCACTCGGCTAGACACAAACCAACTCGGCTAGACACAAGCCCACTCGGCTAGACACATACCCACTCCGCTAGACCCAAACCCACTCGGCTAGACCCAAACCCACTCCGCTAGACCCAAACCCACTCGGCTAGACCCAACCCCACTCGGCTACACCCAAACCCACTCGGCTAGACCCAAACCCACTCGGCTAGACCCAAACCCACTCGGCTAGACCCAAACCCACTCCGCAAGACCCAAACCCACTCGGCTAGACACAAACTCACTCGGCTAGACCCAAACCCACTCGGCTAGACACATACCCACTCCGCTAAACCCAAACCCACTCGGCTAGACACAAACCCACTCCGCTAGACCCAAACCCACTCCGCTAGACCCAAACCCACTCGCGTAGACCCAAACCCACTCGGCTAGCCCAAACCCACTCGGCTAGACACAAACCCACTCCGCTAGACCCAAACCAACTCGGCTCGACACAAACCCACTCCGCTTGACCCAAACCCACTCGGCTTGACCCAAACCCACTCCGCTAGACCCAAACCCACTCGGCTAGACCCAACCCCACTCGGCTACACCCAAACCCACTCGGCTAGACCCAAACCCACTCGGCTAGACCCAAACCCACTCGGCTGGACCCAAACCCACTCCGCAAGACCCAAACCCACTCGGCTAGACACAAACCAACTCGGCTAGACCCAAACCCACTCGGCTAGACACATACCCACTCCGCTAGACCCAAACCCACTCGGCTAGACCCAAACCCACTCCGCTAGACCCAAACCCACTCGGCGAGACCCAACCCCACTCGGCTACACCCAAACCCACTCGGCTAGACCCAAACCCACTCGGCTAGACCCAAACCCACTCGGCTAGACCCAAACCCACTCCGCAAGACCCAAACCCACTCGGCTAGACACAAACTCACTCGGCTAGACCCAAACCCACTCGGCTAGACACATACCCACTCCGCTAAACCCAAACCCACTCGGCTAGACACAAACCCACTCCGCTAGACCCAAACCCACTCGGCTAGACCCAAACCCACTCGGCTAGACCCAAACCCACTCGGCTAGCCCAAACCCACTCGGCTAGACACAAACCCACTCCGCTAGACCCAAACCAACTCGGCTAGACACAAACCCACTCCGCTAGACCCAAACCCACTCGGCTAGACCCAAACCCAATCGGCTAGACCCAAACCCACTCGGCTAGACCCAAACCCAATCGGCTAGGCCCAAACCCACTCGGCTAGACCCAAACCCACTCGGCATGACCCAAACCCACTCGGCTAGACCCAAACCCACTCGACTAAACCAAAACCCACTCCGCTAGACCCAAACCCATTCGGCTAGACCCAAACCTACTCGGCTAGACCCAAGTCCACTCGGCTAGACCCAAACCCACTCGGTTCGGCCCAAACCCACTCGGCTAGGCCCAAACCCACTCGGCTAGGCCCAAACCCACTCGGCTAGACCCAAACCCACTCGGCTAGACCCAAACCCACTCGGCTAAACCCAAACCCACTCGGCTAGACCCAAACACACTCCGCTAGACCCAAACCCACTCCGCTAGACGCAAACCCACTCGGCTAGACACAAACCCACTCGGCTAGACCCAAACCCACTCCGCTAGACCCACACCCACTCGGCTAGACCCAAACCCACTCGGCTAGACCCAAACCCACTCGGCTAGACCCAAACCCACTCGGCTAGACCCAAACCCACTCGGCTAGACGCAAACCCACTCCGCTAGACCCAAACCCACTCCGCTAGACCCAAACCCACTCCGCTAGACCCAAACCCACTCCGCTAGATCCAAACCCAGTCGGCTAGACCCAACCCCACTCCGCTAGACCCAAACCCACGCCGCTTGACCCAAACCCACTCCGCTAGACCCAAACCCACTCGGCTAGACCCAAACCCACTCGGCTAGGCCCAAACCCACTCGGCTAGACCCAAACCCACTCGGCTAGACCCAACCCCACTCGACTAGACCTAAACCCACTCGGCTAGACCCAAACCCACTCGGCTAGCCCCAAACCCACTCGGCTAGGCCCAAACCCACTCGGCTAGACCCAAACCCACTCGGCTAGACCCAAACCCAATCGGCTAGACCCAAACCCACTCGGCTAGACCCAAACCCACTCGGCTAGACCCAAACCCACTCGGCTAGACCCAAACCCTCTCGGCTAGACCCAAACCCACTCGGCTAGACCCAAACCCACTCCGCTAGACCCAAACCCACTCGGCTAGACCCAAACCCACTCGGCTAGACACAAAACCCACTCGGCTAGACCCAAACCCACTCGGCTAGTCCCAAACCCACTCCGCTAGACCCAAACCCACTCGGCTAGACCCAAACCCACTCGGCTAGACCCAAGCCCACTCGGCTAGAAACAAACCCACTCGGCTAGGCCCAAACCCACTCGGCTAGACCCAAACCCACTCGGCTAGACCCAAACCCACTCGGCTAGACACAAACCCACTCTGCTAGACCCAAACACACTTGGCTAGACCCAAACCCACTCAGCTAGACCCAAACCCACTCGTCTAGACCCAAATCCACTCGGCTAGACCCTAACCCACTCGGCTAGACACAAAACCACTCGGCTAGACCCAAACCCACTCGGCTAGACCCAAACCCACTCGGCTAGACCCAAACCCACTCGGCTAAACCCAAACCCACTCGGCTAGACCCAAACCCACTCCGCTAGACCCAAACCCACTCCGCTAGACGCAAACCCACTCGGCTAGACACAAACCCACTCGGCTAGACCCAAACCCACTCCGCTAGACCCACACCCACTCGGCTAGACCCAAACCCACTCGGCTAGACCCAAACCCACTCGGCTAGACCCAAACCCACTCGGCTAGACCCAAACCCACTCGGCTAGACGCAAACCCACTCCGCTAGACCCAAACCCACTCCGCTAGACCCAAACCCACTCCGCTAGACCCAAACCCACTCCGCTAGATCCAAACCCAGTCGGCTAGACCCAACCCCACTCCGCTAGACCCAAACCCACGCCGCTTGACCCAAACCCACTCCGCTAGACCCAAACCCACTCGGATAGACCCAAACCCACTCGGCTAGGCCCAAACCCACTCGGCTAGACCCAAACCCACTCGGCTAGACCCAACCCCACTCGACTAGACCTAAACCCACTCGGCTAGACCTAAACCCACTCGGCTAGCCCCAAACCCACTCGGCTAGGCCCAAACCCACTCGGCTAGACCCAAACCCACTCGGCTAGACCCAAACCCAATCGGCTAGACCCAAACCCACTCGGCTAGACCCAAACCCACTCGGCTAGACCCAAACCCACTCGGCTAGACCCAAACCCTCTCGGCTAGACCCAAACCCACTCGGCTAGACCCAAACCCACTCCGCTAGACCCAAACCCACTCGGCTAGACCCAAACCCACTCGGCTAGACACAAAACCCACTCGGCTAGACCCAAACCCACTCGGCTAGTCCCAAACCCACTCCGCTAGACCCAAACCCACTCGGCTAGACCCAAACCCACTCGGCTAGACCCAAGCCCACTCGGCTAGAAACAAACCCACTAGGCTAGGCCCAAACCCACTCGGCTAGACCCAAACCCACTAGGCTAGACCCAAACCCACTCGGCTAGACACAAACCCACTCTGCTAGACCCAAACACACTTGGCTAGACCCAAACCCACTCAGCTAGACCCAAACCCACTCGTCTAGACCCAAATCCACTCGGCTAGACCCTAACCCACTCGGCTAGACACAAAACCACTCGGCTAGACCCAAACCCACTCGGCTAGACCCAAACCCACTCAGCTAGACCTAAACCCACTCGGCTACACACAAACCCACTCGGCTAGACCCAAACCCACTCGGCTAGATCCAAACATACTCCGCTAGACCCAAACCCACTCGGCTAGACCCAAACCTCTCGGCTAGACCCAAACCTACTCGGCTAGACCCAAACCCACTCCGCTAGACCCAAACCCACTCGGCTAGACCCAAACCCACTCCGCTAGACCCAAACCCACTCGGCTAGACCCAAACCCACTCGGCTAGACCCAAGCCCACTCGGCTAGAAACAAACCCACTCGGCTAGGCCCAAACCCACTCGGCTAGACCCAAACCCACTCGGCTAGACCCAAACCCACTCGGCTAGACACAAACCCACTCTGCTAGACCCAAACACACTTGGCTAGACCCAAACCCACTCAGCTAGACCCAAACCCACTCGTCTAGACCCAAATCCACTCGGCTAGACCCTAACCCACTCGGCTAGACACAAAACCACTCGGTTAGACCCAAACCCACTCGGCTAGACCCATACCCACTCAGCTAGACCTAAACCCACTCGGCTACACACAAACCCACTCGGCTAGACCCAAACCCACTCGGCTAGATCCAAACATACTCCGCTAGACCCAAACCCACTCGGCTAGACCCAAACCACTCGGCTAGACGCAAACCCACTCGGCTAGACCCAAACCCACTCCGCTAGGGACAAATCCACTCGGCTAGACCCAAACCCACTCGGCGAGACCCAAACCCACTCGGCTAGACCCAAACACACTCGGCTAGACCCAAACCCACTCGGCTAGGCCCAAACCCACTGGGCTAGACCCAAACCCACTCGGCTAGACCCAAACCCACTCCGCAAGACCCAAACCCACTCGGCTAGACACAAACCAACTCGGCTAGACACAAACCCACTCGGCTAGACACATACCCACTCCGCTAGACCCAAACCCACTCGGCTAGACCCAAACCCACTCCGCTAGACCCAAACCCACTCGGCTAGACCCAACCCCACTCGGCTACACCCAAACCCACTCGGGAAGACCCAAACCCACTCGGCTAGACCCAAACCCACTCGGCTAGACCCAAACCCACTCCGCAAGACCCAAACCCACTCGGCTAGACACAAACTCACTCGGCTAGACCCAAACCCACTCGGCTAGACACATACCCACTCCGCTAAACCCAAACCCACTCGGCTAGACACAAACCCACTCCGCTAGACCCAAACCCACTCGGCTAGACCCAAACCCACTCGCGTAGACCCAAACCCACTCGGCTAGCCCAAACCCACTCGGCTAGACACAAACCCACTCCGCTAGACCCAAACCAACTCGGCTCGACACAAACCCACTCCGCTTGACCCAAACCCACTCGGCTTGACCCAAACCCACTCCGCTAGACCCAAACCCACTCGGCTAGACCCAACCCCACTCGGCTACACCCAAACCCACTCGGCTAGACCCAAACCCACTCGGCTAGACCCAAACCCACTCGGCTAGACCCAAACCCACTGCGCAAGACCAAAACCCACTCGGCTAGACACAAACCAACTCGGCTAGACCCAAACCCACTCGGCTAGACACATACCCACTCCGCTAGACCCAAACCCACTCGGCTAGACCCAAACCCACTCCGCTAGACCCAAACCCACTCGGCGAGACCCAACCCCACTCGGCTACACCCAAACCCACTCGGCTAGACCCAAACCCACTCGGCTAGACCCAAACCCACTCGGCTAGACCCAAACCCACTCCGCAAGACCCAAACCCACTCGGCTAGACACAAACTCACTCGGCTAGACCCAAACCCACTCGGCTAGACACATACCCACTCCGCTAAACCCAAACCCACTCGGCTAGACACAAACCCACTCCGCTAGACCCAAACCCACTCGGCTAGACCCAAACCCACTCGGCTAGACCCAAACCCACTCGGCTAGCCCAAACCCACTCGGCTAGACACAAACCCACTCCGCTATACCCAAACCAACTCGGCTAGACACAAACCCACTCCGCTAGACCCAAACCCACTCGGCTAGACCCAAACCCAATCGGCTAGACCCAAACCCACTCGGCTAGACCCAAACCCAATCGGCTAGGCCCAAACCCACTCGGCTAGACCCAAACCCACTCGGCATGACCCAAACCCACTCGGCTAGACCCAAACCCACTCGGCTAAACCAAAACCCACTCCGCTAGACCCAAACCCATTCGGCTAGACCCAAACCTACTCGGCTAGACCCAAGTCCACTCGGCTAGACCCAAACCCACTCGGTTCGGCCCAAACCCACTCGGCTAGGCCCAAACCCACTCGGCTAGGCCCAAACCCACTCGGCTAGACCCAAACCCACTCGGCTAGACCCAAACCCACTCGGCAAAACCCAAACCCACTCGGCTAGACCCAAACCCACTCCGCTAGACCCAAACCCACTCCGCTAGACGCAAACCCACTCGGCTAGACACAAACCCACTCGGCTAGACCCAAACCCACTCCGCTAGACCCACACCCACTCGGCTAGACCCAAACCCACTCGGCTAGACCCAAACCCACTCGGCTAGACCCAAACCCACTCGGCTAGACCCAAACCCACTCCGCTAGACGCAAACCCACTCCGCTAGACCCAAACCCACTCCGCTAGACCCAAACCCACTCCGCTAGACCCAAACCCACTCCGCTAGATCCAAACCCAGTCGGCTAGACCCAACCCCACTCCGCTAGACCCAAACCCACGCCGCTTGACCCAAACCCACTCCGCTAGACCCAAACCCACTCGGCTAGACCCAAACCCACTCGGCTAGGCCCAAACCCACTCGGCTAGACCCAAACCCACTCGGCTAGACCCAACCCCACTCGACTAGACCTAAACCCACTCGGCTAGACCCAAACCCACTCGGCTAGCCCCAAACCCACTCGGCTAGGCCCAAACCCACTCGGCTAGACCCAAACCCCCTCGGCTAGACCCAAACCCAATCGGCTAGACCCAAACCCACTCGGCTAGACCCAAACCCACTCGGCTAGACCCAAACCCACTCGGCTAGACCCAAACCCTCTCGGCTAGACCCAAACCCACTCGGCTAGACCCAAACCCACTCGGCTAGACGCAAACCCACTCCGCTAGACCCAAACCCACTCGGCTAGGCCCAAACCCACTCGGCTAGACCCAAACCCACTCGGCTAGACCCAACCCCACTCGACTAGACCTAAACCCACTCGGCTAGACCCAAACCCACTCGGCTAGCCCCAAACCCACTCGGCTAGGCCCAAACCCACTCGGCTAGACCCAAACCCCCTCGGCTAGACCCAAACCCAATCGGCTAGACCCAAACCCACTCGGCTAGACCCAAACCCACTCGGCTAGACCCAAACCCACTCGGCTAGACCCAAACCCTCTCGGCTAGACCCAAACCCACTCGGCTTGACCCAAACCCACTCCGCTAGACCCAAACCCACTCGGCTAGACCCAAACCCACTCGGCTAGACACAAAACCCACTCGGCTAGACCCAAACCCACTCGGCTAGTCCCAAACCCACTCCGCTAGACCCAAACCCACTCGGCTAGACCCAAACCCACTCGGCTAGACCCAAGCCCACTCGGCTAGAAACAAACCCACTCGGCTAGGCCCAAACCCACTCGGCTAGACCCAAACCCACTCGGCTAGACCCAAACCCACTCGGCTAGACACAAACCCACACTGCTAGACCCAAACACACTTGGCTAGACCCAAACCCACTCAGCTAGACCCAAACCCACTCGTCTAGACCCAAATCCACTCGGCTAGACCCTAACCCACTCGGCTAGACACAAAACCACTCGGCTAGACCCAAACCCACTCGGTTAGACCCAAACCCACTCAGCTAGACCTAAACCCACTCGGCTACACACAAACCCACTCGGCTAGACCCAAACCCACTCGGCTAGTACCAAACATACTCCGCTAGACCCAAACCCACTCGGCTAGACCCAAACCACTCGGCTAGACCCAAACCCACTCGGCTCGACCCAAACCCACTCCGCTAGGCACAAATCCACTCGGCTAGACCCAAACCCACTCGGCGAGACCCAAACCCACTCGGCTAGACCCAAACACACTCGGCTAGACCCAAACCCACTCGGCTAGGCCCAAACCCACTGGGCTAGACCCAAACCCACTCGGCTAGACCCAAACCCACTCCGCAAGACCCAAACCCACTCGGCTAGACACAAACCAACTCGGCTAGACACAAACCCACTCGGCTAGGCACATACCCACTCCGCTAGACCCAAACCCACTCGGCTAGACCCAAACCCACTCCGCTAGACCCAAACCCACTCGGCTAGACCCAACCCCACTCGGCTACACCCAAACCCACTCGGCTAGACCCAAACCCACTCGGCTAGACCCAAACCCACTCGGCTAGACCCAAACCCACTCCGCAAGACCCAAACCCACTCGGCTAGACACAAACTCACTCGGCTAGACCCAAACCCACTCGGCTAAACACATACCCACTCCGCTAAACCCAAACCCACTCGGCTAGACACAAACCCACTCCGCTAGACCTAAACCCACTCGGCTAGACCCAAACCCACTCGCGTAGACCCAAACCCACTCGGCTAGCCCAAACCCACTCGGCTAGACACAAACCCACTCCGCTAGACCCAAACCAACTCGGCTCGACACAAACCCACTCCGCTTGACCCAAACCCACTCGGCTTGACCCAAACCCACTCCGCTAGACCCAAACCCACTCGGCTAGACCCAACCCCACTCGGCTACACCCAAACCCACTCGGCTAGACCCAAACCCACTCGGCTAGACCCAAACCCACTCGGCTAGACCCAAACCCACTCCGCAAGACCCAAACCCACTCGGCTAGACACAAACCAACTCGGCTAGACCCAAACCCACTCGGCTAGACACATACCCACTCCGCTAGACCCAAACCCACTCGGCTAGACCCAAACCCACTCCGCTAGACCCAAACCCACTCGGCGAGACCCAACCCCACTCGGCTAGACCCAAACCCACTCGGCTAGACCCAAACCCACTCGGCTAGACCCAAACCCACTCGGCTAGACCCAAACCCACTCCGCAAGACCCAAACCCACTCGGCTAGACACAAACTCACTCGGCTAGACCCAAACCCACTCGGCTAGACCCAAACCCACTCGGCTAGGACCAAACCCACTCGGCTAGACCCAAACCCACTCGGCTAGAACCAAACTCACTTGGCTAGACCCAAACCCACTCGGCTAGACCCAAACCCAATCGGCAAGGCCCAAACCCACTCCGCTAGACCCAAACCCACTCGGCTAGACCCAAACCCACTCGGCTAGACCCAAGCCCACTCGGCTAGAACCAAAGCCACTCGGCTAGGCCCAAACCCACTCGGCTAGACCCAAACCCACTCGGCTAGACCCAAACGCACTCGGCTAGACCCAAACCCACTCGGCTAGACCCAAACCCACTCGGCTAGACCCAAACCCTCTCGGCTAGACCCAAACCCACTCGGCTAGACCCAAACCCACTCGGCTAGACACAAACCCACTCTGCTAGACCCAAACACACTTGGCTAGACCCAAACCCACTCTGCTGGACCCAAACCCACTCGGCTAGACCCAAACCCACTCCGCTAGACCCAAACCCACTCGGCTAGACCCAACCCCACTCGGCTACACCCAAACCCACTCGGCTAGACACAAACCCACTCGGCTAGACCCAAACCCACTCGGCTAGACCCAAACCCACTCCGCAAGACCCAAACCCACTCGGCTAGACACAAACTCACTCGGCTAGACCCAAACCCACTCGGCTAAACACATACCCACTCCGCTAAACCCAAACCCACTCGGCTAGACACAAACCCACTCCGCTAGACCTAAACCCACTCGGCTAGACCCAAACCCACTCGCGTAGACCCAAACCCACTCGGCTAGCCCAAACCCACTCGGCTAGACACAAACCCACTCCGCTAGACCCAAACCAACTCGGCTCGACACAAACCCACTCCGCTTGACCCAAACCCACTCGGCTTGACCCAAACCCACTCCGCTAGACCCAAACCCACTCGGCTAGACCCAACCCCACTCGGCTACACCCAAACCCACTCGGCTAGACCCAAACCCACTCGGCTAGACCCAAACCCACTCGGCTAGACCCAAACCCACTCCGCAAGACCCAAACCCACTCGGCTAGACACAAACCAACTCGGCTAGACCCAAACCCACTCGGCTAGACACATACCCACTCCGCTAGACCCAAACCCACTCGGCTAGACCCAAACCCACTCCGCTAGACCCAAACCCACTCGGCGAGACCCAACCCCACTCGGCTACACCCAAACCCACTCGGCTAGACCCAAACCCACTCGGCTAGACCCAAACCCACTCGGCTAGACCCAAACCCACTCCGCAAGACCCAAACCGACTCGGCTAGACACAAACTCACTCGGCTAGACCCAAACCCACTCGGCTAGACCCAAACCCACTCGGCTAGGGCCAAACCCACTCGGCTAGACCCAAACCCACTCGGCTAGAACCAAACCCACTCGGCTAGACCCAAACCCACTCGGCTAGACCCAAACCCAATCGGCAAGGCCCAAACCCACTCCGCTAGACCCAAACCCACTCGGCTAGACCCAAACCCACTCGGCTAGACCCAAGCCCACTCGGCTAGAACCAAAGCCACTCGGCTAGGCCCAAACCCACTCGGCTAGACCCAAACCCACTCGGCTAGACCCAAACGCACTCGGCTAGACCCAAACCCACTCGGCTAGACCCAAACCCACTCGGCTAGACCCAAACCCTCTCGGCTAGACCCAAACCCACTCGGCTAGACCCAAACCCACTCCGCTAGACCCAAACCCACTCGGCTAGACCCAAACCCACTCGGCTAGACACAAAACCCACTCGGCTAGACCCAAACCCACTCGGCTAGTCCCAAACCCACTCCGCTAGACCCAAACCCACTCGGCTAGACCCAAACCCACTCCGCTAGACCCAAGCCCACTCGGCTAGAAACAAACCCACTCGGCTAGGCCCAAACCCACTCGGCTAGACCCAAACCCACTCGGCTAGACCCAAACCCACTCGGCTAGACACAAACCCACTCTGCTAGACCCAAACACACTTGGCTAGACCCAAACCCACTCAGCTAGACCCAAACCCACTCGTCTAGACCCAAATCCACTCGGCTAGACCCTAACCCACTCGGCTAGACACAAAACCACTCGGTTAGACCCAAACCCACTCGGCTAGACCCAAACCCACTCAGCTAGACCTAAACCCACTCGGCTACACACAAACCCACTCGGCTAGACCCAAACCCACTCGGCTAGATCCAAACATACTCCGCTAGACCCAAACCCACTCGGCTAGACCCAAACCACTCGGCTAGACCCAAACCCACTCGGCTAGACCCAAACCCACTCCGCTAGGCACAAATCCACTCGGCTAGACCCAAACCCACTCGGCGAGACCCAAACCCACTCGGCTAGACCCAAACACACTCGGCTAGACCCAAACCCACTCGGCTAGGCCCAAACCCACTGGGCTAGACCCAAACCCACTCGGCTAGACCCAAACCCACTCCGCAAGACCCAAACCCACTCGGCTAGACACAAACCAACTCGGCTAGACACAAACCCACTCGGCTAGACACATACCCACTCCGCTAGACCCAAACCCACTCGGCTAGACCCAAACCCACTCCGCTAGACCCAAACCCACTCGGCTAGACCCAACCCCACTCGGCTACACCCAAACCCACTCGGCGAGACCCAAACCCACTCGGCTAGACCCAAACCCACTCGGCTAGACCCAAACCCACTCCGCAAGACCCAAACCCACTCGGCTAGACACAAACTCACTCGGCTAGACCCAAACCCACTCGGCTAGACACATACCCACTCCGCTAAACCCAAACCCACTCGGCTAGACACAAACCCACTCCGCTAGACCCAAACCCACTCGGCTAGACCCAAACCCACTCGCGTAGACCCAAACCCACTCGGCTAGCCCAAACCCACTCGGCTAGACACAAACCCACTCCGCTAGACCCAAACCAACTCGGCTCGACACAAACCCACTCCGCTTGACCCAAACCCACTCGGCTTGACCCAAACCCACTCCGCTAGACCCAAACCCACTCGGCTAGACCCAACCCCACTCGGCTACACCCAAACCCACTCGGCTAGACCCTAACCCTCTCGGCTAGACCCAAACCCACTCGGCTAGACCCAAACCCACTCCGCAAGACCCAAACCCACTCGGCTAGACACAAACCAACTCGGCTAGACCCAAACCCACTCGGCTAGACACATACCCACTCCGCTAGACCCAAACCCACTCGGCTAGACCCAAACCCACTCCGCTAGACCCAAACCCACTCGGCGAGACCCAACCCCACTCGGCTACACCCAAACCCACTCGGCTAGACCCAAACACACTCGGCTAGACCCAAACCCACTCGGCTAGACCCAAACCCACTCCGCAAGACCCAAACCCACTCGGCTAGACACAAACTCACTCGGCTAGACCCAAACCCACTCGGCTAGACACATACCCACTCCGCTAAACCCAAACCCACTCGGCTAGACACAAACCCACTCCGCTAGACCCAAACCCACTCGGCTAGACCCAAACCCACTCGGCTAGACCCAAACCCACTCGGCTAGCCCAAACCCACTCGGCTAGACACAAACCCACTCCGCTAGACCCAAACCAACTCGGCAGGACACAAACCCACTCCGCTAGACCCAAACCCACTCGGCTAGACCCAAACCCACTCGGCTAGACCCAAACCCACTCGGCTAGACCCAAACCCAATCGGCTAGGCCCAAACCCACTCGGCTAGACCCAAACCCACTCGGCATGACCCAAACCCACTCGGCTAGACCCAAACCCACTCGGCTAAACCAAAACCCACTCCGCTAGACCCAAACCCATTCGGCTAGACCCAAACCTACTCGGCTAGACCCAAGTCCATTCGGCTAGACCCAAACCCACTCGGTTCGGCCCAAACCCACTCGGCTAGGCCCAAACCCACTCGGCTAGGCCCAAACCCACTCGGCTAGACCCAAACCCACTCGGCTAGACCCAAACCCACTCGGCTAAACCCAAACCCACTCGGCTAGACCCAAACCCACTCCGCTAGACCCAAACCCACTCCGCTAGACGCAAACCCACTCGGCAAGACACAAACCCACTCGGCTAGACCCAAACCCACTCCGCTAGACCCACACCCACTCGGCTAGACCCAAACCCACTCGGCTAGACCCAAACCCACTCGGCTAGACCCAAACCCACTCGGCTAGACCCAAACCCACTCGGCTAGACGCAAACCCACTCCGCTAGACCCAAACCCACTCCGCTAGACCCAAACCCACTCCGCTAGACCCAAACCCACTCCGCTAGATCCAAACCCAGTCGGCTAGACCCAACCCCACTCCGCTAGACCCAAACCCACGCCGCTTGACCCAAACCCACTCCGCTAGACCCAAACCCACTCGGCTAGACCCAAACCCACTCGGCTAGGCCCAAACCCACTCGGCTAGACCCAAACCCACTCGGCTAGACCCAACCCCACTCGACTAGACCTAAACCCACTCGGCTAGACCCAAACCCACTCGGCTAGCCCCAAACCCACTCGGCTAGGCCCAAACCCACTCGGCTAGACCCAAACCCACTCGGCTAGACCCAAACCCAATCGGCTAGACCCAAACCCACTCGGCTAGACCCAAACCCACTCGGCTAGACCCAAACCCACTCGGCTAGACCCAAACCCTCTCGGCTAGACCCAAACCCACTCGGCTAGACCCAAACCCACTCCGCTAGACCCAAACCCACTCGGCTAGACCCAAACCCACTCGGCTAGACACAAAACCCACTCGGCTAGACCCAAACCCACTCGGCTAGTCCCAAACCCACTCCGCTAGACCCAAACCCACTTGGCTAGACCCAAACCCACTCGGCTAGACCCAAGCCCACTCGGCTAGAAACAAACCCACTCGGCTAGGCCCAAACCCACTCGGCTAGACCCAAACCCACTCGGCTAGACCCAAACCCACTCGGCTAGACACAAACCCACTCTGCTAGACCCAAACACACTTGGCTAGACCCAAACCCACTCAGCTAGACCCAAACCCACTCGTCTAGACCCAAATCCACTCGGCTAGACATTAACCCACTCGGCTAGACACAAAACCACTCGGCTAGACCCAAACCCACTCGGCTAGACCCAAACCCACTCAGCTAGACCTAAACCCACTCGGCTACACACAAACCCACTCGGCTAGACCCAAACCCACTCGGCTAGATCCAAACATACTCCGCTAGACCCAAACCCACTCGGCTAGACCCAAACCACTCGGCTAGACCCAAACCCACTCGGCTAGACCCAAACCCACTCCGCTAGACCCAAACCCACTCGGCTAGACCCAAACCCACTCCGCTAGACCCAAACCCACTCGGCTAGACCCAAACCCACTCGGCTAGACCCAAGCCCACTCGGCTAGAAACAAACCCACTCGGCTAGGCCCAAACCCACTCGGCTAGACCCAAACCCACTCGGCTAGACCCAAACCCACTCGGCTAGACACAAACCCACTCTGCTAGACCCAAACACACTTGGCTAGACCCAAACCCACTCAGCTAGACCCAAACCCACTCGTCTAGACCCAAATCCACTCGGCTAGACCCTAACCCACTCGGCTTGACACAAAACCACTCGGTTAGACCCAAACCCACTCGGCTAGACCCAAACCCACTCAGCTAGACCTAAACCCACTCGGCTACACACAAACCCACTCGGCTAGACCCAAACCCACTTGGCTAGATCCAAACATACTCCGCTAGACCCAAACCCACTCGGCTAGACCCAAACCACTCGGCTAGACCCAAACCCACTCGGCTAGACCCAAACCCACTCCGCTAGGCACAAATCCACTCGGCTAGACCCAAACCCACTCGGCGAGACCCAAACCCACTCGGCCAGACCCAAACACACTCGGCTAGACCCAAACCCACTCGGCTAGGCCCAAACCCACTGGGCTAGAATCAAACCCACTCGGCTAGACCCAAACCCACTCCGCAATACCCAAACCCACTCGGCTAGACACAAACCAACTCGGCTAGACACAAACCCACTCGGCTAGACACATACCCACTCCGCTAGACCCAAACCCACTCGGCTAGACCCAAACCCACTCCGCTAGACCCAAACCCACTCGGCTAGACCCAACCCCACTCGGCTACACCCAAACCCACTCGGCTAGACCCAAACCCACTCGGCTAGACCCAAACCCACTCGGCTAGACCCAAACCCACTCCGCAAGACCCAAACCCACTCGGCTAGACACAAACTCACTCGGCTAGACCCAAACCCACTCGGCTAGACACATACCCACTCCGCTAAACCCAAACCCACTCGGCTAGACACAAACCCACTCCGCTAGACCCAAACCCACTCGGCTAGACCCAAACCCACTCGCGTAGACCCAAACCCACTCGGCTAGCCCAAACCCACTCGGCTAGACACAAACCCACTCCGCTAGACCGAAACCAACTCGGCTCGACACAAACCCACTCCGCTTGACCCAAACCCACTCGGCTTGACCCAAACCCACTCCGCTAGACCCAAACCCACTCGGCTAGACCCAACCCCACTCGTCTACACCCAAACCCACTCGGCTAGACCCAAACCCACTCGGCTAGACCCAAACCCACTCGGCTAGACCCAAACCCACTCCGCAAGACCCAAACCCACTCGGCTAGACACAAACCAACTCGGCTAGACCCAAACCCACTCGGCTAGACACATACCCACTCCGCTAGACCCAAACCCACTCGGCTAGACCCAAACCCACTCCGCTAGACCCAAACCCACTCGGCGAGACCCAACCCCACTCGGCTACACCCAAACCCACTCGGCTAGACCCAAACCCACTCGGCTAGACCCAAACCCACTCGGCTAGACCCAAACCCACTCCGCAAGACCCAAACCCACTCGGCTAGACACAAACTCACTCGGCTAGACCCAAACCCACTCGGCTAGACACATACCCACTCCGCTAAACCCAAACCCACTCGGCTAGACACAAACCCACTCCGCTAGACCCAAACCCACTCGGCTAGACCCAAACCCACTCGGCTAGACCCAAACCCACTCGGCTAGCCCAAACCCACTCGGCTAGACACAAACCCACTCCGCTAGACCCAAACCAACTCGGCTAGACACAAACCCACTCCGCTAGACCCAAACCCACTCGGCTAGACCCAAACCCAATCGGCTAGACCCAAACCCACTCGGCTAGACCCAAACCCAATCGGCTAGGCCCAAACCCACTCGGCTAGACCCAAACCCACTCGGCATGACCCAAACCCACTCGGCTAGACCCAAACCCACTCGGCTAAACCAAAACCCACTCCGCTAGACCCAAACCCATTCGGCTAGACCCAAACCTACTCGGCTAGACCCAAGTCCACTCGGCTAGACCCAAACCCACTCGGTTCGGCCCAAACCCACTCGGCTAGGCCCAAACCCACTCGGCTAGGCCCAAACCCACTCGGCTAGACCCAAACCCACTCAGCTAGACCCAAACCCACTCGGCTAAACCCAAACCCACTCGGCTAGACCCAAACCCACTCCGCTAGACCCAAACCCACTCCGCTAGACGCAAACCCACTCGGCTAGACACAAACCCACTCGGCTAGACCCAAACCCACTCCGCTAGACCCACACCCACTCGGCTAGACCCAAACCCACTCGGCTAGACCCAAACCCACTCGGCTAGACCCAAACCCACTCGGCTAGACCCAAACCCACTCGGCTAGACGCAAACCCACTCCGCTAGACCCAAACCCACTCCGCTAGACCCAAACCCACTCCGCTAGACCCAAACCCACTCCGCTAGATCCAAACCCAGTCGGCTAGACCCAACCCCACTCCGCTAGACCCAAACCCACGCCGCTTGACCCAAACCCACTCCGCTGGACCCAAACCCACTCGGCTAGACCCAAACCCACTCGGCTAGGCCCAAACCCACTCGGCTAGACCCAAACCCACTCGGCTAGACCCAACCCCACTCGACTAGACCTGAACCCACTCGGCTAGACCCAAACCCACTCGGCTAGCCCCAAACCCACTCGGCTAGGCCCAAACCCACTCGGCTAGACCCAAACCCACTCGGCTAGACCCAAACCCAATCGGCTAGACCCAAACCCACTCGGCTAGACCCAAACCCACTCGGCTAGACCCAAACCCACTCGGCTAGACCCAAACCCTCTCGGCTAGACCCAAACCCACTCGGCTACACCCAAACCCACTCCGCTAGACCCAAACCCACTCGGCTAGACCCAAACCCACTCGGCTAGACACAAAACCCACTCGGCTAGACCCAAACCCACTCGGCTAGTCCCAAACCCACTCCGCTAGACCCAAACCCACTCGGCTAGACCCAAACCCACTCGGCTAGACCCAAGCCCACTCGGCTAGAAACAAACCCACTCGGCTAGGCCCAAACCCACTCGGCTAGACCCAAACCCACTCGGCTAGACCCAAACCCACTCGGCTAGACACAAACCCACTCTGCTAGACCCAAACACACTTGGCTAGACCCAAACCCACTCAGCTAGACCCAAACCCACTCGTCTAGACCCAAATCCACTCGGCTAGACCCTAACCCACTCGGGTAGACACAAAACCACTCGGCTAGACCCAAACCCACTCGGCTAGACCCAAACCCACTCAGCTAGACCTAAACCCACTCGGCTACACACAAACCCACTCGGCTAGACCCAAACCCACTCGGCTAGATCCAAACATACTCCGCTAGACCCAAACCCACTCGGCTAGACCCAAACCACTCGGCTAGACCCAAACCCACTCGGCTAGACCCAAACCCACTCCGCTAGGCACAAATCCACTCGGCTAGACCCAAACCCACTCGGCGAGACCCAAACCCACTCGGCTAGACCCAAACACACTCGGCTAGACCCAAACCCACTCGGCTAGGCCCAAACCCACTGGGCTAGACCCAAACCCACTCGGCTAGACCCAAACCCACTCCGCAAGACCCAAACCCACTCGGCTAGACACAAACCAACTCGGCTAGACACAAACCCACTCGGCTAGGCACATACCCACTCCGCTAGACCCAAACCCACTCGGCTAGACCCAAACCCACTCCGCTAGACCCAAACCCACTCGGCTAGACCCAACCCCACTCGGCTACACCCAAACCCACTCGGCTAGACCCAAACCCACTCGGCTAGACCCAAACCCACTCGGCTAGACCCAAACCCACTCCGCAAGACCCAAACCCACTCGGCTAGACACAAACTCACTCGGCTAGACCCAAACCCACTCGGCTAAACACATACCCACTCCGCTAAACCCAAACCCACTCGGCTAGACACAAACCCACTCCGCTAGACCCAAACCCACTCGGCTAGACCCAAACCCACTCGCGTAGACCCAAACCCACTCGGCTAGCCCAAACCCACTCGGCTAGACACAAACCCACTCCGCTAGACCCAAACCAACTCGGCTCGACACAAACCCACTCCGCTTGACCCAAACCCACTCGGCTTGACCCAAACCCACTCCGCTAGACCCAAACCCACTCGGCTAGACCCAACCCCACTCGGCTACACCCAAACCCACTCGGCTAGACCCAAACCCACTCGGCTAGACCCAAACCCACTCGGCTAGACCCAAACCCACTCCGCAAGACCCAAACCCACTCGGCTAGACACAAACCAACTCGGCTAGACCCAAACCCACTCGGCTAGACACATACCCACTCCGCTAGACCCAAACCCACTCGGCTAGACCCAAACCCACTCCGCTAGACCCAAACCCACTCGGCGAGACCCAACCCCACTCGGCTACACCCAAACCCACTCGGCTAGACCCAAACCCACTCGGCTAGACCCAAACCCACTCGGCTAGACCCAAACCCACTCCGCAAGACCCAAACCCACTCGGCTAGACACAAACTCACTCGGCTAGACCCAAACCCACTCGGCTAGACACATACCCACTCCGCTAAACCCAAACCCACTCGGCTAGACACAAACCCACTCCGCTAGACCCAAACCCACTCGGCTAGACCCAAACCCCCTCGGCTAGACCCAAACCCACTCGGCTAGCCCAAACCCACTCGGCTAGACACAAACCCACTCCGCTAGACCCAAACCAACTCGGCTAGACACAAACCCACTCCGCTAGACCCAAACCCACTCGGCTAGACCCAAACCCAATCGGCTAGACCCAAACCCACTCGGCTAGACCCAAACCCAATCGGCTAGGCCCAAACCCACTCGGCTAGACCCAAACCCACTCGGCATGACCCAAACCGACTCGGCTAGACCCAAACCCACTCGGCTAAACCAAAACCCACTCCGCTAGACCCAAACCCATTCGGCTAGACCCAAACCTACTCGGCTAGACCCAAGTCCACTCGGCTAGACCCAAACCCACTCGGTTCGGCCCAAACCCACTCGGCTAGGCCCAAACCCACTCGGCTAGTCCCAAACCCACTCGGCTAGACCCAAACCCACTCGGCTAGACCCAAACCCACTCGGCTAAACCCAAACCCACTCGGCTAGACCCAAACCCACTCCGCTAGACCCAAACCCACTCCGCTAGACGCAAACCCACTCGGCTAGACGCAAACCCACTCGGCTAGACCCAAACCCACTCCGCTAGACCCACACCCACTCGGCTAGACCCAAACCCACTCGGCTAGACCCAAACCCATTCGGCTAGACCCAAACCCACTCGGCTAGACCCAAACCCACTCGGCTAGACGCAAACCCACTCCGCTAGACCCAAACCCACTCCGCTAGACCCAAACCCACTCCGCTAGACCCAAACCCACTCCGCTAGATCCAAACCCAGTCGGCTAGACCCAACCCCACTCCGCTAGACCCAAACCCACGCCGCTTGACCCAAACCCACTCCGCTAGACCCAAACCCACTCGGCTAGACCCAAACCCACTCGGCTAGGCCCAAACCCACTCGGCTAGACCCAAACCCACTCGGCTAGACCCAACCCCACTCGACTAGACCTAAACCCACTCGGCTAGACCCAAACCCACTCGGCTAGCCCCAAACCCACTCGGCTAGGGCCAAACCCACTCAGCTAGACCCAAACCCACTCGGCTAGACCCAAACCCAATCGGCTAGACCCAAACCCACTCGGCTAGACCCAAACCCAATCGGCTAGGCCCAAACCCACTCGGCTAGACCGAAACCCACTCGGCTAGACCCAAACCCACTCGGCTAGACCCAAACCCACTCGGCTAGACGCAAACCCACTCCGCTAGACCCAAACCCACTCCGCTAGACGCAAACCCACTCGGCTAGAACCAAACCCACTCGGCTAGACCCAAACCCACTCCGCTAGACCCACACCCACTCGGCTAGACCCAAACCCACTCGGCAAGACCCAAACCCACTCGGCTAGACCCAAACCTACTCGGCTAGACGCAAACCCTCTCGGCTAGACCCAAACCCACTCCGCTAGACCCAAACCCACTCCGCTAGACCCAAACCCACTCCGCTAGATCGAAACCCAGTCCGCTAGACCCAACCCCACTCCGCTAGACCCAAACCCACTCGGCTAGACCCAAACCCAATCGGTTTGGCCCAAACCCACTCGGCTAGACCCAAACCCACTCGGCTAGACCCAAACCCACTCGGCTAGACCCAAACCCATTCGGCTAGGCCCAAACCCACTCGGCTAGACCCAAACCCACTCGGCTAGAACCAAACCTACTCGGCTAGACCCAAACCCACTCGGCTAGACCCAAACCCAATCGGCTAGGCCCAAACCCACTCCGCTAGACCCAAACCCACTCGGCTAGACCCAAACCCACTCGGCTTGACCCAAGCCCACTCGGCTAGAACCAAAGCCACTCGGCTAGGCCCAAACCCACTCGGCTAGACCCAAACCCACTCGGCTAGACCCAAACGCACTCGGCTAGACCCAAACCCACTCGGCTAGACCCAAACCCACTCGGCTAGACCCAAACCCTCTCGGCTAGACCCAAACCCACTCGGCTAGACCCAAACCCACTCCGGTAGACCCAAACCCACTCGGCTAGACCCAAACCCACTCGGCTAGACACAAAACCCACTCGGCTAGACCCAAACCCACTCGGCTAGTCCCAAACCCACTCCGCTAGACCCAAACCCACTCGGCTAGACCCAAACCCACTCTGCTAGACCCAAGCCCACTCGGCTAGACCCAAACCCACTCGGCTAGACCCAAACCCACTCGTCTAGACCCAAATCCACTCGGCTAGACCCTAACCCACTCGGCTAGACACAAAACCACTCGGCTAGACCCAAACCCACTCGGCTAGACCCAAACCCACTCAGCTAGACCTAAACCCACTCGGCTACACACAAACCCACTCGGCTAGACCCAAACCCACTCGGCTAGATCCAAACATACTCCGCTAGACCCAAACCCACTCGGCTAGACCCAAACCACTGGGCTAGACCCAAACCCACTCGGCTAGACCCAAACCCACTCCGCTAGACACAAATCCACTCGGCTAGACCCAAACCCACTCGGCGAGACCCAAACCCACTCGGCTAGACCCAAACACACTCGGCTAGACCCAAACCCACTCGGCTAGGCCCAAACCCACTGGGCTAGACCCAAACCCACTCGGCTAGACCCAAACCCACTCGGCTAGACCCAAACCCACTCGGCTAGACCCAAACCCGCTCGGCTAGACCCAAACTCTCTCGGCTAGACCCAACCCCACTCGGCTAGACCCAAACGCACTCGGCTTACCCAAACCCACTCGGCTAGACCCAAACCCACTCGCCTAGACACATACCCACTCCGCTAGACCCAAACCCACTCGGCTAGACCCAAACCCACTCCGCTAGACCCAAACCCACTCGGCTAGACCCAACCCCACTCGGCTACACCCAAACCCACTCGGCTAGACCCAAACCCACTCCGCAAGACCCAAACCCACTCGGCTAGACACAAACCAACTCGGCTAGACACAAACCCACTCCGCTAGACCCAAACCTACTCGGCTAGACCCAAACCCACTCGGCTAGACCCAAACCCACTCGGCTAGCCCAAACCCACTCGGCTAGGCCCAAACCCACTCGGCTAGGCCCAAACCCACTCGGCTAGACCCTAACCCACTCGGCTAGACCCAAACCCACTCGGCTTAACCCAAACCCACTCGGCTAGACCCAAACCCACTCCGCTAGACCCAAACCCACTCCGCCAGACGCAAACCCACTCGGCTAGACCCAAACCCACTCGGCTAGACCCAAACCCACTCCGCTAGACCCACACCCACTCGGCTAGACCCAAACCCACTCGGCTAGACCCAAACCCACTCGGCTAGACCCAAACCCACTCGGCTAGACCCAAACCCACTCGGCTAGACGCAAACCCACTCCGCTAGACCCAAACCCACTCCGCTAGACCCAAACCCACTCCGCTAGACCCAAACACACTCCGCTAGATCCAAACCCAGTCGGCTAGACCCAACCCCACTCCGCTATACCCAAACCCACTCCGCTTGACCAAAACCCACTCCGCTAGACCCAAACCGACTCGGCTAGACCCAAACCCACTCGGCTAGGCCCAAACCCACTCGGCTAGACCCAAACCCACTCGGCTAGACCCAACCCCACTCGACTAGACCAAAACCCACTCGGCTAGACCCAAACCCACTCGGCTAGCCCCAAACCCACTCGGCTAGGCCCAAACCCACTCGGCTAGGCCCAAACCCACTCGGCTAGACCCAAACCCACTCGGCTAGACCAAACCCACTCGGCTAGACCCAAACCAAATCGGCTAGGCCCAAACCCACTCGGCTATCCCAAACCCACTCGGCTAGACCCAAACCCACTCGGCTAGATCCAAACCCACTCCGCTAGACCCAAACCCACTCGCCTTGACCCAAACCCACTCGGCTAGACCCAAACCCACTCGGCTAGACCCAAACCCACTCGGATAAACCCAAACCCACTCCGCTAGACCCAAACCCATTCGGCTAGACAAACCCACTCGGCTAGACCCAAGCCCACTCGGCTAGACACAAACCCACTCGGTTCGGCCCAAACCCACTCGGCTAGACCCAAACCCACTCGGCTAGACCCAAACCCACTCGGCTAGACCCAAACCCACTCGGCTAGACCCAACCCCACTCGACTAGACCTAAACCCACTCGGGTAGACCCAAACCCACTCGGCTAGCCCCAAACCCACTCGGCTAGGCCCAAACCCACTCGGCTAGACCCAAACCCACTCGGCTAGACCCAAACCCACTCGGCTAGACCCAAACCAACTCGGCTAGACCCAAACCCACTCGGCTAGACCCAAACCCAATCGGCTAGGCCCAAACCCACTCGGCTAGACCCAAACCCACTCGGCTAGACCCAAACCCACTCGGATAGAACCAAACCCACTCGGCTAGACCCAAACCCACTCGGCTAGACACAAAACCCACTCGGCTAGACCCAAACCCACTCGGCTAGTCCCAAACCCACTCCGCCAGACCCAAACCCACTCGGCTAGACCCAAACCCACTCGGCTAGACCCAAGCCCACTCGGCTAGAAACAAACCCACTCGGCTAGACACAAACCCACTCTGCTAGACCCAAACACACTTGGCTAGACCCAAACCCACTCGGCTAGACCCAAACCCACTCGTCTAGACCCAAACCCACTCGGCTAGACCCAAAGCCAATCGGCTAGGCCCAAACCCACTCGGCTAGACCCAAACCCACTCGGCTAGACCCAAACCCACTCGGCTAGAACCAAACCCACTCGGCTAGGCCCAAACCCACTCGGCTAGTCCCAAACCCACTCGGCTAGACCCAAACCCACTCGGCTAGACCCAAACCCACTCGGCTAGACCCAAACACACTCGGCTAGACCCAAACCCTCTCGGCTAGACCCAAACCCGCTCGGCTAGACCCAAACCCACTCCGCTAGACCCAAACCCACTCGCCTAGACCCAAACCCACTCGGCTAGACACAAAACCCACTCGGCTAGACCCAAACCCACTCGGCTAGACCCAAACCCACTCGGCTAGACCCAAACCCACTCGGCTAGACCCAAACCCACTCGGCTAGACCCAAACCCACTCGGCTAGACACAAACCCACTCTGCTAGACCCAAACACACTTGGCTAGACCCAAACCCACTCGGCTAGACCCAAACCCACTCGTCTAGACCCAAACCCACTCCGCTAGACCCAAACCCACTCGGCTAGACCCAAACCCACTCGGCTAGACACAAAACCCACTCGGCTAGACCCAAACCCACTCGGCTAGTCCCAAACCCACTCCGCTAGACCCAAACCCACTCGGCTAGACCCAAACCCACTCGGCTAGACCCAAGCCCACTCGGCTAGAAACAAACCGACTCGGCTAGGCCCAAACCCACTCGGCTACACCCAAACCCACTCGGCTAGACCCAAACCCACTCGGCTAGACACAAACCCACTCTGCTAGACCCAAACACACTTGGCTAGACCCAAACCCACTCGGCTAGACCCAAACCCACTCGTCTAGACACAAATCCACTCGGCTGGACCCTAACCCACTCGGCTAGACACAAAACCACTCGGCTAGACCCAAACCCACTCGGCTAGACCCAAACACACTCAGCTAGACCTAAACCCACTCGGCTACACACAAACCCACTCGGCTAGACCCAAACCCACTCGGCTAGATCCAAACCCACTCCGCTAGACCCAAACCCACTCGGCTAGACCCAAACCACTCGGCTAGACCCAAACCCACTCGGCTAGACCCAAACCCACTCCGCTAGACACAAATCCACTCGGCTAGACCCAAACCCACTCGGCGAGACCCAAACCCACTCGGCTAGACCCAAACACACTCGGCTAGACCCAAACCCACTCGGCTAGGCCCAAACCCACTGGGCTAGACCCAAACCCACTCGGCTAGACCCAAACCTACTCGGCTAGACCCAAACCCACTCGGCTAGACCCAAACCCGCTCGGCTAGACCCAAACTCTCTCGGCTAGACCCAACCCCACTCGGCTAGACCCAAACGCACTCGGCTAGACCCAAACCCACTCGGCTAGACCCAAACCCAATCGGCTAGACACATACCCACTCCGCTAGACCCAAACCCACTCGGCTAGACCCAAACCCACTCCGCTAGACCCAAACCCACTCGGCTAGACCCAACCCCACTCGGCTACACCCAAACCCACTCGGCTAGACCCAAACCCACTCGGCCAGACCCAAACCCACTCGGCTAGACCCAAACCCACTCGGCTGGACCCAAACCCACTCGGCTAGACCCAAACCCACTCGGCTAGACCCAAACCACTCGGCTAGACCCAAACCCACTCGGCTAGACCCAAACCCACTCCGCTAGACACAAATCCACTCGGCTAGACCCAAACCCACTCGGCGAGACCCAAACCCACTCGGCTAGACCCAAACACACTTGGCTAGACCCAAACCCACTCGGCTAGGCCCAAACCCACTGGGCTAGACCCAAACCCACTCGGCTAGACCCAAACCCACTCGGCTAGACCCAAACCCACTCGGCTAGACCCAAACCCGCTCGGCTAGACCCAAACTCTCTCGGCTAGACCCAACCCCACTCGGCTAGACCCAAACGCACTCGGCTAGACCCAAACCCACTCGGCTAGACCCAAACCCACTCGGCTAGACAGATACCCACACCGCTAGACCCAAACCCACTCGGCTAGACCAAAACCCACTCCGCTAGACCCAAACCCACTCGGCTAGACCCAACCCCACTCGGCTACACCCAAACCCACTCCTCTAGACACAAATCCACTCGGCTAGACCCTAACCCACTCGGCTAGACACAAAACCACTCGGCTAGACCCAAACCCACTCGGCTAGACCCAAACCCACTCTGCTAGACCTAAACCCACTCGGCTACACACAAACCCACTCGGCTAGACCCAAACCCACTCGGCTAGATCCAAACCCACTCCGCTAGACCCAAACCCACTCGGCTAGACCCAAACCACTCGGCTAGACCCAAACCCACTCGGCTAGACCCAAACCCACTCCGCTAGACACAAATCCACTCGGCTAGACCCAAACCCACTCGGCGAGACCCAAACTCACTCGGCTAGACCCAAACACACTCGGCTAGACCCAAACCCACTCGGTTAGGCCCAAACCCACTGGGCTAGACCCAAACCCACTCGGCTAGACCCAAACCTACTCGGCTAGACCCAAACCCACTCGGCTAGACCCAAACCCGCTCGGCTAGACCCAAACTCTCTCGGCTAGACCCAACCCCACTCGGCTAGACCCAAACGCACTCGGCTAGACCCAAACCCACTCGGCTAGACCCAAACCCAATCGGCTAGACACATACCCACTCCGCTAGACCCAAACCCACTCGGCTAGACCCAAACCCACTCCGCTAGACCCAAACCCACTCGGCTAGACCCAACCCCACTCGGCTACACCCAAACCCACTCGGCTAGACCCAAACCCACTCGGCTAGACCCAAACCCACTCGGCTAGACCCAAACCCACTCCGCTAGACCCAAACCCACTCGGCTAGACACAAACTCACTCGGCCAGACCCAAACCCACTCGGCTAGACACATACCCACTCCGCTAAACCCAAACCCACTCGGCTAGACACAAACCCACTCCGCTAGACCCAAACCCACTCGGCTAGACCCAAACCCACTCGGCTAGACCCAAACCCACTCGGCTAGCCCAAACCCACTCGGCTAGGCCCAAACCCACTCGGCTAGACCCAAACCCACTCGGCTACACACATACCCACTCTGCCAGACCCAAACCCACTCGGCTAGACCCAAACCCACTCGGCTAGACCCAAACCCACTCGGCTAGGCCCAAACCCACTCGGCTAGGCCCAAACCCACTCGGCTAGAACCAAACCCACTCGGCTAGACCCAAACCCACTCGGCTAGACCCAAACCCAATCGGCTAGGCCCAAACCCACTCCGCTAGACCCAAACCCACTCGGCTAGACCCAAACCCACTCGGCTAGACCCAAGCCGACTCGGCTAGAACCAAACCCACTCGGCTAGGCCCAAACCCACTCGGCTAGACCCAAACCCACTCGGCTAGACCCAAACCCACTCGGCTAGACCCAAACCACTCGGCTAGACCCAAACCCACTCGGCTAGACCCAAACCCACTCCGCTAGACAGAAATCCACTCGGTAGACCCAAACCCACTCGGCGAGACCCAAACCCACTCGGCTAGACCCAAACACACTCGGCTAGACCCAAACCCACTCGGCTAGGCCCAAACCCACTGGGCTAGACCCAAACCCACTCGGCCAGACCCAAACCCACTCGGCTAGACCCAAACCCACTCGGCTAGACCCAAACCCGCTCGGCTAGACCCAAACTCTCTCGGCTAGACCCAAACCCACTCGGCTAGACAGATACCCACTCCGCTAGACCCAAACCCACTCGGCTAGACCAAAACCCACTCCGCTAGACCCAAACCCACTCGGCTAGACCCAACCCCACTCGGCTACACCCAAACCCACTCGGCTAGACCCAAACCCACTCGGCTAGACCCAAACCCACTCGGCTAGACCCAAACCCACTCCGCTAGACCCAAACCCACTCGGCTAGACACAAACTCACTCGGCTAGACCCAAACCCACTCGGCTAGACACATACCCACTCCGCTAAACCCAAACCCACTCGGCTAGACACAAACCCACTCGGCTAGACCCAAACCCACTCGGCTACACACATACCCACTCTGCCAGACCCAAACCCACTCGGCTAGACCCAAACCCACTCGGCTAGACCCAAATCCACTCGGCTAGGCCCAAACCAACTCGGCTAGACCCAAACCCACTCGGCTAGAACCAAACCCACTCGGCTAGACCCAAACCCACTCGGCTAGACCCAAACCCAATCGGCTAGGCCCAAACCCACTCCGATAGACCCAAACCCACTCGGCTAGACCCAAACCCACTCGGCTAGACCCAAGCCCACTCGGCTAGAACCAAACCCACTCGGCTAGGCCCAAACCCACTCGGCTAGACCCAAACCCACTCGGCTAGACCCAAACCCACTCGGCTAGACCCAAACCCACTCGGCTAGACCCAAACCCTCTCGGCTAGACCCAAACCCGCTCGGCTAGACCCAAACCCACGCGGCTAGACCCAAACCCACTCGGCTAGACCCAAACCCACTCGGCTAGACACAAAACCCACTCGGCTAGACCCAAACCCACTCGGCTAGACCCAAACCCACTCGGCTAGACCCAAACCCACTCGGCTAGACCCAAACCCACTCGGCTAGGCCCAAACCCACTCGGCTAGACCCAAACCCACTCGGCTAGAACCAAACCCACTCGGCTAGACCCAAACCCACTCGGCTAGACCCAAACCCAATCGGCTAGGCCCAAACCCACTCCGCTAGACCCAAACCCACTCGGCTAGACCCAAACCCACTCGGCTAGACCCAAGCCCACTCGGCTAGAACCAAACCCACTCGGCTAGGACCAAACCCACTCGGCTAGACCCAAACCCACTCGGCTAGACCCAAACCCACTCGGCTAGACCCAAACCCACTCGGCTAGACCCAAACCCACTCGGCTAGACCCAAACCCTCTCGGCTAGACCCAAACCCACTCGGCTAGACCCAAACCCACTCCGCTAGACCCAAACGCACTCGGCTAGACCCAAACCCACTCGGCTAGACACAAAACCCACTCGGCTAGACCCAAACCCACTCGGCTAGTCCCAAACCCACTCCGCTAGACCCAAACCCACTCGGCTAGACCCAAACCCACTCGGCAAGACCCAAGCCCACTCGGCTAGAAACAAACCGACTCGGCTAGGCCCAAACCCACTCGGCTACACCCAAACCCACTCGGCTAGACCCAAACCCACTCGGCTAGACACAAACCCACTCTGCTAGACCCAAACACACTTGGCTAGACCCAAACCCACTCGGCTACACCCAAACCCACTCGTCTAGACACAAATCCACTCGGCTAGACCCTAACCCACTCGGCTAGACACAAAACCACTCGGCTAGACCCAAACCCACTCGGCTAGACCCAAACACACTTAGCTAGACCTAAACCCACTCGGCTACACACAAACCCACTCGGCTAGACCCAAACCCACTCGGCTAGATCCAAACCCACTCCGCTAGACCCAAACCCACTCGGCTAGACCCAAACCACTCGGCTAGACCCAAACCCACTCGGCTAGACCCAAACCCACTCGGCTAGACACATACCCACTCCGCTAAACCCAAACCCACTCGGCTAGACACAAACCCACTCCGCTAGACCCAAACCCACTCGGCTAGACCCAATCACATTCGGCTAGACCCAAACCCACTCGGCTAGGCCCAAACCCACTGGGCTAGACCCAAACCCACTCGGCTAGACCCAAACCCACTCGGCTAGACCCAAACCCACTCGGCTAGACCCAAACCCGCTCGGCTAGACCCAAACTCTCTCGGCTAGACCCAACCCCACTCGGCTAGACCCAAACGCACTCGGCTAGACCCAACCCACTCGGCTAGACCCAAACCCACTCGGCTAGACACATACCCACTCCGCTAGAGCCAAACCCACTCGGCTAGACCCAAACCCACTCCGCTAGACCCAAACCCACTCGGCTAGACCCAACCCCACTCGGCTACACCCAAACCCACTCGGCTAGACCAAAACCCACTCGGCTAGACCCAAACCCACTCGGCTAGACCCAAACCCACTCCGCTAGACCCAAACCCACTCGGCTAGACACAAACTCACTCGGCTAGACCCAAACCCACTCGGCTAGACACATACCCACTCCGCTAAACCCAAACCCACTCGGCTAGACACAAACCCACTCCGCTAGACCCAAACCCACTCGGCTAGACCCAAACCCACTCGGCTAGACCCAAACCCAATCGGCTAGAACCAAACCCACTCGGCTAGGACCAAACCCACTCGGCTAGACCCAAACCCACTCGGCTAGACCCAAACCCACTCGGCTAGACCCAAACCCACTCGGCTAGACCCAAACCCACTCGGCTAGACCCAAACCCTCTCGGCTAGACCCAAACCCACTCGGCTAGACCCAAACCCACTCCGCTAGACCCAAACGCACTCGGCTAGACCCAAACCCACTCGGCTAGACACAAAACCCACTCGGCTAGACCCAAACCCACTCGGCTAGTCCCAAACCCACTCCGCTAGACCCAAACCCACTCGGCTAGACCCAAACCCACTCGGCAAGACCCAAGCCCACTCGGCTAGAAACAAACCGACTCGGCTAGGCCCAAACCCACTCGGCTACACCCAAACCCACTCGGCTAGACCCAAACCCACTCGGCTAGACACAAACCCACTCTGCTAGACCCAAACACACTTGGCTAGACCCAAACCCACTCGGCTACACCCAAACCCACTCGTCTAGACACAAATCCACTCGGCTAGACCCTAACCCACTCGGCTAGACACAAAACCACTCGGCTAGACCCAAACCCACTCGGCTAGACCCAAACACACTCAGCTAGACCTAAACCCACTCGGCTACACACAAACCCACTCGGCTAGACCCAAACCCACTCGGCTAGATCCAAACCCACTCCGCTAGACCCAAACCCACTCGGCTAGACCCAAACCACTCGGCTAGACCCAAACCCACTCGGCTAGACCCAAACCCACTCCGCTAGACACAAATCCACTCGGCTAGACCAAAACCCACTCGGCGAGACCCAAACCCACTCGGCTAGACCCAATCACATTCGGCTAGACCCAAACCCACTCGGCTAGGCCCAAACCCACTGGGCTAGACCCAAACCCACTCGGCTAGACCCAAACCCACTCGGCTAGACCCAAACCCACTCGGCTAGACCCAAACCCGCTCGGCTAGACCCAAACTCTCTCGGCTAGACCCAACCCCACTCGGCTAGACCCAAACGCACTCGGCTAGACCCAACCCACTCGGCTAGACCCAAACCCACTCGGCTAGACACATACCCACTCCGCTAGACCCAAACCCACTCGGCTAGACCCAAACCCACTCCGCTAGACCCAAACCCACTCGGCTAGACCCAACCCCACTCGGCTACACCCAAACCCACTCGGCTAGACCCAAACCCACTCGGCTAGACCCAAACCCACTCGGCTAGACCCAAACCCACTCCGCTAGACCCAAACCCACTCGGCTAGACACAAACTCACTCGGCTAGACCCAAACCCACTCGGCTAGACACATACCCACTCCGCTAAACCCAAACCCACTCGGCTAGACACAAACCCACTCCGCTAGACCCAAACCCACTCGGCTAGACCCAAACCCACTCCGCTAGACCCAAACCCACTCGGCTAGCCCAAACCCACTCGGCTAGGCCCAAACCTACTCGGCTAGACCCAAACCCACTCGGCTACACACATACCCACTCTGCCAGACCCAAACCCACTCGGCTAGACGCAAACCCACTCCGCTAGACCCAAACCCACTCGGCTAGACCCAAACCCACTCGGCTAGACCCAAACCCAATCGGCTAGGCCCAAACCCACTCCGCTAGACCCAAACCCACTCGGCTAGACCCAAACCCACTCGGCTAGACCCAAGCCCACTCGGCTAGAACCAAACCCACTCGGCTAGGCCCAAACCCACGCGGCTAGACCCAAACCCACTCGGCTAGACCCAAACCCACTCGGCTAGACCCAAACCCACTCGGCTAGACCCAAACCCACTCGGCTAGACCTAAACCCTCTCGGCTAGACCCAACCCCACTCGGCTAGACCCAAACGCACTCGGCTAGACCCAAACCCACTCGCCTAGACCCAAACCCACTCGGCTAGACACATACCCACTCCGCTAGACCCAAACCCACTCGGCTAGACCCAAACCCACTCCGCTAGATCCAAACCCCCCTCGCTTAGACCCAACCCCACTCGGCTACACCCAAACCCACTCGGCTAGACCCAAACCCACTCGGCTAGACCCAAACCCACTCGGCTAGACCCAAACCCACTCCGCTAGACCCAAACCCACTCGGCTAGACACAAACTCACTCGGCTAGACCCAAACCCACTCGGCTAGACACATACCCACTCCGCTAAACCCAAACCCACTCGGCTAGACACAAACCCACTCCGCTAGACCCAAACCCACTCGGCTAGACCCAAACCCACTCGGCTAGACCCAAAGCCACTCGGCTAGCCCAAACCCACTCGGCTAGGCCCAAACCCACTCGGCTAGACCCAAATCCACTCGGCTAGACCCAAACCCACTCGGCTAGACCCAAACCCACTCGGCTAAACCCAAATCCACTCGGCTAGACCCAAACCCACTCCGCTAGACCGAAACCCACTCCGCTACACGCAAACCCACTCGGCTAGACCCAAACCCACTCGGCTAGACCCAAACCCACTCGGCTAGACCCACACCCACTCGGCTAGACCCAAACCCACTCGGCTAGACCCAAACCCACTCGGCTAGCCCCAAACCCACTCGGCTAGACCCAAACCCACTCGGCTAGACGCAAACCCACTCCGCTAGACCCAAACCCACTCGGCTAGACACAAACCCACTCAGCTAGACCCAAACCCACTCGGCTAGACCCTAACCCACTCGGCTAGACACAAACCCACTCGGCTAGACCCAAACCCACTCGGCTAGACCCAAACCCACTCGGCTAGACCCAAACCCAATCGGCTAGGCCCAAACCCACTCGGCTAGACCCAAACCCACTCGGCTACACCCAAACCCACTCGGCTAGACCCAAACCCACTCGGTTAGACCCAAACCCACTCGGCTAGACCCAAACCCACTCGGCTAGACCCAAAACCACTCGGCTAGACCCAAACCCACATGGCTAGACCGAAACCCACTCGGCTTTACCCAAACGCACTCGGCTAGACCCAAATCCACTCGGCTAGACCTCAACCCACTCGGCTAGACCCAAACCCGCTCCGCTAGACCCAAACCCGCTCGGCTAGACCCAAACCCACTCGGCTAGACCCAAACCCACTCGCCTAGACCCAAACCCACTCGGCTAGACCCAAACCCACTCGGCTAGACCCAAACCCACTCGGCTAGACCCAAACCCACTCGGCTAGACCCAAACCCACTCGGCTAGATCCAAACCCACTCGGCTAGACCCAAACCCACCCGGCCAGACCCAAACCCACTCGGCTAGACACAAACCCACTCCGCTAGACCCAAACCCACTCGGCTAGACCCAAACCCACTCGGCGAGTCCCAAACCCACTCGGCTAGACCAAAACAGACTCGGCTAGATCCAAACCCACTCGGCTAGACCCAAACCCACTTGGCTAGACCCCAACCCACTCGGCAAGACCAAAACCCACTCAGCTAGACCCAAACCCACTCGGTAGACCCAAACCCACTCGGCTAGACCCAAAACCACTCGGCTGCACCCAAACCCACTCAGCTAGCCCAAACCCACTCGGCTAGACCCAAACCCTCTCGGAGAGACCCAAACCCACTCTGCTAGACCCAAACCCACTCCGCTAGACCCAAACGCACTCGGCTAGACACAAACCCACTCGGCTACACCCAAACCCACTCGGCTAGACCCAAACCCACTCGGCGAGTCCCAAACCCACTCGGCTAGACCCAAACGGACTCGGCTAGACAAAAACCCACTCGGTTAGAACCAAACCCACTCGGCTAGACCCAAACCCACTCGGCTAGACCCAAACCCACTCGGCTAGACCCAAACCCACTCGGCTAGACCCAAACCCACTCGGCTAGACACAAACCCACTCGGCTAGACCCAAACCCACTCGGCGAGACCCAAACCCACTCGGCTAGACCTAAACCCACACGGCTAGACCGTAACCCACTCGGCTTTACCCAAACCCACTCGGCTAGACCCAAACCCACTCGGCTAGACCCAAACCCACTCGGCTAGACCCAAAAGCACTCGGCCAGACCCAAATCCACTCGGCTAGACCCCAACCCACTCGGCTAGACCCAAACCCGCTCGGCTAGACCCAAACCCGCTCGGCTAGACCCAAACCCTCTCGGCTAGACCCAAACCTACTCGCCTAGACCCAAACCCACTAGGCTAGACCCAAACCCACTCGGCTAGACCCAAACACACTTGGCTAGACACAAACCCACTCGGCTCGACCCAAACCTACTCGGCTAGACCCAAACCCTCTCGGATAGACCAAAACCGACTCGGCTAGACCCAAACCCACTCGGATAGACCCAAACCCACTCGGCTAGACCCAAACCCACTCGGCTAGACCCAAACCCGCTCGTCTAGACCCAAACCCACTCGGCTAGACCCAAACCCACTCGGCTAGATCTAAACCCGCTCGAATAGACCCAAACCCCCTCGGCTTGACCCAAACCCACACGGCTAGACCCAAACCCACTCGGCTAGACTCAAACCCACTCGGCTGCACCCAAACCCACTCCGCTAGACACAAACCCACTAGGCTGCACCCAAACCCACTCGGCTAGACCCAAACCCACTCGGCTAGACCCAAACCCACTCGGCTAGACCCAAACACACTCGGCTGGACCCAAACGCACTTGGCTAGACACAAACCCACTCGGCTAGACCCAAACCCACTCGGCTAGACCCAAACCCTCTCGGATAGACCGAAACACACTCAGCTAGACCCAAACCCACTCGGATACACCCAAACCCACTCGGCTAGACCCAAACCCACTCGGCTAGTCCCAAACCCACTCGGCTACACCCAAACCCACTCGGCTACACCCAAACCCACTCGGTTAGACCCAAACCCACTCGGCTAGACCCAAACCCACTCGGCTAGACCCAAACCCACTCGGCTAGACCCAAACCCACATGGCTAGACCGAAACCCACTCGGCTTTACCCAAACCCACTCGGCTAGACCCAAACCCACTCGGCTAGACCCAAACCCACTCCGCTAGACCCAAACGCACTCGGCTAGACGCAAACCCACTCGGCTAAACCCCAACCCGCTCGGCTAGACCCAATCCCGCTCGGCTAGACCCAAACCCGCTCGGCTAGACCCAAACCCACTCGGCTAAACCCAAACCCACTCGCCTAGACCCAAACCCACTCGGCTAGACCCAAACCCACTCGGCTGGACCCAAACCCACTTGGCTGGACACAAACCCACTCGGCTAGACCCAAACCTACTCGGCTAGACCCAGACCCTCTCGGATAGACCAAAACCGACTCGGCTACACCCAAACCCACTCGGATAGACCCAAACCCACTCGGCTAGACCCAAACCCACACGGCTAGGCCCAAACCCGCTCGGCAAGACCCAAACCCACTCGGCTAGACCCAAACCCTCTCGGCTAGACCTAAACCCACTCTGCTAGACCCAAACCCACTCCGCTAGACCCAAACCCACTCGGCTAGACACAAACCCACTCGACTAAACCCAAACCCACTCTGCTAGACCCAAATCCAATCGGCTAGACCCAAACCCACTCGGCTAGACCCAAACCCACTCGGCTAGACCCAAACCCACATGGCTAGACCGAAACCCACTCGGCTTTACCCAAACCCACTCGGCTAGACCCAAACCCACTCGGCTAGACCCAAACCCACCCGGCCAGACCCAAACCCACTCGGCTAGACCCAAACCCACTTGGCTAGAACCAAACCCACTCGGCTAGACCCAAACCCACTCGGCGAGTCCCAAACCCACTCGGCTAGACCCAAACAGACTTGGCTAGACCCAAACCCACTCGGCTAGACCCAAACCCACTTGGCTAGACCCCAACCCACTCGGCAAGACCAAAACCCACTCAGCTTGACCCAAACCCACTCGGCTAGACCCAAACCCACTTGGCTAGACCCAAACCCACTCGGCGAGTCCCAAACCCACTCGGCTAGACCCAAACAGACTTGGCTAGACCCAAACCCACTCGGCTAGACCCAAACCAACTTGGCTAGACCCCAACCCACTCGGCAAGACCAAAACCCACTCAGCTAGACACAAACCCACTCGGCTAGACCCAAACCCACATGGCTAGACCGAAACCCACTCGGCTTTACCCAAACCCACTCGGCTAGACCCAAACCCACTCGGCTAGACCCAAACCCACCCGGCCAGACCGAAACCCACTCGGCTAGACCCAAACCCACTTGGCTAGAACCAAACCCACTCGGCTAGACCCAAACCCACTCGGCGAGTCCCAAACCCACTCGGCTAGACCCAAACAGACTTGGCTAGACCCAAACCCACTCGGCTAGACCCAAACCCACTTGGCTAGACCCCAACCCACTCGGCAAGACCAAAACCCACTCAGCTAGACCTAAACCCACTCTGCTAGACCCAAACCCACTCCGCTAGACCCAAACCCACTCGGCTAGACACAAACCCACTCGACTAAACCCAAACCCACTCTGCTAGACCCAAATCCAATCGGCTAGACCCAAACCCACTCGGCTAGACCCAAACCCACTCCGCTAGACCCAAACCCACTCCGCTAGACCCAAACCCACTCGGCTAGACCCAAACCCACTCGGCTAGGCCCAAACCCACTCGGCTAGACCCAAACCCACTTGGCTAGACCCAAACCCACTCGGCTAGACACAAACCCACTCGGCTAGACCCAAACCCATTCCGCTAGACCCAAACCCACTCGGCTAGACCCAAACCCACTCGGCTAGACACAAACCCACCCGGCCAGACCCAAACCCACTCGGCTAGACCCAAACCCACTTGGCTAGAACCAAACCCACTCGGCTAGACCCAAACCCACTCGGCGAGTCCCAAACCCACTCGGCTAGACCCAAACAGACTTGGCTAGACCCAAACCCACTCGGCTAGACCCAAACCCACTTGGCTAGACCCCATCCCACTCGGCAAGACCAAAACCCACTCAGCTAGACCCAAACCCACTCGGCTAGACCCAAACCCACTCGGCTAGACCCAAACCCACTCGGCTAGACCCAAACCCAGTCGGTTAGACCCAAACCCGCTCGGCTAGACCCAAACCCACTCGGCTAGACCCAAACCTACTCGCCTAGACCCAAACCCACTCGGCTAGACCCAAACCCACTCGGCTAGACCCAAACACACTTGGCTAGACACAAACCCACTCGGCTCGACCCAAACCTACTCGGCTGGACCCAAACCCTCTCGGATAGACCAAAACCGACTCGGCTAGACCCAAACCCACTCGGATAGACCCAAACCCACTCGGCTAGACCCAAACCCACTCGGCTAGACCCAAACCCGCTCGTCTAGACCCAAACCCACTCGGCTAGACTCAAACCCACTCGGCTAGATCTAAACCCACTCGAATAGACCCAAACCCCCTCGGCTTGACCCAAACCCACACGGCTAGACCCAAACCCACTCGGCTAGACTCAAACCCACTCGGCTGCACCCAAACCCACTCCGCTAGACACAAACCCACTAGGCTACACCCAAACCCACTAGGCTAGACCCAAACCCACTCGGCTAGACCCAAACCCACTCGGCTAGACCCAAACACACTCGGCTAGACCCAAACGCACTTGGCTAGACACAAACCCACTCGGCTAGTCCCAAACCCACTCGGCTAGACCCAAACCCTCTCGGATAGACCGAAACAGACTCGGCTAGACCCAAACCCACTCGGATACACCCAAACCCACTCGGCTAGACCCAAACCCACTCGGCTAGACCCAAACCCACACGGCTAGACCCAAACCCACTCGGCTAGACCCAAACCCACATGGCTAGACCGAAACCCACTCGGCTTTACCCAAACCCACTCGGCTAGACCCAAACCCACTCGGCTAGACCCAAACGCACCCGGCCAGACCCAAACCCACTCGGCTAGACCCAAACCCACTTGGCTAGAACCAAACCCACTCGGCTAGACCCAAACCCACTCGGCGAGTCCCAAACCCACTCGGCTAGACCCAAACAGACTTAGCTAGACCCAAACCCACTCGGCTAGACCCAAACCCACTTGGCTAGACCCCAACCCACTCGGCAAGACCAAAACCCACTCAGCTAGACCCAAACCCACTCGGCTAGACCCAAACCCACTCGGCTAGACCCAAACCCACTCGGCTAGACCCAAACCCAGTCGGTTAGACCCAAACCGACTCGGCTAGACCCAAACCCACTCGGCGAGACCCAAACCCACTCGGCTAGACCCAAAGCCGCTCGGCTAGACCCAAACCCGCTCGGCTAGACCCAAACCCTCTCGCCTAGACCCAAACCCACTCGGCTAGACCCAAACCCACTCGGCTAGACCCAAACACACTTGGCTAGACACAAACCCACTCGGCTCGACCCAAACCTACTCGGCTGGAGCCAAACCCTCTCGGATAGACCAAAACCGACCCGGCTAGACCCAAACCCACTCGGATAGACCCAAACCCACTCGGCTAGACCCAAACCCACTCTGCAAGACCCAAACCCGCTCGTCTAGACCCAAACCCACTCGGCTAGACTCAAACCCACTCGGCTAGATCTAAACCCACTCGAATAGACCCAAACCCCCTCGGCTTGACCCAAACCCACACGGCTAGACCCAAACCCACTCGGCTAGACTCAAACCCACTTGGCTGCACCCAAACCCACTCCGCTAGACCCAAACCCACTCGGCTAGACTCAAACCCACTCGGCTAGATCTAAACCCACTCGAATAGACCCAAACCCCCTCGGCTTGACCCAAACCCACACGGCTAGACCCAAACCCACTCGGCTAGACCCAAAACCACTCGGCTAGACCCAAACCCACATGGCTAGACCGAAACCCACTCGGCTTTACCCAAACGCACTCGGCTAGACCCAAATCCACTCGGCTAGACCTCAACCCACTCGGCTAGACCCAAACCCGCTCCGCTAGACCCAAACCCGCTCGGCTAGACCCAAACCCACTCGGCTTGACCCAAACCCACTCGCCTAGACCCAAACCCACTCGGCTAGACCCAAACCCACTCGGCTAGACCCAAACCCACTCGGCTAGACCCAAACCCACTCGGCTAGACCCAAACCCACTCGGCTAGATCCAAACCCACTCGGCTAGACCCAAACCCACCCGGCCAGACCCAAACCCACTCGGCTAGACAGAAACCCACTCCGCTAGACCCAAACCCACTCGGCTAGACCCAAACCCACTCGGCGAGTCCCAAACCCACTCGGCTAGACCAAAACAGACTCGGCTAGATCCAAACCCACTCGGCTAGACCCAAACCCACTTGGCTAGACCCCAACCCACTCGGCAAGACCAAAACCCACTCAGCTAGACCCAAACCCACTCGGTAGACCCAAACCCACTCGGCTAGACCCAAAACCACTCGGCTGCACCCAAACCCACTCAGCTAGCCCAAACCCACTCGGCTAGACCCAAACCCTCTCGGAGAGACCCAAACCCACTCTGCTAGACCCAAACCCACTCCGCTAGACCCAAACGCACTCGGCTAGACACAAACCCACTCGGCTACACCCAAACCAACTTGGCTAGACCCCAACCCACTCGGCAAGACCAAAACCCACTCAGCTAGACACAAACCCACTCGGCTAGACCCAAACCCACATGGCTAGACCGAAACCCACTCGGCTTTACCCAAACCCACTCGGCTAGACCCAAACCCACTCGGCTAGACCCAAACCCACCCGGCCAGACCGAAACCCACTCGGCTAGACCCAAACCCACTTGGCTAGAACCAAACCCACTCGGCTAGACCCAAACCCACTCGGCGAGTCCCAAACCCACTCGGCTAGACCCAAACAGACTTGGCTAGACCCAAACCCACTCGGCTAGACCCAAACCCACTTGGCTAGACCCCAACCCACTCGGCAAGACCAAAACCCACTCAGCTAGACCTAAACCCACTCTGCTAGACCCAAACCCACTCCGCTAGACCCAAACCCACTCGGCTAGACACAAACCCACTCGACTAAACCCAAACCCACTCTGCTAGACCCAAATCCAATCGGCTAGACCCAAACCCACTCGGCTAGACCCAAACCCACTCCGCTAGACCCAAACCCACTCGGCTAGACAAAAACCCACTCGGCTAGAACCAAACCCACTCGGCTAGACCCAAACCCACTCGGCTAGACCCAAACCCACTCGGCTAGACCCAAACCCACTCGGCTAGACCCAAACCCACTCGGCTAGACCCAAACCCATTCCGCTAGACCCAAACCCACTCGGCTAGACCCAAACCCACTCGGCTAGACACAAACCCACCCGGCCAGACCCAAACCCACTCGGCTAGACCCAAACCCACTTGGCTAGAACCAAACCCACTCGGCTAGACCCAAACCCACTCGGCGAGTCCCAAACCCACTCGGCTAGACCCAAACAGACTTGGCTAGACCCAAACCCACTCGGCTAGACCCAAACCCACTTGGCTAGACCCCATCCCACTCGGCAAGACCAAAACCCACTCAGCTAGACCCAAACCCACTCGGCTAGACCCAAACCCACTCGGCTAGACCCAAACCCACTCGGCTAGACCCAAACCCAGTCGGTTAGACCCAAACCCGCTCGGCTAGACCCAAACCCACTCGGCTAGACCCAAACCTACTCGCCTAGACCCAAACCCACTCGGCTAGACCCAAACCCACTCGGCTAGACCCAAACACACTTGGCTAGACACAAACCCACTCGGCTCGACCCAAACCTACTCGGCTGGACCCAAACCCTCTCGGATAGACCAAAACCGACTCGGCTAGACCCAAACCCACTCGGATAGACCCAAACCCACTCGGCTAGACCCAAACCCACTCGGCTAGACCCAAACCCGCTCGTCTAGACCCAAACCCACTCGGCTAGACTCAAACCCACTCGGCTAGATCTAAACCCACTCGAATAGACCCAAACCCCCTCGGCTTGACCCAAACCCACACGGCTAGACCCAAACCCACTCGGCTAGACTCAAACCCACTCGGCTGCACCCAAACCCACTCCGCTAGACACAAACCCACTAGGCTACACCCAAACCCACTAGGCTAGACCCAAACCCACTCGGCTAGACCCAAACCCACTCGGCTAGACCCAAACACACTCGGCTAGACCCAAACGCACTTGGCTAGACACAAACCCACTCGGCTAGTCCCAAACCCACTCGGCTAGACCCAAACCCTCTCGGATAGACCGAAACAGACTCGGCTAGACCCAAACCCACTCGGATACACCCAAACCCACTCGGCTAGACCCAAACCCACTCGGCTAGACCCAAACCCACACGGCTAGACCCAAACCCACTCGGCTAGACCCAAACCCACATGGCTAGACCGAAACCCACTCGGCTTTACCCAAACCCACTCGGCTAGACCCAAACCCACTCGGCTAGACCCAAACGCACCCGGCCAGACCCAAACCCACTCGGCTAGACCCAAACCCACTTGGCTAGAACCAAACCCACTCGGCTAGACCCAAACCCACTCGGCGAGTCCCAAACCCACTCGGCTAGACCCAAACAGACTTAGCTAGACCCAAACCCACTCGGCTAGACCCAAACCCACTTGGCTAGACCCCAACCCACTCGGCAAGACCAAAACCCACTCAGCTAGACCCAAACCCACTCGGCTAGACCCAAACCCACTCGGCTAGACCCAAACCCACTCGGCTAGACCCAAACCCAGTCGGTTAGACCCAAACCGACTCGGCTAGACCCAAACCCACTCGGCGAGACCCAAACCCACTCGGCTAGACCCAAAGCCGCTCGGCTAGACCCAAACCCGCTCGGCTAGACCCAAACCCTCTCGCCTAGACCCAAACCCACTCGGCTAGACCCAAACCCACTCGGCTAGACCCAAACACACTTGGCTAGACACAAACCCACTCGGCTCGACCCAAACCTACTCGGCTGGAGCCAAACCCTCTCGGATAGACCAAAACCGACCCGGCTAGACCCAAACCCACTCGGATAGACCCAAACCCACTCGGCTAGACCCAAACCCACTCTGCAAGACCCAAACCCGCTCGTCTAGACCCAAACCCACTCGGCTAGACTCAAACCCACTCGGCTAGATCTAAACCCACTCGAATAGACCCAAACCCCCTCGGCTTGACCCAAACCCACACGGCTAGACCCAAACCCACTCGGCTAGACTCAAACCCACTTGGCTGCACCCAAACCCACTCCGCTAGACCCAAACCCACTCGGCTAGACTCAAACCCACTCGGCTAGATCTAAACCCACTCGAATAGACCCAAACCCCCTCGGCTTGACCCAAACCCACACGGCTAGACCCAAACCCACTCGGCTAGACCCAAAACCACTCGGCTAGACCCAAACCCACATGGCTAGACCGAAACCCACTCGGCTTTACCCAAACGCACTCGGCTAGACCCAAATCCACTCGGCTAGACCTCAACCCACTCGGCTAGACCCAAACCCGCTCCGCTAGACCCAAACCCGCTCGGCTAGACCCAAACCCACTCGGCTTGACCCAAACCCACTCGCCTAGACCCAAACCCACTCGGCTAGACCCAAACCCACTCGGCTAGACCCAAACCCACTCGGCTAGACCCAAACCCACTCGGCTAGACCCAAACCCACTCGGCTAGATCCAAACCCACTCGGCTAGACCCAAACCCACCCGGCCAGACCCAAACCCACTCGGCTAGACACAAACCCACTCCGCTAGACCCAAACCCACTCGGCTAGACCCAAACCCACTCGGCGAGTCCCAAACCCACTCGGCTAGACCAAAACAGACTCGGCTAGATCCAAACCCACTCGGCTAGACCCAAACCCACTTGGCTAGACCCCAACCCACTCGGCAAGACCAAAACCCACTCAGCTAGACCCAAACCCACTCGGTAGACCCAAACCCACTCGGCTAGACCCAAAACCACTCGGCTGCACCCAAACCCACTCAGCTAGCCCAAACCCACTCGGCTAGACCCAAACCCTCTCGGAGAGACCCAAACCCACTCTGCTAGACCCAAACCCACTCCGCTAGACCCAAACGCACTCGGCTAGACACAAACCCACTCGGCTACACCCAAACCCACTCGGCTAGACCCAAACCCACTCGGCGAGTCCCAAACCCACTCGGCTAGACCCAAACGGACTCGGCTAGACAAAAACCCACTCGGCTAGAACCAAACCCACTCGGCTAGACCCAAACCCACTCGGCTAGACCCAAACCCACTCGGCTAGACCCAAACCCACTCGGCTAGACCCAAACCCACTCGGCTAGACACAAACCCACTCGGCTAGACCCAAACCCACTCGGCGAGACCCAAACCCACTCGGCTAGACCTAAACCCACACGGCTAGACCGTAACCCACTCGGCTTTACCCAAACCCACTCGGCTAGACCCAAACCCACTCGGCTAGACCCAAAAGCACTCGGCCAGACCCAAATCCACTCGGCTAGACCCCAACCCACTCGGCTAGACCCAAACCCGCTCGGCTAGACCCAAACCCGCTCGGCTAGACCCAAACCCTCTCGGCTAGACCCAAACCTACTCGCCTAGACCCAAACCCACTAGGCTAGACCCAAACCCACTCGGCTAGACCCAAACACACTTGGCTAGACACAAACCCACTCGGCTCGACCCAAACCTACTCGGCTAGACCCAAACCCTCTCGGATAGACCAAAACCGACTCGGCTAGACCCAAACCCACTCGGATAGACCCAAACCCACTCGGCTAGACCCAAACCCACTCGGCTAGACCCAAACCCGCTCGTCTAGACCCAAACCCACTCGGCTAGACCCAAACCCACTCGGCTAGATCTAAACCCGCTCGAATAGACCCAAACCCCCTCGGCTTGACCCAAACCCACACGGCTAGACCCAAACCCACTCGGCTAGACTCAAACCCACTCGGCTGCACCCAAACCCACTCCGCTAGACACAAACCCACTAGGCTGCACCCAAACCCACTCGGCTAGACCCAAACCCACTCGGCTAGACCCAAACCCACTCGGCTAGACCCAAACACACTCGGCTGGACCCAAACGCACTTGGCTAGACACAAACCCACTCGGCTAGACCCAAACCCACTCGGCTAGACCCAAACCCTCTCGGATAGACCGAAACACACTCAGCTAGACCCAAACCCACTCGGATACACCCAAACCCACTCGGCTAGACCCAAACCCACTCGGCTAGTCCCAAACCCACTCGGCTACACCCAAACCCACTCGGCTACACCCAAACCCACTCGGTTAGACCCAAACCCACTCGGCTAGACCCAAACCCACTCGGCTAGACCCAAACCCACTCGGCTAGACCCAAACCCACATGGCTAGACCGAAACCCACTCGGCTTTACCCAAACCCACTCGGCTAGACCCAAACCCACTCGGCTAGACCCAAACCCACTCCGCTAGACCCAAACGCACTCGGCTAGACGCAAACCCACTCGGCTAAACCCCAACCCGCTCGGCTAGACCCAATCCCGCTCGGCTAGACCCAAACCCGCTCGGCTAGACCCAAACCCACTCGGCTAAACCCAAACCCACTCGCCTAGACCCAAACCCACTCGGCTAGACCCAAACCCACTCGGCTGGACCCAAACCCACTTGGCTGGACACAAACCCACTCGGCTAGACCCAAACCTACTCGGCTAGACCCAGACCCTCTCGGATAGACCAAAACCGACTCGGCTACACCCAAACCCACTCGGATAGACCCAAACCCACTCGGCTACACCCAAACCCACACGGCTAGGCCCAAACCCGCTCGGCAAGACCCAAACCCACTCGGCTAGACCCAAACCCTCTCGGCTAGACCTAAACCCACTCTGCTAGACCCAAACCCACTCCGCTAGACCCAAACCCACTCGGCTAGACACAAACCCACTCGACTAAACCCAAACCCACTCTGCTAGACCCAAATCCAATCGGCTAGACCCAAACCCACTCGGCTAGACCCAAACCCACTCGGCTAGACCCAAACCCACATGGCTAGACCGAAACCCACTCGGCTTTACCCAAACCCACTCGGCTAGACCCAAACCCACTCGGCTAGACCCAAACCCACCCGGCCAGACCCAAACCCACTCGGCTAGACCCAAACCCACTTGGCTAGAACCAAACCCACTCGGCTAGACCCAAACCCACTCGGCGAGTCCCAAACCCACTCGGCTAGACCCAAACAGACTTGGCTAGACCCAAACCCACTCGGCTAGACCCAAACCCACTTGGCTAGACCCCAACCCACTCGGCAAGACCAAAACCCACTCAGCTTGACCCAAACCCACTCGGCTAGACCCAAACCCACTTGGCTAGACCCAAACCCACTCGGCGAGTCCCAAACCCACTCGGCTAGACCCAAACAGACTTGGCTAGACCCAAACCCACTCGGCTAGACCCAAACCAACTTGGCTAGACCCCAACCCACTCGGCAAGACCAAAACCCACTCAGCTAGACACAAACCCACTCGGCTAGACCCAAACCCACATGGCTAGACCGAAACCCACTCGGCTTTACCCAAACCCACTCGGCTAGACCCAAACCCACTCGGCTAGACCCAAACCCACCCGGCCAGACCGAAACCCACTCGGCTAGACCCAAACCCACTTGGCTAGAACCAAACCCACTCGGCTAGACCCAAACCCACTCGGCGAGTCCCAAACCCACTCGGCTAGACCCAAACAGACTTGGCTAGACCCAAACCCACTCGGCTAGACCCAAACCCACTTGGCTAGACCCCAACCCACTCGGCAAGACCAAAACCCACTCAGCTAGACCTAAACCCACTCTGCTAGACCCAAACCCACTCCGCTAGACCCAAACCCACTCGGCTAGACACAAACCCACTCGACTAAACCCAAACCCACTCTGCTAGACCCAAATCCAATCGGCTAGACCCAAACCCACTCGGCTAGACCCAAACCCACTCCGCTAGACCCAAACCCACTCCGCTAGACCCAAACCCACTCGGCTAGACCCAAACCCACTCGGCTAGGCCCAAACCCACTCGGCTAGACCCAAACCCACTTGGCTAGACCCAAACCCACTCGGCTAGACACAAACCCACTCGGCTAGACCCAAACCCATTCCGCTAGACCCAAACCCACTCGGCTAGACCCAAACCCACTCGGCTAGACACAAACCCACCCGGCCAGACCCAAACCCACTCGGCTAGACCCAAACCCACTTGGCTAGAACCAAACCCACTCGGCTAGACCCAAACCCACTCGGCGAGTCCCAAACCCACTCGGCTAGACCCAAACAGACTTGGCTAGACCCAAACCCACTCGGCTAGACCCAAACCCACTTGGCTAGACCCCATCCCACTCGGCAAGACCAAAACCCACTCAGCTAGACCCAAACCCACTCGGCTAGACCCAAACCCACTCGGCTAGACCCAAACCCACTCGGCTAGACCCAAACCCAGTCGGTTAGACCCAAACCCGCTCGGCTAGACCCAAACCCACTCGGCTAGACCCAAACCTACTCGCCTAGACCCAAACCCACTCGGCTAGACCCAAACCCACTCGGCTAGACCCAAACACACTTGGCTAGACACAAACCCACTCGGCTCGACCCAAACCTACTCGGCTGGACCCAAACCCTCTCGGATAGACCAAAACCGACTCGGCTAGACCCAAACCCACTCGGATAGACCCAAACCCACTCGGCTAGACCCAAACCCACTCGGCTAGACCCAAACCCGCTCGTCTAGACCCAAACCCACTCGGCTAGACTCAAACCCACTCGGCTAGATCTAAACCCACTCGAATAGACCCAAACCCCCTCGGCTTGACCCAAACCCACACGGCTAGACCCAAACCCACTCGGCTAGACTCAAACCCACTCGGCTGCACCCAAACCCACTCCGCTAGACACAAACCCACTAGGCTACACCCAAACCCACTAGGCTAGACCCAAACCCACTCGGCTAGACCCAAACCCACTCGGCTAGACCCAAACACACTCGGCTAGACCCAAACGCACTTGGCTAGACACAAACCCACTCGGCTAGTCCCAAACCCACTCGGCTAGACCCAAACCCTCTCGGATAGACCGAAACAGACTCGGCTAGACCCAAACCCACTCGGATACACCCAAACCCACTCGGCTAGACCCAAACCCACTCGGCTAGACCCAAACCCACACGGCTAGACCCAAACCCACTCGGCTAGACCCAAACCCACATGGCTAGACCGAAACCCACTCGGCTTTACCCAAACCCACTCGGCTAGACCCAAACCCACTCGGCTAGACCCAAACGCACCCGGCCAGACCCAAACCCACTCGGCTAGACCCAAACCCACTTGGCTAGAACCAAACCCACTCGGCTAGACCCAAACCCACTCGGCGAGTCCCAAACCCACTCGGCTAGACCCAAACAGACTTAGCTAGACCCAAACCCACTCGGCTAGACCCAAACCCACTTGGCTAGACCCCAACCCACTCGGCAAGACCAAAACCCACTCAGCTAGACCCAAACCCACTCGGCTAGACCCAAACCCACTCGGCTAGACCCAAACCCACTCGGCTAGACCCAAACCCAGTCGGTTAGACCCAAACCGACTCGGCTAGACCCAAACCCACTCGGCGAGACCCAAACCCACTCGGCTAGACCCAAAGCCGCTCGGCTAGACCCAAACCCGCTCGGCTAGACCCAAACCCTCTCGCCTAGACCCAAACCCACTCGGCTAGACCCAAACCCACTCGGCTAGACCCAAACACACTTGGCTAGACACAAACCCACTCGGCTCGACCCAAACCTACTCGGCTGGACCCAAACCCTCTCGGATAGACCAAAACCGACCCGGCTAGACCCAAACCCACTCGGATAGACCCAAACCCACTCGGCTAGACCCAAACCCACTCTGCAAGACCCAAACCCGCTCGTCTAGACCCAAACCCACTCGGCTAGACTCAAACCCACTCGGCTAGATCTAAACCCACTCGAATAGACCCAAACCCCCTCGGCTTGACCCAAACCCACACGGCTAGACCCAAACCCACTCGGCTAGACTCAAACCCACTTGGCTGCACCCAAACCCACTCCGCTAGACACAAACCCACTAGGCTACACCCAAACCCACTCGGCTAGACCCAAACCCACTCGGCTAGACCCAATCCCACTCGGCTAGACCCAAACACACTCGGCTAGACCCAAACGCACTTGGCTAGACACAAACCCACTCGGCTAGACCCAAACCCACTCGGCTAGACCCAAACCCTCTCGGATAGACCGAAACAGACTCGGCTAGACCCAAACCCACTCGGATACACCCAAACCCACTCGGCTAGACCCAAACCCACTCGGCGAGTCCCAAACCCACTCGGCTAGACCCAAACAGACTTGGCTAGACCCAAACCCACTCGGCTAGACCCAAACCCACTTGGCTAGACCCCAACCCACTCGGCAAGACCAAAACCCACTCAGCTAGACCCAAACCCACTCGGCTAGACCCAAACCCACTCGGCTAGACCCAAACCCACTCGGCTAGACCCAAACCCAGTTGGTTAGACCCAAACCGACTCGGCTAGACCCAAACCCACTCGGCGAGACCCAAACCCACTCGGCTAGACCCAAACCCGCTCGGCTAGACCCAAACCCGCTCGGCTAGACCCAAACCCACTCGGCTAGACCCAAACCTACTCGCCTAGACCCAAACCCACTCGGCTAGACCCAAACCCACTCGGCTAGACCCAAACACACTTGGCTAGACACAAACCCACTCGGCTCGACCCAAACCTACTCGGCTGGACCCAAACCCTCTCGGATAGACCAAAACCGACTCGGCTAGACCCAAACCCACTCGGATAGACCCAAACCCACTCGGCTAGACCCAAACCCACTCGGCTAGACCCAAACCCGCTCGTCTAGACCCAAACCCACTCGGCTAGACTCAAACCCACTCGGCTAGATCTAAACCCACTCGAATAGACCCAAACCCCCTCGGCTTGACCCAAACCCACACGGCTAGACCCAAACCCACTCGGCTAGACTCAAACCCACTCGGCTGCACCCAAACCCACTCCGCTAGACACAAACCCACTAGGCTACACCCAAACCCACTCGGCTAGACCCAAACCCACTCGGCTAGACCCAAACCCACTCGGCTAGACCCAAACACACTCGGCTAGACCCAAACGCACTTGGCTAGACACAATCCCACTCGGCTAGACCCAAACCCACTCGGCTAGACCCAAACCCTCTCGGATAGACCGAAACAGACTCGGCTAGACCCAAACCCACTCGGATACACCCAAACCCACTCGGCTAGACCCAAACCCACTCGGCTAGACCCAAACCCACACGGCTAGACCCAAACCCACTCGGCTAGACCCAAACCCACATGGCTAGACCGAAACCCACTCGGCTTTACCCAAACCCACTCGGCTAGACCCAAACCCACTCGGCTATACCCAAACCCACTCCGCTAGACCCAAACGCACTCGGCTAGACGCAAACCCACTCGGCTAGACCCCAACCCGCTCGGCTAGACCCAATCCCGCTCGGCTAGACCCAAACCCGCTCGGCTAGACCCAAACCCACTCGGCTAGACCCAAACCCACTTGGCTAGACACAAACCCACTCGGCTAGACCCAAACCTACTCGGCTAGACCCAGACCCTCTCGGCTAGACCCAAACCCTCTCGGCTAGACCCAAACCCACTCGGCTAGACCCAAACCCACTCGGCTGGACCCAAACCCACTCAGCTAGCCCAAACCCACTCGGCTAGACCCAAACCCACTCAGCTAGACACAAACCCACTCGGCTATACCCAAACCCTCTCGGCTAGACCTAAAGCCACTCTGCTAGACCCAAACCCACTCCACTAGACCCAAACGCACTCGGCTAGACACAAACCCACTCGACTAAACCCAAACCCACTCTGCTAGACCCAAATCCAATCGGCTAGACCCAAACCCACTCGGCTAGACCCAAACCCACTCGGCTAGACCCAAACCCACTCCGCTAGACCCAAACCCACTCGGCTAGACCCAAGCCCACTCGGCTAGACCCAAACCCGCTCGGCTAGACCCAAACCCACTCGGCTAGACCCAAACCCAGTCGGTTAGACCCAAACCCACTCGGCTAGACCCAAACCCACTTGGCGAGACCCAAACCCACTCCGCTAGACACAAACCCACTCGGCTATACCCAAACCCTCTCGGCTAGACCTAAAGCCACTCTGCTAGACCCAAACCCACTCCGCTAGACCCAAACGCACTCGGCTAGACACAAACCCACTCGACTAAACCCAAACCCACTCTGCTAGACCCAAATCCAATCGGCTAGACCCAAACCCACTCGGCTAGACCCAAACCCACTCGGCTAGACCCAAACCCACTCCGCTAGACCCAAACCCACTCGGCTAGACCCAAGCCCACTCGGCTAGACCCAAACCCACTCGGCTAGACCCAAACCCACTCGGCTAGACCCAAACCCAGTCGGCTAGACCCAAACCCAGTCGGTTAGACCCAAACCCACTCGGCTAGACCCAAACCCACTCGGCGAGACCCAAACCCACTCTGCTAGACCCAAACCCACACGGCTAGACCGAAACCCACTCGGCTTTACCCAAACCCACTCGGCTAGACCCAAACCCACTCGGCTAGACCCAAACCCACTCGGCTAGACCCAAACGCACTCGGCTAGACTCAAATCCACTCGGCTAGACCCAAACCCGCTCGGCTAGACCCAAACCCGCTCGGCTAGACCCAAACCCGCTCGGCTAGACCCAAACCCACTCAGCTAGACCCAAACCCACTCGGCTAGACCCACACCCACTCGGCTAGACCCAAAGCCACTCGGCTAGACCCTAACCAACTCGGCTAGACCCAAACCCACTCGGCTAGACCCAAACCCACTCGGCTAGACCCAAACCCACTCGGCTAGACACAAACCCACTCGGCTAGACCCAAACCCACTCACCTAGACCCAAACCCACTCGGCTAGACCCAAACCCACTCGGCTAGACCCAAACCCACCCGGCCAGACCCAAACCCACTCGGCTAGACCCAAACCCTCTCAGATAGACCAAAACCGACTCGGCTAGACCCAAACCCACTCGGATAGACCCAAACCCACTCGGCTAGACCCAAACCCACTCGGCTAGACCCAAACCCGCTCGTCTAGACCCAAACCCACTCGGCTAGACTCAAACCCACTCGGCTAGATCTAAACCCACTCGAATAGACCCAAACCCCCTCGGCTTGACCCAAACCCACACGGCTAGACCCAAACCCACTCGGCTAGACTCAAACCCACTCGGCTGCACCCAAACCCACTCCGCTAGACACAAACCCACTAGGCTACACCCAAACCCACTCGGCTAGACCCAAACCCACTCGGCTAGACCCAAACCCACTCGGCTAGACCCAAACACACTCGGCTAGACCCAAACGCACTTGGCTAGACACAAACCCACTCGGCTAGACCCAAACCCACTCGGCTAGACCCAAACCCTCTCGGATAGACCGAAACAGACTCGGCTAGACCCAAACCCACTCGGATACACCCAAACCCACTCGGCTAGACCCAAACCCACTCGGCTAGACCCAAACCCACACGGCTAGACCCAAACCCACTCGGCCAGACCGAAACCCACATGGCTAGACCGAAACCCACTCGGCTTTACCCAAACCCACTCGGCTAGACCCAAACCCACTCGGCTAGACCCAAACCCACTCCGCTAGACCCAAACGCACTCGGCTAGACGCAAACCCACTCGGCTAGACCCCAACCCGCTCGGCTAGACCCAATCCCGCTCGGCTAGACCCAAACCCGCTCGGCTAGACCCAAACCCACTCGGCTAGACACAAACCCACTTGGCTAGACACAAACCCACTCGGCTAGACCCAAACCTACTCGGCTAGACCCAGACCCTCTCGGATAGACCAAAACCGACTCGGCTACACCCAAACCCACTCGGATAGACCCAAACCCACTCGGCTAGACCCAAACCCACACGGCTAGACCCAAACCCGCTCGGCTGGACCCAAACCCACTCGGCTAGACCCAAACCCACTCGGCTAGACCCAAACCCACTCGGCTGGACCCAAACCCACTCAGCTAGACCAAACCCACTCGGCTAGACCCAAACCCACTCGGCTAGACACAAACCCACTCGGCTATACCCAAACGCTCTCGGCTAGACCTAAACCCACTCTGCTAGACCCAAACCCACTCCGCTAGACCCAAACGCACTCGGCTAGACACAAACCCACTCGACTAAACCCAAACCCACTCTGCTAGACCCAAATCCAATCGGCTAGACCCAAACCCACTCGGCTAGACCCAAACCCACTCGGCTAGACCCAAACCCACTCCGCTAGACCCAAACCCACTCGGCTAGACCCAAGCCCACTCGGCTAGACCCAAACCCACTCGGCTAGACCCAAACCCAGTCGGTTAGACCCAAACCCACTCGTCTAGACCCAAACCCACTCGGCGAGACCCAAACCCACTCGGCTAAACCCAAACCCACACGGATAGACCGAAACCCACTCGGCTTTACCCAAACCCACTCGGCTAGACCCAAACCCACTCGGCTAGACCCAAACCCACTCCGCTAGACCCAAACGCACTCGGCTAGACCCAAACCCACTCCGCTAGACCCAAACGCACTCGGCTAGACTCAAATCCACTCGGCTAGACCCCAACCCACTCGGCTAGACCCAAACCCGCTCGGCTAGACCCAAACCCGCTCGGCTAGACCCAAACCCGCTCGGCTAGACCCAAACCCGCTCGCCTAGATCCATACCCACTCGGCTAGACCCAAACCCACTCGGCTAGACCCAAACCCACTCGGCTGGACCCAAACCCACTCGGCTAGACCCAAACCCACTCGGCTAGACCCAAACCCACTCCGCTAGACCCAAACCCACTCGGCTAGACCCAAACCCACTCGGCTAGACCCAAACCCACCCGGCCAGACCCAAACCCACTCGGCTAGACCCAAACCCACTTGGCTAGAACCAAACCCACTCGGCTAGACCCAAACCCACTCGGCGAGTCCCAAACCCACTCGGCTAGACCCAAACAGACTCGGCTAGACCCAAACCCACTCGGCTAGACCCAAACCCACTTGGCGAGACCCCAACCCACTCGGCAAGACCCAAACCCACTCAGCTAGACCCAAACCCACTCGGTAGACCCAAACCCACTCGGCTAGACCCAAAACCACTCGGCTGGACCCAAACCCACTCAGCTAGCCCAAACCCACTTGGCTAGACCCAAACCCTCTCGGATAGACCCAAACCCACTCTGCTAGACCCAAACCCACTCCGCTAGACCCAAACGCACTCGGCTAGACACAAACCCACTCGACTAAACCCAAACCCACTCGGCTAGACCCAAATCCAATCGGCTAGACCCAAACCCACTCGGCTAGACCCAAACCCAGTCGGTTAGACCCAAACCGACTCGGCTAGACCCAAACCCACTCGGCGAGACCCAAACCCACTCGGCTAGACCCAAACCCGCTCGGCTAGACCCAAACCCGCTCGGCTAGACCCAAACCCACTCGGCTAGACCCAAACCTACTCGCCTAGACCCAAACCCACTCGGCTAGACCCAAACCCACTCGGCTAGACCCAAACACACTTGGCTAGACACAAACCCACTCGGCTCGACCCAAACCTACTCGGCTAGACCCAAACCCTCTCGGATAGACCAAAACCGACTCGGCTAGACCCAAACCCACTCGGATAGTCCCAAACCCACTCGGCTAGACCCAAACCCACTCGGCTGGACCCAAACCCACTCAGCTAGCCCAAACCCACTCGGCTAGACCCAAACCCACTCAGCTAGACACAAACCCACTCGGCTATACCCAAACCCTCTCGGCTAGACCTAAAGCCACTCTGCTAGACCCAAACCCACTCCACTAGACCCAAACGCACTCGGCTAGACACAAACCCACTCGACTAAACCCAAACCCACTCTGCTAGACCCAAATCCAATCGGCTAGACCCAAACCCACTCGGCTAGACCCAAACCCACTCGGCTAGACCCAAACCCACTCCGCTAGACCCAAACCCACTCGGCTAGACCCAAGCCCACTCGGCTAGACCCAAACCCACTCGGCTAGACCCAAACCCACTCGGCTAGACCCAAACCCAGTCGGTTAGACCCAAACCCACTCGGCTAGACCCAAACCCACTTGGCGAGACCCAAACCCACTCCGCTAGACACAAACCCACTCGGCTATACCCAAACCCTCTCGGCTAGACCTAAAGCCACTCTGCTAGACCCAAACCCACTCCGCTAGACCCAAACGCACTCGGCTAGACACAAACCCACTCGACTAAACCCAAACCCACTCTGCTAGACCCAAATCCAATCGGCTAGACCCAAACCCACTCGGCTAGACCCAAACCCACTCGGCTAGACCCAAACCCACTCCGCTAGACCCAAACCCACTCGGCTAGACCCAAGCCCACTCGGCTAGACCCAAACCCACTCGGCTAGACCCAAACCCACTCGGCTAGACCCAAACCCAGTCGGCTAGACCCAAACCCAGTCGGTTAGACCCAAACCCACTCGGCTAGACCCAAACCCACTCGGCGAAACCCAAACCCACTCTGCTAGACCCAAACCCACACGGCTAGACCGAAACCCACTCGGCTTTACCCAAACCCACTCGGCTAGACCCAAACCCACTCGGCTAGACCCAAACCCACTCGGCTACACCCAAACGCACTCGGCTAGACTCAAATCCACTCGGCTAGACCCAAACCCGCTCGGCTAGACCCAAACCCGCTCGGCTAGACCCAAACCCGCTCGGCTAGACCCAAACCCACTCAGCTAGACCCAAACCCACTCGGCTAGACCCACACCCACTCGGCTAGACCCAAACCCACTCGGCTGGACCCTAACCAACTCGGCTAGACCCAAACCCACTCGGCTAGACCCAAACCCACTCGGCTAGACCCAAACCCACTCGGCTAGACACAAACCCACTCGGCTAGACCCAAACCCACTCCGCTAGACCCAAACCCACTCGGCTAGACCCAAACCCACTCGGCTAGACCCAAACCCACCCGGCCAGACCCAAACCCACTCGGCTAGACCCAAACCCTCTCAGATAGACCAAAACCGACTCGGCTAGACCCAAACCCACTCGGATAGACCCAAACCCACTCGGCTAGACCCAAACCCACTCGGCTAGACCCAAACCCGCTCGTCTAGACCCAAACCCACTCGGCTAGACTCAAACCCACTCGGCTAGATCTAAACCCACTCGAATAGACCCAAACCCCCTCGGCTTGACCCAAACCCACACGGCTAGACCCAAACCCACTCGGCTAGACTCAAACCCACTCGGCTGCACCCAAACCCACTCCGCTAGACACAAACCCACTAGGCTACACCCAAACCCACTCGGCTAGACCCAAACCCACTCGACTAGACCCAAACCCACTCGGCTAGACCCAAACACACTCGGCTAGACCCAAACGCACTTGGCTAGACACAAACCCACTCGGCTAGACCCAAACCCACTCGGCTAGACCCAAACCCTCTCGGATAGACCGAAACAGACTCGGCTAGACCCAAACCCACTCGGATACACCCAAACCCGCTCGGCTAGACCCAAACCCACTCGGCTAGACACAAACCCACTTGGCTAGACACAAACCCACTCGGCTAGACCCAAACCTACTCGGCTAGACCCAGACCCTCTCGGATAGACCAAAACCGACTCGGCTACACCCAAACCCACTCAGATAGACCCAAACCCACTCGGCTAGACCCAAACCCACACGGCTAGACCCAAACCCGCTCGGCTGGACCCAAACCCACTCGGCTAGACCCAAACCCACTCGGCTAGACCCAAACCCACTCGGCTGGACCCAAACCCACTCAGCTAGACCAAACCCACTCGGCTAGACCCAAACCCACTCGGCTAGACACAAACCCACTCGGCTATACCCAAACCCTCTCGGCTAGACCTAAACCCACTCTGCTAGACCCAAACCCACTCCGCTAGACCCAAACGCACTCGGCTAGACACAAACCCACTCGACTAAACCCAAACCCACTCTGCTAGACCCAAATCCAATCGGCTAGACCCAAACCCACTCGGCTAGACCCAAACCCACTCGGCTAGACCCAAACCCACTCCGCTAGACCCAAACCCACTCGGCTAGACCCAAGCCCACTCGGCTAGACCCAAACCCACTCGGCTAGACCCAAACCCAGTCGGTTAGACCCAAACCCACTCGTCTAGACCCAAACCCACTCGGCGAGACCCAAACCCACTCGGCTAAACCCAAACCCACACGGATAGACCGAAACCCACTCGGCTTTACCCAAACCCGCTCGGCTAGACCCAAACCCACTCGGCTAGACCCAAACCCACTCCGCTAGACCCAAACGCACTCGGCTAGACCTAAACCCACTCCGCTAGACCCAAACCCGCTCGGCTAGACCCAAACCCAGTCGGTTAGACCCAAACCCACTCGTCTAGACCCAAACCCACTCGGCGAGACCCAAACCCACTCGGCTAAACCCAAACCCACACGGATAGACCGAAACCCACTCGGCTTTACCCAAACCCACTCGGCTAGACCCAAACCCACTCGGCTAGACCCAAACCCACTCCGCTAGACCCAAACGCACTCGGCTAGACCCCAACCCACTCGGCTAGACCCAAACCCGCTCGGCTAGACCCAAACCCGCTCGGCTAGACCCAAACCCACTCGGCTAGACCCAAACCCGCTCGCCTAGATCCATACCCACTCGGCTAGACCCAAACCCACTCGGCTAGACCCAAACCCACTCGGCTGGACCCAAACCCACTCGGCTAGACCCAAACCCACTCGGCTAGACCCAAACCCACTCCGCTAGACCCAAACCCACTCGGCTAGACCCAAACCCACTCGGCTAGACCCAAACCCACCCGGCCAGACCCAAACCCACTTGGCTAGACCCAAACCCACTTGGCTAGAACCAAACCCACTCGGCTAGACCCAAACCCACTCGGCGAGTCCCAAACCCACTCGGCTAGACCCAAACAGACTCGGCTAGACCCAAACCCACTCGGCTAGACCCAAACCCACTTGGCGAGACCCCAACCCACTCGGCAAGACCCAAACCCACTCAGCTAGACCCAAACCCACTCGGTAGACCCAAACCCACTCGGCTAGACCCAAAACCACTCGGCTGGACCCAAACCCACTCAGCTAGCCCAAACCCACTCGGCTAGACCCAAACCCTCTCGGATAGACCCAAACCCACTCTGCTAGACCCAAACCCACTCCGCTAGACCCAAACGCACTCGGCTAGACACAAACCCACTCGACTAAACCCAAACCCACTCGGCTAGACCCAAATCCAATCGGCTAGACCCAAACCCACTCGGCTAGACCCAAACCCAGTCGGTTAGACCCAAACCGACTCGGCTAGACCCAAACCCACTCGGCGAGACCCAAACCCACTCGGCTAGACCCAAACCCGCTCGGCTAGATCCAAACCCGCTCGGCTAGACCCAAACCCACTCGGCTAGACCCAAACCTACTCGCCTAGACCCAAACCCACTCGGCTAGACCCAAACCCACTTGGCTAGACCCAAACACACTTGGCTAGACACAAACCCACTCGGCTCGACCCAAACCTACTCGGCTAGACCCAAACCCTCTCGGATAGACCAAAACCGACTCGGCTAGACCCAAACCCACTCGGATAGTCCCAAACCCACTCGGCTAGACCCAAACCCACTCGGCTAGACCCAAACCCGCTCGTCTAGACCCAAACCCACTCGGCTAGACCCAAACCCACTCGGCTAGATCTAAACCCACTCGAATAGACCCAAACCCCCTCGGCTTGACCCAAACCCACACGGCTAGACCCAAACCCACTCGGCTAGACTCAAACCCACTCGGCTGCACCCAAACCCACTCCGCTAGACACAAACCCACTAGGCTACACCCAAACCCACTCGGCTAGACCCAAACCCACTCGGCTAGACCCAAACCCACTCGGCTAGACCCAAACACACTCGGCTAGACCCAAACGCACTTGGCTAGACACAAACCCACTCGGCTAGACCCAAACCCACTCGGCTAGACCCAAACCCTCTCGGATAGACCGAAACAGACTCGGCTAGACCCAAACCCACTCGGATACACCCAAACCCACTCGGCTAGACCCAAACCCACTCGGCTAGACCCAAACCCACACGGCTAGACCCAAACCCACTCGGCTAGACCGAAACCCACATGGCTAGACCGAAACCCACTCGGCTTTACCCAAACCCACTCGGCTAGACCCAAACCCACTCGGCTAGACCCAAACCCACTCCGCTAGACCCAAACGCACTCGGCTAGACGCAAACCCACTCGGCTAGACCCCAACCCGCTCGGCTAGACCCAATCCCGCTCGGCTAGACCCAAACCCGCTCGGCTAGACCCAAACCCACTCGGCTAGACACAAACCCACTTGGCTAGACACAAACCCACTCGGCTAGACCCAAACCTACTCGGCTAGACCCAGACCCTCTCGGATAGACCAAAACCGACTCGGCTACACCCAAACCCACTCGGATAGACCCAAACCCACTCGGCTAGACCCAAACCCACACGGCTAGACCCAAACCCGCTCGGCTGGACCCAAACCCACTCGGCTAGACCCAAACCCACTCGGCTAGACCCAAACCCACTCGGCTGGACCCAAACCCACTCAGCTAGACCAAACCCACTCGGCTAGACCCAAACCCACTCGGCTAGACACAAACCCACTCGGCTATACCCAAACCCTCTCGGCTAGACCTAAACCCACTCTGCTAGACCCAAACCCACTCCGCTAGACCCAAACGCACTCGGCTAGACACAAACCCACTCGACTAAACCCAAACCCACTCTGCTAGACCCAAATCCAATCGGCTAGACCCAAACCCACTCGGCTAGACCCAAACCCACTCGGCTAGACCCAAACCCACTCCGCTAGACCCAAACCCACTCGGCTAGACCCAAGCCCACTCGGCTAGACCCAAACCCACTCGGCTAGACCCAAACCCAGTCGGTTAGACCCAAACCCACTCGTCTAGACCCAAACCCACTCGGCGAGACCCAAACCCACTCGGCTAAACCCAAACCCACACGGATAGACCGAAACCCACTCGGCTTTACCCAAACCCACTCGGCTAGACCCAAACCCACTCGGCTAGACCCAAACCCACTCCGCTAGACCCAAACGCACTCGGCTAGACCCAAACCCACTCCGCTAGACCCAAACGCACTTGGCTAGACTCAAATCCACTCGGCTAGACCCCAACCCACTCGGCTAGACCCAAACCCGCTCGGCTAGACCCAAACCCGCTCGGCTAGACCCAAACCCGCTCGGCTAGACCCAAACCCGCTCGCCTAGATCCATACCCACTCGGCTAGACCCAAACCCACTCGGCTAGACCCAAACCCACTCGGCTGGACCCAAACCCACTCGGCTAGACCCAAACCCACTCGGCTAGACCCAAACCCACTCCGCTAGACCCAAACCCACTCGGCTAGACCCAAACCCACTCGGCTAGACCCAAACCCACCCGGCCAGACCCAAACCCACTCGGCTAGACCCAAACCCACTTGGCTAGAACCAAACCCACTCGGCTAGACCCAAACCCACTCGGCGAGTCCCAAACCCACTCGGCTAGACCCAAACAGACTCGGCTAGACCCAAACCCACTTGGCTAGACCCAAACCCACTTGGCGAGACCCCAACCCACTCGGCAAGACCCAAACCCACTCAGCTAGACCCAAACCCACTCGGTAGACCCAAACCCACTCGGCTAGACCCAAAACCACTCGGCTGGACCCAAACCCACTCAGCTAGCCCAAACCCACTCGGCTAGACCCAAACCCTCTCGGATAGACCCAAACCCACTCTGCTAGACCCAAACCCACTCCGCTAGACCCAAACGCACTCGGCTAGACACAAACCCACTCGACTAAACCCAAACCCACTCGGCTAGACCCAAATCCAATCGGCTAGACCCAAACCCACTCGGCTAGACCCAAACCCAGTCGGTTAGACCCAAACCGACTCGGCTAGACCCAAACCCACTCGGCGAGACCCAAACCCACTCGGCTAGACCCAAACCCGCTCGGCTAGACCCAAACCCGCTCGGCTAGACCCAAACCCACTCGGCTAGACCCAAACCTACTCGCCTAGACCCAAACCCACTCGGCTAGACCCAAACCCACTCGGCTAGACCCAAACACACTTGGCTAGACACAAACCCACTCGGCTCGACCCAAACCTACTCGGCTAGACCCAAACCCTCTCGGATAGACCAAAACCGACTCGGCTAGACCCAAACCCACTCGGATAGTCCCAAACCCACTCGGCTAGACCCAAACCCACTCGGCTAGACCCACACCCGCTCGTCTAGACCCAAACCCACTCGGCTAGACCCAAACCCACTCGGCTAGATCTAAACCCACTCGAATAGACCCAAACCCCCTCGGCTTGACCCAAACCCACACGGCTAGACCCAAACCCACTCGGCTAGACTCAAACCCACTCGGCTGCACCCAAACCCACTCCGCTAGACACAAACCCACTAGGCTACACCCAAACCCACTCGGCTAGACCCAAACCCACTCGGCTAGACCCAAACCCACTCGGCTAGACCCAAACACACTCGGCTAGACCCAAACGCACTTGGCTAGACACAAACCCACTCGGCTAGACCCAAACCCACTCGGCTAGACCCAAACCCTCTCGGATAGACCGAAACAGACTCGGCTAGACCCAAACCCACTCGGATACACCCAAACCCACTCGGCTAGACCCAAACCCACTCGGCTAGACCCAAACCCACTCGGATACACCCAAACCCACTCGGCTAGACCCAAACCCACTCGGTTAGACCCAAACCCACTCGGCTCGACCCAAACCCACTCGGCTAGACCGAAACCCACTCGGCTAGACCCAAACCCACATGGCTAGACCGAAACCCACTCGGCTTTACCCAAACCCACTCGGCTAGACCCAAACCCACTCGGCTAGACCCAAACCCACTCCGCTAGACCCAAACGCACTCGGTTAGACGCAAACCCACTCGGCTAGACCCCAACCCGCTCGGCTAGACCCAATCACGCTCGGCTAGACCCAAACCCGCTCGGCTAGACCCAAACCCACTCGGCTAGACCCAAACCCACTCGCCTAGACCCAAACCCACTCGGCTAGACCCAAACCCACTCGGCTAGACCCAAACCCACTCGGCTAGACACAAACCCACTCGGCTAGACCCAAACCTACTCGGCTAGACCCAAACCCTCTCGGATAGACCAAAACCGACTCGGCTACACCCAAACCCACTCGGATAGACCCAAACCCACTCGGCTAGACCCAAACCCACACGGCTAGACCGAAACCCGCTCGGCTAGACCCAAACCCACTCGGCTAGACCCAAACCCACTCGGCTAGAACTAAACCCACTCGAATAGACCCAAATCCCCTCGGCTTGACCCAAACCCACACGGCTAGACCCAAACCCACTCGGCTAGACCCAAACCCAGTCGGTTAGACCCAAACCCACTCGGCTAGACCCAAACCCACTCGGCGAGACCCAAACCCACTCGGCTAGACCCAAACCCACACGGCTAGCCCGAAACCCACTCGGCTTTACCCAAACCCACTCGGCTAGACCCAAACCCACTCGGCTAGACCCAAACCCACTCCGCTAGACCCAAACGCACTCGGCTAGACCCAAACCCACTCCGCTAGACCCAAACGCACTCGGCTAGACTCAAATCCACTCGGCTAGACCCCAACCCACTCGGCTAGACCCAAACCCGCTCGGCTAGACCCAAACCCGCTCGGCTAGACCCAAACCCGCTCGGCTAGACCCAAACCCGCTCGCCTAGACCCAAACCCGCTCGGCTAGACCCAAACCCACTCGGCTAGACCCAAACCCACTCGGCTGGACCAAAACCCACTCGGCTAGACCCAAACCCACTCGGCTAGACCCAAACCCACTCGGCTAGACCCAAACCCACTCGGCTAGACACAAACCCACTCGGCTAGACCCAAACCCACTCCGCTAGACCCAAACCCACTCGGCTAGACCCAAACCCACTCGGCTAGACCCAAACCCACCCGGCCAGACCCAAACCCACTCGGCTAGACCCAAACCCACTTGGCTAGAACCAAACCCACTCGGCTAGACCCAAACCCACTCGGCGAGTCCCAAACCCACTCGGCTAGACCCAAACAGACTCGGCTAGACCCAAACCCACTCGGCTAGACCCAAACCCACTTGGCTAGACCCCAACCCACTCGGCAAGACCCAAACCCACTCAGCTAGACCCAAACCCACTCGGTAGACCCAAACCCACTCGGCTAGACCCAAAACCACTCGGCTGGACCCAAACCCACTCAGCTAGCTCAAACCCACTCGGCTAGACCCAAACCCTCTCGGATAGACCCAAACCCACTCTGCTAGACCCAAACCCACTCCGCTAGACCCAAACGCACTCGGCTAGACACAAACCCACTCGACTAAACCCAAACCCACTCGGCTAGACCCAAATCCAATCGGCTAGACCCAAACCCACTCGGCTAGACCCAAACCCACTCGGCTAGACCCAAACCCACTCCGCTAGACCCAAACCAACTCGGCTAGACCCAAACCCACTCGGCTAGACCCAAACCCACTCGGCTAGACCCTAACCCACTCGGCTAGACCCAAACCCAGTCGGCTAGACCCAAACCCACTCGGCTAGACCCAAACACACTCGGCGAGACCCAAACCCACTCGGCTAGACACAAACCCACTCGGCTAGACCCAAACCCGCTCGGCTAGACCCAAACCCTCTCGGATAGACCGAAACAGACTCGGCTAGACCCAAACCCACTCGGATACACCCAAACCCACTCGGCTAGACCCAAACCCACTCGGCTAGACCCAAACCCACTCGGCTAGACCGAAACCCACTCGGCTAGACCCAAACCCACTCGGTTAGACCCAAACCCACTCGGCTAGACCCAAACCCACTCGGCTAGACCCAAACCCACTCGGCTAGACCCAAACCCACATGGCTAGACCGAAACCCACTCGGCTTTACCCAAACCCACTCGGCTAGACCCAAACCCACTCGGCTAGACCCAAACCCACTCCGCTAGACCCAAACGCACTCGGCTAGACGCAAACCCACTCGGCTAGACCCCAACCCGCTCGGCTAGACCCAATCCCGCTCAGCTAGACCCAAACCCGCTCGGCTAGACCCAAACCCACTCGGCTAGACCCAAACCCACTCGCCTAGACCCAAACCCACTCGGCTAGACCCAAACCCACTCGGCTAGACCCAAACCCACTTGGCTAGACACAAACCCACTCGGCTAGACCCAAACCTACTCGGCTAGACCCCAACCCACTCGGCTAGACCCAAACCCGCTCGGCTAGACCCAAACCCACTCGGCTAGACACAAACCCACTCGGCTAGACCCAAACCCACTCCGCTAGACCCAAACCCACTCGGCTAGACCCAAACCCACTCGGCTAGACCCAAACCCACCCGGCCAGACCCAAACCCACTCGGCTAGACCCAAACCCACTTGGCTAGAACCAAACCCACTCGGCTAGACCCAAACCCACTCGGCGAGTCCCAAACCCACTCGGCTAGACCCAAACAGACTCGGCTAGACCCAAACCCACTCGGCTAGACCCAAACCCACTTGGCTAGACCCCAACCCACTCGGCAAGACCCAAACCCACTCAGCTAGACCCAAACCCACTCGGTAGACCCAAACCCACTCGGCTAGACCCAAAACCACTCGGCTGGACCCAAACCCACTCAGCTAGCCCAAACCCACTCGGCTAGACCCAAACCCTCTCGGATAGACCCAAACCCACTCTGCTAGACCCAAACCCACTCCGCTAGACCCAAACGCACTCGGCTAGACACAAACCCACTCGACTAAACCCAAACCCACTCGGCTAGACCCAAATCCAATCGGCTAGACCCAAACCCACTCGGCTAGACCCAAACCCACTCGGCTAGACCCAAACCCACTCCGCTAAACCCAAACCAACTCGGCTAGACCCAAACCCACTCGGCTAGACCCAAACCCACTCGGCTAGACCCTAACCCACTCGGCTAGACCCAAACCCAGTCGGTTAGACCCAAACCGACTCGGCTAGACCCAAACCCACTCGGCGAGACCCAAACCCACTCGGCTAGACCCAAACCCGCTCGGCTAGACCCAAACCCGCTCGGCTAGACCCAAACCCACTCGGCTAGACCCAAACCTACTCGCCTAGACCCAAACCCACTCGGCTAGACCCAAACCCACTCGGCTAGACCCAAACACACTTGGCTAGACACAAACCCACTCGGCTCGACCCAAACCTACTCGGCTAGACCCAAACCCTCTCGGATAGACCAAAACCGACTCGGCTAGACCCAAACCCACTCGGATAGACCCAAACCCACTCGGCTAGACCCAAACGCACTCGGCTAGACCCAAACCCGCTCGTCAAGACCCAAACCCACTCGGCTAGACCCAAACCCACTCGGCTAGATCTAAACCCACTCGAATAGACCCAAACCCCCTCGGCTTGACCCAAACCCACACGGCTAGACCCAAACCCACTCGGCTAGACTCAAACCCACTCGGCTGCACCCAAACCCACTCCGCTAGACACAAACCCACTAGGCTACACCCAAACCCACTCGGCTAGACCCAAACCCACTCGGCTAGACCCAAACCCACTCGGCTAGACCCAAACACACTCGGCTAGACCCAAACGCACTTGGCTAGACACAAACCCACTCGGCTAGACCCAAACCCACTCGGCTAGACCCAAACCCTCTCGGATAGACCGAAACAGACTCGGCTAGACCCAAACCCACTCGGATACACCCAAACCCACTCGGCTAGACCCAAACCCACTCGGCTAGACCCAAACCCACTCGGCTAGACCCAAACCCACTCGGCTAGACCCAAACCCACTCGGTTAGACCCAAACCCACTCGGCTAGACCCAAACCCACTCGGCTAGCCTCAAACCCACTCGGCTAGACCCAAACCCACATGGCTAGACCGAAACCCACTCGGCTTTACCCAAACCCACTCGGCTAGACCCAAACCCACTCGGCTAGACCCAAACCCACTCCGCTAGACCCAAACGCACTCGGCTAGACGCAAACCCACTCGGCTAGACCCCAACCCGCTCGGCTAGACCCAATCCCGCTCGGCTAGACCCAAACCCGCTCGGCTAGACCCAAACCCACTCGGCTAGACCCAAACCCACTCGCCTAGACCCAAACCCACTCGGCTAGACCCAAACCCACTCGGCTAGACCCAAACCCACTTGGCTAGACACAAACCCACTCGGCTAGACCCAAACCTACTCGGCTAGACCCAAACCCTCTCGGATGGACCAAAACCGACTCGGCTACACCCAAACCCACTCGGATAGACCCAAACCCACTCGGCTAGACCCAAACCCACTCGAATAGACCCAAACCCCCTCGGCTTGACCCAAACCCACACGGCTAGACCCAAACCCACTCGGCTAGATCCAAACCCACTCGGCTAGACCCAAACCCACTCGGCTACACCCAAACCCACTCCGCTAGACCCAAACCCACTCGGCTAGACCAAAACCCACTAGGCTAGACACAAACCCACGCGGCTAGACCCAAACCCACTCCGCTAGACATAAACCCACTCGGCTAGACCCAAACCCACTCCGCTAGACCCAAACCCACTTGGCTAGACACAAACCCACTCGGCTAGACCGAAACCCACTCGGCTAGAGCCAAACCCACTCGGCTAGACCCAAACCCACTCGGATAGACCCAAACCCACTCGGCTAGACTCAAACCCACTCCGCTAGACCCAAACCCACTCGGCTAGACCCAAACCCACTCAGCTAGATCCAAACACACTCCACTAGACCCAAACCCACTCCGCTAGACCCAAACCCACTCCGCTAGACCCAAACCCACTCGGCTAGATTCAAACCCACTCGGCTAGACCCAAACCCACTCGGCTAGACCCAAACCCACTCCGCTAGACCCAAACCCACTCCGCTAGACCCAAACCCACTCGGCTAGATTCAAACCCACTTGGCCAGACGCAAACCCAATCGGCTAGACCCAAGCCCACTCGGCCAGACCCAACCCCACTCGGCTAGTCCCAAACCCAGTCTCCTAGATCCAAACCCACTCGGCTAGACCCAAACCCACTCGGCTAGACCCAAACCCACTCCGCTAAACCCAAACCCACTCGGCTGGATTCAAACCCACGCGGCCAGAGGCAAACCCACTCGGCTAGACCCAAATCCACTCGGCTAGACCCAAACCCACTCGGCTAGACCCAAGCCCACTCGGCTAGACCCAAACCCACTCGGCTGGACCCCAACGCACTCGGCTAGACCCAAGCCCACTCGGCCAGACCCAACCCCACTCGGCTAGACCCAAACCCAGTCTCCTAGACCCAAACCCACTCGGCTAGACCCAAACACACTCGGCTACACCCAAACCCACTCGGCTAGACCCAAACCCACACGCCTAGACCCAAACCCACTCGGCTAGACCCAAACCCACTTGGCTAGACCCAAACCCACTCGGCTAGACCCAAACCCACTCAGCTAGACCCAAACCCACTCGGCTAGAGCCAAACCCACTCGGCTAGACCCAAACCCACTCAGCTAGACCCAAACCCACTCGGCTAGACCCAAACCCAGTCGGTTAGACCCAAACCGACTCGGCTAGACCCAAACCCACTTGGCGAGACGCAAACCCACTCGGCTAGCCCCAAACCCACTCGGCGAGTCCCAAACCCACTCGACTAGACCCAAACCCACTCGGCTAGACCCAAACCCACTCGGCTAGACCCAAAGCCACTCGGCAAGACCCAAACCCACTCGGCTAGACCCAAACCCACTCGGCTAGACCCAAACCCACTTGGCTAGACCCCAACCCACTCGGCAAGACCAAAACCCACTCAGCTGGACCCAAACCCACTCGGTAGACCCAAACCCACTCGGCTAGACCCAAAACCACTCGGCTGGACCCAAACCCACTCAGCTAGCCCAAACCCACTCCGCTAGACCCAAACCCACTCGGCTAGACCCAAACCCACTCGGCTAGACACAAACCCACTCGGCTATACCCAAACCCTCTCGGCTAGACCCAAACCCACTCTGCTAGACCCAAACCCACTCCGCTAGACCCAAACGCACTCGGCTAGACACAAACCCACTCGACTAAACCCAAACCCACTCGGCTAGACCCAAATCCAATCGGCTAGACCCAAACCCACTCGGCTAGACCCAAACCCACAAGGCTAGACCGAAACCCACTCGGCTTTACCCAAACCCACTCGGCTAGACCCAAACCCACTCGGCTAGACCCAAACCCACTCCGCTAGACCAAAACGCACTGGGCTAGACCCAAATCCACTCGGCTAGACCCCAACCCACTCGGCTAGACCCAAACCCGCTCGGCTAGACCCAAACCCGCTCGGCTAGACCCAAACCCGCTCGGCTAGACCCAAACCCAGTCAGCTAGACCCAAACCCACTCGGTAGACCCAAACCCACTCGGCTAGACCCAAACCCACTCGGCTGGACCCAAACCCACTCGGCTAGACACAAACCCACTCGGCTAGACCCAAACCCACTCGGCAAGACCCAAACCCACTCGGCTAGACCCAAACCCACTCGGCTAGACCCAAACCCACTTGGCTAGACCCCAACCCACTCGGCAAGACCCAAACCCACTCGGCTAGACCCAAACCCACTCGGCTAGACCCAAACCCACTTGGCTAGACCCCAACCCACTCGGCAAGACCCAAACCCAGTCCGCTAGACCCAAACCCACTCCGCTAGACCCAAACCCACTCGGCTAGATTCAAACCCACTTGGCCAGACGCAAACCCAATCGGCTAGACCCAAGCCCACTCGGCCAGACCCAACCCCACTCGGCTAGTCCCAAACCCAGTCTCCTAGATCCAAACCCACTCGGCTAGACCCAAACCCACTCGGCTAGACCCAAACCCACTCCGCTAAACCCAAACCCACTCGGCTGGATTCAAACCCACGCGGCCATAGGCAAACCCACTCGGCTAGACCCAAATCCACTCGGCTAGACCCAAACCCACTCGGCTAGACCCAAACCCACTTGGCTGGACCCCAACGCACTCGGCTAGACCCAAGCCCACTCGGCCAGACCCAACCCCACTCGGCTAGACCCAAACCCAGTCTCCTAGACCCAAACCCACTCGGCTAGACCCAAACACACTCGGCTACACCCAAACCCACTCGGCTAGACCCAAACCCACACGCCTAGACCCAAACCCACTCGGCTAGACCCAAACCCACTTGGCTAGACCCAAACCCACTCGGCTAGACCCAAACCCACTCAGCTAGACCCAAACCCACTCGGCTAGAGCCAAACCCACTCGGCTAGACCCAAACCCACTCAGCTAGACCCAAACCCACTCGGCTAGACCCAAACCCAGTCGGTTAGACCCAAACCGACTCGGCTAGACCCAAACCCACTTGGCGAGACGCAAACCCACTCGGCTAGCCCCAAACCCACTCGGCGAGTCCCAAACCCACTCGACTAGACCCAAACCCACTCGGCTAGACCCAAACCCACTCGGCTAGACCCAAAGCCACTCGGCAAGACCCAAACCCACTCGGCTAGTCCCAAACCCACTCGGCTAGACCCAAACCCACTTGGCTAGACCCCAACCCACTCGGCAAGACCAAAACCCACTCAGCTGGACCCAAACCCACTCGGTAGACCCAAACCCACTCGGCTAGACCCAAAACCACTCGGCTGGACCCAAACCCACTCAGCCAGCCCAAACCCACTCCGCTAGACCCAAACCCACTCGGCTAGACCCAAACCCACTCGGCTAGACACAAACCCACTCGGCTATACCCAAACCCTCTCGGCTAGACCCAAACCCACTCTGCTAGACCCAAACCCACTCCGCTAGACCCAAACGCACTCGGCTAGACACAAACCCACTCGACTAAACCCAAACCCACTCGGCTAGACCCAAATCCAATCGGCTAGACCCAAACCCACTCGGCTAGACCCAAACCCACTCGGCTAGACCCAAACCCACTCGGCTAGATCCAAACCCACTCGGCTAGACCCAAACCCACTCGGCTACACCCAAACCCACTCCGCTAGACCCAAACCCACTCGGCTAGACCAAAACCCACTAGGCTAGACACAAACCCACGCGGCTAGACCCAAACCCACTCCGCTAGACATAAACCCACTCGGCTAGACCCAAACCCACTCCGCTAGACCCAAACCCACTTGGCTAGACACAAACCCACTCGGCTAGAACGAAACCCACTCGGCTAGAGCCAAACCCACTCGGCTAGACCCAAACCCACTCGGATAGACCCAAACCCACTCGGCTAGACCCAAACCCACTCGGCTAGACCCAAACCCACTCAGCTAGATCCAAACACACTCCACTAGACCCAAACCCACTCCGCTAGACCCAAACCCACTCCGCTAGACCCAAACCCACTCGGCTAGATTCAAACCCACTCGGCTAGACCCAAACCCACTCGGCTAGACCCAAACCCACTCCGCTAGACCCAAACCCACTCCGCTAGACCCAAACCCACTCGGCTAGATTCAAACCCACTTGGCCAGACGCAAACCCAATCGGCTAGACCCAAGCCCACTCGGCCAGACCCAACCCCACTCGGCTAGTCCCAAACCCAGTCTCCTAGATCCAAACCCACTCGGCTAGACCCAAACCCACTCGGCTAGACCCAAACCCACTCCGCTAAACCCAAACCCACTCGGCTGGATTCAAACCCACGCGGCCAGAGGCAAACCCACTCGGCTAGACCCAAATCCACTCGGCTAGACCCAAACCCACTCGGCTAGACCCAAGCCCACTCGGCTAGACCAAAACCCACTCGGCTGGACCCCAACGCACTCGGCTAGACCCAAGCCCACTCGGCCAGACCCAACCCCACTCGGCTAGACCCAAACCCAGTCTCCTAGACCCAAACCCACTCGGCTAGACCCAAACACACTCGGCTACACCCAAACCCACTCGGTAGACCCAAACCCACTCGGCTAGACCCAAACCCACTCGGCTGGACCCAAACCCACTCGGCTAGACCCAAACCCACTCCGCTAGACCCAAACGCACTGGGCTAGACCCAAATCCACTCGGCTAGACCCCAACCCACTCGGCTAGACCCAAACCCGCTTGGCTAGACCCAAACCCGCTCGGCTAGACCCAAACCCACTCGGCTAGACCCAAACCCACACGCCTAGACCCAAACCCACTCGGCTAGACCCAAACCCACTTGGCTAGACCCAAACCCACTCGGCTAGACCCAAACCCACTCGGCTAGACCCAAACCCACTCGGCTAGAGCCAAACCCACTCGGCTAGACCCAAACCCACTCAGCTAGACCCAAACCCACTCGGCTAGACCCAAACCCAGTCGGTTAGACCCAAACCGACTCGGCTAGACCCAAACCCACTCCGCTAGACCCAAACCCACTCGGCTAGCCCCAAACCCACTCGGCGAGTCACAAACCCACTCGACTAGACCCAAACCCACTCGGCTAGACCCAAACCCACTCGGCTAGACCCAAAGCCACTCGGCAAGACCCAAACCCACTCGGCTAGACCCAAACCCACTCGGCTAGACCCAAACCCACTTGGCTAGACCCCAACCCACTCGGCAAGACCAAAACCCACTCAGCTGGACCCAAACCCACTCGGTAGACCCAAACCCACTCGGCTAGACCCAAAACCACTCGGCTGGACCAAAACCCACTCAGCTAGCCCAAACCCACTCCGCTAGACCCAAACCCACTCGGCTAGACCCAAACCCACTCGGCTAGACACAAACCCACTCGGCTATACCCAAACCCTCTCGGCTAGACCCAAACCCACTCTGCTAGACCCAAACCCACTCCGCTAGACCCAAACGCACTCGGCTAGACACAAACCCACTCGACTAAACCCAAACCCACTCGGCTAGACCCAAATCCAATCGGCTAGACCCAAACCCACTCGGCTAGACCCAAACCCACAAGGCTAGACCGAAACCCACTCGGCTTTACCCAAACCCACTCGGCTAGACCCAAACCCACTCGGCTAGACCCAAACCCACTCCGCTAGACCAAAACGCACTGGGCTAGACCCAAATCCACTCGGCTAGACCCCAACCCACTCGGCTAGAGCCAAACCCACTCGGCTAGACCCAAACCCACTCGGCTAGACCCAAACCCACTCAGCTAGACCCAAACCCACTCGGCTAGACCCAAACCCAGTCGGTTAGACCCAAACCGACTCGGCTAGACCCAAACCCACTCCGCTAGACCCAAACCCACTCGGCTAGCCCCAAACCCACTCGGCGAGTCACAAACCCACTCGACTAGACCCAAACCCACTCGGCTAGACCCAAACCCACTCGGCTAGACCCAAAGCCACTCGGCAAGACCCAAACCCACTCGGCTAGACCCAAACCCACTCGGCTAGACCCAAACCCACTTGGCTAGACCCCAACCCACTCGGCAAGACCAAAACCCACTCAGCTGGACCCAAACCCACTCGGTAGACCCAAACCCACTCGGCTAGACCCAAAACCACTCGGCTGGACCAAAACCCACTCAGCTAGCCCAAACCCACTCCGCTAGACCCAAACCCACTCGGCTAGACCCAAACCCACTCGGCTAGACACAAACCCACTCGGCTATACCCAAACCCTCTCGGCTAGACCCAAACCCACTCTGCTAGACCCAAACCCACTCCGCTAGACCCAAACGCACTCGGCTAGACACAAACCCACTCGACTAAACCCAAACCCACTCGGCTAGACCCAAATCCAATCGGCTAGACCCAAACCCACTCGGCTAGACCCAAACCCACAAGGCTAGACCGAAACCCACTCGGCTTTACCCAAACCCACTCGGCTAGACCCAAACCCACTCGGCTAGACCCAAACCCACTCCGCTAGACCAAAACGCACTGGGCTAGACCCAAATCCACTCGGCTAGACCCCAACCCACTCGGCTAGAGCCAAACCCACTCGGCTAGACCCAAACCCACTCGGCTAGACCCAAACCCACTCGGCCAGACCCAAACCCACACGGCTAGACCCAAACCCACTCGGCTAGACCCAAACGCACTTGGCTAGACACAAACCCGCTCGGCTAGACCCAAACCCACTCGGCTAGACCCAAACCCTCTCGGATAGACCGAACCGACTCGGGTAGACCCAAACCCACTCGGATAGACCCAAACCCACTCGGTTAGACCCAAACCCACTCGGCTAGACCCAAACCCACTGGGCTGGACCCAAACCCACTCAGCTGGACCCAAACCCACTCGGCTAGACCCAAACCCACTCGGCTAGACCCAAACCCACTCGGCCACTCCCAAACCCACTCCGCTAGACCAAAACTACTCGGCTAGACCAAAACCCACTCGGCTAGACCCAAACGCATTCGGCTAGACCCAAACCCACTCGGCTACACCCAAACCCACTCCGCTAGACACAAACCCACTCGGCTACACTCAAACCCACTCGGCTAGACCCAAACCCACTCGGCTAGACCCAAACCCACTTGGCTAGAACCAAACCCACTCGGCTAGACCCAAACCCACTCGGCGAGTACCAAACCCACTCGGCTAGACCCAAACAGACTCGGCTAGACCCAAACCCACTCAGCTAGTCCCAAACCCACTGGGCTAGACCCAAACCCACTCGGCTGGACCCAAACCCACTCGGCTAGACCCAAACCCACTCGGCTAGACCCAAACGGACTCGGCTAGACCCAAACCCACTCGGCTAGAACCAAACCCACTCGGCTAGACCCAAACCCACTCGGCTAGACCCAAACCCACTCGGCTAGACCCAAACCCACTCGGCTAGACCCAAACCCATTTGGCTAGTCCCAAACCCACTCGGCTGAACCCAAACCCACTCAGCTAGACCCAAACCCACTCGGCTAGACCCAAACCCACACGGCTAGACCCAAACCCACTCGGCTATACCCAAACCCACTCGGCTCGACCCAAACCCACTCGGCTAGACCCAAACCCAGTCCGCTAGACCCAAACGCACTCGGCTAGACCCAGACCCACTCTGCTAGACCCCAACCCACTCGGGTAGACCCAAACCCACTCGGCTAGAGCCAAACCCACTCGGCTAGACCCAAACCCACTCGGCTAGACCCAAACCCACTCGGCCAGAACCAAACCCACTCGGCAAGACCGAAACCCACTCGGCTAGACCCGAACGCACTTGGCTAGACACAAACCCACTCGGCTAGACCCAAACCCACTCGGCTAGACCCAAACCCACTCTGCTAAACCCAAACCCACTCGGCTAGACCCAAACCCACTCGGTTAGACCCAAACCCACTCGGCTAGACCCAAACCCACTCGACTAGTCCCAAACCCACTGGGCTAGACCCAAACCCACTCGGCTGGACCCAAACCCACTCAGCTAGACCCAAACCCACTCGGCTAGACCCAAACCCACACGGCTAGACCCAAACTCACTCGGCTATACCCAAACCCACTCGGCTCGACCCAAACCCACTCGGCTAGACCCAAACCCACTCCGCTAGACCCAAACGCACTCGGCTAGACCCAGACCCACTCGGGTAGACCCCAACCCACTCGGGTAGACCCAAACCCACTCGGCTAGAGCCAAACCCACTCGGCTAGACCCAAACCCACACGGCTAGACCCAAACCCACTCGGCCAGACCCAAACCCACTCGGCTAGACCCAAACCCACTCGGCTAGACCCAAACGCACTTGGCTAGACACAAACCCACTCGGCTAGACCCAACCCACTCGGCTAGACCCAAACCCTCTCGGATAGACCGAAACCGACTCGGGTAGACCCAAACCCACTCGGATAGACCCAAACCCACTCGGTTAGACCCAAACCCACTCGGCTAGACCCAAACCCACTCGGCTGGACCCAAACCCACTCAGCTAGACCCAAACCCACTCGGCTAGACCCAAACCCACTTGGCTAGACCCAAACCCACTCGGCCACTCCCAAACCCACTCCGCTAGACCAAAACTACTCGGCTAGACCAAAACCCACTCGGCTAGACCCAAACGCATTCGGCTAGACCCAAACCCACTCGGCTACACCCAAACCCACTCCGCTAGACACAAACCCACTCGGCTACACTCAAACCCACTCGGCTAGACCCAAACCCACTCGGCTAGACCCAAACCCACTTGGCTACAACCAAACCCACTCGGCTAGACCCAAACACACTCGGCGAGTACCAAACCCACTCGGCTAGACCCAAACGGACTCGGCTAGACCCAAACCCACTCGGCTAGAACCAAACCCACTCGGCTAGACCCAAACCCACTCGGCTAGACCCAAACCCACTCGGCTAGACCCAAACCCACTCGGCTAGACCCAAACCCACTCGGCTAGACCCAAACCCACTCGGCTAGACCCAAATCCACTCGGCTAGTCCCAAACCCACTCGGCTTGACCCAAACCCACTCGGCTAGACCCAAACCCACTCGGCTAGACCCAAACCCACTCGGCTAGACCCAAACCCACTCGGCTACTCCCAAACCCACTCCGCCAGACCCAAACCTACTCGGCTAGACCAAAACCCACTCGGCTAGACCCAAACCCACTCGGCTACACCCAAACCCACTCGGCTACACCCAAACCCACTCCGCTATACACAAACCCACTCGGCTACACCCAAACCGACTCGGCTAGACCCAAACCCACTCGGATAGACCCAAACCCACTCGGTTGGACCCAAACCCACTCGGCTAGACCCAAAACCACTCGGCTAGACCCAAACCCACTCAGCTGGACCCAAACCCACTCGGCTAGACCCAAACCCACTTGGCTAGACCCAAACCCACTCGGCTAGACCCCAACCCACTCGGGTAGACCCAAACCCACTCGGCTAGAGCCAAACCCACTCGGCTAGACCCAAACCCACTTGGCTAGACCCAAACCCACTCGGCCAGAACCAAACCCACTCGGCAAGACCGAAACCCACTCGGCTAGACCCGAACGCACTTGGCTAGACACAAACCCACTCGGCTAGACCCAAACCCACTCGGCTAGACCCAAACCCACTCTGCTAAACCCAAACCCACTCGGCTAGACCCAAACCCAATCGGCAAGACGCAAACCCACTCCGCTAGACCCAAACCCACTCGGCTAGACCCAAACCCACTCCGCTAGACCCAAACCCACTCGGCTAGACCCAAACCCACATCGGCATGACCCAATCCCACTCGGCTAAACCCAAACCCACTCGGCTAGACCCAAACCCACTCGGTTAGACCCAAACCCACTCGGCTAGACCCAAACCCACTCGGCTAGTCCCAAACCCACTGGGCTAGACCCAAACCCACTCGGCTGGACCCAAACCCACTCAGCTAGACCCAAACCCACTCGGCTAGACCCAAACCCACACGGCTAGACCCAAACTCACTCGGCTATACCCAAACCCACTCGGCTCGACCCAAACCCACTCGGCTAGACCCAAACCCACTCCGCTAGACCCAAACGCACTCGGCTAGACCCAGACCCACTCGGGTAGACCCCAACCCACTCGGGTAGACCCAAACCCACTCGGCTAGAGCCAAACCCACTCGGCTAGACCCAAACCCACACGGCTAGACCCAAACCCACTCGGCCAGACCCAAACCCACTCGGCTAGACCCAAACCCACTCGGCTAGACCCAAACGCACTTGGCTAGACACAAACCCACTCGGCTAGACCCAAACCCACTCGGCTAGACCCAAACCCTCTCGGATAGACCGAAACCGACTCGGGTAGACACAAACCCACTCGGATAGACCCAAACCCACTCGGTTAGACCCAAACCCACTCGGCTAGACCCAAACCCACTCGGCTGGACCCAAACCCACTCAGCTGGACCCAAACCCACTCGGCTAGACCCAAACCCACTTGGCTAGACCCAAACCCACTCGGCCACTCCCAAACCCACTCCGCTAGACCAAAACTACTCGGCTAGACCCAAACCCACTCGGCTACACCCAAACCCACTCCGCTAGACACAAACCCACTCGGCTACACTCAAACCCACTCGGCTAGACCCAAACCCACTCGGCTAGACCCAAACCCACTTGGCTAGAACCAAACCCACTCGGCTAGACCCAAACCCACTCGGCGAGTACCAAACCCACTCGGCTAGACCCAAACGGACTCGGCTAGACCCAAACCCACTCGGCTAGAACCAAACCCACTCGGCTAGACCCAAACCCACTCGGCTAGACCCAAACCCACTCGGCAAGACCCAAACCCACTCGGCTAGACCCAAACCCACTCGGCTAGACCCAAACCCACTCGGCTAGACCCAAATCCACTCGGCTAGTCCCAAACCCACTCGGCTTGACCCAAACCCACCCGGCTAGACCCAAACCCACTCGGCTAGACCCAAACCCACTCGGCTAGACCCAAACCCACTCGGCTACTCCCAAACCCACTCCGCCAGACCCAAACCTACTCGGCTAGACCAAAACCCACTCGGCTAGACCCAAACCCACTCGGCTACACCCAAACCCACTCGGCTACACCCAAACCCACTCCGCTATACACAAACCCACTCGGCTACACCCAAACCGACTCGGCTAGACCCAAACCCACTCGGATAGACCCAAACCCACTCGGTTGGACCCAAACCCACTCGGCTAGACCCAAAACCACTCGGCTAGACCCAAACCCACTCAGCTGGACCCAAACCCACTCGGCTAGACCCAAACCCACTTGGCTAGACCCAAACCCAATCGGCTAGACCCAAACCCTCTCGGATAGACCGAAACCTCCTCAGCTAGACCCAAACCTCCTCAGCTAGACCCAAACCCACTCGGATTGACCCAAACCCACTCGGCCAGACCCAAACCCACTCGGCTAGACCCAAACCCACTCGGCTAGACGCAAACCCACTCGGCTAGACCCAAACCCACTCGGCTAGACCCAAACCCACTTGGATAGACACAAACCCCCTCGGCTAGACCCAAACCCACACGGCTAGACCCAAACCCACTCGGCTGGACCCAAACCCACTCGGCTAGATCCAAACCCACTCGGCTACTCCCAAACCCACTCGCTAGACCCAAACCTACTCGGCTAGACTAAAACCCACTCGGCTAGACCCAAACCCACTCGGCTAGACCCAAACCCACTCGGCTACACCCAAACCCACTCGGCTAGATGCAAACCCACTCGGCTAGACCCAAACCCACTCGGCTAGACCCAAACCCACTCGGCTAGAACCAAACCCACTCGGCTAGACCCAAACCCACTCGGCCAGACCCAAACCCACTCGGCTATTCCCAAACCCACTCCGCTAGACCCAAACCTACTCGGCTAGACCAAAACCCACTAGGCTAGACCCAAACCGACTCGGCTAGACCCAAACCCACTCGGCTACACCCAAACCCACTCGGCTAGACCCAAACCCACTCGGTAGACCCAAACCCACTCGGCTAGACCCAAACCCACTCGGCTGAACCCAAACCCACTCGGCTAGACCCAAACCCACTCGGCTAGACCCAAACCCACTCGGCTAGACACAAAACCACTCGGCTATACCCAAACCCACTCGGCTAGCCCCAAACCCACTCGGCTAGACCCAAACCCACTCCGCTAGACCCAAACGCACTCGGCTAGATGCAAACCCACTCGGCTAAACCCAAACCCACTCGGCTAGACCCAAACCCAATCGGCTAGACCCAAAACCACTCGGCTAGACCCAAACCCACTCAGCTAGACCCAAACCCACTCAGCTGGACCCAAACCCACTCGGCTAGACCCAAACCCAATCGGCTAGACCCAAACCCTCTCGGATAGACCGAAACCCTCTCGGATAGACCGAAACCTCCTCAGCTAGACCCAAACCCACTCGGATTGACCCAAACCCACTCGGCCAGACCCAAACCCACTCGGCTAGACCCAAACCCACTCGGCTAGACGCAAACCCACTCGGCTAGACCCAAACCCACTCGGCTAGACCCAAACCCACTCGGATAGACACAAACCCCCTCGGCTAGACCCAAACCCACACGGCTAGACCCAAACCCACTCGGCTGGACCCAAACCCACTCGGCTAGATCCAAACCCACTCGGCTACTCCCAAACCCACTCGCTAGACCCAAACCTACTCGGCTAGACTAAAACCCACTCGGCTAGACCCAAACCCACTCGGCTAGACCCAAACCCACTCGGCTACACCCAAACCCACTCAGCTAGACGCAAACCCACTCGGCTCGACCCAAACCCACTCGGCTAGACCCAAACCCACTCGGCTAGAACCAAACCCACTCGGCTAGACCCAAACCCACTCGGCCAGACCCAAACCCACTCGGCTACTCCCAAACCCACTCCGGTAGACCCAAACCTACTCGGCTATACCAAAACCCACTAGGCTAGACCCAAACCGACTCGGCTAGACCCAAACCCACTCGGCTACACCCAAACCCACTCGGCTAGACCCAAACCCACTCGGTAGACCCAAACCCACTCGGCTAGACCCAAACCCACTCGGCTGAACCCAAACCCACTCGGCTAGACCCAAACCCACTCGGCTAGACCCAAACCCACTCGGCTAGACACAAACCCACTCGGCTATACCCAAACCCACTCGGCTAGCCCCAAACCCACTCGGCTAGACCCAAACCCACTCCGCTAGACCCAAACGCACTCGGCTAGATGCAAACCCACTCGGCTAAACCCAAACCCACTCGGCTAGACCCAAACCCAATCGGCTAGACCCAAACCCACTCCGCTAGACCCAAACCCACTCGGCTAGACCAAAACCCACTCGGCTCGACCCAAACCCACTCGGCTGGACCCAAACCCATTCGGCTAGACCCAAATCCACTTGGCTACACCCAAACCCACTACGCTAGACACAAACCCACTCGGCTACACCCAAACCCACTCGGCTACACCCAAACCCACTCGGCTATACCCAAACCCACTGGGCTAGACCCAAACCCACTCGGCTAGACCCAAACCCACTCCGCTAGACCCAAACGCACACGGCTACACCCAAACCCACTCGGCTAAACCCAAACCAACTCGGCTAGACCCAAACCCAATCGGCTAGACCCAAACCCACTCCGCTAGACCCAAACCCACTCGGCTAGACCAAACCCACTCGGCTAGACCCAAACCCACTCGGCTAGACCCACACCCACTCGGCTAGACCCAAACCCACTCGGCTACACCCAAACCCACTCCGCTAGACACAAACCCACTCGGCTACACCCAAACCCACTCGTCTAGACCCAAACCCACTCGGCTAGACCCAAACCCACTCGGCTAGACCCAAACCCACACAGCTAGACCCAAACCCACTTGGCTAGAACCAAACCCACTCGGCTACACCCAAACCCACTCGGCTAGACCCAAACCCACACAGCTAGACCCAAACCCACTTGGCTAGAACCAAACCCAGTCGGCTAGACCCAAAGCCAATCGGCTAGTCCCAAAGCCACTCGGCTAGACCCAAACGGACTCGGCTAGACGCAAACCTACTCGGCTAGACCAAAACCCACTCGGCTAGACCCAAACCCACTCGGCTAGACCCAAACCCACTCGGCTAGACCGAAACCCACTCGGCTAGACCCAAACCCACTCGGCTAGACCCAAACCCACTCGGCTAGACCCAAACCCACTCGGCTAGAGCCAAACCCACTCGGCTAGACCCAAACCCACTCGGCTAGACCCATACCCACTCGGCTAGACCCAAACCCACTCGGCTAGACCCAAACCCACTCGGCTACACCCATACCAACTCGGCTGGACCCAAACCCACTTGGCTAGACCCCAACCCACTCGGTAAGACCCAAACCCACTCGGCTAGACCCAAACCCACTCTGTAGACCCAAACCCACTCGGCTGGACCCAAACCCACTCGGCTAGACCCAAACCCACTCGGCTAGACCCAAACCCACTCGGCTAGACACAAACCCACACAGCTAGACCCAAACCCACTTGGCTAGAACCAAACCCACTCGGCTACACCCAAACCCACTCGGCTAGACCCAAACCCACACAGCTAGACCCAAACCCACTTGGCTAGAACCAAACCCAGTCGGCTAGACCGAAAGCCAATCGGCTAGTCCCAAAGCCACTCGGCTAGACCCAAACGGACTCGGCTAGACGCAAACCCACTCGGCTACTCCCAAACCCACTCGCTAGACCCAAACCTACTCGGCTAGACTAAAACCCACTCGGCTGGACCCAAACCCACTCGGCTAGACCCAAACCCACTCGGCTACACCCAAACCCACTCAGCTAGACGCAAACCCACTCGGCTAGACCCAAACCCACTCGGCTAGACCCAAACCCACTCGGCTAGAACCAAACCCACTCGGCTAGACCCAAACCCACTCGGCCAGACCCAAACCCACTAGGCTACTCCCAAACCCACTCGGCTGAACCGAAACCCACTCGGCTAGACCCAAACCCACTCGGCTAGACCCAAACCCACTCGGCTAGACACAAACCCACTCGGCTATACCCAAACCCACTCGGCTAGCCCCAAACCCACTCGGCTAGACCCAAACCCACTCCGCTAGACCCAAACGCACTCGGCTAGACGCAAACCCACTCGGCTTAACCCAAACCCACTCGGCTAGACCCGAACCCAATCGGCTAGACCCAAACCCACTCCGCTAGACCCAAACCCACTCCGCTAGACCAAAACCCACTCGGCTCGACCCAAACCCACTCGGCTGGACCCAAACCCATTCGGCTACACCCAAATCCACTTGGCTACACCCAAACCCACTCCGCTAGACACAAACCCACTCGGCTACACCCAAACCCACTCGGCTACACCCAAACCCACTCGGCTATACCCAAACCCACTGGGCTAGACCCAAACCCACTCGGCTAGACCCAAACCCACTCCGCTAGACCCAAACACACTCGGCTACACCCAAACCCACTCGGCTAAACCCAAACCCATTCGGCTAGACCCAAACCCAATCGGCTAGACCCAAACCCACTCCGCCAGACCCAAACCCACTCGGCTAGACCAAACCCACTCGGCTAGACCCAAACCCACTCGGCTAGACCCAAACCCACTCGGCTAGACCCAAACCCACTCGGCCACACCCAAACCCACTCCGCTAGACACAAACCCACTCGGCTACACCCAAACCCACTCGTCTAGACCCAAACCCACTCGGCTAGACCCAAACCAAATCGGCTAGACCCAAACCCACACAGCTAGACCCAAACCCACTTGGCTAGAACCAAACCCACTCGGCTACACCCAAACCCACTCGGCTAGACCCAAACCCACACAGCTAGACCCAAACCCACTTGGCTAGAACCAAACCCACTCGGATAGACCCAAAGCCACTCGGCTAGTCCCAAAGCCACTCGGCTAGACCCAAACGGACTCGGCTAGACGCAAACCCACTCGGCTAGACCCAAACCCACTCCGCTAGACCCAAACCCACTCGGCTAGACCAAAACCCACTCGGCTCGACCCAAACCCACTCGGCTGGACCCAAACCCATTCGGCTAGACCCAAATCCACTTGGCTACACCCAAACCCACTAGGCTAGACACAAACCCACTCGGCTACACCCAAACCCACTCGGCTACACCCAAACCCACTCGGCTATACCCAAACCCACTGGGCTAGACCCAAACCCACTCGGCTAGACCCAAACCCACTCCGCTAGACCCAAACGCACACGGCTACACCCAAACCCACTCGGCTAAACCCAAACCCACTCGGCTAGACCCAAACCCAATCGGCTAGACCCAAACCCACTCCGCTAGACCCAAACCCACTCGGCTAGACCAAACCCACTCGGCTAGACCCAAACCCACTCGGCTAGACCCAAACCCACTCGGCTACACCCAAACCCACTCCGCTAGACACAAACCCACTCGGCTACACCCAAACCCACTCGTCTAGACCCAAACCCACTCGGCTAGACCCAAACCCACTCGGCTAGACCCAAACCCACACAGCTAGACCCAAACCCACTTGGCTAGAACCAAACCCACTCGGCTACACCCAAACCCACTCGGCTAGACCCAAACCCACACAGCTAGACCCAAACCCACTTGGCTAGAACCAAACCCAGTCGGCTAGACCCAAAGCCAATCGGCTAGTCCCAAAGCCACTCGGCTAGACCCAAACGGACTCGGCTAGACGCAAACCTACTCGGCTAGACCAAAACCCACTCGGCTAGACCCAAACCCACTCGGCTAGACCCAAACCCACTCGGCTAGACCCAAACCCACTCGGCTAGACCCAAACCCACTCGGCTAGACCCAAACCCACTCGGCTAGACCCAAACCCACTCGGCTAGACCCAAACCCACTCGGCTAGACCCAAACCCACTCGGCTAGACCCATACCCACTCGGCTAGACCCAAACCCACTCGGCTAGACACAAACCCACTCGGCTACACCCATACCCACTCGGCTGGACGCAAACCCACTTGGCTAGACGCCAACCCACTCGGTAAGACCCAAACCCACTCGGCTAGACCCAAACCCACTCTGTAGACCCAACCCACTCGGCTGGACCCAAACCCACTCGGCTAGACCCAAACCCACTCGGCTAGACCCAAACCCACTCGGCTAGACACAAACCCACTCGGCTATACCCAAACCCACTCGGTTAGACCCAAACCCACTCGGCTAGACCCAAACCCACTCGGCTAGACCCAAACCCACTCGGCTAGACCCAAACCCACTCGGCTAGGCCCAAGCCCACTCGGCTAGTCCCAAACCCATTCGGCTTGACCCAAAGCCACTTGGGTAGACCCAAACTCACTCGGCTAGACCCAAACCCACTCGGCTAGACCCAAACCCACTCGGCTACTCCCAAACCCACTCGGCGAGACCCAAACCCACTCAGCTGGACCCAAACACACTCGGCTAGACCCAAACCCACTTGGCTAGACACAAACCCACTCGGCTAGACCCAAACCCACTCGGCTAGACCCAAACCCTCTCGGATAGACCGAAACCTCCTCGGCTAGACCCAAACCCACTCGGATTCACCCAAACCCACTCGGCTAGACCCAAACCCACTCGGCTAGACCCAAACCCACTCGGCTAGACGCAAACCCACTCGGCTAGACCCAAACCCACTAGGCTACTCCCAAACCCACTCGGCTGAACCCAAACCCACTCGGCTAGACCCAAACCCACTCGGCTAGACACAAACCCACTCGGCTATACCCAAACCCACTCGGCTAGCCCCAAACCCACTCGGCTAGACCCAAACCCACTCCGCTAGACCCAAACGCACTCGGCTAGACGCAAACCCACTCGGCTTAACCCAAACCCACTCGGCTAGACCCAAACCCAATCGGCTAGACCCAAACCCACTCCGCTACACCCAAACCCACTCGGCTAGACCAAAACCCACTCGGCTCGACCCAAACCCACTCGGCTGGACCCAAACCCATTCGGCTAGACCCAAATCCACTTGGCTACACCCAAACCCACTCCGCTAGACACAAACCCACTCGGCTACACCCAAACCCACTCGGCTACACCCAAACCCACTCGGCTATACCCAAACCCACTGGGCTAGACCCAAACCCACTCGGCTAGACCCAAACCCACTCCGCTAGACCCAAACACACTCGGCTACACCCAAACCCATTCGGCTAAACCCAAACCCATTCGGCTAGACCCAAACCCAATCGGCTAGACCCAAACCCACTCCGCCAGACCCAAACCCACTCGGCTAGACCAAACCCACTCGGCTAGACCCAAACCCACTCGGCTAGACCCAAACCCACTCGGCTAGACCCAAACCCACTCGGCCACACCCAAACCCACTCCGCTAGACACAAACCCACTCGGCTACACCCAAACCCACTCGTCTAGACCCAAACCCACTCGGCTAGACCCAAACCCAATCGGCTAGACCCAAACCCACACAGCTAGACCCAAACCCACTTGGCTAGAACCAAACCCACTCGGCTACACCCAAACCCACTCGGCTAGACCGAAACCCACACAGCTAGACCCAAACCCACTTGGGTAGAACCAAACCCACTCGGATAGACCCAAAGCCACTCGGCTAGTCCCAAAGCCACTCGGCTAGACCCAAACGGACTCGGCTAGACGCAAACCCACTCGGCTAGACCCAAACCCACGCGGCTAGACCCAAACCCACTCGGCTAGACCCAAACCCACTCGGCTAGACCCAAACCCACTCGGCTAGACCCAAACCCACTCGGCTAGACCCAAACCCACTCGGCTAGACCCAAACCCACTCGGCTGGACCCAAACCCACTAGGCTAGACCCAAACCCACTCGGCTAGACCCAAACCCACTCGGCTAGACCCAAACCCACTCGGCTAGACCCAAACCCACTCGGCTACACCCATACCCACTCGGCTGGACCCAAACCCACTTGGCTGGACCCCAACCCACTCGGCTAGACCCAAACCCACTCGGCTAGACACAAACCCACTCGGCTATACCCAAACCCACTCGGCTAGACCCAAACCCACTCGGCTAGACCCAAACCCACTCGGCTAGACCCAAACCCAATCAGCTAGACGCAAACCCACTCCGCTAGACCCAAACCCACTCGGCTAGACCCAAACCCACTCCGCTAGACCCAAAACCCACTCGGCTAGACCCAAACCCACTCGGCATAACCCAATCCCACTCGGATAAACCCAAACCCACTCGGCTAGACCCAAACCCACACAGCTAGACCCAAACCCACTTGGCTAGAACCAAACCCACTCGGCTACACCCAAACCCACTCGGCTAGACCCAAACCCACACAGCTAGACCCAAACCCACTTGGCTAGAACCAAACCCAGTCGGCTAGACCCAAAGCCAATCGGCTAGTCCCAAAGCCACTCGGCTAGACCCAAACGGACTCGGCTAGACGCAAACCTACTCGGCTAGACCAAAACCCACTCGGCTAGACCCAAACCCACTCGGCTAGACCCAAACCCACTCGGCTAGACCCAAACCCACTCGGCTAGACCCAAACCCACTCGGCTAGACCCAAACCCACTCGGCTAGACCCAAACCCACTCGGCTAGACCCAAACCCACTCGGCTAGACCCAAACCCACTCGGCTAGACCCATACCCACTCGGCTAGACCCAAACCCACTCGGCTAGACACAAACCCACTCGGCTACACCCATACCCACTCGGCTGGACCCAAACCCACTTGGCTAGACGCCAACCCACTCGGTAAGACCCAAACCCACTCGGCTAGACCCAAACCCACTCTGTAGACCCAACCCACTCGGCTGGACCCAAACCCACTCGCCTAGACCCAAACCCACTCGGCTAGACCCAAACCCACTCGGCTAGACACAAACCCACTCGGCTATACCCAAACCCACTCGGTTAGACCCAAACCCACTCGGCTAGACCCAAACCCACTCGGCTAGACCCAAACCCACTCGGCTAGACCCAAACCCACTCGGCTAGGCCCAAGCCCACTCGGCTAGTCCCAAACCCATTCGGCTTGACCCAAAGCCACTTGGGTAGACCCAAACTCACTCGGCTAGACCCAAACCCACTCGGCTAGACCCAAACCCACTCGGTTACTCCCAAACCCACTCGGCGAGACCCAAACCCACTCAGCTGGACCCAAACACACTCGGCTAGACCCAAACCCACTTGGCTAGACACAAACCCACTCGGCTAGACCCAAACCCTCTCGGCTAGACCCAAACCCTCTCGGATAGACCGAAACCTCCTCGGCTAGACCCAAACCCACTCGGATTCACCCAAACCCACTCGGCTAGACCCAAACCCACTCGGCTAGACCCAAACCCACTCGGCTAGACGCAAACCCACTCGGCTAGACCCAAACCCACTAGGCTACTCCCAAACCCACTCGGCTGAACCCAAACCCACTCGGCTAGACCCAAACCCACTCGGCTAGACACAAACCCACTCGGCTATACCCAAACCCACTCGGCTAGCCCCAAACCCACTCGGCTAGACCCAAACCCACTCCGCTAGACCCAAACGCACTCGGCTAGACGCAAACCCACTCGGCTTAACCCAAACCCACTCGGCTAGACCCAAACCCAATCGGCTAGACCCAAACCCACTCCGCTACACCCAAACCCACTCGGCTAGACCAAAACCCACTCGGCTCGACCCAAACCCACTCGGCTGGACCCAAACCCATTCGGCTAGACCCAAATCCACTTGGCTACACCCAAACCCACTCCGCTAGACACAAACCCACTCGGCTACACCCAAACCCACTCGGCTACACCCAAACCCACTCGGCTATACCCAAACCCACTGGGCTAGACCCAAACCCACTCGGCTAGACCCAAATCCACTCCGCTAGACCCAAACACACTCGGCTACACCCAAACCCATTCGGCTAAACCCAAACCCATTCGGCTAGACCCAAACCCAATCGGCTAGACCCAAACCCACTCCGCCAGACCCAAACCCACTCGGCTAGACCAAACCCACTCGGCTAGACCCAAACCCACTCGGCTAGACCCAAACCCACTCGGCTAGACCCAAACCCACTCGGCCACACCCAAACCCACTCCGCTAGACACAAACCCACTCGGCTACACCCAAACCCACTCGTCTAGACCCAAACCCACTCGGCTAGACCCAAACCCAATCGGCTAGACCCAAACCCACACAGCTAGACCCAAACCCACTTGGCTAGAACCAAACCCACTCGGCTACACCCAAACCCACTCGGCTAGACCGAAACCCACACAGCTAGACCCAAACCCACTTGGGTAGAACCAAACCCACTCGGATAGACCCAAAGCCACTCGGCTAGTCCCAAAGCCACTCGGCTAGACCCAAACGGACTCGGCTAGACGCAAACCCACTCGGCTAGACCCAAACCCACGCGGCTAGACCCAAACCCACTCGGCTAGACCCAAACCCACTCGGCTAGACCCAAACCCACTCGGCTAGACCCAAACCCACTCGGCTAGACCCAAACCCACTCGGCTAGACCCAAACCCACTCGGCTGGACCCAAACCCACTAGGCTAGACCCAAACCCACTCGGCTAGACCCAAACCCACTCGGCTAGACCCAAACCCACTCGGCTAGACCCAAACCCACTCGGCTACACCCATACCCACTCGGCTGGACCCAAACCCACTTGGCTGGACCCCAACCCACTCGGCTAGACCCAAACCCACTCGGCTAGACACAAACCCACTCGGCTATACCCAAACCCACTCGGCTAGACCCAAACCCACTCGGCTAGACCCAAACCCACTCGGCTAGACCCAAACCCAATCAGCTAGACGCAAACCCACTCCGCTAGACCCAAACCCACTCGGCTAGACCCAAACCCACTCCGCTAGACCCAAAACCCACTCGGCTAGACCCAAACTCACTCGGCATAACCCAATCCCACTCGGATAAACCCAAACCCACTCGGCTAGACCCAAACCCACTCGGTTAGACCCAAACCCACTCGGCTAGACCCAAACCCACTTGGCTAGTCCCAAACCCACTGGGCTATACCCAAACCCACTCGGCTGGACCCAAACCCACTCGGCTAGACCCAAACCCACTCGGCTAGACCCAAACGGACTCGGCTAGACCCAAACGCACTCGGCTAGAACCAAACCCACTCGGCTAGACCCAAACCCACTCGGCTAGACCCAATCCCACTCGGCTAGACCCAAACCCACTCGGCTAGACCCAAACCCAATCGGCTAGTCCCAAACCCACTCGGCTGGACCCAAACCCACTCAGCTCGACCCAAACCCACTCGGCTAGACCCAAACCCACACGGCTAGACCCAAACCCACTCGGCTATACCCAAACCCACTCGGCTCGACCCAAACCCACTCGGCTAGACCCAAACCCACTCTGCTAGACCCAAACGCACTCGGCTAGACCCAGACCCACTCGGCTAGACCCAAACCCACTCGGCCACTCCCAAACCCATTCCGCTAGACCCAAACCTACTCGGCTAGACCAAAACCCACTCGGCTACACCCAAACCCACTCCGCTAGACACATACCCACTCGGTTACACTCAAACCCACTCGGCTACACTCAAACCCACTCGGCTAGACCCAAACCCACTCGGCTACACCCAAACCCACTCCGCTAGACACAAACCCACTCGGCTACACCCAAACCGAATCGGCTAGACTCAAACCCACTCGGATAGACCCAAACCCACTCGGTTAGACCCAAACCCACTCGGCTAGACCCAAACCCACTCGGCGAGACCCAAACCCTCTCAGCTGGACCCAAACCCACTCGGCTAGACCCAAACCCACTTGGCTAGACACAAACCCACTCGGCTAGACCCATACCCACTCGGCTGGACCCAAACCCACTTGGCTAGACCCCAACCCACTCGGTAAGACCCAAACCCACTCGGCTAGACCCAAACCCACTCTGTAGACCCAAACCCACTCGGCTGGACCCAAACCCACTCGGCTAGACCCAAACCCACTCGGCTAGACCCAAACCCACTCGGCTAGACACAAACCCACTCGGCTATACCCAAACCCACTCGGCTAGACCCAAACCCACTCGGCTAGACCCAAACCCACTCGGCTAGACCCAAACCCAATCGGCTAGACGCAAACCCACTCCGCTAGACCCAAACCCACTCGGCTAGACCCAAACCCTCTCCGCTAGACCCAAAACCCACTCGGCTAGACCCAAACCCACTCGGCAAAACCCAATCCCACTCGGCTAAACCCAAACCCACTCGGCTAGACCCAAACCCACTCGGTTAGACCCAAACCCACTCGACTGGACCCAAACCCACTTGGCTAGTCCCAAACCCACTGGGCTGTACCCAAACCCACTCGGCTGGACCCAAACCCACTCGGCTAGACCCAAACCCACTCGGCTAGACCCAAACGGACTCGGCTAGACCCAAACGCACTCGGCTAGAACCAAACCCACTCGGCTAGACCCAAACCCACTCGGCTAGACCCAATCCCACTCGGCTAGACCCAAACCCACTCAGCTAGACCCAAACCCAATCGGCTAGTCCCAAACCCACTCGGCTGGACCCAAACCCACTCAGCTCGACCCAAACCCACTCGGCTAGACCCAAACCCACAAGGCTAGACCCTAACCCACTCGGCTATACCCAAACCCACTCGGCTCGACCCAAACCCACTCGGCTAGACCCAAACGCACTCTGCTAGACCCAAACGCACTCGGCTAGACCCAGACCCACTCGGCTAGACCCAAACCCACTCGGCCACTCCCAAACCCATTCCGCTAGACCCAAACCTACTCGGCTAGACCAAAACCCACTCGGCTAGACCCAAACGCACTCGGCTTGACCCAAACCCACTCGGCTACACCCAAACCCACTCCGCTAGACACAAACCCACTCGGCTACACTCAAACCCACTCGGCTAGACCCAAACCCACTCGGCTAGACCCAAACGGACTCGGCTAGACCCAAACCCACTCGGCTAGAACCAAACCCACTCGGCTAGACCCAAACCCACTCGGCTAGACCCAAACCCACTCGGCTAGACCCAAACCCACTCGGCTAGACACAAACCCACTCGGCTAGACCCAAGCCCACTCGGCTAGTCCCAAACCCATTCGGCTTGACCCAAAGCCACTTGGGTAGACCCAAACTCACTCGGCTAGACCCAAACCCACTCGGCTAGACCCAAACCCACTCGGCTACTCCCAAACCCACTCGGCGAGACCCAAACCCACTCAGCTGGACCCAAACACACTCGGCTAGACCCAAACCCACTTGGCTAGACACAAACCCACTCGGCTAGACCCAAACCCACTCGGCTAGACCCAAACCCTCTCGGATAGACCGAAACCTCCTCGGCTAGACCCAAACCCACTCGGATTCACCCAAACCCACTCGGCTAGACCCAAACCCACTCGGCTAGACCCAAACCCACTCGGCTAGACGCAAACCCACTCGGCTAGACCCAAACCCACTCGACTAGACCCAAACCCACTCGGATAGACACAAACCCCCTCGGTTAGACCCAAACCCACACGGCTAGACCCAAACCCACTCGGCTAGACCCAAACCCACTCGGCTAGACCCAAACCCACTCGGCTACTCCCAAACCCACTCCGCTAGACCCAAACCTACTCGGCTAGACCAAAACCCACTCGGCTAGACCCAAACCCACTCGGCTAGACCCAAACCCACTAGGCTACACCCAAACCCACTCCGCTAGACCCAAACCCACTCGGCCACTCCCAAACCCATTCCGCTAGACCGAAACCTACTCGGCTTGACCCAAACCCGCTCGGCTACACCCAAACCCACTCCGCTAGACACAAACCCACTCGGCTACACTCAAACCCACTCGGCTAGACCCAAACCCACTCGGCTAGACCCAAACCCACTTGGCTAGAACCAAACCCACTCGGCTAGACCCAAACCCACTCGGCGAGTCCCAAACCCACTAGGCTAGACCCAAACGGACTCGGCTAGACCCAAACCCACTCGGCTAGAACCAAACCCACTCGGTTAGACCCAAACCCACTCGGCTAGACCCAAACCCACTCGGCTAGACCCAAACCCACTCGGCTAGACCCAAACCCACTCGGCTAGACACAAACCCACTTGGCTAGACCCAAGCCCACTCGGCTAGTCCCAAACCCATTCGGCTTGACCCAAACCCACTTGGCTAGACCCAAACTCACTCGGCTAGACCCAAACCCACTCGGCTAGACCCAAACCCTACTCGGCTACTCCCAAACCCACTCCGCTAGACCCAAACCTACTCGGCTAGACCAAAACCCACTCGGCTAGACCCAAACCCACTCGGCTAGACCCAAACCCACTCGGCTACACCCAAACCCACTCCGCTAGACACAAACCCACTCGGCTACACCCAAACCGAATCGGCTAGACCCAAATCCACTCGGATAGACCCAAACCCACTCGGTTAGACCCAAACCCACTCGGCTAGACCCAAACCCACTCGGCGAGACCCAAACCCACTCAGCTGGACCCAAACCCACTCGGCTAGACCCAAACCCACTTGGCTAGACACAAACCCACTCGGCTAGACCCAAACCCACTCGGCTAGACCCAAACCCTCTCGGATAGACCGAAACCTCCTCGGCTAGACCCAAACCCACTCGGATTGACCCAAACCCACTTGGCTAGACGCAAACCCACTCGGCTAGACCCAAACCTACTCGGCTAGACGCAAACCCACTCGGCTAGACCCAAACCCACTCGGCTAGACCCAAACCCACCCGGATAGACACAAACCCCCTCGGCTAGACCCAAACCCACACGGCTAGACCCAAACCCACTCGGCTAGACCCAAACCCACTCGGCTAGACCCAAACCCACTCGGCTACTCCCAAACCCACTCCGCTAGACCCAAAACTACTCGGCTAGACCAAAACCCACTCGGCTAGACCCAAACCCACTCGGCTAGACCCAAACCCACTAGGCTACACCCAAACACGCTCCGCTAGACACAAACCCACTCGGCTACACCCAAACCCACTCGGCTAGACCCAAACCTCCTCGGCTAGACCCAAACCCACTCGGATTGACCCAAACCCACTCGGCTAGACCCAAACCCACTCGGCCAGACCCAAAACCACTCGGCTAGACGCAAACCCACTCGGCTAGACCCAAACCCACTCGGCTAGACCCAAACCCACTCGGATAGACACAAACCCCCTCGGCTAGACCCAAACCCACACGGCTAGACCCAAACCCACTCGGCTAGACCCAAACCCACTCGGCTAGACCCAAACCCACTCAGCTACTCCCAAACCCACTCCGCTAGACCCAAACCTACTCGGCTAGACCAAAACCCACTCGGCTAGACCCAAACCCACTCGGCTAGACCCAAACCCACTAGGCTACACCCAAACCCACTCCGCTAGACACAAACCCACTCGGCTAGACCCAAACCCACTCGGCTAGACCCAAACCCACTCGGCTAGACACAAACCCACTCGGCTAGACCCAAACCCACTCGGCTAGACCCAAACCCAATTGGCTAGAACCAAACCCACTCGGCTAGACCCAAACCCACTCGGCTAGTCCCAAACCCACTCGGCCAGACCCAAACGAAATCGGCTAGACCCAAACCCACTCGGCTAGAACCAAACCCACTCGGCTAGACCCAAACCCACTCGGCTAAACCCAAGCCCACTCGGCTAGACCCAAACCCACTCGGCTAGACACAAACCTACTTGGCTAGAACCAAACCCACTCGGCTAGACCCAAACCCACTCGGCTATACCCAAACCCATTGGGCTAGACCCAAACCCACTCGGCTAGACCCAAACCCACTCCGCTAGACCCAAACGCACTCGGCTACACCCAAACCCACTCGGCTAAACCCAAACCCACTCGGCTAGACCCAAACCCAATCGGCTAGACCCCAACCCACTCCGCTAGACCCAAACACACTCGGCTAGACCAAACCCAATCGGCTAGACCCAAACCCACTCGGCTAGTCCCAAACCCACTCAGCTACACCCAAACCCACTCGGCTACACCCAAACCCACTCCACTAGACACAAACTCACTCGGCTGCACCCAAACCCACGCGTCTAGACCCAAACCCACTCGGCTAGACGCTAACCCACTCGGCTAGACCCAAACCCACACAGCTAGACCCAAACCCACTTGGCTAGAACCAAACCCACTCGGCTACACCCAAACCCACTCAGCTAGACCCAAACCCACACAGCTAGACCCAAACCCACTTGGCTAGAACCAAACCCACTCGGCTAGACCCAAACCCACTCGGCTAGTCCCAAAGCCACTCGGCTAGACCCAAACGGACTCGGCTAGACCCAAACCCACTCGGCTAGACCCAAACCCACTCGGCTAGACCCAAACCCAGTCGGCTAGACCCAAACCCAATTGACTAGAACCAAACCCACTCGGCTAGACCCAAACCCACTCGGCTAGACCCAAACCCACTCAGCTAGACCCAAACCCAATCGGCTAGACGCAAACCCACTCCGCTAGACCCAAACCCACTCGGCTAGACCCAAACCCACTCCGCTAGACCCAAAACCCACTCGGCTAGACCCAAACCCACTCGGCATTACCCAATCCCACTCGGATAAACCCAAACCCACTCGGCTAGACCCAAACCCACTCGGTTAGACCCAAACCCACTCGGCTAGACCCAAACCCACTCGGATAGACACAAACCCCCTCGGCTAGACCCAAACCCACACGGCTAGACCCAAACCCACTCGGCTAGACCCAAACCCACTCGGCTAGACCCAAACCCACTCAGCTACTCCCAAACCCACTCCGCTAGACCCAAACCTACTCGGCTAGACCAAAACCCACTCGGCTAGACCCAAACCCACTCGGCTAGACCCAAACCCACTAGGCTACACCCAAACCCACTCCGCTAGACACAAACCCACTCGGCTAGACCCAAACCCACTCGGCTAGACCCAAACCCACTCGGCTAGACACAAACCCACTCGGCTAGACCCAAACCCACTCGGCTAGACCCAAACCCAATTGGCTAGAACCAAACCCACTCGGCTAGACCCAAACCCACTCGGCTAGTCCCAAACCCACTCGGCCAGACCCAAACGAAATCGGCTAGACCCAAACCCACTCGGCTAGAACCAAACCCACTCGGCTAGACCCAAACCCACTCGGCTAAACCCAAGCCCACTCGGCTAGACCCAAACCCACTCGGCTAGACACAAACCTACTTGGCTAGAACCAAACCCACTCGGCTAGACCCAAACCCACTCGGCTATACCCAAACCCATTGGGCTAGACCCAAACCCACTCGGCTAGACCCAAACCCACTCCGCTAGACCCAAACGCACTCGGCTACACCCAAACCCACTCGGCTAAACCCAAACCCACTCGGCTAGACCCAAACCCAATCGGCTAGACCCCAACCCACTCCGCTAGACCCAAACACACTCGGCTAGACCAAACCCAATCGGCTAGACCCAAACCCACTCGGCTAGTCCCAAACCCACTCAGCTACACCCAAACCCACTCGGCTACACCCAAACCCACTCCACTAGACACAAACTCACTCGGCTGCACCCAAACCCACGCGTCTAGACCCAAACCCACTCGGCTAGACGCTAACCCACTCGGCTAGACCCAAACCCACACAGCTAGACCCAAACCCACTTGGCTAGAACCAAACCCACTCGGCTACACCCAAACCCACTCAGCTAGACCCAAACCCACACAGCTAGACCCAAACCCACTTGGCTAGAACCAAACCCACTCGGCTAGACCCAAACCCACTCGGCTAGTCCCAAAGCCACTCGGCTAGACCCAAACGGACTCGGCTAGACCCAAACCCACTCGGCTAGACCCAAACCCACTCGGCTAGACCCAAACCCAGTCGGCTAGACCCAAACCCAATTGACTAGAACCAAACCCACTCGGCTAGACCCAAACCCACTCGGCTAGACCCAAACCCACTCAGCTAGACCCAAACCCAATCGGCTAGACGCAAACCCACTCCGCTAGACCCAAACCCACTCGGCTAGACCCAAACCCACTCCGCTAGACCCAAAACCCACTCGGCTAGACCCAAACCCACTCGGCATTACCCAATCCCACTCGGATAAACCCAAACCCACTCGGCTAGACCCAAACCCACTCGGTTAGACCCAAACCCACTCGGCTGGACCCAAACCCACTTGGCTAGTCCCAAACCCACTGGGCTATACCCAAACCCACTCGGCTGGACCCAAACCCACTCGGCTAGACCCAAACCCACTCGGCTAGACCCAAACGGACTCGGCTAGACCCAAACGCTCTCGGCTAGAACCAAACCCACTCGGCTAGACCCAAACCCACTCGGCTAGACCCAATCCCACTCGGCTAGACCCAAACCCACTCGGCTAGACCCAAACCCAATCGGCTAGTCCCAAACCCACTCGGCTGGACCCAAACCCACTCAGCTCGACCCAAACCCACTCGGCTAGACCCAAACCCACACGGCTAGACCCAAACCCACTCGGCTATACCCAAACCCACTCGGCTCGACCCAAACCCACTCGGCTAGACCCAAACCCACTCTGCTAGACCCAAACGCACTCGGCTAGACCCAGACCCACTCGGCTAGACCCAAACCCACTCGGCCACTCCCAAACCCATTCCGCTAGACCCAAACCTACTCGGCTAGACCAAAACCCACTCGGCTAGACCCAAACGCACTCGGCTTGACCCAAACCCACTCGGCTACACCCAAACCCACTCCGCTAGACACAAACCCACTCGGTTACACTCAAACCCACTCGGCTACACTCAAACCCACTCGGCTAGACCCAAACCCACTCGGCTAGAACCAAACCCACTCGGCTAGACCCAAACCCACTCGGCTAGACCCAAACCCACTCGGCTAGACCCAAACCCACTCGGCTAGACCCAAACCCACTCGGCTAGACACAAACCCACTCGGCTAGACCCAAGCCCACTCGGCTAGTCCCAAACCCATTCGGCTTGACCCAAACCCACTTGGCTAGACCCAAACTCACTCGGCTAGACCCAAACCCACTCGGCTAGACCCAAACCCACTCGGCTACTCCCAAACCCACTCCGCCAGACCCAAACCTACTCGGCTAGACCAAAACCCACTCGGCTAGACCCAAACCCACTCGGCTAGACCCAAACCCACTCGGCTACACCCAAACCCACTCCGCTAGACACAAACCCACTCGGCTACACCCAAACCGAATCGGCTAGACTCAAACCCACTCGGATAGACCGAAACCCACTCGGTTAGACCCAAACCCACTCGGCTAGACCCAAACCCACTCGGCGAGACCCAAACCCACTCAGCTGGACCCAAACCCACTCGGCTAGACCCAAACCCACTTGGCTAGACACAAACCCACTCGGCTAGACCCATACCCACTCGGCTGGACCCAAACCCACTTGGCTAGACCCCAACCCACTCGGTAAGACCCAAACCCACTCGGCTAGACCCAAACCCACTCTGTAGACCCAAACCCACTCGGCTGGACCCAAACCCACTCGGCTAGACCCAAACCCACTCGGCTAGACCCAAACCCACTCGGCTAGACACAAACCCACTCGGCTATACCCAAACCCACTCGGCTAGACCCAAACCCACTCGGCTAGACCCAAACCCACTCGGCTAGACCCAAACCCTATCGGCTAGACGCAAACCCACTCCGCTAGACCCAAACCCACTCGGCTAGACGCAAACCCACTCCGCTAGACCCAAAACCCACTCGGCTAGACCCAAACCCACTCGGCATAACCCAATCCCACTCGGCTAAACCCAAACCCACTCGGCTAGACCCAAACCCACTCGGTTAGACCCAAACCCACTCGGCTAGACCCAAACCCACTTGGCTAGTCCCAAACCCACTGGGCAATACCCAAACCCACTCGGCTGTACCCAAACCCACTCGGCTAGACTCAAACCCACTCGGCTAGACCCGAACGGACTCGGCTAGACCCAAACGCACTCGGCTAGAAACAAACCCACTCGGCTAGACCCAAACCCTCTCGGCTAGACCCAATCCCACTCGGCTAGACCCAAACCCACTCGGCTAGACCCAAACCCAATCGGCTAGACCCAAACCCACTCGGCTAGACCCAATCCCACTCGGCTAGACCCAAACCCACTCGGCTCGACCCAAACCCACTCGGCTAGACCCAAACCCACTCTGCTAGACCCAAACGCACTCGGCTAGACCCAGATCCACTCGGCTAGACCCAAACCCACTCAGCCACTCCCAAACCCATTCCGCTAGACCCAAACCTACTCGGCTAGACCAAAACCCACTCTGCTAGACCCAAACGCACTCGGCTTGACCCAAACCCACTCGGCTACACCCAAACCCACTCCGCTAGACACAAACCCACTCGGCTACACTCAAACCCACTCGGCTAGACCCAAACCCACTCGGCTAGACCCAAACCCACTTGGCTAGAACCAAACCCACTCGGCTAGACCCAAACCCACTCGGCGAGTCCCAAACCCACTCGGCTAGACCCAAACGGACTCGGCTAGACCCAAACCCACTCGGCTAGAACCAAACCCACTCGGCTAGACCCAAACCCACTCGGCTAGACCCAAACCCACTCGGCTAGACCCAAACCCACTCGGCTAGACCCAAACCCACTCGGCTAGACACAAACCCACTCGGCTAGACCCAAGCCCACTCGGCTAGTCCCAAACCCATTCGGCTAGACCCAAACCCACTCGGCTACTCCCAAACCCACTCGGCGAGACCCAAACCCACTCAGCTGGACCCAAACCCACTCGGCTAGACCCAAACCCACTTGGCTAGACACAAACCCACTCGGCTAGACCCAAACCCACTGGGCTGGACCCAAACCCTCTCGGATAGACCAAAACCTCCTCGGCTAGACCCAAACCCACTCGGATTCACCCAAACCCACTCGGCTAGACCCAAACCCACTCGGCTAGACCCAAACCCACTCGGCTAGACCCAAACCCAATCGGCTAGACGCAAACCCACTCCGCTAGACCCAAACCCACTCGGCTAGACCCAAACCCACTCAGCTAGACCCAAAACCCACTCGGCTAGACCCAAACCCACTCGGCATAACCCAATCCCACTCGGCTAAACCCAAACCCACTCGGCTAGACCCAAACCCACTCGGTTAGACCCAAACCCACTCGGCTAGACCCAAACCCACTTGGCTAGTCCCAAACCCACTGGGCTATACCCAAACCCACTCGGCTGGACCCAAACCCACTCGGCTGGACCCAAACCCACTCGGCTAGACCCAAACGGACTCGGCTAGACCCAAACGCACTCGGCTAGAACCAAACCCACTCGGCTAGACCCAAACCCACTCGGCTAGACCCAATCCCACTCGGCTAGACCCAAACCCACTCGGCTAGACCCAAACCCAATCGGCTAGTCCCAAACCCACTCGGCTGGACCCAAACCCACTCAGCTCGACCCAAACCCACTCGGCTAGACCCAAACCCACAAGGCTAGACCCTAACCCACTCGGCTATACCCAAACCCACTCGGCTCGACCCAAACCCACTCGGCTAGACCCAAACCCACTCTGCTAGACCCAAACGCACTCGGCTAGACCCAGACCCACTCGGCTAGACCCAAACCCACTCGGCCACTCCCAAACCCATTCCGCTAGACCCAAACCTACTCGGCTAGACCAAAACCCACTCGGCTAGACCCAAACGCACTTGGCTTGACCCAAACCCACTCGGCTACACCCAAACCCACTCCGCTAGACACAAACCCACTCGGCTACACTCAAACCCACTCGGCTAGACCCAAACCCACTCGGCTAGACCCAAACCCACTTGGCTAGAACCAAACCCACTCGGCTAGACCCAAACCCACTCGGCGAGTCCCAAACCCACTCGGCTAGACCCAAACGGACTCGGCTAGACCCAAACCCACTCGGCTAGAACCAAACCCACTCGGCTAGACCCAAACCCACTCGGCTAGACCCAATCCCACTCGGCTAGACCCAAACCCACTCGGCTAGACCCAAACCCAATCGGCTAGTCCCAAACCCACTCGGCTCGACCCAAACCCACTCGGCTAGACACAAACCCACTCTGCTAGACCCAAACGCACTCGGCTAGACCCAGACCCACTCGGCTAGACCCAAACCCACTCGGCCACTCCCAAACCCATTCCGCTAGACCCAAACCTACTCGGCTAGACCAAAACCCACTCGGCTAGACCCAAACGCACTCGGCTTGACCCAAACCCACTCGGCTACACCCAAACCCACTCCGCTAGACACAAACCCACTCGGCTACACTCAAACCCACTCGGCTAGACCCAAACCCACTCGGCTAGACCCAAACCCACTTGGCTAGAACCAAACCCACTCGGCTAGACCCAAACCCACTCGGCGAGTCCCAAACCCACTCGGCTAGACCCAAACGGACTCGGCTAGACCCAAACCCACTCGGCTAGAACCAAACCCACTCGGCTAGACCCAAACCCACTCGGCTAGACCCAAACCCACTCGGCTAGACCCAAACCCACTCGGCTAGACCCAAACCCACTCGGCTAGACACAAACCCACTCGGCTAGACCCAAGCCCACTCGGCTAGTCCCAAACCCATTCGGCTTGACCCAAACCCACTTGGCTAGACCCAAACTCACTCGGCTAGACCCAAACCCACTCAGCTGGACCCAAACCCACTCGGCTAGACCCAAACCCACTTGGCTAGACACAAACCCACTCGGCTAGACCCAAACCCACTCGGCTAGACCCAAACCCTCTCGGATAGACCGAAACCTCCTCGGCTAGACCCAAACCCACTCGGATTCACCCAAACCCACTCGGCTAGACCCAAACCCACTCGGCTAGACCCAAACCCACTCGGCTAGACGCAAACCCACTCGGCTAGACCCAAACCCACTCGGCTAGACCCAAACCCACTCGGATAGACACAAACCCCCTCGGTTAGACCCAAACCCACACGGCTAGACCCAAACCCACTCGGCTAGACCCAAACCCACTCGGCTAGACCCAAACCCACTCGGCTACTCCCAAACCCACTCCGCTAGACCCAAACCTACTCGGCTAGACCAAAACCCACTCGGCTAGACCCAAACCCACTCGGCTAGACCCAAACCCACTAGGCTACACCCAAACCCACTCCGCTAGACCCAAACCCACTCGGCCACTCCCAAACCCATTCCGCTAGACCGAAACCTACTCGGCTTGACACAAACCCACTCGGCTACACCCAAACCCACTCCGCTAGACACAAACCCACTCGGCTACACTCAAACCCACTCGGCTAGACCCAAACCCACTCGGCTAGACCCAAACCCACTTGGCTAGAACCAAACCCACTCGGCTAGACCCAAACCCACTTGGCGAGTCCCAAACCCACTCGGCTAGACCCAAACGGACTCGGCTAGACCCAAACCCACTCGGCTGGAACCAAACCCACTCGGTTAGACCCAAACCCACTCGGCTAGACCCAAACCCACTCGCCTAGACCCAAACCCACTCGGCTAGACCCAAACCCACTCGGCTAGACACAAACCCACTTGGCTAGACCCAAGCCCACTCGGCTAGTCCCAAACCCATTCGGCTTGACCCAAACCCACTTGGCTTGACCCAAACCCTACTCGGCTACTCCCAAACCCACTCCGCTAGACCCAAACCTACTCGGCTAGACCAAAACCCACTCGGCTAGACCCAAACCCACTCGGCTAGACCCAAACCCACTCGGCTACACCCAAACCCACTCCGCTAGACACAAACCCACTCGGCTACACCCAAACCGAATCGGCTAGACCCAAATCCACTCGGATAGACCCAAACCCACTCGGTTAGACCCAAACCCACTCGGCTAGACCCAAACCCACTCGGCGAGACCCAAACCCACTCAGCTGGAACCAAACCCACTCGGCTAGACCCAAACCCACTCAGCTAGACCCAAACCCACTCGGCTAGACGCAAACCCACTCGGCTAGACCCAAACCCACTCGGCTAGACCCAAACCCACTCGGATAGACACAAACCCCCTCGGCTAGACCCAAACCCACATGGCTAGACCCAAACCCACTCGGTTAGACCCAAACCCACTCGGCTAGACCCAAACCCACTCGGCTACTCCCAAACCCACTCCGCTAGACCCAAACCTACTCGGCTAGACCAAAACCCACTCGGCTAGACCCAAACCCACTCGGCTAGACCCAAACCCACTAGGCTACACCCAAACACGCTCCGCTACACACGCTTCTTTACACAGAGAGTGGTGAGTCTCTGGAATTCTCTGCCACAGAAGGTAGTTGAGGCCAGTTCATTGGCTATATTTAAGAGGGCGTTAGATGTGGCACTTGTGGCTAAAGGGATCAGGGGGTATGGAGAGAAGGCAGGTACGGGATACTGAGTTGGATGATCAGCCATGATCACATTGAATGGCGGTGCAGGCTCGAAGGGCCGAATGGCCTACTCCTGCTCCTATTTTCTATGTTTCTATGTTTCTATGCTAGACACAAACCCACTCGGCTACACCCAAACCCACTCGGCTAGACCCAAACCTCCTCGGCTAGACCCAAACCCACTCGGATTGACCCAAACCCACTCGGCTAGACCCAAACCCACTCGGCTAGACCCAAACCCACTCGGCTAGACGCAAACCCACTCGGCTAGACCCAAACCCACTCGGCTAGACCCAAACCCACTCGGATAGACACAAACCCCCTCGGCTAGACCCAAACCCACACGGCTAGACCCAAACCAACTCGGCTAGAACCAAACCCACTCGGCTAGACCCAAACCCACTCGGCTACTCCCAAACCCACTCCGCTAGACCCAAACCTACTCGGCTAGACCAAAACCCACTCGGCTAGACCCAAACCCACTCGGCTAGACCCAAACCCACTAGGCTACACCCAAACCCACTCCGCTAGACACAAACCCACTCGGCTAGACCCAAACCCACTCGGCTAGACCCCAACCCACTCGGCTAGACCCAAACCCACTCGGCTAGACCCAAACCCACTCGGCTGGACCCAAACCCACTCGGCTAGACCCAAACCCACTCCGCTAGACCCAAACGCACTCGGCTACACCCAAACCCACTCGGCTAAACCCAAACCCACTCGGCTAGACCCAAACCCAATCGGCTAGACCCCAACCCACTCCGCTAGACCCAAACCCACTCGGCTAGACCAAACCCACTCGGCTAGACCCAAACCCACTCGGCTAGTCCCAAACCCACTCGGCTACACCCAAACCCACTCGGCTACACCCAAACCCACTCCGCTAGACACAAACTCACTCGGCTGCACCCAAACCCACGCGTCTAGACCCAAACCCACTCGGCTAGACCCTAACCCACTCGGCTAGACCCAAACCCACACAGCTAGACCCAAACCCACTTGGCTAGAACCAAACCCACTCGGCTACACCCAAACCCACTCGGCTAGACCCAAACCCACACAGCTAGACCCAAACCCACTTGGCTAGAACCAAACCCACTCGGCTAGACCCAAACCCACTCGGCTAGTCCCAAAGCCACTCGGCTAGACCCAAACGGACTCGGCTAGACCCAAACCCACACGGCTAGACCCAAACCCACTCGGCTAGACCCAAACCCACTCGGCTAGACCCAAACCCACTCGGCTAGACCCAAACCCACTCGGCTGGACCCAAACCCACTCGGCTAGACCCAAACCCACTCGGCTAGACCCAAACCCACTCCGCTAGACCCAAACCCACTCCGCTAGACCCAAACCCACTCCGCTAGACCCAAACCCGCTCGGCTAGACCCAAACCCACTCGGCTAGACCCAAACCCACTCGGCTACACCCAAACCCACTCGGCTAGACCCAAACCCACTTGGCTAGACCCCAACCCACTCGGTAAGACCCAAACCCACTCGGCTAGACCCAAACCCACTCTGTAGACCCAAACCCACTCGGCTAGACCCAAACCCACTCGGTTGGACCCAAACCCACTCGGCTAGACCCAAACCCACTTGGCTAGACCCAAACCCACTCGGCTAGACACAAACCCACTCGGCTATACCCAAACCCACTCCGCTAGACCCAAACCCACTCGGCGAGACCCAAACCCACTCGGCATGACCCAATCCCACTCGGCTAAACCCAAACCCACTCGGCTAGACCCAAACCCACTCGGTTAGACCCAAACCCACTCGGCTAGACCCAAACCCACTCGGCTAGTCCCAAACCCACTGGGCTAGACCCAAACCCACTCGGCTGGACCCAAACCCACTCGGCTAGACCCAAACCCACTCGGCTAGACCCAAACGGACTCGTCTAGACCCAAACCCACTCGGCTAGAACCAAACCCACTCGGCTAGACCCAAACCCACTCCGCTAGACCCAAACCCACTCCGCTAGACCCAAACCCACTCCGCTAGACCCAAACCCGCTCGGCTAGACCCAAACCCACTCGGCTAGACCCAAACCCACTCGGCTACACCCAAACCCACTCGGCTAGACCCAAACCCACTTGGCTAGACCCCAACCCACTCGGTAAGACCCAAACCCACTCGGCTAGACCCAAACCCACTCTGTAGACCCAAACCCACTCGGCTAGACCCAAACCCACTCGGCTGGACCCAAACCCACTCGGCTAGACCCAAACCCACTTGGCTAGACCCAAACCCACTCGGCTAGACACAAACCCACTCGGCTATACCCAAACCCACTCCGCTAGACCCAAACCCACTCGGCGAGACCCAAACCCACTCGGCATGACCCAATCCCACTCGGCTAAACCCAAACCCACTCGGCTAGACCCAAACCCACTCGGTTAGACCCAAACCCACTCGGCTAGACCCAAACCCACTCGGCTAGTCCCAAACCCACTGGGCTAGACCCAAACCCACTCGGCTGGACCCAAACCCACTCGGCTAGACCCAAACCCACTCGGCTAGACCCAAACGGACTCGTCTAGACCCAAACCCACTCGGCTAGAACCAAACCCACTCGGCTAGACCCAAACCCTCTCGGCTAGTCCCAAACCCACTCGGCTAGACCCAAACCCACTCGGCTAGACCCAAACCCAATCGGCTAGTCCCAAACCCACTCGGCTGGACCCAAACCCACTCAGCTAGACCCAAACCCACTCGGCTAGACCCAAACCCACACGGCTAGACCCAAACCCACTCGACTATACCCAAACCCACTCGGCTCGACACAAACCCACTAGGCTAGACCCAAACCTACTCCGCTAGACCCAAACGCACTCGGCTAGACCCAGACCAACTCGGCTAGACCCCAACCCACTCGGGTAGACCCAAACCCACTCGGCTAGAGCCAAACCCACTCGGCTAGACCCAAACCCACTCGGCTAGACCCAAACCCACTCGGCCAGACCAAAACCCACTCGGCTAGACCCAAACCCACTCGGCTAGACCCAAACGCACTCGGCTAGACACAAACCCACTCGGCTAGACCCAAACCCACTCGGCTAGACCCAAACCCACTCTGCTAAACCCAAACCCACTCGGCTAGACCCAAACCCAATCGGCAAGACGCAAACCCACTCCGCTAGACCCAAACCCACTCGGCTAAACCCAAACCCACTCCGCTAGACCCAAACCCACTCGGCTAGACCCAAACCCTCTCGGATAGACCGAAAACGACTCGGGTAGACCCAAACCCACTCGGATACACCCAAACCCACTCGGCCAGACCCAAACCCACTCGGCTGGACCCAAACCCACTCGGCTAGACCCAAACCCACTCGGCTAGACCCAAACCCACTCGGCTAGACCCAAACCCACTCGGCCACTCCCAAACCCACTCCGCTAGACCAAACCCACTCGGCTACACCCAAACCCACTCGGCTAGTCCCAAAGCCACTCGGCTAGACCCAAACCCACTCGGCTAGACCCAAACCCACTCGGCTAGACCCAAACCCACTCGGCTAGACCCAAACCCACTCGGCTAGACCCAAACCCACTCGGCTAGACCCAAACCCACTCGGCTAGACCCAAACCCACTCGGATAGACCGAAAACGACTCGGGTAGACCCAAACCCACTCGGATACACCCAAACCCACTCGGCCAGACCCAAACCCACTCGGCTGGACCCAAACCCACTCGGCTAGACCCAAACCCACTCGGCTAGACCCAAACCCACTCGGCTAGACCCAAACCCACTCGGCCACTCCCAAACCCACTCCGCTAGACCAAACCCACTCGGCTAGACCCAAACCCACTCGGCTAGTCCCAAAGCCACTCGGCTAGACCCAAACCCACTCGGCTAGACCCAAACCCACTCGGCTAGACCCAAACCCACTCCGCTAGACCCAAACCCACTCCGCTAGACCCAAACCCACTCGGCTAGACCCAAACCCACTCGGCTAGACCCAAACCCACTCGGCTACACCCAAACCCACTCGGCTAGACCCAAACCCACTTGGCTAGACCCCAACCCACTCGGTAAGACCCAAACCCACTCGGCTAGACCCAAACCCACTCTGTAGACCCAAACCCACTCGGCTAGACCCAAACCCACTCGGCTGGACCCAAACCCTCTCGGCTAGACCCAAACCCACTTGGCTAGACCCAAACCCACTCGGCTAGACACAAACCCACTCGGCTATACCCAAACCCACTCCGCTAGACCCAAACCCACTCGGCGAGACCCAAACCCACTCGGCATGACCCAATCCCACTCGGCTAAACCCAAACCCACTCGGCTAGACCCAAACCCACTCGGTTAGACCCAAACCCACTCGGCTAGACCCAAACCCACTCGGCTAGTCCGAAACCCACTGGGCTAGACCCAAACGCACTCGGCTGGACCTAAACCCACTCGGCTAGACCCAAACCCACTCGGCTAGACCCAAACGGACTCGTCTAGACCCAAACCCACTCGGCTAGAACCAAACCCACTCGGCTAGACCCAAACCCACTCGGCTAGTCCCAAACCCACTCGGCTAGACCCAAACCCACTCGGCTAGACCCAAACCCAATCGGCTAGTCCCAAACCCACTCGGCTGGACCCAAACCCACTCAGCTAGACCCAAACCCACTCGGCTAGACCCAAACCCACACGGCTAGACCCAAACCCACTCGACTATACCCAAACCCACTCGGCTCGACACAAACCCACTAGGCTAGACCCAAACCTACTCCGCTAGACCCAAACGCACTCGGCTAGACCCAGACCCACTCGGCTAGACCCCAACCCACTCGGGTAGACCCAAACCCACTCGGCTAGAGCCAAACCCACTCGGCTAGACCCAAACCCACTCGGCTAGACCCAAACCCACTCGGCCAGAACCAAACCCACGCGGCTAGACCCAAACCCACTCGGCTAGACCCGAACGCACTCGGCTAGACACAAACCCACTCGGCTAGACCCAAACCCACTCGGCTAGACCCAAACCCACTCTGCTAAACCCAAACCCACTCGGCTAGACCCAAACCCAATCGGCAAGACGCAAACCCACTCCGCTAGACCCAAACCCACTCGGCTAAACCCAAACCCACTCCGCTAGACCCAAACCCACTCGGCTAGACCCAAACCCTCTCGGATAGACCGAAAACGACTCGGGTAGACCCAAACCCACTCGGATACACCCAAACCCACTCGGCCAGACCCAAACCCACTCGGCTGGACCCAAACCCACTCGGCTAGACCCAAACCCACTCGGCTAGACCCAAACCCACTCGGCTAGACCCAAACCCACTTGGCCACTCCCAAACCCACTCCGCTAGACCAAAACTACTCGGCTAGACCAAAACCCACTCGGCTAGACCCAAACGCATTCGGCTAGACCCAAACCCACTCGGCTACACCCAAACCCACTCCGCTAGACACAAACCCACTCGGCTACACTCAAACCCACTCGGCTAGACCCAAACCCACTCGGCTAGACCCAAACCCACTTGGCTAGAACCAAACCCACTCGGCTAGACCCAAACCCACTCGGCGAGTCCCAAACCCACTCGGCTAGACCCAAACGGACTCGGCTAGACCCAAACCCACTCGGCTAGAACCAAACCCACTCGGCTAGACCCAAACCCACTCGGCTAGACCCAAACCCACTCGGCTAGACCCAAACCCACTCGGCTAGTCCCAAACCCACTGGGCTAGACCCAAACCCACTCGGCTGGACCCAAACCCACTCGGCTAGACCCAAACCCACTCGGCTAGACCCAAACGGACTCGTCTAGACCCAAACCCACTCGGCTAGAACCAAACCCACTCGGCTAGACCCAAACCCTCTCGGCTAGTCCCAAACCCACTCGGCTAGACCCAAACCCACTCGGCTAGACCCAAACCCAATCGGCTAGTCCCAAACCCACTCGGCTGGACCCAAACCCACTCAGCTAGACCCAAACCCACTCGGCTAGACCCAAACCCACACGGCTAGACCCAAACCCACTCGACTATACCCAAACCCACTCGGCTCGACACAAACCCACTAGGCTAGACCCAAACCTACTCCGCTAGACCCAAACGCACTCGGCTAGACCCAGACCAACTCGGCTAGACCCCAACCCACTCGGGTAGACCCAAACCCACTCGGCTAGAGCCAAACCCACTCGGCTAGACCCAAACCCACTCGGCTAGACCCAAACCCACTCGGCCAGACCAAAACCCACTCGGCTAGACCCAAACCCACTCGGCTAGACCCGAACGCACTCGGCTAGACACAAACCCACTCGGCTAGACCCAAACCCACTCGGCTAGACCCAAACCCACTCTGCTAAACCCAAACCCACTCGGCTAGACCCAAACCCAATCGGCAAGACGCAAACCCACTCCGCTAGACCCAAACCCACTCGGCTAAACCCAAACCCACTCCGCTAGACCCAAACCCACTCGGCTAGACCCAAACCCTCTCGGATAGACCGAAAACGACTCGGGTAGACCCAAACCCACTCGGATACACCCAAACCCACTCGGCCAGACCCAAACCCACTCGGCTGGACCCAAACCCACTCGGCTAGACCCAAACCCACTCGGCTAGACCCAAACCCACTCGGCTAGACCCAAACCCACTCGGCCACTCCCAAACCCACTCCGCTAGACCAAACCCACTCGGCTAGACCCAAACCCACTCGGCTAGTCCCAAAGCCACTCGGCTAGACCCAAACCCACTCGGCTAGACCCAAACCCACTCGGCTAGACCCAAACCCACTCGGCTAGACCCAAACCCACTCGGCTAGACCCAAACCCACTCGGCTAGACCCAAACCCACTCGGCTAGACCCAAACCCACTCGGATAGACCGAAAACGACTCGGGTAGACCCAAACCCACTCGGATACACCCAAACCCACTCGGCCAGACCCAAACCCACTCGGCTGGACCCAAACCCACTCGGCTAGACCCAAACCCACTCGGCTAGACCCAAACCCACTCGGCTAGACCCAAACCCACTCGGCCACTCCCAAACCCACTCCGCTAGACCAAACCCACTCGGCTAGACCCAAACCCACTCGGCTAGTCCCAAAGCCACTCGGCTAGACCCAAACCCACTCGGCTAGACCCAAACCCACTCGGCTAGACCCAAACCCACTCGGCTAGACCCAAACCCACTCGGCTAGACCCAAACCCACTCGGCTAGACCCAAACCCACTCCGCTAGACCCAAACCCACTCCGCTAGACCCAAACCCACTCGGCTAGACCCAAACCCACTCGGCTAGACCCAAACCCACTCGGCTACACCCAAACCCACTCGGCTAGACCCAAACCCACTTGGCTAGACCCCAACCCACTCGGTAAGACCCAAACCCACTCGGCTAGACCCAAACCCACTCTGTAGACCCAAACCCACTCGGCTAGACCCAAACCCACTCGGCTGGACCCAAACCCTCTCGGCTAGACCCAAACCCACTTGGCTAGACCCAAACCCACTCGGCTAGACACAAACCCACTCGGCTATACCCAAACCCACTCCGCTAGACCCAAACCCACTCGGCGAGACCCAAACCCACTCGGCATGACCCAATCCCACTCGGCTAAACCCAAACCCACTCGGCTAGACCCAAACCCACTCGGTTAGACCCAAACCCACTCGGCTAGACCCAAACCCACTCGGCTAGTCCCAAACCCACTGGGCTAGACCCAAACGCACTCGGCTGGACCTAAACCCACTCGGCTAGACCCAAACCCACTCGGCTAGACCCAAACGGACTCGTCTAGACCCAAACCCACTCGGCTAGAACCAAACCCACTCGGCTAGACCCAAACCCACTCGGCTAGTCCCAAACCCACTCGGCTAGACCCAAACCCACTCGGCTAGACCCAAACCCAATCGGCTAGTCCCAAACCCACTCGGCTGGACCCAAACCCACTCAGCTAGACCCAAACCCACTCGGCTAGACCCAAACCCACACGGCTAGACCCAAACCCACTCGACTATACCCAAACCCACTCGGCTCGACACAAACCCACTAGGCTAGACCCAAACCTACTCCGCTAGACCCAAACGCACTCGGCTAGACCCAGACCCACTCGGCTAGACCCCAACCCACTCGGGTAGACCCAAACCCACTCGGCTAGAGCCAAACCCACTCGGCTAGACCCAAACCCACTCGGCTAGACCCAAACCCACTCGGCCAGACCCAAACCCACGCGGCTAGACCCAAACCCACTCGGCTAGACCCGAACGCACTCGGCTAGACACAAACCCACTCGGCTAGACCCAAACCCACTCGGCTAGACCCAAACCCACTCTGCTAAACCCAAACCCACTCGGCTAGACCCAAACCCAATCGGCAAGACGCAAACCCACTCCGCTAGACCCAAACCCACTCGGCTAAACCCAAACCCACTCCGCTAGACCCAAACCCACTCGGCTAGACCCAAACCCTCTCGGATAGACCGAAAACGACTCGGGTAGACCCAAACCCACTCGGATACACCCAAACCCACTCGGCCAGACCCAAACCCACTCGGCTGGACCCAAACCCACTCGGCTAGACCCAAACCCACTCGGCTAGACCCAAACCCACTCGGCTAGACCCAAACCCACTTGGCCACTCCCAAACCCACTCCGCTAGACCAAAACTACTCGGCTAGACCAAAACCCACTCGGCTAGACCCAAACGCATTCGGCTAGACCCAAACCCACTCGGCTACACCCAAACCCACTCCGCTAGACACAAACCCACTCGGCTACACTCAAACCCACTCGGCTAGACCCAAACCCACTCGGCTAGACCCAAACCCACTTGGCTAGAACCAAACCCACTCGGCTAGACCCAAACCCACTCGGCGAGTCCCAAACCCACTCGGCTAGACCCAAACGGACTCGGCTAGACCCAAACCCACTCGGCTAGAACCAAACCCACTCGGCTAGACCCAAACCCACTCGGCTAGACCCAAACCCACTCGGCTAGACCCAAACCCACTCGGCTAGACCCAAACCCACTCGGCTAGACCCAAACCCACTCGGCTAGACCCAAATCCACTCGGCTAGTCCCAAACCCACTCGGCTTGACCCAAACCCACTTGGCTAGACCCAAACCCACTCGGCTAGACCCAAACCCAATCGGCTAGACCCAAACCCACTCGGCTACTCCCAAACCCACTCCGCCAGACCCAAACCTACTCGGCTAGACCAAAACCCACTCGGCTAGACCCAAACCCACTCGGCTAGACCCAAACCCACTCGGCTACACCCAAACCCACTCAGCTAGACGCAAACCCACTCGGCTAGACACAAACCCACTCGGCTAGACCCAAACACACTCGGCTAGAACCAAATCCACTCGGCTAGACCCAAACCCACTCGGCCAGACCCAAACCCACTCGGCTGCTCCCAAACCCACTCCGCTAGACCCAAACCTACTCGGCTAGACCAAAACCCACTCGGCTAGACCCAAACCGACTCGGCTAGACCCAAACCCACTCGGCTACACCCAAACCCACTCGGCTAGACCCAAACCCACTCGGTAGACCCAAACCCACTCGGCTCGACCCAAACCCACTCGGCTGGACCGAAACCCATTCGGCTAGACCCAAATCCACTTGGCTACACCCAAACCCACTCCGCTAGACACAAACCCACTCGGCTACACCCAAACCCACTCGGCTACACCCAAACCCACTCGGCTATACCCAAACCCACTGGGCTAGACCCAAACCCACTCGGTTAGACCCAAACCCACTCCGCTAGACCCAAATGCACTCGGCTACACCCAAACCCACTCGGCTAAACCCAAACCCACTCGTCTAGACCCAAACCCAATCGGCTAGACCCAAACCCACTCCGCTAGACCCAAACCCACTCGGCTAGACCAAACCCACTCGGCTAGACCCAAACCCACTCGGCTAGACCCAAACCCACTCGGCTAGACCCAAACCCACTCGGCTACAACCAAACCCACTCCGCTAGACACAAACCCACTCGGCTACACCCAAACCCACTCGTCTAGACCCAAACCCACTCGGCTAGACCCAAACCCAATCGGCTAGACCCAAACCCACACAGCTAGACCCAAACCCACTTGGCTAGAACCAAACCCACTCGGCTACACCCAAACCCACTCGGCTAGACCCAAACCCACACAGCTAGACCCAAACCCACTTGGCTAGAACCAAACCCACTCGGCTAGACCCAAAGACACTCGGCTAGTCCCAAAGCCACTCGGCTAGACCCAAACGGACTCGGCTAGACCCAAACCCACTCGGCTAGACCCAAACCCACTCGGCTAGACCCAAACCCACTGGGCTAGACCGAAACCCACTCGGCTAGACCCAAACCCACTCGGCTAGACCCAAACCCACTCGGCTAGACCCAAACCCACTCGGCTAGACCCAAACCCACTCGGCTAGACCCAAACCCACTCGGCTAGACCCAAACCCACTCGGCTAGACCCAAACCCACTCGGCTAGACCCAAACCCACTCGGCTACACCCATACCCACTCGGCTGGACCCAAACCCACTTCGCTAGACCCCAACCCACTCGGTAAGACCCAAACCCACTCGGCTAGACCCAAACCCATTCTGTAGACCCAAACCCACTCGGCTGGACCCAAACCCACTCCGCTAGACCCAAACGCACACGGCTAGGCCCAGACCCACTCGGCTAGACCCCAACCCACTCGGCTAGACGCAAACCCACTCGGCTAGACCCAAACCCACTCGGCTAGACCCAAACCCACTCGGCTAGACCCAAACCCACTCGGCTAGACCCAAACCCACTCGGCTAGACCCAAACCCACTCGGCTAGACCCAAACCCACTCGGCTAGACACAAACCCACTCGGCTAGACCCAAACACACACGGCTAGAACCAAATCCACTCGGCTAGACCCAAACCCACTCGGCCAGACCCAAACCCACTCGGCTGCTCCCAAACCCACTCCGCTATACCCAAACCTACTCGGCTAGACCAAAACCCACTCGGCTAGACCCAAACCGACTCGGCTAGACCCAAACCCACTCGGCTACACCCAAACCCACTCGGCTAGACCCAAACCCACTCGGTAGACCCAAACCCACTCGGCTCGGCCCAAACCCACTCGGCTGGACCGAAACCCATTCGGCTAGACCCAAATCCACTTGGCTACACCCAAACCCACTCCGCTAGACACAAACCCACTCGGCTACACCCAAACCCACTCGGCTACACCCAAACCCACTCGGCTATACCCAAACCCACTGGGCTAGACCCAAACCCACTCGGTTAGACCCAAACCCACTCCGCTAGACCCAAATGCACTCGGCTACACCCAAACCCACTCGGCTAAACCCAAACCCACTCGTCTAGACCCAAACCCAATCGGCTAGACCCAAACCCACTCCGCTAGACCCAAACCCACTCGGCTAGACCAAACCCACTCGGCTAGACCCAAACCCACTCGGCTAGACCCAAACCCACTCGGCTAGACCCAAACCCACTCGGCTACAACCAAACCCACTCCGCTAGACACAAACCCACTCGGCTACACCCAAACCCACTCGTCTAGACCCAAACCCACTCGGCTAGACCCAAACCCAATCGGCTAGACCCAAACCCACACAGCTAGACCCAAACCCACTTGGCTAGAACCAAACCCACTCGGCTACACCCAAACCCACTCGGCTAGACCCAAACCCACACAGCTAGACCCAAACCCACTTGGCTAGAACCAAACCCACTCGGCTAGACCCAAAGACACTCGGCTAGTCCCAAAGCCACTCGGCTAGACCCAAACGGACTCGGCTAGACCCAAACCCACTCGGCTAGACCCAAACCCACTCGGCTAGACCCAAACCCACTGGGCTAGACCGAAACCCACTCGGCTAGACCCAAACCCACTCGGCTAGACCCAAACCCACTCGGCTAGACCCAAACCCACTCGGCTAGACCCAAACCCACTCGGCTAGACCCAAACCCACTCGGCTAGACCCAAACCCACTCGGCTAGACCCAAACCCACTCGGCTAGACCCAAACCCACTCGGCTACACCCATACCCACTCGGCTGGACCCAAACCCACTTCGCTAGACCCCAACCCACTCGGTAAGACCCAAACCCACTCGGCTAGACCCAAACCCATTCTGTAGACCCAAACCCACTCGGCTGGACCCAAACCCACTCCGCTAGACCCAAACGCACACGGCTAGGCCCAGACCCACTCGGCTAGACCCCAACCCACTCGGCTAGACGCAAACCCACTCGGCTAGAGCCAAACCCACTCGGCTAGACCCAAACCCAATCGGCTAGTCCCAAACCCACTCGGCTGGACCCAAACCCACTCAGCTAGACCCAAACCCACTCGGCTAGACCCAAACCCACAGGGCTAGACCCAAACCCACTCGACTATACCCAAACCCACTCGGCTCGACACAAACCCACTCGGCTAGACCCAAACCCACTCCGCTAGACCCAAACGCACTCGGCTAGACCCAGACCCACTCGGCTAGACCCCAACCCACTCGGGTAGACCCAAACCCACTCGGCTAGAGCCAAACCCACTCGGCTAGACCCAAACCCACTTGGCTAGACCCAAACCCACTCGGCCAGACCCAAACCCACTTGGCTAGACCCAAACCCACTCGGGTAGACCCGAACGCACTTGGCTAGACACAAACCCACTCGGCTAGACCCAAACCCACTCGGCTAGACCCAAACCCACTCTGCTAAACCCAAACCCACTCGGCTAGACCCAAACCCAATCGGCAAGACGCAAACCCACTCCGCTAGACCCAAACCCACTCGGCTAAACCCAAACCCACTCCGCTAGACCCAAACCCACTCGGCTAGACCCAAACCCTCTCGGATTGACCGAAACCGACTCGGGTAGACCCAAACCCACTCGGATACACCCAAACCCACTCGGTTAGACCCAAACCCACTCGGCCAGACCCAAACCCACTCGGCTGGACCCAAACCCACTCAGCTAGACCCAAACCCACTCGGCTAGACCCAAACCCACTCGGCTAGACCCAAACCCACTCGGCCACTCCCAAACCCACTCCGCTAGACCAAAACTACTCGGCTAGACCAAAACCCACTCGGCTAGACCCAAACGCATTCGGCTAGACCCAAACCCACTCGGCTACACCCAAACCCACTCCGCTAGACACAAACCCACTCGGCTACACTCAAACCCACTCGGCTAGACCCAAACCCACTTGGCTAGACCCAAACCCACTTGGCTAGAACCAAACCCACTCGGCTAGACCCAAACCCACTCGGCGTGTCCCAAACCCACTCGGCTAGACCCAAACGTACTCGGCTAGACCCAAACCCACTCGGCTAGAACTTAACCCTGCTCGGCTAGACCCAAACCCACTCGGCTAGACCCAAACCCACTCGGCTAGACCCAAACCCACTCGGCTAGACCCAAACCCACTCGGCTAGACCCAAACCCACTCGGCTAGACCCAAATCCACTCGGCTAGTCCCAAACCCACTCGGCTTGACCCAAACCCACTTGGCTAGACCCAAACGCACTCGGCTAGACCCAAACCCAATCGGCTAGACCCAAACCCACTCGGCTACTCCCAAACCCACTCCGCCAGACCCAAACCTACTCGGCTAGACCAAAACCCACTCGGCTAGACCCAAACCCACTCGGCTACACCCAAACCCACTCGGCTACACCCAAACCCACTCCGCTAGACACAAACCCACTCGGCTACACCCAAACCCACTCGGCTAGACCCAAACCCACTCGGATAGACCCAAACCCACTCGGTTAGACCCAAACCCACTCGGCTAGACCCAAACCCACTCGGCTAGACACAAACCCACTCAGCTGGACCCAAACCCACTCGGCTAGACCCAAACCCACTTGGCTAGACCCAAACCCACTCGGCTAGACCCAAACCCTCTCGGATAGACCGAAACCTCCTCAGCTAGACCCAAACCTCCTCAGCGAGACCCAAACCCACTCGGATTGACCCAAACCCACTCGGCCAGACCCAAACCCACTCGGCTAGACCCAAACCCACTCGGCTAGATGCAAACCCACTCGGCTAGACACAAACCCACTCGGCTAGACCCAAACCCACTCGGATAGACACAAACCCCCTCGGCTAGACCCAAACCCATTCTGTTGACCCAAACCCACTCGGCTGGACCCAAACCCACTCCGCTAGACCCAAACGCACACGGCTAGGCCCAGACCCTCTCGGCTAGACCCCAACCCACTCGGGTAGACCTAAACCCACTCGGCTAGAGCCAAACCCACTCGGCTAGACCCAAACCCACTCGGCCAGACCCAAACCCACTCGGCTAGACCCAAACCCACTCGGCTAGACCCGAACGCACTTGGCTAGACACAAACCCACTCGGCTAGACCCAAACCCACTCGGCTAGACCCAAACCCACTCTGCTAAACCCAAACCCACTCGGCTAGACCCAAACCCAATCGGCAAGATGCAAACCCACTCGGGTAGACCCAAACCCACTCGGCTAGACCCAAACCCCCTCCGCTAGACCCAAACCCACTCGGCTAGACCCAAACCCACTCGGCTGGACCCAAACCCACTCACCTAGACCCAAACCCACTCGGCTAGACCCAAACCCACTCGGCTAGACCCAAACCCACTCGGCCACTCCCAAACCCACTCCGCTAGACCAAAACTACTCGGCTAGACCAAAACCCACTCGGCTAGACCCAAACGCATTCGGCTAGACCAAACCCACTCGGCTGCACCCAAACCCACTCCGCTAGACACAAACCCACTCGGCTACACTCAAACCCACTCGGCTAGACCCAAACTCACTCGGCTAGACCCAAACCCACTTGGCTAGAACCAAACCCACTCGGCTAGACCCAAACCCACTCGGCGAGTCCCAAAGCCACTCGGCTAGACCCAAACGGACTCGGCTAGACCCAAACCCACTCGGCTAGAACCAAACCCACTCGGCTAGACCCAAACCCACTCGGCTAGACCCAAACCCAATCGGCTAGACGCAAATCCACTCGGCTAGTCCCAAACCCACTCGGCTTGACCCAAACCCACTTGGCTAGACCCAAACCCACTCGGCTAGACCCAAACCCACTCGGCTAGACCCAAACCCACTCGGCTACTCCCAAACCCACTCCTCCAGACCCAAACCTACTCGGCTAGACCAAAACCCACTCGGCTAGACCCAAACCCACTCGGCTACACCCAAACCCACTCGGCTACACCCAAACCCACTCCGCTAGACACAAACCCACTCGGCTACACACAAACCCACTCGGCTAGACCCAAACCCACTCGGATAGACCCAAACCCACTCGGTTAGACCCAAACCCACTCGGCTAGACCCAAACCCACTCGGCTAGACCCAAACCCACTCAGCTGGACCCAAACCCACTCGGCTAGACCCAAACCCACTTGGCTAGACCCAAACCCACTCGGCTAGACCCAAACCCTCTCGGATAGACCGAAACCTCCTCAGCTGGACCCAAACCTCCTCAGCTAGACCCAAACCCACTCGGATAGACACAAACCCCCTCGGCTAGACCCAAACCCACACGGCTAGACCCAAACCCACTCGGCTAGACCCAAACCCACTCGGCTAGATCCAAACCCACTCGGCTACTCCCAAACCCACTCGTTAGACCCAAACCTACTCGGCTAGAGTAAAACCCACTCGGCTAGACCCAAACCCACTCAGATAGACACAAACCCCCTCGGCTAGACCCAAACCCACACGGCTAGACCCAAACCCACTCGGCTAGACCCAAACCCACTCGGCTAGATCCAAACCCACTCGGCTACTCCCAAACCCACTCGTTAGACCCAAACCCACTCGGCCAGACCCAAACCCACTCGGCTAGACACAAACCCACTCGGCTAGACCCAAACCCACTCGGCTAGACCCAAACCCACTCGGCTAGACCCAAACCCACTCGGATAGACACAAACCCCCTCGGCTAGACCCAAACCCACACGGCTAGACCCAAACCCACTCGGCTAGACCCAAACCCACTCGGCTAGATCCAAACCCACTCGGCTACTCCCAAACCCACTCGTTAGACCCAAACCTACTCGGCTAGACTAAAACCCACTCGGCTAGACCCAAACCCACTCAGATAGACACAAACCCCCTCGGCTAGACCCAAACCCACACGGCTAGACCCAAACCCACTCGGCTAGACCCAAACCCACTCGGCTAGATCCAAACCCACTCGGCTACTCCCAAACCCACTCGTTAGACCCAAACCTACTCGGCTAGACTAAAACCCACTCGGCTAGACCCAAACCCACTCGGCTAGACCGAAACCCACTCGGCTACACCCAAACCCACTCAGCTAGACGCAAACCCACTCGGCTAGACCCAAACCCACTCGGCTAGACCCAAACCCACTCGGCTAGAACCAAACCCACTCGGCTAGACCCAAACACACTCGGCCAGACCCAAACCCACCCGGCTACTCCCAAACCCACTCCGCTAGACCCAAACCTACTCAGCTAGACCAAAACCCACTCGGTTAGACCCAAACCGACTCGGCTAGACCCAAACCCACTCGGCTACACCCAAACCCACTCGGCTAGACCCAAACCCACTCGGTAGACCCAAACCCACTCGGCTAGATCCAAACCCACTCGGCTGAACCCAAACCCACTCGGCTAGACCTAAACCCACTCGGCTAGCCCCAAACCCACTCGGCTAGACACAAACCCACTCGGCTATACCCAAACCCACTCGGCTAGCCCCAAACCCACTCGGCTAGACCCAAACCCACTCCGCTAGACCCAAACGCACTCGGCTAGACGCAAACCCACTCGGCTAAACCCAAACCCACTCGGCTAGACACAAACCCAATCGGCTAGACCCAAACCTACTCGGCTAGACTAAAACCCACTCGGCTAGACCCAAACCCACTCAGATAGACACAAACCCCCTCGGCTAGACCCAAACCCACACAGCTAGACCCAAACCCACTCGGCTAGACCCAAACCCACTCGGCTAGATCCAAACCCACTCGGCTACTCCCAAACCCACTCGTTAGACCCAAACCTACTCGGCTAGACTAAAACCCACTCGGCTAGACCCAAACCCACTCGGCTAGACCGAAACCCACTCGGCTACACCCAAACCCACTCAGCTAGACGACAACCCACTCGGCTAGACCCAAACCCACTCGGCTAGACCCAAACCCACTCGGCTAGAACCAAACCCACTCGGCTAGACCCAAACCCACTCGGCCAGACCCAAACCCACCCGGCTACTCCCAAACCCACTCCGCTAGACCCAAACCTACTCGGCTAGACCAAAACCCACTCGGCTCGACCCAAACCGACTCGGCTAGACCCAAACCCACTCGGCTACACCCAAACCCACTCGGCTAGACCCAAACCCACTCGGTAGACCCAAACCCACTCGGCTAGATCCAAACCCACTCGGCTGAACCCAAACCCACTCGGCTAGACCTAAACCCACTCGGCTAGACCCAAACCCACTCGGCTAGACACAAACCCACTCGGCTATACCCAAACCCACTCGGCTAGCCCCAAACCCACTTGGCTAGACCCAAACCCATTCCGCTAGACCCAAACGCACTCGGCTAGACGCAAACCCACTCGGCTAAACCCAAACCCACTCGGCTAGACACAAACCCAATCGGCTAGACCCAAACCCACTCCGCTAGACCCAAACCCACTCGGCTAGACCAAAACCCACTCGGCTCGACCCAAACCCACTCGGCTGGACCCAAACCCATTCGGCTAGACCCAAATCCACTTGGCTACACCCAAACCCACTCCGCTAGACACAAACCCACTCGGCTACACCCAAACCCACTCGGCTACACCCAAACCCACTCGGCTATACGCAAACCCACTGGGCTAGACCCAAACCCACTCGGCTAGACCCAAACCCACTCCGCTAGACCCAAACGAACTCGGCTACACCCAAACCCACTCGGCTAAACCCAAACCCACTCGGCTAGACCCAAACCCAATCGGCTAGACCCAAACCCACTCCGCTAGACCCAAACCCACTCGGCTAGACCAAACCCACTCGGCTAGACCCAAACCCACTCGGCTAGACCCAAACCCACTCGGCTAGACCCAAACCCACTCGGCTACACCCAAACCCACTCCGCTAGACACAAACCCACTCGGCTACACCCAAACCCACTCGTCTAGACCCAAACCCACTCGGCTAGACACAAACCCAATCGGCTAGACCCAAACCCACACAGCTAGACCCAAACCCACTTGGCTAGAACCAAACCCACTCGGCTACACCCAAACCCAGTCGGCTAGACCCAAACCCACACAGCTAGACCCAAACCCACTTGGCTAGAACCAAACCCACTCGGCTAGACCCAAAGCCACTCAGCTAGTCCCAAAGCCACTCGGCTAGACCCAAACGGACTCGGCTAGACGCAAACCCACTCGGCTAGACCCAAACCCACTCGGCTAGACCCAAAACCACTCGGCTAGACCCAAACCCACTCGGCTAGACCCAAACCCACTCGGCTAGACCCAAACCCACTCGGCTAGACCCAAACCCACTCGGCTAGACCGAAACCCACTCGGCTAGACCCAAACCCACTCGGCTAGACCCAAACCCACTCGGCTAGACCCAAACCCACTCGGCTAGAAACAAACCCACTCGGCTAGACCCAAACCCACTCGGCTAGACCCAAACCCACTCGGCTAGACCCAAACCCACTCCGCTAGACCCAAACCCACTCCGCTAGACCCAAACCCACGCGGCTAGAAACATAGAAAACATAGAAACATAGAAAATAGGTGAAGGAGTAGGCCATTCGGCCCTTCGAGCCTGCACCGCCATTCAATGTGATCATGGCTGATCATCCAACTCAGTATCCCGTACCTGCCTTCTCTCCATACCCCCTGATCCCTTTAGCCACAAGTGCCACATCTAACGCCCTCTTAAATATAGCCAATGAACTGGCCTCAACTACCTTCTGTGGCAGAGAATTCCAGAGACTCACCACTCTCTGTGTAAAGAATGTTTTCCTCATTTCGGTCCTAAAGGAATTCCCCCTTATCCTTAGACTGTGACCCCTTGTTCTGGACTCCCCCAACATCGGGAACAATCTTCCCGCATCTAGCTTGTCCAACCCCTTAAGAATTTTGTAGGTTTCTGTAAGATCCCCCCTCAATCTTCTAAATTCCATCGAGTACAAACCGAGTCTATCCAATCTTTCCTCATATGAAAGTCCTGACATCCCAGGAATCAGTCTGGTGAATCTTCTCTGTACCCCCTCTATGGCAAGGATGTCTTTCCTCAGATTTGGAGACCAAAACTGTACGCAGTACTCCAGGTGTGGCCTCACCAAAACCCTGTACAACTGCAGTAGAACCTCCCTGCTCCTACACTCAAATCCTTTCGCTATGAATGCTAACATACCATTTGCTTTCTTCACTGCCTGCTGCACCTGCATGCCTACTTTCAATGACTGGTGTACCATGACACCCAGGTCTCGTTGCATCTCCCCCTTACCTAATCTGCCACCATTCAGATAATATCTGCCACCATTCAGATAACTAGACCCAAACCCACTTGGCTAGACCCAAACCCACTCGGCTACACCCAAACCCACTCCGCCAGACACAAACCCACTCGGCTTCACCCCAACCCACTTGGCTAGACCCAAACCCACTCGGCTAGACCCAAACCCAATCGGCTAGACCCAAACCCACTGGGCTGGACCCAAACCCACTTGGCTAGAACCAAACCCACTCGGCTAGACCCAACCCCACTCGGCTAGTCCCAAACCCATTCGGCTAGACCCAAACGGACTCGTCTAGACCCAAACCCACTCGGCTAGAACCAAACCCACTCGGCTAGACCCAAACCCACTCGGCTAGACCCAAACCCACTCGGCTAGACCCAAACCCACTCGGCCAGACCCAAACCCACTCGGCTAGACCCAAACCCACTCGGCTAGACCCAAACCCACTCGGCTAGACCCAAACCCACTCCGCTAGACCCAAACCCACTCGGCTAGACCCAAACCCAATCCGCTAGACCCAAACCCACTCGGCTAGACACAAACCCACTCGGCTAGACCCAAACCCACTGGGCTAGACCCAAACCCACTGCGCTAGGCCCAAACCCACTAGGCTAGACCCAAACGCACTCGGCTAGACCCAAACCCACTCGGCTAGACACAAACCCACTCGGCTGGATCCAAACCCACTCGGCTGGACCCAAACCCACTCGGATAGACCAAAACCCACTTGGCTAGACCCTAACCCTCTCGGCTAGACCCAAACCTACTCGGCAAGACCCAAACCCACTCGGCTCGACCCAAACCGATTCGACTAGACGATTACCCACTCGGCAAGACCCAAACCCACGCGGCTAGACCCAAACCCACTCGGCTCGACCCAAACCCACTCGGCTAGACCCAAACCCACTCGGCTACACCCAAACCCACTCCGCCAGACACCAACCCACTCGGCTTCACCCCAACCCACTTGGCTAGACCCAAACCCACTCGGCTAGACCCAAACCCAATCGGCTAGACCCAAACCCACTGGGCTGGACCCAAACCCACTTGGCTAGAACCAAACCCACTCGGCTAGACCCAACCCCACTCGGCTAGTCCCAAACCCACTCGGTTAGACCCAAACGGACTCGCCTAGACCCAAACCCACTCGGCTAGAACCAAACCCACTCGGCTAGACCCAAACCCACTCGGCTAGACCCAAACCCACTCGGCTAGACCCAAACCCACTCGGCTAGACCCAAACCCACTCGGCTAGACCCAAACCCACTCGGCAAGACCCAAACCCACTCGGCAAGACCCAAACCCACTCGGTTAGACCCAAACCCACTCCGCTAGACCCAAACCCACTCCGCTAGACCCAAACCCACTCGGCTAGACCCAAACCCACTCGGCTGGACCCAAACCCACTCGGATAGACCAAAACCCACTCGGCTTGACCCAAACCCACCCGGCTAGACCCAAACCCACTCGGCAAGACCCAAACCCACTCGGCTCGACCCAAACCAACTCGACTAGACGATTACCCACTCGGCTAGACACAAACCCACGCGGCTAGACCCAAACCCACTCGGCTCGACCCAAACCCACTCAGCTCGACCCAAACCCACTCGGCTTGACCCAAACCCACTCGGCTAGACCCAAACCCACTCGGCTAGACCCTGACCCACTCGGCTACACCCAAAATCACTCCCCTAGACCCAAACCCACTCGGCTGGACCCAAACCCACTCGGCTAGACCCAAACCCACTCGGCTGGACCCAAACCCACTCGGATAGACCCAAACCCACTCGGCGAGACCCAAACACACTCGGCTAGACCCAAACCCACTCCGCTAGACCCAAACCCACTCCGCTAGACCCAAACCCACTCGGCTAGACACAAACCCACTCGGCTAGACCCAAACCCACTCGGCTGGACCCAAACCCACTCGGATAGAACAAAACCCACTCGGCTAGACCCAAACCCACTCGGCTAGACCCAAACCCACTCGGCAAGACCCAAACCCACTCGGCTCGACCCAAACTGACTCGACTAGACGATTACGCACTCGGCTAGACCGAAACCCACGCGGCTAGACCCAAACCCACTCGGCTCGACCCAAACCCACTCGGCTAGACCCAAACACACTCGGGTACACCCAAACCCACTCCGCTAGGCCCAAACCCACTCGGCTAGACCCAAACCCACTCGGCTGGACCCAACCCCACTCGGCTAGACCCAAACCCACTCGGCTAGACCCAAACCCACTCGGCTAGACCCAAACCCACTCCGCTAGACCCAAACCCACTCCGCTAGACCCAAACCCACTCCGCTAGACCCAAACCCACTCCGCTAGACCCAAACCCACTCAGCTAGACCCAAACCCACTCCACTAGACCCAAACCCACTCGGCTAGACCCAAACCCACTCGGCTAGACCCAAACCCACTCGGATAGACCCAAACCCACTCGGCTAGACCCAAACCCACTCGGGTAGACCCAAAGCCACTCGGCTAGACTCAAACCCACTCGGCTAGACCCAAACCCACTCGGCTAGACCCAAACCCACTCGGCTAGACCCAAACCCACTCGGCTAGACCCAAACCCACTCGGCTAGACCCAAACCCACTCCGCTAGACCCAAATCCACTCCGCTACACCCAAACCCACTCGGCTAGACCCAAACCCATTCGGCTGGACCCAAACACACTCCGCTAGACCCAAACCCACTCCGCTACACGCAAACCCACTCCGCTAGTCCCAAACCCACTCCACTAGACCCAAACCCACATGGCTAGACCGAAACCCACTAGGCTAGACCCAAACGCACTCGGCTAGCCCAAACCCACTCGGGTAGACCCAAACCCACTCCGCTAGACCCAAACCCACTCGGCTAGAACCAAACCCACTCGGCTAGACCCAAACCCACTCGGCCAGACCCAAACCCACCCGGCTACTCCCAAACCCACTCCGCTAGACCCAAACCTACTCGGCTAGACCAAAACCCACTCGGCTCGACCCAAACCGACTCGGCTAGACCCAAACCCACTCGGCTACACCCAAACCCACTCGGCTAGACCCAAACCCACTCGGTAGACCCAAACCCACTCGGCTAGATCCAAACCCACTCGGCTGAACCCAAACCCACTCGGCTAGACCTAAACCCACTCGGCTAGACCCAAACCCACTCGGCTAGACACAAACCCACTCGGCTATACCCAAACCCACTCGGCTAGCCCCAAACCCACTTGGCTAGACCCAAACCCATTCCGCTAGACCCAAACGCACTCGGCTAGACGCAAACCCACTCGGCTAAACCCAAACCCACTCGGCTAGACACAAACCCAATCGGCTAGACCCAAACCCACTCCGCTAGACCCAAACCCACTCGGCTAGACCAAAACCCACTCGGCTCGACCCAAACCCACTCGGCTGGACCCAAACCCATTCGGCTAGACCCAAATCCACTTGGCTACACCCAAACCCACTCCGCTAGACACAAACCCACTCGGCTACACCCAAACCCACTCGGCTACACCCAAACCCACTCGGCTATACGCAAACCCACTGGGCTAGACCCAAACCCACTCGGCTAGACCCAAACCCACTCCGCTAGACCCAAACGAACTCGGCTACACCCAAACCCACTCGGCTAAACCCAAACCCACTCGGCTAGACCCAAACCCAATCGGCTAGACCCAAACCCACTCCGCTAGACCCAAACCCACTCGGCTAGACCAAACCCACTCGGCTAGACCCAAACCCACTCGGCTAGACCCAAACCCACTCGGCTAGACCCAAACCCACTCGGCTACACCCAAACCCACTCCGCTAGACACAAACCCACTCGGCTACACCCAAACCCACTCGTCTAGACCCAAACCCACTCGGCTAGACACAAACCCAATCGGCTAGACCCAAACCCACACAGCTAGACCCAAACCCACTTGGCTAGAACCAAACCCACTCGGCTACACCCAAACCCAGTCGGCTAGACCCAAACCCACACAGCTAGACCCAAACCCACTTGGCTAGAACCAAACCCACTCGGCTAGACCCAAAGCCACTCAGCTAGTCCCAAAGCCACTCGGCTAGACCCAAACGGACTCGGCTAGACGCAAACCCACTCGGCTAGACCCAAACCCACTCGGCTAGACCCAAAACCACTCGGCTAGACCCAAACCCACTCGGCTAGACCCAAACCCACTCGGCTAGACCCAAACCCACTCGGCTAGACCCAAACCCACTCGGCTAGACCGAAACCCACTCGGCTAGACCCAAACCCACTCGGCTAGACCCAAACCCACTCGGCTAGACCCAAACCCACTCGGCTAGAAACAAACCCACTCGGCTAGACCCAAACCCACTCGGCTAGACCCAAACCCACTCGGCTAGACCCAAACCCACTCCGCTAGACCCAAACCCACTCCGCTAGACCCAAACCCACGCGGCTAGAAACATAGAAAACATAGAAACATAGAAAATAGGTGAAGGAGTAGGCCATTCGGCCCTTCGAGCCTGCACCGCCATTCAATGTGATCATGGCTGATCATCCAACTCAGTATCCCGTACCTGCCTTCTCTCCATACCCCCTGATCCCTTTAGCCACAAGTGCCACATCTAACGCCCTCTTAAATATAGCCAATGAACTGGCCTCAACTACCTTCTGTGGCAGAGAATTCCAGAGACTCACCACTCTCTGTGTAAAGAATGTTTTCCTCATTTCGGTCCTAAAGGAATTCCCCCTTATCCTTAGACTGTGACCCCTTGTTCTGGACTCCCCCAACATCGGGAACAATCTTCCCGCATCTAGCTTGTCCAACCCCTTAAGAATTTTGTAGGTTTCTGTAAGATCCCCCCTCAATCTTCTAAATTCCATCGAGTACAAACCGAGTCTATCCAATCTTTCCTCATATGAAAGTCCTGACATCCCAGGAATCAGTCTGGTGAATCTTCTCTGTACCCCCTCTATGGCAAGGATGTCTTTCCTCAGATTTGGAGACCAAAACTGTACGCAGTACTCCAGGTGTGGCCTCACCAAAACCCTGTACAACTGCAGTAGAACCTCCCTGCTCCTACACTCAAATCCTTTCGCTATGAATGCTAACATACCATTTGCTTTCTTCACTGCCTGCTGCACCTGCATGCCTACTTTCAATGACTGGTGTACCATGACACCCAGGTCTCGTTGCATCTCCCCCTTACCTAATCTGCCACCATTCAGATAATATCTGCCACCATTCAGATAACTAGACCCAAACCCACTTGGCTAGACCCAAACCCACTCGGCTACACCCAAACCCACTCCGCCAGACACAAACCCACTCGGCTTCACCCCAACCCACTTGGCTAGACCCAAACCCACTCGGCTAGACCCAAACCCAATCGGCTAGACCCAAACCCACTGGGCTGGACCCAAACCCACTTGGCTAGAACCAAACCCACTCGGCTAGACCCAACCCCACTCGGCTAGTCCCAAACCCATTCGGCTAGACCCAAACGGACTCGTCTAGACCCAAACCCACTCGGCTAGAACCAAACCCACTCGGCTAGACCCAAACCCACTCGGCTAGACCCAAACCCACTCGGCTAGACCCAAACCCACTCGGCCAGACCCAAACCCACTCGGCTAGACCCAAACCCACTCGGCTAGACCCAAACCCACTCGGCTAGACCCAAACCCACTCCGCTAGACCCAAACCCACTCGGCTAGACCCAAACCCAATCCGCTAGACCCAAACCCACTCGGCTAGACACAAACCCACTCGGCTAGACCCAAACCCACTGGGCTAGACCCAAACCCACTGCGCTAGGCCCAAACCCACTAGGCTAGACCCAAACGCACTCGGCTAGACCCAAACCCACTCGGCTAGACACAAACCCACTCGGCTGGATCCAAACCCACTCGGCTGGACCCAAACCCACTCGGATAGACCAAAACCCACTTGGCTAGACCCTAACCCTCTCGGCTAGACCCAAACCTACTCGGCAAGACCCAAACCCACTCGGCTCGACCCAAACCGATTCGACTAGACGATTACCCACTCGGCAAGACCCAAACCCACGCGGCTAGACCCAAACCCACTCGGCTCGACCCAAACCCACTCGGCTAGACCCAAACCCACTCGGCTACACCCAAACCCACTCCGCCAGACACCAACCCACTCGGCTTCACCCCAACCCACTTGGCTAGACCCAAACCCACTCGGCTAGACCCAAACCCAATCGGCTAGACCCAAACCCACTGGGCTGGACCCAAACCCACTTGGCTAGAACCAAACCCACTCGGCTAGACCCAACCCCACTCGGCTAGTCCCAAACCCACTCGGTTAGACCCAAACGGACTCGCCTAGACCCAAACCCACTCGGCTAGAACCAAACCCACTCGGCTAGACCCAAACCCACTCGGCTAGACCCAAACCCACTCGGCTAGACCCAAACCCACTCGGCTAGACCCAAACCCACTCGGCTAGACCCAAACCCACTCGGCAAGACCCAAACCCACTCGGCAAGACCCAAACCCACTCGGTTAGACCCAAACCCACTCCGCTAGACCCAAACCCACTCCGCTAGACCCAAACCCACTCGGCTAGACCCAAACCCACTCGGCTGGACCCAAACCCACTCGGATAGACCAAAACCCACTCGGCTTGACCCAAACCCACCCGGCTAGACCCAAACCCACTCGGCAAGACCCAAACCCACTCGGCTCGACCCAAACCAACTCGACTAGACGATTACCCACTCGGCTAGACACAAACCCACGCGGCTAGACCCAAACCCACTCGGCTCGACCCAAACCCACTCAGCTCGACCCAAACCCACTCGGCTTGACCCAAACCCACTCGGCTAGACCCAAACCCACTCGGCTAGACCCTGACCCACTCGGCTACACCCAAAATCACTCCCCTAGACCCAAACCCACTCGGCTGGACCCAAACCCACTCGGCTAGACCCAAACCCACTCGGCTGGACCCAAACCCACTCGGATAGACCCAAACCCACTCGGCGAGACCCAAACACACTCGGCTAGACCCAAACCCACTCCGCTAGACCCAAACCCACTCCGCTAGACCCAAACCCACTCGGCTAGACACAAACCCACTCGGCTAGACCCAAACCCACTCGGCTGGACCCAAACCCACTCGGATAGAACAAAACCCACTCGGCTAGACCCAAACCCACTCGGCTAGACCCAAACCCACTCGGCAAGACCCAAACCCACTCGGCTCGACCCAAACTGACTCGACTAGACGATTACGCACTCGGCTAGACCGAAACCCACGCGGCTAGACCCAAACCCACTCGGCTCGACCCAAACCCACTCGGCTAGACCCAAACACACTCGGGTACACCCAAACCCACTCCGCTAGGCCCAAACCCACTCGGCTAGACCCAAACCCACTCGGCTGGACCCAACCCCACTCGGCTAGACCCAAACCCACTCGGCTAGACCCAAACCCACTCGGCTAGACCCAAACCCACTCCGCTAGACCCAAACCCACTCCGCTAGACCCAAACCCACTCCGCTAGACCCAAACCCACTCCGCTAGACCCAAACCCACTCAGCTAGACCCAAACCCACTCCACTAGACCCAAACCCACTCGGCTAGACCCAAACCCACTCGGCTAGACCCAAACCCACTCGGATAGACCCAAACCCACTCGGCTAGACCCAAACCCACTCGGGTAGACCCAAAGCCACTCGGCTAGACTCAAACCCACTCGGCTAGACCCAAACCCACTCGGCTAGACCCAAACCCACTCGGCTAGACCCAAACCCACTCGGCTAGACCCAAACCCACTCGGCTAGACCCAAACCCACTCCGCTAGACCCAAATCCACTCCGCTACACCCAAACCCACTCGGCTAGACCCAAACCCATTCGGCTGGACCCAAACACACTCCGCTAGACCCAAACCCACTCCGCTACACGCAAACCCACTCCGCTAGTCCCAAACCCACTCCACTAGACCCAAACCCACATGGCTAGACCGAAACCCACTAGGCTAGACCCAAACGCACTCGGCTAGACCCAAACCCACTCGGGTAGACCCAAACCCACTCCGCTAGACCCAAACCCACTCGGCTAGACCCAAACCCACTCGGCTAGACCCAAACACACTCGGGTACACCCAAACCCACTCCGCTAGGCCCAAACCCACTCGGCTAGACCCAAACCCACTCGGCTAGACCCAAACCCACTCGGCTAGACCCAAACCCACTCGGCTAGACCCAAACCCACTCGGCTAGACCCAAACCCACTCGGCTAGACCCAAACCCAGTCCGCTAGACCCAAACCCACTCCGCTAGACCCAAACCCACTCCGCTAGACCCAAACCCACTCGGCTAGACCCAAACCCACTCCACTAGACCCAAACCCACTCGGCTAGACACAAACCCACTCGGCTAGACTCAAATCCACTCGGCTAGACCCAAACCCACTCGGCTAGACCCAAACCCACTCGGGTAGACCCAAAGCCACTCGGCTAGACTCAAACCCACTCGGCTAGACCCAAACCCACTCGGCTAGACCCAAACCCACTCGGCTAGACCCAAACCCACTCGGCTAGACCCAAACCCACTCGGCTAGACCCAAACCCACTCCGCTAGACCCAAATCCACTCCGCTACACCCAAACCCACTCGGCTAGACCCAAACCCATTCGGCTGGACCCAAACACACTCCGCTAGACCCAAACCCACTCCGCTACACGCAAACCCACTCCGCTAGACCCAAACCCACTCCACTAGACCCAAACCCACATGGCTAGACCGAAACCCACTAGGCTAGACCCAAACGCACTCGGCTAGACCCAAACCCACTCGGCTAGACCCAAACCCACTCCGCTAGACCCAAACCCACTCGGCTAGACCCAAACCCACTCCGCTAGACCCAAACCCACTCGGGTAGACCCAAACCCACTCGGCTAGACCCAAACCCACTCGGCTAGACCCAAACCCACGCGGCTAGACCCAAACCCACTCGGCTAGACCCAAACCCACTCGGCTACACCCAAACCCACTCCGCCAGACACAAACCCACTCGGCTTCACTCCAACCCACTTGGCTAGACCCAAACCCACTCGGCTAGACCCAAACCCAATCGGCTAGACCCAAACCCACTGGGCTGGACCCAAACCCACTTGGCTAGAACCAAACCCGCTCGGCTAGACCCAACCCCACTCGGCTAGTCCCAAACCCACTCGTCTAGACCGAAACGGACTCGTCTAGACCCAAACCCACTCGGCTAGAACCAAACCCACTCGGCTAGACCCAAACCCACTCGGCTAGACCCAAACCCAGTCGGCTAGACCCAAACCCACTCGGCTAGACCCAAATCCACTCGGCTAGACCCAAACCCACTCGGCAAGACCCAAACCCACTCGGCTAGACCCAAACCCACTCCGCTAGACCCAAACCCACTCCGCTAGACCCAAACCCACTCGGCTAGACACAAACCCACTCGCAGAGACCCAAACCCACTCGGCTGGACCCAAACCCACTCGGATAGACCAAAACCCTCTCGGCTTGACCCAAACCCACCCGGCTAGACCCAAACCCACTCGGCAAGACCCAAACCCGCTCGGCTCGACCCAAACCAACTCGACTAGACGATTACCCACTCGGCTAGACACAAACCCACGCGGCTAGACCCAAACCCACTCGGCTCGACCCAAACCCACTCAGCTCGACCCAAACCCACTCGGCTTGACCCAAACCCACTCGGCTAGACCCAAACCCACTCGGCTAGACCCTGACCCACTCGGCTACACCCAAAATCACTCCCCTAGACCCAAACCCACTCGGCTGGACCCAAACCCAGTCGGCTAGACCCAAACCCACTCGGCTGGACCCAAACCCACTCGGATAGACCCAAACCCACTCGGCGAGACCCAAACACACTCGGCTAGACCCAAACCCACTCCGCTAGACCCAAACCCACTCCGCTAGACCCAAACCCACTCGGCTAGACACATACCCACTCGGCTAGACCCAAACCCACTCGGCTGGACCCAAACCCACTCGGATAGAACAAAACCCACTCGGCTAGACCCAAACACACTCGGCTACACCCAAACCCACTCCGCTAGGCCCAAACCCACTCGGCTAGACCCAAACCCACTCGGCTAGACCCAAACCCACTCGGCTAGACCCAAACCCACTCCGCTAGACCCAAACCCACTCCGCTGGACCCAAACCCGCTCCGCTAGACCCAAACCCACTCCGCTAGACCCAAACCCACTCGGCTAGACCCAAACCCACTCCACTAGACCCAAACCCACTCGGCTAGACACAAACCCACTCGGCTAGACCCAAACCCACTCGGCTAGACCCAAACCCACTCGGCTAGACCCAAACCCACTCGGGTAGACCCAAAGCCACTCGGCTAGACTCAAAACCACTCGGCTAGACGCAAACCCACTCGGCTAGACCCAAACCCACTCGGCTAGACCCAAACCCACTCGGCTAGACCCAAACCCACTCCGCTAGACCCAAATCCACTCCGCTACACCCAAACCCACTTGGCTAGACCCAAACCCATTCGGCTGGACCCAAACACACTCCGCTAGACCCAAACCCACTCCGCTACATGCAAACCCACTCCGCTAGACCCAAACCCACTCCACTAGACCCAAACCCACACGGCTAGACCGAAACCCACTAGGCTAGACCCAAACGCACTCGGCTAGACCCAAACCCACACGGCTAGACCCAAACCCACTCAGCTAGACCCAAACCCACTTGGCTAGACCCAAACCCACTCCGGTAGACCCAAACCCACTCGGCTAGACCCAAACCCACTCGGCTAGACCCAAACCCACTCGGCTAGACCCAAACCCACGCGGCTAGACCCAAACCCACTCGGCTCGACCCAAACCCACTTGGCTTGACCCAAACCCACTCGGCTAGACCCAAACCCACTCGGCTAGACCCTGACCCACTCGGCTACACACAAAATCACTCCCCAAGACCCAAACCCACTCGGCTGGACCCAAACCCACACGGCTGGACCCAAACCCACTCCACTAGACCCAAACCCACTCGGCTAGACACAAACCCACTCGGCTAGACCCAAACCCACTCGGCTACACCCAAACCCACTCCGCTAGGCCCAAACCCACTCGGCTAGACCCAAACCCACTCGGCTAGACTCAAACCCACTCGGCTAGACCCAAACCCACTCGGCTAGTCCGAAACCCACTCGGCTAGACCCAAACCCACTCGGCTAGACACAAACCCACTCGGCTAGACCCAAACCCACTCGGATAGACCCAAACCCACTCGGCTAGACCCAAACCCACTCGGGTAGACCCAAAGCCACTCGGCTAGACTCAAACCCACTCGGCTAGACCCAAACCCACTCGGCTTGACCCAAACCCACTCGGCTAGACCCAAACCCACTCGGCTAGACCCAAACCCACTCCGCTAGACCCAAATCCACTCCGCTACACCCAAACCCACTCGGCTAGACCCAAACCCATTCGGCTGGACCCAAACACACTCCGCTAAACCCAAACCCACTCCGCTACATGCAAACCCACTCCGCTAGACCCAAACCCACTCCACTAGACCCAAACCCACATGGCTAGACCGAAACCCACTAGGCTAGACCCAAACGCACTCGGCTAGACCCAAACCCACACGGCTAGACCCAAACCCACTCAGCTAGACCCAAACCCACTCGGCTAGACCCAAACCCACTCCGGTAGACCCAAACCCACTCGGCTAGACCCAAACCCACTCGGCTAGACCCAAACCCACTCGGCTAGACCCAAACCCACGCGGCTAGACCCAAACCCACTCGGCTCGACCCAAACCCGCTCGGCTTGACCCAAACCCACTTGGCTAGACCCAAACCCACTCGGCTAGACCCTGACCCACTCGGCTACACACAAAATCACTCCCCTAGACCCAAACCCACTCGGCTGGACCCAAACCCACACGGCTGGACCCAAACCCACTCCACTAGACCCAAACCCACTCGGCTAGACACAAACCCACTCGGCTAGACCCAAACCCACTCGGCTACACCCAAACCCACTCCGCTAGGCCCAAACCCACTCGGCTAGACCCAAACCCACTTGGCTAGACCCAAACCCACTCGGCTAGACACAAACCCACTCGGCTAGTCCCAAACCCACTCGGCTAGACCCAAACCCACTCAGCTAGACACAAACCCACTCGGCTAGACCCAAACCCACTCGGCTAGACCCAAACCCACTCGGCTAGACCCAAAGCCACTCGGGTAGACCCAAACCCACTCGGCTAGACCCAAACCCACTCGGCTAGACCCAAACCCACTCCGCTAGACCCAAATCCACTCCGCTACACCCAAATCCACTCCGCTACACCCAAACCCATTCGGCTGGACCCAAACACACTCCGCTAGACCCAAACCCACTCCGCTAGGCCCAAACCCACTCCGCTAGACGCAAAACCACTCCGTTAGACCCAAACCCACACGGCTAGACCGAAACCCACCAGGCTAGACCCAAACGCACTCGGCTAGACCCAAACCCACTCGGCTAGACCCAAACCCACTCCGCTAGACCCAAACCCACTCGGCTAGACCCAAACCCACTCCGCTAGACCCAAACCCACTCGGCTAGACCCAAACCCACTCCGCTAGACCCAAACCCACTCGGCTAGACACAAACCCACTCGGCTAGACCCAAACCCACTCGGCTGGACCCAAACCCACTCGGATAGAACAAAACCCACTCGGCTAGACCCAAACCCACTCGGCTAGACCCAAACCCACTCGGCAAGACCCAAACCCACTCGGCTCGACCCAAACTGACTCGACTAGACTATTACCCACTCGGCTAGACCGAAACCCACGCGGCTAGACCCAAACCCACTCGGCTCGACCCAAACCCACTCGGCTAGACCCAAACACACTCGGCTACACCCAAACCCACTCCGCTAGGCCCAAACCCACTCGGCTAGGCCCAAACCCACTCGGCTACACCCAAACCCACTCGGCTAGACCCAAACCCACTCGGCTAGACCCAAACCCACTCCGCTAGACCCAAACCCACTCCGCTAGACCCAAACCCACTCGGCTAGACCCAAACCCACTCCACTAGACCCAAACCCACTCGGCTAGACACAAACCCACTCGGCTAGACCCAAACCCACTCGGCTAGACCCAAACCCACTCGGCTAGACCCAAACCCACTCGGGTAGACCCAAAGCCACTCGGCTAGACTCAAACCCACTCGGCTAGACCCAAACCCACTCGGCTAGACCCAAACCCACTCGACTAGACCCAAACCCACTCGGCTAGACCCAAACCCACTCGGCTAGACCCAAACCCACTCCGCTAGACCCAAATCCACTCCGCTACACCCAAACCCACTCGGCTAGACCCAAACCCATTCGGCTGGACCCAAACACACTCCGCTAAACCCAAACCCACTCCGCTACATGCAAACCCACTCCGCTAGACCCAAACCCACTCCACTAGACCCAAACCCACATGGCTAGACCGAAACCCACTAGGCTAGACCCAAACGCACTCGGCTAGACCCAAACCCACACGGCTAGACCCAAACCCACTCAGCTAGACCCAAACCCACTCGGCTAGACCCAAACCCACTCCAGTAGACCCAAACCCACTCGGCTAGACCCAAACCCACTCGGCTAGACCCAAACCCACTCGGCTAGACCCAAACCCACGCGGCTAGACCCAAACCCACTCGGCTCGACCCAAACCCACTCGGCTTGACCCAAACCCACTTGGCTAGACCCAAACCCACTCGGCTAGACCCTGACCCACTCGGCTACACACAAAATCACTCCCCTAGACCCAAACCCACTCGGCTGGACCCAAACCCACACGGCTGGACCCAAACCCACTCCACTAGACCCAAACCCACTCGGCTAGACACAAACCCACTCGGCTAGACCCAAACCCACTCGGCTACACCCAAACCCACTCCGCTAGGCCCAAACCCACTCGGCTAGACCCAAACCCACTCGGCTAGACCCAAACCCACTCGGCTAGACCCAAACCCACTCGGCTAGTCCCAAACCCACTCGGCTAGACCCAAACCCACTCGGCTAGACACAAACCCACTCGGCTAGACCCAAACCCACTCGGCTAGACCCAAACCCACTCGGCTAGACCCAAAGCCACTCGGGTAGACCCAAACCCACTCGGCTAGACCCAAACCCACTCGGCTAGACCCAAACCCACTCCGCTAGACCCAAATCCACTCCGCTACACCCAAATCCACTCCGCTACACCCAAACCCATTCGGCTGGACCCAAACACACTCCGCTAGACCCAAACCCACTCCGCTAGACCCAAACCCACTCCGCTAGACGCAAAACCACTCCGCTGGACCCAAACCCACACGGCTAGACCGAAACCCACTAGGCTAGACCCAAACGCACTCGGCTAGACCCAAACCCACTCGGCTAGACCCAAACCCACTCCGCTAGACCCAAACCCACTCGACTAGACCCAAACCCACTCCGCTAGACCCAAACCCACTCGGCTGGACCCAAACCCACTCCGCTAGACCCAAACCCACTCGACTAGACACAAACCCACTCGGCTAGACCCAAACCCACTCGGCTGGACCCAAACCCACTCGGATAGAACAAAACCCACTCGGCTAGACCCAAACCCACTCGGCTAGACCCAAACCCACTCGGCAAGACCCAAACCCACTCGGCTCGACCCAAACTGACTCGACTAGACTATTACCCACTCGGCTAGACCGAAACCCACGCAGCTAGACCCAAACCCACTCGGCTCGACCCAAACCCACTCGGCTAGACCCAAACACACTCGGCTACACCCCAACCCACTCCGCTAGGCCCAAACCCACTCGGCTAGGCCCAAACCCACTCAGCTAGACCCAAACCCACTCGGCTAGACCCAAACCCACTCGGCTAGACCCAAACCCACTCCGCTAGACCCAAACCGACTCTGCTAGACCCAAACCCACTCCGCTAGACCCAAACCCACTCGGCTAGACCCAAACCCACTCCACTAGACCCAAACCCACTCGGCTAGACACAAACCCACTCGGCTAGACCCAAACCCACTCGGCTAGACCCAAACCCACTCGGCTAGACCCAAACCCACTCGGGTAGACCCAAAGCCACTCGGCTAGACTCAAACCCACTCGGCTAGACCCAAACCCACTCGGCTAGACCCAAACCCACTCGGCTAGACCCAAACCCACTTGGCTAGACCCAAACCCACTCGGCTAGACCCAAACCCACTCCGCTAGACCCAAATCCACTCCGCTACACCCAAACCCACTCGGCTAGACCCAAACCCATTCGGCTGGACCCAAACACACTCCGCTAAACCCAAACCCACTCCGCTACATGCAAACCCACTCCGCTAGACCCAAACCCACTCCACTAGACCCAAACCCACATGGCTAGACCGAAACCCACTAGGCTAGACCCAAACGCACTCGGCTAGACCCAAACCCACACGGCTAGACCCAAACCCACTCAGCTAGACCCAAACCCACTCGGCTAGACCCAACCCCACTCCGGTAGACCCAAACCCACTCGGCTAGACCCAAACCCACTCGGCTAGACCCAAACCCACTCGGCTAGACCCAAACCCACGCGGCTAGACCCAAACCCACTCCGCTAGACCCAAACCCACTCCGCTAGACCCAAACCCACTCGGCTAGACCCAAACCCACTCCACTAGACCCAAACCCACTCGGCTAGACACAAACCCACTCGGCTAGACCCAAACCCACTCGGCTAGACCCAAACCCACTCGGCTAGACCCAAACCCACTCGGGTAGACCCAAAGCCACTCGGCTAGACTCAAACCCACACGGCTAGACCCAAACCCACTCGGCTAGACCCAAACCCACTCGGCTAGACCCAAACCCACTCGGCTAGACCCAAACCCACTCGGCTAGACCCAAACCCACTCCGCTAGACCCAAATCCACTCCGCTACACCCAAACCCACTCGGCTAGACCCAAACCCATTCGGCTGGACCCAAACACACTCCGCTAAACCCAAACCCACTCCGCTACATGCAAACCCACTCCGCTAGACCCAAACCCACTCCACTAGACCCAAACCCACATGGCTAGACCGAAACCCACTAGGCTAGACCCAAACGCACTCGGCTAGACCCAAACCCACACGGCTAGACCCAAACCCACTCAGCTAGACCCAAACCCACTCGGCTAGACCCAAACCCACTCCGGTAGACCCAAACCCACTCGGCTAGACCCAAACCCACTCGGCTAGACCCAAACCCACTCGGCTAGACCCAAACCCACGCGGCTAGACCCAAACCCACTCGGCTCGACCCAAACCCACTCGGCTTGACCCAAACCCACTTGGCTAGACCCAACCCCACTCGGCTAGACCCTGACCCACTCGGCTACACACAAAATCACTCCCCTAGACCCAAACCCACTCGGCTGGACCCAAACCCACACGGCTGGACCCAAACCCACTCCGCTAGGCCCAAACCCACTCGGCTAGACCCAAACCCACTCGGCTAGACCCAACCCCACTCGGCTAGACCCTGACCCACTCGGCTACACACAAAATCACTCCCCTAGACCCAAACCCACTCGGCTGGACCCAAACCCACACGGCTGGACCCAAACCCACTCCACTAGACCCAAACCCACTCGGCTAGACACAAACCCACTCGGCTAGACCCAAACCCACTCGGCTACACCCAAACCCACTCCGCTAGGCCCAAACCCACTCGGCTAGACCCAAAACAACTCGGCTAGACCCAAACCCACTCGGCTAGACCGAAACCCACTAGGCTAGACCCAAACGCACTCGGCTAGACCCAAACCCACACAGCTAGACCCAAACCCACTCAGCTAGACCCAAACCCACTCGGCTAGACCCAAACCCACTCCGGTAGACCCAAACCCACTCGGCTAGACACAAACCCACTCGGCTAGACCCAAACCCACTCGGCTAGACCCAAACCCACGCGGCTATACCCAAACCCACTCGGCTCGACCCAAACCCACTCGACTAGACCCTGACCCACTCGGCTACACCCAAACCCACTCCGCTAGGCCCAAACCCACTCGGCTAGACCCAAACCCACTCGGCTAGACCCAAACCCACTCGGCTAGACCGAAACCCACTAGGCTAGACCCAAACGCACTCGGCTAGACCCAAACCCACTTGGCTAGACCCAAGCCCACTCGGCTAGACCCTGACCCACTCGGCTACACACAATATCACTCCCCAAGACCCAAACCCACTCGGCTGGACCCAAACCCACACGGCTGGACCCAAACCCACTCCACTAGACCCAAACCCACTCGGCTAGACACAAACCCACTCGGCTAGACCCAAACCCACTCGGCTACACCCAAACCCACTCCGCTAGGCCCAAACCCACTCGGCTAGACCCAAACCCACTCGGCTAGACCCAAACCCACTCGGCTAGACCCAAACCCACTCGGCTAGACCCAAACCCACTCGGCTAGACCCAAACCCACTCGGCTAGGCCAAAACCCACTCCGCTAGACCCAAACCCATGTGGCTAGACCCAAACCCACTCGGCTCGACCCAAACCCACTCGGCTAGACCCAAACCCACTCGGCTACACCCAAACCCACTCCGCGAGGCGCAAACCCACTCGGCTAGACCCAAACCCATTCGGCTGGACCCAAACACACTCCGCTAGACCCAAACCCACTCCGCTACATGCAAACCCACTCCGCTAGACCCAAACCCACTCCACTAGACCCAAACCCACACGGCTAGACCGAAACCCACTAGGCTAGACCCAAACGCACTCGGCTAGACCCAAACCCACACGGCTAGACCCAAACCCACTCAGCTAGACCCAAACCCACTCAGCTAGACCCAAACCCACTCCGGTAGACCCAAACCCACTCGGCTGGACCCAAACCCACTCGGCTAGACCCAAACCCACTCGGCTAGACCCAAACCCACGCGGCTAGACCCAAACCCACTCGGCTAGATCCTGACCCACTCGGCTACACACAAAATCACTCCCCTAGACCCAAACCCACTCGGCTGGACCCAAACCCACACGGCTGGACCCAAACCCACTCCACTAGACCCAAACCCACTCGGCTAGACACAAACCCACTCGGCTAGACCCAAACCCACTCCGCTACACCCAAACCCACTCCGTAAGGCCCAAACCCACTCGGCTAGACCCAAACCCACTCCGCTACACCCAAACCCACTCGGCTAGACCCAAGCCCACTCGGCTAGACCCAAACCCACTCGGCTAGACCCAAACCCACTCGGCTAGGCCCAAACCCACTCCGCTAGACCCAAACCCACGTGGCTAGACCCAAACCCACTCGGCTCGACCCAAACCCACTCGGCTAGACCCAAACCCACTCGGCTACACCCAAACCCACTCCGCTAGGCGCAAACCCACTCGGCTAGACCCAAACCCACTCGGCTAGACCCAAACCCACTCGGCTAGACCCAAACCCACTCGGCTAGACCCAAACCCACTCGGCTAGACCCAAACCCACTCGGCTAGGCCCAAACCCACTCCGCTAGACCCAAACCCACTCCGCTAGACCTAAACCCACTCCGCTAGAGCCAAACCCACTCGGCTAGTCCCAAACCCACTCGGCTAGACCCAAACCCACTCGGCTAGACCCAAACCCACTCGGCTAGACCCAAACCCACTCGGCTAGACCCAAACCCACTCGGCTAGACCCAAACCCACTCGGCTAGACCCAAACCCACTCGGCTAGACCCAAACCCACTCGGCTAGACCCAAACCCACTCGGGTAGACCCAAAGCCACTCGGCTAGACTCAAACCCACTCGGCTAGACCCAAACCCACTCGGCTAGACCCAAACCCACTCGGCTAGACCCAAACCCACTCGGCTAGACCCAAACCCACTCGGCTAGACCCAAACCCACTCCGCTAGACCCAAATCCACTCCGCTACACCCAAACCCACTCGGCTAGACCCAAACCCATTCGGCTGGACCCAAACACACTCCGCTAAACCCAAACCCACTCCGCTACATGCAAACCCACTCCGCTAGACCCAAACCCACTCCACTAGACCCAAACCCACATGGCTAGACCGAAACCCACTAGGCTAGACCCAAACGCACTCGGCTAGACCCAAACCCACACGGCTAGACCCAAACCCACTCAGCTAGACCCAAACCCACTCGGCTAGACCCAAACCCACTCCGGTAGACCCAAACCCACTCGGCTAGACCCAAACCCACTCGGCTAGACCCAAACCCACTCGGCTAGACCCAAACCCACGCGGCTAGACCCAAACCCACTCGGCTCGACCCAAACCCACTCGGCTTGACCCAAACCCACTTGGCTAGACCCAACCCCACTCGGCTAGGCCCTGACCCACTCGGCTACACACAAAATCACTCCCCTAGACCCAAACCCACTCGGCTGGACCCAAACCCACACGGCTGGACCCAAACCCACTCCACTAGACCCAAACCCACTCGGCTAGACACAAACCCACTCGGCTAGACCCAAACCCACTCGGCTACACCCAAACCCACTCCGCTAGGCCCAAACCCACTCGGCTAGACCCAAACCCACTCGGCTAGACCCAAACCCACTCGGCTAGACCGAAACCCACTAGGCTAGACCCAAACGCACTCGGCTAGACCCAAACCCACACAGCTAGACCCAAACCCACTCAGCTAGACCCAAACCCACTCGGCTAGACCCAAACCCACTCCGGTAGACCCAAACCCACTCGGCTAGACCCAAACCCACTCGGCTAGACCCAAACCCACTCGGCTAGACCCAAACCCACGCGGCTAGACCCAAACCCACTCGGCTCGACCCAAACCCACTCGACTAGACCCTGACCCACTCGGCTACACCCAAACCCACTCCGCTAGGCCCAAACCCACTCGGCTAGACCCAAACCCACTCGGCTAGACCCAAACCCACTCGGCTAGACCGAAACCCACTAGGCTAGACCCAAACGCACTCGGCTAGACCCAAACCCACTTGGCTAGACCCAAGCCCACTCGGCTAGACCCTGACCCACTCGGCTACACACAATATCACTCCCCTAGACCCAAACCCACTCGGCTGGACCCAAACCCACACGGCTGGACCCAAACCCACTCCACTAGACCCAAACCCACTCGGCTAGACACAAACCCACTCGGCTAGACCCAAACCCACTCGGCTACACCCAAACCCACTCCGCTAGGCCCAAACCCACTCGGCTAGACCCAAACCCACTCGGCTAGACCCAAACCCACTCGGCTAGACCCAAACCCACTCGGCTAGACCCAAACCCACTCGGCTAGACCCAAACCCACTCGGCTAGGCCAAAACCCACTCCGCTAGACCCAAACCCACGTGGCTAGACCCAAACCCACTCGGCTCGACCCAAACCCACTCGGCTAGACCCAAACCCACTCGGCTACACCCAAACCCACTCCGCTAGGCGCAAACCCACTCGGCTAGACCCAAACCCATTCGGCTGGACCCAAACACACTCCGCTAGACCCAAACCCACTCCGCTACATGCAAACCCACTCCGCTAGACCCAAACCCACTCCACTAGACCCAAACCCACACGGCTAGACCGAAACCCACTAGGCTAGACCCAAACGCACTCGGCTAGACCCAAACCCACACGGCTAGACCCAAACCCACTCAGCTAGACCCAAACCCACTCAGCTAGACCCAAACCCACTCCGGTAGACCCAAACCCACTCGGCTGGACCCAAACCCACTCGGCTAGACCCAAACCCACTCGGCTAGACCCAAACCCACGCGGCTAGACCCAAACCCACTCGGCTAGACCCTGACCCACTCGGCTACACACAAAATCACTCCCCTAGACCCAAACCCACTCGGCTGGACCCAAACCCACACGGCTGGACCCAAACCCACTCCACTAGACCCAAACCCACTCGGCTAGACACAAACCCACTCGGCTAGACCCAAACCCACTCCGCTACACCCAAACCCACTCCGTAAGGCCCAAACCCACTCGGCTAGACCCAAACCCACTCCGCTACACCCAAACCCACTCGGCTAGACCCAAACCCACTCGGCTAGACCCAAACCCACTCGGCTAGACCCAAACCCACTCGGCTAGGCCCAAACCCACTCCGCTAGACCCAAACCCACGTGGCTAGACCCAAACCCACTCGGCTCGACCCAAACCCACTCGGCTAGACCCAAACCCACTCGGCTACACCCAAACCCACTCCGCTAGGCGCAAACCCACTCGGCTAGACCCAAACCCACTCGGCTAGACCCAAACCCACTCGGCTAGGCCCAAACCCACTCCGCTAGACCCAAACCCACTCCGCTAGACCCAAACCCACTCCGCTAGAGCCAAACCCACTCGGCTAGTCCCAAACCCACTCGGCTAGACCCAAACCCACTCGGCTAGACCGAAACCCACTCGGCTAGACCCAAACCCACTCGGCTAGACCCAAACCCACTCGGCTAGACCCAAACCCACTCGGCTAGACCCAAACCCACTCGGCTAGACCCAAACCCACTCGGCTAGACCCAAACCCACTCGGCTAGACCCAAACCCACTCGGCTAGGCCCAAACCCACTCCGCTAGACCCAAACCCACTCCGCCAGAGCCAAACCCGCTCGGCTAGTCCCAAACCCACTCGGCTAGACCCAAACCCACTCGGCTAGACCCAAACCCACTCGGCTAGACCGAAACCCACTAGGCTAGACCCAAACGCACTCGGCTAGACCCAAACCCACTTGGCTAGCCCAAGCCCACTCGGCTAGACCCTGACCCACTCGGCTACACACAATATCACTCCCCTAGACCCAAACCCACTCGGCTGGACCCAAACCCACACGGCTGGACCCAAACCCACTCCACTAGACCCAAACCCACTCGGCTAGACACAAACCCACTCGGCTAGACCCAAACCCACTCGGCTACACCCAAACCCACTCCGCTAGGCCCAAACCCACTCGGCTAGACCCAAACGCACTCGGCTAGACCCAAACCCACACGGCTAGACCCAAACCCACTCAGCTAGACCCAAACCCACACGGCTGGACCCAAACCCACTCCACTAGACCCAAACCCACTCGGCTAGACACAAACCCACTCGGCTAGACCCAAACCCACTCGGCTAGACCCAAACCCACTCGGCTAGACCCAAACCCACTCGGCTAGACGCAAACCCACTCGGCTAGGCCCAAACCCACTCCGCTAGACCCAAACCCACTCCGCTAGACCCAAACCCACTCCGCTAGAGCCAAACCCACTCGGCTAGTCCCAAACCCACTCGGCTAGACCCAAACCCACTCGGCTAGACCCAAACCCACTCGGCTAGACCCAAACCCACTCGGCTAGACCCAAACCCACTCGGCTAGACCCAAACCCACTCGGCTAGACCCAAACCCACTCGGCTAGACCCAAACCCACTCGGCTAGACCCAAACCCACTCGGCTAGACCCAAGCCCACTCGGCTAGGCCCAAACCCACTCCGCGAGACCCAAACCCACTCCGCCAGAGCCAAACCCGCTCGGCTAGTCCCAAACCCACTCGGCTAGACCCAAACCCACTCGGCTAGACCCAAACCCACTCGGCTAGACCGAAACCCACTAGGCTAGACCCAAACGCACTCGGCTAGACCCAAACCCACTTGGCTAGACCCAAGCCCACTCGGCTAGACCCTGACCCACTCGGCTACACACAATATCACTCCCCTAGACCCAAACCCACTCGGCTGGACCCAAACCCACACGGCTGGACCCAAACCCACTCCACTAGACCCAAACCCACTCGGCTAGACACAAACCCACTCGGCTAGACACAAACCCACTCGGCTACACCCAAACCCACTCCGCTAGGCCCAAACCCACTCGGCTAGACCCAAACCCACTCGGCTAGACCCAAACCCACTCGGCTAGACCCAAACCCACTCGGCTAGACCCAAACCCACTCGGCTAGACCCAAACCCACTCGGCTAGGCCAAAACCCACTCGACTATACCCAAACCCACGTGGCTAGACCCAAACCCACTCGGCTCGACCCAAACCCACTCGGCTAGACCCAAACCCACTCGGCTAAACCCAAACCCACTCCGCTAGGCGCAAACCCACTCGGCTAGACCCAAACCCATTCGGCTGGACCCAAACACACTCCGCTAGACCCAAACCCACTCCGCTACATGCAAACCCACTCCGCTAGACCCAAACCCACTCCACTAGACCCAAACCCACACGGCTAGACCGAAACCCACTAGGCTAGACCCAAACGCACTCGGCTAGACCCAAACCCACACGGCTAGACCCAAACCCACTCAGCTAGACCCAAACCCACTCAGCTAGACCCAAACCCACTCCGGTAGACCCAAACCCACTCGGCTGGACCCAAACCCACTCGGCTGGACCCAAACCCACTCGGCTAGACCCAAACCCACTCGGCTAGACCCAAACCCACGCGGCTAGACCCAAACCCACTCGGCTAGACCCTGACCCACTCGGCTACACACAAAATCACTCCCCTTGACCCAAACCCACTCGGCTGGACCCAAACCCACACGGCTGGACCCAAACCCACTCCACTAGACCCAAACCCACTCGGCTAGACACAAACCCACTCGGCTACACCCAAACCCACTCGGCTAGACCCAAACCCACTCGGCTAGACCCAAACCCACTCGGCTAGACCCAAACCCACTCGGCTAGGCCCAAACCCACTCCGCTAGACCCAAACCCACGTGGCTAGACCCAAACCCACTCGGCTCGACCCAAACCCACTCGGCTAGACCCAAACCCACTCGGCTAGACCCAAACCCACTCCGGTAGACCCAAACCCACTCCGCTAGACCCAAACCCACGTGGCTAGACCCAAACCCACTCGGCTCGACCCAAACCCACTCGGCTAGACCCAAACCCACTCGGCTAGACCCAAACCCACTCCGGTAGACCCAAACCCACTCGGCTAGACCCAAACCCACTCGGCTAGACCCAAACCCACTCGGCTAGACCCAAACCCACGCGGCTAGACCCAAACCCACTCGGCTCGACCCAAACCCACTCGACTAGACCCTGACCCACTCGGCTACACCCAAACCCACTCCGCTAGGCCCAAACCCACTCGGCTAGACCCAAACCCACTCGGCTAGACCCAAACCCACTCGGCTAGACCGAAACCCACTAGGCTAGACCCAAATGCACTCGGCTAGACCCAAACCCACTTGGCTAGACCCAAGCCCACTCGGCTAGACCCTGACCCACTCGGCCACACACAATATCACTCCCCTAGACCCAAACCCACTCGGCTGGACCCAAACCCACACGGCTGGACCCAAACCCACTCCACTAGACCCAAACCCACTCGGCTAGACACAAACCCACTCGGCTAGACCCAAACCCACTCGGCTACACCCAAACCCACTCCGCTAGGCCCAAACCCACTCGGCTAGACCCAAACCCACTCGGCTAGACCCAAACCCACTCGGCTAGACACAAACCCACTCGGCTAGACCCAAACCCACTCGGCTAGACCCAAACCCACTTGGCTAGGCCAAAACCCACTCCGCTAGACCCAAACCCACGTGGCTAGACCCAAACCCACTCGGCTCGACCCAAACCCACTCGGCTAGACCCAAACCGACTCGGCTACACCCAAACCCACTCCGCTAGGCGCAAACCCACTCGGCTAGACCCAAACCCATTCGGCTGGACCCAAACACACTCCGCTAGACCCAAACCCACTCCGCTACATGCAAACCCACTCCGCTAGACCCAAACCCACTCCACTAGACCCAAACCCACACGGCTAGACCCAAACCCACTAGGCTAGACCCAAACGCACTCGGCTAGACCCAAACCCACACGGCTAGACCCAAACCCACTCAGCTAGACCCAAACCCACTGAGCTAGACCCAAACCCACTCCGGTAGACCCAAACCCACTCGGCTGGACCCAAACCCACTCGGCTAGACCCAAACCCACTCGGCTAGACCCAAACCCACGCGGCTAGACCCAAACCCACTCGGCTAGACCCTGACCCACTCGGCTACACACAAAATCACTCCCCTAGACCCAAACCCACTCGGCTGGACCCAAACCCACACGGCTGGACCCAAACCCACTCCACTAGACCCAAACCCACTCGGCTAGACACAAACCCACTCGGCTAGACCCAAACCCACTCCGCTACACCCAAACCCACTCCGTAAGGCCCAAACCCACTCGGCTAGACCCAAACCCACTCCGCTACACCCAAACCCACTCGGCTAGACCCAAACCCACTCGGCTAGACCCAAACCCACTCGGCTAGACCCAAACCCACTCGGCTAGGCCCAAACCCACTCCGCTAGACCCAAACCCACGTGGCTAGACCCAAACCCACTCGGCTCGACCCAAACCCACTTGGCTAGACCCAAACCCACTCGGCTACACCCAAACCCACTCCGCTAGGCGCAAACCCACTCGGCTAGACCCAAACCCACTCGGCTAGACCCAAACCCACTCGGCTGGACCCAAACCCACTCGGCTAGACCCAAACCCACTCGGCTAGACCCAAACCCACTCGGCTAGGCCCAAACCCACTCCGCTAGACCCAAACCCACTCCGCTAGACCCAAACCCACTCCGCTAGAGCCAAACCCACTCGGCTAGTCCCAAACCCACTCGGCTAGACCCAAACCCACTCGGCTAGACCCAAACCCACTCGGCTAGACCCAAACCCACTCGGCCAGACCCAAACCCACTCGGCTAGACCCAAACCCACTCAGCTAGACCCAAACCCACTCAGCTAGACCCAAACCCACTCCGGTAGACCCAAACCCACTCGGCTGGACCCAAACCCACTCGGCTAGACCCAAACCCACTCGGCTAGACCCAAACCCACGCGGCTAGACCCAAACCCACTCGGCTAGACCCTGACCCACTCGGCTACACACAAAATCACTCCCCTAGACCCAAACCCACTCGGCTGGACCCAAACCCACACGGCTGGACCCAAACCCACTCCACTAGACCCAAACCCACTCGGCTAGACACAAACCCACTCGGCTAGACCCAAACCCACTCCGCTACACCCAAACCCACTCCGTAAGGCCCAAACCCACTCGGCTAGACCCAAACCCACTCCGCTACACCCAAACCCACTCGGCTAGACCCAAACCCACTCGGCTAGACCCAAACCCACTCGGCTAGACCCAAACCCACTCGGCTAGGCCCAAACCCACTCCGCTAGACCCAAACCCACGTGGCTAGACCCAAACCCACTCGGCTCGACCCAAACCCACTCGGCTAGACCCAAACCCACTCGGCTACACCCAAACCCACTCCGCTAGGCGCAAACCCACTCGGCTAGACCCAAACCCACTCGGCTAGACCCAAACCCACTCGGCTAGACCCAAACCCACTCGGCTAGACCCAAACCCACTCGGCTAGACCCAAACCCACTCGGCTAGGCCCAAACCCACTCGGCTAGGCCCAAACCCACGTGGCTAGACCCAAACCCACTCGGCTCGACCCAAACCCACTCGGCTAGACCCAAACCCACTCGGCTACACCCAAACCCACTCCGCTAGGCGCAAACCCACTCGGCTAGACCCAAACCCACTCGGCTAGACCCAAACCCACTCGGCTAGACCCAAACCCACTCGGCTAGACCCAAACCCACTCGGCTAGACGCAAACCCACTCGGCTAGGCTCAAACCCACTCCGCTAGACCCAAACCCACTCCGCTAGACCCAAACCCACTCCGCTAGAGCCAAACCCACTCGGCTAGTCCCAAACCCACTCGGCTAGACCCAAACCCACTCGGCTAGACCCAAACCCACTCGGCTAGACCCAAACCCACTCGGCTAGACCCAAACCCACTCGGCTAGACCCAAACCCACTCGGCTAGACCCAAACCCACTCGGCTAGACCCAAAACCACTCGGCTAGACCCAAACCCACTCGGCTAGACCCAAGCCCACTCGGCTAGGCCCAAACCCACTCCGCTAGACCCAAACCCACTCCGCCAGAGCCAAACCCGCTCGGCTAGTCCCAAACCCACTCGGCTAGACCCAAACCCACTCGGCTAGACCCAAACCCACTCGGCTAGACCGAAACCCACTAGGCTAGACCCAAACGCACTCGGCTAGACCCAAACCCACTTGGCTAGACCCAAGCCCACTCGGCTAGACCCTGACCCACTCGGCTACACACAATATCACTCCCCTAGACCCAAACCCACTCGGCTGGACCCAAACCCACACGGCTGGACCCAAACCCACTCCACTAGACCCAAACCCACTCGGCTAGACACAAACCCACTCGGCTAGACCCAAACCCACTCGGCTACACCCAAACCCACTCCGCTAGGCCCAAACCCACTCGGCTAGACCCAAACCCACTCGGCTAGACCCAAACCCACTCGGCTAGACCCAAACCCACTCGGCTAGACCCAAACCCACTCGGCTAGACCCAAACCCACTCGGCTAGGCCAAAACCCACTCGACTATACCCAAACCCACGTGGCTAGACCCAAACCCACTCGGCTCGACCCAAACCCACTCGGCTAGACCCAAACCCACTCGGCTAAACCCAAACCCACTCCGCTAGGCGCAAACCCACTCGGCTAGACCCAAACCCATTCGGCTGGACCCAAACACACTCCGCTAGACCCAAACCCACTCCGCTACATGCAAACCCACTCCGCTAGACCCAAACCCACTCCACTAGACCCAAACCCACACGGCTAGACCGAAACCCACTAGGCTAGACCCAAACGCACTCGGCTAGACCCAAACCCACACGGCTAGACCCAAACCCACTCAGCTAGACCCAAACCCACTCAGCTAGACCCAAACCCACTCCGGTAGACCCAAACCCACTCGGCTGGACCCAAACCCACTCGGCTGGACCCAAACCCACTCGGCTAGACCCAAACCCACTCGGCTAGACCCAAACCCACGCGGCTAGACCCAAACCCACTCGGCTAGACCCTGACCCACTCGGCTACACACAAAATCACTCCCCTAGACCCAAACCCACTCGGCTGGACCCAAACCCACACGGCTGGACCCAAACCCACTCCACTAGACCCAAACCCACTCGGCTAGACACAAACCCACTCGGCTAGACCCAAACCCACTCCGCTACACCCAAACCCACTCCGTAAGGCCCAAACCCACTCGGCTAGACCCAAACCCACTCCGCTACACCCAAACCCACTCGGCTAGACCCAAACCCACTCGGCTAGACCCAAACCCACTCGGCTAGACCCAAACCCACTCGGCTAGGCCCAAACCCACTCCGCTAGACCCAAACCCACGTGGCTAGACCCAAACCCACTCGGCTCGACCCAAACCCACTCGGCTAGACCCAAACCCACTCGGCTAGACCCAAACCCACTCCGGTAGACCCAAACCCACTCCGCTAGACCCAAACCCACGTGGCTAGACCCAAACCCACTCGGCTCGACCCAAACCCACTCGGCTAGACCCAAACCCACTCGGCTAGACCCAAACCCACTCCGGTAGACCCAAACCCACTCGGCTAGACCCAAACCCACTCGGCTAGACCCAAACCCACTCGGCTAGACCCAAACCCACGCGGCTAGACCCAAACCCACTCGGCTCGACCCAAACCCACTCGACTAGACCCTGACCCACTCGGCTACACCCAAACCCACTCCGCTAGGCCCAAACCCACTCGGCTAGACCCAAACCCACTCGGCTAGACCCAAACCCACTCGGCTAGACTGAAACCCACTAGGCTAGACCCAAATGCACTCGGCTAGACCCAAACCCACCTGGCTAGACCCAAGCCCACTCGGCTAGACCCTGACCCACTCGGCTACACACAATATCACTCCCCTAGACCCAAACCCACTCGGCTGGACCCAAACCCACACGGCTGGACCCAAACCCACTCCACTAGACCCAAACCCACTCGGCTAGACACAAACCCACTCGGCTAGACCCAAACCCACTCGGCTACACCCAAACCCACTCCGCTAGGCCCAAACCCACTCGGCTAGACCCAAACCCACTCGGCTAGACCCAAACCCACTCGGCTAGACCCAAACCCACTCGGCTAGACCCAAACCCACTCGGCTAGACCCAAACCCACTTGGCTAGGCCAAAACCCACTCCGCTAGACCCAAACCCACGTGGCTAGACCCAAACCCACTCGGCTCGACCCAAACCCACTCGGCTAGACCCAAACCCACTCGGCTACACCCAAACCCACTCCGCTTGGCGCAAACCCACTCGGCTAGACCCAAACCCATTCGGCTGGACCCAAACACACTCCGCTAGACCCAAACCCACTCCGCTACATGCAAACCCACTCCGCTAGACCCAAACCCACTCCACTAGACCCAAACCCACACGGCTAGACCCAAACCCACTAGGCTAGACCCAAACGCACTCGGCTAGACCCAAACCCACACGGCTAGACCCAAACCCACTCAGCTAGACCCAAACCCACTGAGCTAGACCCAAACCCACTCCGGTAGACCCAAACCCACTCGGCTGGACCCAAACCCACTCGGCTAGACCCAAACCCACTCGGCTAGACCCAAACCCACGCGGCTAGACCCAAACCCACTCGGCTAGACCCTGACCCACTCGGCTACACACAAAATCACTCCCCTAGACCCAAACCCACTCGGCTGGACCCAAACCCACACGGCTGGACCCAAACCCACTCCACTAGACCCAAACCCACTCGGCTAGACACAAACCCACTCGGCTAGACCCAAACCCACTCCGCTACACCCAAACCCACTCCGTAAGGCCCAAACCCACTCGGCTAGACCCAAACCCACTCCGCTACACCCAAACCCACTCGGCTAGACCCAAACCCACTCGGCTAGACCCAAACCCACTCGGCTAGACCCAAACCCACTCGGCTAGGCCCAAACCCACTCCGCTAGACCCAAACCCACGTGGCTAGACCCAAACCCACTCGGCTCGACCCAAACCCACTTGGCTAGACCCAAACCCACTCGGCTACACCCAAACCCACTCCGCTAGGCGCAAACCCACTCGGCTAGACCCAAACCCACTCGGCTAGACCCAAACCCACTCGGCTAGACCCAAACCCACTCAGCTAGACCCAAACCCACTGAGCTAGACCCAAACCCACTCCGGTAGACCCAAACCCACTCGGCTGGACCCAAACCCACTCGGCTAGACCCAAACCCACTCGGCTAGACCCAAACCCACGCGGCTAGACCCAAACCCACTCGGCTAGACCCTGACCCACTCGGCTACACACAAAATCACTCCCCTAGACCCAAACCCACTCGGCTGGACCCAAACCCACACGGCTGGACCCAAACCCACTCCACTAGACCCAAACCCACTCGGCTAGACACAAACCCACTCGGCTAGACCCAAACCCACTCCGCTACACCCAAACCCACTCCGTAAGGCCCAAACCCACTCGGCTAGACCCAAACCCACTCCGCTACACCCAAACCCACTCGGCTAGACCCAAACCCACTCGGCTAGACCCAAACCCACTCGGCTAGACCCAAACCCACTCGGCTAGGCCCAAACCCACTCCGCTAGACCCAAACCCACGTGGCTAGACCCAAACCCACTCGGCTCGACCCAAACCCACTTGGCTAGACCCAAACCCACTCGGCTACACCCAAACCCACTCCGCTAGGCGCAAACCCACTCGGCTAGACCCAAACCCACTCGGCTAGACCCAAACCCACTCGGCTAGACCCAAACCCACTCGGCTAGACCCAAACCCACTCGGCTAGACCCAAACCCACTCGGCTAGGCCCAAACCCACTCCGCTAGACCCAAACCCACTCCGCTAGACCCAAACCCACTCCGCTAGAGCCAAACCCACTCGGCTAGTCCCAAACCCACTCGGCTAGACCCAAACCCACTCGGCTAGACCCAAACCCACTCGGCTAGACCCAAACCCACTCGGCTAGACCCAAACCCACTCGGCTAGACCCAAACCCACTCGGCTAGACCCAAACCCACTCGGCTAGACCCAAACCCACTCGGCTAGACCCAAACCCACTCGGCTAGACCCAAACCCACTCGGCTAGGCCCAAACCCACTCCGCTAGACCCAAACCCACTCCGCCAGAGCCAAACCCGCTCGGCTAGTCCCAAACCCACTCGGCTAGACCCAAACCCACTCGGCTAGACCCAAACCCAGTCGGCTAGACCCAAACCCACTCGGCTAGACCCAAACTCACTCGGCTAGACCCAAACCCACTCCGCTAGACCCAAACCCACTCGGCTGGACCCAAACCCACACGGCTAGACCCAAACCCACGCAGCTAGACCCAAACCCACTCGGCTCGACCCAAACCCACTCGGCTTGACCCAAACCCACTTGGCTAGACCCAAACCCACTCGGCTAGACCCTGACCCACTCGGCTACACCCAAAATCACTCCCCTAGACCCAAACCCACTCGGCTGAACCCAAACCCACACGGCTTTACCCAAACCCACTCGACTAGACCCAACCCCACTCGGCTGGACCCAAACCCACTCGGATAGACCCAAACCCACTCGGCTAGACCCAAACCCAATCGGCTAGACCCAAACCCACTCCGCTAGACCCAAACCCACTCCGCGAGACCCAAACCCACTCTGCTAGACACAAACCCACTCGGCTAGACCCAAACCCACTCGGCTGGACCCAAACCCACTCGGAGAGACCAAAACCCACTTGGCTAGACCCAAACCCACTCGGCTAGACCCAAACCTACTCGGCAAGACCCAAACCCACTCGGCTCGACCCAAACCGACTCGACTAGACGATTACCCACTCGGCTAGACCCAAACCCACGCGGCTAGACCCAAACCCACTCGGCTCGACCCAAACCCACTCGGCTAGACCCAAACCCACTCGGCTACACCCAAACCCACTCCGCTAGGCCCAAACCCACTCGGCTAGACCCAAACCCACTCGGCTACACACAAACCCACTTGGCTAGACCCAAACCCACTCGGCTAGACCCAAACCCACTCGGCTAGACCCAAACCCACTCAGCTAGGACCAAACCCACTCCGCTAGACCCAAACCCACTCCGCTAGACCCAAACCCACTCCGCTAGAGCCAAACCCACTCGGCTAGTCCCAAACCCACTCGGCTAGACCCAAACCCACTCGGCTAGACCCAAACCCACTCGGCTAGACCCAAACCCACTCGGCTAGACCCAAACCCACTCCGCTAGACCCAAACCCACTTGGCTAGACCCAAACCCACTCGGCTAGACCCAAACCCACACCGCTAGACCCAAACCCACTCCGCTAGACCCAAACTCACTCGGCTAGACCCAAACCCACTCCGCTAGACCCAAACCCACTCGGCTAGACCCAAACCCACTCGGGTAGACTCAAATCCACTCGGCTAGACCCAAACCCACTCGGCTAGACCCAAACCCACTCGGCTAGACCCAAACCCACTCGGCTAGACCCAAACCCACTCGGCTAGACCCAAACCCACTCGGCTAGACCCAAACCCACTCGGCTAGACCCAAACCCACTCCGCTAGACCCAAAGCCACTCGGCTAGACCCAAACCCACTCCGCTAGACCCAAACCCACTCGGCTAGACCCAAACCCACTCCGCTAGACCCAAACCCACTCCGCGAGACACAAACCCACTCCGCTAGACCCAAACCCACTCGGCTGGACCCAAACCCACTCGGATAGACCAAAACCCACTCGGCTAGACCCAAACCCACTCGGCTAGACCCAAACCCACTCGGCTAGACCCAAACCCACTCGGCTGGACCCAAACCCACTCGGATAGACCAAAACCCACTTGGCTAGATGCAAACCCACTCGGCTAGACCCAAACCTACTCGGCAAGACCCAAACACACTCGGCTCGACCCAAACCGACTCGACTAGACGATTACCCACTCGGCTAGACCCAAACCCACGCGGCTAGACCCAAACCCACTCGGCTCGACCCAAACCCACTCGGCTAGACACAAACCCACTCGGCTACACCCAAACCCACTCCGCTAGGCCCAAACCCACTCGGCTAGACCCAAACCCACTCGGCTAGACCCAAACCCACTCCGGTAGACCCAAACCCACTCGGCTAGACCCAAACCCACTCGGCTAGACCCAAACCCACTCGGCTAGACCCAAACCCACGCGGCTAGACCCAAACCCACTCGGCTCGACCCAAACCCACTCGACTAGACCCTGACCCACTCGGCTACACCCAAACCCACTCCGCTAGGCCCAAACCCACTCGGCTAGACCCAAACCCACTCGGCTAGACCCAAACCCACTCGGCTAGACCGAAACCCACTAGGCTAGACCCAAATGCACTCGGCTAGACCCAAACCCACTTGGCTAGACCCAAGCCCACTCGGCTAGACCCTGACCCACTCGGCTACACACAATATCACTCCCCTAGACCCAAACCCACTCGGCTGGACCCAAACCCACACGGCTGGACCCAAACCCACTCCACTAGACCCAAACCCACTCGGCTAGACACAAACCCACTCGGCTAGACCCAAACCCACTCGGCTACACCCAAACCCACTCCGCTAGGCCCAAACCCACTCGGCTAGACCCAAACCCACTCGGCTAGACCCAAACCCACTCGGCTAGACCCAAACCCACTCGGCTAGACCCAAACCCACTCGGCTAGACCCAAACCCACTTGGCTAGGCCAAAACCCACTCCGCTAGACCGAAACCCACGTGGCTAGACCCAAACCCACTCGGCTCGACCCAAACCCACTCGGCTAGACCCAAACCCACTCGGCTACACCCAAACCCACTCCGCTTGGCGCAAACCCACTCGGCTAGACCCAAACCCATTCGGCTGGACCCAAACACACTCCGCTAGACCCAAACCCACTCCGCTACATGCAAACCCACTCCGCTAGACCCAAACCCACTCCACTAGACCCAAACCCACACGGCTAGACCCAAACCCACTAGGCTAGACCCAAACCCACTCGGCTAGACCCAAACCCACTCGGCTAGACCCAAACGCACTAGGCTAGACCCAAACCCACACGGCTAGACCCAAACCCACACGGCTAGACCCAAACCCACTCGGCTAGACCCAAACGCACTAGGCTAGACCCAAACCCACACGGCTAGACCCAAACCCACTCAGCTAGACCCAAACCCACTGAGCTAGACCCAAACCCACTCCGGTAGACCCAAACCCACTCGGCTGGACCCAAACCCACTCGGCTAGACCCAAACCCACTCGGCTAGACCCAAACCCACGCGGCTAGACCCAAACCCACTCGGCTAGACCCTGACCCACTCGGCTACACACAAAATCACTCCCCTAGACCCAAACCCACTCGGCTGGACCCAAACCCACACGGCTGGACCCAAACCCACTCCACTAGACCCAAACCCACTCGGCTAGACACAAACCCACTCGGCTAGACCCAAACCCACTCCGCTACACCCAAACCCACTCCGTAAGGCCCAAACCCACTCGGCTAGACCCAAACCCACTCCGCTACACCCAAACCCACTCGGCTAGACCCAAACCCACTCGGCTAGACCCAAACCCACTCGGCTAGACCCAAACCCACTCGGCTAGGCCCAAACCCACTCCGCTAGACCCAAACCCACGTGGCTAGACCCAAACCCACTCGGCTCGACCCAAACCCACTTGGCTAGACCCAAACCCACTCGGCTACACCCAAACCCACTCCGCTAGGCGCAAACCCACTCGGCTAGACCCAAACCCACTCGGCTAGACCCAAACCCACTCGGCTAGACCCAAACCCACTCGGCTAGACCCAAACCCACTCGGCTAGACCCAAACCCACTCGGCTAGACCCAAACCCACTCGGCTAGACCCAAACCCACTCGGCTAGACCCAAACCCACTCGGCTAGACCCAAACCCACTCGGCTAGACCCAAACCCACTCGGCTAGACCCAAACCCACTCGGCTAGACCCAAACCCACTCGGCTAGACCCAAACCCACTCGGCTAGGCCCAAACCCACTCCGCTAGACCCAAACCCACTCCGCCAGAGCCAAACCCGCTCGGCTAGTCCCAAACCCACTCGGCTAGACCCAAACCCACTCGGCTAGACCCAAACCCAGTCGGCTAGACCCAAACCCACTCGGCTAGACCCAAACTCACTCGGCTAGACCCAAACCCACTCCGCTAGACCCAAACCCACTCGGCTGGACCCAAACCCACACGGCTAGACCCAAACCCACGCAGCTAGACCCAAACCCACTCGGCTCGACCCAAACCCACTCGGCTTGACCCAAACCCACTTGGCTAGACCCAAACCCACTCGGCTAGACCCTGACCCACTCGGCTACACCCAAAATCACTCCCCTAGACCCAAACCCACTCGGCTGAACCCAAACCCACACGGCTTTACCCAAACCCACTCGACTAGACCCAACCCCACTCGGCTGGACCCAAACCCACTCGGATAGACCCAAACCCACTCGGCTAGACCCAAACCCAATCGGCTAGACCCAAACCCACTCCGCTAGACCCAAACCCACTCCGCGAGACCCAAACCCACTCTGCTAGACACAAACCCACTCGGCTAGACCCAAACCCACTCGGCTGGACCCAAACCCACTCGGAGAGACCAAAACCCACTTGGCTAGACCCAAACCCACTCGGCTAGACCCAAACCTACTCGGCAAGACCCAAACCCACTCGGCTCGACCCAAACCGACTCGACTAGACGATTACCCACTCGGCTAGACCCAAACCCACGCGGCTAGACCCAAACCCACTCGGCTCGACCCAAACCCACTCGGCTAGACCCAAACCCACTCGGCTACACCCAAACCCACTCCGCTAGGCCCAAACCCACTCGGCTAGACCCAAACCCACTCGGCTACACACAAACCCACTTGGCTAGACCCAAACCCACTCGGCTAGACCCAAACCCACTCGGCTAGACCCAAACCCACTCAGCTAGGACCAAACCCACTCCGCTAGACCCAAACCCACTCCGCTAGACCCAAACCCACTCCGCTAGAGCCAAACCCACTCGGCTAGTCCCAAACCCACTCGGCTAGACCCAAACCCACTCGGCTAGACCCAAACCCACTCGGCTAGACCCAAACCCACTCGGCTAGACCCAAACCCACTCCGCTAGACCCAAACCCACTTGGCTAGACCCAAACCCACTCGGCTAGACCCAAACCCACACCGCTAGACCCAAACCCACTCCGCTAGACCCAAACTCACTCGGCTAGACCCAAACCCACTCCGCTAGACCCAAACCCACTCGGCTAGACCCAAACCCACTCGGGTAGACTCAAATCCACTCGGCTAGACCCAAACCCACTCGGCTAGACCCAAACCCACTCGGCTAGACCCAAACCCACTCGGCTAGACCCAAACCCACTCGGCTAGACCCAAACCCACTCGGCTAGACCCAAACCCACTCGGCTAGACCCAAACCCACTCCGCTAGACCCAAAGCCACTCGGCTAGACCCAAACCCACTCCGCTAGACCCAAACCCACTCGGCTAGACCCAAACCCACTCCGCTAGACCCAAACCCACTCCGCGAGACACAAACCCACTCCGCTAGACCCAAACCCACTCGGCTGGACCCAAACCCACTCGGATAGACCAAAACCCACTCGGCTAGACCCAAACCCACTCGGCTAGACCCAAACCCACTCGGCTAGACCCAAACCCACTCGGCTGGACCCAAACCCACTCGGATAGACCAAAACCCACTTGGCTAGATGCAAACCCACTCGGCTAGACCCAAACCTACTCGGCAAGACCCAAACACACTCGGCTCGACCCAAACCGACTCGACTAGACGATTACCCACTCGGCTAGACCCAAACCCACGCGGCTAGACCCAAACCCACTCGGCTCGACCCAAACCCACTCGGCTAGACACAAACCCACTCGGCTACACCCAAACCCACTCCGCTAGGCCCAAACCCACTCGGCTAGACCCAAACCCACTCGGCTAGACCCAAACCCACTCCGGTAGACCCAAACCCACTCGGCTAGACCCAAACCCACTCGGCTAGACCCAAACCCACTCGGCTAGACCCAAACCCACGCGGCTAGACCCAAACCCACTCGGCTCGACCCAAACCCACTCGACTAGACCCTGACCCACTCGGCTACACCCAAACCCACTCCGCTAGGCCCAAACCCACTCGGCTAGACCCAAACCCACTCGGCTAGACCCAAACCCACTCGGCTAGACCGAAACCCACTAGGCTAGACCCAAATGCACTCGGCTAGACCCAAACCCACTTGGCTAGACCCAAGCCCACTCGGCTAGACCCTGACCCACTCGGCTACACACAATATCACTCCCCTAGACCCAAACCCACTCGGCTGGACCCAAACCCACACGGCTGGACCCAAACCCACTCCACTAGACCCAAACCCACTCGGCTAGACACAAACCCACTCGGCTAGACCCAAACCCACTCGGCTACACCCAAACCCACTCCGCTAGGCCCAAACCCACTCGGCTAGACCCAAACCCACTCGGCTAGACCCAAACCCACTCGGCTAGACCCAAACCCACTCGGCTAGACCCAAACCCACTCGGCTAGACCCAAACCCACTTGGCTAGGCCAAAACCCACTCCGCTAGACCGAAACCCACGTGGCTAGACCCAAACCCACTCGGCTCGACCCAAACCCACTCGGCTAGACCCAAACCCACTCGGCTACACCCAAACCCACTCCGCTTGGCGCAAACCCACTCGGCTAGACCCAAACCCATTCGGCTGGACCCAAACACACTCCGCTAGACCCAAACCCACTCCGCTACATGCAAACCCACTCCGCTAGACCCAAACCCACTCCACTAGACCCAAACCCACACGGCTAGACCCAAACCCACTAGGCTAGACCCAAACCCACTCGGCTAGACCCAAACCCACTCGGCTAGACCCAAACGCACTAGGCTAGACCCAAACCCACACGGCTAGACCCAAACCCACACGGCTAGACCCAAACCCACTCGGCTAGACCCAAACGCACTAGGCTAGACCCAAACCCACACGGCTAGACCCAAACCCACTCAGCTAGACCCAAACCCACTGAGCTAGACCCAAACCCACTCCGGTAGACCCAAACCCACTCGGCTGGACCCAAACCCACTCGGCTAGACCCAAACCCACTCGGCTAGACCCAAACCCACGCGGCTAGACCCAAACCCACTCGGCTAGACCCTGACCCACTCGGCTACACACAAAATCACTCCCCTAGACCCAAACCCACTCGGCTGGACCCAAACCCACACGGCTGGACCCAAACCCACTCCACTAGACCCAAACCCACTCGGCTAGACACAAACCCACTCGGCTAGACCCAAACCCACTCCGCTACACCCAAACCCACTCCGTAAGGCCCAAACCCACTCGGCTAGACCCAAACCCACTCCGCTACACCCAAACCCACTCGGCTAGACCCAAACCCACTCGGCTAGACCCAAACCCACTCGGCTAGACCCAAACCCACTCGGCTAGGCCCAAACCCACTCCGCTAGACCCAAACCCACGTGGCTAGACCCAAACCCACTCGGCTCGACCCAAACCCACTTGGCTAGACCCAAACCCACTCGGCTACACCCAAACCCACTCCGCTAGGCGCAAACCCACTCGGCTAGACCCAAACCCACTCGGCTAGACCCAAACCCACTCGGCTAGACCCAAACCCACTCGGCTAGACCCAAACCCACTCGGCTAGACCCAAACCCACTCGGCTAGGCCCAAACCCACTCCGCTAGACCCAAACCCACTCCGCTAGACCCAAACCCACTCCGCTAGAGCCAAACCCACTCGGCTAGTCCCAAACCCACTCGGCTAGACCCAAACCCACTCGGCTAGACCCAAACCCACTCGGCTAGACCCAAACCCACTCGGCTAGACCCAAACCCACTCGGCTAGACCCAAACCCACTCGGCTAGACCCAAACCCACTCGGCTAGACCCAAACCCACTCGGCTAGACCCAAACCCACTCGGCTAGACCCAAACCCACTCGGCTAGGCCCAAACCCACTCCGCTAGACCCAAACCCACTCCGCCAGAGCCAAACCCGCTCGGCTAGTCCCAAACCCACTCGGCTAGACCCAAACCCACTCGGCTAGACCCAAACCCAGTCGGCTAGACCCAAACCCACTCGGCTAGACCCAAACTCACTCGGCTAGACCCAAACCCACTCCGCTAGACCCACACCCACTCGGCTGGACCCAAACCCACACGGCTAGACCCAAACCCACGCGGCTAGACCCAAACCCACTCGGCTCGACCCAAACCCACTCGGCTTGACCCAAACCCACTTGGCTAGACCCAAACCCACTCGGCTAGACCCTGACCCACTCGGCTACACCCAAAATCACTCCCCTAGACCCAAACCCACTCGGCTGAACCCAAACCCACACGGCTTTACCCAAACCCACTCGACTAGACCCAAACCCACTCGGCTGGACCCAAACCCACTCGGATAGACCCAAACCCACTCGGCTAGACCCAAACCCAATCGGCTAGACCCAAACCCACTCCGCTAGACCCAAACCCACTCCGCGAGACCCAAACCCACTCTGCTAGACACAAACCCACTCGGCTAGACGCAAACCCACTCGGCTGGACCCAAACCCACTCGGAGAGACCAAAACCCACTTGGCTAGACCCAAACCCACTCGGCTAGACCCAAACCTACTCGGCAAGACCCAAACCCACTCGGCTCGACCCAAACCGACTCGACTAGACGATTACCCACTCGGCTAGACCCAAACCCACGCGGCTAGACCCAAACCCACTCGGCTCGACCCAAACCCACTCGGCTAGACCCAAACCCACTCGGCTACACCCAAACCCACTCCGCTAGGCCCAAACCCACTCGGCTAGACCCAAACCCACTCGGCTACACACAAACCCACTTGGCTAGAACCAAACCCACTCGGCTAGACCCAAACCCACTCGGCTAGACCCAAACCCACTCAGCTAGGACCAAACCCACTCCGCTAGACCCAAACCCACTCCGCTAGACCCAAACCCACTCCGCTAGAGCCAAACCCACTCGGCTAGTCCCAAACCCACTCGGCTAGACCCAAACCCACTCGGCTAGACCCAAACCCACTCGGCTAGACCCAAACCCACTCGGCTAGACCCAAACCCACTCGGCTAGGCCCAAACCCACTCCGCTAGACCCAAACCCACTCCGCTAGACCCAAACCCACTCCGCTAGAGCCAAACCCACTCGGCTAGTCCCAAACCCACTCGGCTAGACCCAAACCCACTCGGCTAGACCCAAACCCACTCGGCTAGACCCAAACCCACTCGGCTAGACCCAAACCCACTCGGCTAGACCCAAACCCACTCGGCTAGACCCAAACCCACTCGGCTAGACCCAAACCCACTCGGCTAGACCCAAACCCACTCGGCTAGACCCAAACCCACTCGGCTAGGCCCAAACCCACTCCGCTAGACCCAAACCCACGCCCCGCCAGAGCCAAACCCGCTCGGCTAGTCCCAAACCCACTCGGCTAGACCCTGACCCACTCGGCTACACCCAAAATCACTCCCCTAGACCCAAACCCACTCGGCTGAACCCAAACCCACACGGCTTTACCCAAACCCACTCGACTAGACCCAAACCCACTCGGCTGGACCCAAACCCACTCGGATAGACCCAAACCCACTCGGCTAGACCCAAACCCAATCGGCTAGACCCAAACCCACTCCGCTAGACCCAAACCCACTCCGCGAGACCCAAACCCACTCTGCTAGACACAAACCCACTCGGCTAGACCCAAACCCACTCGGCTGGACCCAAACCCACTCGGAGAGACCAAAACCCACTTGGCTAGACCCAAACCCACTCGGCTAGACCCAAACCTACTCGGCAAGACCCAAACCCACTCGGCTCGACCCAAACCGACTCGACTAGACGATTACCCACTCGGCTAGACCCAAACCCACGCGGCTAGACCCAAACCCACTCGGCTCGACCCAAACCCACTCGGCTAGACCCAAACCCACTCGGCTACACCCAAACCCACTCCGCTAGGCCCAAACCCACTCGGCTAGACCCAAACCCACTCGGCTACACACAAACCCACTTGGCTAGACCCAAACCCACTCGGCTAGACCCAAACCCACTCGGCTAGACCCAAACCCACTCAGCTAGGACCAAACCCACTCCGCTAGACCCAAACCCACTCCGCTAGACCCAAACCCACTCCGCTAGAGCCAAACCCACTCGGCTAGTCCCAAACCCACTCGGCTAGACCCAAACCCACTCGGCTAGACCCAAACCCACTCGGCTAGACCCAAACCCACTCGGCTAGACCCAAACCCACTCCGCTAGACCCAAACCCACTTGGCTAGACCCAAACCCACTCGGCTAGACCCAAACCCACACCGCTAGACCCAAACCCACTCCGCTAGACCCAAACTCACTCGGCTAGACCCAAACCCACTCCGCTAGACCCAAACCCACTCGGCTAGACCCAAACCCACTCGGGTAGACTCAAATCCACTCGGCTAGACCCAAACCCACTGGGCTAGACCCAAACCCACTCGGCTAGACCCAAACCCACTCGGCTAGACCCAAACCCACTCGGCTAGACCCAAACCCACTCGGCTAGACCCAAACCCACTCGGCTAGACCCAAACCCACTCCGCTAGACCCAAAGCCACTCGGCTAGACCCAAACCCACTCCGCTAGACCCAAACCCACTCGGCTAGACCCAAACCCACTCCGCTAGACCCAAACCCACTCCGCGAGACACAAACCCACTCCGCTAGACCCAAACCCACTCGGCTGGACCCAAACCCACTCGGATAGACCAAAACCCACTCGGCTAGACCCAAACCCACTCGGCTAGACCCAAACCCACTCGGCTAGACCCAAACCCACTCGGCTGGACCCAAACCCACTCGGATAGACCAAAACCCACTTGGCTAGATGCAAACCCACTCGGCTAGACCCAAACCTACTCGGCAAGACCCAAACACACTCGGCTCGACCCAAACCGACTCGACTAGACGATTACCCACTCGGCTAGACCCAAACCCACGCGGCTAGACCCAAACCCACTCGGCTCGACCCAAACCCACTCGGCTAGACACAAACCCACTCGGCTACACCCAAACCCACTCCGCTAGGCCCAAACCCACTCGGCTAGACCCAAACCCACTCGGCTAGACCCAAACCCACTCCGGTAGACCCAAACCCACTCGGCTAGACCCAAACCCACTCGGCTAGACCCAAACCCACTCGGCTAGACCCAAACCCACGCGGCTAGACCCAAACCCACTCGGCTCGACCCAAACCCACTCGACTAGACCCTGACCCACTCGGCTACACCCAAACCCACTCCGCTAGGCCCAAACCCACTCGGCTAGACCCAAACCCACTCGGCTAGACCCAAACCCACTCGGCTAGACCGAAACCCACTAGGCTAGACCCAAATGCACTCGGCTAGACCCAAACCCACTTGGCTAGACCCAAGCCCACTCGGCTAGACCCTGACCCACTCGGCTACACACAATATCACTCCCCTAGACCCAAACCCACTCGGCTGGACCCAAACCCACACGGCTGGACCCAAACCCACTCCACTAGACCCAAACCCACTCGGCTAGACACAAACCCACTCGGCTAGACCCAAACCCACTCGGCTACACCCAAACCCACTCCGCTAGGCCCAAACCCACTCGGCTAGACCCAAACCCACTCGGCTAGACCCAAACCCACTCGGCTAGACCCAAACCCACTCGGCTAGACCCAAACCCACTCGGCTAGACCCAAACCCACTTGGCTAGGCCAAAACCCACTCCGCTAGACCCAAACCCACGTGGCTAGACCCAAACCCACTCGGCTCGACCCAAACCCACTCGGCTAGACCCAAACCCACTCGGCTACACCCAAACCCACTCCGCTTGGCGCAAACCCACTCGGCTAGACCCAAACCCATTCGGCTGGACCCAAACACACTCCGCTAGACCCAAACCCACTCCGCTACATGCAAACCCACTCCGCTAGACCCAAACCCACTCCACTAGACCCAAACCCACACGGCTAGACCCAAACCCACTAGGCTAGACCCAAACCCACTCGGCTAGACCCAAACCCACTCGGCTAGACCCAAACGCACTAGGCTAGACCCAAACCCACACGGCTAGACCCAAACCCACACGGCTAGACCCAAACCCACTCGGCTAGACCCAAACGCACTAGGCTAGACCCAAACCCACACGGCTAGACCCAAACCCACTCAGCTAGACCCAAACCCACTGAGCTAGACCCAAACCCACTCCGGTAGACCCAAACCCACTCGGCTGGACCCAAACCCACTCGGCTAGACCCAAACCCACTCGGCTAGACCCAAACCCACGCGGCTAGACCCAAACCCACTCGGCTAGACCCTGACCCACTCGGCTACACACAAAATCACTCCCCTAGACCCAAACCCACTCGGCTGGACCCAAACCCACACGGCTGGACCCAAACCCACTCCACTAGACCCAAACCCACTCGGCTAGACACAAACCCACTCGGCTAGACCCAAACCCACTCCGCTACACCCAAACCCACTCCGTAAGGCCCAAACCCACTCGGCTAGACCCAAACCCACTCCGCTACACCCAAACCCACTCGGCTAGACCCAAACCCACTCGGCTAGACCCAAACCCACTCGGCTAGACCCAAACCCACTCGGCTAGGCCCAAACCCACTCCGCTAGACCCAAACCCACGTGGCTAGACCCAAACCCACTCGGCTCGACCCAAACCCACTTGGCTAGACCCAAACCCACTCGGCTACACCCAAACCCACTCCGCTAGGCGCAAACCCACTCGGCTAGACCCAAACCCACTCGGCTAGACCCAAACCCACTCGGCTAGACCCAAACCCACTCGGCTAGACCCAAACCCACTCGGCTAGACCCAAACCCACTCGGCTAGGCCCAAACCCACTCCGCTAGACCCAAACCCACTCCGCTAGACCCAAACCCACTCCGCTAGAGCCAAACCCACTCGGCTAGTCCCAAACCCACTCGGCTAGACCCAAACCCACTCGGCTAGACCCAAACCCACTCGGCTAGACCCAAACCCACTCGGCTAGACCCAAACCCACTCGGCTAGACCCAAACCCACTCGGCTAGACCCAAACCCACTCGGCTAGACCCAAACCCACTCGGCTAGACCCAAACCCACTCGGCTAGACCCAAACCCACTCGGCTAGGCCCAAACCCACTCCGCTAGACCCAAACCCACTCCGCCAGAGCCAAACCCGCTCGGCTAGTCCCAAACCCACTCGGCTAGACCCAAACCCACTCGGCTAGACCCAAACCCAGTCGGCTAGACCCAAACCCACTCGGCTAGACCCAAACTCACTCGGCTAGACCCAAACCCACTCCGCTAGACCCAAACCCACTCGGCTGGACCCAAACCCACACGGCTAGACCCAAACCCACGCGGCTAGACCCAAACCCACTCGGCTCGACCCAAACCCACTCGGCTTGACCCAAACCCACTTGGCTAGACCCAAACCCACTCGGCTAGACCCTGACCCACTCGACTAGACCCAAACCCACACGGCTGAACCCAAACCCACACGGCTTTACCCAAACCCACTCGACTAGACCCAAACCCACTCGGCTGGACCCAAACCCACTCGGATAGACCCAAACCCACTCGGCTAGACCCAAACCCAATCGGCTAGACCCAAACCCACTCCGCTAGACCCAAACCCACTCCGCGAGACCCAAACCCACTCTGCTAGACACAAACCCACTCGGCTAGACCCAAACCCACTCGGCTGGACCCAAACCCACTCGGAGAGACCAAAACCCACTTGGCTAGACCCAAACCCACTCGGCTAGACCCAAACCTACTCGGCAAGACCCAAACCCACTCGGCTCGACCCAAACCGACTCGACTAGACGATTACCCACTCGGCTAGACCCAAACCCACGCGGCTAGACCCAAACCCACTCGGCTCGACCCAAACCCACTCGGCTAGACCCAAACCCACTCGGCTACACCCAAACCCACTCCGCTAGGCCCAAACCCACTCGGCTAGACCCAAACCCACTCGGCTACACACAAACCCACTTGGCTAGACCCAAACCCACTCGGCTAGACCCAAACCCACTCGGCTAGACCCAAACCCACTCAGCTAGGACCAAACCCACTCCGCTAGACCCAAACCCACTCCGCTAGACCCAAACCCACTCCGCTAGAGCCAAACCCACTCGGCTAGTCCCAAACCCACTCGGCTAGACCCAAACCCACTCGGCTAGACCCAAACCCACTCGGCTAGACCCAAACCCACTCGGCTAGACCCAAACCCACTCCGCTAGACCCAAACCCACTTGGCTAGACCCAAACCCACTCGGCTAGACCCAAACCCACACCGCTAGACCCAAACCCACTCCGCTAGACCCAAACTCACTCGGCTAGACCCAAACCCACTCCGCTAGACCCAAACCCACTCGGCTAGACCCAAACCCACTCGGGTAGACTCAAATCCACTCGGCTAGACCCAAACCCACTCGGCTAGACCCAAACCCACTCGGCTAGACCCAAACCCACTCGGCTAGACCCAAACCCACTCGGCTAGACCCAAACCCACTCGGCTAGACCCAAACCCACTCGGCTAGACCCAAACCCACTCCGCTAGACCCAAAGCCACTCGGCTAGACCCAAACCCACTCCGCTAGACCCAAACCCACTCGGCTAGACCCAAACCCACTCCGCTAGACCCAAACCCACTCCGCGAGACACAAACCCACTCCGCTAGACCCAAACCCACTCGGCTGGACCCAAACCCACTCGGATAGACCAAAACCCACTCGGCTAGACCCAAACCCACTCGGCTAGACCCAAACCCGCTCGGCTAGACCCAAACCCACTCGGCTGGACCCAAACCCACTCGGATAGACCAAAACCCACTTGGCTAGATGCAAACCCACTCGGCTAGACCCAAACCTACTCGGCAAGACCCAAACACACTCGGCTCGACCCAAACCGACTCGACTAGACGATTACCCACTCGGCTAGACCCAAACCCACGCGGCTAGACCCAAACCCACTCGGCTCGACCCAAACCCACTCGGCTAGACACAAACCCACTCGGCTACACCCAAACCCACTCCGCTAGGCCCAAACCCACTCGGCTAGACCCAAACCCACTCGGCTAGACACAAACCCACTCGGCTAGACCCAAACCCACTCCGCTAGACCCAAACCCACTCCGCTAGACCCAAACCCACTCAGCTAGGCCCAAACCCACTCCGCTAGACCCAAACCCACTCCGCTAGACCCAAACCCACTCCGCTAGAGCCAAACCCACTCGGCTAGTTCCAAACCCACTCGGCTAGACCCAAACCCACTCGGCTAGACCCAAACCCACTCAGCTAGACCCAAACCCACTCGGCTAGACCCAAACCCACTCCGCTAGACCCAAACATACTCGGCTAGACCCAAACCCACTCCGCTAGACCCAAACCCACTCGACTAGACCCAAACCCACTCGGCTAGACCCAAACCCACTCGGCTAGACCCAAACCCACTCCGCTAGACCCAAACCCACTCGGCTAGACCCAAACCCACTCGGCTAGACCCAAACCCACTCCGCTAGACCCAAACCCACTCCGCTAGACCCAAACCCACTCGGCTAGACCCAAACCCACTCCGCTAGACCCAAACCCACTCGGCTAGACCCAAACCCACTCGGCTAGGCCCAAACCCACTCCGCTAGACCCAAACCCACTCCGCTAGACCCAAACCCACTCCGCTAAAGCCAAACCCACTCGGCTAGTCCCAAACCCACTCGGCTAGACCCAAACCCACTCGGCTAGACACAAACCCACTCGGCTAGACCCAAACCCACTCGGCTAGACACAAACCCACTCGGCTAGACCCAAACCCACTCGGCTAAACCCAAACCCACTCGGCTAGACCCAAACCCACTCGGCAAGACCCAAACCCACTCGGCTAGACCCAAACCCACTCGGCTAGGCCCAAACACACTCCGCTAGACCCAAACCCACTCCGCCAGAGCCAAACCCGCTCGGCTAGTCCCAAACCCACTCGGCTAGACCCAAACCCACTCGGCTAGACCCAAACCCAGTCGGCTAGACCCAAACCCACTCGGCTAGACCCAAACCCACTCGGCTAGACCCAAACCCACTCCGCTAGACCCAAACCCACTCGGCTAGACCCAAACCCACTCGGCTAGACCCAAACCCACTCCGCTAGACCCAAACCCACTCCGCTAGACCCAAACCCACTCCGCGAGACACAAACCCACTCCACTAGACCCAAACCCACTCGGCTGGACCCAAACCCACTCGGATAGACCAAAACCCACTCGGCTAGACCCAAACCCACTCGGCTAGACCCAAACCCACTCGGCTAGACCCAAACCCACTCGGCTGGACCCAAACCCACTCGGATAGACCAAAACCCACTTGGCTAGATGCAAACCCACTCGGCTAGACCCAAACCTACTCGGCAAGACCCAAACACACTCGGCTCGACCCAAACCGACTCGACTAGACGATTACCCACTCGGCTAGACCCAAACCCACGCGGCTAGACCCAAACCCACTCGGCTCGACCCAAACCCACTCGGCTAGACACAAACCCACTCGGCTACACCCAAACCCACTCCGCTAGGCCCAAACCCACTCGGCTAGACCCAAACCCACTCGGCTAGACACAAACCCACTCGGCTAGACCCAAACCCACTCCGCTAGACCCAAACCCACTCCGCTAGACCCAAACCCACTCAGCTAGGCCCAAACCCACTCCGCTAGACCCAAACCCACTCCGCTAGACCCAAACCCACTCCGCTAGAGCCAAACCCACTCGGCTAGTTCCAAACCCACTCGGCTAGACCCAAACCCACTCGGCTAGACCCAAACCCACTCAGCTAGACCCAAACCCACTCGGCTAGACCCAAACCCACTCCGCTAGACCCAAACATACTCGGCTAGACCCAAACCCACTCCGCTAGACCCAAACCCACTCGGCTAGACCCAAACCCACTCGGCTAGACCCAAACCCACTCGGCTAGACCCAAACCCACTCCGCTAGACCCAAACCCACTCGGCTAGACCCAAACCCACTCGGCTAGACCCAAACCCACTCCGCTAGACCCAAACCCACTCCGCTAGACCCAAACCCACTCGGCTAGACCCAAACCCACTCCGCTAGACCCAAACCCACTCGGCTAGACCCAAACCCACTCGGCTAGGCCCAAACCCACTCCGCTAGACCCAAACCCACTCCGCTAGACCCAAACCCACTCCGCTAAAGCCAAACCCACTCGGCTAGTCCCAAACCCACTCGGCTAGACCCAAACCCACTCGGCTAGACACAAACCCACTCGGCTAGACCCAAACCCACTCGGCTAGACACAAACCCACTCGGCTAGACCCAAACCCACTCGGCTAGACCCAAACCCACTCGGCTAGACCCAAACCCACTCGGCAAGACCCAAACCCACTCGGCTAGACCCAAACCCACTCGGCTAGGCCCAAACACACTCCGCTAGACCCAAACCCACTCCGCCAGAGCCAAACCCGCTCGGCTAGTCCCAAACCCACTCGGCTAGACCCAAACCCACTCGGCTAGACCCAAACCCAGTCGGCTAGACCCAAACCCACTCGGCTAGACCCAAACCCACTCGGCTAGACCCAAACCCACTCCGCTAGACCCAAACCCACTCGGCTAGACCCAAACCCACTCGGCTAGACCCAAACCCACGCGGCTAGACCCAAACCCACTTGGCTCGACCCAAACCCACTCGGCTTGACCCAAACACACTTGGCTAGACCCAAACCCACTCGGCTAGACCCTGACCCACTCGGCTACACCCAAAATCACTCCCCTAGACCCAAACCCACTCGGCTGAACCCAAACCCACACGGCTGGACCCAAACCCACTCGACTAGACCCAAACCCACTCGGCTGGACCCAAACCCACTCGGATAGACCCAAACCCACTCGGCTAGACCCAAACCCAATCGGCTAGACCCAAACCCACTCCGCTAGACCCAAACCCACTCCGCGAGACCCAAACCCACTCTGCTAGACACAAACCCACTCGGCTAGACCCAAACCCACTCGGCTGGACCCAAACCCACTCGGAGAGACCAAAACCCACTTGGCTAGACCCAAACCCACTCGGCTAGACCCAAACCTACTCGGCAAGACCCAAACCCACTCGGCTCGACCCAAACCGACTCGACTAGACGATTACCCACTCGGCTAGACCCAAACCCACGCGGCTAGACCCAAACCCACTCGGCTCGACCCAAACCCACTCGGCTAGACCCAAACCCACTCGGCTACACCCAAACCCACTCCGCTAGGCCCAAACCCACTCGGCTAGACCCAAACCCACTCGGCTACACACAAACCCACTCGGCTAGACCCAAACCCACTCGGCTAGACCCAAACCCACTCGGCTACACCCAAACCCACTCCGCTAGGCCCAAACCCACTCGGCTAGACCCAAACCCACTCGGCTAGACACAAACCCACTCGGCTAGACCCAAACCCACTCGGCTAGACCCAAACCCACTCGGCTAGACCCAAACCCACTCCGCTAGACCCAAACCCACTCGGCTACACCCAAACCCACTCGGCTAGACCCAAACCCACTCCGCTAGACCCAAACCCACTCGGCTAGACCCAAACCCACTCGGCTAGACCCAAACCCACTCCGCTACACCCAAACCCACTCGGCTAGACCCAAACCCACTCGGGTAGACCCAAATCCACTCGGCTAGACCCAAACCCACTCGGCTAGACCCAAACCCACTCGGCTAGACCCAAACCCACTCCGCTAGACCCAAACCCACTCCGCTAGACCCAAACCCACTCAGCTAGGCCCAAACCCACTCCGCTAGACCCAAACCCACTCAGCTAGACCCAAACCCACTCGGCTAGACCCAAACCCACTCGGCGAGACCCAAACCTACTCGGCAAGACCCAAACCCACTCGGCTAGACCCAAACCCACTCGGGTAGACCCAAATCCACTCGGCTAGACCCAAACCCACTCGGCTAGACCAAACCCACTCGGCTAGACCCAAACCCACTCGGCTGGACCCAAACCCACTCGGCTAGACTCAAACCCACTCAGCTAGACCCAAACCCACTCGGCTAGACCCAAACCCACTCAGCTAGACCCAAACCCACTCGGCTAGACCCAAACCCACTCGGCGAGACCCAAACCTACTCGGCAAGACCCAAACACACTCGGCTCGACCCAAACCGACTCGACTAGACGATTACCCACTCGGCTAGACCCAAACCCTCGCGGCTAGACCCAAACCCACTCGGCTCGACCCAAACCCACTCGGCTAGACCCAAACCCACTCGGCTAGACCCAAACCCACTCCGCTAGGCCCAAACCCACTCGGCTAGACCCAAACCCACTCGGCTAGACACAAACCCACTCGGCTAGACCCAAACCCACTCGGCTAGACCCAAACCCACTCGGCTAGACCCAAACCCACTCCGCTAGACCCAAACCCACTCGGCTACACCCAAACCCACTCGGCTAGACCCAAACCCACTCCGCTAGACCCAAACCCACTCCGCGAGACCCAAACCCACTCGGCTAGACCCAAACCCACTCCGCTACACCCAAACCCACTCGGCTAGACCCAAACCCACTCGGGTAGACCCAAATCCACTCGGCTAGACCCAAACCCACTCGGCTAGACCCAAACCCACTCGGCTAGACCCAAACCCACTCCGCTAGACCCAAACCCACTCCGCTAGACCCAAACCCACTCAGCTAGGCCCAAACCCACTCCGCTAGACCCAAACCCACTCCGCTAGACCCAAACCCACTCCGCTAGAGCCAAACCCACTCGGCTAGTTCCAAACCCACTCGGCTAGACCCAAACCCACTCGGCTAGAACCAAACCCACTCGGCTAGACCCAAACCCACTCGGCTAGACCCAAACCCACTCGGCTAGACCCAAACCCACTCGGCTAGACCCAAACCCACTCGGCTAGACCCAAACCCACTCGGCTAGACCCAAACCCACTCCGCTAGGCCCAAACCCACTCCGCTAGACCCAAACCCACTCCGCTAGACCCAAACCCACTCCGCTAGAGCCAAACCCACTCGGCTAGTCCCAAACCCACTCGGCTAGACCCAAACCCACTCGGCTAGACCCAAACCCACTCGGCTAGACCCAAACCCACTCGGCTAGACCCAAACCCACTCGGCTAGACCCAAACCCACTCGGCTAGACCCAAACCCACTCGGCTGGACCCAAACCCACTCGGATAGACCAAAACCCACTTGGCTTGACCCAAACCCACTCGGCTAGACCCAAACCTACTCGGCAAGACCCAAACACACTCGCCTCGACCCAAACCGACTCGACTAGACGATTACCCACTCGGCTAGACCCAAACCCTCGCGGCTAGACCCAAACCCACTCGGCTCGACCCAAACCCACTCGGCTAGACCCAAACCCACTCGGCTACACCCAAACCCACTCCGCTAGGCCCAAACCCACTCGGCTAGACCCAAACCCACTCAGCTAGACACAAACCCACTCGGCTAGACCCAAACCCACTCGGCTAGACCCAAACCCACTCGGCTAGACCCAAACCCACTCCGCTAGACCCAAACCCACTCGGCTACACCCAAACCCACTCGGCTAGACCCAAACCCACTCCGCTAGACCCAAACCCACTCCGCTAGACCCAAACCCACTCGGCTAGACCCAAACCCACTCCGCTAGACCCAAACCCACTCGGCTAGACCCAAACCCACTCGGGTAGACCCAAATCCACTCGGCTAGACCCAAACCCACTCGGCTAGACCCAAACCCACTCGGCTAGACCCAAACCCACTCCGCTAGACCCAAACCCACTCAGCTAGGCCCAAACCCACTCCGCTAGACCCAAACCCACTCCGCTAGACCCAAACCCACTCCGCTAGAGCCAAACCCACTCGGCTAGTTCCAAACCCACTCGGCTAGACCCAAACCCACTCGGCTAGAACCAAACCCACTCGGCTAGACCCAAACCCACTCGGCTAGACCCAAACCCACTCGGCTAGACCCAAACCCACTCGGCTAGACGCAAACCCACTCGGCTAGACCCAAACCCACTCGGCTAGACCCAAACCCACTCCGCTAGGCCCAAACCCACTCCGCTAGACCCAAACCCACTCCGCTAGACCCAAACCCACTCCGCTAGAGCCAAACCCACTCGGCTAGTCCCAAACCCACTCGGCTAGACCCAAACCCACTCGGCTAGACCCAAACCCACTCGGCTAGACCCAAACCCACTCGGCTAGACCCAAACCCACTCGGCTAGACCCAAACCCACTCGGCTAGACCCAAACCCACTCGGCTAGACCCAAACCCACTCGGCTAGACCCAAACCCACTCGGCCAGACCCAAACCCACTCCGCCAGACCCAAACCCACTCCGCTAGACCCAAACCCACTCGGCTAGACCCAAACCCACTCGGCTAGACCCAAACCCACTCGGGTAGACCCAAACCCACTCGGCTAGACCCAAACCCACTCGGCTAGACCCAAACCCACTCGGCTAGTCCCAAACCCACTCGGCTAGACCCAAACCCACTCGGCTAGACCCAAACCCACTCGGCTAGACCCAAACCCACTCGGCTAGACCCAAACCCACTCCGCTAGACCCAAACCCACTCGGCTAGACCCAAACCCACTCGGCTAGACCCAAACCCACTCCGCTAGACCCAAACCCACTCGGCTAGACCCAAACCCACTCGGCTAGACCCAAACCCACTCGGCTAGACCCAAACCCACTCGGCTAGACCCAAACCCACTCGGGTAGACCCAAAGCCACTCGGCTAGACCCAAACCCACTCGGCTAGACCCAAACCCACTCGGCTAGACCCAAACCCACTCGGCTAGACCCAAACCCACTCGGCTAGACCCAAACCCACTCGGCTAGACCCAAACCCACTCCGCTAGACCCAAATCCACTCGGCTAGACCCAAACCCACTCGGCTAGACCCAAACCCACTCGGCTAGACCCAAACCCACTCGGCTAGACCCAAACCCACTCAGCTAGACCCAAACCCACTCGGCTAGACCCAAACCCACTCCGCTAGACCCAAACCCACTCCGCGAGACCCAAACCCACTCCGCTAGACCCAAACCCACTCGGCTGGATCCAAACCCACTCGGATAGACCAAAACCCACTCGGCTAGACCCAAACCCACTCGGCTAGACCCAAACCCACTCGGCTAGACCCAAACCCACTCGGCTAGACCCAAACCCACTCGGCTAGACCCAAACCCACTCGGCTAGACCCAAACCCACTCGGCTAGACACAAACCCACTCGGCTAGACCCAAACCCACTCGGCTAGACCCAAACCCACTCCTCTAGACCCAAATCCACTCGGCTAGACCCAAACCCACTCGGCTAGACTCAAACCCACTCAGCTAGACCCAAACCCACTCGGCTAGACCCAAACCCACTCAGCTAGACCCAAACCCACTCGGCTAGACCCAAACCCACTCCGCTAGACCCAAACCCACTCCGCGAGACCCAAACCCACTCCGCTAGACCCAAACCCACTCGGCTGGACCCAAACCCACTCGGATAGACCAAAACCCACTCGGCTAGACCCAAACCCACTCGGCTAGACCAAACCCACTCGGCTAGACCCAAACCCACTCGGCTGGACCCAAACCCACTCGGATAGACCAAAACCCACTTGGCTAGACCCAAACCCACTCGGCTAGACCCAAACCTACTCGGCAAGACCCAAACACACTCGGCTCGACCCAAACCGACTCGACTAGACGATTACCCACTCGGCTAGACCCAAACCCTCGCGGCTAGACCCAAACCCACTCGGCTCGAGCCAAACCCACTCGGCTAGACCCAAACCCACTCGGTTACACCCAAACCCACTCCGCTAGGCCCAAACCCACTCGGCTAGACCCAAACCCACTCGGCTAGACACAAACCCACTCGGCTAGACCCAAACCCACTCGGCTAGACCCAAACCCACTCGGCTAGACCCAAACCCACTCCGCTAGACCCAAACCCACTCGGCTACACCCAAACCCACTCGGCTAGACCCAAACCCACTCCGCTAGACCCAAACCCACTCCGCGAGACCCAAACCCACTCGGCTAGACCCAAACCCACTCCGCTACACCCAAACCCACTCGGCTAGACCCAAACCCACTCGGGTAGACCCAAATCCACTCGGCTAGACCCAAACCCACTCGGCTAGACCCAAACCCACTCGGCTAGACCCAAACCCACTCGGCTAGACCCAAACCCACTCCGCTAGACCCAAACCCACTCCGCTAGACCCAAACCCACTCAGCTAGGCCCAAACCCACTCCGCTAGACCCAAACCCACTCCGCTAGACCCAAACCGACTCCTCTAGAGCCAAACCCACTCGGCTAGTTCCAAACCCACTCGGCTAGACCCAAACCCACTCGGCTAGAACCAAACCCACTCGGCTAGACCCAAACCCACTCGGCTAGACCCAAACCCACTCGGCTAGACCCAAACCCACTCGGCTAGACCCAAACCCACTCGGCTAGACCCAAACCCACTCCGCTAGGCCCAAACACACTCCGCTAGACCCAAACCCACTCCGCTAGACCCAAACCCACTCCGCTAGAGCCAAACCCACTCGGCTAGTCCCAAACCCACTCGGCTAGACCCAAACCCACTCGGCTAGACCCAAACCCACTCGGCTAGACCCAAACCCACTCGGCTAGACCCAAACCCACTCGGCTAGACCCAAACCCACTCGGCTAGACCCAAACCCACTCGGCTGGACCCAAACACACTCGGATAAACCAAAACCCACTTGGCTAGACCCAAACCCACTCGGCTAGACACAAACCTACTCGGCAAGACCCAAACACACTCGGCTCGACCCAAACCGACTCGCCTAGACGATTACCCACTCGGCTAGACCCAAACCCTCGCGGCTAGACCCAAACCCACTCGGCTCGACCCAAACCCACTCGGCTAGACCCAAACCCACTCGGCTACACCCAAACCCACTCCGCTAGGCCCAAACCCACTCGGCTAGACCCAAACCCACTCAGCTAGACACAAACCCACTCGGCTAGACCCAAACCCACTCGGCTAGACCCAAACCCACTCGGCTAGACCCAAACCCACTCCGCTAGACCCAAACCCACTCGGCTACACCCAAACCCACTCGGCTAGACCCAAACCCACTCCGCTAGACCCAAACCCACTCCGCTAGACCCAAACCCACTCGGCTAGACCCAAACCCACTCGGCTAGACCCAAACCCACTCGGCTAGACCCAAACCCACTCGGGTAGACCCAAATCCACTCGGCTAGACCCAAACCCACTCGGCTAGACCCAAACCCACTCGGCTAGACCCAAACCCACTCCGCTAGACCCAAACCCACTCCGCTAGACCCAAACCCACTCAGCTAGGCCCAAACCCACTCCGCTAGACCCAAACCCACTCCACTAGACCCAAACCCACTCCGCTAGAGCCAAACCCACTCGGCTAGTTCCAAACCCACTCGGCTAGACCCAAACCCACTCAGCTAGAACCAAACCCACTCGGCTGGACCCAAACCCACTCGGCTAGACCCAAACCCACTCGGCTAGACCCAAACCCACTCGGGTAGACCCAAATCCACTCGGCTAGACCCAAACCCACTCGGCTAGACCCAAACCCACTCGGCTAGACCCAAACCCACTCGGCTAGACCCAAACCCACTCCGCTAGACCCAAACCCACTCCGCTAGACCCAAACCCACTCAGCTAGGCCCAAACCCACTCCGCTAGACCCAAACCCACTCCGCTAGACCCAAACCGACTCCTCTAGAGCCAAACCCACTCGGCTAGTTCCAAACCCACTCGGCTAGACCCAAACCCACTCGGCTAGAACCAAACCCACTCGGCTAGACCCAAACCCACTCGGCTAGACCCAAACCCACTCGGCTAGACCCAAACCCACTCGGCTAGACCCAAACCCACTCGGCTAGACCCAAACCCACTCCGCTAGGCCCAAACACACTCCGCTAGACCCAAACCCACTCCGCTAGACCCAAACCCACTCCGCTAGAGCCAAACCCACTCGGCTAGTCCCAAACCCACTCGGCTAGACCCAAACCCACTCGGCTAGACCCAAACCCACTCGGCTAGACCCAAACCCACTCGGCTAGACCCAAACCCACTCGGCTAGACCCAAACCCACTCGGCTAGACCCAAACCCACTCGGCTGGACCCAAACACACTCGGATAAACCAAAACCCACTTGGCTAGACCCAAACCCACTCGGCTAGACACAAACCTACTCGGCAAGACCCAAACACACTCGGCTCGACCCAAACCGACTCGCCTAGACGATTACCCACTCGGCTAGACCCAAACCCTCGCGGCTAGACCCAAACCCACTCGGCTCGACCCAAACCCACTCGGCTAGACCCAAACCCACTCGGCTACACCCAAACCCACTCCGCTAGGCCCAAACCCACTCGGCTAGACCCAAACCCACTCAGCTAGACACAAACCCACTCGGCTAGACCCAAACCCACTCGGCTAGACCCAAACCCACTCGGCTAGACCCAAACCCACTCCGCTAGACCCAAACCCACTCGGCTACACCCAAACCCACTCGGCTAGACCCAAACCCACTCCGCTAGACCCAAACCCACTCCGCTAGACCCAAACCCACTCGGCTAGACCCAAACCCACTCGGCTAGACCCAAACCCACTCGGCTAGACCCAAACCCACTCGGGTAGACCCAAATCCACTCGGCTAGACCCAAACCCACTCGGCTAGACCCAAACCCACTCGGCTAGACCCAAACCCACTCCGCTAGACCCAAACCCACTCCGCTAGACCCAAACCCACTCAGCTAGGCCCAAACCCACTCCGCTAGACCCAAACCCACTCCACTAGACCCAAACCCACTCCGCTAGAGCCAAACCCACTCGGCTAGTTCCAAACCCACTCGGCTAGACCCAAACCCACTCAGCTAGAACCAAACCCACTCGGCTGGACCCAAACCCACTCGGCTAGACCCAAACCCACTCGGCTAGACCCAAACCCACTCGGCTAGACCCAAACCCACTCGGCTAGACCCAAACCCACTCGGCTAGACCCAAACCCACTCCGCTAGGCCCAAACCCACTCCGCTAGACCCAAACCCACTCCGCTAGACCCAAACCCACTCCGCTAGAGCCAAACCCACTCGGCTAGACCCAAACCCACTCGGCTAGACCCAAACCCACTCGGCTAGACCCAAACCCACTCGGCTAGACCCAAACCCACTCGGACGGACCCAAACCCACTCCGCCGGACCCAAACCCACTCCGCTAGACCCAAACCCACTCGGCTAGACCCAAACCCACTCGGCTAGACCCAAACCCACTCGGGTAGACCCAAACCCACTCGGCTAGACCCAAACCCACTCAGCTAGACCCAAACCCACTCGGCTAGACCCAAACCCACTCCGCTAGTCCCAAACCCACTCGGCTAGACCCAAACCCACTCGGCTAGACCCAAACCCACTCCGCTAGACCCAAACCCACTCCGCTAGACCCAAACCCACTCGGCTAGACCCAAACCCACTCCGCTAGACCCAAACCCACTCCGCCAGACCCAAACCCACTCGGGTAGACCCAAATCCACTCGGCTAGACCCAAACCCACTCGGCTAGACACAAACCCACTCGGCTAGACCCAAACCCACTCGGCTAGACCCAAACCCACTCGGCTAGACCCAAACCCACTCAGCTAGACCCAAACCCACTCGGCTAGACCCAAACCCACTCGGCTAGACTCAAACCCACTCGGCTAGACCCAAACCCACTCGGCTCGACCCAAACCCACTCGGCTAGACCCAAACCCACTCGGCTACACCCAAACCCACTCCGCTAGGCCCAAACCCACTCGGCTAGACCCAAACCCACTCGGCTAGACACAAACCCACTCGGCTAGACCCAAACCCACTCGGCTAGACCCAAACCCACTCGGCTAGACCCAAACCCACTCCGCTAGACCCAAACCCACTCGGCTACACCCAAACCCACTCGGCTAGACCCAAACCCACTCCGCTAGACCCAAACCCACTCCGCGAGACCCAAACCCACTCGGCTAGACCCAAACCCACTCCGCTACACCCAAACCCACTCGGCTAGACCCAAACCCCCTCGGGTAGACCCAAATCCACTCGGCTAGACCCAAACCCACTCGGCTAGACCCAAACCCACTCGGCTAGACCCAAACCCACTCCGCTAGACCCAAACCCACTCCGCTAGACCCAAACCCACTCAGCTAGGCCCAAACCCACTCCGCTAGACCCAAACCCACTCCGCTAGACCCAAACCCACTCCGCTAGAGCCAAACCCACTCGGCTAGTTCCAAACCCACTCGGCTAGACCCAAACCCACTCGGCTAGAACCAAACCCACTCGGCTAGACCCAAACCCACTCGGCTAGACCCAAACCCACTCGGCTAGACCCAAACCCACTCGGCTAGACCCAAACCCACTCGGCTAGACCCAAACCCACTCCGCTAGGCCCAAACCCACTCCGCTAGACCCAAACCCACTCCGCTAGACCCAAACCCACTCCGCTAGAGCCAAACCCACTCGGCTAGACCCAAACCCACTCGGCTAGACCCAAACCCACTCGGCTAGACCCAAACCCACTCGGCTAGACCCAAACCCACTCGGCTGGACCCAAACCCACTCGGATAGACCAAAACCCACTTGGCTAGACCCAAACCCACTCGGCTAGACCCAAACCTACTCGGCAAGACCCAAACACACTAGGCTCGACCCAAACCGACTCGACTAGACGATTACCCACTCGGCTAGACCCAAACCCTCGCGGCTAGACCCAAACCCACTCGGCTCGACCCAAACCCACTCGGCTAGACCCAAACCCACTCGGCTACACCCAAACCCACTCCGCTGGGCCCAAACCCACTCGGCTAGACCCAAACCCACTCAGCTAGACACAAACCCACTCGGCTAGACCCATACCCACTCGGCTAGACCCAAACCCACTCGGCTAGACCCAAACCCACTCCGCTCGACCCAAACCCACTCGGCTACACCCAAACCCACTCGGCTAGACCCAAACCCACTCCGCTAGACCCAAACCCACTCCGCTAGACCCAAACCCACTCGGCTAGACCCAAACCCACTCCGCTAGACCCAAACCCACTCGGCTAGACCCAAACCCACTCGGGTAGACCCAAATCCACTCGGCTAGACCCAAACCCACTCGGCTAGACCCAAACCCACTCGGCTAGACCCAAACCCACTCCGCTAGACCCAAACCCACTCCGCTAGACCCAAACCCACTCAGCTAGGCCCAAACCCACTCCGCTAGACCCAAACCCACTCCACTAGACCCAAACCCACTCCGCTAGAGCCAAACCCACTCGGCTAGTTCCAAACCCACTCGGCTAGACCCAAACCCACTCGGCTAGAACCAAACCCACTCGGCTAGACCCAAACCCACTCGGCTAGACCCAAACCCACTCGGCTACACCCAAACCCACTCGGCTAGACCCAAACCCACTCGGCTAGACCCAAACCCACTCGGCTAGACCCAAACCCACTCCGCTAGGCCCAAACCCACTCGGCTAGACCCAAACCCACTCGGACGGACCCAAACCCACTCCGCCAGACCCAAACCCACTCCGCTAGACCCAAACCCACTCGGCTAGACCCAAACCCACTCGGCTAGACCCAAACCCACTCGGGTAGACCCAAACCCACTCGGCTAGACCCAAACCCACTCGGCTAGACCCAAACCCACTCGGCTAGACCCAAACCCACTCCGCTAGTCCCAAACCCACTCGGCTAGACCCAAACCCACTCGGCTAGACCCAAACCCACTCCGCTAGACCCAAACCCACTCCGCTAGACCCAAACCCACTCGGGTAGACCCAAATCCACTCGGCTAGACCCAAACCCACTCGGCTAGACACAAACCCACTCGGCTAGACCCAAACCCACTCGGCTAGACCCAAACCCACTCGGCTAGACCCAAACCCACTCAGCTAGACCCAAACCCACTCCGCTAGACCCAAATCCACTCCGCTACACCCACACCCACTCGGCTAGACCCAAACCCACTCCGCTAGACCCAAACCCACTCCGCTAGACCCAAACCCACTCCGCTAGACCCAAACCTACTCGGCAAGACCCAAACCCACTCGGCTCGACCCAAACCGACTCGACTAGACGATTACCCACTCGGCTAGACCCAAACCCACTCGGCTAGACCCAAACCCACTCGGCTCGACCCAAATCCACTCGGCTCGACCCAAACCCACTCGGCTAGACCCAAACCCACTCGGCTAGACCCACACCCACTCGGCTAGACCCAAACCCACTCCGCTAGATCCAAACACACTCGGCTAGACCCAAACCCACTCGGCTAGACCCAAACCCACTCCGCTAGACCCAAACCCACTCCACTAGACCCAAACCCACTCCGCTAGACCCAAACCCACTCCGCTAGACCCAAACCCACTCGGCTAGACCCAAACCTACTCGGCAAGACCCAAACCCACTCGGCTCGACCCAAACCGACTCGACTAGACGATTACCCACTCGGCTAGACCCAAACCCACTCGGCTAGACCCAAACCCACTCGGCTCGACCCAAATCCACTCGGCTAGACCCAAACCCACTCGGCTACACCCAAACCCACTCCACTAGACCCAAACCCACTCGGCTAGACCCAAACCCACTTGGCTAGACCCAAACCCACTCGGCTAGACCCAAACCCACTCCGCTAGATCCAAACACACTCGGCTAGACCCAAACCCACTCGGCTAGACCCAAACCCACTCGGCTAGACCCAAACCCACTCGGCTAGGCCCAAACCCACTCCGCTAGAGCCAAACCCACTCGGCTAGTCCCAAACCCACTCGGCTGGACCCAAACCCACTCGGGTAGACCCAAATCCACTCGGCTAGACCCAAACCCACTCGGCTAGACACAAACCCAGTCGGCTAGACCCAAACCCACTCGGCTAGACCCAAACCCACTCGGCTAGACCCAAACCCACTCAGCTAGACCCAAACCCACTCGGCTAGACCCAAACCCACTCCGCTAGACCCAAATCCACTCCGCTACACCCAAACCCACTCGGCTAGACCCAAACACACTCGGCTAGACACAAACCCACTCGGCTAGACCCAAACCCACTCGGCTAGACCCAAACCTACTCGGCAAGACCCAAACCCACTCGGCTCGACCCAAACCAACTCGACTAGACGATTACCCACTCGGGTAGACCCAAACCCACTCGGCTAGACCCAAACCCACTCGGCTCGACCCAAATCCACTCGGCTAGACCCAAACCCACTCGGCTACACCCAAACCCACTCCGCTAGGCCCAAACCCACTCAGCTAGACCCAAACCCACTCGGCTAGACCCAAACCCACTCGGCTGGACCCAAACCCACTCGGCTAGACCCAAACCCACTCGGCTAGACCCAAACCCACTCGGCTAGACGCAAACCCATTCGGCTAGACCCAAACCCACTCCGCTAGACCCAAACCCACTCGGCTAGACCCAAACCCACTCGGCTAGACCCAAACCCACTCCGCTAGACCCAAACCCACTCCGCTAGACCCAAACCCACTCGGCTAGACCCAAACCCACTCGGGTAGACCCAAATCCACTCGGCTAGACCCAAACCCACTCGGCTAGACACAAACCCACTCGGCTAGACCCAAACCCACTCGGCTAGACCCAAACCCACTCCGCTAGACCCAAACCCACTCCGCTAGACCCAAACCCACTCCGCTAGAGCCAAACCCACTCGGCTAGTCCCAAACCCACTCGGCTGGACGCAAACCCACTCGGCTAGACCCAAACCCACTCGGCTAGACCCAAACCCACTCAGCTAGACCCAAACCCATTCGGCTAGACCCAAACCCACTCCGCTAGACCCAAACCCACTCGGTTAGACCCAAACCCACTCGGCTAGACCCAAACCCACTCCGCTAAACCCAAACCCACTCCGCTAGACCCAAACCCACTCGGCTAGACCCAAACCCACTCCGCTAGTCCCAAACCCACTCGGCTAGACCCAAACCCACTCGGCTAGACCCAAACCCACTCAGCTAGGCCCAAACCCACTCCGCTAGACCCAAACCCACTCCGCTAGACCCAAACCCACTCCGCTAGAGCCAAACCCACTCGGCTAGTCCCAAACCCACTCGGCTAGACCCAAACCCACTCGGCTAGACCCAAACCCACTCGGCTAGACCCAAACCCACTCGGCTAGACCCAAACCCACTCGGCTAGACCCAAACCCACTCGGCTAGACCCAAACCCACTCGGCTAGACCCAAACCCACTCGGCTAGACCCAAACCCACTCCGCTAGGCCCAAACCCACTCGGCTAGAACCAACCCCACTCGGCTAGAACCAACCCCACTCGGCTAGAACCAACCCCACTCGGCTAGACCCAAACCCACTCGGCTAGACCCATACCCACTCGGCTAGACCCAAACCTACTCGGCTAGACCCAAACCCACTCGGCTAGACCCAAACCCACAAGGCTAGACCCAAACCCACTCGGCTAGACCCAAACCCACTCCGCTAGGCCCAAACCCACTCCGCTAGACCCAAACCCACTCCGCTAGAGCCAAACCCACTCGGCTAGTCCCAAACCCACTCGGCTAGACCCAAACCCACTCGGATAGACCCAAACCCACTCGGCTAGACCCAAACCCACTCGGCTAGACCCAAACCCACTCCGCTAGACCCAAATCCACTCCGCTACTCCCAAACCCACTCGGCTAGACCCAAACCCACTCGGCTGGACCCTGACCCACTCGGCTACACCCAAAATCACTCCCCTTGACCCAAACCCACTCGGCTGAACCCAAACCCACACGGCTGGACCCAAACCCACTCGACTAGACCCAAACCCACTCGGCTGGACCCAAACCCACTCGGATAGACCCAAACCCACTCGGCTAGACCCAAACCCAATCGGCTACACCCAAACCCACTCCGCTAGACCCAAACCCACTCCGCGAGACCCAAACCAACTCTGCTAGACACAAACCCACTCGGCTAGACCCAAACCCACTCGGCTGGACCCAAACCCACTCGGAGAGACCAAAACCCACTTGGCTAGACCCAAACCCACTCGGCTAGACCCAAACCTACTCGGCAAGACCCAAACCCACTCGGCTCGACCCAAACCGACTCGACTAGACGATTACCCACTCGGCTAGACACAAACCCACGCGGCTAGACCCAAACCCACTCGGCTCGACCCAAACCCACTCGGCTAGACCCAAACCCACTCGGCTACACCCAAACCCACTCCGCTAGGCCCAAACCCACTCGGCTAGACCCAAACCCACTCGGCTACACACAAACCCACTTGGCTAGACCCAAACCCACTCGGCTAGACCCAAACCCACTCGGCTAGACCCAAACCCACTCAGCTAGGACCAAACCCACTCCGCTAGACCCAAACCCACTCCGCTAGACCCAAACCCACTCCGCTAGAGCCAAACCCACTCGGCTAGTCCCAAACCCACTCGGCTAGACCCAAACCGACTCGGCTAGACCCAAACCCACTCGGCTACACCCAAACCCACTCCGCTAGGCCCAAACCCACTCGGCTCGACCCAAACCGACTCGACTAGACGATTACCCACTCGGCTAGACACAAACCCACGCGGCTAGACCCAAACCCACTCGGCTCGACCCAAACCCACTCGGCTAGACCCAAACCCACTCGGCTACACCCAAACCCACTCCGCTAGGCCCAAACCCACTCGGCTAGACCCAAACCCACTCGGCTACACACAAACCCACTTGGCTAGACCCAAACCCACTCGGCTAGACCCAAACCCACTCGGCTAGACCCAAACCCACTCAGCTAGGACCAAACCCACTCCGCTAGACCCAAACCCACTCCGCTAGACCCAAACCCACTCCGCTAGAGCCAAACCCACTCGGCTAGTCCCAAACCCACTCGGCTAGACCCAAACCCACTCGGCTAGACCCAAACCCACTCGGCTACACCCAAACCCACTCCGCTAGGCCCAAACCCACTCGGCTAGACCCAAACCCACTCGGCTACACACAAACCCACTTGGCTAGACCCAAACCCACTCGGCTAGACCCAAACCCACTCGGCTAGACCCAAACCCACTCGGCTAGACCCAAACCCACTCCGCTAGACCCAAACCCACTTGGCTAGACCCAAACCCACTCGGCTAGACCCAAACCCACTCCGCTAGACCCAAACCCACTCCGCTAGACCCAAACCCACTCGGCTAGACCCAAACCCACTCCGCTAGACCCAAACCCACTCGGCTAGACCCAAACCCACTCGGGTAGACCCAAATCCACTCGGCTAGACCCAAACCCACTCGGCTAGACCCAAACCCACTCGGCTAGACCCAAACCCACTCGGCTAGACCCAAACCCACTCGGCTAGACCCAAACCCACTCGGCTAGACCCAAACCCACTCGGCTAGACCCAAACCCACTCGGCTAGACCCAAACCCACTCCGCTAGACCCAAACCCACTCCGCGAGACACAAACCCACTCCGCTAGACCCAAACCCACTTGGCTAGACCCAAACCCACTCGGCTAGACCCAAACCCACTCCGCTAGACCCAAACCCACTCCGCTAGACCCAAACCCACTCGGCTAGACCCAAACCCACTCCGCTAGACCCAAACCCACTCGGCTAGACCCAAACCCACTCGGGTAGACCCAAAACCACTCGGCTAGACCCAAACCCACTCGGCTAGACCCAAACCCACTCGGCTAGACCCAAACCCACTCGGCTAGACCAAAACCCACTCGGCTAGACCCAAACCCACTCGGCTAGACCCAAACCCACTCGGCTAGACCCAAACCCACTCGGCTGGACCCAAACCCACTCGGATAGACCAAAACCCACTTGGCTAGACGCAAACCCACTCGGCTAGACCCAAACCTACTCGGCAAGACCCAAACACACTCGGCTCGACCCAAACCGACTCGACTAGACGATTACCCACTCGGCTAGACCCAAACCCACGCGGCTAGACCCAAACCCACTCGGCTCGACCCAAACCCACTCGGCTAGACCCAAACCCACTCGGCTACACCCAAACCCACTCCGCTAGGCCCAAACCCACTCGGCTAGACCCAAACCCATTCGGCTAGACACAAACCCACTCGGCTAGACCCAAACCCACTCGGCTAGACCCAAACCCACTCGGCTAGACCCAAACCCACTCCGCTAGACCCAAACCCACTTCGCTAGACCCAAACCCACTCCGCTAGACCCAAACCCACTCCGCTAGACCCAAACCCACTCGGCTAGACCCAAACCCACTCGGCTAGGCCCAAACCCACTCCGCTAGACCCAAACCCACTCCGCTAGAGCCAAACCCACTCGGCTAGTCCCAAACCCACTCGGCTAGACCCAAACCCACTCGGCTAGACCCAAACCCACTCGGCTAGACCCAAACCCACTCGGCTAGACCCAAACCCACTCGGCTAGACCCAAACCCACTCGGCTAGACCCAAACCCACTCGGCTAGACCCAAACCCACTCGGCTAGACCCAAACCCACTCGGCTAGACCCAAACCCACTCGGCTAGGCCCAAACCCACTCCGCTAGACCCAAACCCACTCCGCCAGAGCCAAACCCGCTCGGCTAGTCCCAAACCCAGTCGGCTAGACCCAAACCCACTCGGCTAGACCCAAACCCACTCGGCTAGACCCAAACCCACTCCGCTAGACCCAAACCCACTCGGCTAGACCCAAACCCACTCGGCTAGACCCAAACCCACGCGGCTAGACCCAAACCCACTTGGCTCGACCCAAACCCACTCGGCTTGACCCAAACCCACTTGGCTAGACCCAAACCCACTCGGCTAGACCCTGACCCACTCGGCTACACCCAAAATCACTCCCCTAGACCCAAACCCACTCGGCTGAACCCAAACCCACACGGCTGGACCCAAACCCACTCGACTAGACCCAAACCCACTCGGCTGGACCCAAACCCACTCGGATAGACCCAAACCCACTCGGCTAGACCCAAACCCAATCGGCTAGACCCAAACCCACTCCGCTAGACCCAAACCCACTCCGCGAGACCCAAACCCACTCTGCTAGACACAAACCCACTCGGCTAGACCCAAACCCACTCGGCTGGACCCAAACCCACTCGGAGAGACCAAAACTCGGAGAGTACAATGTGGATAAATGTGAGGTTATCCACTTTGGTGGCAAAAACATGAGGGTAGACTATTATCTGAATGGTGGCAGATTAGGTAAGGGGGAGATGCAACGAGACCTGGGTGTCATGGTACACCAGTCATTGAAAGTAGGCATGCAGGTGCAGCAGGCAGTGAAGAAAGCAAATGGTATGTTAGCATTCATAGCGAAAGGATTTGAGTATAGGAGCAGGGAGGTTCTACTGCAGTTGTACAGGGTTTTGGTGAGGCCACACCTGGAGTACTGCGTACAGTTTTGGTCTCCAAATCTGAGGAAAGACATCCTTGCCATAGAGGGGGTACAGAGAAGATTCACCAGACTGATTCCTGGGATGTCAGGACTTTCATATGAGGAAAGATTGGATAGACTCGGTTTGTACTCGATGGAATTTAGAAGATTGAGGGGGGATCTTATAGAAACCTACAAAATTCTTAAGGGGTTGGACAAGCTAGATGCTGGAAGATTGTTCCCGATGTTGGGGGAGTCCAGAACAAGGGGTCACAGTCTAAGGATAAGGGGGAATTCCTTTAGGACCGAAATGAGGAAAACATTCTTTACACAGAGAGTGGTGAGTCTCTGGAATTCTCTGCCACAGAAGGTAGTTGAGGCCAGTTCATTGGCTATATTTAAGAGGGCGTTAGATGTGGCACTTGTGGCTAAAGGGATCAGGGGGTATGGAGAGAAGGCAGGTACGGGATACTAAGTTGGATGATCAGCCATGATCACATTGAATGGCGGTGCAGGCTCGAAGGGCCGAATGGCCTACTCCTGCACCTATTTTCTATGTTTCTATGTTTCTAAAACCCACTTGGCTAGACCCAAACCCACTCGGCTAGACCCAAACCTACTCGGCAAGACCCAAACCCACTCGGCTCGACCCAAACCGACTCGACTAGACGATTACCCACTCGGCTAGACACAAACCCACGCGGCTAGACCCAAACCCACTCGGCTCGACCCAAACCCACTCGGCTAGACCCAAACCCACTCGGCTACACCCAAACCCACTCCGCTAGGCCCAAACCCACTCGGCTAGACCCAAACCCACTCGGCTACACACAAACCCACTCGGCTAGACCCAAACCCACTCGGCTAGACCCAAACCCACTCGGCTAGACCCAAACCCACCCAGCTAGGACCAAACCCACTCCGCTAGACCCAAACACACTCCGCTAGACCCAAACCCACTCCGCTAGAGCCAAACCCACTCGGCTAGTCCCAAACCCACTCGGCTAGACCCAAACCCACTCGGCTAGACCCAAACCCACTCCGCTAGACCCAAACCCACTCCGCTAGACCCAAACCCACTCAGCTAGGCCCAAACCCACTCCGCTAGACCCAAACCCACTCCGCTAGACCCAAACCCACTCCGCTAGAGCCAAACCCACTCGGCTGGTTCCAAACCCACTCGGCTAGACCCAAACCCACTCGGCTAGACCCAAACCCACTCGGCTAGACCCAAACCCACTCGGCTAGACCCAAACCCACTCGGCTAGACCCAAACATACTCGGCTAGACCCAAACCCACTCGGCTAGACACAAACCCACTCGGCTAGACCCAAACCCACTCGGCTAGACTCAAACCCACTCGGCTAGACCCAAACCCACTCGGGTAGACCCAAATCCACTCGGCTAGACCCAAACCCACTCGGCTAGACCCAAACCCACTCGGCTAGACCCAAACCCACTCGGCTAGACCAAAACCCACTCGGCTAGACCCAAACCCACTCGGCTAGACCCAAACCCACTCGGCTAGACCCAAACCCACTCGGCTGGACCCAAACCCACTCGGATAGACCAAAACCCACTTGGCTAGACGCAAACCCACTCGGCTAGACCCAAACCTACTCGGCAAGACCCAAACACACTCGGCTCGACCCAAACCGACTCGACTAGACGATTACCCACTCGGCTAGACCCAAACCCACGCGGCTAGACCCAAACCCACTCGGCTCGACCCAAACCCACTCGGCTAGACCCAAACCCACTCGGCTACACCCAAACCCACTCCGCTAGGCCCAAACCCACTCGGCTAGACCCAAACCCATTCGGCTAGACACAAACCCACTCGGCTAGACCCAAACCCACTCGGCTAGACCCAAACCCACTCGGCTAGACCCAAACCCACTCCGCTAGACCCAAACCCACTGCGCTAGACCCAAACCCACTCGGTTAGACCCAAACCCACTCCGCTAGACCCAAACCCACTCGGCTAGACCCAAACCCACTCGGCTAGGCCCAAACCCACTCCGCTAGACCCAAACCCACTCCGCTAGACCCAAACCCACTCCGCTAGAGCCAAACCCACTCGGCTAGTCCCAAACCCACTCGGCTAGACCCAAACCCACTCGGCTAGACCCAAACCCACTCGGCTAGACCCAAACCCACTCGGCTAGACCCAAACCCACTCGGCTAGACCCAAACCCACTCGGCTAGACCCAAACCCACTCGGCTAGACCCAAACCCACTCGGCTAGACCCAAACCCACTCGGCTAGACCCAAACCCACTCGGCTAGACCCAAACCCACTCGGCTAGGCCCAAACCCACTCCGCTAGACCCAAACCCACTCCGCCAGAGCCAAACCCGCTCGGCTAGTCCCAAACCCAGTCGGCTAGACCCAAACCCACTCGGCTAGACCCAAACCCACTCGGCTAGACCCAAACCCACTCCGCTAAACCCAAACCCACTCGGCTAGACCCAAACCCACTCGGCTAGACCCAAACCCACGCGGCTAGACCCAAACCCACTTGGCTCGACCCAAACCCACTCGGCTTGACCCAAACCCACTTGGCTAGACCCAAACCCACTCGGCTAGACCCTGACCCACTCGGCTACACCCAAAATCACTCCCCTAGACCCAAACCCACTCGGCTGAACCCAAACCCACACGGCTGGACCCAAACCCACTCGACTAGACCCAAACCCACTCGGCTGGACCCAAACCCACTCGGATAGACCCAAACCCACTCGGCTAGACCCAAACCCAATCGGCTAGACCCAAACCCACTCCGCTAGACCCAAACCCACTCCGCGAGACCCAAACCCACTCTGCTAGACACAAACCCACTCGGCTAGACCCAAACCCACTCGGCTGGACCCAAACCCACTCGGAGAGACCAAAACCCACTTGGCTAGACCCAAACCCACTCGGCTAGACCCAAACCTACTCGGCAAGACCCAAACCCACTCGGCTCGACCCAAACCGACTCGACTAGACGATTACCCACTCGGCTAGACACAAACCCACGCGGCTAGACCCAAACCCACTCGGCTCGACCCAAACCCACTCGGCTAGACCCAAACCCACTCGGCTACACCCAAACCCACTCCGCTAGGCCCAAACCCACTCGGCTAGACCCAAACCCACTCGGCTACACACAAACCCACTCGGCTAGACCCAAACCCACTCGGCTAGACCCAAACCCACTCGGCTAGACCCAAACCCACCCAGCTAGGACCAAACCCACTCCGCTAGACCCAAACACACTCCGCTAGACCCAAACCCACTCCGCTAGAGCCAAACCCACTCGGCTAGTCCCAAACCCACTCGGCTAGACCCAAACCCACTCGGCTAGACCCAAACCCACTCCGCTAGACCCAAACCCACTCCGCTAGACCCAAACCCACTCAGCTAGGCCCAAACCCACTCCGCTAGACCCAAACCCACTCCGCTAGACCCAAACCCACTCCGCTAGAGCCAAACCCACTCGGCTGGTTCCAAACCCACTCGGCTAGACCCAAACCCACTCGGCTAGACCCAAACCCACTCGGCTAGACCCAAACCCACTCGGCTAGACCCAAACCCACTCGGCTAGACCCAAACATACTCGGCTAGACCCAAACCCACTCCGCTAGACCCAAACCCACTCGGCTAGACCCAAACCCACTCGGCTAGACTCAAACCCACTCGGCTAGACCCAAACCCACTCCGCTAGACCCAAACCCACTCGGCTAGACCCAAACCCACTCGGCTAGACCCAAACCCACTCCGCTAGACCCAAACCCACTCCGCTAGACCCAAACCCACTCGGCTAGACCCAAACCCACTCCGCTAGACCCAAACCCACTCGGCTAGACCCAAACCCACTCGGCTAGGCCCAAACCCACTCCGCTAGACCCAAACCCACTCCGCTAAACCCAAACCCACTCGGCTAGACCCAAACCCACTCGGCTAGACTCAAACCCACTCGGCTAGACCCAAACCCACTCGGGTAGACCCAAATCCACTCGGCTAGACCCAAACCCACTCGGCTAGACCCAAACCCACTCGGCTAGACCCAAACCCACTCCGCTAGTCCCAAACCCACTCGGCTAGACCCAAACCCACTCCGCTAGACCCAAACCCACTCGGGTAGACCCAAATCCACTCGGCTAGACCCAAACCCACTCGGCTAGACACAAACCCACTCGGCTAGACCCAAACCCACTCGGCTAGACCCAAACCCACTCGGCTAGACCCAAACCCACTCAGCTAGACCCAAACCCACTCGGCTAGACCCAAACCCACTCCGCTAGACCCAAATCCACTCCGCTACACCCAAACCCACTCGGCTAGACCCAAACCCACTCGGCTAGACACAAACCCACTCGGCTAGACCCAAACCCACTCGGCTAGACCCAAACCTACTCGGCAAGACCCAAACCCACTCGGCTCAACCCAAACCGACTCGACTAGACGATTACCCACTCGGGTAGACCCAAACCCATTCGGCTAGACCCAAACCCACTCGGCTCGACCCAAATCCACTCGGCTAGACCCAAACCCACTCGGCTACACCCAAACCCACTCAGCTAGGCCCAAACCCACTCAGCTAGACCCAAACCCACTCGGCTAGACCCAAACCCACTCGGCTGGACCCAAACCCACTCGGCTAGACCCAAACCCACTCGGCTAGACCCAAACCCATTCGGCTAGACCCAAACCCATTCGGCTAGACCCAAACCCACTCGGCTAGACCCAAACCCACTCGGCTAGACCCAAACCCACTCCGCTAGACCCAAACCCACTCCGCTAGACCCAAACCCAATCGGCTAGACCCAAACCCACTCGGGTAGACCCAAATCCACTCGGCTAGACCCAAACCCACTCGGCTAGACACAAAGCCACTCGGCTAGACACAAAGCCACTCGGCTAGACCCAAACCCACTCGGCTAGACCCAAACCCACTCCGCTAGACCCAAACCCACTCCGCTAGACCCAAACCCACTCCGCTAGAGCCAAACCCACTCGGCTAGTCCCAAACCCACTCGGCTGGACCCAAACCCACTCGGCTAGTCCCAAACCCACTCGGCTAGACCCAAACCCACTCGGCTAGACCCAAACCCATTCGGCTAGACCCAAACCCACTCCGCTAGACCCAAACCCACTCGGTTAGACACAAACCCACTCGGCTAGACCCAAACCCACTCCGCTAGACCCAAACCCACTCCGCTAGACCCAAACCCACTCCGCTAGAGCCAAACCCACTCGGCTAGTCCCAAACCCACTCGGCTAGACCCAAACCCACTCGGCTAGACCCAAACCCACTCGGCTAGACCCAAACCCACTCGGCTAGACCCAAACCCACTCGGCTAGACCCAAACCCACTCGGCTAGACCCAAACCCACTCTGCTAGACCCAAACCCACTCGGCTAGACCCAAACCCACTAGGCTAGACCCAAACCCACTCGGCTAGACCCAAACCCACTCCGCTAGGCCCAAACCCACTCCGCTAGACCCAAACCCACTCCGCTAGAGCCAAACCCACTCGGCTAGTCCCAAACCCACTCGGCTAGACCCAAACCCACTCGGATAGACCCAAACCCACTCGGCTAGACCCAAACCCACACGGCTAGACCCAAACCCACTCGGCTAGACCCAAACCCACTCGGCTAGACCCAAACCCACTCCGCTAGAGCCAAACCCACTCCGCTAGAGCCAAACCCACTCGGCTAGTCCCAAACCCACTCGGCTAGACCCAAACCCACTCGGCTAGACCCAAACCCACTCGGCTAGACCCAAACCCACTCGGCTAGACCCAAACCCACTCGGCTAGACCCAAACCCACTCGGCTAGACCCAAACCCACTCGGCTAGACCCAAACCCACTCGGCTAGACCCAAACCCACTCCGCTAGACCCAAACCCACTCCGCTAGACCGAAACCCACTCCGCTAGAGCCAAACCCACTCCGCTAGAGCCAAACCCACTCGGCTAGTCCCAAACCCACTCGGCTAGACCCAAACCCACTCGGCTAGACCCAAACCCACTCGGCTAGACCCAAACCCACTCGGCTAGACCCAAACCCACTCGGCTAGACCCAAACCCACTCGGCTAGACCCAAACCCACTCGGCTAGACCCAAACCCACTCGGCTAGACCCAAACCCACTCGGCTAGACCCAAACCCACTCCGCTAGGCCCAAACCCACTCCGCTAGACCCAAACCCACTCCGCTAGACCCAAACCCACTCCGCTAGAGCCAAACCCACTCGGCTAGTCCCAAACCCACTCGGCTAGACCCAAACCCACTCGGCTAGACCCAAACCCACTCGGCTAAACCAAAACCCACTCGGCTAGACCCAAACCCACTCGGCTAGACCCAAACCCACTCGGCTAGACCCAAACCCACTCCGCTAGACCCAAACCCACTCGGCTAGACCCAAACCCACTCCGCTAGACCCAAATCCACTCCGCTACTCCCAAACCCACTCGGCGAGACCCAAACCCACTCGGCTAGACCCAAACCCACTAGGCTAGACCCAAACCCACTCCGCTAGACCCAAATCCACTCCGCTACACCCAAACCCACTCGGCTAGACCCAAACCCACTCGGCTAGACCCAAACCCACTCGGCTAGACCCAAACCCACTCGGCTAGACCCAAACCCACTCGGCAAGACCCAAACCCACTCAGCTCGACCCAAACCGACTCGACTAGACGATTACCCACTCGGCTAGACCCAAACCCACTCGGCTAGACCCAAACCCACTCGGCTAGACCCAAACCCACTCGGCTACACCCAAACCCACTCCGCTAGGCCCAAACCCACTCAGCTAGACCCAAACCCACTCGGCTAGACCCAAACCCACTCCGCTAGACCCAAACCCACTCGGCTAGACCCAAACCCACTCCGCTAGATCCAAACACACTCGGCTAGACCCAAACCCACTCGTCTAGACCCAAACCCACTCCGCTAGACCCAAACCCACTCCGCTAGACCCAAACCCACTCCGCTAGAGCCAAACCCACTCGGCTAGTCCCAAACCCACTCGGCTGGACCCAAACCCACTCGGCTAGACCCAAACCCACTCGGCTAGACCCAAACCCACTCGGCTAGACCCAAACCCATTCGGCTAGACCCAAACCCACTCCGCTAGACCCAAACCCACTCGGCTAGACCCAAACCCACTCGGCTAGACCCAAACCCACTCCGCTAGACCCAAACCCACTCCGCTAGACCCAAACCCACTCGGCTAGACCCAAACCTACTCGGCAAGACCCAAACCCACTCGGCTCGACCCAAACCGACTCGACTAGACGATTACCCACTCGGCTAGACCCAAACCCACTCGGCTAGACCCAAACCCACTCGGCCCAAACCCACTCCGCTAGACCCAAACCCACTCCGCTAGACCCAAACCCACTCGGCTAGACCCAAACCCACTCGGGTAGACCCAAATCCACTCGGCTAGACCCAAACCCACTCCGCTAGACCCAAACCCACTCGGCTAGACCCAAACCCACTCGGCTAGGCCCAAACCCACTCGGCTAGACCCAAACCCACTCAGCTAGACCCAAACCCACTCGGCTAGACCCAAACCCACTCCGCTAGACCCAAATCCACTCCGCTACTCCCAAACCCACTCGGCTAGACCCAAACCCACTCGGCTAGACCCAAACCCACTCGGCTAGACCCAAACCCACTCCGCTAGACCCAAACCCACTCCGCGAGACCCAAACCCACTCCGCTAGACACAAACCCACTCGGCTAGACCCAAACCCACTCGGCTGGACCCAAACCCACTCGGATAGACCAAAACCCACTCGGCTAGACCCAAACCCACTAGGCTAGACCCAAACCTACTCGGCAAGACCCAAACCCACTCGGCTCGACCCAAACCGACTCGACTAAATGATTACCCACTCGGCTAGACCCAAACCCACTCGGCTAGACCCAAACCCACTCGGCTAAACCCAAACCCACTCGGCTACACCCAAACCCACTCCGCTAGGCCCAAACCCACTCGGCTAGACCCAAACCCACTCGGCTAAACCCAAACCCACTCGGCTAGACCCAAACCCACTCGGCTAGACCCAAACCCACTCGGCTAGACCCAAACCCACTCCGCTAGGCCCAAACCCACTCCGCTAGACCCAAACCCACTCCGCTAGACCCAAACCCACTCCGCTAGAGCCAAACCCACTCGGCTAGTCCCAAACCCACTCGGCTAGACCCAAACCCACTCGGCTAGACCCAAACCCACTCGGCTAGACCCAAACCCACTCGGCTAGACCCAAACCCACTCGGCTAGACCCAAACCCACTCGGCTAGACCCAAACCCACTCAGCTAGACCCAAACCAACTCGGCTAGACCCAAACCCACTCGGCTACACCCAAACCCACTCCGCTAGGCCCAAACCGACTCGGCTAGACCCAAACCCACTCGGCTAAACCCAAACCCACTCGGCTAGACCCAAACCCACTCGGCTAGACCCAAACCCACTCGGCTAGACCCAAACCCACTCGGCTAGGCCCAAACCCACTCCGCTAGACCCAAACCCACTCCGCTAGACCCAAACCCACTCCGCTAGAGCCAAACCCACTCGGCTAGTCCCAAACCCACTCGGCTAGACCCAAACCCACTCGGCTAGACCCAAACCCACTCGGCTAGACCCAAACCCACTCGGCTAGACCCAAACCCACTCGGCTAGACCCAAACCCACTCCGCTAGACCCAAACCCACTCGGCTAGACCCAAACCCACTCGGCTAGACCCAAACCCACTCCGCTAGGCCCAAACCCACTCCGCTAGACCCAAACCCACTCCGCTAGACCCAAACCCACTCCGCTAGAGCCAAACCCACTCGGCTAGTCCCAAACCCACTCGGCTAGACCCAAACCCACTCGGCTAGACCCAAACCCACTCGACTAGACCCAAACCCACTCGGCTAGACCCAAACCCACTCGGCTAGACCCAAACCCACTCCGCTAGACCCAAACCCACTCGGCTGGACCCAAACCCACTCGGCTGGACCCAAACCCACTCCGCTAGACCCAAACCCACTCCGCTAGACCCAAACCCACTCGGCTAGACCCAAACCCAGTCCGCTAGACCCAAACCCACTCGGCTAGACCCAAACCCACTCGGGTAGACCCAAATCCACTCGGCTAGACCCAAACCCACTCGGCTGGACCCAAACCCACTCGGCTAGACCCAAACCCACTCGGCTAGACCCAAACCCACTCGGCTAGACCCAAACCCACTCCGCTAGACCCAAACCCACTCGGCTAGACCCAAACCCACTCGGCTAGACCCAAACCCACTCGGCTAGACCCAAACCCACACGGCTAGACCCAAACCCACTCCGCTAGACCCAAACCCACTCCGCTAGACCCAAACCCACTCAGCTAGGCCCAAACCCACTCCGCTAGACCCAAACCCACTCCGCTAGACCCAAACCCACTCCGCTAGAGCCAAACCCACTCGGCTAGTTCCAAACCCACTCGGCTAGACCCAAACCCACTCGGCTAGACCCAAACCCACTCGGCTAGACCCAAATCCACTCGGCTAGACCCAAACCCACTCGGCTAGACCCAAACCCACTCGGCTAGACCCAAACCCACTCGGCTAGACCCAAACCCACTCGGCTAGACCCAAACCCACTCGGCTAGACCCAAACCCACTCCGCTAGGCCCAAACCCACTCCGCTAGACCCAAACCCACTCCGCTAGACCCAAACCCACTCCGCTAGAGCCAAACCCACTCGGCTAGTCCCAAACCCACTCGGCTAGACCCAAACCCACTCGGATAGACCCAAACCCACTCGGCTAGACCCAAACCCACTCGGCTAGACCCAAACCCACTCGGCTAGACCCAAACCCACTCGGCTAGACCCAAACCCACTCGGCTAGACCCAAACCCACTCGGCTAGACCCAAACCCACTCGGCTAGACCCAAACCCACTCGGCTAGACCCAAACCCACTCCGCTAGACCCAAACCCACTCCGCTAGACCCAAACCCACTCCGCTAGAGCCAAACCCACTCGGCTAGTCCCAAACCCACTCGGTTAGACCCAAACCCACTCGGCTAGACCCAAACCCACTCGGGTAGACCCAAACCCACTCGGCTAGACCCAAACCCACTCGGCTAGACCCAAACTCACTCGGCTAGACCCAAACCCACTCCGCTAGTCCCAAACCCACTCGGCTAGACCCAAACCCACTCGGCTAGACCCAAACCCACTCCGCTAGACTCAAACCCACTCCGCTAGACCCAAACCCACTCGGCTAGACCCAAACCTACTCCGCTAGACCCAAACCCAATCCGCTAGACCCAAACCCACTCGGGTAGACCCAAACCCACTCGGCTAGACCCAAACCCACTCGGCTAGACCCAAACCCACTCCGCTAGACCCAAACCCACTCGGCTAGACCCAAACCCACTCGGCTAGACCCAAACCCACTCGGCTAGACCCAAACCCACACGGCTAGACCCAAACCCACTCCGCTAGACCCAAACCCACTCCGCTAGACCCAAACCCACTCAGCTAGGCCCAAACCCACTCCGCTAGACCCAAACCCACTCCGCTAGACCCAAACCCACTCCGCTAGAGCCAAACCCACTCGGCTAGTTCCAAACCCACTCGGCTAGACCCAAACCCACTCGGCTAGACCCAAACCCACTCGGCTAGACCCAAATCCACTCGGCTAGACCCAAACCCACTCGGCTAGACCCAAACCCACTCGGCTAGACCCAAACCCACTCGGCAAGACCCAAACCCACTCGGCTAGACCCAAACCCACTCGGCTAGACCCAAACCCACTCCGCTAGGCCCAAACCCACTCCGCTAGACCCAAACCCACTCCGCTAGACCCAAACCCACTCCGCTAGAGCCAAACCCACTCGGCTAGTCCCAAACCCACTCGGCTAGACCCAAACCCACTCGGCTAGACCCAAACCCACTCGGCTAGACCCAAACCCACTCGGCTAGACCCAAACCCACTCGGCTAGACCCAAACCCACTCGGCTAGACCCAAACCCACTCGGCTAGACCCAAACCCACTCGGCTAGACCCAAACCCACTCGGCTAGACCCAAACCCACTCGGCTAGACCCAAACCCACTCCGCTACACCCAAACCCACTCCGCTAGACCCAAACCCACTCCGCTAGATCCAAACCCACTCGGCTAGTCCCAAACCCACTCGGCTAGACCCAAACCCACTCGGCTAGACCCAAACCCACTCGGGTAGACCCAAACCCACTCGGCTAGACCCAAACCCACTCGGCTAGACCCAAACCCACTCGGCTAGACCCAAACCCACTCCGCTAGTCCCAAACCCACTCGGCTAGACCCAAACCCACTCGGCTAGACCCAAACCCACTCCGCTAGACCCAAACCCACTCCGCTAGACCCAAACCCACTCGGCTAGACCCAAACCCACTCCGCTAGACCCAAACCCAATCCGCTAGACCCAAACCCACTCGGGTAGACCCAAATCCACTCGGCTAGACCCAAACCCACTCGGCTAGACCCAAACCCACTCGGCTAGACCCAAACCCACTCGGCTACACCCAATCCCAATCCACTAGTCACAAACCCACTCGGCTAGACCCAAACCCACTCCGCTAGACCCAAACCCACTCGGCTAGACCCAAACCCACTCGGCTTGACCCAGAGCCACTCAGCTATATCCAAACCCACTCGGCTAGACACAAACCCACTCGGGTAGACACAAACCCACTCGGCTAGACCCAAACCCACTCGGCTAGACCCAAACCCACTCGGTAGACCCAAACCCACTCGGCTAGACGCAACCCCACTCGGCTAGACCCAAACCCACTCGGCTAGACCCAAACCCACTCGGCTAGACCCAAACCCACTCGGCTAGACCCAAACCCACTCGGCTAGACCCAGACCCACTCGGCTAGACCCAAACCCACTCGGCTAGACCCAAACCCACTCGGCTAGACCAAAACCCACTCGGCTAGACCCAAACCCACTCGGCTAGACCCAAACCCACTCGGCTACACCCAATCCCACTCCACTAGTCACAAACCCACTCGGCTAGACCCAAACCCACACGGCTAGACCCAAACCCACTCGGATAGACCCAAACACACTCGGCTAGACCCAAACCCACTCGACTAGACCCAAACCCACACGGCTGGACCCCAACCCAATCGGCTAGATCCAAACCCACTCGGCTAGACCCAAACCCACTCGGCTAGACCCAAACCCACTCGGCTACACCCAATCCCACTCCACTAGACACAAACCCACTCGGCTAGACCCAAACCCACACGGCTAGACCCAAACCCACTCGGCTAGACCCAAACCCACTCGGCTAGACCCAAACCCACTCGGCTAGACCCAAACCCACACGGCTGGACCCAAACCCAATCGGCCAAACCCAAACCCACTCGGCTAGACCCAAACCCACTCCGCTAAACACAAACCCACTTGGCTACACCCAAACCCACTCGGCTAGACCCAAACCCACTCGTCTAGATCCAAACCCACTCGGCTAGACACAAACCCACTCGGGTAGACACAAACCCACTCGGCTAGACCCAAACCCACTCGGCTAGACCCAAACCCACTCGGTAGACCCAAACCCACTCGGCTAGACGCAACCCCACTCGGCTAGACCCAAACCCACTCGGCTAGACACAAACCCACTCGGCTAGACGCAAACCCACTCGGCTAGACCCAAACCCACTCGGCTAGACCCAGACCCACTCGGCTACACCCAATCCCACTCCACTAGCCACAAACCCACTCGGCTAGACCCAAACCCACACGGCTAGACCCAAACCCACTCGGCTAGACCCAAACCCACTCGGCTAGACCCAAACCCACTCGGCTAGACCCAAACCCACTCGGCTAGACCCAAACCCACACGGCTGGACCCAAACCCAATCGGCCAAACCCAAACCCACTCGGCTAGACCCAAACCCACTCCGCTAAACACAAACCCACTTGGCTACACCCAAACCCACTTGGCTAGACCCAAACCCACTCGTCTAGATCCAAACCCACTCGGCTAGACTCAAACTGACTCGGCTAGACCCAAACCCACTCGGCTACACCCAAACCCACTCGGCTAGCCCCAAACCCACTCGGCTAGACCCAAACCCACTCGGCTAGACCCAAACCCACTCCGCTAGGCCCAAACCCACTCCGCTAGACCCAAACCCACTCCGCTAGACCCAAACCCACTCCGCTAGAGCCAAACCCACTCGGCTAGTCCCAAACCCACTCGGCTAGACCCAAACCCACTCGGATAGACCCAAACCCACTCGGCTAGACCCAAACCCACTCGGCTAGACCCAAACCCACTCGGCTAGACCCAAACCCACTCGGCTAGACCCAAACCCACTCGGCTAGACCCAAACCCACTCGGCTAGACCCAAACCCACTCGGCTAGACCCAAACCCACTCGGCTAGACCCAAACCCACTCCGCTAGACCCAAACCCACTCCGCTAGACCCAAACCCACTCCGCTAGAGCCAAACCCACTCGGCTAGTCCCAAACCCACTCGGCTAGACCCAAACCCACTCGGCTAGACCCAAACCCACTCGGGTAGACCCAAACCCACTCGGCTAGACCCAAACCCACTCCGCTAGACCCAAACCCACTCCGCTAGACCCAAACCCACTCGGCTAGACCCAAACCTACTCCGCTAGACCCAAACCCAATCCGCTAGACCCAAACCCACTCGGGTAGACCCAAACCCACTCGGCTAGACCCAAACCCACTCGGCTAGACCCAAACCCACTCGGTAGACCCAAACCCACTCGGCTAGACGCAACCCCACTCGGCTAGACCCAAACCCACTCGGCTAGACCCAAACCCACTCGGCTAGACCCAAACCCACTCGGCTAGACCCAAACCCACTCGGCTAGACCCAGACCCACTCGGCTAGACCCAAACCCACTCGGCTAGACCCAAACCCACTCGGCTAGACCAAAACCCACTCGGCTAGACCCAAACCCACTCGGCTAGACCCAAACCCACTCGGCTACACCCAATCCCACTCCACTAGTCACAAACCCACTCGGCTAGACCCAAACCCACACGGCTAGACCCAAACCCACTCGGATAGACCCAAACACACTCGGCTAGACCCAAACCCACTCGACTAGACCCAAACCCACACGGCTGGACCCCAACCCAATCGGCTAGATCCAAACCCACTCGGCTAGACCCAAACCCACTCGGCTAGACCCAAACCCACTCGGCTACACCCAATCCCACTCCACTAGACACAAACCCACTCGGCTAGACCCAAACCCACACGGCTAGACCCAAACCCACTCGGCTAGACCCAAACCCACTCGGCTAGACCCAAACCCACTCGGCTAGACCCAAACCCACACGGCTGGACCCAAACCCAATCGGCCAAACCCAAACCCACTCGGCTAGACCCAAACCCACTCCGCTAAACACAAACCCACTTGGCTACACCCAAACCCACTCGGCTAGACCCAAACCCACTCGTCTAGATCCAAACCCACTCGGCTAGACACAAACCCACTCGGGTAGACACAAACCCACTCGGCTAGACCCAAACCCACTCGGCTAGACCCAAACCCACTCGGTAGACCCAAACCCACTCGGCTAGACGCAACCCCACTCGGCTAGACCCAAACCCACTCGGCTAGACACAAACCCACTCGGCTAGACGCAAACCCACTCGGCTAGACCCAAACCCACTCGGCTAGACCCAGACCCACTCGGCTACACCCAATCCCACTCCACTAGCCACAAACCCACTCGGCTAGACCCAAACCCACACGGCTAGACCCAAACCCACTCGGCTAGACCCAAACCCACTCGGCTAGACCCAAACCCACTCGGCTAGACCCAAACCCACTCGGCTAGACCCAAACCCACACGGCTGGACCCAAACCCAATCGGCCAAACCCAAACCCACTCGGCTAGACCCAAACCCACTCCGCTAAACACAAACCCACTTGGCTACACCCAAACCCACTTGGCTAGACCCAAACCCACTCGTCTAGATCCAAACCCACTCGGCTAGACTCAAACTGACTCGGCTAGACCCAAACCCACTCGGCTAGACCCAAACCCACTCGGCTAGCCCCAAACCCACTCGGCTAGACCCAAACCCACTCGGCTAGACCCAAACCCACTCCGCTAGGCCCAAACCCACTCCGCTAGACCCAAACCCACTCCGCTAGACCCAAACCCACTCCGCTAGAGCCAAACCCACTCGGCTAGTCCCAAACCCACTCGGCTAGACCCAAACCCACTCGGATAGACCCAAACCCACTCGGCTAGACCCAAACCCACTCGGCTAGACCCAAACCCACTCGGCTAGACCCAAACCCACTCGGCTAGACCCAAACCCACTCGGCTAGACCCAAACCCACTCGGCTAGACCCAAACCCACTCGGCTAGACCCAAACCCACTCGGCTAGACCCAAACCCACTCCGCTAGACCCAAACCCACTCCGCTAGACCCAAACCCACTCCGCTAGAGCCAAACCCACTCGGCTAGTCCCAAACCCACTCGGCTAGACCCAAACCCACTCGGCTAGACCCAAACCCACTCGGGTAGACCCAAACCCACTCGGCTAGACCCAAACCCACTCCGCTAGACCCAAACCCACTCCGCTAGACCCAAACCCACTCGGCTAGACCCAAACCTACTCCGCTAGACCCAAACCCAATCCGCTAGACCCAAACCCACTCGGGTAGACCCAAACCCACTCGGCTAGACCCAAACCCACTCGGCTAGACCCAAACCCACTCGGCTAGACCCAAACCCACACGGCTAGACCCAAACCCACTCCGCTAGACCCAAACCCACTCCGCTAGACCCAAACCCACTCAGCTAGGCCCAAACCCACTCCGCTAGACCCAAACCCACTCCGCTAGACCCAAACCCACTCCGCTAGAGCCAAACCCACTCGGCTAGTTCCAAACCCACTCGGCTAGACCCAAACCCACTCGGCTAGACCCAAACCCACTCGGCTAGACCCAAATCCACTCGGCTAGACCCAAACCCACTCGGCTAGACCCAAACCCACTCGGCTAGACCCAAACCCACTCGGCAAGACCCAAACCCACTCGGCTAGACCCAAACCCACTCGGCTAGACCCAAACCCACTCCGCTAGGCCCAAACCCACTCCGCTAGACCCAAACCCACTCCGCTAGACCCAAACCCACTCCGCTAGAGCCAAACCCACTCGGCTAGTCCCAAACCCACTCGGCTAGACCCAAACCCACTCGGCTAGACCCAAACCCACTCGGCTAGACCCAAACCCACTCGGCTAGACCCAAACCCACTCGGCTAGACCCAAACCCACTCGGCTAGACCCAAACCCACTCGGCTAGACCCAAACCCACTCGGCTAGACCCAAACCCACTCGGCTAGACCCAAACCCACTCGGCTAGACCCAAACCCACTCCGCTAGACCCAAACCCACTCCGCTAGACCCAAACCCACTCCGCTAGAGCCAAACCCACTCGGCTAGTCCCAAACCCACTCGGCTAGACCCAAACCCACTCGGCTAGACCCAAACCCACTCGGGTAGACCCAAACCCACTCGGCTAGACCCAAACCCACTCGGCTAGACCCAAACCCACTCGGCTAGACCCAAACCCACTCCGCTAGTCCCAAACCCACTCGGCTAGACCCAAACCCACTCGGCTAGACCCAAACCCACTCCGCTAGACCCAAACCCACTCCGCTAGACCCAAACCCACTCGGCTAGACCCAAACCCACTCCGCTAGACCCAAACCCAATCCGCTAGACCCAAACCCACTCGGGTAGACCCAAATCCACTCGGCTAGACCCAAACCCACTCGGCTAGACCCAAACCCACTCGGCTAGACCCAAACCCACTCGGCTACACCCAATCCCAATCCACTAGTCACAAACCCACTCGGCTAGACCCAAACCCACTCCGCTAGACCCAAACCCACTCGGCTAGACCCAAACCCACTCGGCTTGACCCAGAGCCACTCAGCTATATCCAAACCCACTCGGCTAGACACAAACCCACTCGGGTAGACACAAACCCACTCGGCTAGACCCAAACCCACTCGGCTAGACCCAAACCCACTCGGTAGACCCAAACCCACTCGGCTAGACGCAACCCCACTCGGCTAGACCCAAACCCACTCGGCTAGACCCAAACCCACTCGGCTAGACCCAAACCCACTCGGCTAGACCCAAACCCACTCGGCTAGACCCAGACCCACTCGGCTAGACCCAAACCCACTCGGCTAGACCCAAACCCACTCGGCTAGACCAAAACCCACTCGGCTAGACCCAAACCCACTCGGCTAGACCCAAACCCACTCGGCTACACCCAATCCCACTCCACTAGTCACAAACCCACTCGGCTAGACCCAAACCCACACGGCTAGACCCAAACCCACTCGGCTAGACCCAAACACACTCGGCTAGACCCAAACCCACTCGACTAGACCCAAACCCACACGGCTGGACCCCAACCCAATCGGCTAGATCCAAACCCACTCGGCTAGACCCAAACCCACTCGGCTAGACCCAAACCCACTCGGCTACACCCAATCCCACTCCACTAGACACAAACCCACTCGGCTAGACCCAAACCCACACGGCTAGACCCAAACCCACTCGGCTAGACCCAAACCCACTCGGCTAGACCCAAACCCACTCGGCTAGACCCAAACCCACACGGCTGGACCCAAACCCAATCGGCCAAACCCAAACCCACTCGGCTAGACCCAAACCCACTCCGCTAAACACAAACCCACTTGGCTACACCCAAACCCACTCGGCTAGACCCAAACCCACTCGTCTAGATCCAAACCCACTCGGCTAGACACAAACCCACTCGGGTAGACACAAACCCACTCGGCTAGACCCAAACCCACTCGGCTAGACCCAAACCCACTCGGTAGACCCAAACCCACTCGGCTAGACGCAACCCCACTCGGCTAGACCCAAACCCACTCGGCTAGACACAAACCCACTCAGCTAGACGCAAACCCACTCGGCTAGACCCAAACCCACTCGGCTAGACCCAGACCCACTCGGCTACACCCAATCCCACTCCACTAGCCACAAACCCACTCGGCTAGACCCAAACCCACACGGCTAGACCCAAACACACTCGGCTAGACCCAAACCCACTCGGCTAGACCCAAACCCACTCGGCTAGACCCAAACCCACTCGGCTAGACCCAAACCCACACGGCTGGACCCAAACCCAATCGGCCAAACCCAAACCCACTCGGCTAGACCCAAACCCACTCCGCTAAACACAAACCCACTTGGCTACACCCAAACCCACTTGGCTAGACCCAAACCCACTCGTCTAGATCCAAACCCACTCGGCTAGACTCAAACTGACTCGGCTAGACCCAAACCCACTCGGCTAGACCCAAACCCACTCGGCTAGCCCCAAACCCACTCGGCTAGACCCAAACCCACTTGGCTAGACCCAAACCCACTCGGCTCGACCAAAACCCACTCGGCTAGACCAAACCCACACGGCAAGACCCAAACCCACTCGGCTAGACCCAAACCCACTCGGCTGGACCCAAACCCATTCGGCTAGACCCAAACCCACTCGGCAAGACCCAAACCCACTCGGCTAGACCCAGAGCCACTCAGTTAGATCCAAACCCACTCGGCTAGACACAAACCCACTCGGCAAGACCCATACACACTCGGCTAGACCTAAACCCACTCGGCTAGACCCAAACCCACACGGCTAGACCCAAACCCACTCCGCTAGACCCAAACCCACTCGGCTAGACCCAAACCCATTCGGCTAGACCCAAACCCACTCCGCTAGACCCAAACCCACTCGGCTAGATGCAAATCCACTCGGCTAGACCCAAACCCACTCCGCTAGAACCAAACCCACTCGGCTAGACCCAAACCCACTCGGCTAGAACCAAACCCACTCGGCTGGACCCAAACCCACCCGGCTGGACCCAAACCCACTCGGCTGGACCCAAACCCACTCGGCAAGACCCAAACCCACTCGGCTAGACCCAAACCCACTCGGCTACACCTAAACCCACTGCACTAGACACAAACCCACTCGGCTAGACCCAAACCCACACGGCAAGACCCAAACCCACTCGGCTAGACCCAAACCCACTCGGCTGGACCCAAACCCACTCGGCTAGACCCAAACCCACACGGCTAGACCCAAACCCACTCGGCTAGACCCAAACCCACTCCGCTAGACCCAAACCCACTCCGCTATCCCAAACCCACTCCGCTAGACCCAAACCGACTCGGCTAGACCCAAACCCACTCGGCGAGACCCAAACCCACTCCGCTAGACCCAAACCCACTCGGCTAGACCCAAACCCACTCGGCTAGACCCAAACCCACTCCGCTAGACCCAAACCCACTCCGCTAGACCCAAACCCACTCGGCTAGACCCAAACCCACTCGGCTAGACCCAAACCCTCTCGGCTAGACCCAAACCCACTCGGCTAGACACAAACCCACTCGGCTAGACCCAAACCCACTCGGCTAGACCCAAACCCACTCGGCTAGACCCAAACCCACTCGGCGAGACCCAAACCCACTCGGCTAGACCCAAACCCACTCGGCTAGACCCAAACCCACTCGGCTAGACCCAAACATACTCGACTGGACCCAAACCCACTCGGCTAGACCCAAACCCGCTCCGCTAGACCCAAACCCACACGGCTAGACCCAAACCCACTCGGCTAGACCCAAACCCATTCAGCTAGACCCAAACCCACTCCGCTAGTCCCAAACCCACTCTGCTAGACCCAAACCCACTCCGCTTGACCCAAACCCACTCCGCTAGACCCAAACCCACTCGGCTAGACCCAAACCCACTCGGCTAGACCCAAACCCACTCCGCTAGACCCAAACCCACTCGGCTAGACCCAAACCCACTCGGCTAGACCCAAACCCACTCGGCTAGACCCAAACCCACTTGGCTGCACCCAAACCCATTCGGCAAGACCCAAACCCTCTCCGCTAGACCCAAACCCACTCGGCTAGACCCAAATCCACTCGGCTAGACCCAATCCCACTCGGCTAGACCCAAACCCACTCGGCTGGACCCAAACCCACTCGGCAAGACCCAAACCCACTCGGCTGGACCCAAACCCACTCGGCTGGACCCAAACCCACTCGGCTGGACCCAAACCCACTCGGCTGGACCCAAACCCACTCGGCTAGACCCAAACCCACTCGGCTAGACCCAAACCCACTCGGCCAGACCCAAACCCACTCGGCTAGACCCAAACCAACTCGGCCATACCCAAACACACTCGGCTAGACCCAAACCCACTCGGCTAGACCCAAACCCACTCCGCTAGACCCAAACCCACTCCGCTAGACCCAAACCCACTCGGCTAGACCCAAACCCACTCCGCTAGACCCAAACCCACTCGGCTAGACCCAAACCCACTCGGCTAGACCCAAACCCACTCGGCTAGACCCAATCCCACTCGGCTAGTCCCAAACGCACTCGGCTAGACCCAAGCCCACTCGGCCAGACCCAACCCCACTCGGCTAGACCCAAACCCAGTCTCCTAGACCCAAACCCACTCGGCTAGACCCAAACCCACTCTGCTAGACCCAAACCCACTCGGCTAGACCCAAACCCACTCGGCTAGACCCAAACCCACTCGGCTAGACCCAAGCCCACTCGGCTAGACCCAAACCCACTCGGCTAGACCTAAACCCACTCGGCTAGACCCAAACCCACTCCGCTAGACCCAAACCCACTCCGCTAGACCCAAACCCACTCGGCTAGACCGAAACCCACTCGGCTAGAGCGAAACCCACTCGGCTAGACATAAACCCACTCGGCTAGACCCAAACCCACTCGGCTAGACCCAAACCCACTCCGCTAGACCCAAACCCACTCGGCTAGACCCAAACCCACTCGGCTAGACCCAAACCCACTCGGCTAGACCCAAACCCACTTGGCTGCACCCAAACCCATTCGGCAAGACCCAAACCCTCTCCGCTAGACCCAAACCCACTCGGCTAGACCCAAATCCACTCGGCTAGACCCAATCCCACTCGGCTAGACCCAAACCCACTCGGCTGGACCCAAACCCACTCGGCAAGACCCAAACCCACTCGGCTGGACCCAAACCCACTCGGCTGGACCCAAACCCACTCGGCTGGACCCAAACCCACTCGGCTAGACCCAAACCCACTCGGCTAGACCCAAACCCACTCGGCTAGACCCAAACCCACTCGGCCAGACCCAAACCCACTCGGCTAGACCCAAACCAACTCGGCCATACCCAAACACACTCGGCTAGACCCAAACCCACTCGGCTAGACCCAAACCCACTCCGCTAGACCCAAACCCACTCCGCTAGACCCAAACCCACTCGGCTAGACCCAAACCCACTCCGCTAGACCCAAACCCACTCGGCTAGACCCAAACCCACTCGGCTAGACCCAAACCCACTCGGCTAGACCCAATCCCACTCGGCTAGTCCCAAACGCACTCGGCTAGACCCAAGCCCACTCGGCCAGACCCAACCCCACTCGGCTAGACCCAAACCCAGTCTCCTAGACCCAAACCCACTCGGCTAGACCCAAACCCACTCTGCTAGACCCAAACCCACTCGGCTAGACCCAAACCCACTCGGCTAGACCCAAACCCACTCGGCTAGACCCAAGCCCACTCGGCTAGACCCAAACCCACTCGGCTAGACCTAAACCCACTCGGCTAGACCCAAACCCACTCCGCTAGACCCAAACCCACTCCGCTAGACCCAAACCCACTCGGCTAGACCGAAACCCACTCGGCTAGAGCGAAACCCACTCGGCTAGACATAAACCCACTCGGCTAGAGCCAAACCCACTCGGCTAGACCCAAACACACTCCGCTAGACCCAAACCCACTCCGCTAGACCCAAACCCACTCCGCTAGACCCAAACCCACTCCGCTAGACACAAACCCACTCCGCTAGACCCAAACCCACTCGGCTAGACCCAAACCCACTCGGCTAGTCCCAAACCCACTCGGCTAGACCCAAACCCACTCGGCTAGACCCAAACCCACTCGGCTAGACCCAAACCCACTCGGCTAGACCCAAACCCACTCGGCGAGACCCAAACCCACTCGGCCAGACCCAAACCCACTCGGCTAGACCCAAACCCACTCGGCCAGACCCAAACCCACTCGGCTAGACCCAAACCCACTCGGCTAGACCCAAACCCACTCCGCTAGACCCAAACCCACTCCGCTAGACCCAAACCCACTCGGCTAGACCCAAACCCACTCCGCTAGACCCAAACCCACTCGGCTAGACCCAAACCCACTCGGCCAGACCGAAACCCACTCGGCTAGACCCAAACCCACTCGGCTAGTCCCAAACGCACTCGGCTAGACCCAAGCCCACTCGGCCAGACCCAACCCCACTCGGCTAGACCCAAACCCAGTCTCCTAGACCCAAACCCACTCGGCTAGACCCAAACCCACTCTGCTAGACCCAAACCCACTCGGCTAGACCCAAACCCACTCGGCTGGACCCAAACCCACTCCGGTAGACCCAAACCCACTCGGCTAGACACAAACCCACGCGGCTAGACCGAAACCCACTCGGCTAGAGCCAAACCCACTCGGCTAGACCCAAACCCACTCGGATAGACCCAAACCCACTCGGCTACACCCAAACCCACTCCGCTAGACCCAAACCCACTCCGCTAGACCCAAACCCACTCCGCCAGACACAAACCCACTCCGCTAGACCCAAACCCACTCGGCTAGACCCAAACCCACTCCGCTAAATGCAAACCCACTCCGCTAGACCCAAACCCACTCCGCTACACCCAAACCCACTCGGCTAGACCCAAACCCACTCCGCCACACCCAAACCCACTCGGCTACACCGAAACCCACTCGCCTAGACCCAAACCCACTCCGCTAGACCCAAACGCACTTGGCTAGACCAAACCCACTCGGCTAGACCCAAACCCACTCCGCTAGACCCAAACGCACTTGGCTAGACCCAAACCCACTCGGCTAGACTCAAACCCGGCTCGACCCAAACCCACTCGGCTAGACCCAAACCCACTCCGCTAGACCCAAACCCACTCGGCTAGACCCAAACCCACTCGGCTAGACCGAAACCCACTCGGCTAGAGCCAAACCCACTCGGCTAGACCCAAACCCACTCGGCTAGACCCAAACCCACTCGCCTAGACCCAAACCCACTCGGCTAGACCCAAACCCACTCGGCTGGACCCAAACCCACTCCGCTAGACCCAAACCCACTCGGCTAGACCCAAACCCACTCGGCTAGACCCAAACCCACTCGGCTAGACCCAAACCCACTCCGCTAGACCCAAACCCACTCGGCTAGACCCAAACCCACTCGGCTAGACCCAAACCCACTCAGCTAGAGCTAAACCCACTCGGCTAGACACAAACCCACTCGGCTAGACCCAAACCCACTCGGCTAGACCCAAACACACTCCGCTAGGCCCAAACCCACTCCGCTAGACCCAAACCCACTCCGCTAGACCCAAACCCACTCCGCTAGACACAAACCCACTCCGCTAGACCCAAACCGACTCGGCTAGACCCAAACCCACTCGGCTAGTCCCAAACCCACTCGGCTAGACCCAAACCCACTCGGCTAGACCCAAACCCACTCGGCTAGACCCAAACCCACTCGGCTAGACCCAAACCCACTCGGCCAGACCCAAACCCACTCGGCTAGACCCAAACCCACTCGGCCATACCCAAACCCACTCGGCTAGACCCAAACCCACTCGGCTAGACCCAAACCCTCTCCGCTAGACCCAAACCCACTCCGCGAGACCCAAACCCACTCGGCTAGACCCAAACCCACTCCGCTAGACCCAAACCCGCTCGGCTAGACCCAAACCCACTCGGCTAGACCCAAACCCACTCGGCTAGACCCAATCCCACTCGGCTAGTCCCAAACGCACTCGGCTAGACCCAAGCCCACTCGGCCAGACCCAACCCCACTCGGCTAGACCCAAACCCAGTCTCCTAGACCCAAACCCACTCGGCTAGACCCAAACCCACTCTGCTAGACCCAAACCCACTCGGCTAGACCCAAACCCACTCGGCTAGACCCAAACCCACTCGGCTAGACCCAAGCCCACTCGGCTAGACCCAAACCCACTCGGCTAGACCCAAACCCACTCGGCTAGACCCAAACCCACTCCGCTAGACCCAAACCCACTCGGCTAGACCCAAACCCACTCGGCTAGACCGAAACCCACTCGGCTAGAGCGAAACCCACTCGGCTAGACACAAACCCACTCGGCTAGAGCCAAACCCACTCGGCTAGACCCAAACACACTCCGCTAGACCCAAACCCACTCCGCTAGACCCAAACCCACTCCGCTAGACCCAAACCCACTCCGCTAGACACAATCCCACTCCGCTAGACCCAAACCCACTCGGCTAGACCCAAACCCACTCGGCTAGTCCCAAACCCACTCGGCTAGACCCAAACCCACTCGGCTAGACCCAAACCCACTCGGCTAGACCCAAACCCACTCGGCTAGACCCAAACCCACTCGGCCAGACCCAAACCCACTCGGCCAGACCCAAACCCACTCGGCTAGACCCAAACCCACTCGGCCAGACCCAAACCCACTCGGCTAGACCCAAACCCACTCGGCTAGACCCAAACCCACTCCGCTAGACCCAAACCCACTCCGCTAGACCCAAACCCACTCGGCTAGACCCAAACCCACTCCGCTAGACCCAAACCCACTCGGCTAGACCCAAACCCACTCGGCCAGACCGAAACCCACTCGGCTAGACCCAAACCCACTCGGCTAGTCCCAAACGCACTCGGCTAGACCCAAGCCCACTCGGCCAGACCCAACCCCACTCGGCTAGACCCAAACCCAGTCTCCTAGACCCAAACCCACTCGGCTAGACCCAAACCCACTCTGCTAGACCCAAACCCACTCGGCTGGACCCAAACCCACTCGGCTAGACCCAAACCCACTCGGCTAGACCCAAGCCCACTCGGCTAGACCCAAACCCACTCCGCTAGACCCAAACCCAGTCGGCTAGACCCAAACCCACTCCGCTAGACCCAAACCCACTCGGCTAGCCCCAAACCCACTCGGCTAGCCCCAAACCCACTCGGCTAGAGCCAAACACACTCAGCTAGACCCAAACACACTCGGCTAGACGCAAACCCACTCTGCTAGACCCAAACCCACTCCGCCAGACCCAAACCCACTCCGTTAGACCCAAACCCACTCCGCTAGACCCAAACCCACTCCGCTAGACCCAAATCCACTCGGCTAGACCCAAACCCACTCGGCCAGACCCAAACCCACTCGGCTAGACCCAAACCCACTCGGCTAGACCCAAACCCACTCCGCTAGACCCAAACCCACTCGGCTAGACCCAAACCCACTCGGCTAGACCGAAACCCACTCGGCTAGAGCGAAACCCACTCGGCTAGACACAAACCCACTCGGCTAGAGCCAAACCCACTCGGCTAGACCCAAACACACTCCGCTAGACCCAAACCCACTCCGCTAGACCCAAACCCACTCCGCTAGACCCAAACCCACTCCGCTAGACACAATCCCACTCCGCTAGACCCAAACCCACTCGGCTAGACCCAAACCCACTCGGCTAGTCCCAAACCCACTCGGCTAGACCCAAACCCACTCGGCTAGACCCAAACCCACTCGGCTAGACCCAAACCCACTCGGCTAGACCCAAACCCACTCGGCGAGACCCAAACCCACTCGGCCAGACCCAAACCCACTCGGCTAGACCCAAACCCACTCGGCCAGACCCAAACCCACTCGGCTAGACCCAAACCCACTCGGCTAGACCCAAACCCACTCCGCTAGACCCAAACCCACTCCGCTAGACCCAAACCCACTCGGCTAGACCCAAACCCACTCCGCTAGACCCAAACCCACTCGGCTAGACCCAAACCCACTCGGCCAGACCGAAACCCACTCGGCTAGACCCAAACCCACTCGGCTAGTCCCAAACGCACTCGGCTAGACCCAAGCCCACTCGGCCAGACCCAACCCCACTCGGCTAGACCCAAACCCAGTCTCCTAGACCCAAACCCACTCGGCTAGACCCAAACCCACTCTGCTAGACCCAAACCCACTCGGCTGGACCCAAACCCACTCGGCTAGACCCAAGCCCACTCGGCTAGACCCAAACCCACTCCGCTAGACCCAAACCCAGTCGGCTAGACCCAAACCCACTCCGCTAGACCCAAACCCACTCGGCTAGCCCCAAACCCACTCGGCTAGCCCCAAACCCACTCGGCTAGAGCCAAACACACTCAGCTAGACCCAAACACACTCGGCTAGACGCAAACCCACTCTGCTAGACCCAAACCCACTCCGCCAGACCCAAACCCACTCCGTTAGACCCAAACCCACTCCGCTAGACCCAAACCCACTCCGCTAGACCCAAATCCACTCGGCTAGACCCAAACCCACTCGGCCAGACCCAAACCCACTCGGCTAGACCCAAACCCACTCGGCTAGACCCAAACCCACTCGCCTAGACCCAAACCCACTCGGCTAGACCCAAACCCACTCGGCTAGACCCAAACCCACTCGGCTAGACCGAAACCCACTCGGCTAGAGCCAAACCCACTCGGCTAGACCCAAACCCACTCGGCTAGACCCAAACCCACTCGGCTAGACCCAAACCCACTCCGCTAGACCCAAACCCACTCGGCTAGACACAAACCCACTCGGCTAGAGCCAAACCCACTCGGCTAGAGCCAAACCCACTCGGCTAGACCCAAACCCACTCGGATATCCCAAACCCACTCGGCTAGACCCAAACCCACTCCGCTAGACCCAAACCCACTCGGCTAGACCCAAACCCACTCTGCTAGACCCAAACCCACTCGGCTGGACCCAAACCCACTCGGCTAGACCCAAGCCCACTCGGCTAGACCCAAACCCACTCCGCTAGACCCAAACCCAGTCGGCTAGACCCAAACCCACTCCGCTAGACCCAAACCCACTCGGCTAGCCCCAAACCCACTCGGCTAGCCCCAAACCCACTCGGCTAGAGCCAAACACACTCAGCTAGACCCAAACACACTCGGCTAGACGCAAACCCACTCTGCTAGACCCAAACCCACTCCGCCAGACCCAAACCCACTCCGTTAGACCCAAACCCACTCCGCTAGACCCAAACCCACTCCGCTAGACCCAAATCCACTCGGCTAGACCCAAACCCACTCGGCCAGACCCAAACCCACTCGGCTAGACCCAAACCCACTCGGCTAGACCCAAACCCACTCGCCTAGACCCAAACCCACTCGGCTAGACCCAAACCCACTCGGCTAGACCCAAACCCACTCGGCTAGACCGAAACCCACTCGGCTAGAGCCAAACCCACTCGGCTAGACCCAAACCCACTCGGCTAGACCCAAACCCACTCGGCTAGACCCAAACCCACTCCGCTAGACCCAAACCCACTCGGCTAGACACAAACCCACTCGGCTAGAGCCAAACCCACTCGGCTAGAGCCAAACCCACTCGGCTAGACCCAAACCCACTCGGATATCCCAAACCCACTCGGCTAGACCCAAACCCACTCCGCTAGACCCAAACCCACTCGGCTAGACCCAAACCCACTCAGCTAGATCCAAACCCACTCCGCTAGACCCAAACCCACTCCGCTAGACCCAAACCCACTCCGCTAGACCCAAACCCACTCGGCTAGATTCAAACCCACTCGGCTAGACCCAAACCCACTCGGCTAGACCCAAACCCACTCCGCTAGACCCAAACCCACTCCGCTAGACCCAAACCCACTCGGCTAGATTCAAACCCACTCGGCCAGACGCAAACCCAATCGGCTAGTCCCAAACCCACTCGGCTAGACCCAAAGACACTCGGCTAGACCCCAACGCACTCGGCTAGACCCAAGCCCACTCGGCCAGACCCAACCCCACTCGGCTAGACCCAAACCCAGTCTCCTAGACCCAAACCTACTCGGCTAGACCCAAACCCACTCGGCTAGACCCAAACCCACTCGGCTACACCCAAACACACTCGGCTAGACCCAAACCCACTCGGCTAGACCCAAACCCACTCGGCCAGACCCAAACCCACTCGGATAGACCCAAACCCACTCGGCTAGACACAATCCCACTCGGCGAGACCCAAGCCCACTCGGCTAGACCCAAACCCACCTAGCTAGACCCAAACCCACTCCGCTAGACGCAAACCCACTCCGCTAGACCCAAACCCACTCCGCTAGACCCAAACCCACTCCGCTAGACCTAAACCCACTCCGCTAGACCCAAACCCACTCCGGTAGACCCAAACCCACTCGGCTAGACACAAACGCACTTAGCTAGACCCAAGCCCACTCGGCCAGACCCAACCCCACTCGGCTAGACCCAAACCCACTCGGTTAGACCCAAACCCACTCCGCTAGACCCAAACCCACTCGGCTAGACCCTAACCCACTCGGCTAGACCCAAACCCACTCGGCTAGACACAAACGCACTCGGCTAGACCCAAGCCCACTCGGCCAGACCCAACCCCACTCAGCTAGACCCAAACCCAGTCTCCTAGACCCAAACCCACTCGTCTAGACCCAAACCCACTCTGCTAGACCCAAACCCACTCGGCTAGACCCAAACCCACTCGGCTAGACCCAAACCCACTCGGCTAGACCCAAGCCCACTCGGCTAGACCCAAACCCACTCCGCTAGACCCAAACCCAGTCGGCTAGACCCAAACCCACTCGGCTAGACCCAAACCCACTCGGCTAGACCCAAACACACTCCGCTAGACCCAAACCCACTCCGCTAGACCCAAACCCACTCCGCTAGACCCAAACCCACTCCGCTAGACACAAACCCACTCCGCTAGACCCAAACCGACTCGGCTAGACCCAAACCCACTCGGCTAGTCCCAAACCCACTCGGCTAGACCCAAACCCACTCGGCTAGACCCAAACCCACTCGGCTAGACCCAAACCCACTCGGCTAGACCCAAACCCACTCGGCCAGACCCAAACCCACTCGGCTAGACCCAAACCCACTCGGCCATACCCAAACCCACTCGGCTAGACCCAAACCCACTCGGCTAGACCCAAACCCACTCCGCTAGACCCAAACCCACTCCGCGAGACCCAAACCCACTCGGCTAGACCCAAACCCACTCCGCTAGACCCAAACCCACTCGGCTAGACCCAAACCCACTCGGCTAGACCCAAACCCACTCGGCTAGACCCAATCCCACTCGGCTAGTCCCAAACGCACTCGGCTAGACACAAGCCCACTCGGCCAGACCCAACCCCACTCGGCTAGACCCAAACCCAGTCTCCTAGACCCAAACCCACTCGGCTAGACCCAAACCCACTCTGCTAGACCCAAACCCACTCGGCTAGACCCAAACCCACTCGGCTAGACCCAAACCCACTCGGCTAGACCCAAGCCCACTCGGCTAGACCCAAACCCACTCGGCTAGACCCAAACCCACTCGGCTAGACCCAAACCCACTCCGCTAGACCCAAACCCACTCGGCTAGACCCAAACCCACTCGGCTAGACCGAAACCCACTCGGCTAGAGCGAAACCCACTCGGCTAGACACAAACCCACTCGGCTAGAGCCAAACCCACTCGGCTAGACCCAAACACACTCCGCTAGACCCAAACCCACTCCGCTAGACCCAAACCCACTCCGCTAGACCCAAACCCACTCCGCTAGACACAATCCCACTCCGCTAGACCCAAACCCACTCGGCTAGACCCAAACCCACTCGGCTAGTCCCAAACCCACTCGGCTAGACCCAAACCCACTCGGCTAGACCCAAACCCACTCGGCTAGACCCAAACCCACTCGGCTAGACCCAAACCCACTCGGCGAGACCCAAACCCACTCGGCCAGACCCAAACACACTCGGCTAGACCCAAACCCACTCGGCCAGACCCAAACCCACTCGGCTAGACCCAAACCCACTCGGCTAGACCCAAACCCACTCCGCTAGACCCAAACCCACTCCGCTAGACCCAAACCCACTCGGCTAGACCCAAACCCACTCCGCTAGACCCAAACCCACTCGGCTAGACCCAAACCCACTCGGCCAGACCGAAACCCACTCGGCTAGACCCAAACCCACTCGGCTAGTCCCAAACGCACTCGGCTAGACCCAAGCCCACTCGGCCAGACCCAACCCCACTCGGCTAGACCCAAACCCAGTCTCCTAGACCCAAACCCACTCGGCTAGACCCAAACCCACTCTGCTAGACCCAAACCCACTCGGCTGGACCCAAACCCACTCGGCTAGACCCAAACCCACTCGGCTAGACCCAAGCCCACTCGGCTAGACCCAAACCCACTCCGCTAGACCCAAACCCAGTCGGCTAGACCCAAACCCACTCCGCTAGACCCAAACCCACTCGGCTAGCCCCAAACCCACTCGGCTAGCCCCAAACCCACTCGGCTAGAGCCAAACACACTCAGCTAGACCCAAACACACTCGGCTAGACGCAAACCCACTCTGCTAGACCCAAACCCACTCCGCCAGACCCAAACCCACTCCGTTAGACCCAAACCCACTCCTCTAGACCCAAACCCACTCCGCTAGACCCAAATCCACTCGGCTAGACCCAAACCCACTCGGCCAGACCCAAACCCACTCGGCTAGACCCAAACCCACTCGGCTAGACCCAAACCCACTCGCCTAGACCCAAACCCACTCGGCTAGACCCAAACCCACTCGGCTAGACCCAAACCCACTCGGCTAGACCGAAACCCACTCGGCTAGAGCCAAACCCACTCGGCTAGACCCAAACCCACTCGGCTAGACCCAAACCCACTCGGCTAGACCCAAACCCACTCCGCTAGACCCAAACCCACTCGGCTAGACACAAACCCACTCGGCTAGAGCCAAACCCACTCGGCTAGAGCCAAACCCACTCGGCTAGACCCAAACCCACTCGGATATCCCAAACCCACTCGGCTAGACCCAAACCCACTCCGCTAGACCCAAACCCACTCGGCTAGACCCAAACCCACTCAGCTAGATCCAAACCCACTCCGCTAGACCCAAACCCACTCCGCTAGACCCAAACCCACTCCGCTAGACCCAAACCCACTCGGCTAGATTCAAACCCACTCGGCTAGACCCAAACCCACTCGGCTAGACCCAAACCCACTCCGCTAGACCCAAACCCACTCCGCTAGACCCAAACCCACTCGGCTAGATTCAAACCCACTCGGCAGACGCAAACCCAATCGGCTAGTCCCAAACCCACTCGGCTAGACCCAAAGACACTCGGCTAGACCCCAACGCACTCGGCTAGACCCAAGCCCACTCGGCCAGACCCAACCCCACTCGGCTAGACCCAAACCCAGTCTCCTAGACCCAAACCTACTCGGCTAGACCCAAACCCACTCGGCTAGACCCAAACCCACTCGGCTACACCCAAACACACTCGGCTAGACCCAAACCCACTCGGCTAGACCCAAACCCACTCGGCCAGACCCAAACCCACTCGGATAGACCCAAACCCACTCGGCTAGACACAATCCCACTCGGCGAGACCCAAGCCCACTCGGCTAGACCCAAACCCACCTAGCTAGACCCAAACCCACTCCGCTAGATGCAAACCCACTCCGCTAGACCCAAACCCACTCCGCTAGACCCAAACCCACTCCGCTAGACCTAAACCCACTCCGCTAGACCCAAACCCACTCCGGTAGACCCAAACCCACTCGGCTAGACACAAACGCACTTAGCTAGACCCAAGCCCACTCGGCCAGACCCAACCCCACTCGGCTAGACCCAAACCCACTCGGTTAGACCCAAACCCACTCCGCTAGACCCAAACCCACTCGGCTAGACCCTAACCCACTCGGCTAGACCCAAACCCACTCGGCTAGACACAAACGCACTCGGCTAGACCCAAGCCCACTCGGCCAGACCCAACCCCACTCAGCTAGACCCAAACCCAGTCTCCTAGACCCAAACCCACTCGTCTAGACCCAAACCCACTCTGCTAGACCCAAACCCACTCGGCTAGACCCAAACCCACTCGGCTAGACCCAAACCCACTCGGCTAGACCCAAGCCCACTCGGCTAGACCCAAACCCACTCCGCTAGACCCAAACCCAGTCGGCTAGACCCAAACCCACTCCGCTAGACCCAAACCCACTCGGCCAGCCCCAAACCCACTCGGCTAGCCCCAAACCCACTCGGCTAGAGCCAAACACACTCAGCTAGACCCAAACACACTCGGCTAGACGCAAACCCACTCCGCTAGACCCAAACCCACTCCGCCAGACCCAAACCCACTCCGCGAGACCCAAACCCACTCCGCTAGACCCAAACCCACTCCGCTAGACCCAAATCCACTCGGCTAGACCCAAACCCACTCGGCCAGACCCAAACCCACTCGGCTAGACCCAAACCCACTCGGCTAGACCCAAACCCATTCTGCTAGACCCAAACCCACTCGGCTAGACCCAAACCCACTCGGCTAGACCCAAACCCACTCGGCTAGACTCAAACCCAATCGGCTCGACCCAAACCCCCTCCGCTAGACCCAAACCCACTCGGCTAGACCCAAACCCACTCGGCTAGACCCAAACCCACTCGGCTAGACCCAAACCCACTCGGCAAGACCCAAACCCACTCGGCTAGACCCAAACCCACTCGGCTAGACCCAAACCCACTTGGCTGGACCCCAACCCACTCGGCAAGACCCAAACCCACTCGGCTAGACCCAAACCCACTCGGCTAGACCCAAACCCATTCTGCTAGACCCAAACCCACTCGGCTAGACCCAAACCCACTCGGCTAGACCCAAACCCACTCGGCTAGACTCAAACCCAATCGGCTCGACCCAAACCCCCTCCGCTAGACCCAAACCCACTCGGCTAGACCCAAACCCACTCGGCTAGACCCAAACCCAGTCGGCTAGACCCAAACCCACTCGGCAAGACCCAAACCCACTCGGCTAGACCCAAACCCACTCGGCTAGACCCAAACCCACTTGGCTGGACCCCAACCCACTCGGCAAGACCCAAACCCACTCAGCTAGACCCAAACCCACTCGGCTGGACCCAAACCCACTCGGCTAGACCCAAACCCACTCGGCTAGAGCCAAACCCACTCGGCTAGACCCAAACCCACTCGGATAGCCCCAAACCCACTCGGCTAGACCCAAACCCACTCCGCTAGACCCAAACCCACTCGGCTAGACCCAAACCCAGTCAGCTAGATCCAAACCCACTCCGCTAGACCCAAACCCACTCCGCTAGACCCAAACCCACTCCGCTAGACCCAAACCCACTCGGCTAGATTCAAACCCACTCGGCTAGACCCAAACCCACTCGGCTAGACCCAAACCCACTCCGCTAGACACAAACCCACTCCGCTAGACCCAAGCCCACTCGGCTAGATTCAAACCCACTCGGACAGATGCAAACCCAATCGGCTAGTCCCAAACCCACTCGGCTAGACCCAAACCCACTCGGCCAGACCCAACCCCACTCGGCTAGTCCCAAACCCAGTGTCCTAGATCCAAACCCACTCAGCTAGACCCAAACCCACTCGGCTAGACCCAAACCCACTCCGCTAAACCCAAACCCACTCGGCTAGATTCTAACCCACTCGGCCAGAGGCAAACCCACTCGGCTAGACCCAAACCCACTCGGCTAGACCCAAACCCACTCGGCTAGACCCAAGCCCACTCGGCTAGACCCAAACCCACTCGGCTAGACCCCAACGCACTCGGCTAGACCCAAGCCCACTCGGCCAGACCCAACCCCACTCGGCTAGACCCAAACCCAGTCTCCTAGACCCAAACCTACTCGGCTAGACCCAAACCCACTCGGCTAGACCCAAACCCACTCGGCTACACCCAAACACACTCGGCTAGACCCAAACCCACTCGGCCAGACCCAAACCCACTCGGATAGACCCACACTCACTCGGCTAGACCCAATCCCACTCGGCGAGACCCAAGCCCACTCGGCTAGACCCAAACCCACTCGGCTAGACCCAAACCCACTCCGCTAGACGCAAACCCACTCCGCTAGACCCAAACCCACTCCGCTAGACCCAAACCCACTCCGCTAGACCTAAACCCACTCCGCTAGACCCAAACCCACTCCGGTAGACCCAAACGCACTCGGCTAGACCCAAACGCACTTAGCTAGACCCAAGCCCACTCGGCCAGACCCAACCCCACTCGGCTAGACCCAAACCCACTTGGTTAGACCCAAACCCACTCCGCTAGACCGAAACCCACTCGGCTAGACCCAAACCCACTCGGCTAGACCCAAACCCACTCGGCTAGACACAAACGCACTCGGCTAGACCCATGCCCACTCGGCCAGACCCAACCCCACTCAGCTAGACCCAAACCCAGTCTCCTAGACCCAAACCCACTCGTCTAGACCCAAACCCACTCTGCTAGACCCAAACCCACTCGGCTAGACCCAAACCCACTCGGCTAGACCCAAACCCACTCGGCTAGACCCTAGCCCACTCGGCTAGACCGAAACCCACTCCGCTAGACCCAAACCCAGTCGGCTAGACCCAAACCCACTCCGCTAGACCCAAACCCACTCGGCCAGCCCCAAACCCACTCGGCTAGCCCCAAACCCACTCGGCTAGAGCCAAACACACTCAGCTAGACCCAAACACACTCGGCTAGACGCAAACCCACTCCACTAGACCCAAACCCACTCCGCCAGACCCAAACCCACTCTGCTAGACCCAAACCCACTCCGCTAGACCCAAACCCACTCCGCTAGACCCAAATCCACTCGGCTAGACCCAAACCCACTCGGCCAGACCCAAACCCACTCGGCTAGACCCAAACCCACTCGGCTAGACCCAAACCCACTCGGCTAGACCCAAACCCACTCCGCTAGAACCAAACCCACTCGGCTAGACCGAAACCCACTCGGCTAGACCGAAACCCACTCGGCTAGAGCCAAACCCACTCGGCTAGACCCAAACCCACTCAGCTAGACCCAAACCCACTCGGCTAGACCCAAACCCAGTCGGTTAGACCCAAACCGACTCGGCTAGACCCAAACCCACTCGGCGAGACCCAAACCCACTCGGCTAGACCCAAACCCACTCGGCGAGTCCCAAACCCACTCGACTAGACCCAAACAGACTCGGCTAGACCCAAACCAACTCGGCTAGACCCAAACCCACTCGGCTAGACGCAAACCCACTCGGCTAGACCCAAACCCACTCGGCTAGACCCAAACCCATTCGGCTAGACCCAAACCCACTCGGCTAGACCCAAACCCACTCGGCTAGACCCAAACCCACTCGGCTAGACTCAAACCCAATCGGCTAGACCCAAACCCCCTCCGCTAGACCCAAACCCACTCGGCAAGACCCTAACCCACTCGGCTAGACCCAAACCCACTCGGCTAGACCCAAACCCACTTGGCTGGACCCCAACCCACTCGGCAAGACCCAAACCCACTCAGCTAGACCCAAACCCACTCGGTAGACCCAAACCCACTCGGCTAGACCCAAAACCACTCGGCTGGACCCAAACCCACTCAGCTAGCCCAAACCCACTCGGCTAGACCCAAACCCACTCGGCTAGACACAAACCCACTCGGCTATACCCAAACCCTCTCGGCTAGACCCAAACCCACTCTGCTAGGCCCAAACCCACTCCGCTAGACCCAAACGCACTCGGCTAGACACAAACCCACTCGACTAAACCCAAACCCACTCGGCTAGACCCAAATCCAATCGGCTAGACCCAAACCCACTCGGCTAGACCCAAACCCACTCGGCTAGACCCAAACCCACTCCGCTAGACCCAAAACCACTCGGCTATACCCAAACCCACTCGGCTAGACCCAAACCCACTCGGCTAGACCCAAACCCACTCGGCTAGACCCAAACCCAGTCGGTTAGACCCAAACCCACTCGGCTAGACCCAAACCCACTCGGCGAGTCCCAAACCCACTCGGGTAGACCCAAACAGACTCGGTTAGACCCAAACCAACTCGGCTAGAACCAAACCCACTCGGCCAGACCCAAACCCACTTGGCTAGACCCAACCCCTCTCGGCTAGACCCAAACCCACTCGGCTAGACGCAAACCCACTCGGCTAGACCCAAACCCACTCGGCTAGACCCAAACCCACTCGGCTAGACCCAAACCCACTCGGCTAGACCCAAACCCACTCGGCTAGACCCAAACCCACTCGGCTAGACTCAAACCTACTCAGCTAGACCCAAACCCCTTCCGCTAGACCCAAACCCACTCGGCTAGACCCAAACCCACTCGGCTAGACCCAAACCCACTCGGCTAGACCCAAACCCACTCGGCAAGACCCAACCCACTCGGCTAGACCCAAACCCACTCGGCTAGACCCAAACCCACTTGGCTAGACCCCAAACCACTCGGCAAGACCCAAACCCACTCGGCTAGACCCAAACCCACTCGGTAGACCCAAACCCACTCGGCTAGACCCAAACCCACTCGGCTGGACCCAAACCCACTCAGCTAGCCCAAACCCACTCGGCTAGGCCCAAACCCACTCGGCTAGACACAAACCCACTCGGCTATACCCAAACCCTCTCGGCTAGACCAAAACCCACTCTGCTAGACCCAAACCCACTCCGCTAGACCCAAACGCACTCGGCTAGACACAAACCCACTCGACTAAACCCAAACCCACTCTGCTAGACCCAAATCCAATCGGCTAGACCCAAACCCACTCGGCTAGACCCAAACCCACTCGGCTAGACCCAAACCCACTCCGCTAGACCCAAACCCACTCGGCTAGACCCAAGCCCACTCGGCTAGACCCAAACCCACTCGGCTAGACCCAAACCCACTCGGCTAGACACAAACCCAGTCGGTTAGACCCAAACCCACTCGGCTAGACCCAAACCCACTCGGCGAGACCCAAACCCACTCGGCTAGACCCAAACCCACACGGCTAGACCGAAACCCACTCGGCTTTACCCAAACCCACTCGGCTAGACCCAAACCCACTCGGCTAGACCCAAACCCACTCCGCTAGACCCAAACGCACTCGGCTAGACCCAAATCCACTCGGCTAGACCCCAACCCACTCGGCTAGACCCAAGCCCGCTCGGCTAGACCCAAACCCGCTCGGCTAGACCCAAACCCACTCGGCTAGACCCAAACCCACTCGCCTAGACCCAAACCCACTCGGCTAGACCCAAACCCACTCAGCTAGACCCAAACCCACTCGGCTAGACCCAAACCCACTCGGCTAGACCCAAACCCACTCGGCTAGACACAAACCCACTCGGCTAGACCCAAACCCTCTCGGCTAGACCCAAACCCACTCTGCTAGACCCAAACCCACTCCGCTAGACCCAAACGCACTCGGATAGACACAAACCCACTCGACTAAACCCAAACCCACTCGGCTAGACCCAAATCCAATCGGCTAGACCCAAACCCACTCGGCTAGACCCAAACCCACTCGGCTAGACCCAAACCCACTCCGCTAGACCCAAACCCACTCGGCTAGACCCAAACCCACTCGGCTAGACCCAAACCCACTCGGCTAGACCCAAACCCACTCGGCTAGACCCAAACCCAGTCGGTTGGACCCAAACCCACTCGGCTAGACCCAAACCCACTCGGCGAGTCCCAAACCCACTCGGGTAGACCCAAACAGACTCGGCTAGACCCAAACCAACTCGGCTAGAACCAAACCCACTCGGCCAGACCCAAACCCACTCGGCTAGACCCAACCCCTCTCGGCTAGACCCAAACCCACTTGGCTAGACGCAAACCCACTCGGCTAGACCCAAACCCAGTCGGCTAGACCCAAACCCACTCGGCTAGACCCAAACCCACTCGGCTAGACCCAAACCCACTCGGCTAGACCCAAACCCACTCGGCTAGACTCAAACCTACTCAGCTAGACCCAAACCCCTTCCACTAGACCCAAACCCACTCGGCTAGACCCAAACCCACTCGGCTAGACCTAAACCCACTCGGCTAGACCCAAACCCACTCGGCAAGACCCAAACCCACTCGGCTAGACCCAAACCCACTCGGCTAGACCCAAACCCACTGGGCTAGACCCCAACCCACTCGGCAAGACCCAAACCCACTCGGCTAGACCCAAACCCACTCGGTAGACCCAAACCCACTCGGCTAGACCCAAACCCACTCGGCTGGACCCAAACCCACTCAGCTGGCCCAAACCCACTCGGCTAGACCCAAACCCACTCGGCTAGACACAAACCCACTCGGCTATACCCAAACCCTCTCGGCTAGACCTAAACCCACTCTGCTAGACCCAAACCCACTCCGCTAGACCCAAACGCACTCAGCTAGACACAAACCCACTCGACTAAACCCAAACCCACTCTGCTAGACCCAAATCCAATCGGCTAGACCCAAACCCCGCTCGGCTAGACCCAAACCCACTCGGCTAGACCCAAACCCACTCCGCTAGACCCAAACCCACTCGGCTAGACCCAAGCCCACTCGGCTAGACCCAAACCCACTCGGCTAGACCCAAACCCACTCGGCTAGACCCAAACCCAGTCGGTTAGACCCAAACCCACTCGGCTAGACCCAAACCCACTCGGCGAGACCCAAACCCACTCGGCTAGACCCAAACCCACACGGCTAGACCGAAACCCACTCGGCTTTACCCAAACCCACTCGGCTAGACCCAAACCCACTCGGCTAGACCCACACCCACTCCGCTAGACCCAAACGCACTCGGCTAGACCCAAATCCACTCGGCTAGACCCCAACCCACTCGGCTAGACCCAAACCCGCTCTGCTAGACCCAAACCCGCTCGGCTAGACCCAAACCCACTCGGCTAGACCCAAACCCACTCGCCTAGACCCAAACCCACACGGCTAGACCCAAACCCACTCGGCTAGACCCAAACCCACTCGGCTAGACCCAAACCCACTCGGCTAGACCCAAACCCACTCGGCTAGACCCAAACCCACTCGGCTAGACCCAAACCCACCCGGCCAGACCCAAACCCACTCGGCTAGACACAAACCCACTCCGCTAGACCCAAACCCACTCGGCTAGACCCAAACCCACTCGGCGAGTCCCAAACCCACTCGGCTAGACCAAAACAGACTCGGCTAGATCCAAACCCACTCGGCTAGACCCAAACCCACTTGGCTAGACCCCAACCCACTCGGCAAGACCAAAACCCACTCAGCTAGACCCAAACCCACTCGGTAGACCCAAACCCACTCGGCTAGACCCAAAACCACTCGGCTGGACCCAAACCCACTCAGCTAGCCCAAACCCACTCGGCTAGACCCAAACCCTCTCGGATAGACCCATACCCACTCTGCTAGACCCAAACCCACTCCGCTAGACCCAAACGCACTCGGCTAGACACAAACCCACTCGGCTAGACCCAAACCCACTCGGCTAGACCCAAACCCACTCGGCGAGTCCCAAACCCACTCGGCTAGACCCAAACGGACTCGGCTAGACAAAAACCCACTCGGCTAGAACCAAACCCACTCGGCTAGACCCAAACCCACTCGGCTAGACCCAAACCCACTCGGCTAGACCCAAACCCACTCGGCTAGACCCAAACCCACTCGGCTAGACACAAACCCACTCGGCTAGACCCAAACCCACTCGGCGAGACCCAAACCCACTCGGCTAGACCTAAACCCACACGGCTAGACCGAAACCCACTCGGCTTTACCCAAACCCACTCGGCTAGACCCAAACCCACTCGGCTAGACCCAAACCCACTCGGCTAGACCCAAACGCACTCGGCTAGACCCAAATCCACTCGGCTAGACCCCAACCCACTCGGCTAGACCCAAACCCGCTCGGCTAGACCCAAACCCGCTTGGCTAGACCCAAACCCACTCGGCTAGACCCAAGCCCACTCGGCTAGACCCAAACCCACTCGGCTAGACTCAAACCCACTCGGCTAGACCCAAACCCAGTCGGTTAGACCCAAACCCACTCGGCTAGACCCAAACCCACTCGGCGAGACCCAAACCCACTCGGCTAGACCCAAACCCACACGGCTAGACCGAAACCCACTCGGCTTTACCCAAACCCACTCGGCTAGACCCAAACCCACTCGGCTAGACCCAAACCCACTCCGCTAGACCCAAACGCACTCGGCTAGACCCAAATCCACTCGGCTAGACCTCAACCCACTCGGCTAGACCCAAACCCGCTCCGCTAGACCCAAACCCGCTCGGCTAGACCCAAACCCACTCGGCTAGACCCAAACCCACTCGCCTAGACCCAAACCCACTCGGCTAGACCCAAACCCACTCGGCTAGACCCAAACCCACTCGGCTAGACCCAAACCCACTCGGCTAGACCCAAACCCACTCGGCTAGACCCAAACCCACTCGGCTAGACCCAAACCCACCCGGCCAGACCCAAACCCACTCGGCTAGACACAAACCCACTCCGCTAGACCCAAACCCACTCGGCTGGACCCAAACCCACTCGGCGAGTCCCAAACCCACTCGGCTAGACCAAAACAGACTCGGCTAGATCCAAACCCACTCGGCTAGACCCAAACCCACTTGGCTAGACCCCAACCCACTCGGCAAGACCAAAACCCACTCAGCTAGACCCAAACCCACTCGGTAGACCCAAACCCACTCGGCTAGACCCAAAACCACTCGGCTGCACCCAAACCCACTCAGCTAGCCCAAACCCACTCGGCTAGACCCAAACCCTCTCGGATAGACCCAAACCCACTCTGCTAGACCCAAACCCACTCCGCTAGACCCAAACGCACTCGGCTAGACACAAACCCACTCGGCTACACCCAAACCCACTCGGCTAGACCCAAGCCCACTCGGCGAGTCCCAAACCCACTCGGCTAGACCCAAACGGACTCGGCTAGACAAAAACCCACTCGGCTAGAACCAAACCCACTCGGCTAGACCCAAACCCACTCGGCTAGACCCAAACCCACTCGTCTAGACCCAAACCCACTCGGCTAGACCCAAACCCACTCGGCTAGACACAAACCCACTCGGCTAGACCCAAACCCACTCGGCGAGACCCAAACCCACTCGGCTAGACCTAAACCCACACGGCTAGACCGTAACCCACTCGGCTTTACCCAAACCCACTCGGCTAGACCCAAACCCACTCGGCTAGACCCAAACCCACTCGGCTAGACCCAAAAGCACTCGGCCAGACCCAAATCCACTCGGCTAGACCCCAACCCACTCGGCTAGACCCAAACCCGCTCGGCTAGACCCAAACCCGCTCGGCTAGACCCAAACCCTCTCGGATAGACCAAAACCGACTCGGCTAGACCCAAACCCACTCGGATAGACCCAAACCCACTCGGCTAGGCCCAAACACACTCGGCTAGACCCAAACCCGCTCGTCTAGACCCAAACCCACTCGGCTAGACCCAAACCCACTCGGCTAGATCTAAACCCGCTCGAATAGACCCAAACCCCCTCGGCTTGACCCAAACCCACACGGCTAGACCCAAACCCACTCGGCTAGACTCAAACCCACTCGGCTGCACCCAAACCCACTCCGCTAGACACAAACCCACTAGGCTGCACCCAAACCCACTCGGCTAGACCCAAACCCACTCGGCTAGACCCAAACCCACTCGGCTAGACCCAAACACACTCGGCTGGACCCAAACGCACTTGGCTAGACACAAACCCACTCGGCTAGACCCAAACCCACTCGGCTAGACCCAAACCCTCTCGGATAGACCGAAACAGACTCAGCTAGACCCAAACCCACTCGGATACACCCAAACCCACTCGGCTAGACCCAAACCCACTCGGCTAGTCCCAAACCCACTCGGCTACACCCAAACCCACTCGGCTAGACCCAAACCCACTCGGTTAGACCCAAACCCACTCGGCTAGACCCAAACCCACTCGGCTAGACCCAAACCCACTCGGCTAGCCCCAAACCCACATGGCTAGACCGAAACCCACTCGGCTTTACCCAAACCCACTCGGCTAGACCCAAACCCACTCGGCTAGACCCAAACCCACTCCGCTAGACCCAAACGCACTCGGCTAGACGCAAACCCACTCGGCTAAACCCCAACCCGCTCGGCTAGACCCAATCCCGCTCGGCTAGACCCAAACCCGCTCGGCTAGACCCAAACCCACTCGGCTAAACCCAAACCCACTCGCCTAGACCCAAACCCACTCGGCTAGACCCAAACCCACTCGGCTGGACCCAAACCCACTTGGCTGGACACAAACCCACTCGGCTAGACCCAAACCTACTCGGCTAGACCCAGACCCTCTCGGATAGACCAAAACCGACTCGGCTACACCCAAACCCACTCGGATAGACCCAAACCCACTCGGCTAGACCCAAACCCACACGGCTAGGCCCAAACCCGCTCGGCAAGACCCAAACCCACTCGGCTAGACCCAAACCCTCTCGGCTAGACCTAAACCCACTCTGCTAGACCCAAACCCACTCCGCTAGACCCAAACCCACTCGGCTAGACACAAACCCACTCGACTAAACCCAAACCCACTCTGCTAGACCCAAATCCAATCGGCTAGACCCAAACCCACTCGGCTAGACCCAAACCCACTCGGCTAGACCCAAACCCACATGGCTAGACCGAAACCCACTCGGCTTTACCCAAACCCACTCGGCTAGACCCAAACCCACTCGGCTAGACCCAAACCCACCCGGCCAGACCCAAACCCACTCGGCTAGACCCAAACCCACTTGGCTAGAACCAAACCCACTCGGCTAGACCCAAACCCACTCGGCGAGTCCCAAACCCACTCGGCTAGACCCAAACAGACTTGGCTAGACCCAAACCCACTCGGCTAGACCCAAACCCACTTGGCTAGACCCCAACCCACTCGGCAAGACCAAAACCCACTCAGCTTGACCCAAACCCACTCGGCTAGACCCAAACCAACTTGGCTAGACCCCAACCCACTCGGCAAGACCAAAACCCACTCAGCTAGACCCAAACCCACTCGGCTAGACCCAAACCCACATGGCTAGACCGAAACCCACTCGGCTTTACCCAAACCCACTCGGCTAGACCCAAACCCACTCGGCTAGACCCAAACCCACCCGGCCAGACCGAAACCCACTCGGCTAGACCCAAACCCACTTGGCTAGAACCAAACCCACTCGGCTAGACCCAAACCCACTCGGCGAGTCCCAAACCCACTCGGCTAGACCCAAACAGACTTGGCTAGACCCAAACCCACTCGGCTAGACCCAAACCCACTTGGCTAGACCCCAACCCACTCGGCAAGACCAAAACCCACTCAGCTAGACCTAAACCCACTCTGCTAGACCCAAACCCACTCCGCTAGACCCAAACCCACTCGGCTAGACACAAACCCACTCGACTAAACCCAAACCCACTCTGCTAGACCCAAATCCAATCGGCTAGACCCAAACCCACTCGGCTAGACCCAAACCCACTCGGCTAGACCCAAACCCACTCCGCTAGACCCAAACCCACTCGGCTAGACCCAAACCCACTCGGCTAGGCCCAAACCCACTCGGCTAGACCCAAACCCACTTGGCTAGACCCAAACCCACTCGGCTAGACACAAACCCACTCGGCTAGACCCAAACCCATTCCGCTAGACCCAAACCCACTCGGCTAGACCCAAACCCACTCGGCTAGACCCAAACCCACCCGGCCAGACCCAAACCCACTCGGCTAGACCCAAACCCACTTGGCTAGAACCAAACCCACTCGGCTAGACCCAAACCCACTCGGCGAGTCCCAAACCCACTCGGCTAGACCCAAACAGACTTGGCTAGACCCAAACCCACTCGGCTAGACCCAAACCCACTTGGCTAGACCCCATCCCACTCGGCAAGACCAAAACCCACTCAGCTAGACCCAAACCCACTCGGCTAGACCCAAACCCACTCGGCTAGACCCAAACCCACTCGGCTAGACCCAAACCCAGTCGGTTAGACCCAAACCCGCTCGGCTAGACCCAAACCCACTCGGCTAGACCCAACCCTACTCGCCTAGACCCAAACCCACTCGGCTAGACCCAAACCCACTCGGCTAGACCCAAACACACTTGGCTAGACACAAACCCACTCGGCTCGACCCAAACCTACTCGGCTGGACCCAAACCCTCTCGGATAGACCAAAACCGACTCGGCTAGACCCAAACCCACTCGGATAGACCCAAACCCACTCGGCTAGACCCAAACCCACTCGGCTAGACCCAAACCCGCTCGTCTAGACCCAAACCCACTCGGCTAGACTCAAACCCACTCGGCTAGATCTAAACCCACTCGAATAGACCCAAACCCCCTCGGCTTGACCCAAACCCACACGGCTAGACCCAAACCCACTCGGCTAGACTCAAACCCACTCGGCTGCACCCAAACCCACTCCGCTAGACACAAACCCACTAGGCTACACCCAAACCCACTAGGCTAGACCCAAACCCACTCGGCTAGACCCAAACCCACTCGGCTAGACCCAAACACACTCGGCTAGACCCAAACGCACTTGGCTAGACACAAACCCACTCGGCTAGACCCAAACCCACTCGGCTAGACCCAAACCCTCTCGGATAGACCGAAACAGACTCGGCTAGACCCAAACCCACTCGGATACACCCAAACCCACTCGGCTAGACCCAAACCCACTCGGCTAGACCCAAACCCACACGGCTAGACCCAAACCCACTCGGCTAGACCCAAACCCACATGGCTAGACCGAAACCCACTCGGCTTTACCCAAACCCACTCGGCTAGACCCAAACCCACTCGGCTAGACCCAAACGCACCCGGCCAGACCCAAACCCACTCGGCTAGACCCAAACCCACTTGGCTAGAACCAAACCCACTCGGCTAGACCCAAACCCACTCGGCGAGTCCCAAACCCACTCGGCTAGACCCAAACAGACTTAGCTAGACCCAAACCCACTCGGCTAGACCCAAACCCACTTGGCTAGACCCCAACCCACTCGGCAAGACCAAAACCCACTCAGCTAGACCCAAACCCACTCGGCTAGACCCAAACCCACTCGGCTAGACCCAAACCCACTCGGCTAGACCCAAACCCAGTCGGTTAGACCCAAACCGACTCGGCTAGACCCAAACCCACTCGGCGAGACCCAAACCCACTCGGCTAGACCCAAACCCGCTCGGCTAGACCCAAACCCGCTCGGCTAGACCCAAACCCTCTCGCCTAGACCCAAACCCACTCGGCTAGACCTAAACCCACTCGGCTAGACCCAAACACACTTGGCTAGACACAAACCCACTCGGCTAGACCCAAACCCGCTCGGCTAGACCCAAACCCGCTCGGCTAGACCCAAACCCTCTCGCCTAGACCCAAACCCACTCGGCTAGACCTAAACCCACTCGGCTAGACCCAAACACACTTGGCTAGACACAAACCCACTCGGCTAGACCCAAACACACTCGGCTAGACCCAAACGCACTTGGCTAGACACAATCCCACTCGGCTAGACCCAAACCCACTCGGCTAGACCCAAACCCACTTGGCTAGACCCCAACCCACTCGGCAAGACCAAAACCCACTCAGCTAGACCCAAACCCACTCGGCTAGACCCAAACCCACTCGGCTAGACCCAAACCCACTCGGCTAGACCCAAACCCACTCGGCTAGACCTAAACCCACTCGGCTAGACCCAAACACACTTGGCTAGACACAAACCCACTCGGCTCGACCCAAACCTACTCGGCTGGACCCAAACCCTCTCGGATAGACCAAAACCGACCCGGCTAGACCCAAACCCACTCGGATAGACCCAAACCCACTCGGCTAGACCCAAACCCACTCTGCAAGACCCAAACCCGCTCGTCTAGACCCAAACCCACTCGGCTAGACTCAAACCCACTCGGCTAGATCTAAACCCACTCGAATAGACCCAAACCCCCTCGGCTTGACCCAAACCCACACGGCTAGACCCAAACCCACTCGGCTAGACTCAAACCCACTTGGCTGCACCCAAACCCACTCCGCTAGACACAAACCCACTAGGCTACACCCAAACCCACTCGGCTAGACCCAAACCCACTCGGCTAGACCCAATCCCACTCGGCTAGACCCAAACACACTCGGCTAGACCCAAACGCACTTGGCTAGACACAAACCCACTCGGCTAGACCCAAACCCACTCGGCTAGACCCAAACCCTCTCGGATAGACCGAAACAGACTCGGCTAGACCCAAACCCACTCGGATACACCCAAACCCACTCGGCTAGACCCAAACCCACTCGGCGAGTCCCAAACCCACTCGGCTAGACCCAAACAGACTTGGCTAGACCCAAACCCACTCGGCTAGACCCAAACCCACTTGGCTAGACCCCAACCCACTCGGCAAGACCAAAACCCACTCAGCTAGACCCAAACCCACTCGGCTAGACCCAAACCCACTCGGCTAGACCCAAACCCACTCGGCTAGACCCAAACCCAGTCGGTTAGACCCAAACCGACTCGGCTAGACCCAAACCCACTCGGCGAGACCCAAACCCACTCGGCTAGACCCAAACCCGCTCGGCTAGACCCAAACCCGCTCGGCTAGACCCAAACCCACTCGGCTAGACCCAAACCTACTCGCCTAGACCCAAACCCACTCGGCTAGACCCAAACCCACTCGGCTAGACCCAAACACACTTGGCTAGACACAAACCCACTCGGCTCGACCCAAACCTACTCGGCTGGACCCAAACCCTCTCGGATAGACCAAAACCGACTCGGCTAGACCCAAACCCACTCGGATAGACCCAAACCCACTCGGCTAGACCCAAACCCACTCGGCTAGACCCAAACCCGCTCGTCTAGACCCAAACCCACTCGGCTAGACTCAAACCCACTCGGCTAGATCTAAACCCACTCGAATAGACCCAAACCCCCTCGGCTTGACCCAAACCCACACGGCTAGACCCAAACCCACTCGGCTAGACTCAAACCCACTCGGCTGCACCCAAACCCACTCCGCTAGACACAAACCCACTAGGCTACACCCAAACCCACTCGGCTAGATGCAAACCCACTCGGCTAGACCCCAACCCGCTCGGCTAGACCCAATCCCGCTCGGCTAGACCCAAACCCGCTCGGCTAGACCCAAACCCACTCGGCTAGACCCAAACCCACTTGGCTAGACACAAACCCACTCGGCTAGACCCAAACCTACTCGGCTAGACCCAGACCCTCTCGGATAGACCAAAACCGACTCGGCTACACCCAAACCCACTCGGATAGACCCAAACCCACTCGGCTAGACCCAAACCCACACGGCTAGACCCAAACCCGCTCGGCTAGACCCAAACCCTCTCGGCTAGACCCAAACCCACTCGGCTAGACCCAAACCCACTCGGCTGGACCCAAACCCACTCAGCTAGCCCAAACCCACTCGGCTAGACCCAAACCCACTCAGCTAGACACAAACCCACTCGGCTATACCCAAACCCTCTCGGCTAGACCTAAAGCCACTCTGCTAGACCCAAACCCACTCCACTAGACCCAAACGCACTCGGCTAGACACAAACCCACTCGACTAAACCCAAACCCACTCTGCTAGACCCAAATCCAATCGGCTAGACCCAAACCCACTCGGCTAGACCCAAACCCACTCGGCTAGACCCAAACCCACTCCGCTAGACCCAAACCCACTCGGCTAGACCCAAGCCCACTCGGCTAGACCCAAACCCACTCGGCTAGACCCAAACCCACTCGGCTAGACCCAAACCCAGTCGGTTAGACCCAAACCCACTCGGCTAGACCCAAACCCACTTGGCGAGACCCAAACCCACTCCGCTAGACACAAACCCACTCGGCTATACCCAAACCCTCTCGGCTAGACCTAAAGCCACTCTGCTAGACCCAAACCCACTCCGCTAGACCCAAACGCACTCGGCTAGACACAAACCCACTCGACTAAACCCAAACCCACTCTGCTAGACCCAAATCCAATCGGCTAGACCCAAACCCACTCGGCTAGACCCAAACCCACTCGGCGAGACCCAAACCCACTCCGCTAGACCCAAACCCACTCGGCTAGACCCAAGCCCACTCGGCTAGACCCAAACCCACTCGGCTAGACCCAAACCCACTCGGCTAGACCCAAACCCAGTCGGCTAGACCCAAACCCAGTCGGTTAGACCCAAACCCACTCGGCTAGACCCAAACCCACTCGGCGAGACCCAAACCCACTCTGCTAGACCCAAACCCACACGGCTAGACCGAAACCCACTCGGCTTTACCCAAACCCACTCGGCTAGACCCAAACCCACTCGGCTAGACCCAAACCCACTCGGCTAGACCCAAACGCACTCGGCTAGACTCAAATCCACTCGGCTAGACCCAAACCCGCTCGGCTAGACCCAAACCCGCTCGGCTAGACCCAAACCCGCTCGGCTAGACCCAAACCCACTCAGCTAGACCCAAACCCACTCGGCTAGACCCACACCCACTCGGCTAGACCCAAACCCACTCGGCTAGACCCTAACCAACTCGGCTAGACCCAAACCCACTCGGCTAGACCCAAACCCACTCGGCTAGACCCAAACCCACTCGGCTAGACACAAACCCACTCGGCTAGACCCAAACCCACTCCGCTAGACCCAAACCCACTCGGCTAGACCCAAACCCACTCGGCTAGACCCAAACCCACCCGGCCAGACCCAAACCCACTCGGCTAGACCCAAACCCTCTCAGATAGATCAAAACCGACTCGGCTAGACCCAAACCCACTCGGATAGACCCAAACCCACTCGGCTAGACCCAAACCCACTCGGCTAGACCCAAACCCGCTCGTCTAGACCCAAACCCACTCGGCTAGACTCAAACCCACTCGGCTAGATCTAAACCCACTCGAATAGACCCAAACCCCCTCGGCTTGACCCAAACCCACACGGCTAGACCCAAACCCACTCGGCTAGACTCAAACCCACTCGGCTGCACCCAAACCCACTCCGCTAGACACAAACCCACTAGGCTACACCCAAACCCACTCGGCTAGACCCAAACCCACTCGGCTAGACCCAAACCCACTCGGCTAGACCCAAACACACTCGGCTAGACCCAAACGCACTTGGCTAGACACAAACCCACTCGGCTAGACCCAAACCCACTCGGCTAGACCCAAACCCTCTCGGATAGACCGAAACAGACTCGGCTAGACCCAAACCCACTCGGATACACCCAAACCCACTCGGCTAGACCCAAACCCACTCGGCTAGACCCAAACCCACACGGCTAGACCCAAACCCACTCGGCTAGACCGAAACCCACATGGCTAGACCGAAACCCACTCGGCTTTACCCAAACCCACTCGGCTAGACCCAAACCCACTCGGCTAGACCCAAACCCACTCCGCTAGACCCAAACGCACTCGGCTAGACGCAAACCCACTCGGCTAGACCCACACCCACTCGGCTAGACCCAAACCCACTCGGCTAGACCCTAACCAACTCGGCTAGACCCAAACCCACTCGGCTAGACCCAAACCCACTCGGCTAGACCCAAACCCACTCGGCTAGACACAAACCCACTCGGCTAGACCCAAACCCACTCCGCTAGACCCAAACCCACTCGGCTAGACCCAAACCCACTCGGCTAGACCCAAACCCACCCGGCCAGACCCAAACCCACTCGGCTAGACCCAAACCCTCTCAGATAGACCAAAACCGACTCGGCTAGACCCAAACCCACTCGGATAGACCCAAACCCACTCGGCTAGACCCAAACCCACTCGGCTAGACCCAAACCCGCTCGTCTAGACCCAAACCCACTCGGCTAGACTCAAACCCACTCGGCTAGATCTAAACCCACTCGAATAGACCCAAACCCCCTCGGCTTGACCCAAACCCACACGGCTAGACCCAAACCCACTCGGCTAGACTCAAACCCACTCGGCTGCACCCAAACCCACTCCGCTAGACACAAACCCACTAGGCTACACCCAAACCCACTCGGCTAGACCCAAACCCACTCGGCTAGACCCAAACCCACTCGGCTAGACCCAAACACACTCGGCTAGACCCAAACGCACTTGGCTAGACACAAACCCACTCGGCTAGACCCAAACCCACTCGGCTAGACCCAAACCCTCTCGGATAGACCGAAACAGACTCGGCTAGACCCAAACCCACTCGGATACACCCAAACCCACTCGGCTAGACCCAAACCCACTCGGCTAGACCCAAACCCACACGGCTAGACCCAAACCCACTCGGCTAGACCGAAACCCACATGGCTAGACCGAAACCCACTCGACTTTACCCAAACCCACTCGGCTAGACCCAAACCCACTCGGCTAGACCCAAACCCACTCCGCTAGACCCAAACGCACTCGGCTAGACGCAAACCCACTCGGCTAGACCCCAACCCGCTCGGCTAGACCCAATCCCGCTCGGCTAGACCCAAACCCGCTCGGCTAGACCCAAACCCACTCGGCTAGACACAAACCCACTTGGCTAGACACAAACCCACTCGGCTAGACCCAAACCTACTCGGCTAGACCCAGACCCTCTCGGATAGACCAAAACCGACTCGGCTACACCCAAACCCACTCGGATAGACCCAAACCCACTCGGCTAGACCCAAACCCACACGGCTAGACCCAAACCCGCTCGGCTGGACCCAAACCCACTCGGCTAGACCCAAACCCACTCGGCTAGACCCAAACCCACTCGGCTGGACCCAAACCCACTCAGCTAGACCAAACCCACTCGGCTAGACCCAAACCCACTCGGCTAGACACAAACCCACTCGGCTATACCCAAACCCTCTCGGCTAGACCTAAACCCACTCTGCTAGACCCAAACCCACTCCGCTAGACCCAAACGCACTCGGCTAGACACAAACCCACTCGACTAAACCCAAACCCACTCTGCTAGACCCAAATCCAATCGGCTAGACCCAAACCCACTCGGCTAGACCCAAACCCACTCGGCTAGACCCAAACCCACTCCGCTAGACCCAAACCCACTCGGCTAGACCCAAGCCCACTCGGATAGACCCAAACCCACTCGGCTAGACCCAAACCCAGTCGGTTAGACCCAAACCCACTCGTCTAGACCCAAACCCACTCGGCGAGACCCAAACCCACTCGGCTAAACCCAAACCCACACGGATAGACCGAAACCCACTCGGCTTTACCCAAACCCACTCGGCTAGACCCAAACCCACTCGGCTAGACCCAAACCCACTCCGCTAGACCCAAACGCACTCGGCTAGACCCAAACCCACTCCGCTAGACCCAAACGCACTCGGCTAGACTCAAATCCACTCGGCTAGACCCCAACCCACTCGGCTAGACCCAAACCCGCTCGGCTAGACCCAAACCCGCTCGGCTAGACCCAAACCCGCTCGGCTAGACCCAAACCCGCTCGCCTAGATCCATACCCACTCGGCTAGACCCAAACCCACTCGGCTAGACCCAAACCCACTCGGCTGGACCCAAACCCACTCGGCTAGACCCAAACCCACTCGGCTAGACCCAAACCCACTCCGCTAGACCCAAACCCACTCGGCTAGACCCAAACCCACTCGGCTAGACCCAAACCCACCCGGCCAGACCCAAACCCACTCGGCTAGACCCAAACCCACTTGGCTAGAACCAAACCCACTCGGCTAGACCCAAACCCACTCGGCGAGTCCCAAACCCACTCGGCTAGACCCAAACATACTCGGCTAGACCCAAACCCACTCGGCTAGACCCAAACCCACTTGGCGAGACCCCAACCCACTCGGCAAGACCCAAACCCACTCAGCTAGACCCAAACCCACTCGGTAGACCCAAACCCACTCGGCTAGACCCAAAACCACTCGGCTGGACCCAAACCCACTCAGCTAGCCCAAACCCACTCGGCTAGACCCAAACCCTCTCGGATAGACCCAAACCCACTCTGCTAGACCCAAACCCACTCCGCTAGACCCAAACGCACTCGGCTAGACACAAACCCACTCGACTAAACCCAAACCCACTCGGCTAGACCCAAATCCAATCGGCTAGACCCAAACCCACTCGGCTAGACCCAAACCCAGTCGGTTAGACCCAAACCGACTCGGCTAGACCCAAACCCACTCGGCGAGACCCAAACCCACTCGGCTAGACCCAAACCCGCTCGGCTAGACCCAAACCCGCTCGGCTAGACCCAAACCCACTCGGCTAGACCCAAACCTACTCGCCTAGACCCAAACCCACTCGGCTAGACCCAAACCCACTCGGCTAGACCCAAACACACTTGGCTAGACACAAACCCACTCGGCTCGACCCAAACCTACTCGGCTAGACCCAAACCCTCTCGGATAGACCAAAACCGACTCGGCTAGACCCAAACCCACTCGGATAGTCCCAAACCCACTCGGCTAGACCCAAACCCACTCGGCTAGACCCAAACCCGCTCGTCTAGACCCAAACCCACTCGGCTAGACCCAAACCCACTCGGCTAGATCTAAACCCACTCGAATAGACCCAAACCCCCTCGGCTTGACCCAAACCCACACGGCTAGACCCAAACCCACTCGGCTAGACTCAAACCCACTCGGCTGCACCCAAACCCACTCCGCTAGACACAAACCCACTAGGCTACACCCAAACCCACTCGGCTAGACCCAAACCCACTCGGCTAGACCCAAACCCACTCGGCTAGACCCAAACACACTCGGCTAGACCCAAACGCACTTGGCTAGACACAAACCCACTCGGCTAGACCCAAACCCACTCGGCTAGACCCAAACCCTCTCGGATAGACCGAAACAGACTCGGCTAGACCCAAACCCACTCGGATACACCCAAACCCACTCGGCTAGACCCAAACCCACTCGGCTAGACCCAAACCCACACGGCTAGACTCAAACCCACTCGGCTAGACCGAAACCCACATGGCTAGACCGAAACCCACTCGGCTTTACCCAAACCCACTCGGCTAGACCCAAACCCACTCGGCTAGACCCAAACCCACTCCGCTAGACCCAAACGCACTCGGCTAGACGCAAACCCACTCGGCTAGACCCCAACCCGCTCGGCTAGACCCAATCCCGCTCGGCTAGACCCAAACCCGCTCGGCTAGACCCAAACCCACTCGGCTAGACACAAACCCACTTGGCTAGACACAAACCCACTCGGCTAGACCCAAACCTACTCGGCTAGACCCAGACCCTCTCGGATAGACCAAAACCGACTCGGCTACACCCAAACCCACTCGGATAGACCCAAACCCACTCGGCTAGACCCAAACCCACACGGCTAGACCCAAACCCGCTCGGCTGGACCAGAACCCACTCGGCTAGACCCAAACCCACTCGGCTAGACCCAAACCCACTCGGCTGGACCCAAACCCACTCAGCTAGACCAAACCCACTCGGCTAGACCCAAACCCACTCGGCTAGACACAAACCCACTCGGCTATACCCAAACCCTCTCGGCTAGACCTAAACCCACTCTGCTAGACCCAAACCCACTCCGCTAGACCCAAACGCACTCGGCTAGACACAAACCCACTCGACTAAACCCAAACCCACTCTGCTAGACCCAAATCCAATCGGCTAGACCCAAACCCACTCGGCTAGACCCAAACCCACTCGGCTAGACCCAAACCCACTCCGCTAGACCCAAACCCACTCGGCTAGACCCAAGCCCACTCGGCTAGACCCAAACCCACTCGGCTAGACCCAAACCCAGTCGGTTAGACCCAAACCCACTCGTCTAGACCCAAACCCACTCGGCGAGACCCAAACCCACTCGGCTAAACCCAAACCCACACGGATAGACCGAAACCCACTCGGCTTTACCCAAACCCACTCGGCTAGACCCAAACCCACTCGGCTAGACCCAAACCCACTCCGCTAGACCCAAACGCACTCGGCTAGACCCAAACCCACTCCGCTAGACCCAAACGCACTCGGCTAGACTCAAATCCACTCGGCTAGACCCCAACCCACTCGGCTAGACCCAAACCCGCTCGGCTAGACCCAAACCCGCTCGGCTAGACCCAAACCCGCTCGGCTAGACCCAAACCCGCTCGCCTAGATCCATACCCACTCGGCTAGACCCAAACCCACTCGGCTAGACCCAAACCCACTCGGCTGGACCCAAACCCACTCGGCTAGACCCAAACCCACTCGGCTAGACCCAAACCCACTCCGCTAGACCCAAACCCACTCGGCTAGACCCAAACCCACTCGGCTAGACCCAAACCCACCCGGCCAGACCCAAACCCACTCGGCTAGACCCAAACCCACTTGGCTAGAACCAAACCCACTCGGCTAGACCCAAACCCACTCGGCGAGTCCCAAACCCACTCGGCTAGACCCAAACAGACTCGGCTAGACCCAAACCCACTCGGCTAGACCCAAACCCACTTGGCGAGACCCCAACCCACTCGGCAAGACCCAAACCCACTCAGCTAGACCCAAACCCACTCGGTAGACCCAAACCCACTCGGCTAGACCCAAAACCACTCGGCTGGACCCAAACCCACTCAGCTAGCCCAAACCCACTCGGCTAGACCCAAACCCTCTCGGATAGACCCAAACCCACTCTGCTAGACCCAAACCCACTCCGCTAGACCCAAACGCACTCGGCTAGACACAAACCCACTCGACTAAACCCAAACCCACTCGGCTAGACCCAAATCCAATCGGCTAGACCCAAACCCACTCGGCTAGACCCAAACCCAGTCGGTTAGACCCAAACCGACTCGGCTAGACCCAAACCCACTCGGCGAGACCCAAACCCACTCGGCTAGACCCAAACCCGCTCGGCTAGACCCAAACCCGCTCGGCTAGACCCAAACCCACTCGGCTAGACCCAAACCTACTCGCCTAGACCCAAACCCACTCGGCTAGACCCAAACCCACTCGGCTAGACCCAAACACACTTGGCTAGACACAAACCCACTCAGCTCGACCCAAACCTACTCGGCTAGACCCAAACCCTCTCGGATAAACCAAAACCGACTCGGCTAGACCCAAACCCACTCGGATAGTCCCAAACCCACTCGGCTAGACCCAAACCCACTCGGCTAGACCCAAACCCGCTCGTCTAGACCCAAACCCACTCGGCTAGACCCAAACCCACTCGGCTAGATCTAAACCCACTCGAATAGACCCAAACCCCCTCGGCTTGACCCAAACCCACACGGCTAGACCCAAACCCACTCGGCTAGACTCAAACCCACTCGGCTGCACCCAAACCCACTCCGCTAGACACAAACCCACTAGGCTACACCCAAACCCACTCGGCTAGACCCAAACCCACTCGGCTAGACCCAAACCCACTCGGCTAGACCCAAACACACTCGGCTAGACCCAAACGCACTTGGCTAGACACAAACCCACTCGGCTAGACCCAAACCCACTCGGCTAGACCCAAACCCTCTCGGATAGACCGAAACAGACTCGGCTAGACCCAAACCCACTCGGATACACCCAAACCCACTCGGCTAGACCCAAACCCACTCGGCTAGACCCAAACCCACTCCGCTAGACCCAAACGCACTCGGTTAGACGCAAACCCACTCGGCTAGACCCCAACCCGCTCGGCTAGACCCAATCCCGCTCGGCTAGACCCAAACCCGCTCGGCTAGACCCAAACCCACTCGGCTAGACCCAAACCCACTCGCCTAGACCCAAACCCACTCGGCTAGACCCAAACCCACTCGGCTAGACCCAAACCCACTCGGCTAGACACAAACCCACTCGGCTAGACCCAAACCTACTCGGCTAGACCCAAACCCTCTCGGATAGACCAAAACCGACTCGGCTACACCCAAACCCACTCGGATAGACCCAAACCCACTCGGCTAGACCCAAACCCACACGGCTAGACCGAAACCCGCTCGGCTAGACCCAAACCCACTCGGCTAGACCCAAACCCACTCGGCTAGAACTAAACCCACTCGAATAGACCCAAATCCCCTCGGCTTGACCCAAACCCACACGGCTAGACCCAAACCCACTCGGCTAGATCCAAACCCACTCGGCTAGACCCAAACCCACTCGGCTACACCCAAACCCACTCCGCTAGACCCAAACCCACTCGGCTAGACCAAAACCCACTAGGCTAGACCCAAACCCACTCGGATAGACCCAAACCCACTCGGCTAGACCCAAACCCACTCCGCTAGACCCAAACCCACTCGGCTAGACCCAAGCCCACTCGGCTAGACCCAAACCCACTCGGCTAGACCCAAACCCAGTCGGTTAGACCCAAACCCACTCGGCTAGACCCAAACCCACTCGGCGAGACCCAAACCCACTCGGCTAGACCCAAACCCACACGGCTAGCCCGAAACCCACTCGGCTTTACCCAAACCCACTCGGCTAGACCCAAACCCACTCGGCTAGACCCAAACCCACTCCGCTAGACCCAAACGCACTCGGCTAGACCCAAACCCACTCCGCTAGACCCAAACGCACTCGGCTAGACTCAAATCCACTCGGCTAGACCCCAACCCACTCGGCTAGACCCAAACCCGCTCGGCTAGACCCAAACCCGCTCGGCTAGACCCAAACCGCTCGGCTAGACCCAAACCCGCTCGCCTAGACCCAAACCCGCTCGGCTAGACCCAAACCCACTCGGCTAGACCCAAACCCACTCGGCTGGACCAAAACCCACTCGGCTAGACCCAAACCCACTCGGCTAGACCCAAACCCACTCGGCTAGACCCAAACCCACTCGGCTAGACACAAACCCACTCGGCTAGACCCAAACCCACTCCGCTAGACCCAAACCCACTCGGCTAGACCCAAACCCACTCGGCTAGACCCAAACCCACCCGGCCAGACCCAAACCCACTCGGCTAGACCCAAACCCACTTGGCTAGAACCAAACCCACTCGGCTAGACCCAAACCCACTCGGCGAGTCCCAAACCCACTCGGCTAGACCCAAACAGACTCGGCTAGACCCAAACCCACTCGGCTAGACCCAAACCCACTTGGCTAGACCCCAACCCACTCGGCAAGACCCAAACCCACTCAGCTAGACCCAAACCCACTCGGTAGACCCAAACCCACTCGGCTAGACCCAAAACCACTCGGCTGGACCCAAACCCACTCAGCTAGCCCAAACCCACTCGGCTAGACCCAAACCCTCTCGGATAGACCCAAACCCACTCTGCTAGACCCAAACCCACTCCGCTAGACCCAAACGCACTCGGCTAGACACAAACCCACTCGACTAAACCCAAACCCACTCGGCTAGACCCAAATCCAATCGGCTAGACCCAAACCCACTCGGCTAGACCCAAACCCACTCGGCTAGACCCAAACCCACTCCGCTAGACCCAAACCAACTCGGCTAGACCCAAACCCACTCGGCTAGACCCAAACCCACTCGGCTAGACCCTAACCCACTCGGCTAGACCCAAACCCAGTCGGCTAGACCCAAACCCACTCGGCTAGACCCAAACACACTCGGCGAGACCCAAACCCACTCGGCTAGACACAAACCCACTCGGATAGACCCAAACCCGCTCGGCTAGACCCAAACCCTCTCGGATAGACCGAAACAGACTCGGCTAGACCCAAACCCACTCGGATACACCCAAACCCACTCGGCTAGACCCAAACCCACTCGGCTAGACCCAAACCCACTCGGCTAGACCCAAACCCACTCCGCTAGACCCAAACCCACTCGGCTAGACCCAAACCCACTCGGCTAGACCCAAACCCACCCGGCCAGACCCAAACCCACTCGGCTAGACCCAAACCCACTCGGCTAGACCCAAACCCACTCGGCTAGACCCAAACCCACTTGGCTAGACCCCAACCCACTCGGCAAGACCCAAACCCACTCAGCTAGACCCAAACCCACTCGGTAGACCCAAACCCACTCGGCTAGACCCAAAACCACTCGGCTGGACCCAAACCCACTCAGCTAGCCCAAACCCACTCGGCTAGACCCAAACCCTCTCGGATAGACCCAAACCCACTCTGCTAGACCCAAACCCACTCCGCTAGACCCAAACGCACTCGGCTAGACACAAACCCACTCGACTAAACCCAAACCCACTCGGCTAGACCCAAATCCAATCGGCTAGACCCAAACCCACTCGGCTAGACCCAAACCCACTCGGCTAGACCCAAACCCACTCCGCTAAACCCAAACCAACTCGGCTAGACCCAAACCCACTCGGCTAGACCCAAACCCACTCGGCTAGACCCTAACCCACTCGGCTAGACCCAAACCCAGTCGGTTAGACCCAAACCGACTCGGCTAGACCCAAACCCACTCGGCGAGACCCAAACCCACTCGGCTAGACCCAAACCCGCTCGGCTAGACCCAAACCCACTCGGCTAGACCCAAACCCACTCGGCTAGACCCAAACCTACTCGCCTAGACCCAAACCCACTCGGCTAGACCCAAACCCACTCGGCTAGACCCAAACACACTTGGCTAGACACAAACCCACTCGGCTCGACCCAAACCTACTCGGCTAGACCCAAACCCTCTCGGATAGACCAAAACCGACTCGGCTAGACCCAAACCCACTCGGATAGACCCAAACCCACTCGGCTAGACCCAAACCCACTCGGCTAGACCCAAACCCGCTCGTCAAGACCCAAACCCACTCGGCTAGACCCAAACCCACTCGGCTAGATCTAAACCCACTCGAATAGACCCAAACCCCCTCGGCTTGACCCAAACCCACACGGCTAGACCCAAACCCACTCGGCTAGACTCAAACCCACTCGGCTGCACCCAAACCCACTCCGCTAGACACAAACCCACTAGGCTACACCCAAACCCACTCGGCTAGACCCAAACCCACTCGGCTAGACCCAAACCCACTCGGCTAGACCCAAACACACTCGGCTAGACCCAAACGCACTTGGCTAGACACAAACCCACTCGGCTAGACCCAAACCCACTCGGCTAGACCCAAACCCTCTCGGATAGACCGAAACAGACTCGGCTAGACCCAAACCCACTCGGATACACCCAAACCCACTCGGCTAGACCCAAACCCACTCGGCTAGACCCAAACCCACTCGGCTAGACCCAAACCCACTCGGCTAGACCCAAACCCACTCGGTTAGACCCAAACCCACTCGGCTAGACCCAAACCCACTCGGCTAGCCTCAAACCCACTCGGCTAGACCCAAACCCACATGGCTAGACCGAAACCCACTCGGCTTTACCCAAACCCACTCGGCTAGACCCAAACCCACTCGGCTAGACCCAAACCCACTCCGCTAGACCCAAACGCACTCGGCTAGACGCAAACCCACTCGGCTAGACCCCAACCCGCTCGGCTAGACCCAATCCCGCTCGGCTAGACCCAAACCCGCTCGGCTAGACCCAAACCCACTCGGCTAGACCCAAACCCACTCGCCTAGACCCAAACCCACTCGGCTAGACCCAAACCCACTCGGCTAGACCCAAACCCACTTGGCTAGACACAAACCCACTCGGCTAGACCCAAACCTACTCGGCTAGACCCAAACCCTCTCGGATGGACCAAAACCGACTCGGCTACACCCAAACCCACTCGGATAGACCCAAACCCACTCGGCTAGACCCAAACCCACTCGAATAGACCCAAACCCCCTCGGCTTGACCCAAACCCACACGGCTAGACCCAAACCCACTCGGCTAGATCCAAACCCACTCGGCTAGACCCAAACCCACTCGGCTACACCCAAACCCACTCCGCTAGACCCAAACCCACTCGGCTAGACCAAAACCCACTAGGCAAGACACAAACCCACGCGGCTAGACCCAAACCCACTCCGCTAGACATAAACCCACTCGGCTAGACCCAAACCCACTCCGCTAGACCCAAACCCACTCCGCTAGACCCAAACCCACTCCGCTAGACCCAAACCCACTCGGCTAGATTCAAACCCACTTGGCCAGACGCAAACCCAATCGGCTAGACCCAAGCCCACTCGGCCAGACCCAACCCCACTCGGCTAGTCCCAAACCCAGTCTCCTAGATCCAAACCCACTCGGCTAGACCCAAACCCACTCGGCTAGACCCAAACCCACTCCGCTAAACCCAAACCCACTCGGCTGGATTCAAACCCACGCGGCCAGAGGCAAACCCACTCGGCTAGACCCAAATCCACTCGGCTAGACCCAAACCCACTCGGCTAGACCCAAGCCCACTCGGCTAGACCCAAACCCACTCGGCTGGACCCAAACGCACTCGGCTAGACCCAAGCCCACTCGGCCAGACCCAACCCCACTCGGCTAGACCCAAACCCAGTCTCCTAGACCCAAACCCACTCGGCTAGACCCAAACACACTCGGCTACACCCAAACCCACTCGGCTAGACCCAAACCCACACGCCTAGACCCAAACCCACTCGGCTAGACCCAAACCCACTTGGCTAGACCCAAACCCACTCGGCTAGACCCAAACCCACTCAGCTAGACCCAAACCCACTCGGCTAGAGCCAAACCCACTCGGCTAGACCCAAACCCACTCAGCTAGACCCAAACCCACTCGGCTAGACCCAAACCCAGTCGGTTAGACCCAAACCGACTCGGCTAGACCCAAACCCACTTGGCGAGACGCAAACCCACTCGGCTAGCCCCAAACCCACTCGGCGAGTCCCAAACCCACTCGACTAGACCCAAACCCACTCGGCTAGACCCAAACCCACTCGGCTAGACCCAAAGCCACTCGGCAAGACCCAAACCCACTCGGCTAGACCCAAACCCACTCGGCTAGACCCAAACCCACTTGGCTAGACCCCAACCCACTCGGCAAGACCAAAACCCACTCAGCTGGACCCAAACCCACTCGGTAGACCCAAACCCACTCGGCTAGACCCAAAACCACTCGGCTGGACCCAAACCCACTCAGCTAGCCCAAACCCACTCCGCTAGACCCAAACCCACTCGGCTAGACCCAAACCCACTCGGCTAGACACAAACCCACTCGGCTATACCCAAACCCTCTCGGCTAGACCCAAACCCACTCTGCTAGACCCAAACCCACTCCGCTAGACCCAAACGCACTCGGCTAGACACAAACCCACTCGACTAAACCCAAACCCACTCGGCTAGACCCAAATCCAATCGGCTAGACCCAAACCCACTCGGCTAGACCCAAACCCACAAGGCTAGACCGAAACCCACTCGGCTTTACCCAAACCCACTCGGCTAGACCCAAACCCACTCGGCTAGACCCAAACCCACTCCGCTAGACCAAAACGCACTGGGCTAGACCCAAATCCACTCGGCTAGACCCCAACCCACTCGGCTAGACCCAAACCCGCTCGGCTAGACCCAAACCCGCTCGGCTAGACCCAAACCCGCTCGGCTAGACCCAAACCCAGTCAGCTAGACCCAAACCCACTCGGTAGACCCAAACCCACTCGGCTAGACCCAAACCCACTCGGCTGGACCCAAACCCACTCGGCTAGACACAAACCCACTCGGCTAGACACAAACCCACTCGGCAAGACCCAAACCCACTCGGCTAGACCCAAACCCACTCGGCTAGACCCAAACCCACTTGGCTAGACCCCAACCCACTCGGCAAGACCCAAACCCACTCGGCTAGACCCAAACCCACTCGGCTAGACCCAAACCCACTTGGCTAGACCCCAACCCACTCGGCAAGACCCAAACCCAGTCAGCTAGACCCAAACCCACTCCGCTAGACCCAAACCCACTCGGCTAGATTCAAACCCACTTGGCCAGACGCAAACCCAATCGGCTAGACCCAAGCCCACTCGGCCAGACCCAACCCCACTCGGCTAGACCCAAACCCACTCGGCTAGACACAAACCCACTCGGCTATACCCAAACCCTCTCGGCTAGACCCAAACCCACTCTGCTAGACCCAAACCCACTCCGCTAGACCCAAACGCACTCGGCTAGACACAAACCCACTCGACTAAACCCAAACCCACTCGGCTAGACCCAAATCCAATCGGCTAGACCCAAACCCACTCGGCTAGACCCAAACCCACAAGGCTAGACCGAAACCCACTCGGCTTTACCCAAACCCACTCGGCTAGACCCAAACCCACTCGGCTAGACCCAAACCCACTCCGCTAGACCAAAACGCACTGGGCTAGACCCAAATCCACTCGGCTAGACCCCAACCCACTCGGCTAGACCCAAACCCGCTCGGCTAGACCCAAACCCGCTCGGCTAGACCCAAACCCGCTCGGCTAGACCCAAACCCAGTCAGCTAGACCCAAACCCACTCGGTAGACCCAAACCCACTCGGCTAGACCCAAACCCACTCGGCTGGACCCAAACCCACTCGGCTAGACACAAACCCACTCGGCTAGACCCAAACCCACTCGGCAAGACCCAAACCCACTCGGCTAGACCCAAACCCACTCGGCTAGACCCAAACCCACTTGGCTAGACCCCAACCCACTCGGCAAGACCCAAACCCACTCGGCTAGACCCAAACCCACTCGGCTAGACCCAAACCCACTTGGCTAGACCCCAACCCACTCGGCAAGACCCAAACCCAGTCAGCTAGACCCAAACCCACTCCGCTAGACCCAAACCCACTCGGCTAGATTCAAACCCACTTGGCCAGACGCAAACCCAATCGGCTAGACCCAAGCCCACTCGGCCAGACCCAACCCCACTCGGCTAGTCCCAAACCCAGTCTCCTAGATCCAAACCCACTCGGCTAGACCCAAACCCACTCGGCTAGACCCAAACCCACTCCGCTAAACCCAAACCCACTCGGCTGGATTCAAACCCACGCGGCCAGAGGCAAACCCACTCGGCTAGACCCAAATCCACTCGGCTAGACCCAAACCCACTCGGCTAGACCCAAGCCCACTCGGCTAGACCCAAACCCACTCGGCTGGACCCCAACGCACTCGGCTAGACCCAAGCCCACTCGGCCAGACCCAACCCCACTCGGCTAGACCCAAACCCAGTCTCCTAGACCCAAACCCACTCGGCTAGACCCAAACACACTCGGCTACACCCAAACCCACTCGGCTAGACCCAAACCCACACGCCTAGACCCAAACCCACTCGGCTAGACCCAAACCCACTTGGCTAGACCCAAACCCACTCGGCTAGACCCAAACCCACTCAGCTAGACCCAAACCCACTCGGCTAGAGCCAAACCCACTCGGCTAGACCCAAACCCACTCAGCTAGACCCAAACCCACTCGGCTAGACCCAAACCCAGTCGGTTAGACCCAAACCGACTCGGCTAGACCCAAACCCACTTGGCGAGACGCAAACCCACTCGGCTAGCCCCAAACCCACTCGGCGAGTCCCAAACCCACTCGACTAGACCCAAACCCACTCGGCTAGACCCAAACCCACTCGGCTAGACCCAAAGCCACTCGGCAAGACCCAAACCCACTCGGCTAGACCCAAACCCACTCGGCTAGACCCAAACCCACTTGGCTAGACCCCAACCCACTCGGCAAGACCAAAACCCACTCAGCTGGACCCAAACCCACTCGGTAGACCCAAACCCACTCGGCTAGACCCAAAACCACTCGGCTGGACCCAAACCCACTCAGCTAGCCCAAACCCACTCCGCTAGACCCAAACCCACTCGGCTAGACCCAAACCCACTCGGCTAGACACAAACCCACTCGGCTATACCCAAACCCTCTCGGCTAGACCCAAACCCACTCTGCTAGACCCAAACCCACTCCGCTAGACCCAAACGCACTCGGCTAGACACAAACCCACTCGACTAAACCCAAACCCACTCGGCTAGACCCAAATCCAATCGGCTAGACCCAAACCCACTCGGCTAGACCCAAACCCACTCGGCTAGACCCAAACCCACTCGGCTAGATCCAAACCCACTCGGCTAGACCCAAACCCACTCGGCTACACCCAAACCCACTCCGCTAGACCCAAACCCACTCGGCTAGACCAAAACCCACTAGGCTAGACACAAACCCACGCGGCTAGACCCAAACCCACTCCGCTAGACATAAACCCACTCGGCTAGACCCAAACCCACTCCGCTAGACCCAAACCCACTTGGCTAGATACAAACCCACTCGGCTAGACCGAAACCCACTCGGCTAGAGCCAAACCCACTCGGCTAGACCCAAACCCACTCGGATAGACCCAAACCCACTCGGCTAGACCCAAACCCACTCCGCTAGACCCAAACCCACTCGGCTAGACCCAAACCCACTCAGCTAGATCCAAACACACTCCACTAGACCCAAACCCACTCCGCTAGACCCAAACCCACTCCGCTAGACCCAAACCCACTCGGCTAGATTCAAACCCACTCGGCTAGACCCAAACCCACTCGGCTAGACCCAAACCCACTCCGCTAGACCCAAACCCACTCCGCTAGACCCAAACCCACTCGGCTAGATTCAAACCCACTTGGCCAGACGCAAACCCAATCGGCTAGACCCAAGCCCACTCGGCCAGACCCAACCCCACTCGGCTAGTCCCAAACCCAGTCTCCTAGATCCAAACCCACTCGGCTAGACCCAAACCCACTCGGCTAGACCCAAACCCACTCCGCTAAACCCAAACCCACTCGGCTGGATTCAAACCCACGCGGCCAGAGGCAAACCCACTCGGCTAGACCCAAATCCACTCGGCTAGACCCAAACCCACTCGGCTAGACCCAAGCCCACTCGGCTAGACCCAAACCCACTTGGCTGGACCCCAACGCACTCGGCTAGACCCAAGCCCACTCGGCCAGACCCAACCCCACTCGGCTAGACCCAAACCCAGTCTCCTAGACCCAAACCCACTCGGCTAGACCCAAACACACTCGGCTACACCCAAACCCACTCGGTAGACCCAAACCCACTCGGCTAGACCCAAACCCACTCGGCTGGACCCAAACCCACTCGGCTCGACCCAAACCCACTCCGCTAGACCCAAACGCACTGGGCTAGACCCAAATCCACTCGGCTAGACCCCAACCCACTCGGCTAGACCCAAACCCGCTTGGCTAGACCCAAACCCGCTCGGCTAGACCCAAACCCACTCGGCTAGACCCAAACCCACACGCCTAGACCCAAACCCACTCGGCTAGACCCAAACCCACTTGGCTAGACCCAAACCCACTCGGCTAGACCCAAACCCACTCGGCTAGACCCAAACCCACTCGGCTAGAGCCAAACCCACTCGGCTAGACCCAAACCCACTCAGCTAGACCCAAACCCACTCGGCTAGACCCAAACCCAGTCGGTTAGACCCAAACCGACTCGGCTAGACCCAAACCCACTTGGCGAGACGCAAACCCACTCGGCTAGCCCCAAACCCACTCGGCGAGTCCCAAACCCACTCGACTAGACCCAAACCCACTCGGCTAGACCCAAACCCACTCGGCTAGACCCAAAGCCACTCGGCAAGACCCAAACCCACTCGGCTAGACCCAAACCCACTCGGCTAGACCCAAACCCACTTGGCTAGACCCCAACCCACTCGGCAAGACCAAAACCCACTCAGCTGGACCCAAACCCACTCGGTAGACCCAAACCCACTCGGCTAGACCCAAAACCACTCGGCTGGACCAAAACCCACTCAGCTAGCCCAAACCCACTCCGCTAGACCCAAACCCACTCGGCTAGACCCAAACCCACTCGGCTAGACACAAACCCACTCGGCTATACCCAAACCCTCTCGGCTAGACCCAAACCCACTCTGCTAGACCCAAACCCACTCCGCTAGACCCAAACGCACTCGGCTAGACACAAACCCACTCGACTAAACCCAAACCCACTCGGCTAGACCCAAATCCAATCAGCTAGACCCAAACCCACTCGGCTAGACCCAAACCCACAAGGCTAGACCGAAACCCACTCGGCTTTACCCAAACCCACTCGGCTAGACCCAAACCCACTCGGCTAGACCCAAACCACTCCGCTAGACCAAAACGCACTGGGCTAGACCCAAATCCACTCGGCTAGACCCCAACCCACTCGGCTAGAGCCAAACCCACTCGGCTAGACCCAAACCCACTCGGCTAGACCCAAACCCACTCGGCCAGACCCAAACCCACTCGGCTAGACCCAAACCCACTCGGCTAGACCCAAACGCACTTGGCTAGACACAAACCCGCTCGGCTAGACCCAAACCCACTCGGCTAGACCCAAACCCTCTCGGATAGACCGAAACCGACTCGGGTAGACCCAAACCCACTCGGATAGACCCAAACCCACTCGGTTAGACCCAAACCCACTCGGCTAGACCCAAACCCACTGGGCTGGACCCAAACCCACTCAGCTGGACCCAAACCCACTCGGCTAGACCCAAACCCACTCGGCTAGACCCAAACCCACTCGGCCACTCCCAAACCCACTCCGCTAGACCAAAACTACTCGGCTAGACCAAAACCCACTCGGCTAGACCCAAACGCATTCGGCTAGACCCAAACCCACTCGGCTACACCCAAACCCACTCCGCTAGACACAAACCCACTCGGCTACACTCAAACCCACTCGGCTAGACCCAAACCCACTCGGCTAGACCCAAACCCACTTGGCTAGAACCAAACCCACTCGGCTAGACCCAAACCCACTCGGCGAGTACCAAACCCACTCGGCTAGACCCAAACAGACTCGGCTAGACCCAAACCCACTCAGCTAGTCCCAAACCCACTGGGCTAGACCCAAACCCACTCGGCTGGACCCAAACCCACTCGGCTAGACCCAAACCCACTCGGCTAGACCCAAACGGACTCGGCTAGACCCAAACCCACTCGGCTAGAACCAAACCCACTCGGCTAGACCCAAACCCACTCGGCTAGACCCAAACCCACTCGGCTAGACCCAAACCCACTCGGCTAGACCCAAACCCAATTGGCTAGTCCCAAACCCACTCGGCTGAACCCAAACCCACTCAGCTAGACCCAAACCCACTCGGCTAGACCCAAACCCACACGGCTAGACCCAAACCCACTCGGCTATACCCAAACCCACTCGGCTCGACCCAAACCCACTCGGCTAGACCCAAACCCAGTCCGCTAGACCCAAACGCACTCGGCTAGACCCAGACCCACTCGGCTAGACCCCAACCCACTCGGGTAGACCCAAACCCACTCGGCTAGAGCCAAACCCACTCGGCTAGACCCAAACCCACTCGGCTAGACCCAAACCCACTCGGCCAGAACCAAACCCACTCGGCAAGACCGAAACCCACTCGGCTAGACCCGAACGTACTTGGCTAGACACAAACCCACTCGGCTAGACCCAAACCCACTCGGCTAGACCCAAACCCACTCTGCTAAAACCAAACCCACTCGGCTAGACCCAAACCCAATCGGCAAGACGCAAACCCACTCCGCTAGACCCAAACCCACTCGGCTAGACCCAAACCCACTCCGCTAGACCCAAACCCACTCGGCTAGACCCAAACCCACATCGGCATGACCCAATCCCACTCGGCTAAACCCAAACCCACTCGGCTAGACCCAAACCCACTCGGTTAGACCCAAACCCACTCGGCTAGACCCAAACCCACTCGACTAGTCCCAAACCCACTGGGCTAGACCCAAACCCACTCGGCTGGACCCAAACCCACTCAGCTAGACCCAAACCCACTCGGCTAGACCCAAACCCACACGGCTAGACCCAAACTCACTCGGCTATACCCAAACCCACTCGGCTCGACCCAAACCCACTCGGCTAGACCCAAACCCACTCCGCTAGACCCAAACGCACTCGGCTAGACCCAGACCCACTCGGGTAGACCCCAACCCACTCGGGTAGACCCAAACCCACTCGGCTAGAGCCAAACCCACTCAGCTAGACCCAAACCCACACGGCTAGACCCAAACCCACTCGGCCAGACCCAAACCCACTCGGCTAGACCCAAACCCACTCGGCTAGACCCAAACGCACTTGGCTAGACACAAACCCACTCGGCTAGACCCAACCCACTCGGCTAGACCCAAACCCTCTCGGATAGACCGAAACCGACTCGGGTAGACCCAAACCCACTCGGATAGACCCAAACCCACTCGGTTAGACCCAAACCCACTCGGCTAGACCCAAACCCACGCGGCTGGACCCAAACCCACTCAGCTAGACCCAAACCCACTCGGCTAGACCCAAACCCACTTGGCTAGACCCAAACCCACTCGGCCACTCCCAAACCCACTCCGCTAGACCAAAACTACTCGGCTAGACCAAAACCCACTCGGCTAGACCCAAACGCATTCGGCTAGACCCAAACCCACTCGGCTACACCCAAACCCACTCCGCTAGACACAAACCCACTCGGCTACACTCAAACCCACTCGGCTAGACCCAAACCCACTCGGCTAGACCCAAACCCACTTGGCTACAACCAAACCCACTCGGCTAGACCCAAACCCACTCGGCGAGTACCAAACCCACTCGGCTAGACCCAAACGGACTCGGCTAGACCCAAACCCACTCGGCTAGAACCAAACCCACTCGGCTAGACCCAAACCCACTCGGCTAGACCCAAACCCACTCGGCTAGACCCAAACCCACTCGGCTAGACCCAAACCCACTCGGCTAGACCCAAACCCACTCGGCTAGACCCAAATCCACTCGGCTAGTCCCAAACCCACTCGGCTTGACCCAAACCCACTCGGCTAGACCCAAACCCACTCGGCTAGACCCAAACCCACTCGGCTAGACCCAAACCCACTCGGCTACTCCCAAACCCACTCCGCCAGACCCAAACCTACTCGGCTAGACCAAAACCCACTCGGCTAGACCCAAACCCACTCGGCTACACCCAAACCCACTCGGCTACACCCAAACCCACTCCGCTATACACAAACCCACTCGGCTACACCCAAACCGACTCGGCTAGACCCAAACCCACTCGGATAGACCCAAACCCACTCGGTTGGACCCAAACCCACTCGGCTAGACCCAAAACCACTCGGCTAGACCCAAACCCACTCAGCTGGACCCAAACCCACTCGGCTAGACCCAAACCCACTTGGCTAGACCCAAACCCACTCGGCTAGACCCCAACCCACTCGGGTAGACCCAAACCCACTCGGCTAGAGCCAAACCCACTCGGCTAGACCCAAACCCACTCGGTTAGACCCAAACCCACTCGGCCAGAACCAAACCCACTCGGCAAGACCGAAACCCACTCGGCTAGACCCGAACGCACTTGGCTAGACACAAACCCACTCGGCTAGACCCAAACCCACTCGGCTAGACCCAAACCCACTCTGCTAAACCCAAACCCACTCGGCTAGACCCAAACCCAATCGGCAAGACGCAAACCCACTCCGCTAGACCAAAACCCACTCGGCTAGACCCAAACCCACTCCGCTAGACCCAAACCCACTCGGCTAGACCCAAACCCACATCGGCATGACCCAATCCCACTCGGCTAAACCCAAACCCACTCGGCTAGACCCAAACCCACTCGGTTAGACCCAAACCCACTCGGCTAGACCCAAACCCACTCGGCTAGTCCCAAACCCACTGGGCTAGACCCAAACCCACTCGGCTGGACCCAAACCCACTCAGCTAGACCCAAACCCACTTGGCTAGACCCAAACCCAATCGGCTAGACCCAAACCCTCTCGGATAGACCGAAACCTCCTCAGCTAGACCCAAACCTCCTCAGCTAGACCCAAACCCACTCGGATTGACCCAAACCCACTCGGCCAGACCCAAACCCACTCGGCTAGACCCAAACCCACTCGGCTAGACGCAAACCCACTCGGCTAGACCCAAACCCACTCGGCTAGACCCAAACCCACTTGGATAGACACAAACCCCCTCGGCTAGACCCAAACCCACACGGCTAGACCCAAACCCACTCGGCTGGACCCAAACCCACTCGGCTAGATCCAAACCCACTCGGCTACTCCCAAACCCACTCGCTAGACCCAAACCTACTCGGCTAGACTAAAACCCACTCGGCTAGTCCCAAACCCACTCGGCTAGACCCAAACCCACTCGGCTACACCCAAACCCACTCGGCTAGATGCAAACCCACTCGGCTAGACCCAAACCCACTCGGCTACACCCAAACCCACTCGGCTAGAACCAAACCCACTCGGCTAGACCCAAACCCACTCGGCCAGACCCAAACCCACTCGGCTATTCCCAAACCCACTCCGCTAGACCCAAACCTACTCGGCTAGACCAAAACCCACTAGGCTAGACCCAAACCGACTCGGCTAGACCCAAACCCACTCGGCTACACCCAAACCCACTCGGCTAGACCCAAACCCACTCGGTAGACCCAAACCCACTCGGCTAAACCCAAACCCACTCGGCTGAACCCAAACCCACTCGGCTAGACCCAAACCCACTCGGCTAGACCCAAACCCACTCGGCTAGACACAAAACCACTCGGCTATACCCAAACCCACTCGGCTAGCCCCAAACCCACTCGGCTAGACCCAAACCCACTCCGCTAGACCCAAACGCACTCGGCTAGATGCAAACCCACTCGGCTAAACCCAAACCCACTCGGCTAGACCCAAACCCAATCGGCTAGACCCAAAACCACTGGGCTAGACCCAAACCCACTCAGCTAGACCCAAACCCACTCAGCTGGACCCAAACCCACTCGGCTAGACCCAAACCCAATCGGCTAGACCCAAACCCTCTCGGATAGACCGAAACCCTCTCGGATAGACCGAAACCTCCTCAGCTAGACCCAAACCCACTCGGATTGACCCAAACCCACTCGGCCAGACCCAAACCCACTCGGCTAGACCCAAACCCACTCGGCTAGACGCAAACCCACTCGGCTAGACCCAAACCCACTCGGCTAGACCCAAACCCACTCGGATAGACACAAACCCCCTCGGCTAGACCCAAACCCACACGGCTAGACCCAAACCCACTCGGCTGGACCCAAACCCACTCGGCTAGATCCAAACCCACTCGGCTACTCCCAAACCCACTCGCTAGACCCAAACCTACTCGGCTAGACTAAAACCCACTCGGCTAGACCCAAACCCACTCGGCTAGACCCAAACCCACTCGGCTACACCCAAACCCACTCAGCTAGACGCAAACCCACTCGGCTCGACCCAAACCCACTCGGCTAGACCCAAACCCACTCGGCTAGAACCAAACCCACTCGGCTAGACCCAAACCCACTCGGCCAGACCCAAACCCACTCGGCTACTCCCAAACCCACTCCGCTAGACCCAAACCTACTCGGCTAGACCAAAACCCACTAGGCTAGACCCAAACCGACTCGGCTTGACCCAAACCCACTCGGCTACACCCAAACCCACTCGGCTAGACCCAAACCCACTCGGTAGACCCAAACCCACTCGGCTAGACCCAAACCCACTCGGCTGAACCCAAACCCACTCGGCTAGACCCAAACCCACTCGGCTAGACCCAAACCCACTCGGCTAGACACAAACCCACTCGGCTATACCCAAACCCACTCGGCTAGCCCCAAACCCACTCGGCTAGACCCAAACCCACTCCGCTAGACCCAAACGCACTCGGCTAGATGCAAACCCACTCGGCTAAACCCAAACCCACTCGGCTAGACCCAAACCCAATCGGCTAGACCCAAACCCACTCCGCTAGACCCAAACCCACTCGGCTAGACCAAAACCCACTCGGCTCGACCCAAACCCACTCGGCTGGACCCAAACCCATTCGGCTAGACCCAAATCCACTTGGCTACACCCAAACCCACTACGCTAGACACAAACCCACTCGGCTACACCCAAACCCACTCGGCTACACCCAAACCCACTCGGCTATACCCAAACCCACTGGGCTAGACCCAAACCCACTCGGCTAGACCCAAACCCACTCCGCTAGACCCAAACGCACACGGCTACACCCAAACCCACTCGGCTAAACCCAAACCAACTCGGCTAGACCCAAACCCAATCGGCTAGACCCAAACCCACTCCGCTAGACCCAAACCCACTCGGCTAGACCAAACCCACTCGGCTAGACCCAAACCCACTCGGCTAGACCCAAACCCACTCGGCTAGACCCAAACCCACTCGGCTACACCCAAACCCACTCCGCTAGACACAAACCCACTCGGCTACACCCAAACCCACTCGTCTAGACCCAAACCCACTCGGCTAGACCCAAACCCACTCGGCTAGACCCAAACCCACACAGCTAGACCCAAACCCACTTGGCTAGAACCAAACCCACTCGGCTACACCCAAACCCACTCGGCTAGACCCAAACCCACACAGCTAGACCCAAACCCACTTGGCTAGAACCAAACCCAGTCGGCTAGACCCAAAGCCAATCGGCTAGTCCCAAAGCCACTCGGCTAGACCCAAACGGACTCGGCTAGATGCAAACCTACTCGGCGAGACCAAAACCCACTCGGCTAGACCCAAACCCACTCGGCTAGACCCAAACCCACTCGGCTAGACCGAAACCCACTCGGCTAGACCCAAACCCACTCGGCTAGACCCAAACCCACTCGGCTAGACCCAAACCCACTCGGCTAGACCCAAACCCACTCGGCTAGACCCAAACCCACTCGGCTAGACCCATACCCACTCGGCTAGACCCAAACCCACTCGGCTAGACCCAAACCCACTCGGCTACACCCATACCAACTCGGCTGGACCCAAACCCACTTGGCTAGACCCCAACCCACTCGGTAAGACCCAAACCCACTCGGCTAGACCCAAACCCACTCTGTAGACCCAAACCCACTCGGCTGGACCCAAACCCACTCGGCTAGACCCAAACCCACTCGGCTAGACCCAAACCCACTCGGCTAGACACAAACCCACACAGCTAGACCCAAACCCACTTGGCTAGAACCAAACCCACTCGGCTACACCCAAACCCACTCGGCTAGACCCAAACCCACACAGCTAGACCCAAACCCACTTGGCTAGAACCAAACCCAGTCGGCTAGACCGAAAGCCAATCAGCTAGTCCCAAAGCCACTCGGCTAGACCCAAACGGACTCGGCTAGACGCAAACCTACTCGGCTAGACCAAAACCCACTCGGCTAGACCCAAACCCACTCGGCTAGACCCAAACCCACTCGGCTAGACCGAAACCCACTCGGCTAGACCCAAACCCACTCGGCTAGACCCAAACCCACTCGGCTAGACCCAAACCCACTCGGCTAGACCCAAACCCACTCGGCTAGACCCAAACCCACTCGGCTAGACCCATACCCACTCGGCTAGACCCAAACCCACTCGGCTAGAACCAAACCCACTCGGCTACACCCATACCCACTCGGCTGGACCCAAACCCACTTGGCTAGACCCCAACCCACTCGGTAAGACCCAAACCCACTCGGCTAGACCCAAACCCACTCTGTAGACCCAAACCCACTCGGCTGGACCCAAACCCACTCGGCTAGACCCAAACCCACTCGGCTAGACCCAAACCCACTCGGCTAGACACAAACCCACTCGGCTATACCCAAACCCACTCGGTTAGACCCAAACCCACTCGGCTAGACCCGAACCCACTCGGCTAGACCCAAACCCACTCGGCTAGACGCAAACCCACTCGGCTAGACCCAAACCCACTCGGCTAGACCCAAACCCACTCGGATAGACACAAACCCCCTCGGCTAGACCCAAACCCACACGGCTAGACCCAAACCCACTCGGCTAGACCCAAACCCACTCGGCTAGATCCAAACCCACTCGGCTACTCCCAAACCCACTCGCTAGACCCAAACCTACTCGGCTAGACTAAAACCCACTCGGCTAGACCCAAACCCACTCGGCTAGACCCAAACCCACTCGGCTACACCCAAACCCACTCAGCTAGACGCAAACCCACTCGGCTAGACCCAAACCCACTCGGCTAGACCCAAACCCACTCGGCTAGAACCAAACCCACTCGGCTAGACCCAAACCCACTCGGCCAGACCCAAACCCACTAGGCTACTCCCAAACCCACTCGGCTGAACCGAAACCCACTCGGCTAGACCCAAACCCACTCGGCTAGACCCAAACCCACTCGGCTAGACACAAACCCACTCGGCTATACCCAAACCCACTCGGCTAGCCCCAAACCCACTCGGCTAGACCCAAACCCACTCCGCTAGACCCAAACGCACTCGGCTAGACGCAAACCCACTCGGCTTAACCCAAACCCACTCGGCTAGACCCAAACCCAATCGGCTAGACCCAAACCCACTCCGCTAGACCCAAACCCACTCGGCTAGACCAAAACCCACTCGGCTCGACCCAAACCCACTCGGCTCGACCCAAACCCATTCGGCTAGACCCAAATCCACTTGGCTACACCCAAACCCACTCCGCTAGACACAAACCCACTCGGCTACACCCAAACCCACTCGGCTACACCCAAACCCACTCGGCTATACCCAAACCCACTGGGCTAGACCCAAACCCACTCGGCTAGACCCAAACCCACTCCGATAGACCCAAACACACTCGGCTACACCCAAACCCACTCGGCTAAACCCAAACCCATTCGGCTAGACCCAAACCCAATCGGCTAGACCCAAACCCACTCCGCCAGACCCAAACCCACTCGGCTAGACCAAACCCACTCGGCTAGACCCAAACCCACTCGGCTAGACCCAAACCCACTCGGCTAGACCCAAACCCACTCGGCCACACCCAAACCCACTCCGCTAGACACAAACCCACTCGGCTACACCCAAACCCACTCGTCTAGACCCAAACCCACTCGGCTAGACCCAAACCAAATCGGCTAGACCCAAACCCACACAGCTAGACCCAAACCCACTTGGCTAGAACCAAACCCACTCGGCTACACCCAAACCCACTCGGCTAGACCCAAACCCACACAGCTAGACCCAAACCCACTTGGCTAGAACCAAACCCACTCGGATAGACCCAAAGCCACTCGGCTAGTCCCAAAGCCACTCGGCTAGACCCAAACGGACTCGGCTAGACGCAAACCCACTCGGCTAGACCCAAACCCACTCCGCTAGACCCAAACCCACTCGGCTAGACCAAAACCCACTCGGCTCGACCCAAACCCACTCGGCTGGACCCAAACCCATTCGGCTAGACCCAAATCCACGGCTACACCCAAACCCACTAGGCTAGACACAAACCCACTCGGCTACACCCAAACCCACTCGGCTACACCCAAACCCACTCGGCTATACCCAAACCCACTGGGCTAGACCCAAACCCACTCGGCTAGACCCAAACCCACTCCGCTAGACCCAAACGCACACGGCTACACCCAAACCCACTCGGCTAAACCCAAACCCACTCGGCTAGACCCAAACCCAATCGGCTAGACCCAAACCCACTCCGCTAGACCCAAACCCACTCGGCTAGACCAAACCCACTCGGCTAGACCCAAACCCACTCGGCTAGACCCAAACCCACTCGGCTAGACCCAAACCCACTCGGCTACACCCAAACCCACTCCGCTAGACACAAACCCACTCGGCTACACCCAAACCCACTCGTCTAGACCCAAACCCACTCGGCTAGACCCAAACCCACTCGGCTAGACCCAAACCCACACAGCTAGACCCAAACCCACTTGGCTAGAACCAAACCCACTCGGCTACACCCAAACCCACTCGGCTAGACCCAAACCCACACAGCTAGACCCAAACCCACTTGGCTAGAACCAAACCCAGTCGGCTAGACCCAAAGCCAATCGGCTAGTCCCAAAGCCACTCGGCTAGACCCAAACGGACTCGGCTAGACGCAAACCGACTCGGCTAGACCAAAACCCACTCGGCTAGACCCAAACCCACTCGGCTAGACCCAAACCCACTCGGCTAGACCCAAACCCACTCGGCTAGACCCAAACCCACTCGGCTAGACCCAAACCCACTCGGCTAGACCCAAACCCACTCGGCTAGACGCAAACCCACTCGGCTAGACCCAAACCCACTCGGCTAGACCCATACCCACTCGGCTAGACCCAAACCCACTCGGCTAGACCCAAACCCACTCGGCTACACCCATACCAACTCGGCTGGACCCAAACCCACTTGGCTAGACGCCAACCCACTCGGTAAGACCCAAACCCACTCGGCTAGACCCAAACCCACTCTGTAGACCCAAACCCACTCGGCTGGACCCAAACCCACTCGGCTAGACCCAAACCCACTCGGCTAGACCCAAACCCACTCGGCTAGACACAAACCCACTCGGCTATACCCAAACCCACTCGGTTAGACCCAAACCCACTCGGCTAGACCCAAACCCACTCGGCTAGACCCAAACCCACTCGGCTAGACCCAAACCCACTCGGCTAGGCCCAAGCCCACTCGGCTAGTCCCAAACCCATTCGGCTTGACCCAAAGCCACTTGGGTAGACCCAAACTCACTCGGCTAGACCCAAACCCACTCGGCTAGACCCAAACCCACTCGGCTACTCCCAAACCCACTCGGCGAGACCCAAACCCACTCAGCTGGACCCAAACACACTCGGCTAGACCCAAACCCACTTGGCTAGACACAAACCCACTCGGCTAGACCCAAACCCACTCGGCTAGACCCAAACCCTCTCGGATAGACCGAAACCTCCTCGGCTAGACCCAAACCCACTCGGATTCACCCAAACCCACTCGGCTAGACCCAAACCCACTCGGCTAGACCCAAACCCACTCGGCTAGACGCAAACCCACTCGGCTAGACCCAAACCCACTAGGCTACTCCCAAACCCACTCGGCTGAACCCAAACCCACTCGGCTAGACCCAAACCCACTCGGCTAGACACAAACCCACTCGGCTATACCCAAACCCACTCGGCTAGCCCCAAACCCACTCGGCTAGACCCAAACCCACTCCGCTAGACCCAAACGCACTCGGCTAGACGCAAACCCACTCGGCTTAACCCAAACCCACTCGGCTAGACCCAAACCCAATCGGCTAGACCCAAACCCACTCCGCTACACCCAAACCCACTCGGCTAGACCAAAACCCACTCGGCTCGACACAAACCCACTCGGCTGGACCCAAACCCATTCGGCTAGACCCAAATCCACTTGGCTACACCCAAACCCACTCCGCTAGACACAAACCCACTCGGCTACACCCAAACCCACTCGGCTACACCCAAACCCACTCGGCTATACCCAAACCCACTGGGCTAGACCCAAACCCACTCGGCTAGACCCAAACCCACTCCGCTAGACCCAAACACACTCGGCTACACCCAAACCCATTCGGCTAAACCCAAACCCATTCGGCTAGACCCAAACCCAATCGGCTAGACCCAAACGGACTCGGCTAGACGCAAACCCACTCGGCTAGACCCAAACCCACGCGGCTAGACCCAAACCCACTCGGCTAGACCCAAACCCACTCGGCTAGACCGAAACCCACTCGGCTAGACCCAAACCCACTCGGCTAGACCCAAACCCACTCGGCTAGACCCAAACCCACTCGGCTGGACCCAAACCCACTAGGCTAGACCCAAACCCACTCGGCTAGACCCAAACCCACTCGGCTAGACCCAAACCCACTCGGCTAGACCCAAACCCACTCGGCTACACCCATACCCACTCGGCTGGACCCAAACCCACTTGGCTGGACCCCAACCCACTCGGCTAGACCCCAACCCACTCGGCTAGACACAAACCCACTCGGCTATACCCAAACCCACTCGGCTAGACCCAAACCCACTCGGCTAGACCCAAACCCACTCGGCTAGACCCAAACCCAATCAGCTAGACGCAAACCCACTCCGCTAGACCCAAACCCACTCGGCTAGACCCAAACCCACTCCGCTAGACCCAAAACCCACTCGGCTAGACCCAAACCCACTCGGCATAACCCAATCCCACTCGGATAAACCCAAACCCACTCGGCTAGACCCAAACCCACTCGGTTAGACCCAAACCCACTCGGCTAGACCCAAACCCACTTGGCTAGTCCCAAACCCACTGGGCTATACCCAAACCCACTCGGCTGGACCCAAACCCACTCGGCTAGACCCAAACCCACTCGGCTAGACCCAAACGGACTCGGCTAGACCCAAACGCACTCGGCTAGAACCAAACCCACTCGGCTAGACCCAAACCCACTCGGCTAGACCCAATCCCACTCGGCTAGACCCAAACCCACTCGGCTAGACCCAAACCCAATCGGCTAGTCCCAAACCCACTCGGCTGGACCCAAACCCACTCAGCTCGACCCAAACCCACTCGGCTAGACCCAAACCCACACGGCAAGACCCAAACCCACTCGGCTATACCCAAACCCACTCGGCTCGACCCAAACCCACTCGGCTAGACCCAAACCCACTCTGCTAGACCCAAACGCACTCGGCTAGACCCAGACCCACTCGGCTAGACCCAAACCCACTCGGCCACTCCCAAACCCATTCCGCTAGACCCAAACCTACTCGGCTAGACCAAAACCCACTCGGCTACACCCAAACCCACTCCGCTAGACACATACCCACTCGGTTACACTCAAACCCACTCGGCTACACTCAAACCCACTCGGCTAGACCCAAACCCACTCGGCTACACCCAAACCCACTCCGCTAGACACAAACCCACTCGGCTACACCCAAACCGAATCGGCTAGACTCAAACCCACTCGGATAGACCCAAACCCACTCGGATAGACCCAAACCCACTCGGTTAGACCCAAACCCACTCGGCTAGACCCAAACCCACTCGGCGAGACCCAAACCCTCTCAGCTGGACCCAAACCCACTCGGCTAGACCCAAACCCACTTGGCTAGACACAAACCCACTCGGCTAGACCCATACCCACTCGGCTGGACCCAAACCCACTTGGCTAGACCCCAACCCACTCGGTAAGACCCAAACCCACTCGGCTAGACCCAAACCCACTCTGTAGACCCAAACCCACTCGGCTGGACCCAAACCCACTCGGCTAGACCCAAACCCACTCGGCTAGACCCAAACCCACTCGGCTAGACACAAACCCACTCGGCTATACCCAAACCCACTCGGCTAGACCCAATCCCACTCGGCTAGACCCAAACCCACTCGGCTAGACCCAAACCCAATCGGCTAGACGCAAACCCACTCCGCTAGACCCAAACCCACTCGGCTAGACCCAAACCCACTCCGCTAGACCCAAAACCCACTCGGCTAGACCCAAACCCACTCGGCAAAACCCAATCCCACTCGGCTAAACCCAAACCCACTCGGCTAGACCCAAACCCACTCGGTTAGACCCAAACCCACTCGGCTGGACCCAAACCCACTTGGCTAGTCCCAAACCCACTGGGCTGTACCCAAACCCACTCGGCTGGACCCAAACCCACTCGGCTAGACCCAAACCCACTCGGCTAGACCCAAACGGACTCGGCTAGACCCAAACGCACTCGGCTAGAACCAAACCCACTCGGCTAGACCCAAACCCACTCGGCTAGACCCAATCCCACTCGGCTAGACCCAAACCCACTCGGCTAGACCCAAACCCAATCGGCTAGTCCCAAACCCACTCGGCTGGACCCAAACCCACTCAGCTCGACCCAAACCCACTCGGCTAGACCCAAACCCACAAGGCTAGACCCTAACCCACTCGGCTATACCCAAACCCACTCGGCTCGACCCAAACCCACTCGGCTAGACCCAAACGCACTCTGCTAGACCCAAACGCACTCGGCTAGACCCAGACCCACTCGGCTAGACCCAAATCCACTCGGCCACTCCCAAACCCATTCCGCTAGACCCAAACCTACTCGGCTAGACCAAAACCCACTCGGCTAGACCCAAACGCACTCGGCTTGACCCAAACCCACTCGGCTACACCCAAACCCACTCCGCTAGACACAAACCCACTCGGCTACACTCAAACCCACTCGGCTAGACCCAAACCCACTCGGCTAGACCCAAACGGACTCGGCTAGACCCAAACCCACTCGGCTAGAACCAAACCCACTCGGCTAGACCCAAACCCACTCGGCTAGACCCAAACCCACTCGGCTAGACCCAAACCCACTCGGCTAGACACAAACCCACTCGGCTAGACCCAAGCCCACTCGGCTAGTCCCAAACCCATTCGGCTTGACCCAAAGCCACTTGGGTAGACCCAAACTCACTCGGCTAGACCCAAACCCACTCGGCTAGACCCAAACCCACTCGGCTACTCCCAAACCCACTCGACGAGACCCAAACCCACTCAGCTGGACCCAAACACACTCGGCTAGACCCAAACCCACTTGGCTAGACACAAACCCACTCGGCTAGACCCAAACCCACTCGGCTAGACCCAAACCCTCTCGGATAGACCGAAACCTCCTCGGCTAGACCCAAACCCACTCGGATTCACCCAAACCCACTCGGCTAGACCCAAACCCAATCGGCTAGACCCAAACCCACTCGGCTAGACGCAAACCCACTCGGCTAGACCCAAACCCACTCGACTAGACCCAAACCCACTCGGATAGACACAAACCCCCTCGGTTAGACCCAAACCCACACGGCTAGACCCAAACCCACTCGGCTAGACCCAAACCCACTCGGCTAGACCCAAACCCACTCGGCTACTCCCAAACCCACTCCGCTAGACCCAAACCTACTCGGCTAGACCAAAACCCACTCGGCTAGACCCAAACCCACTCGGCTAGACCCAAACCCACTAGGCTACACCCAAACCCACTCCGCTAGACCCAAACCCACTCGGCCACTCCCAAACCCATTCCGCTAGACCGAAACCTACTCGGCTTGACCCAAACCCGCTCGGCTACACCCAAACCCACTCCGCTAGACACAAACCCACTCGGCTACACTCAAACCCACTCGGCGAGTCCCAAACCCACTAGGCTAGACCCAAACGGACTCGGCTAGACCCAAACCCACTCGGCTAGAACCAAACCCACTCGGTTAGACCCAAACCCACTCGGCTAGACCCAAACCCACTCGGCTAGACCCAAACCCACTCGGCTAGACCCAAACCCACTCGGCTAGACACAAACCCACTTGGCTAGACCCAAGCCCACTCGGCTAGTCCCAAACCCATTCGGCTTGACCCAAACCCACTTGGCTAGACCCAAACTCACTCGGCTAGACCCAAACCCACTCGGCTAGACCCAAACCCTACTCGGCTACTCCCAAACCCACTCCGCTAGACCCAAACCTACTCGGCTAGACCAAAACCCACTCGGCTAGACCCAAACCCACTCGGCTAGACCCAAACCCACTCGGCTACACCCAAACCCACTCCGCTAGACACAAACCCACTCGGCTACACCCAAACCGAATCGGCTAGACCCAAATCCACTCGGATAGACCCAAACCCACTCGGTTAGACCCAAACCCACTCGGCTAGACCCAAACCCACTCGGCGAGACCCAAACCCACTCAGCTGGACCCAAACCCACTCGGCTAGACCCAAACCCACTTGGCTAGACACAAACCCACTCGGCTAGACCCAAACCCACTCGGCTAGACCCAAACCCTCTCGGATAGACCGAAACCTCCTCGGCTAGACCCAAACCCACTCGGATTGACCCAAACCCACTCGGCTAGACGCAAACCCACTCGGCTAGACCCAAACCTACTCGGCTAGACGCAAACCCACTCGGCTAGACCCAAACCCACTCGGCTAGACCCAAACCCACCCGGATAGACACAAACCCCCTCGGCTAGACCCAAACCCACACGGCTAGACCCAAACCCACTCGGCTAGACCCAAACCCACTCGGCTAGACCCAAACCCACTCGGCTACTCCCAAACCCACTCCGCTAGACCCAAAACTACTCGGCTAGACCAAAACCCACTCGGCTAGACCCAAACCCACTCGGCTAGACCCAAACCCACTAGGCTACACCCAAACACGCTCCGCTAGACACAAACCCACTCGGCTACACCCAAACCCACTCGGCTAGACCCAAACCTCCTCGGCTAGACCCAAACCCACTCGGATTGACCCAAACCCACTCGGCTAGACCCAAACCCACTCGGCCAGACCCAAAACCACTCGGCTAGACGCAAACCCACTCGGCTAGACCCAAACCCACTCGGCTAGACCCAAACCCACTCGGATAGACACAAACCCCCTCGGCTAGACCCAAACCCACACGGCTAGACCCAAACCCACTCGGCTAGACCCAAACCCTCTCGGCTAGACCCAAACCCACTCGGCTACTCCCAAACCCACTCCGCTAGACCCAAACCTACTCGGCTAGACCAAAACCCACTCGGCTAGACCCAAACCCACTCGGCTAGACCCAAACCCACTAGGCTACACCCAAACCCACTCCGCTAGACACAAACCCACTCGGCTAGACCCAAACCCACTCGGCTAGACCCAAACCCACTCGGCTAGACACAAACCCACTCGGCTAGACCCAAACCCACTCGGCTAGACCCAAACCCAATTGGCTAGAACCAAACCCACTCGGCTAGACCCAAACCCACTCGGCTAGTCCCAAACCCACTCGGCCAGACCCAAACGAAATCGGCTAGACCCAAACCCACTCGGCTAGAACCAAACCCACTCGGCTAGACCCAAACCCACTCGGCTAAACCCAAGCCCACTCGGCTAGACCCAAACCCACTCGGCTAGACACAAACCTACTTGGCTAGAACCAAACCCACTCGGCTAGACCCAAACCCACTCGGCTATACCCAAACCCATTGGGCTAGACCCAAACCCACTCGGCTAGACCCAAACCCACTCCGCTAGACCCAAACGCACTCGGCTACACCCAAACCCACTCGGCTAAACCCAAACCCACTCGGCTAGACCCAAACCCAATCGGCTAGACCCCAACCCACTCCGCTAGACCCAAACACACTCGGCTAGACCAAACCCAATCGGCTAGACCCAAACCCACTCGGCTAGTCCCAAACCCACTCAGCTACACCCAAACCCACTCGGCTACACCCAAACCCACTCCACTAGACACAAACTCACTCGGCTGCACCCAAACCCACGCGTCTAGACCCAAACCCACTCGGCTAGACGCTAACCCACTCGGCTAGACCCAAACCCACACAGCTAGACCCAAACCCACTTGGCTAGAACCAAACCCACTCGGCTACACCCAAACCCACTCAGCTAGACCCAAACCCACACAGCTAGACCCAAACCCACTTGGCTAGAACCAAACCCACTCGGCTAGACCCAAACCCACTCGGCTAGTCCCAAAGCCACTCGGCTAGACCCAAACGGACTCGGCTAGACCCAAACCCACTCGGCTAGACCCAAACCCACTCGGCTAGACCCAAACCCAGTCGGCTAGACCCAAACCCAATTGACTAGAACCAAACCCACTCGGCTAGACCCAAACCCACTCGGCTAGACCCAAACCCACTCAGCTAGACCCAAACCCAATCGGCTAGACGCAAACCCACTCCGCTAGACCCAAACCCACTCGGCTAGACCCAAACCCACTCCGCTAGACCCAAAACCCACTCGGCTAGACCCAAACCCACTCGGCATTACCCAATCCCACTCGGATAAACCCAAACCCACTCGGCTAGACCCAAACCCACTCGGTTAGACCCAAACCCACTCGGCTGGACCCAAACCCACTTGGCTAGTCCCAAACCCACTGGGCTATACCCAAACCCACTCGGCTGGACCCAAACCCACTCGGCTAGACCCAAACCCACTCGGCTAGACCCAAACGGACTCAGCTAGACCCAAACGCTCTCGGCTAGAACCAAACCCACTCGGCTAGACCCAAACCCACTCGGCTAGACCCAATCCCACTCGGCTAGACCCAAACCCACTCGGCTAGACCCAAACCCAATCGGCTAGTCCCAAACCCACTCGGCTGGACCCAAACCCACTCAGCTCGACCCAAACCCACTCGGCTAGACCCAAACCCACACGGCTAGACCCAAACCCACTCGGCTATACCCAAACCCACTCGGCTCGACCCAAACCCACTCGGCTAGACCCAAACCCACTCTGCTAGACCCAAACGCACTCGGCTAGACCCAGACCCACTCGGCTAGACCCAAACCCACTCGGCCACTCCCAAACCCATTCCGCTAGACCCAAACCTACTCGGCTAGACCAAAACCCACTCGGCTAGACCCAAACGCACTCGGCTTGACCCAAACCCACTCGGCTACACCCAAACCCACTCCGCTAGACACAAACCCACTCGGTTACACTCAAACCCACTCGGCTACACTCAAACCCACTCGGCTACACCCAAACCCACTCGGCTAGACCCAAACCCACACAGCTAGACCCAAACCCACTTGGCTAGAACCAAACCCACTCGGATAGACCCAAAGCCACTCGGCTAGTCCCAAAGCCACTCGGCTAGACCCAAACGGACTCGGCTAGACGCAAACCCACTCGGCTAGACCCAAACCCACTCCGCTAGACCCAAACCCACTCGGCTAGACCAAAACCCACTCGGCTCGACCCAAACCCACTCGGCTGGACCCAAACCCATTCGGCTAGACCCAAATCCACGGCTACACCCAAACCCACTAGGCTAGACACAAACCCACTCGGCTACACCCAAACCCACTCGGCTACACCCAAACCCACTCGGCTATACCCAAACCCACTGGGCTAGACCCAAACCCACTCGGCTAGACCCAAACCCACTCCGCTAGACCCAAACGCACACGGCTACACCCAAACCCACTCGGCTAAACCCAAACCCACTCGGCTAGACCCAAACCCAATCGGCTAGACCCAAACCCACTCCGCTAGACCCAAACCCACTCGGCTAGACCAAACCCACTCGGCTAGACCCAAACCCACTCGGCTAGACCCAAACCCACTCGGCTAGACCCAAACCCACTCGGCTACACCCAAACCCACTCCGCTAGACACAAACCCACTCGGCTACACCCAAACCCACTCGTCTAGACCCAAACCCACTCGGCTAGACCCAAACCCACTCGGCTAGACCCAAACCCACACAGCTAGACCCAAACCCACTTGGCTAGAACCAAACCCACTCGGCTACACCCAAACCCACTCGGCTAGACCCAAACCCACACAGCTAGACCCAAACCCACTTGGCTAGAACCAAACCCAGTCGGCTAGACCCAAAGCCAATCGGCTAGTCCCAAAGCCACTCGGCTAGACCCAAACGGACTCGGCTAGACGCAAACCGACTCGGCTAGACCAAAACCCACTCGGCTAGACCCAAACCCACTCGGCTAGACCCAAACCCACTCGGCTAGACCCAAACCCACTCGGCTAGACCCAAACCCACTCGGCTAGACCCAAACCCAATCGGCTAGACCCAAACCCACTCGGCTAGACCCAAACCCACTCGGCTAGACCCAAACCCACTCGGCTAGACCCATACCCACTCGGCTAGACCCAAACCCACTCGGCTAGACCCAAACCCACTCGGCTACACCCATACCAACTCGGCTGGACCCAAACCCACTTGGCTAGACGCCAACCCACTCGGTAAGACCCAAACCCACTCGGCTAGACCCAAACCCACTCTGTAGACCCAAACCCACTCGGCTGGACCCAAACCCACTCGGCTAGACCCAAACCCACTCGGCTAGACCCAAACCCACTCGGCTAGACACAAACCCACTCGGCTATACCCAAACCCACTCGGTTAGACCCAAACCCACTCGGCTAGACCCAAACCCACTCGGCTAGACCCAAACCCACTCGGCTAGACCCAAACCCACTCGGCTAGGCCCAAGCCCACTCGGCTAGTCCCAAACCCATTCGGCTTGACCCAAAGCCACTTGGGTAGACCCAAACTCACTCGGCTAGACCCAAACCCACTCGGCTAGACCCAAACCCACTCGGCTACTCCCAAACCCACTCGGCGAGACCCAAACCCACTCAGCTGGACCCAAACACACTCGGCTAGACCCAAACCCACTTGGCTAGACACAAACCCACTCGGCTAGACCCAAACCCACTCGGCTAGACCCAAACCCTCTCGGATAGACCGAAACCTCCTCGGCTAGACCCAAACCCACTCGGATTCACCCAAACCCACTCGGCTAGACCCAAACCCACTCGGCTAGACCCACTCACTCGAGTGGGTTTGGGTCTAGCCGAGTGGGTTTGGGTCTAGCCGAGTGGGTTTTAGTCTAGCCGAGTAGGTTTGGGTCTAGCGAGTGGGTTTGGGAGTAGCCGAGTGGGTTTGGATCTAGCCGAGTGGGTTTGGGTCCAGCCGAGTGGGTTTGGGTCTAGCCGTGTGGGTTTGGGTCTAGCCGAGGGGGTTTGTGTCTATCCGAGTGGGTTTGGGTCTAGCCGAGTGGGTTTGGGTCTAGCCGAGTGGGTTTGCGTCTAGCCGAGTGGGTTTGGGTCTAGCCGAGTGGGTTTGGGTCTGGCCGAGTGGGTTTGGGTCAATCCGAGTGGGTTTGGGTCTAGCTGAGGAGGTTTCGGTCTATCCGAGAGGGTTTCGGTCTATCCGAGAGGGTTTGGGTCTAGCCGATTGGGTTTGGGTCTAGCCGAGTGGGTTTGGGTCCAGCTGAGTGGGTTTGGGTCTAGCTGAGTGGGTTTGGGTCTAGCCGAGTGGTTTTGGGTCTAGCCGATTGGGTTTGGGTCTAGCCGAGTGGGTTTGGGTTTAGCCGAGTGGGTTTGCATCTAGCCGAGTGCGTTTGGGTCTAGCGGAGTGGGTTTGGGTCTAGCCGAGTGGGTTTGGGGTTAGCCGAGTGGGTTTGGGTCTAGCTGAGGAGGTTTCGGTCTATCCGAGAGGGTTTCGGTCTATCCGAGAGGGTTTGGGTCTAGCCGATTGGGTTTGGGTCTAGCCGAGTGGGTTTGGGTCCAGCTGAGTGGGTTTGGGTCTAGCTGAGTGGGTTTGGGTCTAGCCGAGTGGTTTTGGGTCTAGCCGATTGGGTTTGGGTCTAGCCGAGTGGGTTTGGGTTTAGCCGAGTGGGTTTGCATCTAGCCGAGTGCGTTTGGGTCTAGCGGAGTGGGTTTGGGTCTAGCCGAGTGGGTTTGGGGCTAGCCGAGTGGGTTTGGGTATAGCCGAGTGGTTTTGTGTCTAGCCGAGTGGGTTTTGGTCTCGCCGAGTAGGTTTGCGTCTAGCCGAGTCCGTTTGGGTCTAGCCGAGTGGCTTTGGGACTAGCCGATTGGCTTTGGGTCTAGCCGACTGGGTTTGGTTCTAGCCAAGTGGGTTTGGGTCTAGCTGTGTGGGTTTGGGTCTAGCCGAGTGGGTTTGGGTGTAGCCGAGTGGGTTTGGTTCTAGCCAAGTGGGTTTGGGTCTAGCTGTGTGGGTTTGGGTCTAGCCGAGTGGGTTTGGGTCTAGCCGAGTGGGTTTGGGTCTAGACGAGTGGGTTTGGGTGTAGCCGAGTGGGTTTGTGTCTAGCGGAGTGGGTTTGGGTGTAGCCGAGTGGGTTTGGGTCTAGCCGAGTGGGTTTGGGTCTAGCCGAGTGGGTTTGGGTCTAGCCGAGTGGGTTTGGTCTAGCCGAGTGGGTTTGGGTCTAGCGGAGTGGGTTTGGGTCTAGCCGATTGGGTTTGGGTCTAGCCGAGTTGGTTTGGGTTTAGCCGAGTGGGTTTGGGTGTAGCCGTGTGCGTTTGGGTCTAGCGGAGTGGGTTTGGGTCTAGCCGAGTGGGTTTGGGTCTAGCCCAGTGGGTTTGGGTATAGCCGAGTGGGTTTGGGTGTAGCCGAGTGGGTTTGGGTGTAGCCGAGTGGGTTTGTGTCTAGCGTAGTGGGTTTGGGTGTAGCCAAGTGGATTTGGGTCTAGCCGAATGGGTTTGGGTCCAGCCGAGTGGGTTTGGGTCGAGCCGAGTGGGTTTTGGTCTAGCCGAGTGGGTTTGGGTCTAGCGGAGTGGGTTTGGGTCTAGCCGATTGGGTTTGGGTCTAGCCGAGTCGGTTTGCATCTAGCCGAGTGCGTTTGCGTCTAGCCGAGTGCGTTTGGGTCTAGCGGAGTGGGTTTGGGTCTAGCCGAGTGGGTTTGGGGCTAGCCGAGTGGGTTTGGGTATAGCCGAGTGGGTTTGTGTCTAGCCGAGTGGGTTTGGGTCTAGCCGAGTGGGTTTGGGTCTAGCCGAGTGGGTTTGGGTTCAGCCGAGTGGGTTTGGGTCTAGCCGAGTGGGTTTGGGTCTAGCCGAGTGGGTTTGGGTTTAGCCGAGTCGGTTTGCATCTAGCCGAGTGCGTTTGGGTCTAGCGGAGTGGGTTTGGGTCTAGCCGAGTGGGTTTGGGGCTAGCCGAGTGGGTTTGGGTATAGCCGAGTGGGTTTGTGTCTAGCCGAGTGGGTTTGGGTCTAGCCGAGTGGGTTTGGGTCTAGCCGAGTGGGTTTGGGTTCAGCCGAGTGGGTTTGGGTCTAGCCGAGTGGGTTTGGGTCTACCGAGTGGGTTTGGGTCTAGCCGAGTGGGTTTGGGTGTAGCCGAGTGGGTTTGGGTCTAGCCGAGTCGGTTTGGGTCTAGCCTAGTGGGTTTTGGTCTAGCCGAGTAGGTTTGGGTCTAGCGGAGTGGGTTTGGGAGTAGCCGAGTGGGTTTGGGTCTGGCCGAGTGGGTTTGGGTCTAGCCGAGTGGGTTTGGTTCTAGCCGAGTGGGTTTGGGTCTAGCCGAGTGGGTTTGGGTCGAGCCGAGTGGGTTTGCGTCTAGCTGAGTGGGTTTGGGTGTAGCCGAGTGGGTTTGGGTCTAGCCGAGTGGGTTTGGGTCTAGCCGAGTGGGTTTTAGTCTAGCCGAGTAGGTTTGGGTCTAGCGAGTGGGTTTGGGAGTAGCCGAGTGGGTTTGGATCTAGCCGAGTGGGTTTGGGTCCAGCCGAGTGGGTTTGGGTCTAGCCGTGTGGGTTTGGGTCTAGCCGAGGGGGTTTGTGTCTATCCGAGTGGGTTTGGGTCTAGCCGAGTGGGTTTGGGTCTAGCCGAGTGGGTTTGCGTCTAGCCGAGTGGGTTTGGGTCTAGCCGAGTGGGTTTGGGTCTGGCCGAGTGGGTTTGGGTCAATCCGAGTGGGTTTGGGTCTAGCTGAGGAGGTTTCGGTCTATCCGAGAGGGTTTCGGTCTATCCGAGAGGGTTTGGGTCTAGCCGATTGGGTTTGGGTCTAGCCGAGTGGGTTTGGGTCCAGCTGAGTGGGTTTGGGTCTAGCTGAGTGGGTTTGGGTCTAGCCGAGTGGTTTTGGGTCTAGCCGATTGGGTTTGGGTCTAGCCGAGTGGGTTTGGGTTTAGCCGAGTGGGTTTGCATCTAGCCGAGTGGGTTTGGGTCTAGCGGAGTGGGTTTGGGTCTAGCCGAGTGGGTTTGGGGCTAGCCGAGTGGGTTTGGGTCTAGCTGAGGAGGTTTCGGTCTATCCGAGAGGGTTTCGGTCTATCCGAGAGGGTTTGGGTCTAGCCGATTGGGTTTGGGTCTAGCCGAGTGGGTTTGGGTCCAGCTGAGTGGGTTTGGGTCTAGCTGAGTGGGTTTGGGTCTAGCCGAGTGGTTTTGGGTCTAGCCGATTGGGTTTGGGTCTAGCCGAGTGGGTTTGGGTTTAGCCGAGTGGGTTTGCATCTAGCCGAGTGCGTTTGGGTCTAGCGGAGTGGGTTTGGGTCTAGCCGAGTGGGTTTGGGGCTAGCCGAGTGGGTTTGGGTATAGCCGAGTGGTTTTGTGTCTAGCCGAGTGGGTTTGGGTCTAGCCGAGTGGGTTTGGGTCTAGCCGAGTGGGTTTGGGTTCAGCCGAGTGGGTTTGGGTTTAGCCGAGTGGGTTTGGGTCTACCGAGTGGGTTTGGGTCTAGCCGAGTGGGTTTGGGTGTAGCCGAGTGGGTTTGGGTCTAGCCGAGTCGGTTTGGGTCTAGCCTAGTGGGTTTTGGTCTAGCCGAGTAGGTTTGGGTCTAGCGGAGTGGGTTTGGGAATAGCCGAGTGGGTTTGGGTCTGGCCGAGTGGGTTTGGGTCTAGCCGAGTGGGTTTGGTTCTAGCCGAGTGGGTTTGGGTGTAGCCGAGTGGGTTTGGGTCTAGCCGAGTGGGTTTGCATCTAGCCGAGTGGGTTTGGGTGTAGCCCAACCCACTCGGTAAGACCCAAACCCACTCGGCTAGACCCAAACCCACTCTGTAGACCCAAACCCACTCGGCTGGACCCAAACCCACTCGGCTAGACCCAAACCCACTCGGCTAGACCCAAACCCACTCGGCTAGACACAAACCCACACAGCTAGACCCAAACCCACTTGGCTAGAACCAAACCCACTCGGCTACACCCAAACCCACTCGGCTAGACCCAAACCCACACAGCTAGACCCAAACCCACTTGGCTAGAACCAAACCCAGTCGGCTAGACCGAAAGCCAATCAGCTAGTCCCAAAGCCACTCGGCTAGACCCAAACGGACTCGGCTAGACGCAAACCTACTCGGCTAGACCAAAACCCACTCGGCTAGACCCAAACCCACTCGGCTAGACCCAAACCCACTCGGCTAGACCGAAACCCACTCGGCTAGACCCAAACCCACTCGGCTAGACCCAAACCCACTCGGCTAGACCCAAACCCACTCGGCTAGACCCAAACCCACTCGGCTAGACCCAAACCCACTCGGCTAGACCCATACCCACTCGGCTAGACCCAAACCCACTCGGCTAGAACCAAACGCACTCGGCTACACCCATACCCACTCGGCTGGACCCAAACCCACTTGGCTAGACCCCAACCCACTCGGTAAGACCCAAACCCACTCGGCTAGACCCAAACCCACTCTGTAGACCCAAACCCACTCGGCTGGACCCAAACCCACTCGGCTAGACCCAAACCCACTCGGCTAGACCCAAACCCACTCGGCTAGACACAAACCCACTCGGCTATACCCAAACCCACTCGGTTAGACCCAAACCCACTCGGCTAGACCCAAACCCACTCGGCTAGACCCAAACCCACTCGGCTAGACGCAAACCCACTCGGCTAGACCCAAACCCACTCGGCTAGACCCAAACCCACTCGGATAGACACAAACCCCCTCGGCTAGACCCAAACCCACACGGCTAGACCCAAACCCACTCGGCTAGACCCAAACCCACTCGGCTAGATCCAAACCCACTCGGCTACTCCCAAACCCACTCGCTAGACCCAAACCTACTCGGCTAGACTAAAACCCACTCGGCTAGACCCAAACCCACTCGGCTAGACCCAAACCCACTCGGCTACACCCAAACCCACTCAGCTAGACGCAAACCCACTCGGCTAGACCCAAACCCACTCGGCTAGACCCAAACCCACTCGGCTAGAACCAAACCCACTCGGCTAGACCCAAACCCACTCGGCCAGACCCAAACCCACTAGGCTACTCCCAAACCCACTCGGCTGAACCGAAACCCACTCGGCTAGACCCAAACCCACTCGGCTAGACCCAAACCCACTCGGCTAGACACAAACCCACTCGGCTATACCCAAACCCACTCGGCTAGCCCCAAACCCACTCGGCTAGACCCAAACCCACTCCGCTAGACCCAAACGCACTCGGCTAGATGCAAACCCACTCGGCTTAACCCAAACCCACTCGGCTAGACCCAAACCCAATCGGCTAGACCCAAACCCACTCCGCTAGACCCAAACCCACTCGGCTAGACCAAAACCCACTCGGCTCGACCCAAACCCACTCGGCTCGACCCAAACCCATTCGGCTAGACCCAAATCCACTTGGCTACACCCAAACCCACTCCGCTAGACACAAACCCACTCGGCTACACCCAAACCCACTCGGCTACACCCAAACCCACTCGGCTATACCCAAACCCACTGGGCTAGACCCAAACCCACTCGGCTAGACCCAAACCCACTCCGCTAGACCCAAACACACTCGGCTACACCCAAACCCACTCGGCTAAACCCAAACCCATTCGGCTAGACCCAAACCCAATCGGCTAGACCCAAACCCACTCCGCCAGACCCAAACCCACTCGGCTAGACCAAACCCACTCGGCTAGACCCAAACCCACTCGGCTAGACCCAAACGCACTCGGCTAGACGCAAACCCACTCGGCTTAACCCAAACCCACTCGGCTAGACCCAAACCCAATCGGCTAGACCCAAACCCACTCCGCTACACCCAAACCCACTCGGCTAGACCAAAACCCACTCGGCTCGACCCAAACCCACTCGGCTGGACCCAAACCCATTCGGCTAGACCCAAATCCACTTGGCTACACCCAAACCCACTCCGCTAGACACAAACCCACTCGGCTACACCCAAACCCACTCGGCTACACCCAAACCCACTCGGCTATACCCAAACCCACTGGGCTAGACCCAAACCCACTCGGCTAGACCCAAACCCACTCCGCTAGACCCAAACACACTCGGCTACACCCAAACCCATTCGGCTAAACCCAAACCCATTCGGCTAGACCCAAACCCAATCGGCTAGACCCAAACGGACTCGGCTAGACGCAAACCCACTCGGCTAGACCCAAACCCACGCGGCTAGACCCAAACCCACTCGGCTAGACCCAAACCCACTCGGCTAGACCGAAACCCACTCGGCTAGACCCAAACCCACTCGGCTAGACCCAAACCCACTCGGCTAGACCCAAACCCACTCGGCTGGACCCAAACCCACTAGGCTAGACCCAAACCCACTCGGCTAGACCCAAACCCACTCGGCTAGACCCAAACCCACTCGGCTAGACCCAAACCCACTCGGCTACACCCATACCCACTCGGCTGGACCCAAACCCACTTGGCTGGACCCCAACCCACTCGGCTAGACCCCAACCCACTCGGCTAGACACAAACCCACTCGGCTATACCCAAACCCACTCGGCTAGACCCAAACCCACTCGGCTAGACCCAAACCCACTCGGCTAGACCCAAACCCAATCAGCTAGACGCAAACCCACTCCGCTAGACCCAAACCCACTCGGCTAGACCCAAACCCACTCCGCTAGACCCAAAACCCACTCGGCTAGACCCAAACCCACTCGGCATAACCCAATCCCACTCGGATAAACCCAAACCCACTCGGCTAGACCCAAACCCACTCGGTTAGACCCAAACCCACTCGGCTAGACCCAAACCCACTTGGCTAGTCCCAAACCCACTGGGCTATACCCAAACCCACTCGGCTGGACCCAAACCCACTCGGCTAGACCCAAACCCACTCGGCTAGACCCAAACGGACTCGGCTAGACCCAAACGCACTCGGCTAGAACCAAACCCACTCGGCTAGACCCAAACCCACTCGGCTAGACCCAATCCCACTCGGCTAGACCCAAACCCACTCGGCTAGACCCAAACCCAATCGGCTAGTCCCAAACCCACTCGGCTGGACCCAAACCCACTCAGCTCGACCCAAACCCACTCGGCTAGACCCAAACCCACACGGCAAGACCCAAACCCACTCGGCTATACCCAAACCCACTCGGCTCGACCCAAACCCACTCGGCTAGACCCAAACCCACTCTGCTAGACCCAAACGCACTCGGCTAGACCCAGACCCACTCGGCTAGACCCAAACCCACTCGGCCACTCCCAAACCCATTCCGCTAGACCCAAACCTACTCGGCTAGACCAAAACCCACTCGGCTACACCCAAACCCACTCCGCTAGACACATACCCACTCGGTTACACTCAAACCCACTCGGCTACACTCAAACCCACTCGGCTAGACCCAAACCCACTCGGCTACACCCAAACCCACTCCGCTAGACACAAACCCACTCGGCTACACCCAAACCGAATCGGCTAGACTCAAACCCACTCGGATAGACCCAAACCCACTCGGATAGACCCAAACCCACTCGGTTAGACCCAAACCCACTCGGCTAGACCCAAACCCACTCGGCGAGACCCAAACCCTCTCAGCTGGACCCAAACCCACTCGGCTAGACCCAAACCCACTTGGCTAGACACAAACCCACTCGGCTAGACCCATACCCACTCGGCTGGACCCAAACCCACTTGGCTAGACCCCAACCCACTCGGTAAGACCCAAACCCACTCGGCTAGACCCAAACCCACTCTGTAGACCCAAACCCACTCGGCTGGACCCAAACCCACTCGGCTAGACCCAAACCCACTCGGCTAGACCCAAACCCACTCGGCTAGACACAAACCCACTCGGCTATACCCAAACCCACTCGGCTAGACCCAAACCCACTCGGCTAGACCCAAACCCACTCGGCTAGACCCAAACCCAATCGGCTAGACGCAAACCCACTCCGCTAGACCCAAACCCACTCGGCTAGACCCAAACCCACTCCGCTAGACCCAAAACCCACTCGGCTAGACCCAAACCCACTCGGCAAAACCCAATCCCACTCGGCTAAACCCAAACCCACTCGGCTAGACCCAAACCCACTCGGTTAGACCCAAACCCACTCGGCTGGACCCAAACCCACTTGGCTAGTCCCAAACCCACTGGGCTGTACCCAAACCCACTCGGCTGGACCCAAACCCACTCGGCTAGACCCAAACCCACTCGGCTAGACCCAAACGGACTCGGCTAGACCCAAACGCACTCGGCTAGAACCAAACCCACTCGGCTAGACCCAAACCCACTCGGCTAGACCCAATCCCACTCGGCTAGACCCAAACCCACTCGGCTAGACCCAAACCCAATCGGCTAGTCCCAAACCCACTCGGCTGGACCCAAACCCACTCAGCTCGACCCAAACCCACTCGGCTAGACCCAAACCCACAAGGCTAGACCCTAACCCACTCGGCTATACCCAAACCCACTCGGCTCGACCCAAACCCACTCGGCTAGACCCAAACGCACTCTGCTAGACCCAAACGCACTCGGCTAGACCCAGACCCACTCGGCTAGACCCAAATCCACTCGGCCACTCCCAAACCCATTCCGCTAGACCCAAACCTACTCGGCTAGACCAAAACCCACTCGGCTAGACCCAAACGCACTCGGCTTGACCCAAACCCACTCGGCTACACCCAAACCCACTCCGCTAGACACAAACCCACTCGGCTACACTCAAACCCACTCGGCTAGACCCAAACCCACTCGGCTAGACCCAAACGGACTCGGCTAGACCCAAACCCACTCGGCTAGAACCAAACCCACTCGGCTAGACCCAAACCCACTCGGCTAGACCCAAACCCACTCGGCTAGACCCAAACCCACTCGGCTAGACACAAACCCACTCGGCTAGACCCAAGCCCACTCGGCTAGTCCCAAACCCATTCGGCTTGACCCAAAGCCACTTGGGTAGACCCAAACTCACTCGGCTAGACCCAAACCCACTCGGCTAGACCCAAACCCACTCGGCTACTCCCAAACCCACTCGACGAGACCCAAACCCACTCAGCTGGACCCAAACACACTCGGCTAGACCCAAACCCACTTGGCTAGACACAAACCCACTCGGCTAGACCCAAACCCACTCGGCTAGACCCAAACCCTCTCGGATAGACCGAAACCTCCTCGGCTAGACCCAAACCCACTCGGATTCACCCAAACCCACTCGGCTAGACCCAAACCCACTCGGCTAGACCCAAACCCACTCGGCTAGACGCAAACCCACTCGGCTAGACCCAAACCCACTCGACTAGACCCAAACCCACTCGGATAGACACAAACCCCCTCGGTTAGACCCAAACCCACACGGCTAGACCCAAACCCACTCGGCTAGACCCAAACCCACTCGGCTAGACCCAAACCCACTCGGCTACTCCCAAACCCACTCCGCTAGACCCAAACCTACTCGGCTAGACCAAAACCCACTCGGCTAGACCCAAACCCACTCGGCTAGACCCAAACCCACTAGGCTACACCCAAACCCACTCCGCTAGACCCAAACCCACTCGGTCACTCCCAAACCCATTCCGCTAGACCGAAACCTACTCGGCTTGACCCAAACCCGCTCGGCTACACCCAAACCCACTCCGCTAGACACAAACCCACTCGGCTACACTCAAACCCACTCGGCGAGTCCCAAACCCACTAGGCTAGACCCAAACGGACTCGGCTAGACCCAAACCCACTCGGCTAGAACCAAACCCACTCGGTTAGACCCAAACCCACTCGGCTAGACCCAAACCCACTCGGCTAGACCCAAACCCACTCGGCTAGACCCAAACCCACTCGGCTAGACACAAACCCACTTGGCTAGACCCAAGCCCACTCGGCTAGTCCCAAACCCATTCGGCTTGACCCAAACCCACTTGGCTAGACCCAAACTCACTCGGCTAGACCCAAACCCACTCGGCTAGACCCAAACCCTACTCGGCTACTCCCAAACCCACTCCGCTAGACCCAAACCTACTCGGCTAGACCAAAACCCACTCGGCTAGACCCAAACCCACTCGGCTAGACCCAAACCCACTCGGCTACACCCAAACCCACTCCGCTAGACACAAACCCACTCGGCTACACCCAAACCGAATCGGCTAGACCCAAATCCACTCGGATAGACCCAAACCCACTCGGTTAGACCCAAACCCACTCGGCTAGACCCAAACCCACTCGGCGAGACCCAAACCCACTCAGCTGGACCCAAACCCACTCGGCTAGACCCAAACCCACTTGGCTAGACACAAACCCACTCGGCTAGACCCAAACCCACTCGGCTAGACCCAAACCCTCTCGGATAGACCGAAACCTCCTCGGCTAGACCCAAACCCACTCGGATTGACCCAAACCCACTCGGCTAGACGCAAACCCACTCGGCTAGACCCAAACCTACTCGGCTAGACGCAAACCCACTCGGCTAGACCCAAACCCACTCGGCTAGACCCAAACCCACCCGGATAGACACAAACCCCCTCGGCTAGACCCAAACCCACACGGCTAGACCCAAACCCACTCGGCTAGACCCAAACCCACTCGGCTAGACCCAAACCCACTCGGCTACTCCCAAACCCACTCCGCTAGACCCAAAACTACTCGGCTAGACCAAAACCCACTCGGCTAGACCCAAACCCACTCGGCTAGACCCAAACCCACTAGGCTACACCCAAACACGCTCCGCTAGACACAAACCCACTCGGCTACACCCAAACCCACTCGGCTAGACCCAAACCTCCTCGGCTAGACCCAAACCCACTCGGATTGACCCAAACCCACTCGGCTAGACCCAAACCCACTCGGCCAGACCCAAAACCACTCGGCTAGACGCAAACCCACTCGGCTAGACCCAAACCCACTCGGCTAGACCCAAACCCACTCGGATAGACACAAACCCCCTCGGCTAGACCCAAACCCACACGGCTAGACCCAAACCCACTCGGCTAGACCCAAACCCTCTCGGCTAGACCCAAACCCACTCGGCTACTCCCAAACCCACTCCGCTAGACCCAAACCTACTCGGCTAGACCAAAACCCACTCGGCTAGACCCAAACCCACTCGGCTAGACCCAAACCCACTAGGCTACACCCAAACCCACTCCGCTAGACACAAACCCACTCGGCTAGACCCAAACCCACTCGGCTAGACCCAAACCCACTCGGCTAGACACAAACCCACTCGGCTAGACCCAAACCCACTCGGCTAGACCCAAACCCAATTGGCTAGAACCAAACCCACTCGGCTAGACCCAAACCCACTCGGCTAGTCCCAAACCCACTCGGCCAGACCCAAACGAAATCGGCTAGACCCAAACCCACTCGGCTAGAACCAAACCCACTCGGCTAGACCCAAACCCACTCGGCTAAACCCAAGCCCACTCGGCTAGACCCAAACCCACTCGGCTAGACACAAACCTACTTGGCTAGAACCAAACCCACTCGGCTAGACCCAAACCCACTCGGCTATACCCAAACCCATTGGGCTAGACCCAAACCCACTCGGCTAGACCCAAACCCACTCCGCTAGACCCAAACGCACTCGGCTACACCCAAACCCACTCGGCTAAACCCAAACCCACTCGGCTAGACCCAAACCCAATCGGCTAGACCCCAACCCACTCCGCTAGACCCAAACACACTCGGCTAGACCAAACCCAATCGGCTAGACCCAAACCCACTCGGCTAGTCCCAAACCCACTCAGCTACACCCAAACCCACTCGGCTACACCCAAACCCACTCCACTAGACACAAACTCACTCGGCTGCACCCAAACCCACGCGTCTAGACCCAAACCCACTCGGCTAGACGCTAACCCACTCGGCTAGACCCAAACCCACACAGCTAGACCCAAACCCACTTGGCTAGAACCAAACCCACTCGGCTACACCCAAACCCACTCAGCTAGACCCAAACCCACACAGCTAGACCCAAACCCACTTGGCTAGAACCAAACCCACTCGGCTAGACCCAAACCCACTCGGCTAGTCCCAAAGCCACTCGGCTAGACCCAAACGGACTCGGCTAGACCCAAACCCACTCGGCTAGACCCAAACCCACTCGGCTAGACCCAAACCCAGTCGGCTAGACCCAAACCCAATTGACTAGAACCAAACCCACTCGGCTAGACCCAAACCCACTCGGCTAGACCCAAACCCACTCAGCTAGACCCAAACCCAATCGGCTAGACGCAAACCCACTCCGCTAGACCCAAACCCACTCGGCTAGACCCAAACCCACTCCGCTAGACCCAAAACCCACTCGGCTAGACCCAAACCCACTCGGCATTACCCAATCCCACTCGGATAAACCCAAACCCACTCGGCTAGACCCAAACCCACTCGGTTAGACCCAAACCCACTCGGCTGGACCCAAACCCACTTGGCTAGTCCCAAACCCACTGGGCTATACCCAAACCCACTCGGCTGGACCCAAACCCACTCGGCTAGACCCAAACCCACTCGGCTAGACCCAAACGGACTCAGCTAGACCCAAACGCTCTCGGCTAGAACCAAACCCACTCGGCTAGACCCAAACCCACTCGGCTAGACCCAATCCCACTCGGCTAGACCCAAACCCACTCGGCTAGACCCAAACCCAATCGGCTAGTCCCAAACCCACTCGGCTGGACCCAAACCCACTCGGCTCGACCCAAACCCACTCGGCTAGACCCAAACCCACACGGCTAGACCCAAACCCACTCGGCTATACCCAAACCCACTCGGCTCGACCCAAACCCACTCGGCTAGACCCAAACCCACTCTGCTAGACCCAAACGCACTCGGCTAGACCCAGACCCACTCGGCTAGACCCAAACCCACTCGGCCACTCCCAAACCCATTCCGCTAGACCCAAACCTACTCGGCTAGACCAAAACCCACTCGGCTAGACCCAAACGCACTCGGCTTGACCCAAACCCACTCGGCTACACCCAAACCCACTCCGCTAGACACAAACCCACTCGGTTACACTCAAACCCACTCGGCTACACTCAAACCCACTCGGCTAGACCCAAACCCACTCGGCTAGAACCAAACCCACTCGGCTAGACCCAAACCCACTCGGCTAGACCCAAACCCACTCGGCTAGACCCAAACCCACTCGGCTAGACCCAAACCCACTCGGCTAGACACAAACCCACTCGGCTAGACCCAAGCCCACTCGGCTAGTCCCAAACCCATTCGGCTTGACCCAAACCCACTTGGCTAGACCCAAACTCACTCGGCTAGACCCAAACCCACTCGGCTAGACCCAAACCCACTCGGCTACTCCCAAACCCACTCCGCCAGACCCAAACCTACTCGGCTAGACCAAAACCCACTCGGCTAGACCCAAACCCACTCGGCTAGACCCAAACCCACTCGGCTACACCCAAACCCACTCCGCTAGACACAAACCCACTCGGCTACACCCAAACCGAATCGGCTAGACTCAAACCCACTCGGATAGACCGAAACCCACTCGGTTAGACCCAAACCCACTCGGCTAGACCCAAACCCACTCGGCGAGACCCAAACCCACTCAGCTGGACCCAAACCCACTCGGCTAGACCCAAACCCACTTGGCTAGACACAAACCCACTCGGCTAGACCCATACCCACTCGGCTGGACCCAAACCCACTTGGCTAGACCCCAACCCACTCGGTAAGACCCAAACCCACTCGGCTAGACCCAAACCCACTCTGTAGACCCAAACCCACTCGGCTGGACCCAAACCCACTCGGCTAGACCCAAACCCACTCGGCTAGACCCAAACCCACTCGGCTAGACACAAACCCACTCGGCTATACCCAAACCCACTCGGCTAGACCCAAACCCACTCGGCTAGACCCAAACCCACTCGGCTAGACCCAAACCCACTCGGCATAACCCAATCCCACTCGGCTAAACCCAAACCCACTCGGCATAACCCAATCCCACTCGGCTAAACCCAAACCCACTCGGCTAGACCCAAACCCACTCGGTTAGACCCAAACCCACTCGGCTAGACCCAAACCCACTTGGCTAGTCCCAAACCCACTGGGCTATACCCAAACCCACTCGGCTGTACCCAAACCCACTCGGCTAGACTCAAACCCACTCGGCTAGACCCGAACGGACTCGGCTAGACCCAAACGCACTCGGCTAGAAACAAACCCACTCGGCTAGACCCAAACCCTCTCGGCTAGACCCAATCCCACTCGGCTAGACCCAAACCCACTCGGCTAGACCCAAACCCAATCGGCTAGACCCAAACCCACTCGGCTAGACCCAATCCCACTCGGCTAGACCCAAACCCACTCGGCTCGACCCAAACCCACTCGGCTAGACCCAAACCCACTCTGCTAGACCCAAACGCACTCGGCTAGACCCAGATCCACTCGGCTAGACCCAAACCCACTCAGCCACTCCCAAACCCATTCCGCTAGACCCAACCCTACTCGGCTAGACCAAAACCCACTCTGCTAGACCCAAACGCACTCGGCTTGACCCAAACCCACTCGGCTACACCCAAACCCACTCCGCTAGACACAAACCCACTCGGCTACACTCAAACCCACTCGGCTAGACCCAAACCCACTCGGCTAGACCCAAACCCACTTGGCTAGAACCAAACCCACTCGGCTAGACCCAAACCCACTCGGCGAGTCCCAAACCCACTCGGCTAGACCCAAACGGACTCGGCTAGACCCAAACCCACTCGGCTAGTACCAAACCCACTCGGCTAGACCCAAACCCACTCGGCTAGACCCAAACCCACTCGGCTAGACCCAAACCCACTCGGCTAGACCCAAACCCACTCGGCTAGACACAAACCCACTCGGCTAGACCCAAGCCCACTCGGCTAGTCCCAAACCCATTCGGCTAGACCCAAACCCACTCGGCTACTCCCAAACCCACTCGGCGAGACCCAAACCCACTCAGCTGGACCCAAACCCACTCGGCTAGACCCAAACCCACTTGGCTAGACACAAACCCACTCGGCTAGACCCAAACCCACTGGGCTGGACCCAAACCCTCTCGGATAGACCAAAACCTCCTCGGCTAGACCCAAACCCACTCGGATTCACCCAAACCCACTCGGCTAGACCCAAACCCACTCGGCTAGACCCAAACCCACTCGGCTAGACCCAAACCCAATCGGCTAGACGCAAACCCACTCCGCTAGACCCAAACCCACTCGGCTAGACCCAAACCCACTCAGCTAGACCCAAAACCCACTCGGCTAGACCCAAACCCACTCGGCATAACCCAATCCCACTCGGCTAAACCCAAACCCACTCGGCTAGACCCAAACCCACTCGGTTAGACCCAAACCCACTCGGCTAGACCCAAACCCACTTGGCTAGTCCCAAACCCACTGGGCTATACCCAAACCCACTCGGCTGGACCCAAACCCACTCGGCTGGACCCAAACCCACTCGGCTAGACCCAAACGGACTCGGCTAGACCCAAACGCACTCGGCTAGAACCAAACCCACTCGGCTAGACCCAAACCCACTCGGCTAGACCCAATCCCACTCGGCTAGACCCAAACCCACTCGGCTAGACCCAAACCCAATCGGCTAGTCCCAAACCCACTCGGCTGGACCCAAACCCACTCAGCTCGACCCAAACCCACTCGGCTAGACCCAAACCCACAAGGCTAGACCCTAACCCACTCGGCTATACCCAAACCCACTCGGCTCGACCCAAACCCACTCGGCTAGACCCAAACCCACTCTGCTAGACCCAAACGCACTCGGCTAGACCCAGACCCACTCGGCTAGACCCAAACCCACTCGGCCACTCCCAAACCCATTCCGCTAGACCCAAACCTACTCGGCTAGACCAAAACCCACTCGGCTAGACCCAAACGCACTTGGCTTGACCCAAACCCACTCGGCTACACCCAAACCCACTCCGCTAGACACAAACCCACTCGGCTACACTCAAACCCACTCGGCTAGACCCAAACCCACTCGGCTAGACCCAAACCCACTTGGCTAGAACCAAACCCACTCGGCTAGACCCAAACCCACTCGGCGAGTCCCAAACCCACTCGGCTAGACCCAAACGGACTCGGCTAGACCCAAACCCACTCGGCTAGAACCAAACCCACTCGGCTAGACCCAAACCCACTCGGCTAGACCCAATCCCACTCGGCTAGACCCAAACCCACTCGGCTAGACCCAAACCCAATCGGCTAGTCCCAAACCCACTCGGCTCGACCCAAACCCACTCGGCTAGACACAAACCCACTCTGCTAGACCCAAACCCACTCGGCTAGACCCAAACCCACTCGGCTAGACCCAAACGCACTCGGCTTGACCCAAACCCACTCGGCTACACCCAAACCCACTCCGCTAGACACAAACCCACTCGGCTACACTCAAACCCACTCGGCTAGACCCAAACCCACTCGGCTAGACCCAAACCCACTTGGCTAGAACCAAACCCACTCGGCTAGACCCAAACCCACTCGGCGAGTCCCAAACCCACTCGGCTAGACCCAAACGGACTCGGCTAGACCCAAACCCACTCGGCTAGAACCAAACCCACTCGGCTAGACCCAAACCCACTCGGCTAGACCCAAACCCACTCGGCTAGACCCAAACCCACTCGGCTAGACCCAAACCCACTCGGCTAGACACAAACCCACTCGGCTAGACCCAAGCCCACTCGGCTAGTCCCAAACCCATTCGGCTTGACCCAAACCCACTTGGCTAGACCCAAACTCACTCGGCTAGACCCAAACCCACTCAGCTGGACCCAAACCCACTCGGCTAGACCCAAACCCACTTGGCTAGACACAAACCCACTCGGCTAGACCCAAACCCACTCGGCTAGACCCAAACCCTCTCGGATAGACCGAAACCTCCTCGGCTAGACCCAAACCCACTCGGATTCACCCAAACCCACTCGGCTAGACCCAAACCCACTCGGCTAGACCCAAACCCACTCGGCTAGACGCAAACCCACTCGGCTAGACCCAAACCCACTCGGCTAGACCCAAACCCACTCGGATAGACACAAACCCCCTCGGTTAGACCCAAACCCACACGGCTAGACCCAAACCCACTCGGCTAGACCCAAACCCACTCGGCTAGACCCAAACCCACTCGGCTACTCCCAAACCCACTCCGCTAGACCCAAACCTACTCGGCTAGACCAAAACCCACTCGGCTAGACCCAAACCCACTCGGCTAGACCCAAACCCACTAGGCTACACCCAAACCCACTCCGCTAGACCCAAACCCACTCGGCCACTCCCAAACCCATTCCGCTAGACCGAAACCTACTCGGCTTGACACAAACCCACTCGGCTACACCCAAACCCACTCCGCTAGACACAAACCCACTCGGCTACACTCAAACCCACTCGGCTAGACCGAAACCCACTCGGCTAGACCCAAACCCACTTGGCTAGAACCAAACCCACTCGGCTAGACCCAAACCCACTTGGCGAGTCCCAAACCCACTCGGCTAGACCCAAACGGACTCGGCTAGACCCAAACCCACTCGGCTGGAACCAAACCCACTCGGTTAGACCCAAACCCACTCGGCTAGACCCAAACCCACTCGCCTAGACCCAAACCCACTCGGCTAGACCCAAACCCACTCGGCTAGACACAAACCCACTTGGCTAGACCCAAGCCCACTCGGCTAGTCCCAAACCCATTCGGCTTGACCCAAACCCACTTGGCTTGACCCAAACCCTACTCGGCTACTCCCAAACCCACTCCGCTAGACCCAAACCTACTCGGCTAGACCAAAACCCACTCGGCTAGACCCAAACCCACTCGGCTAGACCCAAACCCACTCGGCTACACCCAAACCCACTCCGCTAGACACAAACCCACTCGGCTACACCCAAACCGAATCGGCTAGACCCAAATCCACTCGGATAGACCCAAACCCACTCGGTTAGACCCAAACCCACTCGGCTAGACCCAAACCCACTCGGCGAGACCCAAACCCACTCAGCTGGAACCAAACCCACTCGGCTAGACCCAAACCCACTCAGCTAGACCCAAACCCACTCGGCTAGACGCAAACCCACTCGGCTAGACCCAAACCCACTCGGCTAGACCCAAACCCACTCGGATAGACACAAACCCCCTCGGCTAGACCCAAACCCACATGGCTAGACCCAAACCCACTCGGCTAGACCCAAACCCACTCGGCTAGACCCAAACCCACTCGGCTACTCCCAAACCCACTCCGCTAGACCCAAACCTACTCGGCTAGACCAAAACCCACTCGGCTAGACCCAAACCCACTCGGCTAGACCCAAACCCACTAGGCTACACCCAAACACGCTCCGCTACACACGCTTCTTTACACAGAGAGTGGTGAGTCTCTGGAATTCTCTGCCACAGAAGGTAGTTGAGGCCAGTTCATTGGCTATATTTAAGAGGGCGTTAGATGTGGCACTTGTGGCTAAAGGGATCAGGGGGTATGGAGAGAAGGCAGGTACGGGATACTGAGTTGGATGATCAGCCATGATCACATTGAATGGCGGTGCAGGCTCGAAGGGCCGAATGGCCTACTCCTGCACCTATTTTCTATGTTTCTATGTTTCTATGCTAGACACAAACCCACTCGGCTACACCCAAACCCACTCGGCTAGACCCAAACCTCCTCGGCTAGACCCAAACCCACTCGGATTGACCCAAACCCACTCGGCTAGACCCAAACCCACTCGGCTAGACCCAAACCCACTCGGCTAGACGCAAACCCACTCGGCTAGACCCAAACCCACTCGGCTAGACCCAAACCCACTCGGATAGACACAAACCCCCTCGGCTAGACCCAAACCCACACGGCTAGACCCAAACCAACTCGGCTAGACCCAAACCCACTCGGCTAGACCCAAACCCACTCGGCTACTCCCAAACCCACTCCGCTAGACCCAAACCTACTCGGCTAGACCAAAACCCACTCGGCTAGACCCAAACCCACTCGGCTAGACCCAAACCCACTAGGCTACACCCAAACCCACTCCGCTAGACACAAACCCACTCGGCTAGACCCAAACCCACTCGGCTAGACCCCAACCCACTCGGCTAGACACAAACCTACTCGGCTAGACCCAAACCCACTCGGCTAGACCCAAACCCAATTGGCTAGAACCAAACCCACTCGGCTAGACCCAAACCCACTCGGCTAGTCCCAAACCCACTCGGCTAGACCCAAACGAAATCGGCTAGACCCAAACCCACTCGGCTAGAACCAAACCCACTCGGCTAGACCCAAACCCACTCGGCTAAACCCAAGCCCACTCGGCTAGACCCAAACCCACTCGGCTAGACACAAACCTACTTGGCTAGAACCAAACCCACTCGGCTAGACCCAAACCCACTCGGCTATACCCAAACCCATTGGGCTAGACCCAAACCCACTCGGCTAGACCCAAACCCACTCCGCTAGACCCAAACGCACTCGGCTACACCCAAACCCACTCGGCTAAACCCAAACCCACTCGGCTAGACCCAAACCCAATCGGCTAGACCCCAACCCACTCCGCTAGACCCAAACCCACTCGGCTAGACCAAACCCACTCGGCTAGACCCAAACCCACTCGGCTAGTCCCAAACCCACTCGGCTACACCCAAACCCACTCGGCTACACCCAAACCCACTCCGCTAGACACAAACTCACTCGGCTGCACCCAAACCCACGTGTCTAGACCCAAACCCACTCGGCTAGACCCTAACCCACTCGGCTAGACCCAAACCCACACAGCTAGACCCAAACCCACTTGGCTAGAACCAAACCCACTCGGCTACACCCAAACCCACTCGGCTAGACCCAAACCCACACAGCTAGACCCAAACCCACTTGGCTAGAACCAAACCCACTCGGCTAGACCCAAACCCACTCGGCTAGTCCCAAAGCCACTCGGCTAGACCCAAACGGACTCGGCTAGACCCAAACCCACTCGGCTAGACCCAAACCCACTCGGCTAGACCCAAACCCACTCGGCTAGACCCAAACCCAATTGGCTAGAACCAAACCCACTCGGCTAGACCCAAACCCACTCGGCTAGTCCCAAACCCACTCGGCTAGACCCAAACGAAATCGGCTAGACCCAAACCCACTCGGCTAGAACCAAACCCACTCGGCTAGACCCAAACCCACTCGGCTAAACCCAATCCCACTGGGCTAGACCCAAACCCACTCGGCTAGACACAAACCTACTTGGCTAGAACCAAACCCACTCGGCTGGACCCAAACCCACTCGGCTATACCCAAACCCATTGGGCTAGACCCAAACCCACTCGGCTAGACCCAAACCCACTCCGCTAGACCCAAACGCACTCGGCTACACCCAAACCCACTCGGCTAAACCCAAAACCACTCGGCTAGACCCAAACCCAATCGGCTAGACCCCAACCCACTCCGCTAGACCCAAACCCACTCGGCTAGACCAAACCCACTCGGCTAGACCCAAACCCACTCGGCTAGTCCAAAACCCACTCGGCTACACCCAAACCCACTCGGCTACACCCAAACCCACTCCGCTAGACACAAACTCACTCGGCTGCACCCAAACCCACGCGTCTAGACCCAAACCCACTCGGCTAGACCCTAACCCACTCGGCTAGACCCAAACCCACACAGCTAGACCCAAACCCACTTGGCTAGAACCAAACCCACTCGGCTACACCCAAACCCACTCGGCTAGACCCAAACCCACACAGCTAGACCCAAACCCACTTGGCTAGAACCAAACCCACTCGGCTAGACCCAAACCCACTCGGCTAGTCCCAAAGCCACTCGGCTAGACCCAAACGGACTCGGCTAGACCCAAACCCACTCGGCTAGACCCAAACCCACTCGGCTAGACCCAAACCCACTCGGCTAGACCCAAACCCACTCGGCTAGACCCAAACCCACTCGGCTAGACCCAAACCCACTCGGCTAGACCCAAACCCACTCGGCTAGACCCAAACCCACTCGGCTAGACCCAAACCCACTCCGCTAGACCCAAACCCACTCCGCTAGACCCAAACCCGCTCGGCTAGACCCAAACCCACTCGGCTAGACCCAAACCCACTCGGCTACACCCAAACCCACTCGGCTAGACCCAAACCCACTTGGCTAGACCCCAACCCACTCGGTAAGACCCAAACCCACTCGGCTAGACCCAAACCCACTCTGTAGACCCAAACCCACTCGGCTAGACCCAAACCCACTCGGCTGGACCCAAACCCACTCGGCTAGACCCAAACCCACTTGGCTAGACCCAAACCCACTCGGCTAGACACAAACCCACTCGGCTATACCCAAACCCACTCCGCTAGACCCAAACCCACTCGGCGAGACCCAAACCCACTCGGCATGACCCAATCCCACTCGGCTAAACCCAAACCCACTCGGCTAGACCCAAACCCACTCGGTTAGACCCAAACCCACTCGGCTAGACCCAAACCCACTCGGCTAGTCCCAAACCCACTGGGCTAGACCCAAACCCACTCGGCTGGACCCAAACCCACTCGGCTAGACCCAAACCCACTCGGCTAGACCCAAACGGACTCGTCTAGACCCAAACCCACTCGGCTAGAACCAAACCCACTCGGCTAGACCCAAACCCACTCCGCTAGACCCAAACCCACTCCGCTAGACCCAAACCCACTCCGCTAGACCCAAACCCGCTCGGCTAGACCCAAACCCACTCGGCTAGACCCAAACCCACTCGGCTACACCCAAACCCACTCGGCTAGACCCAAACCCACTTGGCTAGACCCCAACCCACTCGGTAAGACCCAAACCCACTCGGCTAGACCCAAACCCACTCTGTAGACCCAAACCCACTCGGCTAGACCCAAACCCACTCGGCTGGACCCAAACCCACTCGGCTAGACCCAAACCCACTTGGCTAGACCCAAACCCACTCGGCTAGACACAAACCCACTCGGCTATACCCAAACCCACTCCGCTAGACCCAAACCCACTCGGCGAGACCCAAACCCACTCGGCATGACCCAATCCCACTCGGCTAAACCCAAACCCACTCGGCTAGACCCAAACCCACTCGGTTAGACCCAAACCCACTCGGCTAGACCCAAACCCACTCGGCTAGTCCCAAACCCACTGGGCTAGACCCAAACCCACTCGGCTGGACCCAAACCCACTCGGCTAGACCCAAACCCACTCGGCTAGACCCAAACGGACTCGTCTAGACCCAAACCCACTCGGCTAGAACCAAACCCACTCGGCTAGACCCAAACCCTCTCGGCTAGTCCCAAACCCACTCGGCTAGACCCAAACCCACTCGGCTAGACCCAAACCCAATCGGCTAGTCCCAAACCCACTCGGCTGGACCCAAACCCACTCAGCTAGACCCAAACCCACTCGGCTAGACCCAAACCCACACGGCTAGACCCAAACCCACTCGACTATACCCAAACCCACTCGGCTCGACACAAACCCACTAGGCTAGACCCAAACCTACTCCGCTAGACCCAAACGCACTCGGCTAGACCCAGACCCACTCGGCTAGACCCCAACCCACTCGGGTAGACCCAAACCCACTCGGCTAGAGCCAAACCCACTCGGCTAGACCCAAACCCACTCGGCTAGACCCAAACCCACTCGGCCAGACCAAAACCCACTCGGCTAGACCCAAACCCACTCGGCTAGACCCGAACGCACTCGGCTAGACACAAACCCACTCGGCTAGACCCAAACCCACTCGGCTAGACCCAAACCCACTCTGCTAAACCCAAACCCACTCGGCTAGACCCAAACCCAATCGGCAAGACGCAAACCCACTCCGCTAGACCCAAACCCACTCGGCTAAACCCAAACCCACTCCGCTAGACCCAAACCCACTCGGCTAGACCCAAACCCTCTCGGATAGACCGAAAACGACTCGGGTAGACCCAAACCCACTCGGATACACCCAAACCCACTCGGCCAGACCCAAACCCACTCGGCTGGACCCAAACCCACTCGGCTAGACCCAAACCCACTCGGCTAGACCCAAACCCACTCGGCTAGACCCAAACCCACTCGGCCACTCCCAAACCCACTCCGCTAGACCAAACCCACTCGGCTAGACCCAAACCCACTCGGCTAGTCCCAAAGCCACTCGGCTAGACCCAAACCCACTCGGCTAGACCCAAACCCACTCGGCTAGACCCAAACCCACTCGGCTAGACCCAAACCCACTCGGCTAGACCCAAACCCACTCGGCTAGACCCAAACCCACTCGGCTAGACCCAAACCCACTCGGATAGACCGAAAACGACTCGGGTAGACCCAAACCCACTCGGATACACCCAAACCCACTCGGCCAGACCCAAACCCACTCGGCTGGACCCAAACCCACTCGGCTAGACCCAAACCCACTCGGCTAGACCCAAACCCACTCGGCTAGACCCAAACCCACTCGGCCACTCCCAAACCCACTCCGCTAGACCAAACCCACTCGGCTAGACCCAAACCCACTCGGCTAGTCCCAAAGCCACTCGGCTAGACCCAAACCCACTCGGCTAGACCCAAACCCACTCGGCTAGACCCAAACCCACTCGGCTAGACCCAAACCCACTCGGCTAGACCCAAACCCACTCGGCTAGACCCAAACCCACTCGGCTAGACCCAAACCCACTCGGCTAGACCCAAACCCACTCGGATAGACCGAAAACGACTCGGGTAGACCCAAACCCACTCGGATACACCCAAACCCACTCGGCCAGACCCAAACCCACTCGGCTGGACCCAAACCCACTCGGCTAGACCCAAACCCACTCGGCTAGACCCAAACCCACTCGGCTAGACCCAAACCCACTCGGCCACTCCCAAACCCACTCCGCTAGACCAAACCCACTCGGCTAGACCCAAACCCACTCGGCTAGTCCCAAAGCCACTCGGCTAGACCCAAACCCACTCGGCTAGACCCAAACCCACTCGGCTAGACCCAAACCCACTCGGCTAGACCCAAACCCACTCGGCTAGACCCAAACCCACTCGGCTAGACCCAAACCCACTCCGCTAGACCCAAACCCACTCCGCTAGACCCAAACCCACTCGGCTAGACCCAAACCCACTCGGCTAGACCCAAACCCACTCGGCTACACCCAAACCCACTCGGCTAGACCCAAACCCACTTGGCTAGACCCCAACCCACTCGGTAAGACCCAAACCCACTCGGCTAGACCCAAACCCACTCTGTAGACCCAAACCCACTCGGCTAGACCCAAACCCACTCGGCTGGACCCAAACCCACTCGGCTAGACCCAAACCCACTTGGCTAGACCCAAACCCACTCGGCTAGACACAAACCCACTCGGCTATACCCAAACCCACTCCGCTAGACCCAAACCCACTCGGCGAGACCCAAACCCACTCGGCATGACCCAATCCCACTCGGCTAAACCCAAACCCACTCGGCTAGACCCAAACCCACTCGGTTAGACCCAAACCCACTCGGCTAGACCCAAACCCACTCGGCTAGTCCCAAACCCACTGGGCTAGACCCAAACCCACTCGGCTGGACCTAAACCCACTCGGCTAGACCCAAACCCACTCGGCTAGACCCAAACGGACTCGTCTAGACCCAAACCCACTCGGCTAGAACCAAACCCACTCGGCTAGACCCAAACCCACTCGGCTAGTCCCAAACCCACTCGGCTAGACCCAAACCCACTCGGCTAGACCCAAACCCAATCGGCTAGTCCCAAACCCACTCGGCTGGACCCAAACCCACTCAGCTAGACCCAAACCCACTCGGCTAGACCCAAACCCACACGGCTAGACCCAAACCCACTCGACTATACCCAAACCCACTCGGCTCGACACAAACCCACTAGGCTAGACCCAAACCTACTCCGCTAGACCCAAACGCACTCGGCTAGACCCAGACCCACTCGGCTAGACCCCAACCCACTCGGGTAGACCCAAACCCACTCGGCTAGAGCCAAACCCACTCGGCTAGACCCAAACCCACTCGGCTAGACCCAAACCCACTCGGCCAGACCCAAACCCACTCGGCTAGACCCAAACCCACTCGGCTAGACCCGAACGCACTCGGCTAGACACAAACCCACTCGGCTAGACCCAAACCCACTCGGCTAGACCCAAACCCACTCTGCTAAACCCAAACCCACTCGGCTAGACCCAAACCCAATCGGCAAGACGCAAACCCACTCCTCTAGACCCAAACCCACTCGGCTAAACCCAAACCCACTCCGCTAGACCCAAACCCACTCGGCTAGACCCAAACCCTCTCGGATAGACCGAAAACGACTCGGGTAGACCCAAACCCACTCGGATACACCCAAACCCACTCGGCCAGACACAAACCCACTCGGCTGGACCCAAACCCACTCGGCTAGACCCAAACCCACTCGGCTAGACCCAAACCCACTCGGCTAGACCCAAACCCACTTGGCCACTCCCAAACCCACTCCGCTAGACCAAAACTACTCGGCTAGACCAAAACCCACTCGGCTAGACCCAAACGCATTCGGCTAGACCCAAACCCACTCGGCTACACCCAAACCCACTCCGCTAGACACAAACCCACTCGGCTACACTCAAACCCACTCGGCTAGACCCAAACCCACTCGGCTAGACCCAAACCCACTTGGCTAGAACCAAACCCACTCGGCTAGACCCAAACCCACTCGGCGAGTCCCAAACCCACTCGGCTAGACCCAAACGGACTCGGCTAGACCCAAACCCACTCGGCTAGAACCAAACCCACTCGGCTAGACCCAAACCCACTCGGCTACACCCAAACCCACTCGGCTAGACCCAAACCCACTCGGCTAGACCCAAACCCACTCGGCTAGACCCAAACCCACTCGGCTAGACCCAAATCCACTCGGCTAGTCCCAAACCCACTCGGCTTGACCCAAACCCACTTGGCTAGACCCAAACCCACTCGGCTAGACCCAAACCCAATCGGCTAGACCCAAACCCACTCGGCTACTCCCAAACCCACTCCGCCAGACCCAAACCTACTCGGCTAGACCAAAACCCACTCGGCTAGACCCAAACCCACTCGGCTAGACCCAAACCCACTCGGCTACACCCAAACCCACTCAGCTAGACGCAAACCCACTCGGCTAGACACAAACCACTCGGCTAGACCCAAACACACTCGGCTAGAACCAAATCCACTCGGCTAGACCCAAACCCACTCGGCCAGACCCAAACCCACTCGGCTGCTCCCAAACCCACTCCGCTAGACCCAAACCTACTCGGCTAGACCAAAACCCACTCGGCTAGACCCAAACCGACTCGGCTAGACCCAAACCCACTCGGCTACACCCAAACCCACTCGGCTAGACCCAAACCCACTCGGTAGACCCAAACCCACTCGGCTCGACCCAAACCCACTCGGCTGGACCGAAACCCATTCGGCTAGACCCAAATCCACTTGGCTACACCCAAACCCACTCCGCTAGACACAAACCCACTCGGCTACACCCAAACCCACTCGGCTACACCCAAACCCACTCGGCTATACCCAAACCCACTGGGCTAGACCCAAACCCACTCGTTTAGACCCAAACCCACTCCGCTAGACCCAAATGCACTCGGCTACACCCAAACCCACTCGGCTAAACCCAAACCCACTCGTCTAGACCCAAACCCAATCGGCTAGACCCAAACCCACTCCGCTAGACCCAAACCCACTCGGCTAGACCAAACCCACTCGGCTAGACCCAAACCCACTCGGCTAGACCCAAACCCACTCGGCTAGACCCAAACCCACTCGGCTACAACCAAACCCACTCCGCTAGACACAAACCCACTCGGCTACACCCAAACCCACTCGTCTAGACCCAAACCCACTCGGCTAGACCCAAACCCAATCGGCTAGACCCAAACCCACACAGCTAGACCCAAACCCACTTGGCTAGAACCAAACCCACTCGGCTACACCCAAACCCACTCGGCTAGACCCAAACCCACACAGCTAGACCCAAACCCACTTGGCTAGAACCAAACCCACTCGGCTAGACCCAAAGACACTCGGCTAGTCCCAAAGCCACTCGGCTAGACCCAAACGGACTCGGCTAGACCCAAACCCACTCGGCTAGACCCAAACCCACTCGGCTAGACCCAAACCCACTGGGCTACACCGAAACCCACTCGGCTAGACCCAAACCCACTCGGCTAGACCCAAACCCACTCGGCTAGACCCAAACCCACTCGGCTAGACCCAAACCCACTCGGCTAGACCCAAACCCACTCGGCTAGACCCAAACCCACTCGGCTAGACCCAAACCCACTCGGCTAGACCCAAACCCACTCGGCTACACCCATACCCACTCGGCTGGACCCAAACCCACTTCGCTAGACCCCAACCCACTCGGTAAGACCCAAACCCACTCGGCTAGACCCAAACCCATTCTGTAGACCCAAACCCACTCGGCTGGACCCAAACCCACACCGCTAGACCCAAACGCACACGGCTAGGCCCAGACCCACTCGGCTAGAGCCCAACCCACTCGGCTAGACGCAAACCCACTCGGCTAGACCCAAACCCACTCGGCTAGACCCAAACCCACTCGGCTAGACCCAAACCCACTCGGCTAGACCCAAACCCACTCGGCTAGACCCAAACCCACTCGGCTAGACCCAAACCCACTCGGCTAGACACAAACCCACTCGGCTAGACCCAAACACACTCGGCTAGAACCAAATCCACTCGGCTAGACCCAAACCCACTCGGCCAGACCCAAACCCACTCGGCTGCTCCCAAACCCACTCCGCTAGACCCAAACCTACTCGGCTAGACCAAAACCCAGTCGGCTAGACCCAAACCGACTCGGCTAGACCCAAACCCACTCGGCTACATGCAAACCCACTCGGCTAGACCCAAACCCACTCGGTAGACCCAAACCCACTCGGCTCGACCCAAACCCACTCGGCTGGACCGAAACCCATTCGGCTAGACCCAAATCCACTTGGCTACACCCAAACCCACTCCGCTAGACACAAACCCACTCGGCTACACCCAAACCCACTCGGCTACACCCAAACCCACTCGGCTATACCCAAACCCACTGGGCTAGACCCAAACCCACTCGGTTAGACCCAAACCCACTCCGCTAGACCCAAATGCACTCGGCTACACCCAAACGCACTCGGCTAAACCCAAACCCACTCGTCTAGACCCAAACCCAATCGGCTAGACCCAAACCCACTCCGCTAGACCCAAACCCACTCGGCTAGACCAAACCCACTCGGCTAGACCCAAACCCACTCGGCTAGACCCAAACCCACTCGGCTAGACCCAAACCCACTCGGCTACAACCAAACCCACTCCGCTAGACACAAACCCACTCGGCTACACCCAAACCCACTCGTCTAGACCCAAACCCACTCGGCTAGACCCAAACCCAATCGGCTAGACCCAAACCCACACAGCTAGACCCAAACCCACTTGGCTAGAACCAAACCCACTCGGCTACACCCAAACCCACTCGGCTAGACCCAAACCCACACAGCTAGACCCAAACCCACTTGGCTAGAACCAAACCCACTCGGCTAGACCCAAAGACACTCGGCTAGTCCCAAAGCCACTCGGCTAGACCCAAACGGACTCGGCTAGACCCAAACCCACTCGGCTAGACCCAAACCCACTCGGCTAGACCCAAACCCACTCGGCTAGACCCAAACCCACTCGGCTAGACCCAAACCCACTCGGCTAGACCCAAACCCACTCGGCTAGACCCAAACCCACTCGGCTAGACCCAAACCCACTCGGCTAGACCCAAACCCACTCGGCTAGACCCAAACCCACTCGGCTAGACCCAAACCCACTCGGCTAGACCCAAACCCACTCGGCTACACCCATACCCACTCGGCTGGACCCAAACCCACTTCGCTAGACCCCAACCCACTCGGTAAGACCCAAACCCACTCGGCTAGACCCAAACCCATTCTGTAGACCCAAACCCACTCGGCTGGACCCAAACCCACTCCGCTAGACCCAAACGCACACGGCTAGGCCCAGACCCACTCGGCTAGACCCCAACCCACTCGGCTAGACGCAAACCCACTCGGCTAGAGCCAAACCCACTCGGCTAGACCCAAACCCAATCGGCTAGTCCCAAACCCACTCGGCTGGACCCAAACCCACTCAGCTAGACCCAAACCCACTCGGCTAGACCCAAACCCACAGGGCTAGACCCAAACCCACTCGACTATACCCAAACCCACTCGGCTCGACACAAACCCACTCGGCTAGACCCAAACCCACTCCGCTAGACCCAAACGCACTCGGCTAGACCCAGACCCACTCGGCTAGACCCCAACCCACTCGGGTAGACCCAAACCCACTCGGCTAGAGCCAAACCCACTCGGCTAGACCCAAACCCACTTGGCTAGACCCAAACCCACTCGGCCAGACCCAAACCCACTTGGCTAGACCCAAACCCACTCGGGTAGACCCGAACGCACTTGGCTAGACACAAACCCACTCGGCTAGACCCAAACCCACTCGGCTAGACCCAAACCCACTCTGCTAAACCCAAACCCACTCGGCTAGACCCAAACCCAATCGGCAAGACGCAAACCCACTCCGCTAGACCCAAACCCACTCGGCTAAACCCAAACACACTCCGCTAGACCCAAACCCACTCGGCTAGACCCAAACCCTCTCGGATTGACCGAAACCGACTCGGGTAGACCCAAACCCACTCGGATACACCCAAACCCACTCGGTTAGACCCAAACCCACTCGGCCAGACCCAAACCCACTCGGCTGGACCCAAACCCACTCAGCTAGACCCAAACCCACTCGGCTAGACACAAACCCACTCGGCTAGACCCAAACCCACTCGGCCACTCCCAAACCCACTCCGCTAGACCAAAACTACTCGGCTAGACCAAAACCCACTCGGCTAGACCCAAACGCATTCGGCTAGACCCAAACCCACTCGGCTACACCCAAACCCACTCCGCTAGACACAAACCCACTCGGCTACACTCAAACCCACTCGGCTAGACCCAAACCCACTTGGCTAGACCCAAACCCACTTGGCTAGAACCAAACCCACTCGGCTAGACCCAAACCCACTCGGCGTGTCCCAAACCCACTCGGCTAGACCCAAACGTACTCGGCTAGACCCAAACCCACTCGGCTAGAACTTAACCCTGCTCGGCTAGACCCAAACCCACTCGGCTAGACCCAAACCCACTCGGCTAGACCCAAACCCACTCGGCTAGACCCAAACCCACTCGGCTAGACCCAAACCCACTCGGCTAGACCCAAATCCACTCGGCTAGTCCCAAACCCACTCGGCTTGACCCAAACCCACTTGGCTAGACCCAAACGCACTCGGCTAGACCCAAACCCAATCGGCTAGACCCAAACCCACTCGGCTACTCCCAAACCCACTCCGCCAGACCCAAACCTACTCGGCTAGACCAAAACCCACTCGGCTAGACCCAAACCCACTCGGCTACACCCAAACCCACTCGGCTACACCCAAACCCACTCCGCTAGACACAAACCCACTCGGCTACACCCAAACCCACTCGGCTAGACCCAAACCCACTCGGATAGACCCAAACCCACTCGGTTAGACCCAAACCCACTCGGCTAGACCCAAACCCACTCGGCTAGACACAAACCCACTCAGCTGGACCCAAACCCACTCGGCTAGACCCAAACCCACTTGGCTAGACCCAAACCCACTCGGCTAGACCCAAACCCTCTCGGATAGACCGAAACCTCCTCAGCTAGACCCAAACCTCCTCAGCTAGACCCAAACCCACTCGGATTGACCCAAACCCACTCGGCCAGACCCAAACCCACTCGGCTAGACCCAAACCCACTCGGCTAGATGCAAACCCACTCAGCTAGACACAAACCCACTCGGCTAGACCCAAACCCACTCGGATAGACACAAACCCCCTCGGCTAGACCCAAACCCATTCTGTTGACCCAAACCCACTCGGCTGGACCCAAACCCACTCCGCTAGACCCAAACGCACACGGCTAGGCCCAGACCCACTCGGCTAGACCCCAACCCACTCGGGTAGACCTAAACCCACTCGGCTAGAGCCAAACCCACTCGGCTAGACCCAAACCCACTCGGCCAGACCCAAACCCACTCGGCTAGACCCAAACCCACTCGGGTAGACCCGAACGCACTTGGCTAGACCCAAACCCACTCTGCTAAACCCAAACCCACTCGGCTAGACCCAAACCCAATCGGCAAGATGCAAACCCACTCGGGTAGACCCAAACCCACTCGGCTAGACCCAAACCCCCTCCGCTAGACCCAAACCCACTCGGCTAGACCCAAACCCACTCGGCTGGACCCAAACCCACTCACCTAGACCCAAACCCACTCGGCTAGACCCAAACCCACTCGGCTAGACCCAAACCCACTCGGCCACTCCCAAACCCACTCCGCTAGACCAAAACTACTCGGCTAGACCAAAACCCACTCGGCTAGACCCAAACGCATTCGGCTAGACCAAACCCACTCGGCTGCACCCAAACCCACTCCGCTAGACACAAACCCACTCGGCTACACTCAAACCCACTCGGCTAGACCCAAACTCACTCGGCTAGACCCAAACCCACTTGGCTAGAACCAAACCCACTCGGCTAGACCCAAACCCACTCGGCGAGTCCCAAAGCCACTCGGCTAGACCCAAACGGACTCGGCTAGACCCAAACCCACTCGGCTAGAACCAAACCCACTCGTCTAGACCCAAACCCACTCGGCTAGACCCAAACCCAATCGGCTAGACGCAAATCCACTCAGCTAGTCCCAAACCCACTCGGCTTGACCCAAACCCACTTGGCTAGACCCAAACCCACTCGGCTAGACCCAAACCCACTCGGCTAGACCCAAACCCACTCGGCTACTCCCAAACCCACTCCTCCAGACCCAAACCTACTCGGCTAGACCAAAACCCACTCGGCTAGACCCAAACCCACTCGGCTACACCCAAACCCACTCGGCTACACCCAAACCCACTCCGCTAGACACAAACCCACTCGGCTACACACAAACCCACTCGGCTAGACCCAAACCCACTCGGATAGACCCAAACCCACTCGGTTAGACCCAAACCCACTCGGCTAGACCCAAACCCACTCGGCTAGACCCAAACCCACTCAGCTGGACCCAAACCCACTCGGCTAGACCCAAACCCACTTGGCTAGACCCAAACCCACTCGGCTAGACCCAAACCCTCTCGGATAGACCGAAACCTCCTCAGCTGGACCCAAACCTCCTCAGCTAGACCCAAACCCACTCGGATAGACACAAACCCCCTCGGCTAGACCCAAACCCACACGGCTAGACCCAAACCCACTCGGCTAGACCCAAACCCACTCGGCTAGATCCAAACCCACTCGGCTACTCCCAAACCCACTCGTTAGACCCAAACCTACTCGGCTAGAGTAAAACCCACTCGGCTAGACCCAAACCCACTCAGATAGACACAAACCCCCTCGGCTAGACCCAAACCCACACGGCTAGACCCAAACCCACTCGGCTAGACCCAAACCCACTCGGCTAGATCCAAACCCACTCGGCTATTCCCAAACCCACTCGTTAGACCCAAACCCACTCGGCCAGACCCAAACCCACTCGGCTAGACACAAACCCACTCGGCTAGAAGCAAACCCACTCGGCTAGACCCAAACCCACTCGGCTAGACCCAAACCCACTCGGATAGACACAAACCCCCTCGGCTAGACCCAAACCCACACGGCTAGACCCAAACCCACTCGGCTAGACCCAAACCCACTCGGCTAGATCCAAACCCACTCGGCTACTCCCAAACCCACTCGTTAGACCCAAACCTACTCGGCTAGACTAAAACCCACTCGGCTAGACCCAAACCCACTCAGATAGACACAAACCCCCTCGGCTAGACCCAAACCCACACGGCTAGACCCAAACCCACTCGGCTAGACCCAAACCCACTCGGCTAGATCCAAACCCACTCGGCTACTCCCAAACCCACTCGTTAGACCCAAACCTACTCGGCTAGACTAAAACCCACTCGGCTAGACCCAAACCCACTCGGCTAGACCGAAACCCACTCGGCTACACCCAAACCCACTCAGCTAGACGCAAACCCACTCGGCTAGACCCAAACCCACTCGGCTAGACCCAAACCCACTCGGCTAGAACCAAACCCACTCGGCTAGACCCAAACCCACTCGGCCAGACCCAAACCCACCCGGCTACTCCCAAACCCACTCCGCTAGACCCAAACCTACTCAGCTAGACCAAAACCCACTCGGTTAGACCCAAACCGACTCGGCTAGACCCAAACCCACTCGGCTACACCCAAACCCACTCGGCTAGACCCAAACCCACTCGGTAGACCCAAACCCACTCGGCTAGATCCAAACCCACTCGGCTGAACCCAAACCCACTCGGCTAGACCTAAACCCACTCGGCTAGCCCCAAACCCACTCGGCTAGACACAAACCCACTCGGTTATACCCAAACCCACTCGGCTAGCCCCAAACCCACTCGGCTAGACCCAAACCCACTCCGCTAGACCCAAACGCACTCGGCTAGACGCAAACCCACTCGGCTAAACCCAAACCCACTCGGCTAGACACAAACCCAATCGGCTAGACCCAAACCTACTCGGCTAGACTAAAACCCACTCGGCTAGACCCAAACCCACTCAGATAGACACAAACCCCCTCGGCTAGACCCAAACCCACACGGCTAGACCCAAACCCACTCGGCTAGACCCAAACCCACACGGCTAGATCCAAACCCACTCGGCTACTCCCAAACCCACTCGTTAGACCCAAACCTACTCGGCTAGACTAAAACCCACTCGGCTAGACCCAAACCCACTCGGCTAGACCGAAACCCACTCGGCTACACCCAAACCCACTCAGCTAGACGACAACCCACTCGGCTAGACCCAAACCCACTCGGCTAGACCCAAACCCACTCGGCTAGAACCAAACCCACTCGGCTAGACCCAAACCCACTCGGCCAGACCCAAACCCACCCGGCTACTCCCAAACCCACTCCGCTAGACCCAAACCTACTCGGCTAGACCAAAACCCACTCGGCTCGACCCAAACCGACTCGGCTAGACCCAAACCCACTCGGCTACACCCAAACCCACTCGGCTAGACCCAAACCCACTCGGTAGACCCAAACCCACTCGGCTAGATCCAAACCCACTCGGCTGAACCCAAACCCACTCGGCTAGACCTAAACCCACTCGGCTAGACCCAAACCCACTCGGCTAGACACAAACCCACTCGGCTATACCCAAACCCACTCGGCTACCCCAAACCCACTCGGCTAGACCCAAACCCATTCCGCTAGACCCAAACGCACTCGGCTAGACGCAAACCCACTCGGCTAAACCCAAACCCACTCGGCTAGACACAAGCCCAATCGGCTAGACCCAAACCCACTCCGCTAGACCCAAACCCACTCGGCTAGACCAAAACCCACTCGGCTCGACCCAAACCCACTCGGCTGGACCCAAACCCATTCGGCTAGACCCAAATCCACTTGGCTACACCCAAACCCACTCCGCTAGACACAAACCCACTCGGCTACACCCAAACCCACTCGGCTACACCCAAACCCACTCGGCTATACGCAAACCCACTGGGCTAGACCCAAACCCACTCGGCTAGACCCAAACCCACTCCGCTAGACCCAAACGAACTCGGCTACACCCAAACCCACTCGGCTAAACCCAAACCCACTCGGCTAGACCCAAACCCAATCGGCTAGACCCAAACCCACTCCGCTAGACCCAAACCCACTCGGCTAGACCAAACCCACTCGGCTAGACCCAAACCCACTCGGCTAGACCCAAACCCACTCGGCTAGACCCAAACCCACTCGGCTACACCCAAACCCACTCCGCTAGACACAAACCCACTCGGCTACACCCAAACCCACTCGTCTAGACCCAAACCCACTCGGCTAGACACAAACCCAATCGGCTAGACCCAAACCCACACAGCTAGACCCAAACCCACTTGGCTAGAACCAAACCCACTCGGCTACACCCAAAAAAAGTCGGCTAGACCCAAACCCACACAGCTAGACCCAAACCCACTTGGCTAGAACCAAACCCACTCGGCTAGACCCAAAGCCACTCAGCTAGTCCCAAAGCCACTCGGCTAGACCCAAACGGACTCGGCTAGACGCAAACCCACTCGGCTAGACCCAAACCCACTCGGCTAGACCCAAAACCACTCGGCTAGACCCAAACCCACTCGGCTAGACCCAAACCCACTCGGCTAGACCCAAACCCACTCGGCTAGACCCAAACCCACTCGGCTAGACCCAAACCCACTCGGCTAGACCCAAACCCACTCGGCTAGACCCAAACCCACTCGGCTAGACCCAAACCCACTCGGCTAGACCGAAACCCACTCGGCTAGACCCAAACCCACTCGGCTAGACCCAAACCCACTCGGCTAGACCCAAACCCACTCGGCTAGACCCAAACCCACTCGGCTAGACCCAAACCCACTCGGCTAGACCCAAACCCACTCGGCTAGACCCAAACCCACTCCGCTAGACCCAAACCCACTCCGCTAGACCCAAACCCACGCGGCTAGAAACATAGAAAACATAGAAACATAGAAAATAGGTGCAGGAGTAGGCCATTCGGCCCTTCGAGCCTGCACCGCCATTCAATGTGATCATGGCTGATCATCCAACTCAGTATCCCGTACCTGCCTTCTCTCCATACCCCCTGATCCCTTTAGCCACAAGTGCCACATCTAACGCCCTCTTAAATATAGCCAATGAACTGGCCTCAACTACCTTCTGTGGCAGAGAATTCCAGAGACTCACCACTCTCTGTGTAAAGAATGTTTTCCTCATTTCGGTCCTAAAGGAATTCCCCCTTATCCTTAGACTGTGACCCCTTGTTCTGGACTCCCCCAACATCGGGAACAATCTTCCCGCATCTAGCTTGTCCAACCCCTTAAGAATTTTGTAGGTTTCTGTAAGATCCCCCCTCAATCTTCTAAATTCCATCGAGTACAAACCGAGTCTATCCAATCTTTCCTCATATGAAAGTCCTGACATCCCAGGAATCAGTCTGGTGAATCTTCTCTGTACCCCCTCTATGGCAAGGATGTCTTTCCTCAGATTTGGAGACCAAAACTGTACGCAGTACTCCAGGTGTGGCCTCACCAAAACCCTGTACAACTGCAGTAGAACCTCCCTGCTCCTACACTCAAATCCTTTCGCTATGAATGCTAACATACCATTTGCTTTCTTCACTGCCTGCTGCACCTGCATGCCTACTTTCAATGACTGGTGTACCATGACACCCAGGTCTCGTTGCATCTCCCCCTTACCTAATCTGCCACCATTCAGATAATATCTGCCACCATTCAGATAACTAGACCCAAACCCACTCGGCTAGACCCAAACCCACTCGGCTACACCCAAACCCACTCCGCCAGACACAAACCCACTCGGCTTCACCCCAACCCACTTGGCTAGACCCAAACCCACTCGGCTAGACCCAAACCCAATCGGATAGACCCAAACCCACTGGGCTGGACCCAAACCCACTTGGCTAGAACCAAACCCACTCGGCTAGACCCAACCCCACTCGGCTAGTCCCAAACCCACTCGGCTAGACCCAAACGGACTCGTCTAGACCCAAACCCACTCGGCTAGAATCAAACCCACTCGGCTAGACCCAAACCCACTCGGCTAGACCCAAACCCACTCGGCTAGACCCAAACCCACTCGGCCAGACCCAAACCCACTCGGCTAGACCCAAACCCACTCGGCTAGACCCAAACCCACTCCGCTAGACCCAAACCCACTCCGCTAGACCCAAACCCACTCGGCTAGACCCAAACCCAATCCACTAGACCCAAACCCACTCGGCTAGACACAAACCCACTCCGCTAGACCCAAACCCACTGGGCTAGACCCAAACCCACTGCGCTAGGCCCAAACCCACTAGGCTAGACCCAAACGCACTCGGCTAGACCCAAACCCACTCGGCTAGACCCAAACCCACTCAGCTAGACCCAAACCCACTCGGCTAGACCCAAACCCACTCTGCTAGACCCAAACCCACTCGGCTAGACACAAACCCACTCGGCTGGATCCAAACCCACTCGGCTGGACCCAAACCCACTCGGATAGACCAAAACCCACTTGGCTAGACCCTAACCCTCTCGGCTAGACCCAAACCTACTCGGCAAGACCCAAACCCACTCGGCTCGACCCAAACCGATTCGACTAGACGATTACCCACTCGGCAAGACCCAAACCCACGCGGCTAGACCCAAACCCACTCGGCTCGACCCAAACCCACTCGGCTAGACCCAAACCCACTCGGCTACACCCAAACCCACTCCGCCAGACACCAACCCACTCGGCTTCACCCCAACCCACTTGGCTAGACCCAAACCCACTCGGCTAGACCCAAACCCAATCGGCTAGACCCAAACCCACTGGGCTGGACCCAAACCCACTTGGCTAGAACCAAACCCACTCGGCTAGACCCAACCCCACTCGGCTAGTCCCAAACCCACTCGGTTAGACCCAAACGGACTCGCCTAGACCCAAACCCACTCGGCTAGAACCAAACCCACTCGGCTAGACCCAAACCCACTCGGCTAGACCCAAACCCACTCGGCTAGACCCAAACCCACTCGGCTAGACCCAAACCCACTCGGCTAGACCCAAACCCACTCGGCAAGACCCAAACCCACTCGGTTAGACCCAAACCCACTCCGCTAGACCCAAACCCACTCCGCTAGACCCAAACCCACTCGGCTAGACACAAACCCACTCGCATAGACCCAAACCCACTCGGCTGGACCCAAACCCACTCGGATAGACCAAAACCCACTCGGCTTGACCCAAACCCACCCGGCTAGACCCAAACCCACTCGGCAAGACCCAAACCCACTCGGCTCGACCCAAACCAACTCGACTAGACGATTACCCACTCGGCTAGACACAAACCCACGCGGCTAGACCCAAACCCACTCGGCTCGACCCAAACCCACTCAGCTCGACCCAAACCCACTCGGCTTGACCCAAACCCACTCGGCTAGACCCAAACCCACTCGGCTAGACCCTGACCCACTCGGCTACACCCAAAATCACTCCCCTAGACCCAAACCCACTCGGCTGGACCCAAACCCACTCGGCTAGACCCAAACCCACTCGGCTGGACCCAAACCCACTCGGATAGACCCAAACCCACTCGGCGAGACCCAAACACACTCGGCTAGACCCAAACCCACTCCGCTAGACCCAAACCCACTCCGCTAGACCCAAACCCACTCGGCTAGACACAAACCCACTCGGCTAGACCCAAACCCACTCGGCTGGACCCAAACCCACTCGGATAGAACAAAACCCACTCGGCTAGACCCAAACCCACTCGGCTAGACCCAAACCCACTCGGCAAGACCCAAACCCACTCGGCTCGACCAAAACTGACTCGACTAGACTATTACGCACTCGGCTAGACCGAAACCCACGCGGCTAGACCCAAACCCACTCGGCTCGACCCAAACCCACTCGGCTAGACCCAAACACACTCGGGTACACCCAAACCCACTCCGCTAGGCCCAAACCCACTCGGCTAGACCCAAACCCACTCGGCTGGACCCAACCCCACTCGGCTAGACCCAAACCCACTCGGCTAGACCCAAACCCACTCGGCTAGACCCAAACCCACTCGGCTAGACCCAAACCCACTCCGCTAGACCCAAACCCACTCCGCTAGACCCAAACCCACTCGGCTAGACCCAAACCCACTCGGCTAGACCCAAACCCACTCGGCTAGACCCAAACCCACTCCGCTAGACCCAAATCCACTCCGCTACACCCAAACCCACTCGGCTAGACCCAAACCCATTCGGCTGGACCCAAACACACTCCGCTAGACCCAAACCCACTCCGCTACACGCAAACCCACTCCGCTAGTCCCAAACCCACTCCACTAGACCCAAACCCACATGGCTAGACCGAAACCCACTAGGCTAGACCCAAACGCACTCGGCTAGACCCAAACCCACTCGGGTAGACCCAAACCCACTCCGCTAGACCCAAACCCACTCGGCTAGACCCAAACCCACTCGGCTAGACCCAAACACACTCGGGTACACCCAAACCCACTCCGCTAGGCCCAAACCCACTCGGCTAGACCCAAACCCACTCGGCTAGACCCAAACCCACTCGGCTAGACCCAAACCCACTCGGCTAGACCCAAACCCACTCGGCTAGACCCAAACCCACTCGGCTAGACCCAAACCCAGTCCGCTAGACCCAAACCCACTCCGCTAGACCCAAACCCACTCCGCTAGACCCAAACCCACTCGGCTAGACCCAAACCCACTCCACTAGACCCAAACCCACTCGGCTAGACACAAACCCACTCGGCTAGACTCAAATCCACTCGGCTAGACCCAAACCCACTCGGCTAGACCCAAACCCACTCGGGTAGACCCAAAGCCACTCGGCTAGACTCAAACCCACTCGGCTAGACCCAAACCCACTCGGCTAGACCCAAACCCACTCGGCTAGACCCAAACCCACTCGGCTAGACCCAAACCCACTCGGCTAGACCCAAACCCACTCCGCTAGACCCAAATCCACTCCGCTACACCCAAACCCACTCGGCTAGACCCAAACCCATTCGGCTGGACCCAAACACACTCCGCTAGACCCAAACCCACTCCGCTACACGCAAACCCACTCCGCTAGACCCAAACCCACTCCACTAGACCCAAACCCACATGGCTAGACCGAAACACACTAGGCTAGACCCAAACGCACTCGGCTAGACCCAAACCCACTCGGCTAGACCCAAACCCACTCCGCTAGACCCAAACCCACTCGGCTAGACCCAAACCCACTCCGCTAGACCCAAACCCACTCGGGTAGACCCAAACCCACTCGGCTAGACCCAAACCCACTCGGCTAGACCCAAACCCACGCAGCTAGACCCAAACCCACTCGGCTAGACCCAAACCCACTCGGCTACACCCAAACCCACTCCGCCAGACACAAACCCACTCGGCTTCACTCCAACCCACTTGGCTAGACCCAAACCCACTCGGCTAGACCCAAACCCAATCGGCTAGACCCAAACCCACTGGGCTGGACCCAAACCCACTTGGCTAGAACCAAACCCGCTCGGCTAGACCCAACCCCACTCGGCTAGTCCCAAACCCACTCGTCTAGACCGAAACGGACTCGTCTAGACCCAAACCCACTCGGCTAGAACCAAACCCACTCGGCTAGACCCAAACCCACTCGGCTAGACCCAAACCCAGTCGGCTAGACCCAAACCCACTCGGCTAGACCCAAATCCACTCGGCTAGACCCAAACCCACTCGGCAAGACCCAAACCCACTCGGCTAGACCCAAACCCACTCCGCTACACCCAAACCCACTCCGCTAGACCCAAACCCACTCGGCTAGACACAAACCCACTCGCAGAGACCCAAACCCACTCGGCAGGACCCAAACCCACTCGGATAGACCAAAACCCACTCGGCTTGACCCAAACCCACCCGGCTAGACCAAAACCCACTCGGCAAGACCCAAACCCGCTCGGCTCGACCCAAACCAACTCGACTAGACGATTACCCACTCGGCTAGACACAAACCCACGCGGCTAGACCCAAACCCACTCGGCTCGACCCAAACCCACTCAGCTCGACCCAAACCCACTCGGCTTGACCCAAACCCACTCGGCTAGACCCAAACCCACTCGGCTAGACCCTGACCCACTCGGCTACACCCAAAATCACTCCCCTAGACCCAAACCCACTCGGCTGGACCCAAACCCACTCGGCTAGACCCAAACCCACTCGGCTGGACCCAAACCCACTCGGATAGACCCAAACCCACTCGGCGAGACCCAAACACACTCGGCTAGACCCAAACCCACTCCGCTAGACCCAAACCCACTCCGCTAGACCCAAACCCACTCGGCTAGACACATACCCACTCGGCTAGACCCAAACCCACTCGGCTGGACCCAAACCCACTCGGATAGAACAAAACCCACTCGGCTAGACCCAAACACACTCGGCTACACCCAAACCCACTCCGCTAGGCCCAAACCCACTCGGCTAGACCCAAACCCACTCCGCTAGACCCAAACCCACTCGGCTAGACCCAAACCCACTCCGCTAGACCCAAACCCACTCCGCTGGACCCAAACCCGCTCCGCTAGACCCAAACCCACTCCGCTAGACCCAAACCCACTCGGCTAGACCCAAACCCACTCCACTAGACCCAAACCCACTCGGCTAGACACAAACCCACTCGGCTAGACCCAAACCCACTCGGCTAGACCCAAACCCACTCGGCTAGACCCAAACCCACTCCGCTAGACCCAAACCCACTCCGCTAGACCCAAACCCACTCGGCTAGACCCAAACCCAATCCACTAGACCCAAACCCACTCGGCTAGACACAAACCCACTCGGCTAGACCCAAACCCACTGGGCTAGACCCAAACCCACTGCGCTAGGCCCAAACCCACTAGGCTAGACCCAAACGCACTCGGCTAGACCCAAACCCACTCGGCTAGACCCAAACCCACTCAGCTAGACCCAAACCCACTCGGCTAGACCCAAACCCACTCTGCTAGACCCAAACCCACTCGGCTAGACACAAACCCACTCGGCTGGATCCAAACCCACTCGGCTGGACCCAAACCCACTCGGATAGACCAAAACCCACTTGGCTAGACCCTAACCCTCTCGGCTAGACCCAAACCTACTCGGCAAGACCCAAACCCACTCGGCTCGACCCAAACCGATTCGACTAGACGATTACCCACTCGGCAAGACCCAAACCCACGCGGCTAGACCCAAACCCACTCGGCTCGACCCAAACCCACTCGGCTAGACCCAAACCCACTCGGCTACACCCAAACCCACTCCGCCAGACACCAACCCACTCGGCTTCACCCCAACCCACTTGGCTAGACCCAAACCCACTCGGCTAGACCCAAACCCAATCGGCTAGACCCAAACCCACTGGGCTGGACCCAAACCCACTTGGCTAGAACCAAACCCACTCGGCTAGACCCAACCCCACTCGGCTAGTCCCAAACCCACTCGGTTAGACCCAAACGGACTCGCCTAGACCCAAACCCACTCGGCTAGAACCAAACCCACTCGGCTAGACCCAAACCCACTCGGCTAGACCCAAACCCACTCGGCTAGACCCAAACCCACTCGGCTAGACCCAAACCCACTCGGCTAGACCCAAACCCACTCGGCAAGACCCAAACCCACTCGGTTAGACCCAAACCCACTCCGCTAGACCCAAACCCACTCCGCTAGACCCAAACCCACTCGGCTAGACACAAACCCACTCGCATAGACCCAAACCCACTCGGCTGGACCCAAACCCACTCGGATAGACCAAAACCCACTCGGCTTGACCCAAACCCACCCGGCTAGACCCAAACCCACTCGGCAAGACCCAAACCCACTCGGCTCGACCCAAACCAACTCGACTAGACGATTACCCACTCGGCTAGACACAAACCCACGCGGCTAGACCCAAACCCACTCAGCTCGACCCAAACCCACTCAGCTCGACCCAAACCCACTCGGCTTGACCCAAACCCACTCGGCTAGACCCAAACCCACTCGGCTAGACCCTGACCCACTCGGCTACACCCAAAATCACTCCCCTAGACCCAAACCCACTCGGCTGGACCCAAACCCACTCGGCTAGACCCAAACCCACTCGGCTGGACCCAAACCCACTCGGATAGACCCAAACCCACTCGGCGAGACCCAAACACACTCGGCTAGACCCAAACCCACTCCGCTAGACCCAAACCCACTCCGCTAGACCCAAACCCACTCGGCTAGACACAAACCCACTCGGCTAGACCCAAACCCACTCGGCTGGACCCAAACCCACTCGGATAGAACAAAACCCACTCGGCTAGACCCAAACCCACTCGGCTAGACCCAAACCCACTCGGCAAGACCCAAACCCACTCGGCTCGACCCAAACTGACTCGACTAGACTATTACGCACTCGGCTAGACCGAAACCCACGCGGCTAGACCCAAACCCACTCGGCTCGACCCAAACCCACTCGGCTAGACCCAAACACACTCGGGTACACCCAAACCCACTCCGCTAGGCCCAAACCCACTCGGCTAGACCCAAACCCACTCGGCTGGACCCAACCCCACTCGGCTAGACCCAAACCCACTCGGCTAGACCCAAACCCACTCGGCTAGACCCAAACCCACTCGGCTAGACCCAAACCCACTCCGCTAGACCCAAACCCACTCCGCTAGACCCAAACCCACTCCGCTAGACCCAAACCCACTCAGCTAGACCCAAACCCACTCCACTAGACCCAAACCCACTCGGCTAGACCCAAACCCACTCGGCTAGACCCAAACCCACTCGGCTAGACCCAAACCCACTCGGCTAGACCCAAACCCACTCGGGTAGACCCAAAGCCACTGGGCTAGACTCAAACCCACTCGGCTAGACCCAAACCCACTCGGCTAGACCCAAACCCACTCGGCTAGACCCAAACCCACTCGGCTAGACCCAAACCCACTCGGCTAGACCCAAACCCACTCCGCTAGACCCAAATCCACTCCGCTACACCCAAACCCACTCGGCTAGACCCAAACCCATTCGGCTGGACCCAAACACACTCCGCTAGACCCAAACCCACTCCGCTACACGCAAACCCACTCCGCTAGTCCCAAACCCACTCCACTAGACCCAAACCCACATGGCTAGACCGAAACCCACTAGGCTAGACCCAAACGCACTCGGCTAGACCCAAACCCACTCGGGTAGACCCAAACCCACTCCGCTAGACCCAAACCCACTCGGCTAGACCCAAACCCACTCGGCTAGACCCAAACACACTCGGGTACACCCAAACCCACTCCGCTAGGCCCAAACCCACTCGGCTAGACCCAAACCCACTCGGCTAGACCCAAACCCACTCGGCTAGACCCAAACCCACTCGGCTAGACCCAAACCCACTCGGCTAGACCCAAACCCACTCGGCTAGACCCAAACCCAGTCCGCTAGACCCAAACCCACTCCGCTAGACCCAAACCCACTCCGCTAGACCCAAACCCACTCGGCTAGACCCAAACCCACTCCGCTAGACCCAAACCCACTCGGCTAGACACAAACCCACTCGGCTAGACTCAAATCCACTCGGCTAGACCCAAACCCACTCGGCTAGACCCAAACCCACTCGGGTAGACCCAAAGCCACTCGGCTAGACTCAAACCCACTCGGCTAGACCCAAACCCACTCGGCTAGACCCAAACCCACTCGGCTAGACCCAAACCCACTCGGCTAGACCCAAACCCACTCGGCTAGACCCAAACCCACTCCGCTAGACCCAAATCCACTCCGCTACACCCAAACCCACTCCGCTAGACCCAAACCCACTCGGCTAGACCCAAACCCATTCGGCTGGACCCAAACACACTCCGCTAGACCCAAACCCACTCCGCTACACGCAAACCCACTCCGCTAGACGCAAACCCACTCCACTAGACCCAAACCCACATGGCTAGACCGAAACCCACTAGGCTAGACCCAAACGCACTCGGCTAGACCCAAACCCACTCGGCTAGACCCAAACCCACTCCGCTAGACCCAAACCCACTCGGCTAGACCCAAACCCACTCCGCTAGACCCAAACCCACTCGGGTAGACCCAAACCCACTCGGCTAGACCCAAACCCACTCGGCTAGACCCAAACCCACGCGGCTAGACCCAAACCCACTCGGCTAGACCCAAACCCACTCGGCTACACCCAAACCCACTCCGCCAGACACAAACCCACTCGGCTTCACTCCAACCCACTTGGCTAGACCCAAACCCACTCGGCTAGACCCAAACCCAATCGGCTAGACCCAAACCCACTGGGCTGGACCCAAACCCACTTGGCTAGAACCAAACCCGCTCGGCTAGACCCAACCCCACTCGGCTAGTCCCAAACCCACTCGTCTAGACCGAAACGGACTCGTCTAGACCCAAACCCACTCGGCTAGAACCAAACCCACTCGGCTAGACCCAAACCCACTCGGCTAGACCCAAACCCAGTCGGCTAGACCCAAACCCACTCGGCTAGACCCAAATCCACTCGGCTAGACCCAAACCCACTCGGCAAGACCCAAACCCACTCGGCTAGACCCAAACCCACTCCGCTAGACCCAAACCCACTCCGCTAGACCCAAACCCACTCGGCTAGACACAAACCCACTCGCAGAGACCCAAACCCACTCGGCTGGACCCAAACCCACTCGGATAGACCAAAACCCACTCGGCTTGACCCAAACCCACCCGGCTAGACCCAAACCCACTCGGCAAGACCCAAACCCGCTCGGCTCGACCCAAACCAACTCGACTAGACGATTACCCACTCGGCTAGACACAAACCCACGCGGCTAGACCCAAACCCACTCGGCTCGACCCAAACCCACTCAGCTCGACCCAAACCCACTCGGCTTGACCCAAACCCACTCGGCTAGACCCAAACCCACTCGGCTAGACCCTGACCCACTCGGCTACACCCAAAATCACTCCCCTAGACCCAAACCCACTCGGCTGGACCCAAACCCACTCGGCTAGACCCAAACCCACTCGGCTGGACCCAAACCCACTCGGATAGACCCAAACCCACTCGGCGAGACCCAAACACACTCGGCTAGACCCAAACCCACTCCACTAGACCCAAACCCACTCCGCTAGACCCAAACCCACTCGGCTAGACACATACCCACTCGGCTAGACCCAAACCCACTCGGCTGGACCCAAACCCACTCGGATAGAACAAAACCCACTCGGCTAGACCCAAACACACTCGGCTATACCCAAACCCACTCCGCTAGGCCCAAACCCACTCGGCTAGACCCAAACCCACTCGGCTAGACCCAAACCCACTCGGCTAGACCCAAACCCACTCCGCTAGACCCAAACCCACTCCGCTGGACCCAAACCCGCTCCGCTAGACCCAAACCCACTCCGCTAGACCCAAACCCACTCGGCTAGACCCAAACCCACTCCACTAGACCCAAACCCACTCGGCTAGACACAAACCCACTCGGCTAGACCCAAACCCACTCGGCTAGACCCAAACCCACTCGGCTAGACCCAAACCCACTCGGGTAGACCCAAAGCCACTCGGCTAGACTCAAAACCACTCGGCTAGACGCAAACCCACTCGGCTAGACCCAAACCCACTCGGCTAGACCCAAACCCACTCGGCTAGACCCAAACCCACTCCGCTAGACCCAAATCCACTCCGCTACACCCAAACCCACTTGGCTAGACCCAAACCCATTCGGCTGGACCCAAACACACTCCGCTAGACCCAAACCCACTCCGCTACATGCAAACCCACTCCGCTAGACCCAAACCCACTCCACTAGACCCAAACCCACACGGCTAGACCGAAACCCACTAGGCTAGACCCAAACGCACTCGGCTAGACCCAAACCCACACGGCTAGACCCAAACCCACTCAGCTAGACCCAAACCCACTCGGCTAGACCCAAACCCACTCCGGTAGACCCAAACCCACTCGGCTAGACCCAAACCCACTCGGCTAGACCCAAACCCACTCGGCTAGACCCAAACCCACGCGGCTAGACCCAAACCCAGTCGGCTCGACCCAAACCCACTTGGCTTGACCCAAACCCACTCGGCTAGACCCAAACCCACTCGGCTAGACCCTGACCCACTCGGCTACACACAAAATCACTCCCCAAGACCCAAACCCACTCCGCTAGGCCCAAACCCACTCGGCTAGACCCAAACCCACTCGGCTAGACTCAAACCCACTCGGCTAGACCCAAACCCACTCGGCTAGTCCGAAACCCACTCGGCTAGACCCAAACCCACTCGGCTAGACACAAACCCACTCGGCTAGACCCAAACCCACTCGGATAGACCCAAACCCACTCGGCTAGACCCAAACCCACTCGGGTAGACCCAAAGCCACTCGGCTAGACTCAAACCCACTCGGCTAGACCCAAACCCACTCGGCTTGACCCAAACCCACTCGGCTAGACCCAAACCCACTCGGCTAGACCCAAACCCACTCCGCTAGACCCAAATCCACTCCGCTACACCCAAATCCACTCCGCTACACCCAAACCCATTCGGCTGGACCCAAACACACTCCGCTAGACCCAAACCCACTCCGCTAGACCCAAACCCACTCCGCTAGACGCAAAACCACTCCGCTAGACCCAAACCCACACGGCTAGACCGAAACCCACTAGGCTAGACCCAAACGCACTCGGCTAGACCCAAACCCACTCGGCTAGACCCAAACCCACTCCGCTAGACCCAAACCCACTCGGCTAGACCCAAACCCACTCCGCTAGACCCAAACCCACTCGGCTAGACCCAAACCCACTCCGCTAGACCCAAACCCACTCGGCTAGACACAAACCCACTCGGCTAGACCCAAACCCACTCGGCTGGACCCAAACCCACTCGGATAGAACAAAACCCACTCGGCTAGACCCAAACCCACTCGGCTAGACCCAAACCCACTCGGCAAGACCCAAACCAACTCGGCTCGACCCAAACTGACTCGACTAGACTATTACCCACTCGGCTAGACCGAAACCCACGCGGCTAGACCCAAACCCACTCGGCTCGACCCAAACCCACTCGGCTAGACCCAAACACACTCGGCTACACCCAAACCCACTCTGCTAGGCCCAAACCCACTCGGCTAGGCCCAAACCCACTCGGCTACACCCAAACCCACTCGGCTAGACCCAAACCCACTCGGCTAGACCCAAACCCACTCCGCTAGACCCAAACCCACTCGGCTAGACCCAAACCCACTCGGCTAGACCCAAACCCACTCCACTAGACCCAAACCCACTCGGCTAGACACAAACCCACTCGGCTAGACCCAAACCCACTCGGCTAGACCCAAACCCACTCGGCTAGACCCAAACCCACTCGGGTAGACCCAAAGCCACTCGGCTAGACTCAAACCCACTCGGCTAGACCCAAACCCACTCGGCTAGACCCAAACCCACTCGACTAGACCCAAACCCACTCGGCTAGACCCAAACCCACTCGGCTAGACCCAAACCCACTCCGCTAGACCCAAATCCACTCCGCTACACCCAAACCCACTCGGCTAGACCCAAACCCATTCGGCTGGACCCAAACACACTCCGCTAAACCCAAACCCACTCCGCTACATGCAAACCCACTCCGCTAGACCCAAACCCACTCCACTAGACCCAAACCCACATGGCTAGACCGAAACCCACTAGGCTAGACCCAAACGCACTCGGCTAGACCCAAACCCACACGGCTAGACCCAAACCCACTCAGCTAGACCCAAACCCACTCGGCTAGACCCAAACCCACTCCGGTAGACCCAAACCCACTCGGCTAGACCCAAACCCACTCGGCTAGACCCAAACCCACTCGGCTAGACCCAAACCCACGCGGCTAGACCCAAACCCACTCGGCTCGACCCAAACCCGCTCGGCTTGACCCAAACCCACTTGGCTAGACCCAAACCCACTCGGCTAGACCCTGACCCACTCGGCTACACACAAAATCACTCCCCTAGACCCAAACCCACTCGGCTGGACCCAAACCCACACGGCTGGACCCAAACCCACTCCACTAGACCCAAACCCACTCGGCTAGACACAAACCCACTCGGCTAGACCCAAACCCACTCGGCTACACCCAAACCCACTCCGCTAGGCCCAAACCCACTCGGCTAGACCCAAACCCACTTGGCTAGACCCAAACCCACTCGGCTAGACACAAACCCACTCGGCTAGTCCCAAACCCACTCGGCTAGACCCAAACCCACTCAGCTAGACACAAACCCACTCGGCTAGACCCAAACCCACTCGGCTAGACCCAAACCCACTCGGCTAGACCCAAAGCCACTCGGGTAGACCCAAACCCACTCGGCTAGACCCAAACCCACTCGGCTAGACCCAAACCCACTCCGCTAGACCCAAATCCACTCCGCTACACCCAAATCCACTCCGCTACACCCAAACCCATTCGGCTGGACCCAAACACACTCCGCTAGACCCAAACCCACTCCGCTAGGCCCAAACCCACTCCGCTAGACGCAAAACCACTCCGTTAGACCCAAACCCACACGGCTAGACCGAAACCCACCAGGCTAGACCCAAACGCACTCGGCTAGACCCAAACCCACTCGGCTAGACCCAAACCCACTCCGCTAGACCCAAACCCACTCGGCTAGACCCAAACCCACTCCGCTAGACCCAAACCCACTCGGCTAGACCCAAACCCACTCCGCTAGACCCAAACCCACTCGGCTAGACACAAACCCACTCGGCTAGACCCAAACCCACTCGGCTGGACCCAAACCCACTCGGATAGAACAAAACCCACTCGGCTAGACCCAAACCCACTCGGCTAGACCCAAACCCACTCGGCAAGACCCAAACCCACTCGGCTCGACCCAAACTGACTCGACTAGACTATTACCCACTCGGCTAGACCGAAACCCACGCGGCTAGACCCAAACCCACTCGGCTCGACCCAAACCCACTCGGCTAGACCCAAACACACTCGGCTACACCCAAACCCACTCCGCTAGGCCCAAACCCACTCGGCTAGGCCCAAACCCACTCGGCTACACCCAAACCCACTCGGCTAGACCCAAACCCACTCGGCTAGACCCAAACCCACTCCGCTAGACCCAAACCCACTCCGCTAGACCCAAACCCACTCGGCTAGACCCAAACCCACTCCACTAGACCCAAACCCACTCGGCTAGACACAAACCCACTCGGCTAGACCCAAACCCACTCGGCTAGACCCAAACCCACTCGGCTAGACCCAAACCCACTCGGGTAGACCCAAAGCCACTCGGCTAGACTCAAACCCACTCGGCTAGACCCAAACCCACTCGGCTAGACCCAAACCCACTCGACTAGACCCAAACCCACTCGGCTAGACCCAAACCCACTCGGCTAGACCCAAACCCACTCCGCTAGACCCAAATCCACTCCGCTACACCCAAACCCACTCGGCTAGACCCAAACCCATTCGGCTGGACCCAAACACACTCCGCTAAACCCAAACCCACTCCGCTACATGCAAACCCACTCCGCTAGACCCAAACCCACTCCACTAGACCCAAACCCACATGGCTAGACCGAAACCCACTCGGCTAGACCCAAACCCACACGGCTAGACCCAAACCCACTCAGCTAGACCCAAACCCACTCGGCTAGACCCAAACCCACTCCAGTAGACCCAAACCCACTCGGCTAGACCCAAACCCACTCGGCTAGACCCAAACCCACTCGGCTAGACCCAAACCCACGCGGCTAGACCCAAACCCACTCGGCTCGACCCAAACCCACTCGGCTTGACCCAAACCCACTTGGCTAGACCCAAACCCACTCGGCTAGACCCTGACCCACTCGGCTACACACAAAATCACTCCCCTAGACCCAAACCCACTCGGCTGGACCCAAACCCACACGGCTGGACCCAAACCCACTCCACTAGACCCAAACCCACTCGGCTAGACACAAACCCACTCGGCTAGACCCAAACCCACTCGGCTACACCCAAACCCACTCCGCTAGGCCCAAACCCACTCGGCTAGACCCAAACCCACTCGGCTAGACCCAAACCCACTCGGCTAGACCCAAACCCACTCGGCTAGTCCCAAACCCACTCGGCTAGACCCAAACCCACTCGGCTAGACACAAACCCACTCGGCTAGACCCAAACCCACTCGGCTAGACCCAAACCCACTCGGCTAGACCCAAAGCCACTCGGGTAGACCCAAACCCACTCGGCTAGACCCAAACCCACTCGGCTAGACCCAAACCCACTCCGCTAGACCCAAATCCACTCCGCTACACCCAAATCCACTCCGCTACACCCAAACCCATTCGGCTGGACCCAAACACACTCCGCTAGACCCAAACCCACTCCGCTAGACCCAAACCCACTCCGCTAGACGCAAAACCACTCCGCTGGACCCAAACCCACACGGCTAGACCGAAACCCACTAGGCTAGACCCAAACGCACTCGGCTAGACCCAAACCCACTCGGCTAGACCCAAACCCACTCCGCTAGACCCAAACCCACTCGGCTAGACCCAAACCCACTCCGCTAGACCCAAACCCACTCGGCTAGACCCAAACCCACTCCGCTAGACCCAAACCCACTCGGCTAGACACAAACCCACTCGGCTAGACCCAAACCCACTCGGCTGGACCCAAACCCACTCGGATAGAACAAAACCCACTCGGCTAGACCCAAACCCACTCGGCTAGACCCAAACCCACTCGGCAAGACCCAAACCCACTCGGCTCGACCCAAACTGACTCGACTAGACTATTACCCACTCGGCTAGACCGAAACCCACGCAGCTAGACCCAAACCCACTCGGCTCGACCCAAACCCACTCGGCTAGACCCAAACACACTCGGCTACACCCCAACCCACTCCGCTAGGCCCAAACCCACTCGGCTAGGCCCAAACCCACTCAGCTAGACCCAAACCCACTCGGCTAGACCCAAACCCACTCGGCTAGACCCAAACCCACTCCGCTAGACCCAAACCGACTCCGCTAGACCCAAACCCACTCCGCTAGACCCAAACCCACTCGGCTAGACCCAAACCCACTCCACTAGACCCAAACCCACTCGGCTAGACACAAACCCACTCGGCTAGACCCAAACCCACTCGGCTAGACCCAAACCCACTCGGGTAGACCCAAACCCACTCGGGTAGACCCAAAGCCACTCGGCTAGACTCAAACCCACTCGGCTAGACCCAAACCCACTCGGCTAGACCCAAACCCACTCGGCTAGACCCAAACCCACTTGGCTAGACCCAAACCCACTCGGCTAGACCCAAACCCACTCCGCTAGACCCAAATCCACTCCGCTACACCCAAACCCACTCGGCTAGACCCAAACCCATTCGGCTGGACCCAAACACACTCCGCAAAAACCCAAACCCACTCCGCTACATGCAAACCCACTCCGCTAGACCCAAACCCACTCCACTAGACCCAAACCCACATGGCTAGACCGAAACCCACTAGGCTAGACCCAAACGCACTCGGCTAGACCCAAACCCACACGGCTAGACCCAAACCCACTCAGCTAGACCCAAACCCACTCGGCTAGACCCAAACCCACTCCGGTAGACCCAAACCCACTCGGCTAGACCCAAACCCACTCGGCTAGACCCAAACCCACTCGGCTAGACCCAAACCCACGCGGCTAGACCCAAACCCACTCCGCTAGACCCAAACCCACTCCGCTAGACCCAAACCCACTCGGCTAGACCCAAACCCACTCCACTAGACCCAAACCCACTCGGCTAGACACAAACCCACTCGGCTAGACCCAAACCCACTCGGCTAGACCCAAACCCACTCGGCTAGACCCAAACCCACTCGGGTAGACCCAAAGCCACTCGGCTAGACTCAAACCCACACGGCTAGACCCAAACCCACTCGGCTAGACCCAAACCCACTCGGCTAGACCCAAACCCACTCGGCTAGACCCAAACCCACTCGGCTAGACCCAAACCCACTCCGCTAGACCCAAATCCACTCCGCTACACCCAAACCCACTCGGCTAGACCCAAACCCATTCGGCTGGACCCAAACACACTCCGCTAAACCCAAACCCACTCCGCTACATGCAAACCCACTCCGCTAGACCCAAACCCACTCCACTAGACCCAAACCCACATGGCTAGACCGAAACCCACTAGGCTAGACCCAAACGCACTCGGCTAGACCCAAACCCACACGGCTAGACCCAAACCCACTCAGCTAGACCCAAACCCACTCGGCTAGACCCAAACCCACTCCGGTAGACCCAAACCCACTCGGCTAGACCCAAACCCACTCGGCTAGACCCAAACCCACTCGGCTAGACCCAAACCCACGCGGCTAGACCCAAACCCACTCGGCTCGACCCAAACCCACTCGGCTTGACCCAAACCCACTTGGCTAGACCCAACCCCACTCGGCTAGACCCTGACCCACTCGGCTACACACAAAATCACTCCCCTAGACCCAAACCCACTCGGCTGGACCCAAACCCACACGGCTGGACCCAAACCCACTCCACTAGACCCAAAGCCACTCGGCTAGACTCAAACCCACTCGGCTAGACCCAAACCCACTCGGCTAGACCCAAACCCACTCGACTAGACCCAAACCCACTCGGCTAGACCCAAACCCACTCGGCTAGACCCAAACCCACTCCGCTAGACCCAAATCCACTCCGCTACACCCAAACCCACTCGGCTAGACCCAAACCCATTCGGCTGGACCCAAACACACTCCGCTAAACCCAAACCCACTCCGCTACATGCAAACCCACTCCGCTAGACCCAAACCCACTCCACTAGACCCAAACCCACATGGCTAGACCGAAACCCACTAGGCTAGACCCAAACGCACTCGGCTAGACCCAAACCCACACGGCTAGACCCAAACCCACTCAGCTAGACCCAAACCCACTCGGCTAGACCCAAACCCACTCCAGTAGACCCAAACCCACTCGGCTAGACCCAAACCCACTCGGCTAGACCCAAACCCACTCGGCTAGACCCAAACCCACGCGGCTAGACCCAAACCCACTCGGCTCGACCCAAACCCACTCGGCTTGACCCAAACCCACTTGGCTAGACCCAAACCCACTCGGCTAGACCCTGACCCACTCGGCTACACACAAAATCACTCCCCTAGACCCAAACCCACTCGGCTGGACCCAAACCCACACGGCTGGACCCAGACCCACTCCACTAGACCCAAACCCACTCGGCTAGACACAAACCCACTCGGCTAGACCCAAACCCACTCGGCTACACCCAAACCCACTCCGCTAGGCCCAAACCCACTCGGCTAGACCCAAACCCACTCGGCTAGACCCAAACCCACTCGGCTAGACCCAAACCCACTCGGCTAGTCCCAAACCCACTCGGCTAGACCCAAACCCACTCGGCTAGACACAAACCCACTCGGCTAGACCCAAACCCACTCGGCTAGACCCAAACCCACTCGGCTAGACCCAAAGCCACTCGGGTAGACCCAAACCCACTCGGCTAGACCCAAACCCACTCGGCTAGACCCAAACCCACTCCGCTAGACCCAAATCCACTCCGCTACACCCAAATCCACTCCGCTACACCCAAACCCATTCGGCTGGACCCAAACACACTCCGCTAGACCCAAACCCACTCCGCTAGACCCAAACCCACTCCGCTAGACGCAAAACCACTCCGCTGGACCCAAACCCACACGGCTAGACCGAAACCCACTAGGCTAGACCCAAACGCACTCGGCTAGACCCAAACCCACTCGGCTAGACCCAAACCCACTCCGCTAGACCCAAACCCACTCGGCTAGACCCAAACCCACTCCGCTAGACCCAAACCCACTCGGCTAGACCCAAACCCACTCCGCTAGACCCAAACCCACTCGGCTAGACACAAACCCACTCGGCTAGACCCAAACCCACTCGGCTGGACCCAAACCCACTCGGATAGAACAAAACCCACTCGGCTAGACCCAAACCCACTCGGCTAGACCCAAACCCACTCGGCAAGACCCAAACCCACTCGGCTCGACCCAAACTGACTCGACTAGACTATTACCCACTCGGCTAGACCGAAACCCACGCAGCTAGACCCAAACCCACTCGGCTCGACCCAAACCCACTCGGCTAGACCCAAACACACTCGGCTACACCCCAACCCACTCCGCTAGGCCCAAACCCACTCGGCTAGGCCCAAACCCACTCAGCTAGACCCAAACCCACTCGGCTAGATCCAAACCCACTCGGCTAGACCCAAACCCACTCCGCTAGACCCAAACCGACTCCGCTAGACCCAAACCCACTCCGCTAGACCCAAACCCACTCGGCTAGACCCAAACCCACTCCACTAGACCCAAACCCACTCGGCTAGACACAAACCCACTCGGCTAGACCCAAACCCACTCGGCTAGACCCAAACCCACTCGGGTAGACCCAAACCCACTCGGGTAGACCCAAAGCCACTCGGCTAGACTCAAACCCACTCGGCTAGACCCAAACCCACTCGGCTAGACCCAAACCCACTCGGCTAGACCCAAACCCACTTGGCTAGACCCAAACCCACTCGGCTAGACCCAAACCCACTCCGCTAGACCCAAATCCACTCCGCTACACCCAAACCCACTCGGCTAGACCCAAACCCATTCGGCTGGACCCAAACACACTCCGCAAAAACCCAAACCCACTCCGCTACATGCAAACCCACTCCGCTAGACCCAAACCCACTCCACTAGACCCAAACCCACATGGCTAGACCGAAACCCACTAGGCTAGACCCAAACGCACTCGGCTAGACCCAAACCCACACGGCTAGACCCAAACCCACTCAGCTAGACCCAAACCCACTCGGCTAGACCCAAACCCACTCCGGTAGACCCAAACCCACTCGGCTAGACCCAAACCCACTCGGCTAGACCCAAACCCACTCGGCTAGACCCAAACCCACGCGGCTAGACCCAAACCCACTCCGCTAGACCCAAACCCACTCCGCTAGACCCAAACCCACTCGGCTAGACCCAAACCCACTCCACTAGACCCAAACCCACTCGGCTAGACACAAACCCACTCGGCTAGACCCAAACCCACTCGGCTAGACCCAAACCCACTCGGCTAGACCCAAACCCACTCGGGTAGACCCAAAGCCACTCGGCTAGACTCAAACCCACACGGCTAGACCCAAACCCACTCGGCTAGACCCAAACCCACTCGGCTAGACCCAAACCCACTCGGCTAGACCCAAACCCACTCGGCTAGACCCAAACCCACTCCGCTAGACCCAAATCCACTCCGCTACACCCAAACCCACTCGGCTAGACCCAAACCCATTCGGCTGGACCCAAACACACTCCGCTAAACCCAAACCCACTCCGCTACATGCAAACCCACTCCGCTAGACCCAAACCCACTCCACTAGACCCAAACCCACATGGCTAGACCGAAACCCACTAGGCTAGACCCAAACGCACTCGGCTAGACCCAAACCCACACGGCTAGACCCAAACCCACTCAGCTAGACCCAAACCCACTCGGCTAGACCCAAACCCACTCCGGTAGACCCAAACCCACTCGGCTAGACCCAAACCCACTCGGCTAGACCCAAACCCACTCGGCTAGACCCAAACCCACGCGGCTAGACCCAAACCCACTCGGCTCGACCCAAACCCACTCGGCTTGACCCAAACCCACTTGGCTAGACCCAACCCCACTCGGCTAGACCCTGACCCACTCGGCTACACACAAAATCACTCCCCTAGACCCAAACCCACTCGGCTGGACCCAAACCCACACGGCTGGACCCAAACCCACTCCACTAGACCCAAACCCACTCGGCTAGACACAAACCCACTCGGCTAGACCCAAACCCACTCGGCTACACCCAAACCCACTCCGCTAGGCCCAAACCCACTCGGCTAGACCCAAACCCACTCGGCTAGACCCAAACCCACTCGGCTAGACCGAAACCCACTAGGCTAGACCCAAACGCACTCGGCTAGACCCAAACCCACACAGCTAGACCCAAACCCACTCAGCTAGACCCAAACCCACTCGGCTAGACCCAAACCCACTCCGGTAGACCCAAACCCACTCGGCTAGACCCAAACCCACTCGGCTAGACCCAAACCCACTCGGCTAGACCCAAACCCACGCGGCTAGACCCAAACCCACTCGGCTCGACCCAAACCCACTCGACTAGACCCTGACCCACTCGGCTACACCCAAACCCACTCCGCTAGGCCCAAACCCACTCGGCTAGACCCAAACCCACTCGGCTAGACCCAAACCCACTCGGCTAGACCGAAACCCACTAGGCTAGACCCAAACGCACTCGGCTAGACCCAAACCCACTTGGCTAGTCCCAAGCCCACTCGGCTAGACCCTGACCCACTCGGCTACACACAATATCACTCCCCTAGACCCAAACCCACTCGGCTGGACCCAAACCCACACGGCTGGACCCAAACCCACTCCACTAGACCCAAACCCACTCGGCTAGACACAAACCCACTCGGCTAGACCCAAACCCACTCGGCTACACCCAAACCCACTCCGCTAGGCCCAAACCCACTCGGCTAGACCCAAACCCACTCGGCTAGACCCAAACCCACTCGGCTAGACCCAAACCCACTCGGCTAGACCCAAACCCACTCGGCTAGACCCAAACCCACTCGGCTAGGCCAAAACCCACTCCGCTAGACCCAAACCCACGTGGCTAGACCCAAACCCACTCGGCTACACCCAAACCCACTCCGCGAGGCGCAAACCCACTCGGCTAGACCCAAACCCATTCGGCTGGACCCAAACACACTCCGCTAGACCCAAACCCACTCCGATACATGCAAACCCACTCCGCTAGACCCAAACCCACTCCACTAGACCCAAACCCACACGGCTAGACCGAAACCCACTAGGCTAGACCCAAACGCACTCGGCTAGACCCAAACCCACACGGCTAGACCCAAACCCACTCAGCTAGACCCAAACCCACTCAGCCAGACCCAAACCCACTCCGGTAGACCCAAACCCACTCGGCTAGACCCAAACCCACTCGGCTAGACCGAAACCCACTAGGCTAGACCCAAACGCACTCGGCTAGACCCAAACCCACACAGCTAGACCCAAACCCACTCAGCTAGACCCAAACCCACTCGGCTAGACCCAAACCCACTCCGGTAGACCCAAACCCACTCGGCTAGACCCAAACCCACTCGGCTAGACCCAAACCCACTCGGCTAGACCCAAACCCACGCGGCTAGACCCAAACCCACTCGGCTCGACCCAAACCCACTCGACTAGACCCTGACCCACTCGGCTACACCCAAACCCACTCCGCTAGGCCCAAACCCACTCGGCTAGACCCAAACCCACTCGGCTAGACCCAAACCCACTCGGCTAGACCGAAACCCACTAGGCTAGACCCAAACGCACTCGGCTAGACCCAAACCCACTTGGCTAGACCCAAGCCCACTCGGCTAGACCCTGACCCACTCGGCTACACACAATATCACTCCCCTAGACCCAAACCCACTCGGCTGGACCCAAACCCACACGGCTTGACCCAAACCCACTCCACTAGACCCAAACCCACTCGGCTAGACACAAACCCACTCGGCTAGACCCAAACCCACTCGGCTACACCCAAACCCACTCCGCTAGGCCCAAACCCACTCGGCTAGACCCAAACCCACTCGGCTAGACCCAAACCCACTCGGCTAGACCCAAACCCACTCGGCTAGACCCAAACCCACTCGGCTAGACCCAAACCCACTCGGCTAGGCCAAAACCCACTCCGCTAGACCCAAACCGACGTGGCTAGACCCAAACCCACTCGGCTCGACCCAAACCCACTCGGCTAGACCCAAACCCACTCGGCTACACCCAAACCCACTCCGCGAGGCGCAAACCCACTCGGCTAGACCCAAACCCATTCGGCTGGACCCAAACACACTCCGCTAGACCCAAACCCACTCCGCTACATGCAAACCCACTCCGCTAGACCCAAACCCACTCCACTAGACCCAAACCCACACGGCTAGACCGAAACCCACTAGGCTAGACCCAAACGCACTCGGCTAGACCCAAACCCACACGGCTAGACCCAAACCCACTCAGCTAGACCCAAACCCACTCAGCTAGACCCAAACCCACTCCGGTAGACCCAAACCCACTCGGCTGGACCCAAACCCACTCGGCTAGACCCAAACCCACTCGGCTAGACCCAAACCCACGCGGCTAGACCCAAACCCACTCGGCTAGACCCTGACCCACTCGGCTACACACAAAATCACTCCCCTAGACCCAAACCCACTCGGCTGGACCCAAACCCACACGGCTGGACCCAAACCCACTCCACTAGACCCAAACCCACTCGGCTAGACACAAACCCACTCGGCTAGACCCAAACCCACTCCGCTACACCCAAACCCACTCCGTAAGGCCCAAACCCACTCGGCTAGACCCAAACCCACTCCGCTACACCCAAACCCACTCGGCTAGACCCAAGCCCACTCGGCTAGACCCAAACCCACTCGGCTAGACCCAAACCCACTCGGCTAGGCCCAAACCCACTCCGCTAGACCCAAACCCACGTGGCTAGACCCAAACCCACTCGGCTCGACCCAAACCCACTCGGCTAGACCCAAACCCACTCGGCTACACCCAAACCCACTCCGCTAGGCGCAAACCCACTCGGCTAGACCCAAACCCACTCGGCTAGACCCAAACCCACTCGGCTAGACCCAAACCCACTCGGCTAGACCCAAACCCACTCGGCTAGACCCAAACCCACTCGGCTAGGCCCAAACCCACTCCGCTAGACCCAAACCAACTCCGCTAGACCCAAACCCACTCCGCTAGAGCCAAACCCACTCGGCTAGTCCCAAACCCACTCGGCTAGACCCAAACCCACTCGGCTAGACCCAAACCCACTCGGCTAGACCCAAACCCACTCGGCTAGACCCAAACCCACTCGGCTAGACCCAAACCCACTCGGCTAGACCCAAACCCACTCGGCTAGACCCAAACCCACTCGGCTAGACCCAAACCCACTCGGGTAGACCCAAAGCCACTCGGCTAGACTCAAACCCACTCGGCTAGACCCAAACCCACTCGGCTAGACCCAAACCCACTCGGCTAGACCCAAACCCACTCGGCTAGACCCAAACCCACTCGGCTAGACCCAAACCCACTCCGCTAGACCCAAATCCACTCCGCTACACCCAAACCCACTCGGCTAGACCCAAACCCATTCGGCTGGACCCAAACACACTCCGCTAAACCCAAACCCACTCCGCTACATGCAAACCCACTCCGCTAGACCCAAACCCACTCCACTAGACCCAAACCCACATGGCTAGACCGAAACCCACTAGGCTAGACCCAAACGCACTCGGCTAGACCCAAACCCACACGGCTAGACCCAAACCCACTCAGCTAGACCCAAACCCACTCGGCTAGACCCAAACCCACTCCGGTAGACCCAAACCCACTCGGCTAGACCCAAACCCACTCGGCTAGACCCAAACCCACTCGGCTAGACCCAAACCCACGCGGCTAGACCCAAACCCACTCGGCTCGACCCAAACCCACTCGGCTTGACCCAAACCCACTTGGCTAGACCCAACCCCACTCGGCTAGGCCCTGACCCACTCGGCTACACACAAAATCACTCCCCTAGACCCAAACCCACTCGGCTGGACCCAAACCCACACGGCTGGACCCAAACCCACTCCACTAGACCCAAACCCACTCGGCTAGGCACAAACCCACTCGGCTAGACCCAAACCCACTTGGCTACACCCAAACCCACTCCGCTAGGCCCAAACCCACTCGGCTAGACCCAAACCCACTCGGCTAGACCCAAACCCACTCGGCTAGACCGAAACCCACTAGGCTAGACCCAAACGCACTCGGCTAGACCCAAACCCACACAGCTAGACCCAAACCCACTCAGCTAGACCCAAACCCACACGGCTAGACCCAAACCCACTCCGGTAGACCCAAACCCACTCGGCTAGACCCAAACCCACTCGGCTAGACCCAAACCCACTCGGCTAGACCCAAACCCACGCGGCTAGACCCAAACCCACTCGGCTCGACCCAAACCCACTCGACTAGACCCTGACCCACTCGGCTACACCCAAACCCACTCCGCTTGGCCCAAACCCACTCGGCTAGACCCAAACCCACTCGGCTAGACCCAAACCCACTCGGCTAGACCGAAACCCACTAGGCTAGACCCAAACGCACTCGGCTAGACCCAAACCCACTTGGCTAGACCCAAGCCCACTCGGCTAGACCCTGACCCACTCGGCTACACACAATATCACTCCCCTAGACCCAAACCCACTCGGCTGGACCCAAACCCACACGGCTGGACCCAAACCCACTCCACTAGACCCAAACCCACTCGGCTAGACACAAACCCACTCGGCTAGACCCAAACCCACTCGGCTACACCCAAACCCACTCCGCTAGGCCCAAACCCACTCGGCTAGACCCAAACCCACTCGGCTAGACCCAAACCCACTCGGCTAGACCCAAACCCACTCGGCTAGACCCAAACCCACTCGGCTAGACCCAAACCCACTCGGCTAGGCCAAAACCCACTCCGCTAGACCCAAACCCACGTGGCTAGACCCAAACCCACTCGGCTCGACCCAAACCCACTCGGCTAGACCCAAACCCACTCGGCTACACCCAAACCCACTCCGCTAGGCGCAAACCCACTCGGCTAGACCCAAACCCATTCGGCTGGACCCAAACACACTCCGCTAGACCCAAACCCACTCCGCTACATGCAAACCCACTCCGCTAGACCCAAACCCACTCCACTAGACCCAAACCCACACGGCTAGACCGAAACCCACTAGGCTAGACCCAAACGCACTCGGCTAGACCCAAACCCACACGGCTAGACCCAAACCCACTCAGCTAGACCCAAACCCACTCAGCTAGACCCAAACCCACTCCGGTAGACCCAAACCCACTCGGCTGGACCCAAACCCACTCGGCTAGACCCAAACCCACTCGGCTAGACCCAAACCCACGCGGCTAGACCCAAACCCACTCGGCTAGACCCTGACCCACTCGGCTACACACAAAATCACTCCCCTAGACCCAAACCCACTCGGCTGGACCCAAACCCACACGGCTGGACCCAAACCCACTCCACTAGACCCAAACCCACTCGGCTAGACACAAACCCACTCGGCTAGACCCAAACCCACTCCGCTACACCCAAACCCACTCCGTAAGGCCCAAACCCACTCGGCTAGACCCAAACCCACTCCGCTACACCCAAACCCACTCGGCTAGACCCAAACCCACTCGGCTAGACCCAAACCCACTCGGCTAGACCCAAACCCACTCGGCTAGGCCCAAACCCACTCCGCTAGACCCAAACCCACGTGGCTAGACCCAAACCCACTCGGCTCGACCCAAACCCACTCGACTAGACCCAAACCCACTCGGCTACACCCAAACCCACTCCGCTAGGCGCAAACCCACTCGGCTAGACCCAAACCCACTCGGCTAGACCCAAACCCACTCGGCTAGGCCCAAACCCACTCCGCTAGACCCAAACCCACTCCGCTAGACCCAAACCCACTCCGCTAGAGCCAAACCCACTCGGCTAGTCCCAAACCCACTCGGCTAGACCCAAACCCACTCGGCTAGACCCAAACCCACTCGGCTAGACCCAAACCCACTCGGCTAGACCCAAACCCACTCGGCTAGACCCAAACCCACTCGGCTAGACCCAAACCCACTCGGCTAGACCCAAACCCACTCGGCTAGACCCAAACCCACTCGGCTAGACCCAAACCCACTCGGCTAGGCCCAAACCCACTCCGCTAGACCCAAACCCACTCCGCCAGAGCCAAACCCGCTCGGCTAGTCCCAAACCCACTCGGCTAGACCCAAACCCACTCGGCTAGACCCAAACCCACTCGGCTAGACCGAAACCCACTAGGCTAGACCCAAACGCACTCGGCTAGACCCAAACCCACTTGGCTAGCCCAAGCCCACTCGGCTAGACCCTGACCCACTCGGCTACACACAATATCACTCCCCTAGACCCAAACCCACTCGGCTGGACCCAAACCCACACGGCTGGACCCAAACCCACTCCACTAGACCCAAACCCACTCGGCTAGACACAAACCCACTCGGCTAGACCCAAACCCACTCGGCTACACCCAAACCCACTCCGCTAGGCCCAAACCCACTCGGCTAGACCCAAACGCACTCGGCTAGACCCAAACCCACACGGCTAGACCCAAACCCACTCAGCTAGACCCAAACCCACTCAGCTAGACCCAAACCCACTCCGGTAGACCCAAACCCACTCGGCTGGACCCAAACCCACTCGGCTAGACCCAAACCCACTCGGCTAGACCCAAACCCACGCGGCTAGACCCAAACCCACTCGGCTAGACCCTGACCCACTCGGCTACACACAAAATCACTCCCCTAGACCCAAACCCACTCGGCTGGACCCAAACCCACACGGCTGGACCCAAACCCACTCCACTAGACCCAAACCCACTCGGCTAGACACAAACCCACTCGGCTAGACCCAAACCCACTCCGCTACACCCAAACCCACTCCGTAAGGCCCAAACCCACTCGGCTAGACCCAAACCCACTCCGCTACACCCAAACCCACTCGGCTAGACCCAAACCCACTCGGCTACACCCAAACCCACTCCGCTAGGCGCAAACCCACTCGGCTAGACCCAAACCCACTCGGCTAAACCCAAACCCACTCGGCTAGACCCAAACCCACTCGGCTAGACCCAAACCCACTCGGCTAGACGCAAACCCACTCGGCTAGGCCCAAACCCACTCCGCTAGACCCAAACCCACTCCGCTAGACCCAAACCCACTCCGCTAGAGCCAAACCCACTTGGCGAGTCCCAAACCCACTCGGCTAGACCCAAACCCACTCGGCTAGACCCAAACCCACTCGGCTAGACCCAAACCCACTCGGCTAGACCCAAACCCACTCGGCTAGACCCAAACCCACTCGGCTAGACCCAAACCCACTCGGCTAGACCCAAACCCACTCGGCTAGACCCAAACCCACTCGGCTAGACCCAAGCCCACTCGGCTAGGCCCAAACCCACTCCGCTAGACCCAAACCCAATCCGCCAGAGCCAAACCCGCTCGGCTAGTCCCAAACCCACTCGGCTAGACCCAAACCCACTCGGCTAGACCCAAACCCACTCGGCTAGACCGAAACCCACTAGGCTAGACCCAAACGCACTCGGCTAGACCCAAACCCACTTGGCTAGACCCAAGCCCACTCGGCTAGACCCTGACCCACTCGGCTACACACAATATCACTCCCCTAGACCCAAACCCACTCGGCTGGACCCAAACCCACACGGCTGGACCCAAACCCACTCCACTAGACCCAAACCCACTCGGCTAGACACAAACCCACTCGGCTAGACCCAAACCCACTCGGCTACACCCAAACCCACTCCGCTAGGCCCAAACCCACTCGGCTAGACCCAAACCCACTCGGCTAGACCCAAACCCACTCGGCTAGACCCAAACCCACTCGGCTAGACCCAAACCCACTCGGCTAGACCCAAACCCACTCGGCTAGGCCAAAACCCACTCGACTATACCCAAACCCACGTGGCTAGACCCAAACCCACTCGGCTCGACCCAAACCCACTCGGCTAGACCCAAACCCACTCGGCTAAACCCAAACCCACTCCGCTAGGCGCAAACCCACTCGGCTAGACCCAAACCCATTCGGCTGGACCCAAACACACTCCGCTAGACCCAAACCCACTCCGCTACATGCAAACCCACTCCGCTAGACCCAAACCCACTCCACTAGACCCAAACCCACACGGCTAGACCGAAACCCACTAGGCTAGACCCAAACGCACTCGGCTAGACCCAAACCCACACGGCTAGACCCAAACCCACTCAGCTAGACCCAAACCCACTCAGCTAGACCCAAACCCACTCCGGTAGACCCAAACCCACTCGGCTGGACCCAAACCCACTCGGCTGGACCCAAACCCACTCGGCTAGACCCAAACCCACTCGGCTAGACCCAAACCCACGCGGCTAGACCCAAACCCACTCGGCTAGACCCTGACCCACTCGGCTACACACAAAATCACTCCCCTAGACCCAAACCCACTCGGCTGGACCCAAACCCACACGGCTGGACCCAAACCCACTCCACTAGACCCAAACCCACTCGGCTAGACACAAACCCACTCGGCTACACCCAAACCCACTCGGCTAGACCCAAACCCACTCGGCTAGACCCAAACCCACTCGGCTAGACCCAAACCCACTCGGCTAGGCCCAAACCCACTCCGCTAGACCCAAACCCACGTGGCTAGACCCAAACCCACTCGGCTCGACCCAAACCCACTCGGCTAGACCCAAACCCACTCGGCTAGACCCAAACCCACTCCGGTAGACCCAAACCCACTCCGCTAGACCCAAACCCACGTGGCTAGACCCAAACCCACTCGGCTCGACCCGAACCCACTCGGCTAGACCCAAACCCACTCGGCTAGACCCAAACCCACTCCGGTAGACCCAAACCCACTCGGCTAGACCCAAACCCACTCGGCTAGACCCAAACCCACTCGGCTAGACCCAAACCCACGCGGCTAGACCCAAACCCACTCGGCTCGACCCAAACCCACTCGACTAGACCCTGACCCACTCGGCTACACCCAAACCCACTCCGCTAGGCCCAAACCCACTCGGCTAGACCCAAACCCACTCGGCTAGACCCAAACCCACTCGGCTAGACCGAAACCCACTAGGCTAGACCCAAATGCACTCGGCTAGACCCAAACCCACTTGGCTAGACCCAAGCCCACTCGGCTAGACCCTGACCCACTCGGCTACACACAATATCACTCCCCTAGACCCAAACCCACTCGGCTGGACCCAAACCCACACGGCTGGACCCAAACCCACTCCACTAGACCCAAACCCACTCGGCTAGACACAAACCCACTCGGCTAGACCCAAACCCACTCGGCTACACCCAAACCCACTCCGCTAGGCCCAAACCCACTCGGCTAGACCCAAACCCACTCGGCTAGACCCAAACCCACTCGGCTAGACCCAAACCCACTCGGCTAGACCCAAACCCACTCGGCTAGACCCAAACCCACTTGGCTAGGCCAAAACCCACTCCGCTAGACCCAAACCCACGTGGCTAGACCCAAACCCACTCGGCTCGACCCAAACCCACTCGGCTAGACCCAAACCGACTCGGCTACACCCAAACCCACTCCGCTAGGCGCAAACCCACTCGGCTAGACCCAAACCCATTCGGCTGGACCCAAACACACTCCGCTAGACCCAAACCCACTCCGCTACATGCAAACCCACTCCGCTAGACCCAAACCCACTCCACTAGACCCAAACCCACACGGCTAGACCCAAACCCACTAGGCTAGACCCAAACGCACTCGGCTAGACCCAAACCCACACGGCTAGACCCAAACCCACTCAGCTAGACCCAAACCCACTGAGCTAGACCCAAACCCACTCCGGTAGACCCAAACCCACTCGGCTGGACCCAAACCCACTCGGCTAGACCCAAACCCACTCGGCTAGACCCAAACCCACGCGGCTAGACCCAAACCCACTCGGCTAGACCCTGACCCACTCGGCTACACACAAAATCACTCCCCTAGACCCAAACCCACTCGGCTGGACCCAAACCCACACGGCTGGACCCAAACCCACTCCACTAGACCCAAACCCACTCGGCTAGACACAAACCCACTCGGCTAGACCCAAACCCACTCCGCTACACCCAAACCCACTCCGTAAGGCCCAAACCCACTCGGCTAGACCCAAACCCACTCCGCTACACCCAAACCCACTCGGCTAGACCCAAACCCACTCGGCTAGACCCAAACCCACTCGGCTAGACCCAAACCCACTCGGCTAGGCCCAAACCCACCCCGCTAGACCCAAACCCACGTGGCTAGACCCAAACCCACTCGGCTCGACCCAAACCCACTTGGCTAGACCCAAACCCACTCGGCTACACCCAAACCCACTCCGCTAGGCGCAAACCCACTCGGCTAGACCCAAACCCACTCGGCTAGACCCAAACCCACTCGGCTAGACCCAAACCCACTCGGCTAGACCCAAACCCACTCGGCTAGACCCAAACCCACTCGGCTAGGCCCAAACCCACTCCGCTAGACCCAAACCCACTCCGCTAGACCCAAACCCACTCCGCTAGAGCCAAACCCACTCGGCTAGTCCCAAACCCACTCGGCTAGACCCAAACCCACTCGGCTAGACCCAAACCCACTCGGCTAGACCCAAACCCACTCGGCCAGACCCAAACCCACTCGGCTAGACCCAAACCCACTCAGCTAGACCCAAACCCACTCAGCTAGACCCAAACCCACTCCGGTAGACCCAAACCCACTCGGCTGGACCCAAACCCACTCGGCTAGACCCAAACCCACTCGGCTAGACCCAAACCCACGCGGCTAGACCCAAACCCACTCGGCTAGACCCTGACCCACTCGGCTACACACAAAATCACTCCCCTAGACCCAAACCCACTCGGCTGGACCCAAACCCACACGGCTGGACCCAAACCCACTCCACTAGACCCAAACCCACTCGGCTAGACACAAACCCACTCGGCTAGACCCAAACCCACTCCGCTACACCCAAACCCACTCCGTAAGGCCCAAACCCACTCGGCTAGACCCAAACCCACTCCGCTACACCCAAACCCACTCGGCTAGACCCAAACCCACTCGGCTAGACCCAAACCCACTCGGCTAGACCCAAACCCACTCGGCTAGGCCCAAACCCACTCCGCTAGACCCAAACCCACGTGGCTAGACCCAAACCCACTCGGCTCGACCCAAACCCACTCGGCTAGACCCAAACCCACTCGGCTACACCCAAACCCACTCCGCTAGGTGCAAACCCACTCGGCTAGACCCAAACCCACTCGGCTAGACCCAAACCCACTCGGCTAGACCCAAACCCACTCGGCTAGACCCAAACCCACTCGGCTAGACCCAAACCCACTCGGCTAGGCCCAAACCCACTCCGCTAGACCCAAACCCACGTGGCTAGACCCAAACCCACTCGGCTCGACCCAAACCCACTCGGCTAGACCCAAACCCACTCGGCTACACCCAAACCCACTCCGCTAGGCGCAAACCCACTCGGCTAGACCCAAACCCACTCGGCTAGACCCAAACCCACTCGGCTAGACCCAAACCCACTCGGCTAGACCCAAACCCACTCGGCTAGACGCAAACCCACTCGGCTAGGCCCAAACCCACTCCGCTAGACCCAAACCCACTCCGCTAGACCCAAACCCACTCCGCTAGAGCCAAACCCACTCGGCTAGTCCCAAACCCACTCGGCTAGACCCAAACCCACTCGGCTAGACCCAAACCCACTCGGCTAGACCCAAACCCACTCGGCTAGACCCAAACCCACTCGGCTAGACCCAAACCCACTCGGCTAGACCCAAACCCACTCGGCTAGACCCAAACCCACTCGGCTAGACCCAAACCCACTCGGCTAGACCCAAGCCCACTCGGCTAGGCCCAAACCCACTCCGCTAGACCCAAACCCACTCCGCCAGAGCCAAACCCGCTCGGCTAGTCCCAAACCCACTCGGCTAGACCCAAACCCACTCGGCTAGACCCAAACCCACTCGGCTAGACCGAAACCCACTAGGCTAGACCCAAACGCACTCGGCTAGACCCAAACCCACTTGGCTAGACCCAAGCCCACTCGGCTAGACCCTGACCCACTCGGCTACACACAATATCACTCCCCTAGACCCAAACCCACTCGGCTGGACCCAAACCCACACGGCTGGACCCAAACCCACTCCACTAGACCCAAACCCACTCGGCTAGACACAAACCCACTCGGCTAGACCCAAACCCACTCGGCTACACCCAAACCCACTCCGCTAGGCCCAAACCCACTCGGCTAGACCCAAACCCACTCGGCTAGACCCAAACCCACTCGGCTAGACCCAAACCCACTCGGCTAGACCCAAACCCACTCGGCTAGACCCAAACCCACTCGGCTAGGCCAAAACCCACTCGACTATACCCAAACCCACGTGGCTAGACCCAAACCCACTCGGCTCGACCCAAACCCACTCGGCTAGACCCAAACCCAATCGGCTAAACCCAAACCCACTCCGCTAGGCGCAAACCCACTCGGCTAGACCCAAACCCATTCGGCTGGACCCAAACACACTCCGCTAGACCCAAACCCACTCCGCTACATGCAAACCCACTCCGCTAGACCCAAACCCACTCCACTAGACCCAAACCCACACGGCTAGACCGAAACCCACTAGGCTAGACCCAAACGCACTCGGCTAGACCCAAACCCACACGGCTAGACCCAAACCCACTCAGCTAGACCCAAACCCACTCAGCTAGACCCAAACCCACTCCGGTAGACCCAAACCCACTCGGCTGGACCCAAACCCACTCGGCTGGACCCAAACCCACTCGGCTAGACCCAAACCCACTCGGCTAGACCCAAACCCACGCGGCTAGACCCAAACCCACTCGGCTAGACCCTGACCCACTCGGCTACACACAAAATCACTCCCCTAGACCCAAACCCACTCGGCTGGACCCAAACCCACACGGCTGGACCCAAACCCACTCCACTAGACCCAAACCCACTCGGCTAGACACAAACCCACTCGGCTAGACCCAAACCCACTCCGCTACACCCAAACCCACTCCGTAAGGCCCAAACCCACTCGGCTAGACCCAAACCCACTCCGCTACACCCAAACCCACTCGGCTAGACCCAAACCCACTCGGCTAGACCCAAACCCACTCGGCTAGACCCAAACCCACTCGGCTAGGCCCAAACCCACTCCGCTAGACCCAAACCCACGTGGCTAGACCCAAACCCACTCGGCTCGACCCAAACCCACTCGGCTAGACCAAAACCCACTCGGCTAGACCCAAACCCACTCCGGTAGACCCAAACCCACTCCGCTAGACCCAAACCCACGTGGCTAGACCCAAACCCACTCGGCTCGACCCAAACCCACTCGGCTAGACCCAAACCCACTCGGCTAGACCCAAACCCACTCCGGTAGACCCAAACCCACTCGGCTAGACCCAAACCCACTCGGCTAGACCCAAACCCACTCGGCTAGACCCAAACCCACGCGGCTAGACCCAAACCCACTCGGCTCGACCCAAACCCACTCGACTAGACCCTGACCCACTCGGCTACACCCAAACCCACTCCGCTAGGCCCAAACCCACTCGGCTAGACCCAAACCCACTCGGCTAGACCCAAACCCACTCGGCTAGACCGAAACCCACTAGGCTAGACCCAAATGCACTCGGCTAGACCCAAACCCACTTGGCTAGACCCAAGCCCACTCGGCTAGACCCTGACCCACTCGGCTACACACAATATCACTCCCCTAGACCCAAACCCACTCGGCTGGACCCAAACCCACACGGCTGGACCCAAACCCACTCCACTAGACCCAAACCCACTCGGCTAGACACAAACCCACTCGGCTAGACCCAAACCCACTCGGCTACACCCAAACCCACTCCGCTAGGCCCAAACCCACTCGGCTAGACCCAAACCCACTCGGCTAGACCCAAACCCACTCGGCTAGACCCAAACCCACTCGGCTAGACCCAAACCCACTCGGCTAGACCCAAACCCACTTGGCTAGGCCAAAACCCACTCCGCTAGACCCAAACCCACGTGGCTAGACCCAAACCCACTCGGCTCGACCCAAACCCACTCGGCTAGACCCAAACCCACTCGGCTACACCCAAACCCACTCCGCTTGGCGCAAACCCACTCGGCTAGACCCAAACCCATTCGGCTGGACCCAAACACACTCCGCTAGACCCAAACCCACTCCGCTACATGCAAACCCACTCCGCTAGACCCAAACCCACTCCACTAGACCCAAACCCACACGGCTAGACCCAAACCCACTAGGCTAGACCCAAACGCACTCGGCTAGACCCAAACCCACACGGCTAGACCCAAACCCACTCAGCTAGACCCAAACCCACTGAGCTAGACCCAAACCCACTCCGGTAGACCCAAACCCACTCGGCTGGACCCAAACCCACTCGGCTAGACCCAAACCCACTCGGCTAGACCCAAACCCACGCGGCTAGACCCAAACCCACTCGGCTAGACCCTGACCCACTCGGCTACACACAAAATCACTCCCCTAGACCCAAACCCACTCGGCTGGACCCAAACCCACACGGCTGGACCCAAACCCACTCCACTAGACCCAAACCCACTCGGCTAGACACAAACCCACTCGGCTAGACCCAAACCCACTCCGCTACACCCAAACCCACTCCGTAAGGCCCAAACCCACTCGGCTAGACCCAAACCCACTCCGCTACACCCAAACCCACTCGGCTAGACCCAAACCCACTCGGCTAGACCCAAACCCACTCGGCTAGACCCAAACCCACTCGGCTAGGCCCAAACCCACTCCGCTAGACCCAAACCCACGTGGCTAGACCCAAACCCACTCGGCTCGACCCAAACCCACTTGGCTAGACCCAAACCCACTCGGCTACACCCAAACCCACTCCGCTAGGCGCAAACCCACTCGGCTAGACCCAAACCCACTCGGCTAGACCCAAACCCACTCGGCTAGACCCAAACCCACTCGGCTAGACCCAAACCCACTCGGCTAGACCCAAACCCACTCGGCTAGACCCAAACCCACTCGGCTAGGCCCAAACCCACTCCGCTAGACCCAAACCCACTCCGCTAGACCCAAACCCACTCCGCTAGAGCCAAACCCACTCGGCTAGTCCCAAACCCACTCGGCTAGACCCAAACCCACTCGGCTAGACCCAAACCCACTCGGCTAGACCCAAACCCACTCGGCTAGACCCAAACCCACTCGGCTAGACCCAAACCCACTCGGCTAGACCCAAACCCACTCGGCTAGACCCAAACCCACTCGGCTAGACCCAAACCCACTCGGCTAGACCCAAACCCACTCGGCTAGGCCCAAACCCACTCCGCTAGACCCAAACCCACTCCGCCAGAGCCAAACCCGCTCGGCTAGTCCCAAACCCACTCGGCTAGACCCAAACCCACTCGGCTAGACCCAAACCCAGTCGGCTAGACCCAAACCCACTCGGCTAGACCCAAACTCACTCGGCTAGACCCAAACCCACTCCGCTAGACCCAAACCCACTCGGCTGGACCCAAACCCACACGGCTAGACCCAAACCCACGCGGCTAGACCCAAACCCACTCGGCTCGACCCAAACCCACTCGGCTTGACCCAAACCCACTTGGCTAGACCCAAACCCACTCGGCTAGACCCTGACCCACTCGGCTACACCCAAAATCACTCCCCTAGACCCAAACCCACTCGGCTGAACCCAAACCCACACGGCTTTACCCAAACCCACTCGACTAGACCCAAACCCACTCGGCTGGACCCAAACCCACTCGGATAGACCCAAACCCACTCGGCTAGACCCAAACCCAATCGGCTAGACCCAAACCCACTCCGCTAGACCCAAACCCACTCCGCGAGACCCAAACCCACTCTGCTAGACACAAACCCACTCGGCTAGACCCCAACCCACTCGGCTGGACCCAAACCCACTCGGAGAGACCAAAACCCACTTGGCTAGACCCAAACCCACTCGGCTAGACCCAAACCTACTCGGCAAGACCCAAACCCACTCGGCTCGACCCAAACCGACTCGACTAGACGATTACCCACTCGGCTAGACCCAAACCCACGCGGCTAGACCCAAACCCACTCGGCTCGACCCAAACCCACTCGGCTAGACCCAAACCCACTCGGCTACACCCAAACCCACTCCGCTAGGCCCAAACCCACTCGGCTAGACCCAAACCCACTCGGCTACACACAAACCCACTTGGCTAGACCCAAACCCACTCGGCTAGACCCAAACCCACTCGGCTAGACCCAAACCCACTCAGCTAGGACCAAACCCACTCCGCTAGACCCAAACCCACTCCGCTAGACCCAAACCCACTCCGCTAGAGCCAAACCCACTCGGCTAGTCCCAAACCCACTCGGCTAGACCCAAACCCACTCGGCTAGACCCAAACCCACTCGGCTAGACCCAAACCCACTCGGCTAGACCCAAACCCACTCCGCTAGACCCAAACCCACTTGGCTAGACCCAAACCCACTCGGCTAGACCCAAACCCACACCGCTAGACCCAAACCCACTCCGCTAGACCCAAACTCACTCGGCTAGACCCAAACCCACACCGCTAGACCCAAACCCACTCGGCTAGACCCAAACCCACTCGGGTAGACTCAAATCCACTCGGCTAGACCCAAACCCACTCGGCTAGACCCAAACCCACTCGGCTAGACCCAAACCCACTCGGCTAGACCCAAACCCACTCGGCTAGACCCAAACCCACTCGGCTAGACCCAAACCCACTCGGCTAGACCCAAACCCACTCCGCTAGACCCAAAGCCACTCGGCTAGACACAAACCCACTCCGCTAGACCCAAACCCACTCGGCTAGACCCAAACCCACTCCGCTAGACCCAAACCCACTCCGCGAGACACAAACCCACTCCGCTAGACCCAAACCCACTCGGCTGGACCCAAACCCACTCGGATAGACCAAAACCCACTCGGCTAGACCCAAACCCACTCGGCTAGACCCAAACCCACTCGGCTAGACCCAAACCCACTCGGCTGGACCCAAACCCACTCGGATAGACCAAAACCCACTTGGCTAGATGCAAACCCACTCGGCTAGACCCAAACCTACTCGGCAAGACCCAAACACACTTGGCTCGACCCAAACCGACTCGACTAGACGATTACCCACTTGGCTAGACCCAAACCCACGCGGCTAGACCCAAACCCACTCGGCTCGACCCAAACCCACTCGGCTAGACACAAACCCACTCGGCTACACCCAAACCCACTCCGCTAGGCCCAAACCCACTCGGCTAGACCCAAACCCACTCGGCTAGACACAAACCCACTCGGCTAGACCCAAACCCACTCCGCTAGACCCAAACCCACTCCGCTAGACCCAAACCCACTCAGCTAGGCCCAAACCCACTCCGCTAGACCCAAACCCACTCCGCTAGACCCAAACCCACTCCGCTAGAGCCAAACCCACTCGGCTAGTTCCAAACCCACTCGGCTAGACCCAAACCCACTCGGCTAGACCCAAACCCACTCAGCTAGACCCAAACCCACTCGGCTAGACCCAAACCCACTCCGCTAGACCCAAACATACTCGGCTAGACCCAAACCCACTCCGCTAGACCCAAACCCACTCGGCTAGACCCAAACCCACTCGGCTAGACCCAAACCCACTCGGCTAGACCCAAACCCACTCCGCTAGACCTAAACCAACTCGGCTAGACCCAAACCCACTCCACCAGACCCAAACCCACTCGGCTAAACACAAACCCACTCGGCTAGACCCAAACCCACTCGGCTAGACCCAAACCCACTCGGCTAGACCCAAACCCACTTGGCTCGACCCAAACCCACTCGGCTAGACCCAAACCCACTCGGCTAGTCCCAAAACCACTCGGCTAGACCCAAACCCACAAGGCTAGACGCAAACCCACTGGGCTAGACCCAAACCCACTCGGCTAGACCCAAACCAACTCGGCTAGACCCAAACCCACTCGGCCAGACCCAAACCCACTCGGCTAGACCCAAACCCACTCGGCTACACCCAAACCCACTCGGCTAGACCCAAACCCACTCGGCTCGACCCAAACCCACTCGGCCAGACCCAAACCCACTCGGCTAGACCCAAACCCACTCGGCTAGACCCAAACCCACTCGGCTAGGCCCAAACCCACTCCGCTAGACCCAAACCCACTCCGCTAGACCCAAACCCACTCCGCTAGAGCCAAACCCACTCGGCTAGTCCCAAACCCACTCGGCTAGACCCAAACCCACTCGGCTAGACCCAAACCCACTCGGCTAGACCCAAACCCACTCGGCTAGACCCAAACCCACTCGGCTAGACCCAAACCCACTCGGCTAGACCCAAACCCACTCGGCTAGACCCAAACCCACTCGGCTAGACCCAAACCCACTCGGCTAGACCCAAACCCACTCGGCTAGGCCCAAACCCACTCCGCTAGACCCAAACCCACTCCGCCAGAGCCAAACCCGCTCGGCTAGTCCCAAACCCACTCGGCTAGACCCAAACCCACTCGGCTAGACCCAAACCCAGTCGGCTAGACCCAAACCCACTCGGCTAGACCCAAACTCACTCGGCTAGACCCAAACCCACTCCGCTAGACCCAAACCCACTCGGCTGGACCCAAACCCACACGGCTAGACCCAAACCCACGCGGCTAGACCCAAACCCACTCGGCTCGACCCAAACCCACTCGGCTTGACCCAAACCCACTTGGCTAGACCCAAACCCACTCGGCTAGACCCTGACCCACTCGGCTACACCCAAAATCACTCCCCTAGACCCAAACCCACTCGGCTGAACCCAAACCCACACGGCTTTACCCAAACCCACTCGACTAGACCCAAACCCACTCGGCTGGACCCAAACCCACTCGGATAGACCCAAACCCACTCGGCTAGACCCAAACCCAATCGGCTAGACCCAAACCCACTCCGCTAGACCCAAACCCACTCCGCGAGACCCAAACCCACTCTGCTAGACACAAACCCACTCGGCTAGACCCAAACCCACTCGGCTGGACCCAAACCCACTCGGAGAGACCAAAACCCACTTGGCTAGACCCAAACCCACTCGGCTAGACCCAAACCTACTCGGCAAGACCCAAACCCACTCGGCTCGACCCAAACCGACTCGACTAGACGATTACCCACTCGGCTAGACCCAAACCCACGCGGCTAGACCCAAACCCACTCGGCTCGACCCAAACCCACTCGGCTAGACCCAAACCCACTCGGCTACACCCAAACCCACTCCGCTAGGCCCAAACCCACTCCGCTAGACCCAAACCCACTCGGCTACACACAAACCCACTTGGCTAGACCCAAACCCACTCGGCTAGACCCAAACCCACTCGGCTAGACCCAAACCCACTCAGCTAGGACCAAACCCACTCCGCTAGACCCAAACCCACTCCGCTAGACCCAAACCCACTCCGCTAGAGCCAAACCCACTCGGCTAGTCCCAAACCCACTCGGCTAGACCCAAACCCACTCGGCTAGACCCAAACCCACTCGGCTAGACCCAAACCCACTCGGCTAGACCCAAACCCACTCCGCTAGACCCAAACCCACTTGGCTAGACCCAAACCCACTCGGCTAGACCCAAACCCACACCGCTAGACCCAAACCCACTCCGCTAGACCCAAACTCACTCGGCTAGACCCAAACCCACACCGCTAGACCCAAACCCACTCGGCTAGACCCAAACCCACTCGGGTAGACTCAAATCCACTCGGCTAGACCCAAACCCACTCGGCTAGACCCAAACCCACTCGGCTAGACCCAAACCCACTCGGCTAGACCCAAACCCACTCGGCTAGACCCAAACCCACTCGGCTAGACCCAAACCCACTCGGCTAGACCCAAACCCACTCCGCTAGACCCAAAGCCACTCGGCTAGACACAAACCCACTCCGCTAGACCCAAACCCACTCGGCTAGACCCAAACCCACTCCGCTAGACCCAAACCCACTCCGCGAGACACAAACCCACTCCGCTAGACCCAAACCCACTCGGCTGGACCCAAACCCACTCGGATAGACCAAAACCCACTCGGCTAGACCCAAACCCACTCGGCTAGACCCAAACCCACTCGGCTAGACCCAAACCCACTCGGCTGGACCCAAACCCACTCGGATAGACCAAAACCCACTTGGCTAGATGCAAACCCACTCGGCTAGACCCAAACCTACTCGGCAAGACCCAAACACACTTGGCTCGACCCAAACCGACTCGACTAGACGATTACCCACTTGGCTAGACCCAAACCCACGCGGCTAGACCCAAACCCACTCGGCTCGACCCAAACCCACTCGGCTAGACACAAACCCACTCGGCTACACCCAAACCCACTCCGCTAGGCCCAAACCCACTCGGCTAGACCCAAACCCACTCGGCTAGACACAAACCCACTCGGCTAGACCCAAACCCACTCCGCTAGACCCAAACCCACTCCGCTAGACCCAAACCCACTCAGCTAGGCCCAAACCCACTCCGCTAGACCCAAACCCACTCCGCTAGACCCAAACCCACTCCGCTAGAGCCAAACCCACTCGGCTAGTTCCAAACCCACTCGGCTAGACCCAAACCCACTCGGCTAGACCCAAACCCACTCAGCTAGACCCAAACCCACTCGGCTAGACCCAAACCCACTCCGCTAGACCCAAACATACTCGGCTAGACCCAAACCCACTCGGCTAGACCCAAACCCACTCTGCTAGACCCAAACCCACTCGGCTAGACCCAAACCCACTCGGCTAGATCCAAACCCACTCGGCTAGACCTAAACCAACTCGGCTAGACCCAAACCCACTCCACCAGACCCAAACCCACTCGGCTAAACACAAACCCACTCGGCTAGACCCAAACCCACTCGGCTAGACCCAAACCCACTCGGCTAGACCCAAACCCACTTGGCTCGACCCAAACCCACTCGGCTAGACCCAAACCCACTCGGCTAGTCCCAAAACCACTCGGCTAGACCCAAACCCACAAGGCTAGACGCAAACCCACTGGGCTAGACCCAAACCCACTCGGCTAGACCCAAACCAACTCGGCTAGACCCAAACCCACTCGGCCAGACCCAAACCCACTCGGCTAGACCCAAACCCACTCGGCTACACCCAAACCCACTCGGCTAGACCCAAACCCACTCGGCTCGACCCAAACCCACTCGGCCAGACCCAAACCCACTCGGCTAGACCCAAACCCACACGGCTAGACCCAAACCCACTCGGCTAGACCCAAAACCACTCGGCTAGATCCAATACCACTCGGCTAGACCTAAACCCACTCGGCTAGACCCAAACCCACTCCACTAGACCCAAACCCACTCCGCTAGACACAAACCCACTCGGCTAGACCCAAACCCACTCGGCTAGACCCAAACCCACTCGGCTAGACCCAAAACCACTGGGCTCGACCCAAACCCACTCGGCTAGACCCAAACCCACTCGGCTAGTCCCAAACCCACTCGGCTAGACTCAAACCCACACGGCTAGACCCAAACCCACTCGGATAGACCCAAACCCACTCCGCTAGACCCAAATCCACTCCGCTACACCCAAACCCACTCGGCTAGACCCAAACCCTTTCGGCTAGACCCAAACCCACTCCGCTGGACCCAAACCCACTCGGCTAGACCCAAACCCACTCGGCTAGACCCAAACCCACTCGGCTAGACACAAACCCACTCGGCTAGACCCAAACCCACTCTGCTGGACCCAAACCCACTCGGCTAGACCCAAACCCACTCGGCTAGACCCAAACCCACTCGGCTAGACCCAAGCCCACTCGGCTAGACCCAAACCCACTCGGCTAGACCCAAACCCACTCGGCTAGACCCAAACCCACTCGGCTAGACCCAAACCCACTCGGCTAGACCCAAACCCACTCGGCTAGACCCAAACTCACTCGGCTCGACCCAAACCCACTCGGCTAGACCCAAACCCACTCGGCTAGTCCCAAACCCACTCGGCTAGACCCAAACCCACTAGGCTAGACCCAAACCCACTCGGCTAGACCCAAACCCACTCGGCTAGACCCAAACCCACTCGGCTAGACCCAAACCCACTCGGCTAGACCCAAACCCACTCGGCTAGACCCAAACCCACTCGGCTAGACCCAAACCCACACGGCTAGACCCAAACCCACTCGGCTAGACCCAAACCCACTCGGCTAGACCCAAACCCACCCGGCCAGACCCAAACCCACTCGGCTAGACCCAAACCCACTTGGCTAGAACCAAACCCACTCGGCTAGACCCAAACATACTCGGCGAGTCCCAAACCCACTCGGCTAGACCCAAACAGACTCGGCTAGAACCAAACCCACTCGGCTAGACCCAAACCCACTTGGCTAGACCCCAACCCACTCGGCAAGACCCAAACCCACTCAGCTAGACCCAAACCCACTCGGTAGACCCAAACCCACTCGGCTAGACCCAAAACCACTCGGCTGGACCCAAACCCACTCAGCTAGCCCAAACCCACTCGGCTAGACCCAAACCCTCTCGGATAGACCCAAACCCACTCTGCTAGACCCAAACCCACTCCGCTAGACCCAAACGCAATCGGCTAGACACAAACCCACTCGACTAAACCCAAACCCACTCAGCTAGACCCAAATCCAATCGGCTAGACCCAAACCCTCTCGGATAGACCCAAACCCACTCTGCTAGACCCAAACCCACTCCGCTAGACCCAAACGCACTCGGCTAGACCCAAACACACTTGGCTAGACACAAACCCACTCGGCTCGACCCAAACCTACTCGGCTAGACCCAAACCCTCTCGGATAGACCAAAACCGACTCGGCTAGACCCAAACCCACTCGGCTAGACCCAAACCAACTCGGCTAGATCCAAACCCACTCGGCCAGACCCAAACCCACTCGGCTAGACCCAAACCCACTCGGCTAGACCCAAACCCACTCGGCTAGACCCAAACCCACTCGGCTCGACCCAAACCCACTCGGCTAGACCCAAACCCACACGGCTAGACCCAAACCCACTCGGATAGACCCAAACCCACTCCGCTAGACCCAAATCCACTCCGCTAGACCCAAACCCACTCGGCTAGACCCAAACCCATTCGGCTAGACCCAAACACACTCCGCTGGACCCAAACCCACTCGGCTAGACCCAAACCCACTCGGCTAGACCCAAACCCACTCGGCTAGACACAAACCCACTCGGCTAGACCCAAACCCACTCTGCTGGACCCAAACCCACTCGGCTAGACCCAAACCCACTCGGCTAGACCCAAACCCACTCGGCTAGACCCAAGCCCACTCGGCTAGACCCAAACCCACTCGGCTAGACCCAAACCCACTCGGCTAGACCCAAACCCATTCGGCTAGACCCAAACCCACTCCGCTAGACCCAAACCCACTCCGCTAGACCCAAACCCACTCGGCTAGACCCAAACCCACTCGGCTAGACACAAACCCACTCGGCTAGACCCAAACCCACTCTGCTAGACCCAAACCCACTCGGCTAGACCCAAACCCACAAGGCTAGACCCAAACCCACTGGGCTAGACCCAAACCCACTCGGCTAGACCCAAGCCCACTCGGCTAGACCCAAACCCACTCGGCCAGACCCAAACCCACTCGGCTAGACCCAAACCCACTCGGCTAGACCCAAACCCACTCGGTTAGACCCAAACCCACTCGGCTTGACCCAAACCCACTCGGCTAGACCCAAACCCACTCGGCTAGACCCAAACCCACACGGCTAGACCCAAACCCACTCGGCTAGACCCAAAACCACTCGGCTAGATCCAATACCACTCGGCTAGACCTAAACCCACTCGGCTAGACCCAAACCCACTCCACTAGACACAAACCCACTCGGCTAGACCCAAACCCACTCTGCTGGACCCAAACCCACTCGGCTAGACCCAAACCCACTCGGCTAGACCCAAACCCACTCTGCTAGACCCAAGCCCACTCGGCTAGACCCAAACCCACTCGGCTAGACCCAAACCCACTCGGCTAGACCCAAACCCACTCGGCTGGACCCAAACCCACTCGGCTAGACCCAAAACCACTCGGCTAGATCCAGTACCACTCGGCTAGACCTAAACCCACTCGGCTAGACCCAAACCCACTCCACTAGACCTAAACCCACTCGGCTAGACACAAACCCACTCGGCTAGACCCAAACCCACTCGGCTAGACCCAAACCCACTCGGCTAGACCCAAACTCACTCGGATCGACCCAAACCCACTCGGCTAGACCCAAACCCACTCGGCTAGTCCCAAACCCACTCGGCTAGACCCAAACCCACTAGGCTAGACCCAAACCCACTCGGCTAGACCCAAACCCACTCGGCTAGACCCAAACCCACTCGGCTAGACCCAAACCCACTCGGCTAGACCCAAACCCACTCGGCTAGACCCAAACCCACTCGGCTAGACCCAAACCCACACGGCTAGACCCAAACCCACTCGGCTAGACCCAAACCCACCCGGCCAGACCCAAACCCACTCGGCTAGACCCAAACCCACTTGGCTAGAACCAAACCCACTCGGCTAGACCCAAACATACTCGGCGAGTCCCAAACCCACTCGGCTAGACCCAAACAGACTCGGCTAGAACCAAACCCACTCGGCTAGACCCAAACCCACTTGGCTAGACCCCAACCCACTCGGCAAGACCCAAACCCACTCAGCTAGACCCAAACCCACTCGGTAGACCCAAACCCACTCGGCTAGACCCAAAACCACTCGGCTGGACCCAAACCCACTCAGCTAGCCCAAACCCACTCGGCTAGACCCAAACCCTCTCGGATAGACCCAAACCCACTCTGCTAGACCCAAACCCACTCCGCTAGACCCAAACGCACTCGGCTAGACACAAACCCACTCGACTAAACCCAAACCCACTCGGCTAGACCCAAATCCAATCGGCTAGACCCAAACCCACTCGGCTAGACCCAAACCCAATCGGCTAGACCCAAACCCACTCCGCTAGACCCAAACCAACTCGGCTAGACCCAAACCCACTCGGCTAGACCCAACCCCACTCGGCTAGAACCAAACCCACTCGGCTAGACCCAAACCCAGTCGGTTAGACCCAAACCGACTCGGCTAGACCCAAACCCACTCGGCGAGACCCAAACCCACTCGGCTAGACCCAAACCCACACGGCTAGACCCAAACCCACCCGGCTTTACCCAAACCCACTCGGCTAGACCCAAACCCACTCGGCTAGACCCAAACCCACTCGGCTAGACCCAAACGCACTCGGCTAGACCCAAATCCACTCGGCTAGACCCAAACCCACTCCACTAGACCCAAACCCACTCCGCTAGACACAAACCCACTCGGCTAGACCCAAACCCACTCGGCTAGACCCAAACCCACTCGGCTAGACCCAAACCCACTCTGCTAGACCCACACCCACTCGGCTAGACCCAAACCCACTCGGCTAGACCCAAACCCATTCAGCTAGACCCAAACCCACTCCGCTAGACCCAAACCCACTCGGCTAGACCCTAACGCACTCGGCTAGACCCAAACCCACTAGGCTAGACCAAAACCCACTCGGCTAGACCCAAACCCACTCTGCTAGACCCAAACCCACTCGGCTAGACCCAAACCCACTCGGCTAGACCCAAACCCACTCGGCTAGACCCAAACCCACTCGGCTAGACCCAAACCCACTCGGCGAGACCCAAACCAACTCGGCTAGACCCAAACCCACTCCACCAGACCCAAACCCACTCGGCTAAACACAAACCCACTCGGCTAGACCCAAACCCACTCGGCTAGACCCAAACCCACTCGGCTAGACCCAAACCCACTTGGCTCGACCCAAACCCACTCGGCTAGACCCAAACCCACTCGGCTCGACCCAAACCCACTCGGCCAGACCCAAACCCACTCGGCTAGACCCAAACCCACACGGCTAGACCCAAACCCACTCGGCTAGACCCAAAACCACTCGGCTAGATCCAATACCACTCGGCTAGACCTAAACCCACTCGGCTGCACCCAAACCCACTCCACTAGACCCAAACCCACTCCGCTAGACACAAACCCACTCGGCTAGACCCAAACCCACTCGGCTAGACCCAAACCCACTCGGCTAGACCCAAAACCACTGGGCTCGACCCAAACCCACTCGGCTAGACCCAAACCCACTCGGCTAGTCCCAAACCCACTCGGCTAGACTCAAACCCACACGGCTAGACCCAAACCCACTCGGATAAACCCAAACCCACTCCGCTAGACCCAAATCCACTCCGCTAGACCCAAACCCACTCGGCTAGACCCAAACCCATTCGGCTAGACCCAAACCCACTCCGCTGGACCCAAACCCACTCGGCTAGACCCAAACCCACTCGGCTAGACCCAAACCCACTCGGCTAGACACAAACCCACTCGGCTAGACCCAAACCCACACTGCTGGACCCAAACCCACTCGGCTGGACCCAAACCCACTCGGCTAGACCCAAACCCACTCGGCTAGACCCAAGCCCACTCGGCTAGACCCAAACCCACTCGGCTAGACCCAAACCCACTCGGCTAGACCCAAACCCACTCGGCTAGACCCAAAACCACTCGGCTAGATCCAGTACCACTCGGCTAGATCCAGTACCACTCGGCTAGACCTAAACCCACTCGGCTAGACCCAAACCCACTCCACTAGACCTAAACCCACTCGGCTAGACACAAACCCAGTCGGCTAGACCCAAACCCACTCGGCTAGACCCAAACCCACTCGGCTAGACCCAAACTCACTCGGATCAACCCAAACCCACTCGGCTAGACCCAAACCCACTCGGCTAGTCCCAAACCCACTCGGCTAGACCCAAACCCACTAGGCTAGACCCAAACCCACTCGGCTAGACCCAAACCCACTCGGCTAGACCCAAACCCACTCGGCTAGACCCAAACCCACTCGGCTAGACCCAAACCCACTCGGCTAGACCCAAACCCACTCGGCTAGACCCAAACCCACACGGCTAGACCCAAACCCACTCGGCTAGACCCAAACCCACTCGGCTAGACCCAAACCCACCCGGCCAGACCCAAACCCACTCGGCTAGACCCAAACCCACTTGGCTAGAACCAAACCCACTCGGCTAGACCCAAACATACTCGGCGAGTCCCAAACCCACTCGGCTAGACCCAAACAGACTCGGCTAGAACCAAACCCACTCGGCTAGACCCAAACCCACTTGGCTAGACCCCAACCCACTCGGCAAGACCCAAACCCACTCAGCTAGACCCAAACCCACTCGGTAGACCCAAACCCACTCGGCTAGACCCAAAACCACTCGGCTGGACCCAAACCCACTCAGCTAGCCCAAACCCACTCGGCTAGACCCAAACCCTCTCGGATAGACCCAAACCCACTCTGCTAGACCCAAACCCACTCCGCTAGACCCAAACGCACTCGGCTAGACACAAACCCACTCGACTAAACCCAAACCCACTCGGCTAGACCCAAATCCAATCGGCTAGACCCAAACCCACTCGGCTAGACCCAAACCCACTCGGCTAGACCCAAACCCACTCCGCTAGACCCAAACCAACTCGGCTAGACCCAAACCCACTCGGCTAGACCCAACCCCACTCGGCTAGACCCAAACCCACTCGGCTAGACCCAAACCCAGTCGGTTAGACCCAAACCGACTCGGCTAGACCCAAACCCACTCGGCGAGACCCAAACCCACTCGGCTAGACCCAAACCCACACGGCTAGACCCAAACCCACTCGGCTTTACCCAAACCCACTCGGCTAGACCCAAACCCACTCGGCTAGACCCAAACCCACTCGGCTAGACCCAAACGCACTCGGCTAGACCCAAATCCACTCGGCTAGACCCCAACCCACTCGGCTAGACCCAAACCCGCTCGGCTAGACCCAAACCCGCTCGGCTAGACCCAAACCCACTCGGCTAGACCCAAACCTACTCACCTAGACCCAAACCCACTCGGCTAGACCCAAACCCACTCGGCTAGACCCAAACACACTTGGCTAGACACAAACCCACTCGGCTCGACCCAAACCTACTCGGCTAGACCCAAACCCTCTCGGATAGACCAAAACCGACTCGGCTAGACCCAAACCCACTCGGCTAGACCCAAACCAACTCGGCTAGATCCAAACCCACTCGGCCAGACCCAAACCCACTCGGCTAGACCCAAACCCACTCGGCTAGACCCAAACCCACTCGGCTAGACCCAAACCCACTCGGCTCGACCCAAACCCACTCGGCCACACCCAAACCCACTCGGCTAGACCCAAACCCACACGGCTAGACCCAAACCCACTCGGCTAGACCCAAAACCACTCGGCTAGATCCAATACCACTCGGCTAGACCTAAACCCACTCGGCTAGACCCAAACCCACTCCACTAGACCCAAACCCACTCCGCTAGACACAAACCCACTCGGCTAGACCCAAACCCACTCGGCTAGACCCAAACCCACTCGGCTAGACCCAAAACCACTTGGCTCGACCCAAACCCACTCGGCTAGACCCAAACCCACACGGCTAGTCCCAAACCCACTCGGCTAGACTCAAACCCACACGGCTAGACCCAAACCCACTCGGATAGACCCAAACCCACTCCGCTAGACCCAAATCCACTCCGCTAGACCCAAACCCACTCGGCTAGACCCAAACCCATTCGGCTAGACCCAAACCCACTCCGCTGGACCCAAACCCACTCGGCTAGACCCAAACCCACTCGGCTAGACCCAAACCCACTCGGCTAGACACAAACCCACTCGGCTAGACCCAAACCCACTCTGCTGGACCCAAACCCACTCGGCTAGACCCAAACCCACTCGGCTAGACCCAAACCCACTCGGCTAGACCCAAGCCCACTCGGCTAGACCCAAACCCACTCGGCTAGACCCAAACCCACTCGGCTAGACCCAAACCCATTCGGCTAGACCCAAACCCACTCCGCTAGACCCAAACCCACTCCGCTAGACCCAAACCCACTCGGCTAGACCCAAACCCACTCGGCTAGACACAAACCCACTCGGCTAGACCCAAACCCACTCTGCTAGACCCAAACCCACTCGGCTAGACCCAAACCCACTCGGCTAGACCCAAACCCACTCGGCTAGACACAAACCCACTCGGCTAGACCCAAACCCACTCGGCTAGACCCAAACCCACTCGGCTAGACACAAACCCACTCGGCTAGACCCAAACCCACTCTGCTAGACCCAAACCCACTCGGCTAGACCCAAACCCACTCGGCTAGACCCAAACCCACTCGGCTAGACCCAAACCCACTCGGCTAGACCCAAACCCACTCGGCTAGACCCAAACCCACTCGGCTCGACCCAAACCCACTCGGCTAGACCCAAACCCACTCAGCTAGACCCAAATCCACTCGGCTAGACCCAAACCCACTCGGCTAGACCCAAAACCACTCGGCTAGATCCAGTACCAGTCGGCTAGACCTAAACCCACTCGGCTAGACCCAAACCCACTCCACTAGACCTAAACCCACTCGGCTAGACACAAACCCACTCGGCTAGACCCAAACCCACTCGGCTAGACCCAAACCCACTCGGCTAGACCCAAACTCACTCGGCTCGACCCAAACCCACTCGGCTAGACCCAAACCCACTCGGCTAGTCCCAAACCCACTCGGCTAGACCCAAACCCACTTGGCTAGACCCAAACCCACTCGGCTAGACCCAAACCTACTCGGCTAGACCCAAACCCACTCGGCTAGACCCAAACCCACTCGGCTAGACCCAAACCCACTCGGCAAGACCCAAACCCACTCGGCTAGACCCAAACCCACACGGCTAGACCCAAACCCTCTCGGCTAGACCCAAACCCACTCGGATAGACCCAAACCCACCCGGCCAGACCCAAACCCACTCGGCTAGACCCAAACCCACTTGGCTAGAACCAAACCCACTCGGCTAGACCCAAACCCACTCCGCTAGACCCAAACCAACTCGGCTAGACCCAAACCCACTCGGCTAGACCCAACCCCACTCGGCTAGACCCAAACCCACTCGGCTAGACCCAAACCCAGTCGGTTAGACCCAAACCGACTCGGCTAGACCCAAACCCACTCGGCGAGACCCAAACCCACTCGGCTAGACCCAAACCCACACGGCTAGACCCAAACCCACTCGGCTTTACCCAAACCCACTCGGCTAGACCCAAACCCACTCGGCTAGACCCAAACCCACTCGGCTAGACCCAAACGCACTCGGCTAGACCCAAATCCACTCGGCTAGACCCCAACCCACTCGGCTAGACCCAAACCCGCTCGGCTAGACCCAAACCCGCTCGGCTAGACCCAAACCCACTCGGCTAGACCCAAACCTACTCACCTAGACCCAAACCCACTCGGCTAGACCCAAACCCACTCGGCTAGACCCAAACACACTTGGCTAGACACAAACCCACTCGGCTCGACCCAAACCTACTCGGCTAGACCCAAACCCTCTCGGATAGACCAAAACCGACTCGGCTAGACCCAAACCCACTCGGCTAGACCCAAACCAACTCGGCTAGATCCAAACCCACTCGGCCAGACCCAAACCCACTCGGCTAGACCCAAACCCACTCGGCTAGACCCAAACCCACTCGGCTAGACCCAAACCCACTCGGCTCGACCCAAACCCACTCGGCCACACCCAAACCCACTCGGCTAGACCCAAACCCACACGGCTAGACCCAAACCCACTCGGCTAGACCCAAAACCACTCGGCTAGATCCAATACCACTCGGCTAGACCTAAACCCACTCGGCTAGACCCAAACCCACTCCACTAGACCCAAACCCACTCCGCTAGACACAAACCCACTCGGCTAGACCGAAACCCACTCGGCTAGACCCAAACCCACTCGGCTAGACCCAAAACCACTTGGCTCGACCCAAACCCACTCGGCTAGACCCAAACCCACTCGGCTAGTCCCAAACCCACTCGGCTAGACTCAAACCCACACGGCTAGACCCAAACCCACTCGGATAGACCCAAACCCACTCCGCTAGACCCAAATCCACTCCGCTAGACCCAAACCCACTCGGCTAGACCCAAACCCATTCGGCTAGACCCAAACCCACTTGGCTAGACCCAAACCCACTCGGCTAGACCCAAAACCACTCGGCTAGATCCAGTACCACTCGGCTAGACCTAAACCCACTCGGCTAGACCCAAACCCACTCCACTAGACCTAAACCCACTCGGCTAGACACAAACCCACTCGGCTAGACCCAAACCCACTCGGCTAGACCCAAACCCACTCGGCTAGACCCAAACGCACTCGGCTCGACCCAAACCCACTCGGCTAGACCCAAACCCACTCGGCTAGTCCCAAACCCACTCGGCTAGACCCAAACCCACTTGGCTAGACCCAAACCCACTCGGCTAGACCCAAACCCACTCGGCTAGACCCAAACCCACTCGGCTAGACCCAAACCCACTCGGCTAGACCCAAACCCACTCGGCAAGACCCAAACCCACTCGGCTAGACCCAAACCCACACGGCTAGACCCAAACCCACTCGGCTAGACCCAAACCCACTCGGATAGACCCAAACCCACCCGGCCAGACCCAAACCCACTCGGCTAGACCCAAACCCACTCGGCTAGACCCAAACCCACTCAGCTAGTCCCAAACCCACTCGGCTAGACCCAAACCCACTAGGCTAGACCCAAACCCACTCGGCTAGACCCAAACCCACTCGGCTAGACCCAAACCCACTCGGCTAGACCCAAACCCACTCGGCTAGACCCAAACCCACTCGGCTAGACCTAAACCCACTCGGCTAGACCCAAACCCACTCGGCTCGAACCAAACCCACTCGGCTAGACCCAAACCCACTCGGCTAGACTCAAACTCACTCGGCCAGACCCAATCCCACTCGGCTAGACCCAAACCCACTCGGCTAGACCCAAACCCACTCGGCTAGACCCAAACCTACTCGGCTAGACCCAAACCCACTTGGCTAGACCCAAACCCTCTCGGCTAGACCCAAACCCACTCGGCTAGACCCAAACCCACTCGGCTAGACCGAATCCCACTCGGCTAGACCCAAACCCACTCGGCTAGACCCAAGCCCACTCGGCTAGACCCAAACCTACTCGGCTAGACCCAAACCCACTTGGCTAGACCCAAACCCTCTCGGCTAGACCCAAACCCACTCGGCTAGACACAAACCCACTCGGCTAGACCCAAACCCACTCGGCTAGACCCAAACCCATTCGGCTAGACCCAAATCCACTCGGCTAAACCCAAACCCATTCGGCTAGACCCAAACCCATTCGGCTAGACCCAAAGCCACTCAGCTAGTCCCAAACCCACTCGGATAGACCCAAACCCACTCGGCTGGACCCAAACCCACTCGGCTAGACCCAAACCCACTTGGCTAGACCCCAACCCACTCGGCAAGACCCAAACCCACTCAGCTAGACCCAAACCCACTCGGTAGACCCAAACCCACTCGGCTAGACCCAAAACCACTCGGCTGGACCGAAACCCACTCAGCTAGCCCAAACCCACTCGGCTAGACCCAAACCCTCTCGGATAGACCCAAACCCACTCTGCTAGACCCAAACCCACTCCGCTAGACCCAAACGCACTCGGCTAGACACAAACCCACTCGACTAAACCCAAACCCACTCGGCTAGACCCAAATCCAATCGGCTAGACCCAAACCCACTCGGCTAGACCCAAACCCACTCGGCTAGACCCAAACCCACTCCGCTAGACCCAAACCAACTCGGCTAGACCCAAACCCACTCGGCTAGACCCAAACCCACTCGGCTAGACCCAAACCCACTCGGCTAGACCCAAACCCAGTCGGTTAGACCCAAACCGACACGGCGAGACCCAAACCCACTCGGCGAGACCCAAACCCACTCGGCTAGACCCAAACCCACACGGCTAGACCGAAACCCACTCGGCTTTACCCAAACCCACTCGGCTAGACCCAAACCCACTCGGCTGGACCCAAACCCACTCGGCTAGACCCAAACGCACTCGGCTAGACCCAAATCCACTCGGCTAGACCCCAACCCACTCGGCTAGACCCAAACCCGCTCGGCTAGACCCAAACCCGCTCGGCTAGACCCAAACCCGCTCGGCTAGACCCAAACCCACTCGGCTAGACCCAAACCTACTCGTCTAGACCCAAACCCACTCGGCTAGACCCAAACCCACTCGGCTAGACCCAAACACACTTGGCTAGACACAAACCCACTCTGCTTGACCCCAACGCACTCGGCAAGAACCAAACTCACTCAGCTAGACCCAAACCCACTCGGTAGACCCAAACCCACTCGCCTAGACCCAAAACCACTCGGCTGGACCCAAACCCACTCAGCTAGCCCAAACCCACTCGGCTCGACCCAAACCCACTCGGCCACACCAAAACCCACTCGGCTAGACCCAAACCCACACGGCTAGACCCAAACCCACTCGGCTAGACCCAAAACCACTCGGCTAGATCCAATACCACTCGGCTAGACCTAAACCCACTCGGCTAGACCCAAACCCACTCCACTAGACCCAAACCCACTCCGCTAGACACAAACCCACTCGGCTAGACCCAAACCCACTCGGCTAGACCCAAACCCACTCGGCTAGACCCAAAACCACTTGGCTCGACCCAAACCCACTCGGCTAGACCCAAACCCACTCGGTAGAGCCAAACCCACTCGCCTAGACCCAAACCCTCTCGGATAGACCCAAACCCACTCTGCTAGACACAAACCCACTCCGCTAGACCCAAACGCACTCGGCTAGACACAAACCCACTCTGCTAGACCCAAACCCACTCGGCTAGACCCAAACCCACTCGGCTAGACCCAAACCCACTCGGCTAGACACAAACCCACTCGGCTAGACACAAACCCACTCGGCTAGACCCAAACCCACTCGGCTAGACCCAAACCCACTTGGCGAGACCCAAACCCACTCGGCTAGACCCAAACCCACTCGGCCAGACCCAAACCCACTCGGATAGACCCAAACCTACTCGGCTAGACCCAAACCCACTCGGCTACACCCAAACCCACTCGGCTCGACCCAAACCCACTCGGCTAGACCTAAACCCACTCGGCTAGACCCAAACCCACTCGGCTAGACCCAAACCCACTCGGCTAGACCCAAAACCACTCGGCTAGATCCAATACCACTTGGCTAGACCTAAACCCACTCGGCTAGACCCAAACCCACTCGGCGAGACCTAAACCCACTCGGCTAGACACAAACCCACTCGGCTAGACACAAACCCACTCGGCTAGACCCAAACCCACTCGGCTAGACCCAAACTCACTCGGCTCGACCCAAACCCACTCGGCTAGACCCAAACCCACTCAGCTAGTCCCAAACCCACTCGGCTAGACCCAAACCCACTAGGCTAGACCCAAACCCACTCGGCTGGACCCAAACCCACTCGGCTAGACCGAAACCCACTCGGCTAGACCCAAACCCACTCGGCTCGAACCAAACCCACTCGGCTAGACCCAAACCCACTCCGCTAGACTCAAACTCACTCGTCTAGACCCAATCCCACTCGGCTAGACCCAAACCCACTCGGCTAGACCCAAACCCACTCGGCTAGACCCAAACCCACTCGGCTAGACCCAAACCCTCTCGGCTAGACCCAAACCCACTCGGCTAGACCCAAACCCACTCGGCTAGACACAAACCCACTCGGCTAGACCCAAACCCACTCGGCTAGACCCAAACCCATTCGGCTAGACCCAAATCCACTCGGCTAAACCCAAACCCATTCGGCTAGACCCAAACCCATTCGGCTAGACCCAAAGCCACTCGGCTGGACCCAAACCCACTCGGCTAGACCCAAACCCACTCGGTAGACCCAAACCCACTCGGCTAGACCCAAAACCACTCGGCTGGACCCAAACCCACTCAGCTAGCCCAAACCCACTCGGCTAGACCCAAACCCTCTCGGATAGACCCAAACCCACTCGGCTAGACCCAAACCCACTCGGCTAGACCCAAACCCACTAGGCTAGACCCAAACCCACTCGGCTAGACCGAAACCCACTCGGCTAGACCCAAACCCACTCGGCTAGACCCAAACCCACTCGGCTAGACCCAAACCCACTCGGCTAGACCTAAACCCACTCGGCTAGACCCAAAACCACTCGGCTCGAACCAAACCCACTCGGCTAGACCCAAACCCACTCGGCTAGACTCAAACTCACTCAGCTAGACCCAATCCCACTCGGCTAGACCCAAACCCACTCGGCTAGACCCAAACCCACTCGGCTAGACCCAAACCTACTCGGCTAGACCCAAACCCACTTGGCTAGACCCAAACCCTCTCGGCTAGACCCAAACCCACTCGGCTAGACGCAAACCCACTCGGCTAGACACAAACCCACTCGGCTAGACCCAAACCCACTCGGCTAGACCCAAACCCATTCGGCTAGACCCAAATCCACTCGGCTAAACCCAAACCCATTCGGCTAGAGCCAAACCCATTCGGCTAGACCCAAAGCCACTCGGCTAGTCCCAAACCCACTCGGCTAGACCCAAACCCACTCGGCTGGACCCAAACCCACTCGGCTAGACCCAAACCCACTTGGCTAGACCCCAACCCACTCGGCAAGACCCAAACCCACTCAGCTAGACCCAAACCCACTCGGTAGACCCAAACCCACTCGGCTAGACCCAAAACCACTCGGCTGGACCCAAACCCACTCAGCTAGCCCAAACCCACTCGGCTAGACCCAAACCCTCTCGGATAGACCCAAACCCACTCTGCTAGACCCAAACCCACTCCGCTAGACCCAAACGCACTCGGCTAGACACAAACCCACTCGACTAAACCCAAACCCACTCGGCTAGACCCAAATCCAATCGGCTAGACCCAAACCCACTCGGCTAGACCCAAACCCACTCGGCTAGACCCAAACCCACTCCGCTTGACCCAAACCAACTCGGCTAGACCCAAACCCACTCGGCTAGACCCAAACCCACTCGGCTAGACCCAAACCCACTCGGCTAGACCCAAACCCAGACGGTTAGACCCAAACCGACTCGGCGAGACCCAAACCCACTCGGCGAGACCCAAACCCACTCGGCTAGACCGAAACCCACACGGCTAGACCGAAACCCACTCGGCTTTACCCAAACCCACTCGGCTAGACCCAAACCCACTCGGCTGGACCCAAACCCACTCGGCTAGACCCAAACGCACTCGGCTAGACCCAAATCCACTCGGCTAGACCCCAACCCACTCGGCTAGACCCAAACCCGCTCGGCTAGACCCAAACCCGCTCGGCTAGACCCAAACCCACTCGGCTAGACCCAAACCTACTCGTCTAGACCCAAACCCACTCGGCTAGACCCAAACCCACTCGGCTAGACCCAAACACACTTGGCTAGACACAAACCCACTCTGCTAGACCCCAACCCACTCGGCAAGACCCAAACCCACTCAGCTAGACCCAAACCCACTCGGTAGACCCAAACCCACTCGCCTAGACCCAAAACCACTCGGCTGGACCCAAACCCACTCAGCTAGCCCAAACCCACTCGGCTAGACCCAAACCCTCTCGGATAGACCCAAACCCACTCTGCTAGACACAAACCCACTCCGCTAGACCCAAACGCACTCGGCTAGACACAAACCCACTCTGCTAGACCCAAACCCACTCGGCTAGACCCAAACCCACTCGGCTAGACCCAAACCCACTCGGCTAGACACAAACCCACTCGGCTAGACACAAACCCACTCGGCTAGACCCAAACCCACTCGGCTAGACCCAAACCCACTCGGCGAGACCCAAACCCACTCGGCCAGACCCAAACCCACTCGGCCAGACCCAAACCCACTCGGATAGACCCAAACCCACTCGGCTAGACCCAAACCCACTCGGCTACACCCAAACCCACTCGGCTCGACCCAAACCCACTCGGCTAGACCTAAACCCACTCGGCTAGACCCAAACCCACTCGGCTAGACCCAAACCCACTCGGCTAGACCCAAAACCACTCGGCTAGATCCAATACCACTTGGCTAGACCTAAACCCACTCGGCTAGACCCAAACCCACTCGGCGAGACCTAAACCCACTCGGCTAGACACAAACCCACTCGGCTAGACACAAACCCACTCGGCTAGACCCAAACCCACTCGGCTAGACCCAAACCCACTCGGCTAGACCCAAACCCACTCGGCTAGACCCAAACCCACTCGGCTAGACCCAAACCCACTCGGCTAGACCCAAACCCACTCGGCTACACCTAAACCCACTCGGCTAGACCCAATCCCACTCGGCTCAAACCAAACCCACTCGGCTAGACCCAAACCCACTCGGCTAGACTCAAACTCACTCGGCTAGACCCAATCCCACTCGGCTAGACCCAATCCCACTCGGCTAGACCCAAACCCACTCGGCTAGACCCAAACCCACTCGGCTAGACCCAAACCTACTCGGCTAGACCCAAACCCACTTGGCTAGACCCAAACCCTCTCGGCTAGACCCAAACCCACTCGGCTAGACCCAAACCCACTCGGCTAGACACAAACCCACTCGGCTAGACCCAAACCCATTCGGCTAGACCCAAATCCACTCGGCTAAACCCAAACCCATTCGGCTAGACCCAAACCCATTCGGCTAGACCCAAAGCCACTCGGCTAGTCCCAAACCCACTCGGCTAGACCCAAACCCACTCGGCTGGACCGAAACCCACTCGGCTAGACCCAAACCCACTTGGCTAGACCCCAACCCACTCGTCAAGACCCAAACCCACTCAGCTAGACCCAAACCCACTCGGTAGACCCAAACCCACTCGGCTAGACCCAAACCCACTCGGCTAGACCCAAAACCACTCGGCTGGACCCAAACCCACTCAGCTAGCCCAAACCCACTCGGATAGACCCAAACCCACTCGGATAGACCCAAACCCACTCTGCTAGACCCAAACCCACTCCGCTAGACCCAAACCCACACGACTAAACCCAAACCCACTCGGCTAGACACAAATCCAATCGGCTAGACCCAAACCCACTCGGCTAGACCCAAACCCACCAGGCTAGACCCAAACCCACTCCGCTAGACCCAAACCAACTCGGCTAGACCCAAACCCACTCGGCTAGACCCAAACCCACTCGGCTAGACCCAAACCCACTCGGCTAGACCCAAACCCAGTCGGTTAGACCCAAACCGACTCGGCGAGACCCAAACCCACTCGGCGAGACCCAAACCCACTCGGCTAGACCCAAACCCACACGGCTAGACCGAAACCCACTCGGCTTTTCCCAAACCCGCTCGGCTAGACCCAAACCCACTCGGCTGGACCCAAACCCACTCGGCTAGACCCAAACGCACTCGGCTAGACCCAAATCCACTCGGCTAGAACCCAACCCACTCGGCTACACCCAAACCCGCTCGGCTAGACCCAAACCTGCTCGGCTAGACCCAAACCCACTCGGCTAGACCCAAACCTACTCGTCTAGACCCAAACCCACTCGGCTAGACCCAAACCCACTCGGCTAGACCCAAACACACTTGGCTAGACACAAACCCACTCTGCTTGACCCCAACCCACTCGGCAAGACCCAAACTCACTCAGCTAGACCCAAACCCACTCGGTAGACCCAAACCCACTCGCCTAGACCCAAAACCACTCGGCTGGACCCAAACCCACTCAGCTAGCCCAAACCCACTCGGCTAGACCCAAACCCTCTCGGATAGACCCAAACCCACTCTGCTAGACACAAACCCACTCCGCTAGACCCAAACGCACTCGGCTAGACACAAACCCACTCTGCTAGACCCAAACCCACTCGGCTAGACCCAAACCCACACGGCTAGACCGAAACCCACTCGGCTTTTCCCAAACCCGCTCGGCTAGACCCAAACCCACTCGGCTGGACCCAAACCCACTCGGCTAGACCCAAACGCACTCGGCTAGACCCAAATCCACTCGGCTAGACCCCAACCCACTCGGCTACACCCAAACCCGCTCGGCTAGACCCAAACCTGCTCGGCTAGACCCAAACCCACTCGGCTAGACCCAAACCTACTCGTCTAGACCCAAACCCACTCGGCTAGACCCAAACCCACTCGGCTAGACCCAAACACACTTGGCTAGACACAAACCCACTCTGCTTGACCCCAACCCACTCGGCAAGACCCAAACTCACTCAGCTAGACCCAAACCCACTCGGTAGACCCAAACCCACTCGCCTAGACCCAAAACCACTCGGCTGGACCCAAACCCACTCAGCTAGCCCAAACCCACTCGGCTAGACCCAAACCCTCTCGGATAGACCCAAACCCACTCTGCTAGACACAAACCCACTCCGCTAGACCCAAACGCACTCGGCTAGACACAAACCCACTCTGCTAGACCCAAACCCACTCGGCTAGACCCAAACCCACTCGGCTAGACCCAAACCCACTCGGCTAGACACAAACCCACTCGGCTAGACACAAACCCACTCGGCTAGACCCAAACCCACTCGGCTAGACCCAAACCCACTTGGCGAGACCCAAACCCACTCGGCTAGACCCAAACCCACTCGGCCAGACCCAAACCCACTCGGATAGACCCAAACCCACTCGGCTAGACCCAAACCCACTCGGCTACACCCAAACCCACTCGGCTCGACCCAAACCCACTCGGCTAGACCTAAACCCACTCGGCTAGACCCAAACCCACTCGGCTAGACCCAAACCCACTCGGCTAGACCCAAAACCACTCGGCTAGATCCAATACCACTTGGCTAGACCTAAACCCACTCGGCTAGACCCAAACCCACTCCGCGAAACCTAAACCCACTCGGCTAGACACAAACCCACTCGGCTAGACACAAACCCACTCGGCTAGACCCAAACCCACTCGGCTAGACCCAAACTCACTCGGCTCGACCCAAACCCACTCGGCTAGACCCAAACCCACTCAGCTAGTCCCAAACCCACTCGGCTAGACCCAAACCCACTAGGCTAGACCCAAACCCACTCGGCTGGACCCAAACCCACTCGGCTAGACCGAAACCCACTCGGCTAGACCCAAACCCACTCGGCTCGAACCAAACCCACTCGGCTAGACCCAAACCCACTCAGCTAGACTCAAACTCACTCGTCTAGACCCAATCCCACTCGGCTAGACCCAAACCCACTCGGCTAGACCCAAACCCACTCGGCTAGACCCAAACCCACTCGGCTAGACCCAAACCCTCTCGGCTAGACCCAAACCCACTCGGCTAGACCCAAACCCACTCGGCTAGACACAAACCCACTCGGCTAGACCCAAACCCACTCGGCTAGACCCAAACCCATTCGGCTCGACCCAAATCCACTCGGCTAAACCCAAACCCATTCGGCTAGACCCAAACCCATTCGGCTAGACCCAAAGCCACTCGGCTAGTCCCAAACCCACTCGGCTAGACCCAAACCCACTCGGCTGGACCCAAACCCACTCGGCTAGACCCAAACCCACTCGGTAGACCCAAACCCACTCGGCTAGACCCAAAACCACTCGGCTGGACCCAAACCCACTCAGCTAGCCCAAACCCACTCGGCTAGACCCAAACCCTCTCAGATAGACCCAAACCCACTCGGCTAGACCCAAACCCACTAGGCTAGACCCAAACCCACTCGGCTAGACCCAAACCCACTCGGCTAGACCCAAACCCACTCGGCTAGACCCAAACCCACTCGGCTAGACCCAAACCCACTCGGCTAGACCTAAACCCACTCGTCTAGACCCAAAACCACTCGGCTCGAACCAAACCCACTCGGCTAGACCCAAACCCACTCGGCTAGACTCAAACTCACTCGGCTAGACCCAATCCCACTCGGCTAGACCCAAACCCACTTGGCTAGACCCAAACCCACTCGGCTAGACCCAAACCTACTCGGCTAGACCCAAACCCACTTGGCTAGACCCAAACCCTCTCGGCTAGACCCAAACCCACTCGGCTAGACCCAAACCCACTCGGCTAGACACAAACCCACTCGGCTAGACCCAAACCCACTCGGCTAGACCCAAACCCATTCGGCTAGACCCAAATCCACTCGGCTAAACCCAAACCCATTCGGCTAGACCCAAACCCATTCGGCTAGACCCAAAGCCACTCGGCTAGTCCCAAACCCACTCGGCTAGACCCAAACCCACTCGGCTGGACCCAAACCCACTCGGCTAGACCCAAACCCATTTGGCTAGACCCCAACCCACTCGGCAAGACCCAAACCCACTCAGCTAGACCCAAACCCACTCGGTAGACCCAAACCCACTCGGCTAGACCCAAAACCACTCGGCTGGACCCAAACCCACTCGGCTAGCCCAAACCCACTCGGCTAGACCCAAACCCTCTCGGATAGACCCAAACCCACTCTGCTAGACCCAAACCCACTCCGCTAGACCCAAACGCACTCGGCTAGACACAAACCCACTCGACTAAACCCAAACCCACTCGGCTAGACCCAAATCCAATCGGCTAGACCCAAACCCACTCGGCTAGACCCAAACCCACTCGGCTAGACCCAAACCCACTCCGCTAGAACCAAACCAACTCGGCTAGACCCAAACCCACTCGGCTAGACCCAAACCCACTCGGCTAGACCCAAACCCACTCGGCTAGACCCAAACCCAGACGGTTAGACCCAAACCGACTCGGCGAGACCCAAACCCACTCGGCGAGACCCAAACCCACTCGGCTAGACCCAAACCCACACGGCTAGACCGAAACCCACTCGGCTTTACCCAAACCCACTCGGCTAGACCCAAACCCACTCGGCTGGACCCAAACCCACTCGGCTAGACCCAAACGCACTCGGCTAGACCCAAATCCACTCGGCTAGACCCCAACCCACTCGGCTAGACCCAAACCCGCTCGGCTAGACCCAAACCCGCTCGGCTAGACCCAAACCCACCCGGCTAGACCCAAACCTACTCGTCTAGACCCAAACCCACTCAGCTAGACCCAAACCCACTCGGCTAGACCCAAACACACTTGGCTAGACACAAACCCACTCTGCTAGACCCCAACCCACTCGGCAAGACCCAAACCCACTCAGCTAGACCCAAACCCACTCGGTAGACCCAAACCCACTCGCCTAGACCCAAAACCACTCGGCTGGACCCAAACCCACTCAGCTAGCCCAAACCCACGCGGCTAGACCCAAACCCTCTCGGATAGACCCAAACCCACTCTGCTAGACACAAACCCACTCCGCTAGACCCACACGCACGCGGCTAGACCCACACCCACTCGGCTAGACACAAACCCACTCTGCTGGACCCAAACCCACTCGGCTAGACCCAAACCCACTCGGCTAGACCCAAACCCACTCGGCTAGACACAAGCCCACTCGGCTAGACCCAAACCCACTCGGCTAGACCCAAACCCACTCGGCTAGACCCAAACCCACTCGGCTAGACCCAAACCCACTTGGCTAGACCCAAACCCCCTCGGCTAGACCCAAACCCACTCGGCTAGACACAAACCCACTCGGCTAGACTCAAACCCACTCGGCTCGACCCAAACCCACTCGGCTAGACCCAAACCCACTTGGCTAGACCCAAACCCACTCGGCTATACCCAAACCCACTCGGCTAGACCCAAACCCACTCGGCTAGACAAAAACCCACTCGGCTAGACCCAAACCCACTCGGCTAGACCCAAACCCACTCGGATAGACCCAAACCCACTCGGCTAGACCCAAACCCACTTGGCTAGACCCAAACCCACTCGGCTAGACCCACACCCACTCGGCTAGACCCAAACCCACTCGGCTGGACCCAAACCCACTCGGGTAGACCCAAACCCACTCGGCTAGACCCAAACCCACTCAGCTACACCCAAACCCACTCCGCTAGACCCAAACCCACTCCGCTAGACCCATACCAACTCCGCTTGACCCAAACCGACTCGGCTGGACCCAAACCCACTCGGCTAGACCCAAACCCACTCGGCTAGACCCAATCCCACTCAGCTACACCCAAACCCGCTCGGCTAGACCCAAACCCACTCGGCTACACACAAACTAACTCGGCTAGACCCAAACCCACTCGGCTAGACCCAAACCCACTCGGCTAGACCCAAACCCACTCGGGTAGACCCAAACCCACTCGGCTAGACCCAAACCCACTCGGCTAGACGCAAACCCACTCGGCTAGAACCAAACCAACTCGGCTAGACCCAAACCCACTCGGCTAGACCCAAACCCACTCGGCTAGACCCAAACCCACTCGGCTAGACCCAAACCCACTCGGCTAGACCCAAACCCACTCGGCTACACCCAAACCCACTCGGCTAGACCCAAACCCATTCGGCTAGAAGCAAACCCACTCGGCTAGACCCAAACCCACTCGGGTAGACCCAAACCAATTCGGCTACACCCAAACCCACTCGGCTAGACCCAAACCCACTCGGCTGGTCCCAAACCCACTCAGCTACACCCAAACCCACTCCGCTACACCCAAACCCACTCCGGTAGACCCAAACCCACTCGGCTAGACCCAAACCCACTCGGCTAGACCCAAACCCACTCGGCTAGACCCAAACCCACTCGGCTAGACCCAAACCCACTCGGCTTGACCCACACCCACTCGGCTAGACCCAAACCCACTCGGCTAGACCCAAACCCACTCGGCTAGACCCAAACCCACTCGGCTAGACCCAAACCCACTCGGCTTGACCCACACCCACTCGGCTAGACCCAAACCCACTCGGCTAGACCCAAACCCACTCGGCTAGACCCAAACCCTTTCGGCTAGACCCAAACCCACTCGGCTAGACCCAAACCCACTCGGCTGGACCCAAACCCATTCAGCTAGACCCAAACCCACTCGGCTAGACCCAAACCCACTCGGCTAGTCCCAAACCCACTCGGATAGACACAAACCCACTCGGCTAGACCCAAACCCACTCGGCTAGACCCAAACCCACTCGGCTAGACCCAATCCCACTCCGCTAGACCCAAACCCACTCCGCTAGACACAAACCCACTCGGTTAGACCCAAACCCACTCGGCTAAACACAAACACACTCCGCTAGACCCAAACCCACTGCGCTAGACCCAAACCCACTCCGCTGGACCCAAACCCACTTGGCTAGACCCAAACCCAATAGGCTAGACCCAAACCCACTCGGCAAGACCCAAACCCACTCGGCTACACCCAAACCCACTCGGCTAGACCCAAACCCACTCGTCCAGACCCAAACCCACTCGGCTACACCCAAACCCACTCAGCTAGACCCAACCCCACTCGGCTAGACCCAAACCCACTCGGCTAGACCCAAACCCACTCGTCCAGACCCAAACCCACTCGGCTACACCCAAACCCACTTGGCTACACCCAAACACACTCCGCGAGACCCAAACCCACTCGGCTAGACGTAAACCCACTCGGCTAGACCCAAACCCACTCGGCTAGACCCAAACCCACTCGGCTAGACACACACCCACTCGGCTAGACCCAAACCCACTCGGCTAGACCCAAACCCACTCGGCTAGACCCAAACCCTTTCGGCTAGACCCAAACCCTTTCGGCTAGACCCAAACCCACTCGGCTAGACCCAAACCCACTCGGCTAGACCCAAACCCATTCAGCTAGACCCAAACCCACTCAGCTACACCCAAACCCACTCCGCTACACCCAAACCCACTCCGGTAGTCCCAAACCCACTCGGCTAGACCCAATCCCACTCCGCTAGACCCAAACCCACTCGGCTAGACCCAAACCCACTCGGCTAGACCCAAACCCACTCGGCTAGACCCAAACCCACTCAGCTTAACCCACACCCACTCGGCTAGACCCAACCCACTCGGCTCGACCCAAACCCACTCGGCTAGACCCAAACCCTTTCGGCTAGACCCAAACCCACTCGGCTAGACCCAAACCCACTCGGCTAGACCCAAACACATTCAGCTAGACCCAAACTCACTCGGCTAGACCCAAACCAACTCGGCTAGTCCCAAACCCACTCGGCTAGACCCAAACCCACTCGGCTAGACCCAATCCCACTCCGCTAGACCCAAACCCACTCGGGTAGACCCAAACCAATTCGGCTACACACAAACCCACTCGGCTAGACCCAAACCCACTCGGCTGGTCCCAAACCCACTCAGCTACACCCAAACCCACTCCGCTACACCCAAACCCACTCCAGTAGACCCAAACCCACTCGGCTAGACCCAAACCCACTCGGCTAGACCCAAACCCACTCGGCTAGACCCAAACCCACTCGGCTAGACCCAAACCCACTCGGCTTGACCCACACCCACTCGGCTAGACCCTAACCCACTCGGCTAGACCCAAACCCACTCGGCTAGACCCAAACCCACTCGGCTAGACCCAAACCCACTCGGCTTGACCCACACCCACTCGGCTAGACCCAAACCCACTCGGCTAGACCCAAACCCACTCGGCTAGACCCAAACCCTTTCGGCTAGACCCAAACCCACTCGGCTAGACCCAAACCCACTCGGCTGGACCCAAACCCATTCAGCTAGACCCAAACCCACTCGGCTAGACCCAAACCCACTCGGCTAGTCCCAAACCCACTCGGATAGACACAAACCCACTCGGCTAGACCCAAACCCACTCGGCTAGACCCAAACCCACTCGGCTAGACCCAATCCCACTCCGCTAGACCCAAACCCACTCCGCTAGACACAAACCCACTCGGTTAGACCCAAACCCACTCGGCTAGACACAAACACACTCCGCTAGACCCAAACCCACTGCGCTAGACCCAAACCCACTCCGCTGGACCCAAACCCACTTGGCTAGACCCAAACCCAATAGGCTAGACCCAAACCCACTCGGCAAGACCCAAACCCACTCGGCTACACCCAAACCCACTCGGCTAGACCCAAACCCACTCGTCCAGACCCAAACCCACTCGGCTACACCCAAACCCACTCAGCTAGACCCAAACCCACTCGGCTAGACCCAAACCCACTCGGCTAGACCCAAACCCACTCGTCCAGACCCAAACCCACTCGGCTACACCCAAACCCACTTGGCTACACCCAAACACACTCCGCGAGACCCAAACCCACTCGGCTAGACGTAAACCCACTCGGCTAGACCCAAACCCACTCGGCTAGACTCAAACCCACTCGGCTAGACCCACACCCACTCGGCTAGACCCAAACCCACTCGGCTAGACCCAAACCCACTCGGCTAGACCCAAACCCTTTCGGCTAGACCCAAACCCTTTCGGCTAGACCCAAACCCACTCGGCTAGACCCAAACCCACTCGGCTAGACCCAAACCCATTCACCTAGACCCAAACCCACTCGGCTAGACCCAAACCCACTCGGCTAGTCCCAAACCCACTCGGATAGACACAAACCCACTCGGCTAGACCCAATCCCACTCCGCTAGACCCAAACCCACTCGGCTAGACCCAAACCCACTCGGGTAGACCCAAACCCATTCGGCTAGGCCCAAACCCACTCGGCTAGACCCAAACCCACTCGGCTGGTCCCAAACCCACTCAGCTACACCCAAACCCACTCCGCTACACCCAAACCCACTCCGGTAGTCCCAAACCCACTCGGCTAGGCCCAAACCCACTCGGCTAGACCCAAACCCACTCGGCTAGACCCAAACCCACTCGGCTAGACCCAAACCCACTCGGCTAGACCCAAACCCACTCGGCTTAACCCACACCCACTCGGCTAGACCCAACCCACTCGGCTAGATCCAAACCCACTCGGCTAGACCCAAACCCTTTCGGATAGACCCAAACCCTCTCGGCTAGACCCAAACCCACTCGGCTACACCCAAACCCACTCCGCTAGACCCAAACCCACTCGGCTACAACCAAACCCACTCCGCTAGACCCAAACCCACTCGGCTAGACCCAAACCGACTCGGCTACACCCAAACCCACTCGGCTAGACCCAAACCCACTCATCTAGACCCAAACCCAGTCGGCTAGACCCAAACCCACTCGGCTAGACCCAAACCCACTTGGCTACACCCAAACCCACTCCGCTAGACCCAAACCCAATGGGCCAGACCCAAACCCACTCGGCTAGACCCAAACCCACTCGGCTAGACCCAAACCCACTCGGCTACACCCAAACCCACGCGGCTACACCCAAACCCACTCCGCTAGACCCTAACCCACTCGGCTAGACCCAAACCCACATGGATAGACCCAAACCCAATCGGCTAGACCGAAACCCACTCGGCTAGACCCAAACCCACTCGGCTAGACCCTAACCCACTCGGCTAGACGCAAACCCACTTGGCTAGTCCCAAACCCACTCGGCTAGACCCAAACCCACTCGGCTAGACCCAATCCCACTCCACTAGACCCAAACCCACTCCGCTAGACACAAACCCACTCGGTTAGACCCAAACCCATCAGCTAGACCCAAACCCACTCCGCTAGACGCAAACCCACTGCGCTAGACCCAAACACACGCCGCTGGACCGAAACCCACTAGGCTAGACCCAAACCCACTCGGCTAGACCCAAACCCACTCGACTAGACCCAAACCCACTCGGCTAGACCCAAACTCACTCGTCCAGACCCAAACCCAGTCGGCTAGACCCAAACCCACTCGGCTAGACCCAAACCCACTCGGCTACACCCAAACCCACTCCGCTAGACCCAAACCCACTCGGCTACAACCAAACCCACTCCGCTAGACCCAACCCCACTCGGCTAGACGCAAACCCACTCGGCTAGACCCAAACCCACTCGGCTAGACCCAAACCCACTCGGCTAGACCCAAACCCACTCGGCTAGACCCAAACCCACTTGGCTAGACCCAAACCCACTCGGCAAGACCCTAACCCACTCGGCTAGACCCAAACCCACTCGGCTCGACCCAAACCCACTCGGCTAGACCCAAACGCACTCGGCTAGACCCAAACCCACTCGGCTACACCCAAACCCACTCCGCTAGAACCAAACCCACTCGGCTAGACCCAAACCCACTCGGCTACACACAAACCCACTCGGCTAGACCCAAACCCACTCGGCTACACCCAAACCCACGCGGCTACACCCAAACCCACTCCGCTAGACCCTAACACACTCGGCTAGACCCAAACTCACATGGATAGACCCAAACCCACTCAGCTAGACCCAAACCCACTCGGCTAGACGCAAACCCACTCGGATAGACCCAAACCCACTCGGCTAGACCCAAACCCACTCGGCTAGACCGAAACTAACTCGGCTAGACCCAAACCCACTCAGTTAGACCCAAAGCCACTCGGCTAGACCCAAACCCACTCGGCTAGACCCAAACCCACTCGGCTAGACGCAAACACACTCGGCTAGACCCAAACCCACTCGGCTAGACCCAAACCCACTCGGCTAGACCCAAACCCACACGGCTAGACACAAACCGACTCGGCTAGACCCAAACCCACTTGGCTTAACCCACACCCACTCGGCTAGACCCAAACCCACTCGGCTAGACCCAAACCCACTCGGCTTGACCCAAACCCTTTCGGCTAGACCCAAACCCACTCGGCTAGACCCATACCCACTCGGCTAGACCCAAACACATTCAGCTAGACCCAAACCCACTCGGCTAGACCCAAACCCACTCGGCTAGACCCAAACCCACTCGGCTAGACCCAAACCCACTCGGCTACACCCAAACCCACTCGGCTAGACCCAAACCCAGTCGGCTAGACCCAAACCCACTCGGCTAGACCCAAACCCACTCGGCTACACCCAAACCCATTCCGCTAGACCCAAACCCACTCGGCTACAACCAAACCCACTCCGCTAGACCCAAACCCACTCGGCTAGACCCAATCCCACTCCGCTAGACCCAAACCCACTCCGCTGGACACAAACCCACTCGGTTAGACCCAAACCCACTCGGCTAGAACCAAACCCACTCTGCTTGACCCAAACCCACTGCGCTAGACCCAAACCCACTCCGCTGGACCCAAACCCACTTGGCTAGACCCAAACCCACTCGTCCAGACCCAAACCCACTCGGCTACACCCAAACCCACTCGGCTACACCCAAACCCACTCCACTAGGCCCAAACCCACTCGGCTAGACGTAAACCCACTCGGCTAGACCCAAACCCACTCGGCTAGACCCAAACCCACTCGGCTAGACCCAAACCCAGTCGGCTAGACCCAAACCCACTCGGCTAAACCCAAACCCACTCGGCTACACCTGAACCCACTCCGCTAGACCCAAACCCACTCGGCTACAACCAAACCCACTCCGCTAGACCCAAACCCACTCGGCTAGACCCAAACCCACTCGGCTACACCCAAACCCACTCGGCTAGACCCAAACCCACTCGTCTAGACCCAAACCCAGTCGGCTAGACCCAAACCCACTCGGCTAGACCCAAACCCACTCGGCTACACCCAAACCCACCCCGCTAGACCCAAACCCACTGGGCCAGACCCAAACCCACTCGGCTAGACCCAAACCCACTCGGCTAGACCCAAACCCACTCGGCTACACCCAAACCCACGCGGCTACACCCAAACCCACTCCGCTAGACCCTAACCCACTCGGCTAGACCCAAACCCACATGGATAGACCCAAACCCAATCGGCTAGACCGAAACCCACTCGGCTAGACCCAAACCCACTTGGCTAGACCCAAACCCACTCGGCTAGACGCAAACCCACTTGGCTAGTCCCAAACCCACTCGGCTAGACCCAAACCCACTCGGCTAGACCCAATCCCACTCCACTAGACCCAAACCCACTCCGCTAGACACAAACCCACACGGTTAGACCCAAACCCATCAGCTAGACCCAAACCCACTCCGCTAGACGCAAACCCACTGCGCTAGACCCAAACCCACACCGCTGGACCGAAACCCACTAGGCTAGACCCAAACCCACTCGGCTAGACCCAAACCCACTCGACTAGACCCAAACCCACTCGGCTAGACCCAAACTCACTCGTCCAGACCCAAACCCAGTCGGCTAGACCCAAACCCACTCGGCTAGACCCAAACCCACTCGGCTACACCCAAACCCACTCCGCTAGACCCAAACCCACTCGGCTACAACCAAACCCACTCCGCTAGACCCAAACCCACTCGGCTAGACCCAAACCCACTCGGCTAGACCCAAACCCACTCGGCTAGACCCAAACCCAGTCGGCTAGACCCAAACCCACTCGGCTAGACCCAAACCCACTCGGCTACACCCAAACCCACTCCGCTAGACCCAAACCCACTAGGCTAGACCCAAACCCACTCGGCTAGACCCAAACCCACTCGGCTAGACCCAAACCCACTCGGCTAGACCCAAACCCACTCGGCTAGACCGAAACCAACTCGGCTAGACCCAAACCCACTCAGCTAGACCCAAAGCCACTCGGCTAAACCCAAACCCACTCGGCTGGACCCAAACCCACTCGGCTACACCCAAACCCAGTCGGCTATACCCAAACCCACTCGGCTAGACCCAAACCCACTCGGCTACACCCAAACCCACTCCGCTAGACCCAAACCCACTCGGCTAGACCCAAACCCACTCGGCTAGACCCAAACCCACTCGGCTAGACCCAAACCCACTCGGCTACACCCAAACCCACGCGGCTACATCCAAACCCACTCCGCTAGACCCTAACACACTCGGCTAGACCCAAACCCACTCAGCTAGACCCAAACCCACTCGGTTAGACCCAAACCCACTCGGCTAGACCCAAACCCACTCGGCTAGACGCAAACACACTCAGCTAGACCCAAACCCACTCGGCTAGACCCAAACCCACTCGGCTAGACCCAAACCCACTCGGCTAGACCCAAACCCACTCGGCTAGACCCAAACTCACTCGTCCAGACCCAAACCCAGTCGGCTAGACCCAAACCCACTCGGCTAGACCCAAACCCACTCGGCTACACCCAAACCCACTCCGCTAGACCCAAACCCACTCGGCTACAACCAAACCCACTCCGCTAGACCCAACCCCACTCGGCTAGACGCAAACCCACTCGGCTAGACCCAAACCCACTCGGCTAGACCCAAACCCACTCGGCTAGACCCAAACCCACTCGGCTAGACCCAAACCCACTTGGCTAGACCCAAACCCACTCGGCAAGACCCTAACCCACTCGGCTAGACCCAAACCCACTCGGCTCGACCCAAACCCACTCGGCTAGACCCAAACGCACTCGGCTAGACCCAAACCCACTCGGCTACACCCAAACCCACTCCGCTAGAACCAAACCCACTCGGCTAGACCCAAACCCACTCGGCTACACACAAACCCACTCGGCTAGACCCAAACCCACTCGGCTACACCCAAACCCACGCGGCTACACCCAAACCCACTCCGCTAGACCCTAACACACTCGGCTAGACCCAAACTCACATGGATAGACCCAAACCCACTCAGCTAGACCCAAACCCACTCGGCTAGACGCAAACCCACTCGGATAGACCCAAACCCACTCGGCTAGACCCAAACCCACTCGGCTAGACCGAAACTAACTCGGCTAGACCCAAACCCACTCAGTTAGACCCAAAGCCACTCGGCTAGACCCAAACCCACTCGGCTAGACCCAAACCCACTCGGCTAGACGCAAACACACTCGGCTAGACCCAAACCCACTCGGCTAGACCCAAACCCACTCGGCTAGACCCAAACCCACACGGCTAGACACAAACCGACTCGGCTAGACCCAAACCCACTTGGCTTAACCCACACCCACTCGGCTAGACCCAAACCCACTCGGCTAGACCCAAACCCACTCGGCTTGACCCAAACCCTTTCGGCTAGACCCAAACCCACTCGGCTAGACCCATACCCACTCGGCTAGACCCAAACACATTCAGCTAGACCCAAACCCACTCGGCTAGACCCAAACCCACTCGGCTAGACCCAAACCCACTCGGCTAGACCCAAACCCACTCGGCTACACCCAAACCCACTCGGCTAGACCCAAACCCAGTCGGCTAGACCCAAACCCACTCGGCTAGACCCAAACCCACTCGGCTACACCCAAACCCATTCCGCTAGACCCAAACCCACTCGGCTACAACCAAACCCACTCCGCTAGACCCAAACCCACTCGGCTAGACCCAATCCCACTCCGCTAGACCCAAACCCACTCCGCTGGACACAAACCCACTCGGTTAGACCCAAACCCACTCGGCTAGAACCAAACCCACTCTGCTTGACCCAAACCCACTGCGCTAGACCCAAACCCACTCTGCTGGACCCAAACCCACTTGGCTAGACCCAAACCCACTAGGCTAGACCCAAACCCACTCGGCTAGACCCAAACCCACTCGGCTAGACCCAAACCCACTCGGCTAGACCCAAACCCACTCGTCCAGACCCAAACCCACTCGGCTACACCCAAACCCACTCGGCTACACCCAAACCCACTCCACTAGGCCCAAACCCACTCAGCTAGACGTAAACCCACTCGGCTAGACCCAAACGCACTCGGCTAGACCCAAACCCACTCGGCTAGACCCAAACCCAGTCGGCTAGACCCAAACCCACTCGGCTAAACCCAAACCCACTCGGCTACACCTGAACCCACTCCGCTAGACCCAAACCCACTCGGCTACAACCAAACCCACTCCGCTAGACCCAAACCCACTCGGCTAGACCCAAACCCACTCGGCTACACCCAAACCCACTCGGCTAGACCCAAACCCACTCGTCTAGACCCAAACCCAGTCGGCTAGACCCAAACCCACTCGGCTAGACCCAAACCCACTCGGCTACACCCAAACCCACCCCGCTAGACCCAAACCCACTGGGCCAGACCCAAACCCACTCGGCTAGACCCAAACCCACTCGGCTAGACCCAAACCCACTCGGCTACACCCAAACCCACTCCGCTAGACCCAAACCCACTCGGCTACAACCAAACCCACTCCGCTAGACCCAAACCCACTCGGCTAGACCCAAACCCACTCGGCTAGACCCAAACCCACTCGGCTAGACCCAAACCCAGTCGGCTAGTCCCAAACCCACTCGGCTAGACCCAAACCCACTCGGCTACACCCAAACCCACTCCGCTAGACCCAAACCCACTAGGCTAGACCCAAACCCACTCGGCTAGACCCGAACCCACTCGGCTAGACCCAAACCCACTCGGCTAGACCCAAACCCACTCGGCTAGACCGAAACCAACTCGGCTAGACCCAAACCCACTCAGCTAGACCCAAAGCCACTCGGCTAAACCCAAACCCACTCGGCTGGACCCAAACCCACTCGGCTACACCCAAACCCAGTCGGCTATACCCAAACCCACTCGGCTAGACCCAAACCCACTCGGCTACACCCAAACCCACTCCGCTAGACCCAAACCCACTCGGCTAGACCCAAACCCACTCGGCTAGACCCAAACCCACTCGGCTAGACCCAAACCCACTCGGCTACACCCAAACCCACGCGGCTACATCCAAACCCACTCCGCTAGACCCTAACACACTCGGCTAGACCCAAACCCACTCAGCTAGACCCAAACCCACTCGGTTAGACCCAAACCCACTCGGCTAGACCCAAACCCACTCGGCTAGACGCAAACACACTCAGCTAGACCCAAACCCACTCGGCTAGACCCAAACCCACTCGGCTAGACCCAAACCCACTCGGCTAGACCCAAACCCACTCGGCTAGACCCAAACCCACTCGGCTAGACCCAAACCCACTCGGCTAGACCCAAACCCACTCGGCGACACCCAAACCCACTCCGCTAGACCCAAACCCACTCGGATACACCCAAACCCACTCGGCTAGACCCAAACCCATTCGGCTAGACCCAAACCCACTCGGCTAGACCCAAACCCATTCGGCTAAAAGCAAACCCACGCGGCTAGACCCAAACCCACTAGGCTAGACCCAAACCCACTAGGCTAGACCCAAACCCACTCGGCTAGACCCAAACCCACTCGGCTACACCCAAACCCACTCGTCCAGACCCAAACCCACTCGGCTACACCCAAACCCACTTGGCTACACCCAAACCCACTCCGCTAGACCCAAACCCACTCGGCTAGACGTAAACCCACTCGGCTAGACCCAAACCCACTCGGCTAGACCCAAACCCACTCCGCTAGACCCAAACCCACTCGGCTAGACCCAAACCCACTCGGCTAGACCCAAACCCACTCGGCTAGACCCAAACCCAGTCGGCTAGACCCAAACCCAGTCGGCTAGACCCAAACCCACTCGGCTAGACCCAAACCCACTCGGCTACACCCAAACCCACTCCGCTAGACCCAAACCCACTCGGCTAGACCCAAACCCACTCGGCTAGACCCAAACCCACTCGGCTAGACCCAAACCCACTCGGCTACACCCAAACCCACGCGGCTACACCCAAACCCACTCCGCTAGACCCTAACCCACTCGGCTAGACCCAAACCCACATGGATAGACCCAAACCCAATCGGCTAGACCCAAACCCACTCGACTAGACTCAAACCCTCTCGGCTAGACCCAAACCCACTCGGCTAGACCCAAACCCACTCGGCTAGACCCAAACCCACTGGGCTAGACCCAAACCCACTCGGCTAGACGCAAACCCACTCGGCTACACCCAAACCCACTCGGCTAGACCCAAATCCACTGGGCTAGACCTAAACCCACTCGGCTAGACCCAAACCCACTCGGATAAACCCAAACCCACTCGGCTAGAACCAAACCCACTCGGCTAGACGCAAACCCACTCGGCTAGACCCAAACCCACTCGGCTAGACCCAAACCCACTCGGCTAGACCCAAACCGACTCGGCTACACCCAAACCCACTCGGCTAGACCCTAACCCACTCGGCTAGACCCAAACCCACTCGGCTAGACCCAAACCCACTCGGCTAGACCCAAACCCACTCGGCTAGACGCAAACCCACTTGGCTAGTCCCAAACCCAACCCACTCGGCTAGACCCAAACCCACTCGGCTAGACCCAATCCCACTCCGCTAGACCCAAACCCACTCCGCTAGACACAAACCCACTCGGTTAGACCCAAACCCACTCAGCTAGACCCAAACCCACTCCGCTAGACCCAAACCCACTGCGCTAGACCCAAACCCACTCCGCTGGACCGAAACCCACTTGGCTAGACCCAAACCCACTAGGCTAGACCCAAACCAATTCGGCTAGACCCAAACCCACTCGACTAGACCCAAACCCACTCGGCTAGACCCAAACCCACTCGTCCAGACCCAAACCCAGTCGGCTAAACCCAAACCCACTCGGCTAGACCCAAACCCACTCGGCTAGACCCAAACCCACTCCGCTAGAACCAAACCCACTCGGCTACAACCAAACCCACTCCGCTAGACCCAAACCCACTCGGCTAGACCCAAACCCACTCGGCTAGACCCAAACCCACTCGGCTAGACCCAAACCCAGTCGGCTAGACCCAAACCCACTCGGCTAGACCCAAACCCACTCGGCTACACCCAAACCCACTCCGCTAGACCCAAACCCACTCGGCTAGACCCAAACCCACATGGATAGACCCAAACCCAATCGGCTAGACCCAAACCCACTCGGCTAGACTCAAACCCTCTCGGCTAGACCCAAACCCACTCGGCTAGACCCAAACCCACTCGGCTAGACCCAAACCCACTGGGCTAGACCCAAACCCACTCGGCTAGACGCAAACCCACTCGGCTACACCCAAACCCACTCGGCTAGACCCAAATCCACTGGGCTAGACCCAAACCCACTCGGCTAGACCCAAACCCACTCGGATAAACCCAAACCCCCTCGGCTAGAACCAAACCCACTCGGCTAGACGCAAACCCACTCGGCTAGACCCAAACCCACTCGGCTAGACCCAAACCCACTCGGCTAGACCCAAACCGACTCGGCTACACCCAAACCCACTCGGCTAGACCCTAACCCACTCGGCTAGACCCAAACCCACTCGGCTAGACCCAAACCCACTCGTCTAGACCCAAACCCACTCGTCTAGACCCAAACCCACTCGGCTTGACCCACACCCACTCGGCTAGACCCAAACCCACTCCGCTACACCCAAACCCACTCCGCTAGACCCAAACCCACTCGGCTAGACGTAAACCCACTCGGCTAGACCCAAACCCACTCGGCTAGACCCAAACCCACTCGGCTGGAGCCAAACCCAGTCGGCTAGACCCAAATCCACTCGGCTAGACCCAAACCCGCTCGGTTACACCCAAACCCGCTCCGCTAGACCCAAACCCACTCGGCTACACCCAAACCCACTCCACTAGACCCAAACCCACTCGGCTAGACCCAAACCCACTCGGCTAGACCCAAACCCACTCGGCTAGACCCAAACCCAGTCGGCTAGACCCAAACCCACTCGGCTAGACCCAAACCCACTCGGCTAGACCCAAACCCACTCGGCTACACCCAAACCCACTCCGCTAGACCCAAACCCACTCGGCTAGACCCAAACCCACTCGGCTAGACCCAAACCCACTCGGCTAGACCCAAACCCACTCGGCTAGACCCAAACCCACTCGGCTACACCCAAACCCACTCCGCTAGACCCTAACCCACTCGGCTAGACCCAAACCCACATGGATAGACCCAAACCCAATCGGCTAGACCCAAACCCACTCGGCTAGACTCAAACCCTCTCGGCTAGACCCAAACCCACTCGGCTAGACCCAAACCCACTCGGCTAGACCCAAACCCACTGGGCTAGACCCAAACCCACTCGGCTAGACGCAAACCCACTCGGCTACACCCAAACCCACTCGGCTAGACCCAAATCCACTGGGCTAGACCCAAACCCACTCGGCTAGACCCAAACCCACTCGGATAAACCCAAACCCCCTCGGCTAGAACCAAACCCACTCGGCTAGACGCAATCCCACTCGGCTAGACCCAAACCCACTCGGCTAGACCCAAACCCACTCGGCTAGACCCAAACCGACTCGGCTACACCCAAACCCACTCGGCTAGACCCTAACCCACTCGGCTAGACCCAAACCCACTCGGCTAGACCCAAACCCACTCGTCTAGACCCAAACCCACTCGTCTAGACCCAAACCCACTCGGCTTGACCCACACCCACTAGGCTAGACCCAAACCCACTCGGCTAGACCCAAACCCACTCGGCTAGACCCAAACCCTTTCGGCTGGACCCAAACCCACTCGGCTAGACCCAAACCCACTCGGCTAGACCCAAACCCATTCAGCTAGACCCAAACCCACTCGGCTAGACCCAAACCCACTCGGCTAGTCCCAAACCCACTCGGCTAGACCCAAACCCACTCGGCTAGGCCCAATCCCACTCCGCTAGACCCAAACCCACTCCGCTAGACACAAACCCACTCGGTTAGACCCAAACCCACTCGGCTAGACCCAAACCCACTCCGCTCGACCCAAACCCACTCCAATGCACCCAAACCCACTTGGCTAGACCCAAACCCACTAGGCTAGACCCAAACCCACTCGGCTAGACCCAAACCCACTCGGCTACACCCAAACCCACTCGTCCAGACCCAAACCCACTCAGCTACACCCAAACCCACTCGGCTACACCCAAACCCACTCCGCTAGACCCAAACCCACTCGGCTAGACCCAAACCCACTCGGCTAGACCCAAACCCACTCGGCTAGACCCAAACCCAGTCGGCTAGACCCAAACCCAGTCGGCTAGACGCAAACCCACTCGGCTAGACCCAAACCCACTCGGCTACACCCAAACCCACTCCGCTAGACCCAAACCCACTCGGCTAGACCCAAACCCACTCGGCTAGACCCAAACCCACTCGGCTAGACCCAAACCCACTCGGCTACACCCAAACCCACGCGGCTACACCCAAACCCACTCCGCTAGACCCTAACCCACTCGGCTAGACCCAAACCCACATGGATAGACCCAAACCCAATCGGCTAGACCCAAACCCACTCGGCTAGACTCAAACCCTCTCGGCTAGACCCAAACCCACTCGGCTAGACCCAAACCCACTCGGCTAGACCCAAACCCACTGGGCTAGACCCAAACCCACTCGGCTAGACGCAAACCCACTCGGCTACACCCAAACCCACTCGGCTAGACCCAAATCCACTGGGCTAGACCCAAACCCACTCGGCTAGACCCAAACCCACTCGGATAAACCCAAACCCACTCGGCTAGAACCAAACCCACTCGGCTAGACGCAAACCCACTCGGCTAGACCCAAACCCACTCGGCTAGACCCAAACCCACTCGGCTAGACCCAAACCGACTCGGCTACACCCAAACCCACTCGGCTAGAGCCTAACCCACTCGGCTAGACCCAAACCCACTTGGCTAGACCCAAACCCACTCGGCTAGACCCAAACCCACTCGTCTAGACCCAAACCCACTCGGCTTGACCCACACCCACTCGGCTAGACCCAAACCCACTCGGCTAGACCCAAACCCACTCGGCTAGACCCAAACCCTTTCGGCTAGACCCAAACCCACTCGGCTAGACCCAAACCCACTCGGCTAGACCCAAACCCATTCAGCTAGACCCAAACCCACTCGGCTAGACCCAAACCCACTCGGCTAGTCCCAAACCCACTCGGATAGACCCAAACCCACTCGGCTAGGCCCAATCCCACTCCGCTAGACCCAAACCCACTCCGCTAGACCCAAACACACTCGGTTAGACCCAAACCCACTCGGCTAGACCCAAACCCACTCCGCTCGACCCAAACCCACTCCGCTAGACCCAAACCCACTCCAATGCACCCAAACCCACTTGGCTAGACCCAAACCCTCTCGGCTAGACCTAAACCCACTCGGCTGGAGCCAAACCGAGTCGGCTGGACCCAAATCCACTCGGCTAGAACCAAACCCACTCGGCTACACCCAAACCCGCTCCGCTAGACCCAAACCCACTCGGCTACACCCAAACCCACTCCGCTAGACCCAAACCCACTCGGCTAGACCCAAACCCACTCGGCTAGACCCAAACCCACTCGGCTAGACCCAAACCCACTCGGCAAGACCCAAACCCAGTCGGCTAGACGCAAACCCACTCGGCTAGACCCAAACCCACTCGGCTACACCCAAACCCACTCCGCTAGACCCAAACCCACTCGGCTAGACCCAAACCCACTCGGCTAGACCCAAACCCACTCGGCTAGACCCAAACCCACTCGGCTAGACCCAAACCCACTCGGCTACACCCAAACCCACTCGGCTAGACCCACACCCACTCGGCTAGACCCAAACCCACTCGGCTAGACGCAAATCCACTCGTATAGACCCAAACCCACTTGGCTAGACCCAAACCCACTCGGCTAGACCCACACCCACTCGGCTAGACCCAAACCACTCGGCTAGACGCAAACCCACTCGGCTAGACCCAAACCCACTCGGCTAGACCCAAACCCACTCGGCTACACCCAAACCCACTCCGCTAGACCCAAACCCACTCCGCTAGACCCAAACCCACTCGGCTAGACGCAAACCCACTCGTAGAGACCCAAACCCACTCGGCTAGACCCAAACCCACTTGGCTAGACCCAAACCCACTCGGCTAGACCCACACCCACTTGGCTAGACCCAAACCCACTCGGCTAGATGCAAACCCACTCGGGTAGACCCAAACCCACTCGGCTAGACCCAAACCCACTCGGCTACACCCAAACCCACTCCGCTAGACCCAAACCCACTCCGCTAGACCCATACCAACTCCGCTTGACCCAAACCCACTCGGCTAGACCCAAACCCACTCGGCTAGACCCAAACCAACTCGGCTAGACCCAAACCCACTCGGCTAGACCCAAACCTGCTCGGCTAGACCCAAACCCACTCGGCTACACCCAAACTAACTCGGCTAGACCCAAACCCACTAGGCTAGACCCAAACCCACTCGGCTAGACCCAAACCCACTCGGCTAGACCCAAACCCACTCGGCTAGACCGAAACCAACTCGGCTAGACCCAAACCCACTCAGCTAGACCCAAACCCACTCGGCTAGACCCAAACCCACTCGGCTAGACCCAAACCCACTCGGCTAGACCCAAACCCACTCGGCTAGACTCAAACCCACTCGGCTAGACCCAAACCCACTCGGCTAGACCCAAACCCACTCGGCTACACCCAAACACACGCGGCTACACCCAAACCCACTCCGCTAGACCCTAACACACTCGGCTAGACCCAAACCCACATGGATAGACCCAAACCCAATCGGCTAGACCCAAACCCACTCGTCTAGACCCAAACCCACTCGGCTAGACCCAAACCCACTCGGCTAGACGCAAACCCACTCGGATAGACCCAAACCCACTCGGCTAGACCCAAACCCACTTGGCTAGACCCAAACCCACTCGGCTAGACCCACACCCACTCGGCTAGACCCAAACCCACTCGGCTAGACGCAAACCCACTCGGGTAGACCCAAACCAACTCGGCTAGACCCAAACCCACTCGGCTACACCCAAACCCACTCCGCTAGACGCAAACCCACTCCGCTAGACCCATACCAACTCCGCTTAACCCAAACCCACTCGGCCAGACCCAAACCCACTCGGCTAGACCCAAACCCAGTCGGCTAGACCCAAACCCACTCGGCTAGACCCAAACCCACTCGGCTAGACCCAAACCCACTCGGCTTGACCCACACCCACTCGGCTAGACCCAAACCCATTCGGCTAGACCCAAACCCACTCGGCTAGGCCCAATCCCACTCCGCCAGACCCAAACCCACTCCGCTAGACACAAACCCACTCGGTTAGACCCAAACCCACTCGGCTAGACCCAAACCCACTCGGCTAGACCCAAACCCACTTGGCTAGGCCCAATCCCACTCCGCCAGACCCAAACCCACTCCGCTCGACACAAACCCACTCGGTTAGACCCAAACCCACTCGGCTAGACCCAAACCCACTCCGCTAGACCCAAACCCACTCCGCTAGACCCAAACCCATTCCACTGGACCCAAACCCACTTGGCTAGACCCAAACCCACTAGGCTAGACCCAAACCCACTCGGCTAGACCCAAACCCACTCGGCTAGACCCAAACCCACTCATCCAGACCCAAACCCACTCGGCTACACCCAAACCCACTCGGCTACACCCAAACCCACTCCGCTAGACCCAAACCCACTCGGCTAGACGTAAACCCACTCGGCTAGACCCAAACCCACTCGGCTAGACCCAAACCCACTCGGCTGGAGCCAAACCCAGTCGGCTGGAGCCAAACCCAGTCGGCTAGACCCAAACCCACTCGGCTAGACCCAAACCCACTCGGCTAGACCCAAACCCACTCGGCTAGACCCAAACCCACTCGGCTAGACCCAAACCCACTCGGCTACACCCAAACCCACGCGGCTACACCCAAACCCACTCCGCTAGACCCTAACCCACTCGGCTAGACCCAAACCCACATGGATAGACCCAAACCCAATCGGCTAGACCCAAACCCACTCGGCTAGACCCAAACCCACTCGGCTAGACCCAAACCCACTCGGCTAGACGCAAACCCACTCGTATAGACCCAAACCCACTCGGCTGGACCCAAACCCACTGGGCTAGACCCAAACCCACTCGGCTAGACCCACACCCACTCGGCTAGACCCAAACCCACTCGGCTAGACGCAAACCCACTCGGCTAGACCCAAACCCACTCGGCTAAACCCAAACCCACTCGGCTAGACCCAAACCCACTCGGCTAGACCCAAACCCTTTCGGCTAGACCCAAACCCACTCGGCTAGACCCAAACCCACTCGGCTAGACCCAAACCCATTCCGCTAGACCCAAACCCACTCGGCTAGACCCAAACCCACTCGGCTAGTCCCAAACCCACTCGGCTAGACCCAAACCCACTCGGCTAGACCCAAACCCACTCCGCTAGACCCAAACCCACTCCGCTAGACCTAAACCCACTCCACTGCACCCAAACCCACTTGGCTAGACCCAAACCCACTCGGCTAGACCCAAACCCACTCGGCTACACCCAAACCCACTCGTCCAGACCCAAACCCGCTCAGCTACACCCAAACCCACTCGGCTACACCCAAACCCACTCGGCTACACCCAAACCCACTCGGCTAGACCCAAACCCACTCGGCTAGACGTAAACCCACTCGGCTAGACCCAAACCCTCTTGGCTAGTCCCAAACCCACTCGGCTAGACCCAAACCCAGTCGGCTACACCCAAACCCACTCGTCCAGACCCAAACCCGCTCAGCTACACCCAAACCCACTCGGCTACACCCAAACCCACTCCGCTAGACCCAAACCCACTCGGCTAGACCCAAACCCACTCGGCTTGACCCAAACCAACTCGGCTAGACCCAAACCCACTCGGCTAGACCCAAACCCACTCGGCTAGACCCAAACCCACTCGGCTAGACCCAAACCCACTCGGCTAGACGCAAACCCACTCGGCTAGACCCAAACCCACTCGGCTAGACCCAAACCCACTCGGCTAGACCCAAACCCACTCGGCTAGACCCAAACCCACTCGGCTAGACCCAAACCCACTCGGCTACACCCAAACCCACTCCGCTAAACCCAAACCCACTCGGCTACACCCAAACCCACTCGGCTAGACCCAAACCCATTCGGCTAGACCCAAACGCACTCGGCTAGACCCAAACGCACTCGGGTAGACCCAAACCCATTCGGCTAGACCCAAACCCACTCGGCTAGACCCAAACCCACTCCACTAGACCCTAACCCACTCCGCTAGAACCAAACCCATTCGGCTAGACCCAAACCCACTCGACTAGACCCAAACCCGTTTGGCTAGACCCAAACCCACTCGGCTAGACCCAAACCCACTCGGCTAGACCCAAACCCACTCGTCCAGACCCAAACCCACTCGTCCAGACCCAAACCCACTCGGCTACACCCAAACCCACTCGGCTACACCCAAACCCACTCCGCTAGACCCAAACCCACTCGATTAGACGTAAACCCACACGGCTAGACCCAAACCCACTCGGCTAGACCCAAACCCACTCGTCCAGACCCAAACCCACTCGGCTACACCCAAACCCACTCGGCTACACCGAAACCTACTCCGCTAGACCCAAACCCACTCGGCTAGACCAAAACCCACTCGGCTAGTCCCAAACCCAGTCGGCTAGACCCAAAACCACTCGGCTAGACCCAAACCCACTCGGCTACACCCAAACCCACTCCGCTAGACCCAAACCCACTCGGCTAGACCCAAACCCACTCGGCTAGACCCAAACCCACTCGGCTAGACCCAAACCCACTCGGCTACACCCAAACCCACGGGGCTACACCCAAACCCACTCCGCTAGACCCTAACCCACTCGGCTAGACCCAAACCCACATGGCCAGACACAAACCCAATCGGCTAGACCCAAACCCACACGGCTAGACCCAAACCCACTCGGCTGGACCCAAAGCCACTCGGCTAGACCCAAACCCACTCGGCTAGACCCAAACCCACTCGGCTAGACCCAAACCCCCTCGTCCAGACCCAAACCCACTCGGCTACACCCAAACCCACTCGGCTACACCGAAACCCACTCCGCTAGACCCAAACCCACTCGGCTACACGTAAACCCACTCGGCTAGACCCAAACCCACTCGGCTAGACCCAAACGCACTCGGGTAGACCCAAACCCATTCGGCTAGACCCAAACCCACTCGGCTAGACCCAAACCCACTCGGCTAGACCCAAACGCACTCGGGTAGACCCAAACCCATTCGGCTAGACCCAAACCCACTCGGCTAGACCCAAACCCACTCCACTAGACCCTAACCCACTCCGCTAGACCCAAACCCACTCGGCTAGGCCCAAACCCACTCGGCTGGACACAAACCCACTCGGATAGACCCAAACCCACTCGGCTAGACCCAAACCCGCTCGGCTAGACCCAAACCCACTCGGCTACACCCAAACTAACTCGGCTAGACCCAAACCCACTCGGCTAGACCCAAACCCACTCGGCTAGACCCAAAACCCACTCGTCTAGACCCAAACCCACTCGGCTAGACCCAAACCAACTCGGCTAGACCCAAACCCACTCGGCTAGACCCAAACCCACTCGGCTAGACCCAAACCCACTCGGCTAGACCCAAACCCACTCGGCTAGACGCAAACCCACTCGGCTAGACCCAAACCCACTCGGCTAGACCCAAACCCACTCGGCTAGACCCAAACCCACTCGGCTAGACCCAAACCCACTCGGCTAGACCCAAACCCACTCGGCTACACCCAAACCCACTCCGCTAAACCCAAACCCACTCGGCTACACCCAAACCCACTCGGCTAGACCCAAACCCATTCGGCTAGACCCAAACGCACTCGGCTAGACCCAAACGCACTCGGGTAGACCCAAACCCATTCGGCTAGACCCAAACCCACTCGGCTAGACCCAAACCCACTCCACTAGACCCTAACCCACTCCGCTAGAACCAAACCCATTCGGCTAGACCCAAAACCACTCGGCTAGACCCAAACCCACTCGGCTAGACCTAAACCCACACGGCTAGACCCAAACCCACTCGGCTAGACCCAAACCCACTTGTCCAGACCCAAACCCACTCGGCTACACCCAAACCCACTCGGCTACACCGAAACCTATTCCGCTAGACCCAAACCCACTCGGCTAGACGTAAACCCACTCGGCTAGACCCAAACCCACTCGGCTAGACCAAAACCCACTCGGCTAGTCCCAAACCCAGTCGGCTAGACCCAAACCCACTCGGCTAGACCCAAACCCACTCGGCTACAACCAAACCCACTCCGCTAGACCCAAACCCACTCGGCTAGACCCAAACCCATTCGGCTAGACCCAAACCCACTCGGCTACACCCAAACCCACGGGGCTACACCCAAACCGACTCCGCTAGACCCTAACCCACTCGGCTAGACCCAAACCCACATGGCCAGACCCAAACCCAATCGGCTAGACCCAAACCCACATGGCTAGACCCGAACCCACTCGGCTGGACCCAAAGCCACTCGGCTAGACCCAAACCCACTCGGCTAGACACAAACCCAGTCGGCTAGACCCAAAGCCACTCGGCTAGACCCAAACCCACTCGGCTAGACCCAAACCCACTCGGCAACACCCAAACCCACTCCGCTAGACCCAACCCCACTCGGCTAGACCCAAACCCACTCGGCTAGACCCAAACCCACTCGGCTAGACCCAAACCCACTCGGCTACACCCAAACCCACGCGGCTACACCCAAACCCACTCCGCTAGACCCTAACCCACTCGGCTAGACCCAAACCCACTCGGCTAGACCCAAACCCACTTGGCTACATCCAAACCCACGCGGCTACACCCAAACCCACTCGGCTAGACCCTAACCCACTCGGCTAGACCCAAACCAACTCGGCTAGACCCAAACCCACTCGGCTAGACCCAAACCCACTCGGCTAGACCCAAACCCACTCGGCTAGACCCAAACCCACTCCGCTAGACCCAAACCCACTCGGCTACACCCAAACCCACTCGGCTAGACCCAAACCCACTCGGCTAGACCCACACCCACTCGGCTAGACCCAAACCCACTCGGCTAGACCCAAACCCTTTCGGCTATACCCAAACCCACTCGGCTAGACCCAAACCCACTCGGCTAGACCCAAACCCACTCCGCTAGACCCAAACCCACTCCGCTAGACCCAAACCCACTTGGCTAGACCCAAACCCACTAGGCTAGACCCAAACCCACTCGGCTAGACCCAAACCCACTCGGCTAGACCCAAACCCACTCGTCCAGACCAAAACCCACTCGGCTAGACCCAAACCCACTCGGCTAGACCCAAACCCACTCGGCTAGTCCCAAACCCAGTCGGCTAGACCCAAACCCACTCGGCTAGACCCAAACACACTCGGCTACACCCAAACCCACTCCGCTAGACCCAAACCCACTCCGCTAGACCCAAACCCACTCGGCTAGACCCAAACCCACTCGGCTAGACCCAAACCCACTCGGCTACACCCAACCCCACGCGGCTACACCCAAACCCACTCCGCTAGACCCTAACCCACTCGGCTAGACCCAAACCCACATGGCCAGACCCAAACTCAATCGGCTGGACCCAAACCCACACGGCTAGACCCAAACCCACTCGGCTGGACCCAAACCCACTCGGCCAGACCCAAACCCACTCGGCTAGACCCAAACCCACTCGGCTAGACACAAACCCAATCGGCTAGGCCCAAACCCACTCGGCCTGACCCAAACCCACTCCGCTAGACCCAAACCCACTCCGCTAGACCCAAACCCACGCGGCTAGGCCCAAACCCACTCGGCTAGACCCAAACCCACTCGGCTAGACCCAAACCCACTCGGCTAGACCCAAACCCACTCGGCTAGACCCAAACACACTCGTCCAGACCCAAACCCACTCGGCTACACCCAAACCCACTCGGCTACACCCAAACCCACTCGGCTAGACCCAAACCCACTCGGCTAGACGTAAACCCACTTGGCTAGACCCAAACCCACTCGGCTAGACCCAAACCCACTCGGCTACACCCAAACCCACTCCGCAAGACCCAAACCCACTCGGCTAGACCCAAACCCACTCGGCTAGACCCAAACCCACTCGGCTACATCCAAACCCACGCGGCTACACCCAAACCCACTCCGCTAGACCCTAACCCACTCGGCTAGACCCAGCCCACTCGGCTAGACCCAAACCCACTCCGCTAGACCCAAACCCACTCGGCTCGACCCAAACCCACTCGGCTAGACCCAAACCCACTCGGCTAGACCCAAACCCACTTGGCTACATCCAAACCCACGCGGCTACACCCAAACCCACTCCGCTAGACCCTAACCCACTCGACTAGACCCAAACCCACTCGGCTAGACCCAAACCCACTAAGCTAGACCCAAACCCACTCGGCTAGACCCAAACCCACTCGGCTACACCCAAACACACTCCGCTAGACACAAACCCACTCGGCTAGACCCAAACCCACTCGGCTAGACCCAAACCCACTCGGCTAGACCCAAACCCACTCGGCTAGACCCAAACCCACTCGTCCAGACCCAAACCCACTCGTCCAGACCCAAACCCACTCGGCTACACCCAAACCAACTCGGCTAGACTCAAACCCACTCGGCTAGACGTAAACCCACTCGGCTACACCCAAACCCACTCGGCTAGACCCAAACCCACTCGGCTTGACCCAAACCCAGTCGGCTAGACCCAAACCAACTCGGCTAGACCCAAACCCACTCGGCTAGACCCAAACCCACTCTGCTAGACCCAAACCCACTCGGCTAGACCCAAACCCATTCGGCTAGAACCAAACCCACTCGGCTAGACCCAAACCCACTCGGCTAGTCCCAAACCCACTCGGCTAGACCCAAACCCACTCGGCTAGACCCAAACCCACACGGCTAGACCCAAACCCACTCGGCTAGACCCAAACCCACTCGGCTACATCCAAACCCACGCGGCTACACCCAAACCCACTCGGCTAGACCCTAACCCACTCGGCTAGACCCAAACCAACTCGGCTAGACCCAAACCCACTCGGCTAGACCCAAACCCACTCGGCTAGACCCAAACCCACTCGGCTACACCCAAACCCACTCCGCTAGACCCAAACCCACTCGGCTACACCCAAACCCACTCGGCTAGACCCAAACCCACTTGGCTAGACCCACACCCACTCGGCTAGACCCAAACCCACTCGGCTAGACCCAAACCCACTCGGCTAGACCCAAACCCTTTCGGCTATACCCAAACCCACTCGGCTAGACCCAAACCCACTCGGCTAGACCCAAACCCACTCCGCTAGACCCAAACCCACTCCGCTAGACCCAAACCCACTTGGCTGGACCCAAACCCACTCGGCTAGACCCAAACACACTCGGCTACACCCAAACCCACTCCGCTAGACCCAAACCCACTCGGCTAGACCCAAACCCACTCGGCTAGACCCAAACCCACTCGGCTAGACCCAAACCCACTCGGCTACACCCAACCCCACGCGGCTACACCCAAACCCACTCCGCTAGACCCTAACCCACTCGGCTAGACCCAAACCCACATGGCCAGACCCAAACTCAATCGGCTGGACCCAAACCCACACGGCTAGACCCAAACCCACTCGGCTGGACCCAAACCCACTCGGCCAGACCCAAACCCACTCGGCTAGACCCAAACCCACTCGGCTAGACACAAACCCAATCGGCTAGGCCCAAACCCACTCGGCCTGACCCAAACCCACTCCGCTAGACCCAAACCCACTCCGCTAGACCCAAACCCACGCGGCTAGGCCCAAACCCACTCGGCTAGACCCAAACCCACTCGGCTAGACCCAAACCCACTCGGCTAGACCCAAACCCACTCGGCTAGACCCAAACACACTCGTCCAGACCCAAACCCACTCGGCTACACCCAAACCCACTCGGCTACACCCAAACCCACTCGGCTAGACCCAAACCCACTCGGCTAGACGTAAACCCACTTGGCTAGACCCAAACCCACTCGGCTAGACCCAAACCCACTCGGCTAGACCCAAACCCAGTCGGCTAGACCCAAACCAACTCGGCTAGACCCAAACCCACTCGGCTACACCCAAACCCACTCCGCAAGACCCAAACCCACTCGGCTAGACCCAAACCCACTCGGCTAGACCCAAACCCACTCGGCTACATCCAAACCCACGCGGCTACACCCAAACCCACTCCGCTAGACCCTAACCCACTCGGCTAGACCCAGCCCACTCGGCTAGACCCAAACCCACTCCGCTAGACCCAAACCCACTCGGCTCGACCCAAACCCACTCGGCTAGACCCAAACCCACTCGGCTAGACCCAAACCCACTTGGCTACATCCAAACCCACGCGGCTACACCCAAACCCACTCCGCTAGACCCTAACCCACTCGACTAGACCCAAACCCACTCGGCTAGACCCAAACCCACTAAGCTAGACCCAAACCCACTCGGCTAGACCCAAACCCACTCGGCTACACCCAAACACACTCCGCTAGACACAAACCCACTCGGCTAGACCCAAACCCACTCGGCTAGACCCAAACCCACTCGGCTAGACCCAAACCCACTCGGCTAGACCCAAACCCACTCGTCCAGACCCAAACCCACTCGTCCAGACCCAAACCCACTCGGCTACACCCAAACCAACTCGGCTAGACTCAAACCCACTCGGCTAGACGTAAACCCACTCGGCTACACCCAAACCCACTCGGCTAGACCCAAACCCACTCGGCTTGACCCAAACCCAGTCGGCTAGACCCAAACCAACTCGGCTAGACCCAAACCCACTCGGCTAGACCCAAACCCACTCTGCTAGACCCAAACCCACTCGGCTAGACCCAAACCCATTCGGCTAGAACCAAACCCACTCGGCTAGACCCAAACCCACTCGGCTAGTCCCAAACCCACTCGGCTAGACCCAAACCCACTCGGCTAGACCCAAACCCACTCTGCTAGACCCAAACCCACTCGGCTAGACCCAAACCCACTCGGCTACATCCAAACCCACGCGGCTACACCCAAACCCACTCGGCTAGACCCTAACCCACTCGTCTAGACCCAAACCCACTCGGCTAGACCCAAACCCACTCGTCTAGACCCAAACCCACTCGGGTAGACCCACACCCACTCGGCTAGACCCAAACCCACTCGGCTAGACCCAAACCCACTCGGCTAGACCCAAACCCTTTCGGCTAGACCCAAACCCTTTCGGCTAGACCCAAACCCTTTCGGCTAGGCCCAAACCCACTCGGCTAGACCCAAACCCACTCGGCTAGACCCAAACCCAGTCAGCTAGACCCAAACCCACTCGGCTAGACCCAAACCCACTCGACTGGTCCAAAACCCACTCGGCTAGACCCAAACCCACTCGGCTAGACCCAATCCCACTCCACTAGACCCAAACCCACTCGGCTGGACCCAAACCCAATCGGCTAGGCCCAAACCCACTCGGCTAGACCCAAACCCACTCCGCTAGACCCAAACCCACTCCGCAAGACCCAAACCCACACGGCTAGGCCCAAACCCACTCGGCTAGACCCAAACCCACTCGGCTAGACCCAAACCCACTCGGCTAGACCCAAACACACTCGGCTAGACCCAAACCCACTCGTCCAGACCCAAACCCACTCGGCTACACCCAAACCCACTCGGCTACACCCAAACCCACTCCGCTAGACCCAAACCCACTCGGTTAGACGTAAACCCAATCGGCTAGACCCAAACCCACTCGGCTAGACCCAAACCCATTCGTCCAGACCCAAACCCACTCGGCTACACCCAAACCCACTCGGCTACACCGAAACCTACTCCGCTAGACCCAAACCCACTCGGCTAGACGTAAACCCACTCGGCTAGACCCAAACCCACTCGGCTAGACCAAAACCCACTCGGCTAGTCCCAAACCCAGTCGGCTAGACCCAAACCCACTCGGCTAGACCCAAACACACTCGGCTACACCCAAACCCACTCCGCTAGACCCAAACCCACTCGGCTAGACCCAAACCCACTCGGCTAGACCCAAACCCACTCGGCTAGACCCAAACCCACTCGGCTACACCCAACCCCACGCGGCTACACCCAAACCCACTCCGCTAGACCCTAACCCACTCGGCTAGACCCAAACCCACATGGCCAGACCCAAACTCAATCGGCTAGACCCAAACCCACATGGCTAGACCCAAACCCACTCGGCTGGACCCAAACCCAATCGGCTAGACCCAAACCCACTCGGCTAGACCCAAACCCACTCGGCTAGACCCAAACCCACTCGGCTACATCCAAACCCACGCGGCTACACCCAAACCCACTCCGCTAGACCCTAACCCACTCGGCTAGACCCAAACCCACTCGGCTAGACCCAAACCCACTCCGCTAGACCCAAACCCACTCGGCTCGACCCAAACCCACTCGGCTAGACCCAAACCCACTCGGCTAGACCCAAACCCACTTGGCTACATCCAAACCCACGCGGCTACACCCAAACCCACTCCGCTAGACCCTAACCCACTCGACTAGACCCAAACCCACTCGGCTAGACCCAAACCCACTAAGCTAGACCCAAACCCACTCGGCTAGACCCAAACCCACTCGGCTACACCCAAACACACTCCGCTAGACACAAACCCACTCGGCTAGACCCAAACCCACTCGGCTAGACCCAAACCCACTCGGCTAGACCCAAACCCACTCGGCTAGACCCAAACCCACTCGTCCACACCCAAACCCACTCGGCTACACCCAAACCCACTCGGCTACACCCAAACCAACTCGGCTAGACTCAAACCCACTCGGCTAGACGTAAACCCACTCGGCTACACCCAAACCCACTCGGCTAGACCCAAACCCACTCGGCTTGACCCAAACCCAGTCGGCTAGACCCAAACGAACTCGGCTAGACCCAAACCCACTCGGCTAGACCCAAACCCACTCTGCTAGACCCAAACCCACTCGGCTAGACCCAAACCCATTCGGCTAGACCCAAACCCACTCGGCTAGACCCAAACCCACTTGGCTAGTCCCAAACCCACTCGGCTAGACCCAAACCCACTCGGCTAGACCCAAACCCACTTGGCTAGACCCAAACCCACTCGGCTAGACCCAAACCCACTCGGCTACATCCAAACCCACGCGGCTACACCCAAACCCACTCGGCTAGACCCTAACCCACTCGTCTAGACCCAAACCCACTCGGCTAGACCCAAACCCACTCGTCTAGACCCAAACCCACTCGGGTAGACCCACACCCACTCGGCTAGACCCAAACCCACTCGGCTAGACCCAAACCCACTCGGCTAGACCCAAACCCTTTCGGCTAGACCCAAACCCTTTCGGCTAGACCCAAACCCTTTCGGCTAGGCCCAAACCCACTCGGCTAGACCCAAACCCACTCGGCTAGACCCAAACCCAGTCAGCTAGACCCAAACCCACTCGGCTAGACCCAAACCCACTCGACTGGTCCAAAACCCACTCGGCTAGACCCAAACCCACTCGGCTAGACCCAATCCCACTCCACTAGACCCAAACCCACTCGGCTAGACCCAAACCCAATCGGCTAGGCCCAAACCCACTCGGCTAGACCCAAACCCACTCCGCTAGACCCAAACCCACTCCGCAAGACCCAAACCCACACGGCTAGGCCCAAACCCACTCGGCTAGACCCAAACCCACTCGGCTAGACCCAAACCCACTCGGCTAGACCCAAACCCACTCGGCCAGACCCAAACCCACTCGTCCAGACCCAAACCCACTCGGCTACACCCAAACCCACTCGGCTACACCCAAACCCACTCCGCTAGACCCAAACCCACTCGGTTAGACGTAAACCCAATCGGCTAGACCCAAACCCACTCGGCTAGACCCAAACCCATTCGTTCAGACCCAAACCCACTCGGCTACCCCCAAACCCACTCGGCTACACCGAAACCTACTCCGCTAGACCCAAACCCACTCGGCTAGACGTAAACCCACTCGGCTAGACCCAAACCCACTCGGCTAGACCAAAACCCACTCGGCTAGTCCCAAACCCAGTCGGCTAGACCCAAACCCACTCGGCTAGACCCAAACACACTCGGCTACACCCAAACCCACTCCGCTAGACCCAAACCCACTCGGCTAGACCCAAACCCACTCGGCTAGACCCAAACCCACTCGGCTAGACCCAAACCCACTCGGCTAGACCCTAACCCACTCGGCCAGACCCAAACCCACATGGCCAGACCCAAACTCAATCGGCTAGACCCAAACCCACATGGCTAGACCCAAACCCACTCGGCTGGACCCAAACCCAATCGGCTAGACCCAAACCCACTCGGCTAGATCCAAACCCACTCCGCTAGACCCAAACCCACTCCGCTAGACCCAAACCCACGTGGCTAGGCCCAAACCCACTCGGCTAGGCCCAAACCCACTCGGCTAGACCCAAACCCACTCGGCTAGACCCAAACCCACTCGGCGAGACCCAAACCCACTCGTCCAGACCCAAACCCACTCGGCTACACCCAAACCCACTCGGCTACACCCAAACCCACTCGGCTAGACCCAAACCCACTCGGCTAGACGTAAACCTACTCGGCTAGACCCAAACCCACTCGGCTAGACCCAAACCCACTCGGCTAGACCCAAACCCAGTCGGCTAGACCCAAACCAACTCGGTTAGACCCAAACCCACTCGGCTACACCCAAACCCACTCCACTAGACCCAAACCCACTCGGCTGGACCCAAACCCACACCGCTAGACCCAAACCCACTCGGCTAGACCCAAACCCACTCCGCTAGACCCAAACCCACTCGGCTGGACCCAAACCCACTCGGCTGGACCCAAACCCACTCGGCTGGACCCTAACCCACTCCGCTAGACCCTAACCCACTCCGCTAGACCCAAACCCACTCGGCTAGACCCAAACCCACTCGTCTAGCCCCAAACCCACTCGGCTAGACCCAAACCCACTCCGCTAGACCCAAACCCACTCCGCTAGACCCAAACCCACTCTGCTAGGCACAAACCCACTCGGCTAGACCCAAACCCACTCGGCTAGACACAAACCCACTCTGCTATTCCCAAACCCACTCAGCTACACCCAAACCCACACCGCTAGACCCAAACCCACTCGGCTAGACCCAAACCCACTCGGCTACACCCAAACCCACTCGGCTGGACCCAAACCCACTCGGCTAGACCCAAACCCACTCGGCTAGACCCAAACCCACTCGGCTAGACCCACACCCACTCGGCTAGACCCAAACCCACTCGGCTAGACCCAAACCCACTCGGCTAGACCCAAACCCTGTCGGCTAGACCCAAACCCACTCGGCTAGACCCAAACCCAGTCGGCTAGACCCAAACCCATTCAGCTAGACCCAAACCCACTCGGCTAGACCCAAACCCACTCGGCTAGTCCCAAACCCACTCGGCTAGACCCAAACCCACTCGGCTAGACCCAATCCCACTCCGCTAGACCCAAACCCACTCCGCTAGACACAAACCCACTCCGCTAGACACAGACCCACTCGGTTAGACCCAAACCCACTCGGCTAGACCCAACCCCACTCCGCTAGACCCAAACCCACTCAGCTAGACCCAAACCCACTTGGCTAGACCCAAACCCACTAGGCTAGACCCAAACCCACTCGGCTAGACCCAAACAAACTCGGCTAGACCCAAACCCACTCGTCCAGACCCAAACCCACTCGGCTACACCCAAACCCACTCGGCTGCACCCAAACCCACTCCGCTAGACCCAAACCCACTCGGCTAGACGAAAACCCACTCGGCTAGACCCAAACCCACTCGGCTAGACCGAAACCCACTCGGCTAGACCCAAACCCAGTCGGCTAGACCCAAACCCACTCGGCTACACCCAAAACCACTCGGCTACACCCAAACCAACTCCGCTAGACCCAAACCCACTCGGCAAGACTCAAACGCACTCAGCTAGACCCAAACCCACTCGGCTAGACCCAAACCCACTCGGCTAGACCCAAACCCACGCAGCTACACCCAAACCCATTCCGCTAGACCCTAACCCACTCGGCTAGACCCAAACCCACATGCCTAGACCCAAACCCAATCGGCTAGACCCAAACCCACACGGCTAGACCCAAACCCACTCGGCTAGACCCAAACCCACTCGGCTGGACCCAAACCCACTCGGCTAGACCCAAACCCACTCAGCTAGGCCCAAACCCACTCGGCTAGACCCAAGCCCACTCCGCTAGACCCAAACCCACTCCGCTAGACCCAAACCCACGCGGCTAGGCCCAAACCCACTCGGCTAGACCCAAACCCACTCGGCTAGAGCCAAACCCACTCGACTAGACCCAAACACACTCGGCTAAACCCAAACCCACTCGGCTGCACCCAAACCCACTCGGCTAGACCCAAACACACCCGGCTAGACCCAAACCCACTCGGCTGGACCCAAACCCACTCGGCTACACCCAAACCCACTCCGCTAGGCCCAAACCCACTCGGCTAGACCCAAACCCACTCGGCTAGACCCAAACCCACTGGGCTAGACCCAAACCCACTCGGCTACACCCAAACCCACTCGGCTAGACCCAAACCCACACCGCTAGACCCAAACCCACTCGACTAGACCCAAACCCACTCGGCTAGACCCAAACCCACTCGGCTAGACCCAAACCCACTCGGCTAGGCCCAAACCCACTCAGCTAGACCCAAACGCACTCGGCTAGACCCAAACCCACTCTGCTAGACCCAAACCCACGCGGCTAGGCCCAAACCCACTCGGCTAGACCCAAACCCACTCGGCTAGAGCCAAACCCACTCGACTAGACCCAAACACACTCGGCTAAACCCAAACCCACTCGGCTGCACCCAAACCCACTCGGCTAGACCCAAACACACTCGGCTAGACCCAAACCCACTCGGCTACACCCAAACCCACTCGGCTACACCCAAACCCACTCGGCTAGACCCAAACCCACTCGGCTACACCCAAACCCAATCGGCTAGCCTCAAACCCACTCGGCTAGACCCAAACCCACTCGGGTAGACCCAAACCCACTCGGGTAGACCCAAACCCATTCGGCTAGACCCAAACCCACTCGGCTAGACCCAAACCCACTCGGCTAGTCCCAAACCCACTCAGCTACACCCAAACCCACACCGCTAGACCCAAACCCACTCGGCTAGGCACAAACCCACTCGGCTAGACCCAAACCCACTCGGCTACACCCAAACCCACACGGCTAGACCCAAACCCACTCGGCTAGACCAAAACCCACTCGGCTAGACCCACACCCACTCGGCTAGACCCAAACCCACTCGGCTAGACCCAAACCCACTCGGCTAGACCCAAACCCTGTCGGCTAGACCCAAACCCAATCGGCTAGACCCAAACCCACTCGGCTAGACCCAAACTCATTCAGCTAGACCCAAACCCACTCGGCTAGACCCAAACCCACTCGGCTACTCCCAAACCCACTCGGCTAGACACAAACCCACTCGGCTAGACCCAATCCCACTCCGCTAGACCCAAACCCACTCCGCTAGACACAAACCCACTCCGCTAGACACAAACCCACTCGGTTAGACCCAAACCCACTCGGCTATACCCAACCCCACTCCGCTAGACCCAAACCCACTCCGCTAGACCCAAACCCACTTGGCTAGACCCAAACCCACTCGGCTAGACACAAACCCACTCGGCTAGACCCAAACCCACTCGTCCAGACCCAAACCCACTCGGCTACACCCAAACCCACTCGGCTACACCCAAACCCACTCCGCTAGACCCAAACCCACTCGGCTAGACGAAAACCCACTCGGCTAGACCCAAACCCACTCGGCTAGACCGAAACCCACTCGGCTAGACCCAAACCCAGTCGGCTGGACCCAAACCCACTCGGCTACACCCAAACCCACTCGGCTACACCCAAACCAACTCCGCTAGACCCAAACCCACTCGGCAAGACTCAAACCCACTCGGCTAGACCCAAACCCACTCGGCTAGACCCAAACCCACTCGGCTAGACCCAAACCCACTCGGCTAGACCCAAACCCACGCGGCTACACCCAAACCCATTCCGCTAGACCCTAACCCACTCGGCTAGACCCAAACCCACATGCCTAGACCGAAACCCAATCGGCTAGACCCAAACCCACACGGCTAGACCCAAACCCACTCGGCTAGACCCAAACCCACTCGGCTAGACCCAAACCCACTCGGCTAGACCCAAACCCACTCGGCTAGGCCCAAACCCACTCGGCTAGACCCAAGCCCACTCCGCTAGACCCAAACCCACTCCGCTGGACCCAAACCCACGCGGCTAGGCCCTAACCCACTCGGCTAGACCCAAACCCACTCGGCTAGACCCAAACCCACTCGACTAGACCCAAACACACTCGGCTAAACCCAAACCCACTCGGCTGCACCCAAACCCACTCGGCTAGACCCAAACACACTCGGCTAGACCCAAACCCACTCGGCTGGACCCAAACCCACTCGGCTACACCCAAACCCACTCCGCTAGGCCCAAACCCACTCGGCTAGACCCAAACCCACTTGGCTAGACCCAAACCCACTGGGCTAGACCCAAACCCACTGGGCTAGACCCAAACCCACTCGGCTAGACCCAAACCCACTCGGCTAGAACCAAACCCTGTCGGCTAGACCCAAACCCACTCGGCTAGACCCAAACCCAGTCGGCTAGACCCAAACCCATTCAGCTAGACCCAAACCCACTCGGCTAGACCCAAACCCACTCGGCTAGTCCCAAACCCACTCGGCTAGACCCAAACCCACTCGGCTAGACCCAATCCCACTCCGCTAGACCCAAACCCACACCGCTAGACACAAACCCACTCCGCTAGACACAAACCCACTCGGTTAGACCCAAACCCACTCGGCTAGACCCAACCCCACTCCGCTAGACCCAAACCCACTCAGCTAGACCCAAACCCACTTGGCTAGACCCAAACCCACTAGGCTAGACCCAAACCCACTCGGCTAGACCCAAACCCACTCGGCTAGACCCAAACCCACTCGTCCAGACCCAAACCCACTCGGCTACACCCAAACCCACTCGGCTGCACCCAAACCCACTCCGCTAGACCCAAACCCACTCGGCTAGACGAAAACCCACTCGGCTAGACCCAAACCCACTCGGCTAGACCGAAACCCACTCGGCTAGACCCAAACCCAGTCGGCTAGACCCAAACCCACTCGGCTACACCCAAACCCACTCGGCTACACCCAAACCAACTCCGCTAGACCCAAACCCACTCGGCAAGACCCAAACCCACTCGGCTAGACCCAAACCCACTCGGCTAGACCCAAACCCACTCGGCTAGACCCAAACCCACGCAGCTACACCCAAACCCATTCCGCTAGACCCTAACCCACTCGGCTAGACCCAAACCCACATGCCTAGACCCAAACCCAATCGGCTAGACCCAAACCCACACGGCTAGACCCAAACCCACTCGGCTAGACCCAAACCCACTCGGCTAGACCCAAACCCACTCGGCTAGACCCAAACCCACTCGGCTAGGCCCAAACCCACTCGGCTAGACCCAAGCCCACTCCGCTAGACCCAAACCCACTCCGCTAGACCCAAACCCACGCGGCTAGGCCCAAACCCACTCGGCTAGACCCAAACCCACTCGGCTAGAGCCAAACCCACTCGACTAGACCCAAACACACTCGGCTAAACCCAAACCCACTCGGCTGCACCCAAACCCACTCGGCTAGACCCAAACACACCCGGCTAGACCCAAACCCACTCGGCTGGACCCAAACCCACTCGGCTAAACCCAAACCCACTCCGCTAGGCCCAAACCCACTCGGCTAGACCCAAACCCACTCCGCTAGACCCAAACCCACTCGGCTAGTCCCAAACCCACTCAGCTACACCCAAACCCACTCGGCTACACCCAAACCCACTCTGCTAGGCCCAAACCCACTCCGCTAGACCCAAACCAACTCGGCTAGACCCAAACCCACTCGTCTAGCCCCAAACCCACTCGGCTAGACCCAAACCCACTCCGCTAGACCCAAACCCACTCCGCTAGACCAAAACCCACTCTGCTAGGCACAAACCCACTCGGCTAGACCCAAACCCACTCGGCTAGACCCAAACCCACTCTGCTAGTCCCAAACCCACTCAGCTACACCCAAACCCACACCGCTAGACCCAAACCCACTCCGCTAGACCCAAACCCACTCGGCTAGACACAAACCCACTCAGCTACACCCAAACCCACTCGGCTAGACCCAAACCCACTCGGCTAGACCCAAACCCACTCCACTAGACCCAAACCCACTCCGCCAGACCCAAACCCACTCTGCTATTCCCAAACCCACTCGGCTAGAACCAAACGGACTCGGCTAGACCCAAACCCACTCCGCTAGACCCAAACCCACTCGGCTAGACCGAAACCCACTCGGCTAGACCCAAACCCACTCGTCGAGACCCAAACCCACTCGGCTGGACCCAAATCCACTCGGCTACACCCAAACCCACTCCGCTAGACCCAAACCCACTCGGCTAGACCCAAACCCACTGGGCTAGACCCAAACCCACTCGGCTACACCCAAACCCAATCGGCTAGACCCAAACCCACACCGCTAGACCCAAACCCACTCGACTAGACCCAAACCCACTGCGCTAGACCCAAACCCACTCGGCTGGAACCAAACCCACTCGGCTAGACCCAAACGCACTCGGCTAGACCCAAACCAAATCGGCTAGACCCAAGCCCACTCGGCTAGACAAAAACCCACTCGGCTAGGCTCAAACCCATTCGGCTGCACCCAAACCCACTCCGCTAGACCCAAACCAACTCGGCTAGACCCAAACGCACTCGGCTAGACCCAAACCCACTCCGCTAGACCCAAACCCACTCCGCAAGACCCAAACCCACTCCGCTAGACGCAAACCCACTCCGCTAGACACAAACCCACTCCGCTAGACACAAACCCACTCGGCTAGACCGAAACCCACTCGGCTACAACCAAACCCAATCCGCTAGACCCAAACCCACTCGGCTAGACACAAACCAACTCAGCTACACCCAAACCCACTCGGCTAGACCCAAACCCACTCGGCTAGACCCAAACCCACTCCACTAGAACCAAACCCACTCCGCTAGACCCAAACCCACTCTGCTAGTCCCAACCCCACTCGGCTAGACCCAAACCCACTCGGCTACACCCAAACCCACTCCGCTAGACCCAAACCCACTCAGCTAGACCCAAACCCACTTGGCTAGACCCAAACACACTCGGCTAGACACAAACCCACTCAGCTAGAACCAAACCCACTCGGCTAGACCCAAACCCACTCGGCTACACCCAAACCCACTCCGCTAGACCCAAACCTACTTGGCTAGACCCAAACCCACTCGGCTAGACCCAAACCCACTCAGCTAGACCCAAACCCACTCGGCTAGTCCCAAACCCACTCCGCTAGACCCAAACGGACTCGGCTAGACCCAAACCCACTCGGCTAGACGCAAGCCCACTCCGCTAGACCCAAACCCACTCGGACAGACCCAAACCCACTAGGCTAAACCCAAACTCACTCCGCTAGACCCATACTAACTCGGCTAGACCCAAACCCACTCGGCTAGACCTAAACCCACTCGGCTAGACCCAAACCCACTCGGCTAGACGCAAACCAACACGGCTAGACCCAAACCCACTCGGCTAGACCCAAACCCACTCGGCTGAACCCAAACCCACTCGGCTAGACCCAAACCCACTCGGCTACACCCAAACCCACTCCGCTAGGCCCAAACCCACTTGGCTACACCCAAACCCACTCGGCGAGACCCAAACCCATTCGGCTAGCCCCAAACCCACTCGGCTAGACCCAAACCCACTCGGGTAGACCCAAACCCATTCGGCTAGACCCAAACCCACTCCGCTAGACCCAAACCCACTCGGCTAGTCCCAAACCCACTCAGCTACACCCAAACCCACTCGGCTACACCCAAACCCACTCTGCTAGGCCCAAACCCACTCCGCTAGACCCAAACCAACTCGGCTAGACCCAAACCCACTCGTCTAGCCCCAAACCCACTCGGCTAGACCCAAACCCACTCCGCTAGACCCAAACCCACTCCGCTAGACCAAAACCCACTCTGCTAGGCACAAACCCACTCGGCTAGACCCAAACCCACTCGGCTAGACCCAAACCCACTCTGCTAGTCCCAAACCCACTCAGCTACACCCAAACCCACACCGCTAGACCCAAACCCACTCGGCTAGACCCAAACCCAGTCGGCTACACCCAAACCCACTCGGCTAGACCCAAACCCACTCGGCTAGACCCAAACCCACTCGGCTAGACCCAAACCCACTCGGCTAGACCCACACCCACTCGGCTAGACACAAACCCACTCGGCTAGACCCAAACCCACTCGGCTAGAACCAAACCCTGTCGGCTAGACCCAAACCCACTCGGCTAGACCCAAACCCAGTCGGCTAGACCCAAACCCATTCAGCTAGACCCAAACCCACTCGGCTAGACCCAAACCCACTCGGCTAGTCCCAAACCCACTCGGCTAGACCCAAACCCACTCGGCTAGACCCAATCCCACTCCGCTAGACCCAAACCCACACCGCTAGACACAAACCCACTCCGCTAGACACAAACCCACTCGGTTAGACCCAAACCCACTCGGCTAGACCCAACCCCACTCCGCTAGACCCAAACCCACTCAGCTAGACCCAAACCCACTTGGCTAGACCCAAACCCACTAGGCTAGACCCAAACCCACTCGGCTAGACCCAAACCCACTCGGCTAGACCCAAACCCACTCGTCCAGACCCAAACCCACTCGGCTACACCCAAACCCACTCGGCTGCACCCAAACCCACTCCGCTAGACCCAAACCCACTCGGCTAGACGAAAACCCACTCGGCTAGACCCAAACCCACTCGGCTAGACCGAAACCCACTCGGCTAGACCCAAACCCAGTCGGCTAGACCCAAACCCAGTCGGCTAGACCCAAACCCACTCGGCTACACCCAAACCAACTCCGCTAGACCCAAACCCACTCGGCAAGACTCAAACCCACTCGGCTAGACCCAAACCCACTCGGCTAGACCCAAACCCACTCGGCTAGACCCAAACCCACGCAGCTACACCCAAACCCATTCCGCTAGACCCTAACCCACTCGGCTAGACCCAAACCCACATGCCTAGACCCAAACCCAATCGGCTAGACCCAAACCCACACGGCTAGACCCAAACCCACTCGGCTAGACCCAAACCCACTCGGCTAGACCCAAACCCACTCGGCTAGACCCAAACCCACTCGGCTAGGCCCAAACCCACTCGGCTAGACCCAAGCCCACTCCGCTAGACCCAAACCCACTCCGCTAGACCCAAACCCACGCGGCTAGGCCCAAACCCACTCGGCTAGACCCAAACCCACTCGGCTAGAGCCAAACCCACTCGACTAGACCCAAACACACTCGGCTAAACCCAAACCCACTCGGCTGCACCCAAACCCACTCGGCTAGACCCAAACACACCCGGCTAGACCCAAACCCACTCGGCTGGACCCAAACCCACTCGGCTAAACCCAAACCCACTCCGCTAGGCCCAAACCCACTCGGCTAGACCCAAACCCACTCGGCTAGACCCAAACCCACTGGGCAAGACCCAAACCCACTCGGCTACACCCAAACCCACTCGGCTAGACCCAAACCCACACCGCTAGACCCAAACCCACTCGACTAGACCCAAACCCACTCGGCTAGACCCAAACCCACTCGGCTAGACCCAAACCCACTCGGCTAGGCCCAAACCCACTCAGCTAGACCCAAACGCACTCGGCTAGACCCAAACCCACTCTGCTAGACCCAAACCCACGCGGCTAGGCCCAAACCCACTCGGCTAGACCCAAACCCACTCGGCTAGAGCCAAACCCACTCGACTAGACCCAAACACACTCGGCTAAACCCAAACCCACTCGGCTGCACCCAAACCCACTCGGCTAGACCCAAACACACTCGGCTAGACCCAAACCCACTCGGCTGGACCCAAAACCACTCGGCTACACCCAAACCCACTCCGCTAGGCCCAAACCCACTCGGCTAGATCCAAACCCACTCGGCTAGACCCAAACCCACTGGGCTAGACCCAAACCCACTCGGCTACACCCAAACCCACTCGGCTAGACCCAAACCCACACCGCTAGACCCAAACCCACTCGACTAGACCCAAACCCACTCCGCTAGACCCAAACCCACTCGTCTGGACCCAAACCCACTCCGCTAGACCCAAACCAACTCGGCTAGACCCAAACGCACTCGGCTAGACCCAAACCCACTCCGCTAGACCCAAACCCACTCCGCAAGACCCAAACCCACTCCGCTAGACCCAAACCCACTCCGCTAGACACAAACCCACTCCGCTAGACCCAAACCCACTCGGCTACACCGAAACCCACTCGGCTAAACCTAAACCCACTCGTCTAGGCCCAAACCCACTCGGCTAGACCCAAACCCACTTGGCTACAACCAAACCCACTCCGCTAGACCCAAACCCACTCGGCTAGACACAAACCCACTCAGCTACACCCAAACCCACTCGGCTAGACCCAAACCCACTCGGCTAGACCGAAACCCACTCCACTAGACCCAAACCCACTCCGCCAGACCCAAACCCACTCGGCTAGACCCAAACCCAATCGGCTAGACCTAAACCCACTCCGCTAGAACCAAACACACCCCGCTAGACCCAAACCCACTCTGCTAGTCCCAAACCCACTCGGCTAGAACCAAACGGACTCGGCTAGACCCAAACCCACTCCGCTAGACCCAAACCCACTCGGCTAGACCGAAACCCACTCGGCTAGACCCAAATCCACTCGTCTAGACCCAAACCCACTCGGCTAGACCCAAATCCACTCGGCTACACCCAAACCCACTCCGCTAGACCCAAACCCACTCAGCTAGACGCAAACCAACTCGGCTAGAACCAAACCCACTCGGCTAGACCCAAACCCACTCGGCCAGGCCCAAACCCGCTCGGCTAGACCCAAGCCCACTCCGCTAGACCCAAACCCACTCCGCTAGACCCAAACCCACGCGGCTAGGCCCAAACCCACTCGGCTAGACCCAAATCCACTCGGCTAGACCCAAACCCACTCCACTAGACCCAAACACACTCGGCTAGACCCAAACCCACTCGGCTGCACCCAAACCCACTCGGCTAGACCCAAACACACTCGGCTAGACCCAAACCCAATCGGCTAGACCCAAACCCACTCCGCTAGACCCAAACCCACTCCGCAAGACCCAAACCCACTCCGCTAGACCCAAACCCACTCCGCTAGACACAAACCCACTCCGCTAGACCGAAACCCACTCGGCTACACCGAAACCCACTCGGCTAAACCTAAACACACTCATCTAGGCCCAAAGCCACTCGGCTAAACCCAAACCCACTTGGCTACAACCAAACCCACTCCGCTAGACCCAAACCCACTCGGCTAGACACAAACCCACTCAGCTACACACAAACCCACTCGGCTAGACCCAAACCCACTCGGCTCGACCCAAAACCACTCCACTACACCCAAACAAACTCCGCCAGACCCAAACCCACTCGGCTAGACCCAAACCCAATCGGCTAGACCTAAACCCACTCCGCTAGAACCAAACCCACCCCGCTAGACCCAAACCCACTCTGCTAGTCCCAAACCCACTCGGCTAGAACCAAACGGACTCGGCTAGACCCAAACCCACTCCGCTAGACCCAAACCCACTCGGCTAGACCCAAACCCACTCGGCTAGACCCAAACCCACTCGTCTAGACCCAAACCCACTCGGCTAGACCCAAATCCACTCGGCTACACCCAAACCCACTCCGCTAGACCCAAACCCACTCAGCTAGACGCAAACCCACTCGGCTAGAACCAAACCCACTCGGCTAGACCCAAACCCACTCGGCTAGTCCCAAACCCACTCGGCTAGACCCAAGCCCACTCCGCTAGACCCAAACCCACTCCGCTAGACCCAAACCCACGCGGCTAGGCCCAAACCTACTCCGCTAGACCCAAACCCACTCGGCTAGACCCAAACCCACTCGACTAGACCCAAACACACTCGGCTAGACCCAAACCCACTCGGCTGCACCCAAACCCACTCGGCTAGACCCAAACACACTCGGCTAGACCCAAACCCAATCGGCTACACCCAAACCCACTCGGCTACACCCAAACCCACTTGGCTGGACCCAAACCCACTCGGGTAGACCCTAACCCACTCGGGTAGACCCAAACCCATTCGGCTAGACCCAAACCCACTCGGCTAGACCCAAACCCACTCGGCTAGTCCCAAACCCACTCAGCAACACCCAAACCCACACCGCTAGACCCAAACCCACTCGGCTAGGCACAAACCCACTCGGCTAGACCCAAACCCACTCGGCTACACCCAAACCCACTCGGCTAGACCCAAACCCACTCGGCTAGACCCAAACTCACTCGGCTAGACCCACACCCACTCGGCTAGACCCAAACCCACTCGGCTAGACCCAAACCCACTCGGCTAGACCCAAACCCTGTCGGCTAGACCCAAACCCACTCCGCTAGAACCAAACCCACCCCGCTAGACCCAAACCCACTTGGCTAGAACGATACCCACTCGGCTAGACCCAAACCCACTCGTCTAGACCCAAACCCACTCGGCTAGACCCAAACCCACTCGGCTACACCCAAACCCACTCCGCTAGACCCAAACCTACTCAGCTAGACGCAAACCCACTCGGCTAGACCCAAACACACTCGGCTAGACCCAAACCCACTCAGCTAGACCCAAACCCACTCGGCTAGAACCAAACCCACTCGACTACACCCAAACCCACTCGGCCAGACCCAAACCCACTCGGCTAGACCCAAACCCAATCGGCTACACCCAAACCCACTCCGCTAGACCCAAACCCACTTGGCTGGACCCAAACCCACTCGGCTATACCCAAACCCACTCGGCTAGTCCCAAACCCACTCGGCTAGACCCAAATGGACTCGGCTAGACCCAAACCCAATCGGCTACACCCAAACCCACTCCGCTAGACCCAAACCCACTTGGCTGGACCCAAACCCACTCGGCTATACCCAAACCCACTCGGCTAGTCCCAAACCCACTCGGCTAGACCCAAATGGACTCGGCTAGACCCAAACCCACACCTCTAGACCCAAACCCACTCGGCTAGACCCAAACCCACTCCGCTAGACCCAAACCCACTCGGCTGGACCCAAACCCACTCGGCTGGACCCAAACCCACTCGGCTAGACCCAAACCCACTCGGCTAGACCCAAACCCACTCCGCTAGACCCAAACCCACTCGGCTACACCCAAACCCACTCGGCTACACCCAAACCCACTCGGCTACACCCAAACCCACTCCGCTAGACCCAAACCCACTCGGCTACACCCAAACCCAATCGGCTAGCCTCAAACCCACTCGGGTAGACCCAAACCCACTCGGGTAGACCCAAACCCACTCGGGTAGACCCAAACCCATTCGGCTAGACCCAAACCCACTCGGCTAGACCCAAACCCACTCGGCTAGTCCCAAACCCACTCGGCTACACCCAAACCCACACCGCTAGACCCAAACCCACTCGGCTAGGCACAAACCCACTCGGCTAGACCCAAACCCACTCGGCTACACCCAAACCCACTCGGCTAGACCCAAACCCACTCGGCTAGACCAAAACCCACTCGGCTAGACCCACACCCACTCGGCTAGACCCAAACCCACTCGGCTAGACCCAAACCCACTCGGCTAGTCCCAAACCCACTCGGCTAGACCCAAACCCAATCGGCTAGACCCAAACCCACTCCGCTAGACCCAAACCCACTCGGCTAGAACGATACCCACTCGGCTAGAAACAAACCCACTCCGCTAGACCCAAACCCACTCGGCTACACCCAAACCCACTCGGCTACACCCAAACCCACTCGGCCAGGCCCAAACCCGCTCGGCTAGACCCAAGCCCACTCCGCTAGACCCAAACCCACTCCGCTAGACCCAAACCCACGCGGCTAGGCCCAAACCCACTCGGCCAGACCCAAATCCACTCGGCTAGACCCAAACCCACTCCACTAGACTCAAACACACTCGGCTAGACCCAAACCCACTCGGCTGCACCCAAACCCACTCGGCTAGACCCAAACACACTCGGCTAGACCCAAACCCAATCGGCTAGACCCAAACCCACTCCGCTAGACCCAAACCCACTCCGCAAGACCCAAACCCACTCCGCTAGACCCAAACCCACTCCGCTAGACACAAACCCACTCCGCTAGACCGAAACCCACTCGGCTACACCGAAACCCACTCGGCTAAACCTAAACCCACTCGTCTAGGCCCAAAGCCACTCGGCTAGACCCAAACCCACTTGGCTACAACCAAACCCACTCCGCTAGACCCAAACCCACTCGGCTAGACACAAACCCACTCAGCTACACACAAACCCACTCGGCTAGACCCAAACCCACTCGGCTCGACCCAAAACCACTCCACTACACCCAAACCCACTCCGCCAGACCCAAACCCACTCGGCTAGACCCAAACCCGCTCGGCTAGACCCAAGCCCACTCCGCTAGACCCAAACCCACGCGGCTAGGCCCAAACCCACTCCGCTAGACCCAAACCCACTCGGCTAGACCCAAACCCACTCGACTAGACCCAAACACACTCGGCTAGACCCAAACCCACTCGGCTAGACCGAAACCCACTCGGCTAGACCCAAACACACTCGGCTAGACCCAAACCCAATCGGCTACACCCAAACCCACTCAGGTAGACCCTAACCCACTCGGGTAGACCCAAACCCATTCGGCTAGACCCAAACCCACTCGGCTAGACCCAAACCCACTCGGCTAGTCCCAAACCCACTCAGCAACACCCAAACCCACACCGCTAGACCCAAACCCACTCGGCTAGGCACAAACCCACTCGGCTAGACCCAAACCCACTCGGCTACACCCAAACCCACTCGGCTAGACCCAAACCCACTCGGCTAGACCCAAACTCACTCGGCTAGACCCACACCCACTCGGCTAGACCCAAACCCACTCGGCTAGACCCAAACCCACTCGGCTAGACCCAAACCCTGTCGGCTAGACCCAAACCCACTCCGCTAGAACCAAACCCACCCCGCTAGACCCAAACCCACTTGGCTAGAACGATACCCACTCGGCTAGACCCAAACCCACTCGTCTAGACCCAAACCCACTCGGCTAGACCCAAACCCACTCGGCTACACCCAAACCCACTCCGCTAGACCCAAACCTACTCAGCTAGACGCAAACCCACTCGGCTAGACCCAAACACACTCGGCTAGACCCAAACCCACTCAGCTAGACCCAAACCCACTCGGCTAGAACCAAACCCACTCGACTACACCCAAACCCACTCGGCCAGACCCAAACCCACTCGGCTAGACCCAAACCCAATCGGCTACACCCAAACCCACTCCGCTAGACCCAAACCCACTTGGCTGGACCCAAACCCACTCGGCTATACCCAAACCCACTCGGCTAGTCCCAAACCCACTCGGCTAGACCCAAATGGACTCGGCTAGACCCAAACCCAATCGGCTACACCCAAACCCACTCCGCTAGACCCAAACCCACTTGGCTGGACCCAAACCCACTCGGCTATACCCAAACCCACTCGGCTAGTCCCAAACCCACTCGGCTAGACCCAAATGGACTCGGCTAGACCCAAACCCACACCGCTAGACCCAAACCCACTCGGCTAGACCCAAACCCACTCCGCTAGACCCAAACCCACTCGGCTGGACCCAAACCCACTCGGCTGGACCCAAACCCACTCGGCTAGACCCAAACCCACTCGGCTAGACCCAAACCCACTCCGCTAGACCCAAACCCACTCGGCTAGACCCAAACCCACTCGGCTACACCCAAACTTACTCGGCTACACCCAAACCCACTCCGCTAGACCCAAACCCACTCGGCTACACCCAAACCCAATCGGCTAGCCTCAAACCCACTCGGGTAGACCCAAACCCACTCGGGTAGACCCAAACCCACTCGGGTAGACCCAAACCCATTCGGCTAGACCCAAACCCACTCGGCTAGACCCAAACCCACTCGGCTAGTCCCAAACCCACTCGGCTACACCCAAACCCACACCGCTAGACCCAAACCCACTCGGCTAGGCACAAACCCACTCGGCTAGACCCAAACCCACTCGGCTACACCCAAACCCACTCGGCTAGACCCAAACCCACTCGGCTAGACCAAAACCCACTCGGGTAGACCCACACCCACTCGGCTAGACCCAAACCCACTCGGCTAGACCCAAACCCACTCGGCTAGTCCCAAACCCACTCGGCTAGACCCAAACCCAATCGGCTAGACCCAAACCCACTCCGCTAGACCCAAACCCACTCGGCTAGAACGATACCCACTCGGCTAGACCCAAACCCACTCCGCTAGACCCAAACCCACTCGGCTAGACCCAAACCCACTCGGCTACACCCAAACCCACTCGGCTACACCCAAACCCACTCCGCTAGACCCAAACCCACTCGGCTACACCCAAACCCAATCGGCTAGCCTCAAACCCACTCGGGTAGACCCAAACCCACTCGGGTAGACCCAAACCCACTCGGGTAGACCCAAACCCATTCGGCTAGACCCAAACCCACTCGGCTAGACCCAAACCCACTCGGCTAGTCCCAAACCCACTCAGCTACACCCAAACCCACACCGCTAGACCCAAACCCACTCGGCTAGGCACAAACCCACTCGGCTAGGCACAAACCCACTCGGCTAGACCCAAACCCACTCGGCTACACCCAAACCCACTCGGCTAGACCCAAACCCACTCGGCTAGACCAAAACCCACTCGGCTAGACCCACACCCACTCGGCTAGACCCAAACCCACTCGGCTAGACCCACACCCACTCGGCTAGACCCAAACCCTGTCGGCTAGACCCAAACCCAATCGGCTAGACCCAAACCCACTCGGCTAGACCGAAACCCACTCGGCTAGACCCAAACCCAGTCGGCTAGACCCAAACCCAGTCGGCTAGACCCAAACCCACTCGGCTACACCCAAACCAACTCCGCTAGACCCAAACCCACTCGGCAAGACTCAAACCCACTCGGCTAGACCCAAACCCACTCGGCTAGACCCAAACCCACTCGGCTAGACCCAAACCCACGCGGCTACACCCAAACCCATTCCGCTAGACCCTAACCCACTCGGCTAGACCCACACCCACATGCCTAGACCGAAACCCAATCGGCTAGACCCAAACCCACACGGCTAGACCCAAACCCACTCGGCTAGACCCAAACCCACTCGGCTAGACCCAAACCCACTCGGCTAGACTCAAACCCACTCGGCTAGGCCCAAACCCACTCGGCTAGACCAAAGCCCACTCCGCTAGACCCAAACCCACTCCGCTAGACCCAAACCCACGCGGCTAGGCCCAAACCCACTCGGCTAGACCCAAACCCACTCGGCTAGACCCAAACCCACTCGACTAGACCCAAACACACTCGGCTAAACCCAAACCCACTCGGCTGCACCCAAACCCACTCGGCTAGACCCAAACACACTCGGCTGGACCCAAACCCACTCGGCTACACCCAAACCCACTCCGCTAGGCCCAAACCCACTCGGCTAGACCCAAACCCACTTGGCTAGACCCAAACCCACTGGGCTGGACCCAAACCCACTCGGCTACACCCAAACCCACTCGGCTAAACCCAAACCCACACCGCTAGACCCAAACCCACTCGACTAGACCCAAACCCACTCCGCTAGACCCAAACCCACTCGGCTGGACCCAAACCCACTCCGCTAGACCCAAACCAACTCGGCTAGACCCAAACGCACTCGGCTAGACCCAAACGCACTCGGCTAGACCCAAACCCACTCCGCTAGACCCAAACCCACTCCGCAAGACCCAAACCCACTCCGCTAGACCCAAACCCACTCCGCTAGACACAAACCCACTCCGCTAGACCCAAACCCACTCGGCTACACCGAAACCCACTCGGCTAAACCTGAACCCACTCGGCTAGACCCAAACCCACTTGGCTACAACCAAACCCACTCCGCTAGACCCAAACCCACTCGGCTAGACACAAACCCACGCAGCTACACCCAAACCCACTCGGCTAGACCCAAACCCACTCGGCTAGACCCAAACCCACTCCACTAGACCCAAACCCACTCCGCCAGACCCAAACCCACTCGGCTAGACCCAAACCCACTCCGCCAGACCCAAACCCACTCGGCTAGACCCAAACCCACTCCGCCAGAACCAACCCACCCCGCTAGACCCAAACCCACTCTGCTATTCCCAAACCCACTCGGCTAGAACCAAACGGACTCGGCTAGACCCAAACCCACTCCGCTAGACCCAAACCCACTCGGCTAGACGGAAACCCACTCGGCTAGACCCAAACCCACTCGTCTAGACCCAAACCCACTCGGCTGGACCCAAATCCACTCGGCTACACCCAAACCCACTCCGCTAGACACAAACCCACTCGGCTAGACCCAAACCCACTGGGCTAGACCCAAACCCACTCGGCTACACCCAAACCCAATCGGCTAGACCCAAACCCACACCGCTAGACCCAATCCCACTCGACTAGACCCAAACCCACTGCGCTAGACCCAAACCCACTCGGCTGGAACCAAACCCACTCGGCTAGACCCAAACGCACTCGGCTAGACCCAAACCAAATCGGCTAGACCCAAGCCCACTCGGCTAGACACAAACCCACTCGGCTAGGCCCAAACCCATTCGGCTGCACCCAAACCCACTCCGGTGGACCCAAACCAACTCTGCTAGACCCAAACGCACTCGGCTAGACCCAAACCCACTCCGCTAGACCCAAACCCACTCCGCAAGACCCAAACCCACTCCGCTAGACGCAAACCCACTACTCTAGACACAAACCCACTCGGCTACACCGAAACCCACTCGGCTAAACCTGAACCCACTCGTCTCGACCCAAACCCACTCGGCTAGACCCAAACCCACTCGGCTAGACCCAAACCCACTTGGCTACAACCAAACCCACTCGGCTAGACACAAACCAACTCAGCTACACCCAAACCCACTCGGCTAGAACCAAACCCACTCGGCTAGACCCAAACCCACTCGGCTACACCCAAACCCACTCCGCTAGACCCAAACCCACTTGGCTAGACCCAAACCCACTCGGCTACACCCAAACCCACTCGGCTAGTCCCAAACCCACTCGGCTAGACCCAAACGGACTCGGCTAGACCCAAACCCACTCGGCTAGACCCAAACCCACTCGTCCAGACCCAAACCCACTCGGTTACACCCAAACCCACTCGGCTACACCCAAACCCACTCCGCTAGACCCAAACCCACTCGGCTAGACGAAAACCCACTCGGCTAGACCCAAACCCACTCGGCTAGACCGAAACCCACTCGGCTAGACCCAAACCCAGTCGGCTAGACCCAAACCCAGTCGGCTAGACCCAAACCCACTCGGCTACACCCAAACCAACTCCGCTAGACCAAAACCCACTCGGCAAGACTCAAACCCACTCGGCTAGACCCAAACCCACTCGGCTAGACCCAAACCCACTCGGCTAGACCCAAACCCACGCGGCTACACCCAAACCCATTCCGCTAGACCCTAACCCACTCGGCTAGACCCACACCCACATGCCTAGACCGAAACCCAATCGGCTAGACCCAAACCCACACGGCTAGACCCAAACCCACTCGGCTAGACCCAAACCCACTCGGCTAGACCCAAACCCACTCGGCTAGACCCAAACCCACTCGGCTAGGCCCAAACCCACTCGGCTAGACCAAAGCCCACTCCGCTAGACCCAAACCCACTCCGCTAGACCCAAACCCACGCGGCTAGGCCCAAACCCACTCGGCTAGACCCAAACCCACTCGGCTAGACCCAAACCCACTCGACTAGACCCAAACACACTCGGCTAAACCCAAACCCACTCGGCTGCACCCAAACCCACTCGGCTAGACCCAAACACACTCGGCTAGACCCAAACCCACTCGGCTGGACCCAAACCCACTCGGCTACACCCAAACCCACTCCGCTAGGCCCAAACCCACTCGGCTAGACCCAAACCCACTTGGCTAGACCCAAACCCACTGGGCTGGACCCAAACCCACTCGGCTACACCCAAACCCACTCGGCTAAACCCAAACCCACACCGCTAGACCCAAACCCACTCGACTAGACCCAAACCCACTCCGCTAGACCCAAACCCACTCGGCTGGACCCAAACCCACTCCGCTAGACCCAAACCAACTCGGCTAGACCCAAACGCACTCGGCTAGACCCAAACCCACTCCGCTAGACCCAAACCCACTCCGCAAGACCCAAACCCACTCCGCTAGACCCAAACCCACTCCGCTAGACACAAACCCACTCCGCTAGACCCAAACCCACTCGGCTACACCGAAACCCACTCGGCTAAACCTGAACCCACTCGTCTAGGCCCAAACCCACTCGGCTAGACCCAAACCCACTTGGCTACAACCAAACCCACTCCGCTAGACCCAAACCCACTCGGCTAGACACAAACCCACTCAGCTACACCCAAACCCACTCGGCTAGACCCAAACCCACTCGGCTAGACCCAAACCCACTCCACTAGACCCAAACCCACTCCGCCAGACCCAAACCCACTCGGCTAGACCCAAACCCACTCCGCCAGAACCAACCCACCCCGCTAGACCCAAACCCACTCTGCTATTCCCAAACCCACTCGGCTAGAACCAAACGGACTCGGCTAGACCCAAACCCACTCCGCTAGACCCAAACCCACTCGGCTAGACGGAAACCCACTCGGCTAGACCCAAACCCACTCGTCTAGACCCAAACCCACTCGGCTGGACCCAAATCCACTCGGCTACACCCAAACCCACTCCGCTAGACCCAAACCCACTCGGCTAGACCCAAACCCACTGGGCTATACCCAAACCCACTCGGCTACACCCAAACCCAATCGGCTAGACCCAAACCCACACCGCTAGACCCAATCCCACTCGACTAGACCCAAACCCACTGCGCTAGACCCAAACCCACTCGGCTGGAACCAAACCCACTCGGCTAGACCCAAACGCACTCGGCTAGACCCAAACCAAATCGGCTAGACCCAAGCCCACTCGGCTAGACACAAACCCACTCGGCTAGGCCCAAACCCATTCGGCTGCACCCAAACCCACTCCGCTGGACCCAAACCAACTCTGCTAGACCCAAACGCACTCGGCTAGACCCAAACCCACTCCGCTAGACCCAAACCCACTCCGCAAGACCCAAACCCACTCCGCTAGACGCAAACCCACTCCTCTAGACACAAACCCACTCCGCTAGACCCAATCCCACTCGGCTACACCGAAACCCACTCGGCTAAACCTGAACCCACTCGTCTCGACCCAAACCCACTCGGCTAGACGCAAACCCACTTGGCTACAACCAAACCCAATCCGCTAGACCCAAACCCACTCGGCTAGACACAAACCAACTCAGCTACACCCAAACCCACTCGGCTAGAACCAAACCCACTCGGCTAGACCCAAACCCACTCCACTAGACCCAAACCCACTCCGCCAGACCCAAACCCACTCGGCTAGACCCAAACCCACTCCGCCAGAACCAACCCACCCCGCTAGACCCAAACCCACTCTGCTATTCCCAAACCCACTCGGCTAGAACCAAACGGACTCGGCTAGACCCAAACCCACTCCGCTAGACCCAAACCCACTCGGCTAGACGGAAACCCACTCGGCTAGACCCAAACCCACTCGTCTAGACCCAAACCCACTCGGCTGGACCCAAATCCACTCGGCTACACCCAAACCCACTCCGCTAGACCCAAACCCACTCGGCTAGACCCAAACCCACTGGGCTAGACCCAAACCCACTCGGCTACACCCAAACCCAATCGGCTAGACCCAAACCCACACCGCTAGACCCAATCCCACTCGACTAGACCCAAACCCACTGCGCTAGACCCAAACCCACTCGGCTGGAACCAAACCCACTCGGCTAGACCCAAACGCACTCGGCTAGACCCAAACCAAATCGGCTAGACCCAAGCCCACTCGGCTAGACACAAACCCAATCGGCTAGGCCCAAACCCATTCGGCTGCACCCAAACCCACTCCGCTGGAACCAAACCAACTCTGCTAGACCCAAACGCACTCGGCTAGACCCAAACCCACTCCGCAAGACCCAAACCCACTCCGCTAGACGCAAACCCACTCCTCTAGACACAAACCCACTCCGCTAGACCCAAACCCACTCGGCTACACCGAAACCCACTCGGCTAAACCTGAACCCACTCGTCTCGACCCAAACCCACTCGGCTAGACCCAAACCCACTTGGCTACAACCAAACCCAATCCGCTAGACCCAAACCCACTCGGCTAGACACAAACCAACTCAGCTACACCCAAACCCACTCGGCTAGAACCAAACCCACTCGGCTAGACCCAAACCCACTCGGCTACACCCAAACCCACTCCGCTAGACCCAAACCCACTTGGCTAGACCCAAACCCACTCGGCTACACCCAAACCCACTCGGCTAGTCCCAAACCCACTCGGCTAGACCCAAACGGACTCGGCTAGACCCAAACCCACTCGGCTCGATGCAAGCCCACTCCGCTAGACCCAAACCCACTCGGACAGACCCAAACCCACTAGGCTAGACCCAAACTCACTCCGCTAGACCCATACTAACTCGGCTAGACCCAAACCCACTCGGCTAGACCTAAACCCACTCGGCTAGACCCAAACCCACTCGGCTAGACGCAAACCAACTCGGCTAGACCCAAACCCACTCGGCTAGACCCAAACCCACTCGGCTAAACCCAAACCCACTCGGCTAGACCCAAACCCACTCGGCTACACCCAAACCCACTCCGCTAGGCCCAAACCCACTTGGCTACACCCAAACCCACTCGGCGAGACCCAAACCCATTCGGCCAGCCCCAAACCCACTCGGCTAGACCCAAACCCACTCGGGTAGACCCAAACCCATTCGGCTAGACCCAAACCCACTCCGCTAGACCCAAACCCACTCGTCTAGTCCCAAACCCACTCCGCTACACCCAAACCCACTCCGCTACACCCAAACCCACTCCACTAGACCCAAACCCACTCCGCCAGACCCAAACCCACTCGGCTAGACCCAAACCCAATCGGCTGGACCTAAACCCACTCCGCCAGAACCAACCCACCCCGCTAGACCCAAACCCACTCTGCTATTCCCAAACCCACTCGGCTAGAACCAAACGGACTCGGCTAGACCCAAACCCACTCGGCTACACCCAAACCCAATCGGCTAGACCCAAACCCACACCGCTAGACCCAATCCCACTCGACTAGACCCAAACCCACTGCGCTAGACCCAAACCCACTCGGCTGGAACCAAACCCACTCGGCTAGACCCAAACGCACTCGGCTAGACCCAAACCAAATCGGCTAGACCCAAGCCCACTCGGCTAGACACAAACCCACTCGGCTAGGCCCAAACCCATTCGGCTGCACCCAAACCCACTCCGCTGGACCCAAACCAACTCTGCTAGACCCAAACGCACTCGGCTAGACCCAAACCCACTCCGCTAGACCCAAACCCACTCCGCAAGACCCAAACCCACTCCGCTAGACGCAAACCCACTCCTCTAGACACAAACCCACTCCGCTAGACCCAAACCCACTCGGCTACACCGAAACCCACTCGGCTAAACCTGAACCCACTCGTCTCGACCCAAACCCACTCGGCTAGACCCAAACCCACTTGGCTACAACCAAACCCAATCCGCTAGACCCAAACCCACTCGGCTAGACTCAAACCAACTCAGCTACACCCAAACCCACTCGGCTAGAACCAAACCCACTCGGCTAGACCCAAACCCACTCGGCTACACCCAAACCCACTCCGCTAGACCCAAACCCACTTGGCTAGACCCAAACCCACTCGGCTAGACCCAAACCCACTCGGCTAGTCCCAAACCCACTCGGCTAGACCCAAACGGACTCGGCTAGACCCAAACCCACTCGGCTAGATGCAAGCCCACTCCGCTAGACCCAAACCCACTCGGACAGACCCAAACCCACTAGGCTAGACCCAAACTCACTCCGCTAGACCCATACTAACTCGGCTAGACCCAAACCCACTCGGCTAGACCTAAACCCACTCGGCTAGACCCAAACCCACTCGACTAGACGCAAACCAACTCGGCTAGACCCAAACCCACTCGGCTAGACCCAAACCCACTCGGCTAAACCCAAACCCACTCGGCTAGACCCAAACCCACTCGGCTACACCCAAACCCACTCCGCTAGGCCCAAACCCACTTGGCTACACCCAAACCCACTCGGCGAGACCCAAACCCATTCGGCCAGCCCCAAACCCACTCGGCTAGACCCAAACCCACTCGGGTAGACCCAAACCCATTCGGCTAGACCCAAACCCACTCCGCTAGACCCAAACCCACTCGTCTAGTCCCAAACCCACTCCGCTACACCCAAACCCACTCCGCTACACCTAAACCCACTCTGCTAGGCCCAAACCCACTCCGCTAGACCCAAACCAACTCGGCTAGACCCAAACCCACTCGTCTAGACCCAAACCCACTCGGCTAGACCCAAACCCACTCCGCTAGACCCAAACCCACTCCGCTAGACCCAAACCCACTCGGCTAGGCACAAACCCACTCGGCTAGACCCAAACCCACTCGGCTAGACCCAAACCCACTCGGCTTGAGCCAAACCCACTCGGCTAGACCCAAACACACTCGGCTAGATCCACACCCACTCGGCTAGACCCAAACCCACTCGGCTAGACCCAAACCCACTCGGCTAGACCCAAACACTTTCGGCTAGACCCAGACCCACTCGGCTAGACCCAAACCCACTCGGCTAGACCCAAACCCATTCAGCTAGATGCAAACCCACTCGGCTAGACCCAAACCCACTCGGATAGTCCCAAACCCACTCGGCTAGACCCAAACCCACTCGGCTAGACCCAAACCCACTCCACTAGACCCAAACCCACTCCGCCAGACCCAAACCCACTCGGTTAGACCCAAACCCAATCGGCTAGACCTAAACCCACTCCGCTAGAACCAACCCACCCCGCTAGACCCAAACCCACTCTGCTATTCCCAAACCCACTCGGCTAGAACCAATCGGACTCGGTTAGACCCAAACCCACTCCGCTAGACCCAAACCCACTCGGCTAGACCGAAACCCACTCGGCTAGACCCAAACCCACTCGTCTAGACCCAAACCCACTCGGCTGGACCCAAATCCACTCGGCTACACCCAAACCCACTCCGCTAGACCCAAACCCACTCGGCTAGACACAAACCCACTGGGCTAGACCCAAACCCACTCGGCTACACCCAAACCCAATCGGCTAGACCCAAACCCACACCGCTAGACCCAATCCCACTCGACTAGACCCAAACCCACTGCGCTAGACCCAAACCCACTCGGCTGGAACCAAACCCACTCGGCTAGACCCAAACGCACTCGGCTAGACCCAAACCAAATCGGCTAGACCCAAGCCCACTCGGCTAGACACAAGCCCACTCGGCTAGGCCCAAAACCATTCGGCTGCACCCAAACCCACTCCGCTAGACCCAAACCAACTTGGCTAGACCCAAACGCACTCGGCTAGACCCAAACCCACTCCGCTAGACCCAAACCCACTCCGCAAGAACCAAACCCACTCCGCTAGACGCAAACCCACGCCTCTAGACGCAAACCCACTCCGCTAGACCCAAACCCACTCGGCTACACCGAAACCCACTCGGCTAAACCTGAACCCACTCGTCTAGACCCAAACCCACTCGGCTAGACCCAAACCCACTTGGCTACAACCAAACCCAATCCGCTAGACCCAAACCCACTCGGCTAGACACAAACCAACTCAGCTACACCCAAACCCACTCGGCTAGACCCAAACCCACTCGGCCAGACCCAAACCCACTCCACTGGAACCAAACCCACTCCGCCAGACCCAAACCCACTCGGCGAGACCCAAACCCACTCGGCTAGACCCAAACCCAATCGTCTAGACCTAAACCCACTCCGCTAGAACCAAACCCACCCGGCTAGACCCAAACCCACTCTGCTAGTCCCAACCCCACTCGGCTAGACCCAAATCCACTCGGCTACACCCAAACCCACTCCGCTATACCCAAACCCACTCAGCTAGACAAAAACCCACTCGGCTAGACCCAAACACACTCGGCTAGACCCAAACCCACTCAGCTAGACCAAAACCCGCTCGGCTAGAACCAAACCCACTCGGCTAGACCCAAACCCACTCGGCTACACCCAAACCCACTCCGCTAGACCCAAACCCACTCGGCTAGATCCAAACCCACTCGGCTAGACCCAAACCCACTCGGCTAGACCCAAACCCACACCGCTAGACCCAAACCCACACCGCTAGACCCAAACCCATTCGGCTAGACACAAACCCACTCGGCTGGACCCAAACCCACTCGGCTGGACCCAAACCTACTCGGCAGGACCCAAACCCACTCGGCTAGACCCAAACCCACTGGGCTAGACCCAAACCCACTCGGCTAGACCCAAACCCACTCGGCTACACCCAAACCCACTCGGCTACACCCAAACCCACTCCGCTAGACCCAAACCCACTCGGCTACACCCAAACCCAATCGGCTAGCCTCAAACCCACTCGGCTAGACCCAAACCCACTCGGGTAGACACAAACCCACTCGGGTAGACCCAAACCCATTCGGCTAGACCCAAACCCACTCGGCTAGACCCAAACCCACTCGGCTAGTCCCAAACCCACTCAGCTACACCCAAACCCACACCGCTAGACCCAAACCCACTCGGCTAGGCACAAACCCACTCGGCTAGACCCAAACCCACTCGGCTAGACCCAAACCCACTCGGCTAGACCAAAACCCACTCGGCTAGACCCAAACCCACTCGGCTAGACCCAAACCCACTCGGCTAGACCCAAACCCACTCGGCTAGACCCAAACCCTGTCGGCTAGACCCAAACCCTGTCAGCTAGACCCAAACCCACTCGGCTAGACCCAAACCCACTCGGCTACTCCCAAACCCACTCGGCTAGACCCAAACCCACTCGGCTAGACCCAATCCCACTCCGCTAGACCCAAACCCACTCCGCTAGACACAAACCCATTCCGCTAGACACAAACCCACTCGGTTAGACCCAAACCCACTCGGCTATACCCAACCCCACTCCGCTAGACCCAAACCCACTCCGCTAGACCCAAACCCACTTGGCTAGACCCAAACCCACTAGGCTAGACCCAAACCCACTCGGCTAGACCCAAACCCACTCGGCTAGACCCAAACCCACTCGGCTAGACCCAAACCCACTCGTCCAGACCCAAACCCACTCGGCTACACCCAAACCCACTCGGCTACACCCAAACCCACTCGGCAAGACTCAAACCCACTCGGCTAGACCCAAGCCCACTCGGCTAGACCCAAACCCACTCGGCTAGACCCAAACCCACGCGGCTACACCCAAACCCATTCCGCTAGACCCTAACCCACTCGGCTAGACCCAAACCCACATGCCTAGACCGAAACCCAATCGGCTAGACCCAAACCCACACGGCTAGACCCAAACCCACTCGGCTAGACCCAAACCCACTCGTCTAGACCCAAACCCACTCGGCTAGACCCAAACCCACTCGGCTAGGCCCAAACCCACTCGGCTAGACCCAAGCCCACTCCGCTAGACCCAAACCCACTCCGCTAGACCCAAACCCACGCGGCTAGGCCCAAACCCACTTGGCTAGACCCAAACCCACTCGGCTAGACCCAAACCCACTCGGCTACACCCAAACCCACTCGGCTAGACCCAAACCCACACCGCTAGACCCAAACCCACTCGACTAGACCCAAACCCACTCCGCTAGACCCAAACCCACTCGGCTGGACCCAAACCCACTCCGCTAGACCCAAACCAACTCGGCTAGACCCAAACGCACTCGGCTAGACCCAAACCCACTCCGCTAGACCCAAACCCACTCCGCAAGACCCAAACCCACTCCGCTAGACCCAAACCCACTCCGCTAGACACAAACCCACTCCGCTAGACCCAAACCCACTCGGCTACACCGAAACCCACTCGGCTAAACCTGAACCCACTCGTCTAGGCCCCAACCCACTCGGCTAGACCCAAACCCACTCCGCTAGACCCAAACCCACTCGGCTAGACACAAACCCACTCAGCTACACCCAAACCCACTCGGCTAGACCCAAACCCACTCGTCTAGACCCAAACCCACTCCACTAGACCCAAACCCACTCCGCCAGACCCAAACCCACTCGGCTAGACCCAAACCCAATCGGCTAGACCTAAACCCACTCCGCTAGAACCAACCCACCCCGCTAGACCCAAACCCACTCTGCTATTCCCAAACCCACTCGGCTAGAACCAATCGGACTCGGCTAGACCCAAACCCACTCCGCTAGACCCAAAGCCACTCGGCTCGACCGAAACCCACTCGGCTAGACCCAAACCCACTCGTCTAGACCCAAACCCACTCGGCTGGACCCAAATCCACTCGGCTACACCCAAACCCACTCCGCTAGACCCAAACCCACTCGGCTAGACCCAAACCCACTGGGCTAGACCCAAACCCACTCGGCTACACCCAAACCCAATCGGCTAGACCCAAACCCACACCGCTAGACCCAATCCCACTCGACTAGACCCAAACCCACTGCGCTAGACCCAAACCCACTCGGCTGGAACCAAACCCACTCGGCTAGACCCAAACGCACTCGGCTAGACCCAAACCAAATCGGCTAGACCCAAGCCCACTCGGCTAGACACAAGCCCACTCGGCTAGGCCCAAAACCATTCGGCTGCACCCAAACCCACTCCGCTAGACCCAAACCAACTCGGCTAGACCCAAACGCACTCGGCTAGACCCAAACCCACTCCGCTAGACCCAAACCCACTCCGCAAGACCCAAACCCACTCCGCTAGACGCAAACCCACTCCTCTAGACGCAAACCCACTCCGCTAGACCCAAACCCACTCGGCTACACCGAAACCCACTCGGCTAAACCTGAACCCACTCGTCTAGACCCAAACCCACTCGGCTAGACCCAAACCCACTTGGCTACAACCAAACCCAATCCGCTAGACCCAAACCCACTCGGCTAGACACAAACCAACTCAGCTACACCCAAACCCACTCGGCTAGACCCAAACCCACTCGGCCAGACCCAAACCCACTCCACTGGAACCAAACCCACTCCGCCAGACCCAAACCCACTTGGCTAGACCCAAACCCACTCGGCTAGACCAAAACCCACTCGGCAAGACCCAAACCCACTTGGCTGGACCCAAACCCACTCGGCTAGATGCATACCCACTCCGCTAGACCCAAACCCACTCGGCTACAACCAAACCCAGTCCGCTAGACCCAAACCCACTTCGCTAGACGCAAACCCACTCGGCTAGACCCAAACACACTCGGCTAGACCCAATCCCACTCGGCTAGACCCAATCCCACTCGGCTAGACCCAAACCCACTTGGCTAGACTCAAACCCACTCGGCTACACCCAAACCCACTCCGCTAGACCCAAACCCACTTGGCTAGACCCAAACCCACTCGGCTAGACCAAAACCCACTCGGCAAGACCCAAACCCACTGGGCTAGACCCAAACCCACTCGGCTAGATGCATACCCACTCCGCTAGACCCAAACCCACTCCGCTAGACCCAAACCCACTCGGCTAGACGCAAACCCACTCGGCTAGACCCAAACCCACTCGGCTGGACCCAAACCCACTCGGCTAGACCCAAACCCACTCGGCTAGACCCAAACCCACTCGGCTACACCCAAACCCACTCGGCTACACCCAAACCCACTCCGCTAGACCCAAACCCACTCGGCTACACCCAAACCCACTCGGCTAGACCCAAACCCATTCGGCTAGACCCAAACCCACTCGGCTAGACCCAAACCCACTCGGCTAGACCCAAACCCACACCGCTAGACCCAAACCCACTCGACTAGACCCAAACCCACTCTGCTAGACCCAAACCCACTCGGCTGGACCCAAACCCACTCGGCTAGACCCAAACCCACTCGGCTAGACCCAAACACAATCGGCTAGACCCAAACCCACTCGGCTAGACACAAACCCATTCGGGTAGACCCAAACCCACTCGTCTAGACCCAAACCCACTCGGCCAGACCCAAACTAACTCGGCTAGACCCAAACCCACTCGGCTAGACCCAAACCCACTCGGCTAGACCCAAACCCACTCGGCTAGACCCAAACCCACTTGGCTAGACCGAAACCCACTCGGCTAGACCCAAACCCACACCGCTAGACCCAAACCCACTCGACTAGACCCAAACCCACTCCGCTAGACCCAAACCCACTCGGCTGGACCCAAACCCACTCCGCTAGACCCAAACCAACTCGGCTAGACCCAAACGCACTCGGCTAGACCCAAACCCACTCCGCTAATCCTAAACCCACTCGTCTAGGCCCAAACCCACTCGGCTAGACCCAAACCCACTTGGCTACAACCAAACCCACTCCGCTAGACCCAAACCCACTCGGCTAGACACAAACCCACTCAGCTACACCCAAACCCACTCGGCTAGACCCAAACCCACTCGGCTAGACCCAAACCCACTCCGCTAGAACCAAACCCACCCCGCTAGACCCAAACCCACTCTGCTAGTCCCAAACCCACTCGGCTAGAACCAAACAGACTAGGCTAGACCCAAACCCACTCCGCTAGACCCAAACCCACTCGGCTAGACCGAAACCCACTCGGCTAGACCCAAACCCACTCGTCTAGACCCAAACCCACTCGGCTAGACCCAAATCCACTCGGCTACACCCAAACCCACTCGGCTAGACCCAAACCCACTCCACTAGACCCAAACCCACTCCGCATGACCCAAACCCACTCGGCTAGACCCAAACCCAATCGGCTAGACCTAAACCCACTCCGCTAGAACCAAACCCACCCCGCTAGAACCAAACCCACTCGGCTAGACCCAAACCCACTCGGCTAGGCCCAAACCCACTCGGCTAGACCCAAGCACACTCCGCTAGACCCAAACCCACTCCGCTAGACCCAAACCCACGCGGCTAGGCCCAAACCCACTCGGCTAGACCCAAACCCACCTGGCTAGACCCAAACCCACTCGACTAGACCCAAACACACTCGGCTAGACCCAAACCCACTCGGCTGCACCCAAACCCACTCGGCTAGACCCAAACACACTCGGCTAGACCCAAACCCAATCGGCTTGACCCAAACCCACTCTGCTACACCCAAACCCACTCGGCTGGACCCAAACCCACTCGGCTAGACCCAAACCCACTCGGCTAGACCCAAACCCACTGGGCTAGACCCAAACCCACTCGGCTACACCCAAACCCTCTCGGCTAGACCCAAACCCACACCGCTAGACCCAAACCCACTCGACTAGACCCAAACCCACTCCGCTAGACCCAAACCCACTCGGCTGGACCCAAACCCACTCGGCTAGACCCAAACCCACTCGGCTAGACCCAAACCAAATCGGCTAGACCCAAGCCCACTCGGCTAGACACAAACCCACTCGGCTAGACCCAAACCCATTCGGCTGGACCTAAACCCACTCCGCTAGACCCAAACCAACTCGGCTAGACCCAAACCAACTCGGCTAGACCCAAACCCACTCCGCTAGACCCAAACCCACTCCGCTAGACCCAAACCAACTCGGCTAGACCCAAACCCACTCGGCTAGACCCAAACCCGACTCCGCTACACCCAAACCCGCTCCGCTAGACCCAAACCCACTCCGCTAGACCCAAACCCACTCCGCTAGACACAAACCCACTCCGCTAAACCCAAACCCACTTGGCTACACCGAAACCCACTCGGCTAAACCCAAACCCACTCGTCTAGACCCAAACTGACTCGGCTAGACCCAAACCCACTCGGCTACAACCAAACCCACACCGCTAGACCCAATCCCACTCGACTAGACCCAAACCCACTCCGCTAGACCCAAACCCACTCGGCTGGACCCAAACCCACTCCGCTAGACCCAAACCAACTCGGCTAGACCCAAACGCACTCGGCTAGACCCAAACCCACTCCGCTAATCCTAAACCCACTCGTCTAGGCCCAAACCCACTCGGCTAGACCCAAACCCACTTGGCTACAACCAAACCCACTCCGCTAGACCCAAACCCACTCGGCTAGACACAAACCCACTCAGCTACACCCAAACCCACTCGGCTAGACCCAAACCCACTCGGCTAGACCCAAACCCACTCCGCTAGAACCAAACCCACCCCGCTAGACCCAAACCCACTCTGCTAGTCCCAAACCCACTCGGCTAGAACCAAACAGACTAGGCTAGACCCAAACCCACTCCGCTAGACCCAAACCCACTCGGCTAGACCGAAACCCACTCGGCTAGACCCAAACCCACTCGTCTAGACCCAAACCCACTCGGCTAGACCCAAATCCACTCGGCTACACCCAAACCCACTCGGCTAGACCCAAACCCACTCCACTAGACCCAAACCCACTCCGCCTGACCCAAACCCACTCGGCTAGACCCAAACCCAATCGGCTAGACCTAAACCCACTCCGCTAGAACCAAACCCACCCCGCTAGACCCAAACCCACTCTGCTAGTCCCAAACCCACTCGGCTAGAACCAAACCCACTCGGCTAGACCCAAACCCACTCGGCTAGGCCCAAACCCACTCGGCTAGACCCAAGCACACTCCGCTAAACCCAAACCCACTCCGCTAGACCCAAACCCACGCGGCTAGGCCCAAACCCACTCGGCTAGACCCAAACCCACCTGGCTAGACCCAAACCCACTCGACTAGACCCAAACACACTCGGCTAGACCCAAACCCACTCGGCTGCACCCAAACCCACTCGGCTAGACCCAAACACACTCGGCTAGACCCAAACCCAATCGGCTGGACCCAAACCCACTCGGCTACACCCAAACCCACTCGGCTGGACCCAAACCCACTCGGCTAGACCCAAACCCACTCGGCTAGACCCAAACCCACTGGGCTAGACCCAAACCCACTCGGCTACACCCAAACCCTCTCGGCTAGACCCAAACCCACACCGCTAGACCCAAACCCACTCGACTAGACCCAAACCCACTCCGCTAGACCCAAACCCACTCGGCTGGACCCAAACCCACTCGGCTAGACCCAAACCCACTCGGCTAGACCCAAACCAAATCGGCTAGACCCAAGCCCACTCGGCTAGACACAAACCCACTCGGCTAGACCCAAACCCATTCGGCTGGACCTAAACCCACTCCGCTAGACCCAAACCAACTCGGCTAGACCCAAACGCACTCGGCTAGACCCAAACCCACTCCGCTAGACCCAAACCCACTCCGCTAGACCCAAACCAACTCGGCTAGACCCAAACCCACTCGGCTAGACCCAAACCCGACTCCGCTACACCCAAACCCGCTCCGCTAGACCCAAACCCACTCCGCTAGACCCAAACCCACTCCGCTAGACACAAACCCACTCCGCTAAACCCAAACCCACTTGGCTACACCGAAACCCACTCGGCTAAACCCAAACCCACTCGTCTAGACCCAAACCGACTCGGCTAGACCCAAACCCACTCGGCTACAACCAAACCCACTCCGCTAGACCCAAACCCACTCGGCTAGACGCAAACCCACTCGGCTAGACCCAAACATACTCGGCTAGACCCAAACCCACTCGGCTAGACCCAATCCCACTCGGCTAGACCCAAACCCACTTGGCTAGACTCAAACCCACTCAGCTACACCCAAACCCACTCCGCTAGACCCAAACCCACTTGGCTAGACCCAAACCCACTCGGCTAGACCAAAACCCACTCGGCAAGACCCAAACCCACTCGGCTAGACCCAAACCCACTCGGCTAGACACATACCCACTCGACTAGACCCAAACCCACTCTGCTAGACCCAATCCCACTCGGCTGGACCCAAACCCACTCGGCTAGACCCAAACATAGAAACATAGAAACATAGAAAATAGGTGCAGGAGTAGGCCATTCGGCCCTTCGAGCCTGCACCGCCATTCAATGTGATCATGGCTGATCATCCAACTCAGTATCCCGTACCTGCCTTCTCTCCATACCCCCTGATCCCTTTAGCCACAAGTGCCACATCTAACGCCCTCTTAAATATAGCCAATGAACTGGCCTCAACTACCTTCTGTGGCAGAGAATTCCAGAGACTCACCACTCTCGGCTAGACAAACCCACTCGGCTAGACCCAAACACAATCGGCTAGACCCAAACCCACTCGGCTAGACACAAACCCACTCGGCTAGACCCAAACCCACTCGGCTGGACCCAAACCCACTCCGCTAGACCCAAACCAACTTGGCTAGACCCAAACGCACTCCGCTAGACCCAAACCCACTCCGCTAGACACAAACCCACTCCGCCAGACCCAAACCCACTCGGCTACACCGAAACCCACTCGGCTAAACCTAAACCCACTCGTCTAGACCCAAACCCACTCGGGTAGACCCAAACCCACTCGGCTACAACCAAACCCACTCCGCTAGACCCAAACCCACTCGGCTAGACATAAACCCACTCAGCTACACCCAAACCCACTCGGCTAGACCCAAACCCACTCGGCTAGACCCAAACCCACTCCAATAGACCCAAACCCACTCCGCCAGACCCAAACCCACTCGGCTAGACCCAAACCCAATCGCCTAGACCAAAACCCACTCCGCTAGAACCAAACACACCCCGCTAGACCCAAACCCACTCTGCTGGTCCCAAACCCATTCGGCTAGACCCAAACCCACTCCGCTAGACCCAAACCCACTTGGCTAGACCCAAACCCACTCGGCTATACCCAAACCCACTCGTCTAGACCCAAACCCACTCGGCTAGACCCAAACCCACTCGGCTACACCCAAACCCACTCCGCTAGACCCAAACCCACTCAGCTAGATGCAAACCCACTCGGCTAGACCCAAACACACTCGGCTAGACCCAAACCCACTCAGCTAGACCCAAACCCGCTCGGCTAGAACCAAGCCCACTCGGCTAGACCCAAACCCACTCGGCTACACCCAAACCCACTCCGCTAGACCCAAACCCACTCGGCTCGACCCAAACCCACTCGGCTAGAACCAAACCCACTCGGATAGACCCAAACCCGCTCGGCTAGACCCAAACCCACTCGGTTACACCCAAACTAACTCGGCTAGACCCAAACCCACACCGCTAGACCCAAACCCACTCGGCTAGACCCAAACCCACTCGGCTGGACCCAAACCCACTCCGCTAGACCCAAACCAACTTGGCTAGACCCAAACGCACTCCGCTAGACCCAAACCCACTCCGCTAGACACAAACCCACTCCGCTAGACCCAAACCCACTCGGCTACACCGAAACCCACTCGGCTAAACCTAAACCCACTCGTCTAGACCCAAACCCACTCGGCTACAACCAAACCCACTCCGCTAGACCCAAACCCACTCGGCTAGACACAAACCCACTCAGCTACACCCAAACCCACTCGGCTAGACCCAAACCCACTCGGCTAGACCGAAACCCACTCCAATAGACCCAAACCCACTCCGCCAGACCCAAACCCACTCGGCTAGACCCAAACCCAATTGCCTAGACCAAAACCCACTCCGCTAGAACCAACCACACCCCGCTAGACCCAAACCCGCTCTGCTGGTCCCAAACCCATTCGGCTAGACCCAAACGGACTCGGCTAGACCCAAACCCACTCCGCTAGACCCAAACCCACTCGGCTAGACCGAAACCCACTCGGCTAGACCCAAACCCACTCGTCTAGACCCAAACCCACTCGGCTAGACCCAAACCCACTCGGCTACACCCAAACCCACTCCGCTAGACCCAAACCCACTCAGCTAGACGCAAACCCACTCGGCTAGACCCAAACACACTCGGCTAGACCCAAACCCACTCAGCTAGACCCAAACCCGCTCGGCTAGAACCAAGCCCACTCGGCTAGACCCAAACCCACTCGGCTACACCCAAACCCACTCCGCTACACCCAAACCCACTCGGCTCGACCCAAACCCACTCGGCTAGAACCAAACCCACTCGGATAGACCCAAACCCGCTCGGCTAGACGCAAACCCACTCGGTTACACCCAAACTAACTCGGCTAGACCCAAACCCACACCGCTAGACCCAAACCCACTCGGCTAGACCCAAACCCACTCCGCTAGACCCAAACCCACTCGGCTGGACCCAAACCCACTCGGCTAGACCCAAACCCACTCGGCTGAACCCAAACCCAAACGGCTAGACCCAAACCCACTCGGCTATACACAAACCCACTCGGCTAGACCCAAACCCACTCGGCTAGACCCAAACCCACTCGGCTAGACCCAAACCCACTGGGCTAGACCCAAACCCACTCGGCTACACCCAAACCCTCTCGGCTAGACCCAAACCCACACCGCTAGACCCAAACCCACTCGGCTAGAACCAAACCCACTCGGATAGACCCAAACCCGCTCGGCTAGACCCAAACCCACTCGGTTACACCCAAACTAACTCGGCTAGACCCAAACCCACACCGCTAGACCCAAACCCACTCGGCTAGACCCAAACCCACTCGGCTGGACCCAAACCCACTCCGCTAGACCCAAACCAACTTGGCTAGACCCAAACGCACTCCGCTAGACCCAAACCCACTCCGCTAGACACAAACCCACTCCGCTAGACCCAAACCCACTCGGCTACACCGAAACCCACTCGGCTAAACCTAAACCCACTCGTCTAGACCCAAACCCACTCGGCTAGACCCAAACCCACTCGGCTACAACCAAACCCACTCCGCTAGACCCAAACCCACTCGGCTAGACACAAACCCACTCAGCTACACCCAAACCCACTCGGCTAGACCCAAACCCACTCGGCTAGACCGAAACCCACTCCAATAGACCCAAACCCACTCCGCCAGACCCAAACCCACTCGGCTAGACCCAAACCCAATTGCCTAGACCAAAACCCACTCCGCTAGAACCAACCACACCCCGCTAGACCCAAACCCGCTCTGCTGGTCCCAAACCCATTCGGCTAGACCCAAACGGACTCGGCTAGACCCAAACCCACTCCGCTAGACCCAAACCCACTCGGCTAGACCGAAACCCACTCGGCTAGACCCAAACCCACTCGTCTAGACCCAAACCCACTCGGCTAGACCCAAACCCACTCGGCTACACCCAAACCCACTCCGCTAGACCCAAACCCACTCAGCTAGACGCAAACCCACTCGGCTAGACCCAAACACACTCGGCTAGACCCAAACCCACTCAGCTAGACCCAAACCCGCTCGGCTAGAACCAAGCCCACTCGGCTAGACCCAAACCCACTCGGCTACACCCAAACCCACTCCGCTAGACCCAAACCCACTCGGCTCGACCCAAACCCACTCGGCTAGAACCAAACCCACTCGGATAGACCCAAACCCGCTCGGCTAGACGCAAACCCACTCGGTTACACCCAAACTAACTCGGCTAGACCCAAACCCACACCGCTAGACCCAAACCCACTCGGCTAGACCCAAACCCACTCCGCTAGACCCAAACCCACTCGGCTGGACCCAAACCCACTCGGCTAGACCCAAACCCACTCGGCTGAACCCAAACCCAAACGGCTAGACCCAAACCCACTCGGCTATACACAAACCCACTCGGCTAGACCCAAACCCACTCGGCTAGACCCAAACCCACTCGGCTAGACCCAAACCCACTGGGCTAGACCCAAACCCACTCGGCTACACCCAAACCCTCTCGGCTAGACCCAAACCCACACCGCTAGACCCAAACCCACTCGACTAGACCCAAACCCACTCCGCTAGACCCAAACCCACTCGGCTGGACCCAAACCCACTCGGCTAGACCCAAACCCACTCGGCTAGACCCAAACCAAATCGGCTAGACCCAAGCCCACTCGGCTAGACACAAACCCACTCGGCTAGACCCAAACCCATTTGGCTGGACCTAAACCCACTCCGCTAGACCCAAACCAACTCGGCTAGACCCAAACGCACTCGGCTAGACCCAAACCCACTCCGCTAGACCCAAACCCACTCCGCTAGACCCAAACCAACTCGGCTAGACCCAAACCCACTCGGCTAGACCCAAACCCGACTCCGCTACACCCAAACCCGCTCCGCTAGACCCAAACCCACTCCGCTAGACCCAAACCCACCCCGCTAGACACAAACCCACTCCGCTAAACCCAAACCCACTTGGCTACACCGAAACGCATTCGGCTAAACCCAAACCCACTCGTCTAGACCCAAACCGACTCGGCTAGACCCAAACCCACTCGGCTACAACCAAACCCACTCCGCTAGACCCAAACCCACTCGGCTAGACGCAAACCCACTCGGCTAGACCCAAACACACTCGGCTAGACCCAAACCCACTCGGCTAGACCCAATCCCACTCGGCTAGACCCAAACCCACTTGGCTAGACACAAACCCACTCAGCTACACCCAAACCCACTCCGCTAGACCCAAACCCACTTGGCTAGACCCAAACCCACTCGGCTAGACCAAAACCCACTCGGCAAGACCCAAACCCACTCGGCTAGACCCAAAACCACTCAGCTAGACCCAAACCCACTCGGCTAGACACATACCCACTCCGCTAGACCCAAACCCACTCCGCTAGACCCAAACGCACTCGGCTAGACACAAACCCACTCGGCTAGACCCAAACCCACTCGGCTGGACCCAAACCCACTCGGCTAGACCCAAACCCACTCGGCTAGACCCAAACCCACTCGGCTACACCCAAACCCACTCCGCTACACCCAAACCCACTCCGCTAAACCCAAACCCACTCGGCTACACCCAAACCCACTCGGCTAGATCCAAACCCATTCGGCTAGACCCAAACCCACTCGGCTACACCCAAACCCACTCGGCTAGACCCAAACCCACACTGCTAGACCCAAACCCACTCGACTAGACCCAAACCCACTCTGCTAGACCCAATCCCACTCGGCTGGACCCAAACCCACTCGGCTAGACCCAAACCCACTCGGCTAGACCCAAACACAATCGGCTAGACCCAAACCCACTCGGCTAGACACAAACCCACTCGGCTAGACCCAAACCCACTCGGCTGGAACCAAACCCACTCCGCTAGACCCAAACCAACTTGGTTAGACCCAAACGCACTCCGCTAGACCCAAACCCACTCCGCTAGACACAAACCCACTCCGCTAGACCCAAACCCACTCGGCTACACCGAAACCCACTCGGCTAAACCTAAACCCACTCGTCTAGACCCAAACCCACTCGGCTAGACCCAAACCCACTCGGCTACAACCAAACCCACTCCGCTAGACCCAAACCCACTCGGCTAGACACAAACCCACTCAGCTACACCCAAACCCACTCGGCTAGACCCAAACCCACTCGGCTAGACCCAAACCCACTCGGCTAGACACAAACCCACTCAGCTACACCCAAACCCACTCGGCTAGACCCAAACCCACTCGTCTAGACCCAAACCCACTCCACTAGACCCAAACCCACTCCGCCAGACCCAAACCCACTCGGCTAGACCCAAACCCAATCGGCTAGACCTAAACCCACTCCGCTAGAACCAACCCACCCCGCTAGACCCAAACCCACTCTGCTATTCCCAAACCCACTCGGCTAGAACCAATCGGACTCGGCTAGACCCAAACCCACTCCGCTAGACCCAAACCCACTCGGCTCGACCGAAACCCACTCGGCTAGACCCAAACCCACTCGTCTAGACCCAAACCCACTCGGCTGGACCCAAATCCACTCGGCTACACCCAAACCCACTCCGCTAGTCCCAAACCCACTCGGCTAGACCCAAACCCACTGGGCTAGACCCAAACCCACTCGGCTACACCCAAACCCAATCGGCTAGACCCAAACCCACACCGCTAGACCCAATCCCACTCGACTAGACCCAAACCCACTGCGCTAGACCCAAACCCACTCGGCTGGAACCAAACCCACTCGGCTAGACCCAAACCCACTCCGCCAGACCCAAACCCATTCGGCTAGACCCAAACCCAATCGCCTAGACCAAAACCCACTCCGCTAGAACCAAACACACCCCGCTAGACCCAAACCCACTCTGCTGGTCCCAAACCCATTCGGCTAGACCCAAACGGACTCAGCTAGACCCAAACCCACTCCGCTAGACCCAAACCCACTCGGCTAGACCGAAACCCACTCGGCTAGACCCAAACCCACTCGTCTAGACCCAAACCCACTCGGCTAGACCCAAACCCACTCGGCTACACCCAAACCCACTCCGCTAGACCCAAACCCACTCAGCTAGACGCAAACCCACTCGGCTAGACCCAAACACACTCGGCTACACCCAAACCCACTCAGCTAGACCCAAACCCGCTCGGCTAGAACCAAGCCCACTCGGCTAGACCCAAACCCACTCGGCTACACCCAAACCCACTCCGCTAGACCCAAACCCACTCGGCTCGACCCAAACCCACTCGGCTAGAACCAAACCCACTCGGATAGACCCAAACCCGCTCGGCTAGACCCAAACCCACTCGGTTACACCCAAACTAACTCGGCTAGACCCAAACCCACACCGCTAGACCCAAACCCACTCGGCTAGACCCAAACCCACTCGGCTGGACCCAAACCCACTCCGCTAGACCCAAACCAACTTGGCTAGACCCAAACGCACTCCGCTAGACCCAAACCCACTCCGCTAGACACAAACCCACTCCGCTAGACCCAAACCCACTCGGCTACACGGAAACCCACTCGGCTAAACCTAAACCCACTCCGCTAGACCCAAACCCACTCGGCTAGACCGAAACCCACTCGGCTAGACCCAAACCCACTCGTCTAGACCCAAACCCACTCGGCTAGACCCAAACCCACTCGGCTACACCCAAACCCACTCCGCTAGACCCAAACCCACTCAGCTAGACGCAAACCCACTCGGCTAGACCCAAACACACTCGGCTACACCCAAACCCACTCAGCTAGACCCAAACCCGCTCGGCTAGAACCAAGCCCACTCGGCTAGACCCAAACCCACTCGGCTAGACCCAAACCCACTCGGCTACACCCAAACCCACTCCGCTAGACCCAAACCCACTCGGCTCGACCCAAACCCACTCGGCTAGAACCAAACCCACTCGGATTGACCCAAACCCGCTCGGCTAGACCCAAACCCACTCGGTTACACCCAAACTAACTCGGCTAGACCCAAACCCACACCGCTAGACCCAAACCCACTCGGCTAGACCCAAACCCACTCGGCTGGACCCAAACCCACTCCGCTAGACCCAAACCAACTTGGCTAGACCCAAACGCACTCCGCTAGACCCAAACCCACTCCGCTAGACACAAACCCACTCCGCTAGACCCAAACCCACTCGGCTACACGGAAACCCACTCGGCTAAACCTAAACCCACGCATCTAGACCCAAACCCACTAGGCTAGACCCAAACCCACTCGGCTACAACCAAACCCACTCCGCTAGACCCAAACCCACTCCGCTAGACACAAACCCACTCAGCTACACCCAAACCCACTCGGCTAGACCCAAACCCACTCGGCTAGACCCAAACCCACTCCAATAGACCAAAACCCACTCCGCCAGACCCAAACCCACTCGGCTAGACCCAAACCCAATCGCCTAGACCAAAACCCACTCCGCTAGAACCAAACACACCCCGCTAGACCCAAACCCACTCTGCTGGTCCCAAACCCATTCGGCTAGACCCAAACGGACTCGGCTAGACCAAAACCCACTCCGCTAGAACCAAACACACCCCGCTAGACCCAAACCCACTCTGCTGGTCCCAAACCCATTCGGCTAGACCCAAACGGACTCGGCTAGACCCAAACCCACTCCGCTAGACCCAAACCCACTCGGCTAGACCGAAACCCACTCGGCTAGACCCAAACCCACTCGTCTAGACCCAAACCCACTCGGCTAGACCCACACCCACTCGGCTACACCCAAACCCACTCCGCTAGACCCAAACCCACTCAGCTAGACGCAAACCCACTCGGCTAGACCCAAACCCACTCGTCTAGACCCAAACCCACTCGGCTAGACCCAAACCCACTCGGCTACACCCAAACCCACTCCGCTAGACCCAAACCCACTCAGCTAGACGCAAACCCACTCGGCTAGACCCAAGCACACTCGGCTAGACCCAAACCCACTCAGCTAGAACCAAACCCGCTCGGCTAGAACCAAGCCCACTCGGCTAGACCCAAACCCACTCGGCTACACCCAAACCCACTCCGCTAGACCCAAACCCACTCGGCTCGACCCAAACCCACTCGGCTAGAACCAAACCCACTCGGATAGACCCAAACCCGCTCGGCTAGACGCAAACCCACTCGGTTACACCCAAACTAACTCGGCTAGACCCAAACCCACACCGCTAGACCCAAACCCACTCGGCTAGACCCAAACCCACTCCGCTAGACCCAAACCCACTCGGCTGGACCCAAACCCACTCGGCTAGACCCAAACCCACTCGGCTGAACCCAAACCCAAACGGCTAGACCCAAACCCACTCGGCTATACACAAACCCACTCGGCTAGACCCAAACCCACTCGGCTAGACCCAAACCCACTCGGCTAGACCCAAACCCACTGGGCTAGACCCAAACCCACTCGGCTACACCCAAACCCTCTCGGCTAGACCCAAACCCACACCGCTAGACCCAAACCCACTCGGCTAGAACCAAACCCACTCGGATAGACCCAAACCCGCTCGGCTAGACCCAAACCCACTCGGTTACACCCAAACTAACTCGGCTAGACCCAAACCCACACCGCTAGACCCAAACCCACTCGGCTAGACCCAAACCCACTCGGCTGGACCCAAACCCACTCCGCTAGACCCAAACCAACTTGGCTAGACCCAAACGCACTCCGCTAGACCCAAACCCACTCCGCTAGACACAAACCCACTCCGCTAGACCCAAACCCACTCGGCTACACCGAAACCCACTCGGCTAAACCTAAACCCACTCGTCTAGACCCAAACCCACTCGGCTAGACCCAAACCCACTCGGCTACAACCAAACCCACTCCGCTAGACCCAAACCCACTCGGCTAGACACAAACCCACTCAGCTACACCCAAACCCACTCGGCTAGACCCAAACCCACTCGGCTAGACCGAAACCCACTCCAATAGACCCAAACCCACTCCGCCAGACCCAAACCCACTCGGCTAGACCCAAACCCAATTGCCTAGACCAAAACCCACTCCGCTAGAACCAACCACACCCCGCTAGACCCAAACCCGCTCTGCTGGTCCCAAACCCATTCGGCTAGACCCAAACGGACTCGGCTAGACCCAAACCCACTCCGCTAGACCCAAACCCACTCGGCTAGACCGAAACCCACTCGGCTAGACCCAAACCCACTCGTCTAGACCCAAACCCACTCGGCTAGACCCAAACCCACTCGGCTACACCCAAACCCACTCCGCTAGACCCAAACCCACTCAGCTAGACGCAAACCCACTCGGCTAGACCCAAACACACTCGGCTAGACCCAAACCCACTCAGCTAGACCCAAACCCGCTCGGCTAGAACCAAGCCCACTCGGCTAGACCCAAACCCACTCGGCTACACCCAAACCCACTCCGCTAGACCCAAACCCACTCGGCTCGACCCAAACCCACTCGGCTAGAACCAAACCCACTCGGATAGACCCAAACCCGCTCGGCTAGACGCAAACCCACTCGGTTACACCCAAACTAACTCGGCTAGACCCAAACCCACACCGCTAGACCCAAACCCACTCGGCTAGACCCAAACCCACTCCGCTAGACCCAAACCCACTCGGCTGGACCCAAACCCACTCGGCTAGACCCAAACCCACTCGGCTGAACCCAAACCCAAACGGCTAGACCCAAACCCACTCGGCTATACACAAACCCACTCGGCTAGACCCAAACCCACTCGGCTAGACCCAAACCCACTCGGCTAGACCCAAACCCACTGGGCTAGACCCAAACCCACTCGGCTACACCCAAACCCTCTCGGCTAGACCCAAACCCACACCGCTAGACCCAAACCCACTCGACTAGACCCAAACCCACTCCGCTAGACCCAAACCCACTCGGCTGGACCCAAACCCACTCGGCTAGACCCAAACCCACTCGGCTAGACCCAAACCAAATCGGCTAGACCCAAGCCCACTCGGCTAGACACAAACCCACTCGGCTAGACCCAAACCCATTTGGCTGGACCTAAACCCACTCCGCTAGACCCAAACCAACTCGGCTAGACCCAAACGCACTCGGCTAGACCCAAACCCACTCCGCTAGACCCAAACCCACTCCGCTAGACCCAAACCAACTCGGCTAGACCCAAACCCACTCGGCTAGACCCAAACCCGACTCCGCTACACCCAAACCCGCTCCGCTAGACCCAAACCCACTCCGCTAGACCCAAACCCACCCCGCTAGACACAAACCCACTCCGCTAAACCCAAACCCACTTGGCTACACCGAAACCCATTCGGCTAAACCCAAACCCACTCGTCTAGACCCAAACCGACTCGGCTAGACCCAAACCCACTCGGCTACAACCAAACCCACTCCGCTAGACCCAAACCCACTCGGCTAGACGCAAACCCACTCGGCTAGACCCAAACACACTCGGCTAGACCCAAACCCACTCGGCTAGACCCAATCCCACTCGGCTAGACCCAAACCCACTTGGCTAGACACAAACCCACTCAGCTACACCCAAACCCACTCCGCTAGACCCAAACCCACTTGGCTAGACCCAAACCCACTCGGCTAGACCAAAACCCACTCGGCAAGACCCAAACCCACTCGGCTAGACCCAAAACCACTCAGCTAGACCCAAACCCACTCGGCTAGACACATACCCACTCCGCTAGACCCAAACCCACTCCGCTAGACCCAAACGCACTCGGCTAGACACAAACCCACTCGGCTAGACCCAAACCCACTCGGCTGGACCCAAACCCACTCGGCTAGACCCAAACCCACTCGGCTAGACCCAAACCCACTCGGCTACACCCAAAGCCACTCCGCTACACCCAAACCCACTCCGCTAAACCCAAACCCACTCGGCTACACCCAAACCCACTCGGCTAGATCCAAACCCATTCGGCTAGACCCAAACCCACTCGGCTACACCCAAACCCACTCGGCTACACCCAAACCCACACCGCTAGACCCAAACCCACTCGACTAGACCCAAACCCACTCTGCTAGACCCAATCCCACTCGGCTGGACCCAAACCCACTCGGCTAGACCCAAACCCACTCGGCTAGAACCAAACACAATCGGCTAGACCCAAACCCACTCGGCTAGACACAAACCCACTCGGCTAGACCCAAACCCACTCGGCTGGAACCAAACCCACTCCGCTAGACCCAAACCAACTTGGTTAGACCCAAACGCACTCCGCTAGACCCAAACCCACTCCGCTAGACACAAACCCACTCCGCTAGACCCAAACCCACTCGGCTACACCGAAACCCACTCGGCTAAACCTAAACCCACTCGTCTAGACCCAAACCCACTCGGCTAGACCCAAACCCACTCGGCTACAACCAAACCCACTCCGCTAGACCCAAACCCACTCGGCTAGACACAAACCCACTCAGCTACACCCAAACCCACTCGGCTAGACCCAAACCCACTCGGCTAGACCCAAACCCACTCCAATAGACCCAAACCCACTCCGCCAGACCCAAACCCATTCGGCTAGACCCAAACCCAATCGCCTAGACCAAAACCCACTCCGCTAGAACCAAACACACCCCGCTAGACCCAAACCCACTCTGCTGGTCCCAAACCCATTCGGCTAGACCCAAACGGACTCAGCTAGACCCAAACCCACTCCGCTAGACCCAAACCCACTCGGCTAGACCGAAACCCACTCGGCTAGACCCAAACCCACTCGTCTAGACCCAAACCCACTCGGCTAGACCCAAACCCACTCGGCTACACCCAAACCCACTCCGCTAGACCCAAACCCACTCAGTTAGACGCAAACCCACTCGGCTAGACCCAAACACACTCGGCTACACCCAAACCCACTCAGCTAGACCCAAACCCGCTCGGCTAGAACCAAGCCCACTCGGCTAGACCCAAACCCACTCGGCTACACCCAAACCCACTCCGCTAGACCCAAACCCACTCGGCTCGACCCAAACCCACTCGGCTAGAACCAAACCCACTCGGATAGACCCAAACCCGCTCGGCTAGACCCAAACCCACTCGGTTACACCCAAACTAACTCGGCTAGACCCAAACCCACACCGCTAGACCCAAACCCACTCGGCTAGACCCAAACCCACTCGGCTGGACCCAAACCCACTCCGCTAGACCCAAACCAACTTGGCTAGACCCAAACGCACTCCGCTAGACCCAAACCCACTCCGCTAGACACAAACCCACTCCGCTAGACCCAAACCCACTCGGCTACACGGAAACCCACTCGGCTAAACCTAAACCCACTCCGCTAGACCCAAACCCACTCGGCTACACCGAAACCCACTCGGCTAAACCTAAACCCACTCGTCTAGACCCAAACCCACTCGGCTAGACCCAAACCCACTCGGCTACAACCAAACCCACTCCGCTAGACCCAAACCCACTCGGCTAGACACAAACCCACTCAGCTACACCCAAACCCACTCGGCTAGACCCAAACCCACTCGGCTAGACCGAAACCCACTCCAATAGACCCAAACCCACTCCGCCAGACCCAAACCCACTCGGCTAGACCCAAACCCAATTGCCTAGACCAAAACCCACTCCGCTAGAACCAACCACACCCCGCTAGACCCAAACCCGCTCTGCTGGTCCCAAACCCATTCGGCTAGACCCAAACGGACTCGGCTAGACCCAAACCCACTCCGCTAGACCCAAACCCACTCGGCTAGACCGAAACCCACTCGGCTAGACCCAAACCCACTCGTCTAGACCCAAACCCACTCGGCTAGACCCAAACCCACTCGGCTACACCCAAACCCACTCCGCTAGACCCAAACCCACTCAGCTAGACGCAAACCCACTCGGCTAGACCCAAACACACTCGGCTAGACCCAAACCCACTCAGCTAGACCCAAACCCGCTCGGCTAGAACCAAGCCCACTCGGCTAGACCCAAACCCACTCGGCTACACCCAAACCCACTCCGCTAGACCCAAACCCACTCGGCTCGACCCAAACCCACTCGGCTAGAACCAAACCCACTCGGATAGACCCAAACCCGCTCGGCTAGACGCAAACCCACTCGGTTACACCCAAACTAACTCGGCTAGACCCAAACCCACACCGCTAGACCCAAACCCACTCGGCTAGACCCAAACCCACTCCGCTAGACCCAAACCCACTCGGCTGGACCCAAACCCACTCGGCTAGACCCAAACCCACTCGGCTGAACCCAAACCCAAACGGCTAGACCCAAACCCACTCGGCTATACACAAACCCACTCGGCTAGACCCAAACCCACTCGGCTAGACCCAAACCCACTCGGCTAGACCCAAACCCACTGGGCTAGACCCAAACCCACTCGGCTACACCCAAACCCTCTCGGCTAGACCCAAACCCACACCGCTAGACCCAAACCCACTCGACTAGACCCAAACCCACTCCGCTAGACCCAAACCCACTCGGCTGGACCCAAACCCACTCGGCTAGACCCAAACCCACTCGGCTAGACCCAAACCAAATCGGCTAGACCCAAGCCCACTCGGCTAGACACAAACCCACTCGGCTAGACCCAAACCCATTTGGCTGGACCTAAACCCACTCCGCTAGACCCAAACCAACTCGGCTAGACCCAAACGCACTCGGCTAGACCCAAACCCACTCCGCTAGACCCAAACCCACTCCGCTAGACCCAAACCAACTCGGCTAGACCCAAACCCACTCGGCTAGACCCAAACCCGACTCCGCTACACCCAAACCCGCTCCGCTAGACCCAAACCCACTCCGCTAGACCCAAACACACCCCGCTAGACACAAACCCACTCCGCTAAACCCAAACCCACTTGGCTACACCGAAACCCATTCGGCTAAACCCAAACCCACTCGTCTAGACCCAAACCGACTCGGCTAGACCCAAACCCACTCGGCTACAACCAAACCCACTCCGCTAGACCCAAACCCACTCGGCTAGACGCAAACCCACTCGGCTAGACCCAAACACACTCGGCTAGACCCAAACCCACTCGGCTAGACCCAATCCCACTCGGCTAGACCCAAACCCACTTGGCTAGACACAAACCCACTCAGCTACACCCAAACCCACTCCGCTAGACCCAAACCCACTTGGCTAGACCCAAACCCACTCGGCTAGACCAAAACCCACTCGGCAAGACCCAAACCCACTCGGCTAGACCCAAAACCACTCAGCTAGACCCAAACCCACTCGGCTAGACACATACCCACTCCGCTAGACCCAAACCCACTCCGCTAGACCCAAACGCACTCGGCTAGACACAAACCCACTCGGCTAGACCCAAACCCACTCGGCTGGACCCAAACCCACTCGGCTAGACCCAAACCCACTCGGCTAGACCCAAACCCACTCGGCTACACCCAAAGCCACTCCGCTACACCCAAACCCACTCCGCTAAACCCAAACCCACTCGGCTACACCCAAACCCACTCGGCTAGATCCAAACCCATTCGGCTAGACCCAAACCCACTCGGCTACACCCAAACCCACTCGGCTACACCCAAACCCACACCGCTAGACCCAAACCCACTCGACTAGACCCAAACCCACTCTGCTAGACCCAATCCCACTCGGCTGGACCCAAACCCACTCGGCTAGACCCAAACCCACTCGGCTAGACCCAAACACAATCGGCTAGACCCAAACCCACTCGGCTAGACACAAACCCACTCGGCTAGACCCAAACCCACTCGGCTGGAACCAAACCCACTCCGCTAGACCCAAACCAACTTGGTTAGACCCAAACGCACTCCGCTAGACCCAAACCCACTCCGCTAGACACAAACCCACTCCGCTAGACCCAAACCCACTCGGCTACACCGAAACCCACTCGGCTAAACCTAAACCCACTCGTCTAGACCCAAACCCACTCGGCTAGACCCAAACCCACTCGGCTACAACCAAACCCACTCCGCTAGACCCAAACCCACTCGGCTAGACACAAACCCACTCAGCTACACCCAAACCCACTCGGCTAGACCCAAACCCACTCGGCTAGACCCAAACCCACTCCAATAGACCCAAACCCACTCCGCCAGACCCAAACCCATTCGGCTAGACCCAAACCCAATCGCCTAGACCAAAACCCACTCCGCTAGAACCAAACACACCCCGCTAGACCCAAACCCACTCTGCTGGTCCCAAACCCATTCGGCTAGACCCAAACGGACTCAGCTAGACCCAAACCCACTCCGCTAGACCCAAACCCACTCGGCTAGACCGAAACCCACTCGGCTAGACCCAAACCCACTCGTCTAGACCCAAACCCACTCGGCTAGACCCAAACCCACTCGGCTACACCCAAACCCACTCCGCTAGACCCAAACCCACTCAGTTAGACGCAAACCCACTCGGCTAGACCCAAACACACTCGGCTACACCCAAACCCACTCAGCTAGACCCAAACCCGCTCGGCTAGAACCAAGCCCACTCGGCTAGACCCAAACCCACTCGGCTACACCCAAACCCACTCCGCTAGACCCAAACCCACTCGGCTCGACCCAAACCCACTCGGCTAGAACCAAACCCACTCGGATAGACCCAAACCCGCTCGGCTAGACCCAAACCCACTCGGTTACACCCAAACTAACTCGGCTAGACCCAAACCCACACCGCTAGACCCAAACCCACTCGGCTAGACCCAAACCCACTCGGCTGGACCCAAACCCACTCCGCTAGACCCAAACCAACTTGGCTAGACCCAAACGCACTCCGCTAGACCCAAACCCACTCCGCTAGACACAAACCCACTCCGCTAGACCCAAACCCACTCGGCTACACGGAAACCCACTCGGCTAAACCTAAACCCACTCCGCTAGACCCAAACCCACTCGGCTAGACCGAAACCCACTCGGCTAGACCCAAACCCACTCGTCTAGACCCAAACCCACTCGGCTAGACCCAAACCCACTCGGCTACACCCAAACCCACTCCGCTAGACCCAAACCCACTCAGCTAGACGCAAACCCACTCGGCTAGACCCAAACACACTCGGCTACACCCAAACCCACTCAGCTAGACCCAAACCCGCTCGGCTAGAACCAAGCCCACTCGGCTAGACCCAAACCCACTCGGCTACACCCAAACCCACTCCGCTAGACCCAAACCCACTCGGCTCGACCCAAACCCACTCGGCTAGAACCAAACCCACTCGGATTGACCCAAACCCGCTCGGCTAGACCCAAACCCACTCGGTTACACCCAAACTAACTCGGCTAGACCCAAACCCACACCGCTAGACCCAAACCCACTCGGCTAGACCCAAACCCACTCGGCTGGACCCAAACCCACTCCGCTAGACCCAAACCAACTTGGCTAGACCCAAACGCACTCCGCTAGACCCAAACCCACTCCGCTAGACACAAACCCACTCCGCTAGACCCAAACCCACTCGGCTACACGGAAACCCACTCGGCTAAACCTAAACCCACGCATCTAGACCCAAACCCACTAGGCTAGACCCAAACCCACTCGGCTACAACCAAACCCACTCCGCTAGACCCAAACCCACTCCGCTAGACACAAACCCACTCAGCTACACCCAAACCCACTCGGCTAGACCCAAACCCACTCGGCTAGACCCAAACCCACTCCAATAGACCAAAACCCACTCCGCCAGACCCAAACCCACTCGGCTAGACCCAAACCCAATCGCCTAGACCAAAACCCACTCCGCTAGAACCAAACACACCCCGCTAGACCCACACCCACTCGGCTAGACCCAAACCCACTCGGCTACACCCAAACCCACTCCGCTAGACCCAAACCCACTCAGTTAGACGCAAACCCACTCGGCTAGACCCAAACACACTCGGCTACACCCAAACCCACTCAGCTAGACCCAAACCCGCTCGGCTAGAACCAAGCCCACTCGGCTAGACCCAAACCCACTCGGCTACACCCAAACCCACTCCGCTAGACCCAAACCCACTCGGCTCGACCCAAACCCACTCGGCTAGAACCAAACCCACTCGGATAGACCCAAACCCGCTCGGCTAGACCCAAACCCACTCGGTTACACCCAAACTAACTCGGCTAGACCCAAACCCACACCGCTAGACCCAAACCCACTCGGCTAGACCCAAACCCACTCGGCTGGACCCAAACCCACTCCGCTAGACCCAAACCAACTTGGCTAGACCCAAACGCACTCCGCTAGACCCAAACCCACTCCGCTAGACACAAACCCACTCCGCTAGACCCAAACCCACTCGGCTACACGGAAACCCACTCGGCTAAACCTAAACCCACTCCGCTAGACCCAAACCCACTCGGCTAGACCGAAACCCACTCGGCTAGACCCAAACCCACTCGTCTAGACCCAAACCCACTCGGCTAGACCCAAACCCACTCGGCTACACCCAAACCCACTCCGCTAGACCCAAACCCACTCAGCTAGACGCAAACCCACTCGGCTAGACCCAAACACACTCGGCTACACCCAAACCCACTCAGCTAGACCCAAACCCGCTCGGCTAGAACCAAGCCCACTCGGCTAGACCCAAACCCACTCGGCTACACCCAAACCCACTCCGCTAGACCCAAACCCACTCGGCTCGACCCAAACCCACTCGGCTAGAACCAAACCCACTCGGATTGACCCAAACCCGCTCGGCTAGACCCAAACCCACTCGGTTACACCCAAACTAACTCGGCTAGACCCAAACCCACACCGCTAGACCCAAACCCACTCGGCTAGACCCAAACCCACTCGGCTGGACCCAAACCCACTCCGCTAGACCCAAACCAACTTGGCTAGACCCAAACGCACTCCGCTAGACCCAAACCCACTCCGCTAGACACAAACCCACTCCGCTAGACCCAAACCCACTCGGCTACACGGAAACCCACTCGGCTAAACCTAAACCCACGCATCTAGACCCAAACCCACTAGGCTAGACCCAAACCCACTCGGCTACAACCAAACCCACTCCGCTAGACCCAAACCCACTCCGCTAGACACAAACCCACTCAGCTACACCCAAACCCACTCGGCTAGACCCAAACCCACTCGGCTAGACCCAAACCCACTCCAATAGACCAAAACCCACTCCGCCAGACCCAAACCCACTCGGCTAGACCCAAACCCAATCGCCTAGACCAAAACCCACTCCGCTAGAACCAAACACACCCCGCTAGACCCAAACCCACTCTGCTGGTCCCAAACCCATTCGGCTAGACCCAAACGGACTCGGCTAGACCAAAACCCACTCCGCTAGAACCAAACACACCCCGCTAGACCCAAACCCACTCTGCTGGTCCCAAACCCATTCGGCTAGACCCAAACGGACTCGGCTAGACCCAAACCCACTCCGCTAGACCCAAACCCACTCGGCTAGACCGAAACCCACTCGGCTAGACCCAAACCCACTCGTCTAGACCCAAACCCACTCGGCTAGACCCACACCCACTCGGCTACACCCAAACCCACTCCGCTAGACCCAAACCCACTCAGCTAGACGCAAACCCACTCGGCTAGACCCAAACACACTCGGCTAGACCCAAACCCACTCAGCTAGACCCAAACCCGCTCGGCTAGAACCAAGCCCACTCGGCTGGACCCAAACCCACTCGGCTACACCCAAACCCACTCCGCTAGACCCAAACCCACTCGGCTCGACCCAAACCCACTCGGCTAGAACCAAACCCACTCGGATAGACCCAAACCCGCTCGGCTAGACCCAAACCCACTCGGTTACACCCAAACTAACTCGGCTAGACCCAAACCCACACCGCTAGACCCAAACCCACTCGGCTAGACACAAACCCACTCCGCTAGACCCAAACCCACTCGGCTGGACCCAAACCCACTCGGCTAGACCCAAACCCACTCGGCTGGACCCAAACCCAAACGGCTAGACCCAAACCCACTCGGCTATACACAAACCCACTCGGCTAGACCCAAACTCACTCGGCTAGACCCAAACCCACTCGGCTAGACCCAAACCCACTAGGCTAGACCCAAACACACTCGGGTAGACCAAACCCACTCGGCTAGACCCAAACACACTCGGCTAGACCAAAACCCATTCGGCTAGACCCAAACCCACTCGGCTAGACCCAAACCCACTCGGCTAGTCCCAAACCCACTCGGCTACACCCAAACCCACTCCGCTAGACCCAAACCCACTCCGCTAGACCCAAACCAACTCGGCTAGACCCAAACCCACTCGGCTAGACCCAAACCCGACTCCGCTAGACACAAACCCGCTCCGCTAGACCCAAACCCACTCCGCTAGACCCAAACCCACTCCGCTAGACACGAACCCACTCCGCTAGACCCAAACCCACTTGGCTACACCGAAACCCACTCGGCTAAACCCACACCCACTCGTCTAGACCCAAACCCACTCGGCTAGACCCCAACCCACTCGGCTACAACCAAACCCACTCCGCTAGACCCAAACCCACTCGGCTAGACGCAAACCCACTCGGCTAGACCCAAACACACTCGGCTAGACCCAATCCCACTCGGCTAGACCCAATCCCACTCGGCTAGACCCAAACCCACTTGGCTAGACTCAAACCCACTCGGCTACACCCAAACCCACTCCGCTAGACCCAAACCCACTTGGCGAGACCCAAACCCACTCGGCTAGACCAAAACCCACTCGGCAAGACCCAAACCCACTCGGCTGGACCCAAACCCACTCGGCAAGATGCATACCCACTCCGCTAGACCCAAACCCACTCGGCTACAACCAAACCCACTCCGCTAGACCCAAACCCACTCGGCAAGACCCAAACCCACTCGGCTAGACCCAAACCCACTCGGCTAGATGCATACCCACTCCGCTAGACCCAAACCCACTCCGCTAGACCCAAACCCACTCGGCTAGACACAAACCCACTCGGCTAGACGCAAACCCACTCGGCTAGACCCAAACCCACTCGGCTGGACCCAAACCCACTCGGCTAGACCCAAACCCACTCGGCTAGACCCAAACCCACTCGGTTACGCCCAAACCCACTCGGCTACACCCAAACCCACTCCGCTAGACCCAAACCAACTCGGCTACACCCAAACCCACTCGGCTAGACCCAAACCCATTCGGCTAGACCCAAACCCACTCGGCTACACCCAAACCCACTCGGCTAGACCCAAACCCACACCGCTAGACCCAAACCCACTCGACTAGACCCAAACCCACTCTGCTAGACCCAAACCCACTCGGCTGGACCCAAACCCACTCGGCTAGACCCAAACCCACTCGGCTAGACCCAAACACAATCGGCTAGACCCAAACCCACTCGGCTAGACACAAACCCACTCGGGTAGACCCAAACCCACTCGGCTAGACCCAAACCCACTCGGCTACACCCAAACCCACTCCGCTAGACGCAAACCCACTCAGCTAGACGCAAACCCACTCGGCTAGACCCAAACACACTCGGCTAGACCCAAACCCGCTCGGCTAGACCCAAACCCACTCGGCTAGACCCAAACCCACTCGGCTACACCCAAACCCACTCCGCTAGACCCAAACCCACTCGGCTCGACCCAAACCCACTCGGCTAGAACCAAACCCACTCGGATAGACCCAAACCTGCTCGGCTAGACGCAAACCCACTCGGTTACACCCAAACTAACTCGGCTAGACCCAAACCCACACCGCTAGACCCAAACCCACTCGGCTAGACCCAAACCCACTCCGCTAGACCCAAACCCACTCGGCTGGACCCAAACCCACTCGTCTAGACCCAAACCCACTCGGCTGAACCCAAACCCAAACGGCTAGACCCAAACCCACTCGGCTATACACAAACCCACTCGGCTAGACCCAAACCCACTCGGCTAGACCCAAACCCACTCGGCTAGACCCAAACCCACTGGGCTAGACCCAAACCCACTCGGCTACAGCCAAACCCTCTCGGCTAGACCCAAACCCACACCGCTAGACACAAACCCACTCGACTAGACCCAAACCCACTCCGCTAGACCCAAACCCACTCGGCTGGACCCAAACCCACTCGGCTAGACCCAAACCCACTCGGCTAGACCCAAACCAAATCGGCTAGACCCAAGCCCACTCGGCTAGACACAAACCCACTCGGCTAGACCCAAACCCATTCGGCTGGACCTAAACCCACTCTGCTAGACCCAAACCCACTCCGCTAGACCCAAACCCACTCCGCTAGACCCAAACCAACTCGGCTACACCCAAACCCGCTCCGCTAGACCCAAACCCACTCCGCTAGACCCAAACCCACTCCGCTAGACACAAACCCACTCCGCTAAACCCAAACCCACTTGGCTACACCGAAACCCACTCGGCTAAACCCAAACCCACTCGTCTAGACCCAAACCGACTCGGCTAGACCCAAACCCACTCGGCTACAACCAAACCCACTCCGCTAGACCCAAACCCACTCGGCTAGACGCAAACCCACTCGGCTAGACCCAAACACACTCGGCTAGACCCAAACCCACTCGGCTAGACCCAATCCCACTCAGCTAGACCCAAACCCACTTGGCTAGACTCAAACCCACTCAGCTACACCCAAACCCACTCCGCTAGACCCAAACCCACTTGGCTAAACCCAAACCCACTCGGCTAGACCAAAACCCACTCGGCAAGACCCAAACCCACTCGGCTAGACCCAAACCCACTCAGCTAGACCCAAACCCACTCGGCTAGACACATACCCACTCCGCTAGACCCAAACCCACTCGGCTACACCCAAACCCACTCCGCTAGACCCAAACCCACTCGGCTAGATCCAAACCCATTCGGCTAGACCCAAACCCACTCGGCTACACCCAAACCCACTCGGCTAGACCCAAACCCACACCGCTAGACCCAAACCCACTCGACTAGACCCAAACCCACTCTGCTAGACCCAATCCCACTCGGCTGGACCCAAACCCACTCGGCTAGACCCAAACCCACTCGGCTAGACCCAAACACAATCGGCTAGACCCAAACCCACTCGGCTAGACACAAACCCACTCGGCTACACCCAAACCCACTCGGCTGGACCCAAACCCACTCCGCTAGACCCAAACCAACTTGGCTAGTCCCAAACGCACTCCGCTAGACCTAAACCCACTCCGCTAGACACAAACCCACTCCGCTAGACCCAAACCCACTCGGCTACACCGAAACCCACTCGGCTAAACCTAAACCCACTCGTCTAGACGCAAACCCACTCGGCTAGACCCAAACCCACTCGGCTACAACCAAACCCACTCCGCTAGACCCAAACCCACTCGGCTAGACACAAACCCACTCAGCTACACCCAAACCCACTCGGCTAGACCCAAACCCACTCGGCTAGACCCAAACCCACTCCAATAGACCCAAACCCACTCCGCCAGACCCAAACCCATTCGGCTAGACCCAAACCCAATCGCCTAGACCAAAACCCACTCCGCTAGAACCAAACACACCCCGCTAGACCCAAACCCACTCTGCTGGTCCCAAACCCATTCGGCTAGACCCAAACGGACTCAGCTAGACCCAAACCCACTCCGCTAGACCCAAACCCACTCGGCTAGACCGAAACCCACTCGGCTAGACCCAAACCCACTCGTCTAGACCCAAACCCACTCGGCTAGACCCAAACCCACTCGGCTACACCCAAACCCACTCCGCTAGACCCAAACCCACTCAGCTAGACACAAACCCACTCGGCTAGACCCAAACACACTCGGCTACACCCAAACCCACTCAGCTAGACCCAAACCCGCTCGGCTAGAACCAAGCCCACTCGGCTAGACCCAAACCCACTCGGCTACACCCAAACCCACTCCGCTAGACCCAAACCCACTCGGCTCGACCCAAACCCACTCGGCTAGAACCAAACCCACTCGGATAGACCCAAACCCGCTCGGCTGGACCCAAACCCACTCGGTTACACCCAAACTAACTCGGCTAGACCCAAACCCACACCGCTAGACCCAAACCCACTCGGCTAGACCCAAACCCACTCGGCTGGACCCAAACCCACTCCGCTAGACCCAAACCAACTCGGCTAGACCCAAACGCACTCCGCTAGATCCAAACCCACTCCGCTAGACACAAACCCACTCCGCTAGACCCAAACCCACTCGGCAACACGGAAACCCACTCGGCTAAACCTAAACCCACGCATCTAGACCCAAACCCACTCGGCTAGACCCAAACCCACTCGGCTACAACCAAACCCACTCCGCTAGACCCAAACCCACTCGGCTAGACACAAACCCACTCAGCTACACCCAAACCCACTCGGCTAGACCCAAACCCACTCGGCTAGACCCAAACCCACTCCAATAGACCAAAACCCACTCCGCCAGACCCAAACCCACTCGGCTAGACCCAAACCCAATCGCCTAGACCAAAACCCACTCCGCTAGAACCAAACACACCCCGCTAGACCCAAACCCACTCTGCTGGTCCCAAACCCATTCGGCTAGACCCAAACGGACTCGGCTAGACCAAAACCCACTCCGCTAGAACCAAACACACCCCGCTAGACCCAAACCCACTCTGCTGGTCCCAAACCCATTCGGCTAGACCCAAACGGACTCGGCTAGACCCAAACCCACTCCGCTAGACCCAAACCCACTCGGCTAGACCGAAACCCACTCGGCTAGACCCAAACCCACTCGTCTAGACCCAAACCCACTCGGCTAGACCCAAACCCACTCAGCTACACCCAAACCCACTCCGCTAGACCCAAACCCACTCAGCTAGACGCAAACCCACTCGGCTAGACCCAAACACACTCGGCTAGACCCAAACCCACTCAGCTAGACCCAAACCCGCTCGGCTAGAACCAAGCCCACTCGGCTAGACCCAAACCCACTCGGCTACACCCAAACCCACTCCGCTAGACCCAAACCCACTCGGCTCGACCCAAACCCACTCGGCTAGAACCAAACCCACTCGGATAGACCCAAACCCGCTCGGCTAGACCCAAACCCACTCGGTTACACCCAAACTAACTCGGCTAGACCCAAACCCACACCGCTAGACCCAAACCCACTCGGCTAGACACAAACCCACTCCGCTAGACCCAAACCCACTCGGCTGGACCCAAACCCACTCGGCTAGACCCAAACCCACTCGGCTGGACCCAAACCCAAACGGCTAGACTCAAACCCACTCGGCTATACACAAACCCACTCGGCTAGACCCAAACTCACTCGGCTAGACCCAAACCCACTCCGCCAGACCCAAACCCACTCAGCTAGACCCAAACCCAATCGCCTAGACCAAAACCCACTCCGCTAGAACCAAACACACCCCGCTAGACCCAAACCCAATCTGCTGGTCCCAAACCCATTCGGCTAGACCCAAACGGACTCGGCTAGACCAAAACCCACTCCGCTAGAACCAAACACACCCCGCTAGACCCAAACCCACTCGGCTAGACGCAAACCCACTCGGCTAGACCCAAACACACTCGGCTAGACCCAAACCCACTCAGCTAGACCCAAACCCGCTCGGCTAGAACCAAGCCCGCTCGGCTAGACCCAAACCCACTCGGCTACACCCAAACCCACTCCGCTAGACCCAAACCCACTCGGCTCGACCCAAACCCACTCGGCTAGAACCAAACCCACTCGGATAGACCCAAACCCGCTCGGCTAGACCCAAACCCACTCGGTTACACCCAAACTAACTCGGCTAGACCCAAACCCACACCGCTAGACCCAAACCCACTCGGCTAGACACAAACCCACTCCGCTAGACCCAAACCCACTCGGCTGGACCCAAACCCACTCGGCTAGACCCAAACCCACTCGGCTGGACCCAAACCCAAACGGCTAGACTCAAACCCTCTCGGCTATACACAAACCCACTCGGCTAGACCCAAACTCACTCGGCTAGACCCAAACCCACTCGGCTAGACCCAAACCCACTCGGCTCGACCCAAACCCACTAGGCTAGACCCAAACACACTCGGGTAGACCAAACCCACTCGGCTAGACCCAAACACACTCGGCTAGACCAAAACCCATTCGGCTAGACCCAAACCCACTCGGCTAGACCCAAACCCACTCGGCTAGTCCCAAACCCACTCGGCTACACCCAAACCCACTCCGCTAGACCCAAACCCACTCCGCTAGACCCAAACCAACTCGGCTAGACCCAAACCCACTCGGCTAGACCCAAACCCGACTCCGCTAGACACAAACCCGCTCCGCTAGACCCAAACCCACTCCGCTAGACCCAAACCCACTCCGCTAGACACGAACCCACTCCGCTAGACCCAAACCCACTTGGCTACACCGAAACCCACTCGGCTAAACCCACACCCACTCGTCTAGACCCAAACCCACTCGGCTAGACCCAAACCCACTCGGCTACAACCAAACCCACTCCGCTAGACCGAAACCCACTCGGCTAGACGCAAACCCACTCGGCTAGACCCAAACACACTCGGCTAGACTCAATCCCACTCGGCTAGACCCAATCCCACTCGGCTAGACCCAAACCCACTTGGCTAAACTCAAACCCACTCGGCTACACCCAAACCCACTCCGCTAGACCCAAACCCACTTGGCGAGACCCAAACCCACTCGGCTAGACCAAAACCCACTCGGCAAGACCCAAACCCACTCGGCTGGACCCAAACCCACTCGGCTCGATGCATACCCACTCCGCTAGACCCAAACCCACTTGGCTAGACCCAAACCCACTCGGCTAGACCAAAACCCACTCGGCAAGACCCAAACCCACTCGGCTAGACCCAAACCCACTCGGCTAGATGCATACCCACTCCGCTAGACCCAAACCCACTCCGCTAGACCCAAACCCACTCGGCTAGACGCAAACCCACTCGGCTAGACGCAAACCCACTCGGCTAGACCCAAACCCACTCGGCTGGACCCAAACCCACTCGGCTAGACCCAAACCCACTCGGCTAGACCCAAACCCACTCGGCTACGCCCAAACCCACTCGGCTACACCCAAACCCACTCCGCTAGACCCAAACCCACTCGGCTCTACACCCAAACCCACTCGGCTAGACCCAAACCCATTCGGCTAGACCCAAACCCACTCGGCTACACCCAAACCCACTCGGCTAAACCCAAACCCACACCGCTAGACCCAAACCCACTCGACTAGACCCAAACCCACTCTGCTAGACCCAAACCCACTCGGCTGGACCCAAACCCACTCGGCTAGACCCAAACACAATCGGCTAGACCCAAACCCACTCGGCTAGACACAAACCCACTCGGGTAGACCCAAACCCACTCGTCTAGACCCAAACCCACTTGGCTAGACCCAAACTAACTCGGCTAGACCCAAACCCACTCGGCTAGACCCAAACCCACTCGGCTAGACCCAAACCCACTCGGCTAGACCCAAACCCACTTGGCTAGACCGAAACCCACTCGGCTAGACCCAAACCCACTCGGCTACACCCAAACCCACTCGGCTAGACCCAAACCCACACCGCTAGACCCAAACCCACTCGACTAGACCCAAACCCACTCTGCTAGACCCAAACCCACTCGGCTGGACCCAAACCCACTCGGCTAGACCCAAACCCACTCGGCTAGACCCAAACACAATCGGCTAGACCCAAACCCACTCGGCTAGACACAAACCCACTCGGGTAGACCCAAACCCACTCGTCTAGACCCAAACCCACTTGGCTAGACCCAAACTAACTCGGCTAGACCCAAACCCACTCGGCTAGACCCAAACCCACTCGGCTAGACCCAAACCCACTCGGCTAGACCCAAACCCACTTGGCTAGACCGAAACCCACTCGGCTAGACCCAAACCCACACCGCTAGACCCAAACCCACTCGACTAGACCCGAACCCACTCCGCTAGACCCAAACCCACTCGGCTGGACCCAAACCAACTCCGCTAGACCCAAACCAACTCGGCTAGACCCAAACGCACTCGGCTAGACCCAAACCCACTCCGCTAGACCCAAACCCACTCCGCAAGACCCAAACCCACTCCGCTAGACCCAAACCCACTCCGCTAGACACAAACCCACTCCGCTAGACCCAAACCCACTCGGCTACACCGAAACCCACTCGGCTAATCCTAAACCCACTCGTCTAGGCCCAAACCCACTCGGCTAGACCCAAACCCACTTGGCTACAACCAAACCCACTCCGCTAGACCCAAACCCACTCGGCTAGACACAAACCCACTCAGCTACACCCAAACCCACTCGGCTAGACCCAAACCCACTCGGCTAGATCCAAACCCACTCCGCTAGAACCAAACCCACCCCGCTAGACCCAAACCCACTCTGCTAGTCCCAAACCCACTCGGCTAGAACCAAACGGACTAGGCTAGACCCAAACCCACTCCGCTAGACCCAAACCCACTCGGCTAGACCCAAACCCACTCGGCTAGACCGAAACCCACTCGTCTAGACCCAAACCCACTCGGCTAGACCCAAATCCACTCGGCTACACCCAAACCCACTCGGCTAGACCCAAACCCACTCCCCTAGACCCAAACCCACTCCGCCAGACCCAAACCCACTCGGCTAGACCCAAACCCAATAGGCTAGACCTAAACCCACTCCGCTAGAACCAAACCCACTCTGCTAGTCCCAAACCCACTCTGCTAGTCCCAAACCCACTCGGCTAGAACCAAACCCACTCGGCTAGACCCAAACCCACTCGGCTAGGATCAAACCCACTCGGCTAGACCCAAGCCCGCTCCGCTAGACCCAAACCCACTCCGCTAGACCCAAACCCACGCGGCTAGGCCCAAACCCACTCGGCTAGACCCAAACCCACCTGGCTAGACCCAAACCCACTCGACTAGACCCAAACACACTCGGCTAGACCCAAACCCACTCGGCTGCACCCAAACCCACTCGGCTAGACCCAAACACACTCGGCTAGACCCAAACCCAATCGGCTGCACCCAAACCCACTCGGCTACACCCAAACCCACTCGGCTGGACCCAAACCCACTCGGCTAGACCCAAACCCACTCGGCTAGACCCAAACCCACTGGGCTACACCCAAACCCACTCGGCTACACCCAAACCCTCTCGGCTAGACCCAAACCCACACCGCTAGACCCAAACCCACTCGACTAGACCCAAACCCACTCCGCTAGACCCAAACCCACTCGGCTGGACCCAAACCCACTCGGCTAGACACAAACCCACTCGGCTAGACCCAAACCCACTCGGCTAGACCCAAACCAAATCGGCTAGACCCAAGCCCACTCGGCTAGACACAAACCCACTCGGCTAGACCCAAACCCATTCGGCTGGACCTAAACCCACTCCGCTAGACCCAAACCAACTCGGCTAGACCCAAACCCACTCGGCTAGACCCAAACCCACTTGGCTACAACCAAACCCAATCCGCTAGACCCAAACCCACTCGGCTGGACACAAACCCACTCAGCTACACCCAAACCCACTCGGCTAGACCCAAACCCACTCGGCTAGACCCAAACCCAGTCCACTAGAACCAAACCCACTCCGCCAGACCCAAACCCACTCGGCTACACCCAAACCCACTCCGCTAGACCCAAACCCACTCAGCTACACGCAAACCCACTCGGCTAGACCCAAACACACTCGGCTAGACCCAAACCCACTCAGCTAGACCCAAACCCGCTCGGCTAGAACCAAACACACTCGGCTAGACCCAAACCCACTCGGCTACACCCAAACCCACTCGGCTAGACCCAAACCCACTTGGCTAGACCCGAACCCACTCCGCTAGACCCAAACCCACTCGGCTGGACCCAAACCAACTCCGCTAGACCCAAACCAACTCGGCTAGACCCAAACGCACTCGGCTAGACCCAAACCCACTCCGCTAGACCCAAACCCACTCCGCAAGACCCAAACCCACTCCGCTAGACCCAAACCCACTCCGCTAGACACAAACCCACTCCGCTAGACCCAAACCCACTCGGCTACACCGAAACCCACTCGGCTAATCCTAAACTCACTCGTCTAGGCCCAAACCCACTCGGCTAGACCCAAACCCACTTGGCTACAACCAAACCCACTCCGCTAGACCCAAACCCACTCGGCTAGACACAAACCCACTCAGCTACACCCAAACCCACTCGGCTAGACCCAAACCCACTCGGCTAGATCCAAACCCACTCCGCTAGAACCAAACCCACCCCGCTAGACCCAAACCCACTCTGCTAGTCCCAAACCCACTCGGCTAGAACCAAACGGACTAGGCTAGACCCAAACCCACTCCGCTAGACCCAAACCCACTCGGCTAGACCGAAACCCACTCGGCTAGACCGAAACCCACTCGTCTAGACCCAAACCCACTCGGCTAGACCCAAATCCACTCGGCTACACCCAAACCCACTCGGCTAGACCCAAACCCACTCCCCTAGACCCAAACCCACTCCGCCAGACCCAAACCCACTCGGCTAGACCCAAACCCAATAGGCTAGACCTAAACCCACTCCGCTAGAACCAAACCCACCCCGCTAGACCCAAACCCACTCTGCTAGTCCCAAACCCACTCGGCTAGAACCAAACCCACTCGGCTAGACCCAAACCCACTCGGCTAGGATCAAACCCACTCGGCTAGACCCAAGCCCGCTCCGCTAGACCCAAACCCACTCCGCTAGACCCAAACCCACGCGGCTAGGCCCAAACCCACTCGGCTAGACCCAAACCCACCTGGCTAGACCCAAACCCACTCGACTAGACCCAAACACACTCGGCTAGACCCAAACCCACTCGGCTGCACCCAAACCCACTCGGCTAGACCCAAACACACTCGGCTAGACCCAAACCCAATCGGCTGCACCCAAACCCACTCGGCTACACCCAAACCCACTCGGCTGGACCCAAACCCACTCGGCTAGACCCAAACCCACTCGGCTAGACCCAAACCCACTGGGCTACACCCAAACCCACTCGGCTACACCCAAACCCTCTCGGCTAGACCCAAACCCACACCGCTAGACCCAAACCCACTCGACTAGACCCAAACCCACTCCGCTAGACCCAAACCCACTCGGCTGGACCCAAACCCACTCGGCTAGACACAAACCCACTCGGCTAGACCCAAACCCACTCGGCTAGACCCAAACCAAATCGGCTAGACCCAAGCCCACTCGGCTAGACACAAACCCACTCGGCTAGACCCAAACCCATTCGGCTGGACCTAAACCCACTCCGCTAGACCCAAACCAACTCGGCTAGACCCAAACCCACTCGGCTAGACCCAAACCCACTTGGCTACAACCAAACCCAATCCGCTAGACCCAAACCCACTCGGCTGGACACAAACCCACTCAGCTACACCCAAACCCACTCGGCTAGACCCAAACCCACTCGGCTAGACCCAAACCCAGTCCACTAGAACCAAACCCACTCCGCCAGACCCAAACCCACTCGGCTACACCCAAACCCACTCCGCTAGACCCAAACCCACTCAGCTAGACGCAAACCCACTCGGCTAGACCCAAACACACTCGGCTAGACCCAAACCCACTCAGCTAGACCCAAACCCGCTCGGCTAGAACCAAACACACTCGGCTAGACCCAAACCCACTCGGCTACACCCAAACCCACTCGGCTAGACCCAAACCCACTTGGCTAGACCCAAACCCACTCGGCTAGACCCAAACCCACTCGGCTAGTCCCAAACCCACTCGGCTAGACCCAAACCCACTCAGCTAGACCCAAACCCACTCGGCTAGACCCAAACCCACTCGGCTAGACCCAAACCCACTCGGCTAGACGCAAACCAACTCGGCTAGACCCAAACCCACTCGGCTAGACCCAAACCCACTCGGCTAGACCCAAACCCACTCGGCTAGACCCAAACCCACTCGGCTACACCCAAACCCACTCTGCTAGGCCCAAACCCACTCGGCTACACCCAAACCCACTCGGCGAGACCCAAACCCATTCGGCTAGACCCAAACCCACTCGGCTAGTCCCAAACCCACTCAGCTACACCCAAACCCACTCCGCTACACGCAAACCCACTCTGCTAGGCCCAAACCCACTCCGCTAGACCCAAACCATCTCGGCTAGACCCAAACCCACTCGTCTAGACCCAAACCCACTCGGCTAGACCCAAACCCACTCCGCTAGACCCAAACCCACTCCGCTAGACCCAAACCCACTCGGCTAGGCACAAACCCACTCGGCTAGACCCAAACCCACTCGGCTTGACCCAAACCCACTCGGCTAGACCCACACCCACTCGGCTAGACCCAAACCCACTCGGCTAGACCCAAACCCACTCGGCTAGACCCAAACACTTTCGGCTAGACCCAGACCCACTCGGCTAGACCCAAACCCACTCGGCTAGACCCAAACCCACTCCACTAGAACCAAACCCACTCCGCTAGAACCAAACCCACCCCGCTAGACCCAAACCCACTCTGCTAGTCCCAAACCCACTCGGCTAGACCCAAACGGACTCGGCTAGACCCAAACCCACTCCGCTAGACCCAAACTCACTCGGCTAGACCGAAACCCACTCGGCTAGACCCAAACCCACTCGTGTAGACGCAAACCCACTCGGCTAGACCCAAATCCACTCGGCTACACCCAAACCCACTCCCCTAGACCCAAACACACTCAGCTAGACGCAAACCCACTCGGCTGGACCCAAACACACTCGGCTAGACCCAAACCCACTCAGCTAGACCCAAACCCGCTCGGCTAGAACCAAACCCACTCGGCTAGACCCAAACCCACTCGGCTACACCCAAACCCACTCCGCTAGACCCAAACCCACTTGGCTAGACCCAAACCCACACGGCTAGACCCAAACCCACTCGGCTAGTCCCAAACCCACTCGGCTAGACCCAAACCCACTCAGCTAGACCCAAACCCACTCGGCTAGACCCAAACCCGACTCCGCTAGACACAAACCCGCTCCGCTAGACCCAAACCCACTCCGCTAGACCCAAACCCACTCCGCTAGACACAAACCCACTCCGCTAGACCCAAACCCACTTGGCTACACCGAAACCCACTCGGCTAAACCAAACCCACTCGTCTAGACCCAAACCCACTCGGCTAGACCCAAACCCACTCGGCTACAACCAAACCCACTCCGCTAGACCCAAACCCATTCCGCTAGACACAAACCCACTCCGCTAGACCCAAACCCACTCGGCTACACCTAAACCCACTCGGCTAAACCTAAACCCACTCGTCTAGACCCAAACCCACTCGGCTAGACCCAAACCCACTCGGCTACAACCAAACCCACTCCGCTAGACCCAAACCCACTCGGCTAGACACAAACCCACTCAGCTACACCCAAACCCACTCGGCTAGACCCAAACCCACTCGGCTGGACCCAAACCCACTCCAATAGACCCAAACCCACTCCGCCAGACCCAAACCCACTCGGCTAGACCCAAACCCAATCGCCTAGACCAAAACCCACTCCGCTAGAACCAAACACACCCCGCTAGACCCAAACCCACTCTGCTATTCCCAAACCCATTCGGCTAGACCCAAACGGACTCGGCTAGACCCAAACCCACTCCGCTAGACCCAAACCCACTCGGCTAGACCGAAACCCACTCGGCTAGACCCAAACCCACTCGTCTAGACGCAAACCCACTCGGCTAGACCCAAACCCACTCGGCTAGACCCAAACCCACTCAGCTAGAACCAAGCCCACTCGGCTAGACCCAAACCCACTCGGCTACACCCAAACCCACTCCGCTAGACCCAAACCCACTCGGCTCGACCCAAACCCACTCGGCTAGAACCAAACCCACTCGGATAGACCCAAACCCGCTCGGCTAGACCCAAACCCACTCGGTTACACCCAAACTAACTCGGCTAGACCCAAACCCACACCGCTAGACCCAAACCCACTCTGCTAGACCCAAACCCAATCCGCTAGACCCAAACCCACTCGGCTGGACCCAAACCCACTCGGCTAGACCCAAACCCACTCGGCTGGACCCAAACCCAAACGGCTAGACCCAAACCCACTCGGCTATACACAAACCCACTCGGCTAGACCCAAACTCACTCGGCTAGACCCAAACCCACTCGGCTAGACCCAAACCCACTCGGCTCGACTCAAACCCACTAGGCTAGACCCAAACACACTCGGGTAGACCAAACCCACTCGGCTAGACCCAAACACACTCGGCTAGACCAAAACCCATTCGGCTAGACCCAAACCCACTCGGCTAGACCCAAACCCACTCGGCTAGTCCCAAACCCACTCGCCTACACCCAAACCCACTCCGCTAGACCCAAACCCACTCCGCTAGACCCAAACCCACTCCGCTAGACCCAAACCAACTCGGCTAGACCCAAACCCACTCGGCTAGACCCAAACCCTACTCCGCTAGACACAAACCTGCTCCGCTAGACCCAAACCCACTCCGCTAGACCCAAACCCACTCCGCTAGACACGAACCCACTCCGCTAGACCCAAACCCACTTGGCTACACCGAAACCCACTCGGCTAAACCCAAACCCACTCGTCTAGACCCAAACCCACTCGGCTAGACCCAAACCCACTCGGCTACAACCAAACCCACTCCGCTAGACCCAAACCCACTCGGCTAGACGCAAACCCACTCGGCTAGACCCAAACACACTCGGCTAGACCCAATCCCACTCGGCTAGACCCAATCCCACTCGGCTAGACCCAAACCCACTTGGCTAGACTCAAACCCACTCGGCTACACCCAAACCCACTCCGCTAGACCCAAACCCACTCGGCTAGACCAAAACCCACTCGGCAAGACCCAAACCCACTCGGCTAGACCCAAACCCACTCTGCTAGTCCCAAACCCACTCGGCTAGAACCAAACGGACTAGGCTAGACCCAAACCCACTCCGCTAGACCCAAACCCACTCGGCTAGACCCAAACCCACTCGGCTAGACCCAAACCCACTCGTCTAGACCCAAACCCACTCGGCTAGACCCAAATCCACTCGGCTACACCCAAACCCACTCGGCTACACCCAAACCCACTCCACTAGACCCAAACCCACTCCGCCAGACCCAAACCCACTCGGCTAGACCCAAACCCAATAGGCTAGACCTAAACCCACTCCGCTAGAACCAAACCCACCCCGCTAGACCCAAACCCACTCTGCTAGTCCCAAACCCACTCGGCTAGAACCAAACCCACTCGGCTAGACCCAAACCCACTCGGCTAGGCCCAAACCCACTCGGCTAGACCCAAGCCCGCTCCGCTAGACCCAAACCCACTCCGCTAGACCCAAACCCACGCGGCTAGGCCCAAACCCACTCGGCTAGACCCAAACCCACCTGGCTAGACCCAAACCCACTCGACTAGACCCAAACACACTCGGCTAGACCCAAACCCACTCGGCTGCACCCAAACCCACTCGGCTAGACCCAAACACACTCGGCTAGACCCAAACCCAATCGGCTGGACCCAAACCCACTCGGCTACACCCAAACCCACTCGGCTGGACCCAAACCCACTCGGCTAGACCCAAACCCACTCGGCTAGACCCAAACCCACTGGGCTAGACCCAAACCCACTCGGCTACACCCAAACCCTCTCGGCTAGACCCAAACCCACACCGCTAGACCCAAACCCACTCGACTAGACCCAAACCCACTCCGCTAGACCCAAACCCACTCGGCTGGACCCAAAATCCCTCGGCTAGACCCAAACCCACTCGGCTAGACCCAAACCCACTCGGCTAGACCCAAACCAAATCGGCTAGACCCAAGCCCACTCGGCTAGACACAAACCCACTCGGCTAGACCCAAACCCATTCGGCTGGACCTAAACCCACTCCGCTAGACCCAAACAAACTCGGCTAGACCCAAACCCACTCGGCTAGACCCAAACCCACTTGGCTACAACCAAACCCAATCCGCTAGACCCAAACCCACTCGGTTGGACACAAACCCACTCAGCTACACCCAAACCCACTCCGCTACACGCAAACCCAATCTGCTAGGCCCAAACCCACTCCGCTAGACCCAAACCATCTCGGCTAGACCCAAACCCACTCGTCCAGACCCAAACCCACTCGGCTAGACCCAAACCCACTCCGCTAGACCCAAACCCACTCCGCTAGACCCAAACCCACTCGGCTAGGCACAAACCCACTCGGCTAGACCCAAACCCACTCGGCTTGACCCAAACCCACTCGGCTAGACCCACACCCACTCGGCTAGACCCAAACCCACTCGGCTAGACCCAAACCCACTCGGCTAGACCCAAACACTTTCGGCTAGACCCAGACCCACTCGGCTAGACCCAAACCCACTCGGCTAGGCCCAAACCCACTCCACTAGAACCACACCCACTCCGCTAGAACCAAACCCACCCCGCTAGACCCAAACCCACTCTGCTAGTCCCAAACCCACTCGGCTAGACCCAAACGGACTCGGCTAGACCCAAACCCACTCCGCTAGACCCAAACCCACTCGGCTAGACCGAAACCCACTCGGCTAGACCCAAACCCACTCGTGTAGACCCAAACCCACTCGGCTAGACCCAAATCCACTCGGCTACACCCAAACCCACTCCGCTAGACCCAAACACACTCAGCTAGACGCAAACCCACTCGGCTGGACCCAAACACACTCGGCTAGACCCAAACCCACTCAGCTAGACCCAAACCCGCTCGGCTAGAACCAAACCCACTCGGCTAGACCCAAACCCACTCGGCTACACCCAAACCCACTCCGCTAGACCCAAACCCACTTGGCTAGACCCAAACCCACACGGCTAGACCCAAACCCACTCGGCTAGTCCCAAACCCACTCGGCTAGACCCAAACCCACTCAGCTAGACCCAAACCCACTCGGCTAGACCCAAACCCGACTCCGCTAGACACAAACCCGCTCCGCTAGACCCAAACCCACTCCGCTAGACCCAAACCCACTCCGCTAGACACAAACCCACTCCGCTAGACCCAAACCCACTTGGCTACACCGAAACCCACTCGGCTAAACCCAAACCCACTCGTCTGGACCCAAACCCACTCGGCTAGACCCAAACCCACTCGGCTACAACCAAACCCACTCCGCTAGACCCAAACCCACTCCGCTAGACACAAACCCACTCCGCTAGACCCAAACCCACTCGGCTACACCTAAACCCACTCGGCTAAACCTAAACCCACTCGTCTAGACCCAAACCCACTCGGCTAGACCCAAACCCACTCGGCTACAACCAAACCCACTCCGCTAGACCCAAACCCACTCGGCTAGACACAAACCCACTCAGCTACACCCAAACCCACTCGGCTAGACCCAAACCCACACGGCTAGACCCAAACCCACTCCAATAGACCCAAACCCACTCCGCCAGACCCAAACCCACTCGGCTAGACCCAAACCCAATCGCCTAGACCAAAACCCACTCCGCTAGAACCAAACACACCCCGCTAGACCCAAACCCACTCGGCTATTCCCAAACCCATTCTGCTAGACCCAAACGGACTCGGCTAGACCCAAACCCACTCCGCTAGACCCAAACCCACTCGGCTAGACCGAAACCCACTCGGCTAGACCCAAACCCACTCGTCTAGACGCAAACCCACTCGGCTAGACCCAAACCCACTCGGCTAGACCCAAACCCACTCGGCTACACCCAAACCCACTCCGCTAGACCCAAACCCACTCCGCTAGACCCAAACCCACTCCGCTAGACCCAAACCAACTCGGCTAGACCCAAACCCACTCGGCTAGACCCAAACCCGACTCCGCTAGACACAAACCTGCTCCGCTAGACCCAAACCCACTCCGCTAGACCCAAACCCACTCCGCTAGACACGAACCCACTCCGCTAGACCCAAACCCACTTGGCTACACCGAAACCCACTCGGCTAAACCCAAACCCACTCGTCTAGACCCAAACCCAATCGGCTAGACCCAAACCCACTCGGCTACAACCAAACCCACTCCGCTAGACCCAAACCCACTCGGCGAGACGCAAACCCACTCGGCTAAACCCAAACACACTCGGCTAGACCCAATCCCACTCGGCTAGACCCAATCCCACTCGGCTAGACCCAAACCCACTTGCCTAGACTCAAACCCACTCGGCTACACCCAAACCCACTCCGCTAGACCCAAACCCACTCGGCTAGACCAAAACCCACTCGGCAAGACCCAAACCCACTCGGCTAGACCCAAACCCACTCTGCTAGTCCCAAACCCACTCGGCTAGAACCAAACGGACTAGGCTAGACCCAAACCCACTCCGCTAGACCCAAACCCACTCGGCTAGACCGAAACCCACTCGGCTAGACCCAAACCTACTCGTCTAGACCCAAACCCACTCGGCTAGACCCAAATCCACTCGGCTACACCCAAACCCACTCGGCTAGACCCAAACCCACTCCACTAGACCCAAACCCACTCCGCCAGACCCAAACCCACCTGGCTAGACCCAAACCCACTCGACTAGACCCAAACACACTCGGCTAGACCCAAACCCACTCGGCTGCACCCAAACCCACTCGGCTAGACCCAAACACACTCGGCTAGACCCAAACCCAATCGGCTGGACCCAAACCCACTCGGCTACACCCAAACCCACTCGGCTGGACCCAAACCCACTCGGCTAGACCCAAACCCACTCGGCTAGACCCAAACCCACTGGGCTAGATCCAAACCCACTCGGCTAGACCCAAACCCACTTGGCTACAACCAAACCCAATCCGCTAGACCCAAACCCACTCGGCTGGACACAAACCCACTCAGCTACACCCAAACCCACTCGGCTAGACCCAAACCCACTCGGCTAGACCCAAACCCACTCCACTAGAACCAAACCCACTCCGCCAGACCCAAACCCACTCGGCTACACCCAAACCCACTCCGCTAGACCCAAACCCACTCAGCTAGACGCAAACCCACTCGGCTAGACCCAAACACACTCGGCTAGACCCAAACCCACTCAGCTAGACCCAAACCCGCTCGGCTAGAACCAAACCCACTCGGCTAGACCCAAACCCACTCGGCTACACCCAAACCCACTCGGCTAGACCCAAACCCACTTGGCTAGACCCAAACCCACTCGGCTAGACCCAAACCCACTCGGCTAGTCCCAAACCCACTCGGCTAGACCCAAACCCACTCAGCTAGACCCAAACCCACTCGGCTAGACCCAAACCCACTCGGCTAGACCCAAACCCACTCGGCTAGACGCAAACCAACTCGGCTAGACCCAAACCCACTCGGCTAGACCCAAACCCACTCGGCTAGACCCAAACCCACTCGGCTAGACCCAAACCCACTCGGCTACACCCAAACCCACTCTGCTAGGCCCAAACCCACTCGGCTACACCCAAACCCACTCGGCGAGACCCAAACCCATTCGGCTAGACCCAAACCCACTCGGCTAGACCCAAACCCACTCGGGTAGACCCAAACCCATTCGGCTAGACCCAAACCCACTCCGCTAGACCCAAACCCACACGGCTAGTCCCAAACCCACTCAGCTACACCCAAACCCACTCCGCTACACGCAAACCCACTCTGCTAGGCCCAAACCCACTCCGCTAGACCCAAACCATCTCGGCTAGACCCAAACCCACTCGTCTAGACCCAAACCCACTCGACTAGACCCAAACCCACTCCGCTAGACCCAAACCCACTCGGCTAGGCACAAACCCACTCGGCTAGACCCAAACCCACTCGGCTTGACCCAAACCCACTCGGCTAGACCCACACCCACTCGGCTAGACTCAAACCCACTCGGCTAGACCCAAACCCACTCGGCTAGACCCAAACACTTTCGGCTAGACCCAGACCCACTCGGCTAGACCCAAACCCACTCGGCTAGACCCAAACCCACTCCACTAGAACCAAAACCACTCCGCTAGAACCAAACCCACCCCGCTAGACCCAAACCCACTCTGCTAGTCCCAAACCCACTCGGCTAGACCCAAACGGACTCGGCTAGACCCAAACCCACTCCGCTAGACCCAAACCCACTCGGCTAGACCGAAACCCACTCGGCTAGACCCAAACCTACTCGTGTAGACCCAAACCCACTCGGCTAGACCCAAATCCACTCGGCTACACCCAAACCCACTCCGCTAGACCCAAACACACTCAGCTAGACGCAAACCCACTCGGCTGGACCCAAACACACTCGGCTAGACCCAAACCCACTCAGCTAGACCCAAACCCACTTGGCTAGACCCAAACCCATACGGCTAGACCCAAACCCACTCGGCTAGTCCCAAACCCACTCGGCTAGACCCAAACCCACTCAGCTAGACCCAAACCCACTCGGCTAGACCCAAACCCGACTCCTCTAGACACAAACCCGCTCCGCTAGACCCAAACCCACTCCGCTAGACCCAAACCCACTCCGCTAGACACAAACCCACTCCGCTAGACCCAAACCCACTTGGCTACACCGAAACCCACTCGGCTAAACCCAAACCCACTCGTCTAGACCCAAACCCACTCGGCTAGACCCAAACCCACTCGGCTACAACCAAACCCACTCCGCTAGACCCAAACCCACTCCGCTAGACACAAACCCACTCCGCTAGACCCAAACCCACTCGGCTACACCTAAACCCACTCGGCTAAACCTAAACCCACTCGTCTAGACCCAAACCCACTCGGCTAGACCCAAACCCACTCGGCTACAACCAAACCCACTCCGCTAGACCCAAATCCACTCGGCTAGACGCAAACCCACTCAGCTACACCCAAACCCACTCGGCTAGACCCAAACCCACTCGGCTAGACCCAAACCCACTCCAATAAACCCAAACCCACTCCGCCAGACCCAAACCCACTCGGCTAGACCCAAACCCAATCGCCTAGACCAAAACCCACTCCGCTAGAACCAAACACACCGCGCTAGACCCAAACCCACTCTGCTATTCCCAAACCCATTCGGCTAGACCCAAACGGACTCGGCTAGACCCAAACCCATTCCGCTAGACCCAAACCCACTCGGCTAGACCGAAACCCACTCGGCTAGACCCAAACCCACTCGTCTAGACGCAAACCCACTCGGCTAGACCCAAACCCACTCGGCTAGACCCAAACCCACTCAGCTAGAACCAAGCCCACTCAGCTAGACCCAAACCCACTTGGCTACACCCAAACCCACTCCGCTAGACCCAAACCCACTCGGCTCGACCCAAACCCACTCGGCTAGAACCAAACCCACTCGGATAGACCCAAACCCGCTCGGCTAGACCCAAACCCACTCGGTTACACCCAAACTAACTCGGCTAGACCCAAACCCACACCGCTAGACCCAAACCCACTCTGCTAGACCCAAACCCACTCCGCTAGACCCAAACCCAATCCGCTAGACCCAAACCCACTCGGCTGGACCCAAACCCACTCGGCTAGACCCAAACCCACTCGGCTGGACCCAAACGCAAACGGCTAGACCCAAACCCACTCGGCTATACACAAACCCACTCGGCTAGACCCAAACTCACTCGGCTAGACCCAAACCCACTCGGCTCGACTCAAACCCACTAGGCTAGACCCAAACACACTCGGGTAGACCAAACCCACTCGGCTAGACCCAAACACACTCGGCTAGACCAAAACCCATTCGGCTAGACCCAAACCCACTCGGCTAGACCCAAACCCACTCGGCTAGTCCCAAACCCACTCGGCTACACCCAAACCCACTCCGCTAGACCCAAACCCACTCCGCTAGACCCAAACCCACTCCGCTAGACCCAAACCAACTCGGCTAGACCCAAACCCACTCGGCTAGACCCAAACCCGACTCCGCTAGACACAAACCTGCTCCGCTAGACCCAAACCCACTCCGCTAGACCCAAACCCACTCCGCTAGACACGAACCCACTCCGCTAGACCCAAACCCACTTGGCTACACCGAAACCCACTCGGCTAAACCCAAACCCACTCGTCTAGACCCAAACCCACTCGGCTACACCCAAACCCACTCGGCTACAACCAAACCCACTCCGCTAGACCCAAACCCACTCGGCTAGACGCAAACCCACTCGGCTAGACCCAAACACACTCGGCTAGACCCAATCCCACTCGGCTAGACCCAATCCCACTCGGCTAGACCCAAACCCACTTGGCTAGACTCAAACCCACTCGGCTACACCCAAACCCACTCCGCTAGACCCAAACCCACTCGGCTAGACCAAAACCCACTCGGCAAGACCCAAACCCACTCGGCTAGACCCAAACCCACTCGGCTAGATGCATACCCACTCCGCTAGACCCAAACCCACTCCGCTAGACCCAAACCCACTCGGCTAGACGCAAACCCACTCGGCTAGACCCAAACCCACTCGGCTGGACCCAAACCCACTCGGCTAGACCCAAACCCACTCGGCTAGACCCAAACCCACTCGGCTACACCCAAACCCACTCGGCTACACCCAAACCCACTCCGCTAGACCCAAACCCACTCGGCTACACCCAAACCCACTCGGCTAGACCCAAACCCATTCGGCTAGACCAAAACCCACTCGGCTACACCCAAACCCACTCGGCTAGACCCAAACCCACACCGCTAGACCCAAACCCACTCGACTAGACCCAAACCCACTCTGCTAGACCCAAACCCACTCGGCTGGACCCAAACCCACTCGGCTAGACCCAAACCCACTCGGCTAGACCCAAACACAATCGGCTAGACCCAAACCCACTCGGCTAGACACAAACCCACTCGGGTAGACCCAAACCCACTCGTCTAGACCCAAACCCAACTTCCGGTGGCGCCATGTTCTAGTAGAGAACAGCGCCAGACCAGCTCTTAAAAAATCTGGGGAAAAAACGGGGTTAGAGGAGGCTGCTAACGCTACTTACCGTAGGAGATCGATTTTAAACGGCTCCGGGTGCGAGTGTAAGCTGCGTGACGTCATCAGGCGCGCGACTTTAGCGACTCCGGTAAGAAATTTAAAATGAATCCCTCCTCCCCCATACAGCCGAAGAAAGGTTCCAGAAGGGAGGTAGGCCCCACCAAAGCTTCAGGCTCGGGACTGGCTGCCTCCCAAGAAGAGATTTAACTAAGAAAAGCTGAGATGGAAGATCTTAAAAAATCTCTGCTGGCTGATATGAGGAAAATGCTGAAGGAAACACAAACAGAAACACAAAAAGAAGTGAAGAAAGATTATAAAGAAATTAAGGATGAAATGAAAGCCTTAAAAACGGATATTCGAAAAATCAAAGAAGAATTAATGAGAGAAGTTAAAGAAATGGTAAAAATCATGATGAATGAATGGAAATCAGAACTGGAGGAGGACATACATACTCAAATGATTGAGGTAACTGATAAGATTGCTGGGATGGAGCGAATGATGGAAGAGATGATGGATGCGAAAATAGAGGCGAGGTTAAGCCCTATGTCAACTGTACTGGATCAACAAAATGATACGATTAAAGAATTAACTGATGCTGCTCTAACAACTGCAAGGGAGAATGAGAAGATAAATGAAGAGAACAAACGCCTCTCTGAATTAGTACATAAAATAAATGAGAAATGTATTGATTTGGAGGGGCGGCAAAGACGTAAGAATTTGCGCATAGTAGGTCTGCCTGAGGGACGCGAAGGAAACCATGACCCACGTAAATTCTTTGCTAAACTCCTGAAGGACGTTTTCGATCTGGATGAAGAGCCCCTGTTGGGCCGAGCCCACAGGGCTTTAAGACCGGCTTCTAGGAGTGGTGCACCACCAAGACAAGTAATTGTAAAGGTGGTTTATGACGGCGTCTTTGAAGATATGATGAAGATAATAATAAGAAAAAGAAATCTGAAATACGAAGGAGATAACATCAGTATCTTCAGAGACTACCCGGCCGAAGTGGCTAAAAGAAGAGCTCTATTCACAGAAACAAGACGCATCTTGAGAGATATAAAAGGAAAAAAGGAGATCAGATATGGTCTGGTGTACCCGGCAATACTTAGAGTTACCTACGAGAAGAAGGATCTTCGTTTCACTAAGCATACAGCGGCACTGGAATTCGCTCGGAAAATACAGAAGAAGGTAGAAGAAGGAGAAGAAGGAGAGGCAGAGGAAGAAGGAGCAGACCCGACAGGAGTAATTGATGAATGAACTTTATGGACCTGCGGTTATGAACCACTCATTGAGAAAAAGGCGAAATAACGGACATAGAATTGTAGTATTATATTGCTTACTAATTAATTAATAAATACTAATTTGTAATTATTAATTGCTAATTACTAATTAGTTTGATTTCCCTTACTCCACTTATATAGTATTACTAATTATGATACTAATTATAGTTGAAATTAACAACTAAAAACTATTAATATGAATAATAGAAAAAGTTATTAAGAAAATAAAGTTAGCACCCCCACCCCAATATATACAGTATTCCAAATAAGAGCTGGAATATTTAACATCTTTTTTTTTTAGAAAACGGAAGTCGCTAGATTAGTAGCCATGTTAGTGTGGCTTTCACCTGTGCACACTACACATTATAAAAGTGTAGTCTCTTTTTTTTCTGATCACCTTTTTATCACCCTTTACTTTTTTTATATTTACACTCGTTATTATTTTTTGTATAACACATACTTGATTTTATATTATATATTATATAATCATGACTTCTATCTATTTTATATAATCAGATTAAATGGATATGGTTTAATGGAATTGGAAATTCGCATCGGATTGAAGTTGGGGTGTAATGTCGGGCTGGAGGAGCCAAGAAGGCTACTCCAAAAAAAGCCACCCTAACAATAAAATGCAAGATATGAATGTAAGGAATGGGGGTGATGGAATCACCTTCTGTAGTTGGAATGTTAAAGGAATCAATGAACCAATTAAAAGGGGAAAGGTATTAGCTCAGCTGAATAGATTGAAATCTGGAGTTACGTTTCTTCAAGAAACACATCTTAAAAAAGATGCTCAATATAGATTAACAGCTAAATGGATTTCAAAAGTATATCATTCTTCGTTTATACACAAATCTAGAGGGGTTGCAATAATTATTCGTAAAGGTATACCTTTTAAACTTAATTCGATAATAGAGGATAAGGAGGGTAGATATTTAATAATTACAGGGGAACTACATTTAAAAAAAGTAATTCTTATGAATATATATGCACCTAATTTTGATAATCCACTATTTTTTAAGAAAATATTTAATAGTATTCCTATATCCACCCAATATAATTTAATAATTGGAGGTGATTTAAACTGTACTTTAGATAATTATTTGGACAGATCTTCTACAAAAAGTAAGGCTCTTTCTAAATCAAGTAAGCTTATAAATTCTTTTATTAAGACATCGAATGTTAAAGATATTTGGAGATTGGATAATCCAACCGGACGGGAATATTCATTTTTCTCGCCGGTATTCGGAACCTACTCGAGGATAGATTATTTCTTAGTCGACTCAAAATTACTCCCCTTTACGTATGATGCAAAGTATCATAATATTATTATCTCAGATCATGCTCCATTAACATTTAAGATAAAATTAAAAGATATAGTTAATAAAACTAATATTTGGAGATTCAACACACAGATATTAAAGGATAAAGACTGCTGTAACTATGTGGAGAAACAGATTAAATTATTTTTTGAAACTAACGATAAACCTGAGACTTCCCCATTATTATTATGGGATACATTTAAAGCATTTATGCGCGGTGCAATAATATCAGCACAAGCTCATTTTAACAAAGTAAATCGAAAAATGGAGCAAAAGTTAGAAAAAGAGATAAAACAATTAGATAGTGAAAATATAATACATCCTTCTAAAGAGTTGAGTAATAAAATTGCTATATTAAAATATAGATTAAATAAAATTTACTCTGATCAAGTGATAAAACTATATCAACAAACTAAACAAGTTCATTTTGAATTTGGTGATAAACCTCAAAAATTATTAGCACGACAACTCAGAAGATTAGACGATGAAAAAACTATACATAGTATTAGATCGGTACAGGGAAATACGTTGACTATACCAAAAGACATTAATGACACATTTTTACAATATTATCAAAATCTTTATTCATCTAAATTAACAGGGCAAACAGATGAAATGGAAACATTTCTAGAAAAATGTCATTTTAATAAGCTAGATTTTGAGAGTAGGCAATTATTAAATGCTGAAATATCAGTAAAAGATATCGAAGAATCAATTGGATCGTTAAAAAATGGTAAAACAGCGGGCCCCGATGGCCTGAGTGCAGAATTTTTTATAAAAAATTTCATGATCTACTTTCATCAAGATTACAAACAGTGTATAGACACACCTATGAGTTAGGAAAGTTACCAGAGTCTTTAAATGAATCTACAATTACATTAATTCCTAAATTAGATAAGGATCTGGAAGATCCTGGATCATATCGAGCGATTGCCCTTTTAAATACTGATCAAAAAATATTAACTAAAGTACTGTCTCGGAGGCTAAGTTTAGTGATTTCCAAAATAATACATTATGATCAAACAGGTTTTATTCCAAAACGTTATTCATCACATAATCTTAGACGCTTGTTTAACATTATATACTCGAGAAGAAGGAGAGATATTGAATTAGCAGTTATATCGTTGGATGCTGAAAAAGCATTCGACCAGGTGGAATGGTCATATTTATTTAATATAATGGAAAAGTATCAACTGGGGGATGGATTTTGTAAATGGGTAAGAATATTATATTCTAACCCCACAGCAAGAATTTTAACTAATCAAATACTATCACCTAAATTTAGACTTTTTAGGGGATGCAGACAGGGATGTCCGTTATCCCCTTTATTATTTGCTTTGGTGATAGAACCTCTGGCCGAAAGAATCAGATCAGAACCCGAGATATATGGGTATAATACTGATACAACAAATAATAAGATATCTTTATATGCAGATGATATTCTGATTTATATTACTAAGCCGGAATGTAGTATTCCCAAGTTATTCAATGTTATAAATGAATTTAGCGTATTTTCAGGATATAGGATTAATTGGAATAAAAGTGACATTATGCCTATAACTGGTATAAATGTAAATATACTACAAAAATACCCACTAAAAATAGTTACAGATAAATTTAAATATTTAGGAATCAATGTGTCTAAATCCTATAAATTATTAATTAAAGCTAATTATTATCAATTATTAGAGAAACTTAAAAAAAACATTTCATATTGGAAAACACTCCCTATCTCTATGATCGGTAGGATTAATGCTATAAAGATGATTTTTTTACCACAATTGTTATATTTATTTCAGGCAATTCCTTTTTTTCTCCCAAAAAGTTTTTTAAAAAAAATTGATACTATAGTTAATAATTTTGTCTGGGATTACAAAAGTCATAGAATAAGTAAAAAACACTTATGTAAGTCTAAGATAAATGGAGGGCTGGCACTTCCAAATTTTCTATATTACTTTTGGGCAGTCCAGATTAAGAATATGAATTTTTGGTGGGTAAATATGGATGTTGAACCAATGTGGTTAAAAATGGAAAAGGAAGACTGTTTACCTTTCAATATAGAGTCGATTATTTTCGCACCAAAGGAAGTACAAAAAAAGACTTATAGGGACAACCCTATAATTCATAATAATAGGCGTATTTGGAAACAGATAGTTAAGACCCTATATCTGGATAATCTTTCTTTTAGGTTACCAATTAGGAATAACCCACTGTTTAAACCCTCAATCTTAGATGCGGGGTTTAGACTGTGGGAGGATTCAGGAATTAAAAGGATAGGACACCTTTATAGAAATGGAAATTTTTTATTATTTGAAGAGTTACAAGATATTTTTGGATTACCTTCACAACACCATTTTAGGTATTTACAAATTAGAGATTTTATTAAATGTAACACACAAGACTATAAAAAAAAAGAACCAGGCTTATTAGATGAGCTGTTTAATTTACATCCAAATACGGATAAGCTTATAGCTTATATATACAATATTATTTTAGATAAAGAGAACCCAACAACTGAAACATATCGTCAAGCATGGGAAAATGAAATTGGATTACCTATAACAAAAGAAACTTGGGAAGAATGCTTACAAAGAATACATTGGTGTTCTTTGAATGCCAGACATACACTGATACAATTTAAAGTTATATATAGATTACACTACTCGAATACCAAATTAAAAAGTATTTTTCCTAGTCTCTCCTCTATTTGTGATAAATGTAAGAATCTTGAAGCAAATTTAATACATAGTTTGGTAACGTGTCCACGGTTGAATTATTATTGGATTGAAATTTTTAAAGTTATTTCGGAAGTTCTTAAGGTTGAACTCGACCCAGACCCAAAATTAATAATATTCGGAATCCCGGAGCCAAATTTGGTACTCACGGTTAATCAAAGAAATTTTTTTGATTACTGTTTAATAATAGGGAAAAAAATGATACTTAAATTTTGGAAGGGAACATTATCCCCAACAATTAAAATGTGGAAAGCAGAGATGTTGGAGACATTGAATTTGGAAAGAATTAGATTTGTCCTTTTGGACAGGTATAATTCTATTGAATCGATATGGTGTCCATATATACAGTATTTAGAGAAGTAGCTATTCTTGGAATCACGGCTCGACGGACACCCTACGGATCCGATGCGAATAACTTACTTATATTTGATATTATTGTGCATTTATTAGAGATATTTCTGAATGAAATAGCATTTCGTATAATGATTTTAGTTTTTGTTTATATATATGTAATATTTTTGTTTTTCAAATTTTCCCTTTTTATTTTCTTTTTATTTACGATTGAAGTATGTGGGAAGAATTTTTTATTCCTTTTTATTTACTCTTTTTTCTTTTCTCTTTTATATATCTTTTTCTTTATTTCCAAAAAATAGAAGATATTAAGTATTGATATGTTATTTGTAGTAATATTGAATTAAGGTGTTAGTTTATAAAGTAAGCTTCACATTGTAAACGGTTTACTTCAAATAAAAAAATATTACACTAGACCCAAACCCACTCGGCTAGACCCAAACTAACTCGGCTAGACCCAAACCCACTCGGCTAGACCCAAACCCACTCGGCTAGACCCAAACCCACTCGGCTAGACCCAAACCCAATCGGCTAGACCTAAACCCACTCCGCTAGAACCAAACCCACCCCGCTAGACCCAAACCCACTCTGCTAGTCCCAAACCCACTCGGCTAGAACCAAACCCACTCGGCTAGACCCAAACCCACTCGGCTAGGCCCAAACCCACTCGGCTAGACCCAAGCCCGCTCCGCTAGACCCAAACCCACTCCGCTAGACCCAAACCCACGCGGCTAGGCCCAAACCCACTCGGCTAGACCCAAACCCACCTGGCTAGACCCAAACCCACTCGACTAGACCCAAACACACTCGGCTAGACCCAAACCCACTCGGCTGCACCCAAACCCACTCGGCTAGACCCAAACACACTCGGCTAGACCCAAACCCAATCGGCTGGACCCAAACCCACTCGGCTACACCCAAACCCACTCGGCTGGACCCAAACCCACTCGGCTAGACCCAAACCCACTCGGCTAGACCCAAACCCACTGGGCTAGACCCAAACCCACTCGGCTACACCCAAACCCTCTCGGCTAGACCCAAACCCACACCGCTAGACCCAAACCCACTCGACTAGACCCAAACCCACTCCGCTAGACCCAAACCCACTCGGCTGGACCCAAACCCACTCGGCTAGACCCAAACCCACTCGGCTAGACCCAAACCAAATCGGCTAGACCCAAGCCCACTCGGCTAGACACAAACCCACTCGGCTAGACCCAAACCCATTCGGCTGGACCTAAACCCACTCCGCTAGACCCAAACCAACTCGGCTAGACCCAAACGCACTCGGCTAGACCCAAACCCACTCCGCTAGACCCAAACCCACTCCGCAAGACCCAAACCCACTCCGCTAAACGCAAACCCACTCCGCTAGACACAAACCCACTCCCCTAGACCCAAACCCACTCGGCTACACCGAAACCCACTCGGCTAAACCTGAACCCACTCGTCTAGACCCAAACCCACTCGGCTAGACCCAAACCCACTTGGCTACAACCAAACCCAATCCGCTAGACCCAAACCCACTCGGCTGGACACAAACCCACTCAGCTACACCCAAACCCACTCGGCTAGACCCAAACCCACTCGGCTAGACCCAAACCCACTCCACTAGAACCAAACCCACTCCGCCAGACCCAAACCCACTCGGCTACACCCAAACCCACTCCGCTAGACCCAAACCCACTCAGCTAGATGCAAACCCACTCGGCTAGACCCAAACACACTCGGCTAGACCCAAACCCACTCAGCTAGACCCAAACCCGCTCGGCTAGAACCAAACCCACTCGGCTAGACACAAACCCACTCGGCTACACCCAAACCCACTCCGCTAGACCCAAACCCACTTGGCTAGACCCAAACCCACTCGGCTAGACCCAAACCCACTCGGCTAGTCCCAAACCCACTCGGCTAGACCCAAACCCACTCAGCTAGACCCAAACCCACTCGGCTAGACCCAAACCCACTCGGCTAGACCCAAACACACTCGACTAGACGCAAACCAACTCGGCTAGACCCAAACCCACTCGGCTAGACCCAAACCCACTCGGCTAGACCCAAACCCACTCGGCTAGACCCAAACCCACTCGGCTACACCCAAACCCACTCCGCTAGGCCCAAACCCACTCGGCTACACCCAAACCCACTCGGCGAGACCCAAACCCATTCGGCTAGACCCAAACCCACTCGGCTAGACCCAAACCCACTCGGGTAGACCCAAACCCATTCGGCTAGACCCAAACCCACTCCGCTAGACCCAAACCCACTCGGCTAGTCCCAAACCCACTCAGCTACACCCAAACCCACTCCGCTACACGCAAACCCACTCCGCTAGGCCCAAACCCACTCCGCTAGACCCAAACCATCTCGGCTAGACCCAAACCCACTCGTCTAGACCCAAACCCACTCGGCTAGACCCAAACCCACTCCGCTAGACCCAAACCCACTCCGCTAGACCCAAACCCACTCGGCTAGGCACAAACCCACTCGGCTAGACCCAAACCCACTCGGCTAGACCCAAACCCACTCGGCTTGACCCAAACCCACTCGGCTAGACCCAAACCCACTCGGCTAGGCCCACACCCACTCGGCTAGACCCAAACCCACTCGGCTAGACCCAAACCCACTCGGCTAGACCCAAACACTTTCGGCTAGACCCAGACCCACTCGGCTAGACCCAAACCCACTCGGCTAGACCCAAACCCATTCAGCTAGACGCAAACCCACTCGGCTAGACCCAAACCCACTCGGCTAGTCCCAAACCCACTCGGCTAGACCCAAACCCACTCGGCTAGACCCAATCCCACTCAGCTAGACCCAAACCCACTCCGCTAGACACAAACCCACTCGGTTAGACCCAAACCCACTCGGCTAGACCCAAACCCACTCGGCTAGACCCAAACCCACTCGGCTACACCCAAACCCACTCGTCCAGACCCAAACCCACTCGGCTAGACCCAAACCCACTCGGCTAGATGTAAACCCACTCGGCTAGACCCAAACCTACTCGGCTAGACCCAAACCCACTCGGCTAGACCCAAACACTTTCGGCTAGACCCAGACCCACTCGGCTAGACCCAAACCCACTCCGCTAGACCCAAACCCACTCGGCTAGACTGAAACCCACTCGGCTAGACCCAAACCCACTCGTGTAGACCCAAACCCACTCGGCTAGACCCAAATCCACTCGGCTAAACCTAAACCCACTCCGCTAGACCCAAACACACTCAGCTAGATGCAAACCCACTCGGCTGGACCCAAACACACTCGGCTAGACCCAAACCCACTCAGCTAGACCCAAACCCGCTCGGCCAGAACCAAACCCACTCGGCTAGACCCAAACCCACTCGGCTACACCCACACCCACTCCGCTAGACCCAAACCCACTTGGCTAGACCCAAACCCACTCGGCTAGACCCAAACCCACTCGGCTAGTCCCAAACCCACTCGGCTAGACCCAAACCCACTCGGCTAGACCCAAACCCACTCAGCTAGTCCCAAACCCACTCGGCTAGACCCAAACCCGACTCCGCTAGACACAAACCCGCTCCGCTAGACCCAAACACACTCCGCTACAACCAAACCCACTCCGCTAGACCCAAACCCACTCGGCTAGATGCAAACCCACTCGGCTAGACCCAAACACACTCGGCTAGACCCAATCCCACTCGGCTAGACCCAATCCCACTCGGCTAGACCCAAACCCACTTGGCTAGACTCAAACCCACTCGGCTACACCCAAACCCACTCCGCAAGACCCAAACCCACTTGGCTAGACCCAAACCCACTCGGCTAGACCAAAACCCACTCGGCAAGACCCAAACCCACTCGGCTAGACCCAAACCCACTCGGCTAGACGCATACCCACTCCGCTAGACCCAAACCCACTCCGCTAGACCCAAACCCACTCGGCTAGACGCAAACCCACTCGGCTAGACCCAAACCCACTCGGCTAGACGCAAACCAACTCGGCTAGACCCAAACTCACTCGGCTAGACCCAAACCCACTCGGCTAGACCCAAACCCACTCGGCTAGACCCAAACCCACTCGGCTACACCCAAACCCACTCCGCTAGGCCCAAACCCACTCGGCTACACCCAAACCCACTCGGCGAGACCCAAACCCATTCGGCTAGACCCAAACCCACTCGGCCAGACCCAAACCCATTCGGGTAGACCCAAACCCATTCGGCTAGACCCAAACCCACTCGGCTAGACCCAATCCCACTCGGCTAGACCCAAACCCACGTGGCTAGACTCAAACCCACTTGGCTAGACTCAAACCCACTCAGCTACACCCAAACCCACTTGGCTAGACCCAAACCCACTCGGCTAGACCAAAACCCACTCGGCAAGACCCAAACCCACTCGGCTAGACCCAAACCCACTCGGCTAGATGCATACCCACTCCGCTAGACCCAAACCCACTCGGCTACAACCAAACCCACTCCGCTAGACCCAAACCCACTCGGCTAGACGCAAACCCACTCGGCTAGACCCAAACACACTCGGCTAGACCCAATCCCACTCGGCTAGACCCAATCCCACTCGGCTAGACCCAAACCCACTTGGCTAGACTCAAACCCACTCGGCTACACCCAAACCCACTCCGCTAGACCCAAACCCACTTGGCTAGACCCAAACCCACTCGGCTAGACCAAAACCCACTCGGCAAGACCCAAACCCACTCGGCTAGACCCAAACCCACTCGGCTAGACCCAAACCCACTCCGCTAGACCCAAACCCACTCCGCTAGACCCAAACCCACTCGGCTAGACGCAAACCCACTCGGCTAGACCCAAACCCACTCGGCTAGACGCAAACCAACTCGGCTAGACCCAAACCCACTCGGCTAGACCCAAACCCACTCGGCTAGACCCAAACCCACTCGGCTAGACCCAAACCCACTCGGCTACACCCAAACCCACTCCGCTAGGCCCAAACCCACTCGGCTACACCCAAACCCACTCGGCGAGACCCAAACCCATTCGGCTAGACCCAAACCCACTCGGCCAGACCCAAACCCATTCGGGTAGACCCAAACCCATTCGGCTAGACCCAAACCCACTCCGCTAGACCCAAACCCACTCGGCTAGTCCCAAACCCACTCAGCTACACCCAAACCCACTCCGCTACACCCAAACCCACTCCGCTAGGCCCAAACCCACTCCGCTAGACCCAAACCAACTCGGCTAGACCCAAACCCACTCGTCTAGACCCAAACCCACTCGGCTACACCCAAACCCACTCCGCTCGACCCAAACCCACTCCGCTAGACCCAAACCCACTTGGCTAGGCACAAACCCACTCGGCTAGACCCAAGCCCACTCGGCTACACCCAAACCCACTCGGCTTGACCCAAACCCACTCGGCCAGACCCAAACCCACTCGGCTAGACCCACACCAACTCGGCTAGACCCAAACCCACTCGGCTAGACCCAAACCCACTCGGCTAGACCCAAACACTTTCGGCTTGACCCAGACCCACACGGCTAGACCCAAACCCACTCGGCTAGACCCAAACCCATTCAGCTAGACGCAAACCCACTCGGCTAGACCCAAACCCACTCGGCTAGTCCCAAACCCACTCGGTTAGACCCAAACCCACTCGGCTAGGCCCAACCCACTCAGCTAGACCCAAACCCACTCCGCTAGACACAAACCCACTCGGTTAGACCCAAACCCACTCGGCTACACCCAAACCCACTCGGCTAGACCCAAACCCACTCGGCTACACCCAAACACACTCTTCCAGACCCAAACCCACTCGGCTACACCCAAACCCACTCGGCTACACCCAAACCCACTCTGCTAGACCCAAACCCACTCGGCTAGACGTAAACCCACTCGGCTAGACCCAAACCTACTCGGCTAGACCCAAACCCACTCAGCTAGACCCAAACCCAGTCGGCCAGACCCAAACCCACTCGGCTAGACCCAAACCCACTCGGCTACACCCAAACCCACTCCGCTAGACCCAAACCCACTCGGGTACACCCAAACCCACTCGGCTAGACCCAAACCCACTCGGCTAGACCCAAACCCACTCGGCTAGACCCAAACCCACGCGGCTACACCCAAACCCACTCCGCTAGACCCTAACCCATTCGGCTGGACCAAAACCCACATGGCTAGACCCAAACCCAATCGGCTAGACCCAAACCCACACGGCTAGACCCAAACCCACACGGCTGGACCCAAACCCACTCAGCTAGACCCAAACCCACTCGGCTAGACCCAAACCCACTCAGCTAGACCCAAACCCACTCGGCTAGTCCCAAACCCACTCGGCTAGACCCAAACCCACTCGGCTAGACCCAAACCCACTCCGCTAGACCCAAACCCACGCGGCTAGGCCCAAACCCACTCGGTTAGACCCAAACCCACTCGGCTAGACCCAAACCCACTCGCCTAGACCCAAACACACTCGGCTAGACCCAAACCCACTCGGCTGCACCCAAACCCACTCGGCTCGACCCAAACCCACTCGGCTAGACCCAAACCCACTCGGCTAGACCCAAACCCACTCGGCTACACCCAAACCCACACCGCTAGACCCAAATCCACTCGGCTAGACCCAAACCCACTCGGCTAGACCCAAACCCACTCGGCTACACCCAAACCCACTCCGCTAGACCCAAACCCACACCGCTAGACCCAAACCCACACCGCTAGACCCAAACCCACTCGGCTAGACCCAAACCCACTCCGCTAGCCCCAAACCCACTCGGCTGGACCCAAACCCACTCGGCTGGACCCAAACCCACTCGGCTAGACCCAAACCCACTCGGCTAGACACAAACCCACTCGGCTAGACCCAAACCCACTCGGCTACACCCAAACCCACTCCGCTAGACCCAAACCCACTCGGCTCGACCCAAACCCACTCGGCTAGACCCAAACACACTCGGGGAGACCCAAACCCACTCGGCTAGACCCAAACACACTCGGCTAGACCAAAACCCATTCGGCTAGACCCAAACCCACTCGGCTAGACTCAAACCCACTCGGCTAGACCCAAACCCACTCGGCTAGACCAAAACCCACTCGGCTACACCCAAACCCACACCGCTAGACCCAAATCCACTCGGCTAGACCCAAACCCACTCGGCTACACCCAAACCCACTCCGCTAGACCCAAACCCACTCCGCTAGACCCAAACCCACTCCGCTAGACCCAAACCAACTCGGCTAGACCCAAACCCACTCGGCTAGACCCAAACCCGACTCCGCTAGACCCAAACCCGCTCCGCTAGACCCAAACCCACTCCGCTAGACCCAAACCCACTCCGCTAGACACAAACCCACTCCGCTAGACCCAAACCCACTTGGCTACACCGAAACCCACTCGGCTAAACCCAAACCCACTCGTCTAGACCCAAACCGACTCAGCTAGACCCAAACCCACTCGGCTACAACCAAACCCACTCCGCTAGACCCAAACCCACTCGGCTAGACGCAAACCCACTCGGCTAGACCCAAACACACTCGGCTAGACCCAAACCCACTCGGCTAGACCCAATCCCACTCGGCGACCCAAACCCACTTGGCTAGACTCAAACCCACTCGGCTACACCCAAACCCACTCCGCTAGACCCAAACCCACTTGGCTAGACCCAAACCCACTCGGCTAGACCAAAACCCACACGGCAAGACCCAAACCCACTCGGCTAGACCCAAACCCACTCGGCTACACCCAAACCCACTCAGCTAGACCCAAACCCACTCCGCTAGACACAAACCCACTCGGTTAGACCCAAACCCACTCGGCTACACCCAAACCCACTCGGCTAGACCCAAACCCACTCGGCTACACCCAAACACACTCGTCCAGACCCAAACCCACTCGGCTACACCCAAACCCACTCGGCTACACCCAAACCCACTCTGCTAGACCCAAACCCACTCGGCTAGACGTAAACCCACTCGGCTAGACCCAAACCTACTCGGCTAGACCCAAACCCACTCAGCTAGACCCAAACCCAGTCGGCCAGACCCAAACCCACTCGGCTAGACCCAAACCCACTCGGCTACACCCAAACCCACTCCGCTAGACCCAAACCCACTCGGGTACACCCAAACCCACTCGGCTAGACCCAAACCCACTCGGCTAGACCCAAACCCACTCGGCTAGTCCCAAACCCATGCGGCTACACCCAAACCCACTCCGCTAGACCCTAACCCATTCGGCTGGACCAAAACCCACATGGCTAGACCCAAACCCAATCGGCTAGACCCAAACCCACACGGCTAGACCCAAACCCACACGGCTGGACCCAAACCCACTCAGCTAGACCCAAACCCACTCGGCTAGACCCAAACCCACTCAGCTAGACCCAAACCCACTCGGCTAGTCCCAAACCCACTCGGCTAGACCCAAACCCACTCGGCTAGACCCAAACCCACTCCGCTAGACCCAAACCCACGCGGCTAGGCCCAAACCCACTCGGTTAGACCCAAACCCACTCGGCTAGACCCAAACCCACTCGCCTAGACCCAAACACACTCGGCTAGACCCAAACCCACTCGGCTGCACCCAAACCCACTCGGCTCGACCCAAACCCACTCGGCTAGACCCAAACCCACTCGGCTAGACCCAAACCCACTCGGCTATACCCAAACCCACACCGCTAGACCCAAATCCACTCGGCTAGACCCAAACCCACTCGGCTAGACCCAAACCCACTCGGCTACACCCAAACCCACTCCGCTAGACCCAAACCCACACCGCTAGACCCAAACCCACACCGCTAGACCCAAACCCACTCGGCTAGACCCAAACCCACTCCGCTAGACCCAAACCCACTCGGCTGGACCCGAACCCACTCGGCTGGACCCAAACCCACTCGGCTAGACCCAAACCCACTCGGCTAGACACAAACCCACTCGGCTAGACCCAAACCCACTCGGCTACACCCAAACCCACTCCGCTAGACCCAAACCCACTCGGCTCGACCCAAACCCACTCGGCTAGACCCAAACACACTCGGGGAGACCCAAACCCACTCGGCTAGACCCAAACACACTCGGCTAGACCAAAACCCATTCGGCTAGACCCAAACCCACTCGGCTAGACTCAAACCCACTCGGCTAGACCCAAACCCACTCGGCTAGACCAAAACCCACTCGGCTACACCCAAACCCACACCGCTAGACCCAAATCCACTCGGCTAGACCCAAACCCACTCGGCTACACCCAAACCCACTCCGCTAGACCCAAACCCACTCCGCTAGACCCAAACCCACTCCGCTAGACCCAAACCAACTCGGCTAGACCCAAACCCACTCGGCTAGACCCAAACCCGACTCCGCTAGACCCAAACCCGCTCCGCTAGACCCAAACCCACTCCGCTAGACCCAAACCCACTCCGCTAGACACAAACCCACTCCGCTAGACCCAAACCCACTTGGCTACACCGAAACCCACTCGGCTAAACCCAAACCCACTCGTCTAGACCCAAACCGACTCAGCTAGACCCAAACCCACTCGGCTACAACCAAACCCACTCCGCTAGACCCAAACCCACTCGGCTAGACGCAAACCCACTCGGCTAGACCCGAACACACTCGGCTAGACCCAAACCCACTCGGCTAGACCCAATCCCACTCGGCGACCCAAACCCACTTGGCTAGACTCAAACCCACTCGGCTACACCCAAACCCACTCCGCTAGACCCAAACCCACTTGGCTAGACCCAAACCCACTCGGCTAGACCAAAACCCACACGGCAAGACCCAAACCCACTCGGCGAGACCCAAACCCACTCGGCTACACCCAAACCCACTCCGCTGGACCCAAACCCACACCGCTAGACCCAAACCCACACCGCTAGACCCAAACCCACTCGGCTAGACCCAAACCCACTCGGCTAGACCCAAACCCACTCGGCTGGACCCAAACCCACTCGGCTGGACCCAAACCCACTCGGCTAGACCCAAACCCACTCGGCTAGACACAAACCCACTCGGCTAGACCCAAACCCACTCGGCTACACCCTAACCCACTCCGCTAGACCCAAACCCACTCGGCTCGACCCAAACCCACTCGGCTAGACCCAAACACACTCGGGGAGACCCAAACCCACTCGGCTAGACCCAAACACACTCGGCTAGACCAAAACCCATTCGGCTAGACCCAAACCCACTCGGCTAGACTCAAACCCACTCGGCTAGACCCAAACCCACTCGGCTAGACCAAAACCCACTCGGCTACACCCAAACCCACACCGCTAGACCCAAATCCACTCGGCTAGACCCAAACCCACTCGGCTACACCCAAACCCACTCCGCTAGACCCAAACCCACTCCGCTAGACCCAAACCCACTCCGCTAGACCCAAACCAACTCGGCTAGACCCAAACCCACTCGGCTAGACCCAAACCCGACTCCGCTAGACCCAAACCCGCTCCGCTAGACCCAAACCCACTCCGCTAGACCCAAACCCACTCCGCTAGACACAAACCCACTCCGCTAGACCCAAACCCACTTGGCTACACCGAAACCCACTCGGCTAAACCCAAACCCACTCGTCTAGACCCAAACCGACTCAGCTAGACCCAAACCCACTCGGCTACAACCAAACCCACTCCGCTAGACCCAAACCCACTCGGCTAGACGCAAACCCACTCGGCTAGACCCAAACACACTCGGCTAGACCCAAACCCACTCGGCTAGACCCAATCCCACTCGGCGACCCAAACCCACTTGGCTAGACTCAAACCCACTCGGCTACACCCAAACCCACTCCGCTAGACCCAAACCCACTTGGCTAGACCCAAACCCACTCGGCTAGACCAAAACCCACACGGCAAGACCCAAACCCACTCGGCTAGACCCAAACCCACTCGGCTAGATGCATACCCACTCCGCTAGACACAAACCCACTCCGCTAGACCCAAACCCACTCAGCTAGACGCAAACCCACTCGGCTAGACCCAACCCACTCGGCTGGACCCAAACGCACTCGGCTAGACCCAAACCCACTCGGCTAGACCCAAACCCACTCGGCTAGACCCAAACCCACTCGGCTACACCCAAACCCACTCCGCTAGACCCAAACCGACTCGGCTACACCCAAACCCACTCGGCTAGACCCAAACCCATTCGGCTAGACCCAAACCCACTCGGCTACACCCAAACCCACTCGGCTAGACCCAAACCCACACCGCTAGACCCAAACCCACTCGACTAGACCCAAACCCACTCTGCTAGATCCAAACCCACTCGGCCGGACCCAAACCCACTTGGCTAGACCCAAACCCACTCGGCTAGACCCAAACACAATCGGCTAGACCCAAACCCACTCGGCTAGACACAAACCCACTCGGCTAGACCCAAACCCACTCGGCTGGACCCAAACCCACTCCGCTAGACCCAAACCAACTCGGCTAGACCCAAACGCACTCCGCCAGACCCAAACCCACTCCGCTAGACACAAACCCACTCCGCTAGACCCAAACCCACTCGGCTACACGGAGACCCACTCGGCTAAACCTAAACCCACTCGTCTAGACCCAAAGCCACTCGGCTAGACCCAAACCCACTCGGCTACAACCAAACCCACTCCGCTAGACCCAAACCCATTCGGCTAGACACAAACCCACTCAGCTACACCCAAACCCACTCGGCTAGACCCAAACCCACTCCGCTAGACCCAAACCCACTCCGCTAGACCCAAACCAACTCGGCTAGACCCAAACCCACTCGGCTAGACCCAAACCCGACTCCGCTAGACCCAAACCCGCTCCGCTAGACCCAAACCCACTCCGCTAGACCCAAACCCACTCCGCTAGACACAAACCCACTCCGCTAGACCCAAACCCACTTGGCTACACCGAAACCCACTCGGCTAAACCCAAACCCACTCGTCTAGACCCAAACCGACTCAGCTAGACCCAAACCCACTCGGCTACAACCAAACCCACTCCGCTAGACCCAAACCCACTCGGCTAGACGCAAACCCACTCGGCTAGACCCAAACACACTCGGCTAGACCCAAACCCACTCGGCTAGACCCAATCCCACTCGGCGACCCAAACCCACTTGGCTAGACTCAAACCCACTCGGCTACACCCAAACCCACTCCGCTAGACCCAAACCCACTTGGCTAGACCCAAACCCACTCGGCTAGACCAAAACCCACACGGCAAGACCCAAACCCACTCGGCTAGACCCAAACCCACTCGGCTAGATGCATACCCACTCCGCTAGACACAAACCCACTCCGCTAGACCCAAACCCACTCAGCTAGACGCAAACCCACTCGGCTAGACCCAACCCACTCGGCTGGACCCAAACGCACTCGGCTAGACCCAAACCCACTCGGCTAGACCCAAACCCACTCGGCTAGACCCAAACCCACTCGGCTACACCCAAACCCACTCCGCTAGACCCAAACCGACTCGGCTACACCCAAACCCACTCGGCTAGACCCAAACCCATTCGGCTAGACCCAAACCCACTCGGCTACACCCAAACCCACTCGGCTAGACCCAAACCCACACCGCTAGACCCAAACCCACTCGACTAGACCCAAACCCACTCTGCTAGATCCAAACCCACTCGGCCGGACCCAAACCCACTTGGCTAGACCCAAACCCACTCGGCTAGACCCAAACACAATCGGCTAGACCCAAACCCACTCGGCTAGACACAAACCCACTCGGCTAGACCCAAACCCACTCGGCTGGACCCAAACCCACTCCGCTAGACCCAAACCAACTCGGCTAGACCCAAACGCACTCCGCCAGACCCAAACCCACTCCGCTAGACACAAACCCACTCCGCTAGACCCAAACCCACTCGGCTACACGGAGACCCACTCGGCTAAACTTAAACCCACTCGTCTAGACCCAAACCCACTCGGCTAGACCCAAACCCACTCGGCTACAACCAAACCCACTCCGCTAGACCCAAACCCATTCGGCTAGACACAAACCCACTCAGCTACACCCAAACCCACTCGGCTAGACCCAAACCCACTCCAATAGACCCAAACCCACTCCAATAGACCCAAACCCACTCTGCCAGACCCAAACCCACTCGGCTAGACCCAAACCCAATCGCCTAGACCTAAACCCACTCCGCTAGAACCAAACCCACCCCGCTAGACCCAAACCCACTCTGCTTGCCCCAAACCCATTCGGCTAGACCCAAACGGACTCGGCCAGACCCAAACCCACTCCGCTGGGACCCAAACCCACTCGGCTAGACCGAAACCCACTCGGCTAGACCCAAACCCACTCGTCTAGACCCAAACCCACTCGGCTAGACCCAAACCCAGTCGGCTACACCCAAACCCACTCCGCTAGACCCAAACCCACTCAGCTAGACGCAAACCCACTCGGCTAGACCCAAACACACTCGGCTAGACCCAAACCCACTCAGCTAGACCCAAACCCGCTCGGCTAGAACCAAGCCCACTCGGAGAGACCCAAACCCACTCGGCTACACCCAAACCCACTCCGCTAGACCCAAACCCACTCGGCTCGACCCAAACCCACTCGGCTAGAACCAAACCCACTCGGATAGACCCAAACCCGCTCGGCTAGACCCAAACCCACTCGGTTACACCCAAACTAACTCGGCTAGACCCAAACCCACATTGCTAGACCCAAACCCACTCGGCTGGACCCAAACCCACTTGGCTAGACCCAAACCCACTCGGCTAGACCCAAACACACTCGGCTAGACCAAAACCCATTCGGCTAGACCCAAACCCACTCGGCTAGACCCAAACCCACTCGGCTAGTCACAAACCCACTCGGCTACACCCAAACCCACTCCGCTAGACCCAAACCCACTCCGCTAGACCCAAACCCACTCCGCTAGACCCAAACCAACTCGGCTAGACCCAAACCCACTCGGCTAGACCCAAACCCGACTCCGTAGACCCAAACCCGCTCCGCTAGACCCAAACCCACTCCGCTAGACCCAAACCCACTCCGCTTGACACAAACCCACTCCGCTAGACCCAAACCCACTTGGCGACACCGAAACCCACTCGGCTAAACCCAAACCCACTCGTCTAGACCCAAACCCACTCGGCTAGACCCAAACCCACTCGGCTAGACCCAAACCCACTCGGCTAGACCCAAACCCATTCGGCTAGACCCAAACCCACTCGGCTACACCCAAACCCACTCGGCTAGACCCAAACCCACTCGGCTAGACCCAAACCCGACTCCGCTAGACCCAAACCCGCTCCGCTAGACCCAAACCCACTCCGCTAGACCCAAACCCACTCCGCTAGACACAAACCCACTCCGCTAGACCCAAACCCACTTGGCTACACCGAAACCCACTCGGCTAAACCCAAACCCACTCGTCTAGACCCAAACCGACTCAGCTAGACCCAAACCCACTCGGCTACAACCAAACCCACTCCGCTAGACCCAAACCCACTCGGCTAGACGCAAACCCACTCGGCTAGACCCAAACACACTCGGCTAGACCCAAACCCACTCGGCTAGACCCAATCCCACTCGGCGACCCAAACCCACTTGGCTAGACTCAAACCCACTCGGCTACACCCAAACCCACTCCGCTAGACCCAAACCCACTTGGCTAGACCCAAACCCACTCGGCTAGACCAAAACCCACACGGCAAGACCCAAACCCACTCGGCTAGACCCAAACCCACTCGGCTAGATGCATACCCACTCCGCTAGACACAAACCCACTCCGCTAGACCCAAACCCACTCAGCTAGACGCAAACCCACTCGGCTAGACCCAACCCACTCGGCTGGACCCAAACGCACTCGGCTAGACCCAAACCCACTCGGCTAGACCCAAACCCACTCGGCTAGACCCAAACCCACTCGGCTACACCCAAACCCACTCCGCTAGACCCAAACCGACTCGGCTACACCCAAACCCACTCGGCTAGACCCAAACCCATTCGGCTAGACCCAAACCCACTCGGCTACACCCAAACCCACTCGGCTAGACCCAAACCCACACCGCTAGACCCAAACCCACTCGACTAGACCCAAACCCACTCTGCTAGATCCAAACCCACTCGGCCGGACCCAAACCCACTTGGCTAGACCCAAACCCACTCGGCTAGACCCAAACACAATCGGCTAGACCCAAACCCACTCGGCTAGACACAAACCCACTCGGCTAGACCCAAACCCACTCGGCTGGACCCAAACCCACTCCGCTAGACCCAAACCAACTCGGCTAGACCCAAACGCACTCCGCCAGACCCAAACCCACTCCGCTAGACACAAACCCACTCCGCTAGACCCAAACCCACTCGGCTACACGGAGACCCACTCGGCTAAACTTAAACCCACTCGTCTAGACCCAAACCCACTCGGCTAGACCCAAACCCACTCGGCTACAACCAAACCCACTCCGCTAGACCCAAACCCATTCGGCTAGACACAAACCCACTCAGCTACACCCAAACCCACTCGGCTAGACCCAAACCCACTCCAATAGACCCAAACCCACTCCAATAGACCCAAACCCACTCTGCCAGACCCAAACCCACTCGGCTAGACCCAAACCCAATCGCCTAGACCTAAACCCACTCCGCTAGAACCAAACCCACCCCGCTAGACCCAAACCCACTCTGCTTGCCCCAAACCCATTCGGCTAGACCCAAACGGACTCGGCCAGACCCAAACCCACTCCGCTGGGACCCAAACCCACTCGGCTAGACCGAAACCCACTCGGCTAGACCCAAACCCACTCGTCTAGACCCAAACCCACTCGGCTAGACCCAAACCCACTCGGCTACACCCAAACCCACTCCGCTAGACCCAAACCCACTCAGCTAGACGCAAACCCACTCGGCTAGACCCAAACACACTCGGCTAGACCCAAACCCACTCAGCTAGACCCAAACCCGCTCGGCTAGAACCAAGCCCACTCGGAGAGACCCAAACCCACTCGGCTACACCCAAACCCACTCCGCTAGACCCAAACCCACTCGGCTCGACCCAAACCCACTCGGCTAGAACCAAACCCACTCGGATAGACCCAAACCCGCTCGGCTAGACCCAAACCCACTCGGTTACACCCAAACTAACTCGGCTAGACCCAAACCCACATTGCTAGACCCAAACCCACTCGGCTGGACCCAAACCCACTTGGCTAGACCCAAACCCACTCGGCTAGACCCAAACACACTCGGCTAGACCAAAACCCATTCGGCTAGACCCAAACCCACTCGGCTAGACCCAAACCCACTCGGCTAGTCACAAACCCACTCGGCTACACCCAAACCCACTCCGCTAGACCCAAACCCACTCCGCTAGACCCAAACCCACTCCGCTAGACCCAAACCAACTCGGCTAGACCCAAACCCACTCGGCTAGACCCAAACCCGACTCCGTAGACCCAAACCCGCTCCGCTAGACCCAAACCCACTCCGCTAGACCCAAACCCACTCCGCTTGACACAAACCCACTCCGCTAGACCCAAACCCACTTGGCGACACCGAAACCCACTCGGCTAAACCCAAACCCACTCGTCTAGACCCAAAGCCACTCGGCTAGACCCAAACCCACTCGGCTACAACCAAACCCACTCCGCTAGACCCAAACCCATTCGGCTAGACACAAACCCACTCAGCTACACCCAAACCCACTCGGCTAGACCCAAACCCACTCCGCTAGACCCAAACCCACTCCGCTAGACCCAAACCAACTCGGCTAGACCCAAACCCACTCGGCTAGACCCAAACCCGACTCCGCTAGACCCAAACCCGCTCCGCTAGACCCAAACCCACTCCGCTAGACCCAAACCCACTCCGCTAGACACAAACCCACTCCGCTAGACCCAAACCCACTTGGCTACACCGAAACCCACTCGGCTAAACCCAAACCCACTCGTCTAGACCCAAACCGACTCAGCTAGACCCAAACCCACTCGGCTACAACCAAACCCACTCCGCTAGACCCAAACCCACTCGGCTAGATGCAAACCCACTCGGCTAGACCCAAACACACTCGGCTAGACCCAAACCCACTCGGCTAGACCCAATCCCACTCGGCGACCCAAACCCACTTGGCTAGACTCAAACCCACTCGGCTACACCCAAACCCACTCCGCTAGACCCAAACCCACTTGGCTAGACCCAAACCCACTCGGCTAGACCAAAACCCACACGGCAAGACCCAAACCCACTCGGCTAGACCCAAACCCACTCGGCTAGATGCATACCCACTCCGCTAGACACAAACCCACTCCGCTAGACCCAAACCCACTCAGCTAGACGCAAACCCACTCGGCTAGACCCAACCCACTCGGCTGGACCCAAACGCACTCGGCTAGACCCAAACCCACTCGGCTAGACCCAAACCCACTCGGCTAGACCCAAACCCACTCGGCTACACCCAAACCCACTCCGCTAGACCCAAACCGACTCGGCTACACCCAAACCCACTCGGCTAGACCCAAACCCATTCGGCTAGACCCAAACCCACTCGGCTACACCCAAACCCACTCGGCTAGACCCAAACCCACACCGCTAGACCCAAACCCACTCGACTAGACCCAAACCCACTCTGCTAGATCCAAACCCACTCGGCCGGACCCAAACCCACTTGGCTAGACCCAAACCCACTCGGCTAGACCCAAACACAATCGGCTAGACCCAAACCCACTCGGCTAGACACAAACCCACTCGGCTAGACCCAAACCCACTCGGCTGGACCCAAACCCACTCCGCTAGACCCAAACCAACTCGGCTAGACCCAAACGCACTCCGCCAGACCCAAACCCATTCCGCTAGACACAAACCCACTCCGCTAGACCCAAACCCACTCGGCTACACGGAGACCCACTCGGCTAAACTTAAACCCACTCGTCTAGACCCAAACCCACTCGGCTAGACCCAAACCCACTCGGCTACAACCAAACCCACTCCGCTAGACCCAAACCCATTCGGCTAGACACAAACCCACTCAGCTACACCCAAACCCACTCGGCTAGACCCAAACCCACTCCAATAGACCCAAACCCACTCCAATAGACCCAAACCCACTCTGCCAGACCCAAACCCACTCGGCTAGACCCAAACCCAATCGCCTAGACCTAAACCCACTCCGCTAGAACCAAACCCACCCCGCTAGACCCAAACCCACTCTGCTTGCCCCAAACCCATTCGGCTAGACCCAAACGGACTCGGCCAGACCCAAACCCACTCCGCTGGGACCCAAACCCACTCGGCTAGACCGAAACCCACTCGGCTAGACCCAAACCCACTCGTCTAGACCCAAACCCACTCGGCTAGACCCAAACCCAGTCGGCTACACCCAAACCCACTCCGCTAGACCCAAACCCACTCAGCTAGACGCAAACCCACTCGGCTAGACCCAAACACACTCGGCTAGACCCAAACCCACTCAGCTAGACCCAAACCCGCTCGGCTAGAACCAAGCCCACTCGGAGAGACCCAAACCCACTCGGCTACACCCAAACCCACTCCGCTAGACCCAAACCCACTCGGCTCGACCCAAACCCACTCGGCTAGAACCAAACCCACTCGGATAGACCCAAACCCGCTCGGCTAGACCCAAACCCACTCGGTTACACCCAAACTAACTCGGCTAGACCCAAACCCAGATTGCTAGACCCAAACCCACTCGGCTGGACCCAAACCCACTTGGCTAGACCCAAACCCACTCGGCTAGACCCAAACACACTCGGCTAGACCAAAACCCATTCGGCTAGACCCAAACCCACTCGGCTAGACCCAAACCCACTCGGCTAGTCACAAACCCACTCGGCTACACCCAAACCCACTCCGCTAGACCCAAACCCACTCCGCTAGACCCAAACCCACTCCGCTAGTCCCAAACCAACTCGGCTAGACCCAAACCCACTCGGCTAGACCCAAACCCGACTCCGTAGACCCAAACCCGCTCCGCTAGACCCAAACCCACTCCGCTAGACCCAAACCCACTCCGCTTGACACAAACCCACTCCGCTAGACCCAAACCCACTTGGCGACACCGAAACCCACTCGGCTAAACCCAAACCCACTCGTCTAGACCCAAACCCACTCGGCTAGACCCAAACCCACTCGGCTAGACCCAAACCCACTCGGCTAGACCCAAACCCATTCGGCTAGACCCAAACCCACTCGGCTACACCCAAACCCACTCGGCTAGACCCAAACCCACTCGGCTAGACCCAAACCCGACTCCGCTAGACCCAAACCCGCTCCGCTAGACCCAAACCCACTCCGCTAGACCCAAACCCACTCCGCTAGACACAAACCCACTCCGCTAGACCCAAACCCACTTGGCTACACCGAAACCCACTCGGCTAAACCCAAACCCACTCGTCCAGACCCAAACCGACTCAGCTAGACCCAAACCCACTCGGCTACAACCAAACCCACTCCGCTAGACCCAAACCCACTCGGCTAGACGCAAACCCACTCGGCTAGACCCAAACACACTCGGCTAGACCCAAACCCACTCGGCTAGACCCAATCCCACTCGGCGACCCAAACCCACTTGGCTAGACTCAAACCCACTCGGCTACACCCAAACCCACTCCGCTAGACCCAAACCCACTTGGCTAGACCCAAACCCACTCGGCTAGACCAAAACCCACACGGCAAGACCCAAACCCACTCGGCTAGACCCAAACCCACTCGGCTAGATGCATACCCACTCCGCTAGACACAAACCCACTCCGCTAGACCCAAACCCACTCAGCTAGACGCAAACCCACTCGGCTAGACCCAACCCACTCGGCTGGACCCAAACGCACTCGGCTAGACCCAAACCCACTCGGCTAGACCCAAACCCACTCGGCTAGACCCAAACCCACTCGGCTACACCCAAACCCACTCCGCTAGACCCAAACCGACTCGGCTACACCCAAACCCACTCGGCTAGACCCAAACCCATTCGGCTAGACCCAAACCCACTCGGCTACACCCAAACCCACTCGGCTAGACCCAAACCCACACCGCTAGACCCAAACCCACTCGACTAGACCCAAACCCACTCTGCTAGATCCAAACCCACTCGGCCGGACCCAAACCCACTTGGCTAGACCCAAACCCACTCGGCTAGACCCAAACACAATCGGCTAGACCCAAACCCACTCGGCTAGACACAAACCCACTCGGCTAGACCCAAACCCACTCGGCTGGACCCAAACCCACTCCGCTAGACCCAAACCAACTCGGCTAGACCCAAACGCACTCCGCCAGACCCAAACCCACTCCGCTAGACACAAACCCACTCCGCTAGACCCAAACCCACTCGGCTACACGGAGACCCACTCGGCTAAACTTAAACCCACTCGTCTAGACCCAAACCCACTCGGCTAGACCCAAACCCACTCGGCTACAACCAAACCCACTCCGCTAGACCCAAACCCATTCGGCTAGACACAAACCCACTCAGCTACACCCAAACCCACTCGGCTAGACCCAAACCCACTCCAATAGACCCAAACCCACTCCAATAGACCCAAACCCACTCTGCCAGACCCAAACCCACTCGGCTAGACCCAAACCCAATCGCCTAGACCTAAACCCACTCCGCTAGAACCAAACCCACCCCGCTAGACCCAAACCCACTCTGCTTGCCCCAAACCCATTCGGCTAGACCCAAACGGACTCGGCCAGACCCAAACCCACTCCGCTGGGACCCAAACCCACTCGGCTAGACCGAAACCCACTCGGCTAGACCCAAACCCACTCGTCTAGACCCAAACCCACTCGGCTAGACCCAAACCCACTCGGCTACACCCAAACCCACTCCGCTAGACCCAAACCCACTCAGCTAGACGCAAACCCACTCGGCTAGACCCAAACACACTCGGCTAGACCCAAACCCACTCAGCTAGACCCAAACCCGCTCGGCTAGAACCAAGCCCACTCGGAGAGACCCAAACCCACTCGGCTACACCCAAACCCACTCCGCTAGACCCAAACCCACTCGGCTCGACCCAAACCCACTCGGCTAGAACCAAACCCACTCGGATAGACCCAAACCCGCTCGGCTAGACCCAAACCCACTCGGTTACACCCAAACTAACTCGGCTAGACCCAAACCCACATTGCTAGACCCAAACCCACTCGGCTGGACCCAAACCCACTTGGCTAGACCCAAACCCACTCGGCTAGACCCAAACACACTCGGCTAGACCAAAACCCATTCGGCTAGACCCAAACCCACTCGGCTAGACCCAAACCCACTCGGCTAGTCACAAACCCACTCGGCTACACCCAAACCCACTCCGCTAGACCCAAAACCACTCCGCTAGACCCAAACCCACTCCGCTAGACCCAAACCAACTCGGCTAGACCCAAACCCACTCGGCTAGACCCAAACCCGACTCCGTAGACCCAAACCCGCTCCGCTAGACCCAAACCCACTCCGCTAGACCCAAACCCACTCCGCTTGACACAAACCCACTCCGCTAGACCCAAACCCACTTGGCGACACCGAAACCCACTCGGCTAAACCCAAACCCACTCGTCTAGACCCAAACCCACTCGGCTAGACCCAAACCCACTCGGCTAGACCCAAACCCACTCGGCTAGACCCAAACCCACTCGGCTAGACCCAAACCCACTCGGCTAGACGCAAACCCACTCGGCTACACCCAAACCCATTCGGCTAGACCCAAACCCACTCGGCTACACCCAAACCCACTCGGCTAGACCCAAACCCACACCGCTAGACCCAAACCCACTCGACTAGCCCCAAACCCACTCTGCTAGACCCAAACCCACTCGGCTGGACCCAAACCCACTCGGCTAGACCCAAACCCACTCGGCTAGACCCAAACACAATCGGCTAGACCCAAACCCACTCGGCTAGACACAAACCCACTCGGCTAGACCCAAACCCACTCGGCTGGACCCAAACCCACTCCGCTTGACCCAAACCAACTTGGCTAGACCCAAACGCACTCCGCTAGACCCAAACCCACTCCGCTAGACACAAACCCACTCCGCTAGACCCAAACCCACTCGGCTACACCGAAACCCACTCGGCTAAACGTAAACCCACTCGTCTAGACCCAAACCCACTCGGCTAGACCCAAACCCACTCGGCTACAACCAAACCCACTCCGCTAGACGCAAACCCACTCGGCTAGACACAAACCCACTCAGCTACACCCAAACCCACTCGGCTAGACCCAAACCCACTCGCCTGGACCCAAACCCACTCCAATAGACCCAAACCCACTCCGCCAGACCCAAACCCACTCGGGTAGACCCAAACCCACTCGGCTAGACCCACACCCACTCGGCTAGACCCAAACCCACTCGGCTAGACCCAAACCCACTCGGCTAGACCCAAACACTTTCGGCTAGACCCAGACCCACTCGGCTAGACCCAAACCCACTCGGCTAGACCCAAACCCATTCAGCTAGATGCAAACCCACTCGGCTAGACCCAAACCCACTCGGCTAGTCCCAAACCCACTCGGTTAGACCCAAACCCACTCGGCTGGACCCAAACCCACTCCGCTAGACACAAACCCACTCCGCTAGACCCAAACCCACTCGGCTACACGGAGACCCACTCGGCTAAACCTAAACCCACTCGTCTAGACCCAAACCCACTCGGCTAGACCCAAACCCACTTGGCTACAACCAAACCCACTCCGCTAGACCCAAACCCATTCGGCTAGACACAAACCCACTCAGCTACACCCAAACCCACTCGGCTAGACCCAAACCCACTCCAATAGACCCAAACCCACTCCAATAGACCCAAACCCACTCTGCCAGACCCAAACCCACTCGGCTAGACCCAAACCCAATCGCCTAGACCTAAACCCACTCCGCTAGAACCAAACCCACCCCACTAGACCCAAACCCACTCTGCTGGACCCAATCCCATTCGGCTAGACCCAAACGGACTCGGCCAGACCCAAACCCACTCCGCTAGACCCAAACCCACTCGGCTAGACCGAAACCCACTCGGCTAGACCCAAACCCACTCGTCTAGACCCAAACCCACTCGGCTAGACCCAAACCCACTCGGCTACACCCAAACCCACTCCGCTAGAACCAAACCCACTCAGCTAGACGCAAACCCACTCGGCTAGACCCAAACACACTCGGCTAGACCCAAACCCACTCAGCTAGACCCAAACCCGCTCCGCTAGAACCAAGCCCACTCGGAGAGACCCAAACCCACTCGGCTACACCCAAACCCACTCCGCTAGACCCAAACCCACTCGGCTCGACCCAAACCCACTCGGCTAGAACCAAACCCACTCGGATAGACCCAAACCCGCTCGGCTAGACCCAAACCCACTCGGTTACACCCAAACTAACTCGGCTAGACCCAAACCCACACCGCTAGACCCAAACCCACTAGGCTAGACCCAAACCCACTCCGCTAGACCCAAACCCACTCGGCTGGACCCAAACCCACTCGGCTAGACCCAAACCCACTCGGCTAGACCCAAACCCAATCGGCTAGACCCAAACCCACTCGGCTAGACACAAACCCACTCGGCTAAACCCAAACTCACTCGGCTCGACCCAAACCCATTCGGCTCGACCCAAACCCACTCGGCTCGACCCAAACCCACTCGGCTAGACCCAAACACACTCGGGTAGACCCAAACCCACTCGGCTAAACCCAAACACACTCGGCTAGACCAAAACCCATTCGGCCAGACCCAAACCCACTCGGCTAGACCCAAACCCACTCTGCTAGTCCCAAACCCACTCGGCTACACCCAAACCCACTCCGCTAGACCCAAACCCACTCCGCTAGACCCAAACCCACTCCGCTAGACCCAAACCAACTCGGCTAGACCCAAACCCACTCGGCTGGACCCAAACCCACTCGGCTACACCCAAACCCACTACGCTAGACCCAAACCCAATCGGCTAGACCCAAAACCACTTGGCTAGACCCAAACCCACTCGGCTAGACCCAAATACACTCGGCTTGAACCAAAACCACTCGGCTAGACCCAAACCCACTCGGCTAGACCCCAACCCACTCGGCTAGTCCCAAACCCACTCGGCGAGACCCAACCCCACTCGGGTAGAACCAAACCCACACGGCTAGACCCAAACCCACTCGGCTACACCCAAACCCACTCGGCTAGACCCAAACCCACTCGGCTAGACCCAAACCCACTCAGCTACACCCAAACCCACTCGGCTAGACCCAAACCCACCCGGCTACACCCAAACCCACTCCACTAGACCGAAACCCACTCCGCCAGACCCAAACCCACTCGGCTAGACCCAAACCCAATCGGCTAGACCCAAACCCACTCCGCTAGAACCAAACCCACCCCGCTGGACCCAAACCCACTCGGCTAGTCCCAAACCCACTCGGCTAGACCCAAACGGACTCGGCCAGACCAAACCCACTCCGCTAGACCCAAACCCACTCGGCTAGACCCAAACCCACTCGGCTAGACCCAAACCCACTCGTCTAGACCCAAACCCACTCGGCTAGACCCAAACCCACTCGGCTCTACCCAAACCCACTCCGCTAGACCCTAACCCACTTGGCTAGACCCAAACCCACTCGGCTATACCCAAACATACTCGGCTAGACCCAAACCAACTCGGCTGGACCCACACCCACTCGGCTACACCCAAACCCACTCCGCTAGACCCAAACCCACTCGGCTAGACCCTAACCCACTCGGCTAGACCCAAACCCACTTGGCTAGACCCAAACATACTCGGCGAGACCCAAACCAACTCGGCTAGACCCAAATACACTCGGCTTGAACCAAAACCACTCGGCTAGACCCAAACCCACTCGGCTAGACCCCAACCCACTCGGCTAGTCCCAAACCCACTCGGCTAGACCCAACCCCACTCGGCTAGAACCAAACCCACACGGCTAGACCCAAACCCACTCGGCTACACCCAAACCCACTCCGCTAGAACCAAACCCACTCAGCTAGACGCAAACCCACTCGGCTAGACCCAAACACACTCGGCTAGACCCAAACCCACTCAGCTAGACCCAAACCCGCTCGGCTAGAACCAAGCCCACTCGGAGAGACCCAAACCCACTCGGCTACACCCAAACCCACTCCGCTAGACCCAAACCCACTCGGCTCGACCCAAACCCACTCGGCTAGAACCAAACCCACTCGGATAGACCCAAACCCGCTCGGCTAGACCCAAACCCACTCGGTTACACCCAAACTAACTCGGCTAGACCCAAACCCACACCGCTAGACCCAAACCCACTAGGCTAGACCCAAACCCACTCCGCTAGACCCAAACCCACTCGGCTGGACCCAAACCCACTCGGCTAGACCCAAACCCACTCGGCTAGACCCAAACCCAATCGGCTAGACCCAAACCCACTCGGCTAGACACAAACCCACTCGGCTAAACCCAAACTCACTCGGCTCGACCCAAACCCATTCGGCTCGACCCAAACCCACTCGGCTCGACCCAAACCCACTCGGCTAGACCCAAACACACTCGGGTAGACCCAAACCCACTTGGCTAAACCCAAACACACTCGGCTAGACCAAAACCCATTCGGCCAGACCCAAACCCACTCGGCTAGACCCAAACCCACTCTGCTAGTCCCAAACCCACTCGGCTACACCCAAACCCACTCCGCTAGACCCAAACCCACTCCGCTAGACCCAAACCCACTCCGCTAGACCCAAACCAACTCGGCTAGACCCAAACCCACTCGGCTGGACCCAAACCCACTCGGCTACACCCAAACCCACTACGCTAGACCCAAACCCAATCGGCTAGACCCAAAACCACTTGGCTAGACCCAAACCCACTCGGCTAGACCCAAATACACTCGGCTTGAACCAAAACCACTCGGCTAGACCCAAACCCACTCGGCTAGACCCCAACCCACTCGGCTAGTCCCAAACCCACTCGGCGAGACCCAACCCCACTCGGGTAGAACCAAACCCACACGGCTAGACCCAAACCCACTCGGCTACACCCAAACCCACTCGGCTAGACCCAAACCCACTCGGCTAGACCCAAACCCACTCAGCTACACCCAAACCCACTCGGCTAGACCCAAACCCACCCGGCTACACCCAAACCCACTCCACTAGACCGAAACCCACTCCGCCAGACCCAAACCCACTCGGCTAGACCCAAACCCAATCGGCTAGACCCAAACCCACTCCGCTAGAACCAAACCCACCCCGCTGGACCCAAACCCACTCGGCTAGTCCCAAACCCACTCGGCTAGACCCAAACGGACTCGGCCAGACCAAACCCACTCCGCTAGACCCAAACCCACTCGGCTAGACCGAAACCCACTCGGCTAGACCCAAACCCACTCGTCTAGACCCAAACCCACTCGGCTAGACCCAAACCCACTCGGCTCTACCCAAACCCACTCCGCTAGACCCTAACCCACTTGGCTAGACCCAAACCCACTCGGCTATACCCAAACATACTCGGCTAGACCCAAACCAACTCGGCTGGACCCACACCCACTCGGCTACACCCAAACCCACTCCGCTAGACCCAAACCCACTCGGCTAGACCCTAACCCACTCGGCTAGACCCAAACCCACTTGGCTAGACCCAAACATACTCGGCTAGACCCAAACCAACTCGGCTAGACCCAAATACACTCGGCTTGAACCAAAACCACTCGGCTAGACCCAAACCCACTCGGCTAGACCCCAACCCACTCGGCTAGTCCCAAACCCACTCGGCTAGACCCAACCCCACTCGGCTAGAACCAAACCCACACGGCTAGACCCAAACCCACTCGGCTACACCCAAACCCACTCGGCTAGACTGAAACCCACTCGGCTAGACCCAAACGTACTCGGCTAGAACGAAACCAACTCGGCTGGACCCAAACCCACTCGGCTACACCCAAACCCACTACGCTAGACCAAAACCCACTCGGCTAGACCCAAAACCACTTGGCTAGACCCAAACCCACTCGGCTAGACACAAATACACTCGGCTTGAACCAAAACCACTCGGCTAGACCCAAACCCACTCGGCTAGACCCCAACCCACTCGGCTAGTCCCAAACCCACTCGGCGAGACCCAACCCCACTCGGGTAGAACCAAACCCACACGGCTAGACCCAAACCCACTCGTCTAGACCCAAACCCACTCGGCTAGACCCAAACCCACTCGGCTACACCCAAACCCACTCCGCTAGACCCAAACCCACTCAGCTAGACCCAAACCCACTTGGCTAGAACCAAACCCACTCGGCTACACCCAAACCCACTTGGCTAGACCCAAACCCACTCGGCTAGACCCAAACCCACTCGGCGAGTCCCAAACCCACTTGGCTAGACCCAAACCCGCTCGGCTAGACCAAAACCCATTCGGCTAGACCCAAACCCACTCGGCTAGACCCAAACCCACTCTGCTAGTCCCAAACCCACTCGGCTACACCCAAACCCACTCCGCTAGACCCAAACCCACTCCGCTAGACCCAAACCCACTCCGCTAGACCCAAACCAACTCGGCTAGACCCAAACCCACTCGGCTGGACCCAAACCCACTCGGCTACACCCAAACCCACTACGCTAGACCCAAACCCACTCGGCTAGACCCAAAACCACTTGGCTAGACCCAAACCCACTCGGCTAGACCCAAATACACTCGGCTTGAACCAAAACCACTCGGCTAGACCCAAACCCACTCGGCTAGACCCCAACCCACTCGGCTAGTCCCAAACCCACTCGATGAGACACAACCCCACTCGGGTAGAACCAAACCCACACGGCTAGACCCAAACCCACTCTGCTAGTCCCAAACCCACTCGGCTACACCCAAACCCACTCCGCTAGACCCAAACCCACTCCGCTAGACCCAAACCCACTCCGCTAGACCCAAACCAACTCGGCTAGACCCAAACCCACTCGGCTGGACCCAAACCCACTCGGCTACACCCAAACCCACTACGCTAGACCCAAACCCAATCGGCTAGACCCAAACCCACTCAGCTACACCCAAACCCACTCGGCTAGACCCAAACCCGCCCGGCTACACCCAAACCCACTCCACTAGACCGAAACCCACTCCGCTAGACCCAAACCCACTCCGCTAGACCCAAACCAACTCGGCTAGACCCAAACCCACTCGGCTGGACCCAAACCCACTCGGCTACACCCAAACCCACTACGCTAGACCCAAACCCAATCGGCTAGACCCAAACCCACTCAGCTACACCCAAACCCACTCGGCTAGACCCAAACCCGCCCGGCTACACCCAAACCCACTCCACTAGACCGAAACCCACTCCGCCAGACCCAAACCCACTCGGCTAGACCCAAACCCAATCGGCTAGACCCAAACCCACTCCGCTAGAACCAAACCCACCCCGCTGGACCCAAACCCACTCGGCTAGTCCCAAACCCACTCGGCTAGACCCAAACGGACTCGGCCACACCAAACCCACTCCGCTAGACCCAAACCCACTCGGCTAGACCGAAACCCACTCGGCTAGACCCAAACCCACTCGTCTAGACCCAAACCCACTCGGCTAGACCCAAACCCACTTGGCTCTACCCAAACCCACTCCGCTAGACCCTAACCCACTTGGCTAGACCCAAACCCACTCGGCTATACCCAAACATACTCGGCTAGACCCAAACCAACTCGGCTGGACCCACACCCACTCGGCTACACCCAAACCCACTCCGCTAGACCCAAACCCACTCGGCTAGACCCTAACCCACTCGGCTAGACCCAAACCCACTCGGCTAGACCCAAACATACTCGGCTAGACCCAAACCAACTCGGCTAGACCCAAATACACTCGGCTTGAACCAAAACCACTCGGCTAGACCCAAACCCACTCGGCTAGACCCCAACCCACTCGGCTAGTCCCAAACCCACTCGGCTAGACCCAACCCCACTCGGCTAGAACCAAACCCACACGGCTAGACCCAAACCCACTCGGCTACACCCAAACCCACTCGGCTAGACTGAAACCCACTCGGCTAGACCCAAACATACTCGGCTAGAAAGAAACAAACTCGGCTGGACCCAAACCCACTCGGCTACACCCAAACCCACTACGCTAGACCAAAACCCACTCGGCTAGACCCAAAACCACTTGGCTAGACCCAAACCCACTCGGCTAGACACAAATACACTCGGCTTGAACCAAAACCACTCGGCTAGACCCAAACCCACTCGGCTAGACCCCAACCCACTCGGCTAGTCCCAAACCCACTCGGCGAGACCCAACCCCACTCGGGTAGAACCAAACCCACACGGCTAGACCCAAACCCACTCGTCTAGACCCAAACCCACTCGGCTAGACCCAAACCCACTCGGCTACACCCAAACCCACTCCGCTAGACCCAAACCCACTCAGCTAGACCCAAACCCACTCGGCTAGAACCAAACCCACTCGGCTACACCCAAACCCACTTGGCTAGACCCAAACCCACTCGGCTAGACCCAAACCCACTCGGCGAGTCCCAAACCCACTTGGCTAGACCCAAACCCGCTCGGCTAGACCAAAACCCATTCGGCTAGACCCAAACCCACTCGGCTAGACCCAAACCCACTCTGCTAGTCCCAAACCCACTCGGCTACACCCAAACCCACTCCGCTAGACCCAAACCCACTCCGCTAGACCCAAACCCACTCCGCTAGACCCAAACCAACTCGGCTAGACCCAAACCCACTCGGCTGGACCCAAACCCACTCGGCTACACCCAAACCCACTACGCTAGACCCAAACCCACTCGGCTAGACCCAAAACCACTTGGCTAGACCCAAACCCACTCGGCTAGACCCAAATACACTCGGCTTGAACCAAAACCACTCGGCTAGACCCAAACCCACTCGGCTAGACCCCAACCCACTCGGCTAGTCCCAAACCCACTCGGTGAGACACAACCCCACTCGGGTAGAACCAAACCCACACGGCTAGACCCAAACCCACTCGGCTACACCCAAACCCACTCGGCTAAAGCCAAACCCACTCGGCTAGACCCAAACCCACTCAGCTACACCCAAACCCACTCGGCTAGACCCAAACCCACCCGGCTACACCCAAACCCACTCCACTAGACCGAAACCCACTCCGCCAGACCCAAACCCACTCGGCTCGACCCAAACCCAATCGGCTAGACCCAAACCCACTCCGCTAGAACCAAACCCACCCCGCTGGACCCAAACCCACTCGGGTAGTCCCAAACCCACTCGGCTAGACCCAAACGGACTCGGCCAGACCAAACCCACTCCGCTAGACCCAAACCCACTCGGCTAGACCGAAACCCACTCGGCTAGACCCAAACCCACTCGTATCGACCCAAACCCACTCGGCTAGACCCAAACCCACTCGGCTCTACCCAAACCCACTCCGCTAGACCCAAACCCACTTGGCTAGATCCAAACCCACTCGGCTAGACCCAAACCCACTCGGCTAGACCGAAACCCAGTCGGCTAGACCCAAACCCACGCGGCTACACCCAAACCCACTCCGCTAGACCCAAACCCACTATACTAGACCCAAACCCACTCGGCTAGACCCTAACCCACTTGGCTAGACCCAAACCCACTCGGCTATACCCAAACATACTCGGCTAGACCCAAACCAACTCGGCTGGACCCACACCCACTCGGCTACACCCAAACCCACTCCGCTAGACCCAAACCCACTCGGCTAGACCCTAACCCACTCGGCTGGACCCAAACCCACTCGGCTAGACCCAAACATACTCGGCTAGACCCAAACCAACTCGGCTAGACCCAAATACACTCGGCTTGAACCAAAACCACTCGGCTAGACCCAAACCCACTCGGCTAGACCCCAACCCACTCGGCTAGTCCCAAACCCACTCGGCTAGACCCAACCCCACTCGGCTAGAACCAAACCCACACGGCTAGACCCAAACCCACTCGGCTACACCCAAACCCACTCGGCTAGACTGAAACCCACTCGGCTAGACCCAAACATACTCGGCTAGAACAAAACCAACTCGGCTGGACCCAAACCCACTCGGCTACACCCAAACCCACTACGCTAGACCAAAACCCACTCGGCTAGACCCAAAACCACTTGGCTAGACCCAAACCCACTCGGCTAGACACAAATACACTCGGCTTGAACCAAAACCACTCGGCTAGACCCAAACCCACTCGGCTAGACCCCAACCCACTCGGCTAGTCCCAAACCCACTCGGCGAGACCCAACCCCACTCGGGTAGAACCAAACCCACACGGCTAGACCCAAACCCACTCGTCTAGACCCAAACCCACTCGGCTAGACCCAAACCCACTCGGCTACACCCAAACCCACTCCGCTAGACCCAAACCCACTCAGCTAGACCCAAACCCACTCGGCTAGAACCAAACCCACTCGGCTACACCCAAACCCACTTGGCTAGACCCAAACCCACTCGGCTAGACCCAAACCCACTCGGCTAGTCCCAAACCCACTTGGCTAGACCCAAACCCGCTCGGCTAGACCCAAACCCACTCGGCTACACCCAAACTAACTCGGCTAGACCCAAACCCACTCGGCTAGATCCAAACCCACTCGGCTAGACCCAAACCCACTCGGCTAGACCCAACCCCACTCGGCTAGACCCAAACCCACACCGCTAGACCCAAACCCACTCGGCTAGACCCAAACCCACTCCGCTGGACCCAAACCCACTCCGCTAGACCCAAACCCACTTGGCTGGACCCAAACCCACTCTGCTGGACCCAAACCCACTCGGCTAGACCCAAACCCACTCGGCTAGACCCAAACCCATTCGACTACACCCAAACCCACTCGGCGAGACCCAAACCCACTCGGCTAGACCCCAACCCACTCGGCTAGTCCCAAACCCACTCGGCGAGACCCAACCCCACTCGGGTAGAACCAAACCCACACGGCTAGACCCAAACCCACTCGGCTACACCCAAACCCACTAGGCTAGACCCAAACCCACTCGGCTAGACCCAAACCCACTCAGCTACACCCAAACCCACTACGCTAGACCAAAACCCACTCGGCTACACCCAAAACCACTTGGCTAGACCCAAACCCACTCGGCTAGACACAAATACACTCGGCTTGAACCAAAACCACTCGGCTAGACCCAAACCCACTCGGCTAGACCCCAACACACTCGGCTAGTCCCAAACCCACTCGGCGAGACCCAACCCCACTCGGGTAGAACCAAACCCACACGGCTAGACCCAAACCCACTCGTCTAGACCCAAACCCACTCGGCTAGACCCAAACCCACTCGGCTACACCCAAACCCACTCCGCTAGACCCAAACCCACTCAGCTAGACCCAAACCCACTCGGCTAGAACCAAACCCACTCGGCTACACCCAAACCCACTTGGCTAGACCCAAACCCACTCGGCTAGACCCAAACCCACTCGGCTAGTCCCAAACCCACTTGGCTAGACCCAAACCCGCTCGGCTAGACCCAAACCCACTCGGCTACACCCAAACTAACTCGGCTAGACCCAAACCCACTCGGCTAGATCCAAACCCACTCGGCTAGACCCAAACCCACTCGGCTAGACCCAACCCCACTCGGCTAGACCCAAACCCACACCGCTAGACCCAAACCCACTCGGCTAGACCCAAACCCACTCCGCTGGACCCAAACCCACTCCGCTAGACCCAAACCCACTTGGCTGGACCCAAACCCACTCTGCTGGACCCAAACCCACTCGGCTAGACCCAAACCCACTCGGCTAGACCCAAACCCATTCGACTACACCCAAACCCACTCGGCGAGACCCAAACCCACTCGGCTAGACCCCAACCCACTCGGCTAGTCCCAAACCCACTCGGCGAGACCCAACCCCACTCGGGTAGAACCAAACCCACACGGCTAGACCCAAACCCACTCGGCTACACCCAAACCCACTCGGCTAGACCCAAACCCACTCGGCTAGACCCAAACCCACTCAGCTACTCCCAAACCCACTTGGCTAGACCCAAACCCACCCGGCTACACCCAAACCCACTCCGCTAGACCGAAACCCACCCCGCTGGACCCAAACCCACTCGGCTAGTCCCAAACCCACTCGGCTAGACCCAAACGGACTCGGCCAGACCAAACCCACTCCGCTAGACCCAAACCCACTCGGCTAGACCGAAACCCACTCGGCTAGACCCAAACCCACTCGTCTAGACCCAAACCCACTCGGCTAGACCCAAACCCACTCGGCTATACCCAAACCCACTCCGCTTGACCCAAACCCACTCGGCTAGACCCAAACCCACGCGGCTACACCCAAACCCCCTCCGCTAGACCCAAACCCACTATACTAGACCCAAACCCACTCGGCTAGACCCTAACCCACTTGGCTAGACCCAAACCCACTCGGCTAGACCCAAACATACTCGGCTAGACCCAAACCAAGTCGGCTGGACCCACACCCACTCGGCTGCACCCAAACCCACTCCGCTAGACCCAAACCCACTCGGCTAGACCCTAACCCACTCGGCTAGACCCAAACCCACTCGGCTACACCCAAACATACTCGGCTAGACCCAAACCAACTCGGCTAGACCCAAATACACTCGGCTTGAACCAAAACCACTCGGCTAGACCCAAACCCACTCGGCTAGACCCCAACCCACTCGGCTAGTCCCCAACCCACTCGGCTAGACCCAACCCCACTCGGCTAGAACCAAACCCACACGGCTAGACCCAAACCCACTCGGCTACACCCAAACCCACTCGGCTAGACTGAAACCCACTCGACTAGACCCAAACATAATCGGCTAGAACGAAACCAACCCGGCTGGACCCAAACCCACTCGGCTACACACAAACCCACTACGCTAGACCAAAACCCACTCGGCTAGACCCAAAACCACTTGGCTAGACCCAAACCCACTCGGCTAGACACAAATACACTCGGCTTGAACCAAAACCACTCGGCTAGACCCAAACCCACTCGGCTAGACCCCAACCCACTCGGCTAGTCCCAAACCCACTCGGCGAGACCCAACCCCACTCGGGTAGAACCAAACCCACACGGCTAGACCCAAACCCACTCGTCTAGACCCAAACCCACTCGGCTAGACCCAAACCCACTCGGCTACACCCAAACCCACTCCGCTAGACCCAAACCCACTCAGCTAGACCCAAACCCACTCGGCTAGAACCAAACCCACTCGGCTACACCCAAACCCACTTGGCTAGACCCAAACCCACTCGGCTAGACCCAAACCCACTCGGCTAGTCCCAAACCCACTTGGCTAGACCCAAACCCGCTCGGCTAGACCCAAACCCACTCGGCTACACCCAAACTAACTCGGCTAGACCCAAACCCACTCGGCTAGATCCAAACCCACTCGGCTAGACCCAAACCCACTCGGCTAGACCCAACCCCACTCGGCTAGACCCAAACCCACACCGCTAGACCCAAACCCACTCGGCTAGACCCAAACCCACTCCGCTAGACCCAAACCGACTTCGCTGGACCCAACCCCACTCTGCTGGACCCAAACCCACTCGGCTAGACCCAAACCCACTCGGCTAGACCCAAACCCACTCGACTACACCCAAACCCACTCGGCGAGACCCAAACCCACTCGGCTACACCCAAACCCACTCGGCTACACCCAAACCCACTCTGCTAGACCCAAACCCACTCGGCTACACCCAAACCCACTCGGCTACACCCAAACCCACTCGGCTACACCCAGACCAACTCCGCTAGACCCAAACCCACTCGGCAAGACTCAAACCCACTCGGCTAGACCCAAACCCACTCGGCTAGACCCAAACCCACTCGGCTAGACCCAAACCCACTCGGCTACACCCAAACCCATTCCGCTAGACCCTAACCCACTCGGCTAGACCCAAACCCACATGCCTAGACCCAAACCCAATCGGCTAGACCCAAACCCACACGGCTGGACCCAAACCCACTCGGCTAGACCCAAACCCACTCGGCAAGACCCAAACCCACTCAGCTAGACCCAAACCCACTTGGCTAGGCCCAAAACCACTCGGCTAGACCCAAGCCCACTCCGCTAGACCCAAACCCACTCCGCTAGACCCAAACCCACGCGGCTAAGCCCATGCCCACTCGGCTAGACCCAAACCCACTCGGCTGGACCCAAACCCACTCGACTAGACCCAAACACACTCGGCTAGACCCAAACCCACTCGGCTGCACCCAAACCCACTCGGCTAGACCCAAACACACTCGGTTAGACCCAAACCCACTCGGCTGGACCCAACCCCACTCGTCTACACCCAAACCCACTCCGCTAGACCCTAACCCACTCGGCTAGACCCAAACCCACTCGGCTAGACCCAAACCCACTGGGCTAGACCCAAACCCACTCGGCTACACCCAAACCCACTCGGCTAGACCCAAACCCACACCGCTAGACCCAAACCCACTCGACTAGACCCAAACCCACTCCGCTAGACCCAAACCCACTCGGCTGGACCCAAACCCACTCGGCTAGACCCAAACCCACTCGGCTACACCGAAACCCACTCCACTAGACCCAAACCCACTCCGCCAGGCCCAAACCCACTCGGGTAGACCCAAACCCAATCGGCTAGACCCAAACCTACTCCGCTACAACCAAACCCACCCCGCTAGACACAAACCCACTCGGCTAGACCCAAACCCACTCGGCTAGACCCAAACCCACTTGGCTAGACCCAAACCCGCTCGGCGAGACCCAAACCCACTCGGCTACACCAAAACTAACTTGGCTAGACCCAAACCCACTCGGCTAGATCCAAACCCATTCGGCTAGACCCAAACATACTCGGCTAGACCCAAACCCACTCGGCTAGACCCAAACCTACACCGCTAGACCCAAACCCACTCGGCTAGACCCAAACCCACTCCGGTAGACCCAAACCCACTTGGCTGGACGCAAACCCACTCGGCTGGACCCAAACCCACTCGGCTAGACCCAAACCCACTCGGCTAGACCCAAACCCACTCGACTACACCCAAACCCACTCGGCTAGACCCAAACACACTCGGCTACACCCAAACCCACTCGGCTACACCCAAACCCACTCTGCTAGACCCAAACCCACTCGGCTACACCCAAACCCACTCGGCTAGACCCAAACCCACTCGGCTACACCCAAACCAACTCCGCTAGACCCAAACCCACTCGGCAAGACTCAAACCCACTCGGCTAGACCCAAACCCACTCGGCTAGACCCAAACCCACTCGGCTAGACCCAAACCCACTCGGCTACACCCAAACCCATTCCGCTAGACCCTAACCCACTCGGCTAGACCCAAACCCACATGCCTAGACCCAAACCCAATCGGCTAGACCCAAACCCACACGGCTGGACCCAAACCCACTCGGCTAGACCCAAAGCCACTCGGCTAGACCCAACCCACTCAGCTAGACCCAAACCCACTCGGCTAGGCCCAAAACCACTCGACTAGACCCAAGCCCACTCCGCTAGACCCAAACCCACTCCGCTAGACCCAAACCCACGCGGCTAGGCCCAAACCCACTCGGCTAGACCCAAACCCACTCGGCTAGACCCAAACCCACTCGACTAGACCCAAACACACTCGGCTAGACCCAAACCCACTCGGCTGCACCCAAACCCACTCGGCTAGACCCAAACACACTCGGCTAGACCCAAACCCACTCGGCAGGACCCAAACCCACTCGGCTACACCCAAACCCACTCCGCTAGACCCAAACCCACTCGGCTAGACCCAAACCCACTCGGCTAGACCCAAACCCACACGGCTGGACCCAAACCCACACCGCTAGACCCAAACCCACTCGACTAGACCCAAACCCACTCCGCTAGACCCAAACCCACTCGGCTGGACCCAAACCCACTCGGCTAGACCCAAACCCACTCGGCTACACCCAAACCCACTCCACTAGACCCAAACCCACTCCGCCAGACCCAAACCCACTCGGCTAGACCCAAACCCAATCGGCTAGACCCAAACCCACTCCGCTAGAACCAAACCCACCCCGCTAGACCCAAACCCACTCGGCTAAACCCAAACGGACTCGGCTAGACCCAAACCCACTCCGCTAGACCCAAACCCACTCGGCTAGAACGAAACCCACTCGGCTAGACCCAAACCCACTCGTCTAGACCCAAACCCACTCGGCTACACTCAAACCCACTCGGCTACACCCAAACCCACTCGGCTAGACCCAAACCCACTTGGCTAGACCCAAACCCACTCGGCTAGACCCGAACCCACTTGGCTAGTCCCAAAGCCACTCGGCTAGACCCAAACAGACTCGGCTAGACACAAACCCACCTGGCTAGATGCAAACCCACTCCGCTAGACCCAAACCCACTCCGCTAGACCCAAACCCACTCGGCTAGACCCAAACCCACTCGGATAGACCCAAACCCTCTAGGCTAGACCCAAACCCACTCCGCTAGACCCAAACCCACTCGGCTAGACCCAAACCCACTCGGCTAGACCCAAACCCACTTGGCTAGACCCAAACCCGCTCGGCTAGACCCAAACCCACTCGGCTACACCCAAACTAACTCGGCTAGACCCAAACCCACTCGGCTAGATCCAAACCCACTCGGCCAGACCCAAACCCACTCGGCTAGACCCAAACCCACACCGCTAGACCCAAACCCACTCGGCTAGACCCAAACACACTCCGCTAGACCCAAGCCCACTCGGCTAGACCCAAACCCACTCGGCTGGACACAAACCCACTCGGCTAGACCCAAACCCACTCGGCTAGACCCAAACCCACTCGACTACACCCAAACCCACTCGGCTAGACCCAAACCCACTCGGCTACACCCAAACCCACTCGGCTAGACCCAACCCCACTCGGCTAGAACCAAACCCACACGGCTAGACCCAAACCCACTCGGCTACACCCAAACCCACTCGGCTAGACTGAAACCCACTCGACTAGACCCAAACATAATCGGCTAGAACGAAACCAACCCGGCTGGACCCAAACCCACTCGGCTACACACAAACCCACTACGCTAGACCAAAACCCACTCGGCTAGACCCAAAACCACTTGGCTAGACCCAAACCCACTCGGCTAGACACAAATACACTCGGCTTGAACCAAAACCACTCGGCTAGACCCAAACCCACTCGGCTAGACCCCAACCCACTCGGCTAGTCCCAAACCCACTCGGCGAGACCCAACCCCACTCGGGTAGAACCAAACCCACACGGCTAGACCCAAACCCACTCGTCTAGACCCAAACCCACTCGGCTAGACCCAAACCCACTCGGCTACACCCAAACCCACTCCGCTAGACCCAAACCCACTCAGCTAGACCCAAACCCACTCGGCTAGAACCAAACCCACTCGGCTACACCCAAACCCACTTGGCTAGACCCAAACCCACTCGGCTAGACCCAAACCCACTCGGCTAGTCCCAAACCCACTTGGCTAGACCCAAACCCGCTCGGCTAGACCCAAACCCACTCGGCTACACCCAAACTAACTCGGCTAGACCCAAACCCACTCGGCTAGATCCAAACCCACTCGGCTAGACCCAAACCCACTCGGCTAGACCCAACCCCACTCGGCTAGACCCAAACCCACACCGCTAGACCCAAACCCACTCGGCTAGACCCAAACCCACTCCGCTAGACCCAAACCGACTTCGCTGGACCCAACCCCACTCTGCTGGACCCAAACCCACTCGGCTAGACCCAAACCCACTCGGCTAGACCCAAACCCACTCGACTACACCCAAACCCACTCGGCGAGACCCAAACCCACTCGGCTACACCCAAACCCACTCGGCTACACCCAAACCCACTCTGCTAGACCCAAACCCACTCGGCTACACCCAAACCCACTCGGCTACACCCAAACCCACTCGGCTACACCCAGACCAACTCCGCTAGACCCAAACCCACTCGGCAAGACTCAAACCCACTCGGCTAGACCCAAACCCACTCGGCTAGACCCAAACCCACTCGGCTAGACCCAAACCCACTCGGCTACACCCAAACCCATTCCGCTAGACCCTAACCCACTCGGCTAGACCCAAACCCACATGCCTAGACCCAAACCCAATCGGCTAGACCCAAACCCACACGGCTGGACCCAAACCCACTCGGCTAGACCCAAACCCACTCGGCAAGACCCAAACCCACTCAGCTAGACCCAAACCCACTTGGCTAGGCCCAAAACCACTCGGCTAGACCCAAGCCCACTCCGCTAGACCCAAACCCACTCCGCTAGACCCAAACCCACGCGGCTAAGCCCATGCCCACTCGGCTAGACCCAAACCCACTCGGCTGGACCCAAACCCACTCGACTAGACCCAAACACACTCGGCTAGACCCAAACCCACTCGGCTGCACCCAAACCCACTCGGCTAGACCCAAACACACTCGGTTAGACCCAAACCCACTCGGCTGGACCCAACCCCACTCGTCTACACCCAAACCCACTCCGCTAGACCCTAACCCACTCGGCTAGACCCAAACCCACTCGGCTAGACCCAAACCCACTGGGCTAGACCCAAACCCACTCGGCTACACCCAAACCCACTCGGCTAGACCCAAACCCACACCGCTAGACCCAAACCCACTCGACTAGACCCAAACCCACTCCGCTAGACCCAAACCCACTCGGCTGGACCCAAACCCACTCGGCTAGACCCAAACCCACTCGGCTACACCGAAACCCACTCCACTAGACCCAAACCCACTCCGCCAGGCCCAAACCCACTCGGGTAGACCCAAACCCAATCGGCTAGACCCAAACCTACTCCGCTACAACCAAACCCACCCCGCTAGACACAAACCCACTCGGCTAGACCCAAACCCACTCGGCTAGACCCAAACCCACTTGGCTAGACCCAAACCCGCTCGGCGAGACCCAAACCCACTCGGCTACACCAAAACTAACTTGGCTAGACCCAAACCCACTCGGCTAGATCCAAACCCATTCGGCTAGACCCAAACATACTCGGCTAGACCCAAACCCACTCGGCTAGACCCAAACCTACACCGCTAGACCCAAACCCACTCGGCTAGACCCAAACCCACTCCGGTAGACCCAAACCCACTTGGCTGGACGCAAACCCACTCGGCTGGACCCAAACCCACTCGGCTAGACCCAAACCCACTCGGCTAGACCCAAACCCACTCGACTACACCCAAACCCACTCGGCTAGACCCAAACACACTCGGCTACACCCAAACCCACTCGGCTACACCCAAACCCACTCTGCTAGACCCAAACCCACTCGGCTACACCCAAACCCACTCGGCTAGACCCAAACCCACTCGGCTACACCCAAACCAACTCCGCTAGACCCAAACCCACTCGGCAAGACTCAAACCCACTCGGCTAGACCCAAACCCACTCGGCTAGACCCAAACCCACTCGGCTAGACCCAAACCCACTCGGCTACACCCAAACCCATTCCGCTAGACCCTAACCCACTCGGCTAGACCCAAACCCACATGCCTAGACCCAAACCCAATCGGCTAGACCCAAACCCACACGGCTGGACCCAAACCCACTCGGCTAGACCCAAAGCCACTCGGCTAGACCCAACCCACTCAGCTAGACCCAAACCCACTCGGCTAGGCCCAAAACCACTCGACTAGACCCAAGCCCACTCCGCTAGACCCAAACCCACTCCGCTAGACCCAAACCCACGCGGCTAGGCCCAAACCCACTCGGCTAGACCCAAACCCACTCGGCTAGACCCAAACCCACTCGACTAGACCCAAACACACTCGGCTAGACCCAAACCCACTCGGCTGCACCCAAACCCACTCGGCTAGACCCAAACACACTCGGCTAGACCCAAACCCACTCGGCAGGACCCAAACCCACTCGGCTACACCCAAACCCACTCCGCTAGACCCAAACCCACTCGGCTAGACCCAAACCCACTCGGCTAGACCCAAACCCACACGGCTGGACCCAAACCCACACCGCTAGACCCAAACCCACTCGACTAGACCCAAACCCACTCCGCTAGACCCAAACCCACTCGGCTGGACCCAAACCCACTCGGCTAGACCCAAACCCACTCGGCTACACCCAAACCCACTCCACTAGACCCAAACCCACTCCGCCAGACCCAAACCCACTCGGCTAGACCCAAACCCAATCGGCTAGACCCAAACCCACTCCGCTAGAACCAAACCCACCCCGCTAGACCCAAACCCACTCGGCTAAACCCAAACGGACTCGGCTAGACCCAAACCCACTCCGCTAGACCCAAACCCACTCGGCTAGAACGAAACCCACTCGGCTAGACCCAAACCCACTCGTCTAGACCCAAACCCACTCGGCTACACTCAAACCCACTCGGCTACACCCAAACCCACTCGGCTAGACCCAAACCCACTTGGCTAGACCCAAACCCACTCGGCTAGACCCGAACCCACTTGGCTAGTCCCAAAGCCACTCGGCTAGACCCAAACAGACTCGGCTAGACACAAACCCACCTGGCTAGATGCAAACCCACTCCGCTAGACCCAAACCCACTCCGCTAGACCCAAACCCACTCGGCTAGACCCAAACCCACTCGGATAGACCCAAACCCTCTAGGCTAGACCCAAACCCACTCCGCTAGACCCAAACCCACTCGGCTAGACCCAAACCCACTCGGCTAGACCCAAACCCACTTGGCTAGACCCAAACCCGCTCGGCTAGACCCAAACCCACTCGGCTACACCCAAACTAACTCGGCTAGACCCAAACCCACTCGGCTAGATCCAAACCCACTCGGCCAGACCCAAACCCACTCGGCTAGACCCAAACCCACACCGCTAGACCCAAACCCACTCGGCTAGACCCAAACACACTCCGCTAGACCCAAGCCCACTCGGCTAGACCCAAACCCACTCGGCTGGACACAAACCCACTCGGCTAGACCCAAACCCACTCGGCTAGACCCAAACCCACTCGACTACACCCAAACCCACTCGGCTAGACCCAAACCCACTCGGCTACACCCAAACCCACTCGGCTACACCCAAACCCACTCCGCTAGACCCAAACCCACTCGGCTACACCCAAACCCACTCGGCTAGACCCAAACCCACTCGGCTAGACCCAAACCCACTCGGCTAGACCCAAACCCACTCGGCTAGACCCAAACCCTGTCGGCTAGACCCAAACCCACTCGGCCTGACCCAAACCCACTCGGCTAGACCCAAACCCATTCAGCTAGACCCAAACCCACTCAGCTAGACCCAAACCCACTCGGCTAGTCCCAAACCCACTCGGCTAGACCCAAACCCACTCGGCTAGACCCAATCCCACTCCGCTAGACCCAAACCCACTCCGCTAGACACAAACCCACTCCGCTAGACACAAACCCACTCGGTTAGACCCAAACCCACTCGGCTAGACCCAAACCCACTCCGCTAGACCCAAACCCACTCCGCTAGACCCAAACCCACTTGGCTAGACCCAAACACACTAGGCTAGACCCAAACCCACACGGCTAGACGTAAACCCACTCGGCTCGACCCAAACCCACTCGTCCAGACCCAAACCCACTCGGCTACACCCAAACCCACTCGGCTAGACCCAAACCCACTCGGCTAGATCCAAACCCACTCGGCTAGACCCAAACCCACTCGGCTAGACCCAAACCCACTCGGCTAGACCCAACCCCACTCGGCTAGACCCAAACCCACACCGCTAGACCCAAACCCACTCGGCTAGACCCAAACCCACTCCGCTGGACCCAAACCCACTCCGCTAGACCCAAACCCACTTGGCTGGACCCAAACCCACTCTGCTGGACCCAAACCCACTCGGCTAGACCCAAACCCACTCGGCTAGACCCAAACCCATTCGACTACACCCAAACCCACTCGGCGAGACCCAAACCCACTCGGCTAGACCCCAACCCACTCGGCTAGTCCCAAACCCACTCGGCGAGACCCAACCCCACTCGGGTAGAACCAAACCCACACGGCTAGACCCAAACCCACTCGGCTACACCCAAACCCACTAGGCTAGACCCAAACCCACTCGGCTAGACCCAAACCCACTCAGCTACACCCAAACCCACTACGCTAGACCAAAACCCACTCGGCTACACCCAAAACCACTTGGCTAGACCCAAACCCACTCGGCTAGACACAAATACACTCGGCTTGAACCAAAACCACTCGGCTAGACCCAAACCCACTCGGCTAGACCCCAACACACTCGGCTAGTCCCAAACCCACTCGGCGAGACCCAACCCCACTCGGGTAGAACCAAACCCACACGGCTAGACCCAAACCCACTCGTCTAGACCCAAACCCACTCGGCTAGACCCAAACCCACTCGGCTACACCCAAACCCACTCCGCTAGACCCAAACCCACTCAGCTAGACCCAAACCCACTCGGCTAGAACCAAACCCACTCGGCTACACCCAAACCCACTTGGCTAGACCCAAACCCACTCGGCTAGACCCAAACCCACTCGGCTAGTCCCAAACCCACTTGGCTAGACCCAAACCCGCTCGGCTAGACCCAAACCCACTCGGCTACACCCAAACTAACTCGGCTAGACCCAAACCCACTCGGCTAGATCCAAACCCACTCGGCTAGACCCAAACCCACTCGGCTAGACCCAACCCCACTCGGCTAGACCCAAACCCACACCGCTAGACCCAAACCCACTCGGCTAGACCCAAACCCACTCCGCTGGACCCAAACCCACTCCGCTAGACCCAAACCCACTTGGCTGGACCCAAACCCACTCTGCTGGACCCAAACCCACTCGGCTAGACCCAAACCCACTCGGCTAGACCCAAACCCATTCGACTACACCCAAACCCACTCGGCGAGACCCAAACCCACTCGGCTAGACCCCAACCCACTCGGCTAGTCCCAAACCCACTCGGCGAGACCCAACCCCACTCGGGTAGAACCAAACCCACACGGCTAGACCCAAACCCACTCGGCTACACCCAAACCCACTCGGCTAGACCCAAACCCACTCGGCTAGACCCAAACCCACTCAGCTACTCCCAAACCCACTTGGCTAGACCCAAACCCACCCGGCTACACCCAAACCCACTCCGCTAGACCGAAACCCACCCCGCTGGACCCAAACCCACTCGGCTAGTCCCAAACCCACTCGGCTAGACCCAAACGGACTCGGCCAGACCAAACCCACTCCGCTAGACCCAAACCCACTCGGCTAGACCGAAACCCACTCGGCTAGACCCAAACCCACTCGTCTAGACCCAAACCCACTCGGCTAGACCCAAACCCACTCGGCTATACCCAAACCCACTCCGCTTGACCCAAACCCACTCGGCTAGACCCAAACCCACGCGGCTACACCCAAACCCACTCCGCTAGACCCAAACCCACTATACTAGACCCAAACCCACTCGGCTAGACCCTAACCCACTTGGCTAGACCCAAACCCACTCGGCTAGACCCAAACATACTCGGCTAGACCCAAACCAAGTCGGCTGGACCCACACCCACTCGGCTGCACCCAAACCCACTCCGCTAGACCCAAACCCACTCGGCTAGACCCTAACCCACTCGGCTAGACCCAAACCCACTCGGCTACACCCAAACATACTCGGCTAGACCCAAACCAACTCGGCTAGACCCAAATACACTCGGCTTGAACCAAAACCACTCGGCTAGACCCAAACCCACTCGGCTAGACCCCAACCCACTCGGCTAGTCCCAAACCCACTCGGCTAGACCCAACCCCACTCGGCTAGAACCAAACCCACACGGCTAGACCCAAACCCACTCGGCTACACCCAAACCCACTCGGCTAGACTGAAACCCACTCGACTAGACCCAAACATAATCGGCTAGAACGAAACCAACCCGGCTGGACCCAAACCCACTCGGCTACACACAAACCCACTACGCTAGACCAAAACCCACTCGGCTAGACCCAAAACCACTTGGCTAGACCCAAACCCACTCGGCTAGACACAAATACACTCGGCTTGAACCAAAACCACTCGGCTAGACCCAAACCCACTCGGCTAGACCCCAACCCACTCGGCTAGTCCCAAACCCACTCGGCGAGACCCAACCCCACTCGGGTAGAACCAAACCCACACGGCTAGACCCAAACCCACTCGTCTAGACCCAAACCCACTCGGCTAGACCCAAACCCACTCGGCTACACCCAAACCCACTCCGCTAGACCCAAACCCACTCAGCTAGACCCAAACCCACTCGGCTAGAACCAAACCCACTCGGCTACACCCAAACCCACTTGGCTAGACCCAAACCCACTCGGCTAGACCCAAACCCACTCGGCTAGTCCCAAACCCACTTGGCTAGACCCAAACCCGCTCGGCTAGACCCAAACCCACTCGGCTACACCCAAACTAACTCGGCTAGACCCAAACCCACTCGGCTAGATCCAAACCCACTCGGCTAGACCCAAACCCACTCGGCTAGACCCAACCCCACTCGGCTAGACCCAAACCCACACCGCTAGACCCAAACCCACTCGGCTAGACCCAAACCCACTCCGCTAGACCCAAACCGACTTCGCTGGACCCAACCCCACTCTGCTGGACCCAAACCCACTCGGCTAGACCCAAACCCACTCGGCTAGACCCAAACCCACTCGACTACACCCAAACCCACTCGGCGAGACCCAAACCCACTCGGCTACACCCAAACCCACTCGGCTACACCCAAACCCACTCTGCTAGACCCAAACCCACTCGGCTACACCCAAACCCACTCGGCTACACCCAAACCCACTCGGCTACACCCAGACCAACTCCGCTAGACCCAAACCCACTCGGCAAGACTCAAACCCACTCGGCTAGACCCAAACCCACTCGGCTAGACCCAAACCCACTCGGCTAGACCCAAACCCACTCGGCTACACCCAAACCCATTCCGCTAGACCCTAACCCACTCGGCTAGACCCAAACCCACATGCCTAGACCCAAACCCAATCGGCTAGACCCAAACCCACACGGCTGGACCCAAACCCACTCGGCTAGACCCAAACCCACTCGGCAAGACCCAAACCCACTCAGCTAGACCCAAACCCACTTGGCTAGGCCCAAAACCACTCGGCTAGACCCAAGCCCACTCCGCTAGACCCAAACCCACTCCGCTAGACCCAAACCCACGCGGCTAAGCCCATGCCCACTCGGCTAGACCCAAACCCACTCGGCTGGACCCAAACCCACTCGACTAGACCCAAACACACTCGGCTAGACCCAAACCCACTCGGCTGCACCCAAACCCACTCGGCTAGACCCAAACACACTCGGTTAGACCCAAACCCACTCGGCTGGACCCAACCCCACTCGTCTACACCCAAACCCACTCCGCTAGACCCTAACCCACTCGGCTAGACCCAAACCCACTCGGCTAGACCCAAACCCACTGGGCTAGACCCAAACCCACTCGGCTACACCCAAACCCACTCGGCTAGACCCAAACCCACACCGCTAGACCCAAACCCACTCGACTAGACCCAAACCCACTCCGCTAGACCCAAACCCACTCGGCTGGACCCAAACCCACTCGGCTAGACCCAAACCCACTCGGCTACACCGAAACCCACTCCACTAGACCCAAACCCACTCCGCCAGGCCCAAACCCACTCGGGTAGACCCAAACCCAATCGGCTAGACCCAAACCTACTCCGCTACAACCAAACCCACCCCGCTAGACACAAACCCACTCGGCTAGACCCAAACCCACTCGGCTAGACCCAAACCCACTTGGCTAGACCCAAACCCGCTCGGCGAGACCCAAACCCACTCGGCTACACCAAAACTAACTTGGCTAGACCCAAACCCACTCGGCTAGATCCAAACCCATTCGGCTAGACCCAAACATACTCGGCTAGACCCAAACCCACTCGGCTAGACCCAAACCTACACCGCTAGACCCAAACCCACTCGGCTAGACCCAAACCCACTCCGGTAGACCCAAACCCACTTGGCTGGACGCAAACCCACTCGGCTGGACCCAAACCCACTCGGCTAGACCCAAACCCACTCGGCTAGACCCAAACCCACTCGACTACACCCAAACCCACTCGGCTAGACCCAAACACACTCGGCTACACCCAAACCCACTCGGCTACACCCAAACCCACTCTGCTAGACCCAAACCCACTCGGCTACACCCAAACCCACTCGGCTAGACCCAAACCCACTCGGCTACACCCAAACCAACTCCGCTAGACCCAAACCCACTCGGCAAGACTCAAACCCACTCGGCTAGACCCAAACCCACTCGGCTAGACCCAAACCCACTCGGCTAGACCCAAACCCACTCGGCTACACCCAAACCCATTCCGCTAGACCCTAACCCACTCGGCTAGACCCAAACCCACATGCCTAGACCCAAACCCAATCGGCTAGACCCAAACCCACACGGCTGGACCCAAACCCACTCGGCTAGACCCAAAGCCACTCGGCTAGACCCAACCCACTCAGCTAGACCCAAACCCACTCGGCTAGGCCCAAAACCACTCGACTAGACCCAAGCCCACTCCGCTAGACCCAAACCCACTCCGCTAGACCCAAACCCACGCGGCTAGGCCCAAACCCACTCGGCTAGACCCAAACCCACTCGGCTAGACCCAAACCCACTCGACTAGACCCAAACACACTCGGCTAGACCCAAACCCACTCGGCTGCACCCAAACCCACTCGGCTAGACCCAAACACACTCGGCTAGACCCAAACCCACTCGGCAGGACCCAAACCCACTCGGCTACACCCAAACCCACTCCGCTAGACCCAAACCCACTCGGCTAGACCCAAACCCACTCGGCTAGACCCAAACCCACACGGCTGGACCCAAACCCACACCGCTAGACCCAAACCCACTCGACTAGACCCAAACCCACTCCGCTAGACCCAAACCCACTCGGCTGGACCCAAACCCACTCGGCTAGACCCAAACCCACTCGGCTACACCCAAACCCACTCCACTAGACCCAAACCCACTCCGCCAGACCCAAACCCACTCGGCTAGACCCAAACCCAATCGGCTAGACCCAAACCCACTCCGCTAGAACCAAACCCGCCCCGCTAGACCCAAACCCACTCGGCTAAACCCAAACGGACTCGGCTAGACCCAAACCCACTCCGCTAGACCCAAACCCACTCGGCTAGAACGAAACCCACTCGGCTAGACCCAAACCCACTCGTCTAGACCCAAACCCACTCGGCTACACTCAAACCCACTCGGCTACACCCAAACCCACTCGGCTAGACCCAAACCCACTTGGCTAGACCCAAACCCACTCGGCTAGACCCGAACCCACTTGGCTAGTCCCAAAGCCACTCGGCTAGACCCAAACAGACTCGGCTAGACACAAACCCACCTGGCTAGATGCAAACCCACTCCGCTTGACCCAAACCCACTCCGCTAGACCCAAACCCACTCGGCTAGACCCAAACCCACTCGGATAGACCCAAACCCTCTAGGCTAGACCCAAACCCACTCCGCTAGACCCAAACCCACTCGGCTAGACCCAAACCCACTCGGCTAGACCCAAACCCACTTGGCTAGACCCAAACCCGCTCGGCTAGACCCAAACCCACTCGGCTACACCCAAACGAACTCGGCTAGACCCAAACCCACTCGGCTAGATCCAAACCCACTCGGCCAGACCCAAACCCACTCGGCTAGACCCAAACCCACACCGCTAGACCCAAACCCACACCGCTAGACCCAAACCCACTCGGCTAGACCCAAACACACTCCGCTAGACCCAAGCCCACTCGGCTAGACCCAAACCCACTCGGCTGGACACAAACCCACTCGGCTAGACCCAAACCCACTCGGCTAGACCCAAACCCACTCGACTACACCCAAACCCACTCGGCTAGACCCAAACCCACTCGGCTACACCCAAACCCACTCGGCTACACCCAAACCCACTCCGCTAGACCCAAACCCACTCGGCTACACCCAAACCCACTCGGCTAGACACAAACCCACTCGGCTAGACCCAAACCCACTCGGCTACACCCAAACCCACTCGGCTAGACCCAAACCGACTCGGCTAGACCCAAACCCACTCGGCTAGGCCCAAACCCACTCGGCTAGACCTAAGCCCACTCCGCTAGACCCAAACCCACTCCGCTAGACCCAAACCCACGTGGCTAGGCTCAAACCCACTCGGCTAAACCCAAACACACTCGGCTAGACCCAAACCCACTCGACTAGACCCAAACACACTCGGCTAGACCCAAACCCACTCGACTGCACCCAAACCCACTCGGCTGGACCCAAACACACTCGGCTAGACCCAAACCCACTCGGCTGGACCTAAACGCACTCGGCTACACCCAAACCCACTCCGCTAGACCCAAACCCACTCGGCTAGACCCAAACCCATTCGGCTAGACCTAAACCCACTCGGCTAGACCCAAACCCACTCAGCTACACCCAAACCCACTCGACTAGACCCAAACACACTCGGCTAGACCCAAACCCACTCGGCTGCACCCAAACCCACTCGGCTAGACCCAAACACACTCGGCTAGACCCAAACCCACTCGGCTGGACCCAAACCCACTCGGCTAGACCCAAACCCACTCAGCTAGACCCAAACCCACTCGGCTAGGCCCAAAACCACTCGGCTAGACCCAAGCCCACTCCGCCAGACCCAAACCCACTCCGCTAGACCCAAACCCACGCGGCTAGGCCCAAACCCACTCGGCTAGACCCAAACCCACTCGGCTACACCCAAACCCACTCGACTTGACCCAAACACACTCGGCTAGACCCAAACCCACTCGGCTGCACCCAAACCCACTCGGCTAGACGCAAACACACTCGGCTAGACCCAAACCCACTCGGCTGGACCCAAACACACTCGGCTACACCCAAACCCACTCCGCTAGACCCAAACCCAATCGGCTAGACCCAAACCCACTCGGCTAGACCCAAACCCACTCGGCTAGACCCAAACCCACTCGGCTACACCCAAACCCACTCGGCTAGACCCAAACCCACACCGCTAGACCCAAACCCACTCGACTAGACCCAAACCCACTCCGCTAGACCCAAACCCACTCGGCTGGACCCAAACCCACTCGGCTACACCCAAACCCACTCGGCTACACCCAAACCCACTCCACTAGACCCAAACCCACTCCGCCAGACCCAAACCCACTCGGCTAGACCCAAACCCAATCGGCTAGACCCAAACCCACTCCGCTAGAACCAAACCCACCCCGCTAGACCCAAACCCACTCGGATAGTCCCAAACCCACTCGGCTAAACCCAAACGGACTCGGCTACACCCAAACCCACTCTGCTAGACCCAAACCCACTCGGCTACACCCAAACCAACTCCGCTAGACCCAAACCCACTCGGCAAGACTCAAACCCACTCGGCCAGACGCAAACCCACTCGGCTGGACCCAAACCCACTCGGCTAGACCCAAACCCACTCGGCTACACCCAAACCCATTCCGCTAGACCCTAACCCACTCGGCTAGACCCAAACCCACATGCCTAGACCCAAACCCAATCGGCTAGACCCAAACCCACACGGCTGGACCCAAACCCACTCGGCTAGACCCAAACCCACTCGGCTAGACCCAAACCCACTCAGCTAGACCCAAACCCACTCGGCTAGCCCAAAACCACTCGGCTAGACCCATGCCCACTCCGCTAGACCCAAACCCACTCCGCTAGACCCAAACCCACGCGGCAAGGCCCAAACCCACTCGCCTAGACACAAACCCACTCGGCTAGACCCAAACCCACTCGACTAGACCCAAACACACTCGGCTAGACCCAAACCCACTAGGCTGCACCCAAACCCACTCGGCTAGACCCAAACACACTCGGCTAGACCCAAACCCACTCGGCTGGACCCAAACCCACTCGGCTACACCCAAACCCACTCCGCTGGACCCAAACCCACTCGGCTAGACCCAAACCCACTCGGCTAGACCCAAACCCACTGGGCTAGACCCAAACCCACTCGGCTACACCCAAACCCACTTGGCTAGACCCAAACCCACACCGCTAGACCCAAACCCACTCGACGAGACCCAAACCCACTCCGCTAGACCCAAACCCACTCGGCTGGACCCAAACCCACTCGGCGAGACCCAAACCCACTCAGCGACACCCAAACCCACTCCGCTAGACCCAAACCCACTCCGCCAGACCCAAACCCACTCGGCTAGACCCAAACCCAATCGGCTAGACCCAAACCCACTCCGCTAGAACCAAACCCACCCCGCTAGACCCAAACCCACTCAGCTAAACCCAAACGGACTCGGCTAGACCCAAACCCACTCCGCTAGACCCAAACCCACTCGGCTAGAACGAAACCCACTCGGCTAGACCCAAACCCATTCGTCTAGACCCAAACCCACTCGGCTACACCCAAACCCACTCGGCTACACCCAAACCCACTCGGCCAGACCCAAACCCACTCGCCTAGACCCAAACCCACTCGGCTAGACCCAAACCCACTTGGCTAGTGCCAAAGCCACTCGGCTAGACCCAAACCCACTCGACTACACCCAAACCCACTCGGCTAGACCCAAACCCACTCGGCTACACCCAAACCCACTCGGCTACACCCAAACCCACTCCGCTAGACCCAAACCCACTCGGCTACACCCAAACCCACTCGGCTACACCCAAACCCACTCGGCTAGACCCAAACCCACTCGGCTAGACCCACACCCACTCGGCTAGACCCAAACCCACTCGGCTAGACCCAAACCCTGTCGGCTAGACCCAAACCCACTCGGCTAGACCCAAACCCACTCGGCTAGACCCAAACCCATTCAGCTAGACCCAAACCCACTCGGCTACACCCAAACCCACTCGGCTAGACCCAAACCGACTCGGCTAGACCCAAACCCACTCGGCTAGGCCCAAACCCACTCGGCTAGACCTAAGCCCACTCCGCTAGACCCAAACCCACACCGCTAGACCCAAACCCACGTGGCTAGGCTCAAACCCACTCGGCTAAACCCAAACACACTCGGCTAGACCCAAACCCACTCGACTAGACCCAAACACACTCGGCTAGACCCAAACCCACTCGGCTGCACCCAAACCCACTCGGCTGGACCCAAACACACTCGGCTAGACCCAAACCCACTCGGCTGGACCTAAACCCACTCGGCTACACCCAAACCCACTCCGCTAGACCCAAACCCACTCGGCTAGACCCAAACCCATTCGGCTAGACCTAAACCCACTCGGCTAGACCCAAACCCACTCGGCTACACCCAAACCCACTCGACTAGACCCAAACACACTCGGCTAGACCCAAACCCACTCGGCTGCACCCAAACCCACTCGGCTGGACCCAAACCCACTCGGCTAGACCCAAACCCACTCAGCTAGACCCAAACCCGCTCGGCTAGGCCCAAAACCACTCGGCTAGACCCAAGCCCACTCCGCCAGACCCAAACCCACTCCGCTAGACCCAAACCCACGCGGCTAGGCCCAAACCCACTCGGCTAGACCCAAACCCACTCGGCTACACCCAAACCCACTCGACTTGACCCAAACACACTCGGCTAGACCCAAACCCACTCGGCTGCACCCAAACCCACTCGGCTAGACGCAAACACACTCGGCTAGACCCAAACCCACTCGGCTGGACCCAAACACACTCGGCTACACCCAAACCCACTCCGCTAGACCCAAACCCAATCGGCTAGACCCAAACCCACTCGGCTAGACCCAAACCCACTCGGCTAGACCCAAACCCACTCGGCTACACCCAAACCCACTCGGCTAGACCCAAACCCACACCGCTAGACCCAAACCCACTCGACTAGACCCAAACCCACTCCGCTAGACCCAAACCCACTCGGCTGGACCCAAACCCACTCGGCTAGACCCAAACCCACACGGCTACACCCAAACCCACTCCACTAGACCCAAACCCACTCCGCCAGACCCAAACCCACTCGGCTAGACCCAAACCCAATCGGCTAGACGCAAACCCACTCCGCTAGAACCAAACCCACCCCGCTAGACCCAAACCCACTCGGATAGTCCCAAACCCACTCGGCTAAACCCAAACGGACTCGGCTTGACCCAAACCGACTCCGCCAGACCCAAACCCACTCGGCTAGAACGAAACCCACTCGGCTAGACCCAAACCCACTCGTCTAGACCCAAACCCACTCGGCTACACCCAAACCCACTCGGCTACACCCAAACATACTCGGTTAGACCCAAACCCACTTGGCTAGACCCAAACCCACTCGGCTAGACCCAAACCCATTCGGCTAATCCCAAAGCCACTCGGCTAGACCCAAACGGACTCGGCTAGACCCAAACCCACCTGGCTAGACGCAAACCCACTCCGCTAGACCCAAACCCACTCCGCTAGACCCAAACCCACTCGGCTAGACGCAAACCCACTCAGATAGGCCCAAACCCTCTAGGCTAGACCCAATCCCACTCCGCTAGACCCAAACCCACTCGGCTAGACCCAAACCCACTCGGCTAGACCCAAACCCACTTGGCTAGACCCAAACCCGCTCGGCTAGACCCAAACCCACTCGGCTACACCCAAACTAACTCGGCTGGACCCAAACCCACTCGGCTAGATCCAAACCCACTCGGCTAGACCCAAACCCACTCGGCTAGACCCAAACCCACTCGGCTAGACCCAAACCCACACCGCTAGACCCAAACCCACTCGGCTAGACCCAAACCCACTCCGCTAGACCCAAACCTACTCGGCTGGACACAAACCCACTCGGCTGGACACAAACCCACTCGGCTGGACCCAAACCCACTCGGCTAGACCCAAACCCACTCGGCTAGACCCAAACCCACTCGACTACACCCAAACCCACTCGGCTAGACCCAAACCCACTCGGCTATACCCTAACCCACTCGGCTACACCCAAACCCACTCGGCTAGACCCAAACCCACACCGCCTAACCCAAACCCACTCGACGAGACCCAAACCCACTCCGCTAGACCCAAACCCACTCGGCTGGACCTAAACCCACTCCGCTAGAACCAAACCCACCCCGCTAGACCCAAACCCACTCTGCTAGTCCCAAACCCACTCGGCTGCACCCAAACCCACTCGGCTGGACCCAAACACACTCGGCTAGACCCAACCCACTCGGCTGGACCTAAACCCACTCGGCTACACCCAAACACACTCCGCTAGACCCAAACCCACTCGGCTAGACCCAAACCCATTCGGCTAGACCCAAACCCACTGGGCTAGACCCAAACCCACTGGGCTAGACCCAAACCCACTCGGCTACACCCAAACCTACTAGACTAGACCCAAACACACTCGGCTAGACCCAAACCCACTCGGCTGCACCCAAACCCACTCGGCTAGACCCAAACACACTCGGCTAGACCCAAACCCACTCGGCTGGACCCAAACCCACTCGGCTAGACCCAACCCACTCAGCTAGACCCAAACCCACTCGGCTAGGCCCAAAACCACTCGGCTAGACCCAACACCACTCCGCCAGACCCAAACCCACTCCGCTAGACCCAAACCCACGCGGCTAGGCCCAAACCTACTCGGCTAGACCCAAACCCACTCGGCTACACCCAAACCCACTCGACTAGACCCAAACACACTCGGCTAGACCCAAACCCACTCGGCTGCACCCAAACCCACTCGGCTAGACGCAAACACACTCGGCTAGACCCAAACCCACTCGGCTGGACCCAAACCCACTCGGCTACACCCAAACCCACTCCGCTAGACCCAAACCCAATCGGCTAGACCCAAACCCACTCGGCTAGACCCAAACCCACTCGGCTAGACCCAAACCCACTCGGCTACACCCAAACCCACTCGGCTAGACCCAAACCCACACCGCTACACCCAAACCCACTCGACTAGACCCAAACCCACTCCGCTACACCCAAACCTACTCGGCTGGACCCAAACCCACTCGTCTAGACCCAAACCCACTCGGCTACACCCAAACCCACTCCACTAGACCCAAACCCACTCTGCCAGACCCAAACCCACTCGGCTAGACCCAAACCCAATCGGCTAGACCCAAACCCACTCCGCTAGAACCAAACCGACCCCGCTAGACCCAAACCCACTCGGATAGTCCCAAACCCACTCGGCTAAACCCAAACGGACTCGGCTTGACCCAAACCCACTCCGCCAGACCCAAACCCACTCGGCTAGAACGAAACCCACTCGGCTAGACCCAAACCCACTCGTCTAGACCCAAACCCACTCGGCTACACCCAAACCCACTCGGCTTCACCCAAACATACTCGGCTAGACCCAAACCCACTTGGCTAGACCCAAACCCACTCGGCTAGACCCAAACCCATTCGGCTAGTCCCAAAGCCACTCGGCTAGACCCAAACGGACTCGGCTAGACCCAAACCCACCTGGCTAGACGCAAACCCACTCCGCTAGACCCAAACCCACTCCGCTAGACCCAAACCCACTCGGCTGGACCCAAACCCACTCAGATAGACCCAAACCCTCTAGGCTAGACCCAAACCCACTCCGCTATACCCAAACCCACTCGGCTAGACCCAAACCCACTCGGCTAGACCCAAACCCACTTGGCTAGACCCAAACCCGCTCGGCTAGACCCAAACCCACTCGGCTACACCCAAACTAACTCGGCTAGACCCAAACCCACTCGGCTAGATCCAAACCCACTCGGCTGGACCCAAACCCACTCGGCTAGACCCAAACCCACTCGGCTAGACCCAAACCCACACCGCTAGACCCAAACCCACTCGGCTAGACCCAAACCCACTCCGCTAGACCCAAACCTACTCGGCTGGACACAAACCCACTCGGCTGGACCCAAACCCACTCGGCTAGACCCAAACCCACTCGGCTAGACCCAAACCCACTCGACTACACCCAAACCCACTCGGCTAGACCCAAACCCACTCGGCTATACCCTAACCCACTCGGCTACACCCAAACCCACTCGGCTAGACCCAAACCCACACCGCCTAACCCAAACCCACTCGACTAGACCCAAACCCACTCCGCTAGACCCAAACCCACTCGGCTGGACCCAAACCCACTCGGCTAGACCCAAACCCACTCGGCTGGACCCAAACCAAATCAGCTAGACCCAAGCCAACTCGGCTAGACAAAAACCCACTTGGCTAGACCCAAACCCACTCGGCTGGACCCAAACCCACTCCGCTAGGCCCAAACCAACTCGGCTAGACCCAAACGCACTCGGCTGGACCCAAACCCACTCTGCTAGACCCAAACCCACTCCGCATGACCCAAACCTACTCCGCTAGACCCAAACCCACTCCGCTAGACACAAACCCACTCCGCTAGACCCAAACCCACTCGGCTAGACCCAAACCCAATCGGCTAGACCTAAACCCACTCCGCTAGAACCAAACCCACCCCGCTAGACCCAAACCCACTCTGCTAGTCCCAAACCCACTCGGCTACACCCAAACGGACTCGGCTAGACCCAAACCCACTCCGCTAGACCCAAACCCACTCGGCTAGACCGAAACCCACTCGGCTGGACCCAAACCCACTCATCTAGACCCAAACCCACTCGGCTAGACCCAAATCCACTCGGCTACACCCAAACCCACTCCGCTAGACCCAAACCCACTCAGCTGGACGCAAACCCACTCGGCTAGACCCAAACACACTCGGCTAGACCCAAACCCACTCAGCTACACCCAAACCCACTCCGCTAGACCCAAACCCACTTGGCTTGACCCAAACCCACTCGGCTAGACCCAAACCCACTCGGCTAGTCCCAAACCCACTCGGCTAGACCCAAACGGACTCGGCTAGACCCAAACCCACTCGGCTAGACGCAAGCCCACTCCGCTAGACCCAAATCCAATCCGCTAGACCCAAACCCACTCCGCTAGACCCAAACCCACTCGGATAGACCCAAACCCAATAGGCTAGACCCAAACCCACTCCGCTAGACCCAAACTAACTCGGCTAGACACAAAACCACTCGGCTAGACCCAAACCCACTCGGCTTGACCCAAACCCACTCGGCTACACCCAAACCCACTCCGCTAGACCCAAACCCACTCGACTACACCCAAACCCACTCGGCTAGACCCAAACCCATTCGGCTAGACCCAAACCCACTCGGCTAGGCCCAAACCCACTCGGCTAGATCCAAACCCATTCGGCTAGACCCAAACCCACTCGGCTAGACCCAAACCCGCTCGGCTGCACCCAAACCCACTCAGCTGCACCCAAACCCACTCCGCTCCACCCAAACCCACTCCGCTAGACAAAAACCCACTCGGCTAGACCCAAACCCACTCGGCTAGACCCAAACCCATTCAGCTAGACGCAAACCCACTCGGCTACACCCAAACCCACTCGGCTAGTCCCAAACCCACTCGGCTAGACCCAAACCCACTCGGCTAGACCCAATCCCACTCAGCTAGACCCAAACCCACTCGGCTAGACACAAACCCACTCGGTTAGACCCAAACCCACTCGGCTAGACCCAAACCCACTCGGCTAGACCCAAACCCACTCGGCTAGACCCAAACCCACTCGTCCAGTCCCAAACCCACTCGACTACACCCAAACCCACTCGGCTACACCCAAACCCACTCTGCTAGACCCAAACCCACTCGGCTAGACGTAAACCCACTCGGCTAGACCCAAACCCACTCGGCTAGACCCAAACCCACTCGACTAGACCCAAACCGAGTCGGCTAGACCCAAACCCACTCGGCTAGACCCAAACCCACTCGGCTACACCCAAACCCACTCCGCTAGGCCCAAACCCACTCAGCTAGACCCAAACCCACTCCGCTAGACCCGAACCGACTCCGCTAGACCCAAACCAACTCGGCTAGACCCAAACCCACTCGGCTAGAACCAAACCCACTCGGATACACCCAAGCCCAATGGGCTAGACCCAAACCCACTCCGCCAGACCCAAACTAACTCGGCTAGACCCAAACCCACTCGGCTAGACACAAACCCACTCGGCTAGACCCAAACCCACTCGGCTACACCCAAACCCACTCCGCTAGACCCAAACCCACTCGGCTACAACCAAACCCACTCGGCTAGACCCAAACCCACTCGGCTAGACCCAAACCCACTCGGCTAGATCCAAACCCACTCGTCCAGTCCCAAACCCACTCGGCTACACCCAAACCCACTCGGCTACACCCAAACCCACTATGCTAGACCCAAACCCACTCGGCTAGACGTAAACCCACTCGGCTAGACCCAAACCCACTCGGCTAGACCCAAACCCACTCGGCTAGACCCAAACCGAGTCGGCTAGACCCAAATCCACTCGGCTAGACCCAAACCCACTCGGCTACACCCAAACCCACTCCGCTAGGCCCAAACCCACTCAGCTAGACCCAAACCCACTCCGCTAGACCAGAACCGACTCCGCTAGACCCAAACCAACTCGGCTAGACCCAAACCCACTCGGCTAGACCCAAACCCACTAGGATAGACCCAAACCCAATAGGCTAGACCCAAACCCACTCCGCTAGACCCAAACTAACTCGGCTAGACCCAAACCCACTCGGCTAGACACAAACCCACTCGGCTAGACCCAAACCCACTCGGCTTGACCCAAACCCACTCGGCTAGACCGAAACCCACTCGGCTAGACCCAAACCCACTCAGCTAGACCCAAACCCACTCGGCTAGACCCAAACCCACTCGGCTAGACCCAAACCCACTCGGCTAGACGCAAACCCAGTCGGCTAGACCCAAACCCACTCGGCTGGACCCAAACCCACTCGGCTAGACCCAAACCCATTCGGCTAGACCCAAACCCATTCGGCTACACCCAAACCCACTCCGCTAGACCCAAACCCACTCGGCTACACCCAAACCCACTCGGCTAGACCCAAACCCACTCGGCTACACCCAAACCCACTCCGCTAGACCCGAACCGACTCCGCTAGACCCAAACCAACTCGGCTAGACCCAAACCCACTCGGCTAGACCCAAACCCACTCGGATAGACCCAAGCCCAATGGGCTAGACCCAATCCCACTCCGCCAGACCCAAACTAAGTCGGCTAGACCCAAACCCACTCGGCTAGACACAAACCCACTCGGCTAGACCCAAACCCACTCGGCTACACCCAAACCCACTCCGCTAGACCCAAACCCACTCGGCTACAACCAAACCCACTCGGCTAGACCCAAACCCACTCGGCTAGACCCAAACCCACTCGGCTAGACACAAACCCACTCGTCCAGTCCCAAACCCACTCGGCTACACCCAAACCCACTCGGCTACACCCAAACCCACTCGGCTACACCCAAACCCACTCCGCTAGACCCAAACCCACTCGGCTACAACCAAACCCACTCGGCTAGACCCAAACCCACTCGGCTAGACCCAAACCCACTCGGCTAGACCCAAACCCACTCGTCCAGTCCCAAACCCACTCGGCTACACCCAAACCCACTCGGCTACACCCAAACCCACTATGCTAGACCCAAACCCACTCGGCTAGACGTAAACCCACTCGGCTAGACCCAAACCCACTCGGCTAGACCCAAACCCACTCGGCTAGACCCAAACCGAGTCGGCTAGACCCAAATCCACTCGGCTAGACCCAAACCCACTCGGCTACACCCAAACCCACTCCGCTAGGCCCAAACCCACTCAGCTAGACCCAAACCCACTCCGCTAGACCAGAACCGACTCCGCTAGACCCAAACCCACTCGGCTACACCCAAACCCACTCGGCTACACCCAAACCCACTCGGATAGACCCAAACCCAATAGGCTAGACCCAAACCCACTCCGCTAGACCCAAACTAACTCGGCTAGACCCAAACCCACTCGGCTAGACACAAACCCACTCGGCTAGACCCAAACCCACTCGGCTTGACCCAAACCCACTCGGCTAGACCGAAACCCACTCGGCTAGACCCAAACCCACTCAGCTAGACCCAAACCCACTCGGCTAGACCCAAACCCACTCGGCTAGACCCAAACCCACTCGGCTAGACGCAAACCCAGTCGGCTAGACCCAAACCCACTCGGCTGGACCCAAACCCACTCGGCTAGACCCAAACCCATTCGGCTAGACCCAAACCCATTCGGCTACACCCAAACCCACTCCGCTAGACCCAAACCCACTCGGCTAGACCCAAACCCACTCGGCTAGACCCAAACCCACTCGGCTACACCCAAACCCACTCGGCTACACCCAAACCCACTCGGCTAGACCCAAACCCACTCGGCTAGACCCAAACCCACTCGGCTAGACCCAAACCCACTCGTCCAGTCCCAAACCCACTCGTCCAGTCCCAAACCCACTCGGCTACACCCAAACCCACTCGGCTACACCCAAACCCACTCGGCTAGACGTAAACCCACTCGGCTAGACCCAAACCCACTCGGCTAGACCCAAACCCACTCGGCTACACCCAAACCCACTCGGCTAGACCCAAACCCACACCGCTAGACCCAAACCCACTCGACTAGACCCAAACCCACTCCGCTAGACCCAAACCTACTCGGCTGGACCCAAACCCACTCGGCTAGACCCAAACCCACTCGGCTACACCTAAACCCACTCCACTAGACGCAAACCCACTCCGCCAGACCCAAACCCACTCGGCTAGACCCAAACCCAATCGGCTAGACCCAAACCCACTCCGCTAGAACCAAACCCACCCCGCTAGACCCAAACCCACTCGGATAGTCCCAAACCCACTCGGCTAAACCCAAACGGACTCGGCTTGACCCAAACTCACTCCGCCAGACCCAAACCCACTCGGCTAGAACGAAACCCACTCGGCTAGACCCAAACCCACTCGTCTAGACCCAAACCCACTCGGCTACACCCAAACCCACTCGGCTACACCCAAACATACTCGGCTAGACCCAAACCCACTTGGATAGACCCAAACCCACTCGGCTAGACCCAAACCCATTCGGCTAGTCCCAAAGCCACTCGGCTGGACCCAAACAGACTCGGCTAGACCCAAACCCACCTGGCTCGACGCAAACCCACTCCGCTAGACCCAAACCCACTCCGCTAGACCCAAACCCACTCGGCTAGACCCAAACCCACTCAGATAGACCCAAACCCTCTAGGCTAGACCCAAACCCACTCCGCTATACCCAAACCCACTCGGCTAGACCCAAACCCACTCGGCTAGACCCAAACCCACTTGGCTAGACCCAAACCCGCTCGGCTAGACCCAAACCCACTCGGCTACATCCAAACTAACTCGGCTAGACCCAAACCCACTCGGCTAGATCCAAACCCACTCGGCTGGACCCAAACCCACTCGGCTAGACCCAAACCCACTCGGCTAGACCCAAACCCACACCGCTAGACCCAAACCCACTCGGCTAGACCCAAACCCACTCCGCTAGACCCAAACCTACCCGGCTGGACACAAACCCACTCGGCTGGACCCAAACCCACTCGGCTAGACCCAAACCCACTCGGCTAGACCCAAACCCACTCGACTACACCCAAACCCACTCGGCTAGACCCAAACCCACTCGGCTATACCCTAACCCACTCGGCTACACCCAAACCCACTCGGCTAGACCCAAACCCACACCGCCTAACCCAAACCCACTCGACTAGACCCAAACCCACTCCGCTAGACCCAAACCCACTCGACTGGACCCAAACCCACTCGGCTAGACCCAAACCCACTCGGCTGGACCCAAACCAAATCAGCTAGACCCAAGCCAACTCGGCTAGACAAAAACCCACTTGGCTAGACCCAAACCCACTCGGCTGGACCCAAACCCACTCCGCTAGGCCCAAACCAACTCGGCTAGACCCAAACGCACTCGGCTAGACCCAAACCCACTCTGCTAGACCCAAACCCACTCCGCATGACCCAAACCTACTCCGCTAGACCCAAACCCACTCCGCTAGACACAAACCCACTCCGCTAGACCCAAACCCACTCGGCTAGACCCAAACCCAATCGGCTAGACCTAAACCCACTCCGCTAGAACCAAACCCACCCCGCTAGACCCAAACCCACTCTGCTAGTCCCAAACCTACTCGGCTACACCCAAACGGACTCGGCTAGACCGAAACCCACTCGGCTGGACCCAAACCCACTCATCTAGACCCAAACCCACTCGGCTAGACCCAAATCCACTCGGCTACACCCAAACCCACTCCGCTAGACCCAAACCCACTCAGCTAGATGCAAACCCACTCGGCTAGACCCAAACACACTCGGCTAGACCCAAACCCACTCAGCTAGACCCAAACCCGCTCGGCTAGAACCAAACCCACACTGCTAGACCCAAACCCACTCGGCTACACCCAAACCCACTCCGCTAGACCCAAACCCACTCGGCTAGTCCCAAACCCACTTGGCTAGACCCAAACGGACTCGGCTAGACCCAAACCCACTCGGCTAGACGCAAGCCCACTCCGCTAGACCCAAATCCAATCCGCTAGACCCAAACCCACTCCGCTAGACCCAAACCCACTCGGATAGACCCAAACCCAATAGGCTAGACCCAAACCCACTCCGCTAGACCCAAACTAACTCGGCTAGACACAAAACCACTCGGCTAGACCCAAACCCACTCGGCTTGACCCAAACCCACTCGGCTACACCCAAACCCACTCCGCTAGACCCAAACCCACTCGGCTACACCCAAACCCACTCGGCTAGACCCAAACCCATTCGGCTAGACCCAAATCCACTCGGCTAGACCCAAACCCACTCGGGTAGATCCAAACCCATTCGGCTAGACCCAAACCCACTCCGCTAGACCCAAACCCACTCGGCTAGTCCCAAACCCACTCAGCTGCACCCAAACCCACTCCGCTCCACCCAAACCCACTCCGCTAGACAAAAACCCACTCCGCTAGACCCAAACCCACTCGGCTGGACCCAAACTCACTCCGCTAGGCCCAAACCAACTCGGCTAGACCCAAACGCACTCGGCTAGACCCAAACCCACTCCACTAGACCCAAACCCACTCCGCATGACCCAAACCCACTCCGCTAGACCCAAAACCACTCCGCTAGACACAAACCCACTCCGCTAGACCCAAACCCACTCGGCTAGACCCAAACCCAATCGGCTAGACCAAAACCCACTCCGCTAGAACCAAACCCACCCCGCTAGACCCAAACCCACTCTGCTAGTCCCAAACCCACTCGGCTAGACCCAAACGGACTCGGCTAGACCCAAACCCACTCCGCTAGACCCAAACCCACTCGGCTAGACCGAAACCCACTCGGCTGGACCCAAACCCACTCGTCTAGACCCAAACCCACTCGGCTAGACCCAAATCCACTCGGCTACACCCAAACCCACTCCGCTAGACCCAAACCCACTCAGCTAGACGCAAACCCACTCGGCTAGACCCAAACACACTCGGCTAGACCCAAACCCACTCAGCTAGACCCAAACCCGCTCGGCTAGAACCAAACCCACACTGCTAGACCCAAACCCACTCGGCTAGACCCAAACCCACTCCGCTAGACCCAAACCCACTTGGCTAGACCCAAACCCACTCGGCTAGACCCAAACCCACTCGGCTAGTCCCAAACCCACTCGGCTAGACCCAAACGGACTCGGCTAGACCCAAAACCACTCGGCTAGACGCAAGCCCACTCCGCTAGACCCAAATCCAATCCGCTAGACCCAAACCCACTCCGCTAGACCCAAACCCACTCGGATAGACCCAAACCCAATAGTCTAGACCCAAACCCACTCCGCTAGACCCAAACTAACTCGGCTAGACACAAACCCACTCGGCTAGACCCAAACCCACTCAGCTTGACCCAAACCCACTCGGCTACACCCAAACCCACTCGGCTAGACCCAAACACATTCGGCTAGACCCAAACCCACTCGCCTAGACCCAAACCCACTCGGGTAGACCCAAACCCATTCGGCTAGACCCAAACCCACTCCGCTAGACCCAAACCCACTCGGCTAGTCCCAAACCCACTCAGCTGCACCCAAACCCACTCCGCTCCACCCAAACCCACTCCGCTAGACCCAAACCCACTCCGCTAGACCCAAACCAACTCGGCTAGACGCAAACCCACTCGGCTAGACCCAAACCCACTCGGCTAGACCCAAACCCACTCCGCTAGACCCAAACCCACTCGGCTGGACCCAAACCCACTCGGCTAGGCACAAACCCACTCGGCTAGACCCAAACCCACTCGGCTAGACCCAAACCCACTCGGCTTGACACAAACCCACTCGGCTAGACCCAAACCCACTCGGCTAGACCCACACCCACTCGGCTAGACCCAAACCCACTCGGCTAGACCCAAACCCACTCGGCTAGACCCAAACACTTTCGGCTAGACCCAGACCCACTCGGCTAGACCCAAACCCACTCGGCTAGACCCAAACCCATTCAGCTAGACGCAAACCCACTCGGCTAGACCCAAACCCACTCGGCTAGTCCCAAACGCACTCGGCTAGACCCAAACCCACTCGGCTAGACCCAATCCCACTCAGCTAGACCCAAACCCACTCGGCTAGACACAAACCCACTCGGTTAGACCCAAACCCACTCGGCTAGACCCAAACCCACTCGGCTAGACCCAAACCCACTCGGCTAGACCCAAACCCACTCGTCCAGTCCCAAACCCACTCGACTACACCCAAACCCACTCGGCTACACCCAAACCCACTCTGCTAGACCCAAACCCACTCGGCTAGACGTAAACCCACTAGGCTAGACCCAAACCCAATCGGCTAGACCCAAACCGAGTCGGCTAGACCCAAACCCACTCGGCTAGACCCAAACCCACTCGGCTACAACCAAACCCACTCCGCTAGGCCCAAACCCACTCAGCTAGACCCAAACCCACTCCGCTAGACCCGAACCGACTCCGCTAGACCCAAACCAACTCGGCTAGACCCTAACCCACTCGGCTAGACCCAAACCCACTCGGATAGACCCAAACCCAATAGGCTAGACCCAAACCCACTCCGCTAGACCCAAACTAACTCGGCTAGACCCAAACCCACTCGGCTAGACACAAACCCACTCGGCTAGACCCAAACCCACTCGGCTACACCCAAACCCACTCCGCTAGACCCAAACCCACTCGGCTACAACCAAACCCACTCGGCTAGACCCAAACCCACTCGGCTAGACCCAAACCCACTCGGCTAGACCCAAACCCACTCGGATAGACCCAAACCCAATAGGCTAGACCCAAACCCACTCCGCTAGACCCAAACTAACTCGGCTAGACCCAAACCCACTCGGCTAGACCCAAACCCACTCGGCTAGACCCAAACCCACTCGGCTACACCCAAACCCACTCCGCTAGACCCAAACCCACTCGGCTACAACCAAACCCACTCGGCTAGACCCAAACCCACTCGGCTAGACCCAACCCCACTCGGCTAGACCCAAACCCACTCGTCCAGTCCCAAACCCACTCGGCTACACCCAAACCCACTCGGCTACACCCAAACCCACTCTGCTAGACCCAAACCCACTCGGTTAGACGTAAACCCACTCGGCTAGACCCAAACCCACTCGGCTAGACCCAAACCCACTCGGCTAGACCCAAACCGAGTCAGCTAGACCCAAATCCACTCGGCTAGACCCAAACCCACTCGGCTACACCCAAACCCACTCCGCTAGGCCCAAACCCACTCAGCTAGACCCAAACCCACTCCGCTAGACCAGAACCGACTCCGCTAGACCCAAACCAACTCGGCTAGACCCAAACACACTCGGCTAGACCCAAACCCACTCGGATAGACCCAAACCCAATAGGCTAGACCCAAACCCACTCCGCTAGACCCAAACTAACTCGGCTAGACCCAAACCCACTCGGCTAGACACAAACCCACTCGGCTAGACCCAAACCCACTCGGCTTGACCCAAACCCACTCGGCTAGACCGAAACCCACTCGGCTAGACCCAAACCCACTCAGCTAGACCCAAACCCACTCGGCTAGACCCAATCCCACTCGGCTAGACCCAAACCCACTCGGCTAGACGCAAACCCAGTCGGCTAGACCCAAACCCACTCGGCTGGACCCAAACCCACTCGGCTAGACCCAAACCCATTCGGCTAGAGCCAAACCCATTCGGCTACACCCAAACCCACTCCGCTAGACCCAAACCCACTCGGCTACACCCAAACCCACTCGGCTAGACCCAAACCCACTCGGCTACACCCAAACCCACTCCGCTAGACCCAAACCCACTCGGCTACACCCAAACCCACTCGGCTAGACCCAAACCCACTCGGCTTGACCCAAACCCACTCGGCTAGACCCAAACCCACTCGTCCAGTCCCAAACCCACTCGGCTACACCCAAACCCACTCGGCTACACCCAAACCCACTCTGCTGGACCCAAACCCACTCGGCTAGACGTAAACCCACTCGGCTAGACCCAAACCCACTCGGCTAGACCCAAACCCACTCGGCTAGACCCAAACCCAATAGGCTAGACCCAAACCCAGTCCGCTAGACCCAAACTAACTCGGCTAGACCCAAACCCACTCGGCTAGACACAAACCCACTCGGCTAGACCCAAACCCACTCGGCTACACCCAAACCCACTCCGCTAGACCCAAACCCACTCGGCTACACCCAAACCCACTCGGCTAGACCCAAACCCACTCGGCTAGACCCAAACCCACTCGGCTAGACCCAAACCCACTCGTCCAGTCCCAAACCCACTCGGCTACACACAAACCCACTCGGCTACACCCAAACCCACTCTGCTAGACCCAAACCCACTCGGCTAGACCCAAACCCACTCGGCTAGACCCAAACCCACTCGGCTAGATCCAAACCGAGTCGGCTAGACTCAAACCCACTCGGCTAGACCCAAACCCACTCGGCTACACCCAAACCCACTCCGCTAGGCCCAAACCAACTCAGCTAGACCCAAACCCACTCCGCTAGACCCGAACCGACTCCGCTAGACCCAAACCAACTCGGCTAGACCCAAACCCACCCGGCTAGACCCAAACCCACTCGGATAGACCCAAACCCAATAGGCTAGACCCAAACCCACTCCGCTAGACCCAAACTAACTCGGCTAGACCCAAACCCACTCGGCTAGACACAAACCCACTCGGCTAGACCCAAACCCACTCAGCTTGACCCAAACCCACTCGGCTAGACCGAAACCCACTCGGCTAGACCCAAACCCACTCAGCTAGACCCAAACCCACTCGGCTAGACCCAAACCCACTCGGCTAGACCAAAACCCACTCGGCTAGACGCAAACCCAGTCGGCTAGACCCAAACCCACTCGGCTGGACCCAAACCCACTCGGCTAGACCCAAACCCATTCGGCTAGACCCAAACCCATTCGGCTACACCCAAACCCACTCCGCTAGACCCAAACCCACTCGGCTACACCCAAACCCACTCGGCTAGACCCAAACCCACTCGGCTAGACCCAAACCCACTCGGGTAGACCCAAACCCACTCGGCTAGTCCCAAACCCACTCAGCTGCACCCAAACCCACTCCGCTCCAGCCAAACCCACTCCGCTAGACCCAAACCAACTCGGCTAGACCCAAACCCACTCGGCTAGACCCAAACCCACTCCGCTAGACCCAAACCCACTCCGCTGGACCCAAACCCACTCGGCTAGGCACAAACCCACTCGGCTAGACCCAAACCCACTCGGCTAGACCCAAACCCACTCGGCTTGACCCAAACCCACTCGGCTAGACCCAAACCCACTCGGCTAGACCCACACCCACTCGGCTAGACCCAAACCCACTCAGCTAGACCCAAACCCACTCGGCTAGACCCAAACACTTTCGGCTAGACCCACACCCACTCGGCTAGACCCAAACCCACTCGGCTAGACCCAAACCCATTCAGCTAGACGCAAACCCACTCGGCTAGACCCAAACCCACTCGGCTAGTCCCAAACGCACTCGGCTAGACCCAAACCCACTCGGCTAGACCCAATCCCACTCAGCTAGACCCAAACCCACTCGGCTAGACACAAACCCACTCGGTTAGAGCCAAACCCACTCGGCTAGACCCAAACCCACTCGGCTAGACCCAAACCCACTCCGCTAGACCCAAACCCACTCCGCTGGACCCAAACCCACTCGGCTCGGCACAAACCCACTCGGCTAGACCCAAACCCACTCGGCTAGACCCAAACCCACTCGGCTTGACCCAAACCCACTCGGCTAGACCCAAACCCACTCGGCTAGACCCACACCCACTCGGCTAGACCCAAACCCACTCGGCTAGACCCAAACCCACTCGGCTAGACCCAAACACTTTCGGCTGGACCCAGACCCACTCGGCTAGACCCAAACCCACTCGGCTAGACCCAAACCCATTCAGCTAGAGGCAAACCCACTCGGCTAGACCCAAACCCACTCGGCTAGTCCCAAACCCACTCGGCTAGACCCAAACCCACTCGGCTAGACCCAATCCCACTCAGCTAGACCCAAACCCACTCGGCTAGACACAAACCCACTCGGTTAGAGCCAAACCCACTCGGCTAGACCCAAACCCACTCGGCTAGACCCAAACCCACTCGGCTAGACCCAAACCCCCTAGTCCAGACCTAAACCCACTCGGCTACACCCAAACCCACTCGGCTACACCCAAACCCACTCTGCTAGACCCAAACCCACTCGGCTAGATGTAAACCCACTCGGCTAGACCCAAACCCACTCGGCTAGACCCAAACCCACTCGGCTAGACCCAAACCCAGTCGGCTAGACCCAAACCCACTCGGCTACACCCAAACCCACTCCGCTAGGATCAAACCCACTCAGCTAGACCCAAACCCACTCCGCTAGACCCGAACCGACTCCGCTAGACCCAAACCAACTCGGCTAGACCCAAACCCACTCGGCTAGACCCAAACCCGACTCCGCTAGACCGAAACCCACTCCGCTAGACCCAAACCCACTCCGCTAGACACAAACCCACTCCGCTAGACCCAAACCCACTTGGCTACACCGAAACCCACTCGGCTAAACCCAAACCCACTCGTCTAGACCCAAACCCACTCGGCTAGACCCAAACCCACTCGGCTACAACCAAACGCACTCCGCTAGACCCAAACCCACTCGGCTAGACGCAAACCCACTCGGCTAGACCCAAACACACTCGGCCAGACCGAAACCCACTCGGCTAGACCCAATCCCACTCGGCTGGACCCAAACCCACTTGGCTAGACTCAAACCCACTCGGCTACACCCAAACCCACTCCGCTAGACCCAAACCCACTTGGCTAGACCCAAACCCACTCGGCTAGACCCAAACCCACTCGGCAAGACCCAAACCCACTCGGCTACACCCAAACCCACTCGGCTAGATGCATACCCACTCCGCTAGACCCAAACCCACTCCGCTAGACACAAACCCACTCGGCTAGACCCAAACCCACTCGGCTGGACCCAAACCCACTCGGCTGGACCCAAACCCACTCGGCTGGACCCAAACCCACTCGGCTGGACCCAAACCCACTCGGCTACACCCAAACTCACTCCGCTAGAACCAAACGCACTCGGCTACACCCAAACACACTCGGCTAGACCCAAACCCACTTGGCTAGACCCAAACCCACTCGGCTAGACCCAAACCCACTCGGCAAGACCCAAACCCACTCGGCTACACCCAAACCCACTCGGCTAGATGCATACCCACTCCGCTAGACCCAAACCCACTGCGCTAGACCCAAACCCTCTCGGCTAGACGCAAACCCACTCGGCTAGACCCAAACCCACTCGGCTGGACCCAAACCCACTCGGCTAGACCCAAATCCACTCGGCTAGACCCAAACCCACTCGGCTGCACCCAAACCCACTCGGCTACACCCAAACTCACTCCGCTAGACCCAAACCCACTCGGCCACACCCAAACCCACTCGGCTAGACCCAAACCCATTTGGCTAGACCCAAACCCACTCGGCTACACCCAAACCCACTCGGCTAGACCCAAACCCACACCGCTAGACCCAAACCCACTCGCCTAGACCCAAACCCACTCCGCTAGACCCAAACCCACTCGGCTGGACCCAAACCCACTCGGCTAGACCCAAACCCACTCGGCTAGACCCAAACACAATCGGCTAGACCCAAACCCACTCGGCTAGACACAAACCCACTCGGCTAGACCCAAACGCACTCGGCTAGACCCAAACCCACTCCGCTAGACTCAAACCCACTCGGCTCGACCCAAACCCACTCGGCTAGACCCAAACACACTCGGGTAGACCCAAACCCACTCGGCTAGACCCAAACCCACTCGGCTACACCCAAACCCACTCCGCTAGACCCAAACCCACTCCGTTAGACCCAAACCCACTCGGCTAGTCCCAAGCCCACTCGGCTACACCCAAACCCACTCCGCTAGACCCAAACCCACTCCGCTAGATCCAAACCCACTCCGCTAGACCCAAACCAACTCGGCTAAACCCAAACCCACTCGGCTAGACCCAAACCCGACTCCGCTAGACCCAAACCCACTCTGCTAGACCCAAACCCACTCCGCTAGACCCAAATCCACTCCGCTAGACACAAACCCACTCCGCTAGACCCAAACCCACTTGGCTACACCGAAACCCACTCGGCTAAACCCAAACCCACTCGTCTAGACCCAAACCCACTCGGCTAGACCCAAACCCACTCGGCTAGACCCAAACACAATCGGCTAGACCCAAACCCACTCGGCTAGACACAAACCCACTCGGCTAGACCCAAACCCACTCGGCTGGACCCAAACCCACTCCGCTAGACCCAAACCAACTCGGCTAGACCCAAACGCACTCGGCTAGAACCAAACGCACTCCGCTAGACTCACTCGGCTCGACCCAAACCCACTCGGCTAGACCCAAACACACTCGGGTAGACCCAAACCCACTCGGCTAGACCCAAACACACTCGGCTAGACCAAAACCCATTCGGCTAGACCCAAACCCACTCGGCTAGACCCAAACCCACTCGGCTAGTCCCAAACCCACTCGGCTACACCCAAACCCACTACGCTAGACCCAAACCCACTCCGCTAGACCCAAACCCACTCCGCTAGACCCAAACCAACTCGGCTAGACCCAAACCCACTCGGCTAGACCCAAACCCACTCGGCTAGACCCAAACCCACTCGGCTAGACCCAAACCCACTCAGCTAGATGCAAACCCTGTCGGCTAGACCCAAACCCACTCGGCTGGACCCAAACCCACTCGGCTAGACCCAAACCCATTCGGCTAGACCCAAACCCATTCGGCTACACCCAAACCCACTCCGCTAGACCCAAACCCACTCGGCTACACCCAAACCCACTCGGCTAGACCCAAACCCACTCGGCTACACCCAAACCCACTCTGCTAGACCCAAACCCACTCGGCTAGACGTAAACCCACTCGGCTAGACCCAAACCCACTCGGCTAGACCCAAACCCACTCGGCTAGACCCAAACCCAATAGGCTAGACCCAAACCCAGTCCGCTAGACCCAAACTAACTCGGCTAGACCCAAACCCACTCGGCTAGACACAAACCCACTCGGCTAGACCCAAACCCACTCGGCTACACCCAAACCCACTCCGCTAGACCCAAACCCACTCGGCTACACCCAAACCCACTCGGCTACACCCAAACCCACTCGGCTAGACCCAAACCCACTCGGCTAGACCCAAACCCACTCGTCCAGTCCCAAACCCACTCGGCTACACACAAACCCACTCGGCTACACCCAAACCCACTCTGCTAGACCCAAACCCACTCGGCTAGACCCAAACCCACTCGGCTAGACCCAAACCCACTCGGCTAGATCCAAACCGAGTCGGCTAGACTCAAACCCACTCGGCTAGACCCAAACCCACTCGGCTACACCCAAACCCACTCCGCTAGGCCCAAACCAACTCAGCTAGACCCAAACCCACTCCGCTAGACCCGAACCGACTCCGCTAGACCCAAACCAACTCGGCTAGACCCAAACCCACCCGGCTAGACCCAAACCCACTCGGATAGACCCAAACCCAATAGGCTAGACCCAAACCCACTCCGCTAGACCCAAACTAACTCGGCTAGAACCAAACCCACTCGGCTAGACACAAACCCACTCGGCTCGAGCCAAACCCACTCGGCTTGACCCAAACCCACTCGGCTAGACCGAAACCCACTCGGCTAGACCCAAACCCACTCAGCTAGACCCAAACCCACTCGGCTAGACCCAAACCCACTCGGCTAGACCCAAACCCACTCGGCTAGACGCAAACCCAGTCGGCTAGACCCAAACCCACTCGGCTGGACCCAAACCCACTCGGCTAGACCCAAACCCATTCGGCTAGACCCAAACCCATTCAGCTACACCCAAACCCACTCCGCTAGACCCAAACCCACTCGGCTACACCCAAACCCACTCCGCTCCAGCCAAACCCACTCCGCTAGACCCAAACCAATTCGGCTAGACCCAAACCCACTCGGCTAGACCCAAACCCACTCCGCTAGACCCAAACCCACTCCGCTGGACCCAAACCCACTCGGCTAGGCACAAACCCACTCGGCTAGACCCAAACCCACTCGGCTAGACCCAAACCCACTCGGCTTGACCCAAACCCACTCGGCTAGACGCAAACCCACTCGGCTAGACCCACACCCACTCGGCTAGACCCAAACCCACTCGGCTAGACCCAAACCCACTCGGCTAGACCCAAACACTTTCGGCTAGACCCAGACCCACTCGGCTAGACCCAAACCCACTCGGCTAGACCCAAACCCATTCAGCTAGACGCAAACCCACTCGGCTAGACCCAAACCCACTCGGCTAGTCCCAAACGCACTCGGCTAGACCCAAACCCACTCGGCTAGACCCAATCCCACTCAGCTAGACCCAAACCCACTCGGCTAGACACAAACCCACTCGGTTAGAGCCAAACCCACTCGGCTAAACCCAAACCCACTCGGCTAGACCCAAACCCGACTCCGCTAGACCCAAACCCACTCTGCTAGACCCAAACCCACTCCGCTAGACCCAAATCCACTCCGCTAGACACAAACCCACTCCGCTAGACCCAAACCCACTTGGCTACACCGAAACCCACTCGGCTAAACCCAAACCCACTCGTCTAGACCCAAACCCACTCGGCTAGACCCAAACCCACTCGGCTAGACCCAAACACAATCGGCTAGACCCAAACCCACTCGGCTAGACACAAACCCACTCGGCTAGACCCAAACCCACTCGGCTGGACCCAAACCCACTCCGCTAGACCCAAACCAACTCGGCTAGACCCAAACGCACTCGGCTAGAACCAAACGCACTCCGCTAGACTCACTCGGCTCGACCCAAACCCACTCGGCTAGACCCAAACACACTCGGGTAGACCCAAACCCACTCGGCTAGACCCAAACACACTCGGCTAGACCAAAACCCATTCGGCTAGACCCAAACCCACTCGGCTAGACCCAAACCCACTCGGCTAGTCCCAAACCCACTCGGCTACACCCAAACCCACTACGCTAGACCCAAACCCACTCCGCTAGACCCAAACCCACTCCGCTAGACCCAAACCAACTCGGCTAGACCCAAACCCACTCGGCTAGACCCAAACCCACTCGGCTAGACCCAAACCCACTCGGCTAGACCCAAACCCACTCAGCTAGATGCAAACCCTGTCGGCTAGACCCAAACCCACTCGGCTGGACCCAAACCCACTCGGCTAGACCCAAACCCATTCGGCTAGACCCAAACCCATTCGGCTACACCCAAACCCACTCCGCTAGACCCAAACCCACTCGGCTACACCCAAACCCACTCGGCTAGACCCAAACCCACTCGGCTACACCCAAACCCACTCTGCTAGACCCAAACCCACTCGGCTAGACGTAAACCCACTCGGCTAGACCCAAACCCACTCGGCTAGACCCAAACCCACTCGGCTAGACCCAAACCCAATAGGCTAGACCCAAACCCAGTCCGCTAGACCCAAACTAACTCGGCTAGACCCAAACCCACTCGGCTAGACACAAACCCACTCGGCTAGACCCAAACCCACTCGGCTACACCCAAACCCACTCCGCTAGACCCAAACCCACTCGGCTACACCCAAACCCACTCGGCTACACCCAAACCCACTCGGCTAGACCCAAACCCACTCGGCTAGACCCAAACCCACTCGTCCAGTCCCAAACCCACTCGGCTACACACAAACCCACTCGGCTACACCCAAACCCACTCTGCTAGACCCAAACCCACTCGGCTAGACCCAAACCCACTCGGCTAGACCCAAACCCACTCGGCTAGATCCAAACCGAGTCGGCTAGACTCAAACCCACTCGGCTAGACCCAAACCCACTCGGCTACACCCAAACCCACTCCGCTAGGCCCAAACCAACTCAGCTAGACCCAAACCCACTCCGCTAGACCCGAACCGACTCCGCTAGACCCAAACCAACTCGGCTAGACCCAAACCCACCCGGCTAGACCCAAACCCACTCGGATAGACCCAAACCCAATAGGCTAGACCCAAACCCACTCCGCTAGACCCAAACTAACTCGGCTAGAACCAAACCCACTCGGCTAGACACAAACCCACTCGGCTCGAGCCAAACCCACTCGGCTTGACCCAAACCCACTCGGCTAGACCGAAACCCACTCGGCTAGACCCAAACCCACTCAGCTAGACCCAAACCCACTCGGCTAGACCCAAACCCACTCGGCTAGACCCAAACCCACTCGGCTAGACGCAAACCCAGTCGGCTAGACCCAAACCCACTCGGCTGGACCCAAACCCACTCGGCTAGACCCAAACCCATTCGGCTAGACCCAAACCCATTCAGCTACACCCAAACCCACTCCGCTAGACCCAAACCCACTCGGCTACACCCAAACCCACTCCGCTCCAGCCAAACCCACTCCGCTAGACCCAAACCAATTCGGCTAGACCCAAACCCACTCGGCTAGACCCAAACCCACTCCGCTAGACCCAAACCCACTCCGCTGGACCCAAACCCACTCGGCTAGGCACAAACCCACTCGGCTAGACCCAAACCCACTCGGCTAGACCCAAACCCACTCGGCTTGACCCAAACCCACTCGGCTAGACGCAAACCCACTCGGCTAGACCCACACCCACTCGGCTAGACCCAAACCCACTCGGCTAGACCCAAACCCACTCGGCTAGACCCAAACACTTTCGGCTAGACCCAGACCCACTCGGCTAGACCCAAACCCACTCGGCTAGACCCAAACCCATTCAGCTAGACGCAAACCCACTCGGCTAGACCCAAACCCACTCGGCTAGTCCCAAACGCACTCGGCTAGACCCAAACCCACTCGGCTAGACCCAATCCCACTCAGCTAGACCCAAACCCACTCGGCTAGACACAAACCCACTCGGTTAGAGCCAAACCCACTCGGCTAGACCCAAACCCACTCGGCTAGACCCAAACCCACTCCGCTAGACCCAAACCCACTCCGCTGGACCCAAACCCACTCGGCTCGGCACAAACCCACTCGGCTAGACCCAAACCCACTCGGCTAGACCCAAACCCGCTCGGCTTGACCCAAACCCACTCGGCTAGACCCAAACCCACTCGGCTAGACCCACACCCACTCGGCTAGACCCAAACCCACTCGGCTAGACCCAAACCCACTCGGCTAGACCCAAACACTTTCGGCTAGACCCAGACCCACTCGGCTAGACCCAAACCCACTCGGCTAGACCCAAACCCATTCAGCTAGACGCAAACCCACTCGGCTAGACCAAAACCCACTCGGCTAGTCCCAAACCCACTCGGCTAGACCCAAACCCACTCGGCTAGACCCAATCCCACTCAGCTAGACCCAAACCCACTCGGCTAGACACAAACCCACTCGGTTAGAGCCAAACCCACTCGGCTAGACCCAAACCCACTCGGCTAGACCCAAACCCACTCGGCTAGACCCAAACCCACTAGTCCAGACCTAAACCCACTCGGCTACACCCAAACCCACTCGGCTACACCCAAACCCACTCTGCTAGACCCAAACCCACTCGGCTAGATGTAAACCCACTCGGCTAGACCCAAACCCACTCGGCTAGACCCAAACCCACTCGGCTAGACCCAAACCCAGTCGGCTAGACCCAAACCCACTCGGCTACACCCAAACCCACTCCGCTAGGCCCAAACCCACTCAGCTAGACCCAAACCCACTCCGCTAGACCCGAACCGACTCCCCTAGACCCAAACCAACTCGGCTAGACCCAAACCCACTCGGCTAGACCCAAACCCGACTCCGCTAGACCGAAACCCACTCCGCTAGACCCAAACCCACTCCGCTAGACCCAAACCAACTCGGCTAGACCCAAACCCACTCGGCTAGACCCAAACCCGACTCCGCTAGACCCAAACCCACTCTGCTAGACCCAAACCCACTCCGCTAGACCCAAATCCACTCCGCTAGACACAAACCCACTCCGCTAGACCCAAACCCACTTGGCTACACCGAAACCCACTCGGCTAAACCCAAACCCACTCGTCTAGACCCAAACCCACTCGGCTAGACCCAAACCCACTCGTCTAGACCCAAACACAATCGGCTAGACCCAAACCCACTCGGCTAGACACAAACCCACTCGGCTAGACCCAAACCCACTCGGCTGGACCCAAACCCACTCCGCTAGACCCAAACCAACTCGGCTAGACCCAAACGCACTCGGCTAGAACCAAACGCACTCCGCTAGACTCACTCGGCTCGACCCAAACCCACTCGGCTAGACCCAAACACACTCGGGTAGACCCAAACCCACTCGGCTAGACCCAAACACACTCGGCTAGACCAAAACCCATTCGGCTAGACCCAAACCCACTCGGCTAGACCCAAACCCACTCGGCTAGTCCCAAACCCACTCGGCTACACCCAAACCCACTACGCTAGACCCAAACCCACTCCGCTAGACCCAAACCCACTCCGCTAGACCCAAACCAACTCGGCTAGACCCAAACCCACTCGGCTAGACCCAAACCCACTCGGCTAGACCCAAACCCACTCGGCTAGACCCAAACCCACTCAGCTAGATGCAAACCCTGTCGGCTAGACCCAAACCCACTCGGCTGGACCCAAACCCACTCGGCTAGACCCAAACCCATTCGGCTAGACCCAAACCCATTCGGCTACACCCAAACCCACTCCGCTAGACCCAAACCCACTCGGCTACACCCAAACCCACTCGGCTAGACCCAAACCCACTCGGCTACACCCAAACCCACTCTGCTAGACCCAAACCCACTCGGCTAGACGTAAACCCACTCGGCTAGACCCAAACCCACTCGGCTAGACCCAAACCCACTCGGCTAGACCCAAACCCAATAGGCTAGACCCAAACCCAGTCCGCTAGACCCAAACTAACTCGGCTAGACCCAAACCCACTCGGCTAGACACAAACCCACTCGGCTAGACCCAAACCCACTCGGCTACACCCAAACCCACTCCGCTAGACCCAAACCCACTCGGCTACACCCAAACCCACTCGGCTACACCCAAACCCACTCGGCTAGACCCAAACCCACTCGGCTAGACCCAAACCCACTCGTCCAGTCCCAAACCCACTCGGCTACACACAAACCCACTCGGCTACACCCAAACCCACTCTGCTAGACCCAAACCCACTCGGCTAGACCCAAACCCACTCGGCTAGACCCAAACCCACTCGGCTAGATCCAAACCGAGTCGGCTAGACTCAAACCCACTCGGCTAGACCCAAACCCACTCGGCTACACCCAAACCCACTCCGCTAGGCCCAAACCAACTCAGCTAGACCCAAACCCACTCCGCTAGACCCGAACCGACTCCGCTAGACCCAAACCAACTCGGCTAGACCCAAACCCACCCGGCTAGACCCAAACCCACTCGGATAGACCCAAACCCAATAGGCTAGACCCAAACCCACTCCGCTAGACCCAAACTAACTCGGCTAGAACCAAACCCACTCGGCTAGACACAAACCCACTCGGCTCGAGCCAAACCCACTCGGCTTGACCCAAACCCACTCGGCTAGACCGAAACCCACTCGGCTAGACCCAAACCCACTCAGCTAGACCCAAACCCACTCGGCTAGACCCAAACCCACTCGGCTAGACCCAAACCCACTCGGCTAGACGCAAACCCAGTCGGCTAGACCCAAACCCACTCGGCTGGACCCAAACCCACTCGGCTAGACCCAAACCCATTCGGCTAGACCCAAACCCATTCGGCTACACCCAAACCCACTCCGCTAGACCCAAACCCACTCGGCTACACCCAAACCCACTCCGCTCCAGCCAAACCCACTCCGCTAGACCCAAACCAATTCGGCTAGACCCAAACCCACTCGGCTAGACCCAAACCCACTCCGCTAGACCCAAACCCACTCCGCTGGACCCAAACCCACTCGGCTAGGCACAAACCCACTCGGCTAGACCCAAACCCACTCGGCTAGACCCAAACCCACTCGGCTTGACCCAAACCCACTCGGCTAGACGCAAACCCACTCGGCTAGACCCACACCCACTCGGCTAGACCCAAACCCACTCGGCTAGACCCAAACCCACTCGGCTAGACCCAAACACTTTCGGCTAGACCCAGACCCACTCGGCTAGACCCAAACCCACTCGGCTAGACCCAAACCCATTCAGCTAGACGCAAACCCACTCGGCTAGACCCAAACCCACTCGGCTAGTCCCAAACGCACTCGGCTAGACCCAAACCCACTCGGCTAGACCCAATCCCACTCAGCTAGACCCAAACCCACTCGGCTAGACACAAACCCACTCGGTTAGAGCCAAACCCACTCGGCTAGACCCAAACCCACTCGGCTAGACACAAACCCACTCCGCTAGACCCAAACCCACTCCGCTGGACCCAAACCCACTCGGCTCGGCACAAACCCACTCGGCTAGACCCAAACCCACTCGGCTAGACCCAAACCCGCTCGGCTTGACCCAAACCCACTCGGCTAGACCCAAACCCACTCGGCTAGACCCACACCCACTCGGCTAGACCCAAACCCACTCGGCTAGACCCAAACCCACTCGGCTAGACCCAAACACTTTCGGCTAGACCCAGACCCACTCGGCTAGACCCAAACCCACTCGGCTAGACCCAAACCCACTCAGCTAGACGCAAACCCACTCGGCTAGACCAAAACCCACTCGGCTAGTCCCAAACCCACTCGGCTAGACCCAAACCCACTCGGCTAGACCCAATCCCACTCAGCTAGACCCAAACCCACTCGGCTAGACACAAACCCACTCGGTTAGAGCCAAACCCACTCGGCTAGACCCAAACCCACTCGGCTAGACCCAAACCCACTCGGCTAGACCCAAACCCACTAGTCCAGACCTAAACCCACTCGGCTACACCCAAACCCACTCGGCTACACCCAAACCCACTCTGCTAGACCCAAACCCACTCGGCCAGATGTAAACCCACTCGGCTAGACCCAAACCCACTCGGCTAGACCCAAACCCACTCGGCTAGACCCAAACCCAGTCGGCTAGACCCAAACCCACTCGGCTACACCCAAACCCACTCCGCTAGGCCCAAACCCACTCAGCTAGACCCAAACCCACTCCGCTAGACCCGAACCGACTCCCCTAGACCCAAACCAACTCGGCTAGACCCAAACCCACTCGGCTAGACCCAAACCCGACTCCGCTAGACCGAAACCCACTCCGCTAGACCCAAACCCACTCCGCTAGACACAAACCCACTCCGCTAGACCCAAACCCACTTGGCTACACCGAAACCCACTCGGCTAAACCCAAACCCACTCGTCTAGACCCAAACCCACTCGGCTAGACCCAAACCCACTCGGCTACAACCAAACGCACTCCGCTAGACCCAAACCCACTCGGCTAGACGCAAACCCACTCGGCTAGACCCAAACACACTCGGCCAGACCGAAACCCACTCGGCTAGACCCAATCTCACTCGGCTGGACCCAAACCCACTTGGCTAGACTCAAACCCACTCGGCTACACCCAAACCCACTCCGCTAGACCCAAACCCACTTGGCTAGACCCAAACCCACTCGGCTAGACCCAAACCCACTCGGCAAGACCCAAACCCACTCGGCTACACCCAAACCCACTCGGCTAGACGCATACCCACTCCACTAGACCCAAACCCACTCCGCTAGACCCAAACCCACTCGGCTAGACACAAACCCACTCGGCTAGACCCAAACCCACTCGGCTGGACCCAAACCCACTCGGCTGGACCCAAACCCACTCGGCTAGACCCAAACCCACTCGGCTGGACCCAAACCCACTCGGCTACACCCAAACTCACTCCGCTAGAACCAAACCCACTCGGCTACACCCAAACACACTCGGCTAGACCCAAACCCATTCGGCTAGACCCAAACCCACTCGGCTACACCCAAACCCACTCGGCTAGACCCAAACCCACACCGCTAGTCCCAAACCCACTCGACTAGACCCAAACCCACTCCGCTAGACCCAAACCCACTCGGCTGGAACCAAACCCACTCGCCTAGACCCAAACCCACTCGGCTAAACCCAAACCCACTCGGCTGGACCCAAACCCACTCGGCTACACCCAAACACACCCCGCTAGACCCAAACCCACTTGGCTAGACCCAAACCCACTCGGCTAGACCCAAACCCACTCGGCAAGACCCAAACCCACTCGGCTACACCCAAACCCACTCGGCTAGATGCATACCCACTCCGCTAGACCCAAACCCACTGCGCTAGACCCAAACCCTCTCGGCTAGACGCAAACCCACTCGGCTAGACCCAAACCCACTCGGCTGGACCCAAACCCACTCGGCTAGACCCAAATCCACTCGGCTAGACCCAAACCCACTCGGCTGCACCCAAACCCGCTCGGCTACACCCAAACTCACTCCGCTAGACCCAAACCCACTCGGCCACACCCAAACCCACTCGGCTAGACCCAAACCCATTTGGCTAGACCCAAACCCAGTCGGCTACACCCAAACCCACTCGGCTAGACCCAAACCCACACCGCTAGAACCAAACCCACTCGCCTAGACCCAAACCCACTCCGCTAGACCCAAACCCACTCGGCTGGACCCAAACCCACTCGGCTAGACCCAAACCCACTCGGCTAGACCCAAACACAATCGGCTAGACCCAAACCCACTCGGCTAGACACAAACCCACTCGGCTAGACCCAAACGCACTCGGCTAGACCCAAACCCACTCCGCTAGACTCAAACCCACTCGGCTCGACCCAAACCCACTCGGCTATACCCAAACACACTCGGGTAGACCCAAACCCACTCGGCTAGACCCAAACCCACTCGGCTACACCCAAACCCACTCCGCTAGACCCAAACCCACTCCGTTAGACCCAAACCCACTCGGCTAGCCCCAAGCCCACTCGGCTACACCCAAACCCACTCCGCTAGACCCAAACCCACTCCGCTAGATCCAAACCCACTCCGCTAGACCCAAACCAAATCGGCTAGACCCAAACCCACTCGGCTAGACCGAAACCCGACTCCGCTAGACCCAAACCCACTCTGCTAGACCCAAACCCACTCCGCTAGACCCAAACCCACTCCGCTAGACACAAACCCACTCCGCTAGACCCAAACCCACTTGGCTACACCGAAACCCACTCGGCTAAACCCAAACCCACTCGTCTAGACCCAAACCCACTCGGCTAGACCCAAACCCACACGGCTAGACCCAAACACAATCGGCTAGACCCAAACCCACTCGGCTAGACACAAACCCACTCGGCTAGACCCAAACCCACTCGGCTGGACCCAAACCCACTCCGCTAGACCCAAACCAACTCGGCTAGACCCAAACGCACTCGGCTAGAACCAAACCCACTCCGCTAGACTCACTCGGCTCGACCCAAACCCACTCGGCTAGACCCAAACACACTCGGGTAGACCCAAACCCACTCGGCTAGACCCAAACACACTCGGCTAGACCAAAACCCATTCGGCTAGACCCAAACCCACTCGGCTAGACCCAAACCCACTCGGCTAGTCCCAAACCCACTCGGCTACACCCAAACCCACTACGCTAGACCCAAACCCACTCCGCTAGACCCAAACCCACTCCGCTTGACCCAAACCAACTCGGCTAGACCCAAACCCACTCGGCTAGATGCATACCCACTCCGCTAGACCCAAACCCACTGCGCTAGACCCAAACCCTCTCGGCTAGACGCAAACCCACTCGGCTAGACCCAAACCCACTCGGCTGGACCCAAACCCACTCGGCTAGACCCAAATCCACTCGGCTAGACCCAAACCCACTCGGCTGCACCCAAACCCACTCGGCTACACCCAAACTCACTCCGCTAGACCCAAACCCACTCGGCCACACCCAAACCCACTCGGCTAGACCCAAACCCATTTGGCTAGACCCAAACCCACTCGGCTACACCCAAACACACTCGGCTAGACCCAAACCCACACCGCTAGACCCAAACCCACTCGCCTAGACCCAAACCCACTCCGCTAGACCCAAACCCACTCGGCTGGACCCAAACCCACTCGGCTAGACCCAAACCCACTCGGCTAGACCCAAACACAATCGGCTAGACCCAAACCCACTCGGCTAGACACAAACCCACTCGGCTAGACCCAAACGCACTCGGCTAGACCCAAACCCACTCTGCTAGACTCAAACCCACTCGGCTCGACCCAAACCCAGTCGGCTAGACCCAAACACACTCGGGTAGACCCAAACCCACTCGGCTAGACCCAAACCCACTCGGCTACACCCAAACCCACTCCGCTAGACCCAAACCCACTCCGTTAGACCCAAACCCACTCGGCTAGTCCCAAGCCCACTCGGCTACACCCAAACCCACTCCGCTAGACCCAAACCCACTCCGCTAGATCCAAACCCACTCCGCTAGACCCAAACCAACTCGGCTAGACCCAAACCCACTCGGCTAGACCCAAACCCGACTCCGCTAGACCCAAACCCACTCTGCTAGACCCAAACCCACTCCGCTAGACCCAAACCCACTCCGCTAGACACAAACCCACTCCGCTAGACCCAAACCCACATGGCTACACCGAAACCCACTCGGCTAAACCCAAACCCACTCGTCTAGACCCAAACCCACTCGGCTAGACCCAAACCCACACGGCTAGACCCAAACACAATCGGCTAGACCCAAACCCACTCGCCTAGACACAAACCCACTCGGCTAGACCCAAACCCACTCGGCTGGACCCAAACCCACTCCGCTAGACCCAAACCAACTCGGCTAGACCCAAACGCACTCGGCTAGAACCAAACCCACTCCGCTAGACTCACTCGGCTCCACCCAAACCCACTCGGCTAGACCCAAACACACTCGGGTAGACCCAAACCCACTCGGCTAGACCCAAACACACTCGGCTAGACCAAAACCCATTCGGCTAGACCCAAACCCACTCGGCTAGACCCAAACCCACTCGGCTAGTCCCAAACCCACTCGGCTACACCCAAACCCACTACGCTAGACCCAAACCCACTCCGCTAGACCCAAACCCACTCCGCTAGACCCAAACCAACTCGGCTAGACCCAAACCCACTCGGCTAGACCCAAACCCGACTCCGCTAGACCCAAACCCACTCCGCTAGACCCAAACCCACTTCGCTAGACACAAACCCACTCCGCTAGACCCAAACCCACTTGGCTTCACCGAAACCCACTCGGCTAAACCCAAACCCACTCGTCTAGACCCAAACCCACTCGGCTAGACGCAAACCCACTCGGCTAGACCGAAACCCACTCGGCTAGACCGAAACCCACTCGGCTAGACCCAATCGCACTCGGCTAGACCCAAACCCACTTGGCTAGACTCAAACCCACTCGGCTACACCCAAACCCACTCCGCTAGACCCAAACCCACTCGGCTAGACCCAACCCCACTCCGCTAGACCCAAACCCACTCGGCTAGACCCAAACCCACTCGGCTAGACCCAAACCCACTCGGCAAGACCCAAACCCACTCGGCTAGACCCAAACCCACTCGGCTAGACGCATACCCACTCCGCTAGACCCAAACCCACTCCGCTAGACCCAAACCCACTCGGCTAGACGCAAACCCACTCGGCTAGACCCAAACCCACTCGGCTGGACCCAAACCCACTCGGCTCGACCCAAACCCACTCGACTAGACCCAAACCCACTCGGCTAGACCCAAACCCACTCGGCTACACCCAAACCCACTCCGCTAGACCCAAATCCACTCGGCTGCACCCAAACCCACTCGGCTACACCCAAACTCACTCCGCTAGACCCAAACCCACTCGGCCACACCCAAACCCACTCGGCTAGACCCAAACCCATTTGGCTAGACCCAAACCCACTCGGCTACACCCAAACCCACTCGGCTAGACCCAAACCCACACCGCTAGACCCAAACCCACTCGCCTAGACCCAAACCCACTCCGCTAGACCCAAACCCACTCGGCTGGACCCAAACCCACTCGGCTAGACCCAAACCCACTCGGCTAGACCCAAACACAATCGGCTAGACCCAAACCCACTCGGCTAGACACAAACCCACTCGGCTAGACCCAAACGCACTCGGCTAGACCCAAACCCACTCCGCTAGACTCAAACCCACTCGGCTCGACCCAAACCCACTCGGCTAGACCCAAACACACTCGGGTAGACCCAAACCCACTCGGCTAGACCCAAACCCACTCGGCTACACCCAAACCCACTCCGCTAGACCCAAACCCACTCCGTTAGACCCAAACCCACTCGGCTAGTCCCAAGCCCACTCGGCTACACCCAAACCCACTCCGCTAGACCCAAACCCACTCCGCTAGATCCAAACCCACTCCGCTAGACCCAAACCAACTCGGCTAGACCCAAACCCACTCGGCTAGACCCAAACCCGACTCCGCTAGACCCAAACCCACTCTGCTAGACCCAAACCCACTCCGCTAGACCCAAACCCACTCCGCTAGACACAAACCCACTCCGCTAGACCCAAACCCACTTGGCTACACCGAAACCCACTCGGCTAAACCCAAACCCACTCGTCTAGACCCAAACCCACTCGGCTAGACCCAAACCCACACGGCTACACCCAAACACAATCGGCTAGACCCAAACCCACTCGGCTAAACACAAACCCACTCGGCTAGACCCAAACCCACTCGGCTGGACCCAAACCCACTCCGCTAGACCCAAACCAACTCGGCTAGACCCAAACGCACTCGGCTAGAACCAAACCCACTCCGCTAGACTCACTCGGCTCGACCCAAACCCACTCGGCTAGACCCAAACACACTCGGGTAGACCCAAACCCACTCGGCTAGACCCAAACACACTCGGCTAGACCAAAACCCATTCGGCTAGACCCAAACCCACTCGGCTAGACCCAAACCCACTCCGCTAGACCCAAACCCACTCCGCTAGACCCAAACCAACTCGGCTAGACCCAAACCCACTCGGCTAGACCCAAACCCGACTCCGCTAGACCCAAACCCACTCCGCTAGACCCAAACCCACTTCGCTAGACACAAACCCACTCCGCTAGACCCAAACCCACTTGGCTACACCGAAACCCACTCGGCTAAACCCAAACCCACTCGGCTAGACGCAAACCCACTCGGCTAGACCGAAACCCACTCGGCTAGACCGAAACCCACTCGGCTAGACCCAATCGCACTCGGCTAGACCCAAACCCACTTGGCTAGACTCAAACCCACTCGGCTACACCCAAACCCACTCCGCTAGACCCAAACCCACTCGGCTAGACCCAACCCCACTCCGCTAGACCCAAACCCACTCGGCTAGACCCAAACCCACTCGGCTAGACCCAAACCCACTCGGCAAGACCCAAACCCACTCGGCTAGACCCAAACCCACTCGGCTAGACGCATACCCACTCCGCTAGACCCAAACCCACTCCGCTAGACCCAAACCCACTCGGCTAGACGCAAACCCACTCGGCTAGACCCAAACCCACTCGGCTGGACCCAAACCCACTCGGCTCGACCCAAACCCACTCGACTAGACCCAAACCCACTCGGCTAGACCCAAACCCACTCGGCTACACCCAAACCCACTCCGCTAGACCCAAATCCACTCGGCTGCACCCAAACCCACTCGGCTACACCCAAACTCACTCCGCTAGACCCAAACCCACTCGGCCACACCCAAACCCACTCGGCTAGACCCAAACCCATTTGGCTAGACCCAAACCCACTCGGCTACACCCAAACCCACTCGGCTAGACCCAAACCCACACCGCTAGACCCAAACCCACTCGCCTAGACCCAAACCCACTCCGCTAGACCCAAACCCACTCGGCTGGACCCAAACCCACTCGGCTAGACCCAAACCCACTCGGCTAGACCCAAACACAATCGGCTAGACCCAAACCCACTCGGCTAGACACAAACCCACTCGGCTAGACCCAAACGCACTCGGCTAGACCCAAACCCACTCCGCTAGACTCAAACCCACTCGGCTCGACCCAAACCCACTCGGCTAGACCCAAACACACTCGGGTAGACCCAAACCCACTCGGCTAGACCCAAACCCACTCGGCTACACCCAAACCCACTCCGCTAGACCCAAACCCACTCCGTTAGACCCAAACCCACTCGGCTAGTCCCAAGCCCACTCGGCTACACCCAAACCCACTCCGCTAGACCCAAACCCACTCCGCTAGATCCAAACCCACTCCGCTAGACCCAAACCAACTCGGCTAGACCCAAACCCACTCGGCTAGACCCAAACCCGACTCCGCTAGACCCAAACCCACTCTGCTAGACCCAAACCCACTCCGCTAGACCCAAACCCACTCCGCTAGACACAAACCCACTCCGCTAGACCCAAACCCACTTGGCTACACCGAAACCCACTCGGCTAAACCCAAACCCACTCGTCTAGACCCAAACCCACTCGGCTAGACCCAAACCCACACAGCTAGACCCAAACACAATCGGCTAGACCCAAACCCACTCGGCTAAACACAAACCCACTCGGCTAGACCCAAACCCACTCGGCTGGACCCAAACCCACTCCGCTAGACCCAAACCAACTCGGCTAGACCCAAACGCACTCGGCTAGAACCAAACCCACTCCGCTAGACTCACTCGGCTCGACCCAAACCCACTCGGCTAGACCCAAACACACTCGGGTAGACCCAAACCCACTCGGCTAGACCCAAACACACTCGGCTAGACCAAAACCCATTCGGCTAGACCCAAACCCACTCGGCTAGACCCAAACCCATTCGTCTAGTCCCAAACCCACTCGGCTACACCCAAACCCACTACGCTAGACCCAAACCCACTCCGCTAGACCCAAACCCACTCCGCTAGACCCAAACCCGACTCCGCTAGACCCAAACCCACTCTGCTAGACCCAAACCCACTCCGCTAGACCCAAACCCACTCCGCTAGACACAAACCCACTCCGCTAGACCCAAACCCACTTGGCTACACCGAAACCCACTCGGCTAAACCCAAACCCACTCGTCTAGACCCAAACCCACTCGGCTAGACCCAAACCCACACGGCTAGACCCAAACACAATCGGCTAGACCCAAACCCACTCGGCTGGACCCAAACCCACTCGGCTAGTCCCAAACCCACTCGGCTAGACCCAAACCCACTCGGCTAGACCCAAACCCACTCGGCTACACCCAAACCCACTCCGCTGGACCCAAACCCAATCTGCTAGACCCAAACGCACTCGGCTAGACGTAAACCCACTCGGCTAGACCCAAACCCACTCGGCTAGACCCAAACCCATTCGGCTAGACCCAAACCCAGTCGGCTAGACCCAAACCCACTCGGCTAGACCCAAACCCACGCGGCTACACCCAAACCCACTCCGCTAGGCCCAAACCCACTCAGCTAGACCCAAACCCACTCCGCTAGACCCGAACCAACTCCGCTGGACCCAAACCCACGCGGCTAGGCCCAAACCCACTCGGCTAGACCCAAACCCACTCGGACAGACCCAAACCCACTCGGCTAGACCCAAACCCACTCGGCTACACCCAAACCCACTCCGCTAGTCCCAAACCCACACCGCTAGACCCAAACCCACTCGGCTAGACCCAAACCCACTCCGCTAGACCCAAACCCACTCGGCTGGACCCAAACCCACTCGGCTAGACCCAAACCCACTCGGCTAAATCCAAACCCAATCGGCTAGACCCAAACCCACTCGGCTAGACACAAACCCACTCGGCTAGACCCAAACCCACACGGCTAGACCCAAACCCACTCGGCTCGACCCAAACCCACTCGGCTACACACAAACACACTCGGGTAGACCCAAACCCACTCGGCTAGACCCAAACACACTCGGCTAGACCAAAACCCATTCAGCTAGACCCAAACCCACTCGGCAAGACCCAAACCCACTCGGCTAGTCCCAAACCCACTCGGCTACACCCAAACCCACTCCGCTAGACCCAAACCCACTCGGCTGGACCCAAACCCACTCGGCTAGACCCAAACCCACTCGGCTAGACCCAAACCCAATCGGCTAGACCCAAACCCACTCGGCTAGACACAAACCCACTCGGCTAGACCCAAACCCACTCGGCTAGACCCAAACCCACACGGCTAGACCCAAACCCACTCGGCTCGACCCAAACCCACTCGGCTACACACAAACACACTCGGGTAGACCCAAACCCACTCGGCTAGACCCAAACACACTCGGCTAGACCAAAACCCATTCGGCTAGACCCAAACCCACTCGGCAAGACCCAAACCCACTTGGCTAGTCCCAAACCCACTCGGCTACACCCAAACCCACTCCGCCAGACCCAAACCCACTCCGCTAGACCCAAACCCACTCCGCTAGACCCAAACCAACTCGGCTAGACCCAAACCCACTCGGCTAGACCCAAACCCGACTCCGCTAGACCCAAACCCACTCCGCTAGACCTGAACCCACTCTGCTAGACCAAAACCCACTCCGCTAGACACAAACCCACTCCGCTCGACCCAAACCCACTTGGCTACACCGAAACCCACTCGGCTAAACCCAAACCCACTCGTCTAGTCCCAAACCCACTCGGCTAGACCCAAACCCACTCGGCTACAACCAAACGCACTCCGCTAGTCCCAAACCCACTCGGCTAGACGCAAACCCACTCGGCTAGACCCAAACACACTCGGCTAGACCGAAACCCACTCGGCTAGACCCAATCCCACTCGGCTGGACCCAAACCCACTTGGCTAGACTCAAACCCACTCGGCTACACCCAAACCCACTCCGCTAGACCCAAACCCACTTGGCTAGACCCAAACCCACTCGGCTAGACCCAAACCCACTCGGCAAGACCCAAACCCACTCGGCTACACCCAAACCCACTCGGCTAGACGCATACCCACTCCGCTAGACCCAAACCCACTCCGCTAGACCCAAACCCACTCGGCTAGACGCAAACCCACTCGGCTAGACCCAAACCCACTCGGCTGGACCCAAACCCACTCGGCTAGACCCAAACCCACTCGGCTAGACCCAAACCCACTCGGCTGGACCCAAACCCACTCGGCTACACCCAAACTCACTCCGCTAGACCCAAACCCACTCGGCTACACCCAAACCCACTCCGCTAGGCCCAAACCCACTCAGCTAGACCCAAACCCACTCCGCTAGACCCGAACCAACTCCGCTGGACCCAAACCCACGCGGCTAGGCCCAAACCCACTCGGCTAGACCCAAACCCACTCGGACAGACCCAAACCCACTCGGCTAGACCCAAACCCACTCGGCTACACCCAAACCCACTCCGCTAGTCCCAAACCCACACCGCCAGACCCAAACCCACTCGGCTAGACCCAAACCCACTCCGCTAGACCCAAACCCACTCGGCTGGACCCAAACCCACTCGGCTAGACCCAAACCCACTCGGCTAGATCCAAACCCAATCGGCTAGACCCAAACCCACTCGGCTAGACACAAACCCACTCGGCTAGACCCAAACCCACTCGGCTAGACCCAAACCCACACGGCTAGACCCAAACCCACTCGGCTCGACCCAAACCCACTCGGCTACACACAAACACACTCGGGTAGACCCAAACCCACTGCGCTAGACCCAAACCCACTCGGCTAGACGCAAACCCACTCGGTTAGACCCAAACCCACTCGGCTGGACCCAAACCCACTCGGCTAGTCCCAAACCCACTCGGCTAGACCCAAACCCACTCGGCTACACCCAAACCCACTCGGCTACACCCAAACCCACTCCGCTAGACCCAAACCCACTCGGCTACACCCAAACCCACTCGGCTAGACCCAAACCCATTCGGCTAGACCCAAACCCACTCGGCTAGACCCAAACCCACTCAGCTGCACCCAAACCCACTCCGCTCCACCCAATCCCACTCCGCTAGACCCAAACCCACTCCGCTAGACCCAAACCCACTCGGCTAGACGCAAACCCACTCAGCTAGACCCAAACCCACTCGGATAGACCCAAACCCACTCCGCTAGACCCAAACCCACTCCGCTAGACCCAAACCCACTCGGCTAGACCCAAACCCACTCGGCTAGACCCAAACCCACTCGGCTTGACCCAAACCCACTCGGCTTGACCCAAACCCACTCGGCTAGACCCACACCCACTCGGCTAGACCCAAACCCACTCGGCTAGACCCAAACCCACTCGGCTAGACCCAAACCCACTCGGCTAGACCCAAACACTTTCGGCTAGACCCAGACCCACTCGGCTAGACCCAAACCCACTCGGCAAGACCCAAACCCATTCAGCTAGACACAAACCCACTCGGCTAGTCCCAAACCCACTCGGCTAGACCCAAACCCACTCGGCTAGACCCAATCCCACTCGGCTAGACCCAAACCCACTCGGCTAGACACAAACCCACTCGGTTAGACCCAAACCCACTCGGCTAGACCCAAACCCACTCGGCTAGACCCAAACCCACTCTGCTAGACCCAAACGCACTCGGCTAGACGTAAACCCACTCGGCTAGACCCAAACCCACTCGGCTAGACCCAAACCCACTCGACTAGACCCAAACCCAGTCGGCTAGACCCAAACCCACTCGGCTAGACCCAAACCCACGCGGCTACACCCAAACCCACTCCTCTAGGCCCAAACCCACTCAGCTAGACCCAAACCCACTCCGCTAGACCCGAACCGACTCCGCTGGACCCAAACCCACGCGGCTAGGCCCAAACCCACTCGGCGAGACTCAAACCCACTCGGACAGACCCAAACCCACTCGGCTAGACCCAAACCCACTCGGCTACACCCAAACCCACTCGGCTGGACCCAAACCCACTCGGCTAGACCCAAACCCACTCGGCTAGACCCAAATCCAATCGGCTAGACCCAAACCCACTCGGCTAGACACAAACCCACTCGGCTAGACCCAAACCCACTCGGCTAGACCCAAACCCACACGGCTAGACCCAAACCCACTCGGCTCGACCCAAACCCACTCGGCTACACACAAACACACTCGGGTAGACCCAAACCCACTCGGCTAGACCCAAACACACTCGGCTAGACCAAAACCCATTCGGCTAGACCCAAACCCACTCGGCAAGACCCAAACCCACTCGGCTAGTCCCAAACCCACTCGGCTACACGCAAACCCACTCCGCTAGACCCAAATCCACTCCTCTAGACCCAAACCCACTCCGCTAGACCCAAACCAACACGGCTAGACCCAAACCCACTCGGCTAGACCCAAACCCGACTCCGCTAGACCCAAACCCACTCCGCTAGACCCAAACCCACTCCGCTAGACCCAAACCCACTCCGCTAGACACAAACCCACTCCGCTAGACCCAAACCCACTTGGCTACACCGAAACCCACTCGGCTAAACCCAAACCCACTCGTCTAGTCCCAAACCCACTCGGCTAGACCCAAACCCACTCGGCTACAACCAAACGCACTCCGCTAGACCCAAACCCACTCGGCTAGACGCAAACCCACTCGGCTAGACCCAAACACACTCGGCTAGACCCAAACCACTTGGCTAGACTCAAACCCACTGGGCTACACCCAAACCCACTCCGCTAGGCCCAAACCCACTTGGCTAGACCCAAACCCACTCGACTAGACCCAAACCACTCGGCAAGACCCAAACCCACTCGGCTAGACCCAAACCCACTCGGCTAGACGCATACCCACTCCGCTAGACCCAAACCCACTCCGCTAGACCCAAACCCACTCCGCTAGACGCAAACCCACTCGGCTAGACCCAAACCCACTCGGCTGGACACAAACCCACTCGGCTCGACCCAAACCCACTCGGCTAGACCCAAACCCACTCGGCTAGACCCAAACCCACTCGGCTACACCCAAACCCACTCCGCCAGACCCAAATCCACTCGGCTACACCCAAACCCACTCGGCTAGACCCAAACCCATTCGGCTGGAGCCAAACCCACTCGGCTACACCCAAACCCACTCCGCTAGACAAAAACCCACACCGCTAGACCCAAACCCACTCGGCTAGACCCAAACCCACTCCGCTAGACCCAAACCCACTCGGCTGGACCCAAACCCACTCGGCTAGACCCAAACCCACTCGGCTAGACCCACACCCAATCGGCTAGACCCAAACCCACTCGGCTAGACACAAACCCACTCGGCTAGACCCAAACCCACTCGGCTAGACCCAAACCCACACGGCTAGACCCAAACCCACTCGGCTCGACCCAAACGCACTCGGCTACACACAAACACACTCGGGTAGACCCAAACCCACTCGGCTAGACCCAAACACACTCGGCTAGACCAAAACCCATTCGGCTAGACCCAAACCCACTCGGCAAGACCCAAACCCACTCGGCTAGTCCCAAACCCACTCGGCTACACCCAAACCCACTCCGCTAGACGCATACCCACTCCGCTAGACCCAAACCCACTCCGCTAGACCCAAACCCACTCGGCTGGACGCAAACCCACTCGGCTAGACCCAAACCCACTCGGCTGGACACAAACCCACTCGGCTCGACCCAAACCCACTCGGCTAGACCCAAACCCACTCGGCTAGACCCAAACCCACTCGGCTACACCCAAACCCACTCCGCCAGACCCAAATCCACTCGGCTACACCCAAACCCACTCGGCTAGACCCAAACCCATTCGGCTAGAGCCAAACCCACTCGGCTACACCCAAACCCACTCCGCTAGACAAAAACCCACACCGCTAGACCCAAACCCACTCGGCTAGACCCAAACCCACTCCGCTAGACCCAAACCCACTCGGCTGGACCCAAACCCACTCGGCTAGACCCAAACCCACTCGGCTAGACCCAAACCCAATCGGCTAGACCCAAACCCACTCGGCTAGACACAAACCCACTCGGCTAGACCCAAACCCACTCGGCTAGACCCAAACCCACACGGCTAGACCCAAACCCACTCGGCTCGACCCAAACCCACTCGGCTACACACAAACACACTCGGGTAGACCCAAACCCACTCGGCTAGACCCAAACACACTCGGCTAGACCAAAACCCATTCGGCTAGACCCAAACCCACTCGGCAAGACCCAAACCCACTCGGCTAGTCCCAAACCCACTCGGCTACACCCAAACCCACTCCGCTAGACCCAAACCCACTCCGCTAGACCCAAACCCACTCCGCTAGAACCAAACCAACTCGGCTAGACCCAAACCCACTCGGCTAGACCCAAACCCGACTCCGCTAGACCCAAACCCACTCCGCTAGACCCAAACCCACTCCGCTAGACCCAAACCCACTCCGCTAGACACAAACCCACTCCGCTAGACCCAAACCCACTTGGCTACACCAAAACCCACTCGGCTAAACCCAAACCCACTCGTCTAGACCCAAACCCACTCGGCTAGACCCAAACCCACTCGGCTACAACCAAACGCACTCCGCTAGACCCAAACCCACTCGGCTAGACGCAAACCCACTCGGCTAGACCCAAACACACTCGGCTAGACCGAAACCCACTCGGCTAGACCCAATCCCACTCGGCTGGACCCAAACCCACTTGGCTAGACTCAAACCCACTCGGCTACACCCAAACCCACTCCGCTAGACCCAAACCCACATGGCTAGACCCAAACCCACTCGGCTAGACACAAACCCACTTGGCAAGACCCAAACCCACTCGGCTACACCCAAACCCACTCGGCTTGACGCATACCCACTCCGCTAGACCCAAACCCACTCCGCTAGACCCAAACCCACTCGGCTAGACGCAAACCCACTCGGCTAGACCCAAACCCACTCGGCTGGACCCAAACCCACTCGGCTAGACCCAAACCCACTCGGCTGGACCCAAACCCACTCGGCTACACCCAAACCCACTCCGCTAGACCCAAACCCACTTGGCTAGACCCAAACCCACTCGGCTAGACCCAAACCCACTCGGCAAGACCCAAACCCACTCGGCTACACCCAAACCCACTCGGCTAGACGCATACCCACTCCGCTAGACCCAAACCCACTGCGCTAGACCCAAACCCACTCGGCTAGACGCAAACCCACTCGGCTAGACCCAAACCCACTCGGCTGGACCCAAACCCACTCGGCTAGTCCCAAACCCACTCGGCTAGACCCAAACCCACTCGGCTAGACCCAAACCCACTCGGCTACACCCAAACCCACTCCGCTGGACCCAAACCCACTCTGCTAGACCCAAACGCACTCGGCTAGACGTAAACCCACTCGGCTAGACCCAAACCCACTCGGCTAGACCCAAACCCACTCGGCTAGACCCAAACCCAGTCGGCTAGACCCAAACCCACTCGGCTAGACCCAAACCCACGCGGCTACACCCAAACCCACTCCGCTAGGCCCAAACCCACTCAGCTAGACCCAAACCCACTCCGCTAGACCCGAACCAACTCCGCTGGACCCAAACCCACGCGGCTAGGCCCAAACCCACTCGGCTAGACCCAAACCCACTCGGACAGACCCAAACCCACTCGGCTAGACCCAAACCCACTCGGCTACACCCAAACCCACTCCGCTAGTCCCAAACCCACACCGCTAGACCCAAACCCACTCGGCTAGACCCAAACCCACTCCGCTAGACCCAAACCCACTCGGCTGGACCCAAACCCACTCGGCTAGACCCAAACCCACTCGGCTAGATCCAAACCCAATCGGCTAGACCCAAACCCACTCGGCTAGACACAAACCCACTTGGCTAGACCCAAACCCACTCGGCTAGACCCAAACCCACACGGCTAGACCCAAACCCACTCGGCTCGACCCAAACCCACTCGGCTACACACAAACACACTCGGGTAGACCCAAACCCACTCGGCTAGACCCAAACACACTCGGCTAGACCAAAACCCATTCGGCTAGACCCAAACCCACTCGGCAAGACCCAAACCCACTCGGCTACTCCCAAACCCACTCGGCTACACCCAAACCCACTCCGCTAGACCCAAACCCACTCGGCTGGACCCAAACCCACTCGGCTAGACCCAAACCCACTCGGCTAGACCCAAACCCAATCGGCTAGACCCAAACCCACTCGGCTAGACACAAACCCACTCGGCTAGACCCAAACCCACTCGGCTAGACCCAAACCCACTCGGCTAGTCCCAAACCCACTCGGCTACACCCAAACCCACTCCGCTAGACCCAAACCCACTCCGCTAGACCCAAACCCACTCCGCTAGACCCAAACCAACTCGGCTATACCCAAACCCACTCGGCTAGACCCAAACCCGACTCCGCTAGACCCAAACCCACTCCGCTAGACCTGAACCCACTCTGCTAGACCCAAACCCACTCCGCTAGACACAAACCCACTCCGCTCGACCCAAACCCACTTGGCTACACCGAAACCCACTCGGCTAAACCCAAACCCACTCGTCTAGTCCCAAACCCACTCGGCTAGACCCAAACCCACTCGGCTACAACCAAACGCACTCCGCTAGTCCCAAACCCACTCGGCTAGACGCAAACCCACTCGGCTAGACCCAAACACACTCGGCTAGACCGAAACCCACTCGGCTAGACCCAATCCCACTCGGCTGGACCCAAACCCACTTGGCTAGACTCAAACCCACTCGGCTACACCCAAACCCACTCCGCTAGACCCAAACCCACTTGGCTAGACCCAAACCCACTCGGCTAGACCCAAACCCACTCGGCAAGACCCAAACCCACTCGGCTACACCCAAACCCACTCGGCTAGATGCATACCCACTCCGCTAGACCCAAACCCACTCCGCTAGACCCAAACCCACTCGGCTAGACGCAAACCCACTCGGCTAGACCCAAACCCACTCGGCTGGACCCAAACCCACTCGGCTAGACCCAAACCCACTCGGCTAGACCCAAACCCACTCGGCTGGACCCAAACCCACTCGGCTACACCCAAACTCACTCCGCTAGACCCAAACCCACTCGGCTACACCCAAACCCACTCCGCTAGGCCCAAACCCACTCAGCTAGACCCAAACCCACTCCGCTAGACCCGAACCAACTCCGCTGGACCCAAACCCATGCGGCTAGGCCCAAACCCACTCGGCTAGACCCAAACCCACTCGGACAGACCCAAACCCACTCGGCTAGACCCAAACCCACTCGGCTACACCCAAACCCACTCCGCTAGTCCCAAACCCACACCGCTAGACCCAAACCCACTCGGCTAGACCCAAACCCACTCCGCTAGACCCAAACCCACTCGGCTGGACCCAAACCCACTCGGCTAGACCCAAACCCACTCGGCTAGATCCAAACCCAATCGGCTAGACCCAAACCCACTCGGCTAGACACAAACCCACTCGGCTAGACCCAAACCCACTCGGCTAGACCCAAACCCACACGGCTAGACCCAAACCCACTCGGCTCGACCCAAACCCACTCGGCTACACACAAACACACTCGGGTAGACCCAAACCCACTCGGCTAGACCCAAACACACTCGGCTAGACCAAAACCCATTCGGCTAGACCCAAACCCACTCGGCAAGACCCAAACCCACTCGGCTAGTCCCAAACCCACTCGGCTACACCCAAACCCACTCCGCTAGACCCAAACCCACTCGGCTGGACCCAAACCCACTCGGCTAGACCCAAACCCACTCGGCTAGACCCAAACCCAATCGGCTAGACCCAAACCCACTCGGCTAGACACAAACCCACTCGGCTAGACCCAAACCCACTCGGCTAGACCCAAACCCACACGGCTAGACCCAAACCCACTCGGCTCGACCCAAACCCACTCGGCTACACACAAACACACTCGGGTAGACCCAAACCCACTCGGCTAGACCCAAACACACTCGGCTAGACCAAAACCCATTCGGCTAGACCCAAACCCACTCGGCAAGACCCAAACCCACTTGGCTAGTCCCAAACCCACTCGGCTACACCCAAACCCACTCCGCTAGACCCAAACCCACTCCGCTAGACCCAAACCCACTCCGCTAGACCCAAACCAACTCGGCTAGACCCAAACCCACTCGGCTAGACCCAAACCCGACTCCGCTAGACCCAAACCCACTCCGCTAGACCTGAACCCACTCTGCTAGACCCAAACCCACTCCGCTAGACACAAACCCACTCCGCTCGACCCAAACCCACTTGGCTACACCGAAACCCACTCGGCTAAACCCAAACCCACTCGTCTAGTCCCAAACCCACTCGGCTAGACCCAAACCCACTCGGCTACAACCAAACGCACTCCGCTAGTCCCAAACCCACTCGGCTAGATGCAAACCCACTCGGCTAGACCCAAACACACTCGGCTAGACCGAAACCCACTCGGCTAGACCCAATCCCACTCGGCTGGACCCAAACCCACTTGGCTAGACTCAAACCCACTCGGCTACACCCAAACCCACTCCGCTAGACCCAAACCCACTTGGCTAGACCCAAACCCACTCGGCTAGACCCAAACCCACTCGGCAAGACCCAAACCCACTCGGCTACACCCAAACCCACTCGGCTAGACGCATACCCACTCCGCTAGACCCTAACCCACTCCGCTAGACCCAAACCCACTCGGCTAGACGCAAACCCACTCGGCTAGACCCAAACCCACTCGGCTGGACCCAAACCCACTCGGCTAGACCCAAACCCACTCGGCTAGACCCAAACCCACTCGGCTGGACCCAAACCCACTCGGCTACACCCAAACTCACTCCGCTAGACCCAAACCCACTCGGCTACACCCAAACACACTCGGCTAGACCGAAACCCACTCCGATAGACCCAAACCCACTCCGCTAGACACAAACCCACTCCGCTAGACCCAAACCCACTTGGCTACACCGAAACCCACTCGGCTAAACCCAAACCCACTCGTCTAGACCCAAACCCACTCGGCTAGACCCAAACCCACTCGGCTACAACCAAACCCACTCCGCTAGACCCAAACCCACTCGGCTAGATGCAAACCCACTCGGCTAGACCCAAACACACTCGGCTAGACCGAAACCCACTCGGCTAGACCCAATCCCACTCGGCTAGACCCAAACCACTTGGCTAGACTCAAACCCACTCGGCTACACCCAAACCCACTCCGCAAGACCCAAACCCACTTGGCTAGACCCAAACCCACTCGACTAGACCCAAACCCACTCGGCAAGACTGAAACCCACTCGGCTAGACCCAAACCCACTCGGCTAGACGCATACCCACTCCGCTAGACCCAAACCCACTCCGCTAGACCCAAACCCACTCGGCTAGACGCAAACCCACTCGGCTAGACCCAAACCCACTCGGCTGGACACAAACCCACTCGGCTGGACCCAAACCCACTCGGCTAGACCCAAACCCACTCGGCTAGACCCAAACCCACTCGGCTACACCCAAACCCACTCCGCCAGACCCAAATCCACTCGGCTACACCCAAACCCACTCGGCTAGACCCAAACCCATTCGGCTAGAGCCAAACCCACTTGGCTACACCCAAACCCACTCCGCTAGACCCAAACCCACACCGCTAGACCCAAACCCACTCGGCTAGACCCAAACCCACTCCGCTAGACCCAAACCCACTCGGCTGGACCCAAAGCCACTCGGCTAAACCCAAACCCACTCGGCTAGACCCAAACCCAATCGGCTAGACCCAAACCCACTCGGCTAGACACAAACCCACTCGGCTAGACCCAAACCCACTCGGCTAGACCCAAACCCACATGGCTAGACCCAAACCCACTCGGCTCGACCCAAACCCACTCGGCTACACACAAACACACTCGGGTAGACCCAAACCCACTCGGCTAGACCCAAACACACTCGGCTAGACCAAAACCCATTCGGCTAGACCCAAACCCACTCGGCAAGACCCAAACCCACTCGGCTAGTCCCAAACCCACTCGGCTACACCCAAACCCACTCCGCTAGACCCAAACCCACTCGGCTAGACCCAAACCCACTCCACTAGAACCAAACCAACTCGGCTAGACCCAAACCCACTCGGCTACACCCAAACCCACTCCGCCAGACCCAAATCCACTTGGCTACACCCAAACCCACTCGGCTAGACCCAAACCCATTCGGCTAGAGCCAAACCCACTCGGCTACACCCAAACCCACTCCGCTAGACCCAAACCCACTCCGCTAGACCCAAACCCACTCCGCTAGACCCAAACCAACTCGGCTAGACCCAAACCCACTCGGCTAGACCCAAACCCGACTCCGCTAGACCCAAACCCACTCCGCTAGACCCAAACCCACTCCGCTAGACCCAAACCCACTCCGCTAGACACAAACCCACTCCGCTAGACCGAAACCCACTTGGCTACACCAAAACCCACTCGGCTAAACCCAAACCCACTCGTCTAGACCCAAACCCACTCGGCTAGACCCACACCACTCGGCTACAACCAAACGCACTCCGCTAGACCCAAACCCACTCGGCTAGACGCAAACCCACTCGGCTAGACCCAAACACACTCGGCTAGACCGAAACCCACTCGGCTAGACCCAATCCCACTCGGCTGGACCCAAACCCACTTGGCTAGACTCAAACCCACTCGGCTACACCCAAACCCACTCCGCTAGACCCAAACCCACTTGGCTAGACCCAAATCCACTCGGCTAGACCCAAACCCACTCGGCAAGACCCAAACCCACTCGGCTACACCCAAACCCACTCGGCTAGACGCATACCCACTCCGCTAGACCCAAACCCACTCCGCTAGACCCAAACCCACTCGGCTAGACGCAAACCCACTCGGCTAGACCCAAACCCACTCGGCTGGACCCAAACCCACTCGGCTAGACCCAAACCCACTCGGCTAGACCCAAACCCACTCGGCTGGACCCAAACCCACTCGGCTACACCCAAACTCACTCCGCTAGACCCAAACCCACTCGGCTACACCCAAACACACTCGGCTAGACCCAAACCCATTCGGCTAGACCCAAACCCACTCGGCTACACCCAAACCCACTCGGCTAGACCCAAACCCACACCGCTAGACCCAAACCCACTCGACTAGACCCAAACCCACTCCGCTAGACCCAACCCCACACCGCTAGACCCAAACCCACTCGGCTAGACCCAAACCCACTCCGCTAGACCCAAACCCACTCGGCTGGACCCAAACCCACTCGGCTAGACCCAAACCCACTCGGCTAGACCCAAACCCAATCGGCTAGACCCAAACCCACTCGGCTAGACACAAACCCACTCGGCTAGACCCAAACCCACTCGGCTAGACCCAAACCCACACGGCTAGACCCAAACCCACTCGGCTCGACCCAAACCCACTCGGCTACACACAAACACACTCGGGTAGACCCAAACCCACTCGGCTAGACCCAAACACACTCGGCTAGACCAAAACCCATTCGGCTAGACCCAAACCCACTCGGCAAGATCCAAACCCACTCGGCTAGTCCCAAACCCACTCCGCTAGACCCAAACCCACTCCGCTAGACCCAAACCAACTCGGATAGACCCAAACCCACTCCGCTAGACCCAAACCCGTCTCCGCTAGACCCAAACCCACTCCGCTAGACCCAAACCCACTCCGCTAGACCCAAACCCACTCCGCTAGACACAAACCCACTCCGCTAGACCCAAACCCACTTGTCTACACCAAAACCCACTCGGCTAAACCCAAACCCACTCGTCTAGACCCAAACCCACTCGGCTAGACCCAAACCCACTCGGCTACAACCAAACGCACACCGCTAGACCCAAACCCACTCGGCTAGACGCAAACCCACTCGGCTAGACCCAAACACACTCGGCTAGACCGAAACCCATTCGGCTAAACCCAATCCCACTCGGCTACACCCAAACCCACTCGGCTAGACCCAAACCCACACCGCTAGACCCAAACCCACTCGACTAGACCCAAACCCACTCCGCTAGACCCAAACTCACTCGGCTGGACCCAAACCCATTCGCCTAGACCCAAACCCACTCGGCTAGACCCAAACCCACTCGGCTGGACCCAATCCCACTCGGCTACACCCAAACCCACTCCGCTAGACCCAAACCCACTTGGCTAGACCCAAACCCATTCGGCTAGACCCAAACCCACTCGGCTGGACCCAAACCCACTCGGCTACACCCAAACCCACTCCGCTAGACACAAACCCACTCCGCTAGACCCAAACCCACTTGGCTACATGGAAACCCACTCGGCTAAACCCAAACCCACTCGGCTAGACCCAAACCCACTCGGCTACAACCAAACCCACTCCGCTAGACCCAAACCCACTCGGCTAGATGCAAACCCACTCGGCTAGACCCAAACACACTCGGCCAGACTGAAACCCATTCGGCTAGACCCAATCCCACTCGGCTAGACCCAAACCCACTTGGCTAGACTCAAACCCACTCGGCTACACCCAAACCCACTCCGCTAGACCCAAACCCACTTGGCTAGACCCAAACCCACTCGGCTAGACCCAAACCCACTCGGCAAGACCCAAACCCGCTCGGCTAGACCCAAACCCACTTGGCTAGACGCATACCCACTCCGCTAGACCCAAACCCACTCCGCTACACCCAAACCCACTCGGCTAGACGCAAACCCACTCGGCTAGACCCAAACCCACTCGGCTGGACCCAAACCCACTCGGCTCGACCCAAACCCACTCAGCTAGACCCAAACCCACTCGGCTAGACCCAAACCCACTCGGCTACACCCAAACCCACTCCGCCAGACCCAAATCCACTCGGCTACACCCAAACCCACTCGGCTAGACCCAAACCCATTCGGCTAGACCCAAACCCACTCGGCTACACCCAAACCCACTCGGCTAGACCCAAACCCACACCGCTAGACCCAAACCCACTCGGCTAGACCCAAACCCACTCGGCTAGACCCAAACACAATCGGCTCGACCCAAGCCCACTCGGCTAGACACAAACCCACTCGGCTAGACCCAAACTCACTCGGCTGGACCCAAACCCACTCCGCTAGACCCAAACCAACTCGGGTAGACCCAAACGCACTCGGCTAGACCCAAACCCACTCCGAGAGACTCAAACCCACTCCGCAAGACCCAAACCCACTCCGCTAGACCCAAACCCACTCCGCTAGACCCAAACCCACACCGCTAGACCCAAACCCACTCGGCTAGACCCAAACCCACTCCGCTAGACCCAAACCCACTCGGCTGGACCCAAACCCACTCGGCTAGACCCAAACCCACTCGGCTAGACCCAAACCCAATCGGCTAGACCCAAACCCACTCGGCTAGACACAAACCCACTCGGCTAGACCCAAACCCACTCGGCTAGACCCAAACCCACACGGCTAGACCCAAACCCACTCGGCTCGACCCAAACCCACTCGGCTACACACAAACACACTCGGGTAGACCCAAACCCACTCGGCTAGACCCAAACACACTCGGCTAGACCCAAACCCATTCGGCTAGACCCAAACCCACTCGGCAAGACCCAAACCCACTCGGCTAGTCCCAAACCCACTCGGCTACACCCAAACCCACTCCGCTAGACCCAAACCCACTCCGCTAGACCCAAACCCACTCCGCTAGACCCAAACCAACTCGGCTAGACCCAAACCCACTCGGCTAGACCCAAACCCGACTCCGCTAGACCCAAACCCACTCCGCTAGACCCAAACCCACTCCGCTAGACCCAAACCCACTCCGCTAGACACAAACCCACTCCGCTAGACCCAAACCCACTCCGCTAGAGCCAAACCCACTCAGCTAAACCCAAACCCACTCGTCTAGACCCAAACCCACTCAGCTAGACCCAAACCCACGCGGCTACAACCAAACGCACTCCGCTAGACCCAAACCCACTCGGCTAGACGCAAACCCACTCGGCTAGACCCAAACACACACGGCTAGACCGAAACCCACTCGGCTAGACCCAATCCCACTCGGCTGGACCCAAACCCACTTGGCTAGACTCAAACCCACTCGGCTACACCCAAACCCACTCCGCTAGACCCAAACCCACTTGGCTCGACCCAAACCCACTCGGCTAGACCCAAACCCACTCGGCAAGACCCAAACCCACTCGGCTACACCCAAACCCACTCGGCTAGACGCATACCCACTCCGCTAGACCCAAACCCATTCCGCTAGACCCAAACCCACTCGGCTAGACGCAAACCCACTCGGCTGGACCCAAACCCACTCGGCTGGACCCAAACCCACTCGGCTAGACCCAAACCCACTCGGCTAGACCCAAACCCACTCGGCTGGACCCAAACCCACTCGGCTACACCCAAACTCACTCCGCTAGACCCAAACCCACTCGGCAACACCCAAACACACTCGGCTAGACCCAAACCCATTCGGCTAGACCCAAACCCACTCGGCTACACCCAAACCCACTCGGCTAGACCCAAACCCACTCGACTAGACCCAAACCCACTCCGCTAGACCCAAACCCACTCGGCTGGACCCAAACCCACTCGCCTAGACCCAAACCCACTCGGCTAGCCCCAAACCCACTGGGCTGGACCCAAACCCACTCGGCTACACCCAAACCCACTCCGCTAGACCCAAACCCACTTGGCTAGACCCAAACCCACTCGGCTAGACCCAAACCCACTCGGCTCGACCCAAACCCACTCGGCTACACCCAAACTCACTCCACTAGACCCAAACCCACTCGGCCACACCCAAACGCACTCGGCTAGACCCAAACCCATTCGGCTAGACCCAAACCCACTCGGCTACACCCAAACCCACTTGGCTAGACCCAAACCCACACCGCTAGACCCAAACCCACTCGCCTAGACCCAAACCCACTCCGCTAGACCCAAACCCACTCGGCTGGACCCAAACCCACTCGGCTAGACCCAAACCCACTCGGCTAGACCCAAACACAATCGGCTAGACCCAAACCCACTCGGCTAGACACAAACCCACTCCGCTAGACCCAAACCCACTTGGCTACACCGAAACCCACTCGGCTAAACCCAAACCCACTCGTCTAGACCCAAACCCACTCGGCTAGACCCAAACCCACTCGGCTACAACCAAACCCACTCCGCTAGACCCAAACCCACTCGGCTAGACGCAAACCCACTCGGCTAGTCCCAAACACACTCGGCTAGACCGAAACCCACTCGGCTAGACCCAATCCCACTCGGCTAGACTCAAACCCATTTGGCTAGACTCAAACCCACTCGGCTACACCCAAACCCACTCCGCTAGACCCAAACCCACTTGGCTAGACCCAAACCCACTCAGCTACACCCAAACCCACTCGGCAAGACCCAAACCCACTCGGCTAGACCCAAACCCACTCGGCTAGACGCATACCCACTCCGCTAGACCCAAACCCACTCCGCTAGACCCAAACCCACTCGGCTAGACGCAAACCCACTCGGCTGGACCCAAACCCACTCGGCTGGACCCAAACCCACTCGGCTAGACCCAAACCCACTCGGCAACACCCAAACACACTCGGCTAGACCCAAACCCATTCAGCTAGACCCAAACCCACTCGGCTACACCCAAACCCACTCGGCTAGACCCAAACCCACTCGACTAGACCCAAACCCACTCCGCAAGACCCAAACCCACTCGGCTGGACCCAAACCCACTCGCCTAGACCCAAACCCACTCGGCTAGACCCAAACCCACTGGGCTGGACCCAAACCCACTCGGCTACACCCAAACCCACTCCGCTAGACCCAAACCCACTTGGCTAGACCCAAACCCACTCGGCTAGACCCAAACCCACTCGGCTGGACCCAAACCCACTCGGCTACACCCAAACTCACTCCGCTAGACCCAAACCCACTCGGCCACACCCAAACCCACTCGGCTAGACCCAAACCCATTCGGCTAGACCCAAACCCACTCGGCTACACCCAAACCCACTTGGCTAGACCCAAACCCACACCGCTAGACCCAAACCCACTCGCCTAGACCCAAACCCACTCCGCTAGACCCAAACCCACTCGGCTGGACCCAAACCCACTCGGCTAGACCCAAACCCACTCGGCTAGACCCAAACACAATCGGCTAGACCCAAACCCACTCGGCTAGACACAAACCCACTCCGCTAGACCCAAACCCACTTGGCTACACCGAAACCCACTCGGCTAAACCCAAACCCACTCGTCTAGACCCAAACCCACTCGGCTAGACCCAAACCCACTCGGCTACAACCAAACCCACTCCGCTAGACCCAAACCCACTCGGCTAGACGCAAACCCACTCGGCTAGTCCCAAACACACTCGGCTAGACCGAAACCCACTCGGCTAGACCCAATCCCACTCGGCTAGACTCAAACCCATTTGGCTAGACTCAAACCCACTCGGCTACACCCAAACCCACTCCGCTAGACCCAAACCCACTTGGCTAGACCCAAACCCACTCGGCTAAACCCAAACCCACTCGGCAAGACCCAAACCCACTCGGCTAGACCCAAACCCACTCGGCTAGACGCATACCCACTCCGCTAGACCCAAACCCACTCCGCTAGACCCAAACCCACTCGGCTAGACGCAAACCCACTCGGCTAGACCCAAACCCACTCGGCTGGACCCAAACCCACTCGGCTAGACGCAAACCCACTCGGCTCGACCCAAACCCACTCGGCTAGACCCAGACCCACTCGGCTAGACCCAAACCCACTCGGCTACACCCAAACCCACTCCGCTAGACCCAAATCCACTCGGCTACACCCAAACCCACTCGGCTAGACCCAAACCCATTCGGCTACACCCAAACCCACTCGGCTACACCCAAACCCACTCGGCTAGACCCAAACCCACACCGCTAGACCCAAACCCAATCGGCTAGACCCAAACACAATCGGCGAGACCCAAACCCACTCCGCTAGACGCAAACCAACTCGGGTAGACCCAAACGCACTCGGCTAGACCCAAACCCACTCCGCTAGACTCAAACCCACTCCGCAAGACGTAAACCCAATCCGCTAGACCCAAACCCACTCCGCTAGACACAAACCCACTCAGCTACACCCAAACCCACTCGGCTAGACCCAAACCCACTCGGCTAGACCCAAACCCACTCCAATAGACCCAAACCCACTCCGCCAGACCCAAACCCACTCGGCTAGACCCAAACCCAATCGGCTAGACCTAAACCCACTCCGCTAGAACCAAACCAACCCCGCTAGACCCAAACGCACTCCGCTAGACACAAACCCACTCGGTTAGACCCAAACCCACTCGGCTAGACCCAAACCCACTCGGCTAGACCCAAACCCACTCCGCTAGACCCAAACCCACTCCGCTGGACCCAAACCCACTTGGCTAGACCCAAACCCACTAGGCTGGACCCAAACCCACTCGGCTAGACCCAAACCCACTCGGCTAGACCCAAACCCACTCGTCCAGAACCAAACCCACTCCGCTAGACCCATACCAACTCCGCTTGACCCAAACCCACTCCGCTAGACCCATACCAACTCCGCTTGACCCAAACCCACTCGGCTAGACACAAACCCACTCGGCTAGACCCAAACCCGCTTGGCTAGACCCAAACTAACTTGGCTACACCCAAACTAACTCGGCTAGACCCAAACCCTCTCGGCTAGACCCAAACCCACTGGGCTACACCGAAACATACTCGGCTAGACCCAAACCCACTCGGCTAGACCGAAACCCACTCGGCTAGACCCAAACCCACTCGGCTAGACCCAAACCCACTCGGCTAGACCCAAACCCACTTGGCTAGACCCAAACCCACACGGCTAGACGCAAAGCCACTCGGCTACACCCAAACCCACTCGGCTAGAGCCAAATCCACTGGGCTAGACCCAAACCCACTCGGATAAACCCAAACCCACTCGGCTAGAACCAAACCGAATCGGCTAGACACAAACCCACTCGGCTAGACCCAAACCCACTCGGCTAGACCCAAACCCACTCGGCTAGACCCAAACCGACTCGGCTACACCCAAACCCACTCGGCTACACCCAAACCCACTCGGCTAGACCCAAACCCACCCGGCTAGACCCAAACCCACTCGGCTAGACATAAACCCACTCGGCTAGACCCAAACCCACTCGGCTAGACCCAAACCCACTCGGCTAGACCCAAACCCACTCGGCTAGACCCAAACCCACTCGGCTACACCCAAACCCACTCGGCTAGAGCCAAATCCACTGGGCTAGACCCAAACCCACTCGGCTAGACCCAAACCCACTCGGCTAGACCCAAACCCACTCGGCTAGACCCAAACCCACTCGGCTAGACCCAAACCCACTCGGCTAGACCCAAACCCACTCGGCTAGACCCAAACCCACTCGGCTAGACCCAAACCCACTCGGCTAGACCCAAACCCCCTCGGCTAGACCCAAACCCACTCGGCTAGACTCAAACCCACTCGGCTAGACCCAAACCCACTCGGCTAGACCCAAACCCACTCGGCTAGACCCAAACCTACTCGGCTAGACCCAAACCCACTCGGCTATACCCAAACCCACTCGGCTAGACCCAAACCCACTCGGCTAGACAAAAACCCACTCGGATAGACCCAAACCCACTCGGATAGACCCAAACCCACTCGGATAGACCCAAACCCGCTCGGATAGACCCAAACCCGCTCGGCTAGACCCAAACCCACTTGGCTAGACCCAAACCCACTCGGCTAGACCCACACACACTCGGCTAGACCCAAACCCACTCGGCTAGACCCAAACCCACTCGGGTAGACCCAAACCCACTCGGTAGACCCAAACCCACTCGGCTACACCCAAACCCACTCGGCTAGACCCAAACCCGCTCCGCTAGACCCATACCAACTCCGCTTGACCCAAACCCACTCGGCTAGACCCAAACCCACTCGGCTAGACCCAAACCCACTCGGCTAGACCCAAACCCACTCGGCTAGACCCAAACCCACTCGGCTACACCCAAACCTACTCCGCTAGACCCAAACCCACTTGGCTAGACCCAAACCCACTCGGCTAGACCCAAACCCACTCGTCTAGACCCAAACCCAATCGGCTAGGCCCAAACCCACTCGGCTACACCGAAACCCACTCGGCTAGACCCAAACCCACTCAGCTAGACCCAAACCCACTCGGCTAGACCCAAACCCACTCGGCTAGACCCAAACCCACTCGGCTAGACCCAAACCCACTCGGCTAGAACCAAACCCACTCGGCTAGAACCAAACCAACTCGGCTAGACCCAAACCCACTCGGCTAGAACCAAACCAACTCGGCTAGACCCAAACCCACTCGGCCAGACGCAAACCCACTGGGCTAGAGCCAAATCCACTGGGCTAGACCCAAACCCACTCGGCTAGACCTAAACCCACTCGGCTACACCCAAACCCACTCCGCTAGACCCAAACCCACTCGGCTGCACCCAAACCCACTCGGCTAGACCCAAACCCATTCGGCTAGAAGCAAACCCACTCGGCTAGACCCAAACCCACTCGGGTAGACCCAAACCAATTCGGTTACACCCAAACCCACTCGGCTGGTCCCAAACCCACTCGGCTGGTCCCAAACCCACTCAGCTACACCCAAACCCACTCCGGTAGACCCAAACCCACTCGGCTATGCCCAAGCCCACTCGGCTAGACCCAAACCCACTCGGCTAGACCCAAACCCACTCGGCTAGACCCAAACCCACTCGGCTAGACCCAAACCCACTCGGCTAGACCCACACCCAGTCAGCTTGACCCACACCCACTCGGCTAGACCCAAACCCACTCGGCTAGACCCAAACCCACTCGGCTAGACACAAACCCACTCGGCTAGACCCAAACTCACTCGGCTGGACCCAAACCCACTCCGCTAGACGCAAACCAACTCGGGTAGACCCAAACGCACTCGGCTAGACCCAAACCCACTCCGCTAGACTCAAACCCACTCCGCAAGACGTAAACCCAATCCGCTAGACCCAAACCCACTCCGCTAGACACAAACCCACTCCGCTAGACCCAAACCCACTCGGCTACACGGAAACCCACTCGGCTAAACCTAAACCCACTCGTCTAGACCCAAACCCACTCGGCTAGACCCAAACCCACTCGGCCACAACCAAACCCACTCCGCTAGACCCAAACCCACTCGGCTAGACCCAAACCCACTCAGCTACACCCAAACCCACTCGGCTAGACCCAAACCCACTCGGCTAGACCCAAACCCACTCCAATAGACCCAAACCCACTCCGCCAGACCCAAACCCACTCCGCCAGACCCAAACCCACTTGGCTAGACCTAAACCCACTCCGCTAGAACCAAACCAACCCCGCTAGACCCAAACGCACTCCGCTAGACACAAACCCACTCGGTTAGACCCAAACCCACTCGGCTAGACCCAAACCCACTCGGCTAGACCCAAACCCACTCCGCTAGACCCAAACCCACTCCGCTGGACCCAAACCCACTTGGCTAGACCCAATCCCACTAGGCTAGACCCAAACACACTCGGCTAGACCCAAACCCACTCGGCTAGACCCAAACCCACTCGTCCAGACCCAAACCCACTCCGCTAGACCCATACCAACTCCGCTTGACCCAAACCCACTCCGCTAGACCCATACCAACTCCGCTTGACCCAAACCCACTCGGCTAGACACAAACCCACTCGGCTAGACCCAAACCCGCTTGGCTAGACCCAAACTAACTCGGCTACACCCAAACTAACTCGGCTAGACCCAAACCCTCTCGGCTAGACCCAAACCCACTGGGCTACACCGAAACATACTCGGCTAGACCCAAACCCACTCGGCTAGACCGAAACCCACTCGGCTAGACCCAAACCCACTCGGCTAGACCCAAACCCACTCGGCTAGACCCAAACCCACTTGGCTAGACCCAAACCCACTTGGCTAGACCCAAACCCACACGGCTAGACGCAAAGCCACTCGACTACACCCAAACCCACTCGGCTAGAGCCAAATCCACTGGGCTAGACCCAAACAAACTCGGCTAGACCCAAACCCACTCGGATAAACCCAAACCCACTCGGCTAGAACCAAACCGAATCGGCTAGACCCAAACCCACTCGGCTAGACCCAAACCCACTCGGCTAGACCCAAACCCACTCGGCTAGACCCAAACCGACTCGGCTACACCCAAACCCACTCGGCTAGACCCTAACCCACTCGGCTAGACCCAAACCCACTCGGCTAGACCCAAACCCACTCGGCTAGACCCAAACCCACTCGGCTAGACCCAAACCCACTCGGCTAGACCCAAACCCACTCGGCTAGACCCAAACCCACTCGGCTACACCCAAACCGACTCGGCTAGAGCCAAATCCACTGGGCTAGACCCAAACCCACTCGGCTAGACCCAAACCCACTCGGCTAGACCCAAACCCACTCGGCTAGACCCAAACCCACTCGGCTAGACCCAAACCCACTCGGCTACACCCAAACCCACTCGGCTAGACCCAAACCCACTCGGCTAGACCCAAACCCACTCGGCTAGACCCAAACCCCCTCGGCTAGACCCAAACCCACTCCGCCAGACCCAAACCCACTCGGCTAGACCCACACCCAGTCAGCTTGACCCACACCCACTCGGCTAGACCCAAACCCACTCGGCTAGACCCAAACCCACTCGGCTAGACACAAACCCACTCGGCTAGACCCAAACTCACTCGGCTGGACCCAAACCCACTCCGCTAGACGCAAACCAACTCGGGTAGACCCAAACGCACTCGGCTAGACCCAAACCCACTCCGCTAGACTCAAACCCACTCCGCAAGACGTAAACCCAATCCGCTAGACCCAAACCCACTCCGCTAGACACAAACCCACTCCGCTAGACCCAAACCCACTCGGCTACACGGAAACCCACTCGGCTAAACCTAAACCCACTCGTCTAGACCCAAACCCACTCGGCTAGACCCAAACCCACTCGGCCACAACCAAACCCACTCCGCTAGACCCAAACCCACTCGGCTAGACCCAAACCCACTCAGCTACACCCAAACCCACTCGGCTAGACCCAAACCCACTCGGCTAGACCCAAACCCACTCCAATAGACCCAAACCCACTCCGCCAGACCCAAACCCACTCCGCCAGACCCAAACCCACTCGGCTAGACCTAAACCCACTCCGCTAGAACCAAACCAACCCCGCTAGACCCAAACGCACTCCGCTAGACACAAACCCACTCGGTTAGACCCAAACCCACTCGGCTAGACCCAAACCCACTCGGCTAGACCCAAACCCACTCCGCTAGACCCAAACCCACTCCGCTGGACCCAAACCCACTTGGCTAGACCCAATCCCACTAGGCTAGACCCAAACACACTCGGCTAGACCCAAACCCACTCGGCTAGACCCAAACCCACTCGTCCAGACCCAAACCCACTCCGCTAGACCCATACCAACTCCGCTTGACCCAAACCCACTCCGCTAGACCCATACCAACTCCGCTTGACCCAAACCCACTCGGCTAGACACAAACCCACTCGGCTAGACCCAAACCCGCTTGGCTAGACCCAAACTAACTCGGCTACACCCAAACTAACTCGGCTAGACCCAAACCCTCTCGGCTAGACCCAAACCCACTGGGCTACACCGAAACATACTCGGCTAGACCCAAACCCACTCGGCTAGACCGAAACCCACTCGGCTAGACCCAAACCCACTCGGCTAGACCCAAACCCACTCGGCTAGACCCAAACCCACTTGGCTAGACCCAAACCCACTTGGCTAGACCCAAACACACACGGCTAGACGCAAAGCCACTCGACTACACCCAAACCCACTCGGCTAGAGCCAAATCCACTGGGCTAGACCCAAACAAACTCGGCTAGACCCAAACCCACTCGGATAAACCCAAACCCACTCGGCTAGAACCAAACCGAATCGGCTAGACCCAAACCCACTCGGCTAGACCCAAACCCACTCGGCTAGACCCAAACCCACTCGGCTAGACCCAAACCGACTCGGCTACACCCAAACCCACTCGGCTAGACCCTAACCCACTCGGCTAGACCCAAACCCACTCGGCTAGACCCAAACCCACTCGGCTAGACCCAAACCCACTCGGCTAGACCCAAACCCACTCGGCTAGACCCAAACCCACTCGGCTAGACCCAAACCCACTCGGCTAGACCCAAACCCACTCGGCTACACCCAAACCGACTCGGCTAGAGCCAAATCCACTGGGCTAGACCCAAACCCACTCGGCTAGACCCAAACCCACTCGGCTAGACCCAAACCCACTCGGCTAGACCCAAACCCACTCGGCTAGACCCAAACCCACTCGGCTACACCCAAACCCACTCGGCTAGACCCAAACCCACTCGGCTAGACCCAAACCCACTCGGCTAGACCCAAACCCCCTCGGCTAGACCCAAACCCACTCGGCTAGACTCAAACCCACTCGGCTAGACCCAAACCCACTCGGCTCGACCCAAACCCACTCGGCTAGACCCAAACCCACTCGGCTAGACCCAAACCCACTCGGCTATACCCAAACCCACTCGGCTAGACCCAAACCCACTCGGCTAGACAAAAACCCACTCGGATAGACCCAAACCCACTCGGATAGACCCAAACCCGCTCGGATAGACCCAAACCCGCTCGGCTAGACCCAAACCCACTCGGCTAGACCCAAACCCACTCGGCTAGACCCACACACACTCGGCTAGACCCAAACCCACTCGGCTAGACCCAAACCCACTCGGCTGGACCCAAACCCACTCGGCTAGACCCAAACCCATTCAGCTAGACCCAAACCCACTCGGCTACACCCAAACCCACTCGGCTAGTCCCAAACCCACTCGACTAGACACAAACCCACACGGCTAGTCCCAATCCCACTCCGCTAGACCCAAACCCACTCGGCTAGACCCAAACCCACTCGGGTAGACCCAAACCCATTCGGCTAGGCCCAAACCCACTCGGCTAGACCCAAACCCACTCGGCTGGTCCCAAACCCATTCAGCTACACCCAAACCCATTCCGCTACACCCAAACCCACTCCGGTAGTCCCAAACCCACTCGGCTAGGCCCAAACCCACTCGGCTACACCCAAACCCACTCCGCTAGACCCAAACCCACTCCGCTAGACCCATACCAACTCCGCTTGACCCAAACCCACTCGGCTAGACCCAAACCCACTCGGCTAGACCCAAACCCACTCGGCTAGACCCAAACCCACTCAACTAGACCCAATCCCGCTCGGCTAGACCCAAACCCACTCGGCTACACACAAACTAACTCGGCTAGACCCAAACCCACTCGGCTAGACCCAAACCCACTCGGCTAGACCCAAACCCACTCGGGTAGGCCCAAACCCACTCGGCTATACCGAAACCCACTCGGCTAGACCCAAACCCACTCAGCTAGACCCAAACCCACTCGGCTAGACCCAAACCCACTCGGCTAGACCCAAACCCACTCGGCTAGACGCAAACCCACTCGGCTAGAACCAAACCAACTCGGCTAGACCCAAACCCACTCGGCTAGACCCAAACCCACTCGGCTGCACCCAAACCCACTCGGCTAGACCCAAACCCATTCCGCTAGAAGCAAACCCACTCGGCTAGACCCAAACCCACTCGGGTAGACCCAAACCCACTCCGCTACACCCAAACCCACTCGGCGAGACCCAAACCCACTCGGCTGGTCCCAAACCCACTCAGCTACACCCAAACCCACTCGGCTACACCCAAACCCACTCGGCTACACCCAAACCCACTCGGCTAGACCCAAACCCACTCGGCTTGACCCAGACCCACTCGGCTAGACCCAAACCCACTCGGCTAGACCCAAACCCACTCGGCTAGACCCAAACCCTTTCGGCTAGACCCAAACCCACTCGGCTAGACCCAAACCCACTCGGCTAGACCCAAACCCACTCGGCTAGACCCAAACCCACTCGGCTAGACCCAAACCCACTCGGCTAGACCCAAACCCACTCGGCTAGTCCCAAACCCACTCGACTAGACAGAAACCCACTCGGCTAGTCCCAATCCCACTCGGCTAGACCCAAACCCACTCGGCTAGACCCAAACCCACTCGGGTAGACCCAAACCCATTCGGCTAGGCCCAAACCCACTCGGCTAGACCCAAACCCACTCGGCTGGTCCCAAACCCACTCAGCTACTCCCAAACCCATTCCGCTACACCCAAACCCACTCCGGTAGTCCCAAACCCACTCGGCTAGGCCCAAACCCACTCGGCTAGACCAAAACCCACTCGGCTAGACCCAAACCCACTCGGCTAGACCCAAACCCACTCGGCTAGACCCAAACCCACTCGGCTTAACCCACACCCACTCGGCTAGTCCCAAACCCACTCGGCTAGACCCAAACCCACTCGGCTAGACCCAAACCCTTTCGGCTAGACCCAAACCCACTCGGCTAGACCCAAACCCACTCGGCTAGACCCAAACACATTCAGCTAGACCCAAACCCACTCGGCTAGACCCAAACCCACTCGGCTAGTCCCAAACCCACTCGGCTAGACCCAAACCCACTCGGCTAGACCCAATCCCACTCCGCTAGACCCAAACCCACTCCGCTAGACACAAACCCACTCGGTTAGACCCAAACCCACTCGGCTGGACACAAACCCACTCCGCTAGACCCAAACCCACTCGGCTACACCCAAACCCACTCAGCTAGACCCAATCCCGCTCGGCTAGACCCAAACCCACTCGGCTACACAGAAACTAACTCGGCTAGACCCAAACCCACTCGGCTAGACCCAAACCCACTCGGCCAGACCCAAACCCACTCGGCTACGCCCAAACCCACTCGGCTATACCGAAACCCACTCGGCTAGACCCAAACCCACTCAGCTAGACCCAAACCCACTCGGCTAGACCCAAACCCACTCGGCTAGACCCAAACCCACTCGGGTAGAACCAAACCAACTCGGCTAGACCCAAACCCACTCGGCTAGACCCAAACCCACTCGGCTAGACCCAAACCCACTCGGCTAGACGTAAACCCACTCGGCTAGACCCAAACCCACTCGGCTACACCCAAACCCACTCCGCTAGACCCAAACCCACTCGGCTGCACCCAAACCCACTCGGCTAGACCCAAACCCATTCGGCTAGAAACAAACCCACTCGGCTAGACCCAAACCCACTCGGGTAGACCCAAACCAATTCGGCTACACCCAAACCCACTCGGCTAGACCCAAACCCACTCGGCTGGTCCCAAACCCACTCAGCTACACCCAAACCCACTCCGCTACACCCAAACCCACTCCGGTAGACCCAAACCCACTCGGCTATGCCCAAACCCACTCGGCTAGACCCAAACCCACTCGGCTAGACCCAAACCCACTCGGCTAGACCCAAACCCACTCGGCTACACCCAAACCCAGTCGGCTTGACCCACACCCACTCGGCTAGACCCAAACCCACTCGGCTAGACCCAAACCCACTCGGCTAGACCCAAACCTTTTCGGCTAGACCCAAACCCACTCGGCTACACCCAAACCCACTCGGCTAGTCCCAAACCCACTCGGCTAGACACAAACCCACTCGGCTAGACCCAATCCCACTCCGCTAGACCCAAACCCACTCGGCTAGACCCAAACTCACTCGGGTAGACCCAAACCCATTCGGCTAGGCCCAAACCCACTCGGCTAGACCCAAACCCACTCGGCTGGTCCCAAACCCACTCAGCTACACCCAAACCCACTCCGCTACACCCAAACCCACTCCGGTAGTCCCAAACCCACTCGGCTAGGCCCAAACCCACTCGGCTCGACCCAAACCCACTCGGCTAGACCCAAACCCACTCGGCTTAACCCACACCCACTCGGCTAGTCCCAAACCCACTCGGCTAGACCCAAACCCACTCGGCTAGACCCAAACCCATTCGGCTAGGCCCAAACCCACTCGGCTAGACCCAAACCCACTCGGCTATACCCAAACACATTCAGCTAGACCCAAACCCACTCGGCTAGACCCAAACCCACTCGGCTAGTCCCAAACCCACTCGGCTAGACCCAAACCCACTCGGCTAGACCCAATCCCACTCCGCTAGACCCAAACCCACTCCGCTAGACACAAACCCACTCGGTTAGACCCAAACCCACTCGGCTGGACACAAACCCACTCCGCTAGACCCAAACCCACTGCGCTAGACCCAAACCCACTCGGCTAGACCCAAACCCACTCGGCTAGACCCAAACCCACTCGTCCAGACCCAAACCCACTCGGCTACACCCAAACCCACTCGGCTTCACCCAAACCCACTCCGCTAGACCCAAACCCACTCGGCTAGACGTAAACCCACTCGGCTAGACCCAAACCCACTCGGCTAGACCCAAACCCACTCGGCTACTCCCAAACCCAGTCGGCTAGACCCAAACCCACACGGCTAGACCCAAACCCACTCGGCTACACCCAAACCCACTCCGCTAGACCCAAACCCGCTCGGCTACAACCAAACCCACTCCGCTAGACCCAAACCCACTCGGCTAGACCCAAACCCACTCGGCTACACCCAAACCCACTCGGCTAGACCCAAACCCACTCGGCTAGACCCAAACCCAGTCGGCTACACCCAAACCCACTCGGCTAGACCCAAACCCACTCGGCTACACCCAAACCCACTCCGCTAGACCCAAACCCACTCGGTAGACCCAAACCCACTCGGCTACACCCAAACCCACTCCGCTAGACCCAAACCCGCTCCGCTAGACCCAAACCCACTCGGCTAGACCCAAACCCACTCGGCTGGACCCAAACCCACTCGGCTAGACCCAAACCCATTCAGCTAGACCCAAACCCACTCGGCTAGACCCAAACCCACTCGGCTAGTCCCAAACCCACTCGACTAGACACAAACCCACACGGCTAGTCCCAATCCCACTCCGCTAGACCCAAACCCACTCGGCTAGACCCAAACCCACTCGGGTAGACCCAAACCCATTCGGCTAGGCCCAAACCCACTCGGCTAGACCCAAACCCACTCGGCTGGTTCCAAACCCATTCAGCTACACCCAAACGCATTCCGCTACACCCAAACCCACTCCGGTAGTCCCAAACCCACTCGGCTAGGCCCAAACCCATTCGGCTACACCCAAACCCACTCCGCTAGACCCAAACCCACTCCGCTAGACCCATACCAACTCCGCTTGACCCAAACCCACTCGGCTAGACCCAAACCCACTCGGCTAGACCCAAACCCACTCGGCTAGACCCAAACCCACTCAACTAGACCCAATCCCGCTCGGCTAGACCCAAACCCACTCGGCTACACACAAACTAACTCGGCTAGACCCAAACCCACTCGGCTAGACCCAAACCCACTCGGCTAGACCCAAACCCACTCGGGTAGGCCCAAACCCACTCGGCTATACCGAAACCCACTCGGCTAGACCCAAACCCACTCGGCTAGTCCCAAACCCACTCGACTAGACACAAACCCACTCGGCTAGTCCCAATCCCACTCGGCTAGACCCAAACCCACTCGGCTAGACCCAAACCCACTCAGCTAGACCCAAACCCACTCGGCTAGACCCAAACCCACTCGGCTAGACCCAAACCCACTCGGGTAGAACCAAACCAACTCGGCTAGACCCAAACCCACTCGGCTAGACCCAAACCCACTCGGCTAGACCCAAACCCACTCGGCTAGACGTAAACCCACTCGGCTAGACCCAAACCCACTCGGCTACACCCAAACCCACTCCGCTAGACCCAAACCCACTCGGCTGCACCCAAACCCACTCGGCTAGACCCAAACCCATTCGGCTAGAAACAAACCCACTCGGCTAGACCCAAACCCACTCGGGTAGACCCAAACCAATTCGGCTACACCCAAACCCACTCGGCTAGACCCAAACCCACTCGGCTGGTCCCAAACCCACTCAGCTACACCCAAACCCACTCCGCTACACCCAAACCCACTCCGGTAGACCCAAACCCACTCGGCTATGCCCAAACCCACTCGGCTAGACCCAAACCCACTCGGCTAGACCCAAACCCACTCGGCTAGACCCAAACCCACTCGGCTACACCCAAACCCAGTCGGCTTGACCCACACCCACTCGGCTAGACCCAAACCCACTCGGCTAGACCCAAACCCACTCGGCTAGACCCAAACCCTTTCGGCTAGACCCAAACCCACTCGGCTACACCCAAACCCACTCGGCTAGTCCCAAACCCACTCGGCTAGACACAAACCCACTCGGCTAGACCCAATCCCACTCCGCTAGACCCAAACCCACTCGGCTAGACCCAAACTCACTCGGGTAGACCCAAACCCATTCGGCTAGGCCCAAACCCACTCGGCTAGACCCAAACCCACTCGGCTGGTCCCAAACCCACTCAGCTACACCCAAACCCACTCCGCTACACCCAAACCCACTCCGGTAGTCCCAAACCCACTCGGCTAGGCCCAAACCCACTCGGCTCGACCCAAACCCACTCGGCTAGACCCAAACCCACTCGGCTTAACCCACACCCACTCGGCTAGTCCCAAACCCACTCGGCTAGACCCAAACCCACTCGGCTAGACCCAAACCCATTCGGCTAGGCCCAAACCCTCTCGGCTAGACCCAAACCTACTCGGCTAGACCCAAACACATTCAGCTAGACCCAAACCCACTCGGCTAGACCCAAACCCACTCGGCTAGTCCCAAACCCACTCGGCTAGACCCAAACCCACTCGGCTAGACCCAATCCCACTCCGCTAGACCCAAACCCACTCCGCTAGACACAAACCCACTCGGTTAGACCCAAACCCACTCGGCTGGACACAAACCCACTCCGCTAGACCCAAACCCACTGCGCTAGACCCAAACCCCCTCGGCTAGACCAAACCCACTCGGCTAGACCCAAACCCACTCGTCCAGACCCAAACCCACTCGGCTACACCCAAACCCACTCGGCTACACCCAAACCCACTCCGCTAGACCCAAACCCACTCGGCTAGACGTAAACCCACTCGGCTAGACCCAAACCCACTCGGCTAGACCCAAACCCACTCGGCTAGACCCAAACCCAGTCGGCTAGACCCAAACCCACACGGCTAGACCCAAACCCACTCGGCTACACCCAAACCCACTCCGCTAGACCCAAACCCGCTCGGCTACAACCAAACCCACTCCGCTAGACCCAAACCCACTCGGCTAGACCCAAACCCACTCGGCTACACCCAAACCCACTCGGCTAGACCCAAACCCACTCGGCTAGACCCAAACCCAGTCGGCTACACCCAAACCCACTCGGCTAGACCCAAACCCACTCGGCTACACCCAAACCCACTCCGCTAGACCCAAACCCACTCGGTAGACCCAAACCCACTCGGCTACACCCAAACCCACTCCGCTAGACCCAAACCCGCTCCGCTAGACCCAAACCCACTCGGCTAGACCCAAACCCACTCGGCTAGACCCAAACCCACTCGGCTGGACCCAAACCCACTCGGCTAGACCCAAACCCATTCAGCTAGACCCAAACCCACTCGGCTAGACCCAAACCCACTCGGCTAGTCCCAAACCCACTCGACTAGACACAAACCCACACGGCTAGTCCCAATCCCACTCCGCTAGACCCAAACCCACTCGGCTAGACCCAAACCCACTCGGGTAGACGCAAACCCATTCGGCTAGACCCAAACCCACTCGGCTGGTCCCAAACCCATTCAGCTACACCCAAACCCATTCCGCTACACCCAAACCCACTCCGGTAGTCCCAAACCCACTCGGCTAGGCCCAAACCCACTCGGCTACACCCAAACCCACTCCGCTAGACCCAAACCCACTCCGCTAGACCCATACCAACTCCGCTTGACCCAAACCCACTCGGCTAGACCCAAACCCACTCGGCTAGACCCAAACCCACTCGGCTAGACTCAAACCCACTCAACTAGACCCAATCCCGCTCGGCTAGACCCAAACCCACTCGGCTACACACAAACTAACTCGGCTAGACCCAAACCCACTCGGCTAGACCCAAACCCACTCGGCTAGACCCAAACCCACTCGGGTAGGCCCAAACCCACTCGGCTATACCGAAACCCACTCGGCTAGACCCAAACCCACTCAGCTAGACCCAAACCCACTCGGCTAGACCCAAACCCACTCGGCTAGACCCAAACCCACTCGGCTAGACGCAAACCCACTCGGCTAGAACCAAACCAACTCGGCTAGACCCAAACCCACTCGGCTAGACCCAAACCCACTCGGCTGCACCCAAACCCACTCGGCTAGACCCAAACCCATTCGGCTAGAAGCAAACCCACTCGGCTAGACCCAAACCCACTCGGGTAGACCCAAACCCACTCCGCTACACCCAAACCCACTCGGCGAGACCCAAACCCACTCGGCTGGTCCCAAACCCACTCAGCTACACCCAAACCCACTCGGCTACACCCAAACCCACTCGGCTAGACCCAAACCCACTCGGCTAGACCCAAACCCAGTCGGCTTGACCCAGACCCACTCGGCTAGACCCAAACCCACTCGGCTAGACCCAAACCCACTCGGCTAGACCCAAACCCTTTCGGCTAGACCCAAACCCACTCGGCTAGACCCAAACCCACTCGGCTAGGCCCAAACCCACTCGGCTAGACCCAAACCCACTCGGCTAGACCCAAACCCACTCGGCTAGACCCAAACCCACTCGGCTAGTCCCAAACCCACTCGACTAGACACAAACCCACTCGGCTAGTCCCAATCCCACTCGGCTAGACCCAAACCCACTCGGCTAGACCCAAACCCACTCGGGTAGACCCAAACCCATTCGGCTAGGCCCAAACCCACTCGGCTACACCCAAACCCACTCCGCTAGACCCAAACCCACTTGGCTAGACCCAAACCCACTCGGCTAGACCCAAACCCACTCGGCTCGACCCAAACCCACTCGGCTACACCCAAACTCACTCCACTAGACCCAAACCCACTCGGCCACACCCAAACGCACTCGGCTAGACCCAAACCCATTCGGCTAGACCCAAACCCACTCGGCTACACCCAAACCCACTTGGCTAGACCCAAACCCACACCGCTAGACCCAAACCCACTCGCCTAGACCCAAACCCACTCCGCTAGACCCAAACCCACTCGGCTGGACCAAAACCCACTCGGCTAGACCCAAACCCACTCGGCTAGACCCAAACACAATCGGCTAGACCCAAACCCACTCGGCTAGACACAAACCCACTCCGCTAGACCCAAACCCACTTGGCTACACCGAAACCCACTCGGCTAAACCCAAACCCACTCGTCTAGACCCAAACCCACTCGGCTAGACCCAAACCCACTCGGCTACAACCAAACCCACTCCGCTAGACCCAAACCCACTCGGCTAGACGCAAACCCACTCGGCTAGTCCCAAACACACTCGGCTAGACCGAAACCCACTCGGCTAGACCCAATCCCACTCGGCTAGACTCAAACCCATTTGGCTAGACTCAAACCCACTCGGCTACACCCAAACCCACTCCGCTAGACCCAAACCCACTTGGCTAGACCCAAACCCACTCAGCTACACCCAAACCCACTCGGCAAGACCCAAACCCACTCGGCTAGACCCAAACCCACTCGGCTAGACGCATACCCACTCCGCTAGACCCAAACCCACTCCGCTAGACCCAAACCCACTCGGCTAGACGCAAACCCACTCGGCTGGACCCAAACCCACTCGGCTGGACCCAAACCCACTCGGCTAGACCCAAACCCACTCGGCAACACCCAAACACACTCGGCTAGACCCAAACCCATTCGGCTAGACCCAAACCCACTCGGCTACACCCAAACCCACTCGGCTAGACCCAAACCCACTCGACTAGACCCAAACCCACTCCGCAAGACCCAAACCCACTCGGCTGGACCCAAACCCACTCGCCTAGACCCAAACCCACTCGGCTAGACCCAAACCCACTGGGCTGGACCCAAACCCACTCGGCTACACCCAAACCCACTCCGCTAGACCCAAACCCACTTGGCTAGACCCAAACCCACTCGGCTAGACCCAAACCCACTCGGCTGGACCCAAACCCACTCGGCTACACCCAAACTCACTCCGCTAGACCCAAACCCACTCGGCCACACCCAAACCCACTCGGCTAGACCCAAACCCATTCGGCTAGACCCAAACCCACTCGGCTACACCCAAACCCACTTGGCTAGACCCAAACCCACACCGCTAGACCCAAACCCACTCGCCTAGACCCAAACCCACTCCGCTAGACCCAAACCCACTCGGCTGGACCCAAACCCACTCGGCTAGACCCAAACCCACTCGGCTAGACCCAAACACAATCGGCTAGACCCAAACCCACTCGGCTAGACACAAACCCACTCCGCTAGACCCAAACCCACTTGGCTACACCGAAACCCACTCGGCTAAACCCAAACCCACTCGTCTAGACCCAAACCCACTCGGCTAGACCCAAACCCACTCGGCTACAACCAAACCCACTCCGCTAGACCCAAACCCACTCGGCTAGACGCAAACCCACTCGGCTAGTCCCAAACACACTCGGCTAGACCGAAACCCACTCGGCTAGACCCAATCCCACTCGGCTAGACTCAAACCCATTTGGCTAGACTCAAACCCACTCGGCTACACCCAAACCCACTCCGCTAGACCCAAACCCACTTGGCTAGACCCAAACCCACTCGGCTAAACCCAAACCCACTCGGCAAGACCCAAACCCACTCGGCTAGACCCAAACCCACTCGGCTAGACGCATACCCACTCCGCTAGACCCAAACCCACTCCGCTAGACCCAAACCCACTCGGCTAGACGCAAACCCACTCGGCTAGACCCAAACCCACTCGGCTGGACCCAAACCCACTCGGCTAGACGCAAACCCACTCGGCTCGACCCAAACCCACTCGGCTAGACCCAGACCCACTCGGCTAGACCCAAACCCACTCGGCTACACCCAAACCCACTCCGCTAGACCCAAATCCACTCGGCTACACCCAAACCCACTCGGCTAGACCCAAACCCATTCGGCTACACCCAAACCCACTCGGCTACACCCAAACCCACTCGGCTAGACCCAAACCCACACCGCTAGACCCAAACCCAATCGGCTAGACCCAAACACAATCGGCGAGACCCAAACCCACTCGGCTAGACACAAACCCACTCGGCTAGACCCAAACTCACTCGGCTGGACCCAAACCCACTCCGCTAGACGCAAACCAACTCGGGTAGACCCAAACGCACTCGGCTAGACCCAAACCCACTCCGCTAGACTCAAACCCACTCCGCAAGACGTAAACCCAATCCGCTAGACCCAAACCCACTCCGCTAGACACAAACCCACTCAGCTACACCCAAACCCACTCGGCTAGACCCAAACCCACTCGGCTAGACCCAAACCCACTCCAATAGACCCAAACCCACTCCGCCAGACCCAAACCCACTCGGCTAGACCCAAACCCAATCGGCTAGACCTAAACCCACTCCGCTAGAACCAAACCAACCCCGCTAGACCCAAACGCACTCCGCTAGACACAAACCCACTCGGTTAGACCCAAACCCACTCGGCTAGACCCAAACCCACTCGGCTAGACCCAAACCCACTCCGCTAGACCCAAACCCACTCCGCTGGACCCAAACCCACTTGGCTAGACCCAAACCCACTAGGCTAGACCCAAACCCACTCGGCTAGACCCAAACCCACTCGGCTAGACCCAAACCCACTCGTCCAGAACCAAACCCACTCCGCTAGACCCATACCAACTCCGCTTGACCCAAACCCACTCCGCTAGACCCATACCAACTCCGCTTGACCCAAACCCACTCGGCTAGACACAAACCCACTCGGCTAGACCCAAACCCGCTTGGCTAGACCCAAACTAACTTGGCTACACCCAAACTAACTCGGCTAGACCCAAACCCTCTCGGCTAGACCCAAACCCACTGGGCTACACCGAAACATACTCGGCTAGACCCAAACCCACTCGGCTAGACCGAAACCCACTCGGCTAGACCCAAACCCACTCGGCTAGACCCAAACCCACTCGGCTAGACCCAAACCCACTTGGCTAGACCCAAACCCACACGGCTAGACGCAAAGCCACTCGGCTACACCCAAACCCACTCGGCTAGAGCCAAATCCACTGGGCTAGACCCAAACCCACTCGGCTAGACCCAAACCCACTCGGATAAACCCAAACCCACTCGGCTAGAACCAAACCGAATCGGCTAGACACAAACCCACTCGGCTAGACCCAAACCCACTCGGCTAGACCCAAACCCACTCGGCTAGACCCAAACCGACTCGGCTACACCCAAACCCACTCGGCTACACCCAAACCCACTCGGCTAGACCCAAACCCACCCGGCTAGACCCAAACCCACTCGGCTAGACATAAACCCACTCGGCTAGACCCAAACCCACTCGGCTAGACCCAAACCCACTCGGCTAGACCCAAACCCACTCGGCTAGACCCAAACCCACTCGGCTACACCCAAACCCACTCGGCTAGAGCCAAATCCACTGGGCTAGACCCAAACCCACTCGGCTAGACCCAAACCCACTCGGCTAGACCCAAACCCACTCGGCTAGACCCAAACCCACTCGGCTAGACCCAAACCCACTCGGCTAGACCCAAACCCACTCGGCTAGACCCAAACCCACTCGGCTAGACCCAAACCCACTCGGCTAGACCCAAACCCCCTCGGCTAGACCCAAACCCACTCGGCTAGACTCAAACCCACTCGGCTAGACCCAAACCCACTCGGCTAGACCCAAACCCACTCGGCTAGACCCAAACCTACTCGGCTAGACCCAAACCCACTCGGCTATACCCAAACCCACTCGGCTAGACCCAAACCCACTCGGCTAGACAAAAACCCACTCGGATAGACCCAAACCCACTCGGATAGACCCAAACCCACTCGGATAGACCCAAACCCGCTCGGATAGACCCAAACCCGCTCGGCTAGACCCAAACCCACTTGGCTAGACCCAAACCCACTCGGCTAGACCCACACACACTCGGCTAGACCCAAACCCACTCGGCTAGACCCAAACCCACTCGGGTAGACCCAAACCCACTCGGTAGACCCAAACCCACTCGGCTACACCCAAACCCACTCCGCTAGACCCAAACCCGCTCCGCTAGACCCATACCAACTCCGCTTGACCCAAACCCACTCGGCTAGACCCAAACCCACTCGGCTAGACCCAAACCCACTCGGCTAGACCCAAACCCACTCGGCTAGACACAATCCCGCTCGGCTAGACCCAAACCCACTCGGCTACACACAAACTAACTCGGCTAGACCCAAACCCACTCGGCTAGACCCAAACCCACTCGTCTAGACCCAAACCCAATCGGCTAGGCCCAAACCCACTCGGCTACACCGAAACCCACTCGGCTAGACCCAAACCCACTCAGCTAGACCCAAACCCACTCGGCTAGACCCAAACCCACTCGGCTAGACCCAAACCCACTCGGCTAGACCCAAACCCACTCGGCTAGAACCAAACCCACTCGGCTAGAACCAAACCAACTCGGCTAGACCCAAACCCACTCGGCTAGAACCAAACCAACTCGGCTAGACCCAAACCCACTCGGCCAGACGCAAACCCACTGGGCTAGAGCCAAATCCACTGGGCTAGACCCAAACCCACTCGGCTAGACCTAAACCCACTCGGCTACACCCAAACCCACTCCGCTAGACCCAAACCCACTCGGCTGCACCCAAACCCACTCGGCTAGACCCAAACCCATTCGGCTAGAAGCAAACCCACTCGGCTAGACCCAAACCCACTCGGGTAGACCCAAACCAATTCGGTTACACCCAAACCCACTCGGCTGGTCCCAAACCCACTCGGCTGGTCCCAAACCCACTCAGCTACACCCAAACCCACTCCGGTAGACCCAAACCCACTCGGCTATGCCCAAACCCACTCGGCTAGACCCAAACCCACTCGGCTAGACCCAAACCCACTCGGCTAGACCCAAACCCACTCGGCTAGACCCAAACCCACTCGGCTAGACCCACACCCAGTCAGCTTGACCCACACCCACTCGGCTAGACCCAAACCCACTCGGCTAGACCCAAACCCACTCGGCTAGACACAAACCCACTCGGCTAGACCCAAACTCACTCGGCTGGACCCAAACCCACTCCGCTAGACGCAAACCAACTCGGGTAGACCCAAACGCACTCGGCTAGACCCAAACCCACTCCGCTAGACTCAAACCCACTCCGCAAGACGTAAACCCAATCCGCTAGACCCAAACCCACTCCGCTAGACACAAACCCACTCCGCTAGACCCAAACCCACTCGGCTACACGGAAACCCACTCGGCTAAACCTAAACCCACTCGTCTAGACCCAAACCCACTCGGCTAGACCCAAACCCACTCGGCCACAACCAAACCCACTCCGCTAGACCCAAACCCACTCGGCTAGACCCAAACCCACTCAGCTACACCCAAACCCACTCGGCTAGACCCAAACCCACTCGGCTAGACCCAAACCCACTCCAATAGACCCAAACCCACTCCGCCAGACCCAAACCCACTCCGCCAGACCCAAACCCACTCGGCTAGACCTAAACCCACTCCGCTAGAACCAAACCAACCCCGCTGGACCCAAACGCACTCCGCTAGACACAAACCCACTCGGTTAGACCCAAACCCACTCGGCTAGACCCAAACCCACTCGGCTAGACCCAAACCCACTCCGCTAGACCCAAACCCACTCCGCTGGACCCAAACCCACTTGGCTAGACCCAATCCCACTAGGCTAGACCCAAACACACTCGGCTAGACCCAAACCCACTCGGCTAGACCCAAACCCACTCGTCCAGACCCAAACCCACTCCGCTAGACCCATACCAACTCCGCTTGACCCAAACCCACTCCGCTAGACCCATACCAACTCCGCTTGACCCAAACCCACTCGGCTAGACACAAACCCACTCGGCTAGACCCAAACCCGCTTGGCTAGACCCAAACTAACTCGGCTACACCCAAACTAACTCGGCTAGACCCAAACCCTCTCGGCTAGACCCAAACCCACTGGGCTACACCGAAACATACTCGGCTAGACCCAAACCCACTCGGCTAGACCGAAACCCACTCGGCTAGACCCAAACCCACTCGGCTAGACCCAAACCCACTCGGCTAGACCCAAACCCACTTGGCTAGACCCAAACCCACTTGGCTAGACACAAACCCACACGGCTAGACGCAAAGCCACTCGGCTACACCCAAACCCACTCGGCTAGAGCCAAATCCACTGGGCTAGACCCAAACAAACTCGGCTAGACCCAAACCCACTCGGATAAACCCAAACCCACTCGGCTAGAACCAAACCGAATCGGCTAGACCCAAACCCACTCGGCTAGACCCAAACCCACTCGGCTAGACCCAAACCCACTCGGCTAGACCCAAACCGACTCGGCTACACCCAAACCCACTCGGCTAGACCCTAACCCACTCGGCTAGACCCAAACCCACTCGGCTAGACCCAAACCCACTCGGCTAGACCCAAACCCACTCGGCTAGACCCAAACCCACTCGGCTAGACCCAAACCCACTCGGCTAGACCCAAACCCACTCGGCTAGACCCAAACCCACTCGGCTAGACCCAAACCCACTCGGCTAGACCCAAACCCACTCGGCTAGACCCAAACCCCCTCGGCTAGACCCAAACCCACTCGGCTAGACTCAAACCCACTCGGCTAGACCCAAACCCACTCGGCTACACCCAAACCGACTCGGCTAGAGCCAAATCCACTGGGCTAGACCCAAACCCACTCGGCTAGACCCAAACCCACTCGGCTAGACCCAAACCCACTCGGCTAGACCCAAACCCACTCGGCTAGACCCAAACCCACTCGGCTAGACCCAAACCCACTCGGCTAGACCCAAACCCACTCGGCTAGACCCAAACCCACTCGGCTAGACCCAAACCCCCTCGGCTAGACCCAAACCCACTCGGCTAGACTCAAACCCACTCGGCTAGACCCAAACCCACTCGGCTCGACCCAAACCCACTCGGCTAGACCCAAACCCACTCGGCTAGACCCAAACCCACTCGGCTATACCCAAACCCACTCGGCTAGACCCAAACCCACTCGGCTAGACAAAAACCCACTCGGATAGACCCAAACCCACTCGGATAGACCCAAACCCGCTCGGATAGACCCAAACCCGCTCGGCTAGACCCAAACCCACTCGGCTAGACCCAAACCCACTCGGCTAGACCCACACACACTCGGCTAGACCCAAACCCACTCGGCTAGACCCAAACCCACTCGGCTGGACCCAAACCCACTCGGCTAGACCCAAACCCATTCAGCTAGACCCAAACCCACTCGGCTACACCCAAACCCACTCGGCTAGTCCCAAACCCACTCGACTAGACACAAACCCACACGGCTAGTCCCAATCCCACTCCGCTAGACCCAAACCCACTCGGCTAGACCCAAACCCACTCGGGTAGACCCAAACCCATTCGGCTAGGCCCAAACCCACTCGGCTAGACCCAAACCCACTCGGCTGGTCCCAAACCCATTCAGCTACACCCAAACCCATTCCGCTACACCCAAACCCACTCCGGTAGTCCCAAACCCACTCGGCTAGGCCCAAACCCACTCGGCTACACCCAAACCCACTCCGCTAGACCCAAACCCACTCCGCTAGACCCATACCAACTCCGCTTGACCCAAACCCACTCGGCTAGACCCAAACCCACTCGGCTAGACCCAAACCCACTCGGCTAGACCCAAACCCACTCAACTAGACCCAATCCCGCTCGGCTAGACCCAAACCCACTCGGCTACACACAAACTAACTCGGCTAGACCCAAACCCACTCGGCTAGACCCAAACCCACTCGGCTAGACCCAAACCCACTCGGGTAGGCCCAAACCCACTCGGCTCTACCGAAACCCACTCGGCTACACCCAAACCCACTCGGCTAGACCCTAACCCACTCGGCTAGACCCAAACCCACTCGGCTAGACCCAAACCCACTCGGCTAGACCCAAACCCACTCGGCTAGACCCAAACCCACTCGGCTAGACCCAAACCCACTCGGCTAGACCCAAACCCACTCGGCTAGACCCAAACCCACTCGGCTAGACCCAAACCCACTCGGCTACACCCAAACCGACTCGGCTAGAGCCAAATCCACTGGGCTAGACCCAAACCCACTCGGCTAGACCCAAACCCACTCGGCTAGACCCAAACCCACTCGGCTAGACCCAAACCCACTCGGCTAGACCCAAACCCACTCGGCTAGACCCAAACCCACTCGGCTAGACCCAAACCCACTCGGCTAGACCCAAACCCACTCGGCTAGACCCAAACCCCCTCGGCTAGACCCAAACCCACTCGGCTAGACTCAAACCCACTCGGCTAGACCCAAACCCACTCGGCTCGACCCAAACCCACTCGGCTAGACCCAAACCCACTCGGCTAGACCCAAACCCACTCGGCTATACCCAAACCCACTCGGCTAGACCCAAACCCACTCGGCTAGACAAAAACCCACTCGGATAGACCCAAACCCACTCGGATAGACCCAAACCCGCTCGGATAGACCCAAACCCGCTCGGCTAGACCCAAACCCACTCGGCTAGACCCAAACCCACTCGGCTAGACCCACACACACTCGGCTAGACCCAAACCCACTCGGCTAGACCCAAACCCACTCGGCTGGACCCAAACCCACTCGGCTAGACCCAAACCCATTCAGCTAGACCCAAACCCACTCGGCTACACCCAAACCCACTCGGCTAGTCCCAAACCCACTCGACTAGACACAAACCCACACGGCTAGTCCCAATCCCACTCCGCTAGACCCAAACCCACTCGGCTAGACCCAAACCCACTCGGGTAGACCCAAACCCATTCGGCTAGGCCCAAACCCACTCGGCTAGACCCAAACCCACTCGGCTGGTCCCAAACCCATTCAGCTACACCCAAACCCATTCCGCTACACCCAAACCCACTCCGGTAGTCCCAAACCCACTCGGCTAGGCCCAAACCCACTCGGCTACACCCAAACCCACTCCGCTAGACCCAAACCCACTCCGCTAGACCCATACCAACTCCGCTTGACCCAAACCCACTCGGCTAGACCCAAACCCACTCGGCTAGACCCAAACCCACTCGGCTAGACCCAAACCCACTCAACTAGACCCAATCCCGCTCGGCTAGACCCAAACCCACTCGGCTACACACAAACTAACTCGGCTAGACCCAAACCCACTCGGCTAGACCCAAACCCACTCGGCTAGACCCAAACCCACTCGGGTAGGCCCAAACCCACTCGGCTCTACCGAAACCCACTCGGCTAGACCCAAACCCACTCAGCTAGACCCAAACCCACTCGGCTAGACCCAAACCCACTCGGCTAGACCCAAACCCACTCGGCTAGACGCAAACCCACTCGGCTAGAACCAAACCAACTCGGCTAGACCCAAACCCACTCGGCTAGACCCAAACCCACTCGGCTGCACCCAAACCCACTCGGCTAGACCCAAACCCATTCGGCTAGAAGCAAACCCACTCGGCTAGACCCAAACCCACTCGGGTAGACCCAAACCCACTCCGCTACACCCAAACCCACTCGGCGAGACCCAAACCCACTCGGCTGGTCCCAAACCCACTCAGCTACACCCAAACCCACTCGGCTACACCCAAACCCACTCGGCTACACCCAAACCCACTCGGCTAGACCCAAACCCACTCGGCTTGACCCAGACCCACTCGGCTAGACCCAAACCCACTCGGCTAGACCCAAACCCACTCGGCTAGACCCAAACCCTTTCGGCTAGACCCAAACCCACTCGGCTAGACCCAAACCCACTCGGCTAGACCCAAACCCACTCGGCTAGACCCAAACCCACTCGGCTAGACCCAAACCCACTCGGCTAGACCCAAACCCACTCGGCTAGTCCCAAACCCACTCGACTAGACACAAACCCACTCGGCTAGTCCCAATCCCACTCGGCTAGACCCAAACCCACTCGGCTAGACCCAAACCCACTCGGGTAGACCCAAACCCATTCGGCTAGGCCCAAACCCACTCGGCTAGACCCAAACCCACTCGGCTGGTCCCAAACCCACTCAGCTACTCCCAAACCCATTCCGCTACACCCAAACCCACTCCGGTAGTCCCAAACCCACTCGGCTAGGCCCAAACCCACTCGGCTAGACCAAAACCCACTCGGCTAGACCCAAACCCACTCGGCTAGACCCAAACCCACTCGGCTAGACCCAAACCCACTCGGCTTAACCCACACCCACTTGGCTAGTCCCAAACCCACTCGGCTAGACCCAAACCCACTCGGCTAGACCCAAACCCTTTCGGCTAGACCCAAACCCACTCGGCTAGACCCAAACCCACTCGGCTAGACCCAAACACATTCAGCTAGACCCAAACCCACTCGGCTAGACCCAAACCCACTCGGCTAGTCCCAAACCCACTCGGCTAGACCCAAACCCACTCGGCTAGACCCAATCCCACTCCGCTAGACCCAAACCCACTCCGCTAGACACAAACCCACTCGGTTAGACCCAAACCCACTCGGCTGGACACAAACCCACTCCGCTAGACCCAAACCCACTCGGCTACACCCAAACCCACTCAGCTAGACCCAATCCCGCTCGGCTAGACCCAAACCCACTCGGCTACACAGAAACTAACTCGGCTAGACCCAAACCCACTCGGCTAGACCCAAACCCACTCGGCCAGACCCAAACCCACTCGGCTACGCCCAAACCCACTCGGCTATACCGAAACCCACTCGGCTAGACCCAAACCCACTCAGCTAGACCCAAACCCACTCGGCTAGACCCAAACCCACTCGGCTAGACCCAAACCCACTCGGGTAGAACCAAACCAACTCGGCTAGACCCAAACCCACTCGGCTAGACCCAAACCCACTCGGCTAGACCCAAACCCACTCGGCTAGACGTAAACCCACTCGGCTAGACCCAAACCCACTCGGCTACACCCAAACCCACTCCGCTAGACCCAAACCCACTCGGCTGCACCCAAACCCACTCGGCTAGACCCAAACCCATTCGGCTAGAAACAAACCCACTCGGCTAGACCCAAACCCACTCGGGTAGACCCAAACCAATTCGGCTACACCCAAACCCACTCGGCTAGACCCAAACCCACTCGGCTGGTCCCAAACCCACTCAGCTACACCCAAACCCACTCCGCTACACCCAAACCCACTCCGGTAGACCCAAACCCACTCGGCTATGCCCAAACCCACTCGGCTAGACCCAAACCCACTCGGCTAGACCCAAACCCACTCGGCTAGACCCAAACCCACTCGGCTACACCCAAACCCAGTCGGCTTGACCCACACCCACTCGGCTAGACCCAAACCCACTCGGCTAGACCCAAACCCACTCGGCTAGACCCAAACCCTTTCGGCTAGACCCAAACCCACTCGGCTACACCCAAACCCACTTGGCTAGTCCCAAACCCACTCGGCTAGACACAAACCCACTCGGCTAGACCCAATCCCACTCCGCTAGACCCAAACCCACTCGGCTAGACCCAAACTCACTCGGGTAGACCCAAACCCATTCGGCTAGGCCCAAACCCACTCGGCTAGACCCAAACCCACTCGGCTGGTCCCAAACCCACTCAGCTACACCCAAACCCACTCCGCTACACCCAAACCCACTCCGGTAGTCCCAAACCCACTCGGCTCGACCCAAACCCACTCGGCTAGACCCAAACCCACTCGGCTTAACCCACACCCACTCGGCTAGTCCCAAACCCACTCGGCTAGACCCAAACCCACTCGGCTAGACCCAAACCCATTCGGCTAGGCCCAAACCCACTCGGCTAGACCCAAACCCACTCGGCTATACCCAAACACATTCAGCTAGACCCAAACCCACTCGGCTAGACCCAAACCCACTCGGCTAGTCCCAAACCCACTCGGCTAGACCCAAACCCACTCGGCTAGACCCAATCCCACTCCGCTAGACCCAAACCCACTCCGCTAGACACAAACCCACTCGGTTAGACCCAAACCCACTCGGCTGGACACAAACCCACTCCGCTAGACCCAAACCCACTGCGCTAGACCCAAACCCACTCGGCTAGACCCAAACCCACTCGGCTAGACCCAAACCCACTCGTCCAGACCCAAACCCACTCGGCTACACCCAAACCCACTCGGCTTCACCCAAACCCACTCCGCTAGACCCAAACCCACTCGGCTAGACGTAAACCCACTCGGCTAGACCCAAACCCACTCGGCTAGACCCAAACCCACTCGGCTAGACCCAAACCCAGTCGGCTAGACCCAAACCCACACGGCTAGACCCAAACCCACTCGGCTACACCCAAACCCACTCCGCTAGACCCAAACCCGCTCGGCTACAACCAAACCCACTCCGCTAGACCCAAACCCACTCGGCTAGACCCAAACCCACTCGGCTACACCCAAACCCACTCGGCTAGACCCAAACCCACTCGGCTAGACCCAAACCCAGTCGGCTACACCCAAACCCACTCGGCTAGACCCAAACCCACTCGGCTACACCCAAACCCACTCCGCTAGACCCAAACCCACTCGGTAGACCCAAACCCACTCGGCTACACCCAAACCCACTCCGCTAGACCCAAACCCGCTCCGCTAGACCCAAACCCACTCGGCTAGACCCAAACCCACTCGGCTGGACCCAAACCCACTCGGCTAGACCCAAACCCATTCAGCTAGACCCAAACCCACTCGGCTAGACCCAAACCCACTCGGCTAGTCCCAAACCCACTCGACTAGACACAAACCCACACGGCTAGTCCCAATCCCACTCCGCTAGACCCAAACCCACTCGGCTAGACCCAAACCCACTCGGGTAGACCCAAACCCATTCGGCTAGGCCCAAACCCACTCGGCTAGACCCAAACCCACTCGGCTGGTTCCAAACCCATTCAGCTACACCCAAACGCATTCCGCTACACCCAAACCCACTCCGGTAGTCCCAAACCCACTCGGCTAGGCCCAAACCCATTCGGCTACACCCAAACCCACTCCGCTAGACCCAAACCCACTCCGCTAGACCCATACCAACTCCGCTTGACCCAAACCCACTCGGCTAGACCCAAACCCACTCGGCTAGACCCAAACCCACTCGGCTAGACCCAAACCCACTCAACTAGACCCAATCCCGCTCGGCTAGACCCAAACCCACTCGGCTACACACAAACTAACTCGGCTAGACCCAAACCCACTCGGCTAGACCCAAACCCACTCGGCTAGACCCAAACCCACTCGGGTAGGCCCAAACCCACTCGGCTATACCGAAACCCACTCGGCTAGACCCAAACCCACTCGGCTAGTCCCAAACCCACTCGACTAGACACAAACCCACTCGGCTAGTCCCAATCCCACTCGGCTAGACCCAAACCCACTCGGCTAGACCCAAACCCACTCTGCTAGACCCAAACCCACTCGGCTAGACCCAAACCCACTCGGCTAGACCCAAACCCACTCGGGTAGAACCAAACCAACTCGGCTAGACCCAAACCCACTCGGCTAGACCCAAACCCACTCGGCTAGACCCAAACCCACTCGGCTAGACGTAAACCCACTCGGCTAGACCCAAACCCACTCGGCAACACCCAAACCCACTCCGCTAGACCCAAACCCACTCGGCTGCACCCAAACCCACTCGGCTAGACCCAAACCCATTCGGCTAGAAACAAACCCACTCGGCTAGACCCAAACCCACTCGGGTAGACCCAAACCAATTCGGCTACACCCAAACCCACTCGGCTAGACCCAAACCCACTCGGCTGGTCCCAAACCCACTCAGCTACACCCAAACCCACTCCGCTACACCCAAACCCACTCCGGTAGACCCAAACCCACTCGGCTATGCCCAAACCCACTCGGCTAGACCCAAACCCACTCGGCTAGACCCAAACCCACTCGGCTAGACCCAAACCCACTCGGCTACACCCAAACCCAGTCGGCTTGACCCACACCCACTCGGCTAGACCCAAACCCACTCGGCTAGACCCAAACCCACTCGGCTAGACCCAAACCCTTTCGGCTAGACCCAAACCCACTCGGCTACACCCAAACCCACTCGGCTAGTCCCAAACCCACTCGGCTAGACACAAACCCACTCGGCTAGACCCAATCCCACTCCGCTAGACCCAAACCCACTCGGCTAGACCCAAACTCACTCGGGTAGACCCAAACCCATTCGGCTAGGCCCAAACCCACTCGGCTAGACCCAAACCCACTCGGCTGGTCCCAAACCCACTCAGCTACACCCAAACCCACTCCGCTACACCCAAACCCACTCCGGTAGTCCCAAACCCACTCGGCTAGGCCCAAACCCACTCGGCTCGACCCAAACCCACTCGGCTAGACCCAAACCCACTCGGCTTAACCCACACCCACTCGGCTAGTCCCAAACCCACTCGGCTAGACCCAAACCCACTCGGCTAGACCCAAACCCATTCGGCTAGGCCCAAACCCACTCGGCTAGACCCAAACCTACTCGGCTAGACCCAAACACATTCAGCTAGACCCAAACCCACTCGGCTAGACCCAAACCCACTCGGCTAGTCCCAAACCCACTCGGCTAGACCCAAACCCACTCGGCAAGACCCAATCCCACTCCGCTAGACCCAAACCCACTCCGCTAGACACAAACCCACTCGGTTAGACCCAAACCCACTCGGCTGGACACAAACCCACTCCGCTAGACCCAAACCCACTGCGCTAGACCCAAACCCCCTCGGCTAGACCAAACCCACTCGGCTAGACCCAAACCCACTCGTCCAGACCCAAACCCACTCGGCTACACCCAAACCCACTCGGCTACACCCAAACCCACTCCGCTAGACCCAAACCCACTCGGCTAGACGTAAACCCACTCGGCTAGACCCAAACCCACTCGGCTAGACCCAAACCCACTCGGCTAGACCCAAACCCAGTCGGCTAGACCCAAACCCACACGGCTAGACCCAAACCCACTCGGCTACACCCAAACCCACTCCGCTAGACCCAAACCCGCTCGGCTACAACCAAACCCACTCCGCTAGACCCAAACCCACTCGGCTAGACCCAAACCCACTCGGCTACACCCAAACCCACTCGGCTAGACCCAAACCCACTCGGCTAGACCCAAACCCAGTCGGCTACACCCAAACCCACTCGGCTAGACCCAAACCCACTCGGCTACACCCAAACCCACTCCGCTAGACCCAAACCCACTCGGTAGACCCAAACCCACTCGGCTACACCCAAACCCACTCCGCTAGACCCAAACCCGCTCCGCTAGACCCAAACCCACTCGGCTAGACCCAAACCCACTCGGCTAGACCCAAACCCACTCGGCTAGTCCGAAACCCACTCGACTAGACACAAACCCACACGGCTACTCCCAATCCCACTCCGCTAGACCCAAACCCACTCGGCTAGACCCAAACCCACTCGGGTAGACGCAAACCCATTCGGCTAGACCCAAACCCACTCGGCTGGTCCCAAACCCATTCAGCTACACCCAAACCCATTCCGCTACACCCAAACCCACTCCGGTAGTCCCAAACCCACTCGGCTAGGCCCAAACCCACTCGGCTACACCCAAACCCACTCCGCTAGACCCAAACCCACTCCGCTAGACCCATACCAACTCCGCTTGACCCAAACCCACTCGGCTAGACCCAAACCCACTCGGCTAGACCCAAACCCACTCGGCTAGACTCAAACCCACTCAACTAGACCCAATCCCGCTCGGCTAGACCCAAACCCACTCGGCTACACACAAACTAACTCGGCTAGACCCAAACCCACTCGGCTAGACCCAAACCCACTCGGCTAGACGCAAACCCACTCGGGTAAGCCCAAACCCACTCGGCTATACCGAAACCCACTCGGCTAGACCCAAACCCACTCAGCTAGACCCAAACCCACTCGGCTAGACCCAAACCCACTCGGCTAGACCCAAACCCACTCGGCTAGACGCAAACCCACTCGGCTAGAACCAAACCAACTCGGCTAGACCCAAACCCACTCGGCTAGACCCAAACCCACTCGGCTGCACCCAAACCCACTCGGCTAGACCCAAACCCATTCGGCTAGAAGCAAACCCACTCGGCTAGACCCAAACCCACTCGGGTAGACCCAAACCCACTCCGCTACACCCAAACCCACTCGGCGAGACCCAAACCCACTCGGCTGGTCCCAAACCCACTCAGCTACACCCAAACCCACTCGGCTACACCCAAACCCACTCGGCTAGACCCAAACCCACTCGGCTAGACCCAAACCCAGTCGGCTTGACCCAGACCCACTCGGCTAGACCCAAACCCACTCGGCTAGACCCAAACCCACTCGGCTAGACCCAAACCCTTTCGGCTAGACCCAAACCCACTCGGCTAGACCCAAACCCACTCGGCTAGGCCCAAACCCACTCGGCTAGACCCAAACCCACTCGGCTAGACCCAAACCCACTCGGCTAGACCCAAACCCACTCGGCTAGTCCCAAACCCACTCGACTAGACACAAACCCACTCGGCTAGTCCCAATCCCACTCGGCTAGACCCAAACCCACTCGGCTAGACCCAAACCCACTCGGGTAGACCCAAACCCATTCGGCTAGGCCCAAACCCACTCGGCTAGACCCAAACCCACTCGGCTGGTCCCAAACCCACTCAGCTACACCCAAACCCATTCCGCTACACCCAAACCCACTCCGGTAGTCCCAAACCCACTCGGCTAGGCCCAAACCCACTCGGCTAGACCAAAACCCACTCGGCTAGACCCAAACCCACTCGGCTAGACCCAAACCCACTCGGCTAGACCCAAACCCACTCGGCTTAACCCACACCCACTCGGCTAGTCCCAAACCCACTCGGCTAGACCCAAACCCACTCGGCTAGACCCAAACCCTTTCGGCTAGACCCAAACCCACTCGGCTAGACCCAAACCCACTCGGCTAGACCCAAACACATTCAGCTAGACCCAAACCCACTCGGCTAGACCCAAACCCACTCGGCTAGTCCCAAACCCACTCGGCTAGACCCAAACCCACTCGGCTAGACCCAATCCCACTCCGCTAGACCCAAACCCACTCCGCTAGACACAAACCCACTCGGTTAGACCCAAACCCACTCGGCTGGACACAAACCCACTCCGCTAGACCCAAACCCACTCGGCTACACAGAAACTAACTCGGCTAGACCCAAACCCACTCGGCTAGACCCAAACCCACTCGGCTAGACCCAAACCCACTCGGCTACGCCCAAACCCACTCGGCTATACCGAAACCCACTCGGCTAGACCCAAACCCACTCAGCTAGACCCAAACCCACTCGGCTAGACCCAAACCCACTCGGCTAGACCCAAACCCACTCGGGTAGAACCAAACCAACTCGGCTAGACCCAAACCCACTCGGCTAGACCCAAACCCACTCGGCTAGACCCAAACCCACTCGGCTAGACGTAAACCCACTCGGCTAGACCCAAACCCACTCGGCTACACCCAAACCCACTCCGCTAGACCCAAACCCACTCGGCTGCACCCAAACCCACTCGGCTAGACCCAAACCCATTCGGCTAGAAACAAACCCACTCGGCTAGACCCAAACCCACTCGGGTAGACCCAAACCAATTCGGCTACACCCAAACCCACTCGGCTAGACCCAAACCCACTCGGCTGGTCCCAAACCCACTCAGCTACACCCAAACCCACTCCGCTACACCCAAACCCACTCCGGTAGACCCAAACCCACTCGGCTATGCCCAAACCCACTCGGCTAGACCCAAACCCACTCGGCTAGACCCAAACCCACTCGGCTAGACCCAAACCCACTCGGCTACACCCAAACCCAGTCGGCTTGACCCACACCCACTCGGCTAGACCCAAACCCACTCGGCTAGACCCAAACCCACTCGGCGAGACCCAAACCCTTTCGGCTAGACCCAAACCCACTCGGCTACACCCAAACCCACTCGGCTAGTCCCAAACCCACTCGGCTAGACACAAACCCACTCGGCTAGACCCAATCCCACTCCGCTAGACCCAAACCCACTCGGCTAGACCCAAACTCACTCGGGTAGACCCAAACCCATTCGGCTAGGCCCAAACCCACTCGGCTAGACCCAAACCCACTCGGCTGGTCCCAAACCCACTCAGCTACACCCAAACCCACTCCGCTACACCCAAACCCACTCCGGTAGTCCCAAACCCACTCGGCTAGGCCCAAACCCACTCGGCTCGACCCAAACCCACTCGGCTAGACCCAAACCCACTCGGCTTAACCCACACCCACTCGGCTAGTCCCAAACCCACTCGGCTAGACCCAAACCCACTCGGCTAGACCCAAACCCATTCGGCTAGGCCCAAACCCACTCGGCTAGACCCAAACCCACTCGGCTAGACCCAAGCACATTCAGCTAGACCCAAACCCACTCGGCTAGACCCAAACCCACTCGGCTAGTCCCAAATCCACTCGGCTAGACCCAAACCCACTCGGCTAGACCCAATCCCACTCCGCTAGACCCAAACCCACTCCGCTAGACACAAACCCACTCGGTTAGACCCAAACCCACTCGGCTGGACACAAACCCACTCCGCTAGACCCAAACCCACTGCGCTAGACCCAAACCCACTCGGCTAGACCCAAACCCACTCGGCTAGACCCAAACCCACTCGTCCAGACCCAAACCCACTCGGCTACACCCAAACCCACTCGGCTACACCCAAACCCACTCCGCTAGACCCAAACCCACTCGGCTAGACGTAAACCCACTCGGCTAGACCCAAACCCACTCGGCTAGACCCAAACCCACTCGGCTAGACCCAAACCCAGTCGGCTAGACCCAAACCCACACGGCTAGACCCAAACCCACTCGGCTACACCCAAACCCACTCCGCTAGACCCAAACCCGCTCGGCTACAACCAAACCCACTCCGCTAGACCCAAACCCACTCGGCTAGACCCAAACCCACTCGGCTACACCCAAACCCACTCGGCTAGACCCAAACCCACTCGGCTAGACCCAAACCCAGTCGGCTGCACCCAAACCCACTCGGCTAGACCCAAACCCATTCGGCTAGAAGCAAACCCACTCGGCCAGACCCAAACCCACTCGGGTAGACCCAAACCCATTCGGCTAGGCCCAAACCCACTCGGCTAGACCCAAACCCACTCGGCTGGTCCCAAACCCACTCAGCTACACCCAAACCCACTCCGCTACACCCAAACCCACTCCGGTAGTCCCAAACCCACTCGGCTAGGCCCAAACCCACTCGGCTAGACCCAAACCCACTCGGCTAGACCCAAACCCACTCGGCTAGACCCAAACCCACTCGGCTAGACCCAAACCCACTCGGCTTAACCCACACCCACTCGGCTAGACCCAAACCCACTCGGCTAGACCCAAACCCACTCGGCTAGACCCAAACCCTTTCGGCTAGACCCAAACCCACTCGGCTAGACCCAACCCACGCGGCTAGACCCAAACACATTCAGCTAGACCCAAACCCACTCGGCTAGACCCAAACCCACTCGGCTAGTCCCAAACCCACTCGGCTGGACCCAAACCCACTCGGCTAGACCCAATCCCACTCCGCTAGACCCAAACCCACTCCGCTAGACACAAACCCACTCGGTTAGACCCAAACCCACTCGGCTAGAACCAAACCCACTCTGCTAGACCCAAACCCACTGCGCTAGACCCAAACCCACTCCGCTGGACCCAAACCCACTTGGCTAGACGCAAACCCACTAGGCTAGACCCAAACCCACTCGGCAAGACCCAAACCCACTCGGCTACACCCAAACCCACTCGGCTAGACCCAAACCCACTCGTCCAGACCCAAACCCACTCGGCTACACCCAAACCCACTCAGTTAGACCCAAACCCACTCGGCTAGACCCAAACCCACTCGGCTAGACCCAAACCCACTCGTCCAGACCCAAACCCACTCGGCTACACCCAAACCCACTCTGCTACACCCAAAGCCACTCCGCTAGACCCAAACCCACTCGGCTAGACGTAAACCCACTCGGCTAGACCCAAACCCACTCGGCTAGACCCAAGCCCACTCGGCTAGACCCAAACCCAGTCGGCTAGACCCAAACCCACTCGGCTACACCCAAACCCACTTGGCTACACCCAAACCCACTCCGCTAGACCCAAACCCACTCGGCTACAAACAAACCCACTCCGCTAGACCCAAACCCACTCGGCTAGACCCAAACCCACATGGATAGACCCAAACCCAATCGGCTAGACCCAAACCCACTCGGCTAGACCCAAACCCACTCGGCTAGACCCAAACCCACTCGGCTAGACCCAAACCCACTCGGATAGACCCAAACCCACTCGGCTAGACCAAAACCCACTTGGCTAGATGCAAACCCACTCCGCTACACCCAAACCCAGTCCGCTAGACCCAAACCCACTCGGCTAGACCCAAACCCACTCGGCTAGACCCAAACCCACTCGGCTAGACCCAAACCCACTCGCCTACACCCAAACCCACGCGGCTACACCCAAACCCACTCCGCTAGACCCTAGCCCACTCGGCTAGACCCAAACCCACATGGATAGACCCAAACCCAATCGGCTAGACCCAAACCCACTCGGCTAGACCCAAACCCACTCGTCCAGACCCAAACCCACTCGTCCAGACCCAAACCCACTCGGCTACACCCAAACCCACTCGGCTAGACCCAAACCCACTCGGCTAGACCCAAACCCAATCGGCTAGGCCCAAACCCACTCGGCTAGACCCAAACCCACTCCGCTAGACCCAAACCCACTCCGCTAGACCCAAACCCACGCGGCTAGGCCCAAACCCACTCGGCTAGACCCAAACCCACTCGGCTACACCCAAACCCACTCGGCTAGACCCAAACCCACTCGGCTAGACGTAAACCCACTCGGCTAGACCCAAACCCACTCGGCTAGACCCACACCCACTCGGCTCGACCCAAACCCAGTCGGCTAGACCCAAACCAACTCGGCTAGACGCAAACCCACTCGGCTACACCCAAACCCACTCCGCTAGACCCAAACCCACTCGGCTAGACCCAAACCCACTCGGCTTGACCCAAACCCACTCGGCTAAACCCAAACCCACTTTGCTACATCCAAACCCACGCGGCTACACCCAAACCCACTCCGCTAGACCCTAACCCACTCGGCTAGACACAAACCCACTCGGCTAGACCCAAACCCACTCGGCTAGACCCAAACCCACTCGGCTAGACCCAAACCCACTCGGCTAGACCCAAACCCACTCCGCTAGACCCAAACCCACTCGGCTACACCCAACCCACTCGGCTAGACCCAAACCCACTTGGCTAGCCCCACACCCACTCGGCTAGACCCAAACCCACTCGGCTAGACCCAAACCCACTCGGCTAGACCCAAACCCACTCGGCTAGTCCCAAACCCACTCGGCAAGACCCAAACCCACTCGGCTAGACCCAATCCCACTCCGCTAGACCCAAACCCACTCCGCTAGACACAAACCCACTCGGTTAGAACCAAACCCACTTGGCTAGACCCAAACCCACTCGGCTACACCCAAACCCACTCCGCTAGACACAAACCCACTCGGCTACACGCAAACCCACTCGGCTAGACCCATACCCACTTGGCTAGACCCACACCCACTCGGCTAGACCCAAACCCACTCGGCTAAACCCAAACCCACTCGGCTAGACCCAAGCCCACTCGGCTACACCCAAACCCACTCGGCTAGTCCCAAACCCACTCGGCAAGACCCAAACCCACTCGGTTAGACCCAATCCCACTCCGCTAGACACAAACCCACTCGGTTAGAACCAAACCCACTCGGCTAGACCCAAACCCACTCCGCTAGACCCAAACCCACTCCGGTAGACCCAAACCCACTCCGCTAGACCCAAACCAACTTGGCTAGACCCAAACCCACTCCGCTAGACCCAAACCCACTCCGGTAGACCCAAACCCACTCCGCTAGACCCAAACCCACTTGGCTAGACCCAAACCCACTCGGCTAGACCCAAACGCACTCGGGTAGACCCAAACCCATTCGGCTAGACCCAAACCCACTCAGCTAGACCCAAACCCACTCCACTAGACCCTAACCCACTCCGCTAGACCCAAATCCACTCGGCTAGGCCCAAACCCACTCGGCTAGACCCAAACCCACTCGGCTAGCCCCAAACCCACTCGGCTAGACCCAAACCCACTCGGCTAGACCCAAACCCACTCGGCTAGACCCACACCCACTCGGTTAGACCCAAACGCACTCGGCTAGACCCAAACCCACTCGGCTAGACCCAAACCCACTCGGCTAGACCCAAACCCACTCGGCTAGTCCCAAACCCACTCCGCTAGACCCAAACCCACTCGGCTAGACCCAATCCCACTCCGCTAGACCCAAACCCACTCGGCTAGACCCAAACCCAATCGGCTATGCCCAAACCCACTCGGCTAGACCCAAACCCACTCGGCTAGACCCAAACCCACTCGGCTAGACCCAAACCCACTCGGCTAGACCCAAACCCAGTCGGCTTGACCCACACCCACTCGGCTAGACCCAAACCCACTCGGCAAGACCCAAACCCACTCGGCTAGACCCAAACCCTTTCGGCTAGACCCAAACCCACTCGGCTAGACCCAAACCCACTCGGCTAGACCCAAACCCATTCAGCTAGACCCAAACCCACTCGGCTAGACCCAAACCCACTCGGCTAGTCCCAAACCCACTCGGCTAGACACAAACCCACTCGGCAAGACCCAATGCCACTCCGCTAGACCCAAACCCACTCGGCTAGACCCAAACCCACTCGGGTAGACCCAAACCCATTCGACTAGACCCAAACCCACTCGGCTAGACCCAAACCCACTCCGCTAGACCCAAACCCACGCGGCTAGGCCCAAACCCACTCGGCTAGACCCAAACCCACTCGGATAGACCCAAACCCACTCGGCTAGACCCAAACCCACTCGGCTGCACCCAAACCCACTCGGCTAGACCCAAACCCACTCGGCTAGACCCAAACCCAGTCGGCTACACCCAAACCCAGTCGGCTAGACCCAAACCCACTCGGCTACACCCAAACCCACTCGGCTACACCCAAACCCACTCGGCAACACCCAAACCCACTCGGCTACACCCAAACCAACTCGGCTAGACTCAAACCCACTCGGCTAGATGTAAACCCACTCGGCTAGACCCAAACCCACTCGGCTAGACCCAAACCCACTCGGCTCGACCCAAACCCATTCGGCTAGACCCAAACCAACTCGGCTAGACGCAAACCCACTCGGCTACACCCAAACCCACTCAGCTAGACCCAAACCCACTCGGCTAGACCCAAACCCACTCGGCTGGACCCAAAGCCACTCGGCTAGACCCAAACCCACTCGGCTAGACCAAAACCCACTCGGCTAGACCCAAACCCACATGGATAGACCCAAACCCAATCGGCTACACCCAAACCCACTCGGCTAGACCCAAACCCACTCGGCTACACCCAAACCCACTCGGCTAGACGCAAACCCACTCGGATAGACCCAAACCCACTCGGCTAGACCAAAACCCACTTGGCTAGATGCAAACCCACTCCGCTACACCCAAACCCACTCCGCTAGACCCTAACCCACTCGGCTAGACCCAAACCCACATGGATAGACCCAAACCCAATCGGCTAGACCCAAACCCACTCGGCTAGACCCAAACCCACTCGTCCAGACCCAAACCCACTCGGCTACACCCAAACCCACTCGGCTAGACCCAAACCCACTCGGCTACACCCAAACCCACGGGGCTACACCCAAACCCACTCTGCTAGACCCTAACCCACTCGGCTAGACCCAAACCCACATGGCCAGACCCAAACCCAATCGGCTAGACCCTAACCCACATGGCTAGACCCAAACCCACTCGGCTGGACCCAAAGCCACTCGGCTAGACCCAAACCCACTCGGCTAGACCCAAACCCACTCGGCTAGACCCAAACCCAATCAGCTAGGCCCAAACCCACTCGGCTAGACCCAAACCCACTCCGCTAGACCCAAACCCACTCCGCTAGACCCAAACCCACGCGGCTAGGCCCAAACCCACTCGGCTAGACCCAAACCCACTCGGATAGACCCAAACCCACTCGGCTAGACCCAAACCCACTCGGCTACACCCAAACCCACTCGGCTAGACCCAAACCCACTCGGCTAGACCCAAACCCAGTCGGCTACACCCAAACCCAGTCGGCTAGACCCAAACCCACTCGGCTACACCCAAACCCACTCGGCTACACCCAAACCCACTCGGCTACACCCAAACCCACTCGGCTACACCCAAACCAACTCGGCTAGACTCAAACCCACTCGGCTAGATGTAAACCCACTCGGCTAGACCCAAACCCACTCGGCTAGACCCAAACCCACTCGGCTCGACCCAAACCCATTCGGCTAGACCCAAACCAACTTGGCTAGACGCAAACCCACTCGGCTACACCCAAACCCACTCCGCTAGACCCAAACCCACTCGGCTAGACCCAAACCCACTCGGCTGGACCCAAAGCCACTCGGCTAGACCCAAACCCACTCGGCTAGACCCAAACCCACTCGGCTAGACCCAAACCCACATGGATAGACCCAAACCCAATCGGCTTGACCCAAACCCACTCGGCTAGACCCAAACCCACTCGGCTAGACCCAAACCCACTCGGCTAGACCAAAACCCACTTGGCTAGATGCAAACCCACTCCACTACACCCAAACCCACTCCGCTAGACCCTAACCCACTCGGCTAGACCCAAACCCACATGGATAGACCCAAACCCAATCGGCTAGACCCAAACCCACTCGGCTAGACCCAAACCCACTCGTCCAGACCCAAACCCACTCGGCTACACCCAAACCCACTCGGCTAGACCCAAACCCACTCGGCTACACCCAAACCCACGGGGCTACAACCAAACCCACTCTGCTAGACCCTAACCCACTCGGCTAGACCCAAACCCACATGGCCAGACCCAAACCCAATCGGCTAGACCCTAACCCACACGGCTAGAACCCAAACCCACTCGGCTGGACCCAAAGCCACTCGGCTAGAACCAAACCCACTCGGCTAGACCCAAACCCACTCGGCTAGTCCCAAACCCAATCGGCTAGGCCCAAACCCACTCGGCTAGACCCAAACCCACTCCGCTAGACCCAAACCCACGCGGCTAGGCCCAAACCCACTCGGCTAGACCCAAACCCACTCGGATAGACCCAAACCCACTCGGCTAGACCCAAACCCACTCGGCTACACCCAAACCCACTCGGCTAGACCCAAACCCACTCGGCTAGACCCAAACCCTGTCGGCTACACCCAAACCCAGTCGGCTAGACCCAAACCCACTCGGCTACACCCAAACCCACTCGGCTACACCCAAACCCACTCGGCTACACCCAAACCCACTCGGCTACACCCAAACCAACTCGGCTAGACTCAAACCCACTCGGCTAGATGTAAACCCACTCGGCTAGACCCAAACCCACTCGGCTAGACCCAAACCCACTCGGCTCGACCCAAACCCATTCGGCTAGACCCAAACCAACTCGGCTAGACGCAAACCCACTCGGCTACACCCAAACCCACTCAGCTAGACCCAAACCCACTCGGCCAGACCCAAACCCACTCGGCTAGACCCAAACCCACTCGGCTAGACCCAAACCCACTTTGCTACATCCAAACCCATGCGGCTACACCCAAACCCACTCCGCTAGACCCTAACCCTCTCGGCTAGACCCAAACCCACTCGGCTAGACCCAAACCCACTCGGCTAGACCCAAACCCACTTGGCTAGACCCAAACCCACTCGGCTACACCCAAACCCACTCCGCTAGACCCAAACCCACTCGGCTACACCCAAACCCACTCGGCTAGACCCATACCCACTTGGCTAGACCCACACCCACTCGGCTAGACCCAAACCCACTCGGCTAAACCCAAACCCACTCGGCTAGACCCAAGCCCACTCGGCTACACCCAAACCCACTCGGCTAGTCCCAAACCCACTCGGCAAGACCCAAACCCAGTCGGCTAGACCCAATCCCACTCCGCTAGACACAAACCCACTCGGTTAGAACCAAACCCACTCGGCTAGACCCAAACCCACTCCGCTAGACCCAAACCCACTCCGGTAGACCCAAACCCACTCCGCTAGACCCAAACCCACTTGGCTAGACCCAAACCCACTCCGCTAGACCCAAACCCACTCCGGTAGACCCAAACCCACTCCGCTAGACCCAAACCCACTTGGCTAGACCCAAACCCACTCGGCTGGACCCAAACGCACTCGGGTAGACCCAAACCCATTCGGCTAGACCCAAACCCACTCGGCTAGACCCAAACCCACTCCACTAGACCCTAACCCACTCCGCTAGACCCAAACCCACTCGGCTAGGCCCAAACCCACTCGGCTAGACCCAAACCCACTCGGCTAGACCCAAACCCACTCGGCTAGACCCAAACCCACTCGGCTAGACCCAAACCCACTGGGCTAGACCCACACCCACTCGGTTAGACCCAAACGCACTCGGCTAGACCCAAACCCACTCGGCTAGACCCAAACCCACTCGGCTAGACCCAAACCCACTCGGCTAGTCCCAAACCCACTCGGCTAGACCCAAACCCACTCGGCTAGACCCAATCCCACTCCGCTAGACCCAAACCCACTCGGCTAGACCCAAACCCAATCGGCTATGCCCAAACCCACTCGGCTAGACCCAAACCCACTCGGCTAGACCCAAACCCACTCGGCTAGACCCAAACCCACTCGGCTAGACCCAAACCCAGTCGGCTTGACCCACACCCACTCGGCTAGACCCAAACCCACTCGGCTAGACCCAAACCCACTCGGCTAGACCCAAACCCTTTCGGCTAGACCCAAACCCACTCGGCTAGACCCAAACCCACGCGGCTAGGCCCAAACCCACTCGGCTAGACCCAAACCCACTCGGATAGACCCAAACCCACTCGGCTAGACCCAAACCCACTCGGCTACACCCAAACCCACTCGGCTAGACCCAAACCCACTCGGCTAGACCCAAACCCAGTCGGCTACACCCAAACCCAGTCGGCTAGACCCAAACCCACTCGGCTACACCCAAACCCACTCGGCTACACCCAAACCCACTCGGCTACACCCAAACCCACTCGGCTACACCCAAACCAACTCGGCTAGACTCAAACCCACTCGGCTAGATGTAAACCCACTCGGCTAGACCCAAACCCACTCGGCTAGACCCAAACCCACTCGGCTCGACCCAAACCCATTCGGCTAGACCCAAACCAACTTGGCTAGACGCAAACCCACTCGGCTACACCCAAACCCACTCCGCTAGACCCAAACCCACTCGGCTAGACCCAAACCCACTCGGCTGGACCCAAAGCCACTCGGCTAGACCCAAACCCACTCGGCTAGACCCAAACCCACTCGGCTAGACCCAAACCCACATGGATAGACCCAAACCCAATCGGCTAGACCCAAACCCACTCGGCTAGACCCAAACCCACTCGGCTAGACCCAAACCCACTCGGCTAGACGCAAACCCACTCGGATAGACCCAAACCCACTCGGCTAGACCAAAACCCACTTGGCTAGATGCAAACCCACTCCGCTACACCCAAACCCACTCCGCTAGACCCTAACCCACTCGGCTGGACCCAAACCCACATGGATAGACCCAAACCCAATCGGCTAGACCCAAACCCTCTCGGCTAGACCCAAACCCACTCGTCCAGACCCAAACCCACTCGGCTACACCCAAACCCACTCGGCTAGACCCAAACCCACTCGGCTACACCCAAACCCACGGGGCTACAACCAAACCCACTCTGCTAGACCCTAACCCACTCGGCTAGACCCAAACCCACATGGCCAGACCCAAACCCAATCGGCTAGACCCTAACCCACACGGCTAGACCCAAACCCACTCGGCTGGACCCAAAGCCACACGGCTAGACCCAAACCCACTCGGCTAGACCCAAACCCACTCGGCTAGACCCAAACCCAATCGGCTAGGCCCAAACCCACTCGGCTAGACCCAAACCCACTCCGCTAGACCCAAACCCACTCCGCTAGACCCAAACCCACGCGGCTAGGCCCAAACCCACTCGGCTAGACCCAAACCCACTCGGATAGACCCAAACCCACTCGGCTTAACCCAAACCCAATCGGCTAGGCCCAAACCCACTCGGCTAGACACAAACCCACTCCGCTAGACCCAAACCCACTCCGCTAGACCCAAACCCACGCGGCTAGGCCCAAACCCACTCGGCTAGACCCAAACCCACTCGGCTACACCCAAACCCACTCGGCTACACCCAAACCCACTCGGCTACACCCAAACCAACTCGGCTAGACTCAAACCCACTCGGCTAGATGTAAACCCACTCGGCTAGACCCAAACCCACTCGGCTAGACCCAAACCCACTCGGCTCGACCCAAACCCATTCGGCTAGACCCAAACCAACTTGGCTAGACGCAAACCCACTCGGCTACACCCAAACCCACTCCGCTCGACCCAAACCCACTCGGCTAGACCCAAACCCACTCGGCTGGACCCAAAGCCACTCGGCTAGACCCAAACCCACTCGGCTAGACCCAAACCCACTCGGCTAGACCCAAACCCACATGGATAGACCCAAACCCAATCGGCTAGACCCAAACCCACTCGGCTAGACCCAAACCCACTCGGCTAGACCCAAACCCACTCGGCTAGACGCAAACCCACTCGGATAGACCCAAACCCACTCGGCTAGACCAAAACCCACTTGGCTAGATGCAAACCCACTCCGCTACACCCAAACCCACTCCGCTAGACCCTAACCCACTCGGCTGGACCCAAACCCACATGGATAGACCCAAACCCAATCGGCTAGACCCAAACCCACTCGGCTAGACCCAAACCCACTCGTCCAGACCCAAACCCACTCGGCTACACCCAAACCCACTCGGCTAGACCCAAACCCACTCGGCTGCACCCAAACCCACGGGGCTACAACCAAACCCACTCTGCTAGACCCTAACCCACTCGGCTAGACCCAAACCCACATGGCCAGACCCAAACCCAATCGGCTAGACCCTAACCCACACGGCTAGACCCAAACCCACTCGGCTGGACCCAAAGCCACTCGGCTAGACCCAAACCCACTCGGCTAGACCCAAACCCACTCGGCTAGACCCAAACCCAATCGGCTAGGCCCAAACCCACTCGGCTAGACCCAAACCCACTCCGCAAGACCCAAACCCACTCCGCTAGACCCAAACCCACGCGGCTAGGCCCAAACCCACTCGGCTAGACCCAAACCCACTCGGATAGACCCAAACCCACTCGGCTAGACCCAAACCCACTCGGCTACACCCAAACCCACTCGGCTAGACCCAAACCCACTCGGCTAGACCCAAACCCTGTCGGCTACACCCAAACCCAGTCGGCTAGACCCAAACCCACTCGGCTACACCCAAACCCACTCGGCTACACCCAAACCCACTCGGCTACACCCAAACCCACTCGGCTACACCCAAACCAACTCGGCTAGACTCAAACCCACTCGGCTAGATGTAAACCCACTCGGCTAGACCCAAACCCACTCGGCTCGACCCAAACCCACTCGGCTCGACCCAAACCCATTCGGCTAGACCCAAACCAACTCGGCTAGACGCAAACCCACTCGGCTACACCCAAACCCACTCAGCTAGACCCAAACCCACTCGGCTAGACCCAAACCCACTCGGCTAGACCCAAACCCACTCGGCTAGACCCAAACCCACTTTGCTACATCCAAACCCATGCGGCTACACCCAAACACACTCCGCTAGATCCTAACCCACTCGGCTAGACCCAAACCCACTCGGCTAGACCCAAACCCACTCGGCTAGACCCAAACCCACTTGGCTAGACCCAAACCCACTCCGCTAGACCCAAACCCACTCGGCTACACCCAAACCCACTCGGCTAGACCCATACCCAGTTGGCTAGACCCACACCCACTCGGCTAGACCCAAACCCACTCGGCTAAACCCAAACCCACTCGGCTAGACCCAAGCCCACTCGGCTACACCCAAACCCACTCGGCTACTCCCAAACCCACTCGGCAAAACCCAAACCCACTCGGCTAGACCCAATCCCACTCCGCAAGACACAAACCCACTCGGTTAGAACCAAACACACTCGGCTAGACCCAAACCCACTCCGCTAGACCCAAACCCACTCCGGTAGACCCAAACCCACTCCGCTAGACCCAAACCCACTTGGCTAGACCCAAACCCACTCCGCTAGACCCAAACCCACTCCGGTAGACCCAAACCCACTCCGCTAGACCCAAACCCACTTGGCTAGACCCAAACCCACTCGGCTAGACCCAAACGCACTCGGGTAGACCCAAACCCATTCGGCTAGACCCAAACCCACTCGGCTAGACCCAAACCCACTCGGCTAGACCCTAACCCACTCCGCTAGACCCAAACCCACTCGGCTAGGCCCAAACCCACTCGGCTAGACCCAAACCCACTCGGCTAGACCCAAACCCACTCGGCTAGACCCAAACCCACTCGGCTAGACCCAAACCCACTCGGCTAGACCCACACCCACTCGGTTAGACCCAAACGCACTCGGCTAGACCCAAACCCACTCGGCTAGACCCAAACCCACTCGGCTAGACCCAAACCCACTCGGCTAGTCCCAAACCCACTCGGCTAGACCCAAACCCACTCGGCTAGATCCAATCCCAATCCGCTAGACCCAAACCCACTCGGCTAGACCCAAACCCGATCGGCTATACCCAAACACACTCGGCTAGACCCCAACCCACTCGGCTAGACCCAAACCCACTCGGCTAGACCCAAACCCACTCGGCTAGACCCAAACCCAGTCGGCTTGACCCACACCCACTCGGCTAGACCCAAACCCACTCGGCTAGACCCAAACCCACTCGGCTAGACCCAAACCCTTTCGGCTAGACCCAAACCCACTCGGCTAGACCCAAACCCACTCGGCTAGACCCAAACCCATTCAGCTAGACCCAAACCCACTCGTCTAGACCCAAACCCACTCGGCTAGTCCCAAACCCACTCGGCTAGACACAAACCCACTCGGCTAGACCCAATGCCACTCCGCTAGACCCAAACCCACTCGGCTAGACCCAAACCCACTCGGGTAGACCCAAACCCATTCGGCTAGGCCCAAACCCACTCGGCTAGACCCAAACCCACTCGGCTGGTCCCAAACCCACTCAGCTACACCCAAACCCACTCCGCTACACCCAAACCCACTCCGGTAGTCCCAAACCCACTCGGCTAGGCCCAAACCCACTCGGCTAGACCCAAACCCACTCGGCTAGACCCAAACCCACTCGGCTAGACCCAAACCCACTCGGATAGACCCAAACCCACTCGGCTTAACCCACACCCACTCGGCTAGTCCCAAACCCACTCGGCTAGACCCAAACCCACTCGGCTAGACCCAAACCCTTTCGGCTAGGCCCAAACCCACTCGGCTAGACCCAAACCCACTCGGCTAGACCCAAACCCACTCGACTAGTCCCAAACCCACTCGGCTAGACCCAAACCCACTCGGCTAGACCCAATCCCACTCCGCTAGACGCAAACCCACTCCGTTAGACACAAACCCACTCGGTTAGACCCAAACCCACTCGGCTGGACACAAACCCACTCCGCTAGACCCAAACCCACTGCGCTAGACCCAAACCCACTCCGCTGGACCCAAACCCACTTGGCTAGACGCAAACCCACTAGGCTAGACCCAAACCCACTCGGCAAGACCCAAACCCACTCGGCTACACCCAAACCCACTCGGCTAGACCCAAACCCACTCGTCCAGACCCAAACCCACTCGGCTACACCCAAACCCACTCAGTTAGACCCAAACCCACTCGGCTAGACCCAAACCCACTCGGCTAGACCCAAACCCACTCGTCCAGACCCAAACCCACTCGGCTACACCCAAACCCACTCGGCTACACCCAAACCCACTCCGCTAGACCCAAACCCACTCGGCTAGACGTAAACCCACTTGGCTAGACCCAAACCCACTCGGCTAGACCCAAGCCCACTCGGCTAGACCCAAACCCAGTCGGCTAGACCCAAACCCACTCGGCTACACCCAAACCCACTTGGCTACACCCAAACCCACTCCGCTAGACCCAAACCCACTCGGCTACAACCAAACCCACTCCGCTAGACCCAAACCCACTCGGCTAGACCCAAACCCACATGGATAGACCCAAACCCAATCGGCTAGACCCAAACCCACTCGGCTAGACCCAAACCCACTCGGCCAGACCCAAACCCACTCGGCTAGACGCAAACCCACTCGGATAGACCCAAACCCACTCGGCTAGACCAAAACCCACTTGGCTAGATGCAAACCCACTCCGCTACACCCAAACCCAGTCCGCTAGACCCAAACCTACTCGGCTAGACCCAAACCCACTCGGCTAGACCCAAACCCACTCGGCTAGACCCAAACCCACTCGCCTACACCCAAACCCACGCGGCTACACCCAAACCCACTCCGCTAGACCCTAACCCACTCGGCTAGACCCAAACCCACATGGATAGACCCAAACCCAATCGGCTAGACCCAAACCCACTCGGCTAGACCCAAACCCACTCGTCCAGACCCAAACCCACTCGGCTACACCCAAACCCACTCGGCTAGACCCAAACCCACTTGGCTACACCCAAACCCACGGGGCTACACTCAAACCCACTCTGCTAGACCCTAACCCACTCGGCTAGACCCAAACCCACATGGCCAGACCCAAACCCAATCGGCTAGACCCTAACCCACACGGCTAGACCCAAACCCACTCGGCTGGACCCAAAGCCACTCGGCTAGACCCAAATCCACTCGGCTAGACCCAAACCCACTCGGCTAGACCCAAACCCTTTCGGCTAGGCCCAAACCCACTCGGCTAGACCCAAACCCACTCGGCTAGACCCAAACACATTCAGCTAGACCCAAACCCACTCGGCTAGACCCAAACCCACTCGGCTAGTCCCAAACCCACTCGGCTAGACCCAAACCCACTCGGCTAGACCCAATCCCACTGCGCTAGACCCAAACCCACTCCGCTAGACACAAACCCACTCGGTTAGACCCAAACCCACTCGGCTGGACACAAACCCACTCCGCTAGACCCAAACCCACTGCGCTAGACCCAAACCCACTCCGCTGGACCCAAACCCACTTGGCTAGACGCAAACCCACTAGGCTAGACCCAAACCCACTCGGCAAGACCCAAACCCACTCGGCTACACCCAAACCCACTCGGCTAGACCCAAACCCACTCGTCCAGACCCAAACCCACTCGGCTACACCCAAACCCACTCAGTTAGACCCAAACCCACTCGGCTAGACCCAAACCCACTCGGCTAGACCCAAACCCACTCGTCCAGACCCAAACCCACTCGGCTACACCCAAACCCACTCTGCTACACCCAAAGCCACTCCGCTAGACCCAAACCCACTCGGCTAGACGTAAACCCACTCGGCTAGACCCAAACCCACTCGGCTAGACCCAAGCCCACTCGGCTAGACCCAAACCCAGTCGGCTAGACCCAAACCCACTCGGCTACACCCAAACCCACTTGGCTACACCCAAACCCACTCCGCTAGACCCAAACCCACTCGGCTACAAACAAACCCACTCCGCTAGACCCAAACCCACTCGGCTAGACCCAAACCCACATGGATAGACCCAAACCCAATCGGCTAGACCCAAACCCACTCGGCTAGACCCAAACCCACTCGGCTAGACCCAAACCCACTCGGCTAGACCCAAACCCACTCGGATAGACCCAAACCCACTCGGCTAGACCAAAACCCACTTGGCTAGATGCAAACCCACTCCGCTACACCCAAACCCAGTCCGCTAGACCCAAACCCACTCGGCTAGACCCAAACCCACTCGGCTAGACCCAAACCCACTCGGCTAGACCCAAACCCACTCGCCTACACCCAAACCCACGCGGCTACACCCAAACCCACTCCGCTAGACCCTAGCCCACTCGGCTAGACCCAAACCCACATGGATAGACCCAAACCCAATCGGCTAGACCCAAACCCACTCGGCTAGACCCAAACCCACTCGTCCAGACCCAAACCCACTCGTCCAGACCCAAACCCACTCGGCTACACCCAAACCCACTCGGCTAGACCCAAACCCACTCGGCTAGACCCAAACCCAATCGGCTAGGCCCAAACCCACTCGGCTAGACCCAAACCCACTCCGCTAGACCCAAACCCACTCCGCTAGACCCAAACCCACGCGGCTAGGCCCAAACCCACTCGGCTAGACCCAAACCCACTCGGCTACACCCAAACCCACTCGGCTAGACCCAAACCCACTCGGCTAGACGTAAACCCACTCGGCTAGACCCAAACCCACTCGGCTAGACCCACACCCACTCGGCTCGACCCAAACCCAGTCGGCTAGACCCAAACCAACTCGGCTAGACGCAAACCCACTCGGCTACACCCAAACCCACTCCGCTAGACCCAAACCCACTCGGCTAGACCCAAACCCACTCGGCTTGACCCAAACCCACTCGGCTAAACCCAAACCCACTTTGCTACATCCAAACCCACGCGGCTACACCCAAACCCACTCCGCTAGACCCTAACCCACTCGGCTAGACACAAACCCACTCGGCTAGACCCAAACCCACTCGGCTAGACCCAAACCCACTCGGCTAGACCCAAACCCACTCGGCTAGACCCAAACCCACTCCGCTAGACCCAAACCCACTCGGCTACACCCAACCCACTCGGCTAGACCCAAACCCACTTGGCTAGACCCACACCCACTCGGCTAGACCCAAACCCACTCGGCTAGACCCAAACCCACTCGGCTAGACCCAAACCCACTCGGCTAGTCCCAAACCCACTCGGCAAGACCCAAACCCACTCGGCTAGACCCAATCCCACTCCGCTAGACCCAAACCCACTCCGCTAGACACAAACCCACTCGGTTAGAACCAAACCCACTTGGCTAGACCCAAACCCACTCGGCTACACCCAAACCCACTCCGCTAGACCCAAACCCACTCGGCTACACGCAAACCCACTCGGCTAGACCCATACCCACTTGGCTAGACCCACACCCACTCGGCTAGACCCAAACCCACTCGGCTAAACCCAAACCCACTCGGCTAGACCCAAGCCCACTCGGCTACACCCAAACCCACTCGGCTAGTCCCAAACCCACTCGGCAAGACCCAAACCCACTCGGTTAGACCCAATCCCACTCCGCTAGACACAAACCCACTCGGTTAGAACCAAACCCACTCGGCTAGACCCAAACCCACTCCGCTAGACCCAAACCCACTCCGGTAGACCCAAACCCACTCCGCTAGACCCAAACCAACTTGGCTAGACCCAAACCCACTCCGCTAGACCCAAACCCACTCCGGTAGACCCAAACCCACTCCGCTAGACCCAAACCCACTTGGCTAGACCCAAACCCACTCGGCTAGACCCAAACGCACTCGGGTAGACCCAAACCCATTCGGCTAGACCCAAACCCACTCAGCTAGACCCAAACCCACTCCACTAGACCCTAACCCACTCCGCTAGACCCAAATCCACTCGGCTAGGCCCAAACCCACTCGGCTAGACCCAAACCCACTCGGCTAGCCCCAAACCCACTCGGCTAGACCCAAACCCACTCGGCTAGACCCAAACCCACTCGGCTAGACCCACACCCACTCGGTTAGACCCAAACGCACTCGGCTAGACCCAAACCCACTCGGCTAGACCCAAACCCACTCGGCTAGACCCAAACCCACTCGGCTAGTCCCAAACCCACTCCGCTAGACCCAAACCCACTCGGCTAGACCCAATCCCACTCCGCTAGACCCAAACCCACTCGGCTAGACCCAAACCCAATCGGCTATGCCCAAACCCACTCGGCTAGACCCAAACCCACTCGGCTAGACCCAAACCCACTCGGCTAGACCCAAACCCACTCGGCTAGACCCAAACCCAGTCGGCTTGACCCACACCCACTCGGCTAGACCCAAACCCACTCGGCAAGACCCAAACCCACTCGGCTAGACCCAAACCCTTTCGGCTAGACCCAAACCCACTCGGCTAGACCCAAACCCACTCGGCTAGACCCAAACCCATTCAGCTAGACCCAAACCCACTCGGCTAGACCCAAACCCACTCGGCTAGTCCCAAACCCACTCGGCTAGACACAAACCCACTCGGCAAGACCCAATGCCACTCCGCTAGACCCAAACCCACTCGGCTAGACCCAAACCCACTCGGGTAGACCCAAACCCATTCGACTAGGCCCAAACGCACTCGGCTAGACCCAAACCCACTCGGCTGGTCCCAAACCCACTCAGCTACACCCAAACCCACTCCGCTACACCCAAAGCCACTCCGGTAGTCCCAAACCCACTCGGCTAGGCCCAAACCCACTCGGCTAGACCCAAACCCACTCGGCTAGACCCAAACCCACTCGGCTAGACCCAAACCCACTCGGCTAGACCCAAACCCACTCGGCTTAACCCACACCCGCTCGGCTAGTCCCAAACCCACTCGGCTAGACCCAAACCCACTCGGCTAGACCCAATCCCACTCCGCTAGACCCAAACCCACTCCGCTAGACACAAACCCACTCGGTTAGACCCAAACCCACTCGGCTGGACACAAACCCACTCCGCTAGACCCAAACCCACTGCGCTAGACCCAAACCCACTCCGCTGGACCCAAACCCACTTGGCTAGACGCAAACCCACTAGGCTAGACCCAAACCCACTCGGCAACACCCAAACCCACTCGGCTACACCCAAACCCACTCGGCTAGACCCAAACCCACTCGTCCAGACCCAAACCCACTCGGCTACACCCAAACCCACTCAGTTAGACCTAAAAACCCACTCGGCTAGACCCAAACCCACTCGGCTAGACCCAAACCCACTCGTCCAGACCCAAACCCACGCGGCTACAGCCAAACCCACTCGGCTACACCCAAACCCACTCCGCTAGACCCAAACCCACTCGGCTAGACGTAAACCCACTCGGCTAGACCCAAACCCACGCGGCTAGACCCAAGCCCACTCGGCTAGACCCAAACCCAGTCGGATAGACCCAAACCCACTCGGCTACACCCAAACCCACTTGGCTACACCCAAACCCACTCCGCTAGACCCAAACCCACTCGGCTACAACCAAACCCACTCCGCTAGACCCAAACCCACTCGGCTAGACCCAAACCCACTCGGCTAGACCCAAACCCACTCCGCTACACCCAAACCCAGTCCGCTAGACACAAACCCACTCGGCTAGACCCAAACCCACTCGGCTAGACCCAAACCCACTCGGCTAGACCCAAACCCACTCGGCTCCACCCAAACCCACGCGGCTACACCCAAACCCACTCCGCTAGACCCTAACCCACTCGGCTAGACCCAAACCCACATGGATAGACCCAAACCCAATCGGCTAGACCCAAACCCACTCGGCTAGACACAAACCCACTCGTCCAGACCCAAACCCACTCGGCTACACCCAAACCCACTCGGCTAGACCCAAACCCACTTGGCTACACCCAAACCCACGGGGCTACACTCAAACCCACTCGTCTAGACCCTAACCCACTCGGCTAGACCCAAACCCACATGGCCAGACCCAAACCCAATCGGATAGACCCTAACCCACACGGCTAGACCCAAACCCACTCGGCTGGACCCAAAGCCACTCGGCTAGACCCAAACCCACTCGGCTAGACCCAAACCCACTCGGCTAGACCCAAACCCAATCGGCTAGGCCCAAACCCACTCGGCTAGACCCAAACCCACTCCGCTAGACCCAAACCCACTCCGCTAGACCCAAACCCACGCGGCTAGGCCCAAACCCACTCGGCTAGACCCAAACCCACTCGGCTAGACCCAAACCCACTCGGCTAGACCCAAACCCACTCGGCTAGACCCAAACCCACTCGTCCAGACCCAAACCCACTCGGCTACACCCAAACCCACTCGGCTACACCCAAACCAACTCGGCTAGACTCAAACCCACTCGGCTAGACGTAAACCCACTCGGCTAGACCCAAACCAACTCGGCTAGACGCAAACCCACTCGGCTACACCCAAACCCACTCCGCTAGACCCAAACCCACTCGGCTAGACCCAAACCCACTCGGATTGACCCAAACCCACTCGGCTAGACCCAAACCCACTTTGCTACATCCAAACCCACGCGGCTACACCCAAACCCACTCCGCTAGACCCTAACCCAATCGGCTGGACCCAAACCCACTCGGCTAGACCCAAACGCACTCGGCTAGACCCAAACCCACTCGGCTAGACCCAAACCCACTCGGCTACACCCAAACCCACTCCGCTAGACCCAAACCCACTCGGCTACACCCAACCCACTCGGCTAGACCCAAACCCACTTGGCTAGACCCACACCCACTCGGCTAGACCCAAACCCACTCGGCTAGACCCAAACCCACTCGGCTAGACCCAAACCCACTCGGCTAGACCCAAACCCACTCGGCTAGACCCAAACCCACTCGGCTAGACCCAAACCCATTCAGCTAGACCCAAGCCCACTCGGCTAGACCCAAACCCACTCGGCTAGTCCCAAACCCATCGGCAAGACCCAAACCCACTCGGCTAGACCCAATCCCACTCCGCTAGACCCAAACCCACTCCGCTAGACACAAACCCACTCGGTTAGAACCAAACCCACTCGGCTAGACCCAAACCCACTCCGCTAGACCCAAACCCACTCCGGTAGACCCAAACCCACTCCGCTAGACCCAAACCCACTTGGCTAGACCCAAACGCACTAGGCTAGACCCAAACCCACTCGGCTAGACGCAAACCCACTCGGCTAGACCCAAACCCACTTGTCCAGACCAAAACCCACTCGGCTACACCCAAACCCACTCGGCTACACCGATACCCACTCCGCTAGACCCAAACCCACGCGGCTAGACATAAACCCACTCGGCTAGACCCAAACCCACTCGGCTAGACCCAAACCCACTTGGCTAGTCCCAAACCCAGTCGGCTAGACCCAAACCCACTCGGCTAGACCCAAACCCACTCGGCTACACCCAAACCCACTCCGCTAGACCCAAACCCACTCGGCTAGACCCAAACCCACTCGGCTACACCCAAACCCACTCGGCTAGACCCAATCCCACTCCGCTAGACCCAAACCCACTCCGCTAGACACAAACCCACTCGGTTAGACCCAAACCCACTCGGCTGGACACAAACCCACTCCGCTAGACCCAAACCCACTGCGCTAGACCCAAACCCACTCCGCTAGACCCAAACCCACTCGGCTAGACCCAAACCCACTCGGCTAGACCCAAACCCACTTTGCTACATCCAAACCCACGCGACTACACCCAAACCCACTCCGCTAGACCCTAACCCACTCGGCTGGACCCAAACCCACTCGGCTAGACCCAAACCCACTCGGCTAGACCCAAACCCACTCGGCTAGACCCAAACCCACTCGGCTACACCCAAACCCACTCCACTAGACCCAAACCCACTCGGCTACACCCAACCCACTCGGCTAGACCCAAACCCACTTGGCTAGACCCACACCCACTCGGCTAGACCCAAACCCACTCGGCTAGACCCAAACCCACTCGGCTAGACCCAAACCCACTCGGCTAGACCAAAACCCACTCGGCTAGACCCAAACCCACTCGGCTAGACCCAAACCCATTCAGCTAGACCCAAGCCCACTCGGCTAGACCCAAACCCACTCGGCTAGTCCCAAACCCACTCGGCAAGACCCAAACCCACTCGGCTAGACCCAATCCCACTCCGCTAGACCCAAACCCACTCCGCTAGACACAAACCCACTCGGTTAGAACCAAACCCACTCGGCTAGACCCAAACCCACTCCGCTAGACCCAAACCCACTCCGGTAGACCCAAACCCACTCCGCTAGACCCAAACCCACTTGGCTAGACCCAAACGCACTAGGCTAGACCCAAACCCACTCGGCTAGACCCAAACCCACTCGGCTAGACCCAAACCCACTCGGCTACACCCAAACCCACTCCGCTAGACCCAAACCCACTCGGCTAGACCCAAACCCACTCGGCTACACCCAAACCCACTCGGCTAGACCCAATCCCACTCCGCTAGACCCAAACCCACTCCGCTAGACACAAACCCACTCGGTTAGACCCAAACCCACTCGGCTGGACACAAACCCACTCCGCTAGACCCAAACCCACTGCGCTAGACCCAAACCCACTCCGCTGGACCCAAACCCACTTGGCTAGACGCAAACCGACTAGGCTAGACCCAAACCCACTCGGCAAGACCCAAACCCACTCGGCTACACCCAAACCCACTCGGCTAGACCCAAACCCACTCGTCCAGACCCACACCCACTCGGCTACACCCAAACCCACTCCGCTAGACCCAAACCCACTCGGCTAGACGTAAACCCACTCGGCTAGACCCAAACCCACGCGGCTAGACCCAAGCCCACTCGGCTAGACCCAAACCCAGTCGGATAGACCCAAACCCACTCGGCTACACCCAAACCCACTTGGCTACACCCAAACCCACTCCGCTAGACCCAAACCCACTCGGCTACAACCAAACCCACTCCGCTAGACCCAAACCCACTCCGCTAGACCCAAACCCACTCGGCTAGACCCAAACCCACTCGGCTAGACCCAAACCCACTCGGCTAGACGCAAACCCACTCGGATAGACCCAAACCCACTCGGCTAGACCAAAACCCACTTGGCTAGATGCAAACCCACTCCGCTACACCCAAACCCAGTCCGCTAGACACAAACCCACTCGGCTAGACCCAAACCCACTCGGCTAGACCCAAACCCACTCGGCTAGACCCAAACCCACTCGGCTCCACCCAAACCCACGCGGCTACACCCAAACCCACTCCGCTAGACCCTAACCCACTCGGCTAGACCCAAACCCACATGGATAGACCCAAACCCAATCGGCTAGACCCAAACCCACTCGGCTAGACACAAACCCACTCGTCCAGACCCAAACCCACTCGGCTACACCCAAACCCACTCGGCTACACCCAAACCCACTTGGCTACACCCAAACCCACGGGGCTACACTCAAACCCACTCGTCTAGACCCTAACCCACTCGGCTAGACCCAAACCCACATGGCCAGACCCAAACCCAATCGGATAGACCCTAACCCACACGGCTAGACCCAAACCCACTCGGCTGGACCCAAAGCCACTCGGCTAGACCCAAACCCACTCGGCTAGACCCAAACCCACTCGGCTAGACCCAAACCCAATCGGCTAGGCCCAAACCCACTCGGCTAGACCCAAACCCACTCCGCTAGACCCAAACCCACTCCGCTAGACCCAAACCCACGCGGCTAGGCCCAAACCCACTCGGCTAGACCCAAACCCACTCGGCTAGACCCAAACCCACTCGGCTAGACCCAAACCCACTCGGCTAGACCCAAACCCACTCGTCCAGACCCAAACCCACTCGGCTACACCCAAACCCACTCGGCTACACCCAAACCAACTCGGCTAGACTCAAACCCACTCGGCTAGATGTAAACCCACTCGGCTAGACCCAAACCCACTCGGCTAGACCCACACCCACTCGGCTCGACCCAAACCCAGTCGGCTAGACCCAAACCAACTCGGCTAGACGCAAACCCACTCGGCTACACCCAAACCCACTCCGCTAGACCCAAACCCACTCGGCTAGACCCAAACCCACTCGGATTGACCCAAACCCACTCGGCTAGACCCAAACCCACTTTGCTACATCCAAACCCACGCGGCTATACCCAAACCCACTCCGCTAGACCCTAACCCGCTCGGCTAGACCCAAACCCACTCGGCTAGACCCAAACCCACTCGGCTAGACCCAAACCCACTCGGCTAGACCCAAACCCACTCGGCTACACCCAAACCCACTCCGCTAGACCCAAACCCACTCGGCTACACCCAACCCACTCGGCTAGACCCAAACCCACTTGGCTAGACCCACACCCACTCGGCTAGACCCAAACCCACTCGGCTAGACCCAAACCCACTCGGCTAGACCCAAACCCACTCGGCTAGACCCAAACCCACTCGGCTAGACCCAAACCCACTCGGCTAGACCCAAACCCATTCAGCTAGACCCAAGCCCACTCGGCTAGACCCAAACCCACTCGGCTGGTCCCAAACCCACTCGGCAAGACCCAAACCCACTCGGCTAGACCCAATCCCACTCCGCTAGACCCAAACCCACTCCGCTAGACACAAACCCACTCGGTTAGAACCAAACCCACTCGGCTAGACCCAAACCCACTCCGCTAGACCCAGACCCACTCCGGTAGACCCAAACCCACTCCGCTAGACCCAAACCCACTTGGCTAGACCCAAACGCACTAGGCTAGACCCAAACCCACTCGGCTAGACGCAAACCCACTCGGCTAGACCCAAACCCACTCGTCCAGACCAAAACCCACTCGGCTACACCCAAACCCACTCGGCTACACCGATACCCACTCCGCTAGACCCAAACCCACGCGGCTAGACATAAACCCACTCGGCTAGACCCAAACCCACTTGGCTAGACCCAAACCCACTTGGCTAGTCCCAAACCCAGTCGGCTAGACCCAAACCCACTCGGCTAGACCCAAACCCACTCGGCTACACCCAAACCCACTCCGCTAGACCCAAACCCACTCGGCTAGACCCAAACCCACTCGGCTACACCCAAACCCACTCGGCTAGACCCAAACCCACTCGGCTACTCCCAAACCCACGCGGCTATACCCAAACCCACTCCGCTAGACCCTAACCCACTCGGCTAGACCCAAACCCACATGGCTAGACCCAAACCCAATCGGCTAGACCCAATCCCACACGGCTAGACCCAAACCCACTCGGCTAGACCCACACCCACTCGGCTCGACCCAAACCCAGTCGGCTAGACCCAAACCAACTCGGCTAGACGCAAACCCACTCGGCTACACCCAAACCCACTCCGCTAGAGCCAAACCCACTCGGCTAGACCCAAACCCACTCGGATTGACCCAAACCCACTCGGCTAGACCCAAACCCACTTTGCTACATCCAAACCCACGCGGCTACACCCAAACCCACTCCGCTAGACCCTAACCCGCTCGGCTAGACCCAAACCCACTCGGCTAGACCCAAACCCACTCGGCTAGACCCAAACCCACTCGGCTAGACCCAAACCCACTCGGCTACACCCAAACCCACTCCGCTAGACCCAAACCCACTCGGCTACACCCAACCCACTCGGCTAGACCCAAACCCACTTGGCTAGACCCACACCCACTCGGCTAGACCCAAACCCACTCGGCTAGACCCAAACCCACTCGGCTAGACCCAAACCCACTCGGCTAGACCCAAACCCACTCGGCTAGACCCAAACCCACTCGGCTAGACCCAAACCCATTCAGCTAGACCCAAGCCCACTCGGCTAGACCCAAACCCACTCGGCTGGTCCCAAACCCACTCGGCAAGACCCAAACCCACTCGGCTAGACCCAATCCCACTCCGCTAGACCCAAACCCACTCCGCTAGACACAAACCCACTCGGTTAGAACCAAACCCACTCGGCTAGACCCAAACCCACTCCGCTAGACCCAAACCCACTCCGGTAGACCCAAACCCACTCCGCTAGACCCAAACCCACTTGGCTAGACCCAAACGCACTAGGCTAGACCCAAACCCACTCGGCTAGACGCAAACCCACTCGGCTAGACCCAAACCCACTCGTCCAGACCAAAACCCACTCGGCTACACCCAAACCCACTCGGCTACACCGATACCCACTCCGCTAGACCCAAACCCACGCGGCTAGACATAAACCCACTCGGCTAGACCCAAACCCACTTGGCTAGACCCAAACCCACTTGGCTAGCCCCAAACCCAGTCGGCTAGACCCAAACCCACTCGGCTAGACCCAAACCCACTCGGCTACACCCAAACCCACTCCGCTAGACCCAAACCCACTCGGCTGGACCCAAACCCACTCGGCTACACCCAAACCCACTCGGCTAGACCCAAACCCACTCGGCTACTCCCAAACCCACGCGGCTATACCCAAACCCACTCCGCTAGACCCTAACCCACTCGGCTAGACCCAAACCCACATGGCTAGACCCAAACCCAATCGGCTAGACCCAATCCCACACGGCTAGACCCAAACCCACTTGGATGGACCCAAACCCACTCGGCTAGACCCAAACCCACTCGGCTAGACCCAAACCCACTTGGCTAGACCCAAACCCAATCGGCTAGGCCCAAACCCACTCTGCTAGACCCAAACCCACTCCGCTAGACCCAAACCCACTCCGCTAGACCCAAACCCACGCGGCTAGGCCCAAACCCACTCGGCTAGACCCAAACCCACTCGGCTGAACCCAAACCCACTCGGCTAGACCCAAACCCACTCGTCCAGACCCAAACACACTCGGCTACACCCAAACCCACTCGGCTACACCCAAACCCACTCCGCTAGACCCAAACCCACTCGGTTAGACGTAAACCCACTCGGCTAGACCCAATCCCACTCGGCTAGGCCAAAACCCACTCGTCCAGACCCAAACCCACTCGGCTACAACCAAACCCACTCGGCTACACCGAAACCTACTCCGCTAGACCCAAACCCACTCGGCTAGATGTAAACCCACTCGGCTAGACCCAAACCCACTCGGCTAGACCAAAACCCACTCGGTTAGTCCCAAACCCACTCGGCTACACCCAAACCCACTCGGCTACACCCAAACCCACGCGGCTACACCCAAACCCACTCCGCTAGACCCTAACCCACTCGGCTAGACCCAAACCCACTCAGCTAGACCCAAACCCACTTTGCTACATCCAAACCCACGCGGCTACACCCAAACCCACTCCGCTAGACCCTAACCCACTCGGCTAGACCCAAACCCACTCGGCTAGACCCAAACCCACTCGGCTAGACCCAAACCCACTCGGCTAGACCCAAACCCACTCGGCTACACCCAAACCCACTCCGCTAGACCCAAACCCACTCGGCTACACCCAAACCCACTCCGCTAGACCCAAACCCACTTGGCTAGACCCACACCCACTCGGCTAGACCCAAACCCACTCGGCTAGACCCAAACCCACTCGGCTAGACCCAAACCCACTCGGCTAGACCGAACCCCACTCGGCTAGACCCAAACCCACTCGGCTAGACCCAAACCCATTCAGCTAGACCCAAGCCCACTCGGCTAGACCCAAACCCACACGGCTAGTCCCAAACCCACTCGGCAAGACCCAAACCCACTCGGCTAGACCCAATCCCACTCCGCTAGACCCAAACCCACTCCGCTAGACACAAACCCACTCGGTTAGAACCAAACCCACTCGGCTAGACCCAAACCCACTCCGCTAGACCCAAACCCACTCCGGTAGACCCAAACCTACTCCGCTAGACCCAAACCCACTTGGCTAGACCCAAACCCACTAGGCTAGACCCAAACCCACTCGGCTAGATGCAAACCCACTCGGCTAGACCCAAACCCACTCGTCCAGACCAAAACCCGCTCGGCTACACCCAAACCCACTCGGCTACACCGATACCCACTCCGCTAGACCCAAACCCACGCGGCTAGACATAAAACCACTCGGCTAGACCCAAACCCACTCGGCTATACCCAAACCCACTTGGCTAGTCCCAAACCCAGTCGGCTAGACCAAAACCCACTCGGCTAGACCAAAAACCCACTCGGCTACACCCAAACCCACTCCGCTAGACCCAAACCCACTCGGCTAGACCCAAACCCACTCGGCTACACCCAAACCCACTCGGCTAGACCGAAACCCACTCGGCTAGACCCAAACCCACGCGGCTACACCCAAACCCACTCCGCTAGACCCTAACCCACTCGGCTAGACCCAAACCCACATGGCTAGACCCAAACCCAATCGGCTAGACCCAAACCCACACGGCTAGACCCAAACCCACTTGGCTGGACCCAAACCCACTCGGCTAGACCCAAACCCACTCGGCTAGACACAAACCCACGCGGCTAAACCCAAACCCAATCGGCTAGGCCCAAACCCACTCTGCTAGACCCAAACCCACTCCGCTAGACCCAAACCCACTCCGCTAGACCCAAACCCACGCGGCTAGTCCCAAACCCACTCGGCAAGACCCAAACCCACTCGGCTAGACCCAAACCCACTCGGCTAGACCCAAACCCACTCGTCCAGACCTAAACCCACTCGGCTACACCCAAACCCACTCGGCTACACCCAAACCCACTCCGCTAGACCCAAACCCACTCGGTTAGATGTAAACCCACTTGGCTAGACCCAATCCCACTCGGCTAGGCCCAAATCCACTCGTCCAGACCCAAACCCACTCGGCTGCACCCAAACCCACTCGGCTACACCCAAACCTACTCCGCTAGACCCAAACCCACTCGGCTAGATGTAAACCCACTCGGCTAGACCCAAACCCACTCGGCTAGACCAAAACCCACTCGGTTAGTCCCAAACCCAGTCGGCTAGACCCAAACCCACTCGGCTAGACCCAAACCCACTCGGCTACACCCAAACCCACTCCGCTACACCCAAACCCACTCGGCTAGACCCAAACCCACTCGGCTACACCCAAACCCACTCCGCTAGACCCAAACCCACTCGGCTAGACCCAAACCCACTCGGATTGACCCAAACCCACTCGGCTAGACCCAAACCCACTTTGCTACATCCAAACCCACGCGGCTATACCCAAACCCACTCCGCTAGACCCTAACCCGCTCGGCTAGACCCAAACCCACTCGGCTAGACCCAAACCCACTCGGCTAGACCCAAACCCACTCGGCTAGACCCAAACCCACTCGGCTACACCCAAACCCACTCCGCTAGACCCAAACCCACTCGGCTACACCCAACCCACTCGGCTAGACCCAAACCCACTTGGCTAGACCCACACCCACTCGGCTAGACCCAAACCCACTCGGCTAGACCCAAACCCACTCGGCTAGACCCAAACCCACTCGGCTAGACCCAAACCCACTCGGCTAGACCCAAACCCACTCGGCTAGACCCAAACCCATTCAGCTAGACCCAAGCCCACTCGGCTAGACCCAAACCCACTCGGCTGGTCCCAAACCCACTCGGCAAGACCCAAACCCACTCGGCTAGACCCAATCCCACTCCGCTAGACCCAAACCCACTCCGCTAGACACAAACCCACTCGGTTAGAACCAAACCCACTCGGCTAGACCCAAACCCACTCCGCTAGACCCAGACCCACTCCGGTAGACCCAAACCCACTCCGCTAGACCCAAACCCACTTGGCTAGACCCAAACGCACTAGGCTAGACCCAAACCCACTCGGCTAGACGCAAACCCACTCGGCTAGACCCAAACCCACTCGTCCAGACCAAAACCCACTCGGCTACACCCAAACCCACTCGGCTACACCGATACCCACTCCGCTAGACCCAAACCCACGCGGCTAGACATAAACCCACTCGGCTAGACCCAAACCCACTTGGCTAGACCCAAACCCACTTGGCTAGTCCCAAACCCAGTCGGCTAGACCCAAACCCACTCGGCTAGACCCAAACCCACTCGGCTACACCCAAACCCACTCCGCTAGACCCAAACCCACTCGGCTAGACCCAAACCCACTCGGCTACACCCAAACCCACTCGGCTAGACCCAAACCCACTCGGCTACTCCCAAACCCACGCGGCTATACCCAAACCCACTCCGCTAGACCCTAACCCACTCGGCTAGACCCAAACCCACATGGCTAGACCCAAACCCAATCGGCTAGACCCAATCCCACACGGCTAGACCCAAACCCACTCGGCTAGACCCACACCCACTCGGCTCGACCCAAACCCAGTCGGCTAGACCCAAACCAACTCGGCTAGACGCAAACCCACTCGGCTACACCCAAACCCACTCCGCTAGACCCAAACCCACTCGGCTAGACCCAAACCCACTCGGATTGACCCAAACCCACTCGGCTAGACCCAAACCCACTTTGCTACATCCAAACCCACGCGGCTACACCCAAACCCACTCCGCTAGACCCTAACCCGCTCGGCTAGACCCAAACCCACTCGGCTAGACCCAAACCCACTCGGCTAGACCCAAACCCACTCGGCTAGACCCAAACCCACTCGGCTACACCCAAACCCACTCCGCTAGACCCAAACCCACTCGGCTACACCCAACCCACTCGGCTAGACCCAAACCCACTTGGCTAGACCCACACCCACTCGGCTAGACCCAAACCCACTCGGCTAGACCCAAACCCACTCGGCTAGACCCAAACCCACTCGGCTAGACCCAAACCCACTCGGCTAGACCCAAACCCACTCGGCTAGACCCAAACCCATTCAGCTAGACCCAAGCCCACTCGGCTAGACCCAAACCCACTCGGCTGGTCCCAAACCCACTCGGCAAGACCCAAACCCACTCGGCTAGACCCAATCCCACTCCGCTAGACCCAAACCCACTCCGCTAGACACAAACCCACTCGGTTAGAACCAAACCCACTCGGCTAGACCCAAACCCACTCCGCTAGACCCAAACCCACTCCGGTAGACCCAAACCCACTCCGCTAGACCCAAACCCACTTGGCTAGACCCAAACGCACTAGGCTAGACCCAAACCCACTCGGCTAGACGCAAACCCACTCGGCTAGACCCAAACCCACTCGTCCAGACCAAAACCCACTCGGCTACACCCAAACCCACTCGGCTACACCGATACCCACTCCGCTAGACCCAAACCCACGCGGCTAGACATAAACCCACTCGGCTAGACCCAAACCCACTTGGCTAGACCCAAACCCACTTGGCTAGTCCCAAACCCAGTCGGCTAGACCCAAACCCACTCGGCTAGACCCAAACCCACTCGGCTACACCCAAACCCACTCCGCTAGACCCAAACCCACTCGGCTGGACCCAAACCCACTCGGCTACACCCAAACCCACTCGGCTAGACCCAAACCCACTCGGCTACTCCCAAACCCACGCGGCTATACCCAAACCCACTCCGCTAGACCCTAACCCACTCGGCTAGACCCAAACCCACATGGCTAGACCCAAACCCAATCGGCTAGACCCAATCCCACACGGCTAGACCCAAACCCACTTGGATGGACCCAAACCCACTCGGCTAGACCCAAACCCACTCGGCTAGACCCAAACCCACTTGGCTAGACCCAAACCCAATCGGCTAGGCCCAAACCCACTCTGCTAGACCCAAACCCACTCCGCTAGACCCAAACCCACTCCGCTAGACCCAAACCCACGCGGCTAGGCCCAAACCCACTCGGCTAGACCCAAACCCACTCGGCTGGACCCAAACCCACTCGGCTAGACCCAAACCCACTCGTCCAGACCCAAACCCACTCGGCTACAACCAAACCCACTCGGCTACACCGAAACCTACTCCGCTAGACCCAAACCCACTCGGCTAGATGTAAACCCACTCGGCTAGACCCAAACCCACTCGGCTAGACCAAAACCCACTCGGTTAGTCCCAAACCCACTCGGCTACACCCAAACCCACTCGGCTACACCCAAACCCACGCGGCTACACCCAAACCCACTCCGCTAGACCCTAACCCACTCGGCTAGACCCAAACCCACTCAGCTAGACCCAAACCCACTTTGCTACATCCAAACCCACGCGGCTACACCCAAACCCACTCCGCTAGACCCTAACCCACTCGGCTAGACCCAAACCCACTCGGCTAGACCCAAACCCACTCGGCTAGACCCAAACCCACTCGGCTAGACCCAAACCCACTCGGCTACACCCAAACCCACTCCGCTAGACCCAAACCCACTCGGCTACACCCAAACCCACTCCGCTAGACCCAAACCCACTTGGCTAGACCCACACCCACTCGGCTAGACCCAAACCCACTCGGCTAGACCCAAACCCACTCGGCTAGACCCAAACCCACTCGGCTAGACCGAACCCCACTCGGCTAGACCCAAACCCACTCGGCTAGACCCAAACCCATTCAGCTAGACCCAAGCCCACTCGGCTAGACCCAAACCCACACGGCTAGTCCCAAACCCACTCGGCAAGACCCAAACCCACTCGGCTAGACCCAATCCCACTCCGCTAGACCCAAACCCACTCCGCTAGACACAAACCCACTCGGTTAGAACCAAACCCACTCGGCTAGACCCAAACCCACTCCGCTAGACCCAAACCCACTCCGGTAGACCCAAACCTACTCCGCTAGACCCAAACCCACTTGGCTAGACCCAAACCCACTAGGCTAGACCCAAACCCACTCGGCTAGATGCAAACCCACTCGGCTAGACCCAAACCCACTCGTCCAGACCAAAACCCGCTCGGCTACACCCAAACCCACTCGGCTACACCGATACCCACTCCGCTAGACCCAAACCCACGCGGCTAGACATAAACCCACTCGGCTAGACCCAAACCCACTCGGCTATACCCAAACCCACTTGGCTAGTCCCAAACCCAGTCGGCTAGACCAAAACCCACTCGGCTAGACCAAAAACCCACTCGGCTACACCCAAACCCACTCCGCTAGACCCAAACCCACTCGGCTAGACCCAAACCCACTCGGCTACACCCAAACCCACTCGGCTAGACCGAAACCCACTCGGCTAGACCCAAACCCACGCGGCTACACCCAAACCCACTCCGCTAGACCCTAACCCACTCGGCTAGACCCAAACCCACATGGCTAGACCCAAACCCAATCGGCTAGACCCAAACCCACACGGCTAGACCCAAACCCACTTGGCTGGACCCAAACCCACTCGGCTAGACCCAAACCCACTCGGCTAGACACAAACCCACGCGGCTAAACCCAAACCCAATCGGCTAGGCCCAAACCCACTCTGCTAGACCCAAACCCACTCCGCTAGACCCAAACCCACTCCGCTAGACCCAAACCCACGCGGCTAGTCCCAAACCCACTCGGCAAGACCCAAACCCACTCGGCTAGACCCAAACCCACTCGGCTAGACCCAAACCCACTCGTCCAGACCTAAACCCACTCGGCTACACCCAAACCCACTCGGCTACACCCAAACCCACTCCGCTAGACCCAAACCCACTCGGTTAGATGTAAACCCACTCGGCTAGACCCAATCCCACTCGGCTAGGCCCAAATCCACTCGTCCAGACCCAAACCCACTCGGCTGCACCCAAACCCACTCGGCTACACCCAAACCTACTCCGCTAGACCCAAACCCACTCGGCTAGATGTAAACCCACTCGGCTAGACCCAAACCCACTCGGCTAGACCAAAACCCACTCGGTTAGTCCCAAACCCAGTCGGCTAGACCCAAACCCACTCGGCTAGACCCAAACCCACTCGGCTACACCCAAACCCACTCCGCTACACCCAAACCCACTCGGCTAGACCCAAACCCACTCGGCTAGACCCAAACCCACTCGGCTAGACCCAAACCCACTCGGCTACACCCAAACCCACGCGGCTACACCCGAACCCACTCCGCTAGACCCTAACTCACTCGGCTAGACCCAAACCCACTCGGCTAGACCCAAACCCACTCGGCTAGACCCAAACCCACTCGGCTAGACCCAAACCCACTCGGCTACACCCAAACCCACTCCGCTAGACCCAAATCCACTCGGCTACACCCGAACCCACTCGGCTAGACCCAAACCCATTCGGCTAGACCCAAACCCACTCGGCTAGACCCAAACGCACTCGGGTAGACCCAAACCCATTCGGCTAGACCCAAACCCACTCGGCTAGACCCAAACCCACTCCACTAGACCCTAACCCACTCCGCTAGACCCAAACCCACTCGGCTAGGCCCAAACCCACTCGGCTAGACCCAAACCCACTCGGCTACACCCAAACCCACTCGGCTACACCCAAACCCACTCCGCTAGACCCAAACCCACTCGGTTAGATGTAAACCCACTCGGCTAGACCCAATCCCACTCGGCTAGGCCCAAATCCACTCGTCCAGACCCAAACCCACTCGGCTGCACCCAAACCCACTCGGCTACACCCAAACCTACTCCGCTAGACCCAAACCCACTCGGCTAGATGTAAACCCACTCGGCTAGACCCAAACCCACTCGGCTAGACCAAAACCCACTCGGTTAGTCCCAAACCCAGTCGGCTAGACCCAAACCCACTCGGCTAGACCCAAACCCACTCGGCTACACCCAAACCCACTCCGCTAGAGCCAAACCCACTCGGCTAGACCCAAACCCACTCGGCTAGACCCAAACCCACTCGGCTAGACCCAAACCCACTCGGCTACACCCAAACCCACGCGGCTACACCCGAACCCACTCCGCTAGACCCTAACTCACTCGGCTAGACCCAAACCCACTCGGCTAGACCCAAACCCACTCGGCTAGACCCAAACCCACTCGGCTAGACCCAAACCCACTCGGCTACACCCAAACCCACTCCGCTAGACCCAAATCCACTCGGCTACACCCGAACCCACTCGGCTAGACCCAAACCCATTCGGCTAGACCCAAACCCACTCGGCTAGACCCAAACGCACTCGGGAAGACCCAAACCCATTCGGCTAGACCCAAACCCACTCGGCTAGACCCAAACCCATTCCACTAGACCCTAACCCACTCCGCTAGACCCAAACCCACTCGGCTAGGCCCAAACCCACTCGGCTAGACCCAAACCCACTCGGCTAGACCCAAACCCACTCGGCTAGACCCAAACCTACTCGGCTAGACCCAAACCCACTGGGCTAGACCCACACCCACTCGGTTAGACCCAAACCCACTCGGCTAGACCCAAACCCACTCGGCTAGACCCAAACCCACTCGGCTAGACCCAATCCCACTCCGCTAGACCCAAACCCACTCGGCTAGACCCAAACCCAATCGGCTAGGCCCAAACCCACTCGGCTAAACCAAACCCACTCCGCTAGACCCAAACCCACTCCGCTAGACCCAAACCCACTAGTCCAGACCCAAACCCACTCGGCTACACCCAAACCCACTCGGCTACACCCAAACCCACTCCGCTAGACCCAAACCCACTCGGTTAGACGTAAACCCACTCGGCTAGACCCAAACCCACTCGGCTAGACCCAAACCCACTCGTCCAGACCCAAACCCACTCGGCTACACCCAAACCCACTCGGCTACACGGAAACCTACTCCGCTAGACCCAAACCCACTCGGCTAGACGTAAACCCACTCGGCTAGACCCAAACCCACATGGCCAGACCCAAACCCAATCGTCTAGACCCAAACCCACACGGCTAGACCCAAACCCACTCGGCTGGACCCAAACCCACTCGGCTAGACACAAACCCACTCGGCTAGACCCAAACCCACTCGGCTAGACACAAACCCAATCGGCTAGGCACAAACCCACTCGGCTAGACCCAAACCCACACCGCTAGACCCAAACCCACCCCGCTAGACCCAAACCCACGCGGCTAGGCCCAAACCCACTCGGCTAGACCCAAACCCACTCGGCTAGACCCAAACCCACTCGGCTAGACCCAAACCCACTTGTCCAGACCCAAACCCACTCGGCTACACCCAAACCCACTCGGCTACACCCAAACCCACTCGGCTAGACCCAAACCCACTCGGCTAGACGTAAACCCACTCGGCTAGACCCAAACCCACTCGGCTAGACGTAAACCCACTCGGCTAGACCCAAACCCAGTCGGCTAGACCCAAACCAACTCGGCTAGACCCAAACCCACTCGGCTACACCCAAACCCACTCCGCTAGACCCAAACCCACTCGGCTAGACCCAAACCCACTCGGCTAGACCCTAACCCACTCGGCTAGACCCAAACCCACTCGGCTACATCCAAACCCACGCGGCTACACCCAAACCCACTCCGCTAGACCCTAACCCACTCGGCTAGACCCAAACCCACATGGCTAGACCCAAACCCAATCGGCTTGACCCAAACCCACACGGCTAGACCCAAACCCACTCAGCTGGACCCAAACCCACTCGGCTAGACCCAAAACCACTCGGCTAGACCCACACCCACTCGGCTAGAACCAAACCCAATCGGCTAGGCCCAAACCCACTCGGCTACACCCAAACCCACTCCGCTAGACCCAAACCCACTCAGCTAGACCCAAACCCACTCCGCTAGACCCAAACCCACTCGGCCAGACCCAAACCCACTCGGCTACACCCAAACCCACTCGGCTAGACCCAAACCCACACCGCTAGACCCAAACCCACTCGGCAAGACCCAAACCCACTCCGCTAGACCCAAACCCACTCGGCAGGACCCAAACCCACTCGGCTGGACCCAAACCCACTCGGCTGGACCCAAACCCACTCCGCTAGACCCTAACCCACTCCGCTAGACCCAAACCCACTCGGCTAGACCCAAACCCACTCAGCTAGACCCAAACCCATTCGGCGAGACGCAAACCCACTCGGCTAGACCCAAACCCACTCGGCTAGACCAAAACCCATTCGGCTAGACCCAAACCCACTCAGCTAGACCCAAACCCACTCGGCTAGTCCCAAACCCACTCGGCTACACCCAAACCCACTCCGCTAGACCCAAACCCACTCCGCTAGACCCAAACCCACTCCGCTAGACCCAAACCAACTCGGCTAGACCCAAACCCACTCGGCTAGACCCAAACCCACTCCGCTAGACCCAAACCCACTACGCTAGACCCAAACCCACTCTGCTAGACACAAACCCACTCCGCTAGACCCAAACCCACTCGGCTACACCGAAACCCACTCGGCTAGACGCAAACCCACTCGTCTAGACCCAAACCCACTCGGCTAGACCCAAACCCACTCGGCTACACCCAAACCCACTCCGCTTGACCCAAACCCACTTGGCTAGACGCAAACCCACTCGGCTAGACCCAAACACACTCGGCTAGACCCAAACCCACTCGGCTAGACCCAATCCCACTCGGCTAGACCCAAACCCACTCGGCTAGACTCAAACCCACTCGGCTACACCCAAACCCACTCCGCTAGACCCAAACCCACTTGGCTAGACCCAAACCCACTCGGCTTGACCCAAACCCACTCGGCTAGACCCAAACCCACTCGGCTAGACCCAAACCCACGCGGCTACACCCAAACCCACTCCGCTAGACCCAAACCCACTATGCTAGACCCAAACCCACTCCGCTAGACCCAAACCCACTCGGCTAGACCCAAACCCACTCGGCTACATCCAAACCCACGCAGCTACACCCAAACCCACTCCGCTAGACCCTAACCCACTCGGCTAGACCAAAACCCACATGGCTGGACCCAAACCCAATCGGCTTGACCCAAACCCACACGGATAGACCGAAACCCACTCGGCTGGACCCAAACCCACTCGGCTAGACCCAAACCCACTTGGCTAGACCCACACCCACTCGGCTAAAACCAAACCCAATCGGCTAGGCCCAAACCCACTCGGCTAGACCCAAACCCACTCCGCTAAATCCAAACCCACTCCGCTAGACCCAAACCCACTCGGCTAGACCCAAACCCACTCGGTTAGACCCAAACCCACTCGGCTAGACCCAAACCCACTCAGCTAGACCCAAACCCACACCGCTAGACCCAAACCCACTCGGCTAGACCAAAACCCACTCCGCTAAACCCAAACCCACTCGGCTGGACCCAAACCCACTCGGCTGGACCCAAACCCACTCCGCTAAACCCTAACCCACTCCGCTAGACCCAAACCCACTCGGCTAGTCCCAAACCCACTCAGCTAGACCCAAACCCATTCGGCTAGATGCAAACCCACTCGGCTAGACCCAAACCCACTCGGCTAGACAAAAACCCATTCGGCAGGACCCAAACCCACTCGGCTAGACCCAAACCCACTCGGCTAGTCCCAAACCCACTCGGCTACACCCAAACCCATTCCGTTAGACCCAACCCACTCCGCTAGACCCAAACCCACTCCGCTAGACCCAAACCAACTCGGCTAGACCCAAACCCACTCGGCTAGACCCAAACACACTCCGCTAGACCCAAACCCACTCCGCTAGACCCAAACCCACTCTGCTAGACACAAACCCACTCCGCTAGACCCAAACCCACTCGGCTACACTGAAACCCACTCGGCTAGACCCAAACCCACTCGTCTAGACCCAAACCCACTCGGCTAGACCCAAACACACTCGGCTAGACCCAAACCCACTCGGCTAGACCCAATCCCACTCGGCTACTCCCAAACCCACTCGGCTAGTCCCAACCCCACTCGGCTACACCCAAACCGACTCCGCTAGACCCAAACCCACTCCGCTAGACCCAAACCCACTCCGCTAGACCCAAACCAAATCGGCTAGACCCAAACCACTCCGCTAGACCCAAACCCACTCCGCTAGACCCAAACCCACTCCGCTAGACTCAAACCCACTCGGCTACACCCAAACCCACTCCGCTAGACCCAAACCCACTCGGCTAGACCAAAACCCACTCGGCTAGACCCAAACCCACTCGGCTAGACCCAAACCCACGCGGCTACACCCAAACCCACTCCGCTAGACCCAAACCCTCTATGCTAGACCCAAACCCACTCCGCTAGACCCAAACCCACTCGGCTAGACCCAAACCCACTCGGCTACATCCAAACCCACGCGGCTACACCCAAACCCACTCTGCTAGACCCTAACCCACTCGGCTAGACCCAAACCCACATGGCTAGACCCAAACCCAATCGGCTTCACCCAAACCCACTCGGCTAGACCCAAACGGACTCGGCTAGACCCAAACCCACTCCGCTAGACCCAAACCCACTCGGCTAGAACGATACCCACTCGGCTGGACCCAAACCCACTCGTCTAGACCCAAACCCATTCGGCTAGACCCAAACCCACTCGGCTACTCCCAAACCCACTCCGCTAGACCCAAACCCACTCAGCTAGACGCAAACCCACTCGGCTAGGCCCAAACACACTCGGCTAGACCCAAACCCACTCAGCTAGACCCAAACCCACTCGGCTGGACCCAAACCCACTCGGCTAGACCCAAACCCACTCAGCTACACCCAAACCCACTCCACTAGACCCAAACCCACTCCGCCAGTCCGAAACCCACTCTGCTAGACCCAAACCCAATCTGCTAGACCCAAACCTACTCCGCTACAACCAAACCCACCCCGCTAGACCCAAACCCACTTATCTAGTCCCAAACCCACTCGGCTAGACCCAAACGGACTCGGCTAGACCCAAACCCACTCCGCTAGACCCAAACCCACTCGGCTAGAACGATACCCACTCGGCTAGACCCAAACCCACTCGTCTAGACCCAAACCCACACGGCTAGACCCAAACCCACTCGGCTACACCCAAACTCACTCCGCTAGACCCAAACCCACTCAGCTAGACGCAAACCCACTCGGCTAGACCCAAACACACTCGGCTAGACCTAAACCCACTCAGCTAGACCCAAACCCACTCGGCTAGAACCAAACCCACTCGGCTACACCCAAACCCACTCGGCCAGACCCAAACCCACTCGGCTAGACCCAAAGCCACTCGGCTACACCCAAACCCACTCCGCTAGACCCAAACCCACTTGGCTAGACCCAAACCCACTCGGCTAGACCCAAACCCACTCGGCTAGTACCAAACCCACTCGGCTAGACCCAAACGGACTCGGCTAGACCCAAACCCACTCGGCTAGACGCAAACCCACTCCGCTAGACCCAAACCCACTCTGCTAGACCCAAACCCACTTGGCTAGACCCAAACCCACTCGGATAGACCCAAACCCTCTAGGCTAGACCCAAACCCACTCCGCTAGACCCAAACCCACTCGGCTAGACCCAAACCCACTCGGCTAGACCCAAACCCACATGGCTAGACCCAAACCCACACGACTACACCCAAACCCACTCGGCTAGACCCAAACCCACTCGGCTACACCCAAACCCACTCGGTTACACCCAAACCCACTCCGCTAGACCCAAACCCACTCGGCTACACCCAAACCCACTCGGCTAGCCCCAAACCCACTCGGCTAGACCCAAACCCACTCGGGTAGACCCAAACCCACTCGGGTAGACCCAAACCCATTCGGCTAGACCCAAACCCACTCGGCTAGACGCAAACCCACTCGGCTAGTCCCAAACCCACTCAGCTACACCCAAACCCACACCGCTAGACCCAAACCCACTCGGCTAGGCACAAACCCACTCGGCGAGACCCAAACCCACTCGGCTACACCCAAACCCACTCGGCTAGACCCAAACCCACTCGGCTAGACCCAAAGGTCTAGTTAGGTGGGTTTTAGATGGGATTAGATTGGGAAGGGGTGTTTAGAGGAGTTTAGGCGTGTTTTAATCAATTTTAAGGGTTTTAATGGGATTCGGTGGGGATCGGAATGGTTTATGCGGGTTTAGAGTTGTTTTGCCGGCAATATTGTTTAGCGTCGTTTAGACGGCTTTAGGGTGGGATAGAGACGTTTAAAGCTGTTTTGAGGCGTGAACAGTTGCTTAGAATCGTGTAAAGCGGTTTTAAGGTGTATACAACCACAAACATAACCCTAAATCTAATCTTAACCCTAACCCTAACCCTAACCCTAACCGTAACCGTAACCCTAACCCTAACCCTAACCCTAACCCCAAACCCAACCCTAACGCTAACCCTATGCCTAACCCTAACCCTAACACTAACCCTAACCCTAACCCTAACCTTAACACTAACCCTAAGCCTAACCCTAACCCTAACCCTAACCCTAACCCTAAACCTAACCCTAACCCTAACCCTAACCGTAACCCTAACCCTAACCCTAACCCTAACCCCAAACCCAACCCTAACGCTAACCCTATGCCTAACCCTAACCCTAACACTAACCCTAACCCTAACCCTAACCCTAACCCTAAGCCTAACCCTAACCCTAACCCTAACCCAAACCCTAACGCTAACCCTAACCCTCACGCTCACCCTAACCCTAACGCTAACCGTAGCCCATAACCCTAACCCTAACCCTAACCCTAACCCCAACACCAACCCTAACGCTAACCCTAACCGGTACCCCAACGCTAACCCTAACCCTAACCCTAGGTTTAGATGCATATCGATGTGTTTCGACGAGCTGTTTAGCGAGCTTTAGGGTTTAGAAGTGTTTGGAGTGGTTTCATACGATGTAAAGCTGTTTGGTGTGGTTTAAACGCTGGATGGATTTAGAAGGTGTTTGGAGGGGTTCAGAGAGGTAAAGAGTAGTTTGGAATGGTTTGGATTGGTTAGGAGAGGTTTAGAGTGTTTCCATCGCTTTTGATTGATTATGAGTGATTTTGGAGGGCAGTCGAGTGGTTCTGGTGGTTTCGAGATGTTTAGAAGTGTTTGGATGGTTTTCGACGTGTTTAAGGAATTTGGAGAGGTTTGAATTAGTTAGGTGGGTTTTAGATGGGGTTAGATTGGGAAGGGGTGTTTAGAGGAGTTTAGGCGTGTTTTAATCAATTTTAAGGGTTTTAATGGGAGTCGGTGGGGATTGGAACGGTTTATGCGGGTTTAGAGATGTTTTGCCGGCAATATTGTTTAGCGTCGTTTAGACGGCTTTAGGGTGGGATAGAGACGTATAAAGCTGTTTTGAGGCGGGAACAGTTGCTTAGAATCGTGTAAAGCGGTTTTAAGGTGTATACAACCAGAAACATAACCCTAAACCTAATCTTAACCCTAACCCTAACCCTAACCCTAACCCTAACCCTAACCGTAACCGTAACCCTAACCCTAACCCTAACCCTAACCCCAAACCCAACCCTAACGCTAACCCTATGCCTAACCCTAACACTAACACTAACCCTAACCCTAACCCTAACCCTAACACTAACCCTAAGCCTAACCCTAACCCTAACCCCAACCCTAACCCTAAACCTAACCCTAACCCTAACCCTAACCGTAACCCTAACCCTAAGCCTAACCCTAACCCTAACCCTAACCTTAACCCTAACGCTAACCCTAACCCGCACGCTCACCCTAACCCTAACCGTAGCCCATAACCCTAACCCTAACCCTAACCCCAACACCAACCCTAACGCTAACCCTATCCCTAACCCTAACCGGTACCCCAACGCTACCCTTAACCCTAACCCTAGGTTTAGATGCATATCGATGTGTTTCGACGAGCTGTTTAGGGAGCTTTAGGGTTTAGAAGTGTTTGCAGTGGTTTCATACGATGTAAAGCTGTTTGGTGTGGTTAAAACGCTGGATGGATTTAGAAGGTGTTTGGAGGGGTTCAGAGAGGTAAAGAGTAGTTTGGATTGATTAGGAGAGGTTTAGAGTGTTTACATCGCTTTTGATTGATTATGAGAGATTTTGGAGGGCAGTCGAGTGGTCCTGGTGGTTTCGAGATGTTTAGAAGGTTTTGGATGGTTTTCGACGTGTTTAAGGAATTTGGAGAAATTTGAATTAGTTAGGTGGGTTTTAGATGGGATTAGATTGGGAAGAGGTGTTTAGAGGAGTTTAGGCGTGTTTTAATCAATTTTAAGGGTTTTAATGGGATTCGGTGGGGATTGGAACGGTTTATGCGGGTTTAGAGATGTTTTGCCGGCAATATTGTTTAGCGTCGTTTAGACGGCTTTAGGGTGGGATAGAGACGTATAAAGCTGTTTTGAGGCGTGAACAGTTGCTTAGAATCGTGTAAAGCGGTTTTAAAGTGTATACAGCCAGAAACATAACCCTAAACCTAATCTTAACCCTAACCCTAACCCTAACCCTAACCCTAAGCCTAACCCTAACCCCAAACCCAACCCTAACGCTAACCCTAACCCTAACCCTAACCCTAACACTCACGCTCACCCTAACCCTAACCCTAACCGTAGCCCATAACCCTAACCCTAACACTAACCCCAACCCTAACCCTAAGCGGAACCCTAACCCTAACCCTAACCCTAACCCTAACCCTAACCCTAACGCTAACCCTAACCCTCACGCTCACCCTAACTTTAACGCTAACCGTAGCCCATAACCCTAACCCTAACCCCAACACCAACCCTAACGCTAACCCTATCCCGAACCCTAACCCGTACCCCAACGCTAACCCTAACCCTAACCCTAGGTTTAGATGCATATCGATGTGTTTCGACGAGCTGTTTAGCGAGCTTTAGGGTTTAGAAGTGTTTGGAGTGGTTTCATACGATGTAAAGCTGTTTGGTGTGGTTTAAACGCTGTATGGATTTAGAAGGTGTTTGGAGGGGTTCAGAGAAGTAAAGAGTAGTTTGGAATGATTTGGATTGGTTAGGAGAGGTTTAGAGTGTTTCCATCGCTTTTGATTGATTATGAGTGATTTTGGAGGGCAGTCGAGTGGTTCTGGTGGTTTCGAGATGTTTAGAAGGGTTTGGATGGTTTTCGACGTGTTTAAGGAATTTGGAGAGGTTTGAATTAGTTAGGTGGGTTTTAGATGGGATTAGATTGGGAAGGGGTGTTTAGAGGAGTTTAGGCGTGTTTTAATCAATTTTAAGGGTTTTAATGGGATTCGGTGGGGATTGGAACGGTTTATGCGGGTTTAGAGATGTTTTGCCGGCAATATTGTTTAGCGTCGTTTAGACGGCTTTAGGGTGGGATAGAGACGTATAAAGCTGTTTTGAGGCGTGAACAGTTGCTTAGAATCGTGTAAAGCGGTTTTAAGGTGTATACAACCAGAAACATAACCCTAAACCTAATCTTAACCTAACCCTAACCCTAAACCTAACCGTAACCGTAACCCTAACTAACACTAACCCTAACCCCAAACCCAACCCTAACGCTAACCCTATGCCTAACCCTAACCCTAACACTAACCCTAACCCTAACCCTAACCCTAACACTAACCCTAAGCCTAACCCTAACCCTAACCCTAAACCTAAACCTAACCCTAACCCTAACCCTAACCGTAACCCTAACCCTAACCCTAACCCCAAACCCAACCCTAACCCTAACCCTAACCCTAACGCTAACCCTAACCCTCACGCTCACCCTAACCCTAACGCTAACCGTAGCCCATAACCCTAACCCTAACCCTAACCCCAACACTCACCCTAACCCTAACCCTAACCGTAGCCCATAACCCTAACCCTAACCCTAACCCCAACCCTAACCCGAAGCCGAACCCTAACCCTAACCCTAACCCTAACCCTAACCCTAACGCTAACCCTAACACTCACGCTCGCCCTAACCCTAACCCTAACCGGTACCCCAACGCTAACCCTAACCCTAACCCTAGGTTTAGATGCATATCGATGTGTTTCGACGAGCCGTTTAGGGAGCTTTAGGGTTTAGAAGTGTTTGGAGTGGTTTCATACGATATGAAGCTGTTTGGTGTGGTTTAAACGCTGGATGGATTTAGAAGGTGTTTGGAGGGGTTCAGAGAGGTAAAGAGTAGTTTGGAATGGTTTGGATTGGTTAGGAGAGGTTTAGAGTGTTTCCATCGCTTTTGATTGATTATGAGGGATTTTGGAGGGCAGTCGAGTGGTTCTGGTGGTTTCGAGATGTTTAGAAGGGTTTGGATGGTTTTCGACGTGTTTAAGGAATTTGGAGAGGTTTGAATTAGTTAGGTGGGTTTTAGATGGGATTAGATTGGGAAGAGGTGTTTAGAGTACTTTAGGCGTGTTTTAATCAATTTTAAGGGTTTTAATGGGATTCGGTGGGGATTGGAACGGTTTATGCGGGTTTAGAGATGTTTTGCCGGCAATATTGTTTAGCGTCGTTTAGACGGCTTTAGGGTGGGATAGAGACGTATAAAGCTGTTTTGAGGCGTGAACAGTTGCTTAGAATCATGTAAAGCGGTTTTGTGTATACAACCAGAACCATAACCCTAAACCTAATCTTAACCCTAACCCTAACCCTAACCCTAACCCTAACCCTAACCCTAACCCTAACCCTAACCCTAACCCTAACCCTAACCTTACCCCTAACCCTAAACCTAACCCTAACCCTAGCCCTAACCGTAACCATAACCCTAACCCTAACCCTAACCCCAAACCCAACCCTAACGCTAACCCTATGCCTAACCCTTACCCTAACACTAACCCTAACCCTAACCCTAACCCTAAACCTAACTCTAACCCTAACCCTAACCCTAAGCCTAACCCTAACCCTAACCCTAACCCTAACCCTAACGCTAACCCTAACACTCACGCTCACCCTAACCCTAACCCTAACCGTAGCCCATAACCCTAACCCTAACCCTAACCCCAACCCTAACCCGAAGCCGAACCCTAACCCTAACCCTAACCCTAACCCTAACGCTAACCCTAACATTCACGCTCACCCTAACTCTAACCCTAACCGGTACCCCAACGCTAACCCTAACCCTAACCCTAGGTTTAGATGCATATCGATGTGTTTCGACGAGCTGTTTAGCGAGCTTTAGGGTTTAGAAGTGTTTGGAGTGGTTTCATACGATGTAAAGCTGTTTGGTGTGGTTTAAACGCTGGATGGATTTAGAAGGTGTTTGGAGGGGTTCAGAGAGGTAAAGAGTAGTTTGGAATGGTTTGGATTGGTTAGGAGAGGTTTAGAGTGTTTCCATCGCTTTTGATTGATTATGAGTGATTTTGGAGGGCAGTCGAGTGGTTCTGGTGGTTTCGAGATGTTTAGAAGTGTTTGGATGGTTTTCGACGTGTTTAAGGAATTTGGAGAGGTTTGAATTAGTTAGGTGGGTTTTAGATGGGGTTAGATTGGGAAGGGGTGTTTAGAGGAGTTTAGGCGTGTTTTAATCAATTTTAAGGGTTTTAATGGGAGTCGGTGGGGATTGGAACGGTTTATGCGGGTTTAGAGATGTTTTGCCGGCAATATTGTTTAGCGTCGTTTAGACGGCTTTAGGGTGGGATAGAGACGTATAAAGCTGTTTTGAGGCGGGAACAGTTGCTTAGAATCGTGTAAAGCGGTTTTAAGGTGTATACAACCAGAAACATAACCCTAAACCTAATCTTAACCCTAACCCTAACCCTAACCCTAACCCTAACCCTAACCGTAACCGTAACCCTAACCCTAACCCTAACCCTAACCCCAAACCCAACCCTAACGCTAACCCTATGCCTAACCCTAACACTAACACTAACCCTAACCCTAACCCTAACCCTAACACTAACCCTAAGCCTAACCCTAACCCTAACCCCAACCCTAACCCTAAACCTAACCCTAACCCTAACCCTAACCGTAACCCTAACCCTAAGCCTAACCCTAACCCTAACCCTAACCTTAACCCTAACGCTAACCCTAACCCGCACGCTCACCCTAACCCTAACCGTAGCCCATAACCCTAACCCTAACCCTAACCCCAACACCAACCCTAACGCTAACCCTATCCCTAACCCTAACCGGTACCCCAACGCTACCCTTAACCCTAACCCTAGGTTTAGATGCATATCGATGTGTTTCGACGAGCTGTTTAGGGAGCTTTAGGGTTTAGAAGTGTTTGCAGTGGTTTCATACGATGTAAAGCTGTTTGGTGTGGTTAAAACGCTGGATGGATTTAGAAGGTGTTTGGAGGGGTTCAGAGAGGTAAAGAGTAGTTTGGATTGATTAGGAGAGGTTTAGAGTGTTTACATCGCTTTTGATTGATTATGAGAGATTTTGGAGGGCAGTCGAGTGGTCCTGGTGGTTTCGAGATGTTTAGAAGGTTTTGGATGGTTTTCGACGTGTTTAAGGAATTTGGAGAAATTTGAATTAGTTAGGTGGGTTTTAGATGGGATTAGATTGGGAAGAGGTGTTTAGAGGAGTTTAGGCGTGTTTTAATCAATTTTAAGGGTTTTAATGGGATTCGGTGGGGATTGGAACGGTTTATGCGGGTTTAGAGATGTTTTGCCGGCAATATTGTTTAGCGTCGTTTAGACGGCTTTAGGGTGGGATAGAGACGTATAAAGCTGTTTTGAGGCGTGAACAGTTGCTTAGAATCGTGTAAAGCGGTTTTAAAGTGTATACAGCCAGAAACATAACCCTAAACCTAATCTTAACCCTAACCCTAACCCTAACCCTAACCCTAAGCCTAACCCTAACCCCAAACCCAACCCTAACGCTAACCCTAACCCTAACCCTAACCCTAACACTCACGCTCACCCTAACCCTAACCCTAACCGTAGCCCATAACCCTAACCCTAACACTAACCCCAACCCTAACCCTAAGCGGAACCCTAACCCTAACCCTAACCCTAACCCTAACCCTAACCCTAACGCTAACCCTAACCCTCACGCTCACCCTAACTTTAACGCTAACCGTAGCCCATAACCCTAACCCTAACCCCAACACCAACCCTAACGCTAACCCTATCCCGAACCCTAACCCGTACCCCAACGCTAACCCTAACCCTAACCCTAGGTTTAGATGCATATCGATGTGTTTCGACGAGCTGTTTAGCGAGCTTTAGGGTTTAGAAGTGTTTGGAGTGGTTTCATACGATGTAAAGCTGTTTGGTGTGGTTTAAACGCTGTATGGATTTAGAAGGTGTTTGGAGGGGTTCAGAGAAGTAAAGAGTAGTTTGGAATGATTTGGATTGGTTAGGAGAGGTTTAGAGTGTTTCCATCGCTTTTGATTGATTATGAGTGATTTTGGAGGGCACTCGAGTGGTTCTGGTGGTTTCGAGATGTTTAGAAGGGTTTGGATGGTTTTCGACGTGTTTAAGGAATTTGGAGAGGTTTGAATTAGTTAGGTGGGTTTTAGATGGGATTAGATTGGGAAGGGGTGTTTAGAGGAGTTTAGGCGTGTTTTAATCAATTTTAAGGGTTTTAATGGGATTCGGTGGGGATTGGAACGGTTTATGCGGGTTTAGAGATGTTTTGCCGGCAATATTGTTTAGCGTCGTTTAGACGGCTTTAGGGTGGGATAGAGACGTATAAAGCTGTTTTGAGGCGTGAACAGTTGCTTAGAATCGTGTAAAGCGGTTTTAAGGTGTATACAACCAGAAACATAACCCTAAACCTAATCTTAACCTAACCCTAACCCTAAACCTAACCGTAACCGTAACCCTAACTAACACTAACCCTAACCCCAAACCCAACCCTAACGCTAACCCTATGCCTAACCCTAACCCTAACACTAACCCTAACCCTAACCCTAACCCTAACACTAACCCTAAGCCTAACCCTAACCCTAACCCTAAACCTAAACCTAACCCTAACCCTAACCCTAACCGTAACCCTAACCCTAACCCTAACCCCAAACCCAACCCTAACCCTAACCCTAACCCTAACGCTAACCCTAACCCTCACGCTCACCCTAACCCTAACGCTAACCGTAGCCCATAACCCTAACCCTAACCCTAACCCCAACACTCACCCTAACCCTAACCCTAACCGTAGCCCATAACCCTAACCCTAACCCTAACCCCAACCCTAACCCGAAGCCGAACCCTAACCCTAACCCTAACCCTAACCCTAACCCTAACGCTAACCCTAACACTCACGCTCGCCCTAACCCTAACCCTAACCGGTACCCCAACGCTAACCCTAACCCTAACCCTAGGTTTAGATGCATATCGATGTGTTTCGACGAGCCGTTTAGGGAGCTTTAGGGTTTAGAAGTGTTTGGAGTGGTTTCATACGATATGAAGCTGTTTGGTGTGGTTTAAACGCTGGATGGATTTAGAAGGTGTTTGGAGGGGTTCAGAGAGGTAAAGAGTAGTTTGGAATGGTTTGGATTGGTTAGGAGAGGTTTAGAGTGTTTCCATCGCTTTTGATTGATTATGAGGGATTTTGGAGGGCAGTCGAGTGGTTCTGGTGGTTTCGAGATGTTTAGAAGGGTTTGGATGGTTTTCGACGTGTTTAAGGAATTTGGAGAGGTTTGAATTAGTTAGGTGGGTTTTAGATGGGATTAGATTGGGAAGAGGTGTTTAGAGTACTTTAGGCGTGTTTTAATCAATTTTAAGGGTTTTAATGGGATTCGGTGGGGATTGGAACGGTTTATGCGGGTTTAGAGATGTTTTGCCGGCAATATTGTTTAGCGTCGTTTAGACGGCTTTAGGGTGGGATAGAGACGTATAAAGCTGTTTTGAGGCGTGAACAGTTGCTTAGAATCATGTAAAGCGGTTTTGTGTATACAACCAGAACCATAACCCTAAACCTAATCTTAACCCTAACACTAACCCTAACCCTAACCCTAACCCTAACCCTAACCCTAACCCTAACCCTAACCCTAACCCTAACCTTACCCCTAACCCTAAACCTAACCCTAACCCTAGCCCTAACCGTAACCATAACCCTAACCCTAACCCTAACCCCAAACCCAACCCTAACGCTAACCCTATGCCTAACCCTTACCCTAACACTAACCCTAACCCTAACCCTAACCCTAAACCTAACTCTAACCCTAACCCTAACCCTAAGCCTAACCCTAACCCTAACCCTAACCCTAACCCTAACCCTAACGCTAACCCTAACACTCACGCTCACCCTAACCCTAACCCTAACCGTAGCCCATAACCCTAACCCTAACCCTAACCCCAACCCTAACCCGAAGCCGAACCCTAACCCTAACCCTAACCCTAACCCTAACGCTAACCCTAACATTCACGCTCACCCTAACTCTAACCCTAACCGGTACCCCAACGCTAACCCTAACCCTAACCCTAGGTTTAGATGCATATCGATGTGTTTCGACGAGCTGTTTAGGGAGCTTTAGGGTTTAGAAGTGTTTGGAGTGGTTTCATACGTTGTAAAGCTGTTTGGTGTGGTTTAAACGCTGGATGGATTTAGAAGGTGTTTGGAGGGGTTCAGAGAGGTAAAGAGTAGTTCGGAGTGGTTTGGATTGGTTATGAGAGGTTTAGAGTGTTTCCATCGCTTTTGATTGATTATGAGAGATTTTGGAGGGCAGTCGAGAGGTTCTGGTGGTTTCGAGATGTTTAGAAGGGTTTGGATAGTTTTCGACGTGTTTAAGGAATTTGGAGAGGTTTGAATTAGTTAGGTGGGTTTTAGATGGGATTAGATTGGGAAGAGGTGTTTAGAGGACTTTAGGTGTGTTTTAATCCATTTTAAGGGTTTTAATGGGATTCGGTGGGGATTGGAACGTTTATGCGGGTTTAGAGATGTTTTGCCGGCAATATTGTTTAGACGGCTTTAGGGTGGGATAGAGACGTATAAGGCTGTTTTGAGGCGTAAACAGTTGCTTACAATCGTGTAAAGCGGTTTTAAGGTGTATACAACCAGAACCATAACCCTAAACCTAATCTTAACCCTAACCCTAACCCTAACCCTAACCCTAACCCTAACCCTAACCCTAACCTTACCCCTAACCCTAAACCTAACCGTAACCCTAACCCTAACCGTAACCATAACCCTAACCCTAACCCTAACCCCAAACCCAACCCTAACGCTAACCCTATGCCTAACCCTAACCCTAACACTAACCCTAACCCTAACCCTAACCCTAAACCTAAGCCTAACCCTAACCCTAACCCTAACCCTAACCCTAACACTAACCCTAACCCTCACGCTCACCCTAACCCTAACGCTAACCGTAGCCCATAACCCTAACCCTAACCCTAACCCCAACACCAACCCTAACGCTAACCCTATCCCTAACCCTAACCGGTACCCCAACGCTAACGCTAACCCTAGGTTTAGATGCATATCGATGTGTTTCGACGAGCTGTTTAGCGAGCTTTAGGGTTTAGAAGTGTTTGGAGTGGTTTCATACGATGTAAAGCTGTTTGGTGTGGTTTAAACGCTGGATGGATTTAGAAGGTGTTTGGAGGGGTTCAGAGAGGTAAAGAGTAGTTTGGAATGGTTTGGATTGGTTAGGAGAGATTTAGAGTGTTTCCATCGCTTTTGATTGATTATGAGAGATATTGGAGGGCAGTCGAGTGGTTCTGGTGGTTTCGAGATGTTTAGAAGGGTTTGGATGGTTTTCGACGTGTTTAAGGAATTTGGAGAGGTTTGAATTAGTTAGGTGGGTTTTAGATGGGATTAGATTGGGAAGGGGTGTTTGGAGGAGTTTAGGCGTGTTTTAATCAATTTTAAGGGTTTTAATGGGATTCGGTGGGGATTGGAACGGTTTATGCGGGTTTAGAGATGTTTTGCCGGCAATATTGTTTAGCGTCGTTTAGACGGCTTTAGGGTGGGATAGAGACGTATAAAGCTGTTTTGAGGCGTGAACAGTTGCTTAGAATCGTGTAAAGCGGTTTTAAGGTGTATACAACAAGAAAGATAACCCTAAACCTAATCTTAAACCTAACCCTAACCCTAACCCTAACCGTAACCCTAACCCTAACCCTAACCCTAACCCTAACCCTAACCACAAACCCAACCCTAACGCTAACCCTATGCCTAACCCTAACCCTAACACTAACCCTAACCCTAACACTAACCCTAACACTAACCCTAAGCCTAACCCTAACCCTAACCCTAACCCTAACCCTAAACCTAACCCTAACCCTAACCCTAACCGTAACCCTAACCCTAACCCTAACCCCAAACCCAACCCTAACGCTAACCCTATGCCTAACCGTAACCCTAACACTAACCCTAACCCTAACCCTAAGCCTAACCCTAACCCTAACCCTAACCCTAACCCTAACCCTAACGCTAACCCTCACGCTCACCCTAACCCTAACCCTAACCGTAGCCCATAACCCTAACCCTAACCCGAACCCCAACACCAACCCTAACGCTAACCCTATCCCTAACCCTAACCGGTACCCCAACGCTAACCCTAACCCTAATCCTCGGTTTAGATGCATATCGATGTGTTTCGACGAGCTGTTTAGGGAGCTTTAGGGTTTAGAAGTGTTTGGAGTGGTTTCATACGATGTAAAGCTGTTTGGTGTGGTTTAAACGCCGGATGGATTTAGAAGGTGTTTGGAGGGGTTCAGAGAGGTAAAGAGTAGTTTGGAATGGTTTGGATTGGTTAGGAGAGGTTTAGAGTGTTTACATCGCTTTTCATTGATTATGAGAGATTTTGGAGGGCAGTCGAGTGGTTCTGGTGGTTTCGAGATGTTTAGAAGTGTTTGGATGGTTTTCGACGTGTTTAAGGAATTTGGAAAAATTTGAATTAGTTAGGTGGGTTTTAGATGGGATTAGATTGGAAAGAGGTGTTTCGAGGAGTTTAGGCGTGTTTTAATGCATTTTAAGGGTTTTAATGGGATTCGGTGGGGATTGGAACGGTTTATGCGGGTTTAGAGATGTTTTGCCGGCAATATTGTTTAGCGTCGTTTAGACGGCTTTAGGGTGGGATAGAGACGTATAAAGCTGTTTTGAGGCGTGAACAGTTGCTTAGAATCGTGTAAAGCGGTTTTAAGGTGTATACAACCAGAAACATAACCCTAAACCTAATCTTAACCCTAACCCTAACCCTAACCCTAACCGTAACCGTAACCGTAACCCTAACACTAACCCTAACCCTAACCCCAACCCTAACACTAATCCTAAGCCTAACCCTAACCCTAACCCTAACCCTAACCCTAAACCTAACCCTAACCCTAACCCTAACCCTAACCCTAACCCTAACCCTAACCCTAACCCCAAACCCAACCCTAACGCTAACCCTATGCCTAACCCTAACCCTAACACTAACCCTAACCCTAACCCTAACCCTAACCCTAAGCCTAACCCTAACGCTAACCCTAACCCTCACGCTCACCCTAACCCTAACCCTAACCGTAGCCCATAACCCTAACCCTAACCCTAACCCCAACACCAACCCCACCGCTAACCCTATCCCTAACCCTAAACGGTACCCCAACGCTAACCCTAACCCTAACCATAGGTTTAGATGCATATCGATGTGTTTCGACGAGCTGCTTAGGGAGCTTTAGGGTTTAGAAGTGTTTGGAGTGGTTTCATACGATGTAAAGCTGTTTGGTGTGGTTTAAACGCTGGATGGATTTAGAAGGTGTTTGGAGGGGTTCAGAGAGGTCAAGAGTAGTTTGGAATGGTTTGAATTGGTTAGGAGAGGTTTAGAGTGTTTCCATCGCTTTTGATTGATTATGAGAGATTTTGGAGGGCAGTCGAGTGGTTCTGGTGGTTTCGAGATGTTTAGAAGGGTTTGGATAGTTTTCGACGTGTTTAAGGAATTTGGAGAGGTTTGAATTAGTTAGGTGGGTTTTAGATGCGATTAGATTGGGAAGAGGTGTTTAGAGGACTTTAGGCGTGTTTTAATCCATTTTAAGGGTTTTAATGGGATTCGGTGGGGATTGGAACGTT